>CM059819.1:48948679-51819929 GCA_030435695.1 Brachymystax lenok tsinlingensis | reverse complement strand
CACCCTATACATATGTAGGATCTTCATTTTAGACATCTAGCATTTTTGTATCAGGAAAAGAATCCTGCAGCAACGGGAAATGTGAATTATTTGAATTATAATTAATGGAAAAAATGTTAAGGGGTTGATACATTTTTCGTTAGGGCAAATCCAGTCTGACATTTTTAAGTGGAAATTACTCACTTTTAAAGCTTTTTTAAAACTCGAATACACTACAAGTTTGCATTTCCTGCCGTGCGGGAAAATTCTCAGCAACAAAAGAGTGATCAAATTAAGATCCTGCATCTGTGTGTGAGAGTACTAGAGTAATGTGTTGTACTGTTATGTGCTACAGTTGAAGTCGGACTGACGTCGGAGGGGATGACGGATGCAGCCCTTGACCTGTTTAGAATTGTATCAAGCTGTCTCGGAACAACAACCATTTCACATCCAAGTTTATATATGAAGAACATGATACTTCAAATTGGTTCGGTTGTTAGGAAGTCTTGGCAAAGCTGTCATAAAAAAAAAACACATTATTCTCTAGAAATCTTTACTGGACTGATCCACTTCTCTATGGGCCTTTGTAGAATATATCCTCTATCTCAGATCATTTTCTGCCTGTTACACAGAACACAGAGCCCTAACCCCATATTACAGGAAATGTGGTGTGTGTTTGATAGGAAACAGCCTCTAACAGCCTTGACTCTTAACCCCATGTTTTTACAACCTTACGATTAGAGGAGACACTCGTAGACTCACATTTCACTGCAGCTTTTCATTTAGAACACATTGCTCCTAGAAAGTTCTTCCCTAAAAAGGGAACGGAATCCTCTGGGATACTGATTAAGACAATTTGAACATTAGAAGTGTTCCCTGCAGAACAGTATCCCATGCTTCATAAAGAATGACAGAGTGGTTACTCTTCATATTACGAAGTGAGGTTAAACAGCCCAGAGGTGCTGGAGTTTCATGTTTCATGTCTGTGGCTGTGGAGAGGAGTGTGTGTGAGAGTTCGTCTGAGGCTGCCACCCCAGGGAAATCAGTTTTTAGCAAAGCTGGGTGATGGAGTTGGGTTGAAAGTGTCCCTATGCTGCTGCTGCAATAGGCATCTAGTTGGACTCCCTGACACACTGCACTGCCAATACTACCTCCACACACTGTCTCAAACCGTACTCTGACACCAATATGTCTATTGATGTACTGACTTATATTTCACTTGTGTACTGTATGTGTACTGTATGAGATCATACTGTATGAGTCAACCACAGTGTGAGGTTAGAATATGCTACTGTATGGAGAAGAACACTTCTATTTATCCTCCAGAACTTCTGGGTCGTTCCACTAATTCGGTGCCTTTTGAGAAGTGTACTGTAAAAGGTTTAACTTCACCAAATGTTTACATTCTGTCATAAAGAGCACGTGTTCAACGTCATAGAAAACATGGTTTCCCATCTAAAAAAAAAAAGATCTTAAATCAGCCATGAATCCCCTTGTGAGAGGGGGGATGGAAGCTTGTCGTGTGCAATTGAACGCACGCGTCATAAAACATTTCTAGACTTGTCTATCTATGGATAACAAGGTTGATGTGTTATGCTCGACCCGCTCGGTTTTCCACCACAAAACACCAGAAAATGAAAACGACACAGAGCTCCCGATGTGGGCTGTAGCCACGCAAGAAACCAGTCCCATTACGTATGACACCTCCATGCACTGAGTGTACAAAACGTTAGGAACTTTTTTCCATGACATAGACTGACCAGGTGAATCCATGTGAAAGCTACGTTGTTAAATCCACTTCAGTCAGTGTAGATGAGGGGGTGGAGACATGTTAAAGAAGGATTTTTAAGCATGAGAAGGGCTTACCAATAAAAAACTTCCAAAAGGACTAATTCGAGGTAAAAAAGGAGTTGGAGCAGTCAAAAAAAAAAAAGCTGAGATTGATTTATTTTAGCTCACTTTAGTCCATTGCACAGGATGTGGACAGGTGACTGATGTTTCGGTGTCAAGCTAAAGTCTTCCTCTGGAATTTTAAACCTTGAGACAATTGAGACATGGATTATGTATGTGAGCCATTCAGAGGGTGAATGGGCAAGACAAAATATTCAAGTGCCTTTGAACAGGGTATGGGTAGTAGGTGCCAGGTGCACCGGTTTGAGTGTGTAAAGAACTGCAATGCTGCTGGGTTTTTCATGCTCAACAGTTTCCCGTTTGTATCAAGAATAGTTCACCACCCAAAGAACATCCAGCCAACTTGACACAACTGTTAGAAGCATTGGAGTCAACATAGGCCAGCATCCCTGTAGAACGCTTTCGACACCTGCTAGAGTCTATTCCCCCTGACAAATTAAGACTGTTCTGAGGGCAAAAGGGGGTGCCACTCAATATTAGGAAGGTGTTCCTGATGTTTTGAACACATTGTCCATTGTTCATTAATTGCCATGGTGTCATCACTGTGCAAATGTTCTGGACCATAAGCAATATAATTAAAACAAGTTCAATGCTCAGCAAAAATATTATATTGTTCCTTGTTCCCAAATATGGGAGGGTGTCCTCATCATTGTCTTATGCTGAGGCCAGCATCATAGCCATAGGCTAGACTGTGTGACTGTGCATGGATAGCATACCTGAATAGCGAGCCAGTCGTGGGGTTCCGTCGGTCGGCTTGTCCTTGTGTGTTGGGTTTGATGTGCTACTCGAAAAAGTATTGAGCTTCCTTAGCAGTGGAAAATGCGTGTTGTGTGTTCTGGAAGGTCGAGATCAGTTTTGCCAGGTGGATGAAGCTTCATCTCAGGTTTAGCTTGCGTAGCTAGGATTTCACCACGTTGTACGTCTCCCTGTATTTTAGCAGGTCGGCACTCAGGTCTGGGTAGATGCTGATCCTCTTCCCTGCATAGGTCAGACCCCCGGCTTCCGCAGCAAGGCGAACAATTCGCCGCTTGACTTCAAACCTGTGAATCCGTACAATCATACAGTGAGGACCATTGCGGAGTTGACCCGTGCGGTACGCAATGTTAATCAGTGGTATGGGATCCAGCTTCTCCTACCCGAACGGTTAATGGAAAAGATGACTCAAGAAGGAAGTCGGGTTGCCCACTTCCACACTAGTTTCAAGTCTTGTGACCCGCACATAGAATTTACAGGAATGATTTTCGAGTGATTCTGTTTTCTCTTCTAGGAGTTTGATCATCCCTTCCAACTTAGCTCGCTCCGTTTCCAGGTCATGGAGTACCTCTGTCGCATTGGCTGTCTTCTCCAGACTTTCCACGTTAGTTGAATAGGTATCCACTTCAGCAGCGAGCACTGCCAATGATTCATTTACCGGTTTTTAATTGTAAGTTGAGGGGCAGATGTAATCTCCTCACAAACAATCTCTCGTATAGTAGCGGCCAGCTCTTTCTGATGTCTGGTGTTGAGCCACCTGGTTCCCTCAAGTGAATTGTGGACAGACTAATTCTAGCTGCCGAAGCAAAATAGACCTGCTAGTTATTTACTGTCACACAATTAATGTCCGACACCTTAATATGATGCTTAGTATTGAAAGGTTTTAGGAAATAAGTCTGTTAATTCATAGTAATTTGCTAAAGAAAGCCACAATAAGGCCACATGTTTCAATGCATGCCACCGGAACCCTATCATGTATGACATTCCTGGAAGTGTGTAAACTTAATTTTTTTATTACCATAGCATTTTTGTATGTTCTCTATAGTAATGTACTTGAAATTGTATCAATTGACCAATTCGGCACATTTGGGCAAACTCCTGGCAGACTTGATACAAAATATTGTGCAGTAATGTAATTCTTCACTGGATCAGTCTAAAACTTTGCACACACACTGCTGTCTTCTGGTGGCCAAACTCTAAATTACACCTAGACTCCTATCTGAAAGTATGTATTTTCTCTTTCAAAGATGATAAAAAAAGCATGTTTTTTTGTTTGTATCTTTTACCAGATCTAATGTGTTATATTCTCCTACATTAATTTAACATTTCCACCAACTTCAAAATGTTTCCTTTCAAATGGTATCAGTGACGCAGCGGTCTAAAGCACTGCATCTCAGTGCAAGAGGCGTCACTAAAGCCCTGGTTCGATTCCAGGCTTTATCAGATCCGTCCGTGATTGGGAGTCCCATAGGGTGGCACACAATTTCCCCAGCGTCGCCCGGGGTAGGCCTTCATTGCTATGCAGGACATTTTAAACTTGTAGTGTATTTGAGGTTTAAAAAAGCTTCTGAAGTTTGTAATTTCCACTTTTACATGTCAGACATGGTTTTCCCTTACGGAAAATGTATGTGTCAGCCCCTACAAAAATGCCATTTAATTACAGAATAATCCACATAATAATTCACATTTCCTGTTGCTGTAGGATTCTTTTCCTGCTGTATCAAACTGGCTCAAATTAAGATCCTCCATCTGTATCATTTCTGACAGTTAAGGACAAGCTGCCAAACTCCCAGACATCTTTCCCCATGAAACATGACCGCTGCCTGGAGTGTTGAAACGGGCAGGGGATATCACTGGGATATTATTGGTAGATCTACACACAAGTCTGTTTTATCCATCATCACCATTTATGATGGAGGCAGTTAACCTGACAGCCAACCAGGGACTTCTCTCTCCTTTATTATCTCCACCTGTTTCTTTCTTTCCCTTCCGAAGCAGTCGAGATGGAGGGGTTGCATTACAAAACCTCCAAACTTCTTGAATGTTGGCCATTGTCAGCATGACACTAACCAATGTTAAATTCAGCTAATTGGCTAGGCACACTGCTAGCCAAAAGCCTTACCTAAATAACTATCTGCCTGTGTATGGCCAGTTGTCATGAGCTAATACCAGCTGCCATGACTATATATGGTATTTATGTCTCATATGCCTTTTCTATGACTGTGTTATTAAGCCTTATGGCAGTGGGTCAAACGTTTTTAATAGAGATTTATGACTGCTTGCCTTGTCAGCCCTGATAGAGCTGAGAATAACAGGAGAAATGGCACATCGTTACTCATTGTGTATTTATTTCTTGTGTTATTATTTTTCGACCATATCTCTCTGCGTTGTTGTGAAGAGCCTGTAAGTAAGCATTCCACTGTTTAGTCTGCAGCTGTTGTTTACGAAGCAAGATCTGATTTGAAGGGAGAGGGAAGGGAAGTCTCCAAGGTTGGAGTTAGATGAGGTTTAGGGTCCGTTTTTATTTCCAACCTTTTTTCCTCATCCTGCTGAAAGATGCCTGTCCAGAGGGCTAACTTAAATTACACTCCAACTGATAGGCTGCCCATAGAACACATCCATTCTGCTATACAATGTCATATTGCTTTCAGATGCCTGCGGCTTCATTGCTCTCTGAGTGATTCCAGCGTGTCGCCTCTCTGGCCACTGCTGCGGATATTAAAGTCATCCACCATGAGCTCGACTGACATGTGATGTCCCAATGCTTTTGTGTCCAGATTGAACATCTGTAAGGCATAGGTGGATGCTTGTTGATTGATTGGATAGAGTATAGTGACGAGAAAATAGCAGAAGTGAAAAAATACATCTGTACAATAATACTCTTTCTGGGGCACGTTTGCTCACAAAGCCCCAGATTGACTGCAACCTCATCAGCACCAGCAACACCTTCATCATAGTCATCCTCCTGCTCCTAATCCTCGTTGTCAGCAGCAGCAGCAGCAGAAGCATAGCCATTATGATCCTCAGCTGCTTCTGAAATTCGTTTGCATCATCATCAAAATCCCCATTGTATCACCAGCATCAGTATGAACACTTTGTTATACATCTGTCTTACTTTCAGATTGCCATACAACACCTACTGCCAGCACAGGCATACTGTAACTACCCTTACATATACATATTCAACTATACAGTAGACGATTTAGCACATAGTTCTAGAATGCTGTGTTTTCAGTCAACGTTCTCTTAGCTTGCTTCCAAACCTGGAGAAATTGTTTCGTAGATGTTGCCGAGGGGATATTGTCTCGCGTGAAAGAAGCCGACAAGTACGAGTGATATTGTTAAACCATTCTTCAACATGACTCTTCTGAAAGGACAACGGTGAATAGCTGCATGTTTGTTGAACACAGCAGTGGAATGCCATTGAGAACCTGTTGATTGGACAGGTTCAGCTTTCTGACAGAGAGGGCACAGTGTGTGTGTGTGTGTGTGTGTGTGTGGGGGGGGGTAATAACCACACGACAGGAGGCTCTAGAAAACACTCATTTGCATTCAGAAACACGCAGAGCATAGCAGACCAGACAGGTGATTGTGGTAGAGGAAAATTCAGTGGCTGTTTAACAAGATAGACTGGTGGGGGATGGGGGCATGTATGTGTGAGTGTGTCTGGCAGGATAGCCCTGTATATTGCGGTTGGTATGTTGACGAAAAATGACATGATACACTGTGTGGTTTGGGATTGGAAATATGGACAATACATATGGCTGGGGATATAATGTGATGATGTACTGCTTATTTTGGGACATTCGTGTCGAGGAATTGCAAAGGAATTTTAAAGTAAATCATAATGTAATTGAATTTTGGCATTGTCCTTCTTCAAAAATGTGTATTATATTAATTACAATGGAGAGAGGAACTCAAAGCAGCCACCGTGATTTACACTGAGTCTCATAATGAATTGTTCTTTCAGTAACTCAAGGAGCTGAGGGAGAAAAGGCTGACAAAATGCCTGCAGAGCATTGATTGATTCACTATCTGGTCCGTAGATGAAGATTAAGATGTTAAATTATATTCTGACGGAGAAACGCCCGTTAATGGTGTTTTCGACCTTTGAGTTCGATGCGGGCGAGGGCTTGATTTGTTGCATCTGTGATACAATTCTAAAGAGGAGACAGAGTTCTGCTGTCAGGCGCTCCAACAACAAAAACGGGTTAATCAACGCTAGCAGGTCCCGGGGAATAAGCCCAAATCGAGACCATAATTCTTAATTTTTCGTTGTCAGCCGCATCTCTCTGTTTAGAGGAGCTGAATTGTCTGTCAAGTCATAGAGGGAGAGAGAGGCAGAGAGAAACAGAGGGCTAGAGTCAGTCGTAACAGCATGGGCCCCAAAAAAAATATTCTTCCCATGCTTCCTTTCTTTCTATAAATGAGGGAGTGAGAGGAGAGTGGGTGTGAGGGAGAGTGTGAGAGTGAGAGAGTGAGTATGCAAAATGGACTGCCTGCAGGAAGCCATTTAATGTTACTCACATCTGTAAGCAATTCAGCAGAATAGTGTATTAGCTGTGATTGAGTTACGGCTGTGACTTGTTGGCCGCTCTGACAGACGCTGCTAAGGAAGGGATGGGGAAGGGCAAGGGGAGCGCTTCCTAGGTCAGAAGTCAGCCAGCATTGGCGGCTTACGTGAACCCTGCAGATCAGGGAATGCTGAAGGCAGCATATTTTTCTAATATAGTGAATCTGAGGTGCGATTTTAATCTCAGAAGGGCCTAAATCCAATATCAGAAGAGTGAGGGTTGAGAGAAGGAAAAAAAAGTGTTGGTTAGTCGATGAGATGTGTGGCGAATGGGAAACTAGCCGGTGTCATCATGCAGTTGTCTGCTATGAGTTATGTTGCTCGTATGCCTTGTTGGACTACACAGTGACAGAAAACATGATCCATCACTTCTACGTCCCGTGAACAAGGATGAAATTAGTTATCCGGTGCGGCGTTAGAAACAGAACAGATCTATTACTGTCTGATTGACCTGACAAAAACCAGGCCATGGTCAAAAACATCAGCCGTGCTCACAAATGTCAAAATACCATAGTACAGAGTCACCTAGAAAGTGCAACAAGAAACACCGCTTGATCGTACAGTAAGTGGTAAGCCAACCGAAGAACATAGTTTTGATGTTCATTTTCAAAAGGATGTCTTGATTTGTCTGACGAGGCGCACGCATGATTCAAGATGCCAGGCATAGCCGTTCTGTCGTGATTGGTTGTAAAATCCCGAGGTATAGTATCATGTACCCTATCATGCAAGTCATACAGAGGCACTATGCTGCGGCAGCAGGATAGCGTTAGGCAGAGGCGTGGATGGTATATATGTACACAGTATGTATATGTTTTAAGGCTGAAGGAGGATCTATAATAGTCCCAAAGAGCCTCTAAATGTCCATTCCTATGGGTTAGTAGGAAACCTGGATACAGATAATAACTCAGCCTCTACCCATTCATGTGAAAAATAATTCCTGTCATCAGCTCTCAGAAATGACTCGACAACATGAAATAGTGTGACAGAAACCCCAGTCAACACACACAACCGCTTGGACTCAAGTGCATTATCATAATTTTGATAGATGGGTTACTTTCTCTCCTCTCCTCTGTGATTCTGGGTCATTTCCCTCCCTGTGTGTCACTGTTCCTCTCCATGGCGGCTAGCCCAGTGTGCCTGCCCTCCAGACAGCACGTTACACTCTCTCCCTCAAACACTACCAGAGAATGGCCGCCACCCAACTGCTCCCCTGGGGGGCATCTCTATTGGCTGCCGCTAAGGTTCCAGTCACAGAACACAGCCACTAATGGCCCAGCCATCAGAATCCTCAGGGTTCTGAGGCCCCCCGTTTAAAAAATTAACCGGAAACAGTTGTCCAGCGAGCTGCCTGCCTGGCTGGCCAGACTTAGCTAATCAAAGGAGTGAGGTAAGTAATGGAACACATGAAGGAAGAAAGGAGGGAGGAAGATGGGGGGAAAAGGCTCTAATCAACAAACTAGCGTTTGACCACCAATAATGTAATCATCGCTGTTGTCTCCGGAAAAGAGTAATGGCGCTTTGCTAATGCTGTGAAAAGCCTGGAAATAAGAGAAACAAGGACGAACTAGGAATCACGAACTAGACAATGACAGTTTTTCCACAGAATATATATATATATATATATATATTTTTTTTTAAGTCACCAGAATCAAGAACGACATACTCTCTCGCTCACTGCGTCCCTCTCGCATCTCTGAGCCAGTAGCATGAGGGATGAATTGGGTTCATATTTGGCACCGGTTGAAAGATGTGAGGAAAGAGAGAAAAGGCCAATTACCACCAGGGGTGCGAGTTTATATGCTTTCCACTGCCTCCGACCCTCTCTCCTCCGACCCTCATCCTCCCTCCATCCATCCCTCAGTACCGCCTATTGTGATTGGACTATAGCAACATCTGGTTAATGGTCCTCTCCCGGGCTGTCTCCTCAATCTCCCCACACACAGGTTGTGTGCCAACAGCACTGCAGTTGTTGTTCTTTCTCTTAGTTTTTTTTCTTCTTTTGTTTCTTTCATGAAAGAAACGCAGACTGCTGTGCGGCTTGTTGATGCGTGTGCGTGCATGTGAATGCGTGCATGTGTGTCTGTGTACGTGCTACAGTGAAAGTATTGGGACAGTGGCACATTTTTGGTTGGTTGTTTTGGCTCTGTACTCCAACACTTTGGATTTGAAATGATACAATGACTATGACGTACAAAATGATTTAAACGGTTCACCTGAAATGGATGAAAATACCCTCAAATTAAAGCTGACAGCCTTTAACCTCATAGTCAGTGTATTATTTCGAATCCAAAGTGCTGGAGTACAAAGCCAAAACAACAAATGTGTCACTGTCCCAATACTATTGGAGCTCATTGTATCTTTCCATGCTCTGTAAACTCAGACTGGGTCCCAGCAGACGGAAACACTAGAGCAATCCTAGTGAATCAGAAACTCTGGGGAAGCGCTAGATAGTCAGCGGGCTGGCAAAGCTAGCTTGCTAGGGATGCTGCATACAGTGTTGGAGGGCACTCAGGTTTAACTTAACCCAACCTATCCTAACAGACAAGCTGGGATCAAAGGATATGGATTCCCTTATTAAGGCCAGCTGGAGATCCAGGCCAGCACACTGGAACAAGTAGTACTATCTAACAAGTAATCGAACAATTTCACAACAACTACCTTAAACACACAAGTATAAAGGAATTAATAAGAATATGTACATGGATGAGCGATGGCCGTGCGGCATAGGCAAGATGCAGTAGATGGAATACAGTATACACATATGAGATGAGTAATGTAGGGTATGCAAACATTATATAAAGTGGCATTGTTTAAAGTGACTAGTGATACATTTATTACATACATTTTTTTATTATTAAAGTGGCTAGAGATTTGAGTTAGTATGTTGGCAGCAGCCACTCAATGTTAGTGATGGCTGTTTAACAGTCTGATGGCCTTGAGATAGAAGCTGTTTTTCAGTCTCTCGGTCCCAGCTTTGATGCACCTGTACTGACCTCACCTTCTGGATGATAGCGGGGTGAACAGGCAGTGTCTCGGGTGGTTGTTGTCCTGGAGGTCAGGTAGTTTGCCCCCGGTGATGCGTTATGCAGACCTCACTACCCTCTGGAGAGCATTATGGTTGTGGGCGGAGCAGTTGCCGTACCAGGCGGTGATACAGCCCGACAGGATGCTCTCAGTTGTGCATCTGTAAAAGTTTGTGAGTGTTTTCGGTGACAAGACAAATTTCTTCCGCCTCCTGAGGTTGAAGAGGCGCTTTTGCGCCTTCTTCACCCGCTGTCTGTGTGGGTGGACCGTTTGTCTGTGATGTGTACGTCGAGGAGCTTAAAACTTTCCACCTTCTCCACTACTGTGGATAGGGGGGTGCTTCCTCTGTTGTTTCCTGAAGTCCACGATCATCTCCACGTTGAGTGTGAGGTTATTTTCCTGACACCACACTCCGAGTGCCCTCACCTCTTCCCTGTAGGCCGTCTCATCATTGTTGGTAATCAAGCCTACCACTGTAGTGTTGTCTGCAAACTTGATGATTGAGTTGGAGGTGTGCATGGCCACGCAGTCATGGGTGAACAGGGAGTACAGGAGAGGGCTGAGAACGCACCCTTGTGGGGCCCCAGTGATGAGGATCAGCGGATGGAGATGTTGTTTCCTACCCTCACCCCTGGGGCAGCCCGTCAGAAAGTCCAGGACCCAGTTGCACAGGGCGGGGTCGAGACCCAGGGTTTCAAGCTTAATGACGAGTTTGGGTACTATGGTGTTAAATGCTGAGCTGTAATCGGTGAACAGCATTCTTACATAGGTATTCGTCTTGTCCAGATGGGTTAGGGCAGTGTGCAGTGTGATTGCGATTGCGTCGTCTGTGGACCTATTGGGGCGTTAAGCAAATTGGAGTGGGTCTAGGGTGTCAGGTAGGGTGGAGGTGATATGATCCTTGACTAGTCTCTCAAAGCACTTCATGATGACGGAAGTGAGTGATACGGGGCGATAGTCATTTAGCTCAGTTACCTTAGCTTTCTTGGAGACAGGAACAATGATGGCCCTCTTGAAGCATGTGGGAACAGCAGACTGGTATAGGGGTTGATTGAATATCTCTGTATACACACCAGCCAGCTGGTTTGCGCATGTTCTGAGGACGCGGCTAGGGATGCCGTCTGGGCCAGCAACCTTGCGAGGGTTAACACGTTTAAATGTTTTACTCACGTTGGTCGCGGTGAAGGAGAGCCCGCAGGTTTAGGTAGCGGTATTGTATTGTCCTCAAAGCGAGCAAAGAAGTTGTTTAATTTGTATGGGAGCAAGACGTCGGTGTCCGCGACGGGGCTGGTTTTCTTTTTGTAATCCGTGATCCTGCCACATACGTCTCGTGTCTGAGCCGTTGAATTGCAACTCTACTTTGTCT
This sequence comes from Brachymystax lenok tsinlingensis, assembly GCA_030435695.1. Lineage (NCBI taxonomy): Eukaryota > Metazoa > Chordata > Actinopteri > Salmoniformes > Salmonidae > Brachymystax > Brachymystax lenok. The sequence goes on along the minus strand of CM059819.1, from coordinate 51,808,323 downwards.
CTATACTGACGCTTAGCTTGTTTGATTGCCTTGCGGAGGGAATAGCTACACTGTTTGTATTCGGTCATGTTTCCGGTCACCTTGCCATGATTAAAAGCAGTGGTTTGCGCTTTCAGTTTTGCGCGAATGCTGCCATCAATCCACAGTTTCTGGTTGGGGAAGGTTTTAATAGTCACGTGGGTACAACATCACCGATGCACTTGCTAATAAACTTGCTCACCAAATCAGCATATACATCAATGTTGTAGTCTGAGGCTATCCGGAACATATCCCAGTCCACGTGATCAAAGCAATCTTGAAGCTTGGAATCCGATTGGTCGGGCTGTATGTAATAAGACAAAAGATTTCCTGGGGTAACAATGTAAGATATAATACATAAAAAAACAAAATACTGCATAGTTTCCTAAGAATGCGAAGCGAGGCGACCATCTCTGTCGGCGCCATCTCTGTCGGCGCCATCTTTTGATTCTTTTGAGCCTTTTTAGCGAATACAAACAGTGTAGCTATTACGATCAAGCGTCTCTCTATTATGCGTGGGAATACTTGGGAACAGATTTGCAAAATGACAATCCCTTGTAGCTGACTTCCTGGTGTTTTTACAGTCTATTATGTCCAATAATGAGTTTTCTTTTCTGCTCACTAAACTTAGGGGGCCAAATAAAACCACCCATGGGCCAAATTCAGACCGCAGGCCACCAGTTGGTGAACCCTGCTGTAGAAGGTGGATGGGATGTACGATCATACGATCGATCATAAAGCACTTTGCAGTAGACATAATGACAAGAAGAGCTTTATAGATGTAATCCATCATTATTACTAACCATAAACGTAATCACTTGAAATTATTACGTTATTGCCTTGTCTAATCTCTCCAATATTGTCCAAAATAATATTGATATGATTTCTAAGCCTATCATCCGCATTGTGCTTGCTAATCTGAAATGATGAGGAGTTGGAAGTATCATAGCTGGACTATGGTTCACTGGCCATGAAAGCCCCCAAATGATTTTGGATTTAGGAAAAAAACAGATGGAAAATAATTGCCAAAGCCTCTTTGACTGGCTTCATTAACTCACAGCTTTTACATTTTTTTTCAGCTACATACTGAAACTACCTTGTAAAAATGATGATAATAATGTTGCATAATAATACCCAATAAGGTAACTCACTAACAAACTTAATTTCCCTCCCTTTCCGAACACATAATGTTGCCATTTTGTATCCATTGTTATGTTTCATATTGTAAGTAAGCCAAAATAAACGTGTTTTCTAGATAACATTACAGTTTCGGCGTGGCTGAGATTGAAACAATATCTAATTTAATCCACCCTGAGCGCACCTGTTTGTTCTTGCGTAATTGGATTCTGGTTCATTCCATTTGCCTTAATGCACCTGCATTATGCAGTGTACTGAGGGGACCAGTCATTAACAGCCAAGGGACATCGCTCTGAGGAGTAATCCAACCTGGTCCTCTGTTTCTGGGGCATCCTTTCAGTGCCTCTGCCTTTCAAAGGCATCAGCCTGGATGGATGGATGGCTGGGGCTTGGGCTTGATGGGAACCAGAATAGCAGGTGTTGATGTTAGTGCCTGACAAGAACAATAAGCTGTCCCTCCACTGCATGGTAATCCAAAATAAACAGGCTCTGGCGTGGATGGTTTGGGCTCTGAGGGCGGAGGGGTCCTCATCAAGCCCAAAGAATGTAGAGCTGCTACAAGGAAGGAATGCAGTGCAGCTAAATCTTCCCTTCGTAGTTTACGAACGTTGAAAACCTTTCCAACTAATGCGTATTTAACACTAAACCATGGCAAAGAAGTTTCCTTTCCTTGTCCGCTTTCTATAATTTTCACAGTTATGAAAGGGCTTGATAGATAAAAGTATTATGAAAACTCCTTTCATGTCAGTGGTTAGAGAGATAAAGAGGTGAATTGCCAGTAATCCCCAGTATTGGGACAGATAGTACTGCATATTTTCTCTTCCATGCACTTAATTATTTTCTGTTTGTGTGGGTGGCAAATAGCTTACAGACGGCAAAGAGAGGCTCCCACATGGAGTTTATTCTGCCACTTTCATCAAGCTCATCACGTTTGATCTGTAGTGTAAGTTAAGTGGTTGGTGTGGATAGCTCTGACTCAACTCCACCCACAAAGATGAAGATAAGACATCTGGATTCAGCAGGGCCCTATGTGTGTGTGTGTGTGTGTGTGTGTGTGTGCGTGTGTGCACGCGTGTGTGCGTGTGTGCGTGTGTGTGTGTGTGTGTGTGTGTGTATTTGAGAGGGGGGGGAGTGAAAAAGGGTGAGTGAGCAACCGAACAGGCGAGGGAGGGTAGCCAAGGTTCCTTAATGTGCAACTGACTGCCTCTGCCATGCTCGCCGTGTTAAGACACTGCTTTTTTATTTTCTCTCATCCCTCCTTCATCCCTCCTTCATCGGCTCCGTGTGGACTGATGTGAGCAAGACACCATTTGGAGCTCCGCTCTCCTCCCACACACGTTTCCATTCAGCTGATGAGCCAACGGTGTCACACTCTACAAGAGATCATGCGAAAGAGAGGAGGAAGTTAGGGAGGTGGTTTTGCCTTCCCCGCGCATATACAGCACATCTGATGAGCTGAGAACATCAAAACCTAAGACGGAGAAGAAGGGAGATGGAAAAAGAGAATGAAATATAGCTGTGCCCTAGAGGAATAGATCTCCATCTCTTTTCCATTGCTATTAGACTGTCTCTTTTATGTGCTGGAACGATGAGAGGACTTGGGGGACTGCTTTCTCTTAATGCCCCACATTCTGTTGTTTTCTTTGTAAAAGGGAATAAATGCTCAGAGCGCTTCCCAGAGCGCTGCCCAGAGCGCTGCCCAGAGCGCTGCCCAGAGCGCTTTCCAGAGCGCGGCCCAGAGCGCTTCCCAGAGCGCTGCCCAGAGCGCTTCCCAGAGCGCTGCCCAGAGTGCTGTGTGAAGAGGCCTGTTCCAATGTAAAGCACACGGCAGAGAATGTAAAGCACACGGCAGAGAGACACTAGCCTGCTCTGCTCTGTGACTTGTTAAATGATTAGATAGACCGTAGATGAGACAGATCCAGGGAATGTGTGTACATGTGTGTGTTCAAAGAGGAGAGGAAAACAGCAGAGAGGAGAGGGCCTCATCTAGAGAGGACGCGATAGATATATAAATAGAGAGAAAGAGAGCGATAGATCAGGGTAAGGATCAGTGAGGAGGCGATGACAGACCCCGAATCCCAAATGGCGGGCCAGGGAAACGCTTGACTTCATCTCATCTGCTGGGGAATGATGCTCAGATGACACAAAATGGTGCCTAGAGAATCCGTTACTGGAAGTCTCAGAGGAGGCTGTGGTGGAAGGAATTGGGCATGATTGTCTTCTTCTGTAGAAGAAGGTAATAAAATATGAGGCGCAATGTAAAGATGTTCTCTTTCCAACATAGGGTTAAGACATGAGAACACACAATGTATTTTTAACTATTTTTTTGTGGCAGGGATGGATGTGATTGTCACACACACAGTCCACACGACCCCTGTTTTACCCTCTTACAGGAGACCTGCTCAGCTACCAAGCCATTAGTGTTGATGGCCAACCAACTGGCTATTTTTTAAAGCAATCCGGCACGCAGTAGCCTAATACACACGCACACACACACACACACACACACAGTTTTGTATTGCTATCCTTGTGGGGACCAAAGAATTGATTCCCATCCAAAATCCTATTTTTCCTAACCCTAAATCTAACCCCAACCTTAACCCTTAACCTAACCATAACCCTAAACCTAACCCCTAAGCCTAAAATAGCTTTTTTCCTTGTGGGGACAGGCAAAATGTCCCCACTTGTCCTTATTTACTATCCTTGCGAGGACTTCTGGTACCGACAAGGATAGTAAAACAAAAACACACACACACAAACACACAATCTCTGGAGTGACCTAGACTGTCTGAAAAAGCTTTCCAACTACCAGTCCAATAGCACCGTGACAACCCTTACCAAATCCACTTAGCAGTCAGCATGACCACAATTAACTATCCGGACGTTTGCTCAGAGTCATATTACAAAGGCAAGATTAAATTGAACTCTGCTCTCTGTTGGTGCAGAAAATATTGTGTTGAACAGTATGTTGCAGTCCTTTGAAAAGAGGACAATTGTGTTTGTGTGTTTTAAAATGTTTTAAGATGTGCTGTAGTAGCATTGTCTTTATCCGTGTTCTTGTGTCTTTGTTTTCCAGCCTCCACTATCGCCGAGAACGGAAGACGAACATGCCTGAAACTCAAAGTTTTCGTCCGACCATCAAGTAAGTCTCTCCAGCTGCAACAGAAACATTGACATGGAGCCTGTTTAACACTCGTGATGTATTTTCCCTGCTCTCAATACTTGAATGCCTTCTGAATGACTCCTTGCTCTCTGTTGAACATGTCAGTTTCAGATCTCATGACAGCTCCTATATTGTTAACCTATGGCAGTGGCTACCATTGTTTCTATCCAAAGACAAGTGAAGGAATGAAAGATTTGAATGAAATGATTTGCACACGTCTTGTGAATGCTGTCATGAGCTTGGGGCTTGGGATCTTTGTTTTAAGGATGGGTAGTTTGGGGGGAGTGTCACTAACCTATTTGGCTTATTATCTCTAATGACATCTATTATCTCTATTTCTATCTCTAGACAACTGCGTGAAAACTATAGGTGTACATGACCGTGTTTTTGACGTTAACGACAAAGTAGACAATTCATTAGAACCCCGAGGTTAGTATGGCTTTCTGCATTAATGTACTTCTGTCTGTCCCCCTTGCACGCACGCACGCACGCACACACACACACACACACACACACACACACACACACACACACACACACACACACACACACACACACACACACACACACACACACACACACACACACACACACACACAGACACAGACACAGACACACAGACACACACACAGACACACCCATCCCTTCCTCTCTTTCTCTCTTTTTCTGCGCTGATTGATCCATCTACAGATGTAGGCTCTTAATTTGAGCCAGTTTGCTACAGCTGGAAAATAATCCTGCAACAACAGAAAATGTTTTTGTCAGGGGTTGATACATTTTTCATCAGGGCAAATCAAATCTGAAATTAATTTCGAAGTGGAAATGATCAACTTTAGAAGCCTTTTTAAAACTCAAATACACTACCCGTTTGTATTTCCTGCCGTGCAGGAAAATTCTCGGCAACAAAAGAGGGATCAAATGAAGATCCTACATCTGTATTCTCTCCCAGCATTGTTGTCATGTTAGAATGTTTATGCTGCTGCATTGTTGTGTTGCTGCTAACTGTTGCCAGTTGTATTTTGCTAGTAATATGGTCTATGTTTGCATGTGTCATATGTCATACACCACAGTTGTCCCTGGTAAAACTCATCATGTCTCATGTCACCATATAACATAGGCTACTTGTGTCAGAACACAGAGGCTGCGTTTAGACAGGCAGCCCAATTCTTACCTTTTTTTCCACTAATTGGTATTTTGACCAATCACATCAGATCTTTTTACATCAGATCTTTTTCAGAGGTGATCTGATTGTTCAAAAGACCAAATGGTGAGAAAAAGAACAGAATTGGGTGGCCTGCAGCCATATACTTTTTGAGGCTGCTATATATCCTAGATTCAATGTAATCCTCCAATTTGCTTTAATTGAACTGTGAGCTGTGTTTCACATATGTTCAATCTGAGGAACATGATATGCAATATTGAAAAATAAATATTTGCACAATAGATTCCATTAATGCTGAAGACTATTGAAATCCTGACTATTGATTCCATGGCCTTACCTAATCTCTGTCTTCATTTCTATTGACTCTATTCTACTCTTCTAAGAAACCAAGGCTTTATTATGACAGAATGCATGCTCATACTCTAACTCTCTGTCAGCTAGCTGCATTTTCTCTCTCTCTCTCTCTCTCTCTCTCTCTCTCTCTCTCTCTCTCTCTCTCTCTCTCTCTCTCTCTCTCTCTCTCTCTCTCACTCACTCACTCACTCACTCACTCTCTCTCACACACACAATGCTGTCTAATTCCTGCTCTGGCTTACCCCAAGGAGACACAACATATACACACTGACTCTGTGAATAAATAAACCTCTGTCAAAATGCAACACATTAGTCATTTCAAACAGAGTTTTATGAATCATATTTGTCATCGCATTAGCAATTACAGTTTTCTGAAATGTATATTTACGTCTGGGAGTTGGAGAATATTACATTTTCTATATTTATTCATGGAAGCCGTTCACCGTACCCTGGTGATCAGGGTTTATCACTAGCTGTCACCTCGTCTGACACACAAGCACACACATACACTCTCTCTCTCTCTCTCTCTCTCTCTCTCTCTCTCTCTCTCTCTCTCTCTCTCTCTCTCTCACGCTCACGCTCACGCTCACACATGCACACACACAAGCTTGGGGAGTTGGGCGTTTAGATTTATTAAGGTCAGAGACCTAGACTGCCTCCATCTTCCTGCCCGCCTTAATACCATTCCCAACCTATGTACCTCTTCCTCTCTGTCTTCCTCTCACAGCCCCACCCCCTTACCCCTTTCGCTCTCTCTTATTTGTCTGTTTGTGTTACCCACCTGTGAGTGTGTGTGGGGGCAAGTCCTGTGCTCTGTGTGGCTGTGCATTGGCCTAGCTTGCTCCCTCAGTGTGCCGTAAGACAGGCCCATGGCTGCAAATTGATAACATTGTCAGTCAGCCTGGGGAGACTCTTAACCATGCCATTGAGCTTTAGAGGATGGGACTCACCAAGCAGAGTGGGCGTCCGGCTTGCTGGCTGGCTGATGTATAACAGCAGCAGTAGCAGCAGCACATTGTGTACTGGTGTTATTTCAGCCATCATTTTATTCTTAGTTGTAAGATATAGGAAAATAGGCATTCCAAATCAAATAGAGAAAAACATGCCACCATACATTGCCATGTTTGTGCATTGTGTATGTGTTGATAAACTCTGCTCATGTCACTATCTTCTCTTGTTCCCTTAGATGATACGAGTCACGAGTCGGCAGAACCTTCTAGGAGTGACGGCACAAATGCAGCGTCACACTCGCGGATAGCCAGACCACTTCTGGCTGCACTGCTAATCTGCCTAGCAACACTCTTCACCTTATAGCGCCTCCCCCTGTCCTGGACGGGAATTATACCCTGTGCGGCCTGAATCTGCCCAATGCTGAGGCTGGGGCTGGGGTGGGAGAATGGGGGGTGGGAGAATGGGGTGGGGGTGGGGGTGGGGGGGTGGGGGGTATTGAGAGTGGGCTTCTTAAGAAACACTCTATTTTCTTCCAGATATTTAAGTGGTCTTTCTCCTTCAGTGAGTTTGAAAAAGTTGATGTTGGAAGCGGGAGAGACTGTTTCCCTCTTAAAACTGTCAACTAAGATGCCAAATCCCTGTTTTTGACACTTAGTGATTCTTGTTTTCCTATGACTTCTGACATCACTTTACATCATGCTGATCCATTGTACCGCTCACATGCACACACACGCATATAGGTACACACACCTACACACACACTTTTACACTGACAGTTTAGCAGTAGCTCTTTTGGTAGGTTGTAAAGCAGTAATACACAGTACGTTATGGTGGTTTTAGCTCGTACGTAGACAGAGAACACGAGATCAGACATGGGTAGTACTCACATCTCCTAATCTTTACAGATTCACCTCAACTTCAGGTGGATGTAGATAGGTGTTTTTTGTTGGGTTTTAGAGATAGAGGAGCGTCATAGGTATCAGTTGAGATACAGTGTAGAACATGTTTAGTAGGAGGGTATGGGAATGAGTGAGCTGAGTTGGTTGAGCTATTGTTGAGTCCCTTGGCCTCTTTGACGAAGGTTTGCTGTCATTTACCGTCCTTATGTGTGTAGAGAATGGCCTGGTACAGTCAAGAAAATGTTGCCTTGACACACAAATAAAAGACAAATCAAACACTTTTGTTCAACACTTTGTGGACCGTCGCTAGAATAAAAGATCTATTATTTGAAAGATTACTCAATTTAAGAGCGACGGACAACCAGGTCATTTTGTGCTTCATTCATTGACTTCCTCTGTAATTGCTACTTTGTGCCCGATGATGCGTTGTCAATAACAACAAGCCTCTTAACTTCAAGCTTGAACCCTCACCGGTTGCAGTTTTAGATTCAGTTTGTTATAAAGACCATTTGAGAGTTGTTCCTTACATACTATGCCTTCTCTTGCGGATGTTCTAAATGTCCTCCATGGTTGTAGCAAAGACATGTATGTATGAGAGTGTGGAGAGTAGTCGTGTTGTTGAAAGGTTGTGTCAATGGTGTAGAGAGGAATGCGACTCTAGCTCTAGGGTCTGTATCAACAGCTGAGAAAGCTGCTTCTCTCACCATTTTCAAAATACCACTCCCCTACCACGCAACTACATATTTTTCCTCCAATTGCTTATCATTAGTTCACTTAGATATACTGCAGGGCTTCACATTGTGGAATTGTCTCTCAGCCTAGCTATTCAGTATACCCATTAAGGAGGCACCAACAGTGTTGCTCTCCTGTATTTTTCCACAAGTCTTTACCACTCATGCATAACCACAACTTCAGCAGCCATTAGTCAAATAGCGCTCAGATGCTGGAGCTACAGTCCATTATAGCAGGCGGCCTGTTCTCCACTGACCAGACCACATTCATTTTACAACCACATAATTCAATTTAATCAACTCGCAATGAGTATGTTAATAGAGAAAATATCCTTTAACGTTGAGTTGGAATGCAGAGCGGTTTAGGCCACGTTTTGTTCAGCCTGTATTTCTACATTGCACTGTTTTGTAATTACATTCAACTTCCTTAGACTCACACAGGTTCAGATGGTAGATTAACATAGCTGGAGAGATTTAAAAATGGAGATACTGTTACAGATACACCATTTAGGTCTGTTGATCCAGGTTTCCTTTCAGAGGATGGAGAGAGAGACAGAGAGAGAGAGAGAGATGCGTGCCTAGTTACCGCTCCTACTGTTACGGGCTTAAGTGACTCTTTAATGAGGTTCAAAATGACGGGCATGCAAACCCCATGTTGTGGAGTAAAGGGAGTTATTTCTGCTATTAAAAATAGATGGTGGAAGGCCTGGGGGTCTCCGGGGGTTTGGGTGTACGTTTCACCCTGGGGTTTTTTAAAGCGTCAGTGACCTTGCAGTTAGAGAGGGCTGGTGAGTGAAGGAGATGGGGGAGAGAGACATAAGGAGAGGAGAGAGAGAGAAAGAAAGAGATGTGAAGGAGGAAACAAGTTGCATATATGACTGGAGTGCCTAACAAAAACCACCCAATACAACCTTTTTAAAAACACTAGATAAAATGGCATATACACATATGCTTAAAGTACTACTGTTCTCCCCAAGGCATGTTTTGATTTGTTTCAATTTATTTTGTTATTGATTTTTCTCGGCTGCCTTCTATATTCTTCTCCTGAAGGGTTGTGTGTGCTTTCGGCCATATTTGTTTTCATACTATGGTAACAATGCTATTACAGTAGAATAGCAGCTCATCTTTGGGGAGTAACAGGAGATGACGCCATTTAATGAGGTACTATTTTTCACCAGAACACCACAGGGGATGGGCGCCATGTTCAATCCAAGATGGCCGCCTTTCAACCACTTAACGTTATAGCCTACACTTTTTTGGGAAGACCAGCTTTAATTGTATTCTATTATAATTACCCGTACTACTCTTTATCATTATTGCTACTATTATTACCATGGTTTATTCTGTACACACGTTAACTTGGGAAATGAGGATCAACTTGTTAACTGGATACCGTGTATCCTGAGGTAGTCAACCATATAACAAGTAGTGTTAGATTAGTTACCGTTTTTGTACCTTTCTGGAGGACAAAAGAACAAAAAATAGACACTTCATTGTTAAAACTATTATTATTGTTATGATGATGATTATTGTTAGCAAAAACTCTTGATGTAAATAGTGTTTGATATTAAAGTATTAATTTGATTCGTATGTCTTTTCTAAAAAAACAAAACAATGAACACAGTAGAATCTCTGGATATTTGGGAGTATACACATGAAAAGTGCATTGTGAACTGTGATCTTCAATGCCTAGAAATTACAAGCTGTGCACATCTGTGCTTACCTGTGTGTACTTGTGCATGAGTACTTGTGTGTACCTTTGCACCTGTGCGTACCTGTGTACAGCTGGTTGGACTTTAAGCCAATGGGGGCCTCACCTGCTACATAGCTATGTTTCAACCAATCAATCAACAGCCACCGTCACCACTTCGTCACAAGGATCCACACAGAACAGACAGAGAGAACAGAACAGATGGTGGACAAGATTAACAGTGTTTGTGCTTTTTCGCCTTCAACGTTTGATAGCATGTTGGCCAACCCAGAGTTTTGCCATGGCTGGACTTTTGGTTGTTTTTTTTTAATGGAAGGATCTTGCCAGTTTCATATGTGGCATGCGCATGGACTTGTTAACGAAACATGTTAAAAAAAAAGATTCCGTTTTTTTTTTTCTCTTTTGTTTTTCTTTAGAACTTTGTTAAATGTTGGATTCTCCCTTTTATTCCCCACTGTCATGTTGTGTGTTTTGCATCCCATTAAAATGAGGTCATCTGGCTGATGAGCTGTGTGGCTACAGAAACAGATGACATGTACAGTACATAATGCAGGCTTGTTGTGGCGTTACAGAGGGGGGTGGAGTTACAGAGGGGGACGCTCATTAGTAGTCGAGATAATTGTTGTTTTCTTCCCCTTAACTTTGAGAATCAATCCTCTGGTAACTTTATACTGTTCTACCAAGTAGCTGTAGTGTGTCCATTCGGACTATTCATGCCCTGTTTAATGTGTGCGTGTGTTTGTGGACAGTATGTGTGGGAGAGAGAGTCTCTATCATTGTGTGTGAGGAAGAGGTTTGTCTGTGCAGACTAGTTTGTGTGCATGTGTGTGTATGTGTATTCGTAATGCATCTTACACAAGAATGTGCATGAGAGAGTACTCTAGCGTGTGTGGGGGTTTGTGTCTCAGTTACTATTGCCGCACTGAATGGGAGACGCGGCAACTCTCTTTGGCAACAAATAGGTTTTCCCATGCCTTAGGCCAGAACCATCTGTGTTCAACACCCCCTGCCATCCTCCCCAACCATGGAGTGGGTTCTGGAGGCACAAAGGTTACCCAGGGGCCTTTATTCTCTCCCTGTTTTGGAATTTGAACCCCCACCCTCATCACCATAGCCTAGCAGCCAGACTACATATGTTAGCTAAGTCACTACTTGGTCTGGGTAGAAGTTGTCCGTTGGCACAGATCTAGGATCAGCTTACCCTCTCCCTAGCTCAACCTAAACCATTAGGGGGAGAGACGCTAAAACACTGGCTAGACTGATCTTAGATCAGACTGTAGGGCACATTTCCACCTACTCCCGTTCCCCATGTGTTGAGAACCACTCATTTGTGTGTGCATCAAATCCCATTGAGCGTACTCCTCTTGTGCTTGTAACCACCCCAACCCCTGCTCTCCCCCTCACCCCCACCCCCTGCTCTTCTCCGATCCTCCTCACCCCCACCCCCTCCTCTCCCCCTCTCCTCTGATGCTCTTTGGGGGGCAGAAGTATCGACCGACCTGCTTTTTTCCCAGTATATAAACAAGAACGAAAAACTGACAAAAAAGTATCAAAAGGTCTGTATTTGTATATACACGTGTCTGAGCAACTATGAATAATATTAATAAAATGGAAATACATTGCTTTGATGTTTTACGTAGCTGTTCTTGTTTTTCCATTGGTTTGTTTATATAAGGAGTGTGTATGTTATCCAGAACTCATTATATAGGATCATGGTAGGTTGGATTGTAGACGGAAGCACACCATTAACTCAGCATGACAGATGTATTGCATAGAATTGCAACTAATTGGAGAGAAGATTGAGTCAAGCTTTACCTGGCAAGGATCTCCTCAATAACTACCTCATAAACACATTTGGAATCATCATATTTCTCTGCCAATTAAATATGATTATTGCTCATTATCTCTCCTTCCCTATATGCCAAGTTTAAACAATTAAAACCATTTTGGACACACTCTCTCTCAACATGCCAATGCCCTCCCCCATTCACACACTCACTTGGTATCCCCCATCTTCACATATATGCTAATTAACTGTCTGACCATAAGGCTGACAGTAAGCCTCTCTCTCCCTCTCTGCCAAGTGAAAAAGCCCTCTTTTGAAACTCGACTGTGCAAGACTCCGGTTGGAAGACAAATGCCAGTCAGTCAGTGCCAGAATCAGACCCAGGACCTGCTTTCATTTCAGTCGTACACTAATGAGCCCTCCTAATAACCTTCTGCTGGACCCCATCAGGACCCCATCAGCGCTGGTTAGATTTACCCTCCATTATCTCTAGGAATTATACTCACGTCCAGATCATTCCAGGCTTCAGGGTAAAATATCCACGGAAAATCCAAATTGGAAGTTATGAACCCGACAATACTTTGGTGCTTAGTGCAATTTCACTTCTCCAGTCTATAAGCCTTATTCTTCATCTGCAATGTAAACAGTTGGGTTTCAGTGGGAGATGGTAAGCGATTGGGACTATAAGGGAAAACAGAAGTCTATGGTATCGTTGGGCTAGATTCGTAGAGTCCTCTGGGTCTGCTGTGCGAGAGGATTCTAACAGGGTTAAATTCCTCTTTTTTTTCAACAGGCTCAACTGTGTATTCCCACATATCAAGTAAGACACATAAGACTACAGAGATGTATAGGTTGGCCTGGGTAAAGATCAGACATTTCACTGTGTCTGATGATTACGTCTGGTGTAATGGTAGCTTTATGTCTAGAACTGTACCCAGTGTACTATTAACTTCTGAACATAATCAGACAGTGTGACAAGCATTCATGTAGGGAGGTTTATGCAGAGGGGAATATGGGAATAGCTCTTCATTAAAACAATCTATTGTTTGAATATAAAATACTGTAACTGCAGGACACAGCAGGGTATTTAGGTGTTTTTTTCTGGGTGGGTTTTCAATGATCATATTTTACATCCCTCAGTGAGCAATATTGTGTAAAGTAGCTGACAGGGAATTCAAGGTTGAGATTGGGATTCTCAGTGTGACAAACCACTGACCCTGTTCATAAATGAGAGGGGCAAATAGAGAGAGAAGGAGGGAGAGAGAGAGAGAGAGAGAGAGAGAGAGAGAGAGAGAGAGAGAGAGAGAGAGAGAGAGAGAGAGACAAAAGCCCTGTTTAAACCTTCAGTTAACATGTGTCCTGATCATTTCCTGATCTTGACCTGATCTTGTATGTTTACATTTATAAGATCTGATTTACTGTTCACACATACAGTGCCTTCGGAAACTATTCAGACACCTTGACTTTTTCCACATTTTGTTACGTTTCAGCCTTATTCTAAAATTGATTAAATTGTCCCCCTCAATAATCTACACACAATACCAGATCATTGAAAAGCAAAAACAGATTTAGTTTTTTTGGTGCAAAAAAAAAAAAAAAAAAAAAACAGAAATATCGCATTTACACAAGCATTCAGACCCTTTACAGTACTTTGTTGAAGCCCCTTTGGCAACGATTACTGCCTGGAGTCTTCTTGGGTATGATGCTACAAGCATGGCACACCTGTATATGGGGAGTTTCTCCCATTCTTCTCTGCAGATCCTCTCAAGCTCTGTCAGGTTGGATGAGGAGTGTCGCTGCACAGCTATTTTCAGGTGTCTCCAGAGATGTTCGATCGGGTTCAAGTCCAGGCTCTGGCTGGACCAATCAAGGACATTAAGATACTTAATGTGTTGTCCTGTTGGAAGGTGAACCTTCACCCCAGTCTGAGGTCCTGAGAGCTCTGGAGCAGGTTTTCATCAAGGATCTCTCTGTAATTTTCTCTGGTCATCTTTCCCTTGATCCTGACTAGTCTCCCAGTCTCTGATGCTGAAAAACATCCCCACAGCTTGAAGCTGCCACTACCATGCTTCACCGTAGGGATGGTGCCAGGTTTCCTCCAGATGTGACACTTGGCATTCAGGCCAAAGAGTTCAATCTTGGATTCATCAGACCAGAGAATATTGTTTCTCATGGTCTGAGAGTCCTTTAGGGGCCTTTTGTTAAACTCCAGGCGGGCTGTCATGTGCCTTTTACTGAGGAGTGGCCACTCTACCTAAAGGCCTGATTGGTGAAGTGCTCCAGAGATGGTTGTCCTTCTGGAAGGTTCTCCCATCTCCACAGAGGAACTCTGGAGCTCTGTCAGAGTGACCATTGGGTCCTTCTCCCCTGATTGCTAGGCCAGCTCTAGGAAGAGTCTTGGTGGTTCCAAACTTCTTCCATTTAAAAATGATGGAGGCCACTGTGTTCTTGGGGATCTTCAATGCTGCAGAAATGTTTTGGTACACTTCCCCATATCTGTGCATCGACATAATCCTGTCTTGGAGCGCTACAGACAATTCCATCGACCTCGGCTTGGTTTTTGCTCTGACATGCTCTGTCAATTGTGGGACCTTATATAGACAGGTGTGTGCCTTTCCAAATCATGTCCACTCAATAGAATTTACCCCAGGTGGACTCCAATCAACTTGTAGAAACGTCTTAAGGATGATCAATGGAAACAGGATGCACCTGAGCTCAATTTCAAGTCTCATAGGAAAGGGTCTGAAAACGCATGTAAATAAGGTGTTTCTGTTTAAAAAAAATATATACATTTGCCCCCCTCCAAAAAAAGAAAAATGTTTTTGCTTTGTCGTTATGGGGTATTGTGTGTAGATTGATGAAACATTTTTTTCAGTGGAACCAAATGTGGAAAAAGGGAAGGGGTCTAAATACTTTCCGAATGCACTGTACAGTACCTCTTTCCCCCATGAACCACTCCATGACAGGCTTTACAGAGAACACAGGAAATGATGTTCAACAAACATTTCACAGCTAACCAGAAGAACACAGTTAAAACGTGTGCCATTTTTGCACCATAAAACCCTTTTTTTTATATAACAAAAAAGCTTCCATCAAATCTAGATCTAGCCAGCTTCCTCCCACGACAACGGAGGAGTGGAATTTGTGGGATATGGCTGTGGGAATTCCGGAATACCAATTTGCCAATGTGGCCAGAGGGAAGGAGGCCCATCTCCTTAAACAGAGCCCTCCAGTTACAGTAAGCGGAGGATAGAAATGGGATTAGTTTCTGCCACAGCACCACTGAGTGGATGAGAAAGAGTGAGAGCCATGGGATATTATAGAGACCTACCAACACAAGATAATATAAAGGACTGCCACCCTGGGTCATAAATTTGATTCTAATGATTTTGTCATTCTGTTAAAACAATAACTTTCAAGCCTATATAGTATTTTTTTCTCCTCCTATGACCTTTGATTTATGCTTTTAATATTTTGATAGTGAAAAATTGTCTGGGTCTTGCTCTGTAATGATGCAGACAGAGGGGATGAAATATCGACACAATTCATTTTGCTTTTCAGATTTAATTAGTTTATTTTATAATGCTATCCATCAATATTGGTGAAGATTAAATGTAGAATATACGGGAGAAGTGGGACCTCGGCAAGAATAATATATTTTACAGCTGACTTCCTGGGAAATAAATGCCCGCTGAATTATTCATAAAGCCTGTCATAATTTTAATCTGACTCTTAATTTTAATCTGACTTAATTTAATTATTACTTTTCTCCCATGGCGATATTTCACTCAGCTCTCACTTCCCATTTCCTTTGAAACTTCAATTTCACCAAATATGTAGTCAGATGGATTATCTTCCCTTGTTGTCAGTAACGTCGTATTTGATCTAAAATGAGAAAAAGTCGGTTAGGGCGATACAATTACCTGACTGCTTGGTTTGGATCTCCCCATTCTTCTGACTCATTCTCTACAATTATAAATAGTTCATCTAATGCTGCTATATAAAATTATTTGACGGCACTTAGACCAATGATAGTAAAATTATGGATAATATAAAATGCATTGAGAATAAAAATAGAGCTCTAATGAGAAAATATTTTAATACACCACAGTCCTTCATTTATTTCTCTTGAATAAGCAGTGGAGAGAAGACCAGAAGTAAAATAGCAATCGCTTCCCTCTCAGTTGTACTGAACAAGCCTCTGGCTGTGTAATATTCCCAAAGACCATGCAAATGTCCCCCTCTCTCTTTCTCTCTAACATGGGTTTCTCTGCTGTGTCACAAGGCTGCAATCGCATCCACACCCCTCCCCACACCCCTCCATGTCGCTCAAATCCCCCAAGCACCCTATCTATTTAAATTCCTCTCCCACTACATGAGTGGCACCTAATTTGACCTTTCACCTTTCTGTTGGATCTGGTTTGGTGTGGTCTGGTTGCTAAGCGTCTGTGTGTTCGCCTCTGGGGGTCCCCCTGAAGGTCAGGGCCAAAGGTCACCATTCAAATGTTCACTTCCATGTTTGCCTGGACATCAAATGTCACTGTGAAGTGTGTTTACTGAATACATGAGTTCACCTGACTGATTCCAGCATGTACAGAGGTGGGAGGGTCTAGTCTCATCTAGCAGTAGGTAGGTACGTACTTCTCTTGTCCTGGGCCTTGGTTGATCTTTTTAAAAAACAAATATTTAACATGGTTTGATAAATGTAAAAAATGTAAAACACAAGCAGAGGGAAGAGATTTAGGTGGAAAACACATGTATTCCCCCTGTTTTAATGACTAATGACTAAACTATTCCAAAATGTTTGTGGGAATTAAATTATCAGTACTAAGTGTCTGGACTCAACATTGATGAAACAGAGCAATTATAGCATCACATTGCATGATTTACACTGTCGAATCTGGGTTTGGTAGAGCATGACAGGTATGATTGGATTGGTTTCATTAGTATGACCGCCTGCTTTGCTATACAAAAGCGTCTCGGAGTTTAATAATGATTTCTGATAAAACAATATGACTCCAATGAGTAGAATAGTATCTCTATCCCACAGTGGGTTTGTGGCCATTTTCATTTGCAATCTGTGAGTAAACTCTTCTTTGAGTACTTGTGTGTATGAGTTGGCGGCAGTAGATCTCCACAGGGAAGAAGCAGAGAGAGAAAGTGGATGCACAGATGAACAGATGATATCTGACAGACGCTCTGGTCCAGGCCAGGTGGAGGACTGCAGGTATGAAAGGAGTTTTGCATATTGTGTGTGTGTGTGTGTGTGTGTGTGTGTGTGTGTGTGTGTGTGTGTGTGTGTAAAGCACATCAACTCAACAGGTCTGATAGACTAGACGTAAAGTAGTATACGAAAATCCAGAACACTGAAATTAGTATGATATGTTACGTTCAGTTTGGTTACATACACTGGGTGTACAAAACATTAGGAACACCTTCCTAATATTGAGTTGCACCCCCTTTTGCCCTCAGAACCGCCTCAATTCATCAGGACATGGACTCTACAAGGTGTTGAAAGTATTCTACAGGGAGGCTGGACCATGTTGAATCAAATTCTTCCCACATTTATGGCAAGTTGGCTGGAGGTTCTTTGGGTGGTAGACCATTCTTGATACAAACGGGAAACTGTTGAGCATGAAAAACGTTGCAGTTCTTGACACACTGAAACCGGTGCGCCTGGCACCTACTACTGTACCTCATTCAAAGGCACTCAAATCTTTTATTTTGCCCATTCACACTCTGAATGGCACACATACACAATCCATGTCTTTATTTTTATTTAACCTTTATTTAACTAGGCAAGTCAGCTAAGATCAAATTCTTATTTACAATGATGGCCTACCAAAAGGCAAAAGGCGTCCTGCGGGGACAAGGGCTGGGATTAAAAATAAATTATAAATATAGGACAAAACACATCACGAGAAGAAAGACAACACAACACTACATAAAGGAAGACCTAAGACAACAACATAGCAAGGCAGCAACACGTGTCAATTGACACAAGGCTTAAACATCCTTCATTAACCTGTCTCCTCCACTTCATCTACACTGATTGAAGTGGATTTAACTGGTGACATCAATAAGGGCTCATATCTTTCACCTGGATTCACCTGGTCAGTCTATGTCATGGAAAGAGCAGGTGTTCCTAATATTTTGTACACGCAGTGTACAGGGGCGGCTCGAGCCATAAGCGGTGTAAATATAAACTCAGCAAAAAAAGAAACGGCCCTTTTTCAGGACCCTGTCTTTCAAAGATAATTCGTAAAAATCCAAATAACTTCCCAGATCTTCATTGTAAAGGGTTTAAACACTGTTTCCCATGCTTGTTCATTGAACCATAAACAATTAATGAACATGCACCTGTGGAACGGTTGTTAAGACACTAACAGCTTACAGACGGTAGGCAATTAAGGTCGCAGTTATGAAAATTTAGGACACTAAAGAGGCCTTTCTACTGACTCTGAAAAACACCAAAAGAACACCCAGGGTCCCTGCTCATCTGCGTGAATGTGTCATAGGCATGCTGCAAGGAGGCATGAGGACTGCAGATGTGGCCAGGGCAATAAATTAAAATGTCCGTACTGTGAGACGCCTAAGACAGCGCTACAGGGAGACAGGATGGACAGCTGATCATCCTCGCAGTGACAGACCACGTGTAACAACACCTGCAAAGGATTGGTACATCCAAACATCACACCTGCGGGACAGGTACAGGATGGCAACAACAACTGCCCGAGTTACACCAGGAACGCACAATCCCTCCATCAGTGCTCAGACTGTCCGCAATAGGCTGAGAGAGGCTGGACTGAGGGCTTGTAGGCCTGTTGTAAGGCAGGTCCTCACCAGACATCACCGGCGACAACATCGCCTATGGGCACAAAGTCACCGTCTCTGGACAAGACAGACTGGCAAAAAATGCTCTTCACTGACGATTTGGGGTTTTGTCTCACCAGGGGTGATGATCGGATTCGCGTTTATCGTCAAATGAATGAGTGTTACACCGAGGCATGTACTCTGGGGCGGTGTGTCACAGCATCATCGGACTGAGTTTGTGGTCATTGCAGGCAATCTCAACGCTGTGTGTTACAGGGAAGACATCTTCTTCCCTCATGTGGTACCCTTCCTGCAGGCTCATCCTGACATGACCCTCCAGCATGACAATACCATCAGCCATATTGCTCGTTCTGTGCGTGATTTCCTGAAAGACAGGAATATCAGTGTTCTGCCATGGCCAGCGAAGAGTCCGGATCTCAATCCCATTGAGCACGTCTGGGACCTGTTGGATCGGAGGGTGAGGGCTAGGGCCATTCCCCCCAGAAATGTCAGGAAACTTGCAGGTGCCTTGGTGGAAGAGTGGGGTAACATCTCACAGCAAGAACTGGCAAATCTGGTGCAGTCCATGAGGAGGAGATGCACTGCAGTACTTAATGCAGCTGGTGGCCACACCAGATACTGACTGTTACTTTTGATTTTGACCCCCTTTGTTCAGAGACACATTATTCCACTTCTGTTAGTCACATGTCTGTGGAACATGTCTGTGCAAGTTTATGTCTCAGTTGTTGAATCTTGATATGTTCATAAAAATATGTGCACATGTTTGCTGAAAATAAACGCAATTGAGAGTGAGAGGACGTTTCTTTTTTTCCTGAGTTCATATAAATATATATATACTGTATATATATATATATGTATATACAGTACCAGTCAAAAATGTTGACACACCTACTCATTCCAGGGTTGTTCTTTATTTTGACTGTTTTCTACATTGTAGAATAAAAGTGAAGACATCAAAACTATGAAATAACAAAAAAGTGTATCTTAGATTTTAGATTCTTCAACGTAGCCACCCTTTGCCTTGATGACAGCTTTGCACACTCTTGGTATAAAATAATAATAATCATGTAATCACTGCTAAAAGTGATTCTAGCATGAATTGATGTGTGTGAATAATGATGTAAATTAGATACTGCATTTCTGTATTTGATTTGAAATAAATGTGTAAACATTTCAGAAAATATGTTTTCGCTTTGTCATTATGAGGTGTTGTGTTTTAGAATTGAGGCTGTACCAAAACAAAATGTGGAATAAGTCGAGAGGTATGAATGCTTTCTGAAGGCACTACCGTATACAGTGCTTTCAGAAAGCATTCATAAGCCTTGACTTATTTCACATTTTGTTGTTTTACAGCCTCAATTAAAAATTGATTACATTTTTCCTTACTCATATAAGAGAGAGAGAGAGAGAGTGAGAGAAAGAGAATGAGATGAGAGGCAAAGCAGGCCTGAGGGAAAAACGAGAAATGGGTTACTACCTGGAAGATCTTAATGCTGAAAGCAATATGTTGATGTATGATGAATTGTAATTCCAGTCAAAACAAGTTTTTTTTGTTGTAACTGCATAACTGCATCTCATTTCACAAGAATTTGTGCTTCTGACAATTCGCTCATTATGCAACAAATATGTTAATCTTTAACTCAGCGATAGGATACATTGAATGTAAAAAAATACTAAATGGCATGAACGTACAATCCAATTCCTCATTACCTAAATACTATTTTAAACCCCATCACCACTGGTTCCTTAATCCACCCAAAGTCTTTAGAGTTCTCCTGTGACCCACCAAATATAAAAAGCATGTTTCCAACCACAACCCAGGCTTTCACCACTACCCAAGAACCATTGGCAAGCAGGCATCAGTTGGTCATGACCACCATTTGGGAAAACTGTCATATGGTTAGTGCACTTATTTTGCTGTTAAAACCAGAGACAGACCACCTAGGGTGCATCTCAACAGTCTAAAGGGATTTCCTCTCCATGTCTCCTTTCCTGCATTTGCACTGGTGTGAATGAACTGGTTTAAATCACACACAAACAACGAGTAGAGGAAACGAGGAGGAGAGGCCATTTAAAGACACGTGTGATGCAGCCTTTGACTTTGTCTCCTCCTGTGGTCTTTAAATCTCAGAGGACAATAATGGAAGCCGGTCACTCAACATCTGGCACGTGAAGAACATCCAGTATTCCAGCTGTTGATAGCATTCATGACAAATCAGAGCTGCTTTCATGTGCCACCAATATGGTCCACACTCTAAGAAACGAAATGGTTCCAAAAGGGTTCTTCGGCCGTCCCTATAGGATAACACTTTTTGGTTACAGGTAAAGGGGTTCTCCCATGGGTACAGAAGAAGAACCCTTTTAGGTTCTAGATCACACCTTTTTATCTAAGAGCGTATGCAAGCTAAGCTAGATTGTATACAAGTGATTGTGAGAGTGCAGTTTCAGGATGTAAGTGTTACCCTCTGAAGATGAAGCAAATACGGCTGTTGACAGGATCAACCTGCCAAATACACCTGCTCCAACACAACGCCAGCTTTTAGAGTTTCTACAGAGCTTATCTACCTCTTGAAATAGACTGCGTTCCTATTAAATACAGGAGGGTCATGGAAATTCATAACCTGAAGAAGAACACTGAGATCACATCTAAAGAATGAAATAGCATCAGCCTGGATTCAGGAGAAGAAGAGCTAATAAACTGTAAACCTAACAAAACACCCTTTTATGAATGAAAGGTAATTCATTCTAGCCATATGATTCTGCCTCTGTGTCATTGCTGTCATGTTGCTTTGTGTGTGTGTCTGATTCATTGATTGATTGATTGGTTTATTATTAATTAATCGATTCAATGTTGAAGCCGGTCAGGTTCCTGGATCTTGTGGCCATGTGTTGGTCCTTCTGTAGTTTTCATTTACAGGGCAGACATGACCTCCTGAACGCTGTTGTAAATATGTCAAGGCCCCCTGGAATGTAGTGGTGTGTGTGTGTGCGCTTGCATTCAGGCGTGCGTGCTTGCCTGTGTGTCTGCGTGTAGGGAATGGCCACCAGCAATGGAGTCAAGGACCAAGGACACCCAAGCAGCTACACACAGAAAAATAAATTAGCTAGCCCCTCTGGAATACTGAGTGAAGTGTGTGTGTTTGTGTGTGTGTGTCATCTTAAAGCATGGACACAGTCACACACAGACACACACACACACACACACACAGACACACACGCACAAAGCACAACGCACACGCAAGCACACACACACACACACATGCACACAACGCACACATACAGCAGGGCACACGCACGCACACACACACACACACACACACAGGCATACACACACATTCACAGGCATGCGCACAGATGCACACACACGCACGCATTGTGTGTGTGTATGCGTGTATGTACGTGTGTACATCTGTGTGTGTTTCTGGCTGTGTGTGTGTGTATGTGTCTGTGTGTGTCTGTGTCTGCGTGTGTCTGTGTGTTTCTGTGTCCATGCTTTAAGATGCAGACAGCCACTCCTAGATGGGTTTAGCTAGTAATTCCGGATGAAAACAGAGTAAAGAGCAGTAATGGAAGGCTAACACCACTAGCCCATAGAGAGGTGTTGCCCTGCATGAAAAGATTACAAAGATAAAGCCCCAATCTTTTTTTAACTAGGCAAGTCAGTTAAGAACAAATTCTTATTTACAATGACGGCCTACCCCGGCCAAACCCGGACGACGCTGGGCCAACACACGTGCACACACACACACGTGCACACACTCTTGCTCGCATTGACCTGAGGCAATCAGGTTATTCACGTAGAATAAACAGATTTACTGTTTTTTTTGTTTTCAACATTTCAAATCATACAATAGCAGCAAAAACATGTTTTGCCACTCTCTCCCAACAGTGCAGCACATGATTTTCTGGTGTACAATACATGAATTGTGTATTAATCAAATTCTCAGCACAATGTCAAGGCCTGTGTCACACGCTGATTTATCTTTCACTTTCGTTGCTGAAATGCATCACAAACAAATCCAATAACCGTCTGTTCTGTAACAGAAGTGTTAGAGTGAGAGTCTGTGTACTGTAGTGTAATGGAGTCAATTTGACCCTCGGTTTCTAGGGAAATTGAACAAAGCATATTGTGGTTACTGTAGAGAAGACTGAACATAACGTCTGGTCTTTGTTGGTTGACAAACACCCTGAAAGGGCCATAGGCTACTACATCAACAATGAGCTGTACAACAGGATGATATAGGCTGTGCTCGGTGTGTGTAAAGTATATTTACCATTTGACGTATCAGTGATTCAGAATGAGAGAGATAGTAAGGGAAAGAGAGAGAACGGGAAAAAGGACAACCACAAGGCTGTGTGAAAGTGTGCCAGGTACCATGTATACAGTGACCAGAAGCACACAAATACAGTCAGGTTGTTATTCAGGCCTGTTTGTGGATGCCAGTGCTTATTGTTTGATAAAGTCAATATGCTTTCTGTGGTAATATCTGGCATCAGTCCCTGAGGTTGGATGACTTATATCCTCTCTTCCCTGAATAATACAACTATCGATTTCTCTTTATTCTACCTCCCATAGCCATATTAAATTACCACGTTCTTTCTAGAAGTGAAAAAAAATAAAAAGATTTCTTTCCATTTCTTTATTAACTGCTCGAATTACAGAGACATAGGGGAACTTTGCCTCTAAGTCTTACAGCCCTTCCGAGAATTAACAATGACTTTACTTGATGGCCTTGTGTACTTCTAATTTACAGTTGCTTTTAAGCTTTAAATGGCAAACGTGCCTCCAATATTATTGTCCCCAATAAACATTAAAGCTGTCCAGTTTTAGGATTATCAGTGAAACCATTGTCTAGCCATTATTGATCACACTTACATCACGTCTGCTTCATTAAAAAGGTTTGATTTTTCTATTAACAATACAGAAGTCGTGGTTAATACTAAATCGATGGCTACAAATTAGGAATGTTTTTCTGGGAGTGAGTGTGGGAGGGAGAGAACGAGATGACGGAGGGAGGGAGATGAAGACAGGGATAGGGAGAGAGATGAAGATAGAGAGCGAAAGAGAGAGAGAGAGAAAGAAGGAGAGAGAGCTTGTGTATGAGCCCACCGTCGAGTGATAAGTCTAAGGCCACCTAGGGACATTTTTGGGCCATTCTATCAACGCTCAGCAAAGGTTTATTCTGGAATCTCCCTTAAACCCAGCCCAGTTGTGTGGCATACATCACACAAACACTACCACCACCATTTCAGATAAATACCATACTGTGAATTTTTATTGGGCTCCATTAAAATAAGCCAGAATGCAGTTCATCTTGGAAGCCGCAGAGCACCGATGGAAACTCTCAATGAAGTGTTTCAACACATGTTCTCGTCTGAGCAACTGCGTGGGGCATAATCACAAACAGTGGAGTCTCAAAAGAACTCTAATCCTTACAAGATTACAAAGAAATGATCAGGTTATGTGCGCCATTACCAAATGCATACAGCTTGAAATAAAGGCACATAAAAGTTGTTTCCCTTTATTTAGGGGCCTAATACCCTTAAAGCTTTTTAATCTCTTCTTGAGGGATAATAGCGTTTTCAGTTCATTTATTTCTATCTTTGGCAATTAGAGGAACTGTAACCATTTATTCTTTGAATAATACCCATTAAGTATGCTACATTTCCAGTGAAACAGGCATAGAAAGGACTGGTAAGGCCCTCAGTGAAGTGGATTGATGGTTCAGCTAAACTAGAGAGACAGGACTGAGAGAGAGAGAAGAGGAATACAGTACAGTCTTTTAGAGATATGGAGATTGGTGTATTAGTCCAAAGCCAGTCCTATTAAGTAAGAAATGGTAGGCCGGTTTTTGAGTTTAGTCCAAAACAACATTGTTCTTGGACTGAAGAAGTTGATTCAACAAAATCTTGATCAATATTCGAATGCTGATTATTTGAACAGAATGCTGAAAAAAATATGACATCTTGTTAACAGGGTTCCAGGACTTATACCAGGTGACGTAAACACTTCCTGTTTGACAGTCCAAACAGGAAGTACATTTGAATCTGTGGTACAGTAGCAGCCTAGCAAATTACTAGCCCATTCATAGACGGTAATGCTAAACATATAGCATGCAAATGCACCGAAGCGATGTCTAAACGCCCATACGCCTCGCTTGTGATACGGTTTTGGAAACATTTGGAACTTAACTTTCATATCAACGAGAAATAATTTTCAAAAACAAAAGGTTAAATTACTACACACCTTAATAGGGTTAGGGTTAGGGTTCCCACATGGCCATATTTTCATGTTACTGGGTTTTGCTGTACCTGTTGATGCCAGAATCCTTAAAGGGATAGTGCGAGATTCAGGTAATTAACTTACCCAGAGTTAGATTAACTCATGGATATCATTTGTGTGTCTCTGCGTGCAGTTTGAAGGAAGTTGAAGGTAGTTTCACAAGCCAATGCTAACTAGCGTTAGCGCAACGCCTGGAAGTCTACCGGTAAGGCTAGCATGCTGCACGCAGTCACATAAAAATGGTATACTCTCTGTAAGTAGAAAAACTCAATTGCCAGAATCTCACACTATCCCTTTAAGACCTGTGTGCATAAGGTCACACATCAGAACAGCATTTCCAGAACACACTATAAAACTCCCAGATCCACATTCCCCAACAGAAGCTAAATGTCTGAGGCTTTTGAACTTCAAAAAAACGAAATACCCCAAACACTTGGCAGCTACGTTGTGGGGCGAGAAACCAGGAAATGATTTGAGGGATCGACACTCACTCACTCACTCACTCACTCACTCACTCACACACATACACCTACACACACACATGCACACACTCCCACATCAGAAGTAGAGAAAGTTTCCAGCCGCTATGTTTGACCACCCTGCTAATCTCAGATAATGAAGTGTTTGTTTCCTTCTGCTGTGTGTGTGTGTGTGTGTGTGTGTGTGTGTGTGTGTGTGTATATGTGTCTGTGTGTGTGTGTCCCATCCAAACCAGTCATCTCTGTCATTCAGTAGGAAAGTTATGTGTCTATATGTGGATAATAAGCCCTTTAAGGGGGAGAGCTTTCCTTCTACGGACCACAAAACAGTCTTTACCGTCTGATAATACACAGTTCATTCACAATACTTATTCCATTCCCTTGAATTTTTTTTCCTCTTCACAAGATTGTCAACAATTAAGTTTGTTTTTACCATTTCATTTATTTTATTTTCTTCCTTAGTTTCCATGGCAGTAATGTGGGTTTGATTATGGAACTCCTGTCTCCACGATGGAATCGGCTCGCTGTGTCATTGGGAAAGCTTTCAGAGCCCTCATCACGCCTTAAACTAAGCATCATGGCCTTCCAAATACAACCTGGTTCCCCTTTTCAACGGCCTGTACACTACGTTCTCATGTTTTACCATCAAATGTAATTAATTTGCCCCTAATGTCTCCTCGGATGAAGCACTTCAGCTGCTGTTAGGCAGCCACTCTCGCTCTGTGTTTCTTTCCTGCTCCGTTAAGTGCTCAGCTAATTGAGGTCTGTTGAGTTTTTACGAGGGGGAACATTTAGAATTTTCAGTACCTCCCCATTTCAGTGCCTCTGTCTCTCTTATTCTCTCCCTCTTTCACTCCCAATTCCCCTCTCTCTCTCTCTCTCTCTCTCTCTCTCTCTCTCTCTCTCTCTCTCTCTCTTCACAGATTACAAACAGTCTGACTGCAGGCGTTGGTTCTTTCCTCTGGCTTTGTCATTCTCACATTCTTTTCCTTTTTTTGTGCCCCTAGTGTGCAGTATGACAGAGGCAGCTCAAGGACGTGGAACGAAGTCCTCCCCTTATTATGATTTCAGTCATGACATCTATCTTTGTGCTCAGAATGTCTGGCCCCTATCAAATAAAATCAAAACAAATTCATACAATATCACTGTATTTTCTTTCCCTCTGTGGAGGATTGCCAGAGGAGTGAATTTATGCATTATATTTTTGTCATCGCCATTGTCACGTCTACAGGCTATATTCATAGAATTCCATTGGCACCATTCCAGAATATGTCTGTATTCTATCCCCACCGTCAGAACTAGGCTGTAGAATCCCTGGGATCTGAATGTGATCGCACACACACAGTATTTCTGGGCCATTCACCTGGCTGTGCTGCGCTCAAGGCAATAGCTTCACATCAGTATTGCCAGCGACACACAGCCTTTTTATGGGGTCTGGCGGGGTGGACGAGATGGGATTTTACAATCACATCACTGCACTGAATATATCACCAGGACAAAGTTACAGGACTGCCAAGCAGGGGGACAGATAGTTTGCTCTTTTTATAGGAGTAGGTGTTCTCCTTTTTGGAGTTGTAACTTCTGGTGGGTTACAAATGATGCCAAATCAGTTTGTTTTTCTTACAGTGAAGAGAATGCTATTTCTGTATTTGGTGGCATTTGTCCTGAATGTCATTAACAATAGGCCAATTGCATGTATTGACAATACATTACACATTGTCCATGCAAGATAAGACAAGAATGTGTGAAGAAGAGATATTTCATCCAATGATGATGTAAGATTCCAGATCCTTGGGGTTTGATCGGTAATTATGCTGTAGGTTAACACACACACACACACACACACACACACACACACACACACACACACACACACACACACACACACACACACACACACACACACACACACACACACACACACACACACACACACACACACAGGTAACCTAGCGGTTAGAGTGTTGTGGCACTAACCGACAGGTTGCTAGTTTGAATCCCCGAGCCGACAAGGTGAAAATTCTGTCGATCTGCCCTAACCCTAATTGCTCCACGGTCGGCATCAATAATGGCTGATCCGTGGCCGTGACCCCACTCTCAGGGGGAGTTGGGATATGCAAAAAACACATTTCCGTTTCACATCTCACACTTGTACAGGTAACCCACTTGTACATGCAGTGAAACTGGACAGATATAAGCACCCCCATTTGACCTTTGACACACAAGTCAGTAAATCAGAACCTAATCTCTGATGGTCTAAATGAATCAAAATGACTTTCAGGAGTTATCATCACTGCAATCGAACACGATTGAGCTCAGCTCTCTGTCTGTCTCTCTTTCTCTCCCTCTGTCCGTATGTCTGTCTCTGTCTCCCTCAACTCTCTACCCAGCCCCGTCTTCTTGTGTCATGCATTGTTGAAGGCTATCACGCCTCGCCAAATTTCTCCACGTATAGCGAACACCCAGGCCCAAACGAGGCGCTCTACATCTGTCACGGGCACAAAGGCTGCTGTCTGCAGACCCCGTGTTAATTGATGCGGTTGGCTCGCCACACTCACATGATCACTTTTCATTATTTTCCCCTGCTAGATCTGTAACAGATTAGAAGTAGATTAATTCCATTCATCATAAATCTATGAGTGGGGTTGCAATATAAATCACAGTGCTGTGTCTCTCTCTCTCTCTCTCTCTGTCTCTGTCTCTCTGTCTCTCTCTCTCTCTCTCTCTCTCTCTCTCTCTCTCTCACACTCTTACATGAACGTTGATTAACACACCCAGTCTGTGGAGGCATGAAAATGTACTACACCCTAGGTTGTGGCTCATTTACAGCTTTTAACACTTAGGGGGTGATGGGCCAAATCCTTACTTGATTTACCCACATGTCTGTGTTGCAACCTTAAACAGACATGAGTCTTCATTGAATCACATATTTGTCAATGTTTCTCAACTAAAACAGTGTGTTCTTGAGATGTGTGTTCTTCTTCTGTTATGCCACCTTGAGGCTAGGGAAGATCCATATGGTTGCCCTTGGTTTAAAGGTCCAATGCAGCCACTTTTCTCTCTGTATCAAATCCTTTCTGGGTAGCAATTAAATACCTTCATTTGATTGTTTTCAATTAAAATGGTCAAAAATAAACAAAAATAGCTTCTTAAGCAAAGAGCAATTTCTCAAGCAAGAATTTAGCTTGGACTATCTTGGAGTGGTCTTAGTGGGGAGGAGAAAAGTGAAAACGAACTGTTATTGGTAGAGAGGTTTGGAACTCTCTTTCTTATTGGTCTAACTTATGTCACCATCCAGGCCAAAACTCCATCCCACCAAAACAGGCAGAAATGTAGGCAGTCTTTTCAAACAGCTCTTACCCTAAAAGACAATCATCATAATTTTCACACTTTCACAGTATTATTCCTGGGGTGGCAGGTAGCCTAGTGGTTGGCCTAGTAACCAGAAGGTTGCAAGATCAAATCCCTGAGTTGACAAGGTTAAAATCTGTCATTCTGTGTGAAAATACAGTGTGTTTGTATAGTATTCATACGCCTTGACTTTTTTCACATTTTGTTACGTTGCAGCCTTATTCAAAATTTTATAAAATATATAAAAATCCCCAGCAATCTACACCCAATACCCCACAATGACAAAGCGAAAAACAGATTTTTAGAAATACCTTATTTACATAAATATTCAGATCCTTTGCTATGAGACTCGAAATTGAGCTCAGGGGCATCCTGTTTCCATTGATCATCCTTGAGATGTTTTTGTAACTTGATTGGAGCCCACATGTGGTAAATTGAATTGATTGGACATGATTTGGTCTCACTGTTGACAGTGCATGTCAGAACAAAAAACAATCCATGAAGTCGAAGGAATTATTCGTAGAGCCCCGAGACATGATCGTGTCAATGCACAGATCTGGGGAAGGGTACCAAAAAATGTCTACCGCATTAAAGGTCCCCAAGAACACAGTGGCCTCCATCATTCTTAAATGGAAGAAGTTTAGAACCACCAAGACTCTCCCTAGGGTGGTGACCAAGAACCCGATGATCACTCTAACAGAGCTCTAGAGTTCCTATGTGGAGATGGGAAAACCTTCCAGATGGACAACCATCTCTGCAGCACTCCACCAATCAGGCCTTTGTGGTAGAGTGGCCAGATGGGTATGACGCTACAAGTAAAAGGCACATGACAGCCCACTCTCAGACCATGAGAAACAAGATTCTGAATGCCAAGCGTCACCTCTGGAGGAAACCTGGCACCATCCCTACGGTGAAGCATGGTGGTGGCAGCATCAAGCTGTGGGGATGTGGCAGGGACTGGGAGACTAGTAAGGATCGAGGCAAAGATAAAAAGAGAAAAGTACAGAGAGATCCTTGAAAACCTGCTTCAGAACGCTTAGGACCTCAGACTGGGATGAAGGTTTTACCTTCCAACAGGAAAACAACCCTAAGCACACAGCCAAGACAACACAGGAGTGGTTTCAAGGCAAGTCTCTGAATGTTCTTGAGTGGCACAGCCAGAGACCGGATTTGAACCCAATTGAACATCTCTGGAAAGACCTGAAAATAGCTGTGCAGCAACGCTCACCATCCAACCTGACAGAACTTGAGAGGATCTCCAGAGAAGAATGGGAGAAACTCCCCAAATCAGGTGCGCCAACCTTGTAGCGTCATACACGAGAAGACTCAATCGCTGCCAAAGGTGCTTCAAGAAAGTACTGGGTAAAGGGTTTGAATACTTATGTAAATGTGGAATTTCCGTTTTCTATTCTTTATAAAATAGCAAAAAAATCTAAAATCCTGTTTTTGCTTTGTCATTATGGGGTATTATGTGTATATTGATGAGGGGGGTTAAAAACAATTTAATCCATTTTAGAATAAGAATGTAACCTAACAAAATATGGAAAAAGTCAAGTTGTCTGAATACTTTCACTTTATACATAATGCACAGGAAAATCACGTTTTTGACTTCACTGGGCCTCTCTCCCCCTTTTTCTCCCTCCTTGTCTCAGAAGCCTTTGGCTTTGATTCTGTCTACGGCTGCAGTTTGCAGGGCCGGGCAGGGCATGTGTACAGCAGGAGCAGGCCTGCTTAGCAGATCATTAACTGCTCTCTAATTTCCAGAGCTGCCAACTGTAACAAGAGACGGTGACCGCTTAATGAATTTCACTCTGCCTCCTTCCCCCTAAAATCAAACCGGGGCTCTGCACATCCACAGAGTCAAAGGGAAGGTGGGAAGTCAACTGTAAGAGACACAGTTAGATACACACTTACTGTGTTATTCATGTCATTTCTTTATTACTAATTACAGTGCCTTCGGAAAGTAATCAGACCCCTTGACTTTTTCTACGTTTTGTTACATTACAGCCTTGTTCGAAAATGGATTCAATTGTTATTTCCCCCTCATCAATCTACACACAATATCCCATAATGAAAAAGCAAAACTGGTTTTAGACATTTTTGCAAATGTATAAAATAAAACAAACTTAAATATATTATATTTACATAAGTATTCAGACCCTTTACTCAGTACTTTGTTGAAGCACCTTTGGCAGTGATTACAGCATTGAGTCTTCTTGGGTATGAATCTACAAGCGTGGCACTCCCATTCTTTTCTCCAGATCCTCTCAAGCTCTATCAGGTTGGATGAGGAGCGTTGCTGCACAGCTATTTCCAGGTCACTCCAGAGATGTTAGATCGGGTTCAAGTCCGGGCTCTGGCTGGGCCACTCAAGGACATTCAAAGACATCCCAAAGCCACTCCTGCGTTGTCATGGCTGTGTGCTTAGGGTCATTGTCCTGTAGGAAGGTGAACCTTCGCCCCCTGTCTGAGGTTCTGAGCTCTCTGGAGTAGGTTTTTCATCAAGGATCTCTATGTACTTTGCTCAGTTCATCTTTGCCCCGATCCTGACTGATCTCCCAGTCCCTGCCGCTGAAAAACATCCCCACAGCATGATGCTGCCACCACCATGC
Organism: Brachymystax lenok tsinlingensis; assembly: GCA_030435695.1. NCBI lineage: Eukaryota > Metazoa > Chordata > Actinopteri > Salmoniformes > Salmonidae > Brachymystax > Brachymystax lenok. Next base: position 51,776,852 of record CM059819.1, on the reverse strand, counting down.
TTCCCCGTAGGGATGATGCCAGGTTTCCTCCAGAGGTGACACTTGGAATTCAGGCCAAAAAGTTCAATCTTGGTTTCATCAGATCAGAGAATCTTGTTTCTCATGGTCTGAGAGTCTTTAGGTGCCTTTTGGCAAACTCCAAGAGGGCTGTCATGTGCCTTTTACTGAGGAGTGGCTTCCGTCTGGCCACTCTACCTAAAGGCCTGATTGGTAGAGAGCTGCAGAGATGGTTGTCCTTCTGGAAGGTTCTCCCATTTCCACAGAGGAACTCTAGAGCTCTGTCAGAGTGACCATCGGGTTCTTGGTCACCTCCCTGACCAAAGCCCTTCTCCCCCCTGATTGCTCAGTTTGGTCGGGCGGCCAGCTGTAAGAAGAGTCTTGGTGTTTCAAAACTTCTTCCATTTAACAATTATGGAGGGCCACTGTGTTCTTGGGGACCTTCAATGCTGCAGACATTTGTTTGTACCCTTCCACATGTAACACCCTTGTTAAACCAAGTATAGGTGACTGTTTTGGAGAGTCTGGCGTGCCCAAAGTAAAATGCATGCCACTCAGGCCCAGAAAATAGGATATGCACACAATTAGTACTATTGGATAGGAGAAACACTCTGAAGTTTCTATGAGTGTTAAAATAATGTATGTGAGTATAACAGAAGTGATATAGCAGGCGAAAACCCGAGGAAAATCCATCCAGATTTGCAGTTTTTTTTGTAAATGAGCATCTTCTCCATTGTGCCTATTGCATACAACTTTATGTAGGACTGAGACTGCAGTACCAATGGCTTCCACTAGATGTCAACAGTCTATATACAAAGTCTGGGAATTCTAAGAGTGACCAGAACAGATAGGAAAAGGAAATTGTCAGGCAACCACTTTTGTAAACAAGGTTTGACGCGCGTGAGATTGTGAACGGGCACCACTTTATATTTCTTTCACGTTATCGTCCGGTTGAAATATTACAGCAAATACACCCAAAAGGATACATAAGGATACATAAAAAATGATGTTTGATTTGTTTGTAGAAAGTGTATAGGTATAATTTGAACGTGTTCTCTTCACGGTTCAGTGGGCGACTCAACGGTGGATTTTATGATCATAACGCACCAACCAAATGGAGATTTATGGATATAATTAATGACTTTTTCTAACAAAAGAAGCATGGATTGTCTTCGTTGGACACTTGGGAAGCCCTCAGCAGAAGTTCATCAAAGGTAAGTGATTTTATATTAGCGATTTTATGCGTTTTGTGAGACCCGTGTTGGGTTATGGATTTATGCTAATGCATAAATATTAGAGGTGCTACCCTCAAACAACCAAATGTTGTGCCTCTCATAGCTAGTGCGGTCGAGTCAATGCACGGAGCGCGCTTCTTCACAAAATTGGATCTCAGTTGCGCTTACAACCTGGTGCATATCCGGGAGGGGGACGAGTGGAAGACGGCATTTAGTACCACCTCAGGGCACTATGAATACCTCGTCATGCCATATGGGTTGATGAATGCTCCATCAGTCTTTCAAGCCTTTGTTGACAAGATTTTCCGGGACCTGCACGGGCAGGGTGTAGTGGTGTATATCGACGACATGTGACACGAGCATGTGTCCTTTGGTGCGCAGGGTGCTTGGTCGACTGTTGGAACATGACCTGTACGTCAAGGCTGAGAAATGTCTGTTCTTCCAACAGTCCGTCTCCTTCCTAGGGTACCGCATTTCCACGTCAGGGGTGGAGATGGAGAGTGACCGCATTTCAGCCGTGCGTAATTGGCCGACTCCCACCACGGTAAAGGAAGTGCAGCGGTTCCTAGGGTTTGCCAACTACTACCAGAGGTTTATCCGGGGCTTTGGTCAGGTAGCGGCTCCAATTACCTCACTGATGAAGGGGGGACTGGCGCGACTGCAACTGAGGTTGGCTGGGGCAGACCGGGAGCTGTTGGCTGTCGTCAAGGCTCTGAAGGCGTGGAGACATTGGCTTAAGGGGGGCAAAACATCCTTTTCTCATCTGGTCTGACCACCGCAATCTGGAGTACATCCGGGCGGCGAGGAGACTGAACCCTCGCCAGGCAAGGCGGGCCATATTCTTTACCCGTTTTGTTTTCACCCTTTCCTACCGACCAGGTTCCCAGAACGCTAAGGCAGACGCACTGTCCCGGATGTATGACACAGAGGAGCGGTCCATGGATCACACTCCCATACTCCTGGCCGCTTGCCTGGTGGCACCAGTAGTGTGGTAGCTGGACGCAGACATCGAGCGGGCGTTACGTACAGAGCCCACTCCCTCTCAGTGTCCAGCTGGGCATCTGTACGTTCCGCCTGCTGTCCACGACCGGTTGATCTATTGGGCCCACACGTCACCCTCCTCTGGTCATCCTGGCATCGGTCGGACAGTGCGCTGTCTTAGTGGGAAGTACTGGTGGCCCACTTTAGCCTAGGACGTTAGGATTTATGTTTCCTCCTGCTCGTGTGCGCTCAGTGCAAGGCTCCTAGACACCTGCCCAGAGGGAAGTTACAACCCCTACCCGTTCCACAGCGGCCGTGGTCGCACCTGTCGGTGGACTTCCTGACTGATCTTCCTCCCTCACAGGGTAACACCACAATCCTGGTCGTTGTGGATCGGTTTTCTAAGTCCTGCTGTCTCCTTCCTTTGCCCGGTCTCCTTACAGACCTACAGACTGTGGAGGCCCTGTTCACACACGTCTTCCGGAACTACGGGGTGCCTGAGGACATAGTCTCTGATCGGGGTCCCCAGTTCACGTCCAGGGTTTGGAGGGCGTTCATGACACGTCTGGGGGTCTCGGTCAGCCTCACCTCAGGTTTTCACTCCGAGAGTAACGGGCAGGTGGAGAGAGTAAACCAGGATGTGGGTAGGTTTCTGCAGTCATATTGCCAGGACCGGCCGGGGGAGTGGGCGGCGTTCATCCCCTGGGCAGAGATGCCCCAAAACTCACTCCGCCACTCCTCCACTAACCTCTCTCCCTTCCAGTATGTACTGTGATATCAGCCGGTTCTGGCACCTTGGCATCAGAGCCAGATCGAGGCTCCTGCGGTGGACAAATGGTTTAACTTCTTAGGGAGCGGCAGGTGAGGTGACGATTTTGGAGAGTCTGGCGTGCCCAAAGCAAAATGCCTGCCACTCAGGCTCAGAAAATAGGATATGCACATAATTAGTACTATTGGATAGGAACCACAGGTTTCTAAAAGTGTTAACATAATGTCTGTGAGTAAAACAGAACTCATTTAGCAGGCAAAAACCCGAGGACAATCCATCCGGAAATCAGTTTCTGGTGACCTTTTCCTCTGTTTGACACACTCCCCATTGAATCCAATTGTAACCAGGACTGAGACTGCAGTACCTATGGCTTCCACTAGATGTCAACAGTTTATATACAAAGACTCAGAGAGATGGGAGTTAACAGAACGAATACGGTACAGGAAATGACCAAGGTAGCTCAGATGTCAACAAGTTTTCTCGGGCGTGAGTCTGATTTATGGAGATTTATGGATATAATAAATGACTTTTTCTAAGAAAAGAACCATTGGATGTCTTCGTTGGACACTTGGGAAGCCCTCAGGAGAAGTTCTTCAAAAGGTAAGGGATTTGTTTTCGCTGTGAAATGTGTTTTGTGTGAACCGCGATGGTTTATGAATTTATGCTAATGGTTAAAATATTGGGAGGTGCTACCCTCAAACAATCAAATGTTGTGCTTTCGCCGTAAAGCCTTTTTGAAATCTGACAACGCTGTGATATTGCCTAGAAGCAGAGCTTTTGATGACTATGAAACACTTGTATATTGATGAATGTTTAATAATTCAACTTTTGGATTTTGAATCTGGCGCCCCACTGCTCCCTAAGTAGTTTTAAGCGCTCGGAGGAGACCTGGGACGCCGCCCATGTGCACCTGCAACGGGCCATGAGGCGGCAGAAGGCGAGCGCCAACCGCCACCGCAGTGAGGCCCCGGTGTTCGCACCGGGGGAAAGGGTCTGGCTCTCGACCCGAAACCTGCCCCTCCGCCTGCCCTGCCGGAAGCTGGGCCTGCGGTTTGTGGGGCCATTCAAAGTCCTGAGGAGACTGAACAAGGTTTGTTACAGGTTACAGCTCCCCCCCCAGATTATCGCATTAACCCCTCGTTCCTTGTGTCTCTCCTCAGGCCGGTGGTGGCTGGTCCACTCTAGGAGTCTGAGGTGCGGGACGTTCCTCCGCCCCCTCTGGACATCGAGGGGGCCTCGGCGTATGCTGTCCGAGCCATCATGGACTCGAGGCGTCGGAGGAGGGGCCTTCAGTACCTCGTGGAGTGGGAGGGGTATGGTCCGGAGGAGAGATGCTGGGTGCCGGTGGAGGAAGTGTTGGACCCTTCGATGCTGCGGGAGTTCCACCGTCTCCATCCGGATCGCCCTGCACCTCGTCCTCCAGGTCGTCCCCGAGGTCGGTGTCGGCGCGCTGCAGGAGCCTCGCGTAAAGAGGGGGTACTGTCACGACTTCCGCCAAAGTCGGTCCCTCTCCTTCTTCAGGTGGTTTTCGGCGGTCGACGTCACCGGTCTTCTAACAATCGCAGATCCATTTTTCATGTTCCATTTTTGTCTTTGTTTTACACACCTGGTTTCAATTCCCAAATTACATGTTCATTATTTAACCCTCTGTTTTCCCCATGTTTTTTGTGCGTGACTGTTTGTTGTTCGTTGTCGGTTTTATTACGGCTGGTTATTTTGCCCATGTGTTTAAGGGCACGTTGGATTTGTTATCCTTTTTCCGTATTTTATTAAATACGTTGTTCACTCATCCCTGCTTTCCTGCGCCTGTCTTTTACACCAGCTACACACACCGGCTTTGACAACAACATGGATGCTGAAGAGATTGTTACCTGGTGTAGAGAGAAACAACTAGCTACTAATCATGCATTTGTCTTTAGTTGTGTTACAGAGGATGTGTCTGATGAGGTTCTGCTGGAAAAGCTGACTTATGTTAAGGCTTGTGGTAAAATTAGACTGCATGGTCGTTGTTATTATTCAGCTGATAAAAAGCAGTATGTTTTGGTAGAGATATCAAACAACCTTTAACGAAATAGCTGTGCCAAGTGTTGTTGGGATACCTGGAGAGTTGGGTCCCTGGCCTGTACATGTAGGTTCACAAGTCACATCTCCTGTTGAGAGAGAGGGTGAAGATTTTCAGGCGAAGCTATTATCCTTTCTGAGACATGAAGAGTAGACTGTAGCTGATGTTAAAGGCCTGGTAAGTCCCTCTGGGGCTGACCTCAACACTGAACTGGTTACTGCCATAAGTTCACTGGTAGAGAAATGCAACAAAGTGCCATCTGAGACTCAGCTTTACCGTAAGCTATGGGCTGAGCAAACCACCCATTTTCTAGAGGAATGGCAGTGCACCGACAATATGAAAAAAAAAATTAGAATAATAGAAAGTCTTAAAGGGCCTGCTGCTGATATTGAGAGGTCCTTCAAGACAGGCAACCCCCATGCTACAGCGATCGAATACATGAAGGCTAAAGAAACAGCATTTGGTACCACCGAAAGTGCACCTGATCTCATGGTAAGGTTCAGAAACACATTCCAAAGTGAAGGAGAGAAGCTTTCAGCTTACCTGTTGAGACTTTACGAATTGCTGCACGTTGTGTTTCGAAAAGGAATCATTGAGCTGTCAGAGATGAATCGCACACGCTTTGGCCAAGTAGCGAGAGGTGCATCCTCACATGACATGGTTGCACTTCGTATTCGCATGACCTATAAACTGCGTGATCCACCAACCATTACCAAGCTGCTGCAAGAAGTAAAGGGAGGAAGAGGACATGATTCAGAGTGTGAAGAGTGTTGTGAAGTCATCAGCTGTGGCTCCTGTTGCTACAGTTTCCGAAGAAGCTATTACCGAGATAGAAGTGCTGAGAAAAGAGCTGAAAGGTTTAAAAACTGAAATGACACGTCTCATGTCTGCTAACGTCACAGCAGCTCAATCTCACACACAAAGGTCAGATGTTGCATTTAAAAACAAAAATAAGATAGTAAATCCATCTCAAGAACAGACACAAGTCGACAACAAACCCAGAGTGTTCTGTTATAGATGTGGAGAAGATGGCCATTTCAAGAGAAACTGTGAAGGTGAAGAGAACATGAAGAAAGTCAACACACGCCTGAAACTACAGAGGGACCCAGTAAAGACATGAAAGACATGCTACCTAAAGGTTTAGTTGGTCCAAGTTCTGTTGTTCCTGTACAGATTGAAGGTACAGTTGAAGTCGGAAGTTTACATACACTTCGGTTGGAGTCATTAAAACTAGTTTTTCAACCACTCCACAAATTCTTAACAAACTATAGTTATGACAAGTCGGTTAGGACATCTACTTTGTGCATGATACAAGTAATTTTTCCAACAGTTGTTTACAGACAGATTATTTCACTTATAATTCACTGTATCACAATTCCAGTGGGTCAAAAGTTGACTGTGCCTTTAACTTGTTAGGGAGTGGCAGCTGAGGGGTCGGTTTTGGAGAGCCTGGCGTGCCCAAAGTAAAAATGCCTCCCATTCAGGCCCAGAAAATAGGATATGCACATATTTAGTACCATTGGATAGGAAACACTCTGAATTTTCCAAAAGTGTTAACCATTTGTCTATGAGTGAAACAGAACGAATACCCCAAGGAATTTCGTGCCTCATTGGGAACCGCTCCCTCATGAAAATGACCATATAAGGGCATATGAATGCAGTACCCATCGCTTCCTTTAGATGTCAACAGTCTCGAGACAGTGTAAAATTTCATTTTGGATGAATTAGACCAGAGAAGAAGAGCAAACCAGAAAGTGACCTTTTTATGTAAACAGTACCCAGTGCGCGTTCCCGACAAGGCGCGCAGTGTCTTTTTTACCGTCGTTATCGATCAGTTTATATTCCGGTTGATTTATAATAGTAAATATACGTAAAAGTGCTCCTAAGGATACATTTAAAACTATGTTTGATTGTTCTTGGACAAGTTTATAGGTATAAGATGAACGAGTTTGCGTCACGTTTCAATGGACTAGTGGAGGCTGTCGTTTCTGTTTATAACGCGCAAACCAAATGGAGGATTTATGGATAAAATACATTACTTTTTCTAACAAAAGAACCATGGATTGTCTTCGATGGACACTTAGGATGACCTCAGCAGAAGTTCTTCAACAGGTAATTGATTTGTTTTCGCTGTGAAATGTGTGATGTGTGTGCCATGATGGCTAATCGATTCATGGCTATGGGAAAAATATGTGAGGTGCTACCCTCAAACAATCAAATGTGCTGCTTTTGCCGTAAAGCCTTTTTGAAATCTGACAACGCTGTGATATTGCCAAGAAACAGAGCTTTTGATGAGTATGGAACACTTGTATATTGGTGGATGTTTAATAATTCAATTTTTGGATTTTGAATTTGGCGCCTTACATTTCACCTGGTAGTGTCGGGAGCAGCCCGCTAGCGCCCCAGAATCCCTGAGAGGTTAAACAGCCTGGAAAATTCCACAAAATGATGTTATGCTAATTGACAGGCTAATCATTTGAGTCAATTGGAGGTGTACCTGTGGATGTATTTCAAGGCCTACCTTCAAACTCAGTGCCTCTTTGCTTGACATCATGGGAAAATCAAAAGAAATCAGCCAAGACCTCAGAAAAGAAAATTGTAGACCTCCACAAGTCTGGTTCATCTTTGGGAACCATTTCTAAACACCTGAAGGTATCATGTTCATCTGTACAGACAATAGTATGCAAGTATAAACACCATGGGACCAAGCAGCTGTCATACCGCTCAGGAAGGAGACACGTTCTATCTCCTAGAGATGAATGTACTTTGGTGCGAAAAGTGCAAATTAATCCCAGAAGAACAGCAAAGGACCTTGTGAAGATGCTGGAGGAAACAGATACAAAAGTATCTATATCCACATTAAAACGAGTCCTATATCGACATAACCTGAAAGGCTGCTCAGCAAGGAAGAAGCCACTGCTCCAGAACCGCCATAAAAAAGACTACGGTTTGCAACTGCACATGGGGACAAAAATCGTACTTTTTGGAGAAATGTCCTCTGATCTGATGGAGAAAAATATATAACTGTTTGGCCATAATGACCATCGTTATGTTTGGAGGGAATAGGAGGAGGCTTGCATGCCGAAGAACACCATCCCAACCATGAAGCACGGGGATGGCAGCATCATGTTGTGGGGGTGCTTTGCTGCAGGAGGGACTAGTGCACTTCACAAAATAGATGGCATCACGAGGGAGGAAAATGATGTGGATATATTGAAGCAACATCTCAAGACATCAGTCAGGAAGTTAAAGCTTGGTCGCAAATGGGTCTTCCAAATGGACAATGACCCCAAGCATACTTCCAAATGGCTTAAGGACAACAAAGTCAAGGTATTGGAGTGGCCATCACAAAGCCCTGACCTCAATCCTATAGAAAATGTGTGGATAGAACTGAAAAAGCGTGTGCGAGCAAGGAGGCCTACGAACCTGACTCAGTTACACCAGCTCTGTCAGGAGGAATGGGCCAAAATTCACCCAATTTATTGTGGGAAGCTTGTGGAAGGCTACCCGAAACGTTTGACCCAAATTAAACAATTTAAAGGCAATGCTACCAAATGCTAATTGAGTGTATGTAAACTTCTGACCCACTGTGAATGTGATGAAAGAAATAAAAGCTGAAATAAATAATTCTCTCTACTATTATTCTGACATTTCACATTCTTAAAATAAAGTGGTGATCCTAACTGACCTAAGACAGGGAATTATTACTAGGATTAAGTGTTAGGAATTGTAAAAAACTGAGTTTAAATGTAAGGTGTATGTAAACTTCTGACTTCAACCGTATCTATGCTAAAGCTTTACTACTTACCTATTGTTCACCTAATACCTAATACCTTTACTATTGTTTAGAGCCTGTAAGTAAGCATTTCACTGTAAGGTCTACACCTGTTGTATTCGGTGCACGTGACAAATAAACTTTGATTTGATTTGATTTAGATAGTGGTTCTCAGATTACTCTACTTGACAGATCCTTTTATGACAAGTACCTGATGCATTTGCCATTGATTGACAGGTTTACTTATTACATTTCACTTGTGTGTTTACAAGTCATGAGGACATGCCTGTTTTTGGTGGGGGGAGAGTGTAATACCCTTGTTAAAACCAAGTATTGAGTTAATTTGTTATAATTAATTGGTATTAGATTTAAAAGGTGATTGAATTGCTCCTGAATTGTAATGTTGTTAATGCATTTCTTTTACAAGTTAATAGGTTGGTTTACTTTTAAGTTTAAGTTTTGACCAGTAAGGTAGCTTGTTAAGCTGTGGCCAATGGGAGAGTTGACCTGGTTAACAGGAGGAGAGAGAGAGATGGAGAGATGGAGAGACATCACTGTTGGTGAAGAAAAACTATGAAAGAAGACAAAACCCATATCTACCGAGTTTTGACAGTATTATTATTATTATTTTGTTAAGAAAGACTTAGTAGAGACTGAAGCTACCGTCTCATCGTGTAGGTATTTGACAGCCTCAAAGTTAGCCTAGCGAGACATGGAGAGAAATCCTTGTGGAAGATTAACGAGTTCATGTTTCCATGGGATATCTATCTGCTGCTAAGGAGGGCTGTCTGCATTGATAGCTGTGCTTGCTGTGGAATTTGTGAGGACACCTGCACGGAACTGTTATACTTCGCTGAGGAAATATCTATGAGTAGTGAGTAACCACAACAGTGGGGTGCTTCGGGACTTTATGGGTGTAGTCATTTTTTTTTATCTCCAACGCGCGCCAACGGGTTTAAGCAAGCTTGCAAGTAATTTGGACATGGGTTGTGAAAAATCATTGGGGTTTATTATTTTCATTTCTTTTGATGTGGTACATTGAAAATGTGATAATAATCATACTGAACCTTGTCTGTTGCGTTGATGGAGACATGTAATGTTTCATTTAAATGCATGGGAAAGCATATCCTTATATAATAACAAAACATCTATAATCATTCTATCTGAAGTTAATACCCTAGTTGTCATCACCCTAGCGAGTTTACAATAGGGATTCTTATTGGAGATGTCCTTCTCACTTAATATCCGATGCTGTTGAGATATTCTAAGTAAGGTAATATCATGAGAGTCAAAATCGAGCCTGGTGAGAGTGTTACACACAGATCTGTGCCTCGACACAATTCTGTCTCGGAGCTCTACGGACAAATCCTTCGACCTCATGGCTTGGTTTTTGCTCTGACATGCACTGTCAACTGCGGGACCTTATATAGACAGGTTTGTGCCTTTCCAATTGTCCAATCAATTGAATTTACCACAGGTGGACACCAATCAAGTTGTAGAACATCTCAAGGATGATCAATGGAAACAGGATGCACCTGAGCTCAATTTAGGGTCTGAATACTTATGTAAATAAGGTATGTTTTTTATTTTTAATACATTTGCAAAAAAATCAAAAAACTGTTTTTTTACTTTGTCATTATGGGGTATTGTGTGTGGACTGCTGAGAATTGTTTTTTATTTAAGCAATTGTAGAATAAGGCTGTAACGTAACAAAATGTGGAAAAAGTCAAGGGGTGTGAATACTGTATATAGGAAAAATACAAGCTTGAGCTTTGTACATCCACAAGTCACAGGGCAATAACCTACTGTAAGAGAAACTTGTTTGTTCGCTCTTGTATGATATTTTGACCCCAAGGAGTGAACGTTATTCATAATAAGGGTCACACAGAGAAAATTGGATCTCTCTGAAATAAGACGAGTGTCGGAGCTGGTGTAGTACGATTCAATCTTAGCCCTGTATTGGCGCTTGCCTGTTCGATGGTTCTGTCGGAGGGCATAGCAGGACTTCTGATAAGCTCTACCCTTTAGCTCATCCATGGCTTCTGGTTGGGGTATGTACGTACAGTCACTGTGGGGACGACGTCCTCAATGCAGTTATTGATAAAGCCAGTGACTGATGTGGTGCACTCCTCAATGCAATCTGAAGAATCCCGGAACATGTTCCAGTCTGTGATAGCAAAACTGTCCTGTAGTTTAGCATCTGCTTCATCTGACCACTTTTTTTATAGACTGAGTCACTGGTGCTCCTGCTTGTAATTGTTGCTTGTAAGCAGGAATCAGGAGGATAGAATTATGGTCAGATTTGCCAAATGGAGGGCGAGGAAGAGCTTTGTACACGTCTCTGTGTGTGGAGTAAAGGTGATCTAGAATTTTTTTCTCTCTGGTTGCGCATTTCACATGTTGATAGAAATGAGGTAAAACTGATTTAAGTTTCCCTGCATTAAAGTCTCCAGACACTAGGAGCACCGCCTCTGGGTGAGCAGTTTCCTGTTTGCTTATTTCCTTATACAGCGGTCTTAGTGCCAGCATCTGTCTGTGGTGGTAAATAAACAGCCACGAAAAGTATAGATGAAAACTCTCTTGGCAAATAGTGTGGTCTGCAGTTTATCATTAGATACTCTACTTCAGGCGAGCAAAATCTAGAGACTTCCTTAGATTTCGTGCACCAGCTGTTGTTTACAAATATGCACAGACCCCTCGTCTTACCGGAGTGTGCTGTTCTATCTAGCCGGTGCAGCGTATATCCTGCTAGACACAATTCCGTGAAACATAAGATGTTACAATTTTTGATGTTCCATTGTTAGGATATTCGTGATCGTACCTCTTCTAATTTATTGCCCAATGATTGTACGTTGGCGAGTAATATTGACGGTAACGGCAGCTTTCCCACTCGCCTTCTCCGGATTATTACAAGGCACCCCGCTCTGTGTCCTCTGTACCTGCGTCTCTTTTACTTGCCAATAACGGGGAGGTCGGCCTTGTCGAGTCGACTCAGGAATGCTGGCCTTCTAGGCAGAGTTGCAAACAAAAAGCCATATCTCAGACTGGCCAATAAAAGGAAAAGATGGGCAAAAGAACACCGACACTGGACAGAGGAACTCTGCCTTGAAGGCCAGAATCCCGGAGTCTCCTCTTCACTGTTGACGTTGGGACTGTTTTTTTGCGGGTACTATATAATGAATCTCCCAGTTGAGGACTTGTGAGGCGTCTTTTTCTCAAACTAGACACTCTAATGTACTTGTCCCCTTGCTCAGTTGTGCCCCCGGGGCCTCCCACTCTTTCTGTTCTGGTTAGAGACAGTTTGCACTGTTCTGTGAAGGGAGTAGTACACAGCGTTGTATGATATCTTCAGTTTCTTGGCAACTTCTCGCATTAATTATGCCTAGGCTACTCGAATCTGCCTAATTTCAGGTCCATGAGCTGTCCATTTCTGATTGATTGTGCCGCAGCTGCTACTTCAAGTTTCAGCTCCACATTCTGGCTTTTTGTGAGGTCAATAACTCTGATAAATACCTCATGGTCAAGAAAAAATATTGTTTTTATTCAGATCAATTATAGTGGTAGCAAGCTATTAAAGTTGACCTCCGATCCTCCTTCTCAAACGTAACAAAACATAGGCTGTAGGCTTGTCCGCGAGCAAGATATTGCATATTTTGTAATAGGCCTAATTGAATCATTATTTGACTCTCCTCCTGAACTGTCATGGTAGGCCTACACAGTTCTGCCATTGGCTAGGCAGCACAACAAAAAAGCTTTGATCAGCAAGAACAGAGCAGCCTAGTTTTATTTACACCATCTGAGCAGCGCAAAAGACAGAAGTACTTCTTCTTAGAAATATAACTTTGCTCTGTGCTTCTCCGAGCATGCACTTCGTAGCCTATAGGCTATGAATCATTTGATTGAGACCACACTAAATAGCCTATAGGCACACTTGATATTGCACACCCAGTGGAGATTCAGAGATGAGGGGCGACATCGGGCACACATCGATATATTGCCTAATAAGCAAGTAATTCTAAAACACTGATAAATATAGAAATGTTATCAATTGCAAATGACATGGCCCTCCCCTGGACTAGATTTAAAAAGTACTAAACCCTCACCTTGACGGAAATTGAAGAAGCATGACCCTCCCCAATTTCCTCCAGGTACCCATTCTGTACATGTCGATCCATCCCTTAGTGAAAGATACTGACCTGTTCTATTTGTTTATGTTCGGCAAGTGAACACCATTTTACAAGTCATTATCAAGCCCAAAACAAAGCCAAAATACATTTGGAAAAATTGCATGTGCAAATATAAATGAGAGGTCTTCCACAGTTCTATTTCCCTAGGCTCTGCAGGAGATGCCTAAGCTCTGTACTTCCTCCTCGCAGTACGTTCCCCCTGGATCCAGTTCCACACGTTTAAATGATGCACTTAAAATGTCTCCTCCAACTAGCACCCTCTTTTCATTATTGTGAACCCGAGGCCATATCCGTGTGAGGACCAGAAAACAAGGTGAGGCAATCTTGCTGCGTCGTACAGTGTGTGCGGTTAAGAAGGAGCCCTATTATGTATAAAGAACACCATATTTCAGCAATGTGTGCGTGCCTGTATGTGTTGTCCACTGACAAACATGTAATTTGGAGCAATTGCCTATAGGAATGCCCTTTAAATTCCCAACTGATATCTACATGCAGTTACAGAATGTCCGTTTTTTTTTCACACAACATTTCACAGCACTGAGTACAATTTGTCATGTGTCCCCTCTTTCTTCCTCTTTGTCACCTAAATTTGTGAGCAACTAGTCATTAGATAATCTTAGGCGGTGGTTTGGGGTTAGTGTAATTTCCTGTTAGTTCATTAACCCCAACCTCTCTGCTTTTCCTATCCATTCATTGAATCACGGTTGTAGTGTAAGCCAAAACAAATCTTAACCATTTAAGTAATTGTGCCAGTGTGCTTTTACTTCCACAGACATTACACAGGGCCTGTCCTCAGGGCATACAGTCCGTACAGTTAGTCAGGGACATTTAACTCCTGCCAAACAGATGTTACTCATGGCCATGTATGGAAGTAACCATTACAAAGATCACAGGTAAATGCTAATGTTGATGAGAAGCTAGCGGCTTTCATTTGGAGTTTCGCTCAGAAAGATCACACAAAACATATAGACCAAAATATATTCATGATATTTAACTTCAACCAGTGGCACAAGTGGCATCAACACCAAAGTGTTGTTTGAAAAACATAGAATTTCACTGGTGCCTGGTGCGTGTACACAGTGAAAGTGCTTTGTATAGTTGGTCAACAGAGTAAGAGAAAACTGAAAGAATTTCCTGAAGAAAAATGGTGGGACTTGCTTCAGCTGGCCAGATGTATTTTTATGGTAGTCGAAGAAGTGGAAGGTTCGCACCATCGTCCTTCATACCGTTACAGACCACTGGTAAGGAACTAAGTAATAACATTTCACAGTTTCAGTATGTGATGTGGGCTAAGGCCTGTAGCACTGTCACACGATATCACTGATAGTGAGCTGAGGTGTGTGTGTGACCGGTTATAAACTTCATAAAGGTAAACATGTGTAGCCGCGGGAAGCTAGCGTTCAGGACAGATTAGGAAAAGGAAATTGAATATCCCACTCCTGTCATGCAGTGCTAGAAGTGAAACAGGGGTAGACACAGAGACAAAATGTATCTCTGAGGTATGACAGTATGTATGAATAACAAACAGGTTATGAGAGGAAAGAAGACGTTGAACAAATGCCTGATATTCCGCTATAAGAATAGCCAAGTGCAGATTTGAATCTTTTTGTTGTGCTAAAGTTAATAAGCATGTTTCCCACATCAACACGGCTGCCTTATCTAGTTGATTATGCATGTACAACCATACTAGCACATACTACCGGTCATATAATTTTGGTATAGTTGTGCAGTGAGGGCAACTGTGAAAGGGCATGGAGCAAGAATCATGTATTATCACCATACAATACCATTTATCATAGCCCATGAACAACAGGTAGGAAAGACATTTCTGATTGTTAGATATATTATCAATAAATGATTCCAAAACACACAGGCACATTATTACATACTCCATCATGCTATCAAGTACATAGATCAATATCATTATAAGGAACTGTACAATTAAACATTTATTTCACCCTTTCAAACTAAAATAAGCTGGTAGTATGTGCCAAAGTACAAGTTGCTGTATTCATAGAAATTGTATTGTGTTGTTTTAATTATTATTTTTAAAGTTGTTTATAGTGGTGAGTATAAGGGTTAAGATTAGGGCCATAGTCCTAATGTCGACTTCAGCATGGGCAAATATTGACAACCCACCCACACAGACTGCACAGTTTCAAAACTGATGGCTCTAATCCACACCTACACTTTCCTGGGTCTCGGCATCAACATCTTTCCTGTCTGAGTATTTACTTGCCAGAAAACGTCAGTCGTTTTTTTACAGCGCCTGAAAGATTGAGACCTCCGTTGTGTTCAGTATCGGGTGAATTACAAGTCTCTCTGAAATGGCTGCTGAGTGCCAGTGAAGGATGCCTTTCAACAAGATGGAGGATTTCCAGCAACTTGAGGTAAAATGGACACTGAGACAGAGCAGGCCTACCAATAGGCCTGGGAATCTGGCTGCTCCTCAAAACACATCCATCTTTTGAAAAGAAAGGAAACTATAGGTACTGGTTTATTATACAGACCTGTTTCAGCTTCAGCAGAGATTTATCAGGCATTTCCCGGACATTGTGTGCTTAATAACATATTGTTTCTAGCAATGACTTTAGAAAATTCAACATATCTGGTACCTACCAGTTACACAGCACACATTACAACATATGATACGTGAATATTTTGTGGGGAAAGTGTCTACATTGGTGTATTCATAGAATTGTCATAAGAAGTACTTGGGCTTTGAGTGCCGGATTCAACAGGTATATACTGAAGAAGGAAAAACCCACATTCACTGTAATAGTGTACAATGGTGTATTGACACAGAGAGAAGCAAAGATTACATTGTGATCCAGCGTCTATTAGAAAACTTGAGAAACAGACTGGAGGTGAATGGTCCATTCTGATTGTTTGCTCATATTCAATATTGTAGCTGGAGAGGTACACTGCCACAGTGCAGCCCACACATCTGGGCCTTATTGTATAACTATTTAGGTCAGGGTGGAGATACAGAGACAACAGAACATCCAGCCAACATGTTGGAGAAGACATACCACAAGGTTGGGTTTGCTTCCAACATTTCAAGACTTTTCAGTTTATCACACACAGACAATATATGTGCTTGTTTTCTTTCTGCTAAAGACTATCTATGATTGATATGGTGCTCTAAGTGACTATAATGGTAGCAGGCCCTGAAATGTTGAGATAACCCACTGAACGTCACACTTAGAGAAGGAATGAGATCTTTCCCCCCTCCCTCCCCCCATATTTTTCCATAAATTGTCAGTTAGAGCTGGATGCTAACCAGCACTAAGGGCTGGAAATTAGTGTATTTTTACTGGCTCCGAGGCTGTCCAGCAGATATTAGCCGTGTAGAAAATGTGCTGAATATTATGGGCCTCTAATACCAGGGCCAAGAAAGACATTTGGTCCAAAACCCAGAGCTGCTGCGCGGCTGCTATCTTTCAAAACCGAGCACTGCTTGCTAACTCTATGACGAACAGCGAGCCACCAGCCCAGTGAGGCAGCCAGGTTGTCCGGCTTGCTGAATCAAAGCTTTAATTAAATGTGACAGGGGACTGTGGGGTCAACTCTGATCCCAGGCCCAGACTAAAGCGGAGCAGGCTCACACAGTTCTGCCTCTCCTCTCCCTCATTAGAGCAAAGGAGTGCTACACCAGAGCAGGAGGAGACTGCTGCTTCATTTGCACCTTTCCAAAAACCAGGCGATACTTAGTCCCAGGCCCCCTTTCTGAAAGAGAAACATTGGCTATTGTTTGAATGGTTTGTGTGTGTGTGTGCGCACACGCGTGCGTGTGAAATCCAAGACCTGGAATATCAAGAACATCGACAAGTCCATCATGGACAATCAGCGCTTGAGAAAAGAATAACTAGAATATAAAGATATTTATGAACCCATAAATGTGATTACATTTAAGTAATTCACAGCCATAGAGATTAAAATGGAGCCATGCGTTTATCATTAAAATGCTAACGTTTGGCTCAGATCCTTCACGTACTGTTTAAATGAGCCCTAAAATGTGCTTGACTGGTATTCTTTGCCATAATGTAGCTACCAATGGAGTAAAACGGTCATGTGGGACTTTGGCTAATGAACCAATGCGGGGAACACAATCAAATGCAATGTGTACCAACTCATTAGCCATCCCATTCATTATTAGGCGCTTTCCTTTTATCCAGTCATTATGCTGTATCCTGTTCTGTAGTCAGAGCAGCATGCAGGAGGATTGTCGACAAAATTCATCAAACCACAAGAATCAACCAGCATTAGCTCTCAAGTGGTGTGGGGTGGATTCCCCAACGGAGGAGCTAATGGAGGAGGGGATAATAGAACTCATATGAAGGACAAGATTACAATTATTTACACTGGTTTCTTATGCGCACATGACTCTGCAACATCATGTGTGTGCGTTCGTGTGTGCGCGCAATGTGAAAAGCGATATGGCTGTGGCTGGCAGCCAGTTCTGTATTACTTATGTTTCATACATACACATTCAGTACAGAGCATGCTATGCGTGAATTGCACTGAGTAACTGACACGTATGCATGGCAAGCTTAGGGCAGGTGCTATGGAATGGAAGTGGACATT
This sequence comes from Brachymystax lenok tsinlingensis, assembly GCA_030435695.1. Taxonomy (NCBI): domain Eukaryota; kingdom Metazoa; phylum Chordata; class Actinopteri; order Salmoniformes; family Salmonidae; genus Brachymystax; species Brachymystax lenok. The sequence continues at coordinate 51,759,259 of CM059819.1, read as the reverse complement.
TCTGCATGCTGTTGGTTGGATCTGGCTTGTTTGTATATGTAGGCTTGTATTACACATGCTTTAGGTAGATGGGATTAGACAGCTGTGTCTCATCCTCATTGTCCTTCATTAAAAAGTCTAATTTGTGCATCGCTCTGTCTTTTCCCCTGATGGGTTGGAAGAATTATCTCGCTGGCTTCCATATTTGTGCCATCTGTGCAGGGTAGAGCTGGGTGGATGTGGATAGCACACACACACACACACGCACACACACACACACACACACACACACACACACACACACACACGCACGCACGCACGCACGCAAGCACACACACACACGCCTGTTGCAGACAGTCTTCTCCTCATCCAAGCTGAGTACCAAACCACAATGAAAGATTATGCCATTTTAAGATGGTGTAAGTACCAGACTGGCTGGTCAAGCTCAAACCATGGCTGGTGAATAAGACAATATGAATACTACTGAAACTTAAATGAATATGTTAACAGAATCTAAACAGAGAGACACTGAGAGAAAAGACGTGACATGCCTTTCTAGCTAGCACTACAGCAAAGGTTGAGCTGAGTGCCTCTGGGATGGATCATTTTAAGTAATAGGCCCTTATTAGTGGACATATTTGAATTTAACAACAGGTGAAACAACAAAAGAAGGGAAATGGATGACCACATGACGACTGGATGATTAGAGTATGCTGCTTTGTCCCCTGTACTTAAGTTGATGCGTTTGACGCTTTTCAGGCCGTTTCCATTTATTTCCCTGTATTTGCTTCCAAATGCTATAAGAATAAAGAATCTAAGAGGGTGATGATTAACGAATTTAACAATGCAGAAGAGTGAAGCTTGTGCATACCCAATAAGGTCATGTTCATGGAGCACATTTGGTTGTCTCTGGGCCCTTGAAGGGACAGACAGAGAGAGAGACAGACAGAGAGACAGACAGAGAGAATATGTGTGCGCGTGTGTGTGTCTATGTGACTGCCTTAGAGAGCATGTGACTGTGTCATGCACCCACACACCCACACCCACACACACACACACACACACACACACCCACACACACACACACACACACACACACACACACACACACACACACACACACACACACACACACACACACACACACACACACACACACACACACACACACACACACACACACACACACACACACACACACAAACTAAAAGTGCTTGAGTACTTGTCAGGCCTAATTATTTTTCCCCCAGACAAATAAATGTATTCTGCATAAACGGCTGATTTTCGTTTTTCTAAGTGTGACGTGGTTCGGCAGTGATCATTTCTCAGCCCCACGCAGGGTTCCGCTGCGTGGGCTGCTCTGTTTTTATGTAACACTATTTTCTACGCCTCAACATAACACCCTGGGCTCAACGGAGAGCAGTCCTTTGGAAGAGGAGTAAAAGCTTTAATATTCATTAATAAAATAAGTGTAGAATATTCAGATATTTTCCGATTCCGGACGTGAGATGCATGTTTATCTCGATTTTTTGAAACCACACATATACTAACACACACACTTATCTGGAAGTCTGAGGTCACAGGCATCAACAGTGAGAGAGCAATCACTGAGAAGAGCCTGACAAGGAGTCAAGAGTCTCCTTGAGAAAAGAGGCCGAGAGTAGGAGGACAGTTTTTACCAACCAGAGAAGGCAAACAGTCCGGACCAGATGAGACTGGTTGTGCTACTGAATAAAAGAGAAGGCAGACAGTGGAACATAGGACAGGGTTTATCATAACATTTTGTGATTGTGTTTGAATGTTCTGCCTTAGAAAAAGAGCACTTGTTGATTGTTGTTGTTCCATATCAGATGTTTGTAATTTACTACTGGTAAAAGTAATCAGCAACATACACACATACAGTATACTGTAGTATTACAATATTATTCTGCCTGTGTCTCCATGCTGTCTTCCATAGCCTTCAGTTGGCCTCTTTAGTTAACAAATGACAGGGAGTTGTGGGAATTAACTCCACATTGAATCAAAGCACCAGTTGATTTAAGAATGTATCGGGTTTAGAAACTAAGCACAGGACGCTGAGGGATGCATTATGTGGTGTGTGTAAACACATCTGATTAATATGTGTACAGATGGATATGGAAAAACTATTATTCCCCCTAAAGAGTATATACACTACATGACCAAAAGTATGTGGACACCTGCTCGTTGAACATCTCATTCCAAAATCATGGGCAATAATATGGAGTTGGTCCCCCCTTTGCTGCTATAACAGCCTCGACTATTCTGGGAAGGCTTTCCACTATATGATGGAACATGTCTGCGGAGACTTGCCTCCATTCAGCCACAAGAGCATTTGTGAGGACGGGCACTGATGTTGGGCGATTAGGCCTGGCTGGCAGTCGGCGTTCCAAATCCCAAAGGTGTTCGATGGGGTTGAGGTCAGGGCTCTGTGCAGGACAGACGATTTTTACGCACTCCAGCAATCGGCGGACCCGTTCTGTGAGCTTGTGTGGCCGTTGTTGCTCCTAGATGTTTCCACTTTCGCAAAATAACAGCACTAACAGTTGACCGGGGCAGCTCTAGCCATGCAGTGATTTGACAAACTGACTTGTTGGAAAGGTGGCATCCTATGACGGTGCCATGTTGAAAGTTACTGAGCTCTTCAGTACGGCATTCTACTGCCAATGTTTGTCTATGGAGATTGCATGGCGGTGTGCGGTTTTATACACCTATCAGCAAAGGGTGTGGCTAAAATATCTGAATCCACTAATTTGAAGGGGTGTCTACATACTTTTATATATATAGTGTAGTTCCCTGAACTAAGCATTTAGTTCATCTCTACAACTTTTTCAGGGCTTTTAAGTTCAGTGAGAATTTTAAGAAACATACACTACCGGTCAAAAGTTTTAGAACACCTCATTCAAGGGTTTTTCTTTATTTGTACTATTTTCTACATTGTAGACAAAACTACAAAACTATCAAAATAAACTTTGCACACTCTTGGCGTTCTATCAACCAGCTTCACCTGGAATGCTTTTCCAACAGTCTTGAAGGAGTTCCCACATATTGTTGGCTGCTTTTCTGCCTAAATAGACGTTCCCAAAATAAATACTTTTTCATGAGATGGCTATAGTTCTATGTGGGTCTTCTTGCACCATATTGTACTTGAATGACCTCTAACCTTGTCACAATATGACATATGAGAGAATAATGACATTTGACCATGTTAAATGAAAGTCTCCGCTCAGAACCTCTCCCACATTCACACTAATCATAACAGAGTGAACACTTTGACAAAACTCTGATTTATGTTCCTCTTTATTTGATGGAATGAGCATATTAAGGGCTAACCTAGCCTGTCCTCTCTGCTCTGCAGGGACAATCATGGCTCAATTAGACACCATCCACGCAGACACAAATACTAATGGCTGGATAGCACAGGAAACCCCTAGTTTGATTTTAATAGGTGTCTATCACAACTTAAATGCAGAAGGTTTAAAAAGTGTCATGCAAGCCTCATTATACCGTCTAATGAGAGTCGCTAAACTTTGATGAAATATGCAAATGCTCATCATAAACCCAGTGATTGCGTTACACTAGTAATTAACCTTATATTTCAACGTTTTCAGGACTGCGGCGCAGGACTTGCAGAAGTACATTTGAAATATTTGCAGAGACCGATAATAAGGAGAGGCAAATATTTTGTTTGTGTGTCTGTGTGTGTGCGCGCCTGTCTGTGTGCATACGTGTGTGTGGAAAAATACGAGTTTCTCTGTTCCCATGACTTTGCCAAAACTTTGCTTGGTATAGTCTTCAGAAGACATCCTCTATGCTGATGTGGCAACCCAGGGGGAGTCCAACTCCAACTCACAGGAGGTGACCACAACATAGTTTCACAACAGACTGACATGTAATGAAATACAACGTTGACGTAAAATAATACCTCATCTCAACACAGGCCCTAACCAAATTATGGCACTAAACCCAAACTATTACTGCGAGGCCCCGGACCTAAATACACCTATCTCTGTTTCTCACTTTAAGACCCTCTAACAGCCTGTGGTTGTCAGTGGTTATGTGGTTGTCAGTGGTACACTGTATCTGTTGGCTACCAAACAGGAGCCCGGGGACAAGTTTAGCTCCATCCCTGTGCCCACTGCCTCTTCAGCCAGCATCATCTCTCTCTCTCTCTCTCTCTCTCTCTCTCTCTCTCTCTCTCTCTCTCTCTCTCTCTCTCTGTCCCTCTCTCCTCCCCCATCTCCCCCAGCTCTTTCTCTGTTTGTCTCTACCAGATTTGCTTTGAACTGTCGTTTAGACCACAGAAATATGACGTCTGGCGTTCTAATGATTTGCAGACCATAAGCGGAAATGGCCGCCATGAATCATGAAAATGCATTTTCCCATTTCCATTATGGAGGAGTGTACATGCTCACAGACAGATTTACTCTCTCCACATCCTCTTTTCCATTCTCTCTCTTTTTCTTTATTTCTCTTGTTATGTCCCTTGCTCCTTCATCTCCATATTCTCTCTCTCTATGTCTCTCTCCCTCCGTCTCTTCGTATGAAGACTTTAGTGCACAACCTTAGGGTCAAAGGTCAATTTAGTTCCTTCCGTGAAGTGATGTAGAAAGCCAGTATGAGGGACTGTACTCAGGCTAGAATGAATGGTGCAAAAGATAAGATAAAAAAAAATAAAAAAGATCTGTAGATTTCCAAAGGTACTCGTACTCAAAGCATAAAATAGAGAAGAAGAAAAACAAGGAAGGATAGATGCAAAAATATACTTAATTTAATTCATCCTTGAAAGGATACAAACATGCAAAGTGGTAAAAGTGCTAAACGAAAGGAGCATACTTTTTGGCTTCTATACCTTCATCAGTGCTGTACAAAGTAATCAAATAGAGACTTAAGAAGAAGACACCCCTGTGCGTCACAGGCACAACAGGTGCAAGTAACAAGTTAATTTGATACTGGCGAACCCGGAGTCATCGAGGCATACAGAATGAGAATAGAATAATTACAAAAATGGACAAATGTCACATATAATTGAAAATAAGTCGCAATACGTCTGGGCTACGTGTCAATATCACAAGCATGAATACATTACCCAAGTCCAATTCGAAAGGGAGGGAGGCATTCATGTCAAAGAAGTGCTACTTCAAGAAAGGGAAAGGGGAAGATTGCATGCTTAATATTAATATTCAAACAAGTCAACTGATTTTGTCAGACTTTTGTCATCTTAATCTTCAATGTTAAATTAATGCAACTATTGTGCAGGCCTACATGTGTGTAGCTGCATGCCCAAACAAAATTCAAGCAATTACAGTATCACCATTTGACACAGAAGACATCAATCGTCACAGCAGAACATGAGGCTTTCATTTCAGCCGGTTTAGTTGTCTTGATACACCTCTAGGGCAATGGCATGTAGATCAGCATCACATTTGCAGTAAATGTCAGGGCTACAAGCTATTTGTAAAATCGCATCACATGTTGTAATTGATTGCATTGCTGTTATGTTGACCATATGGAATCGAAGTGCAAGACAGTTTGTCTGGGTTTACCGTCTGACTCCCATTTACTGCACAGCTTGTGTTTCTGACCTTGAAGATATATGCTACTGCTTCTAGCATCTTGGAAAGCAGACAGTGCTACTTTCCATAAACATACACCACTAATTGTCATTTCAGATCAGTGGCTGGAGTTGGAGTTGTCATTGATTTAAAGTACGTGCAGAATCATAATCCAAAAGGTTTTTCCAACAAAACCAGGCCTCACTTACCTTCCTAGTATTGCCTGTGGCGCATCAGACCTAGCAGGAGCCAGACAGTACAATGAATTTGAAATGAAGATTTCTCTCCAAGTAATTAATTTCACATTCATCTAATCAAATTCGTTCAAGGGAACATGCTCACATGAAGTTTCGAGCACAATGCACCAATTACATTGTCTCGTTCATGTGCAATATACTGTATACTGTATGTGCATATATTTAGTAAATACGTCTCACCGTGCCAACTTTTTTCTCTCTTCCCTTCTCTCTTTCTTTTTTCAGAGGATTGTTTTGGAAACAGAAAGATCATGCACATCCAATCTGGAGGTAAGTGGAAGTGCTTTTGAATCGACCAACCAGAGCAAGGTTCTTTGATTGGTCTCGAGTGGAGCTTTCGGGCAGTGAGGAGCTCCACAATGAGGGGTTACCTAGCAACCAATAACTACCATTATTAATCTTGAAGATACATTTTTTTTCCCTCCAGTGTTGCTTCAGGTTACCAACCGGAGTTATAGGAGTTTTAATACAGTGGACGGAAGTGGATTTCTATCCAACTGTGCTCCAAGAAAACCAGGAAAGGTGTTTACATTGCATCTCTATGCATAACAAACCAGGGTTGATTCCAAATATTTTGGGAGATGTAGGTCAATTGTCTTGTGGATGCCACAAAAATGCACTTTTGTTGACCTTCGTGATTGTTAAGTTGCTGGGTGAGGAAAAAGACGTGATTGCTGTTGTTATTTTTTTTTTCAAAAGCGGAACATTCACTTATTCATTAAGGCTTTCAATGAGTAGCAGAGGGAAATGTGATGAGGTACCCAAAAACTGAAACAAACAACGTTTTTAAACAGTAGATTTTAATTCGTTACGTTGGGTGTGTGGCTGGAATAGTTAATAAGACTCTAGATTTCCAAAAATAGAGATATGTAGAAAATGTATGACAGCATGACCAACAATAGCATGTATCCAGAAAACCATACAAAAACAAATGAAAGCAATACATTGATATTTGTCATTGTTTGTTTTCTCAGTGATTCAGGCTTGTTGTGCCATTTTGCTTTTATGACTCTTTTCAATGTGATACCATGTTGACCATGAAATTGTTATTCTAGTTCAATTATGTTAACACTGAGTTGGACCATATTGCCTGCACGGGGTCATAAAGAGAGTAAACTCACACTAAATGAATGTAGTTTGGATGGGTAATCATTTCAAGCAGAAAATATCTCAAACAGACAGCTTTCGCCTCTTTATTATCAAATACATCAAGAGTTGACAGTTTGAGTGTAACACATCGCCTTCATACTCTGGGGTCAGTACATGGGCTACTTCCGCTTTCACAGGAAATGACCATGGTTCAAGTGGAAGTGCTTAACAGCTGGTAGTGCCGATCCATAAACACGAGATGGAGACCCTGATTGGAGTGGCCCACTGTGTAACGTCAGGCTTAGGTTTCAGCCCTACCTCACAGTGTAAATCAGAACACAGGGGGGAAAAGAAACCAGATGGTTAGTGCCTCGCCTGGTGTATGTATATGTGTGTGAGAGTGTGTGTTTTTCCTATTTGTCCTACATAACTTTGGGAAACAAACCAAAGAATTAAGAAAGTGCCTCAAGACAAGCTTAACATACTATGGCAAATACAGACTAGACTTCTGTCTGCTATTTGATTGTGGAATGGCATCTACAGTGCTGATGGAATACCCAAAAGCTACAACGTATGAATATAATGAATGAGTTGGATTCCGTTCCAGACTGCATAAAAAAATAAATGCATAAAGCGGTGTCTGTTTTTCATGTTTGTCTATCTGAATACGTTGATGAAGGACTGGAAGCACTTTAGAAAATACGGAAATACAGAATCCAGTGTGCAATAACTATTACAATGTGGCCCTATACATAGGCTCCACAATGGTATAATGAAAGTATATGAACTCTAGAAAATATTTTTTAAACTAAAGATCCCGCCGATCATAGTGTGCTAAAAATATAAAATGAGGGAGAGAAAGAGAGAGAGAGAGAGAGAGAGAGAGAGAGAGAGAGAGAGAGAGAGAGAGGCAATGGTGTGTGAAAGTCCAGTGAACTTCCTCCACTGCTCTGTTCCACTCAGTGAAGTTCGAGAATCGCATGGATGATAAACTTTTCTTTTAATGTTGAAGGCCTCCTGCTGCAGCTACTGTACAGCTTCAAGTTTGTTTAGTGTAGTGAGATATAGAGCAGGAAGCGGCCTGCTGTTCTGGGTCTTGAGATTCCCATAATTCCACAGAGAACTAAGTCGATTACATTTGAGTACTTTTTCCTATTGTCCTAAGTCTCAATGTGTTTCATATTATGAAGAGCTGAACTCACCTCCTCTCTTTGATGCAAACTGCGGACCCTTATGAGAATGAAAGTTCTGAGAACGTTTCTGAGTTGTGTGCTCTCATTCATCACCTACTCAGAGATAATAAAACATTGGTGTGCGTGTGTATGGGAGTGTGTGCATACATGTGTGAGTTTGTATACCAGCGTCGTCATGGTAATCTGTATCAGATTAGAAGGAACCACATTTGGGTTTGATTACAATCTCGGTTCTCTCAGGAGTTGGGGCGGGCCCGGTAAGAGCATAAGTCTGTCGTGGAACAGCTTGATTCTGAATTATAGTTCTGTTTTTATTCCACTGCCAAAGGAACGGACTCAAATAACATCATGCATATCCAGACATCTCCTGGGTATAACCAAATGAAAGTACTCATTAACACACACGCACGCGAACACGCCACACACACAAACACACACACAAACACACACCGCTTCAGCTAACAGGTATTTTACTCTGGGTTTTTTTCGAGCCACTGCTCTTCACTTGCATGGTCTAAAAGGTCTCTCATGGAGCTTAATTGGAGAGGCAGTCCTGTATTGGCCACTCAGCAGAATGCTGTCTTGTTACGTGGACTGTGAAGAGAACAGATGAATATTGAAGGAGAGAGGTAACGACCATACATATGACGGAGGCTTGCTAAAACTGACAGAGCAACCCAACAAGGAGAAAAGACAAGAGAGAGGGGAGAATAAGACATAGGAATGCAGACACTGGGCTGACCCCCCTTGTTTTTACACTGCTGCTACTCAGTGTTTACAGTTTTTTTTTTCAATTGCTAACATGCATTGGTCAAAACTAAAGTCACATCATTGTCAAAACTCACACAGTCAGCGAAACCGAAGTGTATGTGGACCAAACTGTGAATCATTTTTCCTTATTTTCACACAAAATGCATTCAATGACCACATTCTCTGAAATCCATTAACTCTTTTCTCATTCATACTCCCACCTGCAAAACTCTATATTTGCAGCACGTTTTCAAATGCTAACACACTGTTTCCAAAACTGTTCAAACACATTCAAAACAGAATGATGGCAAATGTCGTGCATTTATGCAGTAACCAGATTGAAACATGTAAAAAATCTCAGCAGAATATTTAATCATTCCCAACACAGCTGATTACAATTTCAGCTGAAAGCCTACCCAGGTGTCCTGTTTTTAGTCTCGTTACCAAACAGACAAAAGGCTTCGTAATGATTTAGTTTGGAAACATGGATCAAGGAAGACAGGTTGGCGGGGAAAGAAGAGTGGCAGGGAGAGGGAGAATGTGTGGAGGACAAAGGAGAGGAAGACCAAAAGCAGTGGTCTCTGATGAGATAAGGGCCACAATTATTGACCATATTGTTAACCATGGTCTCTCTTTGAGAGAGGCCGGTTTAAGGGTGCAACCAAATCTGCAGCGTTCAACAGTTGCATCAATGGTACAAATTTTACGGCAAAACAACAGGTAAGATGTGTATACTTCACTGATAATTTAACTAAATATTACAGTACAATACAGTGTGTTCACAATTTTACATGTACTGACATTTTGAAATATATTGATTGTTTTGTGTTTTTCAGTAGAATGCAAAGGGTGCCTCCCACAGGAGGGAGAGGCAGAATATTATCAGATGCGCAGGAAATTGCCATTGTTGACATGGTAATTGGCAACAATGCAATAAAACTGTGGGAAATTCGGGACAGAGTGCTGGCAGACAATATCACTTTTGGGAATGTGAATACGGTCAGCACAACGACAATTGCCAGAGTCCTAGAGAAACATAAAAGAAGGATGAAGCAGTTGTACACTAGCCTTTGAGAGAAACGGTGAACTTGTGATAGAACTCCGGTATCAATATGTCCAGGTAAAATGTCTGTTCAATAACCAAACAGGGTACATACACAGCTATGCATAATGTAAAGTACTGTAAAACTGTGGATTTACTGTATTTTAGAGTAATGGAGATGGAAGCCAGGCAAACTGCACATACATTCATCATTGTGGATAAACCTGGCGAAAACATGCCGCAGGGGAAGAATTGTGATTGGACAGAGAGCAACCGTGGATGTTCCAGGCCAGAGAGGAGCTAACATCACAATGTGTGCAGCACTGTCCAATGATGGTTTTCTGTTACACAAACCACTCTTTTGCCCCTACAATAGAGCGAGAGGCTCATTTATTTTCTGGATGACCTGCATAACGGACTTGTGCCAGCAGAGGAGAGAGGGGCAAGAAACTCCCCTATCGTCGTTGTTGTGTGGGATAATGTGGCATTCCACCACTCTGCTGCAGTCAGACTGGTTTACTGCACATCCCAGGATGTCAGTATTATTCCTACCTCCATACTCCCCCTTCCTAAACCCCATAGAGGAGTTTCTCTGCGTGGAGGTGGAGGGTTTATGACCACCATCCACATGACCAGATGTCCTTACTGGATGCCATGACCGCGGGGTGTGGAGACACTTCTCCTGAAGACTGCCAGGATTAGACATTCCAGAAGATACTTTCCAAGATGCATCGCCAGAGAAGACATAAGATGTGATGTTGATGAGAACTTGTGGCCAAATGCAGGAGAGAGGGAGAACTAGAACCCTCACAGTACTGTACAGTATGAGTGATTATACTATACATGTTGTTTTTTTTGTTACTATTATTGCAGCCCTGGAATTTCAGGAATTAGTTTTTTGTTTCAACTTTTTATTTTTCACAAGTAAATTACTATATGCAAAGATATAGAAAAAAAAAACAAAGGCTTTTGAAGCAAATTGCCACATTTCTGATTAATTCTTGTTACATACACTTTAGTACAGTCAAAGTGAAAAGAGGTTCCATTTCTACAATGAAATACTGATTTATGTGAAATTATTCAAACTTCAAAGAGAAGTTCATGTACGTAATGCTCCCTGTTAGTGTGTTTTAGGTCAGTGTGTTATATATGCTTTCTGAGTGAGAATTGTTGCCAGTCTTATGGTCAAACAAGCTTATTTTGAGACATGTATGAAGTGTTTTGGTGGTTTTAAGTGAGTTTTGGAGGTGAGATTAACTGTTTGGCCAAGATGCATGTTGGTAATGCAGACTGAAGAGTTTTGAAAAAGTGTCTTCAGTATTGACCGACGCTTGCAAGCAATTGAAAAAAACCTATCTATGCATAGTCACGTTACCCCTACCTACATGTTCAAATTACCTCGACTAACCTGTACCCCCGCACATCGACTCGGTACCGGTATAGCCTCGCTATTGTGTTTAATTTTTTTGTTTATTTAGTAAATATTTTCTTAACTCTTTCTTGAACTGCATTGTTGGTTAAGGGCTTGTAAGTATTTCACGGTATTCAATATTCGGCGCATGTGACATAACATTTGATTTCTCTTGTTTTGTCATTGGCTCAAATAGATTGTGCTACTGGTTGGGGATAGAGGAAAGTGGTCTTATAAAACCAGTATTCAATTCATTCAGTGGTTATGGATCCAAATCGTGAAAAGTAAAATAGAAGACAATTTCCCAACACCTAAAAGGTTAACGCTATAATCAAATCATATACCACACCATGTTTGGATATCTTCAGCTCTTGACTGGACTAACTGTTGGGGAAACTGAGGCCCAGTAGTGTTTTCTGTTCATCTCACCTCAGCCATGATTAGAGGCATGCCTGGCCCTGCTGTGATGAAGTGTGGAGTTAGCACCGCTTTTATTCTCCAGACCTGTGAGAAGTCAGTCGGTAAAGAATTGCCCTATCCACCACCGGTGGTAAATGCATATTTTACACAGTCCCACTAAGCTACAGGGTTTTGTCTGGCAGCCTCGATCTTGACCTATCAGGGCACAAGGCGAGACCCAGATGCAGACACAGGAGGCAGATGGTTGGAGTCTTACAATGTTTAATAATCCAAAGGGGTAGGCAAGAGTGATTGTGGACAGGCAAAAAGGTCAAAAACAGATCAGAGTCCAGGAGTTAGTGGCAGACAGGCTCGTGGTCAAGGCAGAGTCCAGAAACAGGCAAGGGTCAAAACCGGGAGGACTAGAAAAAGGAGAATAGAAAAAGGAGTATGGGGAAAAAACACGCTGGTTGACTTGACTAAACACACAAGACGAACTGGCACAGAGAGACAGGAAACACAGGGATAAATACACTGGGGAAAATAAGCGACACCTGGAGGGGGTGGAGACAGTCACAGGAACAAGTGAAACAGATCTGGGCGTGACATGACCGGAGGCAATCTCTCTTTCTCTCTCTCCCTCTTTTCATCCTACCAGAAACTGTCCAGGAAATCTGCCTCAGTGACACTTTTACAAGTCCAGGAGTGAACTATAACCCTGCACCCCTGCCGCCCCAAACTGTCACATATTTTATAAAGGCAAATAAATAAGACACCTGCTGGTGGGACTGCTGAATGGCGTTTCCTCACCACCACCACACCATCGCTAACCACTAACAGAGAGACACCTCAGGGCACTGCTATTGGACCAGCAATCTCTATCAGACGCCCTGCTGTCTTTATAACCCATAGGTGTGTGTCAATATTATTACAGATCATCACTGTCTGTATGTGACATCTACTCCAGACTGGGATTCCAATTCCAGGCTGCAATTAGCTCATATGTGACACCTATTCTAGGTATCAGATAAACAGTCATGGGCGCCGGTCCTGTCCGAATAGATACACTGAGGGAATGGTGAGTTAATCAGTTGTGACATAGATGACTCCCACGCCTGGTCCAAGTCACATGCCTTGTTTGTTTCACAGCCTAATCACTGTGCTTGTGTAATTAGCTAATTGCAGCAGTTCTAATTTTAGCTATTGATTGTTTAATTGAGTGCAAAGGCTGTTGTTGCAGTTTGTGAAGGATGCATGGTAGAGGGTTATAATGTGATTGCCTGGCTAACAGTGAGCACTGAGTAATAGTGATATAAAGCATTAACATGTGACCCTACTAGGCTAGGGGAATATGCACATGGAATGTACATTTTTCTTTATATTGATAACACAGTCCCCATTATGATAGATGGTAATTCATTACCAAAAGTGTTGAACTGCACTGCATAGACGGAGTCATGAAATGCACAGACACACTCTCATCATACACACACACACACACACACACACAGAGAGAAGTGTATCACACTGAGGAAAATGCATTAAAGCTCAAAATGAAAGGTAATTTCCTGTGACCTTTTCTATGGGACCTATCTCCATTATTCAAACCTGGGCCAGACGAGATTTGATAGTGAATCGGTTAAATGATTCAGACTTGGTCATGTTTTATTCATTTGGGGAGTTTCATATGTTGCAACTTCCTTCAGCCTAATGTTTGGGAATGCCTTTTTGGTTTGGGAAGTGCAAAAAGACAGGTAGAGAGTCAGATGAAGTAATACAAGTTCAAAATGACTTACGTCTGTGTATGTCTATGTGGGTGCACGTGTGTGTTTGAATGGTCGTGTGTGTCTGGGTGCGTGTGTCTGAGTATCAGACAGATGTCTGCTGTTAGTTCTGACAGAGGTGACTGTGTCGAGGTTACAGGTGTTTGTATCTACCCTCTGAACCACCCCATCCCCCGGGGTTACAATGGTTACCAGAGAGATCACCATATGGAATAGTGACCCCAGAGGCCATAGTCACTCACCACTCCCTTTGGCCTGACTCACATCGCTGATGGACAGAACACTTGGAACTCTGGAAGAGAAGAGAATTCTTACTGCCTTGGAGTCTGTTTGACTAATCAGTCAGTGTGGTGTCTCGTGTCAAAGAAAACCTTTGCTTTCAATGGTTTCAATCGATCAGGAAAATTCCCCAAAAGTTTGAAATGTATTATACTTTTTAAGACTACCATTGTTGAGGTGGGCCATCTGTAATACTGTACGTACAGTGTGGTTGTCTTGTATCTTCAATTGATTGAATTCGGGCAGTAGTTAGATCTACATTCCTCTGTGTCTCTCCTCTAGAAACTGGGACCATCTTGTCCATGTTTGCTTTGTCAGAATGTGACTGAGAGCATAGTCCTTGAAATGTCCATGGTTGACATTTGCTTAACAGTACCATATGAGACATGGGTATATAGTAAACTTGAATATAATAAACAAAAAGATGACATGAAGTGAATCAACTTAAAGGGGAATAACAGCAAATGTTCCTAAACCCCTCGACTCATTGTTGGACTGTCTGTCAAAGTGCGAACCTCTCACTCAGGGAGAGCGATGTAGAGACAGAGCTATGTCACAGGATTATAAAGGTCCCACTCACTGAAGCACTAGAAAAAACTTTGTGGAATAATGCAAATCGAGAAAAAAATGTTGTTCTGTCACAGAAAAAATACTAAATTCGGGAAGCCCAATTGATGGTGAGATATGGCAAATAAATTTGGGCCGCTGGTTCACAATTTGACTTTTTCTGAGATCTCTGCCAAGCAAAGAGGAAAGGAGCCTACTTAATCCTGCCTCACGTTTTTACCTTGAAACCCTATTGGACATAATTTCACTTGCCAATCAACATTGTCCATCTTCCCTCTCTGACTGTAGGCTACATCGCTCGTTGCATGGTGTCATCAGATCATTACGGCAAAATAGATTTACTAAAATGAGAGGGAAAGACTACTGAGTGTGCAACATAACGTCCACTTCATAGGATAACACATATGGGCTAAAAGGCTCATTTATGTAACAAATGCTTAATTACATTGTGACTTTCCTACTGTAGCTAGCTGACAGCAAACATATCCTTGGATTTTTGTTGTTGTTGCAGATACGATATCTACCCTAGGTACTGATGCATGCATCTATCGAAATGTGTTTTATGCTCATTGTCCAATCTTTCTTTGGGGTAGATCAAATATGATATACAGTATATCACAAAAGTGAGTACACCCCTCACATTTTTGTATATATTTGAGTATATCTTTTCATGTGACAACACTGAAGAAATGACACTTTACTACAATGTAAAGTAGTGAGTGTACAGCTTGTATAACAGTGTAAATTTGCTGTCCCCTCAAAATAACTCAACACACAGCCATTAATGTCTAAACCGCTGGCAACAAAAGTGAGTACACCCCTAAGTGAAAATGTCCAAATTGGGCCCAATTAGCCATTTTCCCTTCCCGGTGTCATGTGACTCGTTAGTGTTACAAGGTCTCAGGTGTGAATGGGGAGCAGGTGTGTTACATTTGGTGTCAGCGCTCTCACACTTCCTCATACTGACTGGTCACTGGAAGTTCAACATGGCACCTCATGGCAAAGAACTCTCTGAGGATCTGAAAAAAAGAATTGTTGCTCTACATAAAGATGGCCTGGGCTATAAGAAGATTGCCAAGACCCTGAAACTGAGCTGCAGCACGGTGGCCAAGACCATACAGCGGTTTAACTGGACAGGTTCCACTCAGAACAGGCCTCGCCATGGTCGACCAAAGAAGTTGAGTGCACGTGCTCAGCGTCATATCCAGAGGTTGTCTTTGTGAAATAGACGTATGAGTGCTGCCAGCATTGCTGCAGAGGTTGAAGGGGTGGGGGGTCAGCCTGTCAGTGCTCAGACCATACGCCGTACACTGCATCAAATTGGGCTGCATGGCTGTCGTCCCAGAAGGAAGCCTCTTCTAAAGATGATGCACAAGAAAGCCCGCAAACAGTTTGCTGAAGACAAGCAGACTAAGGACATGGATTACTGGAACAATGTCCTGTGGTCTGATGAGACCAAGATAAACTTATTTGGTTCAGATGGTGTCAAGCGTGTGTGGCGGCAACCAGGTGAAGAGTACAAAGACAAGTGTGTCTTGCCTACAGTCAAGCATGGTGGTGGGAGTGTCATGGTCTGGGGCTGCATGAGTGCTGCCGGCACTGGGGAGCTACAATTCATTGAGGGAACCATGAATGCCAACATGTACTGTGACATACTGAAGCAGAGCATGATCCCCTCCCTTCGGAGACTGGGCCGCAGGGCAGTATTCCAACATGATAACGACCCCAAACACACCTCCAAGACGACCACTGCAATGCTAAAGAAGCTGCGGGTAAAGGTGATGGACTGACCAAGCATGTCTCCAGACCTAAACCCTACTGAGCATCTGTGGGGCATCCTCAAACGGAAGCTAGAGGAGTGCAAGGTCTCTAACATCCACCAGCTCCGTGATGTTGTCATGGAGGAGTGGAAGAGGACTCCAGTGGCAACCAGTGAAGCTCTGGTGAACTCCATGCCCAAGAGGGTTAAGGCAGTCCTGGAAAATGATGGTGGCCACACAAAATATTGACACTTTGGGCCCAATTTGGACATTTTCACTTAGGGGTGTACTCACTTTTGTTGCCAGCGGTTTAAACATTAATGGCTGTGTGTTGAGTTATTTTGAGGGGACAGCAAATTTACACTGTTATACAAGCTGTACACTCACTACTTTACATTGTAGCAAAGTGTCATTTCTTCAGTGTTGTCACATGAAAAGATATACTCAAATATTTACAAAAATGTGAGGGGTGTACTCACTTTTGTGATATACTGTATTTACATTTATTTACATTTTCAAATCAGTACACTAATGACAATCATTTACAAAATGATGTAGGGCAGTCATTCTTAAAGTATGGGTCGCGACCCAAAGTGGGTCGGGGACCTGTTAATGGTAGGTCCTGACGTGTTAAATCAAATCAAATTTTATTTGTCACATACACATGGTTAGCAGATGTTAATGCGAGTGTAGCAAAATGCTTGTGCTTCTAGTTCCGACCATGCAGTAGTATCTAACAAGTAATCTAACAATTTCACAACAACTACCTTATACACACAAGTGTAAAGGAATGAATATGAGTATATAGTACATATAAATATATGGATGAGCGACGGCATAGGCAAGATGCAGTAGATGGTATAGAGTACAGTATATACATATGAAATGAGTAATGTAGGATATGTAAACATTATATAAATGGCATCGTTTAAAGTGGCTAGTGATACATTTATTTCATCCACTTTTTAATTATTAAAGTGGCTAGAGATTTGAGTCGATGGCCGAACGGCATAGGCAAGATTCAGTAGATGGTATAGAGTACAGTGTATACATTTGATATGAGTAATGTCGGATATGTAAACATTATATACAAAATTGTTTAAAGTGGCTAGTGACACATTTGTTAATTCCAATTTTCTATTTAAAGTGGCTAGAAATTTAAGTCAGTATGTTGGCAGCAGCCACTCAATGTTAGTGGTGGCTGTTTAACAGTCTGATGGCCTTGAGATAGAAGCTGTTTTTCAGTCCCTCGGTCCCAGCTGTACTGACCTCGCCTTCTGGATGATAGCGGGGTGAACGGGCAGTGGCTCGGGTGGTTGTTGTCCTTGATGATCTTTTTGGCCTTCCTGTGACATCGGGTGGTGTAGGTGTCCTGGAGGGCAGGTAGTTTACCCTCGGTGATGCGCTGTGCAGTCCTGACTACCTTCTGGTGAGCCTTACTGTTGTGGGCGGAGCAGTTGCCGTACCAGGCGGTGATACAGCCCGACAGGATGCTCTCGATTGTGCATCTGTAGAAGTTTGTGAGTGTTTTTGGTGACAAGCCGAATTTCTTCAGCCTCCTGAGGTTGAAGAGGAGCTATTTCGCCTTCTTCACCAAGCTGTCTGTGTGGGTGGATCATTTCAGTTTGTCTGTGATGTGTACACCGAGGAACTGAAAACTTTCCACCCTTCTCCACTACTGTCTCATCGATGTGGATAGGGGGGTGCTCCCTCTGCTGTTCCTGAAGTCCACGATCATCTCCTTAGTTTAGTTGACGTTGAGTGAGATGTTATTTTCCTGACACCACACTCCGAGGGCCCTCACCTCCTCCCTGTAGGCCGTCTCATCGTTGTTGGTACTCAAGCCTACCACTGTAGTGTCGTCAGAACTTGATGATTGAGTTGGAGGCGTGCTTGACCACGCAGTCATGGGTGAACAGGGAGTACAGGAGAGGGCTGAGAACGCACCCTTGTGAGGCCCCAGTGTTGAGGATCAGCGGGGTGGAGATGTAATTTCCTACCCTCACCACCTGGGGCCGGCCCATCAGGAAGTCCAGGACCCAGTTGCACAGGGCTGGGTTGAGACCTAGGCTCTCAAGCTTAATGACGAGTTTGGAGGGTACTATGGTGTTAAATGCTGAGCTGTAGTCGATGAACAACATTCTTACATAGGTCTTCTTCTTGTCCAAATGGGTTAGGGCAGTGTGATTGCGATTGCGTTGTCTGTGGACCTATTGGGACAGTAAGCAAATTGTAGTGGGTCTGGTAGGATGGAGATGATATGATCTTTGACTAGTCTCTCAAAGCACTTCAATGATGACGGAAGTGAGTGCTACGGGGCGATAGTCATTTAGCTCAGTTACCTTAGCTTTCTTGGGAACAGGAACAATGGTGGCCCTCTTGAAGCATGTGGGAACAGCAGACTGGGATAAGGATTGATTAAATATGTCCGTAAACACACCAGCCTGCTGGTCTGCGCATGCTCTGAGTACACGGCCAGGGATGCCATCTGGGCCGGCAGCCTTGCGAGGGTTAACACGCTTAAATGTTTTACTCACGTTGGCTGCGGTGAAGGTGAGCCCGCAGGTTTTGGTATCGGGCCGTGTCGGTGGCACTGTATTGTCCTCAAATCGAGCAAAGAAGTTGTTTCGTTTGTCTGGGAGCAGGACATCGTTGTCTGCGACGGGGCTGGTTTTCTTACTGTAGTCCATGATTGACTGTAGACCCTGCCACATTCCTCTTGTGTCTGAGCCGTTGAATTGTGACTCTACTTTGTCTCTATATTGACGCTTAGCTTGTTTGATTGCCTTGCGGAGGGAATAGCTACACTGTTTGTATTCAGTCATGTTTCCGGTCGCCTTACCCTGGTTAAAAGCAGTTGTTTGCGCTTTCAGTTTTGAGCGAATGCTGCCATCAATCCACGGTTTCTGGTTGGGGAAGGTTTTAATAGTTGCTATGGGTACAACATCACCGATGCACTTGCTAATAAACTCGCTCACCCAATCAGCGTATACATCAATGTTGTTGTCTGATGCTGTCCGGAACATATCCCAGTCCACGTGCTCGAAGCAATCTTGAAGTGTGGAATCAGATTGGTCGGACCAGCGTTGAACAGACTTGAGCACGGGCGTTTCCTGTTTTAGTTTCTGTCTGTAGGCTGGGCGCAACAAAATGGAGTCATGGTCAGACTTGCCGAACAGAGGGCGGAGAATGGCTTTGTATGCATGTTAGAGTAAATGTATAATTATTTCATGAATTACTGGAATATTTTTAGCCAAGAGCAACAGCGCTCTGTGTTCAGTGCGCTCTCTGCTTAGCGGTGTCAGTTTGGCAGTTTTCTTGAAGATCACTCCGCGACCCAAACGCTGCAGTTTTGACTGGGCTCAATTGCCATGAAATACAAATACAGCAATGAGTTTCTCTCTCTTCGTTTCATACAAACTTTGAGAAATAACAAGGAGAGCCCACAATGTGTTTTGTGTGTGGAAGTGCTTAGTAATGAGTCTCTCAAAACAAACAAAATTGGACGCTTTGAAAACGATGTTGTGGGAGAAAATTGCACCGCGCCCGACATGGAATTTCGATAACTGCGACAAATCATTGAAAAATTACTTTTGCTGCATTAGAGCTCATTAGATAAATTCGCTCTGAAATGACATGTTTGCCTTTTCAGGGGCTATAGGCTACCTGCATCTAGCTCAGCAAACCATGGCAAAGTTGATTTACAATTTAAAACCCAGATTTTAATCAGTATGACTTATTTCAATAGGCATAGACTAGGCAGTCTCGCAAATAGGCCATTCATAACGGTTTGTTGTCTTAATTAACATCTGGCACAATTGCCAGAAATGAACATTTCATCCAAGTGTTTCTTGCACAGAGATTGAGATCCTCTGTCCGACTTTCATCACTCAAACTCTCCTGTTGGATTTATCTATAGTTATGCAAGTGTATTTAAGCAATAAGGCCAGAGGAGATATACCACGGCTATGGGCTGTTCTTAGGCACAACGCAACGCAGAGTGCTTGGACACAGCCCTTAGCAGTGGTATATTGGCCATGTATCACAAACCCGCAAGGTGCCTTATTGCTATTATAAACTGGTTGCCAACGTAACTAGAACAGTAAAAATAAATGTTTTGTCATATACGTGGTATACGGCCTAATATACCACAGCTATCAGCCAATCAGCATTCAGGGCTTCACCCTGAATGCTGGGAATAACAGCAAAAAAATAAAAGTTTTACTATTCTAATTACATTGTTAATCAGTTTATAATAGCAATAATGCTCTTCAGGGTTTTGTGGTATATGGCCAATATACCACAGCTAAGGGCTGTGTCCCGGCACTCTGTGTTGTGCCTAAGAACAACCCTTAGCCGTGGTATATTGGCCATATACCACACCTCCTAGGGCCTTATTGTTTAATCATAGCAGTCAAAACAAGTTAAATCAACACCCATCGATGGAAAATGATCTGGAGAGTTTAAAGGCGATTTATCTTTTGTCTTGCAACATATTCTTAAAAACTTGCAAGAATTATTACTTTGAAGGAAAAAACGAATTTAGCTTCTTAGCCTACGTCGTTAAAAATTACTTATGTGTTAATTCGCTCGATAACGTTATGGAAAAAGGGTTTCATGGATAAATGTGGCAACTCCTCACTTGCTGCAATTTTGGGGGGGGCTAGTTTTCAGGCCTTATGAGCAGGTTTTCAGAGATCATTGGGCTAGAAATTTTTGCTGGACCTGGCAACACTGAGCATTTCAGTCAACCAAGGGAGCTCTTTCAGAACAGGGCAGAACGCTTCAGGAAACAGTGCTTTGACAGTGGAAAAGTAAGTCAGCTAGCAAAGCATTGTCATTTTATAACAGGTGAGGATCAGCAGAAATAAGGGAGTACTCTCTCATAGTAGTAGATGTGTTTCTCTTTCAAACAATCCCCTTGTACACAGCTAATAGCTAGCTAGCTAAAGTTAGCCAAAGCAAGCTAGCTAACTACTGATTGTGCAACCCTAAGTAACAGTACATATGAAGATGAAACATGATCAGGCCTACTGTACATCTTACTGTATAAATTATTGTTGAAAACAAGTCTAGGTTGGAACTATTGCTATTAAAGTAAAAAAAAATATTCTGAACTGGAATAAACTGATTGAAGCAAGATGCTTTTTGAGGAAAACACACTCATACAGTTCTGGAACTCATCTACAGCAGGAAGTGGTCTCCTGCCTGACTGAGAAAGCAGTATATGTTCTGATCCAGTTTGGCACCACATACCTATGAGTCAGGGTTCTCAACTCTGGCATACTTAAAAAACAAATACAGAAACAGACTTCATGCTGAGCATGACCTCAGGGTTGCACTGTCAAAAACTGAGCCCAGAATAGACATGCTTGTTGAAGCTTCAACCAGCCACACACCTTTCATTAGGGCTTTGTGTGTGTTTTTTGGTTGACATCTGTGTGATGTGATCAATCAGTTGATTCCAGTTCAGAATGAAAATTATGTATTGTATTTTAACTTTAACAGTTCCAACCTAGACAGTGTTTTTAATGGGGAAAAATAAACATGAATAGCTATTTATATTTAATTTCATTGTTATTTGTCTTCATTGCATTTGTTTTAGCCTGGCATAAGGGCAATGAAATGTACCGCTATTTACCTATAGTTACAGGTTTTCATAAGCTTGGGTCCCAGGAAAACACCGAATTTTTAATTTGGGTCCCAGGCTGAAAAAGTTTAAGAACCCCTGATTTTGTTTGCAAGCCCGGGTCAAATTCTGTTCCTCGAGCGGGCAAAATAATCTGATAATGTAGGCACATTTTATTAAATGGTAAAGTATTCTTATGTTTGCATCAAATACCCTTGCATCAAATACCCTACTCATTGAAATTCGTGTATTGATTTAAATAGCATATGTGATGAATGATGATCACTGCAATCAACAGCTGCAGTGTTGCTCATTGGATTACCCCATATCATGGAATAGGCTATGTACAAGTTTATAAAGACAAAAGGCAGACACATGGAATTATTTGATTTGGATGGATGGTTGACATGACAGAAAGGTAGAGAGATTTTCTTATCTAAAATGTTGGTGAAACTTTGCTTCAGCTCGTTGTGTGTTTCGCTCATGGGACTCGAGCCTGGATGGACTTGGAACAGGTAAACTTCATAGCCTATTGCCCAATATATTCCCAAATTCAAACAAAATACACCAGCGACATCATTAAAGGTTAAAGGTTGTGAGCCCAGTGTTTCTGATCAGATCGACAGCTATCTTCTATTGCATTTGTGTGACTACGATATCATCTTTAGAGCACAGCATTTTCTGATTGGTTTCCAGAGAAACGCATTGAAATAATTAAATAGGCTGCTATCGAGGTCTGATGATGCTTCTGACAATATAGTAAAAGGCAATGTTGTTTTTATTAGGATTCCCCTCACGCGTGTGTTGCTGCGTGAGCAGTAAGCAATGAGTCAGAGGGGTTTAGGAACTTAGATCTTCTTTTCTGTTATTCCCCTTTAAGTTGATTCACTTACTGTCATCAGCCGCTCTTTATTCCTTGCTTGGCAGAGATCTCAGAAAAGGTAGAATTGAACCCTCGGGCTAAATTGATCACATAAAAAGGTATATGCCATGTCTCACAATTGATTGAGCTTCTCGAATTGAGTATGTTTGCTGTGACAGAAAGTTGATTATTTTCGTTATTCCACAAAGTTCTGTCTAGCGCTGCAGTGAGTGGGGGTGGGGGCTGTATAACCCTGTGACATAGCTCTCGTTCTAGCTCTACCTCCCTTTCCCTGAGTGAGAGAGATGTGCACTTTGACAGAGTCCAACAATTAGTCAGAGGGGTTTAGGAACATAGAAAATGTTTTCGAAATGTGCCGTTATTCCCATTTATTTTGGCTGTCTTTAATTTGTATAAGTATGTTTACTTGAATAATGTTGACTGACAGGATTAATTAACACACTTTGTAGATATTTTCACTTTAATGAAGTACATTCTGTCTAACTTTTCACATCAAACAAATCATTTTTTTATTGAACAATTAATAATTCAATCTCATTTCTGTCTATGCTAAGATAAACCAGATGTTCTGCTTCTTTGCAAAACAAATGTTCTTTGAAATGTTATTTTCCACATTAGAAGAATGACAGATGTTCACTTAAAGATATTACCTTTTTTTATGTGTGAATATTGACAAACAATTAGTTTGAAACATACTAGAAGATAATTAAAAGAAAAGCGTGACTAATTTAAGACCATTTGTCCTTTAAAAAAAATATATATCTTTGAAAACGTTTCCGTTATTAGACTTTCTTACTCTTACTTACTTTCTTACTTTACCTTTACCTGTTACCTTTATATTCAAACAAAGCATAAAGACTAAGCAGGTCGATGTATTTGGAGATTCTGTCACCCCCATATATAGTCAGAGTGAGTGATATTGTATAGAAGCATGTACAGTGGCTCTGTGTGTACTATGACACTGCCCCTCTAGGGTCACTGACTTTCTATGTTTCTTGTCATCCTTTAGGAAGAAATTATCTCATCAATAGGTCATGATTTTGATGACAATTGAATGTTACTGTGCTGTACTGTATTGATAGAACCCCCAAGTTATAGGATTTGCAGCTTTAGAAATCATCCGTACAGTGCCTGTGGCCATTCCCTAGTCATCTGTTGATGTCTTTACATACTGTGCTGTACCAAAGCATCTCTCAGAGATTGGTAGTTGTAGATACAGTGTAGGTGTTTTTCTTTTTTTTCTGACTTCCTCTCCCGTCAGTTAGTAGTTATGACCCATCCATCATGCTGTGTATAACTCCTCTCAGCGGCCACTTGTCTTCCTGTCAGTGTGGTTTTCACAGGCTGCGGCTGTAACAATGGCTGGCCCTCGTGTCTATTCTCAGAGTGGCTGTTAAAACGATTAGTGTTGGATTCAGCGAGGCCAGCCCTCATTAGTGACAGAATGAAGACATTCAGGAGATGTTGAAATGCATTGACTTCCATAAGAGAGACAGTGTGAAGTTTCTGCTCATTTTGCCTGTGTTGCGTGAAGGCCATGATGCTACTGCATAGCAGATAGGCTACATATGTAGGCTATGCTAGGGTTAAGTGCTTTCAACATTGTCCATGCCTGTATTAATTACAGTGTAAAAAGTAAATACATTACCTAGAATCATAGGTCAGTATTGTATAATTAAGCAATAGTTAAGCAATGGTATATGGCCAATATATACACGGCTAAGAGCTGTTCTTATTCACGACGCAACGCGGAGTGCCTGGATACAGCCCTTAGCCGTGGTATATTGGCCATATGCCACAAACCCTCGAGGTGCCTTATTGCTATTATAAACTGGTTACCAATGTAATTAGAGCAGTACAAATAAATGTTTTGTCACACTCGTATATCGGTCTTATATACCATGGCTTTCAGCCAATCAGCATTTAGGGCTCGAACCACCCAGTTTATAAGGATCAATAACATGAAGAATAACATTCACATATTAAAACGGATATCTTGCAGCTGGCATATTTCCAATTCAATATTTCTGTGTTAAACAGGATTATGGAGGCCTCTGGGATAAGGTATGTGTTTCCTATTAATAAGTCTTACAACTATGCACTTCACCCTATGACGTTCTTTAGAAACAATTAAATCAGTGAGAGAAAGGGGAGAGGGAGATTGAGTGTGGAGCAGAGAGAAAAAGGGTATGTGAGATAAATACAGAAAAATAGAAAAGGAGAAAGAGAGAGAGTGTTTTGGCAGCATGGTTGTCTCACATGAAGGGCAGCATGCTGTGGCCATATGCTAGTCCAGGTGGACTCTGTATCTAGGCAACTGTATCAAAGCAGCGGGGGCGGCCGCTACTGAATCCAGAGGACTTTTCAAACGGAGGAGTCAGTGGAGACAATACGGCTATCATCTGTCCTCAGGTAAATCACCTGTCCTAGTGAACACTGCACTCTGTTTGACAACTCCCCAAGGAGCTCAGGGTCCAACATTGGAAGGTCATTGGCACAAACTTAAGGAAACACCCGGATACTGTTTATTTTATATTGAACTTTTAGCTACTGTAACTGTGTTAGTGTCATTGAGATAAAACCTGTTTGTACAAGATACCTGGGATAAGATTGGAAGCTGGGTGCTTGGTTTACAACCATGAAATCATATACAGTACGTGTAACATGGATTACCTAAGGACTCAAGCAATATGTTGAGTTTCCTTCCTCTTTGGCCTGTACATCCCAGAGGTCAGCTCTGAGTCATTCCCTACAGGGGCATGTTGTTGGGGCATAACAGCAGGGCAGGGGCTTTGGGTCACTGAAACACACGGGTACCTTCCTGTAACACTCCATGGCCCTGCCTCTAGCCACCTGCCTATCCACAGGCACTAGAACTATGGAACTACTCTAGGCTCTTTGATTTCCCCTAGGCTAGAATATTGATATACCTAATCAAATCATTATGTGAAACACCAAATACTATGTATTGCATGAGAACTCATAATATATGATAACGATGTATCATAGAACATTCGTCTCTCCATAATGGCCTCACCATTGTTTTAATACAATCAGTGCTTCATTGCAAATTCAGGATGGTTCTGGACTGGTGAAAAAATATAATACATTTTGTATAATGTATTCTAATTGTACTGATGGAGAGGAAAAGACGCAACATTTGACACAAGAAGCACCATTTGGTGGCAATTTGAAGGTTTGTCAGCCAGTTGTTTAAGGGAACCAATTTTCCATAAAGCCACATGAAGCAATTTGCCCCCAAGTAATGAAGATGTTGAATATGAAACAGACATTTTTTTTCCCGCTTCCATTTTCTTCAACATACATATATATTCAGAACAATTTCTATCAGCAACCCCATTAAACGCTTGTATAATAATCATATTAGTCTGCCTGGTTTGATTTAACCAGATCCGTCTGGACTGTTAATGCAGTGTGTAAACTAGTGGATGAAGAATCGACTTTGGGAATTTTGGAGCATTTTTTGGCCCTCTGGAATGCAGCCCAGACAGCCGCACTGCCAAGATGTGAGCTCTAGCTCTCTTACTGCCACATTTAGCCAAACCCAAAACCTCTGCCGTGGGTCTCCGTACATTTACGAAACGATCACATTCCTTTACGATTTGGTAAGTGTGCGGGAAAATATGAAATGATGATTAAAAGCTATGCTTGACCCTTGTAGTAGGTTTTAATATATATCAATTAATCTTGGACAATCCGATATTATTTCAGATTACAATATAGTACAGTATAGTGCAATATATTCAGACTACATTTGACACAGCTCCTATTGAGGAAGGTTTGTACTTACCTTACTGATGTCATGTGGCTGTTTAACCCTCTGCACTTTAATGTTCATGACTCTAGAGATATAAAACAGAAATCCACTGCTGAGGAAATGAATGACCCGGCATTTTCCTATTTTAGTTCGATACAGCTTTTACACCCAGAACTGTCGTTGCTATACTTATATCATAATACATTTTCTCTTTTCATAATATCAATTCTCTGAAATAATATTGTCAAGATGTATTATCAATATGCGACACATTATAAAAAATGTGGTTTTCAGAAACCCATGCTATTCTGCCTTTACTGTAGCCCAACGCACCAAAATGTCAAAATGCCAAGCTTTCAATGCCACTATAAAATTTCAATCCCTTGCTCTAAACTGTAAAATAAACACTAAATCAGTACAAAAGCTACAGCTCTGCCATGGACAATGTCCCCTAACACCTACTCAGTACAGAGATGGAACTAGCCTGCAGCCTGTGTCCAATTTCCACATCTAGGGGCTATGGATAATGGCGGAGAGAAAGTCAGCAGAGGCAGCTGTGTCAGCCGTCCAGCCTCAGTCAGAGAATGTGGTCTGTTGCTCCTTTGCGTGGAACATTTTTAAAGATTAAATTGACGTGGATCTAAATATGGAAGGCTGTTGCTACCTTTCCTGCCTCGCCTCCAGACCGTACTTGGGACGGCTCAGGGGGAGCCTTTACTTGCTAGCTCCAGGGCCAGAGCAATTTACGGATGCTCTTGGTTAATTCCCACCTTTTGTGGATCTTATCCGCTGCTAATGACGAGTTCGTCTGGAATTCCACTGAAGTAGTTGACGTTTATTAAACTTGCACACACCATGTGAGGTAGTCTGAATTACAAAATAGAGGGCTAACGGAGCATAAAGAGCGTGGCTCACAGTTCGGCTACCTCTCCGCCACCACCACAATTGCATCGAAAAACGAAAGTTAACTTACCACGTTACCCATAATGCACTTTAGTGTTTTTTTCAAGCTATACCCCTACTTTACCAACACTGTGCACAACGATGGGTGGCAAATAATGAGCCACAGGCGGGGGTTAGAATTCCCAGAACGGCTGAGACTGAGTGCTTGAGCAGGCTCACTGATTCACAATGCTTTACCATTGAAAGGAGGCTCCTGCTGCTGCTGCTAAACATCTCAATATGTGAAACGATGCTGTCAGTAGGTTAGACCTGAACCGAACACAACAACAGTGGTTTATCTGATGTAAGTGGTGTTTTGCAATACTGTTCCTAGAGGTTGATTGTTAGCACATCGCTTGCGTCTCTGTATTGTCATCAATGGTTGTGTTTGTGCTAGTCACTTCTATCACCTCTAGACACGAATGGAGTGGCGAGTTAGTCCCAGCGTCCGAAGAAGGAGGGACGACATCTGTGTTGAGTTGGATGTGGTTGGATGTTAATATGGGAGAGGTGAGGAAGGGTGAAACATTTACGTCTGGCGGTCTCGGGGGTGAATCCCAGCTTGTGTGTGTGTGTGTGTATGTATTTGTTTGTGTGTGGTTGTCTGTTTGTCCGTGTGAGTGCATACGAGCAGTCGACAATGCAGACAGACCTAGACCATATGGGGAAAGACTGAACACAGGCTATGTGCTCTTGAACCTTGTGATAATCTTGGGAAATGGGATTACCATATTTCCCCATTTTCTTTCCCCTTCAACCAAACCACAGTTCATGGTGGAGATTGATCCCAGATCAAAGAAATAGTCAATTAGACACAGCCACTGATTTCTTCTCCAATCTCCCTCAGATCTCTAAAATATGCTCTAAAGGAAACACTAAATAATGCTATGTGACATCTGCAGGTGCTATTTCCAGGTGTTACTTGCGGGCACACTGTAATTTCTATCCCCAGAAATACAGGTTCAGCTCAGATTTCATTATAGATAAACAGATATAATTGTGTTATTTCAGTCATTGCATTTTAAATGGGCAGGTGAGGGGGAAAGGGGGTCATTTTGGAATCCTGTAGACAAAAAGGGTCTATCAGTCCTCTCAGGTTAACCCCATGGGACACCCAATAACTTTGAACTTTAAAAGACCCCTTTTCGCATCTATGTTCAAGTTCACGACAGGGGAAACTCTATATGGGTGTGTTTCAGTCTTTTCAGTAGCCTGTTAGGAACCAGTCTCATTGCTAAGAGCATGTAACAAGTGATACTCTTTCAGAATCAATGGGTATTTATTATTGATTTGAATGTTTAAAAACAGCTGTAAGTATCATGGAATGGGCCTTAAACAAGGAGTAAATGATGACGCAGCTCTATTCTAAATATGACTGAGAACTTTTCAGTGAGCACATTGTTTGTCACTGACTGTCTTGATGAAATCTGCCCTAAAACAGAATAAACTAAAACCACAGACACGTCTAAAAGCATTTTAATATGTTTTGTCGAAGAAAGAGTATTTGAGTAAAAAGAGTTTGAGTGTATAAGAGTATATATTTTTTTTATGGTGGAAAGTTTCACGTGCAAGTCATCGTCCCTCCTCCCTCTATGACTGGTAAACATATCAATGTATATGAAGATTATGGGGTTGTCCCCTAGAACATTCTGTGTTGCCACAAGGATAAAGCATAGTTACAATATCAAAAACTGAAATTAGAGGCGTCTTTTTTGGAGCTCTGGTGAAACTAATACAGATATATCTAAACCACATGACGTATGTATTCATTTAGGGCTGAATGGTGGATGAAGTTACCATGCGAAAGCACTAGACTGGATCTGGTTTTTGCCAGAAATGATGCCTCAGAACTGTGATTCATTATGTCGAACTTATGAGAGATACAAAACATTCCCCTTCCATTCGTCTTTTGTTTTTTTGTGAATGTGGTGAATTATTTTTTTGCTATTGACAACAATGTAACTGACATTGTTTCGACATAAGTATGTCTCCAACCATGACATTGAATTGATATTTTAACATATTCTCATTATTTCTCTATAAGCATTTATAATGTTTCAACAGCATACTGAAACAGAGAGTACTAAAATATTTAAATCATATGCTTTTTCTTGGAGTCTGTGTCAAGGCCATCTCTCATATTCTTCAGAATATTCTTGATAAACTGCTCAGCAACTGATGATGTCCCCATAGAGGACAATACCACATAATGTCTTCTTTGGGCCAGAAAATACTGATTGACTATGCCAAGGATTTAGTTTCAGAGAAGACAAAACAAGTTTCTCCCTCATCTTCTTCCCTCTCTTGTTGGAGGAATGAAGCTCTTGTAGCTCAGCAGACAGACACAGATCCCTGAGCCCAGCATCTGCTGACAAGCCAGACTCCCATTCAACGCTGGCTCAGAGCATCGGCAGCCGAGAAACCCGATCCAGCTTGGCAGTGAGTCAACCGTCGCTTCCTGCCCCGTCCTGGTCCACACAGCTAAGTACTCTTAATTAAAGAGGTTAACTTGTGTAAGATGTGACCACTAAAAACAAGAACAATCGCTACGCTGTTTCCTCCTTTCCAACAAAAGAGGCGTCCTTCACCCTGGCAGTACCCTGATGTGAGCTCTGATACTTAAACAATTACATTAAAGGAATGAAAGGGAAAAGGATCCTCTTTAAATTGCTCGTAATAAGAGGTGACCACCCCACTCGGTCAAAACGGAGAGGAAGGAGAATAGAGAAGAATTTGTGATCTGTTCTTGGACAGCTCTCTCTCTCTCTCTCTCTCTCTCTCTCTCTCTCTCGCTCTCTCTCTCGCTCTCTCGCTCTCTCTCTCTCTCAGCCTGAAGAAACTGTAACTGGAGAGGCAGCAATTTTATTATTATTTTTGGTTGGTTGTCAGCATTTACTGTATATTACTGAAGAGTTAAGTCATTGCCTGAGAGATCTGCATTGACCTTTGGGGCTGCCTGCTAAATGCCAGAGAAATTAGAAATGTTAAAGGTGCACAATGCAGAAATCGCTCTGCCATTTCCAGTTTTTTTTTAATTTTCAGCTGTTTGAAGCTGGGGTACAAAACCGAAAGTAAAATACTCACAAACAAATCTTAAGAATGGGATGTATTGAAATATCACACATAGAACAGATCTACCACTTCTTAGACTTACTTTCAATGAGAATGACAGATCTATAGCTAACATTTCTATTTGAATTTCATCAGTTAGGCCAGAAAGTTACATATTTCAGCTTTAATTTTTACCCAGAGACATAATATGAGAAATTCTTCTCTGTTGTTCTAGGCTTCAGTCGTGTATGACCCTTCAGTCTCCAGAGCCAGCCTTGCGGAATGGGCTATTCACTGCAGCCGGCCTGTTGTGTTTCTACTGCAATACATGTGAAGCTCATTTGATTCGACAGTCCAGCTCTTTATCTCCGCTTTCCATGTTGCTGTCCATGTACAGCTAAAGGCTCTTTTGAATAGTAGCAGAGTTGAAAGTCATTTTTTTCAGAGATAGAGGTGAAATAGAGATGAGATAAGAACTGTCAAGGCTAACTATTGCTCAATACATTGTTCAAAATATACACTGATGTTGAACATAACTAGGCTTGGACATGTAATGGAAATATAGCTGACCTACTGCATTACTACATTATTTATATAAAAGCTGTCATTTGGTGTAGGCCTTTTAATAGTGTTGTTTGGGGGGGGAGAATTTCAAATGTGATTATAACAAAGCCAGTTCCAATATCCATTGAGAGCAGCCTTTGTTCGGTTAAACCCTTATCTCATCGATAAAGATGATGCTGTTTGTCACTTGTGGTATGTATCGATCACCTCTTCTAGTGCCTTTAATGGTCTCTACGGGATAAAACCCACAATCTTGTCCAGCCATCAAGTCCAGCATATCACATTTACCAGACAAATGTTCATTAGTGCCGTCAAAACACATCTGGTTGTTGAAACGGTCCTTGGGGGCCAAGGGCCACTCTGTGCTGTTATCATTAGCTGTCAGGACACTGGACACAGCCCAGCTCCTGCATCACACACTGAGACAGGGGCCAAAACATCCAGAGCAAAAGCAGCTGTGAATAATTCCCAATTTCCATGCTGGGCTTGACTTCCACTTGACAAAACAAAATAGATGTAATTCAACTTATGGTATCGTCAAGAGGCTCCTTAGCCGCAGTAAAAGCGCTGAATTTCCTTTGAAAAAGCTTGATTGCTTGATCGCCCAAGTAGGCTGCCATGTTGTTTTTGTTGTTGTTTTATTTCCTTCCTCCTTCTCCTGCTGAGATCAATGTCCAGTGGAGATGGTAATCGCCGTGACAACGATAGGTAGCACAACTTATTAGTTTACATGCATACCTCTCCCCAGGAATTCTGTCTGGGCCTAACAGATACACATTAGTCTTATCCACCATGTGATAAAACACTACAGCATTGATCCGGCACTTGGCCTGAGGGCGAGAGTATCGGCAAGACCGTAGCCTTAGGCAATGGAAGGTTCCCTGCAACTACAGCCTACACCTCCCCCATGCCCCTTTCCAGTCTCACAGTAGTCACATAATAACCCATGATTGCCTTTCAATCTTTGTTTCTCTCAAAGACAGCCCATTTGAGCGAGCTAGATCATCAGGATTGAGTCTGCAATAGAAACTCATTATGCTTGGGTGATGGATGAAGTATTTTGTCATTGTCTACAGCTGTAATCAACAATCAATGAGAACATGCGCACAGCACAAATCATCCAGTACAGTACATCACTGACGTCAATATTCTATATGAAGGGTGTTATTAATTACTCTGTGTCAATGGTAATGGATCAGTGCCTGGGTTGAAGCTCTTCAATAAAGCACAGTCCAGGGAAGTGTTGCCTCGCTTTGACACAATCAATAACACAATATAAGTAGCTACATGTATTATTTTGTTCTTCTCTTGAGGGTGTTGTTATAATGGTGTTGTAATGCTGGTACAATCCAGCACTAGATGACTCTACTAAATCCCTGACACTCATTGTTACAGTCAGTGGCATGTTGGATTTCCAGGTCTTCTTGCTTCTTGACTCCAGCCCCACTGTATTGATAGAATCTAGAACTAAATTAGTGGGTGTGAACGTCTGTAGTAAAGGGATTGTGTTTTAATGAAGAGATTCATTTTGAGCCGAGGTGATTTTTAGCAGAGTGAGTTTCTTATCGACTCTGACACAGCGAGTAATCAGTTCTGGCATCACTGACCAGGAAGTGTCAAGGGTAACAAATTGTTGATGGTGTTACAGATGAGTAATAATCACACCACCTCAATAACAGTGGTTATGGCCCAGATTTATGGCTGACAGAGGCAGTGTCCAGATAGGCCGCCACAGAGTTTTTATTTTTTTATTTTACCTTTATTTTACTAGGCAAGTCCGTTAAGAACAAATTCTTATTTTCAATGACGGCCTAGGAACAGTGGGTTAGCTGCCTGTTCAGGAGCAGAATGACAGATTTGTACCTTGTCAGCTCAGGGAATTGAACTTTCGGTTACTAGTCCAACGCTCTAACCACTAGGCTACCCAAGAGCATAGGAGAACAAAATCCAGGTTTTAATGCTACAAATGTTTACGTCATGATAATGGGACCATCATGACCTAATCAAACAATGCCTTTTAATAGAAGTCAGACCGGGGGATAGACTTGTTTTGGAAACGCAGAATGACTTACAGTACCAACATCATGCTCCCATGAAGACCAAATAAACAACCAATGATTCTGTTCCTGTACTAAATCAGATAAATGTTTAGGAGGATGTAGTAAACTAATTCTACAGTACATACAGTATCACATAACACATGACTATATGGGTTATAGCACACATGGACTCCTACACTTTCTTTTACAATCCTGTAAAAACTATACCTGGAATTTACGTATGAATTACAATGTAAAATGGTAATAACACAATAATTGCTATTTTGTTTCTTTGGGATTCATTGAAACAAGCCCTGTGCTACCTGACAACTATGCACCAGGTAGCGGCTAGTTTTTCTTAAATTATTTCTAAGTAACGGAAAGCAGCCATCATTTCCCAGTAAATAGTTCATTAGAAGCCATAAACTTTGGGTTGTAATATAAAGTGTTGCAGTATGTACTGGCTTTCTGCATCTTTGAATAGAATGGGAACTAAATCCAGTCGCCTTTGACATTCACACAACAAGCATTTATTCCATTCTAATGGCTTGAATGACATGTACAGTCTAAGCTTTTTCATTTCCTGCCTCTACCTGAAAGCATTAATGTCTTTCTAACTTTCTGGTCAAGATACGTTTTCGAAATGTCCTAAATCCAGTCTTTGTTGAGAACATTTATCTTTTCCTTCTGCCATTACCTCTTTATTCCATACAGACAGACATCTGTAAAGATATGGGATTTTGTGTGCCAAGAACAATATCATTATTCAAGTTGGAGTAATAGTAATTTGTGTTCGGTATTCCCTTAGTGTGCATTGAACACTGTTATATCTGCACTCTCCTGGTTTTTATGTGCTGTGCTGAGTGGTAAGATTACAGAGAGGTGGATCACACACACACACATGTACGCACAACCCCCTCCCAGACACACACACACAAACACACACACAAACATCAATAACGGCAGCCAGAAATTCCTCTGATTTGAATCAGCGGTGAAGGAAACAATAGGGTCGTTGTTCTTGCTCCAGATCAGGCACCCATGTAATGAATACACTGAACGCTACATAAAAATCAGTCCAAGAGGTGCACGAAATGAAACAAATGCTTACTGATGTTTCAACAGATAAAATGTTTTCAGTTCAGTAGACGTACAATTGCATCCAGAATTATTGGTACCCATGATAAGATGAGCAAAAAAGACTGTTTAAAATAAATAATACAAATACAGAGTTGTATTGTATGCAAAAAAAAGGGAACATTTTATTATTTAATACTAATACAATTGCTCAGACAAAGACATTTTTTCATACAAAAAGATTGGGGTCAAAATTATTGGCACTCGTTTTTTCAAAACCTTTCAATTATCGTCACCTTGCGACAATAACGGCACTGAGCCTTTTTCTAAAATGTTGTATGAGATTGGAGAACACATGGGAGGGATCTTTCCTCCGTACAGAATCTTTCCACATCCTTTATAACCTTCGTCTGCGCTTCTGGACAGCCCTCTTCAATTCAAACCACAGGTTTTCAATGCAAGTGATGGCCATTGCAAAATGTTGATTTTTGTGGTCAATGAACCATTACTTTATGGATTTTGATGCGTTTGAGGTTATTGTCTAGCGGGAAGATCCACTTGAGACCAAGTTTCAGCCTCCTGGCAGAGGCTACCAGGTTTTTGGCTAAAATGTCCTGGTACTGGGTAAAGTTCATAATGCTTCAGGATCAGTGGAAGCAAAATATCCCCATAACATCAACGATCCATATTTGACAGGAGGTATGGGGTCATTTTCTGCATATGCATCCTTATTTCGATGCCAAACCCACCACTCGTGTGCGTGGCCAAAGAGCTCTATTTTCATGTCATCTGACCATAGTTCCGGTTCCAATCCAAGTGCCAATGCAGTTTAGCAAACTCAAAGTGTTCACATTTGTTGGACTACATGAAAATAGAACTCTTTGGCCATGCACACCAGTGGTGGGTGTGGTGGTGAATCTTTGATGTTATGGGGCTATTTTGC
This sequence comes from Brachymystax lenok tsinlingensis, assembly GCA_030435695.1. Classification (NCBI taxonomy): domain Eukaryota; kingdom Metazoa; phylum Chordata; class Actinopteri; order Salmoniformes; family Salmonidae; genus Brachymystax; species Brachymystax lenok. The sequence continues at coordinate 51,724,270 of CM059819.1, read as the reverse complement.
TTGCTATTTTTATTTTTCAGAAAATATTACTTGTTAAACAAAAATATTTTTCTCTGAGCAATTGAATTAGAATAAAATTATATTTTTTTGCATACAATATAGCTTAATATTTGCAATATTTTTTTTTGCTGATCTTTATCAAGGGTGCCAAAGACCTGACTGTATGTGTTCTATTCTTATCCAGCCTAGGGGACAATTGAGGGAACTCAAGAGAGTGGTTCTCTGTTTACAACATTCATGCACAGTAACAAGTCACCTTCAAATTGTGGTAAGGGAGAGTCATGCTCGGATTTACCCCTGACACTTCTGTCCTAGCCAAAACACAGAGCCACCGAATGGGGTTCTAAGTATAGAACTATGAAAATGAAGAGGGGGTTCCAAGTTAGAATCTCAGAAGGATAAAACAATCCGAATGATGAATGCAGTGATGGGAGGAGGATACTCTTGCCACCCCATAAAGACTACCCTTACATAAACAGCTAAAGCTCTCTCACCCCCATCCCAGATGTGAAGGCTAAAAGCTTAGGAAGGAAAATCGCTACTCTGCAGGCTAGCAATGATGAAGCAGTGGGAGAGTGTGTGTTGGTGTGGATGTGTGTGTGTGTGCACGCGGCTGTTTCACATTGAGCTGTGATAACTCAGATGATTCCCTTCTCTCTGCAGAGGCTCAGACAGACTCAACAGAACAATAGGCCTTGGGAGAAGAAAGTCAAAGAAACACGGACGTGCACACACACACACACACACACACACAGACAGACAGACAGACAGACAGACAGACAGACCAGACAGACAGACAGACAGACAGACAGACCACACGCACAGACAGACAGACAGACAGACCACACAGACAGACAGACAGACAGACCACACACACAGACAGACAGACCACACACACACAGACAGACAGACAGACAGACAGACCACACACAGACAGACAGACAGACAGACAGACCACACACACACATACACACAGACAGACAGACACACACATACTGTACACACAGACAGACACACACACACATACACACAGACAGACACACACATACACACAGACAAAGATAGACACTCTTATGGACGCACACGCACAAACACTAAACATACACAGAGACAAGCACTTTCCCTTACATTATTAATGAAAAGTTCTCCATTTAAACTCTATTCAATGCACAATAATGCCTTTTTAATGACTATAGTAAAGCAACTTCTCCCCAGTGCTGAAACCACTCCCTAAAACCTTCATTATTATAATTCAACCAACAGCTCAAACACATCTTTCTCCGCATCTCTTTACTTCAAATGCACTTTACAAACACTGCACTAATAAAACCACTCATAAATAACAATGGCTTAAAGGAAAAATGGGCTTGTAGGAAAAGTTAATAAGAAAAACGATAACCATAAAACATGGCCCTTCATTTCAGCTGCTGTCTGACTAGAACAACTTTTTCAGTATGCTGTGTTACTGGTCATTACTCAGTGTTTTTATACCGTAGCTACCAGAATGGCCCTGTTTCAGATCTGCCTCAAAGAGGCCCGGTCACCCTGGTCATCTAACGGTTAGCCTCACCATAAGGTGGCTGCCTGCTTCTACTTCTTCTTTTTTTTCTCTTTTCTTCTGCGGAGGGGAATATTGGATCTCTACTAGAGTCTGCGCTGGCAGAGCTCTGAGAGCTTAAGGAGATACATGTGCATGTTCATCACGCAACTATCTCAGCGGGAGACTTGTATTGCAGAATGAGAGTTATATTTCTATTGAGAATTTGGCCCTGAAAAATGTGTCTACAGTCACATTTCTATGTTGGATTAAAGTAGGCCTATGGGGAGTAAATGTGTTTCAGTTGAGTGAAATATCAATGGATGTGCTTAATCAATAATCTCCCCACAAGAGAACACTATAGACGCATTATTCTACAGATCCATAGTGCCACATATACATAATACTACACATACATTTTGTAAGATGATCTTTTAGAATGTAATATTTATTTTGAAAGTATTTTGGAATGTCAACTTGTCAAGGACAAAAAGAAAAACAGAACAACAGAACAACATCGTAATTTCTCTGACATACAGTATGTAGACCTATATTTTGGAAAGATGAGACTGGTCAGAATAGACTGATCACAATGTAGCCTGACTTTAATAATCGAAACATGAACATGAAAGTGTAATTAGCATTCATATACGTATACTTAAACAGGCCTGGATGTTGAACGGCTTTCACCTAAATACAACTGCAAGCGTTTATGCAAACCAGCATAGCCATACAAATTGGCAGCATTGAACAGGAGTCCAGAGCCATGGACAGAAACCGACTGACAGATGGACCGACTGATTGTTTGATTGATCGATACTGTACATCAATTGGTTGATTGATCAGTTGATCGATAGAACAGTTTGATTATTTTCTTGGCATCTGATGGAAATGTTATGCTGCTACAGTATGCTGCTGTAAACTAGATGGTCGTTTGTGTGCTGAGAGCTAAGCTTTGACTCATGGGATTGGCGGTGAAAAGCTGTTAAATGAAGAGCAGAAAATGACCTGTCTCTTGGAAATTATGTCCACACAATATGTGAGAACTACTTATATCGTTCTCACTGTGATCACTCTCTCTGTATTCAATTCAATTTAATTATGCGTCATTGGCAAGATTGCAAGACACAACATTGCCAAATTGAATGTTGCCAATTTTAAGCAAAACATACTTAGAGAAAATGGACGTTTGTGGACAGTGCCTCGCTCTCTCAAGCACACACACACACATGCACACACGCGCACACACACACAGTCACCCACTCACTCAGTCTTTGTTAGCGAAGGCCATGGGTCTGAATTGGCCTGTCAGTCACTCTGGCAGCAGTGTGTGGATGGTAGATGGCTGTGTGTGTGGGTGTGTGGGTGGGTGGGTGTGGACGGTAATGGTTCTGAGGTCCAGGTGCTCAACTGCAGGGATGATAAGATCTCATGCCTGCAGCCTGCTCCTTTTTTACCTTGGCCTCTAGATCTGCCAACTACAGTAGGTAGATGGGCCTCTGCATCAGACAATTGACAGTGCACACTTCTCAGCATAATCTCTTCAATGAACAGGGCGAGGAGGGGTCAAATTGAATCAAAATCACATTTTATTTGTCACATGCGCTGAATACAAGTTGTGTTGACTTTACCATGAAATACTTGCTTACGAGCCCTTCCCAACGATGCAGAGTTAAAAAATAATAATACAAATAAAAATAGTAACACAAGAGGAATAAAATGCAAAGGAATGAAGCTGTACACAGGGAGTACCAGTACCAGATCAATGTGCTGAGCGGTATGAGGTATTTGAGGTAGATATGTACATAAAGGCAGGATAAAGTGACTACCCACTGGGCACAGATGTAATTTCAACGTCTAGTTTTGAATCATCAAAAAATGTCACCATGTCATTGGATTTAGTTTAAAATTTGGGTGAAAAAAATATATACAAAATTCCATTAAGTTTATGACTTCCATTACGTTTATAATTCAATTTGTTATCCACGTTGATTAAACGTCATCACATTGAATTGTTTTGTTTAAATGACATGGAAACAACGTTGATTCATCCAGTTTTTGCCTTGTGGGTAGGCATAGATAATAATGAGAGTAAGAATAAAGAACAGAGTAGCAGCAGCATATGATGTGTGTGTGTATGAGAGAGAGAGAGAGCGAGCGAGCGAGAGAAGCTCTTCAAGTTCAGGCATTGGACAATTTCACAGGGTAAAAACACAGTGTACATTCAACGGACTTAACCATTTGTTTTTAATTTGGTCAGCTTCTAATAAATGATGAGTGGTTTGTAGTGCACACATAAATAGCGTGACTCAGAGGTCTTACACACAGCTCTGCTTTAGATGGAAAACATACTGTACATTTCCTTCCAGTCCGGACCCACCCAGAGCGTTCCAAACCTCTCTCCACACAGTGACAGCTGAGAATAAAGTAAGACCTATGTTTTCTCTACCACCTCAGGGCCATGTCTTGTAAATCACCTTGTGATGCGCACAAAAAACTATCAGCATAATTCATCTTCACGCCGGCAACTTTTGCTCAAATATAAAGCATTACACATTCAAAAACCACCCTATAGGAAACACATTTTATTGGTCACAGTAGAATTATATTAGCATTTTGCAGCTTAAATAGACAATTGAAGCCGTATCAGTGATGTGTGTATGGGTGGTGTGTTTGTGTGTTTGTGTGGTAAGTGTGTGTGTAGAACCCGTGCGGCTGGCTGTGATTAGAGCCTGCATGTTAAAATGGGAGGCAGTTGAGGCTAAACCTGGAGCTGGTTAGTGGCTGAGGACGAGTGGAGAGAGACCAGGACGATTTTTTTTATCAAAAACATATGAGTGGGGTGGATGTCATTTATTTTCCCAGGATGGCAACACACACATGCACGAAACACACAAATACACAAAGAAGCACACACGAATATACAAAATAACACGAACTTGAGAACACAATTAACCTGTATCCCTACGAGGACATACCGTACAAGCACAACAGTTCAAGCACACACACAGAAAATATTAGCAACTAACGGCAGACCTTTCAGAGGTAAACAACAAAGCCATAGAACTCTCAAAAGAACAACAGCAAAATGTCAACATCACCTCATTGACATTAGGATACTTTTCCATTGTGCCATTGCTAGCAGTGATATGTCACTGTTTCATTGCAGTTCCTAATCATCCGTTCTGGTTTGAGGTGATGGGGGCGGCCAGTGGCTCTGCCCTCACTCTGATCACACATTCTCCCACAGACCTGAGACTGAGTTAAGACTCACGCCACTGTTGGCATAAACATCTGAACAGGGAGCAGACTGAGTAATGGTTGTTTTTCGACTGGGGTGTTGTGAAGAAGGGATGAGGCAGGGTGAGGTTTCCCACATTATGTCTCCCCCTAGAGGTAGGAGAAAGTATTCCTTGTCTCTCTCTCAACCCCTCGCTCTCTTTCTTTGTCTCTTATTCTCTCTCTTGTTCACTCCCTTTATCTCTGACCTTGCCCTATAGCCAACAATTATTTTACAGTATCACGTATACATTCTGAGAACGCAAAAATGTCCAGTCGTCCTTTCTTTCAAATGCAAGTCATATGGATTTATGTAGGTCCCTTCTACATTTTCAAAGTTTCATAATGCCATGAACTTTCTCATAGATGTATCCGCACAACTCAATGTTTCCACATGACCCTTTTCATCAATAATAAATCCAAAAAGAATAGAGGATAACATCTCATAAGCTCCAGCAAATTGGCTCTTAATAAATTACTTACAGATATCCTCTTCCAATATTTTCACGGTTAAATGAACACGGACCTACATGTTTGGCCCTCCATGTTATTCCTCCCTCAAAAAACGGAATGACTGTGTAGATCACGGCTCCTCCTAGTATTTGCATGGAGAGAGTGGCCTTCCATCCACCGCATCCTGTACAGACTTAACTACAAACATGTTTCCACTGATATCTATCAGAGAGGACAGCCGCAATATTACTTTGGATCTTAGAACCCGCAATTTCTTTCTTTATTTTTTATTCTGGGCCAGCAGATAAGAGAACACTAGAAAAACACGCTCCAGAACCGCCTGCTGATTCAACGCAGGGTCACATACTTCTCCTATCCCACCGGGGTAAGTCCCAGAGAAAGAATAACTTCTCAAATTCATTTGATACTACTTTACTTGACCGCTTCGTGAAACATGTTTTCGGTTAGACACCAGACGTAATATATCTGTGCTTGAATACAGGAGTAAAAAAAAGGCAGCTTAAATGTCCAACTGATATAAAGGGACTGTAATTATATACACTGCTGATGGATGTCAAGGATGCATTAGAGCGATCATTGGTAAAACGGCATGTAGAACACATTTAATAGTGCTCTAAATGCTAAAAGCTTTGAACTTTTTGTGCCCAGTGTGCAGAGATAAAGGGACTTAATGGAATACAATAGATGGTTGAGACGGACCAGGGCAGAGGGCCCTAAAAGCACTAATTGAAAACAGCAAACTTACTTGGAACATGGTTTATCTTTACGAAAGGGAAAATGAAATGTGCACTCTGACCATTTTGATTGTTTTAGTTAGCCAGGAAATGTTGGACGTTGAAAATAAATACTAGCGTGACGTACTGTATTTAGTCACAATAAAAATGTGACTGTTTGAATGAGAAAATGCATTCAAAGTTGTACATTTTGGAATTGTTAGGAGAAAGATTAAATTGTTATTATTTTATTAATATTTTCTGGAACAGACATTCCTATACATTATGTACCTGCTTGAGCTGAGATTTTGCAGCCATTACATCGTGGGTGGAGGTGAAGTGGTGGAACCTCAGCTGTTTCGTTTCAAAGGCTGGCACACACACACACACATACATACATACACACACACACACTTTGACCTGGCAGTCAGTCTGGTCCTGAAGTTGATCGATGAGATCCTCTGCTTGACCCTTATCTGGTGTTGGGTCTCCCAGTCAGCTCTACATCTGGAAGAGGGATCAGACCTCATGGTTTTGGATAAGGACGTGACCAGACTCTGCAGCTTAATGTGTTACTGCCAAGCCACTAAAGTTGCTGACTTCTTCCTGAAGTTTCCATGCAAGAACGCAACATTCGGAAGTTAGACAAGTGATTGATTGGTGGTTGGATGAGCTCAAAGATTGAGCCTGGTTGATGGGGTGTTTTAAATATATATTTAACTCAACAAAATAAAATTGCATGACAGGCTTGGTATCTTCCATATACTGTAAACTTAGCTAATGAAATAAATAATAATAATACACATTTCAAATGTAAGCATTGACAACAGGTACAATATAATTACTCTCCCAACTTCTGTTGTATTTTTGTAATTCTAAGTGCAATTCTTTACCACAATACCATATGATATTCAAAGACGAAAAAGAGACAGATAATTTATCAACCTCACATTGAGTCAATCATAAGTCTCATGGCACTTTCAAACCCCATTCCCAATCTTTCATTGACAGCAATCTCCACTTTTCAGACCTGGGTTTTTGTAAAAGGCCTATTACGCTGACGCTAGTGGCTGCAATTTCTTTTAAGTCCCTCTTCTTCAACTGTGAAGTGGTTCTCCGAGGTGCTTTAGAGTCCCGGGGGAAGAATAATGGCAATCAATGTTCTGTTCATCATAGAAGCCATCAAGTGGAACGACTATGCCAGGTCTGCAGTTGAATGTAAAACCTAATATTTCATGCCAATTAGAATTTCTGCCTCTAAAATGAAATGTTGAGTGTTCCTACAGTACTTCTCACACTAGCATAACAGCCTCATTTAGCAGTCATTTGTGGGCAATCGATTGGAGACCATTTACTTGACAAAAGAAATATGCAAGGGTAGGAGCAGAATGATTGACTGTATCAACAACTTTGCTTTCGCTTCAGGTTTCGGGGGGCTTTGGAGACCGACAAACAGTCTTTCAGTGCCCACTCAAATAAATAAACACAGTGAAATACGGGGCTTTCTACTACGAGTAATAAGTGTGTATATTAATTAGGGATATGACTGCTAGCTCAGCGGAGAGGTTAAGTAGAGCCTCTGTCATAACTCAATCATCAGTCTGCGACGGGGTCCAGCACTCCGAGTCAAACTCTACTATGAATGTTGCTAATTAACTTCCCCTTTGTTTAACCACGTCTGCCATCAGCGACTTGATCATACATCCAACTGAAGGGCTACGTTTTCCAAAGCACCCTTTATTCTGTTTGTGTAATAAAATCCCTGTTGTTTTCTTGCCTTGTTAAAGGGCAAATAAAAGTTTGCTGAATTTTCTTCAGGAATGTAAATGTATGTTGCCACTGTTCATAGCATATAAAACTGTGTCTATTGTCTGTACTGCTTAATAAGCCGTGTGTTTGATTAGTTTTGTTTGGCTGCCTGAGTTACCTTTCCTGATAATCCCCTGTGTGCTCATTCTTCACTAGAGACTAAGACTTCTGTTCACACTCAGCCCAGGACTTTAAACAAAGATTATAAACAAAGATTAGCAGCCTACCTCAATATCATCAAAACCATCAATATAATAACTATTATGCATTTTGATGTACATTATCATTTACAATAGGCCAACATTTATTGAAATAATGGCAATAATACGTGTTATGCTATAGATTAGTTCGAAAATATAGTCATTATAGGGTGATCCCTGCATCATGTTTAAATTAGTATGCGTGTCACATATTTATGGCAGCACGTCAATTCATTAATCCACAAGTCACAAAGCTTAAAGAGAAGATTAGTGGTAATTATAGACAATTAGAGATACCAAAGGCATCACTGTATATAAAACTATCAGCATCATCAAGGAGAAATTACATAAGAGAACCCACACTATTGGGATAATTATAACCAAAATGGACCTCGTACACGTATTGAAGAAATAACCTGCAAGAGATACTGAGCAACTTTTTAAATAAAATGGAAGGTCAATAAAAGGCTTTTCAAAAAGGCTTCATCTTGCAGACCTATGCCCATGACTGTGTCAGTCTGTCATCAAGGCTTTGGATCAGCCAATCACAAAGCAACGAAAACAGCGGTCTCATCTCTGGCCGTTTTGTGTGGTCACCGCGTAATGAAACAGCCACGTTCGACTAATTACTTCTTATTGAACTACCCAAATGGGTTTGCGTTTCATTGTAGCATGAGAAATAATAACGAAGGAATGGTGGGCCCTGGACCGCAGGTAAATCTACTGTAGCTACCCATCTCTTTTTCCCTCTCATGCAGTCCTGGCCACGTCATGCTCTTTTCCAATTAGGCCAGTCTGATATATATTCATGGCTGATATGAATGGTTGAGGAGTGGTGATTACAGTCATGATGAGAGCTGAAGGAAGCAATTACAGCCTCCATGTCCATAAATAGCAATTGCAGCAACCCTTTAAAAAATAATAATTTTAAGTAACCCGCACAACACGCTGAGGTATATAATGTCTATAGGAAGGGGAAAATAAAGAGTCGCTCTCTTTCCTTCTCAAAGACTGGTTGCCAATTCTCCCAACAACTTATTCCATTTTTCAGCTATGTGGCCATGCAGATACGTTATACACAATCTCCCTGTTTCTCAGAAATAGACTTTCTCCTTATATTTGCCACGGCATGAAAGCAATGAAACAATCCCATGGCAATTATAGAACTCATAGATTAAGTTAATTATGACCGGTTGAGCAGTGAGTGGGCTTGCTTTAGGGTAGTTTGTTTTTGGATAGAGATGCTTAAGTGTGTGTGTGTGTGTGTGGTGTGTGTGTACCGGTGAGGAATAGAAAGATAGAGGCACACAGTGAACAGGACAAGTTAAGAAGTGATTCATGGCATTTTGCAGGTTATAACTCATTTCAAAGGGAATTTTCGGCCTGTGTGAATGCATCCTTCCGTAATGCCCTTGACAGAATGGAAAGCATCGCCAATGCTCCATATCTAAAGACAGACATTTTGGGTGTGACTTTGAAATCAAACCCTACAAATTACCGGTAGAAAAGAAGGAAGAGAAGAGCTGCTAGGGTACACAATAATAGGTCTTTGGGGTGCTCTGTTGTAAAAGGGGAAAGTTGGTCATCGAAAAACGAAGGAGGACCTCACTCATATAAATAACCGTTCTGTAACTACTCCCTCTTCAATCGGGGTTGATTGGAAAATGCTTTGCTACATTGTATTATCATATATTTGTGCCGAAAAGACGAAGGCCATGACGAAGGCCCTGCAACCAGTCTGAGTTTTTAAATATTTGTTCCGTCGAACATGCCATACAAATAAAGCCATTTTTATGAATTATTTAAAGAGTGACTTGGTCCTCTTTTCTTTTTGATGACCTGACCAGGCAAGCCTTATTGTCCAATAAATAAAGTCCCATTCATAAAGAACGTTTTGCAATGGGGAAATTTCCGTCACAGCTTTTTTTCTCTATCATTTGAAATCAAATGCCTATTACAGTAACAATCAGATAACCTATAAATAAATGGTACGACAGAGCTTCCTATATCTTTCACTGTAGATTGATGCTATTGTACCCGAAGTTAAAGAGCACACTTATTCAGTGAAAAAACGGGAAACAGAACAAATAATCAACAACAATCCTGAAGACAATAGGGAACAAAGGAACAATTAGCTTGTCTTTGACTAGCTCATTAGCATAGAACTGTTATACAGGTTACACCCAGTAGTCTCTATTGCAGCATGCTCGGAGAATACACCTGCTGGCCAGGCTATTTATTTCTCTTAATTAATGACTGATTTAATATGTTTGTAATTTAAGCAAGGTGGAATGTGGTGCTAAACTCTGTTTAAATGTCAATTTCTAGGCCCTGGGGGGGAGCAGGTGTGAACTGTTATCAGCTGCTTCACTCCTCGCCCATGTTACCAAATGGTAAACAAACACTAATATGAGTGCGTGTGTGTGTGGTGTGTGTTTCTGCACCGTAAGTCCCTCAGGACTGCATTGCTGGGTTTTAGCTCTTTACTTCTGTTCGTACGTTTAATGCAATACAGGAAGAAATATCCAGCCAAAGCCCTAGTGACATTTTTGGGGGGAGGCAGGCCTTGCATATCAACATTATGCTAATTTTACTGTAAGGGTTTTGGTATGCTGTATGTTTGGCAACAGGTTTTTTAGTAGTTTATATGTTACCTGTTAGGTACTTCGCTGGGATATTTGAGGACAACACTACTACCTCCAGCTATGACTTATATACCAACAATACTCTTACAGTCTAAAACAATACACTGGACACTAATTTCTTATGGAAAAAAACCTGAATACAATTAAGTGACTTTATCTGTAATAAAATATCCCATCCTTTTAGGGCGATTAAACCCTTAAAAATGCTGGTCATATCTGCCACTTAAACCTGGTGTCTGAAATAATGACTCAGTCCTCAGTTCAGCAGTGTGTATCATTCGGGGCGCTGGGGTTTATGAGTCTCTTACACACACACACACACACAACAGATGCACGCACGCACACACATGCGCTGCTGCAGCACAACACTCCATGAATCAGCACAGCGCCAAATTTCTCAGCACATTTAGAGGGAGGACGGCCCCTTGAGGCTCCTAATGAAAAGGTCTAATGTCCCTGCATTGATTTTCCCTTCTTTAATTTGTTGCTTATTTATGGCTGTGTCTCTTTAAGTTTGCAGGGGGGGGGTTCCACAGGTCCTCTCTTACAGTGAAAGGTGCATAACCCAGTGGATAGCTATAATCTCCCAGAACACATAGACCCCTCATACTCAATTCTAGACCTCAAAGCCAGTTCCACTGCATTTTTCATTGTTCCTCCCTAATCAGGGACCGATTTAGATCTGGGACACCAGGTGGGTGTAAGTCATTATCAGGTAGAACAGAACACTGGCAGGCGCCATAGACCATTAAAAACAAAACACTATGTTTTAAGTGAGAATAGGAATTGGTCTGAAGCTGAAAAACAGAGGAAATTCACATGAGCACCACAATGCCTATTCCATCCATGCTCTACCAAGGTTTTCCAGCACACAGCTTTTACCTACCACAGTAGCTATGTTGGTATTGTACTTCAAAATATGTGTAGGCAGGTTGCTGAGGATTCAAACCTTCTCAAACTGCCTAATTCAAACTCGTAGAGGTGTCACGCCCTGATCTGTTTCACCTAACACACCCCTCCAGGTGTCGCTCATCTTCCCCATTATCCCCTGTGTATTTATACCTGTGTTTTCTGTCTGTTGCCAGTTTGTCTTGTTTGTTTAAGCCTTTCAGCGGTTTGTCCCTAGTTGCTCTTTTTCCGGGTCCACCTGGTTTTTGATCTTTGCCTGTACCTGACCACTGCCTGTCTCTGACCCTGTACCTGACCACTGCCTGTCTCTGAGCCTGCCTGCTGTCCTGTACCTTTGCTCCACCTCTGGATTACCGACCTCTGCCTGACCTGAGACTGCCGGCCGTCCTGTACCTTGGCCTCTCCTCTGGATTATCGACACCTGCCTGTCTTGACCTGTTGTTTGCCTGCCCCTGTGGTTACAATAAACATTGTTACTTCACACAGTCTGCACTTGGGTCTTACCTTGATTCCTGATAGAGGTGCTTCCACAATAATGTGATTTATACCTCACACAAGTTACTGTATTGGATTCGTCACACACCACAGGAAGATATTATCCCATTACACTCCCTTTTCATGCTTTTTAAAATTCAATTAATGCACACATTGCTTTTATACTTATAAGACCATCAGGCTTGATTGAGCTGTCTTGTCTTGTAGTAATGTGGTGCATGCCTGTATTTCCTTAAACCTTTATTTTACAAAAACATGTATCCTTTTTCAGTAAGTAGGTGCCCAACATAACAGGTGGTGGTGTGTTGGACACAGTAGCTCAGATAGAGCCTGTCTGCATTCCTGATTCTGTAATTGTTAGCTTACCTGTGTCATATTGATTTAAGCCCCGAACCACTTGTGTTTCAAACATGGTCCTGTTTTATCAATTGTTGTGCTGATCAATGGACAGTTCATTACCTCTGTCATCTTTATTGCAAAAATAAATACGACGCAACAATACACTTTTACAATAGGCCTATATCTAAAAATACATACAGCCAAATGAGATGAAGTCGGAAGTTTACATACACTTAGGTTGGAGTCATTAAAACTTGTTTTTCAACCACTCCACAATGTTCTCCAGCATCTTCACAAGGTCCTTCACACCTGACTCACTGGAATTGTGATACAGTGAATTATAAGTGAAATAATCTGTCTGTAAACAATTGTTGGAAAAATTACTTGTGTCATGCACAAAGTAGATGTCCTAATCGACTGGCCAAAACTATAGTTTGTTAACAAGACATTTGTGGAGTGGTTGAAAAACGAGTTTTAATGACTCCAACCTAAGTGTATGTAAACTTCCGACTTCAACTATAGCTACTGTAGTAGGTCAAAGCGGTGAGCTGGTAGAGCATGGGTGGAATAGGCATTGTGGTGGTCATGTGAATTTCCTTTCTTTTTCGCCTTCAGACCAATGCCTATTCTCACTTAACATTTTTTGTTTTTAATTTCTGTCGTTTTTACACTGGAAGGTGATTATGCAACATTAGTATACAGCATAATACACCTTAGCACATGCTGTCCTTGTGAACCTTCACAATGTTGTGCGTTTTATTTATTTAATGTAGTGATAAGATCCCAGCTCATAATCCTATTGATCAAATTGTCGAGGGCAAAGAAACAAAGACTGAAGCAAATATTTACTATGCGTTTACACAATGTAGCTTGCTAGAGGACTACAGGAGCGCAAAATATGGATGAGCTGTTCTCAATTGATAGGTTCTGAAATATTCTCTCTCGGCGAGGTGTGACCGGGAATGTACTTCATCATAGTCATCCACCTCGGTGGAAATGACTTGGGGCACACAAAGGGGACAGCCCTGGTGCGTCAGATGCCAGCTGATTTGGATGTAGTCCATCCGAAAGTTCCCCTGGGACCACGGTGGTCTACTCTGACATCACACAGTGGAGGAGTTGAATGTTCCAGTGGGAGAAGGACATCAACAAGCGCATAGAGATGGCCAAGCACTCTGTCAACCAGCTGGTGTTTGCGTTTCTCTGTGACATGCGCATGCCCACAATCCGCCACTTTGCCATAAATCACTGTGTCCCTGGGCAGTATCGTAGGGGAAGGGTTTCCCAAACCTGTCATGCCAAATAGTGTCCCCCTCTGCTAGCAAGCTACTGAAACGGTTATTGTAGCTTGCACTTCAATGGCATCCCTCGAAGAGATATTATTTTATTTTTCCAATCAGGCGAAGTACTATGAATACACCACTGATCTCGACAAGAGGTGAAACATTCAGAGAAATTCACAATTATGAGTAATGTTAAGCAGTTAACTTTTATTAGATAACTGGATGGATTTAGCTATGTACAACAATTTTTCAACATCAACATTTTTCCATCTAACGTTAGCTAGTTGTTAGCTATACATTAGTTCCATGGAGGCTGATGAGGGGAGGATGGCTGATAATGACTGGAATGGAGTAAATGGAATGTATCAAACACGTAGTTTCCATGTTGTTGATCCTTCCCTCAGCAGCCTCCACTGATATAGTTATATGTTGAGGTGTCTAGCTATAAGTTAAACCTGATCAATCAAATGGATAGGTGTAAGCAATTATGGTAATTACAAATGCCCTTAACTAGGTGTCTTCATTAGACAGACACAGAGAGGAGGGGGGGAGAGAAATTGAGAAAGAAAGGATGAAAGTGAGAGAGAGAGAGAGAGAGAGAGAGAGAGAGAGAGAGAGAGAGAGAGAGAGAGAGAGAGAGAGAGAGAGAGAGAGGTGGGAAGAGAGTGGAAGACAGACAGGGAGAGATATTGGAGAGAGAAACAGATAGAGAGAAATACAGACAGTATTTCAACTTCTCTTCCAACTTGTTAGGTAATCATATCTACCTACGGGAAGAGAGAGAGAGAGAGAGAGAGAGAGAGAGAGAGAGAGAGAGAGAGAGAGAGAGAGAGAGAGAGAGAGAGAGAGAGAGAGAGAGAGAGAGAGAGAGAGAGAGAGAGAGACGGGAAGAGAGAGAGACGGGAAGAGAGAGAGAGAGAGAGAGAGAGAGAGAGAGAGAGAGAGAGAGAGAGAGAGAGAGAGAGAGAGAGAGAGAGAAGAGAGAGAGACGGGAAGAGAGAGAGAGAGACGGAAGAGAGAGAGAGAGAGAGAGAGAGAGACGGGAAGAGAGAGAGAGAGAGACGGGAAGAGAGACACGGGAAGAGAGAGAGAGAGAGAGAGAGAGAGAGAGAGAGAGAGGAGAAGAGAGAGAGAGAGAGAGAGAGAGAGAGACGGAAGAGAGAGAGAGAGAAGAGAGAGAGAGAGAGAGAGAGAGAGAGAGAGAGAGAGAGAGAGAGAGAGAGAGAGAGAGACGGGAAGAGAGAGAGAGGGAAGAGAGAGAGAGAGAGACGGGGAGAGAGAGAGACGGGAAGAGAGAGAGAGAGACGGGAAGAGAGAGAGAGAGAGAGAGAGAGAGACTGGAAGAGAGAGAGAGAGCGGGAAGAGAGAGAGAGAGACTGGAAGAGAGAGAGAGAGAGAGAGAGGCAGGGAAGAGAGAGAGAGCGGAAGAGAGAGAGAGAGGCGGGAAGAGAGAGAGAGAGGCTGGAGAGAGAGAGACGGAAGAGAGAGAGAGAGAGAGAGAGAGAGAGAGAGAGGCGGGAAGAGAGAGAGAGAGAGCGGGAAGAGAGAGAGAGAGAGAGAGACTGGAAGAGAGAGAGCGGGAAGAGAGAGAGAGAGAGGCAGGAAGAGAGAGAGAGAGAGAGAGAGAGAGGAAGAGAGAGAGGCGGAAGAGAGAGACGGAAGAGAGAGAGAGACGGGAAGAGAGACGGGAAGAGAGACGGGAAGAGAGAGAGAGAGAGACGGGAAGAGAGACGGGAAGAGAGACGGGAAGAGAGACGGGAAGAGAGACGAGAGAGAGACGGGAAGAGAGAGAGAGAGACGGGAAGAGAGAGAGAGAGAGAGGTGGGAAGAGAGTGGAAGACAGACAGGGAGAGATATTGGAGAGAGAAACAAAGAAAATGTACTTGAGTATTTCAACTTCTCTTCCAACTTGTTAGGTAATCATATCTACCTACGGGGGAAGGATGGCCAACCACACAGGAGGGTGATTTTACTAAGGAAGAGAAGCAGGCCGTGCTGACTGTGATGCATGCTGGCAATATCGGAGTGAAGCGCCTGATTGCCAAAATCAACCTACGCTTCTTCTGACAGGTAATTGTCAAGGAGGTGGACAGCTGGGCAAGTGAAATAACCTTTTGTTTATCAATCACATTCTATTATATCTGAAATTATTATGTTTTCAATGAATGTCATATCAGAGAGCACACAATGTTTCAATTTGTCACTTTTTGCTTAACTCTTTAGGGCTAGGGTCCCATTTTCCGAATTTTCGCCTGTCTGATGTGCCCAAAGTAAAATGCCTGTCACTCAGGCCCAGAAACTAGGATATGCACATAATTAGTACTATTAGATAGGAAACACTCTGAAGTCTCTAAAACCATTAAAAATAATGTCTGTGGGTATAACAGAACTAATATAGCAGGCGAAAACCCGAGAAGTTTTGTCCGGAAATCATTTTTCTTTTGACATTTCCTGACTTTGAATGCCTGTTTATTGACTTCTTAGGGAAATAGGACTCAGGTTGCAGTACCTATGGCTTCCACTAGATGTCGACAGTCTCTGGACAGTGTTTTGGAGCGTTTATAATGGAAGAGAGCCAAAAGGATTACGATTTTGTATGACATACCAGGATATCCTCTAGTGCATGAGATACCCGGGAGCGCGCAGCACGGTGTTTAACTTTTGTATCGTGTAGGTTATTATACGAGTGAAATATAATAGCCAATATAGATAAATGGATGCCTAAGAAAAATTATAAATGATGTTTGATTTGTTTGGGCAAAGTTGATAGGTATAATTTGAACGCGTTCTCTTCACTGTACAACAGGCGAGTAGACTTGATTTATGGATATAATAACCATGGATTCTCGTTTGGACACTTGGGATGCCCTCAGCAGAAGTTCTTCAAAAGGTAAAGCGATTTATTTTAGCTCTTATATGGGTTTTGTGAGACCCGCGCTGGATATGAATTTATGTTAATGTGGAAAATATGTGGGGTGCTATCCTCAAACAATCAAATGTTGTGCTTTCGCCGTAAAGCCTTTTTGAAATCTGACAACACAACGATATTGTCAAGCGAGCCCGCTCACAGGATCGGATCCGTAAGAGGTCAGTATCCTGTCTAGCCTGCCAAAAGTTTGAGAGGGTGAAGACGGAGTTAAAGCCCATCAGTTGTTTCACCGTGGCACATGATCGGTAAGTGTCCCAATTAAAATATTGCCCTGATAAGTTGTTTTGTAATGGTTGCTTTATTTGACCACAGCAGAGTTCAATATTATAGAATGTGTGTGTGTGTCAGTATCCTTACAAATATGAAAATCTGCGTACTGTATGACGCAGATACGGGTAAGAATAAAGTAATCTTCTCTCTAACACTTTAAATGTTAGGGATGGACCTCATCGGCCCCCTCACGAAATCCAGGAAAGGCAACAGCTGGTGTCTCACGGCGACCGATCACTTTACCAAGTGGGTGGAGGCAATACCCATTAAGTTCAGTAAAGGAAGAGAACGTGCTTAACTCTGAATACCCATCTGTAACCCATTAAAAAGGGTGCTTGGAACCATAAATAGATTTTCGTTTTTTATGATACGAAACTAGTGTGGCCACCTCCAAGGCGATGGAGGACATCTTCAACACCCACTATTCTCCTGAGGTCATCTTGAGTGACCGAGGTCATTGACGCTGGTACAAGGTACGGATGTTATAGGTTATATTCTGTCACCAATGGTTTGCTTTATTTATTTTTTACAATCTATTTTTCCATGGTAGATAATCAGACATATTTCAATATCTTACATTGTCAATAGCTTTCCTACCCCCTCCTCCAGGTTTGGTGAATGGACCAACCAGACCCTTGTGATTGACTTAGTGTTGTTTGCCTATTGCTATTTTTGTATAACGATCTTTCAGATCACTGAAACCCCACCTGATGTGGTGGAAGTTGTCGAACCAGATCAGAACGCCTTCGAGAATTACCTTCAGGCACGGACTGAGAAGGATGTGGAGGTCTTTGACCAGGTAAAAATGATTTTCCGTTGTTCATTTATTTTCTGGACCTCCAAGAGATATGTAAGAAATGTATTTGTAATATGAAATATAATTGCATGTATTCCTGTCATTAATCAAGGTGAGACTGAACATGGACAAGGTGCAAGAGAAACAGAAGGAGAGCTACCGGAGCAGAGTCAAGAAGGGGACCAAGTGCTACGACATCCGGGCCAATTACTTGGTTTGGAAGAAGGACGAAAGGAAGGCAGAGACCTTGGAAACCTCGCTGCTCTTTCGCTCCTAGCTGTGGTCACCATCTGTTAAAGTGAATATAAAAAATCTCAGACAATAACTATTTGCATTTGCACACAAAATAACCTGAATCTAGTTTTAGTTTCCCTAACACTGATATTTTTCTCATGGTCTTCCTAGGGTTAGCTAGGAAGCAAACCATCTTCTACAGTTGGAGCAGTTGGATGGTCCACCACTGGAAGCCCTGGCGCCCTACACTTCAGTAAAGCCCAATTGACAAAGCATGTTAAGCTTTGGTTGACATTTGAGAAAGCAAGAAATGGTTGTTATGCTAAGCTTATAAAAATGTACCTCTTCAAATGACTTTAGGACCATCGACTGTCCGAGCCCCCCAAGAGGTATCCCATCTACCAGAACCAGTGAGTTTGGCTCAGTCTGATTCTCTGTGCTCTGAGTCGGAGGGGGACCAGCTTGAGGTAGGCTACACCTTCCAAAAGTGTTGAAAAGTACAGATTTCTTCACTAATCCATCAGATGTTCTCACAGTAAAGTGTAACCTGTGTGTTTGCTTGTTTACGTCTGTCTCCTACCATGTTCCCTTTAACTCTGCTCCTGTTCTCCAAGAGCTAGAGGTTTTGCCCAACACCCAGATCCACTTGATGTCCTCCATTACCAACCATGACCAACCACCCTCCAACATTTAATTGCATCATCTACAGCTACTGTTGTTGTCATGATCTGCTAAGAAAGGTTTCTTGCTCTATCATACTGGGCAGATAATATGTGAGATACACAAATTAACTAAAAACACTAGCACTGCAAACTCAGAACAAAGCGAACAGCAGTGCCTGGACTTTGCAGTCTCCTTCTTCAAGTCCCCCTTCTGAGACTGGGTGCCTGTTGAGAACAAGTGACAGACAGAACCTCCTGCCCACACAGCAACCACCTCCTCTATATTCCACCCACCAGAATTCTGTATTTTAGTCTATGATTGCCATGTGAAAATAAATGAATGACACAACTGTACCAGAAAATATAAAAGTTTCTGTATTACAATCTTAAATATTGCCGGGTTGGTTTTCATAGCTGTTTCACAACGTGTTCATTATTGTAAGTTGTAAGGTATCCTTTGGTATTTATTTGTTCCACATTATTTATTGAACTGAGTAAATCCTGCTGTAGGGATAGCGTGCATCTCACAGGTGAGGGCAACAACCTCTTCCTTGAGAGTCTACGAGCTGATCTCTCCTTTGTTCTAGCAAGACGCACACAGTAGTACACACCACCACACTCACTGTCACTTGTCTGCCTCTATTTTTTTTGCTATTTGATTTAGAATTTTAAGACCCCTTGAAGTATAAAAAAGAAACATTGAAAGAACATGTGGGCCTTTCTGCTATTAGCCTATTCAAACGCATTGGATAACAGATTCACTTCATGGAACAACAGATATTCCCCCCAAATTTGTTTTTTAAGGAAGTTTGATCTGAAGTGTCTGTCCTATTTCTGAGATATAAGAAAGACCAGTGGGAAATTTTTATTTTTATTTTTTACATGTATCTTACCTCTTATTTTTGTCACTACACAGTCTCCATATATACTGTACTTCCATAAATGTTTTAGACTGGTACCGGGGAACTTTATTTATTAACCTATCAAGATCAAATATTGTAGTCAGGCAATATATGAGATATGCAACATTTCATTCTGAAGTCGGAGTGTATTTTCTCTGGCTTCAGCTCAAATAACGGCCGCCATTGATTTCAAGAAATGTTGTGTAATTTTTTATGTGGTTGTTCATATTTCTTTGCATACTTTCTATTGAAGCTTGCATCATTTTGCATGCTTCAAAATATGTACATAGAGTTTGCATTTTGAGAAGTGCCTTCCATGCTCCGTTTCGCATACTTTAATTTGGACTCGTACTCCGACCTCCCGTGCTCCAATTTCTGTTGTATGCATTTTGAGTTACCCATCGACTTTGACAGATCATTTAAATGTCTTGAATCCTTCCTTCCAAAATGATTTTGTTCACTCACTTAGTAGTGATTTCACATTTATTTATCTTGCTTGGTTACAATACTCTAAAACAGTCGATTTGTTGAAAATAGACTGATTTAATCACATAGTTAAATGCCATTTCCTTTTCTTTTGACCGTGTGATGATACAGGCGGCAACCTGATCTCATAGCATTTCGTATTATTCTGTACGGATATGATATGTTAAATTTGTATGTGTATGTATTAATTTGTGGATGTCCATCATCCATTTCGCATCATATGTTATGAATTGCAATTCTTATGGTATGTTACGAATTGCAATTATATGATATGTTAGGAATTTCAATTGTAAACTATGTTATGAAATCAATACGTAGGATATGTTACCAATTCCAATTTGTTGTAACTAATGTTAGCTAGGTGTCTAATGCTAATGTTAGCTAGGTGGCTAATGTTAGCTAGGCTAGGTGTTACAGTTAGGAGTGAAGTTAAAGGGTTAAGGTTAGGAGTTATGTTAAAGGTTAGCGTCAGGGGAAGGGTTAGCTAACATGCTAAGTAGATGCAAAGCTGGTAATTGGCCAAAATGCTAGTTGTCCATTATAAGATTCAAACACAATTTTTGGGCTGCTAGACATTTGCTTATACGACCAGCCAACCTCATTTTTGCATTAAATGAGAATTTCTGAAGTAAATCTAAATTGTTTATGTAAATGGAGTGTTATAGACGGTTCCAGACACTTTTTCTATGATTTGGCTTGTTTTTGATAAACTTACCGCAGCTTCAATTCACTTTCTCTTTGCTCTCTGTACAGTATCAGGGCATGCAAAATACATGATTAAACTCCAAAAACACCTAAATACATCCTTTTAGAAATGGACACGCTCTCTGTATAGTGAAGTCTAGATTGTGCCCTGATACTACACAACGAGCCATGGGGAAGTGAATCGCAGCTGGGGTAAGCTGGGGTAAGTTTATCAAGAACAAGCCAAATCACATACAAAGTGTCTGGACCCATTTACATGAAAAATAGAGATTTACTTTAGATTTAGGAAAATTATCCAGTAACCTTCTGTCTTATGTAACCATACTAAACATATCATATTAATTTCAGTGTCTGGGATTTTAGTTTACTATGTTCCGTCTATAAGACCAGGTAAGCGCAAGGAATGTAGCGAAATTTGTTTTACCCTGGTGCACTATGTGCAGCCCCTTCCCTGAATATTTTTTACTTTTGCATGGCGACTTCACATTTTCTGTGAACACACTGAAAAGTAACTTGACACTGTTGATCAGTCAGCACACATTTTGGATTATAAGAATGACAAGACAGCAGGAGCTGGAATTTATTCTACACATGTTTGAAACAGTAACGCTGTTGGTCGAGTCTGGTAAACAACTGAGGTTCTGTTTCTATGTGCGTTTGGGGTTCAACCATTTACTATATGCGGTTCATAACTAGATTACTTTCATAACAAAACAATTAGTTTTTTCGGCTATGGTTTCTCATGGTTGTTCTTCGAGGAAATGTAGCGTAGCTAGCTAACTGCAGTGTTGGTTGTGTCTGAAATCTGGCTACCTCCTTTTATCCTAACTGTAGCTTGGTTTGTGCAATGCAAATAAAAGTGAGTTGCGTGGCAGTTTCCCAAAGTTTGGTGGTTTTAATAGTAACGCAACTAACTATGTTATGTTTTGTGTAAGAAGAAATCTATTGTGGTGCATGAACTGGTCATACACGTTAATTAATGTTACAGTGTTATGTTGGCTGAGGTTACTTAGCTAACTAAATTTAACTGGCTATCATAGGCATTGGTGATTTTAGCATGAACAGTGCCTTCTGAAGGTATTCAGACCACTTGACTTTTACCACATTTTGTAACATTACAGACTTTTTCTAAAATGTATTAAATTGTTTTTTTTCCACTCATCAATCTACAGACAAGTTTTCATCAAGGATCTCTCTGTACTTTGCTCCGTTCATCTTTGCCTTGATCCTGACTACTCTCCTAGTCCCTGCCGCTGAAAAACATCCCCACAGCATGATGCTGCCACTGCCATGCTTCACCGTAGGGATGATGTAAGGTTTCCTCCAGATGTGACGCTTGGCATTCAGGCCAAAGAGTTCAATCTTGGTTTCATCAGACCAGAGAATCTTGATTCTCATAGTCTGAGAGACTTTAGGGGCCTTTTGGTAATCTCCAAGCAGGCTGTCATGTGCCTTTTACTGAAGAGTGGCTTCCATCTGGCCACTTTAACATAAAGGCCTGATTGGTGGAGTGCTGCAGAGATGGTTGTCTTTCTGGAAGGTTCTCCCATCTCCACAGAGGAACTCTGGAGCTCTGTCAGAGTCACCATAGGTTCTTGGTCACCTCCCTGACCAAGGCCCTTCTCCCCCTATTGCTCAGTTTGGCCGGGCGGCCAGCTCTATTAAGAGTCTTGGTGGTTCAAACTTCTTCCATTTAAGAATGACGGAGGCAAATATGTTCTTGGGGACCTTCAATGCAGCAGAAATGTTTTGGTACCCTTCCCCAGATCTGTGCATCGACACAATCCTGTCTCGGAACTTCATTCATTCGACCTCATGGCTTGGTTTTTGCTCTGACATGCGCTGTCAATTGTGGGAAGTTATATAGACACGTGTGTGCCTTTCCAAATCATGTCCAATCAATTTCATTTACCACATGAGGTTCCAATCAAGTTGTAGAAACATTTCAAGGATGATCATTGGAATCAGGGTGCAACATAATAAAGGGTCTGAGTATTTATGTAAACCCAAACTGAAATTGACCGGCGCTGACAGAGATGGCCGCCTCGCTTCGCGTTCTTAGGAAGCTATGCAGTATTTAATTTTTGTATGTATTATTTCTTACATTGTTACCCCAGGAAATCTTATGTTTTATTACATACAGCCGGGAGGAACTATTGGATATAAGAGCAACGTCAACTTACCAACATAACGACCAGGAATACGACTTTCCCGAAGCGGATCCTCTGTTTGGTCCACCAACCAGGACAATAGACTGGACCCCAGCCGGCGACTCAAAACAACGGCGGCGCAGGAGAAGGGGGAGATGGGGCGGTCTTCTGGTCAGGCTCCGTAGACGTGCACATCGCTCACCTCTCATGAGTATTCTACTTGTCAATGTCCAGTCTCTGGACAACAAGGTAGACGAAATACGAGCAAGAGTTGCCTTCCAGAGAGACATCGGTGACTGCAACATTCTTTGCTTCACGGAAACATGGCTCACTCAGGACACGTTATCTGAGATGGTACAGCCACCTGGTTTCTCCTCGCATCGCACCGACAGAAACAAACATCTATCTGGCAAGAAGAAGGGCGGGGGTGTGTGTCTTATGATTAACGAGTCGTGGTGTGATCATAACAACATACAGGAACTCAAGTCCTTTTGTTCACCTGACATAGAATTCCTTACAATCAAATGCCGACCGCATTATCTACCAAGAGAATTCTCCTCGATTATAATCACAGTCGCATATATCCCCCCTCAAGCTGACACATCGACAGCACTGAAAGAAAACTATTGGACTCTATGTAAACTGGAAACCACATATCCTGAGGCTGCATTTATTGTGGCTGGGGATTTAATAAGGCTAATTTGAAAACAAGGTTCCCTAAATGTTATCAGCATATCGAATGTGCGACCCGGGGTGGCAAAATCCTGGATCATTGTTATTCCAACTTCTGTGATGCATACAAATTTATTAGCAAGTGCATCGGTGATGTTGTACCCATAGCAACTATTAAAACCTTCCCCAACCAGAAACCGTGGATTGATTGCAGCATTCGCGCAAAACTGAAAGCGCGAACTACTGCTTTTAACTACTTAGGGAGTAGCGGCACGCCGCTCCCGACACGACCCGGTGAAATGTAAGGCTCCAAATTCAAAATCCAAAAGTTGAATTATTAAACATTCATCAATATACAAGTGTTGCATAGTGATCAAAAGCTCTGATTCTTGGCAATATCACAGCGTTGTCAGATTTCAAAAAGGCTTTATGGCAAAAGCACAACATTTGATTGTTTGAGGATGGCACCTCTCCTATTTCCCACATTAGCATAAATTCATATCCAGCGCGGGTCACACAAAACCCATATAAGAGCTAAAATAAATGACTTAACTTTTGAAGAACTTCTGCTGAGGGCTTCCCAAGTGTCCAACAAAGACATCCAATGGTTCTTTTGTTAGAAAAAGTCATTTATTATATCCATAAATCTCAGTTTGGTTGGCGCGTTATGATCAGAAAATCCACCGTCGAGTCGCCCATTGAACCGTGAAGAGAACACGTTCAAATTATACCTATACACTTTCTCAAAACAAATCAAACATCATTTTTAATGTATCCTTAGGTATCCTTTTATGTATATTTACTGTAATATTTCAACCGGACGATAACGTGAACGATAGGAAAGGAAAATAAAGTGGGGAGCGCTCACAATCTTGCGCCCGTGAAACGTTGTTGACAAATGTGGTCCCTTCACTACTTCCTCTTCCTATCTGTTCTGCTTAGTGCTAGAGCCTCCAGACACTGTATAAAGATTGTTGACATCTAGTGGAAGCCATAGGTACTGCAGTCTCAGTCCAAGTTAACATAGAAATCAATAGGCAGCCTGGACAAAAAGGTCATGTACAAAAAAAACGGCAAATCCGGATGGATGCTATATCAGTTCTGTTATACTCACATACATTATGTTAACACTTTTAGAAACTTCAGAGTGTTTCCTATCCAATAGTACTAATTATGTGCATATCCTATTTTCTGGGCCTGAGTGGCAGGCATTTTACTTTGGGCACGCCAGACTCTCCAAAACCGTCACCTCTGCTGCCGCTCCCTAAGAAGTTAACCAGAGTAAGGTGACCGGAAACATGACTGAATACAAACAGTGTAGCTATTCCCTCCTCAAGGCAATCAAACAAGAAAAGAGTCAATATAGAGGCAAAGTAGAGTCAAAATTCAACGGCTCAGACACAAGAGGAATGTGGCAGGGTCTAGAGTCAATCACGGACTACAAAAAGAAAACCAGCCTGGTTGCGGACCACGATGTCTTGCTCCCAGACAAACGAAACAACTTATTTGCTCGCTTTGAGGACAATACAGTGCCACCGACTCGGCCCGCTACCAAAACCTGCAGACTCACCTTCACCGCAGCCAACGTGAGTAAAATATTTAAATGTGTTAACCCTCGCAAGGCTGCCGGCCCAGATGGCATCCCTGGCCTTGTCCTCAGAGCATGCGCAGACCAGCTGGCTGGTGTGTTTACGGACATATTTAATCAATACTTATCCCAGTCTGCTGTTCCCACATGCTTCAAGAGGGCCAGCATTGTTCCTGTTCCCAAGAAAGCTAAGGTAACTGAGCTAAATGACTATCGCCCCGTAGCACTCACTTCCGTCATCATGAAGTGCTTCGAGAGACTAGTCAAGTTTCATATCACCTCCATCCTGCCAGACACCCTGGACCCACTCCAATTTGCTTACCGTCCCAATAGGTCCACAGACGACGCAATCGCAATCACACTGCATACTGCCCTAACCCATCTGGACAAGAGGAATACCTATGTAAGAATGCTGTTCATCGACTACAGCATTTAACACCATAGTACCCTCCAAGCTCGTCATTAAGCTCGAGACCCTGGGTCTCGACCCAGCCCTGTGCAACTGGGTCCTGGACTTCCTGACGGGACGGGCCCAAGTGGTGAGGGTTGGAAACAACATCTCCACCCCGCTGATCCTCAACACTGGGTCCCCACAAGGGTGCGTTCTCAGCCCTCTCCTGTACTCCCTGTTCACCCATGACTGCGTGGCCAAGCACGCCTCCAACTCAATCATCAAGTTTGCTGACGACACTACAGTGGTAGGCTTGATTACCAACAACGACGAGACGGCCTACAGGGAGGAGGTGAGGGCCCTCGGAGTGTGGTGTCAGGAAAATAACCTCTCACTCAACGTCAACAAAACTAAGGAGATGATCGTGGACTTCAGGAAACATTAGAGGGAGCACCCCCCTATCCACATCGATGGGACAGTAGTGGAGAAGGTGGAAAGTTTTCAGTTCCTCGGCGTACACGTCACGGACAAACTGAAATGGTCCACCCACACAGACAGCGTGGTGAAGAAGGCGCAACAGTGCCTCTTCAACCTCAGGAGGCTGAAGAAATTCGTCTTGTCACCGAAAACACTCACAAACTTCTATAGATGCACAATCGAGAGCATCCTGTCGGGCTGTACCACCGCCTGGTATGGCAACTGCTCCGCCCACAACAGTAAGGCTCTCCAGAAGGTAGTGAGGACTGCACAACGCATCACCGGGGGTAAACTACCTGCTCTTCAGGACACCTACACCACCCGATGTCACAGCAAGGCCAAAAAGATCAAGGACAACAACCACCCGAGCCACTGCCTGTTCACCCCGCTATCATCCAGAAGGCGAGGTCAGTACAGGTGCATCAAAGCTGGGACCGAGAGACTGAAAAACAGCTTCTATCTCAAGGCCATCAGACTGTTAAACAGCCACCACTAACATTGAGTGGCTGCTGCCAACATACTGACTTAAATCTCTAGCCACTTTAAATAGAAAATTGGATGTAACAAATGTATCACTAGCCACTTTAAACAATTTTGTATATAATGTTTACATATCTGG
This sequence comes from Brachymystax lenok tsinlingensis, assembly GCA_030435695.1. NCBI lineage: Eukaryota > Metazoa > Chordata > Actinopteri > Salmoniformes > Salmonidae > Brachymystax > Brachymystax lenok. Next base: position 51,697,706 of record CM059819.1, on the reverse strand, counting down.
CATTACTCATATCAAATGTATACACTGTACTCTATACCATCTACTGAATCTTGCCTATGCCGTTCGGCCATCGACTCAAATCTCTAGCCATTTTAATAAAAATTGTATGAAATAAATGTATCACTAGCCACTTTAAACAATGCCATTTATATAATGTTTACATATCCTACATTACTCATCTCATATGTATATTCTGTACTCTATACCATCTACTGCATCTTGCCTATGCAGGTCAGCCATCGCTCATCCATGTATTTATATGTACATACTCATATTCATTCCTTTGCTCTTGTGTGTATATGGTAGTTGTTGTGAATTTGTTAGATTACTTGTTAGCTACTACTGCATGGTCGGGAACTAGAAGCACAAGCATTTCGTATTGTGCTTGTGTGTAGATTGCTGAAAAAAATTGATTTAGTCCATTTTAGAATAAGGCTGTAATGTAACAAAATGTGGAAAAAGTACTTTAAGCACTGTAAATCTTGGTGGGGCAAACCCCCCCCAAAATGTTGGTGGACGCATGCCGGGAAAGCCACTACACAACACAACAGTAAACAATACATTAATTGCACTATAACGGTGCCAAACAGTGCCCACAAACTGTTAGGGCCTACATAAAGTCCCAACACCTTACCATCGCTACACCTGGCTATCAGCAGAGCCTTGTCTGGCAGTGAAACAGTTAATTCAGCCTAATTTACTGCCTTTAAAATTAACATAGCTGATATGGCTGACTTGCTTAAACAAATGTGGTTTCTAATTCAGATGTACAAACTATGGCATAAGGGGACGACAAGCGTATAAGAGGCAATCCGTAATTTCGATTAAGACATCCGTGAGCGAGCTAGGACGGACATAGTCAATATAACTTTTTGTTCAGCACCTTTGAAATGTACAGCGACAGAATTCCGAACATGGGCCGTTCTTACAGTGTTCTCCCTGTACACCAAGTCAGAACCATACGATAAATAAAGGGGGCATATAAGCAGACAATTAAAGCTCTTACAATATTCAAAAATTACATTTATCTAAAACAGGTTATAGGCTACATGTGCACCACCAAGTCAGAACATTTGGTGAAATTAAGAGGGGAAAATACACCAAATGATTAGGGTGAGGCACATGGGCTACTAACAGCTTACTACACAACATACACTTAGTATTACTTTCTTAGCTACAGTATACATATCTCCCTGGCATATTACATCCTTATGCAGCAGCATATAAGACATTTTGGACTTACCTTGTTGTACTGTGCTCACTTCAACAGGATAGTGGCGAGGCAGTCCTTCGTGGGCAAATTTTGTCATCAAACTTTCATCAAAGTCTGGCATTCTCTGGATTTATGGTGCTTTCAAGACAACTGGGAACTCTGAAAAAAACTAAGTTGAATCATGATGATGTCAGTGATCTTCAGGTTGTAGCTCTAGAATGAGGCCCGAGTTACAATTCCGAGTTGGCCAGTTCGTTTTGTGGCGACAAGCCTAGCAGCATTTTTCCCTTGCTCCTGTAAATTTGGCTGAATGAACTGTCTTTCTCTAGTTTCCTCTAGTTCCCAGTTTTGACTATTCTGCCTGCCCTGACCCTGAGCCCACCTGCCATTCTGTACCTTGTCACACCTCCTCTGAATTACTGACCTCTGCCTGCCCTGACCCTGAGCCTGCCTGCCATTCTGTACCTTTCGGACTCTGCTCTGGATTACTGACCTATGCCTGCAATTGACCTGTCATTTGCCTACCCCACTGTTTTTGTAATAAACTACGACGGTAACTTCCCAGCCCCTCAGTAAACCGGCTGTCAGCTGTCCTGCCTCCCCAGCCATCCCGGTTTCCCAGGAACCCCTCTTACCTCCCTGGAACGCTTTGCTGGAGAGTCGGGAATCTGTCGGGCGTTTCACGCGCAGTGTTCTTTCATCATTGAGCTGCAGCCCTCCTCCTTCCCCTCTGACCGCTCGAAGATAGCATACCTCATCACGCTGATGTCCAGGAGGGCTCTCGCCTGGGCTACGGCTTTGTGGGAACAACAGTTGGTTGTATGCTTCAGTCTGGAGGAGTTTGTGGCGGAGGTGAAGAAGGTTTTCGATTCTCCATGGTCCAGGAGAGAGGCTGCCCGGAAGTTACTCCAGCTTTGGCAAGACTCCCGCAGTGTGGCAGACTATGCAGTGTATTTCCGCTCATTGGTAGCTGAGAGTTGCTGGAACCCGGAATCGTTATTCGACAATTTCCTGCATGGATTATCGGAGGAAGTGAATAACGAGCTAACAGCCCGGGAACTACCGACGGGTCTCGACTCGCTCATTGCCTTTGACCATCCGGATCGATGGGCGGCTATGGGAACGTAGGAAGGAAAGGAGGTCCGATTCCACTCGCCTGCCCAAGGATTCCACCTCACCTCCGAGGCATCCCGGAAGTCCCCGACATCTGGGTGGCCGAGAGGACCCGAGGCTACCCGAGTTCTCCCGAGAGTCTCTGAAGTCTGCCGATTCACCTCTTCCTGAGCCGATGCAACTAGGCAGAGCTAGCCTGTCCCCAGCCGAACATCTACACCGGCTCCACATGAAAAGTTGCCTGTATTGAGAGACTACTGGTCATTTCGTGTCCTCCTGTCCACTAAAAGACCAGGCTCACCGGTAGGGGGCGAGTACTCTGGTGTTCTATACGGATAACCTTTCCTCTCCCCTTACTCGCACCCCTTTCCACGCCATCCTGCTGTGGGGGAACCAGTTGAAATCTCTCCGGGTACTCATCGACTCTGGGGCCGATAAGAGTTTTATGGACGCTACCCTGGTGTCCGACCTGGGCATCCCCACTCAGCCTCTCTCCATTCCCATGGACTTTAGAGCGCTGAATGGGCACTCTATAGGCCGGGTCACCCACAATACCACTCCCATCAACCTACGAGTGTCAGGGAATCACAGCGAGGCAATCCAATTCATGCTAATTAAGTCTCCTCAGGTTCCTGTGGTATTGGGATTCTCTTGGATTCAGCGACACAATCCCCTCATAGACTGGATTGCTGGTGCCATCATGGGCTGGAGCCCGTTTTGCCACGCCCATTGCCTGAAGTCAGGGCAGCCTGCCCCGGGACGTCTTCCTTTGGGCTCGGAAGTTGCCCCAGACCTCTCCACCATTCCCGCTGAGTCCAAGGACCTCCGGGAGGTTTTCAGTAAGGCCCGGGCCACTTCACTCCCTCCGCACCGACCCTATAAACTGCGGGATGGAACTTCTCCCAGGCACCACACCGCTCCGGGGACGACTGGTACTCTCTGTCAGGTCCTGAGACCAAGGCTATGGAGACCTACATCGAGGACTCCCTAGCTGCAGGTTGCATCCGTCCTTCTGCCTTCCCGCCGGCGTACATTGGTTGTAAATCCCAGCTGGCCTGGTACATTGTTTGCTGCCACAACCCATTCGGGATGCACCGTTTCAGTTTCAATGACAAAAACGGACGACTGTAAGTAAGGCTGGGAATGTCAATGTAATTTTTGCAGTTTGACTTTGGTTTTTAAAGCTTGACAATTAATAAACAAAAAACAAAACACCATGCAACATAGAAACATTTAGGCCTATTAGAGCAACATTTGAACAGTAGCCTAGGTTGGCAACTCAACTACAATAGCTACATTTTGAGTTCACCATACAGCAATGCTGCATTCAAGCGCAATGTTGATCCATGCAGTGCAAGAAAATAAAAAACATGTTTTAAGTTTAAATGTTTCAACAACCTATAAAGTAGCTACATTTTTTTATTATTTGAAATTATAACATACTTTTTGATTAGGTTTGCAACATATTATGCACATCTGCAAGCATAGCAGCAAAGGCTGAACAAATATTATATTCCTATTTTGTTTTAATAAGTTAAAATGCTATATACAGCATTCTATGTACACAAGTTGACATTATAAAGGGCCATATTTTTTCAAATAAAACAATTGCCAGTTTGGGTTGCAGTTTTTTTGTAAAAAAATTAATAATAGGCTATGTCGGGTCTGCAAATTTGTTATGTGTTTTCAATATGGTTGATGCGCTGATTGAGTTTGACACCTCTGGGCAAGTGTATATATTTATGTAGCTAGCTATTTATTTAGCAAGTTAAAACCACGGAGCCCAACGTTAGCTAGCTAGCTATGTCATGTCACTGGAGGAGTAGCTGAGTTACTGACTTTTCCCCCTCATATCGTTTTTCAGTGGTTACAGCTAGAGATGCAGGTATCATTTGGTTAGCTAGCATGCAATTGGTATGCTGACTGCAGCAATGTCCACCAGAGCTGTTGCTAAAGAATTTAATGTTAATTTCTCTACTATAAGCTGCCATCAGACATCATTTTAGAGAATTTGGTAGAGAATATGTCCAATTGGCCTTGCAACCACAGATTTTAGCTAATCTCGCTCTGGTTAGTATTAGTTGTTGTTCTTGTTGATGTGCATAACTGAGGGAGAGAGCCTACCTTTTCATGGTTGTTTGATCATTGGCACTGTGAAGTTCCCAAATGTAAGAGGTCTCCTGTGGTATTTACTTATTTTCAGAAATCCATGTGTGTATTTTGTGGCTTTTGGTGAATGTATTCAGTTGGAGTTAAATGTGGTGCTAGCAACGCCAGGGCCATAGGTTTGTATCCCTCTGTCGTCACAAATAATATGTACACTGTATGTATTCACTCTACTGGAAGTTGCTTTTGATAAAATCATTAGCTAAATAGCTATATGATATGTCAGTTTACCACCTGAACCATTGGTCTACTAAGAACTCTACAATAATTTTCGTTTCTTTCCATGTAACTTGTTCTATGCTTGGGGAAACAGCAATTTCTTGGCCCAAGTAAGAGATAGATATCGTTTTACTCCTGACCTTTTACTTGAGTGGGCATTGCAGGGTCGACTGACAACTGTAGCGAGAGATAGAGACTATCAGATTAAATTGTTTCACTACAACAAAATAGTACAGTATAGAGTATTGTAGAGTGTGTGTGTGTATGTGCACATGTATGCGCATGGGCATTTTGGGTGTGTACAAGTGAAAACTTGCCTACAACAACATTTAAAATAGTTTGAATGACCTTTAAAAGCTTCCATGAGGTGATACAATATTTGGACAGCCTAGTCCAATTTAGCCAGTCATATCTCCATCTGTTTCACTGCGTATTTATTTCGAATGGGGATTGAAAACTGAGATAGGCCAGCTGCATGCATTTAGAAATATGGCAGTGGAACGTGTACACTTTGCCCCCCTGGCCTTGCCCGGCGAGAGTGCCAATTTGTCTCCCCCGTCCACTGCACACCGAGGCAAACAGTGCACCTCCTGTCCTGGTGAATTTCTGGCACAGTCGACAGGTTGTTTTAAAACTAATTAATTACCAACCACTCTACTGTAAGGTTCTAGGCCAGAGTGAGCTAGAAAAAACATCGCAAAAACACAGCATGACGCTTCTTTTGCACAACACCTGGAAACCTGTCGACGTTAGTTGTTAGATTCCATTTGTGGTTCCTCGGAAACAGAGTATAGCAGTGAGCAAGGGGCATGTTGACGAATGGTACACAGTTTGGCTGTTGAAGCAAAGACAAGCACTTTTCCATTTCATGAGATTTTGAGAGCTTGAGACTAAAAGGTTCTATCTGCAAAAATATGATTTTGAGATAACTGGCTTTAGGTTCCAAGCCCTCAATGGTTTGAATGGTGTATCTTGTATTCTATACTATATAGGTAGAGAATAATGAACAGAACAAGGCCGTCAATAACAAAGTTTTGACAAAAATGCAGATAGATCCTCATAGTCCCAAGCTCTCGATTTGCTATTCATCTTCTGTATGATTCTGTATAATGTTTTTCATTTCTGACTCGTTTCAGGAAACTCGGGCGTATGTCGTACGTCACTGCTTCACAGGAGAGGCATTTGAACTTAAACATGTATTTTTTTATCAAAATGTATTTTTGTGCAGAAATGCATGCTGGAACATGTGAACTTTCATGTGCCTTAATTAACACACTTGTATTCCATCTGTAAATACGAATACAATTGTTAAACTATGAGCCTCGTTGCCTTAGCCACGGAAAATGACTGGCCATTATTGGCTGAGATAATGGATGGGCTGGACATGCCGGTAGATGAGTTTGGATTGGTCTGCCATTTACCATGCTTCTGTCTATAACGTGAGATGCTCAGTATGTGTTGATAGTCCTTTGTACAGTGACGTTTTTGAAAGGTATAACGTTAGCCATCGAGAATGACAAAAGTTTTGCTACTTGTCTCAACAATATTGATGCCCTGAATTTAGCAGGCGCTATGGACAGATCAGTTGGAAAAAGTGATGGGCTACTTTCTGCACATGCTGCGGTCAGTGTGAACCGGAGTGACTGGCCAAACAAGATATAGCTACAAACAAAACAGAGTTAAATGGTTCCAGTCTGCCATAAAGCATTCATTCAAGTACAGTGCATTTGTAAAGTCTTCAGACCCCTTCCCTTTTCAACATATTGTTACTTTAGAGCCTTATTCTAAAATTGATTAAATAAATGTTTTTCCTCATCAATCTACACAAAATACCCCATAATGACAAAGCGAAAACAGAAATACCATATTTACATAAGCATTCAGACCCTTTGCAATGAGACTCGAAAAATTGAGCTCAGGTGCATCATGTTTCCATTGATCATCCTTGAGATGTTTCTACAACTTGATTGGAGTCCACCTGTGGTAAATACAATTGATTGGACATGATTTGGAAAGGCACACACCTGTCTATATAAGGTTGACAGTGTATGTCAGAGCAAAAACCAAGCCATGAGGTCAAAGGAATTGTCTGTAGACCTCAAAGACAGGATTGTGTCGAGGCACAGATCTAGGGAAGGGTACCAAAACATTTCTGCAGCATTGAAGGTCTTCAAGAACACAGTGGCCTCCATCATTCTTAAATGGAAGAAGTTTGAACCACCAAGCCTGGCAAATCTGAGCAATCGGTGGAGAAGGGCCTTGGTCAGGGAGGTGACCAAGAACCCGATGGTCCCTCTGACAGAGCTCCAGAGATCCTCTGTGGAGATGGGAGAACCTTCTAGAAGGACAACCATCTCTGCAGCACTCCACCAATCAGGCCTTTATGGTAGAGTGGCCAGACAGAATCCACTCCTCAGTAAAAGGCACATGACAAACTGCTTGGAGTTTGCCAAAAGGCACCTCAGTCTGATGAAACCAAGATGGAACTCTTTGGCCTGAATGCCAAGTGTCACGTCTGGAGGAAACCTGACACCATCCCTACTGTGAAGCATGATGGTGGCATCATCATGCTGTGCGGATGTTTTTCAGCGGCAGGGACTGGGTGAGTAGTCAGGACAGAGGGAAAGATGAACAGAGCAAGGTACAGAGATATCCTTGATGAAAACCTGCTCCAGAGCACTCAGGACCTCCGACTGGGGCAAAGGTTCACCTTCCAACATGACAACGACCCTAAGCACACAGCCAAGACATTGCAGGAGTGGCTTCGGGACAAGTTACTGAATGTCCTTGAGTGACTCAACCAGAGCCCGGACTTGAACCCGATCGAACATCTCTGGAGAGACCTGAAAATAGCTGTGCAGCGACGCTCCCCTTCCAACCTGACAGAGCTTGAGAGGATCTGCAGAGAAGAATGGGAGAAACTCCCCAAATACAGGTGTGCCAAGCTTGTAGCCACTACCCCCAAAAACTTGAGTCTGTTATCGCTTCCAAAGGTGCTTCAACAAAGTACTGAGTAAAGGGTGTGAATAGTTATGTAAATGTGATATTTTATTTTTATATTTGCAAAATTGCCCCCCAAAAATGTTTGCTTTGACATTATGGGGTATTGTGTGTAGATTGATGAGGGGGAAAAAACGATTTAATCAAATTTAGAATAAGGCTGTAATGTACCACAATTTGGAAAAGTCAAGGTGTCTGAATACTTTCCGAATGCACTGTAGGCCAAGGACTAGCATCATATCTCTCTCTTTAACTTTAAGCTTCAGCTGTCAGAGCAGCTTACCGATCACTGTACCTGTACACAGCCAATCTGTAAATAGCACACCCGACTACCTCATCCCCATATTGTTACTTATCCTTATCCTTGCTCTTTTGCACCCCAGTATCTCTACTTGCACATCATCATCTGCACATCTATCACTCCAGTGTTAATGCTAAATTGTAATTATTTCGACCTCTTTATTGCCTTACCTCCCTACTCTTCTACATTGCCAGACACTGTACATAGATTTTTCTATTGTATTATTGACTGTACGTTTGTTTGTGTAACTCTGTGTTGTTCTTGTCGCACTGCTTTGCTTTATCTTGGCCAGGTCGCAGTTGTAAATGAGAACTTGTTCTCAACTGGCCTACCTGGATAAATAAAGGTGAAATAAAAAAATAAATACAAAAACTAGATAAAGTGCATAGTTTTTCCTTATTGTAGGATACTACTTTTACCACTTTTAGTCTTAATCTTTGGTTGTTTACTAAACTATTCACTTTGTTTAGCACATGGCATCGGGTCTGCCCGCGCCTTGCTTTATGGGAAGTTCTGCCGCCTCATCAATTCAATTTCTGAGAAGATTCTGATCCCTGTGGGTCCTCAGCTCGTCTCCTCTTACTGCCTCCGCTTACTTACTGCCTCCGCTCCATCCTGTGATGCTGATGTTCCCCGGGGAAACCCACATGAACATGGCCGACGGAAGGGAGGGTGGTGTGGCAGGTGCCGCTTCTCCTCCAGATGCTGTTATTTTATCTAAAATACCAGGTGTACGTCGACCCCAGCTAAGTAACTCATGCAAATACTTAAAGCGCAATTATGTGTTTTATCTCCAGTACATTGTTATGATTGTCAGTTATGTAGCTGCTTTACTGATAATCTCAGTGCGTCCTTGCTGGGATGACACAATCAATCTACTGCCGTAGAATATCAACACCAAACACATTGATTCACCATTCAACGGGAGCGGACAGTACACAGCATACCATAATGTTCTGAATAATGGCCAAGTCTATCTTGCTCCCTATTCCACTGAACCGCTTAGGCGTAACAAACACAAGTCCAAAATGTATCGGAAACTGTTAAACTACCTGTTCACTACCCTCCTACTCTCCGGGGATGTGCAACTCAGTCCTGGGCCTAACATCACCGAGCCAGCGATACTCACCGGAGAGGAAAGCAGTGGATGGTCTCGTCCACTGATCGTCGCCGCTGCGGAGGTGGGTGAGTGCTATGGTCCCATGGTTTCTCTCGACTCACCCGACTCCAGGATGGAATTTGACTCTTTAAACATATCCAAGTCGCTATATGCTATCCCTGACTCTGCTTCTGGTACGCAAGCTGTTTTAATTAGTTCCCCGCATCCAGTGCAAGTGGGCGGGAGGGTTAATTGCACTACCGAACTGCCCCGAATCAAAACGAAACAAAACTGCCTAAACCCAGCTGTCAGAAAACACAGAAAATTTAACTTTTTCCAATGTGTCAATCACTCTCGAGTCATCTGGGACCCACGAGCTTACCCCAAGGGACTACTAGGGGGGCACTTGAACATTCGTAGTGTCATTCCAAAAAGTGATCAAATTCAACATCTTCTCACAGACTCCAACCTTGACTTCTTCTGCCTTTCAGAGACATGGCTCCATAAAAACTCTCCATATGCTGCTTTGATTGTGCCTGGCTACACTGTTTTCAAGAGAGACAGGATTGAAGGAAGAGGAGGGGGTCTGATGATTTACATTAAAGAACATATCGATGTAAACAAATTGAGTGGTCATGTGATAATGAACTAGAATGTATTGGCCTGAATGTTACACTGTCTCCCCAAATGTCTTTTACCCTTATTGGAATGTATAGACCACCTTGCACCAAAAGTGTGTTTTTTGATCAGTTTAATAACATGCTTAGGGAATGTGATTTTGGGAAAGAGGTCATCTTAATGGGAGATTTTAACATTAATTATGAAGACAAGTCTTGTAGGAAAACCCTCAAACGGATCACTAATACCTTTTGACCTTACACAGCTAGTTAAAGGGCCAACCAGGGTGACTTGTTGCTCTAAAACACAGATTGATCTGGTGTTCAGTAATAAACCAGAGAGAGTGACTAAATCATTCAATAGGGATACTGGGCTGTCTGATCATAATCTGACACTTATAGCCAGAAAGCTTTCTAAGAGCAGGTTTAACCTCTCTACTGTTAGAAAGCCTGATCAACTAAGAATTAAATTATTTTGAAAACGCAATTAAGGGAGTAAACTGGAATGGTCTCTTGTCCTATAAAGATGTGGAAGCTGATAGTCAGGTTTTTCTAACTACAATCCAGACTACAATAAATGGCTTCCTAAAGAAAATCAAATCTAAACCTGGCCAAAAGAGCACTCTTCCTTGGCTAAATGGAGAAATCTGGAAACTGATGAAAGAACGAGATTATGCTCTAAAAACATCTCTAAAGTACAAATTAGAGCACGACAGACGTAGGTTTACCATGTTGAGAAATAAGGTGATGAAAGAAATCAGACAGGCCAAGGCAAACTTTTTTATTAACATAATTGGTGAAGCAAAGGGAAATTCTAAATTGATCTTCTGGAGATTCTAAAAAGGTAAACAGGGAAAGACCATAGTAACACTGCAAAAAGACTAGAAATCATGGTGAATAACAATCTAACACAGGATGCAGTCGAAATAGCAATAGCCTTCAATTCCTACTTTATTGACTCTGTCAGGGTACTGTCACAGAACCCCTCCACTGGTTTCTTGGGCTTAGTGCTAGTGAATGACGCTCAACCTGTCTTCATCATAAGGGAGGTTTCTGAGTCAAAGGTGAACAAGGTGATTAGCTCACTAAAGAACTCTAAAGCCAAAGATGTGTTTGGGCTGGACTCTACCTTTCTTAAAAACTACAAAGAGTCACTCATTGGCCCCATTACTAAGGTCACCAACACATCTATTAGTCAGGGGGTGTTTCCAAGGGTCTGGAAGTTGGCCATAATAACGGCCATCTTTAAATCGGGTGACCCTGCTGACGTGAGTAACTACAGGCCCATTAGTATACTACCTGTGGTGTCGAAAGTTGTTGAAACGTGTGTAACAGAACAACTGATTTCCCACCTCAACAACAGCCCCTTCACATTACACTCCATGCAGTTTGGCTTCAGAGCGAAACTCCACAGAAACAGCCAACTGCTTTCTTCTGGAAAATGTGAAGTCCAAGATGGACAAAGGGGGCGTTGTTGGGGCTGTGTTTCTGGACCTAAGGAAGGCTTTTGATACTGTTAACCATGAGGATCTCATCACAAAATTGTCCAAGTTCAACTTTTCCCCCGATGCCTTGAGGTGGATGAAATCATACCTTGAAGGCAGAACTCAGTGTGTCAGAGTGAGCAATGAGCTGTCGCCCACTCTTAGCTATGATGTGGGCGTGCCCCAAGGGTCAATACTGGGGCCCCTCCTGTTCAGCCTGTACGTTAATGATCTGCCTTCTGTCTGTACTGGGTCTGAAGTTCAAATGTATGCAGATGACACAGTGATATATGTGCATGCAAAGAGCAAACAACAAGCTGCACAAGAACTCACTACTGTAATGGTCCAGGTTACAAAGTGGCTCAGTGACTCGTGTTTGCATCTCAATGTGAAAAAAACTGTCTGCATGTTCTTCACAAAGAGGACAACAGATTCTACTGAGCCAGATGTCTATGTGTCAGGGGAAAAGCTCCAGGTGGTATCTGATTTCAAGTACCTTGGCATCATACTTGATTCCAACCTCTCTTTTAAAAAGCAGGTGAAAAAGGTCATTCAAATAACCAGGTAATTCAAATAACCAAATCCAACCTAGCTAATTTCCGATTTATAAGAAATTGTTTGACTACAGAGGTAGTAAAATTGTACTTCGAATCTATAATACTCCCTCACTTAACATACTGCTTGACTAGTTGGGCCCAAGCTTGCTGTACAACATTAAAACCCATTCAGTCTGTCTACAAACAGGCTCTCAAAGTGCTTGATAGGAAGCCCAATAGTCATCATCACTGTTACATCCTCAGAAAGCATGAGCTCCTGAGTTGGGAAAATCTTGTGCAATACACTGACGCATGTCTTGTATTCAAGATCCTAAATGGCCTGGCTCCCCCTCCACTTAGTACTTTTGTTAGACAGAAAACCCAAACATATGGCAGCAGATCCAAGGTCTGCCATGAGAGGTGACTGTATAGTTCCCTTAAGGAAAAGCACCTTTAGTCAATCTGCTTTCTCTGTGAGAGCTTCCCATGTCTGGAATACACTGCCATCAGACACACATAACTGCACCACCTATCACACTTTCACAAAAAATATTAAGACATGGCTAAAGGTCAATCAGATTTGTGAACATATTCCCTAGCTGTGTATTGCCGCTTTCCATGTTGTCTGTTGTCTGTAGCTTGTGAGGTGTGGAAACACTGTTGCTTTTATGGATTTTGTCTTGTTGCTTTTTGTGCTATGTTGCTCTGTCTGCATGCTATGTCTTGCTTGTCCTATGTTGCTCTGCGTGTGCTCATTGAGTGTCTGTATTGTAATTGTTTTTAATAACCTGCCCAGGGACTGCAGTTGAAAATTAGCCGGCTGGCTAAAACCGGCACTTTTACTGAAATGTTGATTAATGTGCACCTTCCCAGTAAAAATAAAAATAAACTCAAACTCCAACATGTAAATCCTTAAAGAGATGGGTGGAGCTAAAGCTTAAGAGAGATGCTGACTTGGTGTAGACAAAGAAGAGCTCTCCAGTAGGTGTACCAAAACATTTACCACAAAGACCTTTACAAGCTGAGCTCTAGAACCCACTAATGACAACACTAGCAAAACAAATCTACGTTGCACCTGTCAAGACTGACACCCAAGGTCTTCCATCAGCTCTGAGCTGCAGTCCTAACTGACCTCTCCATATAACGATTTTATCCTAAAGTCTGTGCCACCATTTTCAGGGCTCTGACATTTCTGCTGAGTGCTGGTCACCCATGATGGTCGCTTGTGACACACGTGACAGAAGTGCTGACCCCGTTGGTTCGGCTGCAGTGCTGACACCTTAGTTTGTAGGGTCCCTCTCTAGACTTACACATTCAGAGTTAGATTCATGTCATGGTCTTGGTCAAAGAAACACACTCACAAACACACACACACACGCACATTCTCACACACACACTGGAATAAAGCACAAGTGAATTGCTCCGTCCACGACCGTAACGCCATCCAGAGGGTGGTGAAGATGGCCCAATACATCACTGGGGCCATGTTCCCGCCCATCCAGGAAATCTACTTGAAACGGTGCCCGAGGAAGTAACGCAGCATCATCAAGGACCCTACGCATGCCAGCCACGAGCTGTTCACTCCCTTACTGTCGGGAAGACGGTATCGAAGCATGAGGTCTGATACCAACAGGCTCCGAGACAGTTTCTATCTACAAGCCATCAGACTGCTGAACACTTGAACTGGACTGATCACCTGTACTGACTTTCCACACCTTAGCACACATCCACACACACACACACTATTTGGGTGTTTTCCTGGATGGTAATAGTAATATCACAGAACCTCAGACACAATGACAAGTCACTCTCAGTTCCCCACCATGCCCTGAATACAGATTATTAGAATAGCGTCAGATCCAAAAAGATATGGATAGACCTACCCATGTTATCTCTGCTCTTTCTTCTCTCTGTCTCACCCACACATATCCCTTCCTCGTGATTTCTATTTGGGCAACAGTGATTTCTATTCCCTCCTCTCCCCATCTCTCTCTCTCCCTCTCCTCGTTCCTTGTGCGCCAAACACATGCCGTATAAACTCAGCAAAAAAAGAAATGTCTTCTCACTGTCAACTGTGTTTATTTTCAGCAAACTTAACATGTGTAAATATTTGTATGAACATAACAAGATTCAACAACTGAGACATAAACTGGACAAGTCAAAAGTAACAGTCAGTATCTGGTGTTGCCACCAGCTGTATTAAGTACTGCAGTGCATCTCCTCCTCGTGGACTGCACCAGATTTGCCAGTTCTTGCTGTGAGGTGTTACCCCACTCTTCCACCAAGGAACCTGCAAGTTCCCAGACATTTCAGGGGGGAATGGCCCTAGCCCTGACCCTCCGATCCAACAGGTCCCAGACGTGCTCAATGGGATTGAGATCCGGGCTCTTCGCTGGCCATGGCAGAACGTTGACATTCCTGTCTCGCAGGAAATCACGCACAGAACGAGCAGTATGGCTGGTGGCATTGCCACGCTGGAGGGTCATGTCAGGATGAGCCTGCAGGAAGAGTACCACATGAGGGAGGAGGATGTCTTTCCTATAACGCACAGTGTTGAGAATGACAACAAGCTCAGTCCGATGATGTTGTGGCACACCGCCTCAGACCATGACGGACCCTCCACCTCCAAATCGATCCCGCTCCAGAGTACAGGCCTCGGTCCTGAAAAAGGGACATTTCTTTTTTTGCTGAGTTTAGAACTTCAATTCCAATGTCAAATAGTCTGTGAATCAAAGAAACATATTACTAGAACACATATTTATGATACACATCTAAGTGCACCAGACAAGGTTGTATCAAGGATTTGAGAGCAGAAATACCTCTGTCCAAACAAACACAACAAACAAGCACAAATACCTTAATCAGCCTCAGCAGTATAACACACGCTGCCTGGAACTCTGTAGAGAAGAGAGAACTGTATATATTTAGCTAACTGGCCCTCGGGCACAGCTACGGATGGGGACTACAGACCACCAACACTGACATTGGCTGTCTTGGCAACCAAAGCCATCCACTAATCAGGACTGTTTACCGCTGCCTGCCTTGTGATGTCATCCCCATTTCGCTTGCCAAACTAATAACTGTCTCAGAACCCAGAATGTGTGTGGGTGCGCATGTGTGTGTTTGTAGGGAGATGTGTCTGCTTGAGAATATGGAATTCCACATGTCAGATGGCGTTCCTAATGAGTCCTGAGCTGGAGTAAGGGAATAATAAAGCGTGTGGTCTGCGCAGAGAAAGGTCAGACCCATAAACGTCTCTGATGGGTTTAATTTCTCCCTTTATTCTCCCTTTTATTCTTTCCTTTTAAACTCCGCAGTCACTCATCAAAGCTTAAAAAAATAATCAGGTTGTTGGAAGAATGCAGGGAGGCGTGTGGGATCTGGTGTCTATAACGTCTGAAGGGAGGAAGACAGGCAGGCAGGCTGAGATACATGCAAAACAAAGAGGGATTGTCATTAACTTCTGTACAGTATTTCTCATCTAAATACACATTTTATAACAACATTTGAGTTATGTTGTCTTTGATTCAGTTTACGTGAGATAAGCAAACTCTAAAAGCATTATGTTATCTAATAGTGCCACCGTGGATAATAAAAAATATTTGTGAACTAGTTAATTGAAAAAGTTTGTGACCTTTGGATAACCTTTAGGTTGCCTGTCAAAGATTAAATTGGTAGAAATCCATCATGAGGAAATGAGGATGAGGTCAGTCTTTCATTGTCTCTTATTTACAGTACATGCCTAAGAAATTGTTCTAGCCATACTTGTTGAGGTTACATGCAGAATTATGGTGGAATTATATATTATTAAACACATGGAGAGAGGAAGAAAGAATGAGAGAAAACTGAGAAAGAGATTGTGAATGAGAGAGAGGAAGAGATGGACAGAGGGCAGGTGTATGGTTTAAGTATAGTGGTAAAATATGTGCCTGGAGTAGAGAGATGATCCATACTTGCAACTTTTAAACTTAAACTTTTTCTCTGTCTCAAAATCTGCATCAACCAATTAAAATTGCAGACACTAAATGATAGCTTTTCCCATCAGCCCTATGCTAACTACACACGCTGGACATTATTATATCCTGTAACAAATTCTGCAATTAAACATACAAAAATATGCGTGAAATTGCAACTTTTAATATTATTCCACTGGGCACAAACTAGTTGAATCAAAAAAACAATAGGCTGTACAGCACCTCCTACTGGATAATGTATTTATCCACAGCTATTCTCTGGTCTACCATCCAGGGTTTTAACCTCGTGAAAGTGCAAACTGACAGGTTTTCATTTTCATCAAAAACAACTTTATATGAAGGAGTGCCTTTGATTTGACAGCCTGCACATGTGCAGTTCGGTGCGAGACCATTAGACCCGATGACACGTTTAAGCACATGAGTTTAACTAGCCAATTTCACCATGACATGATAGGCAGAAACTGCTTCTCCAATACAAATCCCTATCTTCATTCTGTACTGTCTTTCGTGGGATTCTCTACTTAGATCTTTTACGTAGCTGCTGCTCACCTTCCCCCTCCCCCACACCTTTCTCTCTTTACTCATCCTCTTCTGAACCCTGAACCAACTTGATCGACATGATGATGTAGCCTACGTCTCTGCCTCATATTTCTGAACAGCAGTAGTAAAAACCCTGAAAATTCCAAAAATACAGATATTTTGTAGGCTGATTTAGGATGTAGGCTACAACCTTCTCTGTCTGTTGTAACTAAGGATATTGCAGTAGCAGAAGGAGGAAGCAGTGTACAATCTGTGTTTTCATCACACGTTTAGCCTACATTTGTTATGATCTAATCTTTTTAATAATACTGCCATATCGTAGCCTGAGTTCCTGAGCCCCACACGATTTGATAAACAGAACGTGATTGAAATTCATCAGAGGAGATGTCCACCTCTGGGCAGCCGAAGCATGTAGCCGGTACCCAGAGTTTGACAGTGGGCGAGTTCGTTTTGGATGGCCAGGTGCCTACTGCTACTTTTCATATCGTAGCCTGAGCTACTGAAAAAAAGAACACTGCTTCTTTGAACGGCCTGTCTGCCTCCTGCTTAGCCAATGTTTGCAATGACGATGAAAAAAATACATTTCATCGCTATTTAGACTGCCTGTCTGTGTCTTGCTTGTGTTTGATATGCTGCCTATAAATAGCTTGCCTAAATAGACTTCCTGTTTGTGCTGTGTTTATGTTAGCAATAGCCTACTGATACAACAGACAAAGAGGTTTGTTATACAACACGTCAAGGATTGTAAACTAGGCTACACTAGACAAAGACGTCCGATCATCTTCGTAGGGAGCAAGGGGTAACAGAGGGAGCAGCAGCTAAGTAAAGTAAATATACATAGAGAATCCCAGACATGCGCAGAAGCTTCGGGACCTTTAGCTGGTCCGGGGATTTTGTTGTTGTTGTTGAAAAGTCAGACTCTTGATGCGAGGGGGCCTCAAACCCACGGTTATTGTACCCACGTTAATTACTGTTAACCGGTTTAGTGGTGTATGCCACCTGGCAGCAATTGTAATGGAATGGAGATACATGACAGCTTTTTGACAAGACCTTAAGGCTAAAATAATGTACGATAAACTGAAATGTTCTATAGTCCTCCTTATTTTTTCCCCCCGGTAAAAGCACATGGATGTACAGTAGGTAAACAGGCACATTTTTACTTATCTTTGATAGGCAGATGCGGAATTTGTTACAGGAAATAATCACTGCCACCTGGTCAGGTAGGGCTACATGTGCCAGGTTATACAATGGGAACAGCTATCACATGCAACTATGTCAACTATTTTTATTGACTGAGATAGAGAAAAAGTTTACTCTTTTTTGAATGTTTGCATTTATGGACCCAGAATGTCTTCAGCGGAGATGGAAACTATTGTTTGTGAAAATATATGGGCTCTATGGGTGGAAGTTACCCCAACCTAGTGTCTGACCTTTCAATGCTAACTGCCTGCCATCTGATAAAGACAACCTACACTCAGACTAATTGTCTGGAGAGAAAACACTGTGTGTGTGTGTGTGTTTGTGCGAGGAGGCGGTTGTGCATGTACTGTGTGTGTGTGTGTGTGTGTGTGTGTGTGTGTGTGTGTGTGTGTGTGTGTGTGTGTGTGTGTGTGTGTGTGTGTGTGTGTGTGTGTGTGTGTGTGTGTGTGTGCGTGTGTGTGTGCACACTAGGGGTGTAACTTGATAGAAGTACAAATGGTGTCTTAGATTAGGTTGTATTGCACTGGCAGTTTAGCATGTACTGTAGGGCTTATCCTTCTAGAGTGTGGCAAGTTATAATGACTCTTGTTTCCTCTTCACTTCACACTTCCTATTATCATTTTGAATGGCCCGACGCAAAAGGCCCGACGCTGTAGTGAGATAACATCATTATCTCCATTTTCCAGTCCTTTAAAATGCAATCATTTAAAATGTTGTAATTTGTTTAATTCCAGTCCATGTGTATCATGTATCATTGTCCATTTTCTGAGGGCAACTTTGCCATTCATGGCTCTAGATAATTCCAAGAATTTAGGCCTACGGTAGATTTTAATTTCAGCAGAAAGATAGCACTGGGCGAAAAGGTTCAATAGCAGGGGATATCTTTACATTAAGCGTTTTTAGTATTCTAGGGAATACAAGGTTTTCAATGCATATTTGGAGTTCTGTGGATTTGCATCATATCCTGATCAATTCTGAATCCAGATTTGGCTTTTAGACATATATGATATTGGGATGACTCCGAATATCACACATGGACATTTCCTATGGTTATATCCTGAGATAGGCCTACGTGGACAACTTATTTTCTCTATATGATGACAAATACTGACAGTAGGCCTACATGGTATATTTTCTCAGCACATACAATGCATATGCTCCTGACTGAGGTCCATATCAGGATCTTGAAATGCTTTTTGTTGTGCTAAATAAGGAAAATTAATTCAAATAAATATTATTTATTTCAAACACTAGCTAGACTTTTTGTAATCCATCTACATAAAGGAGCACGCAAACCGCAAGCTAAAAGCACTGTAACTGGTAGCCTAGCAACGATAATCACGTCTTTTCTGCTGTCTTTATTTGGGCCACACAAATTAGTTTGTAAACGTGTGTGGTCGAACTGACAACTGGAGAAATAAAGAAGTGAGAAGCTGTTCAGAAAATACCTCAAAGAAGTTAACGCTAAAGTGGGTAGCTAATTTTATATGCTTTATATATCTTAGTAACTAGAATCAAGAACGTTAGCTAATTTGGCCAGAAGCCAGTAGGGCTAGCTAGCTAGGCTTGATAAGGGGGGGAAAGCTAACTGGTAGCATATCTAACAATTAAAAAACAAAAATCCCATCAGGGATTTTTTTATACCCCCTATCAAGGTGACAGCGTAATATTTCAATAACTTTGAAAGTTTCTTCAAGTGCAGTTCCAAAAATCATCAAGCGTTATGATGGAACTGGCTCTTATGAGGACCGCCACAGGAAAGGAAGACCCAGAGTTACCTCTGCTGCAGAGGATATGTTCATTAGAGTTAACAGCCTCAGAAATTGCAGCCCAAATAAATGCTTCACAGAGTTCAAGTAATAGACACGTCTCAACATCAACTGTTCGGAGGAGACTGCGTGAATCAGGCCTTCATGGTTGAATTGCTGCAAAGAAACCAATACTAAAGGACACCGATAATAAGAAGAGACTTGCTTGGGCCAAGAAACACGAGCAATGGACATTAGACCGGTGGAAATCTGTCCTTTGGTCCGATGAGTCCCATCTGGTTTGCACTTAGTGGGACTGTCATTTGTTTTTCAACAGGACAGTGACCTAACACACATGTGTAAGGGCTATTTGACCAAGAAGGAGAGTGATGGAGTGCTGCATCAGATGACCTGGCCTCCACAATCACCCGACCTCAACCCAATTGAGATGGTTTAGGATGAGTTGGACCGCAGAGTGAAGGAAAAGCAGCCAGTGTAGAAAATAGTAAAAGTAAAGAAAAACCCTTGAATGAGTAGGTGTGTCCAAACCTTTGAGTGGTACTGTATATAGATAAAGATATCCCGTGATATTGACCTTTTTGCCCAGTGTAGTGGTCGTGTCCGAATACCCATTCTAGCATACTACATACTTAAACTGTATACTATTTACTCATCGTCCCATACTATTTAGCATGTATGGTTTAGTAAAAGGTATGCAGTATGCCAAGGACTCAACGTAGTAGAGGCTCCTGATTGGTTGAGTAGGTGGTGCGTGGCCGAGTGCAGGTGGATTTTTCCAAATTCAACACACATCCAATGCATTAACCAGCATGATAATAGCGCATTTCCAATTCAATTAATTTATCTGAAAACTCTGAATAGAATAGGCATGGAGTTGGCCAGGCCTATTGGCTGGTTATATCGTATTCGACCTATACCATAGTAGACCATATAGCCCATCTATCCTATTTAAAAAGGACTGAAGACAGAAACAGATCATTTGGTTCCATTTCAACATATTTATTAGTGAAACCAAAGTGCTGTAACATATATAAATGAAATCAAATAGCCTAGTACACACCCCAAAACTTTTGCACAGAAGAAAGTGGACAGTCAGGTGTATCGCAAATTGAGAACCGCTGGACAGCAACATAACTAAAGCACTGATCATTGGGAACGAGATCAGAATGACTGGCGAGGCTTGATCCATAAATGTAATAATTAAATATATATCCTAGCCTACAAAACTGAAACAATCCATATGTTCAAATCAAAATGCTTGATTAACATGGCATCAATAACACCCGAGTCCCCGGTTCTGACACATTCAGAAAACAAAAGATGGTTTAGTATTTAGGTTAAAAGCTCTGACGAAGGCCAATGGAAAAACAAACACTGTTCAGTGAGAGAACTGAAATTCACAACAGAAAAATACAAAAAAAAGATGTACTGTACTCATGGTCATTTTAAGGAGAATTAAAAACTACTTAGCCGACATTTGAACAACACTGCATAAGCTTCGGGCATCTTCCTAATTACTGTAAGTAGCCTAGTTTTGTTTGGCTACTTGAAGAGAACTAGGGACTATAATTCGCAGCCCACCGCTTCCAATGTATTGTGGAAAAGTGTGCATTGAATTCTACTAGATGAAGAGGCGAACTTAGTATAATATCCTGGCATTTTAACCATACTGGATTTTTTTTAATGTCGCATACTATTAAACATTCTATTTTCGCATACTGAAAATGTGTCATGCATGATTGCGTTGTTTCCCGCTATTCGTTGATTTTGGTAGTGCATCCCCATATCTAATTGATCATCTGTTGTCAAATTCTAAATTAGTATAAAAAATGGGCATTTAAAGTATATTCGATTTTCGAAATATTGCAAATTATTCAACTTTATTAGTTCGCATACAGTACTCAAACTATTTAGAATGCAAGTATGGGTTTTCGGACTCGGCCAATGTCTTAATTTAAAAGGGTATACAGTGTATTCGGGAATGTATTCAGACCCCTTGACTTTTTCCACATTTTGTTACATTACTGCCTTATTCTAAAATGTATTTTTTTTACTCATCGATCTACACACAATACCCCATAATGACAATGCAAAAACAGGTTTTATAGAAATTGTTGCAAATTTATTAAAAAAGGTTTGCCTGGAGTCTTATTGGGTATGACGCTACAAGCTTGGGTATGATGCTACAAGCTTGGCACACCTGTATTTGGGGAGTTTCTCCAATTCGTCTTTGCAGATCCTCTCAAGCTCTGTCAGGTTGGATGGGGTTTTCATCAAGGATATCTGTACTTTGCTCTGTTTATCTTTGCCTCGATCCTGACTAATCTCCCAGTCCCTGCCGCTGAAAAACATGATGCTGCCACCACCATGCTTCACCGTAGGCATGGTGCCAGGTTTCCTCCAGACTAGACGCTTGGCATTCAGGCCAAAGAGTTCAATCTTGGTTTTATCAGACCAGAGAATCTTGTTTCTCATGGTCTGAGAGTTCGTT
Organism: Brachymystax lenok tsinlingensis; assembly: GCA_030435695.1. Lineage (NCBI taxonomy): Eukaryota > Metazoa > Chordata > Actinopteri > Salmoniformes > Salmonidae > Brachymystax > Brachymystax lenok. The sequence goes on along the minus strand of CM059819.1, from coordinate 51,675,984 downwards.
AAGTGCCTTTTGGCAAACTCCAAGCGGGCTGTCATATGACTTTTACTGAGGAGTGGTTTCCGCCTGGCCACTCTACCATAAAGGCCTGATTGGTTGTCCTTCCGGAACGGTCTCCCATCTCCACAGAGGAACTCTGGAGCTCTGTCAGAGTGACCATCAGCTTCTTGGTCACCTCCCTGACCAAGGCCCGTCTCCCCCGATTGCTCAGTTTGACCAGGCGGCCAGCTCTAGGAAGAGTCTTGGAGGTTCCAAACTTCTTCCATTTAAGAATGATGGAGGCCACTATGTTCTTTGGGACCTTCAATTCCACAGGAATGTTTTGCTACCCTTCCCCAGATCTGTGCCTCGACACAATCCTGTCTCGGAGCTTTACGGACAATTCCATGGCTTGATTTTTTATCTGACATGTACTGTCAACTGTGGGACCTTTATGTAGAAATGTGTGTGCCCTTCCATGTCATGTTCAATCAAATTAATTTACCACAGGTGGACTCTAATCAAGTTGTAGAAACAGCTCACGGATGATCAATGGAAACAGGATGCACCTGAGCTCCACTTCGAGTCTCATAGCAAAGGGTCCAAATACTTATGTAAATAAGGTATTTCAGTTTTTTATTTTTAATACAAAAATGTATAAAAACCTTTTTTCACTTTGTCATTATGGGGTATTGCGTGTGGATTGAGGGAAAATTGTATTTAATCAATATTAGAATAAGGTTGTAACGTAACAAATTGTGAAAAAAGGGAAGGGGTCTGAATATTTTCCGAATGCACTGTACATACACTGAGTGTACAAAACAAGAACACCTGCTAAAGAGCCCAGGTGAAAGCTATGGTGAAAGGTGAAAGCTATGATTCCAGGTGAAAGCTATGATTCCTTATTGATGTCACTTGTTAAATCTACTTCAATCAGTGTAGATGAAGGAGAGGAGACAGGTTAAAGAAGGATTTTTTACGTTTTGAGACAATTGAGACATGGATTGTGTATGTGTGCCATTCCGAGGGTGAATAAGCAAGACAAAATATTTAAGTACCTTTGAACGGGGTATGGTAGTAGGTGCCAGGCTCACCCGTTTGTGTCAAGAACTGCACCGCTGAAGGGTTTTTCATGCTCAACAGTTTCCCATATGTATCAAGAATGCTCCACCACCCAAAGGACATCCAGCCAACTTGACACAACTGTGGGAAGCATTGGAGTGAATATGGGCCAGCATCCCGGTGGAATGCTTTCGACACCTTGTAGAGTCCATGCCCTGACGAATTGAGTCTGTTCTGAGGGCAAAAGGGTAGGGGGTGCAACTTAGCATTAGGAAGGTGGTGCTAATGTTTTGTAGACTCAGTGTATATTAAAGATGTATAAAGATCTTAAGGGTTATACATGTTATACAGGTAAACATTTCATTCTAGCCTGGCTTTATTTTCATTTACTTTGTCGATACCTAGTTTCCAGAACAGAAGTAAACCATAGTGGTGTAAAGATAATAAGAGAATAGATCGACTGGTCCTTGCTAAAATGGTTTACCGTTATACACGCCGATCTGGATTAGAATGTATGTCTACTGTAGCAAGGGGACTATAAATCCACGAGAGTAAAAATACATTTTGGAACTTTTTACCGCAACTAGCTGGTCGGGCTGTTGTTGTGTGTAGGCTACAACTTCCTGTATTACAATTGACAATGGCAACAATGGCAAAAACATCAGCAATACAAAACTTCTTTGTGTCCTTACAACTGATGTTTTTTTGATTATGATAAGGTAAGAAGCAGCACCCATATGGAAAGCTCATGTATTGAAAATATATGGAAGAACTATGCTTTTTTTCGTGGACACACTGAGTTGTGTGTCCCGTGTGGCTCAGTTGGTAGAGCATGGCAGTTGCAATGCCAGGGTTGTGGATTTGATTCCTGTGTGGGACCAGTATAAAAATGTATGTATGTACTCACAAAATGTGTGTACTCAATGAATGTACTCACTCACCGACTTAAGTCACTCTGTATAAGAGTGTCTACTATAATGTAATGTAGATGTCAATCACAGTTTGAAATGTCCGTGAGCCCCACACCCACCTCTAAATGTTCAGACAGCTGTTATTTTTCCTGAAGGAATGTGTTGCCATCCAAAAGCATTCTCATGGATAATGGCATTGTATTTGATTAGCTACCGATATTTATAAGACTGTTTTGTTTTTTACTCCACCTGGCGGTTGACATAAAAGAAAATTATAAAACTAATGTAGGGATTTGGTAATTCATGGTTGATGGTCTTTCACAGCTTCAGATATCAAGGTAGTTCGGAAAGGCTGTAGCAGTAGCTTGAGCTGAAGGAGCATCGATGATACAGACGGGCAGAGAGAAAACTTCAGTCAGATACTGGAAGACAGGCCCGGAGCTCTTCATCGGGCACGTCGTCTCCTCCTTCTCTGTAAGTAGGCTGGATCATCCATTATCAAAGTGTAGCACCCACCTGGGTGATGCTTCGGCAACTGTAAAACTGATGATGATGATGACGGAGCCTAAGCCTATGGACAGACAGAAAGACAGAAAGTAAGTATTTTGTGTCACTTAGCTCTCAATGAAATTAAAATGAGTGTTTGCCAACATTATCACCTAATTATAGTAATAATTAGTATAGCAAGCCACTTTGTGCGTTTCTAAAGGCCGTGGATATATCGAAATTATTTCTGAAATATTACTCTTTCAAGGTAGAAACAACCATCTACATTTCTAAGCATGTACTTTATAATGCTCAGTAACTAAGTAAAAGAAAACAAGCAACAGCCTAAATAAATCACGCAGTCTGGCTTTTTTTTTACTGGATTGATAGAGAATTCCAGTCGTGTAATGAGGGAATAGAACTGGAGATGCTGTTTTATTTTTCATATCTGATTACTGCGTCCAAGGCACTGGAGTTGAAATAAAAAACGATTTAAAATGTGAACGGAGCACAGCACAACACTGGGGTGTTTTATTGGAGGTTTTTCTCTTTCTCTTTCCAGGCAAGTCAACAGTTAATTAGAACAAAAAGTTGTGCTTCGTCTGTCTTTTCTGATGAGTTGGTCTGCCATTGTGTATTTATATAGAGGGGAGAACACATAATTGATTCCACATGTCAGACTAAATAAAAACTTGGGTCCTCAGAAAAGATGCTTGGACTGGATAATGCCATACCTTTCTATACAAAATGAGTTAGTACATTATTCTTGGAAGTGTGTATTGGGTGAGTGGATCTACTTTATACGGCTAGTTCCCGGCATTCGTTATTTATTAGTAGGAAAAACAATGAAAGTGGGGCGAGAACTGAGAAGGGCCATTGATTCCAACCTGTCACTCTTTCCTATTTACCTCCAAGAAAGATGTGTGGGGGAACCTACATACAGAGCCCTACACAGTCCCAACATTTATTTTTCCGTCCTCTGAGTTTAAGAGCTCTGTGAACTTCTCTTTCCAATTAATACAGTGACTATAGGAAACCTGTCTAAGGACCGTTTCCCTAAAATGTTTTCCCATTTTGCTCTCCAAGAATAAGAACCCAACCAACTAAATGAAAGAAAACCGATCACTGAAGCAATGGCTTTCTTGTGTGATTTGTTGTTATCTTTACGTTCAATAGCCATGTAAATGCTCTCTTCTTTTTTTCCAAGAATGCAAACCGAAATGGGTAACTAAATTAAAGAAAGCCCCTTCCTGAAAGCTAAGTGGTGGTTAAGTACAATCGGTGTGTTATCCTTAACATGGCAGTGTAATTGTTGAACTTAGCAGTGTGTTCATTCATTAGTGAGTACCTACCTCTTTGGGCCTACTCCTCATCCCTCTGCATTAGCTTTGACAGTAATGACTCGACAGGCTTTCCCTTTTAACTGGAGTAATGCATGCTTGTGGCAACCCCACTAAAACTGCCCCAGTAAAATGGAAACATGCTGTTTCTTCTCTCCCTCTTTCCATCCATCCCTCTCTCTGCCTGTTTCGAATAGGAGGTCAGATTTACAGCAGGTTGTCCAAGTGTTTGTTTACGTAATTGGCTTTGTGTGTTAAAGAATCTGAAGGAAATTAGCTTTTTCTTTTCAAGGTGCAGCTGTCAACAAATTGTGGACAGCTTGTGGCTTGGCATCAATTGTTTTTTGTTTGAATTATCACCAATAGAGACGTTAAGTGGTTGGAAACCAACACTCACACACACAGTTAGTTAGGCCAATTTTGGGTCATCAACTGTCACGTCAGTCAAAGTGATCAATACAAATTTAGAAAAGATACAGAACGGGTAAGATATAGAACTATGGAATAGACTTAGGGTTGTCAAATTCCGGAAACTTTCTATGAATTCCCTGGTTTTCTAGAAATCCTGGTTGGATGTTTCTGGATTTCATGCTTATTCTCTCATGTTTCCGGGAGCCTCCAACTGGGATTTTGGGAAAACCAGGGAATGTATTAAATATCCCCCTCCCCTCACTCACTGTTTATTATCTATGCATCGTCACTTTACTCCTACCTACATGTGCAATTACCTCGACTAACCTGTACCACCTCACATTTACTCAGTACCGTAAATATTTTCTTAACTTTATTTTCTCAAAATTGCATTGTTGGTTACGGGCTTGTAAGTAAGCATTTCACGGTATGATCTACACCTGTTGTAATCGGCGCATGTGACAAATACAATTTCATTTGATCTACACTGAGTGAACAAAACATTAGGAACACCTGCTCTTACCATGACATAGACTCACTAGGTGAATGCTATGCTCCCTTATTGATGTCACCTGTTAATTCCACTTCAATCAATGTAGATGAAGGGGAGGAGACCGGTTAAAGAAGGATTTTTAAACCTTGAGACAATTGAGAAGCGTTGTGTGTATGTGCCATTCAGTGGTTGAGTGGGAAAGACAATATATTTAATTGCCTTTACATGGGGTATGGTAGTAGGTGCCAGGCACACTGGCTTGAGTGTGTCAAAAATGGCATTGTTGTTGGGTTTTTCATGCTCAACAGTTTACTGTGTGTATCAAGAACGGTCTACCACCCAAAGGATATCCAGCCAACTTGACACAACTGTGGGAGGCATTGGGAGTCAACATGGGCCAGCATCCCTGTGGAACGCTTTCGACACCGTGTAGAGTCCATGCCCCGACGAATTGAGGCGGTTGAAGTGGATGCAACTCAATATTAGGAAAATGTTTCTAATGATTTGTAGACTCAGTGTGTGTTTGCTCAGGATATGTAAAACATATATTACATTTAATTTGAATCAGACATCTGTTGCAGTACTTTTTCACCTGCAAGTTAATTTTATTTGGATAGATTGCAAGTCTTATCAGGCATTTTGTACACTGCAGTTTCTTGAAAGTTATTCATGAAGGATTGAGCCTTTGGGCACTTTTCTTTCCAACTCCTCCATTCCTATCCAAAGGGTGGAAAGATACATGAGTCCCAGCTCTGTGATTCCTGACTGGCCTGCAGAGATTAGGGCTACCAAATAAATCCTAAATAGGTTCCAGTGACACAGGAAGTAAAGAGGTTTTGGTTGGCTAGCTGGATGACTGACGGCTTGGAGCTGTTCTCACCTCAGTGACCAGCAGATGAACTCTGGATCAGAGAGACAAACACACCAAGTGTATTATAGTAAACTAAAACTAAAACTAAAATGAAAACTAATCATAAAAAAAAATATTAAATCAACTGAAATAAAACTATTAAAAAACCCTTTTAAAAAACAAAAAAACGTAAAGAAAATTAAAAACAACATGAATGAAATGGAGTATTCATTAGGGTTTTCAAGCTTTTTTTTCTCATGGGATTTTACATTTTCTGAATCTGGCAGGTCACATTAAGATGAATTAAAGTCAAAGATAAACTCAGCGACATGATGTTGCCAGGAGCAGCACCGCAAATATTGGGCATGTTTGAGTGGTAAGGCTAAAGAAACCAACTGTAGGCAAATGTCGAGGAGTGAAGATGGGGGAGGTGCATCTGTGACAGTTCAAAGTCAGACACTAATTTGTTTTTTTTAACAGAAGAGCTTAGATCCTCATGGCAGTGTTGCCATTGCTTATAAAAGGTTTTCTTTATAATGTTGAAATAAACATGTAACCCCCCCAAATCATAATATAATAATGAACAGGGTTCCCAAGATGACAGAAAGGATAATAAAGCAAGCACTCTATCATGTAGGAACTATCTTCCTTTATGTGCAATCAGTGAAAGAATTACCATGTTGATTTAAATCTCAATCGGTACTCTCCACGTTAGCGTTCCAAAATACTTCAATACACTCTCAGTACTGTAATATGCTGACTGCGCAAGTGGAAGGACTTTGGGTTTCTCATTTTAGTAAAGTAAAATATATCCACTTTTCAATACGTTCAGATGACATAATACAGATCAATATTACAGATCAATATATTTCACATTGTCTGCATAATTAAAATCAAATATACATTTTCATGAGACAGTCCACTTGATCAATAGTTATTGCTCTAGTATCCTATGGTGCCACTGGTGCCAATGACATCTATAGTGCCACCAACTGGTCTGGTGCAGCCATATAAGGTTGCAGTGACTTTATATTCACAGAGCTTCTAAGGACATACAGTATACATAAGGTTTACATACCAAATGTGACCGACCGGCTCAGAGAATTTTAGAACACTGGACACTGTCTTGGACACTGTCTTGTTGGCCTAACTTTAAATTCTAATTTGACTTGGGTGCAGGTAATGTTGTTCTTTACATTACTGTCTCTGGTAAACACACACAACATCAAATAAAATATATGTTTATTTGTCACAAGCACAGGCTACAGAAGGTGTAAGCAGTACAGTGAAATGGTTAATTGCATAGTGAAGTCTTTTGTTTAGACATGTAGGTAGCTAACTAGCTAAACAATGAACCATAATCCCAATAATCCCAACATAATCCCAACGTTACTACCATGCATGAATCTTCAGGTAGCTAAAGCTAACCAACAAGGTTCAATGTTAGCTAGCTAGCTAACATTAGGCTATAACTAGCCATGCAAATGGATTTCTGAGATCCGAATAACATTACTACACAGTTCATACACGTAACGTTAGCTAGCGAGCCAGCCAGCGAATGTTAACTAACTAGTTAACAGTATGCTTTAACTTGCAATGAAAAGAGCTTTCTGACAAAATTGATAATATAATATCTGAAAATGTAGCTAGCTAGACTCTCTTACCAGTATACATGGATGGACGCTTCTCCCTCTCTGTTATGGATGCCATGGTTTAAAACCTCTTAGGAATCACTGGGGCACTAGCGCCCCATTCCCGACACTACCCGGAGAAATGTAAGGAGCCAAATTCAAAATCCAAAAGTTGAATTATTAAACATTCATCAACATACAAGTGTTGCATAGTCATCAAAAGCTGAGAGTCTTGGCAATATCACAGCGTTGTCAGATTTCAAAAGGCTTTACATCGAAAGCACAACATTTGATTGTTTGAGGATAGCACCTCTCATATTTATGCATTAGCATAAATCCATCACTAGCTCGGGTCTCACAAAACACATATAAGAGCTTAAATAAATCGCTTACCTTTTGATGATCTTCTGCTGAGGGCAATCCGAAGTGTCCAAGCAAGACAATTCATGCTTCTTTTGTTAGAAAAAGTCATTTATTATATCCATAAATCTCAGTTTGGTTGGGGTGTTATGTTCAGAAAATCCACCGTCCACTCGCCCATTGTACAGTGAAGAGAAAGCATTCAAATTATACTTATCAACTTTGCCCAAACAAATCAAACATAATTTATAATGTATCCTTAGGTATCCTTTTATGTATATTAATGATTATATTTCACACGGATAGTATCCTAAACGATATAAAAGGAAAATAAAAAGGAGCGCGCTCATGGTCTCGCGCACCGAATATCATATTGACTTCCTGGATTCTCTTACAAATTCTTCTTCTATTTGGCTCTGTTCCAAGATAAAGCCATGAAACACTGTCTAAAGACTGTTGACATCTAGTGGGAGCCATAGGTACTGCAATCTGGGAGCTATTTCACTGGAAATCGTATAGGGAGCCATTTAAAGTGAGAGAATCTCACAAAAATAAAATCTGGACAGAAATTCCTCGGGCTTTTGCCTGCTATATCAGTTCTGTTATACTCACAGACATTATTCTAACAGTTTTAGAAAACATCAGAGTGTTTCCTATCCAATAGTACTAATTATGTATCCTAGTTTCTGGGCCTGAGTGGCAGGCATTTTACTTTGGGCACGCCAGACTCTCCAAAACCGACTCTGCTGCCGCTCCCTAATAGGTTAAATCAAATCGATGTTTATTTGTCAGGTACGCCGAATACAACAGGTGTAGACCTTACCATGAAATGCTTACTTACAGGCTCTAACCAAAATTGCAATTGAAAAAATTATAATACACATATATATATATATATATTTTTTTTTGTTTGTTTAATGGTTGCCCTTAGTTTCAAGATGTAATCCGGAGACAGGTGTTTTATACAACAGCCTTCTTTGTGTTCTCTTTTCGACTCCCTCTGAATATTTGCAATCAACTGCTAGAATTTTCTCCATCTCCTTAGCTATCATACTCTGCTTCCACCGGCCATTCCACTGATTTCAAAACTCGGTCAACTTCTTCCATGACAACAACACTGTTGATCACCATTTCAGAAGACTATACAATATCTGGATCAACTGAAGTGTTTTTACATAAATCATGGATTTCCTCATCGTCTGATTCATTTTCAGAGTCAGAGAGAGTCAGCATGACACAATCTTCCTCCAGAAAGCGGAGCACACTTTTCCAGTTCTTTGTGATATCTTTCAAAAAAAGCTGCGTTAGAAGGGATTACCTACACATACTGAGCAGCTCATGTTATAGACAGAAGCATGCCACATGGCAGACCAATCCAAACTCATCTCATGTCCAGCCCGTCCATTATCTCAGCCAATCATGGCTAGCGGGAAGGTTCCTGTCTTTTCCCGTGGCTAAACCAACTAGGCTCATAATTTTACTTCTTAGGGAGCGGCAGCAGAGGTGACGGTTTTGGAGAGTCTGGCGTGCTCAAAGTAAAATGCCTGCCACTCAGGCCCAGAAAATAGGATATGCACATAATTAGTACTACTACTAATTAGTACAAAAGAACCATTGGATGTCTTCGTTAGACACTTGGGAAGCCCTCAGCAGAAGTTCTTCAAAAGGTAATTGATTTGTTTTCGCTGTGAAATGTGTTATGTGTGAACCGTGATGGCTTATGAATTTATGGTAATGGGAAAAATATGTGGGGTGCTATCCTCAAACAATCAAATGTTGTGCTTTCGCCGTAAAGCCTTTTTGAAATCTGACAACGCTGTGATATTGCCAAGAAGTAGAGCTTTTGATGACTATGCAACACTTGTATATTGATGCATGTTTAATAATTCAACTTTTGGATTTTGAATTTGGCGCCTTACATTTCACCGGGTAGTGGAATTAAGGTCTTAAGGTCTGGAGACTGGCTAGGCCACTCCAGGACCTTAATGTGCTTCTTCTTGAGCCACTCCTTTGTTGCCTTGGCCATGTGTTTTGGGTCATTGTCATGCTGGAATACCCATCCACAACCCATTTTCAATGCCCTGGCTGAGGGAAGGAGGTTCTCACCCAAGATTTGACGGTACATGGCCCCGTCCATCGTCCCTTTGATGCAGTGAAGTTGTTCTGTCCCCTTAGCAGAAAAACACCCCCAAAGCATAATGTTTCCACCTCCATGTTTGACGTTGGGGATGATGTTCTTGGGGTCATAGGCAGCATTGCTCCTCCTCCAAACACGGCGAGTTGAGTTGATGCCAAAGAGCTCCATTTTGGTCTCATCTGACCACAACACTTTCACCCAGTTGTCCTCTGAATCATTCAGATGTTCATTGGCAAACTTCAGACGGGCATGAATACGTGCTTTCTTGAGCAGGGGGACCTTGAGGGCGCTGCAGGATTTCAGTCCTTCACAGCGTAGTGTGTTACCAATTGTTTTCTTGGTGACTATGGTCTCAGCTGCCTTGAGATCATTGACAAGATCCTCCCGTGTAGTTCTGGGCTGATTCCTCACTGTTCTCATGATCATTGCAACTCCACGAGGTGAGATCTTGCATGAAGCCCCAGGCCGAGGGAGATTGACAGTTATTTTGTGTTTCTTCCATTTGCGAATAATCGCAGCAACTGTTGTCACCTTCTCACCAAGCTGCTTGGCGATGGTCTTGTAGCCCATTCCAGCCTTGTGTAGGTCTACAATCTTGTCCCTGACATCCTTGGAGAGCTCTTTGGTCTTGGCCATGGTGGAGAGTTTGGAATCTAATTGATTGATTGCTTCTGTGGACAGGTGTCTTTTATACAGGTAACAAACTGAGATTAGGAGCACTCTCTTTAAGAGTCTGCTCCTAATCTCAGCTCGTTACTTGTATAAATGATGGACTGTCATTTCTCTTTGCTTATTTGAGCTGTTCTTGCCATAATATGGACTTGGTCTTTGACCAAATAGGGCTATCTTCTGTATACCACCCCTATCTTGTCACAACACAATTGATTGGCTCAAACACATTAAGAAGGAAATAAATTCCACAAATGTACTTTTAACAAGGCACACCTGTTAATTGAAATGCATTCCAGGTAACTACCTCATGAAGCTGGTTGAGGGAATGCCAAGCGTGTGCAAAGCTGTTATCAAGGCAAAGGGTGGCTACTTTGAAGAATCTCAAATATAAAATATATTTTGTTTAACACTTTTTTGGTTACTAGATGATTCCATACGTGTTATTTCATAGTTTTGATGTCTTCACTATTATTCTACAATGTAGAAAATAGTAAAAATAAAGAAAAAGCCTTGAATGAGTAGGTGTGTCCAAACCTTTGAGTGGTACTGTACGTCATCTGACTGAGTCTACCTTTAAACCTAACCTAACTGATGACCTGACCCATCACCTTACGCATTACTGCCCCACAGTGGCAAGAAGTGACATCCCCAAAAACACAAATCCTATGCAACACATCCACTGCATTCGGAAAGTATTCAGACCCCTTAACTTTTTTCACATTTTGTTACTTTACATCCTTATTCTAAAATAGATTAAATAAATAAAAATCCTCATCAGTCTACACACAATACCCCATAATGACAAAGCTAAAACAGGTTTTTAGACATTTTTGCAAATAACAAAAAATGTAAAAGAAATACCTTATTTACATAAGTTTTCAGACCCTTTGCTATGGGACTTTAAATTGAGTGCATCCTGTTAACATTGATCATCCTTGAGATGTTTCTACAACTTGATTGGAGTCAACCTGTGGTAAATTCAACTGATTGGACATGATTTTGAAGGTCCCCAAGAACACAGGGACCTCCATCATTCTTAAATGGAAGAAGTTTGAAACCACCAAGACTCTTCCCAGAGCTGGCCGCCCTGCCAAACCGAGCAATCGGGGGAGAAGGGCCTTGGTCAGGGAGGTGAACAAGAACCAAATGGTCACTCTGACAGAGCTCCAGAGTTCCTCTGTGGGGATGGGAGAATCTTCCTGATGGACAACCATCCCTGCAGCACTCCACCGAACAGGCCTTTATGGTAGTAAAAGGCTCATGACAGCCTGCTTGGAGTTTGCCAAAAGGCATTGAAAGGACTCTCAGACCATGAGAAACAAGATTATCTGGTCTTATGAAACCAAGACTGAACTCTTTGGCCTGAATACCAAGCGTCACGTCTGGAGGAAACCTGGCACCATCTGGCACGGTGAAGCATGGTGGTGGCAGCATCATGCTGTGGGGATTTTTTTCAGCGGCAGGGACTGGGAGACTAGTCAGAATTGAGGGGAAATGAATGGAGGAAAGTACACAGAGATCCTTGATGAAAATCTGCTCCAGAGCGCTTAGGGCCTCAGACTGGGGTGAAGGTTCACCTGCCAACAAGACAACGACCCTAAGCACACAGCCAAGAAAATTCAGACGTGGCTTCGGGACAAGTCTCTGAATGTCCTTGAGTGGCCCAACCAGAGCCCGGACTTGAACCCGACGAACATCTCTGGAGAGACCTGAAAATAGCTGTACAGTGACGCTCCTCATCCAACCTGACAGAGCTTGAGATGATCTGCAGAGACGAATTGGGGAAACTCCCCAAATACTGGTGTGCCAAGCTTGTAGCGTCATACCCAAGAAGACTCGAGGTTGTAATCGCTGCCAAAGGTGCTTCAACAAATTACTGAGTAAAGGGTCTGAATACTATTGTAAACTGTTTTTGCTTTGTCATTATGGGTATTGTGTGTAGATTGATGAGGGTGAAAAACGTTTTAATACATTTTAGAATAAGGCTGTAACGTTACAAAATGTGGAAAATGTCAAGGGGTTGGAACACTTTCTGAATGCACTGTAAATGGCTCATAGTGTCACGGTGTGCGCTACTGGGGTGAAATCAGGTGCAGGAGAGCGGAACGTGTCGTAAAAGTGCACACTTTAATGGCACAAACAAACAAAAGAAGGAACGCAACAACGCGTCAATATTCTAGGCCACAAATAAGAGTGTCTAGCGCCACGACATAAATACAGTCCAGGTGAATCACAAAATACAAATACGGGATAACAAACGTTACCCGGAGAAAATGAGCCTGTACTATACACACATGTAACAAAGATTAATTCCACACAATGACAAAACATATTCACCGGAAATAAATACATGCCGCAATCACTGGAATACAAACCAGGTGCGGGGTGAACAAGACAAAAACAATTACAACAAAATAACAGCTGAGCGGCGATGGCTAGAAAGCCGGTGATGTCGACCGCCGAACGCCGCCCGAACAAGGAGAGGAGGCGACTTCGGTGGAAGTCGTGACACATAGCCTCCCATTCATAGACCACTTTCTGTCACTAACATTAAAACTGAAACTAAGAAATATAAAAACGAAATAAAAATGTTTTGATAAAACTTTAACTAAATAAAAACTAGTAGTTTGGATCTGAAATCTAACTGAAGCTAAACTGAATTTCAAATAAAACTATTAGAAATAAAAGCTAAAACTATAATAACCTTGACACACACAGACACACAAAAGAAACACACCTCACAGACGTGCATGGGTGGCCACCTCCTTAATCCCTCTGTTAATGTACTCTTTATCTTTTTCCCACCTTTTTTCAATCTTGTCAGGTATCACTATTTAAGTGGAGAAATGTGGTGCTTCTAAAAAGGTTTGGTTGAGGGGGGATGAAAAAGGAAGAGAGAGAGAGAGAAATGAAGGGAACATTGGAGTGCTGTCTCAGAGGGATGTTATCTTGGATCGGAGATCTGTCTGTGCATTCGTACCTCTCGGATTTCTGATGGTGTTCCGAACTACCTGCTGGCCTGACCTCAGATGATTCCGATCTCGTGCCGGCTAGAGGAATGACATGCAGGAGCGATTCTGTAAAGCGATAAAGTCACTGCACAACTTTATAAAGAGTACACCTGTTTCCTATGTACACAGAGGAATATACTCTTATAGGTAAAGGTCCAGCTAATGCATGCCAATGAAGCAGCACAAGTTGCTGTTTCTGTGTAGAAGTTGCCCACAGGCACACATATCTAGGATCAGCTTCCTTTTTCACAAATGCTAACCTTAACCAGTAGGGTAGAAAAGGACAAACTGACATTAGATCAGTATCCTCAGGGGAAGGCAATCCTGATATTTGAGTTTAGAGCAGGTAGACGAGATCCAGCCAATCACTGATTATGATCAATTAGCTCAGTTGTTTCATTAGTAGAGTCAGGTGTGCTGCTTGGATGGAACTAAACCATGCATTACCTGCTGCACTCCCAGTCCAGAGTTGACTATGATGTAAGGGTAACTCCCTCCTACTCCTGAAGTAGCAGGCAGCTGCAGGGTCCCATTCCCCTTCCATTTAGGCTGTGTTCATTAGACCTGAGAGGCAGGCTCAGACAGCAGTGCAGATGTAATGTAATGTGAGTATCTCCTCCACCCATGAGAGAGGCACTTATCATTAATGTGGATGCTGTAATTAAATCACTACAGCATAGTGCTGATGCAGCTGTTATCTGCGTGGTCCCCATGTTAAGTAGCTCTATGGTCTCAGTTGGATCTGTTGGTTGTGTTCAGGTGCTACAGGTACAATTCAGTGATATGACTACTGCATATCTAATTCTACTAGATAGGGAGGGAGTAGGTAGCTGTTTAGTGGATATCCCAAATATAAATACAGTAAAGTACACACACTGAAGGGTAAAGTTTTTTTTTTTTAAAGCTAAATAGTGTAAAATTGCACAAAGAAAAACGGCAAACTTCAAATTTGTATAGGCCTCCCCCTTTGAGGAACAGTAGAGGGGCAATAGAGAACAAAGGAGGAAGCCCCTCCCCCACCAATTTGAGATGTCTTTTGTTAAGTAAATCAGGTGTTAAATGAGGTGAAAAGGAAACTGGAGCAGGGCTTTAATAACAGTTCAGCCTTTAGTTTTCCATCTGGTCTACAACCAATGAGACAGGCTCTTATCAGTAATGTGGAGATCAAGAAACAGCTGGTGCTGTTACCTGTGAGGTCACCTTCTGGGTTGAAAGTTACAGCAAAACTACACTGACACCTCGTCGTCCATTTTCAATCAATATAGAGAGCAATAGTAATGGCTTCTTTTTTTCTTTTTTTTACCCCTTTTTCTCTCCAATTTCATGGTATCCAATTGGTAGTCTTGTCCCATCGCTGCAACTCCCGTATGGACTCAGGAGAGGCGAAGGTCGAGAGTTGTACGTCCTCAGAAACACAACCCAGCCAAGCCACACTGCTCGCTTAACCCGGAAGCCAGCCACACCAATGTGTAGGAGGAAGCACCGTACACCGTGCCAGTGTGCATTGCGCCCGGCCCGCCATAGGAGTCGCTAGTGCGTGATGGGACAAGAACATCCCTGCCGGGCCAAACCCTCCCTGGACGATGCTGGGCCAATTGTGCGCCACCCGTACAATTGCATCTTTTTGTAGGTGCTAACTCCGCCATGGATCGTTGGACAAAGCCTATAGGAAAATTTATGTTATTTTTTCTTTTTTTTTGGATAAACGCCGAAAATAAGCTCTGTGGTAAACACAGGCTTAGGAGATATTATACATTTTGTTCTATTAAATAATCTTCATCAGTTAAAGTCGCTTTTTGTGAATTTCAAAGCATTTATGTAATTTAAAAAAAAAAAGTACATAAATGCTTCATAATTCATAAAAATAAGGTTAACTGACTGATATTACCTCATAGAACAAAAAGTATAAGATCTCCTAAGCCTGTGTTAACCCCAGACCTTATTTTCAGTGTTTATCCAAACCCTATTCTTTCCCCATTCATTTTTGCCCTATAAATAGTTGAACAAACCAGGTACAGTGCATTCGGACAGTATTCAGACCCCTTTTTCCACATTTTGTTACAATTTGTTACTTATTCTAAAATTGATTAAATATATATTTTTCTCATACCCTATAATGACAAAGCGAAAACAGGTTTTTATACATTTTTGCAAATGTATTATAAACAAAAATACCGGTGACGTAATGTTAGACTGGGGTGCATCCAATCCCGCCAAAGCTATGAAAACTGGAAGCATCAAACTCTAAGGGGGAGTCTACCTGGTAGTATATGTTGTGTTCAGTACTGCAGCATGGGTGAATTGAGCCCATAGGGGCAGATTTACCTGTGAGTTAACTGTGGGCATATATCTGGTATGTGCATTTACATTACGTTTCCAAGCTACAGTCTATACTGCAATGTCTGTACACTTGACTAGAGCTCTTCAGCTCAATTGTAGGAGTCAGTTTGCAATGGTGGGCTAGTGCAGAGGGTTTACATTGTGAGGATGTTGGCCTCATGAGATGGGCTCTCATCTTCATTGGCTCTCGTCAACTCAAGCTGTTTTCTAAATACCTCCCAGTAGGAGACTCTCTAAAGAGAAGATCAGTACAGCATGCATATGTTTTAAAACACAGCAGCTATTTCTGTGGTAGAAGAATGTTGTGGTTATGACAATCTAATATAGATCTTAATATGATGATATGGTGTGTTTTGGCCAATAACCCAACTTACTGTACACGCTCAAAATGTTTTGAGGTAGGTTGAATTTTGTGGTCATGCAAATTTGCTTAACAATTTTTTATTGAATTTTGGTTGCTGTAACACTCAAACAGAACACAGTAAGACCGTACATGGGTCTTTCTATAAACTAGGGTACCAGTGAGCATTTGTAGTGGACAACTGTTTGGAGCTGTTACAAACTCATTAATAATAATTTGAATTTTTATAAAGGGGTGAAGATAGATACATTCAATATAATTCATGAGTATTTGGAACCCTTTCTCATGCTTGGAGTCTTCACAGATTTGGCAAAAATCTTGTGACATACAACACTACCTTTCTTTCCTAACATTTGTGATACTGTTGTTTGTTGTTATATCATATACACTGAACAAAAATATAAATGCAACATGTAAAGTGTTGGTCCCATGTTTCATGAGTTGAAATTAAAGATCCTAGAAATTTTCCAGACGCACAAAAAGCTTATTTCTCTGTGACCAACAGATGCATATCTGTATTCCAAGTCATGTGAAATCCATAGGTTAGGCCCTAATGAATTTATTTCAATTGACTGATTTCCGTATATGAACTGTAACTGTCAGACTCTTTGTTGTTTGGAGATATCAGAAGTCAGTGCACTGTTACCTCTCAACATTTAGTATCTCCCTATGTTAAGATGTGAAAACAGTTTTTATGGGCACACATATCCCAAAATTTGTACGTGTACGTTTTTTTAATAATTACGCATAAAAGTAGTTTCATGCACGTTTGACATCTAGCTGTTAGGTACATTATCACACAATATCAGCTGATTCAGGAAAGGATTTTCTGAAGGACATTCAAGTGATAAATAGCTTGCGTGATACTGCACGCGATTGAATAACAGCCAAAGTCCGGCAATTAATGTTGATCTCGAGGATTGACAGAACATTTTGGTGTCTGTTACAGCAGTCAAGATAATTAGCCTACTTCGTGTGCAACATTAAATCAAGATTCCTGAGGTAAGATTACGGTCCGCGTTTGTTTTGATCGTTTGTTTTCTGAGTTAAAACAGAGCAATGGGGAATGTGAAAATGGTATGTTTATTTTTTTTTGAATAGATATTGAAAAATAAAGAAATTGGTTGTTTTTTCCTTTTTGCATATAAAACAACTTGATATTTCAGTGTTCAAATGTGGGTGGGTTAAATGTGGAATGCCTGGTCAAGTGCACAACCAACACTTCCTGTCCTTTCAAAGTAGGTCTCCTTTTTAACTCTGTTCTATTAATTAATTTATGTATCTATTATCTATTAATAATTGATTAATAGCTGCCCATACTGTGCCACAGTGCCAAGATAAGGTAATATTTCTCAATTTCTGCATAAGATTTAGTGACTTATTAATGATCTGCTGTTACTGTAAATGGTTAGCTGACTGATATATCCTAGCTACCTAGCTAACCATTGGTAATCTTATTCAATGGTGCTATACAGCCATAACAACAGTATCTATTGGCAGATTAGAGATATGACCTAGCTATAGTTAGTCAGTGGTTGCACATCTAACTAGCTGGAATGAAGCAAGGGTGTGAATAGAAGACACCTAAATATATAATTTCACTGTTTACAGCAGGTCTCCAGCTACCCATACCTGTCTAATCAGCCTGATAGGGTGCCTTGGGCGTGGAATTAAACAATAGCAATGGAATTAAACTTCCAAACAATGCCTCAAGTGTCGTGCTGTAAGTCCACCACACACCCGGGTTGTGGGGTCCTGTCCAGAAACAACCCCTAGCCCCAACTCCTAGCCCCAACCCCTCTCACCATGTCACCACCCATCAATCGCTTGCAGTAAGGGCTAGGGGTTGTTTCTGGACAGGCCATGGGTTTTATGGTAGCTCAGTCAGTCAGCCTGGCACTGTAATCTTTTTTTTATAGGTGTCAAATACTTGCCTCCGCTGTCCTTGGGAAAATCTCAATTTCATTGATTCGTTGGATCCTCTCGCCTCGTCTCCTTCTCCAAACCCATTTGATGAGAAGGTCAGAGGTCCCTCCCCTCTCACCTTCTTATCCAATGGGTGTTGAGAAGGAGGTGCAGAGAGAGGACATGAGGAATGAAGGAAATACATTCGAGATTATCCCCTTGTTTCCTCCATTCCTCACCTCCTTCTCAAAGCACATTGGGGGAGAGGACTGAAGGTTCCTCCACTTGGGCTCCAATGTACTTTCAAGGAGAGACAGGGAGTGGAGGAAACAAGGACAGAAGAAGAAAGAATGTGATGTCTAGTTTACACACACACACACACAGCTTGAAGAGTTTACTGATTATAATGATTTCATTATTGGTTATTATTATTGTCAATTGTTTTATTGACAGAACCCATTGTATTACATTATTGCATACAATTATTATATCAACTATTAAAAAATATAACATCTGATAAAGATCTTAATGATGATAAAGTATTTAGTAAATATCAAAAATGTTCCCACTGTCAAAAGTCACTCTTTAGCTAAAGGATTCACCCTGTATTATATTAATAAAACAGGGGGCTTTGTTCAGTAGAGGAAGGATAGAGGACGGATATCACTCTTCTTTCTCTAGTGAAGGATTTGTTGTCTCGTTCGATTGCAGACACAGATCCATCTTGGCCCAGGCGATTTGCTCAGCGTCACAATCCAAACTGAAATGTCACTTCAGCTCTCTGCCAACTCTTGTCAAGGATCGCTCCCACTCCTACCTGTCCAATACCATACACACACACAGGTCATTGTAAGGGCTATCCAACCTCACCTGTTCACTACCATCTCTCAGGAAGCTCCCTGAAATTGTCTGGCCTAGCTCCAATTATACACACACACACACACACACACACACCTTTTTTTCCCATCACCACAAGGGTAAGCAAGCAATTTCAACCAATCTGACACCTTGTATAGGCTCACTCCATTCTCTCTCTTTCCTCTTTCTCTCTCATCATCCACCACCCTCCTTTTCTCTCCTCCTCCTCACCTGTCAGGATGCAGAGGAGTCCATTTCCTTGTGAGAAGAGGAACTATTTGCAGTTCGTTAAGGGTAGTTCTACTGTTATGTCCTGCTGAAGACTCTGGACAGAATCTATTAATACATTCGTCCCCATTGGTGAGTGAGCACAGTGGTGTGAAAATGGTTATTGCTGGGGCAATATGGCTGTGGCTTAATTTGTTTTGTTTTTGTCACATACACCAGATAGGTGCAGTGAAATGTGACCCGTTTCAGGAAACTAGGCGTATGTCGCAAGTCATGACTTCACAGGAGTGCCTTTTTATTTTTTTATTTCTTTTATCAAAATATGTTTTTTGTCAGAAATGCCTTCTGGAACATGTGAACTTTCATGTGCCTTAATAACAAACTTGTATGCCATCTGTAAATATGAATGAAATTGTTAAATTACGAGCCTTGTTGGTTAATCCACAGAAAAAGACAGCAACCTTCCCACTAGCCATGAGTGGCTGAGATAATGAGTGGGCTGGACATGCCGAGAGAGGAGTTCGGATTGGTCTGCCATGTAGAAGGCTTCTGTCTATTTGAACTGGTCAGTCTGTGTTGGGAATCCTGTCGAACACGGCTTCTAAAAAAATGTATTGTGTAGTGGAGCTGCATAAGTGTTGCTCTTCACTTTCTGGAGGATCGAGTTTTGAAATCAGTGGAATTAGAGTATGATAGCTAAAGAGACGGAGAAAACACCTGTCTCCGGATTACATCTTCAAACGAAGGGCAACCGTAGCATGCCATCCGTGACAGAGAGACGATTCATCATGCATGATGATGTATACGGATAAGATTCTAATTTTGACAGAAAGTGGTTTCATTTCAAGCTAATGTGTACTGTTAGCTAGCTAGCTAACGTTTGCTGGCTGGCTCCCTAGCTAATGTTATGTGTATGACGTTATTATTTGTATCCCAGAACCGTTTGCTTTGCTAGTTAGAGCCAAATGTTCACTAGCTACCATTGAACCTGGTTGGTTAGCTCCCAGCAGATTCATGCAGGGTAGTAATGTTGAGGAACCTAGCTAACATTAGCTAACATTACGTGACGTGTGTGATCTTACACCTTGTTTACCTAGCTAGGTTAAAAGAACGTAATGAAATTGTTGCCATCAGAACTGGTTAGGCTGTTTTCATGTTATCCAGAGGTAAACAAATCATAGGCCACAGCGTCAAGTGTGCGCACTGAACGCTCCGAGAGTGAAACGAGATGGGTGGGGCTAAAGCTTAAGAGGGTGTGAACGATGCTGAATGGGTGTAGACAAAGAAGAGCTCTTCACTAGGCACCAAAACTATTTAAAGGCCATTTTCTCAAAATTGAGTTTACAAGTTTATCAACATTCAAAGCAGAATTACTTTCCCATTGTTCCTACAAAAAATGCAGTGTATGATATACCATTTTGTAGCTCTGAGTCTTTACTTTTATCCAATGTAAAAAACACAATTTCAAATGTTGCTATATAAGACCAAATCCAGGTGGTGAGTCACACATGTGTTGTTTTATAAGATTAGCCAATGAAGTATGGTGCACCTGGAGCACGTCAACAGATGTTTCACCATGTTGGCTTAGGTATTCAAACCAACGACCTTTTGGTTACTGGCCCAATGCTCTAACTGCTAGGCTAATACTAGCTCTCTTTTTGTCCGTTTCACATTCACTGACAGGATGGGTCTCCTTCAAATGAGCATATGTCACCAACTCCCCATCTGGGACACATGAGGGTTTCATCTTAACCTTGTGTCACCAAATACTACACAGTCACCCTCTATGTCCCAATCTGGTCGGCATATGGCTGGTTTATGACCACTGGCCAGAGAAGGCCACTGGCCAATAGCAGACTGTTTAAGACTGAGGACCCACCATCTGCTTTGCAGAAGATCACAGCTAATACTCTTCATGATGATGCAGATCATAGATAGCACCTCTTAATATGATGTTTATGCATCAAAGCTTGCAACATGAAACACACATATTGCATGAATTCAATCACATTCCTCTAAAACTAGTGTGATCTCAATTAATGAAATACACACGTACGGTTCTTTACAGCTTTGTAAAAGCAAATGAGAGGGAAGGAAAGCAAAGGATGGTTGTTAGCAGAAAACAGGGGCTAAATATCAACTAGCTCTCACAGTTTCACGTCAGAATTTGACATTCATCCATGTTTTTCAAACATCAAATTTCTAAGTTGTTCCAAACGTCAATGTGTTTAAGGTTAAGTTTAGGCACTAACTCTGAATGGTTAAGGTAAGGGTTAACTACTTAGGGAGCAGTGGGATGTTTGAGGATAGCACCTACAATATTTACCATTAGCATAAATTCATAAATCAGCGCGGTTCACACAAAACCCATTTCACAGTGAAAACAAATCCCTTACCTTTTGAAGAACTTCTGCTGAGGGCTTCCCAAGTGTCCAACGAAGACATCCAATGGTTCTTTTGTTAGAAAAAGTCATTTATTATATCCATAAATCTCAGTTTGGTTGGCGCGTTATGTTCAGAAAATCCAACGTCGAATCGCCTATTGAAACGTGAAGAGAATGCGTTAAAAAATACCTATAAACTTTTCCTAAACAAATCAAATACCAGTTATAATGCATCCTTAGCTATAATACCAGTTATAATGCATCCTTAGCTATAATTGCCTTGAAGTCAATGGGGAGAGTGTCAAACAGAGCAAAGGTCACCAAAAACTGCATTTCCGGAATGATTTTCCTCAGGTTTTCGTCTGCTATATCAGTTCTGTTATACTCACGGACATTATGTTAACACTTTTAGAAACTTCAGAGTGTTTCCTATCCAATAGTACTAATTATGTGCATATCCTATTTTCTGAGCCTGAGTGGTAGGCATTTTACTTTGGGCACGCCAGACTCTCCAAAACCGTCACCTCTGCTGCCGCTCCCTAAGAAATTAAGGTTTGGTATATGCTTAAAACTAACATCTCAAAAACAACTTTCTATTGCTGGATTCAAACACGCAACCTTTGGCACCAGAGGCAGATGCTTAAGCCCATCCACAATGCCCTAACAAAACCGAAACCAACTTGAAGGTAACAGTGCTCACTGTTGCCCCTAATGGCCGGTTTCCAAGTAATCTCCCAACGTCCTCAGACATAGATCGACGTGCAATACTGACTTGTGTCACAGGTGACCTGGCTGCTAAAGATTGTGTGTCCATATGTCATGATTGTTTTTGTTTGAATTTGCATCTTATCGGTAAGAACATCATGCCTTAACCCTTGTGTAGTCTTAACATTCTGTATACTCCCCTTGTCCTAAGGGTAAAAAATGACCCGCCTTCACTAAACCCCTAAAATAAGGCAGCTTAATTGAATTTTAAACCCCAAATCTATTTTTCATGAAGAAACAACCTGTCATTCATCACTGACTTTGTGAATATCTGGATTTTCCCTCTTCACAATGCAGAACGACTGAATTTAGTCAGTGGACACCACTCATTTTTATTACAACACACCTGTCATGATTGTTTTCTTTACTAAAGTAGAGGTTTATCATTATTATTATTGCCAAAGGTACTGCATGGGTGTAAACATATATTTTTTAGCAAGAGATAGTACTTGTATAGCCTAAGAAAGTAGCAGAAATATGCAGAAAGTAGTTTTGAATGCATTTTATTGAAGGGAAACAATAAAAGTCTTGAACTTTCTTGGCAACATAGTGAAATATTCTTATATACTGTACAATGAGGAATTCAACTACAAAAGACTAGTCTTCTCCCATTTTTTAACCATTGCCCCCACCAACAAGGTGTATAAACAACAACAATAAATAAGAATAAAATAAGATAATAGATACAAAACAAAAACGTGAAGAACATGAATCAATCAACTCTAATTAGCACATATAGAACAGTATGCAAGTGTGTGTGCATCGACTTTGCAGATGTATTTCTCACATGTGCAGCACATAGTATTTGTTTTACAGTCCCTCTTCGGGAGGGCAGAATTGGCATCTCCTCCTTTTGCCTGCCCCAGCTGCAGCCTCAGGAGGATCAGTACAAGATTCAGCCCCCTGAACAGCTTTCACAAGCACTGCCGAGGCTTCTTTGTGGGGGAGGCGCTCCCTTCTTTGAATGTGTGGGGTTACAAGTGTCTTTCCAAGATGCTCCAGGAACACCCTCCTGTTCCGCTTATCAGGCATCCAGGTACGGTCGATATTGTTCCATATCACGAAGGCATTGTATGAGGACACATAAATGATGTTATGGAAGATGCCCAGGGGCCAGCAGGCAGTCATCCTCCTGCAGCTGTAAGTTCCAATCACCTTGTCCAGGTTGTCCATGCCTCCTTTGTTGTGGTTATTGTTCAGGATGATGGCTGGCTTCCTATCCTCATGATCACTGATCTCAGCCATTTTGTGCAGTGTGCTCAGGAGGACCACATTCTTGTTCCTCTTTGGGAGGTAAGAAACTAGAGTGGTGGTGGGTTGAAGGCAAACTTTGATGAGAAGGCTTCTCTCCCCCTTGTTGCGAGGAGTGCAGGGGGGAGCTCAAGCTTGTTCTTTCTATCTGTGCCAGGCATGGTGATCAGTTGCACACATAATCTCAATTTCTCATTGTGTGTGTGTCTTTGTGGTGTGTAAATTATTTTATAACTGCCAGGTCAAAAATGACCCTAAGACAATCTTTGTACCCTGGTGGTGTACAGCTTCTTATTTTCTTTCTTTTAACCAGGCAAGTCAGTTAAGAACATATTCTTATTTTCAAGAACGGCCTAGAAACAATGGGTTACTGCCTTGTTCAGGGGTAGAATGACAGATTTTTACCTTGTCAGCTCTGGGATTCGATCTCGCAACCTTTCAATTACTAGTCCAACACTCTAACCACTAGGCTACCTGCCGCCCTTTCATGGAAATATGAACAAAGGCGATGTTTAACTTTTTCTAATATTAAGGTCACTCCAGGAAAAGTAATCAAATTTCAAGTTGAAAAAATATCATTTACAGGGGTTTCTCTGCTGTTAAACATAGTGGCAGGTCATTTTTGACCATTAAGACAACACAAGGGTTAATAAGAGCGATGTCTCATCCTTCCATCCTATTTCGCTTGAGTATTTCTCATGAAACTTTGTTTGTCTTTAAATATCCATGGTTATAAGGTCTTTGTTTTCTTCATGAGGTGTTTTGATAGTGTTTGAGACTGGAAAACTGGAAAACCTTAGCATTGACAGTGTTTCCTCCTACACATCATTATGTTGGATCTATGACTGTTTCTTTTGCAGATAAAAGCAAAACAATATCAGAACTTTCTAATAAGGTTGACATCATCAGATTCTGGAGTCCAGCTTGTGTAGGTTGAGGTATTTATTATTATTGTGTGTGTGCGTGTGCGTGTGTGAGTGAGAAAGAGAGAGAGAGAGAGAGAGAGAGAGAGAGAGAGAGAGAGAGAGAGAGCATTGTGTGTATGTTATTCTGTGTGTGCATCTGTGTGAGTTTATGTTGCATACAGTGCCTTCGGAAAGTATTCAGACCCCTTGACTTTTTCCATATTTGGTTACGTTACAGCCTTATTCTAAAATGGATTAAATAACACATTTTCCAAAGCAATCTACACGCAATACTCCATAATGACAGAGCAAAAACAGTTTTTTGACATTTTTGGAAATGTATTAAAAATAAAAACAGAAACACCTTGTTTGCATAAGTATTCAGACCCTTTGCTATGAGACTTGAAATTGAGCTCAGGTGCATCCTGTTTCCATTGATCATCCTTGAGATGTTTCTAGAACTTGATTGGAATCCACCTGTGTTAAATTCAATTGGACATGATTAAGTTCTCACAGTTGACAGTGCATGTCAGAGCAAAAACCAGGTCGAAGGATTTCGCCATAAAGCACCGAGACAGGATTGTATCGAGGCACAGATCTGGGGAAGAGTACCAAAACATTTCTACAGCATTGAAGGTCCCCAAGAACACATCCTCCATCATTCTTAAAAGGATGCTTGGAACCACCAAGACATTTCCTAGAGCTGGCTGCCTGGCCAAACTGTGCAATCGGGGAGAAGGGCCTTGGTCACGGAGGTGACCTAGAACCCAATGGTCACTCTGACAGAGCTCTAAAGATCATCTGTGGAGATGGAAGAAACTTCCAGAAGGACAACCATCTCTGCAGCACTCCACCAATCAGGCCTTTATGTTAAAGTGGCCAGATGGAAGCCACTCCTCAGTAAAAGGCACATGACAGCCCACTTGGAGTTTGCCAAAAGGCACCTAAATAAGATTCTCTGGTCTGATGAAACCAAAATTGAACCCTTTGACCTGAATGCCAAGCGTCACGTCTGGAGGAAACCTGGCACCATTCCTACAGTAAGCATGGTGGTGGCAGCATCATGCTGTGGGGATGTTTTTCAGCGGCAGGGACTGGGAGACTAGTCAGGATCAAGGCAAAGATGAACGGCGCAATGTACCGAGAGATCCTTGATGAAAACCTTCTCCCAGAGCTCTCAGGACCTCAGACTGGGGTTAAGGGTCACCTTCCAACAGGACAATGACCCTAAGCACACAGCTAAGACAATGCAGGAGTGGCTTAGGGACAAGCCTCTGAATGTCCTTGAGTGGCCCAGCCAGAACCTGGACTTGAACCCATTTGAACAACTCTGGAGAGACCTGATAATAGCTGTGCAGCAACGCTCCCCATCCAACCTGACAGAGCTTGAGAGGATCTGCAGAGAAGAATGGGAGAAACTCCCCAAATACAGGTGTGCCAAGCTTGGCTAACCGGGCTATCTGCATTGTGTCCCGCCACCCACCATCCACCACCCACCACCCACCAACCCCTCTTTTACGCTACTGCTACTCTCTGTTCATCATATATGCATAGTCACTTTAACCATATCTACATCTACCCTAATACTACCTCAATCAGCCCGAATAACCGGTGCCTGTATGCAGCCTCGCTACTGTTATAGCCTCGCTACTGTATATAGCCTCGCTACTGTTTTTTTTTCACTGTCTTTTTACTGTTGTTTTTATTTCTTTACTTACCTATTGTTCACATAATACCTTTTTTGCACTGTTGGTTAGAGCCTGTAAGTAAGCATTTCACTGTAAGGTCTACACCTGTTGTATTTGGCGCGCACGCGACAAATACACTTTGATTTGATTTGTAGCTTCATACCCAAGAAGATTCAAGTCTGGTACTTCAACAAGGTAGTGAGTAAATTGTCTGAATACTTCTGTAAATGTAATATTTCAGTTGTTTTTATTTTTATAAATTAGCAAACATTTCTAAAAACTTGTTTTTCTTTGTCGTTATGGGGCATTGTGTGTAGATTGATGAGGCAAAAAATGATGTAATCAATTTTAAAATAAGGCTGTAACTTAACAAAATGTGGAAAAAGTCTAGGGGTCTGAATACTTTCTGAAGGCACTGTTTATAATCCTGCATTCAGTACAGTACCTTTCCTGGTCTCCTCACATTCGCAGCCAAGTGAAGACTGGCTATGGAATAGTGGCCATAGTTTCTTGGCAGAGGTACAGAATGTTCTAGAAAGGGCTTAAGTCCCATCTGTTCTGGTGTTTATAATTAGTGGTGAACACTGAGGGAGGAAATTAATCCAATTTGACAAAACACCTCTAACAAACCGCATAAAATGGCCAGGCACGGTGATTAGAAACGCTGCACAACAGAATGAATCATCCACAGTGTCCCAGTAACAGTCATTTACACAATAAAGAGGAAAGCAGAAATGGAGAATGACACTGCAGAATTACACAGTGAGAGTAGACTTAATGGTTCTCTTTTCCCCTAAGACACACAGATACATAAACACACACACATGCGCACACACATGTGTGAAAAAACGTGTACACACACACACACATTTACACACACATGTACACACACCCTCAGTAGTAAGAGAGAGTGGCAGAGGTGGTCGAGGCATGCTTGGGTAATGACGTGTAAGTAATGTGTAAGTAAAATATCCTCTCTCTCAGACAGAAGCAACGCTGCAGCCCTCTGGCTGAATTTAATCCCCATATTCACCTCCCCGCTCCTCTCTTAACCTATCAAACTGTAGCCTCTTATGATGCCAGAGGGATGATACACCTACTGTACCCTCAGCCACACACACAAAACCTTAACCCTAAACGTAACCCTAAAATAACCTTTTTCCATGTGGGGACCGGCGAAATGTCCCCACTTGTCTGAATTTTAACTTGTTTTACTATCCTTGTGAGGACTTCTGGTCCCAGAGTGTTGATCTCACCATATTGTTAATTACAGAAGCAGATTGTGAAGCTTGACTTAAAAATGGCAGATAGTTTGTGACTGTGGCATGTTACCAGAAATGTGTGGTTGCATAGATAGCAGCAATCTTGTTGTATGTGTGGTTGTGTATGTGCTGACACTGTTTTCAAGAGTAAATTCCCGAACTACAATTCTCACTGTGACATTCACATAAGACATTGGTTTCCATACAGTGTGGAATCATATTACAGTAACCAGGTGAGGTCCACCAGTCATGTCTCCACAGCCAAGATTAATTGACCATCTCACAGGTTTGGCCCGCTGTGTGGTGTCCATCATCACCTCATTACATAGGCATCGCTCACTGTCGGCCTACACGCACACTACCACATTGCTCACTGTCAGCTAGTTCTAGGAGGTGTTCAGACAGTCACTCTATGAATGACTCAGCCGAACCTGAGATGCACTACACAGCACATGATACAGCTCACACATGTTACAGCTCACCAAATCCCTGCCGTGCCTCTCCTCCACCTTCACATAGATGTAGCGCTCATTTTGTGTGTGGTAACCTAACCTTATAGGTCCACTATGCCTGCGTCTTTTACAAAAGTAACCCAATTCTGATCTTTTTCACGAATTGGTATTTTGACCAATCAGATCAGCTCTGAAAAAGACCCACTGTGAAAAGATTGGTCAAAAGACCAATAAGTAGAAAAATATCAGAATTGGGCTGTCTGTGTAAACGCCGCCTAAGTAGACTAGACTACATCACCTTCTGTTTCTTGAGGGGAAGGACCTCAACCTTAAAACCTGGCCAGATCATCAGACGAGGCAGTTTTAGAAAATGCTAAATGGCAGTTTTGTCACAGCGTTGAAATAGTTTCACAGGGGTTAGGAAATGGATGACCGTTTCATACACATAAAATACTCTATCCTGTCTAGCCGACCACCAGACAGTCTCCGCACTGCGTCCCTGCGGAGCTGGAGCCTGCTCCCAACCCCCACCACAGGCACCTGCAGAAAAAGAAAGAAAGAAAGAGCCAAAAAGCAAGGATGCAAATTCCTAAAACAAAACTACAACAAGGCAAGAGTATTTAAATATGAGAACATGCACGAAATCATATCACTACAAAAACACCTGGTAAGAAAATACCCCCCACCAACACACTAAAATGTATGCAATGAATAGAGCGCGGGAACGTCAACCTAGCTTGCCCTACCAAGACACAGTGCGCGCCGGATCATCTGCGGGCGGTGGCCGCCTGGAGGGAGAGAAACAGACAATCCACAAGATTAGTGCAGAGGAACGAGAGCTCCGATAGATGAAATTTACAGTACTTTGTTGGAGCTTCTGTAGCCAACAATCTGGGAAGCACTGTTAATTCAACCATAGAAAAGCTAAACAATTCAATCACGCACACAACAATGTTTCTGTATATATGAACACTAAAGGAAAAAGTGATTTGTACATGTTTTGCAAGTGCTGTACATGCGCCTGGACTGGCTCCCTGTCCACCATCCCTCCTATTGGACTTTAGTTACGAGAGGAGTTAAGGCCTGTAGTCCGGCCGTCCCTCCGTGTCCTGGATCAGGCGATACCCTGGCATACCCTAAACACAACACTGGATTAATTCACATCACAACATTTCACACATTATGACATGCGACAGAGAAAATGGGTGTAAATACCTGGACTACAGATCTCCGCACACACACACAACCCCAGCACAGCGGCACGTTACCTCTCTCAAACCATTCTGTGTTTATTTATTTTTCGGGCAACCAACTTTAAGGGGCATTACCACCACCAACTGGACTGGAGTGTGGACCAGTGACAGGGAAGATCCAAATCCTACCCGCTATTCTCATCTCCCTGAGGAAACCAAACACAAAATTAAACAATACATCCCCTGAAGATTGTCAGCAGTTCACTTACGCTTGGCTCTTCAACACCATTACTCCTCAAATCTAATAACAATCACTCCCATATTGCTGGCACTGAAATAGCATGTGTTCCACTGTCTCCATCTCCTCCTGTCATTGATCACACTTCCCTGTCAGATGTTTTTCTACCAATTTCAATGTACTGCTGAGCCAGTCTCAGCCTTCTGATTATACTTTCTTCCCTTCTCTCTCGACCCGAGGACCTCCCTGCCCAGCTTTTCCTGGATCTTATACAGGTGTCTTCCCTTTCTCTCCCTGTTCCAAACTCTTACCATTTGTTTTTAACCACTGATTGACATTTCCTTAGTAACACTAGCACATTTGAGAGCCTGCTTGGCGAGAACATCCACCCTGCTCATTCCCCTCTACTCCCACATGAGCTGGTACCCAGAGGAACCTCACAAATACCCCCATCGGTCTCACCCTAAACAGGCACTGCAAAATGTTATACAATACGTCTTGTCTGCTCCGTGACACAGAATAATTTAAGCTCAATAGCGCTGCACATGAGTCAGAGCAGATGACTACCCTGTCTGGCCTCATATCCTCCACCCACTCTGTAGCCAAGAGCATAGCCAGCAACTCCATTGTGTATACAGACATTGTGTCACTTCAACCTGTAACTCAGGAACACTAAAAGCTGCACCTGTTCTCCCTTTTTTAGGGTCCTTAGATCCATCAATGAATATATTCCAGACAGCATAGTACTGTGTTCCTAAACGTTCACTTACAATATTTACTGGATCTACTCCTTCCTCACCAGCTCTTACCCTCTCTAGCAACCCCAGGGCTATCATTGGCTGAGGACTCTCTCAAACCAAAGCGTAAATGCCTTTAAAATACTCCACACTGCCCACTCATTCACACCTGTGGGAAGTTAGAGCTGATTGTTTATGGGTCTCTACTATGGGTGCACTACTGTGTGGGGAATGTAGGTGTCAGCCAGGTAAACACTCATGCTGGACTGGGCTTGGGCACCACATGTGGTTGGTTCTGTGTGTGTGTGTGTGTGTGTGTGTGTGTGTGTGTGTGTGTGTGTGTGTGTGTGTGTGTGTGTGTGTGTGTGTACCAGCTAGAACAAAACATACAATCTCATATCCCCACCCACCCACACACGCATTCACATACACCTCCTACCCTAAACCTGTCTTCCCATCCCACCCCTTGTTATAAAGGTGTTGTGATGAATTGAGTTGTTTTATAACACCTATGTGACTGTTTCTCCAATCCCTTCCGTACCGACTTACCACCACCACCACAGGAGAGAGGAGAGAGTTAGACACAGGGCTGGCCTGATGACAGACTATAAATAATATCCCTGTGTGTCAGTGGAGAGGTAATGTATGGCTCTCTGCAGCTGTGTAAATAGGATCATGGCTAATGTGTTTCTGTGTGAGTGCGCGTCTGCACATGGGGTGTTCGGCTACGTGTCGCTCGGCCAAGATTTGTTAGTCGGGAATGCGGGCTTATAGCCGTACATTTTACCTTCATAATAATGAGTGGGCTGGTAAATAATTCAAAGGGAATTCTACATGCAGAACGATGAGTTATTGTGTTTTTGTGGATCCATTAGTCTTCATAGGGGCTAATCTGTTCTGTGGTGTAATGGGGTATATGGGGTTCTGAGAGTATAATGGGAGTCAATGGCATACTCTGGATGTGACTATCCCTTAGGTTCTCTCTCACACACACACACACACACATTTTCTGCAGATTTCACAGAGCAATAGGGGTTCACAATTAAGGCCCATAAGCCTGAATGAATTCACTGGCTCCGTTCCTCACCAAAATATGCCTATTTATCTAAGTAAGCTACATGTAATCTGCTCTATATGACGTGACTTCAATGTGAATAATGTGATTTAAGAAGCTTCTCTCAATATTAATGCGCAAAGTGGTAATGCACGTCAGTTTGATACTCCTGGTATGTTGGTCATACATATTCATGCTCTGGGAATCAAATCAAATCAAAGTTGATTGGTCGCGTACCCAGATTTGCAGATGCTATTGCAGGTGCAGCAAAATACTATGTTTCTAACTCCTACAGTGCAGTAATACCTAGCAATACAATAACAAAAGACATTAATAAATAATTGTATAAATAAAAAATAAGATAGAGGAGGGAGGTTTGCCGTAAGTGCATTCGTCTTCATGGCAGTCTGTGAGATGCATTTTGGCTTTGATCATTAGGTTAGGCTTCATGACAGATTAAAGAGATCATAATCAGGCTAATATGGTAAACAGCTTTGACAAAGTGCCATTCTCTAAAATCACAGCAAAACCAGAACAGTCTGCCAGAAACACAACTCAGGTGCACTTACAAACGCTCCATAATTGGTTGTGTCCACTACTATTACAGTTGAATGACCGATTCATTTTGAAGTTGATTCATGTATACCAGTGATCACAAACCATGGCTATGGAAATCCACAAAATATGCCTTTGTGCCAGCGATTGATTGTTTTCATCACTTAACCATCAATACCTTGAAATGCTAAATCAGGTCTGTCACTACTTTTCTCTAGGCTAGACCAAAGACCTGCACCGCTCTCCGGGAACAGGATTGGAGACAATTACTTTACAGTCCATATATAATGGATCCTATTGTCTTGAGAATTGAACAAGCATCAACCAAGGGAATCAATCAAACCCCTTTGAAGTGTTGATGCTCCAAATGTCAACCAGGTAGATTGTCATGTATTATTGACAAATGACAGCTTATGTTGTAGTAAAAGTGACTATTATTTCTCTTGTCAGACCAGACCATATTATTCTCCTCTGAAGTGGATTTGGATAAATGGCTTCATTAGCAGTGCTTGACTTGGGATGGAAGAAGTCAGTCCATTAGACTATGTTCACCGAAATTCACAAATGACATTATGCTATAGAGACCTCTGATTAGTCACTGTTAACGGTTTATTAACATTTTCCATGACTCCTCCATGACTTGTAACCAAATTTTCGTAACTATTATAATAGCCTACATGAAAAAATAAGCATTATTGACATTGGAAAGCTGCTTTGTCTGATCCCATGTAGACTGACCATCTCCTGCCGTTGTCAAGGCACTTAGCCCTCCACATAGAACTGCACTGTTTGTCACATGTGGTCAACCCTCCATCTGGAGAGCTCCTGTGTGTGAAGGTTTGGCTTTTTCAACATTACAACCTAATACTTTTGTCTTTAGAAAAGGATTCCCTCATTCAATAAATCATGGATCAAATGGATAAGATAGGCAACTTAAAAAAAAAGTATTGTATCTAACTAGATGTGTTTATATATAAAGTTCATATATCCATGTTTCTTCGAAGATCTATGTACAGCAAGTTATTTGTCAATTAGGCTATTAGAATATTTTTTACGTTGTCGCAATTACATGGCTACTGTTTAAAAGAGGGGACGGTGCATATTTATTTAGGCTCTACAGTGCCGGTGGAAAGGCAACAATGAAATGAATGCTTAGTTAGCTATAGTTAACTAGCGTGATAACTGCTACAAGTTATGTTTTGAATTGGTGATCTAGTTATCTTCTCTGGGAGCAGTGCATGAGGTGACCGTTTTGGAGAGCCTGGCGTGCCCAAAGTAAAATGCCTCCCATTTAGGCCCAGAAAATAGGATATGCATATATTTAGTACCATTGGATAGGAAACACTCTGAATGTTCCACAACTGTTAACCATTTGTCTGTGAGTGAATCAGAACGCATATAGCAGGCAAAACCCTGAGGAATCTCTGTCCTGGAAAAAGTGATTTTGACACATTGCTCATTTGGGAACCCCTCCCTATTGAAAATGACCATATACGTATAGGCATATGAATGCAGTACACGTCGCTTCCTTATGATGTCAACAGCCTCGAGACGGTGTTTCCCTCCATTTTGGATGAATTTAGAGCAGAGAAAAAGACCAAACAATGAAGACCCTCTTTCTGAGAAAAGTTCCCGTGGCGCGCGCACGAGAAGTCACGGAGTGTCTTTTGTAGCCTCGTTATTGATCAGTTTATATTCCGGCTGTTTTATAATAGTAAATATACGTAAAAGTGTTCCTAAGGATACATTTAAAACTATGTTTGATTGTTCTTGGACAAGTTTATAGGTATAATTTGAACGAGTTCGCGTCGCGTTTCATGGACTAGTGGAGGCTGTCGTTTCTGATTATAACGCGCGAACCAAATGGAGGATTTATGGATAAAATACGTTACTTTTTCTAACAAAGAACCATGGATTGTCTTCGTTGGACACTTAGGATGACCTCAGCAGAAGTTCTTCAACAGGTAATTGATTTGTTTTCGCTGTGAAATGTGTTATGTGTGTGCCATGATGGCTAATCGATACATGGCTATTGGAAAAATATGTGAGGTGCTAGCCTCAAACAATGAAATGTGCTGCTTTCGCCGTAAAGCCTTTTTGAAATCTGACAACGCTGTGATATTGCCAAGAAACATAGCTTTTGATGAGTATGGAACACTTGCATATTGGTGGATGTTTAATAATTCCATTTTGGGATTTTGAATTTGGCGCTTTAGATTTTCGCTGGTAGTGTCGGGACGAGCCCGCTAGCGACCCAGCAATCCCTGACTGGTTATTCTGTCTGTCATTATTTTATACCTGCTGCTAAAACGTTTTTTTTATTGATTGATCATATTTATAAATGTGTTCTCATGACATTAACAACAATTATGAAACTAATTTCCATAACTTTTCATGACCTTACAAACTCTAACTTGACGACTTGGAACAGCACATCATGCCATTCAGGCTGGCACATTTTCAATCTGCACAATCTCCAACAGACTACTGTCACTCACAGATTCACAGACTAGCGACAAGTAAACTTGAACAAAGTGGAATCAGGAAATGAATGCCCACTCTACATTGCTATTAAATGAAGATCTCACCTTAATTCCGTTTTGATCAGCCTTTTTTGCCTCAGTGTGTGAATCTGGGCAAGTGATAGGCTACTTTGTTTTTATAGATGAGCCAGTATGAAATTCCCCAAAAATTAGAAGTGCCAGTACAGCGTTCTGGACAGCTCCGGCCCAAGTCAAGCCCTGTTCATTAGCAGACAACACTATGGATTCTGGGAGGAGGGAGAGAAGGGGTGAGAATTAAGCAATAAGGCATGAGGGGTTGTGGTATATGGCCAATATACCACGGATAAGGGCTGTTCTTATGCACGACGCAACGCAGAGTTTCTGGATACAGCCTTTAGCCGTGGCATATTGGCCATGTATCAGAAACCCCTGAGATGCCTTATTGCTATTATAAACTGGTTACCAACATAATTAGACCAGTAAAAATGTATTTTGTCATACCCGTGGTATACCACGGCTGTCAGCCAATCAGCATTCAGGGCTGGAACCACCCATTTTATAATGAGCTATATATACTGAACAAAAATATAAAAGCAACATGCAACAATTTCAAAGATTTTACTGAGTTACAGTTCATATGAGGAAATCAGTCAATACAGATATGCATCTGTTTGTCACAGACACTTGAAAAGAAATGACCCACACAATGGGCCTCAGGGTCCCATCACGGCATTTCTGTGCATTCAAATTGCCAATCGATTAAAATGCAATTGTGATCATTATCCGTATCTTATGCCTGCCCATGCCATAACCCCACCGCCACCATGGGGCACTCTGTTCACAACATTGACATCAGCCAACCACTCGCCCACACGGCGCCATACACATGGTCTGCGGTTGTGAGGTCGGTTGAACGTACAGCCAAGTTCTCTAAATGTTGGAGGCGGCTTATGGTGGAGAAATGAACATTAAATTATCCGGCAACAGCTCTGGTGGACATTCCTGTAGTCAGCATGCCAAGTGCAAGCTCCCTCAACTGTGGGATTGGGTTGTGTGACAAAACTGCACATTTTAGAGTGGCCTTTTATTGTACCCAGCACAAGGTGCACCTAAAGGACTAAAATGTCCGTGTAAATCAACCACATCCTCCATCCCTCCGTACATTAACTGAGTCACTCTCCATGAAGATCCTCCATCAGCAGTGGCTGTCTCACACACTTGATTTAACTATTGAACAGAGGCTATAGGACAAATGGATTCATCAGACAGACAGACAGCAGTGTTTTGGTTTACATCCCTTTTTACATCCCTTTCCAAACACACTGTGTTTACTTTGGGAAATCAAAATGTAAATTTGAGCCCGCAGAAATCCACAGATCGAGAGTATGCTTGGTTACCTTCAAGTGTCAGTCAACAAACACATGGATAATATTGTGATGAATACAGAGAGGCCCCTCCTCAGTCAATGAGTCCAAGCCTAACAGAAATAGATTTGTTTTACGCTGTGTTTCACAGACTGTCCTGGTTATCTTTCTCTAGAGACCACCTACAGTTGAAGTCAGAAGTTTACATACACTTAGGTTGGAGTCATTAAAACTCGTTTTTCAACCACTCCACAAATTTCTTGTTAACAAACTATAGTTTTGGCAAGTCGGTTAGGACATCTACTTTGTGCATGACACCAACAATTGTTTACAGACAGATTATTTCACTTAGAATTAACTGTATCACAATTCCAGTGGGTCAGAAGTTTACATACACTAAGTTGACTGTGCCTTTAAAAAGCTTGGAAAATTCCAGAAAATGATGTCATGTCTTTAGAAGCTTCTAATTGACATAATTTGAGTCAATTGGAGGTGTACCTGTGGATGTTTTTCAAGGCCTACCTTCACACTCAGGGCCTCTTTTCTTGAAATCATGGGAAAATCAAAAGAAATCAGCCAAGACCTCAGAAAAATAATTGTAGACCTCCACAAGTCTGGATCATCCTTGGGAGCAATTTCGAAACAATAGTACGCAAGTATAAACACCATGGGATCACGCAGCCATCATATCGCTCAGGAAGGAGACGTGTTCTGTCTCCTAGAGAACGTACTTTGGTGCGAAAAGTGCAAATCAATCCCAGAACAACAGCAAAGGACCTTGTGAAGATGCTGGAGGAAACAGGTACAAAAGTATCTATATCCACAGTAAAAGTCCTATATCAATCCCAGAACAACAGCAAAGGACCTTGTGAAGATGCTGGAGGAAACAGGTACAAAAGTATCTATATCCACAGTAAAAGTCCTATATCGACATAACCTGAAAGGCCGCTCAGCAAAGAAGAAGCCACTGCTCCAAAACCGCCATACAAAAGCCAGACTACGGTTTGCAACTACACATGGGGAAAAAGATCGTACTTTTTGGAGAAATGTCCTCTGGTCTGATGAAACAAAAATAGAACTGTTTGGCCATAATGACCATTGTTATGTTTGGAGGAAAAATGGGGAGGCTTGCAAGCCGAAGAACACCATCCCAACCGTGAAGCACGGAGTGGCAGCATCATGTTGTGGGGGTCCTATGCTGCAGGAGAGACTGGTGCACTTCACAAAATAGATGGCATCATGAGGAAAGAAAATGATGTGGATATATTGAAGCCACGTCTCAAGACATCAGTCAGGAAGTTAAAGCTTGGTCGCAAATGGGTCCTCCAAATGGACAATGACCCCAAGCATACTTTCAAAGTTGTGGCAAAATGGTTTAAGGACAACATTGGTATTGGAGTGGCCATCACAAAGCACTGACCTCAGTCCTATAGAAAATGTGTGGGCAGAACTGAAAAAGCGTGTGCGAGCAAAGAGGGCCTACAAACCTGACTCAGTTACACCAGCTCTGTCAGGAGGAATGGGCCAAAATTCACTCAATTTATTGTGGGAAGCTTGTGGAAGGCTACCTGAAGGCTACCTGAAATGCTACCAAATACTAATTGAGTGGGAATGTGATGAAAGAAATAAAAGCTGAAATAAATCATTCTCTCTACTATTATTCTGACATTTCACATTCTTAAAATAAAGTGGTGATCCTAACTGACCCAAGACAGGGAATTTTTACTACGATTAAATGTCAAGAATTGTGAAAAACTGAGTTTAAATGCATTTGGCTAAGGTGTATATAAACTTTAGACTTCAACCGTAGTTCCCATTGCTCTGTGAGAATTTTGAATATTAGGAGAAGACTAGTGGTCTGAGTTTTCTTTATTCAGGTACAGGACTTCCCCAGAAGTCATCCATAGGATTAGAGAATCAGCCAAACAGGGTGATGGAGCGCACAGGAGGTTGGTGGCACATTAATTGGGGAGGACGGGCTCGTGGTAATTGCTGTGCAGAATTCGTGGAAGGTATGAAACACATCAAACACATGGTTTGATACCATTACTTTCGTCCCGTTACAAACATTATTATGAGTTGTCCACTCAGCAGCCTCCACTAACGGAGGGCTATTAGGAAAGAAATGGGTCAGTCAAGTGTGTGTGTTTGTGTCTGTGTGTTTCTGTGTGTGTGTTAGGTGAGACACGGACCAGTGAGGACTCATCGGCAGAGCTAGGACCCCAGAGGACAGCAACATCTGCCAGACACATCGTGGCCTCGTCCCCCCTGGGTGTCCATGTGTCTGTCAGCACCTCGTCTGTCCAGGGATGAGGTGAGGATGAGGGGTTAGGATGAAGGATAAGGTTGAGGGGTTGGAGGGTTGACCGGAGGGAGCAGGGGGACCTTGTTCACCCCTGGAACATTGGTTTGACAAGCCTATCCGCTGCTGGCCTATGACCTCAGACTTGGCAGGTGTGTGTTTGAGAGAGGGGGGGATGAGAGGAGGATGAGACTGGGGATGAGATTAGAACACTGTACATAGCCATAATATGACATTTTAAATGTCTCTATTCTTTTCAAACTTTTGTGAGTGTAATGACTACTGTTCATTTTGTATTGTTTATTTCACTTTTGTTTATCATCAATTTTACTTGCATCGGCAGTTTAAATATGTTTCCAATGCCAATAAAGCCCTTTAAATTGAATGGATTGGGAAAAGAGAGAGACAAGGAGAGAGGGTGAGGACCAGCAGAAGAAACATTAACAGCCACACACACATTCTCCTGATCTGTGTCTCAGCTAGCAGCCATATGGATTTCTTCAGGAAGCACCAAAACACAGTGGTGAGGTTACAGGCTGAGTATAACAATCACAATCCACTATACAAAGTGAGGACTCAGATGAGAGCCAAGTTCCAGAGGAGACTGTGTATATGTATGTGTGTGTGTTACTAGTTACCTGTCCAAAATTGTAATCAGTAACATAATTTTTGTATTACCCAAACTCAGTAAAGTAATCTGATTACATTTAGATGACTTTCCCCTTAAGAGGCATTATAAGAATGTATGTTACCAATTAAATTACATCTATTGCAGGATACATCAATGTTCAAGTTTACATAGCTGGCCATGTGTGGATGTTACATTTTACTTTATGGGTTGGTTATGTAGGCTTCTTCTAACCCATCACTTTCTACTACATATAATAATATGATTAAATTATTTATTTACATTAAAAACCAAGGTCTATCAGAATTCCAGTCGTTCCAATAAATGTTATACCCCTTGATCTTCAAGAATAGGACTTGGAAATATGGAAGAATAGATTAGCCAAATTGTTTTACCTGAGCATGACCCCAAAATGAAGGATTTATTAGCCAGCCCTACTATCTTGTTTATGATTTTGTTATCATGGAGGACTGATTGGGCTCATTGATTCGAGTTGAAAAATAAATGCTGCGGTCATGGAATGACATGCTTTGAGCACTACTGAAAAGTGCTATTTACATGTGAAAAATAAATGGCATATGCTGCATTTGCTATAGGCGTATTGTTTACCTTTTTGTTGGTGACACTTTGATATCTTGATAATATTCAGCTTAAAAGTTTAAAAGGGCAAATCCACAGATAGACAGAGCTATGGATGCAAGGACTGACCATCCATAATATAAAAAATATTGTTTTACAGTTTTTTACGATTGCTTACACACTAAAATTAAACTTTTCCCACAATTAGCAAAACCTTACACTCAAGGAGCAAAACACAAGGCTAGATTTGCACAACTGTAAGCACATTGTCAGCTTCACACTATTTGAAAAACATTACACACAGGGATTTGCAAAACACTAAACACACTTGTATACATCAGACACAGAAGTATATCATGATGTCACTTCCTTGCAATTCCAAAGCACTGACTGTCAAATTACCACACCTATGAGCCAATCTGTTAAACACAGCCATCAGGTGCACAAACACATGATTGCTAAATTGTAGACACACCAATCAGGTTTAAGCACTATAAAAATGCAGCAGGTAGGCTCACCTGCCTTCAACCAAAATGGAAGGAGTCAGAAGAAGAGTGAGGGTGAGAGGAGGAGTACACAGAGGAGAAGGAGAAGGAGGCGGAGGCAGAGGCCGAGGAAGACCTGAAGCAGGAGGAGAACGTGCACAAAGAAGAAGAGGACCAAAATTATCAAATGACATTCGTGCAACACTAGTGGACCATGTTGTGAACCACGGATTGACGCTGAAGGAGGCTGGACTGAGAGTTCAGCCAAATCTTATCAGATATACAGTGGCATCTGTCATAAGGACTTTTCGACAGGAAAACAGGTAAAAGATCTGTCTACAGTTACAGTAATCAGCCGCTTATTGTATGCACCATATCAGCACTTGTGATACCCCTTCCTGTGACATTGTACAGTAAGTTACATGTATTATTCTCTACATAGGATTGAGGGTCGGGAACGACAAGGAGGAAGGGGGCCCATATTCACACAAGAACAAGAGAGAGAGATAATAAACATGGTTTTGGCCAATAATGCTATCAGGCTCAGAACTACAAGCAAACATTATCGGTGACCATGCCATTTTCAATAATTTCCATCAGGTCTCTCAGTCAACACTGGCACGCATCCTGAAAAGACATCAGGTTCAAATGAAACAACTTTATCGAGTGCCTTTTGAGCAGAATTCAGAGAGGGTCACGGCTGCGGCATGAGTATGTGGATGTTTGTATTGTTCACTTTAGCACTGTGATGTTGCATACTGCACACATGACTTTTTTACATTGACTATACTAGACCTATCCTGAACTACACAATCTTGTATTTTACTGTATTTCAGAGAGTTTGGCAGATGGATGCTAAAGAAATCCTGCATGAATTCATACATATTGATGAGGCAGGGTTCAACCTCACAAAAGCAAGAAGGAGAGGCAGAAATATCATTGGCCACAGGGCTATAATCAATGTCCCAGGGCATTGTGAGGGTAACATCACCCTTTGCGCTGCCATTTCACAGCATGGGGTTCTCCTCCGTCATGCCAAAATGGGCCCTTACAACACACCTCACATTCTCGCATTTTTGGACCGATTGCACCACATCGTCACAGCAGGTAATGAAATGCACCAGATGCAATACACTGTCATCTGGGACAATGTGTCATTCCACCTCTCTGCTTTGGTCCAGAACTGGTTTCAAAGGTCAAAGTCAAAGTCAAAAGTCAAAGTCAAAGTCAAAGTCAAAAAGTCAAAGTCACCATTATTAGTCAGTTGTACAACCGAATGCCTTCAACCGAAATGTGTCTTCCGCATTTAACCCAACCCCTCTGAATCAGAGAGGTGCGGGGGCTGCCTTAATCGACTTCCACGTCTTCGGGCGCCCGGGAACAGTGGGTTAACTGCCTTGTTCAGGGCAGAACGACAGATTTTTCCCTTGTCAGCTCGGGGATTCGAACTTGCAACCCTCCGGTTACAAGTCCAACGCTCTAACCACTAGGCTACCTGCCGCCTGGTTTCAACACCATCCACAGTTGACAGTACTATACCTTCCACCATACTCTCCGTTTCTAAACCCTATCGAAGAGTTTTTCTCTGCATGGCGGTGGAAGGTTTACGATCTCCAGCCCCAGGCTCAGGTACCCCTCATTCAGGCCATGGAGGACGCCTGTGACCAAGTCGACGCCGCAGCTGTGCAAGGACGGATTCGACATTCAAGACGGTTCTTCCCTCATTGTCTTGCTAATGAGGATATTGCTTGTGATGTTGATGAAATTCTCTGGCCAAATCCAGCTAGGCGAAGAGATAATGTATAATATGTTTACTGTAGTATTTTCTGTACAATATTGTCCGTTTTTTTCAGATAATTTTTTATGGTTATTTACTGTAATTGTCACCTGTACTGGATACAGTATTTTACGTTTGTCTGTTGTGTGCTGAGCTAACAGTGTTATGCACACTACTGTAGTAGCATGAAAACTGGGACATGTGTTGTTGTGATTCTCCATGTTGACTGATTTGGGTATATGGAGAGAAATAAATGATATTTTCCTCAGTCTGCAGCTTTGGTCTTGTGTAGTGTTTGTATAGTTGCACTTTCTCTGTGTACTTCATTTACAGTACTCTAATCACTGAGAATTAGACTTGCTAAAAGTGTTTTAGGTTAGCAACAGCAGTGTGTAACTGGTTCAAAAAGATTAAAGTCATATGAAATGTGTGTTTTGTATGGTAACAAAATATTGTTTTTATGCAGTCGTGTATAGTTTTGACAAAAGTGTTCCGTTTTGCAAATGATCTGAAGTGTTGTGCTACTTAGGTGTAGGGTTGTGCTAAATATGTGTAGTGTTTTGACAAACCGGGCCCTGTTTTCAAAATTGTGCTTAAACAATTGAAAAAAAAATGTAAGCTATACAGTGTTTTCTAACATTTTACAATGTTTACAAACATTGGGGGGGAAAAAAGCGTATATTTTGGATTGACAGTGTAACAGTTGAACTAAGTTCATGAGGAATTTATAAACTACATTCTTCAAGAATCAATGGCTATATGTCAAAAAAAGTTATGTAGCAACTACAGATTGCCCCTTTAGGTCTATCAAAAGTGTGCAAGTTTGAGCATGTGTCCATTAGGCCTATGGATATTTTTTTTTGTATCCGCATGAATTAGACTGAGCAATAAAAGCCCCACTTTTATTCCATAGGCTGGGATTCACACTATGCAGCTGTTGCAAGAGCGCATTTTCCAATGGCTGTCCCCTGGTTTCAAAAACAATGATTGATAGGCAGCTTAAACTTTGTGAATTCAAAAAAGGATTGGGTTCAAAAACACATTTAGATTTGTGAACAGCCATTCACAACAACCACAATCCATAAGGCGGAAATAACGAAATGAGAGAGCAGCAGTGTGATTCACATCGATGCGCTATGTACTGTAGATATCAATAATAAGTGATATCCGTATCGCTGTAGACTACACCACTGCTGTCATCCTTACCTCGAAGCGTTTATTCAAGTTGGGTAATCTTTGGATGCCGACAGCAGTCGCTCCATTGGAAGACGTGTTGGACTGTAGCCTACAAAAGCCTATTCCTGCTCTTTTCCCGCGATCCATCAAACACATTTGGTATGTCATCATAGTGGTCTCTGACGTGTTGTCAGACTTGCTCAGGTGGAACAAACTTAAACTTGTGCTTTCTTTCAATGCTGATCTGAATGTCATTGAGAAAATAGAGAAGTGTCAAAGATATTTTTTTTGCAGACATCCTTTCTGAATGTAATAGTAATCATCTAGTTTTTATAAGTATCTATAATTTGATTAGAATATTTTGGCTGGTATTGTAACGGATTAAAGGGACCTGTTTTTTGTAATCCCTAACATGTAATCCGCTCCCCAACCCAGTGTGTGTGTGTGTGTGTGTGTGTGTGTGCGCCTCTTTGTCTCCTGTCTGCGTGAGTGTGTGGCTGTGTGCGTCTGAGCGAACAACTAGATGGGGGACAGTCACCCCTCCACTCCCAGTGAGTGATGAGTCAGGGCTTTGTTTACTGATACATTAGAGCAGAGACAGCATTTCCTCGCTAGCATCCCTCTGTGGCCAATTAGCTGGTGGCATTTCAGCTCTCATTCCCCTACTAATCATCTCAGTCAATCAGATGTGCTTCACATGAGGTGGATTCATCCAGAACCACATAAAAGGCTCATGGTTTAGTAAGTGTCTCGAAGATGAGCTAAATCTGTAATTTGGCTACTGTAACAGAAAGAGCTTTATTTGAACATTGTTTGAAGAACAATAATATTATGTTTAAGTGACCGGGGCATCTACTCGTTTGACCCTAAACAATGATGCGGTCCAGATTGAGGTGTACTTGGTAATGAAAAATACATTACATTCTACCCTATCTATACTCTCTGTCCCTCAATATTTCTTTCTCTTTTTATTTTGTACACTTCAGGTCTACTCTTTTATTCCCATTCTGTATATGTCTATCTCTATCTCTTTTCTCTCCTGCTATTGTCTTTCATGTTTTGTCAATTCATTCGTTTTCGAGAGCGCTCGCCTGCCACTTGTTGCTGGTGATGTAATCTTGGTTAACCCATAACTAAAGTCTTGTGTAATTTTCAGGTGCTCGATTAAGTTCTGGGTCCAGAAGAAAAGAGAGAACAATGATCGGAACCGGAACGAAGAGCTCCAACCTCTCTCTTTGCATGTTACGGGCAAGTCTATGGGTCAAAATATCCCTTGCCCTTCTGAAATTCGAAAGATGCTAACACCTGCGAAATCGGGATTTGTCCAAATCACCGGAACTAATGCTGCTTGTTATCACACGCATCCCGTTGTATCATTACGGAGCTACAGTACCATTTATGTTTACGTAGTCTGTCCACGAGAGATGAGAGAGAGCATGGCCTCTTGTTCATGATAGTATCACTAGACCAGCGGTTTTATATTCTGAATGTGAAAAGGCAAGGTTAAATAGAAGGAGTTTATTGAATAAGGTCAATGAGTAGTACTCATGCCTATCCCAACCCAGTATGTTCTTGCTCTTCCCCAAATGTTTTTGTTTGACAATTCCAATTATTTTTCATGTGAAACTATATGAATACAATTGAGTATTTTCTCTCTAAATGGATACATAATGAACAAACAAGACAATATTCATATGTTGTCAATCTATCACTTTTACGAGCACATAATGTTAGACGTGCTAAGAAAATGGCTGTCAACAACATGTCCAAATGTAAGAAATCTATTTTTGTCAGGAATGTGTTTATGGAAATGTGTTCGTGGTTGCTGTCATCTTCTCCACCCCGTGTCATCACAACATGTCATTTGATTATTCATGCGTGAATAGATTTATATTACAATAGATTTTTTTCATCAGTCTTTCTCCAGCCAAGCGTTAATTTTGCCATCTCCTTGAAGAAGTCTGAATATTACTGACAAGTGGTAGCCTAAATGTTGCAACAAATAAGTGCATAACTTTAAATTTCCTCTGTCAAGTCCTTTATTGTCTTGAGTTAACAATTCAGACACTTCTAAAGAGCTTTGGTTTTAACAGAGCACAGTCTTGTCTGTTTATAAACTATAATTTTCAAGGAATAGAACCAGAACCGAGAACAAAAGTGATTTATACTGTTCCGGAACATAACCGTTACTTTAAAGCATGGGAACCGGGTGGCAGGTAGCCTAGTGGTTAGAGCGTTTGGCCAGTAACCAAAAGGTTGCTGGATCAAATCCCCAAGCTGACAAGGTAAAAATCTGTCATTCTGCCCCTGAGCAAGGCAGTTAACCCACTGTTCCCCAGGCACTGAAGATGTGGATATCTGTTAGGGCAGCCCCCTGCACCTCTCTGATT
The DNA here is from genome assembly GCA_030435695.1 of Brachymystax lenok tsinlingensis. Taxonomy (NCBI): domain Eukaryota; kingdom Metazoa; phylum Chordata; class Actinopteri; order Salmoniformes; family Salmonidae; genus Brachymystax; species Brachymystax lenok. Next base: position 51,631,263 of record CM059819.1, on the reverse strand, counting down.
CAGAGGGGTTGGGTTAAATGTGGAAGTCACATTTCAGTTGAATACAGTCAGTTGGACAACTGACTAGGTATCCCCCTTAATAACATTATTTTACGCTCCGTGCATTTTTTTACAGTCCCACAAAAAAATCGACAAAGCGCCTATGCAAAGCCCTCACTGTCACTCAGAAATGTATTCCAGTGTCTGTTTGCCTGCCAGCTGAAAATCTTTGCCAGTGTGTGGGTGTAGGCTACCTGCCCTTCTCCCTCCCTCTGAAGCATGCATAGTCTACTGTAGCTACTGACATTACAGGCATGCTTCAGAAATTAGGGGGAGACATTTTTAATTAGAGAACAATGGATTCACTTTTTCAATGCTAGTTAAGGATGCTATAGTTATCACGTTTCACATTGGAAAACTCTCAAACTTTAGGCATTACTGTGTGTAATGTAATGGAACTTAGAGTCATGATCAAAGGCTCGGTCTGGTCCAACGTTAGTTAAGCCAAATCTCTGAATTTCAAAGACATCCAAAGCTCCTCCGTAGGTATAATTCTGTGGGCCTAATTCAGATAATGTTAAAACAACAAGATGCCCACCACTTCATGCCCAGCGCTCTTCTCACCGGCAACATTTCTGCCGCATGACTTTCTCCCCACGTTTATTATTGTTATTTTTTAAATCCACTCACCCTTATCTATTTAAGTAAACATCTTATTTTGTGGTGTCTGGGCTTCTCTTCAACAGTATTCCGCATTTGTGACTTCATGCACCTTTATCCAAGGGCAACACACTCACCTGGGTTTCATCTTTCAGAATACATTCCCCTGGCGAGTGGAGCTGACCCCAGAGCAAATGCAGATGAGACTGAGCATGTGCCAACTAAGGGTCATGACCTTTTGACTTTTTAGCCTCTTTGGCACAGACATGGGGAGTTATTTGTGCATGTACGGGGGTTTTTCGGCATAGAAATGTCTTTATAAGTTGCTGCCTCTCATCTGCCCTCTCCTGGGGCTCTTTCAGTCAGTCAGTCACAGGATGGCTACTGCAGTTCAGAGGACCTGACCTTGGTACAAAGTACCGTCTACTAGTAACGTTGCTGCATACCAATTATTTGATCTGAATGGCTAATATGAATACTATGACTGTATGACTAACACTGTTTGTAGTTAAGCTTATGTTGTTACTGTTCAACTTTTCCAAGAGAAACTTCATTCGTGCACACTTTATGTCACTGCAATCTTCAGCTTCATGTTGCAATAAATAGCATAAGCAACAACAGACACAAGACCAGAAAAATCCATACCTAGTTTTGTGCTTATGCGGTTGCTTGGTTCTGCGTGGCCCAATAGCTGAATGGGGTATTGAATGGTAGCTGGTCCACCAGTAGTCTGTAGTCTGTAGCCTGAAGGGCTGGCATGTGGACTGGTTTGGCTGCAGAGTGTCTCATTTTCAGGCTCTCTCACAACAGCAGCAATTAACCAGGCCTGGTGTTAAGGAGGAATGATGGAGGTGTAAATTATCTTACTACTCAGTCTGTGGCATTCCCTATGTAAGATGTCACCCCTATCGGGCTCAACGCTCTGTGTACGCTAATCTAGCTAAACATGCTAACCTTTTGCTGCACGCTACGATAATAACGGGTTTAATGTCACGTTGTTGCTCATTGAGGGGCGGCAAATAACTCCACCGTGGCTTACACAAAAGATTAAGTGGAATAATTATCCCAGGTGCAATTATGAGTGACATTAGGGTTGATTGGAATAGCCGTTGCTAATGCCAGGGATGACAGTGTACACATTGTTAGGCGAGTGTAAGGTAACGTTGTTTAATTACAGGTGAGGTGTAATGGATGTAGGAGCATTTTTTCTAGAATGTTGACAACCCTCATGCAACAGATGTTTGTTTTATACAAACCTCAATATTTGTTGGTTTTAAAAAGTTGCTAGCCCTTAGCAGGGTATCATTTTATTGATGATAACATTAGCAACTGAAATTGTTATGAATCTGTCAGTGATATCACTGTTGTATACCCTATTCCTAGAGGAGGAGACAAAGGCCCCAGTGATATTTGCTCCAAAACCAGACTTTTGGCATAGAAAAGGTTACCAAATTAATTCGGTATAAGCATCATAGGATTAGGAAATGAAGTAGTTAAATGAACAGTTTAACATCAACATCCATATTATTAAATATTGTACCTGTACATAACATCATGCATGACTTGGCCCTAAGGTGTAATTTGGGAAGCCATTTAACACAGTGGAAAAAAATTGTAACATGTCTGAACATGCCTGAGTAGGTGATGTATTGATTATAATGAACTGGCCTGAAATTACAGTCCCTTGTCTCCATTGACACCAGGCTTCTATCTCTCCCAGCTATGGACAGAGAGGATAACCAAGAGGAATGAATAACTCTTAAGTCTCTTCTTGTGGAAAAGAGAAGAAGGATGAATTGCTCTTAAGACCAGACTGGTAAGAAATAGACAGAGAGATAGATAAAAAAAGAGGGATGAATAACTTAAGATCGGACTGGTAAGAAAAAGATCAAAAGAAAGAGGAGGAGAATGAGAAAGAAGAGTGAAAAATGTGTCTGCTGAAGCGTAAAATTAGCAATTACACTGGGTGTCATCAGTAATAACTATTTCAGCCTGGATCTGGGGGTTAATGTTGAACAGTGGGACTGTAAATCAGTCGGTTCACCTATGTTCAATCAGGCGGGGAGGGAGTGGTGTGATACAGAGCGCACCCTGGCCCAAAAGCCGCTCCTACTCGCCGATAAGCTAAGATGGCCGCCATCTGCTAGAAAAGCATTTCAGAGGCAATTTATTTTTTAAGACCCATATGCTGACCCCGGCCAAGAAAGTACAAAATTCTATGAAATCACATTGCAGGTTTATCGTGTGTGTGTATGTGGAGGTGGGTTTATTTGGGGGTTTTGGGTGGGAGGAGGAGTGTTGGGCAGAGGTATAAGAGGTGGGTTTGTAAGAAGGAGGGGAGGGGCGGTTAAACACAGTGTAAATAATGGGGTCATAAGGTCAGAGAATGTGGTGTGTTGAACATGGCAGGTGGAGGAATGGATTTATTTTAGCAGGTCTTCTCAAACTGATTAAATGAGATTTGTGATTATTATTACACAATACGTGGATGTAATCCTTTTGTGTGTGTGTGTGTGCTCTGTAGCGATTAGCAAAGCTACATTTGATTGGTGGTTACAAATAAAGTAATACAAATGTGAGTGTGTGTGTGCCTTTTGTCTACATGTGTGTAGACAAACTTTAGTGGCCCTCCCTTCCTTCGAGAAAGCTGAAGCATTGGTGCATATTTTGTACAAAGCAGTGCTTGGACTATTGCCTACTTATCTGTGCTCCTCTTACAAGGTCATCACAAACGTATAGTCTCCATTCTCGGCTGTTACTATCTTTCACGGTCAGAACTAAAAATGGGAAAAATATAATTTCCTATGATGCTCCTTGGTCTTGGAACATGCTGCAAATAACTTTTTGAAAAAACAGAAATACCTTATTTACGTAAGTATTCAGACCCTTTGTTATGAGACTAGAAATTGAGCTCAGGTGCATCCTGTTCCATTGATCATCCTTGAGATGTTTCTACAACTTGACTGGAGTCCACCTGTGGTAAATTCAATTGATTAGACATGATTTGGAAAGAAACTTGACTGTCTATATAAGAACCCAATGGTCACTCTGACAAAGCTACAGAGTTCCTCTGTGGAGATGGGAGAACCTTCCAGAAGAACAATCATCTCTGCAGCACTCCACAAATCAGGCCTTTATGGTAGAGTGGCCAGACGGAAGCCACTCCTCAGTAAAAGGCACAAGACAGCCCGCTTGGAGTTTGCAAATAGGCACTTAATGGGCTCTCAGACAACGAGAAACAAGATTCTCTGGTCTGATAATACCAAGGTTGAACTTTTTGGCCTGAATGCCAAGCGTCACATCTGGAGGAAACATGGCACCATCTCTACAGTGAAGCATGGTGGTGGCAGCATCATGATGTGGGGATGTTTTTCGGCAGCAGGGACTGGGAGACTAGTCAGGATCAAGGGAAAGATTAACAAAGGGAAGTACAGAGAGATCCTTGATGAAAACCTGCTCCAGAGCACTCAGGACCTCAGACTGGGGCGAAGGTTCACCTTCCAACACGAAAACGACCCTAAGCACACATCCAAGACAACGCAGGAGTGGCTTTGGGACAAGTCTCTGAATGTCCTTGAGTGGCCCAGCCAGAGCCTGGACTTGAACCCGATGTAACATCTCTGGAGAGACCTGAAAATAGCTGTGCAGCGACGCTCCGCTTCCAAACTGACAGAGCTTGGGAGGATCTGCAGAGAAAAATGGGAGAAACTCAACAAAGTAGTGAGTAAAGGGTCTGAAGGGGGAAAAAACGATTTAATACATTTTAGTATACAGCTGTAACATAACAAGATGTGGAAAAAGTCAGGGGGTCTGAATACTTTCCGAATGCACTTTACACACTGTGTACTTCCTGCTGACCTCTTAACCAGGTTCTTCTAGTAAGAGGTTTATATCCTCAAAGGGTATTTTCCTGGTTAAATAAAGGTTAAAGGACCCCTCCAGAGGAAGTTACTGTCACTATTTTGACTTAATTCTTGTTCTAGTGTGTAAATGCTGGTTTAGTTCCACCCTCCGAACACCGATGTATGGCGCCTTATAAATATTTATTAATCGGGTGTGCACATCTCCACCTTCCTCTGTGTGCACAGCCCATAAAGCCAGGGTCAGGGTAGCTTTGCTAATCATTACGGAGCACAGCACAGCTAGCTAGGACAAGGCAGAGGACCATCCACTCTCTTTCCTCCCTCTTCTGCAACGGAATTGAATGTTGAAGGATGAATACAGAGTTTAGCGGTAATACTGGAAGTTTCCAGGTGAAGCTAGAGGCTAACTAACCTACTACCTGGACCAATAAAGCTAGCTAGCCAGGTAGCTACCTGTATCAATTAATAACTGTGGATAATTGTTTACAATGTTATTTCACGCATAAGAGTACCTGTAACTATGCTAGCTACAATTCAGCTGTTTTTCTGATAACCTCATTATGTGAAGTGTAAAGGTTAGTAGCTATTGTGCTCGAAATGTAGCTAGCTTGTTAGCTACTTGGCTAGCTAACTAAACAACAGCTGAAACGACCTAGCATTAATGTTTACACATACCCGCACGAGCTGGCGATTATAAGACCAATATAACAGTTGGCCCTAAAGCTTTTCGGGTGGGAGCCAAATAAAGCAACTATTGCCTGTATCAGTGATTGATACTAGCTAGAATGTGGACCAAGACTTGTATAGCTAGCTACTAATACAGAAGCCAACTTCTTGCACGTTGTTTTGATGAGCCGGTTAGAATAAGGCTGTCACTTGGTCAAATCATAAATCATACTCTGTACCAATTGAATTGGCCATCAATAAACATCTGACAATGTATACATATGTCATTGTACTGCATGTTCCTTATTATTTACTTAGCGTTATCAAACTTCATCCAGATATTACACTCTTAGGAAAAAAAGGTGCTATCTAGAACCTAAAAGGGTTCTTCGTCTGTCCCCATAGGAGAACCCTTTGAATAACACTGGTTGATTCCAGGTAGAACCCTTTTGATTTCAGGTAGAACCCTTCCACAGAGGGGTCTACATAGAACACAACAGTTTTACCTGGAACCAAAAAGTGTACACTGTTGATGTGTATGGAGTGCAAAATTACTAGTTAACTTGTATTCTCCTAACAATAACACCAGTGTTCCAGTAAGTTTATAGCCAAGAGAGGAGGAAGTGGTGGCTTGTGGTTCTGGTTCTAATTTCAGTGGTGCTCATGAGGACCCCCATATCAATTGAAATCTCAATGTGGTCCCTAAACATATTGTAACATTGGGAACCCTCAGGAGTCAATGTGTGATAGGACCTGAGAGCAGGAGCATAATGAACATGTGGGATTTCTGTACACTGTAATCATTTATTTTCCATTCCATTGTTTGCTCAGCTTATAATTGTAGTTGATTATGTACACATTATCAGAGCAGGCATTGAATGATAAACAGAACAAAACATGGAACCATTCTGTGATATTTTTGGGAAACAATTTCATCCACATCCCTACTTTATGTCAATATTACAATATTGCTGCTTTCTCCGCCTCGGTCCTTGATCTGCATCACACAGCCCAGGAGTCCTCAGACCTGTAAGACACATGAAACACATAGGTAGGTTGTTGAATTGAATTGTCATTATGTCTGTCATGGATCTGGTCCATACATTACCATTTTGCTGTTTTTAGTTTATCCCAGAGAACTGAGAATCAGCCAGGGATTCTCACTCTCTGTATAAAGTCAAGATAGTGCTGTTGGGTTCCTACCCACTGAGTACATCAACACCCGGGCCAAGCCACCCATGATTGTCTAGCCTTGTTGTAGTACTGATTTTATTTAACCTTTATTTAACTAGGCAAGTCAGTTAAGAACAAATTCTTATTTTCAATGACTACAGTGGGTTAACTGCCTTTTTCAGGGGCAGAATGACAGATTTTTGCCTTGTCAGCTCGGGAATTCGATCCAGCAACCTTTCGGTTACTGGCCCAACGCTCTAACCACTAGGCTACCTGCCACCCCATTACTTCACCTAGGTGGTGTAGGGATTTTAGCAGGGTTGGACAGTGACCTGATTTGTTTTTAGGAGAGAGAAAATCCTGTTTTCTGGGGTTGTGTGAGTTATGAGGTTATTTACAGTGCCATAGCCGACCTTCACAATAAGCTACTCAAATGAATGTGTACACTGCATTTTTTCTGGACAAACTTCAGTGAGGCTGAATTGTTGTTGTCTATTGACTCTCCAAAGTTTGAGTTAGTGAATAGTCATATTGTCTGTCTTTAATGGATGAATGTATAGCCTAGATTCTATGAATTTGACAATGACATATGGGAGGTGTCTGACTGGCAATGTTTTCACTTCTGTGGCCATGCAAAGCAAAGGGGGCTGAGATGGGTAGCCTAAGAAAAAATGGCATATAGGCAACTACAATATTAGTTCTCACATTTGGTACCTGTTGGATAGGACAGAATGCTAAACACAGATGTGCAAAATTGAGGGATAAACTAATTTCACTACACTGAATCTCCCATTTTTAAAGCAAGCTAGCTAGCAAATTAAAACATAATTATGTTTTGTCCTTACAACTATAGTTTGTACGTTTTGATATTACTTTGATATTACTTTCCAAACTTGTATATAGTTAGTGACCCATAGGACCACTCTTGCTGCTACTGTAGCGCTGCCATGCATATCATGTCTCCAGAAACAAAGATGTATCCCAGTTGTGTTAACATTTCACATATCCACGTCTTCATCCACTTTTGATGTCACTAGCTAACGTTAGCTATGCAGCTAATGTTACCTAGGTGACGTTAGCCATGAAGCTATTCCCTGATAAGTCGTTCAGCTAACGTGTGCCTTGCCAGGCTGTTTACTATAGTCAAGTGAGCATCGGTAGCTCATCAGAATAATATTAGCTATTTTGTTACTCAACGTTTCAGTCAGCTCATGCAACAGCTCCAGATCGAACTACTGTAAGTGCATTACAGACAGCAGTAAGCAGTAGCACCAGGTTGTAAACAGGAAGTAATGAGCCTGCACATGTACAGTACATGTTTTGTAAGTGGTTCCAAATTAACTAAAGCTATCCCTCGCAAAACATGTATAGTCAGATATAAATGTATGCAATTTTATCATGAAGCACATAGACACTGAAGAAATCCTAAATTGAACATCTCTGTTCAAGACCAACTATATAATACTTTGACTAAAATGATAATTTATTGAATTAAATAATTGTGCAACATCACAGGTAATCACTGGGCATCACCTTTCAACTGAAAAATGTGGGCATATTAAAATAAATAATTTGACAAATTAATATTCACAGACATTTTATCTGAAATAAAATAAATATCAACATCAAACAGTCCCCCCCCAAAAACGTGGTATTTGTGCATTGACATCTTGATTTTAGACACTATGTTGCCTTCATATCTGGCAGTGACTGGTCCTGCTCATTTAGTAACATTTTTACTCTACTACGCCCTCATAAAAATATACCCATCTGTCCTTGGTTTCCACAGGAAGCCTTTTTAAAACCCCAGCACTTTCATTTATCACCATGATGTCACATCTATCACCGTGGTGATGAGAATACAAATGAGGTGGATGCACACTCAGTGGCTTGCCCCTAAATAATTTACTGTTTTGTTTTATTGAAAACAAAGACACAACATAATTTTCCTCAGATGCTCCTTAGCCAAGATCTGCAGACACATCCATCCGGAAAGGAGAGAGAGAGAAAGATACATCTCATTCTATCATACGTCTTTATTATGACTTATCACTAAGCATACGGCTGGGGACTCTCCCATTGTTGTTGCTGTGATCCTGTGACATGGCACAGCCATGATATGGAAATTGCTCAGATAAATGGTGATGTATTAGTTATATTTTCGTAGATCTTTGGACCAATGGTTCCTACTCTGTTTTAAGGATGCATATATGCACGCAGGCACATACACACATTTTCAAGCACAAACCCAGCTAACCCTGGTTTAGGCCTACGCCCAGGCAACACTCATCTTATCCACAGATAGAACAAGGAGCCAGATGTATAAATCTGAAGCATCCGGTTAGAATTTCCACTCCCCACTAAATATGGTGAGTAATCGAAGTCCAGTGGCTGGCAGTGGGAGAGTACCGAGCGATTGGGAACTGGGCCGACATTTTCATTGATTAAACATTTGATCTCAATACAGTTTTCTGTTCCCAAAACAAGAATATATTCCTAACAGAGTGGAATAAGTCTTGTAGACTTTAGCCTTTGCCAAAGTTTAAAAAAATTGCGTAGTTTAGAAGGAGTACAGGGGCGAATTTAGTTGTTGCACACACACTTCACAGAGTAGGCGTTCACTAATGGAAATATGCAAATACATGCTAGAATGCGCCAATAGGATCTCGATAGCTCGTGCTTGGCTCTGCCTACCTCTTTGCTTGTTCTGCCCACTATGCTTAATTTGCTCCCAATGGAAATGACAGGCTGTGGTGAATCTTGTGTTAGTTAAAATCTTTGCTCTTCTCACTCTCTTCCATCCCCACTATAACTCATTCCTCATTGCATTTCCATTCAACACAAATCTAAAAACATTTCTTGGCAGAGTCTGCGTTTGGCAATTTAAAGCACAACTCTGGCCATTAATCCTGGCGCACCAGTTCAGTGAAAGTGCTGATTATAAAAGCTTTAATTGCATGCTTTAATTGCCCAAGCATCGCCACTGGAGTGACAGTTTTAGAACTCTCCACTTTCCGCACCTTTAAACTCCCTAGTCGTAATGCCGTTGGTGGGGTGACATATTGGACTCGGCCCCTGCAGTGATCTACAGCCAACTCATGACATTCCAGGAACCATAAAATCAAACCTACAGGACAAACAGCACCCGATGACTTTAGTTACACAGCTTTGAAGATCTAACCTTGATACTACCAGTCAGTTGACAATATTGATTCCCAAGTTTCGCTGACCAGAAGCACAGGATAGGTTAAAGCGTTACTTCAACTGTTCAGGGCGAAGTTATCGTTATCCAATAGCATACAGAAAACGGGCTTTGCAAGGCCCAACACAGCAAAGCCTCAGTATTGTCTCCTCATTTTGTTGGCCAATGTGGTCAAGTGGCTATGACATATCTTTTATTCCCCTTCGCCCAAAGCAGCCACCATTACAGAACTATCCACAAGGAGAGAATTTTACCGCCAATGCAGAATGTCGGTCACAGTGCTCTCTCTCTCTCTCTCTCTCTGCCATTTCTCATTGGTGTGGAGATGTCTGGAGTGTAGCCTCAAGCTGAGGAGGATTCAGCCTGTTGCTAAATAAAGAATGTCAGACACAATTACCTGAGCAACCTGCTGGGCCGGCATCACAGTGGATATGATGGAGCATTGGATATTTAGCCTTTGCTCTTTGGAATATTAAAAGATTGACTTACCAAAAATACAACATTTACTCAATGTGTTTTCAATGTGTCTGTGGTGTAGAGTTTACATACTGTACTGCTGTGGAACAGATATGTCCACTGGCTCCTGTATATGGTTAGATCAGTCTAATGGAATGGTGGTCTGGTGGGGGTGTGTGGGGGGGTTCATGTAGGGTGAACGATGTCTCTAGAGCACTCCTGGTGAGGTAGCAGTCCACTGTTTAGAGTAGACCCTATCTCCTTTCTCCATCTGCACTAATTGCCCCATTTGGCCTACTCCGACACTCTGGTCTGAATGCAGAACAGGGAGGTCTCTCTCTCTCTCTCTCTTTCTGCTTGTACATTATAAAGAAGATAGACATTACAGTCTGACCAGCCACTTCAGTGAGAGGGCATGAGGTAATCCAGTCATCAGTGTAGGCCTCTTTTGTCCAAACTCCCCTGCTCTGCAATGTGGGAAAGTAAAATGCGGAGCTTGGTTTGGGGAGCTGACAGAATGTTAATGGTCAGATTGACAGGTGAAGAGGTAGTCCTTTGTATTTGTCAGGGAAACGTACATAATCGTGAAATTTTGTGTTTTGTTGTATTTGTGTTTAGAGGGCTCTTGAAGGAGCAGTTGCTTGCCAGCCTGTAGTAGGCTACCAACAGTATGTGTGATGGGAACTCTAGTTGGCATGTTGAGGAACAGAAGGCGAATGCAACTTGAATGGGAACAATGCTTAATGAGGGAGAATAAATGTTGCCCACTAGTTTGTGAGCTATGTCAAATTCAAACAAATTGAGTGAGCAGGTTCTGCTTGAATAGAGCCATGCTCAGATCTGAATGTCGAGTTGTTTCATTATTCAAATACCAGAGTGCTTTTGGCATACATAATATGTGCTTTTGGCATACATAATATGTTTGTTTTCAAGTCTGCCAGGAAAATTAAATCTCCTTTGCTCGCATTCAGCACACAACATTCAGTGAGTATTGACGTGGCTGAGTCTGTAGACTGAGGGTAACATTGGTAATGCCAGAAAGCTGTTGTGTTGTGGACCTTGAAGATTGGATTAGGCCTAACTCACACATCTCATCACAGCTCCTTAGACAGGACATGCACATATTCAATCAAAATTTGTCTACAGAGAAACACAATCTCTCCAGCATCTAGTTACAACCTGTTGCTTTACAATATAGAGTAAGAAACGGGCTTAACTTGATTGTTAAGTCAGTTTAACATTGTTATATTGTAAATAGAAAGGTAAACATCTGGTAGGCAGGCCTTTATCTGACACTACACTCCTCCAGGGAATATTACAAGACAATAGTAAGTGGACAAGCAAATGTGGAGAGTTCTTTGAGTCGAAAATGAGATAAAGAACAATAGGGCAACAATTGTTAATTTCAAGATTCCCATCCAACACCTGTCTTTTTTTATAAATGTCACTCAGAATGACACACACTAGAAGTCTCTACAAAGGCATGTCAAACAATAACATGATGCCAAAAAAGTCCATATCACTTTCATAGTGTGTAGAACTGAATAAACCGGATGGCGTCTCTGATCTGCGAATGGAATCACTCCCCATTTCCTGTTTATCCTCTATGATATCATCTTTGTACTGTCAGTCCTATTCTGCATTCAGTTGTACAACTGACTAGATATCCCCCTTTCCCCTATTCCATCCTATTCTCCCTGGGAAAACTTGGCGCCTGAGAGAGAGGACTCATCACGTCTGTTCATGTATCTTCCACTGATTACAATACACGAGGCTAATCAGTCCCTCTGGAGAGAAGGCATGACATAATATTTTCCATGACTGTAATTAGGCTATTGATTAAGCCTACAGGCTCCCTTTCACAGCCCACTGATATTATTATCATGCTGGACATAGCACGGCCCTGTTATTCTGCCGACAGAGCGATAAGTCTCCATGCATCACTGTCAGAGCAGCAGCATGGCCGTCAGTGAGAGCTGGTGCTCAGCCAATATAAATGGGAGGGTGATCTCCTGGCCTTGCAGCAGGGGTGAAGCAACCAAAATGAACCCACACACTGTTAGAGAGGAATAATGTTTTGAGCGATGACGGTACAAAGTGATGAGGTTGCACAGATCTGGTTTTGGAGGGTTAGATATACAGTCGTGGCCAAAAGTTTTGAGAATGACACAAATATACATTTTCACAAAGTCTGCTGCCTCAGTTTGTATGATGGCAATTTGCATATACTCCAGAATGTCATGAAGAGTGATCAGATGAATTGCAATTAATTGCAAAGTCCCTCTTTGCCACGCAAATGAACTGAATCCCCAAATAACATTTCCACTGCATTTCAGCCCTACCACAAAAGGACCAGCTGACATCATGTCAGTGATTCTCTCGTTAACACAGGTGTGAGTGTTGACGAGGACAAGGCTGGCGATCACTCTGTCATGCTGATTGAGTTCGAATAACAGACTGGAAGCTTCAAAAGAAGGGTGGTGCTTGGAATCATTGTTCTTCCTCTGTCAAACATGGTTACCTGCGAGGAAACACGTGCCGGTTCAATTGTTGTGAAGAAGGGTTAGGGTTAGGGCGCCCAAGAAAGTCCAGCAAGCGCCAGGACCGTCTCCTGAAGTTGATTCAGCTGCGGGATCGGGGCACCACCAGAACAGAGCTTGCTCAGGAATGGCAGCAGGCAGGTGTGAGTGCATCTGCACGCACATTGAGGCGAAGACTTTTGGAGGATGGCCTGGTGTCAAGAAGGGCAGCAAAGAAGCCACTTCTCTCCAGGAAAAACATCAGGGACAGACTGATATTCTGAAAAAGGTACAGGGATTGGACTGCTGAGGACTGGGGTAAAGTCATTTTCTCTGATGAATCCCCTTTCCGATTGTTTGGGGCATCCAGAAAATAGCTTGTCCGGAGAAGACAAGGTGAGCACTACCATAAGTCCTGTGTCAGGCCAACAGTAAAGCATCCTGAGACCATTCATGTGTGGGGTTGCTTCTCAGCCAAGGGAGTGGGCTCACTCACAATTTTGCCTAACACAGCCATGACTAAAGAATGATACCAACACATCCTCCGAGAGCAACTTCTCCCAACCATCCAGGAACAGTTTGGTGACAAACAGTGCCTTTTCCAGCATGATGGAGCACCTTGAAATAAGGCAAAAGTGATAACTAAGTGGCTCAGGGAACAAAACATCGATATTTTGGGTCCATGGCCAGGAAACTCCCCAGACCTTAATCCCATTGAGAACTTGTGGTCAATCCTCAAGAGGTGGGTGGATAAACAAAAACCCACAAATTCTGACAAACTCCAAGCATTGATTATGCAAGAATGGGCTGCCATCAGTCAGGATGTGGCCCAGAAGTTAATTGACAGCATGCCAGGGTGGATTGCAGAGGTCTTGAAAAAGAAGGGTCAACACTGCAAATATTGACTCTTTGCATCAACTTCATGTGATTGTCAATAAAAGCCTTTGACACTTATGAAATGCTTGTAATTATACTTCAGTATTCCATAGTAACATCTGACAAAAAATATCTAAAGACACTGATGCAGCAAACTTTGTGGAAATTAATATTTGTGTGATTCTCAAAAGTTTTGGCCACGACTGTACAGTAAATGCTTGCTGTTGTAAGAGAGAGTGAGAGTTGGGAAGCAAGTTCAGGGAGTGAGTGTTTTAATAAATAAACGTAATACAAAACAAGAGAACACGAACAGCGCACAGAACTGACACAGGAACAGAAACAATGACGACTGGGGAAGAAACCAAAGGGAGTGACATTTCTATATATATATATATATATATATATATACACATACACATATATAGGGCAGGGTCCAGGTGAGTGTCATTATGCGCCTAACGCTGGTGACAGGTGTGCGCCCTAACGAGCAGCCTGGTGAACTAGAGGCCGGAGAGAGAGCACACGTGACAGCTGTTATGTTCTTTCTGCACTCAGGTTTTGTTCAGGTGATAAGCTTTTGGAGAATTTGCTTTGTGCCCAACCTCCAGTTTATTATCCGTGTCCTAATTTGTATAAACCTTTCTGGATTATCTATGGTTAAAGTGCCAATCTGCAGTTGAAACAATAGCAAAGTGTTTGAGTAAAAAGCTAAGGGATGCGTCTGGAGAAACGTAACCACTCTCAAATTCATAGATGGAGCTATGGATGCAAAGACTGACCATCCAAGATGGCACAATTCTAGTTTTAAGCATGTTTTGAGGCTATACAGTGTTTTTTTTTTGTTTACATTTACAATGTTTACAAACGCTGGAGTAAAACAAGTTTATATTTGGTATTCTGATTGGGTAAGACAGTTGAACTAAGCTCATGAGGCATTTAAAATTGATATTCTTCAAGAATGAATGGGTTATATATAATTATTTAATAATTCAAAAAATGGATGAAGCAACTGCAGATTGCACCTTTAAGGGATCTCATCGGTGATGAATAGTTGCCTTCGATTAATGGACGAAATATACAGCTTGGCCATCTACTTTTTAGAGTTTGATAGAGGTACCTAACGATGTCTTTCCATTTAGAAGATTAAATAATCTTTCATATGTTTTTGTACAATTCTTCAGGTACTTCTAAAGCTGGGAACCTATGAAGATACATAGAGAGATGTATGCGGGGAGGAACAAATCAAATCAAAATAGATGTGATGTTTCTGCTGACCAAATACCTGTTAGTGTATTTTTAAATAACCTTTTACACTAATTCTGCCGATAGATCTACAGCCACCTGCAACGATACAGAGCAATATGAGGTATGTAACAAATCACATTAAAATAGATGTCAGATTTCTGCTGACCAAATGCTTTCGGCTTTGTGTGTGTGTGTGTGTGTGTGTGTGTGTGTGTGTTTCCTTAATCTTCTGTATCGTGGTGGTCGGTCTCATCCCCTCCAGTATCATCAGTTAATCTGCAGCCTTATCATCGCGTTCCAGCGAGAGCGCCGGCCCACTAAATCCCGCCGAAGGTTGCTTTAATGTCGGTTTGAGGTCATTTTGGCAACATGGCGCCTCACAGCTTGGCTTGCTCAGTGGGGGCCACACGAAGCTCCTTGCGCCCCTCAATCACTGGTTGAATTTGCGATCCGAGGAGGAGCCATCACACATATACTACTGAGCCTCTCTCTGCGTTTAGCTCTACTAATCCCCGGAGGAGATGGGGAGCAGCCGACTATAGTAATTTAGACTGGAGGGAGGAGAGGAGATATATGGATAGTGGCTGCGGTGAAGGAAGCCCCTAACGAATCAGACCGTGGGGGAGAAAACTCCAACCCACAGCACTTTCCCTGAAGTGTCTGATATGAGATAAAGTAAAGCTGAGAGATTTAGCTAAGTCTTCATATTCAGAACACGGCTTAAACTGTGTGATGATATCTTAACTCTGGTGATGCCACAGTGATGCCTCTTCTTTAAAAAGATGCCATAGTACTTAGTGCCTGTTATATTCTCTATTGCTAATGTAGGATTATATAACATGGGATTTAATCTGGGATTTATTATCATGGCACAAGGAGGCTTAATTAACCAAAGACTATGTGCATTAATTACATTAATGGGATAAATTCAATAATCATTCATCTCATGTGTGGCGGTACACAAACGTAATACTAAACGGGGGTCTGTATGGTTTAGTTGGTAGAGCATGGCACTTGCAACGCCAGGATTGTGGGTTTGATTCCTGGTGCCACCCATATGCAAAAATGTATGCATGCATGACTGTAAATTGCTTTTGGCATATATTAACGCATAGTAAGATAAAAGAGCGATCAAGTCAGTTTTTCAGATACAAAGGCAAGACTAACTGTTTTGTATACAGTATATGGCAGGTTAGGACATACTCGTTTCGACCTCAAATCAAGTGGACACACCAAACCAATATACACAGTAGAATATACAGTAGATTCCTACAGCTCTGGGCTGGATTTCCCAAAAGCATCTTAAGGCTAAGTTCAGGGGCAGACTGGGACAAAAATTCAGCCTTGGTATTTCAGCCACATCCCCGCGCGTCAACATATTAAGGATGTGGCAGTAGATCGGTTTCTCTGTTTTCTTCCTACCTCCACTGCACTCACCTCTGAGCTGTCTCTGCTAGGCCCAGCATGGACCACACTGCTTGTGCTGAGCCCAGCAAGAGCCTAGTTGTGAATGAATAAACACATTTATTAGATAAAAAAAGAAAGATTACTGAATAAATGCCTAATAACTGACCATTGGCTCATAATACCTTACGAAAGCTTAACTACTTATACTGCAAAAAGAAGTGCCTGGCTATCAGACATGTCCCCCCCACTATCCTAAGGGTTAATTATTATTACATATATAGGAGGTGGGTGGGCCCAGCACAGGCAGTGTGGTCTTCTAATCTTAGTGACGCTAGGCTTAGCAACACAGACAGCACAACTGGTGTCGAGTGTAGTGGATGTAGGGAGAAAACAGAGAGAGAAAGACATTGACACTTGTACTGCCAGTTTATTGATATTATATATGGGTAACACTTTAAAACTTCTTAAGGCCAGGCGTCCCGCTAGCGGGACACCAATCGACAACAACCAGTGAAATTGGAGGGCGTGCAATTCAAATAAATAATCGTAATATTAAACATTTATGAACATACAATAATATTATATCATTTAAAAGCTTAAATTCTTGTTAATCTAACTGCGTTGTTCGATTTACAGCGAAAGCATACCATGCAATTGTCTGAGGACGGCACCCCACATCAACATATTTTTCAACCAGCACAGGCTTCACAAAATCACAAAAAGCGATTAAATAAATCACTTACTTTTGAAAGTCGTCCTCTGCTTGCAATCCCAAGGGTCCCAGCTACAACATGAATGGTCGCTTTGTTAGATAAAATCCTTCTTTATATCCCAAAAAGTCTGTTTAGTTGACTCCATCGATTTCAGTAATCCACTTGTTCAACATGCAGACAAAGGAATCCAAAACGCTACCGCTAAACTGTTTAAACAAGTCAAACTAAAATGTAAATAAAGTATAATATTTCATACGGAAAGTAGTATGTTCAATAGAAAACAAAAATTAGTAAGCGCGCGTCCTCTTCGTCGCACGCCGACAGACTGATATTGTTCCGGGAGTCTTTGTGCCAAAAGTCAAAATTCGTCCTCATTTATGCCTGAAACTATGAACAAAAACTGTTGACATCTTGTGGAAGCCATAAGAATTGCAATCTGGGAGCTGGAATTACATAGGACCCATAGCTTTCCATTATAAGAGCCTGGGACCTAAAAAAATTATTCTGGTTGGTTTTTCTTTGGATTTTCGCCTGCCATTATTGTAACATTTCAACAAAAAGTTTTCTATCCAATGCTATCAATTATATGCATATCCTGGCTTCTGGGCCTGAGTAACAGGCAGTTTACTTTGGGCACGTCAGTCATGAAATTCTGAAAAAAGGAGCCTTATAAGGCATTTACAAACTGTTCGCTCACCATGTATTAATTTCTTAGGGAGCGGCAGCTGAGGTGTCGGTTTTGGAGAGTCTGGCGTGCCCAAAGTAAAAGGCCTGCCACTCAGGCCCAGAAACTAGGATATGCACATAATTAGTACTATTGGATAGGAAACACTGAAGTTTCTAAGAGTGTTAAAATATTGTCTGTATAACAGAACTGATATAACAGGCGAAAACCCGAGGAATCTCTGTCCTGGAAAAAGTGTTGACACATTGCCTCATTTTGAACCACTCCCTATTGAAAACAGCCATATATGGGAGTAAGATTGCAGTACCTATTGCTTCCACTGGATGTCAACAGTCTCTAGACAGTGTTTGGTGATGTTAGGTTGCTCTGGATGGTAATAGAAGAAGAATTTCGAACTACAGGATGTAAAACAGAAGAGGAGGCGCATTCACGGGCTCGCGCTGTAACCTCCCCTCTCAGGACTGGGAGGGTTTAACTCCGGAGGTTGCAGAAAATCATTCACTGGGCAGAGTTTCAGTGGGGCAAACTTAGGTTTCTTTATTTCTCAAAAGGAGGGGAAAGGGAAAAGGGAGGAAACTGTAACTCAGGTCACTCTTCTTTCTGCCGGCTGCTCCTTCTGGCGTCCGTCTACTTCTGGAAGGGAGGCAGAAGAGGTGTAGAATTAGACAAGGTGGATTTATTCTACTCATGTCCTCCACTAGGCCTCTATCTCCAAGAGGGTGGTTGGGTTCTGACTGGTCCAAAGCCTGGGCTGGGATACCTCCAACAATCCGTGTCCGCTCTCTCCTCCTGCCTCTCCTTCCCCTCACTGTGGCTTCTTTGTCCTCTTTAATGTGGCTACTAATTGGGCCCAACAGCCTGCAGCCGAGGCTCCCTGTCAGAGGGGAAATTGTGCACACCTGGGTTAGGGCTGTCCTTGGTCCTGAACATCTCTGTTCAGCCCAGACCTTATGATGGTGCTCTCCATGGTGCTGCAGGTGACTGTGCTGTGTGGTGAGGGACTGTGTTTCCTTCTGGCCACCACAGCGCGCTGTGGTTTTTTCCTTTCCTATCGTCCAGTTTATAGTCCGGTTGAAATATTATAGTAAATATACATAAAAGTGTTCCTAAGGATACATTATCAATGATGTTTGATTGTTCTTGGACAATGAGTGTATCGGTATAGGTTGAACGAGTTCTCTTCACGGTTCAATGGGCGGGTGGACGCTGTATTTTATGAACATAACGCGCCAACCAAACAGAGATTCGTAAAAGTAGCCACCCTTGCCTTGATGACAGCTTTGCACACTCTTGGCATTCTCTCAACCAGCTTCACCTGGAATGCTTTTCCAACAGTCTTGAAGGAGTTTCACATATGCTGAGCACTTGTTTGCTGCTATTTCTTCACTCTGTGGTCCAACTCATCCCAAACCATCTCAATTGGGTTGAGGTCGGGTGATTGTGGAGGCCAGGTCATCTGCTGCAGCACTCCAACCCTCTCTTTCTTGGTCAAATAGCCCTTACACAGCCTGGAGGTGTCATTGTCCTGTTGAAAAACAAATGATAGTCCCACTAAGCGCAAACCAGGTGGGATGGCTTATCGCTGTAGAATGCTGTGGTAGCGATGCTGGTTAAGTGCCTTTAATTCTAAATAAATCACTGACAGTGTCACCAGTAAAGCACCCCCACACCTCCTCCTCCATGCTTCTGTGTGGGAACCACACATGCGGAGATCATCCATAGCTTTGGTGACTCAATGATGATGTACACACTGTGATACTCTTTATTACTGTCAGATAGACACATCCTGAGTCATTATGACAAGTATTCTGATGCCCACAGAGACAGAAGGTTGATGGAGAGGTAGTCACTGGGTTTCCATGACTTCCTGAAGATGCTCAGCTACTGATGGTGGAAGAACCACAGTCATCTGTGGCTGGTATCTGCCAAACCTGTCTCTTCTGAACTGCGCAACTGATTGTAGAGCAAGAGGCAGAACACATAAGAGAAAATAACAGAAATCATGGCAGCTCCACTCCTTCATATAATTCTTAGCCCAATTAATTCAAAACCAAACAGAAATAATATGTGTGAATCCAGAATATCAAGTTGGAAGGTTAGATTGGCGGTTGTGGTGGTGCAGGATTCTACTTATACATGGTTGGTATAAACTGAATAGTTTTTTGGGATCACTGAACACAATAAAACAAGGATTTACTGTATGAAACACAACAACTACAGTATATATTTTTTCACATCTCTCTCTCCTTTTCTTTCGGAGCAGAGAGTCCAACACAGCTTGGATGAGACACAGAGGAATTCTGACCACGGTATTTTCATCATACACCAGTGTTAGCTTGTCTGTACTTGGTTATGTAAAGGTCTGTTGAAAGAGAAAGGTGGAGTGGCTGAGCATGTAAATATAAATGAGAGTCCACCTCTCTCATCATCATCGTAGAGCATACACAGACACACACACACTCACTCTCCTGCTCTGCGCTTGCCACTTATTGTCACGTCCAGGCCAGAGTTTTTAGGCTGGCGTGTTTAGTTTCGTTTTTGGTGAAGGGTTTTTTAGTTCTAGGTGTTGTATTTCTATGTCGGGGAAATGGTTCCTAATTAGAGGCAGCTGAGTGTCGTTACCTCTAATTGGGAACCATATATATGTTTGTAGTTTTCAGAGGGGTTTTTGTGGGTTATTGTTTGATCATAGCATAGTTTTGGTGGTATTGTTATGTTCTATGTTGCGGTCTTCGTTTTGTATATTTTTCCCAGTTACGTTGCTTAAATAAAGATGTATACTTAATGCCTCGCTGCGCCTTGGTCCGTCACTTCAGAAGATTGTGACACTTATTCAAAGCACTCACACGGTTCCCCTTCCTGCCTTTACAGTAATTGGCTACTCTCTCATTAGTGGACTTACAGTAATGACCACTAAATTGTACTCAGATCTCTTTGTCAACGATTCTTTATTCTCCTTTTCTTTTTTCTTCTCTGAATTATATTTAGTTTCCTGTCTGCTATTTTCAGATTTACGTAGTCTTTGGTTAATAAAATAAAAAAAAATCACCTTTATTTAAACAGTTAGGCCAGTTGAGAACAAGTTCTCATTTACAACTGCAACATGGCCAAGAAAAAACAGCAACACAGAGTTACACATAAACAAAAGTACAGTCAATAACACAATAGAAAACAAAAATAGAAAGAATCTATGTACAATGTGTCCAAATGTAGAAGAGTAGGGAGGTAGGCAATAAATAGGCCATAGAGGTGAAATAGTTACAAATCAAATGTTTTACAAATCAAACATACCACACATACACACCTAAATCTATGACAATCCAATTGGATTGTAAATTGAAGTGAAACGTGTCATATTTAAACTAACAGGGGGCGAAGAGAGAGAAGGAGGACAGATGACAGTGCAATGAAAGTAGCAAGGGAGAGCTCTCTCTCTCTCTGGCCATCCCTCATTCCCTGGGGCGGTCGAGTGAATGTCTCTATGCACACACACTGGACTCTACCCATACACTCACACAAAACATTAAGAACACCTTCCTAATATTGAGTTTACTGTTCTTTACAAAGCATGTGACAAATAACATTTGATTTGATTTGAGTGGCACACAGCACACAAGTCTGTGTGAAATCTTGGACTAAAGGTTACATTTTCAGATGTATAATTTACGCCTGTGATACTACATGGTCAGTGCAGTCCTTGTGACTGCATTTAGGCATTCACGTCCTTGTACAGTATTTAGTATAATATCAAAATGTGACACAGAACAAATTATGTTTGGTGTAAATGCATGAAATGTGGCATCAACATCGTTAGTACAAGTGTCTACATTTCATGCATTTGAAAATTGTCGCAATCTAACGTACATCCAGTGTCAATCAAATGACTTCAGCATATGTATTTTGTAAATGTATTTCAGAATAAAATTATTTAAAAGCATATTGTATTGTTATTTCACCTGTTCTAGGCCCAAATATGCCAAATATATGATTTAACTCATTGTCGTTTGTGATGTACAGCTGTTTCTGTATTTTTTTCTTTGGACACATGGGGTTACTGTTTTATACATTTC
Organism: Brachymystax lenok tsinlingensis; assembly: GCA_030435695.1. NCBI lineage: Eukaryota > Metazoa > Chordata > Actinopteri > Salmoniformes > Salmonidae > Brachymystax > Brachymystax lenok. Next base: position 51,609,749 of record CM059819.1, on the reverse strand, counting down.
AGGAATCAAGTCGTGAATATATTTTCCAATGATCAGATCTTAATCATTTTTGGTATGTAGTGTACAGTGGCTTCAGAAAGTATTCACACCCCTTGACTTTTTCCACATTTTGTTGTGATACAACGTGGGATTAAAATTGATTTAATTGTCATTTTTTTGTCAACGATCTACACAGAATACTCTAATGTCAAAGTGGAAGAAAAATGCAAGAAAAATAACATGTATTCATGGAAAATAAAACACCAATATATCTTGATTAGATAAGTATTCAACCCCCTGAGTCAATGCATGTTAGAAACACGGGGAGTACAGCTGTGAGTCTTTCTGAGTAAGTCTCTAAGAGCTTTGCACACCTGGATTGTACAATATTACATTATTCTTTTTAATTCTTCAGGCTCTGCCAAGTTGGTTGTTGATCATTGCTAGACAGCAATTTTCATGTATTGCCATAGATTTTCAAATCAATTTAAGTCAAAACATTCAACGTCATCTTGGTAAGCAACTCCAGTGTATATTTGGTCTTGTGTTTTAGGTTATTGTCCTGCTGAAAGGGTAAATCTGTCTCCCAGTCTGTTGGAAAGCAGATTGAACCAGGTTTTCATCTAGGATTTTGCCTGTGCTTAGCTCTATTTCGTTTCTTTTTATCATAAAAAACTCCCTAGTCCTTGCCGATGACAAGCATACCCATAACATGGTGCAGCCACCACCATGCTTGAAAATTTGAAGAGTGATGTGTTGTGTTGGATTTGCCCCAAACATCACATTTTGCATTGAGGACATAAAGTTAATTGCTTTGCCACAATATTTGTATTCTGTACAGGCTTCCTGCTTTTCACTCTGTCATTTAGGTTAGTATTGTTGATTAACTACAATGTTGTTGATCCATCCTCAGTTTTCTCCTATCACAGCCTTTAAACTCTGTAACTGTTTTAAAACACCATTGGCCTCATGGTGAAATCCCTCAGCAGTTTCCTTCCTCTCTGGCAACTGAGTTTGAAAGAACGCATGTTTCTTTGTAGTGACTTGGTGTATTGATACACCATCCAAAGTGTTATTAATAACTTCACCATGCTCAAATGCTCAATATCTGCTTTTTAAATTTTTACCCATCTACTAATAGGTGCCCTTCTTTGTGAGGCATTGGAAAACCTCCCTGGTCTTTGTGGTTGAATCTGTGTTTGAAATTCACTGCTCAACTAAGGGACCTTACAGATAATTGTATGTGTGGGGTACAGAGATGAGGTACTGCAGTCATTCAAAAATCATATTAAACACTATTATTGCACACTTAGTCTTACTCCATGCAACGTATTATGTGACTTGTCAAGCACATGTAAACTCCTATTCAGGCTTGCCATAGGAAAGGGGTTGAATACTGTACTTATTGACTCAAGACATTTCAGCTTTTCATTTGGAATTAATTTGTAAAAATGTCTAAAAGCATAATTCCAATTTGACATTATGGGTTTTGTGTGTAAGCCAATGTCACAAAATCTCAATTTAAACCAATTTTAAATTTAGGCTGTAACACACTTTCTGAAGGCACTGTATATTTATTTATTCACATGACTTGATTCATGAAATGTGTATATAAAAAAAAACTGTAAACCTATGCATCCAAAGACTAAATATAGTAGTGGTCGATTTAAAAAATGTCTTCAGAGTTGTCCATCAGTAAGCTCAGAGAACAAGTGTACCAAAGGACATTTTAACTTTCCGTAACGGACATTAATGGGTAAAAAAAAAACAGCAAGCTCAAGGCTGCCGTTGATCTACACTGGTCTGAAGCCTTGATTGACAGAGCCGATCAGCCTATCATGACCCTGGAGACTGACAGACACTCATTTTCAGGTAGGATGGGGGCGGGTGTGATGTGTCATCGATTGACAGGCTGTCTCTGAGCATTGAACCATGGTTGGCGGCGTCACTGAATCGGCCTAACCAAGTGTGTGGTGTGGGGTGTGTGTGTGGAAGGTGGGGGGGCGGCTCTACAGATTAACCATCACACCTTGGTAGCGATGACAGGTAAAGAATCAGCCTGTCAGACTGGCCCCTCCCACATCTGCAGCAACAGGTCAAATTAAAGCACCTATCAGCCTCCAGCACTGACAGGAGGCAGTCAGCCCTGACACACACACACACACAGACTTGCTCACTCTAGCAAGCTCTTTCTATATCTCTCCCTGTTCTGTCCCACACACACATGCTCTATATCTCTCTATCTTTATCACTCTCTTTCTCTCTATCCTCACTCTCTTTTTTTATCCCCCCCGCCTCTCTGTATTCCGCTGCCCCTCTGTAAAATATTGATTTTCCCCTAACTCTTTCCTTTCTCCAGTAGCCATTTCCTGCAGTCAAATTACCTAGTGGCCTCATGGGTAGAATGTCATCAATATTTTTCATAATTTAATAAAATACAATAGAAATGTAAACACTGGAAATACAGTGTTTCTATGTCAAACAGTTTTGTTATACTTCAGTCTTCTGTGATGTATATAAAGTGTACTGTTGGGATGCAAACTCAAAATGTAATACATTTCAACTCTATATCTGACGTGGTACAGGTCTCTTCTTTTTTTGTAAGCCCATAATCATGTGTGTTTGAGGTATACTTTTGTTTCAAAGTAGATTTGTTTAAGACGACCAAGAAACACTGTGACCCTGTTTTTAGCCCACTGTAGAAAAAGGATATAGGAATAGAGGGATGAGAAAGAGGAGGTATACAAAACATACCCCCTCCCCCGCCCCCAAAGCGAGTCAATCAGATCTAGTTGCTGCTTGCTGAGTGCCATTTAGCCGCCTGCGACACATCGCTTCACTGGCTGTCATACTTAGACCACTGAGGATGTTATTACACACACTCACGTCTCATCAATGTCAGCTCAGCAGTATGCAGAGATGTCTGCGTGCATGCGTGCGTGCGTGCGCACCCTGCCATACATAAACTGAATGGACCAGAGGCATATAGACAGAGGCGTCAGTTCACCCAAGACGAGTAACTCATTTCCTGTATCCTGTTGTTGGAGGGTGAGGAGGAAATCTGGAGATAAATCTCTCTCTCTCTCTCTCTTTCCCCATATAGACAGGCTTTAAGATTATAGGGTCTCTTTCCCCAGATAGACAGGCTTTCAGATCATAGGGTCCCCCCACCCTCTCTTCTGATTTAGCGTGGGATTCGGTGGATGCCATTACTCAAACACAGGCTGTCAGTGCAGATAACAGTTGTCCGTTGTTGAACACTGCACAGAGTGCTGCCTAGACTGCCAAAATCTGGAACCATTTTTCCCTCTTCACTTTGCATGATTTCACATTCAGCTTTTTACATGGCCGCTCCATTTCAAGCCATAAACCAGGGTATTTTAATAATTATTTTAAAGACTTTGTCACATATCTTAAAAATCATAATTAGTGGGAAAAATGACTGCGTCATTTTGTCGATTCAGCATCTTAAAATGTTGATTCAGCATCTTATTAAATGTACACGTGTAGGCCCACAGCAGAATAGTTGGATGTTTTTTCGGATAAATGTATCAGTCTAATTGACCGCCTCTCTGACCAACAAGCACTATTCTATACCGAATATAGTATGTTTTTTTTGTGAGGGGGTTTGCTACTGTACTTGATCTTGGTTTCTCATATCCAAATGGGTATTTTATTCCTGGATATCTAGTGCTTTCTAGTGGTCAATACCAGGATGAGCTGGTTGAGAATTAGTTGTGCCGGTTGTCCATACCGGTCAGCACCAGCCCACCTCAACCACTCATGAGCTGTATGAAACACCCCTTTGTTTGGCTTCACAGTAGGTGGTCCCGCTAGACGCCATGGCAACGAGGGAGGAAGCATGTGGTTTTGCAGTTTCCTGTTCCATGGATGACAGCCTGGTTGGGTGTGTGTTATTGATGTGCTGTTGACGTGTCATTGTGAAGACAGTCATGCTCTGAGAGAACATGTTCCTCTGACCTGCACCTGTTCCCAACACTCCCAAAGTCACCTCCCCCTCATCGAACTTGCTTTGAATGTCTGTTCAAGCCATTCCTCTGCTATCTTTGTCATTATAGTGAGATCACAGTGGCATCCGGAGCTCAATGTGTTTGGTTCATCTCTAGCTCTGTCAGTACTGGGTATTAGTGATGGGTCTTTCGCGAAGGAACAGCTCTTTTTGAACAGACAGAGATTTTTGGTGAATGTCGGGAACCAAATCGCATCTGTGAAAGAGCCTTTCATTTGGCTCTCTAATTTGCATACTGCTACCACTTTTTTTTTTTATCCAGACAATTATCTGCATAAAAACACTGCAGAAACAATAGGTAGTGAGGGTAGAGCCTAATTTTCGTCCACACACATTTTTGCAGTACATTAAACTTTTTTTGCAGGCTATCTAATACATTTATTTGAACTCACGTCACAAGCTGATGTTACACGCCTCAGACTGAGACGTGGTCAGCAGATAATAACCTGGAGAACAGATGAGACCGGAAATAAGATGTCTGGTTCGTGGACAGCTTCGCTCAGAATTTATTAAAGATTCTCAAAATAGCTCTTTTGTATTGTCCTTTAATAATTTCAAATAGGATTCAGGTCCAAATGTATCTAACACAGTCACACTCTCACTCATTCATTACCCAGTGCAAGACCATTCACACACACATGCATACTGGCCTATCTACTGCTTAAAACGGTTCATTTTAACTAGCATGTATACAGTGAGGGGAAAAAGTATTTGATCCCTTGCTGATTTTGTATGTTTGACCACTGACAAAGAAATGATCAGTCTATAATTTTAATGGTAGGTTTATTTGAACAGTGAGAGACAGAATAACAACAAAGAAATCCAGAAAAACGCATGTGAAAAATGTTATAAATTGATTTGCATTTTAATGAGGGAAATAAGTATTTGACCCCTCTGCAAAACATTACTTAGTACTTGGTGGCAAAACCCTTGTTGGCAATCACAGAGGTCAGATGTTTCTTGTAGTTGGCCACCAGGTTTGCACACATCTCAGGAGGGATTTTGTCCCACTCCTCTTTGCAGATCTTCTCCAAGTCATTAAGGTTTCGAGGCTGACGTTTGGCAACTCGAACTTTCAGCTCCCTCCACAGATTGTCTATGGGATTAAGGTCTGGAGACTGGCTAGGCCACTCCAGGACCTTAATGTGCTTCTTCTTGAGACACTCCTTTGTTGTCTTGGCCGTGTGTTTTGGGTCATTGTCATACTGGAATACCCATCCACGACCCATTTTCAATGCCCTGGCTGAGGGAAGGAGGTTCTCACTCAAGATTTGACGGTACATGGCCCTGTCCATCGTCCCTTTGATGCGGTGAAGTTGTCCTGTCCCCTTAGCAGAAAAACACCCCCAAAGCATAATGTTTCCACCTCCATGTTTGACGGTGGGGATGGTGTTCTTGGTGTCATAGGCAGCATTCCTCCTCCTCCAAACACGGCGAGTTGAGTTGATGCCAAAGAGCTCCATTTTGGTCTCATCTGACCACAACACTTTCACCCAGTTCTCCTCTGAATCATTCAGATGTTCATTGGCAAACTTCAGACGGGCATGTATATGTGCTTTCTTGAGCAGGGGGACCTTGTGGGTGCTGCAGGATTTTAGTCCTTCACGGCGTAGTGTGTTACCAATTGTTTTCTTGGTGACTATGGTCCCAGCTGCCTTGAGATCATTGACAAGATCCTCCCGTGTAATTCTGGGCTGATTTCTCACCGTTCTCATGATCATTGCAACTCCACAAGGTGAGAACTTGCATGGACACCCAGGCCGAGGGAGATTGACAGTTCTTTTGTGTTTCTTCCATTTGCAAATAGTCGCACCAACTGTTGTCACCTTCTCACCAAGCTGCTTGGCAATGGTTTTGTAGCCCATTCCAGCCTTGTGTAGGTCCCTGACATCCTTGGAGAGCTCTTTGGTCTTGGCCATGGTGGAGAGTTTGGAATCTGATTGATTGATTGCTTCTGTGGACAGGTGTCTTTTATACAGATAACAAACTGAGATTAGGAGCACTCCCTTTAGGAGTGTGCTCCTAATCTCAGCTCATTGCCTGTATAAAAGACACCTGCGAGCCAGAAATATTTCTGATTGAGAGGGGGTCAAATACTTATTTCCCTAATTAAAATGCAATTCCATTAACACAATTTTTCACATGCGTTTTTCTGGATTTTTTTGTTGTTATTCTGTCTCTCACTGTTCAAATAAACCTACCATTAAAATTATAGACTGATCATTTCTTTGTTAGTGGGCAAAATCAGCAGGGGATCAAATACTTTTTTCCCTCACTGTACAGGGGGTACCGATACCGAGTCAGTGTGCGGGGGTACAGGTTAGTTGAAGTAATTTGTACATTAAACAGCGAGTAGCAGCAGTGTACAAAACAAATGGAGGGGGGGTGTCAATGTATATAGTCCGGTGGCCATTTGATTAATTGTTCAGCAGTATTATGACTTGAGGGTAGAAGCTGTTAAGGAGCCATTTGGTCCTAGTCTTGGCGCTCCGGTAACACTTGCCGTGCGGTAGCAGAGAGTCTATGGCTTGAGTGACTGGAGTCTCCGACAATTTTATGGGCTTTTCTCTGATACCACCACCTATTATATAGGTCCTGGATGGTAGGAAGCTTGGCCCCAGTGATTTACTGGGCCATACGCACTACCCTCTGTAGTGCCTTACGGTCAGATGCCAAGCAGTTGCCATACCAGGCAGTCATGCAACCGGTCAGGATGCTCTCAATGGTGCAGCTGTATAACTTTTTGAGGATCTGGGGACCCATGACAAATCTTTTCAGTCTCCTGAGGGAGAAAAGGTGTTGTCGTGGCCTCTTCACGACTGTCTTTGTGTATTTGGACCATGATAGTTCGTTGGTGATGTGGACACCCACTCCACAACAGCCCTGTCGATGATAGGGGCCTGTTCGGCCCGCTTTTTCCTGTAGTCCACGATCAGCTCCTTTGTCTCACATTGAGGGAGAGGTTGTTGTCCTGGCACCACACTGACAGTTCTCTGGCCTCCTCCCTAAAGGCTGTCTCATCATTGTCAGTGATCAGGCCTACCACTGTTGTGTTGTCAGCAAACTTAATGATGTTGTTGGAGTCGTGTTTGGCCACACAGTCATGGGTGAACAGGGAGTACAGGAGGGGACTAAGTACACACCCCTGAGGGGCCCCAGTGTTGAGGATCAGCGTGGCAGACGTGTTTTTGCCTACCCTTACCACCTGGGGGCGGCCCGTCAGGAAGTCCTGGATCTAGTTGCAGAGGGAGGTGTTTTGTCCCAGGGTCCTTAGCTTAGTGATGAGCTTCGTGGGCACTATGGTGTTGAACGCTGAGCTCTTGTCAATGAACAGCATTCTCACATAGCTGTTCCTTTTGTCCAGGTGGAAAAGGACAGTGTGGGTGCAATTGAGATTGCGTCATCTGTTGGGGCGGTATGCGAATTGGAGTGGGTCTAAGGTATCCGGGAGGATGCTGTTGATGTGAGCCATGACCAGCCTTTCAAAGCACTTCATGGCTACCGACGTGAGTGCTGTGGGGCGGTAATCATTTGGGCAGGTTACCTTCGCTTCCTTGGGCACAGGGACTATGGTGGTCTGCTTGAAACATGTAGGTATTACAGACTTGGTCAGGGAGAGGTTGAAAATGTCAGTGAAGACACTTGCCAGTTGGTCTGTGCATGCTTTGAGTACTCGTCCTGGTAATCCGTCTGGCCCCACGGCTCTGTGAAAGTTGACCTGTTTATAGGTCTTGCTCACATCGGCTACCGAGAGCGTTATCACACAGTCATCCAGAACAGCTGGTGCTCTCGTGCATTCTTCAGTGTTGCTTGCCTTGAAGCGAGCATAAAAGGCATTTCGCTCGTCTGGTAGGCTCACGCCACTGGGCAGCTTGCGCCTGGGTTTCCCTTTGAAGTCCGTAATAGAGCCCTGCCACACCCGACGAGCGTCAGAGCCGGTGTAGTAGGATTCAATCTTAATCCTGTATTGACACTTTGCTTGTTTGATGGTTTGTCTGAGGGCATAGCAGGGTTTCTTATAAGCGTCCCACTCCTTGAAAGCGGAAGCTCTAGCTTTTAGCTTTTAGCTCAATAGCTCAATGAAATCCCACAGTGTACGTACGGTCACTGTGGGGACGACATCGTCGATGCACTTATTGATGAAGCCGATGACTGAGGTGGTATACTCCTCAATGCCATTGGATGAATCCCGGAACATATTCCAGTCTGTGCTAGCAAAACAGTCCTTTAGCGTAGCATCCGTGTCATCTGACCACTTCCGTATTGAGCGAGTCACTGGTACTTCCTGCTTCAGTTTTTGCTTGTAAGCAGGAATCAGGAGGATAGAATTATGGTCAGATTTGCCAAATGAAGGGCAGGGGAGAGCTTTGTATGCATCTATGTGAGTGGAGTAAAGGTGGTCTAGTTTCTTTTTCTCCTCTGGTTGCACATGTGACATGCTGGTAAAAAATGTGTAAAACTGATTTAAGTTTGCCTTCATTAAAGTCCCCGGCCACTAGGAGCACCGCTTCTGGATGAGCATTTTATTGTTTGCTCATGGCCTTATAAAGTTGGTTGAGTGCGGTCTTAGTGCCAGCATTGGTTTGTGGGGGTAAATAGACAGCTACGAATAATGTAGATGAGAACTCTCTAGGTAGATAGTGTGGTCTACAGCTTATCATGAGGTACTCTACCTTAGGTGAGCAATACCTCAAGATTTCTTTAATATTAGACATCGCACAACCACTTTTATTGACAAATAGACACCCCCACCCCCCACCCCTCGTCCTTACCAGACGTAGCTTCTCTGTACTGCCGGTGCATGGAAAATCCCGCCAGCTGTATAGTTGGCTGTCGTTTGGTTAACGCTCCGCCACACAGCCCTCCCGCTGACATCACTGACATGATCATTCCAACACATGCATCCTCCCCACATGTTATTCCTACAGTCTACACTCGGTACGCTTGTCCCTTTAGTGGTACCCTGCAAGGTATGTCATTTGTACCTTTTAGTTATAGGTACAAAATTGTACCCTTGAAGTTCGTACCGTACCTATTCCTGCAGTCAAACGAACAAATCGCCCTCTAGTGGCCTTATGGGTGGAACTGTATTCATATTTTTCATAATTAATAAACATGAATTAACCCCTGAGGTCGATGTCAAGGGTGGAAATCGAATTAGCATAATTAAAAAATCCCCATAAAAATCTGTCCATATTTTTTGCATTGGATGAGTCTCAATCCACCTCATCCGCCTATGTCGCACTTCTGCATCTGCGGTGAAAGGTGACAAAACTAGTGTTTGACATCCCGAAAAATCTGCCTTCTCACTAAATCGTCTGTAGCGTCCAAACAGTTTGGCCTACAAACGATTATGACCCATTTATAGGACTCACTAACATGATGGTGCTCTCCGTTTTGCTCTATGACCCCCCACAAGCTTCTTGGGACTCGTCTGAATTCGGAGAGCCGATCTGCCAACTTCTGTCTGTAGCTTCCGAACAGTTTGGGCTACACACTAATATGACCCCTCTGTGCAAAGGTGAGACACTCACGAACACGTACAGGATGCTGTTGTTATGCTCTTTTTAGGTGGACTATCTGTTGTTCCATGTAGTGAGTCTGTTATTAGAATGTGTTTGTATTGGCTAATAGCAGTAAGGCCAAAAATATTTGTTTTATCAAATATTTGTTATATACAGTGGGGCAAAAAAGTATTTAGTCAGCCACCAATTGTGCAAGTTCTCCAACTTAAAAAGATGAGAGAGGCCTGTAATTTTCATCATAGGTACACTTCAACTATGACAGATGAAATGAGAAAAAGAAATCCAGAAAATCACATTGTAGGATTTTTATTTATTTATTTGCAAATTATGGTGGAAAATAAGTATTTGGTCAATAACAAAAGTTTATCTCAATACTTTGTTATATACCCTTTGTTGGCAATGACAGAGGTCAAAAGTTTTCTGTAAGTCTTCACAAGGTTTTCACACACTGTTGCTGGTATTTTGGCCCATTCCTCCATGCAGATCTCCTCTAGAGCAGTGATGTTTTGGGGCTGTCGCTGGGCAACACGGACTTTCAACTCCCTCCAAAGATTTTCTATGGGGTTGAGATCTGGAGACTGGCTAGGCCACTCCAGGACCTTGAAATGCTTCTTACGAAGCCACTCCTTCGTTGCCCGGGCGGTGTGTTTGGGATCATTGTCATGCTGAAAGACCCAGCCACGTTTCATCTTCAATGCCCTTGCTGATGGAAGGAGGTTTTCACTCAAAATCTCACGATACATGGCCCCATTCATTCTTTCCTTTACACGGATCAGTCGTCCTGGTCCCTTTGCAGAAAAACAGCCCCAAAGCATGATGTTTCCACCCCCATGTTTCACAGTAGGTATGGTGTTCTTTGGATGCAACTCAGCATTCTTTGTCCTCCAAACACGACGAGTTGAGTTTTTACCAAAAAGTTCTATTTTGGTTTCATCTGACCATATGACATTCTCCCAATCCTCATCTGGATCATCCAAATGCTCTCTAGCAAACTTCAGACGGGCCTGAACATGTACTGGCTTAAGCAGGGGACACGTCTGGCACTGCAGGATTTGAGTCCCTGGCGGCGTAGTGTGTTACTGATGGTAGGCTTTGTTACTTTGGTCCCAGCTCTCTGCAGGTCATTCACTAGGTCCCCGTGTGGTTCTGGGATTTTGCTCACCGTTCTTGTGATCATTTTGACCCCACGGGGTGAGATCTTGCATGGAGCCCCAGATCGAGGAAGATTATCAGTGGTCTTGTATGTCTTCCATTTCCTAATAATTGCTCCCACAGTTGATTTCTTCAAACCAAGCTGCTTACCTATTGGAGATTCAGTCTTCCCAACCTGGTGCAGGTCTACAATTTTGTTTCTGGTGTCCTTTGACAGCTCTTTGGTCTTGGCCATAGTGGAGTTTGGAGTGTGACTGTTTGAGGTTGTGGACAGGTGTCTTTTATACTGATAACAAGTTCAAGCAGGTGCCATTAATACAGGTAACGAGTGGAGGACAGAGGAGCCTCTTAAAGAAGAAGTTACAGGTCTGTGAGAGCCAGAAATCTTGCTTGTTTGTATGTGACCAAATACTTATTTTCCACCATAATTTGCAAATAAATTCATTAAAAATCCTACAATGTGATTTTTTGGATTTTTTTTCCTCATTTTGTCTGTCATAGTTGAAGTGTACCTATGATGAAAATTACAGGCCTCTCTCATCTTTTTAAGTGAGAGAACTTGCACAATTGGTGGCTGACTAAATACTTTTTTGCCCCACTGTACTTCAAGGGGTCTTAAAATGTAAATCAAATAGCTAAACGATCCTTGGTATGACCTTCTTAAAACAATTCCATATAGCTTAGTAGACCCTAACACAGTGGTCTGAATCTCTTGGTTTGCAGGCCACACCGGGCAAGTCACATTATACTGGTTTGCAAAGTGACCAGTGTAATGTAATGTAATATCATGTAATTCCTATTGGAACTTTTAATCACCCACAACCTGCATTTAGAATGACTGGAAGATGTATAAATGAGACTACCTAACTGGAACAGTATGAAAATGTATGCACTCACTACTGTAAATCGCCCTTGATAAGAGTGTCTGCTAAATGACAGCAATGTAAATGCATGCAAAAACATGTTTTTTGACAGTGTGATGATTGTACCTTTATTTAAAAAATGTGTATATTCAAAATATTTGGTAAAAAAAATATTATACCATTATTACATTATCCTCACATGTACCCTAAAAGGTACTGAACAGTACCATGTGAGATTATATGTATAGCTTTTGAAGTTACATTGTGTCATTTGATCTTTTTGTACCCTTTTTGTACCCCGGTACGCTAGCTGTACCTTATTTCTGAGTGCAGACTGTCCAGGCATGCAGTTCTAGGTGGGTCCGGATGGTTCTAGGCGTTCCAGATGTTTCTAGGAGTTCAAGGGACTGCGCCACATGCACTGACCCCAAAACAGGCCTGAGTCCAGGCTAGGCATGGGGACAGGCATGGCAAAGACAACAGGCAGGCAGACTAGCTGGTTGGCTGGCTGGCTTGCTGGCAGGCTGACAAACAGCAGACAAGTACCATATGTATGAAGTCCTTTGACCACATGATGGCGATATTGTAATGAAAGTACAGTCATAGGAAATTACACTAAACTTGAGTTAGAAATTGCCCCTAAACACAGATCTAGGAGAAGATTATCATAGTCTGTAGGTGTCAGAGATTGAGGGAAACGTCTCTCTCCTCTGTATAAAAGGTATGATATCTGCATGTAGTCACTGTGAATGATGAACCTATGATTAAACTTCACAATGTAATCAAGCTATCGGAAATGTAGAATGAATATCTGCTTTTATCTATAAATCAAATGTAATGATTATTTCATGAAGGCTAGATTGAAATGAGGGTTTGGAGGGTGGAGTCTAATTTAGAATGTGCCCATATGACTATGTTGAACGAAAAGACAGAGCGTCCTTATCCTGATATGATCTGTAAATGTTGAAGAGGGAGTTACATAAATTGAATTTACCCTACATTTAGAAGACCGAAGTGATCTAAGTCATGGCCGAAGACAAAACAAGGAGAGTGCTTTCAATAATGCAATTCTCGAGCACCCTCTCATTCTCCGGAATGAATAGAAGAGAGTAGGCTACAGAGGAGGATGAAATGTAGGAAACAAGATGATGATGGAGAGATGAATCTCGGTTTTTCAGTCAGTAGTTGCTGGGAAACGGGATGCTTATCGTAAATCTTGGTGGAGGCTCATGGAGCTGATAAATTGTGACCGCTGACTTCTGGGAAGCTCTCCCACGTGTGTGAGTGAGAGATAGAAAGAGGCCGCAATCTTATAGCCTAAACCACCCCATTGCCGGTAAAATCAATTCCGGTTGCACGGATGGTCATCATCCCTGGCACAAACTTTCAGGTTTCCAGGAATAAGGGCTAGGAAATACTATAATTATGAAAAAGTGCTTGGATTAGGCTATTGAGCAAACCTGCCAATTCAGAGAATCCCTACAACCAAGTAAATTCAATGATCTGACTGTATACATTGACGACATGTATAGATTCATTACTGTGCATACATGCACATGCTCAATGCTTAAAGGCCCAGTGCAGGCAAAAATGGGATTTTCCTGTATTTATATATATTTCCACACGATGAGGTTGGAATAATACTACAAAATTGTGAAAAGAATGATAACTCCCTTTTAGTGTAATAGCGACAGTCGATAAGCACATTTGAAGGATATCAAGGATCTGAAAATATTCTGTATGGAGGAATGGTCTAACATCACTCCCAATATGTTTTCCAATCTCATTAAAACATTTTGGAAAAAGGCTCAGTTCTGTTATCCTTGGAAAGTGAGGTACAGTTGAAGTCGGAAGTTTACATACACCTTAGCCAAATACATTTAAAATCAGTTTCACAATCCTGACATTTAATCCTAATAAAAATTCCCTGTCTTAGGTCAGTTAGGATCACCACTTTATTTTAAGAATGTGAAATGTCAGAATAATCGTATAGAGAATTATTTATTTCAGCTTTTATTTCTTTCATCACAGTGGGTCAGAAGTTTACATACGCTCAATAAGTATTTGGTAGCATTGCCTTCAAGTTGTTTAACTTGGGTCAAACGTTTCGGGTAGCCTTCGACAAGCTTCCCACAGTAAGTTGGGTGAATTTTGGCCCATTCCTCCTGACAGAGCTGGTGTAACGGAGTCAGGTTTGTAGGCCTCCTTGCTCGCACACGCTTTTTCAGTTCTGCCCACAAACTTTCTATAGGATTGAGGTCAGGGCTTTGTGATGGCCACTCCAATACCTTGACTTTGTTGTCCTTAAGCCATTTTGCCACAACTTTGGAAGTATGCTTGGGGTCATTGTCCATTTGGAAGACCCATTTGCGACCAAGCTTTAACTACCTGACTGATGTCTTAAAACGTTGATTCAATATATCCACATAATTTTCCTCCCTCATAATGCCATCTATTTTGTGAGGTGCACCAGTCCCTCCTGCAGGAAAGCACCCCCACAACATGATGCTGCCACCCCGTGCTTCACGGTTGGGATGGTGTTCTTCTGCTTGCAAGCCTCCCCGTTTTCCTCCAAACATAACAATGGTCATTATGGCCAAACAGTTCTATTTTTGTTTCATCAGACCAGAGGACATTTCTCCAAAAAATACGATCTTTGTCCCCATGTGCAGTTGCAAACCGTAGTCTGGCTTTTGTATGGTGGTTTTGGAGCAGTGGCTTCTTCCTTGCTGAGCGGCCTTTCAGGTTATGCCGATATATGACTCGTTTTACGGTGTATATAGATACTTTTGTACCTGTTTCCTCCAGCATCTTCACAAGGTCCTTTGCTGTTGTTCTGGGATTGATTTGCACTTATCGCACCAAAGTACGTTCCTCTCTAGGCGACAGAACGCGTCTCCTTCCTGAGCGGTATGACGGCTGTGTGGTCCCTTGGTGTTTATACTTGCGTACTATTGTTCGTAAAGATGAGTTTGAAGGTAGGCCTTGAAATACATCCACAGGTACACCTCCAATTGACTCAAATTATGTCAATTAGCCTATCAGAAGCTTCTAAAGCCATGACATCATTTTCTGGAATTTTCCAAGCTGTTTAAAGGCACAGTCAATTTAGTGTATGTAAACTTCTGACCCACTGGAATTGTGATACAGTGAATAATAACTGAAATAATCTGTCTGTAACGAATTGTTGGAAAAATTACTTGTGTCATGCACAAAGTAGATGTCCTAACAGACTTGCCAAAACTATAGTTTGTTAACAAGAAATTTGTGGAGTGGTTGAAAAACGAGTTTTAAGTGTATGTAAACTTCCCGACTTCAACTGTACCTTTTTGAGAGAAATAAAATGACTTGTTACAAAATCTCTTTCTCAGAGATTTCCCATTTTTTTCACACAATATAACTCCGTTTTTGAATTATTTATTTTATACAGGCATGTTTGCTAACCTTTATCAAGGGTGTCAATCATTTCTGAACCCTCTGTACTAATGTATGTCTTATGTCTGACACAGCAAAGCAGTCAGCACAGTTTTTAAAATTCTAGCTGTACATCAATTTGACCAGCGGAGGGCAGTAAACGCTAGGGAATAATATCGGATGTCTAAAAGACCTGCTGCTGCTCGGATTCTCAATGTGAGTCACCAGCAGATCGGAACATTGCTTTTTATGATATATTGTATCATTTTGACAATATCGCAATATTATTTGCCGCTAGTTGGCTGTACCTGGACCAAACTCCAGTATTTTTCCTTCAGATTGTTCTCCATCATCTTTTTAAACTTTTATTTCCATGACTGATATAAACTTGTTTTCTCATGGCTTTCTCTTATCCCTCTGCAGCAGACATATGGTGAGCAATGTGTTTGGAACATCGAATTGCAATAAAATCACAGTATTGAATCGGAATACATAGAATCGTGAGAATCGCTAATACATATTGCATCGGCACCTAAGTATCATGAAAATATTGTATCGTGAGGTCCCTGGCAATTCCCAGCCCTACAGCAGACTCATAGCTCTACCAGCCCTGCCTTCTCCCCCTCTCTCTCTCCCTCCCTCTCTCTTTCTTCGTACACACAGCCACAAGCAGGTGTCTGGTTATGTGTGCTGCGGCCCCACAGCAGATGTTGACAGAATGCACATGTTCAAGCACACAAAAACATGCACCTGGATGACTAACAGCTAGGTTGTTATTGAAAATGACAATTTGTTTTCAAGTGACCTACCTAGCTAACTAAAGGTTTGCGGTAAAGAGAAAAAGATTTATGTAATGCAAGTGCACCAAGAGTGTTTTAACCCAGAAATACACATTTAACTAAATGTTAGAGAATTTAATTGCATAGTTGCCTACTTAGAATCCATACATAGTAATTGGAAGTTACCTCACACCTCAGTATTGGCTGTTGGCCATTAGCTCAATATGTTTGTAGGGAAAGCTTGCTATGCCTGTCCATGTTTGTTGTTTTATAGGGACTAAAGCTGATTCCCGCTTTGTGTTATGGGGGCATACGAGTCCCCATACCCTGTGTTTAGATAATTGTACCAGTAAGTGTGTGATGTGCAGTGTGCACCATGAAGCATCTGTAACCAAGGAACAGAGCCGCCCAGATACAATCTTTGACATTGCATAAAACTGCCCCAAATATAATGATGCAACACAATGTCATTTGACCAGGGACTCTATAAGGGCTCTTGGTATGTTTGCCAATGGTAACTGCTCCATTGAAAGCAATTGAAGTAATTCCATCAAGGACAAAATATGTCTGTCTGACTTTTCCAATGGGGATAAATACAGTTGACAGACCCATCGGTTGCCAAGTTGTCTGTCCTACGTTTGTAGTGGTTTGTTGTTGTACTACTACTGTAAGGGTCTGGTGCAAAATAAATCGTTTTATCGTTCATGTTACATGATGGAGGACATGTTATACAGTATGACAAGTCTTATATGATTATTTAGAGTAGACAGTGATGTTGCAGCATGTGCATCACTGACAGCTACATAACATCCTCGCTAAACAGTTCCTCAGTAGGGTTTCCGTGTCAACTGCATCAACAACAGGCAACACTGGGCCAGTAACATGATATCGCCTGACTGAAAAGGACACCGCTGAAGGCACGAGGGTTCCGTCTCGGTGTTGTTCTTCCTTCAGTGTGTCAGACGATTTTCCGTTCCACTGCTGCCTCCGCAGGGGGACAGGGTCATGTGGGGCTGGAATGTGGAATGCAGCGAGTGGCGTTCCAGAGTGGCAGAATGCCCCTCTGTGACATCATCAGACTGCTGACTGACCACTGAGGGGCTGCACAGAAGGGTTTATCTTTGGAGCTGCTTTTCAAGCTGCCGCCAGCTAGGGGGGAAACAGAATGCATAGAATGGATAGATGGTGTATCATAGATCACCATGGTGTTTGAAGTTTGACTTCATAGCAGTTAAATGGCATCCTATGTGTGTTTTTTTGGGGGGATGCGTGATGACTTATCACTCTTCTCAACACGATTTTTGTATGCAACAATGTATTAGTTGCATTGCACAATTTTAAGAAGCTCAATAGTCACTTCCTATTTCTTCTTCTATTATAATGCCAGCATAGCATAGCCTATCTCGCACGCATCTCTTTTCCCCTCCGGATCCCACAGCATCAGAAGTGACTTACATGAAGTGTTCACATTACTCTGGTCTAGTGGTGTAAGCTGATACGGCCCTGGACCCATCTTTACTGTAGCTCACCGCCTGGGAGGTGTAGATCACACAACCTCAATCAGGCCTTTATTCCTGGTCCACAACCCCCCCACCCACCCACCCACCCACCCAGGAGTCCACAGACCTCTCAGAAATGAGAGAGAGAGAGTCCTAGGATGCCTCTAATGTCAGAGACTAGTCAAAGTGGTGAATGACCTCAGAATGAACACCGACGCTAAAAAGCTCTCTGTCTAAGTGCAGCCTTTGACACTGTAGATCACGATATCCTCTTGGACAGACTCCAGAATTTGGTTGGCCTCACAGGCTCAGTACTAAACTGGTTTAGGACTTATCTGACAAATAGATCATGTTTTATTGTCCTAGGTGAGCATGTATCTGAAAAAGTAACAATCTTATGTGGTGTCCCTCAGGGTTAGATTTTGGGTCCTATACTGTTTAGTCTATCTATACATGTTACCCCTTGGTAGTATTATTAGGAAGCGTGGTGTAAATGTTCATACCTATGTTGATGATACACATCTGTATAGACCCTGGTTGAATGTATCACTTACATAAATATATTGATGGCACAAGACCTACTACAGCAAAAGAAAAAGGCAAGGCCCATAGAGAGAAACTGACAGCACATTTACATTATCTGCACTAGATACATCCCACCAAGCTAAAACCTAGGTGGGATTTTAGACTATGTCTTACATTTTGAGGATCACATACGAAATGTGACCAAATGGCCTTTTTATAACCTAGGAAATTTGCCAAAATGTATCTGTTTCTCTATCAGGCCAACACTGAGAGACTAATGCATGGTTTTATTACTAGCAGGCTTGATTGCTGCAATACTCTCCTGTCTGGTCTTCCCCAAAAAACATTAGCCAACTTCAACTGATTCAGAATGCAGACCAGAAAGAGAGCTCAGGGCTCCCGAGTGGCGCAGCGGTCTAAGACACTGCATCTCAGTGCTAGAGGCATCACTACAGACCCTGGTTCGATTCCAGGCTGTATGACAACCGGCTGTGATTGAGGCGCACAATTGTCCCAGCGTTGTCTGGGTTAGGGTTAAGCCGGGGTAGGTCGTCATTGTAAATAATAATTTGACTTGCCTAATTAAATAAAAACACCTATTTTAAAGTCATTGCATTGGTTGCATGTTAGTTTTAGAGTTGATGAAAAAAATGCTTTATTTCTTTTTTAAGCACTACATTGCCTGGCACCCAAATACATGTCTGATATGCTTTTAAGGTATGTGCCCGATCGGTCCCTCAAATCTTCTGGCACTGGTCTTATAGTTGTTCCAAAGGTCAGCCTTTTGGTGAGGCTCATCTGTCACTATGGTCCTGGCATTTGGAGCAGCCTGACAGAGGATCTGTGGGCCTCAGAAATGTGACACTTAAGAAAAATCCTAAGACAGCTTTTTAGCTGTGCTTTTAAGACTAGAAACGCAGAGTCATTTTTACTGCGTATGAATTTAAAAATTCAAATATGTTGTTTTTGGTTGTTTTTAGAATTTTGATTGCACAAACTGAATTTGTGTTATAAGCAGTTTCAGGAGGACATGTCATTTTTTTTCTATATAGTATCAGAAAGAGCTGATTCTGAGGTTTCTAAAACACTTACCTTTGCCAAAGAGATGACATTTCAAAATATCACTTTCTCCAAGAATAACAGTGAACAGCAGATCGCCTACAGTACAATAAGATAACTCAAATGCTATATCCATCAATTTTTCACCTTTGTATTTTTTCATAAATTATTTTTTAGAAAATATTAGATTTTAATGAAACAAGTTTTTTTTTTGCAGAATGCTATATATCCATTGTTCAGCTGGAATAGAATGTTTGTATCCTGTATATTTGACTTTGATACTGTATGTGGTTGTCTCACCTAGCTATCTTAAGATGAATGCACTTACTGTTTGTCACTCTGGATAAGAATCTGTTGACTGAAATGTAAAATGTAAATGTTTCACATAAAGATCTCAAGGGTTTTTCTTTATTTGTACTATTTTCTACAATGTAGGATAATAGTGAATACATCAACACTATTAAATAACACATTGAATCAGGTAGTAACAAAAAAGTGTTAAACATTATTTTAGAATATAGCCACGCTTTGCCTTGACAGCTTTGCACAAAATTAGATCAGGTTTTTGGTTACTGTTTGTTTACAACATTGAAATGTTTTCTCTTCATAAACCAAATCACATAACTTTAAATAAACTTGATTCTCACAGAGAAAACTAAACATAATATATGTAGTAAATATACTAAACAACATTCAATGTCTTAATGCAATACAACTTAAAATGATCATCATGCTAATGAAGAAAAGAGCAAAGACTGGATATTGTTTATTTGACATTTTTATGTAGCTACAACATTTACTTGAGAGAAATGTGAACACAATGGGGATGTTGACCTTTTGTTTAAAGGGGTAACTACTGAATTTACATGAGCAATAGCTTTCAGATAAGATTTAATCAAAAAAAGTAAATCTAATTCAGTTCAGAACTATTGTCTTTTTGAGTGAACTTTGAATATGGCGGCCCTATGGAAGTCCTTCATCCAAAATGCATGCACTGAAACAGTCAGAAAACACAAAACAAAAATGAACTGAGGATACTGAAAACATTTTCTATTTTGGCATCTTAAAAAGATAGACTCAGCAGCTAATGGGAGAGTTTGGCTTTGTACATATGCGGTCAGCTCCTCCCAATATAGCAAGAAGCCTTAACAATTTTTTGGGGCGGCAGGTAGCCTAGTGGTTAGAGCGTTGGGATCGAATCCCCGAGCTGTCGTTCTGCCCCTGAACAAGGCTGTTAACACACTGTTCCCCTGTAGGCCGTCATTGTAAATAAGAATTTGTTCTTAAATGACTTGCCTAGTTAAATACATTTAAAAAAAACTGTTACAAAGTTGCCTTGATGTTGCTATGCTTCTCACTGAAACTGGCATTCCATATATTTTTTAGCAAGGAAACAATGTATAAATGCTATATAAACAAATGATGGAGCTATCATAAACTAGAACCTAGGCCTACTAAATCTACCTTTAAATGTGTGGCCAACTGTTCCACAGTACACAATATTTTGCTCCAGCCAAGCCTCAACACATTTGTATCAAACTAATCAACTAATTATGATATTCAATCCAGACTGGGGACTTCATCACTAAGAAGTTGTCTCTTCTTCCTGACTCCGGTGTATTAGGCTTGGGTGGAAGAAAAGCAACATAAAATGTAGTTATCCCTAATATGGAAATTCATATTTTTCCAAAAAGAATTATTGTTAACTTACATCTCAAAGCCATGCATGCAAGAAGCATTGACCTGGTGCACACATTTCTCTGTCCTCGGTGGATTGAAGGCCTCAATCTCTGTGTTTTTGCCTTGAAACTGATTGCTTCTAGAAAGAGAGAAGGAACAACACATGATGAAGTTGAGCTAGCTACTAGTTTAAAGCTACACGTTTTTTTCCACTCACCTTTATTTAACCAGGTAGGCAAGTTGAGAACAAGTTCTCATTTACAACTGCGACCTGGCCAAGATAAAGCAATGAAATATCTAATTGTTACAAAGAAGGAATGTATGGGCTACATTTATGAAAACAATGCATGCATTTGCTTACCTTGTCATGCTTATAGACGAAACACAAATGTATCGCTCACAGAGGGTTGATGCATCCTCCTCCCAATACAGCATTTTCCAACACCAGAGGTAGGGGAAGGGTATCCCATCTGCAAGAGTGAAGTTTTGCTTTGAAGTTAGCTCATATTGTTCCTAACATGCTACTGAACAGTGACACTTGTATATTGACAAGCATATTGGTATAAAAAGACAGCAACGCATTTACCCAACAAATTGTTAAGGCAAATCATTGGTTAGCTAGCTAGTTATCACATTAATTGTGCAAAAATATCATAACTAACTAACGTAGCCAAGCAGCTAGCTAGGCGCTAACCAGTCAGTGGCGCTGACAGATTGAATCTCAACAAAGTGTTTCACTATGAGCTAACAACATTTTTAAGTTCATTAGGAAGTTTAATTAATAAGTTAAACACTTACTGGAAAACTTTGGTAGGTAGCTAGCTAGATTGCTTCGTTTCCATTTTCCAACAGTTTTGTGTTCGCCATAAACAGCTACTGGTAAAGTGTTTGCCACTAGTGGCAATTAAGATTGTGGCCACAGATTCAAATAGAATCTTGAGAGAATTGTTTGCCAGAAAAAAACCTCTGGCGAACTGTGTCCCACTAGAATAAATATTAATGTTGAAAAAGGTTTGCTGCAGATTCACCATTATTGGCAAACATTGCCAATGCCATGAGTTGATAGTGAAAAAACAACAATCTCTTTCACAATTTCTTCAAACAATAAAAGCTAAATTACCAACAATTCTGAAAATGTATTGTTACATTACAGCCTTATTCTAAAATTGATTAAATGCAACATTTTCCTAATCAATCAGGGTTTTTTTTTCTTCACAGAAATACATTATTTACATAAGTATTCAGACCCTTCGCTATGAGACTTGAGTTTGAGCTCAGGTGCATCCTGTTTCCATTAATCAACATTGGGATGTCTCTACAACTTGATTGGAGTCCACCTGTGGTAAATTCCATTGATTGGACATTGGAAAGGCACACACATGTCTATATAAGGTCCCACGGTTGAAAGTACATGTCAGAGCAAAAACCAAGCCATGAGGTCGAAGGAATTGTCCGTAGAGCTCAGAGACAGGATTGTGTCGAGGCACAGATCTGGAGAAGGGTACCAAAACATTTCTGCAGCATTCAAGGTCCCCAATAACACAGTGGCCTCTATTTAAATGGAAGAAGTTTGGAACCACAAAGACTCTTCCTAGAGCTGCCCACCCGGCCAAACTGAGCAATCGGGGGAGAATGGCCTTGGTCAGGGAGGTGACCAAGAACCCGATGGAGCTCCAGAGTTCCTCTGTGGAGATGGGAGAACCTTCCAGAAGGACAACCCTCTCTGCAGCACTCCACCAATCAGGCTTTTACGGTAAAGTGGCCAGACGGAAGCCACTCCTCATTAAAAGGCACGATAGCCCGATTGGAGTTTGCCAAGAGGCACCTAAAGGACTCTGGCCATGAGAAACAAGATTCTCTGGTCTGATGAAACCAAGATTGAACTCTTTAGCCTGAATCCCAAGCGTCACGTATGAAAGAAACCAGGCACTGCTCATCACCTGGCCAATACCATCCCTACGGTGAAGCATGATGGTGGCAGCATCATGCTGTGGGGATGTTTGTCACCGGCAGGGACTGGGAGAGTAGTCAGGATCGAGGGAAAGATGAACGGGGCAAAGTACAGAGAGATCCTTTGATTAAAACCTGCTCCAGAACGCTCAGGACCTCTGACTGGGGCGAAGGTTCACCTTCCAACAGAACAACGACCCTAAGCACACAGCCAAGACAATGCAGTAGTGGCATCGGTACAAGTCTCTGAATGTCCTTGAGTGGCCCAGCCAGAGCTCGGACTTGAACCCGATCGAACATCTCTGGAGAGACCTGAAAATAGCTGTGCAGTGACGCTCCCCATCCAACCTGACAGAGCTTGAGAGGATCTGCAGAGAAGAATGGGAGAAACTCCCCAAACACAGGTGTGCCAAACTTGTAGCGCCATACCCAAGAAAACTTGAGAATTTAATCGCTGCCAAAGGTGCTTCAAGAAAGTACTGAGTAAAGGGTCTGAATACTTATGTAAATGTGATATTTCAGTTTTCTATTTGTATCAAATTTGCACTCATTTCTAACAACCTGTTTTTGCTTTGTCATTACGGGATATTGTGTGTGGAAAAAGTGAAAGGGTCTGAATACTTTCCGAATGCACTCCGAATGCGTTTTAGAGTGAAACTCTTAATTTCTTTTCGTATTCTAATGTCCCCCAAGACCTTCATAAACACAACCAAAGGATTATTTTTCTGATAGCAAATATGATATTTATTTATTAGACTGTTAGAATGTTGCAGTCAAAATGGCTGCTTGTTGTCGTAGTAAGGGGGGGTAGCGAAGCCCGGCAGTTTAAGTGTTTAGTTGTCTTAGCCATATTATCTACTTTATTTATTTTATCCCTTTTGCTGCGTCAGTCTCTCATTTCTACAGTTATTTTACTATTGTTTTACTATTTGAATTGATCTCTTAATTCTTCATTTTTATTCATGTCTATCTTCGTTTTATATTTGCATAGAAACATTTGGTGTTTTATCTTTCTCACCTTTTATTATTTTATTTGTTAAGCACATTAAAATGCATTTGTTGTGAAACATTTGCTATATAAAGAACATTTGATTTGATATTTAACACAGGTGAACTTCCAGCCTGGGGAACAAAGCACCTGTTTACTGTATGCAAACCAGAAATGTCATTATGTAATTTACAGTAAGAGGAGGGACAGAGCGAGAGTCTCAAAACAAAGTACCTGTTTATTGCTTCCCTGTCAGGAATGTACAGAGGCTTGGCATACAGTAAAGAATTCAGTCTTACAATAGCCATTAGCAGACAGCGGACATACAGGCTCTGGAGGACTTGAGATTGACACCCCTGGCCTATATACTGCAACCATTTCAATTTACCAGACCTCTGTTTGGATTTAACTTTTAATCTGAGACTGGTTTAGATCTGGAAAACTCTAGCCAATCAAATACACACATTGATCAGTTGAGTTCCATAGAACAGCAAAAATAAGCAACAGACACTGACCCTTGAGGACCAGAGTTTGACACCACTGGCCTACCTAAACCAGTATGTTGCGCGACCCGCTTGTATGCCCTGACTGTAGATTGTTCTGGACGAGAGCTTGTGTTTACTGTAAGTGACTAAGCTGTAGATCAGTGCTTACAGAAGGGGCAGGACAGTGGACTCCTGTCCCTGGATTCAGTGTTTCCCCAACCCCCTTACTGGGTGTGTTCTGTTGACTTTTTATTGACTCATAGTTGACATAGGTGGGCTTGTATTTCTGTTTTCACAGAGGGTCGTCTGCATGTGTGCTGGAAAACAAGTGTACATTCAGTTCTCCAGTGCTGACCCACTGAACTGCACATAGTCACCGTGACATGGGGAGAGAGAGTGTGTGTGTGTGTGTCTGTGTGTGTGTGTACTTTGTATCTATAAAAGAAAGAGAGAGTGTAGGGGCATCCTGAGGTAGCAACAATACACACACACGATCACACACAGAACTGCCCACTGGCTTCCTGTTTGTGACAAACCACACTGACAACCCCCCCACACCACCCCCCACACACCCCTACACATACAAAATGATCTTCCTTGGCCAGAGAGCAGGAAAGAAAATCGATAGCTATTAGGAAGCACTTCCAGTACAGTATTATCTTCCCTAGGTCCTTACATGTACTGGCTATAAGCTGTTACTGTAAAACCTAATAAAAGCAGCTTAATCTCTCCTGGCTTGGTCATATGCTATTACTGGAATGACTCAAAAGTTATTACATAGTTTAGTTTTTCTCACAATTCGGTAAAAGCTCTTTACTGAGAATAAATGACAAAGCCAATTTCTGGAACATACTGTTTTGTATTTGCACAAAGAAAGCCAGGATAGACACTCTCAAAATACCCACCATGAACAGAAAAACTAAAGAAGCTGTCTTGATCAAACCCTAACCCAGACACGTGAGATCAGAATAGAGAGAATACAGCAAGAAATGATCAATTGGATTTTGGAGCTGAGGGTAAGGAACACAATGACCGAGTCTTTGTTTTTAGTTTACTCAGAGACACAGAGATATATCAAGACATACCATTCAAGGACAGTTAATAGCAGTGTGATTGGAAGCTGTGCTATTTTTAAGACAGGGACATCATGCACTTGGACCCCTCTGAAGCAAGAAAACAAATATATTTTTGACTAGCTGGATGCAGATAAACATCCATAGAGATAATAGGATCTGTATGGATGATGCTCTCCATTGTGATGTCATGTGTTCCGATGTTCTCTGTTGTAATACTGTATCATGTCTTCTGATCTCTGTTGTGATGTAATGCCTTCTGATGACATGCTGTGATGCCATAGTTCAGATTATCTGATGATGTCAGCGGTGGTCTGACGTTGACAAATATTAACTCAAAAAGAAAAATCACTCAGAACAATTAGACATCATGTTCAGCATACTGCAATTCCTCAGTATGTTAGTTCTGACTCATCCAACCCGCAGCGCGGAGTTTGCGTTTCTCCCCTGAGGGTGAAAAACCAACCCCCTACTCTAAAGGCTAGAGACAAATATCACACACACCTCACAGCTCCTCTCACCTGCACTGCAAACCCTGATCGAGCAGAACTAAATCAGTTTGGATCTAAACTTTGTCACCAAGCAACAGAGGTGGTGTCCGTTTAACTGCAAAGGAATGTAGAGAGAAACGTTACACTCACTCCACAGCTCTGTGACAAAAACGTATTCCACAGACCTGCCAATCAGTAATTTAATTAGATTTCCATTTTCGCAGTTTAATATCGAGATTCGTACCTTCCTTACAGAAAGACAGAGAATAGCTTACTGTAGAATGTCCAAGAAATAGCTCCTAGAAATAGCTTGGCTTTGGTATTTGAGCAGATATGTCAACACTGTTTTAACTCTGCCAAAATACACTGATCCCCCTGCAAAAAAAATGGTCCCAATATTGTAGCGGAAATGCTCTTGTACCTCTTTTTTCACCAGGTCTGTGAAAAGAGCAGACAGACAGCCAAGCAGGCAGGCACGCACACAGACACACCCATGTTTATCATCAGCCCTAATTGATCCTGTGCAGGGTTAATGCCTCTTTATGAGTGGAGCAGCTGCCCAGTCATTGTTACAGGGAATACAGAGTCTCACAGGGGAGAGAGGATGGACAATACAGGGGCCTACCTCTGACCCCACCAGCCACTACTTATGGCTTCCACTAGATGTCAACAGTCTCTGGAAAGGGTATGGAGGAAAAAGCTCTGACCAGATCCTTAGAGAGAGAGAATTACTACGGGTAGGGAAAAAGGTAAACAGACGCTGCACGCTCACGAACGTGAACGCGCCAGCGACCAACTTTCTTTTAGTCTTTTAACGCTTTCACTTACCGTTCTTGTAAAATATGATCGCTATTATTCATAAAAGAATACATAAGGATGCATTATTAATGATATTTGATTTGTTTGTGAAAAGATGAGAGGTATAATTTGAACGCGATCCCTTCACTGTAAAACGGGCAGTAGACTGACAATGCTTACTTATACAAGCCCTTAACCAACAGTGCAGTTTTAAGTAAAAATTGATATTTATGGATATAATTATTTACTTTTTCTAACAAAAGAACCATGGATTATCTTGTTTGGACACTTGGGAAGACCTCAGAAGAAGTTATTTGAAAGGTAGCGATTTATATTAGCTGTGATATGGATATTTTGAGAACCGAGCTGGATATGAATTTATGCTAATGTGGAAAATATGTGAGGTACTAGCCTCAAACAATCAAATGTAGTGCTTTAGTAAAGCCTTTTTAAAATCTGACAACGCAGTGATATTGCCAAGAAGCAGAGCTTTTGATGGCTATGCAACACTATGCAACACTTGTATATCGGGTTAAATATTACGAATATGTATTACGAATATGTATTTTGAATTTGGCGTTATGTTTGCTCTGAAAACGATCCCGCTAAAGGGATCGGCGCGCTAAGAGGTTAAGAAGCCTCTTGGACCTAGACTTGGCGCTCCGGTACCACTTTCCATGAGGTAGCAGAGAGAACAGTCTATGACTGAGGTGGCTGGAGTCTTTGACAATTTTTAAGGGCCTTCCTCTGACACCGCCTGGTATAGAGGTCCTGGATGGCAGGCAGCTTAGCCCCAGTGATGTACTAGGCCATACGCACTTGAAGCTCTCAACCTGCTCCACTACAGCCCCGTCGATGAGAATGGGGGTGTGCTCGGTCCTCCTTTTCCTGTAGTCCCCAATCATCTCATTTTGAGATGATTGTGGAGTGTCAGCAGTGCAGTGTCATTTGTTAATAGTGCAGTTGTGAAGTACAGAATTTGTGCTTGAGGCTATGGTTGCCAGAGACAGACTAACCAAGGGTTAATAGTGTTTTAATGGGGCCAGAGGACTGTGGGGAGGCCAGCTGTAGCGGCTGCATCTGCTCCACACCCCCTGGGGCTGGGGGGGGACTGAGGAGGAGGACAGAGAGGAGACCTTACTGCTGCTTTCATGCCCTTCTCTGTCTCTGCCTACTGCTCAAGTTTCACAGCCCACACGCCTGAGTCAAAGGGTCATTCATCACAAACACACACATGAGCGTGCTCCCGCACACCCACACGCACGTGCACGCACCACACACACACCACCCACAAACACAATGGTACATGCGCGCACCACCCACAAACACAAAGACACACACACACATTGCCCCCTCCACCCCTATTCACACACACACGTAAACCCCTCCCACTCCCACACAAACCCAGACACTCACCAACTACCCCTGTGCAGCCACCCCAGTGAGTAGTGAGTCAAGAGATACTAGGCTGTTAACAACACTAGGTTGTTAGAACATTGAGGAGGCAGTAGCATGAGGCATCTGCAGTATAATGTCTTAGTCACCACGGCAACTGTGCCCCTGAGTGTTGTACTGCAACTGAAACTCTTCGTTGTTGGAGTTTGTATCAGGTTCGCTCCCTTTGCGCTCCACTCATTCCTTTGCTGTTGTTCAGGGAGTTTTGCTGTCTTTGAAAGTCATAGGACACTGGTGATTCATTTAAATTCAGGGGAAAAGTACCTCTTTAGATTTCAAGTTATAACATATCTGCAAAACTCCTTAGGCCTGTACTTCATGGTCTTGATGCTGTAGCTATTTAGGGTTTCACTTGATCAGTGAAAACGTATACAGTAAGCACTCAAATAGATACCAATAGATACCAATAGATACCAACATTAGCAATCCAAGGTGTTGCAGTTACAGTTTACCTACACGTAGTCAAAGTGACAATTGGGAGAGTTGAGAGCAGAGTCACTCTTAAAGGTGTGCCATCACAGCCGCGGTTAGACCACACGGCTGCGGTTAGGAGACAGGGACCCTACAACAGTATATGACTCAGCCTGTGTGATGTACCCCCATGGCACAAACAACCTGTCAACTCCTCTGTATGTTGGTTGTGTGTGTGTGTGTGTGTGTGTGTGTGTGTGTGTGTGTGTGTGTGTGTGTGTGTGTGTGTGTGTGTGTGCGTGCGTGTGCGTGCGTGCGTGTGCGCGTGCCGTGTGTGCGTATTAGCCTCCCTTTCTGTTCTACCTCTTGCCCTACTCTGATTGTGATCGTACCCAGGATGATACAGCTGAGTTGAGTGGAGTTTCCTACCGCAGAGAAATCCCCTCGAATCTGCAGCCTGACTTCCTTTGTTACTGTTGACTGACTTTAGTCTCTCATAGATACACACTGCTGGGCTAGTTTACCCTCAGCTCACCACACACAAACACTCACAGACCCACACAGACACAGGTGGTCAACCGTGCAAAGTCAAATGAGGGGAAACAAATTACTTGGAAGTTCCAGGTAAGACAGAACAGAAAACTGGACTACATCCACAACAAGAACAACAACAAAAAAACACCTGAAAAATCTGGATGCTGGATTTGTTTGGTGGATTTGCTGGATTTGTTTGGTGTTTTGTCCTTCGGTTGTTGAGGCCTCACCTGCCACCTGATGTTGAAGCTGAGACAATGAGACAATGAGAGTGACAGAGTTAGTCAGTCAGTCGCCTGGATCTGTTAACCACGCGCTGGTCTCGTCTCCGTCCTGCTCCAGTGAGAGGCAGGGCTTAACCCTGCTAATGGAGTGTGGTGACCTCTATAACTGGCCAGTGGCTGGCAGGGTGGAGAGGTCAGCCTGACGTGTATCTGTCAGGGAACCCTTTAGTTCCCGGCGTTATCCCTTTAGTCCCCTTCAGCTTGTTCTCCATCTTCTTTTTAAATAGGGAGCCAATTTGTTTTCAGCACTTTTATTTCCATGACTGATCGAAACTTGTTTTCTCATGGCTCTCTCTTGTCCCTCGGCAGCAGACATATGGTGAGCAATGTGTTTGGAACATTGGAACAATTGCAATAAAATCACAGTATCGAATTGTATTACATGTAGATACGTGAGAATTGTGAGAATCACAATACATGTCGTATCGGCACCTAAGTTTCATGATAATGTTGTATCGTGAGGTCCCTGGCAATTCCTAGCCCTACAGCAGACTCATAGCCCTACCAGCCCTGCCTTCTCTCTTTTCTCTCTTTTCTCTCTCTCTCTCTCTCTCTCTCTCTGGAGTGGTTGACCTAAGGAACTGCTGCAGAGGAGAGGCCATATGTTGCTTCTGCTGTTTCTATTCCCCACTACACTCATTGTTGTCTCTGGGCTTGTCTGTCTGTCTGTGTATGTCTCGCTCTGTCTGGGGATGTGGATGACTGGTAGACTGCTGCGGACATCAGATACTAAAGGCCCTTCACTTCTCTCCATTGTATGATGGCACTTATAGAGAAGTGGCTTTGACTGGTTGACTGGAGGACACAGAGGCCTCTGCTTCTTTCCCCATTCTAGATGGGATCTGTCTCTATTTCCGTTCCTATTACCCCTCAAGCCTTCATCCAACGTCAATGTTTTTTTGAAGGAACCAATAGAAGCGCCAGTTCTAAAATGAGGAAGAGTTGCGCTTCTACCTCCTGATATGTACCTGTGCTTTTTGGCTGTACCTCCACTCGTACTCCCTTTCCTTTAATTTGACCAGAGCCTTTGAAGTTCCACCTAAACTAGCTACACCAGCCTGAATACCAGGGCTGGGTGTTGGAGCTGTCAGCCAGACATTCCTCAGAGTCCTCACCCCCCTCTGGCTTTTATGGTTCCAGAACCACATCCAGTTGTTGTTTGTGTGCTGGGTTGTGTGCGTGCCTGTGCGTGTGTAATTTCACCGGAATCTTCAGTAATGGCTTTTCTGTGTCACCCACTATTTACACAGACCACATACCGCTTGAGGTAGAGGTTAGCCACTAACACAGGGATCTTAGAACAGTTTAGTCTCCCCAAATCCTACCTTTAACGATACGGGGAGAAAACTCAGAACTGACAGCAGATCAGTGTCAAGAGACAACTACCCCCCAGCTATTAAACCAGGCAGCCATCTGCATCAGTAAGATGTGTGTTTTAGTTTTACAAACATTCTCAGATTCAGAGTTTCAGAGTGTTTAATAGTCACATGTACAGGGTTGCAGATGTGATTGCAGGGCACAGTGAACATCTTAGACTCCGACATGCAGGACTAAGTGAAATAAAATAATGAAAATGGTCATAAAAAACAACAGCAATATAAATAGAATGATATGCATCATAATAATTGTAGCAGTGATGAATAAATAAATGTCCATTGGGGTGTCAGACAACAGGGACTTGGTGCATACAAAGTGTGTGCCTTTTAAACTTTAATAGCTACAATATGCATCACATAGAAAAACATCTGACGCATGCTTGGCCTTCATAGCACCATGAAATATTTTATAGTAGCACAGCAAGTCAAGTCAATGCTGGTGTCAATCAAGACCAAGTTGTAAAACCTGTTTTTGGACATAGTTTATAGCCACCCACTTTATCGAGGTCTCTGATTGGACAGTGTTTTTTGTTATTGTTGTTGTTTTATTTGAACCGCACAACAACACCAGACAGGTGGTGCCTCTGCCCAGTCTGCAGGTGTTTCAGGGAGTGTGGTGGTGAACAGATGGGGAATGGTGTGTGGGGAGCCGTCAGTCTCTTACCCGACAACAGGTTGTGTCTGCATCTCTGTCTGTTTGGCAGTCCAGCTGTACAGTGTCACTGTGTAGTCACATAGGCCTTGTTTTGTTGTTCGAGTTCTCACAGAGACACACGCTCACACACGTAGTGGGCCTGTCCCCTGCCTCTCCTTAGGCCACAGTCACAGCGTACACGGTAGTGGGGTGAGACTGGGCCCTTCGTAGTGCGTTCCACAAACACACAAACCATCTCTCTGTCTCTTTTTCTCTCTGTCTCTTTCTCTCTGACACACACAGCTACTGTTAATTAAATAAGGTCTTAAGTCGGCTGAAGGGAGTCTTCCAGATTAAAGAAGAGCTCGGATTTATCCATGATGTTCTGGCAGGGTGGAAGATCTTATCAATCTTATTGAGAGTGTTACGAATCCCTTTTACCCCGTGGTCTAGGGGGAATGGAATAGAGACCAGCAACATATCTTGTGCAAATTACTATGGTGAGAAGGGAACAGTGAGAACAAAAACACAGACAACTTAAATCTACCGTCAAACACAAAAGGTTTATTTTAAACACACGGTAAAGTGGTTTGGGGAAAAGGGGCTGAGCTGGACCCAAGGAAAGAAATAATATATATTCAAAACCCTAAGCTAATCTACCTGCGTCACGAACAGCTAGCTAACTAACTAAGTAAATACAGTGGGTGGTCCGCCCAGTTCTAACTAATGTATTTAACACAGGGTTTCCTACGGGTAATGTATGCCCAAGGGCGACTTGTCTGGTTATCCTTTTCCACCAACAAACAGTAATACAACACAACTATACAAACTCACAGTTAATGTGAGATGTTGGCACCTACACAAAGCGATAGCACACAACCAAACCAACATCAACTAGGCTTCACCCAGATACTACACCGAGCTAAAGCTCTGTAGCTACAAAACAAGCCAGCTACTAAACAACAATAGAGAGCAATGCATACACAAAAGTCAGTACTAACCAAGAGTGCTACATACCAAAAACAAGCTAGAGAGAGAGAGATAACTGACTGGGGTTTTAAACCAAGGGAAAGGGGATGTGATTGGGTAAGGGAAAAGGAGCAGGTGTGTCTTCTGATTGGGACTGATTGGGGGATTGATGACGGCTGATGAGTGACACCTGTGAGTAGGGCAGAAGGAGAGAAAACACACACACAGGATACCTGTATCCGTAACACTCCCACTTAAAAGAGCAAACCTATAAAGGATTACACTAAAGTATTTACAATGAATCCCAGCAAGTTCAACAAGAAAAGATCATTCATTTTTTTTTTTTTTTTTTTTTAAACACGTGACAAAGCATCTGCCAATACATTTTCAGAACCCTTTTTGTGGCGGATCTCCAAATTGTAATTCTGCATTAATAAGTGCCCAACGCATATAAGGCGCTGGTTTTGATTGTACATACGGTGGAGAAACACTAACGGGTTATGATCAGTATATACAATCACTGGTAGGACACTGGAACCAATATATACTTCAAAGTATTGAAGAGCTAACAACAAAGCTAGAGCTTCTTGTTCAATGGTTGCATAATTAGCCTGACATTTGTTAAACTTACGAGAAAAATAACAAACAGGATGGTCCACTCCACTCTTGTCCTGCTGCAGTAGAACAGCACCAGCACCTCTGGCACTAGCATCTACCTCAAGTTTAAACGGTCGCCAAAATCCGGAGCAGCAAGTACAGGGGTAGTACATAAGAGTGCTTTAGCGGTATCAAAAGCTACCTGACAATCAGGAGACCACACAAACGATCTAGCCGGACTGAGCAAATCGGTCAATGGAGCAGCTACCGCAGAGAAATTTTTACAGAAACTACGGTAGTAGCCAACCATCCCTAAAAAGCGGCGTAGCTCTCGCCTGGTGGTAGGTGCAGGGAATGCAGTTATAGCCAAGACCTGGGCATCAACAGGGCGCCCCTGTCCATGTCCGACCTTTTGCCAAGATAGGTAACAGTGGCCTTCCCAAACTCGACTTTGCCAAGTTCAGGGTTAGAGAAGCAGCTGCCAAACGTTCACATACTTCCCTTAGAGTGTTAACATGATCTGACCATTCAGACGAATAAATTACTAGATCATCAAGGTAGGCACTACAATTGGGAACATCAGCTAACACTGAGTTAACCAGGCGCTGGAAAGTGGCTGGTGCATTCCGTGATCCCAAAAGCCATAACTGAGTACTGTAGAAAGTTGTCTGGGGTCACAAATGCAGAAATCTCAGAAGCACGTGAGGTTAACGGAACCTGCCAGTAACCTTTTAAAAGATCTAACTTAGTTACATAAGTAGAGAGAGAGAGAGAGAGAGAGAGAGAGAGAGAGAGAGAGAGAGAGAGAGAGAGAGAGAGAGAGAGAGAGAGAGAGAGAGAGAGAGAGAGAGAGAGAGAGAGAGAGAGAGAGAGAGAGAGAGAGAGAGAGAGAGGCCGTCTGTCTGCAGTGTGTGTGTGTGTTTTATCTTGTGTTTTAGTGTCTGCATCGTTCACCAAATAATGTAGAAAGGTATGGTCATGCAGGATATATATCTGTCTTGTGTATTCACCCAAAGACCAGGGAACACACCTACAGCCAGGGGTAGGAAGCCATGCAGACTGCCAGACACACTGACAGTCAGACAGTAACTTTGAAACCCATAGACAAAGGAACACGCCTACATTCAACAATCTGAGGAAGGAGGCAGTGCAGACAGACAGACAAACAATCAGTCGTACGAGTATCGATAACCACAACACGCCTGAAACGGTTGCTCGTGTAAAGCCAGTACCTTTTGTTATAGTTGCTGCAATTTGAACGGATTATACCTTGGTTCTACTGTTTTATACCAGCATGCACTGTACACATCCGAACATCTGTAGAAAGACCATCTGGTTGAATAACATAAACAGATCAGACTTACTACAGAAATTCCCTCTGTTGACATGTGCTGACCGGTAACTGACTCTCTCTGACCCACAGACACTTCGCTTCCCTATTCCTCTCAGTTGTGCTGAATGACCCCAGTCACATGAGTCTAACAGCGCCAGAGTGAGACTATTTACAGCTGAACTCCTATTTCTGTATTTGGAAACAAAGGGATCCACAGATAGACACCAGAAGACAGGTGCTTACTAAGAATAGAGGGGATTGTAACTTTAAAAAGAACCTGGAGGCTGAAAATAAACCCTTGTAAATTAGTCTTAACCTGCTGTCTGTACGGGCTGGGGAAAGCACACAAGGATACATCCAGTGTGTGCACATGGTATTTGTTAGATGGCCATGCTAGAAAGGACAAAAGTGGTAATATCATCCAAACTCATGAGCAATCCCATGAGGTATTTGTCCTCAGTTTAGGGTTAAAGTTGGGGTTAAGGTCATGGGTGGGGCAAGGGTTGAAGTTGGTGGTTCAAGTCCTGACAATCATTTTGTTCAGAAAGCACTGTACTTCTGTCTTTTCTAGCATGGCCAGATAGTGATGACCGTGCTTATTCTTATTTACCTTACACAACTTAGGAGATATAAACAGCAGAGTACAGTCAATCTCTTACTTAGCTCTCTGGCTATAAACTAACCTAACACCACACCATGTACGTGAGAGGTTGCTGGAATCAGAAGTTCTCTGGAAAGGCTCAGGCTATTTTGAAACCTTAGAACTTGGAATAGTCTTCTAGAACTACTGCTTGTCTGTTCTACTAATTCTAATTATCAGCTAATGTCTGGACAGGGACAGTGCTCACAGGGAATTGAGGGACGTTGTTGTAGTATGTAGTTGTGTAGGTGCATGTGTGGGAGTGATGACAACTTTGTTTTGCAAATGGACATAGTAACATGAACAGTTTTGGTCCCAGACACCTTCATCTACTGTTTGCATTCCATTGTTCTTAAGGAGAACCACTTTCACAAGTATTTGCATTAGGAGAAATCCAAAGAATGGAATCATCAAATCTTTTTTTTCCAGTGGTATAAATGTGTGGTATCTGAAGAAGAGACTGCAGGATATGTCTATGATCTCAGGAATGTCTGTCTGGATTGCTTGGTCCTTTGTGTGTGTGGCTCAGTTGGTAGAACATGGTACTTGCAACGCCAGGGTTGTGGATTCAATCCCCACGAGGGAGTATTCCGAAAATGTATGTGTGTGTGTGTGTGTGGGTGCAACAGGAGTAGTGAGTCATGTCGTAACCATTCCTTTGGCAGTCGAACAAACAAGAGGATAGAAGGATGACCCGTGCTCAGAGTGAAGTATACACCTGTTCCCCTCTGATCCCAAGAGGAAAGGGCTTAACACACACACACACACACCCTGACTCACCCAGAGGATGGTTACTGAGGACCCATGGCAACTGTGTAGAGAACAGAGGGATTTATCAGGATTATCCCTGGTGGTCCCATATCTCCTCCCTGCAGCAGAGTGTGTGTGTGTGCGTGCGTGCGTGTGTGCGTGCGTGCGTGCGTGCGTGTGCGTGCGTGTGTGTGTGTGCGTGCGTGTGTGTGTTTTAGGTGACTAGTGGCCATAAAGTCTGGAGACTGACAGGCAGATAAGATCCATACACCTGCTATTGGGACCTCAGTCATCCGTCACTTTCCGTGCATGTGTGTCTATATCACATAATACTATGAAAACAATTGCATTATATCATGCACCAATGACACTGATTCCTCTGATATCTATTTTTTTATGGTCCATGGCCAGGAAACTCCCCAGACCTTAATCCCATTGAGAACTTGTGGTCAATCCTCAAGAGGCGGGTGGATAAACAAAACCCCACGAATTCTGACAAACTCCAAGCATTGATTATGCAAGAATGGGCTGCCATCAGTCAGGATGTGGCCCAGAAGTTAATTGACAGCATGCCAGGGCGGATTGCAGAGGTCTTGAAAAAGAAGGGTCAACACTGCAAATATTGACTCTTTGCATCAACTTCATGTAATTGTCAATAAAAGCCTTTCACACCTATGAAATGCTTGTAATTATACTTTAGTATTCCATAGTAACATCTGACAAAAAATATCTAAAGACACTGGAGCAGAAAACTTTGTGGAAATTAATATTTGTGTCATTCTCAAAACTTTTGGCCACGACTGTACTTTCCCTGGTCTTCACACACAGACCTCACCAACATCCTTTCTTCCACATGAATCCAGTAACCTCAGAACTACTTCCCTGGTCTTCATACACACACACACCTCACCAACATCCTTTCTTCCACATGAATCCAGTAACCTCAGAACTACTTCCCTGGTCTTCATACACACACACCTCACCAACATCCTTTCTTCCACATGAATCCAGTAACCTCAGAACTACTTCCCTGGTCTTCACACACACACACACACCTCACCAACATCCTTTCTTCCACATGAATCCAGTAACCTCAGGACTACTTCCCTGGTCTTCACACACACACACACACACACCTCACCAACATCCTTTCTTCCACATGAATCCAGTAACCTCAGAACTACTTCCCTGGTCTTCACACACACACACACACCTCACCAACATCCTTTCTTCCACATGAATCCAGTAACCTCAGGACTACTTCCCTGGTCTTCACACACACACACCTCACCAATATCCTTTCTTTCATCATCCATATATCGCTACCAGTACTAGGGAGGCCATTTACTACAGAGTGTGTGTTTGTGTGCATATGTGTTTGTGTGTGTTTGTGTGTGTCCGTGGTGGCTTGCAGCCCTTAGATGCTAGAGAAATAGACGTTCCATAGGTTAAAGCAGGCACGAATGCAAAGGATAACATGAAAGAAGTTTATTGTGTTTTTGCACAGGTGGCATATGTTCCCAGCTCCGCAGCCAGACACAGTGTTTGAAGTGAGAGATGACGAAGTCGCTACATATGGTTCTGATTTCAGGACGGCACTGTTCTAGTATTTAAAAAACACTTTTGAAAGTGTTAAAGATTTAACTCTGTTGCAGTGTTCCTCATTTTACTCTTAAAGTGTTTAAATGAACTCAATTGTGGTGTTTGCCTTGCTCTACTGTAGAGTAATACGCAACACCTACAGTGTAAAACATAACACTTGATTTAGAGTAAACTGGACTCACTTTGCTTAGCGCTGACGCTGTTACACTTTCTCAGTGTAAGACATTAACACCTGTAGTGTTACAGTAAATAACATTTGGGTGTTGTTTTAACACTGCATGGTGTTAAGTCTAATTTGCATATTAAATAGTAAGTTGTTGAGTTAACACCCATGACTGTATTTGTTAGCGACAGAAACATGGTTGTTGAATTATATTATTTTAAATGCCTGTGGCTTTCAGCAAGTAAAAATCCTATCCATAAAAATTTAACTCAGCCTTCCGTATTGGTCTAGTTGATGGCTTAGTTTTACCCTAACACAGTGGTGTTAGGAAACTCCTGATTTACAGGCCACATCAGGCCTGTAAATCACATTATGCTGGCTTGCAAAGTGATGTGTAATTCCCATTAGAATCCAGCCAGAGTTAGGATATCCAACAGTTAGAATTTTTATTCACCCACAACCTGCATTCAGAATGACTGTCGGGGTTAGGAAACTTGATAGAAAACACTACCTAAATAATTTAAACCAGAACAACCATTTCAGTAACGGGTGCAATAAATCTAACTAACTGATTGGATTAGTTTAGAACAATTTATGTTATTTGTGGCATAACATTAATCAGTCAATCAATGTATGCAAAAACACAAATATTAAAATCAATCCTAAAAAATCAACCTACAGTAGAGCATGCTGGGAAATATGATACAAATGGTGGTTTAGATTGGACTGTTTTACTCTCCACACTGTAAATCAATAACTCTGGTTATTAACACCAACACTAGGGGTTATTTTACACCGCTTCATTTCACTCTTACAAAGTGAATTTAACGCCTGAATAAACACTAGCAATGTTACACTGAAAAATCAACACTGGCCAATTTGCTGTGCTCTGTCTCTCTCTGGGATGCATGCATACCTTACTGTATATCCAGATTCGACTACTCTCTAAGGAGGTTTGGGGAATGGGATGGGAGCTTGGGGGAATGGGATGGGAGATGTTTTATTTATTTTATTTATTTAACCTTTATTTAACTAGGGAAGTCTGTTAAGAACAAATTCTTATTTACAATGACGGCCTACCAAAAGGCAAAAGGCTTTCTGCGGGGATGGGGGCTGGGATTAAAAATTAAAACATTGACAATATATTAATATAGGACAAAACACACATCACGACAAGAGAGACAACATAACACTACATAAAGAGAGACCTAAGATAACACATGACAACACAACATGGTAGCAACACAACATGACAACAACACAACATGGTAGCAGCACAAAACATGGTACAAACATTATTGGGCACAGACAACAGCACAAAGGGCAAGAAGGTAGAGACAACAATACACCACGCAAAGCAGCCTCAACTGTCAGTAAGAGTGTCCATGATTGAGTCTTTGAATGAAGAGATTGAAATAAAACTGTCCAGTTTGAGTGTTTGTTGCAGCTCGTTCCAGTCGCTAGCTGCAGCGAACTGAAAAGAGGAGCGACCCAGGGATGTGTGTGCTTTGGGGACCTTTAACAGAATGTGACTGGCAGAACGGGTGTTGTATGTGGAGGATGAGGGCTGCAGTAGATATCTCAGATAGGGGGAGTGAGGCCTAAGAGGGTTTTATAAATACGGATCAACCAGTGGGTCTTGCGATGGGTATACAGAGATGACCAGTTTACAGAGTATAGAGCGCACTGATGTGTCCTATAAGAAGCATTGGTGGCAAATC
This sequence comes from Brachymystax lenok tsinlingensis, assembly GCA_030435695.1. NCBI lineage: Eukaryota > Metazoa > Chordata > Actinopteri > Salmoniformes > Salmonidae > Brachymystax > Brachymystax lenok. The sequence continues at coordinate 51,570,990 of CM059819.1, read as the reverse complement.
TGATGGCCGAATGGTAAAGCGCATCTAGCCGCTCGAGAGCACCCTTACCTTCTTATCTATAAATTATGTCTCCGTAGTCTAGCATGGGTAGGATGGTCATCTGAATCAGGGTTAGTTTGGCAGCTGGGGTGAAAGAGGAGCGATTACAATTGAGAAAACCAAGTCTAGACTTAACTTTAGCCCCTCAGGGGTGCGTGCTCAGTCCCCTCCTATACTCCCTGTTCACCCACAACTGCATGGCCAGGCACGACTCCAACACCATCATTGAGTTTGCAGACAACACAACAGTGGTAGGCCTGATCACTGACAACGATGAGACCTCCTATAGGGAGGAGGTCAGAGACCTGGCCGGGTGGTACCAGAATAACAACCTATCCCTCAACGTAATCAAGACAAAGGAGATGATTGTGGACTACAGGAAAAGGAGGACCGAGCACGCCCCCATTCTCATCGACAGGGCTGTAGTGGAGCAGGTTGAGAGCTTCAAGTTCCTTGGTGTCCACATCATCAACAAACTAGAATGGTCCAAACACACCAAGACAGTCATGAAGAGGGCACAACAAAGCCTATTCCCCTTCAGGAAACTAAAAAGATTTGGCATGGGTCCTCAGATCCTCAAAAGGTTATACAGCTGCAACATCGAGAGCATCCTGACTGGTTGCATCACTGCCTGGTATGGCAACTGCTCAGCCTCCGACCGCAAGGCACTACAGAGGGTAGTGCGTATGGCCCAGTACATCACTGGGGCTAAGCTGCCTGCCATCCAGGACCTCTATACCAAGCGGTGTCAGAGGAAGGCCCTAAAAACTGTCAAAGACTCCAGCCACCCCAGTCATAGACTGTTCTCTCTGCTACCGCATGGCAAGCGGTACTGGTGTGCCAAGTCTAGGACCAAAAGGCTTCTCAACAGATTTTACCCCCAAGCCATAAGACTCCTGAACATCTAATCAAATGGCTACCCGGACTATGCATTGTGTACCGCCACCGCCCGCCAACCCCTCTTTTACGCTGTTGCTACTCTCTATTTATCATCTATGCATAGTCACTTTAACTAATCCTACATGTACATATTACCTCAAATAGCCCGACTAACCGGTGCACCCGCACATTGACTCTGTACCGGTACCACCTCTATATAGCGTCGCTACTATTTTTTTATTTTTATTTACTTATCTATTGTTTACCTAATACCTATGTTTTACTTAAAAACTGCACTGTTGGTTAAGGGCTTGTACTGTAAGTAAGCGTTTCGCTGTAAGGTCTACACCTGTTGTATTCGGCACAAATCAAATAAACTTTGATTTGATTTGGAACAGTCAGCAGGATTCTAACCTCTCTCTCTGTATCCCAGCCCTCTAATCCAGACTAGACTACAGGGGCAGAGTAAAACACAGGCTTTAGAGTAAAACACAGGCTTTCGAGTAAAACGCAGGCTTTTAGTTGATTAATTGACTTTTAAAGCATCTCAAATACTAATGCCGGCATGTAGCTGCAGATGGAAATGGAGGACTTGTGTGATTGAAGTGTGTGCTTATTGGGCTCTTAGGGAGTAAATACCTAACAATCTGTTTTTACTCAAGCTCTGCAGAAAGCTGTCTGAATCTGATGACAATTCACACATGTAATAGGTCTTCAGAGTCAAACTGTGAGCACACTCAGCACCTGAAAGTGCACATCAAAGGTTTGGGCTTTCTTAGTATGGAAATTCCCTTCATAATTACAGATAGGCTATAATGAAAGTAGTGACTCAGAGTCAACTTGTTGGAGAATGATCTCAGTTCCATGTTCAGTGCTTTCACATGTTCACCTTGCATGTGTTTAGCTCATCTGCTGCACTATGACAATAGAAGTGGTGTAGAGTTTCTGGTGTCCATCTTAACCTGAAACTGTGATTTATTTTTGTCTAATCATCACAACTCTGTTAAGCCTCTCTTACACAACGGAGGCCTTATGGGCTCTATTGTATGAACTATGGGCTCTGCAGTTTCCTCTCTCTCTGGTTTCCTGGAGAGAAAAAAGACAAAGCTGTCTCATTACGAGAGTTGTACTCAGTGGAGAGTGAAATCTTCTTGCAACACGAGTCATTCTGAAAAAGCCCTGCTATAAAAGGGCCTTGTGTGCAAATCCAAGCCGATCAGCTGTTTCCTAATATAGCTGAAGCTTATTCTGAGACCTCAGCACTCTCCTATACTAGAGCGAGAGAGAGAGCGAGAGAGAGCGAGAGAGCGAGCGAGAGAACTGAACATAGTGGGGAGAGAGAGAGAGAGAGAGAGACAGACGGAGAGAGAGGGTGACAGATTGCGTCTGTGTGAGGGAGAAGGGGTGAGGGTTTAGCCAAGGACTCCTGTCCTGTGTGGAACTGTGTGTTCTATACTGTATGTGGAAACATAGCCTGCTCTTACCTAATAAAGGGCCATTAAACTTTGACCTACTTCCTAGCGCTCTGTAACTCTGCATGTGCCTATCGTTCCATTTATTCATTTTCCCTCATGTGATATGATTTACTTAGAAGTGCTTTAATACTTATTTGTGCTGTGTTTCGGTTGACTTCTTATTCACTTACTTGAGTGACTTCCGTTCTTTTGAGTGCTCGTCTCTTTGTGTGAATACGGGAGTGTGTTAATTAGGGACCTGAGCCATGCCCCCCACACCTGAGGAGTAATGGGCTTAATGAGCTACCCCTGCACAAATTCAGCTCTCAGATAGTGTCTAGCAGATTCAAGCAAGCAGTGGGAGAGGACAGGTGCCATAGGCTGTGCGCAGCCACACTACCACAACCAATGCGTCTAGGGAGAGGGGACCAGATGAGTGTGACCCTGCTCGGGAAGAGCCGAACGGAACAACCCTGCTAGGGATGAAGAGCCAAACGACATGGGAGTGCGTACCAATGGTTTCCAGTATGATGACGTTATTGATGACGCTTTTTCCACCCTCTCCAGACGTGGCCTGCTACGGCGTGACCGCAGAGGCTGGGACGACCGCATCAGGAACCCCGTGATGCCAACGCCGAGGCGACGAACGCTCCATGCCAAACAACTGTGGCATGTATGTGGTGTGAGTGTACCTGTGCCTGTCCTTGTTTTGTGTTCTGTTGCTTTGATCCTGTAACCCCTTTTTTATACAAAGAAAGATCCTAACTGTGAATACTGACTGTCTGCCTGTGTCTGTGATATTGGGCTTGAAATAACTTTCATTTTGACACATACATGACTGCGTCTATGCAGAGTATGACCAGGAAGAGATTACAAAAGAGAGGGCAGACAGGGTCCTCTCACCAGTCTCATGTTCAACACCTAAAGTGTCACAGTGCAGGGTCCTACTCATTAGTGCACACCATTGCAAAACGTTTTGCAACGGATCATGAAAACAAGCCTTTCTTATTTGACAACCTCAGCTAGTCTGTTTACTTCCGTCTGGTGCCTAGTGAATACGACCCAGCTACAGGCAAGCTTTGATTGACATGGCCTACAGAACCTCATACCATCGAGTCAAATATAGAGAACTGTAAATGGCTCTGGGTTGTGTTGCTGTTAATCATGCGATGGATCATGTTGCAACATCATTGCAATGTATTCCGTCACATGATGAACAGCAACACAATCCAGAACCATACTGTATACAACTTTGCACACATTGTAATGTCATCTCAAGTCATAAGTCTGCTGAAAATACAATACATTACTGTGACTCCAGCAAGTGGTGGTGTTCTAAGAATAGAACGATAGGGCCAAAGACTCCTGTTATTAGGGATTGTGAGTTGTGATACCTCCTCCACGGCTGGATTACAGGGTAAGGAGCCCAGCCAGGCAGTCAGAGGGGCTTTAAGGGAGGTGACGTAAAGGGCCACGCCACGAGTCGACAGAAAGAAACCCCCTTGTCCCCGCTGTGGCACTCACAAACCCCAGTCTGATCCAGAGGCATGGAAGGCCTTTTCCATTTTCTGGAAAAGTTTGATCAGAGTAGTGTTCACTAGCAGTGTGTGTTTTTGGTTTTGACCCAAAACAATTTATTAGATTAGAGAGTTTAATAGTCACGTGTACAATTTTGCAGGTGTAATTACAGGGTACAGTGAAAATCTTGAGTTCCGAACTCCAACAATGCGGGACAAAGTGAAATAAAACAATACAAATAGATAATAAAAAGAATAGTATATACTTACTAACAACTGTGACAATGATAAGTGTCCATTGGGGTGGGGGCAGGGTACATGTCTATAAAAGGGGGTCCATAGAGGGAGTGTACTTGAAGATGGTATTGGCTGTGAGTCCACAAGCTGTCGTGGGTATACAGGGAGTACAGAAGGGGACTGAGTACACCCTTGTGAGTGCCCCCGTGTTGAGAATCGGTGTCGAATAGGTAACGTTGCCCACCTTCACCACCTGGGGGCGGCCCATCAGGAAGTCCAGGACCAAGTTGCGTAGGGAGGAGTTCAGTTCCAGGGCCGTGAGCGTCGAGGGGCACTATGGTATTGAAGGCCGAGCTGTAGTCAATGAAATGCGTCCTCACATATGCATATCTTTTGTCCAGGTGGATGAGGGCAGTGTGCAATACAATGGCAATTGCGTTGTCCGTGGATCTGTCAGGGCGATAGGCGAGTTGGAGAGGGTTGAGTGTGTCGGGGAGGAAAAATATATTTGACTAGCCTCTCGAAGCACTTCACGGAAGTGAAGTCTGTAGACATTCAGTTCAGTGACTTTCCCTTTCCTGGGCACAGGGATGATAGTGGACATCTTGAAGCCAGGAATGCCATCTGGGCTGGCAGCCTTGCGAGGGTTAACAAGTTTGAATGACTTACACACAAGCTCCATGGAGACTATAAGTACGTAGCCCTCGCTGTACTCAGGGGCTCTCCTTGGCCGCTCAACATCATCGTTGAGTAGTCGGTGATCGTTAGGAGCCCCTGCCACATACGCCTCGTGTCCGACCTTCTGAATTGCTCCTCCACTATGTCCCTATACTTGCCTTCCGCCATCTTGATGATCTGCTAGGTCGTATTTGTAATGTTCAACAATACTATTGGCCCCAGTCACTTTGCAGTGTTTATAAGCAGCATGTCTCTTCTTCAGTTTCCCTACAAGTCCCCAAGTCCAGAACAGACTATGGGAGGCGCACAGTACTACATAGAGCCATGACTACATGGAACTCTATTCCACATCAAGTAACTGATGCAAGCAGTAAAATTTGATTTAAAAAACAGATAAACAAACACCTTATGGAACAGCGGGGACTGTGAAGCAACACAAACATAGGCACAGACACACACACGATAGCATACGCACTATACACACACATACACATGGATTTAGTACTGTAGATATGTGGTAGTGGTGGAGTAGGGGCCTGAAGTCACACAGTGTGTTGTGAAATCTGTAAATGTATTGTAATGTTTTTAAAATTGTATAAACTGCCTTAATTTTCCTGGACTCCAGGAAGAGTAGCTGCTGCCTTGGCATGAATATCCATAATAAATACAAATCAATCCACGTTTTTTGATTCTGGTTAGTTTTGAAAGACACTATCGGTATCACATAATCTTTACATTTTTTTTATGAATTTGGTGACAAGAGTCCGCATATTCACTGATGTTATCCCCAGAAGCAAACCCGGATACTTTGCTTTATGTTCCCTAAATACTTTATCTACACCTGCAAATTAATTCAAATGAGGTGCTGGGCAGGTGGAATCTGTAATAGATTTAGATGGATGTAAAGTAGGATGTAAGTCAAAAGATATACAGGTTAGGACAAGAGGGTTCTAATGTCCCATAGGTATTTGCATAAATGTGGAAGAATTCTAAACAATGGGACTAGCAATGCGAGTGAAAATGACTGGATGTGAATGTTATCAGTGTAGAAAGTGCGCCATCCAAGTGGAAAATAAACACAATCGTAGTGAATTTAAGCTAACTACTCTGTTTATTTTCAAACTGCCACATGGAATTATTACGTTGACCTGTATATTTACAACCTAGAGTAGGCCCAGGACACCCAGATGCTCCAACATACCTTTACTTTAGTCTGCATGACAACCCCAGCAGAGCAACCCTCTAAAACCCTCTCCTATTGGCTCTCCTTCTCTCTTCCACTCATCTCTGGCTCTCTCTTCCTCTCTTCCCTGCCAACAATGACATCCCCACTCAGCTCTGTAACCCCACCTCTTTGTTTTCAGCTTATTGCTCCTACAATACAGCTTGTGACACGGCTGACCCTACATAAATATGATGCTCTCAACACACACTAAATTAATACTCTTAAACAGCCATTCCTGAATAATCCCCTTGGATCCTGTATATATATATATATATATATTTTTTTACCAATCCTTGATTAATGAGTTGAAAGGAGCCAGCATATGAGTATTCAGCTCAGGGATGGATAGACTAGAGCATGAACACACACGCGCACACACACACACAGACACACACACACACACAGCAGGATTAGTGTCTATACAGAAGGTGGGACCAAGCTCCATTGTGGTAGCATTAGTACTCATTAGAACATATTTTCAGGGGATTTCAGGGTGATGCCTACTGTCTGCTCAACACAGATACAGTGTGTGTCAATGTGTGTGGGTGTGTGTGCTTGTTTGTGCAAGCATGCGTTTATGTGTGGATGGTGGGTGCTTATATTTGTCCTGTTTCTTATGGACGTATATTCAGACGCAGAATCTTCATTTGATCATTCTTTTGATGCTGAAAATGTTCCTGCTCAGCAGGAAATGCAAACTTGTAGTGTATTTGAGTTTTAAAAAGGCTTCTAAAGTTTGTAATTTCCACTTAGAAATGTTTGACTTGATTTGCCCTAATTAAAAATGTATCAACCCCTACAAAAATGTCCATTAATTATAATCCACATAATAATTAACATTTCCTGTTGCTGCAGGATTATTTCCCTGTTGTAGCAAACTGGCTCAAATTAAGATCCTACATCTGTATGTGTCTGCGTCCATGTACTGTGGATGCTTGAATGCATCTGTCCATGTGCATAGATGGTGCTGACGGAGAAGGGTGTCATCTTACAAGTTCCAACCCAACAGCGCTATATAGTAACCTTTATCATGTTTATGTTTACTTTTTTTGCACAGAAAGTTCATAATACATAATATATATTACAGGCAATATCCTTGCTGGGCTAAAGGCTAGAGCTACAGGGAACGGGACACAGACATGGACGCATACAAGAAAGCCCACTACGACCTCCAAAGTGACATCAAGAGAGAGTAGAGAGATGATTGCCAAATGCGGAGAGTCAAAAAGAGAACACAGAAGGCTGTTGTATAAAACACCTCCGGATGACATCTTCAAAGTAAGGGCAACCGTGGCATCCATGACAGAGAGGAAGAAGCTTTCATCCATATCTAGCTACGTTTTCAGATATTATGTGTTTCTACTTTTGTCAGAAAGTCGTTTTCATTGCAAGTTAAATCGTACTGTTAGTTAGCTAGCGAACGTTAGCTGGCTGGCCCACTAGCTAATGTTACATGTATGATCTGTGTAGTAATATTATTTGTATCTCAGGAAGCTATTTGCATTGCTAGTTAAAACCTAATGTTAGCTAGCTAGCTAACATTGAACCTAGTTGGTTAGTTTTAGCTACCTGCAGATTCATACATGGTGCATGGTAGTATGAGTTGCGATTATGGTTCATTGTTTAGCTAGCTAGCTAGTAACATGTCTAAACAAAAAACACTCTATGCAAGTAACCATTTTACCATGCTGATACACCGTCTGTGTCCTGTGCATGTGACAAAAACTTGATTTCATTTGATATAGTGTGTGTTTACCAGAGACGGTAATGTGAAGAACAGCATGACCTACACTAAAGTCAGATTAGGATATAGTCTAAGGACTATATCAAGTGTATTTTTACCACTACTTTTTGCTACTACTTTCACCACTTTTAGTCTTAATCTTTGGATGTTTACTACACAACCTTACTCACTGTTTAGCACATGCGCTCACATGTGAATTAAAGAGAAGAGTGGAGTTGAGGCTTAAGAGGGTGTGAACGATGCTGAATGGGTGTAGACAAAGAAGAGCTCTCCAGTAGGTGTCCCAAAATATTCACAGGCCAACATTAAAAGCAGAATTACTTTCCCATTGTTCATCAACTGCAGTATATGATATACCATTTTCTAGCTATGAGTCTCTACATTTATCCAATGTATAAAACACAATTTCAAATGTTGCTACCTCGGACCGAATCCTTGTGGTGGGTCACATATAGGAGGAAGGTGAAACCCTATTACACCGGGTCCTACGTTTGTATGTGGCAGGGCTTGCAGACGATAACAGATTGCAAATGGAAACCCAGCTACTCCCAAACAAGCTCTCCCACCTGGACAACAGGAAATAACTACAGTTGAAGTCGGAAGTTTACATATACTTAGGTTGGAGTCATTAAAACTCGTTTTTCAAATGTCTTGTTAACAAACTATAGTTATGGCAAGTCGTTTAGGAGATCTACTTTGTGCATGACACAAGTAATTTTTCCAACAATTGTTTACAGACAGATTATTTCACTTGTAATTCACTGTATCACAATTCCAGTGGGTCAGAAGTTTACATACACTAAGTTGACTGTGCATTTAAACATCAGCTTCTGATAGGCTAATTGACATCATTTGAGTCAATTGGAGATGTACCTGTGGATGTATTTCAAGGCCTACCTTCAAACTCAGTGCCTCTTTGCTTGGGAAAATCTAAAGAAATCAGCCAAGACCTCAGAAAAATAATTGTAGACCTCCACAAGTCCGGTTCATCCTTGGGAGCAATTTCCTGAAGGTACCACGTTCATCTGTACAAACAATAGTACGCAAGTATAAACACCATTACATAACGCAGCCGTCATACCGCTCCGGTAGGAGACGCGTTCTGTGTCCTAGAGAGAAACATACATTGGTGTGAAAAGTGCAAATCGATCCCAGAACAACAGCAAAGGACCTTGTGAAGATGCTGGAGGAAACAGGTACAAAAGTATCTATATCCACAGTAAAACGAGTCCTATATCGACATAACCTGAAAGGCCGCTCAGCAAGGAAGAAGCCACTGCTCAAAAACCGCCATAAAAAAGCCAGACTACGGTTTGCAACTGCACATGGGGACAAAGATCGTACTTTTTGGAGAAATGTCCTCTGGTCTGATGAAACAAAAATAGAACTGTTTGGCCATAATGACCATCGTTATGTTTGGAGGAAAAAGGGTGACGCCTGCAAGCCGAAGAACACCATCCCAACCTTGAAGCTCGGGGGTGGCAGCATCATGTTGTGGGGGTGCATTGCTGCAGGAGGGACTAGTGCACCTCACAAAACAGATGGCATCATGAGGATTATTATGTGGATATATTGAAGCAACATCTCAAGACATCAGTCAGGAAGTTAAAGCTTGGTCGCAAATGGGTCTTCCAAATGGACAATGACCCCGAGCATACTTCCAAAGTTACGGCAAAATGGCTTAAGGACAACAAAGTCAATATATTGGAGTGGCCATCACAAAGCCCTGACCTCAATCCTATGGAAAACTTGTGGGCAGAACTGAAAAAAGTGTGTGCGAGCAAGGAGGCCTACAAACCTGACTCAGCTACACCAGCTCTGTCAGGAGGATTGGGCCAAAATTCACCCAACTTATTGTGGGAAGCTTGTGGAAGGCTGCCCAAAACGTTTGACCCAAGTTAAACAATTTAAAGGCAATGCTACCAAATACTAACTGAGTGTATATAAACTTCTGACCCACTGGGAATGTGATGAAAGAAATAAAAGCTGAAATAAATCAAATAAATCTCTACTATTATTCTGACATTTCACATTCTTAAAATAAAGTGGTGATCCTAACTGACCTAAGACAGGGAATTTGTACTACGATTAAATGTCAGGATTTGTGAAAAACTGAGTAAATAAATGTATTTGGATAAGGTGTATGTAAACTTCCGACTTCAACTGTATGTGAGAATGCTGTTCATAGACTACAGATCAGCTTTCAACAGGACGTCAGGAAGGCAACAACACCTCTGGCACGCTGACCCTCAATATGAGGGAGTGTGTGCTTTGTCCCCTCCTGTACTCCCTGTTCACCCACAACTGCGTGGCCACGCACAACTCCAACACCATCATCAAGTTTGCTGACAACACAATGGTGGTAGGCCTGATCACTGAGTCAGCCTACAGGGAGGAGGTCAGAGACTTAGCAGTGTAGTGCCAGGACAGCAACCTCTCTCTCAATGTCCCTCAAGACCATGGAGCTGATCGTGGACTATAGGAGGAGGAGGGGAGAGCAAGCCCCCATCCACATCAACTGGGCTGTTGTGGAGCGGGTCGAGAGCTTCAAGCTCTTTGGCGTCACTAAGGACCTAACATGGTCCACATACAAGAAGGCACGGCCGCGCCTCTTCCCCCTCAGGAGGCTGAAAAGATCCTAAAAAAGCTGCACCATCGAGAGCATCTTGACAGGTTGCATCATCGCTTGGTATGGCAAATGCTCCGCCGTTGATCGCAAAGTGCTACAGAGGGTGGTGCAGACAGCCCAGTACATCATTGGGTACATTTCCATGCCACCCAGGACCTCTATAACAGGCGGTGTCAGAGGAAGGCCTGAAAAATGTACATAGATTACAGCCACCCAAGCCATAGACTGTTCACGATGTTACCGTCTGGCAAATGGTACCAGAGCATCATCTCTTGGACCAATAGGCTCAGAGACAGCATCTAACCCAAGCCATAAGACTGCTAAATAGCCAGACTGCTAAAGAGTCAATTAATGGTACCTAAACTACCTACACTGACCCTATGCACACTCACTAGACTATATATACAAACCATATACACACTCACACACTACATTGACACTCCCACACAAAACCCACACACTTTCACATACACTACATATGCACATGCACACATAACACACACACAGAGACCAACACAAATACACATACATACACATTACACACACACGCGGCGCGCACACTCTCATACACACTCTTTTACACTCATCATTTGCTGCTGCTGTTCTGTTCTTTAATTTACTCGTATTATTATTATTATTATGATCTATCCTGATGCCTAGTCACTTTATCCTGCCTTCATGTATATATCTACCTCAAATACCTCATACTCCTGCACATTGATCTGGTACTGGTACTCCCTGTATATAGCTCCATTCTTGTGTATTTTATAAAAATGTATTGTGTTACTATTTCATTTCTATCTTAACTCTGCATTGTTGGGAACATTTCACAGTAAAGTCTAGTAGGAACAATGGGAAAACAAGAGATAGGAAAAGAGAAAAAGACAAGGCTCCTAACTCAAAGATCTAAAGACAGTGGAAGACGGAGGAATAAAGAGGAAGACAGAAGAAGACAAGTCTGAGTAAAGATCTGAGGAGCTATTTACTTTCATGTTCTCAGGTAGGGGTGTGGGGAAAGGAGGAACAGGGAGGTGGAGGTATGGAAGGATAGAGGGATCTGAGGCTTGGGTTCTTCCTTTCAGGAGTGGAGGAGGGAGGTTGAAGGACAAATTGAAAGCATAAGCTTCTTGGGGGTGGGGGGGCGGGGTGTTTGTCTACCTGTGATGGGCTGATTGGCTGACTAAGACTTTGGGTTCATTGGGTACAGTACCATCTGAACTGAGCTGGTTAACCACATCAAACATAACAGGTGACTCTCTCCTCTCTATCTCTCTATCTCTCTCTCTGTCTCTCTTTTCAACTCTTTGATACCTGCACCTTTTCTTCCTCTCTTTCTTTCTTCCCTCATTTTATGACTATTCTCCTTGTATCTCCCATATGCTGGTGAACAGCTCCAGGCACTGACTCCATGTGCTTACACAGCAAAGAGGAGGAGAGAGAAAAAAAGAAAGGAAAAGAATACAAAGAAAGAGCAGGGTAAGGACAGGGATGGTCGATTCAAAGAACAAAGAGGTGCGTTAGTTGCTTTGTTGCATGCAGGCAAAGGTAGCAGCTGGACCACTGAAAAGTAACAAAGCTGAATCAGACCAAACCCTCAGTTAAACTGCACTGTCCTCTACTCAGCCTGCAGTGTGTGGATTGTTCACTCCTCTCCCTCAGTCATAGGGATGTGCCTTGCTGCCTATAATGGTACTTATACTTGCATACAGAAAAACGTATTGAGTTTGCGTAGTGTATTTTTTCATGAAAATGCTGCGGAGGCTTCCCGAGTGGCACAGAATCACAGTGTTGCGGCGTCACTACAGCCTGGGGTTTGATCCCAGGCTGTGTCATTACCGACCGTGACCAGGAGTCCCATAGGGCAGCGCACAATTGGCTCAGCATCGTCCGGGTTATGGGAGGGTTTGGCCATGGGGGCTTTACTTGGCTCATCCCACTCTAGCGACTCCTTGTGGCGGGCCGGGCGCCTGCAGGCTGACTTCGGTCGTCAGGTGAACGATGTTTCCTCCGACACATTGGTGCAGCTGGCTTCTGGGTTAAGCGAGCGGGTGTTAAGAAGCACGGTTTGGCGGGTCATGTTTCGGAGGACCCATGACTCGACCTTCGCCTCTCCCGAGCCCGTTCGGGAGTTGCAGCGATGAGACAAGATCGTAATCACGAAATTGGGGAGAAAAAGGGGAGAAAAATTACAAACAAAATAATAATAAAAATGCTGCAGTGCGAGAGCTAAGAGGTATTCCACATGCACCTCATAGGCACTATACACACAGAATGAAAAACTCTTGAGAAGAACGTTGTCCAATCATACACAGTGGCCTGTACAGAGTGAGCCACTGGCAGACAGTATCAGGGTGAATGTGTTTCTCTTGAGAGGTGCTGGCTGGAATCAGGTCATTATGTCTGTGCTGCGTCCGTGCTTCTGTGTGTGTGAGTGTGTGTGCGTGTGTGTGGACTGAGACCTCACGTCTCGTTACCTCTCACTCGACAGGTGAGAGCACAGCTGCACACAGAGTCATAGGGGAGAGGAGAAGAAAAGAGGGGAGAGGGAGGTAGATAGGAAGGTTGAGAGGGGGGAGGACAGAGCACCAAACACAGCTGTCCCTTCAAACATACACCCACACTCCTTGGCCACCCCTGGTGCAGCTGGAGATAAGCAATGTGAAATCATCCCACTTCCTCCTTCTGTGTGATTGATGGGTCACCATCAGCTCTCTTGACTAATCACAAGACACACAAGTCAAGGGTCAAACCAGGAGAGATAACTACCTGCTGTCCAGAGTTTACTTCATCAATTTTAGCAGTCCACAGATCTCCTTTAATAGAGGCTAATCTAGCCACTCATTTGATTACCAGCAGCATCTGACATGTCTATTGGGTAATTAGTGTGCTTCCTGAAGGCAAGCCACTCTAGATTTCTTATATACTTGTTATTTGACTTCTTTAGTCCGCTCTAGAGCTTAAATCAGAGGGGTTGGGTTAAATGCGGAAGACACATTTCAGTTGGACAACTGACTAGGTATCCCCCTTTCCCTTTAAACGATTTAAGCTATTAACACAAAACCAACTTTAAAATGTGCAGACTGCCCCTACCCGGTAAGTTGACTGAGAACAACCTGGGGAATAGTTACAGGGGAGAGAAGGAGGATGAACGAGCCAATTGGAAGCTGGGGACAATTAGGTGGCTGTGATGGTATGAGGGCTAGATTGGGAATTTAGCCAGGACACCAGGGTTAACACCCCTACTCTTACAATAAGTGCCATAGGATCTTTAGTGACCACAAAGAGTCAGGACACCTGTTTAACATCCCATCCAAAAGACAGCACCCTACACAGGGCAATCATTGCCCTGTGGCATTGGTCCTCCAACACCACTTACAACAGCATCTGGTCTCCTATTCAGGGACTGAACAGGACTAACCTTGCTTAGCTTCAGAAGCAAACCAGCAGTGGGATGCAGCATACCACCCTAGTATGCTGCATGCATACCATTTAAATAGTTTGAGAAAAAAAAATCGATAGCTTTTATACTTTTTCTATTACAACAATATTTAAATGAGCTCCCAATGCATTTAATTGGCAAAAAGGGCCATACTCTTTCATCGTTTAAGCTATCAACTCCTAACCAACGTTGAGATGTTCAAACTGACCTCACTTAGATTGTTTGTCAAAAATGTTTTGATAGTTTTTTAAAGTTTTTGAACTACAACCATTTGTAATTAGCATAAATTAACATGGGTTTGAATGAGAACCATAGGAATACAGTGATAGGTCCTGCTCCTTGGCCAACTTTAAAATATCCTAACTTCACATTCTTCAAATACTTTATAGACTATAACTATAAACTTAAACGATCCTATCAATCCAATCAATCAATCAATCTTTACATCTATCTATTCTTTGCCATGTATGCTACAAGACCAACTTTCAAATGTTCAGGCTATCTTAACTTCAAATTATTTAAAACCTTGATAAACTACAACTATTTAAATGTGCATAAATTAGCATAGAGACAGAGACACCAAACCAACTTTCACATGTTCAGGCTATCCCATCCAATCAGTTAATCAATCAATCAGTCAGACCATCAATCAATCGATTTTTCCATGTACCTGCTTTTTCAACTATAACCAGTCACTACCATTACTACTGCAGTCACTAGTAAAACATATCTCACAAACTCCACTAATATTCTTTTGTTTCCATGGTGTGCTTAAATGAACACAAACCAACCATTCAAGCTAGAGACACCAAACCAACTTTCACATGTTCAGGCTATCCTATCCTATCAATCAATCAATCTACCAATCAAACAATCTTTCCATCTATCTATTCTTTGCCATTTAAGCAACGACACCAACTTTTAAATGTTTAGTTTATCCTAACTTCAAATTCTTAACATGTGATCAACTAGAACTATTTAAATTAGAATAAATTAGCATAGAGACAGCTAAAGACACCAAACCAACTTTCACATGTTCAGGCTATCCCATCCAATCAATCAATCAATCAATCAGACAATGAATCGATCTTTCAATCTACCTCCTTTTTCAACTATAACCAGTCGCTACCACTACTACAACTTCTTTCAAAACCATAAATACCTTAAAAAAGCAAGCAAGAGCACACATGTTCTTCAGGAAATGTACTTCTCTTGTTAGCCTTAGGCACAGATCTAGGATAATTGTTTACTTCCCAAATCCTTAACTTCACCATTAAGGGGGCAACATCCTCATTCCTCCTTGAGTGTGCTAACGGATATAATTAGGTTGTTATCAGATAGTTGGTTCTAGGAGTAATTGCAATTGAATCCTAAAGATTACCTCAAGGCATCGGCTAAACAACTAATCAGTCACAAAAATGGAGCCGGAGATGGCTGACGTTTTACGTGTCCCCAACTGATTGTGTTTTTGTTCGTTTATTTGCGTTGTTTGTAACTTATTTTTTTTACTTATTTTGTACATAATGCTCCCCTCTTATGAACGAAAATAACTTCTGGACATCAGGACTGTGATTACTCACCACAGACTGGCAGAATCCTTTTTTTCCTTTAACGAGTCGGACGAGCCCGACGCGATTCATAACTGCTTTCTTGGAAACAGGCCCAGATTCCCGTGATTTGCGTGTAGAGGAGGCGGAAAACGAGGCCAGAGGGCGGGCTGCCTTTTAAGAATTCGTAGGCGATCGAATAAACCCCCAATTCCTTCCGTTCTGCTAGCAAACATGCAATCAATGGAGAATAAAGTCGATGACCTACGCGGCAGATTAAACTACCAACGGGACATTCAAAACTGTAATATATTATGCTTCACGGAGTTGTGGCTGAACGACAACACTATCAACATACAGCTGGCTGGTTATACGCTGTACCGGCAGGATAGAACAGCAGCGTCTGGTAAGACAAGGGGCAGCGGACTATGTATTTTTGTAAATAACAGCTGGTGTACAATATCTAAGTCTCGAGCTATTGCTCGCCTGAGGTAGAGTACCTCATGATAAGCTGTAGACCACACTATCTACCTAGAGAGTTTTCATCTGTATTTTTCGTAGCTGTTTACATACCACCACAGACTGAGGCTGGCACTAAGACAGCATTGAATGAGCTGTATTCCGCCATAAGCAAACAAGAAAACGCTCACCCAGAGGCGGCGCTCCTAGTAGCCGAGGACTTTAATGCAGGGAAACTTAAATCCGTTTTACACAAATTTCTATCAGCATGTTAAATGTGCAACCAGAGGGAAAAAAATCTGGACCACCTTTACTCCACACACAGAGACGCATACAAAGCTCTCCCTCGCCCTCCATTTGGCAAATCTGACCATAATTCAATCCTCCTGATTCCTGCTGGAAGCACCAGTGACTAGATCAATAAAAAAGTGGTCAGATGAAGCAGATGCTAAGCTACAGGACTGTTTTGCTAGCACAGACTGGAATATGTTCCGGGATTCCTCTGATGGCATTGAGGAGTACACCACATCAGTCATTGGCTGGAGTACACCACATCAGTCATTGGCTTCATCAGTAAGTGCATCGATGATGTCATCCACACAGTGACCGTACATACACACCCCAACCAGAAGCCATGGATTTGCACTGAGCTAAAGGCTAGAGCTGCCACTTTCACGGAGCGGGACTCAAACCCGGAAGCTTATAAGAAATCCCGCTATGTCCTCCAACGAACCATCAAACAGGCAAATCGTCAATACAGGACTAAGATCGAATTGTACTACACCGGCTCTGATGCTCGTGGCAGGGCTTGCAAACCACTGCAGACTACAAAGGGAAGCACAGCTGAGAGATGCCCAGTGACACGAGCCTACCCAGACGATCTAAACTACTTCTATGCTCGCTTCGAAGCCAATAACACTGAAACATGCATGAGAGCACCAGCTGTTCCGGAAGACTGTGTGATCACGATTACCCGGACGTGTACTGCAAGCATGCGCTGACCAACTGGCAAGTGTCTTCACTGATATTTTCAACCTCTCTCTGTCCGAGTCTGTAATACTAACATGTTTTAAGCAGACCACCATAGTGCCTGTGCCCAAGAACACTAAGGTAACCTGCCTAAATGACTACCGACCCATAGCACTCACGTCTGTAGCCATGAAGTGCTTTGAAACGCTGGTCATGGCTCACATCAACACCATTATCCCAGAAACCTTAGACCCACTCCAATTTGCATACCGCCCCAACAGATCCACAGATGTTGCAATCTCTATTGCACTCCACACTGCCCTTTCCCACCTGGACAAAAGGAACATCTATGTGAGAATGCTATTCATTGACTACAGCTCAGCATTCAGTAGGTAACAACACATCCGCCACGCTGATCCTCAACACAGGGGCCCCTCAGGGGTGCGTGCTCAGTTCCCTCCTGTACTCCTTGTTCACTCACGACTGCACGGCCAGGCACGACTCCAACACCATCATTACGTTTGCCGATGACACAACAGTGGATGGCCTGATCACCGACAACGATGAGACAGCCTATAGGGAGGAGGTCAGAGACCTGGCCGTGTGGTGCCAGGACAACAACCTCTCCCTCAATGTAGTCAAGACAAAGGAGATGATTGTGGACTACAGGAAAAAGAGGACAGAGCACACCCCCATTCTCATCAATGGAGCTGCAGTGGAGCAGGTTGAGAGCTTCAAGTTCCTTGGTGTCCACATCACCAACAAACTAACATGGTCCAAGCACAGCAAGACAGTCTTGAAGAGGGCACGACAAAACCTATTCCCCCTCAGGGGACGGAAAAGATTTGGTATGGGTCCTCAGATCCTCAAAAGGTTATACAGCTGCACCATTGAGAGCATCTTGACTGGTTGCGTCACTGCCTGGTATGGCAACTGCTCGACCTCCGACCGCAAGGCACTGGACCCTTTGTCGACACGGAGCCCCGCCGATCCATCACGACTGGATGTGCCCTCAACCGGCCTTTGCCGGACATCGGTGAAGACGCTTCTGCTAGCCGAGGCCTGCTAACTTTATGAACGCTGTGTCTCTCACTTGCTAGCGTAGTAACGACTACCTAACGGCTTCCCTCTCTGTTCACTGGACCCTATGATCACTTGGCCATATAGCTGATGCCTGCTGGACTGTTCATTAATCACGGTACTCCATTGTGTTTATTTTGTTTATCTGTCAGCCCCAGCCTCGAACTCAGGCCCTGTGTATAATTAACTGACCCTCTCTGCCCATTCATCGCCATTTTACCTGTTGTTGTTGTCTTAAGCTGATTAGCTCTTGTTGTCTTACCTGTTGTTGTCTTAGCTAGCTCTCCCAATCAACACCTGTGATTGCTTTATGGCTTGATTTATGTCTCTCTCTAATGTCAAAATGCCTTGTATACTGTTGTTTATGGTAGTTATCATTGTTTTATTTTACTGCGGAGCCCCTAGTCCCACTCAACATGCCTCAGATAGCTCTTTTTTCCCACCCACACATGCGGTGACCTCACCTAGCATAACAAGTGCCTCCAGAGATGCAACCTCTCTTATCATTGCTAGGTTTATCTCCACTGTACTAGCACCATACCATACCCCTGTCTGTACATTATGCCCTGAATCTATCCTACCTCACCCAGAAATCTGCTCCCTTTAATCTCTGTCCCCAACTCACTAGACGACCAGTTTTGATAGCCTTTAGCCGTACCATCATCCTACTCCTCCTCTGTTCCTTGGGTGATGTAGAGGTTAACCCAAGCCCTGTGTGACTTCTGTAACCGTAAAAGACTTGGTTTCATGCATGTTAACATCAGAAGCCTCCTCCCTAAGTTTGTTTTACTCACTGCTTTAGCACACTCCGCCAACCCTGATGTCCTTGCCGTGTCTGAATCCTGGCTTAGGAAGGCCACCAAAAGATTTCCATCCCCAACTACAACATTTTTCGTCAAGATAGAACTGCCAAAGGTGGAGGAGTTGCAATCTACTGCAGAGCTCTGTCATACTTTCCAGGTCTATGCCCAAACAGTTTGAGCTTCTAATTATACAATTAATCTCTCCAGAAATAAGTCTCTCACTGTTGCCGCCTGTTATAGACCCCCCTCAGCTCCCAGCTGTGCCCTGGACACCATATGTCAACTGTGTCATCGATGTCCTCGCGATATGCAACTTTTCAGGGAAGTCAGGAACCAATACACACAGTCTGTTAGGAAAGCAAAGGCTAGCTTTTTCAAACAGAAATTTGCATCCTGTAGCTCTAACTCCAAATAGTTTTGGGACACTGTAAAGTCCATGGAGAAAAAGAGCACCTCCCCCAGCTGCCCACTGCACTGAGGCTAGGAAACATTGTCACTACCGATAAATCCACGATAATCAAGAATTTCAATAAGCATTTCTCTACGGCTGGCCATGCTTTCCTCCCGGCTACCCCAACCCCGGCCAACAGCTCTGCACCCCCCGCAGCTACAGTGAGGGAAAAAAGTATTTGATTCCCTGCTGATTTTGTACGTTTGCCCACTGACAAAGAAATGATCAGTCTATAATTTTAATGGTAGGTTTATTTGAACAGTGAGAGACAGAATAACAACAAATAAATCCAGAAAAACGCATGTGAAAAATTTTTGAAATTGATTTGCATTTTAATGAGGGAAATAAGTATTTGACCCCTCTGCAAAACATGACTTAATACTTGGTGGCAAAACCCTTGTTGGCAATCACAGAGGTCAGATGTTTCTTGTAGTTGGCCACCAGGTTTGCACACATCTCAGGAGGGATTTTGTCCCACTCCTCTTTGCAGATCTTCTCCAAGTCATTAAGGTTTCGAGGCTGACGTTTGGCACCTCGAACCTTCAGCTCCCTCCACAGATTTTCTATGGGATTAAGGTCTGGAGACTGGCTAGGCCACTCCAGGACCTTAATGTGCTTCTTCTTGAGCCACTCCTTTGTTGCCTTGGCCGTGTGTTTTGGGTCATTATCATGCTGGAATACCCATCCACAACCCATTTTCACCCAAGATTTGACGGTACATGGCCCCGTCCATCGTCCCTTTGATGCGGTGAAGTTGTCCTGTCCCCTTAGCAGAAAAACACTCCCAAAGCATAATGTTTCCACCTCCATGTTTGACGGTGGGGATGGTGTTCTTGGGGTCATAGGCAGCATTCCTCCTCCTCCAAACACGGCGAGTTAAGTTAATGCCAAAGAGCTCCATTTTGGTCTCATCTTACCACAACACTTTCACCCAGTTGTCCTCTGAATCATTCAGATGTTCATTAGCAAACTTCAGATGGGCATGTATATGTGCTTTCTTGAGCAGGGGGACCTTGCGGGCGCTGCATTTCAGTCCTTCATGGCGTAGTGTGTTACCAGTTGTTTTCTTGGTGACTATGGTCCCAGCTGCCTTGAGATCATTGACAAGATCCTCCCGTGTAGTTCTGGGCTGATTCCTCACCGTTCTCATGATCATTGCAACTCTACAAGGTGAGATCTTGCATGGAGCCCCAGGCCGAGGGAGATTGACAGTTCTTTTGTGTTTCTTCCATTTGCGAATAATCGCACCAACTGTTGTCACCTTCTCACCAAGCTGCTTGTCGATGGTCTTGTAGCCCATTCCAGCCTTGTGTAGGTCTACAATCCTGTCCAGAACATCCTTGGAGAGCTCTTTGGTCTTGGCCATGGTGGAGAGTTTGGAATCTGATTGATTGATTGCTTCTCTGGACAGGTGTCTTTTATACAGGTAACAAGCTGAGATTAGGAGCACTCCCTTTAAGAGTGTGCTCCTAATCTCAGCTCGTTACCTGTATAAACGACACCTGGGAGCCAGAAATCTTTCTGATTGAGAGGGGGTCAGATACTTATTTCCCTCATTGAAATGCAAATCAATTTATAACATTTTCTACATGCGTTTTTCTGAATTTATTTGTTGTTATTCTGTCTCTCACTGTTCAAATATACCTACCATTAAAGTTATAGACTGATCATTTCTTTGTCAGTGGGCAAACGTACAAAATCAGCAGGGGATCAAATACTTTTTTCCCTCACTGTACTTGCCCAAGCCTCCCCAGCTTCTCCTTCACCCAAATCCAGATAGCAGATGTTCTGAAAGAGATGCAAAACCTGGACCTGTACAAATCAACTGGGCTAGACAATCTGGACCCTCTCTTTCTAAAATTATCCACCGCCATTGTTGCAACCCCTATTGCTAGTCTGTTCAACCTCTCTTTCAAATCGTCCGAGATTCCTAAAGATTGGAAAGCTGCCGCGGTCATCCCCCTCTTCAAAGACCCAAACTGTTGCACACCTATATCCATCCTTCCCTGCCTTTCTAAAGTTTTCCAAAGCCAAGTTAACAAACAGATCACTGACCATTTCGAATCCCACCGTACCTTCTCCTCTGTGCAATCCGGTTTCCGAGCTGGTCACGGGTGCACCTCAGCCACGCTCAAGGTACTAAACGATATCATAACCGCCATCAATAAAAGACAGTATTGTGCAGCCTTCTACATCGACCTAGCCAAGGCTTTCGACTCTGTCAATCACTGTATTCTTATCAGCAGACTCAACAGCCTTGGTTTCTCAAATGACTGCCTCGCCTGGTTCACCAACTACTTCTCAGATAGAGCCTCAGTGTGTCAAATCGGAGGACCTGTTGTCCAGACCTCTAGCAGTCTCTATGGGGGTACCACAGGATTCAATTCTCGGGCAGACTCTTTTCTCTGTATATATCAACGATGTCGCTCTGCGGGTGATTCCTTGATCCACCTCTACGCAGACGACACCATTCTGTATACATCTGGCCCTTCTTTGGACACTGTGTTAACAAACCTCCAAACAAGCTTCAATGCCATACAACACTCCTTCTGTGGCCTCCAACTGCTCTTAAACACTAAATGCATGCTTTTCAACCAATCGCTGCCCGCACCCGCCCGCCAACTAGCATCACTACTCTGGACAGTTCTGACTTAGAATATGTGGACAACTTCAAATACCTAGGTGTCTGGCTAGACTGTAAACTCTCCTTCCAGACTCATATTAATCTCAAATCCAAAATTAAATCTATAATCGGCTTCCTATTTCGCAACAAAGAATCCTTCACTCACGCTGCCAAACATACCCTCGTAAACGGACAATCCTATCAATTCTCGACTTCGGCGATGTCATTTACAAAATAACCTCCAACACTCTACTCAGCAAACTGGACGCAGTCTATCACAGTGTCATCTGTTTTGTCACCAAAGCCCCATATGCCACCCACCACTGCGACCTGTATGCTCTCGTCGGCTGGCCCTCGCTACATATTCGTCGCCAGAGCCACTGGCTCCAGGTCATCTATAAGTCTTTGCTAGGTAAAGCTCCGCCTTATCTCAGCTCACTGGTCACCATAACAACACCCACCCGTAGCATGCGCTCCAGCAGGTATATCTCACTAGTCATCCCCAAAGCCAACACCTCCTTTGGCCGCCTTTCCTTCCAGTTCTCTGCTGCCAATGAATTGCAAAAATCGCTGAAGTTGGAGACTTATATCTCTCTCACTAAATTCAAGCATCAGCTATCTGAGCAGCTTACCGATCGCTGCAGCTGTACATAGCCCATCTGTAAATAGCCCATCCAACTATCTTCCTCATCCCCATATTGTTTTTATTAGCTTTTTTTGCTCTTTTGCACACCAGTATTTCTTCTTGCACATCATCATCTGCACATCTATCACTCCAGTGTTAATTTGCTAAATTGTAATTACTTCGCTGCTATGGCCTATTTATTGCCTTACCTTACCTTACGCCATTTGCACACACTGTATATAGATTTTTCTATTGTGTTATTGACTGTACTTTTATTCATCCCATGTGTAACTCTGTGTTGTTGTTTTTGTCGCAGTGCTTTGCTTTATCTTGGCCACGTCGCAGTTGTAAATGAGAACTTACCTGGTTAAATAAAGGTGAGATAAAAAAAATCAACCCCAAAAAATGTCACTGTAACATCTACACCTGTTGTATTCGACGCATGTGACTAATACAATTTGATTTGATTTGATTGGCAGAGCCAGATGTTAGATGATGAAGCGTATTATCATGGAAGCACTCTTACACACATGGCACACACACAAACACACTGCTGTGTGCATTCAGTCATATCATGCTTAGTGCTTAACATGCTAAGAATACTGCAATGAGTTGTCTTGAAAACAAAACTTTGCTATCCATTTGTTTGATTTTCAGTACTGAAATGACAGAAAGAGAGATTGTAAAAATGCTATAATTGTGAGTAAATCTGAAAGTACCTTTTAGCCTTATAGGTTTACAGTCAATAGGCTTTCACTGCTGTGACCAATAGAGAGACCAAGAGACAGATGAGACCTACTGTAAAGTCCCCCACAGCAGCGTGTTTTACAGGGGGGGATTTCTTGTTATGGCAGTCAGAGCCTCCCCTGCTGCAGTATTAATAACTGGACACACACACACACACTTTCCTCTGTCCCTGTCCTTTTCCCTGTCCCTGTCCCTGTCCCTGTCTCTGTCCCTGTCACCGTCTCTGTCACTGTCTCTGTCCCTGTCTTTTTCACTGTCTCTGTCGCTGTCTCTGACCCATTCTCTGTCTCTGCTGCTGCCGAGGGAGGAGAGACATGCTATCCAGTAGGGAGTTTATTACACAGCTGGCTCTATAGATAAATCCTGTGTAGGCTATGTGAGGGAGTGTGTGTGTGTGTGGGGGGGGGAGCATTACATAGACATCATGAGCATACTGTTTCTCAAGCAGCTCATTCTTTTGGACAATTGAAATAGTAAAAGTACTTTACAGTAAATGTTACTGTTCCTCTCCCACTCTCTAAGACGAACCCTCTCTGATTATGGAGGAGAATGTGTATCTATCGCCTCGGATCAGACGTCAGCCCCAGCGATGAGGAGACATTCCAGGGATGGCATTCATTTTAACACACACACACAGGCACACACACACAGGCCCAACGGAGTCCCCATGGGGCCTTCTCTTCTTGGAGAGGCTAAATGCTTACAGGAGCAGCTGCAACACAAGTGTGTGATGTTCAGAAGAACCTGCTGCCGTCAAACAGAAAAACAGAAAAAAAACACCAGAGTACAGCTCCACAGATTATATGATATCTTTACATTTTCTAGTCTTTCTCAAATGTGTGGTGACTAGGGTTGCACAATTACAGTAACTTTCCCCAAATTCAAAGGCTTTATTTCGTTATTCCAAACTGATTTCAGGTTCATGTGAAACGTGTCCTGCCTTTCACCGATATTGTTACATTATATTACACAAGTTGAGTTAATGCTGAATAAATCAATGACCATGGTTAAATCTCAAACGTTGCATCTATTTGGAGTCGTTAGGTACGGTAATGACAGACTGTAGTTCATCTGTCTCTCAGTGATTCAATGGAGATTACAGCCCAACTAACAATGGAAAACTTGAGGAAGTATTTAACTCCAGCCTCATTTACCACCACAGGAGATCAACAAGACAAAAGAGAGCAGAGAGGATAACACAACATAACACAAATACAAATACACACCTAGCACAATGGTCCTCTCTAGTAATAAACAATAGGATTCATCATTGAGATTTATTTTGCTACCATCTGGGCAGATGTTAGGGTGTTCCCGGCTAGTAGCGGACCGAAGAAAAGAAACGCCCAGAGATAAAGAGCAATCCTATTGTTGCATCACAGCTTGTTTACTGGAGTATTAGTTGTTATTGCCGTATGTTTATTTACCATGCTCTGCACTCAGTGGTTAAGAAGGGGGATTTGTATAAGGTTATGGGGGGTTGGGGAGGGGGGGTGTCGGGTGTGTGTGTGTGTATTTATTTTATTTATTCCCGATCCCCATTAGCTGCTGCGAAGGCAGAAGCTACTCTTCCTGGGCTCCAAGCACAATTACATACAATAAAACAATACGTAACACAACCCATTATGACACAATACTTTACTATAACATTTCTACACTAAAAAGTCAACAATACAGTGAAATAACAATATTAAAATAGTAAAATGGTCAAATGTATGTGTGTTTAGAGTGGGTGTGTCAGATTATAAACTTGTGTATGTGGTTTGGTATAATCCCTCTCCGTCAGATTATGAGCTTGTGTTTGATGTGTTTATCCCCTCTGCTGTGCATTACCATCTACCTGAGCTGAGAGAGGGAAAGGAGGGAGGAAGTGGGGGGAAGAGAGTAAAAGAGGAGAGAATGCAGCAGGAGGGGGAGGAGGAGAGGGGAGGAGATGGTGGAAGAGGAGAGGGGCAGGGGGAGACGAGAAAAGTGGAGAGAGATAAATATGGAAAGAACTGAGAAGGGCAAAGGAGGAGAGGAGGGGGGAAGGGGGAGAGCAAAGAGGGCGAGACTCGGGGAGGGAAGGAGTGGGGGAGAGCAGAGAAGAGAGAGAGTGTTGGGAGGATGATCGGAGGTCCCCTGAATCTGTTGTTTAATTTAAAGCAGCTTGCCATAGCAGGGTTTTGGAGAGAGGGGTTGATGGGCTGTCACTGGGAAAGCCATGGATTATGACAGATTCTCCTCAGCAACAGCGTGAGATGTATGGGGCATGATACAGACAGCTACACACATTAACAAACATTATTTCAAACACACACACGCACGCGTACTCACACGCACGCACACACTCCCTCTCTCGCTCCTTGTCACACGCATACACACACAAATCCTGGGTTGGACCAGCCAGCCAGTCAGCTGTCGGTTGCAGTGGGGAATAACATCCCAGGAGGATTTAATATCAGCGTCACTGATCCCCTCTGAGTGTGTGCAATACGTAAACATGTGGATGGGGGAACATTGCTCTGTTGTTGTTTGTGACTGCATCAAGGCAGCGGCACATGTGTTGTTCTTATTGGACGTATGTAAACAGTATGTTTGTGTGTACAATGCATTTAGTAATATACTGTCAACAGACGTAATAATGAATGTCAGTGATGATTTCTTATCCTTGAACGTGAAGTGCCTAGCTGGTAGCCTAGTGGTTAGAGCGCTGGGCCAGTAACCGAAAGGTTGCTGGATTGAATCCCTGAGCTGACAAGGTAAAAATCTGTCGTTCTGCCCCTGAACAAGGCAGTTAACCCACTGGTCCACGGTAGGCCGTCACTGTAAATAAGAATTTGTTCTTAACTGACTTGCCTAGTTAAATAAGTGTTAAATAAAAATCAACTCTGCCCAGTTCCCAAATGCAGAAAAACCTTTGGTGTTACTAAACCATAAAAGTGCAGGCTTTCAGTGGTGTCACTGAAGTGTGGATGATTCTATATCTTACCTCCGTAAAAAAGATGTTACCACTGACCTATACTAATGGTGCTTGTCTGGTTTAGTGGCAATGATGCTTGACCTCTGACTTGGAGTGTTGACTACGTGGCATCCATGGTTAGTACATGTCACACATGCCAGATGAACTAATTGACCAAGGTGGAGGTACAGTATGTGTACGTCTTAATCTCCCCAGATGAAGCTGATGATCCTAGCATGCTCTACATATCCCCAGGCAGCGACTCTGCAGCCAGACAGTTCAGTACAGTACAGTGCAGTACAGTGCAGTACAGTCAGCCCAGTGACAGCCCATCACACACACAAAGAGCCTTGTAATGATGCAATAAAAGGCAACAGAGAACAGCGGAGCGGAGTGTGCAAGCACATGTCTGTCCCCCAGTGGATGCTGCAGACCCCGTGCGTGCGTGCATGTGTGCACGTGTATGTGGGTTCAGAGACTGGCTTTGCTTTTGTTCATCATTACGTATGTCCCAACTCGGCTCAGGTCACAGTCTCTGTCAGTACCACAGGGTCTCGCTGTGTCCTAGGACTAATCAGATGGTAAAGACCTTGATGAGGAGAGGACAATCATCAACTATGCCCACTGCAGCTGGGGAGAGTTGACCTCTCTTACGTCAATGGAGGCTTGGAGGCCCAGGCAGAAAGAACTGCTCTGCCTCCAGGGCTGCGTAAGCAGGAAGGGGGGACGGAGGGTTGGTACCGGTACTGTCTTTGTTTGATTTTCTTCAAATCCTCATTGCTTTACTTGCAGTCTGGTCTGAGGGCCAAAAATACTTGCAGTGAAGATGTGTGGTGTTGTCTTGTGGTTTTTATGGGGTTTACTGCATGACAGTACTCGCTGTGGTAGCGAAGTACCCTATGGCACATATCAGTATATAGGAAGTGTATAGAAATGATGTCATTGAGGTTGAATGTACGGCGTATTGGCATGGTTGTCTGTTTTAGGGTGTTGACTGTGCAGTGGTTTAGCCATAGAGGTCCTGTATGTCTGTTCACCTCAGTGGCTTTATAACTGAGGTAAGATGACAGAGCACAGTGGACTAGGGAAGTGGTCAGGGGGGAGGTTAGGAAGAGGGCCATACTAGGTTTGTAGAAAGGGGAACTACAGTATATTAGTGGTGATGATGTTAAGCCAGTGGTTCCCATATATATTTGTGCTTGGCCTACTGTGAACCATGAGCTTCTTTGACACACCAAGTAAACAACACAAGAACAGTAATAGTTTGTTGGGCGTTAGAGTATGTGGTTGTGGATTAAGTGCATCATAATTAATAGCAACCCTCTATAAATGATTCCTTTCGACCATCACACTCACAAATGGAAACAGTCAAGGAGGCTGTAAAGGCATTAAAGGGCCAATCCACCACTTTCAACCTCATATTCATTGTCCCCAGCACCACATTGTCCCGCATTTCTATGATCTGTGGTTAAATATACAAGACGAAAGGTCCTAAAAAATGCTTCTCTGTGACGTCACAGGGTAGGATTAAATGTAGAAAAAAACTGCGATTTTCAAGACCTGCGAGTTTCTAACCAGAGGGAGGATACTTTTTAGCTCCCCACGTCTCCGCAAATAATGTTTAACCTTTTGATGATGTCATTGGGTACAACTTTTTTACTTTATATGTTTTAATACAAAACATATGTGCTGTTTTCCCATTTGTGGATACTGGTATTGTGCTGGAGATAAAGAAAATGAGGTTGAAAAGTGGTGGAATTGCGCTTTAATGAGCGCTCAATTAGGATATAATCAGATCATATTCCCTCAACACAGAAACATCTTGTTAATTAACTATTAAAATCAAAACACCATCAATTTTACAATTTGCATTTCCCAAACGGAATCTTGGTGTAAAAATATATTAGATGTATTTGGAGCACACCTACAGATGAGTCAGGAGTATTTCACATGTACCTGTTAGAATCTCTGTTCCATCCAGCCATAGCACATAGACTCTATTGACCATTCCATTCTCACAGCCTATTTCAGACCTGATAGAAAGCTGCTATTTTCAGACATAACAGATGAGCTGAGAGATGAGAGATATGAATAGATCGTTGATGAGTCATACTGTTTTGTGACGTGTGGAATATGTTTATGTCTGTTTTCCAGAGTCTGTGAGAGCTAGGCTTCGGCTGACTGAGACCTAGGTACGCAGCCAGTTGGCTTGGCACACAGATCTCCCTAATCTCTTAGGTGTGTTAGGAGGATGTAGAGCAGGGGAGGGCAAACTTTTTGGCTTGATGGCCACATTGAGATTTAATTAGTTTTTTACTGATTTGTTTGTCAAAATCAATTTGTGGGCCATTAAAAGGGCAGTTATTTGAAATTATATGTCCATTATAATGTGTACATAGTTTATATCTAGTTTAGACTTTCAAAAGTGGCCTGAAGTGTTTTTTAAAGCCCAAATAATTAATAATCAACACTATTTTATTTTTTTACTCAAACCTCCTGCGGGCCGGATTCGGCCCGTGGGCCATAGTTTGCCCACCCCTGATGTAGAAGGTCAGAGTAGTGTTATAAAAGTCAGTGTCACCAGGCTGAAAGAAAAATGAGGGTAACATTAAGTTGCCCCTATTACTATGTAACTACACAGTAATAACTGTAGTAACAACAAAGTAGTTACATAGGTGTTATTATGTAATTACATGGTAATAAGGTTGTAGCGCTATAAGTTGTTAAAGATTTGGAACAAGGAATGTGTAATTACACATCTACTGAAGGTTATTCCACATTTGTAATTACTGATGTTATTACACTATGTAAGTAATGTTTTGCAATTACATGTCCAAAATTTGGGCTTGTTACATGTAACTACAAGGTGAATCCACATGTAATACCAGGGTTGATAAATAGACTAGGACCTGATAACAACAATTGTAACAAGACACACCCTGTTAGTTAATTTATATGTTATGACCTGGCTCAAAGGCTATAGCAAATCATGTGTAATGTAACAACAATATAGTTACATAGGATATACTTGTAATGATCATGTACCTACCCAGGAGCTAGCAACTAAATGTAAAGTGAAACGCAGTAGGGTATAACCTTCATAATTACAATGTAGTGACTATGTAACAACCTTTGCAGACAATAGGCTAACCAGGATAATTAAGGACACAGGATAAAATGTTTCATTTTAACCTTTCTTTAATGTGTTTGAGAAATAATTCATATTCAAACAATTCAAATTAAATTACCAATTTCAGACAGCAGAGGAGAGTTTAAGTGAGCTCTAAGTTCTCCAAAAATAAAAAAAATATTTTTTTTTAAATAATGAAACTTTTAGATACTTCAGGATTTGTATCTTCTTCTCCGGAGTCGGCTGAACTCGTGGATACCATTTTTATGTCTCTGCATGCAGTTTTAAAGAAGTTGCTAACAAGCGTTAGCGCAATTGCTAATTAGCGTTAGCCTAATGACTGGAAGTCTATGTTGACTGCTAGCATGCTAGTAGACACCATAGACTTCCAGTCATTACACTAACGCTAGTTAGCATTGGTTCGTGAAACGACCTCTAATTTCCTACATGCTGGATGCAAAGACGTAAAAATGGTATCCATGAGTTCCTCTGACTCTGGGGAAGTAGATAAATGGCCATTGCCAAAATCACAAAGTATCCCTTTAACCTTTTTGTTCATTATTTAGTGACTGACATTTTATGTTTGCACATCCAAAAGAAGAAAAACAAGAACAAAGAAAGTACAGTATGACAATCATTGTGACCAATGACTTTAGTTATGTTCTGTGATGTCAGTGTTTGATGAGAAGTCTGTGGCGGTGTTCCAAATGGCACCCTATTCCATATGTAGTGCACTACTTTGACCAGGGCCCATAGGGATGTTTGAGATGTTTTTCTACATGGCCAAAAGTATTCAAATTAGTGGATTTGGCTATTTCAGCCACACCTGTTGCTGACAGGTGTATAAAATTGAGCACATAGCCATGAAATCTAACACACATTGGCAGTAGAGAGGCTGTACTGAAGAGCTCAGTTTCAACATAGCACGGTCATAGGATGCCACCTTTCCAACAAGTCAGTTTGTCAAATTTCTGCCCTGCTAGAGCTGCCCCGGTCAACTGTAAGTGCTGTTATTGTGAAGCCTAAGATCACCATGCACAATGCCAAGCATCAGCTGTAGTGGTGTAAAGCTTGCCGCCATTGGACTCTTGAGCAGTGGAAACGCATTCTCTGGAGTGAAGAATCACGCTTCCCAATCTGGCAGTCGGACGGACTAACTTGGGTTTGGCGGATGCCAGGAGAATGCTACCTGCCCAATGCATAGTGCCAACTGTAAAGTTTGGTGGAGGAGGAATTATGGTCTGGGGCTGTTTTTCATGTTTTGGGATAGGCCCCTTAGTTCCAGTAAAGGGAAATCTTAACGCACAACATAAAATTACATTCTAGACGATTCTGTGCTTCCAACTTTTTGGCAACAGTTTGGAGAAGGCCCTTTCCTGTTTCAGCATGACAATGCCCCTGTGAACAAAGTGAAATCTATACAGAAATGGTTTTTCGAGATCGGTGTGGAACAACTTGACTGGCCTGCACAGAGCCCTGACCTCAACCCCATTGAACACCTTTGGGATGAATTGGAATGCTGACTGCGAGACAGGCCTTATCGCCCAACATCAGTGCCCAACCTCAATAATGCTGTTCTGGCTGTTTGGAAGCAAGTCCCCGCAGCAATGTTCCAACATCAAGTGAAAAGCCTTCCCAGAAGAGTGGAGGCTGTTATAGCAGCAAAGGGGGGAACAACTCCATATTAATGCCCATGATATTGGAATGAGATGTTCGACAAGCATGTGGCCACATACTTGATTTGACATGTTTGTGATCCACATTCTATTTCTGAACCACATTCCGAGATTCTGCTGCTCCGCCCCCTGTAAATTTCATAAATATTGGTCATTTCAAAGGAGCATTAGCTATGCATGGAACTCTACTGGTAATGAACTTGACATGCTTCAAATGCATGGTATACAGTATGTTGTCTGCCGAGGTGTTGAAACCTAAGATACAGTGCCTTCAGAAAGTATTCATACCACTAGGCATTTACATTTACATTTTAGTAATTTAGCAGTCGCCGTTATCCAGAGCAACTTATCTTAAGGTACAGTAGCTAGGCAGGACAACCACATATCACAGTCTTAGTAAGTACATTTTCCTTTCCTTTGCTTTCAGAAAATTCAGAGCTAGTAAGGGGTGTATCAGAACGGAGGTGGCAGAACGTAGTGCTCAGGTTAGGGTGTAGGGTTTGAGAATAGACTGAAAGTAGGGTGGGGCAGGTCTTCTTGCTGCTCCATAGGCAAGTACCATTGTACCATGGAAATATCTAATTTGCACAAGTATTCACCCCCCTGAATAAATACTTTGTAGATGCACCTTTGTCAGCGATTACAGCTAGTATTTCTGGGTAAGAGCTTTCCACACTTGGATTGTGCAACATTAGCCCATTATTCTTTTCAAAATTCTTCGAGCTCTGTCAAATTGGTTGTTGACCATTGCTAGATAACTATTCAGATCTTGCCATAGATTTTCAAGTAGATTTAAGTCCAAACTTTAACAAGGAACATTTACTGTCTGTAATGTAATCAATCAAAATGTAATCAATTTTAAATTCAGGCTGTAACTCAACAAAAATTGGGAAAAAGTCAAAGGGGTATGAATATTTTCTGAAGGTGCTGTACATCTCACATTGACTTTGAAGTGATTCTATTCTATTATATCCATCAGCATGACCCAGAGTAGTTGGTTGTTTTTTGCTCTTCTTACACTGACATTTGAGACATTTCTCCAAAGCGACTTACAGGAGCAATTAGGATTAAGTGCCTTGCTTAAGGGCACATTGATAGATTTTTACCCTCTAGTTGGCTCTGGGATTCGAACCAGAGACCTTTGGCTCTTACATGCTAGGCTATCTGCTAGGGTACTTTCTTTATGTGCTTCTTTCTGCTTTGCCCCAGCACTCCATGAAGGCAGTCATGACTTGTAGACTCAGGTCAGTAATGGAACCATGTTTAGACAAGGCCGTAAAAAACAACAATCTTTCCTGCAGCCGACATGTGGTCATATAAATGCACGTTTCAACTCTAGTGTCTCATTCACATGTCTTTCAAGAACTAAGAACTAATTGGAAAATAAATCTTACCCAAGATAAAGATCAACTGGAAGAATTGAAGTGTTGGAACATTAATTGTGTGCATAATTTAACCATATGAATCACCAGTTTCATATGAGGAACTTCTGACTGGTCCAACAAGCTTGCCAGAATGTGATTCTTGTCATCAACATCTCAGACTGAAAGGCAGCTTTGCAGCACATGGAGGTCAATGTTAACTGAGCAGCATAGAACATCAAAGGTTCATTTTAAGACCTGCAGTCTTTTACAAGTCTGTACAAGAGCATGTTGTCCAGCACAGTGAACTGTACAACAATACAATAGCCTCCAGAGTAAAGACTCTTAATGCATCAGTGCAGAAGAGAAGTCTGGGCTTCAAACGCGATAGGCATCAGTTGTCTCTGCTTATAGTAATACAGACAGACAAATACCCAGGAGAAAACCCTGTAGGGAAGAGATAAATGCCTATTGGTTAGATTCTCTTTTAAACCTTTCTTTTTTAAATGCTAAAGCTTAGCATGTATTTACTTAATGTCCAGTTGGTGGAGCTTTGATGTGCTCATGTAAAAGCCTATGAGTTTGTGTGCTTAAAAGGGTTGTTTCCAAGAAAATGTATTTGGTGCAGTGGAGGCTGGTGGAGGAGCTATAGGAGGACAGCCTTATTGTAATGGCTGAATGGAATGAATGTAACGGAGTAAAACATGTGGTTTCCATATGTTGGATGTGTTTGATATCGTTCCATATGTTCCATTCCAGCCATTACAATGAGTACATCAAAGCTCCACCAACTGGACACTTCCTCCTATAGCTCATCCCACCAGCTTTGGTGATGTTTACCAGCACTATTGTACTCATTGCTGTCCAGCTTGATGTTGCCTGAGGACAGAGAGCTTGTTTCTGGAAGGATGTTTTCAACCACCAGTGCAGAACATGAAAAACAAGAAAAATCTTTTGAGAGACATTTTTTACTACCAATGTTATTCACAATTCTGCCCAAGTAAATCAAAGGAAAGTATGGTTAAAAAACCAAGGACTGCTTCACTGAGTGATTTCTTAAGTGTGACATGGATCAAAAAGATTGTGTGGGGACTTATTGTAACACCTAATTTTGCTTGAGATCTAGAATTCCTCATGTGTCACAAGGACAAAAGAAAAAAATGCTCCCAAGGCACTTCAGATTCAACAGAACAAACACACACAAATAGTACTACTATCAGATCAGGCCTGAGCGAACAAAAAAGTCCCTCACAACAACAGTACACATGCAGACAGGCAGGCATGCTGGGAGTCAGCAGCAGTGTTTTGTTCTGCTAACTTGTGTAACATTTGTTATTAATCCTGTCTACTTCACTGGACTGTTTACGGAGAGCAGGAAGTTGACCTTTTCTGGTGCAGTGTTAAATATGAAAATGTTTTATCTGACACATCCCTTCAGGTAAGTCATCTCAATATGGAGCTTGGACACTGTCCATACGATATGTGCAACATACAAAAGCACACACATACACACAAGCTCAAGTCTGCACCCACTCAAGCATAACCAACACGTACACACTGACTCACACACACACACACACACACACACACACACACACACACACACACACACACACACACACACACACACACACACACACACACACACACACACACACACACACACACACACACACACACACACACACACACACACACACACACAGTAAAGAAGCAGTGCAGTGACCAGTCTGCTCCAGTGGCAGTAACATGTGAGAGTTCAGGTTACCCGCCTAAGCTGTGGAAGAGAACATGTCCAGGCGCCCATACACACTTACACAAGCCAGACAGTGTCAACGTAAGCAGCTTGTATCTCCATGCTCTTATAACACCACTTACACAATACCGTATCACTCACACACACACACACACACACACACACACACACACAACCCTTGCATGCTAAATAGGCAGTAGGGTCTCTTGGTGCAATGTTCTGAAAGCACACACACATGGGCACAAATAGACACATTTTATATTTTTTTATCCATGGAGGGTCACCATTGAGACCAGGATCTCATTTGCAAGGGAGCCCTGTGAACATGAAAATAAATATGCACTGTTTTCACTTTAATCACAGGTCACTGACAGTAACACAGTGTCAGGTGGGTTCTGAATGTCCCTGTCTATTTCAGAATGATCAAGATTTCAAGATTTCAGTTCATATCCAGACTACATTCCAGCGTTTCTGATATGATAGGATCTCAGAAAGAAAGATCAGCAGAGACAGGGAAGGAGGACTGCATAAACACACACGTTGCCGTCTTTGTATACATTGTAATAGCACTAAGACCCAGTGATGTCAATGTCCACAATGTAGAAGTGAACAGTAAGTTAGAGAAGAGAGAGGGGCATGTGATTTGATTTTATTGGATGTGAAATGGGTCATCATTAAAGGTCAACCTACCTTAACACTACCAAGTCGGATTTTCTGCCATAACATTGACCAAGCAGTCTATCCATACAACCAAAACCAAGAAGCTCAAGCCTGTTCATTTGCTTTATTCATTACAAAGTGGTTAGAGAGAACCGTCCCACCTTACATTTCAAACTTCCGTCATCTGATGAAGAATCCAGATAACACAGGTGAGTGTGTAACTAACATGTCTGTCTGTTTTACAGGTGACCTCACCTGGGCGGGTGTGGGGAACGTTTCCCTCCAACGGTGATATGATGTCTGTGGTGGATGTGGAGATAACGTTCCCAGTTACTGCCGTACGTGTCTGAAATGATTTGCAATGTTGCACACTGATATGACGATTGGAGCAGAGGTGGTTTGGTTAGCTTTGCTCGCATGATGAATTAACTTGCCGGAGACCTGAAGATTCTTGTTAGCTCCCATCGCTGATGCCTGGCTTTGTGTTATGCAGATAACCCGAGTTTCATAACCAGTCAATCATACAAAAATATATGTAAATATATATGTAAATATATGCAGGTAAATGTAAAATAGACAGAAACCCACTGGGCACAGACGCCATTTGAACGTCTATTCCATATTGGTTCCACGCAATTGCATTGAAATGACGTGGAAAAAACGTTGATTCAACCAGTGTGTGCCCAGTGGGAAGTAAACACGACGACAACATGTTTGGCTCAGGCTTTAATTGTTCCTGTTTGCAATAAAAAAAAAATTAAAAAAAGATAAACCTAGAGAGGAGATGCAATGAGCAAATGTCACTGATAAGTCTATTTCTCTTTACATAAACCAACTGTCTGTGGCATCAGAGTCCTCCATGTCCTCATGTCAATCCTTGTCCTTATCTCCTTAGCAACAGACAATGGTCCTTTTCTCTATGCATCTTAAAGCCTCCTTGTCAGGCAGGGCCAGACACACAAAGACACTACAGGAAGTTGCAGAGGGAAGGAGATAAGGAGGTTAGGAGGACGATATTGTTACAGACACAGACATAAACACACACACACACACACACACAGTGTATTGTACCCCTATCAGATGAGGCTCAGTATAGGGCCAGTATGCTGGGTGTGTTTGCACCACTGCCCTCCTCCACAGGGTAACGAGGACATCCTGTCTGATGAAGCATCCTGTCTTTTCCTCTTTATCTCACTATCCCAGGGAAAGATACAGAGATGTTTACAGGAGGGGCTAAATGTTGAGTAAACGGAATTGAATCATGTCATTGTACCTAACTGAAGGGCCTCTTTTACAAAAGCATGATACACTACATTTTCTATTTTCAAGTTGCAGTCTATTTGTTTGAGCAGTCTTGCCTTTTGAAAAGATTATTCCCAGTGTATTTTTCCTCCAGAAGAGGAGTGTGAGGGCTGTTTTAGTCAGAGAGGGGGCTTTTCTTTCTGTAAATGTGGTGTGCTGGATTAGTCAGTGAGTGCATCGCTTGGTGTCGGTTAGATAAGTGGACTTGCCTTCTGTCTCTGACAGTCAAACTGTCCTTGACTCATAAGTTGGGTCGGGCGAATAAGGGGGCAACAATTCTTTCTTTTTACTATGTGTCCATCACCAACAGTATAAAAACCACATGAAACCAAATCTTTTTCTGGGCAGCTGTCGCGTGCAGCTGGTAACTGGAGACGCAGAGCTCTGAGAGTCCCTTAATGTCCCACATGTGGCGCTACCTGTCCTGCAGGGATTGGAGGATTTCACGCATGTGGGACAGCTGCTGCAGCCCTTAAGACAGAAAAGGAGGAAAGTCATTTCAACCCCAAAATGCAATGTTATGATATTGAATCAACGTGGAAAACTGATTGGATTTGAAAAAACGTAAGGGAATTTTGTATTTTCTTCACCCCACCTTTAACCTAAATACAATGACACGATATTTAACAACTCAACCAAATGTAAATCAAAAATACACGTTGAACTGACGTCTCCGCCCAGTGGGATGTGTCTAGCCATGTCAAGGCCAGGCCAGAGGAGTCACCTCCAGTGGGTTTGTGTTTATGAAACATAACGACTCGCTATGCCCTCAAGGGCTTTGGAGACAGACAACACAGGACAAAAGCCTATGGGGCAGAGGGGAGGGGTAGAGTCATTTTGGAACAATTTCCTGGTGGTGAAAATGTTCCTGCAACGGTCCCTGTTTGTTTATGTTGTCCTTGTGATCAGAAGGAGCTCAGTGTGGATAAGAGCCTTTACTGGTTGTTTGACATAACCATTAACTGTTATGAGTAACTTATGACACACTGCTGTTGGGGACTACATGTCCTTGTTTACAAGAATCACCTCAGCAGGCTCCTGGTCGTGCAAATTGATTGTGTGTAACATTGTAACACCAAATCAAATCAAATCACCTTTTATTGGTCACATACACATGGTGAGCAGATGTTAATGCGAGTGTAGCGAAGTGCTTGTGCTTCTAGTTCCGACAGTGCAGTAATATCTAACAAGTAATCTAACAATTCCCCAACAACTACCCAATACACACACATCTAAAGGGATGGAATAAGAATATGCACATATAAATATATAGATAAGCGGTGGCCAGGCGGCATAGGCAATATCCAAAAGATGGTATAAGATACAGTATATACATAGGAGATGAGTAATGTAAGATATGTAAATATTATTAAAGTGGCATTGTGTAAAGTGACTAATGAGTCTCTATGTAAGCAGCAGCCTCTCTGAGTTAGTGATTGCTGATTAGCAGTCTGATGGCCTTGAGATAGAATGTTGAGATGTTTTTCAGTCTCTCGGTCCAAGATTTGATGCTCCTGTTCTGACCTTGCCTTCTGGATGGTAGCGGGGTGAAAAGGCAGTGGCTCGTATCTGATCCGTTGAATTGCCACTCCACTTTGTCCCTATACCGACATTTCGCTTCTTTGATTGCCTTCCGGATGGAATAACTACACTGTTTATATTCGGCCAAATTCCCAGTCCTCTTTCTATTGTTAAATGCGGTGGTTTGCGCTTTCAGTTTTGCGCGAATGCCGCCATCCATCCATGGTTTTTGGTTAGGGTAGGTTTTAATAGTCACAGTGGGTACAACATCTCCAATGCACTTCCTTATAAACTCAGTCACAGAGTCAGTGTATAGATCAATGATATTCTCTTAGGCTGCCCGGAACGTTTCCCAATCCACGCGATTAAAACAATCTTGAAATTGCCTCCGACAACATATCCCGAGAGAGCCATGTTTCCTTGAAACAGAATGTTACGCTCTCTGATGTCTCTCTGGAAGGCAACCCTTGCCCTAATTTGGTCCACCTTGTTGTCTAGAGACTGGACATTGGAGAGTAGTATACTCGGAAGCGGTGGGCGGTGGGCGGTGGATGGTGTGCACGCCTTCAAAGCCTGACCAGGAGGCCACACCGTCTACCTCTTCTGCAGCGACATTGTTTTGGGTTGGCATCTGGGATTAGATCCAATGTCCTGGGTGGTGGTCCAAACAGAGGATCCGCTTCGGAAAAGTCGTATTCCTGGTCGTAATGTTGGTAAGTTGACGTCGCTCTTATATCCAATAGTTCTTCCCGGCTGTATGTAATAACAGTTAAGATTTTCTGGTCTAACAATGTAAGAAATAATACATTAAAAAATAATATTGCATAGTTTCCTAAGGACTCGAAGCGAGGCTTCCATCTTTGTCGCCGCCATCTAAATCTACCACGTAGATGTAGACTACGTGCTAATGTGTTTGACTATGTGGTTGTTGTTTGCGTGTGTATATAAGTGTATTCGTACACGTGCTTTTGCGTATGCTTGTGTCTTTGTGTGCGGGGTGTGTGTTGGCGTACATTTGTTTTACTGAATGCTTGAGTATGAGAGAGAGTGTGTGTATGTGTAACTGTGTTTGGCCTCAGTAGTGTGCAGCTGGTATAGTATGTACTCAGCTGGGCTGAGACATGCACTCTGCTCTCACCCACACCTCCGGTACTCTCCTCTCTTCTCTTTTTGCTTCGCTGGCTCTGGTCTTGCAGCAAGGGAGAGACCACGTCCATCCGCTCTTCTCACAGCCCAGGAGAGAGGGAGAAAGAGCGAAAGATTGAGAGAGAATGAGAGGTTGGGAGAAAGAGAGAACGAGTGAGACAGAGACAGAGAGAGAGAGTCACCTGTTGTGTTTGATGTGGTTATTCAACTCAGTATACCCTGTGAACCCCAGTCTATCCTAGTCAGCAACAGGCAGGTTCCCAGGCATTCTCCAGTCCCGGACAGCCGGATGTGTAAGCTCTTTCTTGATAGAGTTGGCAAGCTGAATATAACAGGAACTGACCCAACCCTTCTCTGCTGATGCAGGCTTTACATCAAGGGGCTCTGGGTTAAACACACACACACATTGAAATGTTCAAGTGGTTATGATATCAAAGAGTTGACGCTTCAAAAAATTTAAGTGGTCTCATTTCAATTAAACCTTTTCTTTCTGAAGTGTTTTAAAATGTCTCCATTCAGTGACACAGCAGACATAAACTGTGAAAACTCTGAATATGAATTGTAATGAAGTGTAATGACACTGATCTAAGGCCGGTTTTGCATCCCCTCACCCCAATGGTTAGATCAAATTGTATTAGTCACATGCGCCGAATACAACAGGTGTAGACCTTACAGTGAAATCCTTACGAGCCCCTAACCAACAATGCAGTTGAAAAAAATGTGGATAAGAATAAGAAATAAAAGTAACAAGTAGTTAAAGAGCAGCAGAAAAATAACAATAGAGAGACTATATACAGGGGGGTACCAGTACAGAGTCAATGAGCGGGGGCACCGGTTAGTTGAGATAATATGAACATGTAGGTGGAGTTATTAAAGTGACTATGCATAGATGATGACAACAGAGAGTGGGGGGGGGGTGGCAAGGCAAATAGTCTGGGTAGCCATTTGATTAGATGTTCAGGAGTCTTATGGCTTAGGGGTAGAAGCTGTTTAGAAGCCTGTTGGACTAAGACTTTGCACTCCGGTACCGCTTGCCGTGCGGTAGCAGAGAGAACAGTCTAAGACTAGGATGGCTGGAGTCTTTGACAATTTTTAGGGCCTTCCCCTGACACCGCCTGGTATAGAGGTCCTGGATGGCAGGAAGCTTGGCGCAAGTGATGTACTGGGCCGTTCGCACTACCCTCTGTAGTGCCTTGCGGTCGAAGTCCAAGCAGTTGCCATACCATGCTCTTGATGGTGCAGCTGTAGAACCTTTTTGGGATCTGAGGACCCATGCCAAATCTTTTCAGTCTTTTGAGGGGGAATAGGTTTTGTCGTTTCCTCTTCACAACTGTCTTGGTGTGCTTGGACCATGTTAGTTTGTTGGTGATGTGGACACCAAGGAACTTGAAGCTCTCAACATGCTCCACTGCAGCCCTACAAATGAGAATAGGACAGGAAGAGGTTTAAATGTCAGTGAAGACACTTGCCAGTTGGTCAGCGCATGCTCACAGTACACGTCCTGGTAATCCGTCTGGCCCTGCGGCCTTGTGAATGTTGACCTGTTTAAAGGTCTTAGAGAGTGTGATCACACAGTCTTCCGGAACAGCTGGTGCTCTCATGCATGTTTCAGTGTTATTTGCCTCAAAGCGAGCATAGAAGTAGTTTAGCTCATCTGGTAGGCTCGTGTCACTGGGCAGCTCTTGGCTGTGCTTCCCTTAGTAGTCTGTAATGGTTCGCAAGCCCTGCCACATCCGACGAGCGTCAGAGCTGGTGTAGTACGATTCGATCTTAGTCCTGTATTGACGCTTTACCTGTTTGATGGTTCGTCGGAGGGCAAAGCGGGATTTCATATAAGCTTTGTCCCGCTCCTTGAAAGCGGCAGCTCTAGCCTTCAGCTCAGTGAGGATGTTGCCTGTAATCCATGGCTTCTGGTTGGGGTATGTACGTACGGTCACTGTGGGGACGTCGTCATCGATGCCCTTATTGATGAAGCCAATAACTGATGTGGTGTACTCCTCAATGCCATCGGAGGAATCCCGGAACATATTCCAGTCTGTGCTAGCAAAACAGTCCTGCATCTGCTTCATCTGACCACTTTTTTATTGATCTAGTCACTGATGCTTCCTGCTTTAATTTTTGCTTGTAAGCAGGAATCAGGAGGATAGAACTATGGTCAGATTTGCCAAGGGAGAGCTTGTATGCATCTCTGTGTGTGGAGTATAGGTGGTCCAGAGTTTTTTTTCCCTCTGGTTGCACATTTAACATGCTGATAGAAATGTTGTAAAACTGATTTTGGAGGAATGAGCAACTTTGTAAACTTAGATTAGAACATTATTCCTCTCAGCCATAACACTATCTTTGAATTCGTTCTGTTAGGAAATCTGATGTTCAAATGTGACTCACAAAAAATTCCACACTAACTACTGTATATGCAGTGTAGACTTAAATGACATCAGATCACTTGAGTGAGTCTCAATCATCTCTCCGTCTCACAAAGGGAAAATCTCCCTGAAACAAACATGAAAGGGTCTGTTGTGGATCTTAAGATAATTTTTTCTGACTCAAATTTAAAAGACTCTTCAAAGACATCTACTGTGTCTAAAAAAAGACAAAGACAGAGAAGTGAAAGAGGGAAAGCTTACATGAACCTGACTGATAATATCTCTCTCTCGCCCCTTCTCTCTCTTTCTTTTTTTTCTTTTTTTTTTCTTTAACTAGGCAAGTCTGTTAAGAACAAATTCTTATTTACAGTGACGGCCTACCCCGGTCAAACCCAGACGACGCTGGAAGAATTGTGCGCCATCCTATGGGACTCCCAATCACGGCCGGATGTGATACAGCTTGGATACCTCTTGCACTGTTATGCAGTGCCTTAGACCACTCTCTCCTCTCTCTCTCTCTCTCTCTCT
Organism: Brachymystax lenok tsinlingensis; assembly: GCA_030435695.1. Lineage (NCBI taxonomy): Eukaryota > Metazoa > Chordata > Actinopteri > Salmoniformes > Salmonidae > Brachymystax > Brachymystax lenok. The sequence continues at coordinate 51,529,461 of CM059819.1, read as the reverse complement.
CACTCTCTCTCTCTCTCCTCTCAGTTTCTTGTCGATGAATGCCTTGCTCTGCAGTTGAGACTGAGTTTGAGTATGGCAGCATGGTGAGTCATCCTGGACTTTCCAGACTCTTCTCTGATCTCTCTGGAACTCACCTTCAAACAAGACCCCTTTCATCTGCTGCACACACATACACACACACAAAGCCACACACACACACACACACACACACACACACACTTCAGAACGCACCTAAGGCAGAATCACTTGGGGTAATAGAATTTAACACAGGGGTACTTAGTCTGCCTCTCACGTTTGAAGCTATGTTGAAAACATGGAGCTGTGTTTTCGACATGGTGTGAGAGTGTGCCACGGTAGAGGCATGTTTCACACTCATTGTAACATCTACCTGAGACATGGTGAGTTGCTCTCAAATATGACCCCTCCTCAGTGCACTGTTGAAAGGACTGTAAAACACCTATGCCCCTTACTTTAAAGGAAACGTTTGAGTTGCTTCACAGCTCCCTTAAACCTCTCTTACCCAATTCCCTCAGGTAAGGGTAAATATAAGCTGTTTGATGCAACTGGTATCTAGATCCAATAGGTGGATGTTTTTCTCCGGGTTAGATCACAGAGGCGTGCCTTACCGGAGTGATGTGATAAAGCATTAATACACACAAGTGTTTGCTCAAGGCCCCGGCACACATACAAAGAGCTCACATACACTCCCTCACTCCATGAACTCACTGGTCAGATGTGGAGATATAATTCAGCCCTCTCAAAGAAAGCATATGTGCATATGGTCCTGTCATGCAACTCCCGGTTATTCATTCATTATTAAAGTCATTAGTTTGCATAATGTACATTGTGTATGAACACACACACACACACACACTGAACTGCTATGATAAGAGAAAGCTTTAGCTACATAAACCTGGGCATATGGTGCTGTTTACACTGTATGAACACGCACGCACACATTCGCACTCGCGCACACACACACACACACACGCACACACACACACACACACACACACACTGTTTCAGAGAGCCACTGTTAACAGTCTGTTCCCCTGTCTCTTCTCAAAGTTTTTCAGTGTTCAATAATAAAGTAATAAAGTGACATCACCACCCATATGGTTATCTTTTTTAAGTTTCAGAAAATGGCATATTGTTTTTATGAAGATTTTAGAATATTAGCATGAACATCTGTCGCCAATTGGATGGAAGCCTAGCTAGTGCGCTAGTCCAGTGTCACTTTGATGATACTCAAATATCAATGTCTCTGACTACAACTTTATAATTTTAAGTAAAGACATAAAACATAATAGAATCAAGAACAACTTATTTAATAAAAGTTACATTGAGTATTAAATCATAACTTGTAAAAACTCTAACTTTAAATTAGCAGAACACAAATAAATAAAGTTATATTTGTTAACAGTGCTCAAAAAAAAGTAAGTGATAAGAAATCTTATTGGCATCTGAGTTAGTACCACTTTTATGATTTGAGTTCCGCTGACCGTTGGAGATGTTCGAGTAGCTGCTACTCAATTTCTTCAATGAGTTAGGCAGTTACTTTTTACAGTGTACAGTACCTGTGTCTACCTGACAGCATACCTTACACGTCCTGCCCAAAGCTCCAAGAGAGAAACCGAATAGACACAAGATGGAAAAATACAGTTCCCTCACTTCTCTTCTCTATTCAGCTGTACTTAGGAAAAGCTTATGGAGTACATGACAGGAGGCACAGACTGCTGCACCTACTGTATAAAGCTTATGAACACATACGCACACACACATGTCAATAAAGTTGACAGGCTGGTGTGTTTGCAATGACTTCGGAGAGCAAACTAGGCATAAAACCATTATATCTGAAGTCCACTGTAACAGAGACAGCTGTGCATGGTGCGAATTACAGGGGAGCCAGGGGTGTTTAGCTCCCCTAAATGCAACAACAGTCAAACTTTGGGCGGGTCTCTAAATAATAGTAATTTAACCATGCTCCTATTTGTTTAAAATGTAGTGGTAAATATGAAAATAAAAGCTTCCAATGAAATGAACACTCCAACCTCTCTGTAATGGTTTATACAACGTATTTATTTGTGGTGGCGCTGTCCACTCAGGGATGCCAGGATTCCACCTCCATGTTGTGACACATTAGTAGTGGAGGAGGGGAGATACTCCCTTCCAAAAGTGCAAAAGTGCAAAAGTGCTATAAATGTAACTCATTCAAAATAATGACTAAATCAAAGCCACTTTGATCCGTTTCAGCAAAGTAAATAGTGTTTAAGCACACAAAATGTGTTGAAAGAGCAAAGAGAGCGAAGAACCAACGGATGTAGCACTCCGACCTCATACTCCTACTGCCAAGATTTTAAATATTCACACAAATCTACAGATGTGTTAAAAGGTGCAATGAAGTTTGGCATCTCACACTCTGATCCGGTGCAGGAAACCACATGCATTTACTGGACAGCCAGGCAGAAAAATCTGGCCACAAACACGCATACATCAGAGACACACACGTGCACACACACACTCGCCCAAGCATGTGCGCCCATACACACACACACACCTTCTACAGGGTTTGTCCAGGTGACTGAGGCCACCGCAACCCAAACCTTATTAATTTAGCTGTAATACTTTGAGATACAAGTTCTGCTATTTAGGTGAACACATTAACACATATTATGTCCTGTTTACTTGGTAATTTCCTGCTTAATAGGCTAGTTTCTGGTTAGGTCTACTGTATGTGCCAAAGGAGCAGAGAAAGGTCCATGCAATTTTGGATGGATTAGAGTACAGAGGAAAGTTTCAGATTAGAGATTAGCAGTTAATGAAAATGCTGAGATTAGAACACAACTCAACAGCTTTAGACTTGACACTACCAGAAAATGAATTAACAGTCTATCCCACGCGCATATAACAGTGTGTGCGGTTACTGTTCTGTGACATGTTAAATACCTTACATCCCACACCTTTATGGGCAAACATATAGAAGGCAGTAAGTCTTTGTTTACACATAACAATCACAGCAGCGGAAGCAGTTACTGTAACTGGGCTCACATGACTCCTAAAAACCTTTCCTGGACTTAACTTCATGTATTTTTCGATGCTCAGACTATCAACAAACAAGCCATTTGATTTACAATGTCAGCTGTACTTTTAGCCACCCTAATTCTCCTAACTAATGTAAATTCTCCTAACCTTTGTTGTTAGGATGGAACAAGCAGCCTGGTCTCAGAGCAAGACTTACAATACTATATGTCCTCCAAGATGAATGGTATGTTATGTATTCCAATTTGTATGATATTGTCTGACCGGGTAAGACGTATTAAACTATACGTCCATTAAACTTAAACGTCGCTCCACCATTTCCTGGTTTCTAAAATTCTAATTGTTTGCCTAATTTCAGTTAATGTGACTAAACCGCTGTGAAATATATTTCCCATATCCCAAAATACTTGATTTTCAGCTGTTGAAGCTGGTGTAGAAAATCGAAAGTATAACGAAACTTAATAACGGGAAGCATAGAAATAGCGCACATAGAACAGAAATACCGCTTCTTAGAATTTCTTTAAATGAGAATGACTTATCTATAACTCACATTTATATGTGAATTTGTTTGGGGCGCCCAAAAAAACGCTCAGGGATTTCACAATGAGGCCAATTGTCCCTCTCCTTGTTCGGGCGGCATTCGGCGGTCGACGTCACCGGTCTTCTAGCCATCGCCGATCTACTTTTCATGTTCCATTTGTTTTGTTTTGTCTTGTTTTACACACCTGGTTTCAATCCCCCAATAATTATGTTCATTATTTAACCCTCTGTTTCCCTCATGGTTTTGTGCATGATTGTTTTGTGTTTTGGTCCTTATTGTAAGCTTGGTTATTTTTCTATTTGTAATAAGTATGTTTTTTGAAGTAAATTACTTTGGTACTCATCTCTGCTGTCCTGCTGCCTGACTCCTCTGCACCAGCTACACCCAGACCTTTTGACACTAAAGTAATACTTGAAAAATGTGGCAAAGAAATACACTTTTTGTCCTGAATACAAAGTGTTATGTTTGGAGCAAATCCAATACAACACATTACTGAGTATCACTCTCCATATTTTCAAGCATAGTGGTGGCTGCATCATGTTATGGGTATGCTTGTAATCATTAAGGACTGGGGAGCTTTTCAGGATAAAAAAGAAAAGGAATGGAGCTAAGCACTGGGAAAATCCTAGAGGAAAACCTGGTTCAGTCTACTTTCCACCAGACACTGAGAGATTGATTCACCTTTCACCAGGACAATAATCTAAAACACAATGCAATATCTACACTGGAGTTGCTTACCAGTGAATGTTTCTGAGTGGCCGAGTTACAGTTTTGACACAAATCTGCTTGAAAATCTATGGCAAGCCCCGAAAATGGTTGTCTAGCAATAATCAACAACCAATATGACAGAGCCTGAAGAATTTTGAAATTGAATAATGGGCAAATGTTGCACAATTCGGTTTTGGAAAGCTCTTAGAGACTTACCCAGAAAGACTCACAGCTGTAATCGCAACCAAAGGTGCTTCTACAATGTATTGACTCAGGGGTGTGAACACTTATGTAAATGAGATATTTAGACCACTGTCAAGACCCAGACTATGTCTTGTCTCACATAGATTACATGGATAAAAACGCTTTCAAATGTTAACTGCATTTCAAATCAGATGCGTTGTATGTGGCCCTCTCTGACTGTGCAAAACAGAATGGTCAGTCACAGAATTAGCATCATAAAAGTGTAGAAAAGAATCTTCAACAAATGCCAGTTCTACTTCTACAGCATAACTCTGCTGGTTCAGAGATTAAGAGAGAAACAAAGAGGCAGAGTTAGACAAAAGGTCTGAAAGAATCAACCGCCATTTGAGTTATTGGAGCATCTTTTACACTAATTAGACGGTTGCTCGTTAGTTGTCACGGGAGACAATGTCAACCTCAATGGAACTGTCAGTGTGCATCAGACTGAAGCATTGCCGTGAAAACAAGGCTGGGAATAGAGAGCGGGATTTTGGGGGGAAACGTTAGGAATGAGGAAAGAAGAGGAGGAGCAGGCGGGAGCGATAGGTGGAAGAGGAAGAGGAGAGGAGATGAAGTGAGAGAAGGAGAACAAGTAAGAGATGGAGTTGGAGGAACATGTAGCTGAGAGCAACCTGCATCCAATCACATACACCATACACAAACACTCAAGGACAAATCAGTGACAATGGGTCTAACTTGAGAAGCACACATGAACGTTTCGCATCAATCAACATTTAAGTTAGTGTGACATTTCCCAGGAAGTTACAATTCGAGTTAATCTATCATAGATAGACTCAAATTTGTTGCCAACCCCACTGGCTCTAGGTCATCTATAAGTCTTTGCTAGGTAAAGCCCCGCCTTATCTCAGCTCACTGGTCACCAAAGCAACACCCACCCAAAGTACGCGCTCCAGCAGGTATATTTCACTGGTCATCCCCAAAGCCAACACCTCCTTTGGCCGCCTTTCCTTCCAGTTCTCTGCTGCCAATGACTGGAACGAATTGCAAAAATCACTGAAGCTGGAGACTTATATCTCCCTCTCTAACTTTAAGCATCAGCTGTCAGAGCAGCTTACCGATCATTGTACCTGTACACAGCTCATCTGTAAATAGCACACCCAACTACCTCATCCCCATATTGTTATTTATTTTTTTGCTCTTTTGAACCCCAGTATCTCTACTTGCACATCACCATCTGCACATATTTCTCCACTACGGCCTATTTATTGCCTTACCTCCCCTAATTCTTACTACATTTACACACACTGTACATAGATTTTTCTTTTGTGTTATTGACAGTACATTTGTTTCTCCCATGTGTAACTCTGTGTTGTTGTTTTTGCCGCACTGCTTTGCTTTATCTTGGCCAGGTTGCAGTTGTAAAGGAGAACTTGTTCTCAACTGGCCTACCTGGTTAAATAACGGTGAGATAAAAAAAATAAAAAAATAGCAAATAATATCATGGCTCTAACGCGTTTACAATTTCTCTTAGCATTTTCGATGCTCCATTGGCATCGAACACTAGGGTTTTCTAGCATGACATAGTGCTCTTTGAGCCTTTTAACCATCATCTCTGTATCCTTTACGAGATGTGTAGGAAAGTCAAACTGATTGTGCTTGATTGTGCTTGTGTCTGACGGCCAGATTATCTTATGGCCCATTACCCTGTATTGCAGGGTAAATATCAGTAGCTGTTTTGAAGACCTCAATGACTCCTTTCTGTCAACATCAACTCTGTTCAGGCATCCTTTTTTGTTTTAATAGATTGACACGGACAAAAACAGCAACAGTTAACCATTGTTAACCATTGTTTATTTCTCAAGAAACACAATGTGTTAAGTTTTTAAAGTTTTAGTAAATGTTCAAATGTAAGCTGCTTTTTAAATGTTTACATGGACTTGCTCCACAACCCTTAGGTAGTCAACTACTTTACTCTCTACTGTATACTGTATACTATCTCAACGTCAGCGTCAACAGTGAAGAGGCGAATCCGGGATGCTGGCCTTCTAGGCAGAGTTGCAAAGAAAAAGCCCTATCTCAGACTGGCCAATAAAAATAAAAGATTAAGATGGGCAAAAGAACACAGACACTGGACAGAGGAACACCCCGGAGTCGCCTCTTCACTGTTGACGCTGACGTTGAGACTGGTGTTTTGCGGGTACTATTTAATAAAGCTGCCAATGGAGGAATTGCGAGGCGTCTGTTTCTCAAACTAGACACTCAAATGTATTTGTCCTCTTGCTCAGTTGTGCACCGGGGCCTCCCACTCCTCTTTCTATTCTGGTTAGGGCCAGTTTGCGCTGTTCTGTGAAGAGAGTACAGCGTTGTACGAGATATTCCGTTTCTTGGCAATTTCTCGCATGGAATATCCTTCAGAATAGACTGACGAGTTTCAGAAGAAAGGTCTTTGTTTCTGGCCATTTTGAGCCTGTAATCGAACCCACAAATGCTCATGCTCCAGATACTCAACTAGTCTAAAGAAGGCCAGTTTTATTGCTGTGCTAACATAATTGCAAAAGAGTTTTCTAATGATCAATTAGCCTTTTAAAATGATAAACTTGAATTAGCTAACACAACGTGTCATTGGAACACAGGAGTGATGGTAGCTGATAATGGGCCTCTGTACGCCTATGTAGATATTCCATAAAAAATATGCCGTTTCCAGCTACAATAGTCATTTACAGCGTATTTCTGATCAATTTGATGTTATTTTAATGGACAAAAATGTGCTTTTCTTTAAAAAACAAGGATATTTCTAAGTGATCCCAAACTTTTGAACAGTAGTGTATGTTTTGTTGTACATTGTCCCTTTTCGAATAAACTTAGGGCTCTATTAGAATCCATACCACAGAAGTTAAATTTAAAAGCAATGTTAGCAGAAACTGCATTCACGGTAAACACTGCATATGTCGGCTCAATCGGAGATTAGCTTTAAATTTCTATTGTGCAATCTGTAATGCTTCAGCAATACAGATTGAATAGAGCCCTTAATAATAATAATAATAATAATAATAATAATAATAACTATTTTTTAGGTGGTAAAAGTCTTCCTCCCCCTTCCCTTTCTCCATCCCACCCTCGTTCAGAACGCTCTTTTCATTAGCAAAAGAAACATTTGGGTGAAGTGTGCCTCTCTTTATGTCTGTCCAGACCCACCTAAAACCCATTGTACCCAACCAAAACCCATCGCCCCATAACACACACACACACACACACACACATACGCACACCTCGCCCCTCTCTATCCCTCAGACCCTTGTATTTGTGAAAGGAACCGTCTCAAATATCTCTCTGCAGGAGTAACAGCTGCCACAAAGCCACCATGTCCCTCTCAGCACCCTACAGAGGCCCAACTCTCCTCTCTGTCTCCATCCCTCTATCCTCCAAGCCCTCTCTGTCCTGTCTATCTCCCAATCAACATCTATCTTCTTTCTATGCCTAATTCTCGTCTTCTGTAAGGAGGTGCGAGAGAGGGAGAGAGGGGGGTGTGAGAGAGAGAGAGAGAGAGAGAGAGAGAGAGAGAGAGAGAGAGAGAGAGAGAGAGAGAGAGAGAGAGAAAGAAATGAGAGAAAAATAGAGAGGGTTAAGGACTCCTCTTCCATTCATCTATTGTTCGTCTCCAGAACAGGCAGCACGTGCCCTCAGCCCTCTAATCTGCACTGTTCAGCCCTGAGGCCTGGGGCAGTGGCAGCTGCTATTAACACTGCCAGACACCCAGCTTTTCTTACACACACATACATACACACACACAAACACTGAATCTCATCAAGCAGACACACACCTATACACCCACTCCGCAATATTGCGCAGGCACACTCACACACAAACAACACACGCACACACACACACACACCCCTCCACCCCCTCATCCTATTCATGAGGGACAATGGAGCCAGGGCAGGGGTGGAGAGGGGGTTGCTGTCGGAGTGTGCCGAGGTCATTTCACAGTCAGTAAAATGGTTTTATGTTAGCTGAGTTTCAGCAACTGTTGGCAGCACGTGTCTCAATGATACGCCTCCCTCTCATATTGTTCACCAAGACAGGGGTTGAAACACACAAAGAAACACACAAAGAAACACACAAGCACACACACACACAGACATAGCCACTCGTACATGCACACACATGCACATGCATACATAGACATTCTAAAACATTTTTAAACTCATGATCATTTGGAAGCTGTATTTAGGTCTTTTGCACTCAAACAATCGACTATTAATAAGGTACACAATAACACTCAATATTTCCCTCCTCTCCCTCTCTCTCTCTCTCTCTCTCTGGTCAGATACTCGTGCTGCAACTGCAAAGAAATCCTCACTGACTGGCTCTTTCCATGGTTTGTTATCGCAGTTTGGTTCACAGAATGCTCTGCCTCAATCTCTAGCTGCCTAGGGCTGTTGCTGGCTTCGTCATTGGTTAGCTCTACTCCTCTCTTATTGGCTCAACTTCCAATAGGCTGTGCCTGTGATTGGTTCTTTGATTGTGTCTCTTGTAGCGTGTGTGTATCCTGAATGGTAGAGGAGCTGAATACTGTATACTGAACTCAAACAGCAGCTATGGAGACTGGAAGAGTGGCTGATGAAAGTGTGAGTGGGTGAGCAAGCGTGTGATTGTGTGCTGTGGGCTAGTGGGTGTGTGTGATAGAGGGTGAGGTGTGTGAGGGGTCAGGACAAGTGGGCCATACGGCTGATGACTAAATTACACACACACATCTTACTGCAGCTTCGCACCTGCCACGCCGTCTATGGATGACTAAGTTACAGACGAAAGCCAACAAGCCCTGAGGGATCTTGTGTGCGCGTCCGTGGGTGTGAAGTCTGTCTGCAGCCTGCGCGCCTAAACAGTGCACAGTTCATAATTGTATATTTCCATTGTCATATTAGTGCTGCATAACACAGGGTATGGCTATGTATCCATGTTTCTGGGTGTTTCTGTTGGAGACTCTCGATGCTCTGAATCCCAGCCAGTTGTGTGTGCATGTGTGTGTGTCTCTTTGAAGCGGGCACATGTCTTAGTGAGGCCTCTTCAAGATAAGTATCCTGTTAAGCTGAATGGAGACATCGGGGATGGCTGCCCCAAGCTGCAGACAGACTACACACTCACACACAAAGACACGCACACACACATTCCAGTCGGAGACAGAAACCCAAATCTGGTACACTTACATAGACAGTCAGTCATGGACCATGAATGGGACCGGGATGTTCAGGAGGTGTGGTACACAAGATGGAGGGAGAGGGGTTTCATTGGGTTGGGGTGAGGGTGTTGCAGAATGGATATGTAATGAGTCAGGGGGTTGGTGAGGAGACAAGTGTCTGTTAGAGTGAGCCATGTGGTAGGTACCCTCCATGACTGAAGGGTCCAAGTCATCACCTATATAGAGATGAACCTGGATAAGAGTCACCTAAGCAAGATGGTGCTGGGGCTCTGTTCACAAACACAAACAGACCCCCCAGAGCCCATGGACAGCAACATAATTAGACCCAACCAAATCATGAGAAAACAAAAAGAGAATTACTTGACATATTGGTAAGAATTAACAACAAGAAATGTGCAAACTAAAATACTATTTGGCCCTAAACAGAGAGTACACAGTGGCAGAATACCTGACCACTGTGATTGACCCAAAATTAAGGAAAGGTTTGAGCATAGCCTTGCTATTGAGAGAGGCCGCCGTAGGCAGACCTGGCTCTCAAGAGAAGACAGGCTATGTGCACACTGCCCACAAAATGAGGTGAAAACTGAGCTGCACCTACTTACCTCCTGACAAATGTATGACCATATTAGAGACCATGTATGTCCATGTATGACCATATTAGAGATATTTCTCCCAGATTGCACAGCCACACAAAAAAAATTGAAAACAAATCAAATGTTGATAAACTTCCATATCTATTGGGTGAAATACTACAGTGTGCCATCACAGCAGCAAGATTTGTGACCTGTTGCTACAAGAAAAGGGCAACCAGTGAAAAACAAACACCATTGTAAATACAATCCATATTTATGTTAAATAATTTTCCCTCTTGTACTTTAACTATTTGCACATCATTACGACACAGTCTTTAGCCATAATATGACATTTGAAATGTCTCTATATTTCTTTGTAACTTTTGTGTAATGTTTTCTATTGTTTATTTCACTTTTGTTTATTATCTATTTCACTTGCTTTGGCAATGTAAACATATGTTCCCCATGCCAATAAAGTCTATTGGAGAGAGAGAGAGAGAGAGAGAGAGAGAGAGAGAGAGAGAGAGAGAGAGAGAGAGAGAGAGAGAGAGAATGATAGGCCAGGGGTGGGTCAAAAGGTCAGGGATCTACATCCTTTTAAATCAACCAGTGGCTTGCAGCCAATCTGCCCTGACCCCTTGAGTAAAAAAAAACACACACACACACAGATACACGCATGCACGCACCTTTCACAATCACACGCACACAACACATACATATGCATACATACACACATAAGGCAGCCAGGCTGCCCACAACTCCTTTAGTAAAGCAAGAGACACCCTCTAATTTATAGCGATTAAAGCTTCCTTTTATACAGCGAGAAAGATAGACAGAGAGAGAGAAACAGAGAGAGAGAGAGAGAAAGAGAGAGAGAGAGAAGGCAAGAGAGAAGGCGAGAGAGACCCTGGTCAATTAGGTCGCCCACTGAGGACCTTCAGGCAACAAGCAGACTCCTTGTGCTTCCCTGTTAGACCTCAATGAAAGTTGCCTTGTGCTGCGATTATCCATTCAGCTCACCCACATGCGCGCACACGCACACAAGAGCACCCACCCTATACGTTATCCCCGTACACCCACACACAACCCCCATCAAACACACATACGGCTCATAATAAACACACAAGAACATCACACCGCCCGTCTACACACACAGACACACAGACACACATACACACGCGCACAGACACACACACAGTCCTTTTCTCTGTTCCTTTGTGTTATGCAGCAGATGGAGAGGAGTGGAGTGTGGTTGCTGGGTAGACTAAGTAGCCCAGGAGTCACTCAGCCAGTGGTTGGCTGTGGTTACTTCTTTGTTTCACTGTCAGAGGACAAAGAGCCAAGCCAGGCTGTAAACTTCGATTATTTATTAGATTACTACCGCCCTCCCTTCTTTTCCTCTCCTCCTTCTGCTGTTTGTCTCTGTCTATCTCTGTCTGTCAGGCATACTTTCAGTAAAAGTTTTGGGTGGATCACAAGATAGCATAGAGTGGGGCTTAGAGAGAGAACACAAACAACCAGCATCGCTGTCGACAGCAACATTTGGAGAAACACAAAAGGCACCATGCAGACACATACAAACACACACTCTCGAACTGCATCTGCAGCTGCATCCTACATGGCTGAAAGCGTAGGGCTCTCTTGTCATATACACACACACAAAGGTCTTTGTACACACACACACTGCATGTGTACACCTGTCAGCCCTCAAAAGGGAAAGAGATATATATTTTAATAAACAACCAAGACAACTGCAAAGAAGCAAACAGCAGACACAAACCACAGACACAAAGGCATCATGATCAAAGTTCTAAAACTGAATTTGTTTGATAGGTAATCACGAATTAGCTCAGACGTCAAAGCAAATCTCCACGCATGAAAGCCTCAGTTGTAGATCATCCTTTGTCTGGGTGATTCCAAGTCTTTTAATCTTAGTGTAATCAGAGCAGATAATAACATCCTGTTTGATTACCATGTGTCAGATTAATAATCCACTCTGCCCGTAAGGAAGTGTTGCTGCCTGTTTGAATAATGGGGTTTTACACTGCATAGTATCCTCTTATTTTATTGCAGAATAAATAGGAAGGCTTTACTCATGTGATAAACAGGCAATATGCAGGCAGTTAGCGAGGACAGTTAGCGAGGACAGTTAACGAGGACAGTTACTGTAAAGTAACTGAGGGACAGGTGTACAGTTGAAGTTGGAAGTTTACATACACTTAGGTTGAAGTCATTAAAACTCGTTTTTCAACCACTCCACAAATTTCTTGATAACATACTATATTTTCTACTTTGTGCATGACATAAGTAATTTTTCCAACAATAGTTTACAGACAGATTATTTCACTTATAATTCACTGTATCACAATTCCAGTGGCTCAGAAGTTTACATACACTAAGTTGACTGTGCCTTTAAACAGCTTGGAAAATTCCAGAAAATTATGACATGGCTTTAGAAGATTCTGATATTGGAGGTGTACCTGTGGATGTATTTCAAGGCCTACCTTCAAACTCAGTGCCTCTTTGCTTGACATCATGGGAAAATCAAAGGAAATTAGCCAAGACCTCAGAAAAAAAATGGTAGACCTCCACAAGTCTGGTTCATCCTTGGGAGCAATTTCGAAACGCCTGAAGGAACCACATTCATCTGTACAAACAATAGCACGCAAGTATAAACACCATGGGACCACGCAGCCGTCATACCGCTCAGGAAGAAGACGTGTTCTGTCTCCTAGAGATGAATGTACTTTCATGCGAAAAGTGCAAAGCAATCCCAGAACAACAGCAAAGGACCTTGTGAAGATGCTGGAGGAAACAGGTACAAAAGTATCTATATCCACAGTAAAACGAGTCCTATATCGACATAACCTGAAGGGCCGCTCAGCAAGGAAGAAGCCACTGCTCATAAACCGCCATAAAAAAAACAGACTACAGTTTGCAACTGCACATGGGGACAAAGATCGTACTTTTGGGAGAAATGTCCACTGGTCTGATGAAACAAAAATATAACTGTTTGGCCATAATGACCGTCGTTACGTTTGGAGGAAAAAGGGGAGGCTAAAGAACACCATTCCAACCATGAAGCACGGGAGGGGCGGGGGGCGGCAGCATCATGTTGTGGGGTGCTTTGCTGCATGAGTGACTAGTGCACTTCACAAAATAGATGGCATCATGAGGTAGGAAAATGATGTGGATATATTGAAGCAACATCTCAAGACATCAGTCAGGAAGTTAAAGCTTGGTTGCAAATGGGTCTTCCAAATGGACAATGACCCCAAGCATACTTCCATAGTTGTGGCAAAATGGCTTAAGGACAACAAAGTCAAGGTATTGGAGTGGCCATCACAAAGCCCTGACCTCAATCCTATAGAAAATGTGTGGGCAGAACTAAAAAATCATGTGCGAGCATGGGAGGCCTACAAACCTGACTCAGTTACACCAGCTCTGTCAGGAGGAATGGGCCAAAATTCACCCAATTTATTGTGGGAAGCTTGTGGAAGGCTACCCTGAACGTTTGACCCAAGTTAAACAATTTGAAGATAATGCTACCAAATACTAATTGAGTATATGTAAACTTCTGACCCACTGGGAATGTGATGAAAGAAACAAAAGCAAAATTCTCTCTACTATTATTCTGACATTTAACATTCTTAAAATAAAGTGGTGATCCTAACTGACCTAAGACAAGGAATTTTTACTAGGATTAAATATCAGGAATTGTGAAAAACACAGTTTAAAAGTATTGGGCGAAAGGTGTATGTAAACTTCAGACTTCAACTGTAAGTAAGTAACCAGATACTGAGATGATACTAACAACATTGATATATTTAGAAAAAAAATACAACTTTGTAATGAGAGTGACAAACACTTTGGTGAGACAGAAACACACACACAGCCACACACACACAATCACACACACACACACACACACACACACACACACACACACACACACCTCTAGCTGACCCTTGATGCCAAGATTAAATCAGAACCAAAGACAACTGAGTTGCCACGTTCAGTAACAACAACAACTGTATTAAAACACACACTCACTACCTAACCCCTGTTGTCCAGATTATGACTATGGTATTTAATTGGCTTAGCAGTGTTTGTTTGTTTGATTCTCGTTCTTATTCCCCGCTGTGCATTCTTCCTTGAGTGAGCAGATAAAACAAATCACCTTCTGTCAACATGATGTTTGATAGCGTTGTTTGATTCACACACGCTCATTATAATCCTCTCTGCCCATTGGCCGCTGTCAGAGCCCTGTCTCCAAAGCAACATCGGAATGCAGGGTGAAGCTACGCCCCTTTGAGGAAGGAACGGTATGTAAACATGTCAACAAACAGTGCATGTGTCAATCCCAGCGTGCGTGAGCGCTGTCTTTGAGGGGTCAACAGAGTGTTGCTCACACCTGGGTTGACGTCTAGGATTGATCTACTGTAGGATCAGTGTGATTATGATGGTTTTATGCTGGACATCTCATGATTGGAAAACAGAGCTCTCCAGAGGCTCCAATAGTCCAATAACATGTTGATCTGATATGAATCCGTCCCATCCATGCAGAACAGAGATGGGGAAATGGAGATATGAATAAGAGAGTTTAGAGGGAGGCCCCGTGCCACATGACCTTGTGCTGCAGAGGGACGAAAAGTAAGTAGTAGTCATTAGTCAGTAGTGGTATGCAGGAGATGCACACAAACACCCACATACTCTTTCCCACATGAACACTCACACACATGCGGACAAAGCTTTAGAAATCAAATGATCTACACTTCACCGTCACATCCTCCTCTGTGAGAGATAAAAACAGAGAGAGAGAGAGAAAGTGTAAGAGAAAAAAATAATTACAAGGTTATTAAACACCAGTGGACTGGATAAACACAATCATAACAGTGCTCAAAATACCTACATTCTCTGGGACACCTATCCAATTGTGCAAGACCAGCGTCAGCCAATCACATCTCTGTTACCAACAGCAACAATCCCTGTATGAGCTTGTGATCTGATTGGCCGCTGCCACCCCAACCCCTAGCAGAGGGCCCCACCCCCTCTCTATATTTCCCTCTGCTCTTCCCTCCATCCCTACAGATTAAGTAACACCACCAAAACAAAAAGAGATTATATTTGTTTTTCATTAATGGCAGAGCACCCATAAACACTGGGATTGTTTTGATTGAACTTGCTGATATCTGAAGGCATGGGAGAGAAAGAAGAAGAAGAAGAAGAAGAAGAGAGAGAGAGAGAGAGAGAGAGAGAGAGAGAGAGAGAGAGAGAGAGAGAGAGAGAGAGAGAGAGAGGGGGGGTAGTAAGATGAAGCACTGTTGCTAGGGACCCCTTTGTGTGTTAGTAGGGTAAATGTGACGTGTTGCTATGGAAAAAGCCCATGTGCAACGAAGAGGGGACAATTGCATCAGTTCCTTCAAAAACCTTACTTCACCCTATAAGCCAAATGCAATTGTTATCCTCAGTTCCTCCTTTGAGTGATAACGGATGGAATTCTAAATGTTTCACATACAGTCGTGGCCAAAAGTTTTGAGAATGACACAAATATACATTTTCACAAAGTCTGCTACCTCAGTTTGTATGATGGCAATTTGCATATACTCCAGAATGTCATGAAGAGTGATCAGATGAATTGCAATTAATTGCAAAGTCCCTCTTTGCCATGCAAATGAACTGAATCCCCAAAAAACATTTACACTGCATTTCAGCCCTGCCACAAAAGGACCAGCTGACATCATGTCAGTAATTCTCTCGTTAACACAGGTCTGAGTGTTGACGAGGGCAAGGCTGGAGATCACTCTGTCGGTAAGACAGGTAAGATTTCACCCAAATCAACAATTTATTGGATCATCAAGAACTTCAAGGAGAGCGGTTCAATTGTTGTGAAGAAGGCTTAAGGGCGCCCAAGAAAGTTCACCAAGCGCCAGGACCGTCTCCTAAAGTTGATTCAGCTGCGGGATTGGGGCACCACCAGTACAGAGCTTGCTCAGGAATGGCAGCAGGCAGGTGTGAGTGCATCTGCACGCACAGTGAGGCGAAGACTTTTGGAGGATGGCCTGGTGTCAAGAAGGGCAGCAAAGAAGCCACTTCTCTCCAGGAAAAACATCAGGGACAGACTGATATTCTGCAAAAGGTACAGGGATTGGACTGCTGAGGACTGGGGTAAAGTCATTTTCTCTGATGAATCCCCTTTCCGATTGTTTGGGGCATCCGGAAAATAGCTTTGTCCGGAGAAGACAAGGTGAGCGTTACCATCAGTCATGTGTCATGCCAACAGTAAAGCACCTGAGACCATTCACGTGTGGGGTTGCTTCTCAGCCAAGGGAGTGGGCTCACTCACAATTTTGACAAGAACACAGCCATGAATAAAGAATGGTACCAACACATCCTCCGAGAGCAACTTCTCCCAACCATCCAGGAACAGTTTGGTGACAAACAATGCCTTTTCCAGCATGATGGAGCACCTTGCCATAAGGCAAAAGTGATAACTAAGGGGAACAAAACATCGATATTTTGGGTCCATGGCCAGGAAACTCCCCAGGCCTTAATCCCATTGAGAACTTGTGGTCAATCCTCAAGAAGCAGGTGGATAAACAAAAACCCACAAATTCTGACAAACTCCAAGCATTGATTATGCAAGAATGGGCTGCCAACAGTCAGGATGTGGCCCAGAAGTTAATTGACAGCATGCCAGGGTGGATTGCAGAGGTCTTGAAAAAGAAGGGTCAACACTGCAAATATTGACTCTTTGCATCAACTTCATGTAATTGTCAATAAAAGCCTCTGACACTTATGAAATGCTTGTAATTATACTTCAGTATTCCATAACAACATCTGACAAAAATATCTAAAGACACTGACGCAGCAAACTTTGTGGAAATTAATATTTGTGTCACTCTCAAAACTTTTGGCCACGACTGTATGTCTCCATGCAGACTCAAAACACTTTGTTATTCAGTCAAGCATGGGAGAAAATACTAAGTTTATTGTTATTGTTGACCGTCACTGTGCACATGGTTGTGGTGATAACGATAGTGCATTGTTCTCCCTAGGGATGGAGAGTGTGTGAGTATGAACACAGCTGCTGTTTGCTTGTCTTCTCACAGTACTGTGTGTTAGTCCACAGACTGTTCTGAAAGTTCATAGACCTGTAGATGACATGCAGTTGGCCAGTGGGGCTTTACAACAGTAAGTAATGTAGACATGGTTCGGGGGGCATGGCTTCAGCGTGTTCTGAAGGTCATACCCTTCTAACCTACATTCCCTGTCCTACGTAACAACATGTTATGGCCCAGTAATACATCAGTCTATCTTGCATGCTTTTACATTCTAATCACACTTTTGAGGAGAAATAAGCTGTGTTTGTGTAAGGAGCCAGTGCATCATCATTCCCCTAATAACCCTGACCTTGGACACGCAATGACCTGAACACAAACAAGGCCTCTCTCTTTCTCTCTCCCCCCCTCTCTCTCCTCTCTCTCTCTCTCTCTCTCTCTGTTCACTCAACGTCCTTCTGGGTTTCTCATTAACATGGTTGGAGGGGCTACTGAAAGAGAGAGAGAGAGAGAGAGAGAGAGAGAGAGAGAGAGAGAGAGAGAGAGAGAGAGAGAGAGATTGAGAAAGAGAGAGTACTCTAGTCATGCTGTTTACTCTTTTAAGTGTGCTGGCCATTCTGTTTTTGTGTTACTCACCAGCCAAAACAACATGCCTGCCGTGACTACCTTACCCTCACAGAACTCTTACCCCAGATCTAGCCTGATTCCAGATATTGAGTTAGCATCAACAGATGCAGATTGAGAACCACATGGGGAATCTGGAAAACAGTGAGGCTCTTTACCGATAATAGCGTTACCTTTTTCCTTTGATACTATCTAATGTATAATCTCATCGTATCTAAGGAGCAATTTATTACAACAGAGTTACTTCTGTGTGTGTGTGTGTGTGTGTGTGTGTGTGTGTGTGTGTGTGTGTGTGTGTGTGTGTGTGTGTGTGTGTGTGTGTGTGTGTGTGTGTGTGTGTGTGTGTGTGTGTGTGTGTGTGTGCGTGCGTGCGTGTGTGTGCGTTCGTGCATGTGTGTTTAGGGGGGGTTATAAGAGTCCGCATTGCCTTTTCGGATAGTCTACAAATAGATCCTTTAGCCTATCAGAACACTTGTATTTACAGCGTCTAAACAGGCATCTCTCATTTCTCTCTCTAGCTCACTCCATCTCTCTCTCTCCTTTCCCTCGCCCCTCTCTCCCCATCTATCTATCCTTTCTTCCATCCCACCAGATTGTAAACCAGCCAATCTGCCTGTTAGTCTGAGTATCCAGGCACCAGAACCTGTCATCAAATGAATATGCAAACGAGGCAACAGACTGCAACTGCAGGGCAGCTGTCTCCTACAGCATGTGGATGAGCCCATTTATGGGTCAACCGTTACAACAGCATTTTCGTTTTTCATGTGTTGTACTGGCATTCAGTAGCATCTATGAATCACATGACTATGAAGGCGTAAATGTATGAAAGCATGTGTTCTTATTTTAAATGTATGTAATTCTGTGATGTACTTGCCTATTAATGTTATGTATCATGTCATGTTTTATGTTTTGTGTGGACCCCAGGAAGAGTAGCTACTACTTTAGCAGTAGCTAATGGGGATCCTAATAAACTACTAAAAAACTAAAAAAATGTATGGCATTACTCCCCAGAACCTACATCTAAGGCTATGAGTGGCTGGGGCCTGGGGATTCCTGGCATGGCCTAGAAATGTGTTCCTGATGGGCTAGGCTGAACTATGTCAGTAATGTGTGAGGCTTCATTCTGAGTGTTGAGGCTGCACTGCACCCCATATCTGGGAAAACACTTAGCATTTCCCCGCCAGTGCAAGACTGGCATCCACGATAAACTGGCAAATATGGATGGCATGTGGGGAGAGGTGGAGGGGGTAGGGGGGAAAAACACATTCTCCTTTAAAACCAGAACTGCCTGCCCCCACTACATATTTGCACCATCCCACTCCATGTTCAAACATTGCACCTATGAGCATCATTAATCTCAAACTCTATGTAGTATCTTTGCTCAGTTTTCACTCCCCTCTCCATACTTCCGCTGCCAAGCTGTGTCTCTATACCAGGAGGTGCAGGCCAGGCATGGCTGTGACTTGGCTGTGTGGCCTCCCTAGGCTATTTAAGGAGCACTTTCTCATTTCCACTGATCTCATGTCAGCTTACGTAAGGGGACAGGCCTGGACCCTCAGCCTAATTTGATCAACAGGAGGGGAATGTGTTTGGCTTGACAGCATCTTACTGCACTAAGACCCTGCATAAACTAAATTGGGTTCAGTTAATGAAATGTCACTTGTCAAGGTTTCACATTTTATTGTGTTTCAAACCATTCTGTTTTTTGTTTTATGTGTTTAAGATTTTCACAATTGCGTGAGTAAAATGCAATATGAATGAAAACAAACCTGAAATGTGATTACGTCTAGGCTTACTGTGTTTAATTGCTTGTGAGGTCGTTTGAGGTTGTGTTATGCTGTGTGCGTTCTCCGTGCATCTCACTGTTTGCAGTCCCACATTAGTTTGCCTGTTTGAGATTTTCCTTATTCTTATTTGCTACCCCACAAACGTTATTGTTTGACATAAACTTTGGTTGGTGTTCTTTAAAGGAAGGGGTGTACAATGACAAAACATACAGTATGTCTACAAAACAGCGGATTTTTATGGAAATAGGGACCAGGCGTTTACTCACAAAAGAAATCACACATTTCATCCATTCAAAATGTGATTACCCTATGAAGAAACCCCTGATGCAATGACTATGCACTGTTAAATAAATCCCCATTGATGATTTCCATCAAGTTGAGAATGAACATCAGTTCTTACATGATTAAACAAAGCAAATGTGGGATTTTGCATTTAACTTCTTAGGGAGCAGCGCACGAAGTGACCGTTTTGGAGACCCTGGCGTGCCCAAAGTAACATGCCTCCCATTCAGGCCCAGAACATAGGATATGCACACATTGGATAGGAAACACTCTGAATTTTCTAAAGGTGTTAACATTTTGTCTGTGAGTATAACAGAACGGATATGGCAGGCGAAAACCCGAGGAATTTCTGTCCTGGAAAAAGTGGTTTTGACAGATTGCCTCATTTGGAACCCCTCCCTTATGAAAATGCCCATATAAGGGCATATGAATGTAGTACCTATCGCTTCCTCTGGATGTCAACAGTCTCGAGAAAGTGTTCTGATTCTTCTTAGATGCTTTTAGAGCAGAGAAGAAGACGAATAAGGAAGTGTCCACAGAGAATGTCAATAGGAGTAAATGTGCGTTCACGGCTGGCACGCTCTGTGGTTTTTTTCTTTCTTATCGCCCAGTTTATATTCCGGTTGAAATATTATACTATTTATACATAAAAGTGTTCCTAAGGATACATTTACAATGATGTTTGATTGTTCTTGGACAAGTTTATAGGTATAAGTTGACCGAGTTCTCTTCACGTTTCAATAGACGATTGGAGAGAAAATATAACGCGCCAACCAAACGGAGATTTATGGATATAATAAATTACTTTTTCTAACAAAAGAACCATGGATTGTCTTCGTTGGACACTTGGGAAGCCCTCAGCAGAAGTTCTTCAAAAGGTAATTGATTTGTTTTCGCTGTGAAATGTGTTTTGTGTGAACCGCATGGTTTATGAATTTATGGTAATGTGAAAAAATATAAAAATATCCTCAAACAATCAAATGTGGTGCTTTCGCCGTAAAGACTTTTTGAAATCTGACAACGCTGTGATATTGCCAAGAAGCAGAGCTTTTGATGACTATGAAACACTTGTATATTGATGCATGTTTAATAATTCAACTTTTGGATTTTGAATTTGGCGCCTTGCATTTCACCTGGTAGTGTCGAGAGTGGGGCGCTAGCGCCCCAGCGCACCTTGCTGCTCCTTAAGAAGTTAAACCAAATTACCATGACAATAGGCCTACAGTCTCATGTGGCTTTTCAGGTAGCCTAAAGCACACTGATTGCTTAGCAAATCAGGTACGTTATTGCAGGGATGGAAGAAAATACTGCAGAAGCCGTTGGTGACCACTAATAAACACTAGACCAAAAGCCATGACCTCATACAAGACCTACAGTATGTGTCATCCTACCCAGGGGCCACAGTGAGGCCGTTAACTGTGTATGAGGGACTGTTAATCTTGGGCATCCTCCCTTCAGGTCAGAGACAGCTGTTTTACTGTGGCTGATCACAGGGTACTGAGCTAACTACAGTCAGTCACTCTACAAAGAGTTTCAGGGGAGGTGAACTCATCCCTATCTGTTCCTGACCTCACCCAACCCAGGTGTGCTGTGTCCATCCACCTCTACCTCTACCTATCCCCAGAGCCAGAGAGTGAAACTTAAGCAAACTCTCCACCATGTTAACAGTGACACCAGGAAATCATTATTCCTTATCCAAAACAAGGAGCAGTGTAGCGGGCCAGAGCCTGTATATCAGTGATCTGTCAGTAAGCAGAAGCGCCAGAGTAAAGCAGCTTCACTCCAGTTAGAGACACATGCTTAGATTAGCAGCACATAACCAGCCCTAGCCAGCATGGAGCATGAGCTCATGGCATTAAACTAGGGGACAGGAGACAGTTGGAGGCACTCTGGCTGGCTTGGTGTCATCTGTCTGTTTGTGGTTAGTGTCAGGAAGGAGGAGCAGGGAGTGGGAAATCTCTCTATTCCTCTAGCCTGCCTGCCTGTCTGCATGCCTGCCTGCTCCCAGATCTATGTGTACTTCAGCCTAACTGATCTCACATGAGTAGCATGACAACAACAGTCAGTGAAGTTGGCTGAAGCACATATGGGAAAAACTGGTGCTAATCCTCTACCTTAACCCAGCATACATATCGGTATTCCAGTTGGCCCATGTTGTGTGCAATGGTTTGGGATTGTTCTGAATACTAAACTGGAGCATGTTATACGTCCAAAGCATGCAGAATGAACTTATTTGAATTGGGAGCGGTGAAATAGAGGATAAGCTTCCACACAGGGAGGGAGAACAGTGTCTGGGCTAATTGATGAACTCTCCATCTCCAGTTTACTCTCTCTCTCTCTCTGGTTCACACTTTCATTTTCCCTCTTTGTCTATCTGAGCACAGATCTCAGCATAGACAGTCAGTATGTCTCTCTTAAGCCTTGTTTATACCTGGTGCTAACATGTGTCCTTTATCTCGATCTTATCCACATTCTGATCGTGCCCACATTGTAGCCATTGCATTTACACATGGTAGTAAAATGTGTCTCTTATCCGTACACTGTGTCCGCATTGTGACCAGATATCCTGGTCCCTCCCTGCAAATGATTAACAGATATTCTTTAAAAATAATATTTATTTATTTTAAGAAATGTTGATGCCACAAGTCAATGGCGTCTCCTGTCAATGACTTTAGACCACGGGATAATGATGATTTAAACGGTTTCACTGTCCAGATTTGTCTACACTTGTAAGATATCCAGACACAATGCGTTTCTGACTACCTCCAGAGGTGGTCAGGAAGATCTGATCACAATAAGATCACAATGTGTCTTTTAATCGTCTACACGTGCCTAGAAATGTGGGCACAGTCAGAATGTGGACAAGATCAGGACAAAGGACGTTAGAACCAGGTATAAACAGGCTTCTGACAAGGTCTGTTGCTGCAGGGAGCTTCTAGTGAAAGGGAACAGCAAGCAACACTAGGAGGTGAACCTGTTAGTAAACCACTAACACAGCATGTCTTTCTGTTTTCCAGCTAGAGCTCTATATTCAAACCAGAATAACCTTCTCCCCTCTCCACACTGGCCCCATGGTGCACCTGTAAAGAGTGGGTAAACAGACACGTTGTTTTTGTCTGGGTACAAAGTTAAACTGGGTCGACTCGTGGAGAGAGACTCCATGCAGTTTCTCCACGCATCCAGTAGCAGTGATACTTTGTTTTCATTTCACATTGGTTTTAGGTTAGTCTTGTTGAGATACAATCTCATTTCCAAGGTAGCTTATTGTCCTGGGATCTGACATTTCATATTCTTTTGAGTCTAAAACGTTAGGGAAGGGGTGCTAAGCTGACATGGAATTGTTTTAAGGTGGTCATTACTATGGATCGTTTAGCTATTTGATTTAGAAATTTAGGACCCCTTTAGGTATCCAATTTTTTGGGGGGGATAGAATATTGATTTTGGCCATTACTACTAAAGCCCATAGAAACGTGTCCCGTGACACTTGTGGGGGCCGTAGAGCAAAATGGAGAACACCATCGTGTTCGTGAGAATCTCCCCTTTCCACAGTGTGGTCCCATTTGTTTGTAGCCAAGTCGATTTGGATGCTCCAAACAGAAGTTGGCACATCAACGGTACCGACTTCAGACAAGTCTCCTTTGTGGGGGTCGCGGAGCAAAACGGGAGTCTACCCTTTCCATAGAGCGGTCATAATAGCTTGTAAGCCAAACCGTTCGGACGCTACAGACGTTTACATGAGAAGACCGATTTTCGAGATGTCTTACGGTCTGACAAATACCGCTCTAGCTCTGCCACCTTTCACCGCAAAATGTGGAAGTGCGACACTGGCGGAGGTGATGGATTGAGATGCAACCAATGCAAAAAAAAATGAATACCTCTAGCTGACAGATTTTGATATTTGACAGATTTTGGTTATTGTTATGGTGCGTCACTGGTGCGTCAATCGACTCTAGGGGGTTAAAGTCAATTGTATAGGGCCCCATGTAAACTAGGGCAAGGAGCTATACAACAATAACCAATTAAATGCTACTGACCAAGGCAATGTTTAACTAACAAACAAGGAGAAATTCAACATTTATATTTCTCCAAGATAGATGTATTTTATCTAGGGCATGACTGAAATAGTGCTTTTCATTTTTTGGAGAAATGGGTCAAGTGTGAGCAGTCAAGGAGCTGCTATTTTGGCGTATTTATACATGGTGTTGACTAAAGTCAAGGACTAGTGTGCTTCACTTTTGGCTTTAGGAATTTTTGGGCTTCAGGGAAAGTGCAAATGAAAGAAGGAAAAACACTACATTCACTGGAAATAGTCTTGATAGAACACATTTTAGGGAGCAATTTGTTTCCAAGACTATTTCAAGGGAGAGTGTTTTTTATCAGATAGGGCCCTGCTTAGCAAGACACAACCAGCATCAGCAATATAGTCAGATTCTGCTTACACTAACAAATTAAGACACGTCTCTGTATTATGGACTTACTGAGGGGAATGTCTTTCAGTCATTGGTTTACACAGCATGATTATTTAGATTAACCTAAATCATTTTTGACTGCGAAACACATTGTCATTTCAGTCTAGCAAAGAAATGTTGTGCTATAGTTGTTTCAACCGCCTTAACTGGATGCACTTTCTGTAAATTGCTCTAGACAATGCAGTGTAAATGTGCAAATAATACTACTACACATTGTTGGGATTGCAGTGCATTCTAGTCCAGTGACTAATGGACAGGGGGGATTCCTGTGGACAGGGGGGATTCCTGTAAACTAGACATCTAATAATCTCAACTCAGTTTAGCTGTCTTCTACTCATAGAATAGCATGATGAATGTTTACAGGAAGTGTGTGTGTGTGTTCCCCTTAACTCAGACTCTTTGATGTGGACGTGTTTAGTGTCATCTTAGGGCCACACCACATCCACCTTTCCTCTCACTGCCTGAGCCCCTTTCCAACTAACAGCCCCCAGCCCGGACTTAAAGACCATGTCAAGGTGTGTGCGTACGCGTATGTTCCTGGAAAGACCACATGCATACGCATGGCAATTACTCATAGCTGTGCTCACTTTTCCTTTTGAAGAAGTTTGACTCTTTCCTTGGTTTGTGTAATGTTTTACAATAGTGTTTGTGTGCAAGAGCTATAGCATCTCGGAAATCTGTCACTCAGGATGTGCAAGTGTGCATTGCTATTTCCTAACAGCATGCAATCCCCTTCAGTGAAACAAAATGTGTGCAACTGAGAATCCAGTTAGCACACTTCCCCGGCCACACACACACAAACCACCAGCCCCCTGCTGACAGTGCAGAAGC
Organism: Brachymystax lenok tsinlingensis; assembly: GCA_030435695.1. NCBI lineage: Eukaryota > Metazoa > Chordata > Actinopteri > Salmoniformes > Salmonidae > Brachymystax > Brachymystax lenok. The sequence continues at coordinate 51,504,143 of CM059819.1, read as the reverse complement.
CATGCCCTGGAGACAAAGACAGCCCTCTAAGGCACAGACTCCTAGCCCCTCTCCTCCAGCCCGCCCCTGTCTCTGCCCCCCCAGCCCTGGTTCCTGGCTCCGGCGGTTGTGCAAGCTGTCGCAGTAAGCAGCTGGTGTATGGGCAAGGAAAGGTCACCGCTTGCCTGGCTGAAAAAGTGTGTGTCTGAACCGCTAGTGTTGCAACTACCTCCTTTCTACCTGTCACCCAGTTATTCTTACTCTCTCCGTCTGTGCTGCAGCCTGGGCTTCTTTGTGCCACGCTTCCTGCCTAACCTATCTCTGTCCAATCAGATGCCACTCTGCAGCAGGTTCATCCTATCAGATTCCACTCCATCAGAGACAGGGTCAAATGAGTGCAAACTGCTCATCACTGGAGATTGCTGCAAAGAACAATGTATTTTTTTTTCTCAAATCACAGCGTAGAACTTGGGTAAAGTTGAAAGCATTTATTAAGAAATTGTGTAAAATGTGTTAACAGTTTCATAACAAACAGAATGACAGTAAAATAATCAATACAATTCATAGTGCAAGAAATTCTGTTTGCCAAGTTAATTCAGTGGTAGGCTATTAGAACAGCTTGCATCATTTTAAGAAAGTTAATGTCTCTTCAGTTTCAATGCGAGCATTCCCCAGTGTCTTTGGAAACCTTTTTTTTTCAATGAAGTCCAATATTTTCCTTTCTCTTCTGAGAACCTTCTGAAGTCCGCCTTCTTTCACATCTCTTTCTGCTACAAGAAATCCACCTTACATCCAGCCATGTTTCACATTTTCACAAGTCCATCTCTTCTCCTCCATCCTCTCTCTTTCTCTAACCATCTCCTCAGTTCGCCCCTAATCCTTGACCTTAGCCAGGGCAGCTATATGGTCATGACCTGTCTCTGTGTACTGCAGAGTCCATTCCAGTTCAACTCCCTATCCTGGTCTGGGATTTCATGACATGGGTCCAGTCCACATACACCTGAGCCAGTCCACATGAGTAATCCAGAACCACACTGCCTTCCCACACTGCACTCTGGGTCCTTGGTTACAGCCACAGCCTTATATTCCAATAGACAGGCAGGCTTCAAACCCTGGGGTTCTGATTATTTTATGCTTTCTTCGTCATCTTCATCATCATCAAATGAAGCATGCAGAGGGTGTAGTTGTTCAGCGTTCAGGGAGGGTGATGGTGGGAACCCAGTCATACACACTGCGGCTCTCCTCGCAGAACAGATGCAGTTTGTCCAGAGCAGGGTCTTTCCACGACTCAGCACCAGGGCTCTGTGAGGAAGAGATAGGGGGCAAGGATTAGAATCATGACAATCACATCAGATCGACAGCTACTCGATTTCATATGGAATTAGATTGAATGAGTGACATGCTTATTGCTTCGACAGAGTTCAGAACGACCATTATCAGCAAGACCTATGGGTAAAACATGCTGACTGGATGACTCGTGATCAAGCCGGTAGATCAGGACGTACCGTGACAAGAATGCAATGTGCGTCCTTGGGTTCCCCAGTTTCGTCCGTGCCCACGAGGTCAGCCAGGCGCTCGATATCGTTAACGCGCACCACGTTGATGTCGTTATCAAAGCAGAAAGCCTGGATGAGGGTGAAGTGGATCTGGAGCGCGATGTCGCATTCGTACTCCTCGTCCGTCGCCAGAACGCAGAATGCCACATTGTCTGCGTCACTGTTGAAATAAACATGAGAGGCAGTTTAGAAGCGGGTCCTACACTGTAATTGTACACTACGCTATACATCGGCGCATGAATACTTAGTGCATGACAAAAACCATTAGGAGTGTACTTACACATTCATAACTTTGGCAGACTCGTAGACTCCCACCGTAAGATAGTCCTGCTTCTTTGCAGACACCAACAGCTCCTCCAGGGCTGTGCCTGCAATTTTCACTCTGAAGAGAAAAAGATACATCGATATTATTACTCTCTGCACACTGTCATTACATAGTAAAACATTATCAAAAGGTTCAGACTGCAGTAGGTTTGCATTCGTTTGTAAAATGTGTAGGCTATTTACCTATCGGTGGTATCGAGTGCGCTCTCCTGTCCACGGATCTCTTCCATTTCCAGCGTCATGATTGTAATCCAAGTGTGTATCGGGCTTGTTCAAAGATAGATAGATACAGACTGACAATTCACCGGCAGCTCTTGCGTTATTCTGAGCTCTTGCAGCGTTGCGGTTGTTATATAGCAGGTCAACGGAGTTTCTCGGCAAGAGGCGTGGTTTCCCCCTGCTGACTGTCGTGATTGGCTTTAGGTATGTGCCGAGCCAAATGTCCCTGTGTGTTACAGTGGCGCTTGTTGACAACCCCACGTGGGGCAGGATTACAATATTACAAGAAATCCCCCCACCTATTTCACTTTTGCCTTGGCTCGCTGCCAACACCCAACATCAGCGCAGTGCAAAACTGAAATTCCCCCTTTTATATCAATTTGAAAACATCTCACAGAAAAGAGGCAATGGGACCCTGGCTTGAAACGAATAAAACTTGCAGAACTGAATAAAGCTCCCAACCTGTACTCTTTGTTCAGTTACGGTATTAAAATGGACATGCACTCACTGGACATGTGTAGTCTACATTTTATTGTCTCTTATAAAACAACGTGGAGGTTATGCATAATGCGTTTCTTTAGGGATGTTTAGTATTGATAGGTAATAATGCCTTATTGGTTTGCAATTTCACCAAAAACCAAAAGTTGTAAGGATTTTGGTATCTGGGCTACTTGCAGCAACGTTAAACATAAAATGTGCGCCTTATCTATTTTCCCAACGTTTTTATTGGTTCCAATAGTTATCTGAGCAGCCGAGTGAAATAGGTTTTTATTTTTATTATTTTTTACTTGAGAAATGACAAGCGGAAGAGAACAGCTTGCACGCGGCACACGCCAGTGTTTTGCATCTGAGGCGCAAGAACATAATTGCCCGTCTTGGCGCGTGTCGATTTATCGCCAAGACAACAGCCGCTGTCAGAATAATGGCGCGTGCCCCACCTGCCTCCTGTTCTTTCAGGATGAGAGTAGGGCCGGGGGGAGACAGGGTGTGTGTGTGTGTAACTGCAACAGCTGCGGGCAGATGCACGCGCTCACTAAAGCCTCGTTCTTACCTGGTTCTTAACATGCATCCTTTGTTCTTATCTTGTCCACATTCGGATTGTGCCCACATTTTCTGAAATATGTACACATGGTACTACACATGTCTCTTATCGGTACACTGTGCCCACATCGTGACCACATTTCCTGGTCCCTCCCTGGATGCAAATTATTTGACAGCTATTCTTACAAAATAATATTTATTTCTTGATTTTAAGTCACCTATTGATGCCCCAAGTCAATGCTTTTAGAAGGTGGGATAATGATAATTTAAATGGTTTCACTGTCCAGATGCATGCCGAACTACCTCCAAATGAATTTGAAGCCCTACCATGCCCGTTAAGGCCCTACCCTACCAAGGCCGGATTGCTTCTGCCAATTTAAGGCCCTGCCCTACGCTCGAAATCAGAAATAACTTCCTCCATTAGTATATCCATAAACTGCTCCTATCTGTCTCCCTGCGCACAACTCACTCTGCATGCACTCTGCTCATGGCTGCTCTGAGTCTGTGAGTATCCATAGCAACAGGCTCTGCTTGGGCTGCTCTGCTCAATGAAGACACTCAGACAGCAGTTAGCTGTCAGCTACTTTGTGTCACCCTAAACTCTGACAAAACTCAAGGAACATTATTATATTCTGTGAAATAATCTCTCCTGTTTTATATTTGACAAGGTTGAAGTACGTCTGACACCATGTTTTGATCTTAGTCAGATATCACTGTGCTATACAGCAAAGCACAAGCAAATGGCTCAGCTACAAAATGTTAGTGATCAATTTAGTGATACCCGAGCCCTGCCTGTACCCTAGTTATTGATGGGGAAAAAACAGGCCCTACCAGGCCCTAACCCTACATATAATGTCAGGGCTGTCAGGCTCGAATCGGGAAGCAGAGCTCTACAAAACTGTGTAGAAGTCGCCACCTGGTGGTAGTAAATGAGAATGACCTTTACCCTACATTGCCAGTCATTGCGTTGTTGAATAACAATGACTCATGATGCCACTCTATTATGAGTCATTTATTCCTTATAGAAAGTGGTGATCATGTGCTGTTATTCACTCTTCTGTTGTAAGTGTTGAATCAATGATGCTATCACACACTATCCTATACTCCCATCCACCCTCCAACTTCCCCCCATCCTTCCATCCACCCAAATATTCCAGTATCCATCATCACACCATCCCTTTCTACATGCATCCCATCTTTAAAACATTTTTCTAGTGAAGTACAATTGTTTAAAACAAGGGGCCCAGATCTGCTAGCCTGGTCCCAGATCTGTTTGTGCTCTTGCACTCTACAGTCAAAGTGCACGTTTCAACTAAAACTTGCTCAATGGTATGACAATGAGTGACAGGGATTTTTGGCATGATAGCACAGACTGGCACTCAGGCTAACAATTTGCAGATGTCTGAACACATTTCTACTTAGCAAGAATTAAAAGTGTAATTGTAGTATGCAGAGAGGACTGTTGGAGATGGAATTGAATGTGTAACTATTAGGCCCAATGGCTGTCAATTCCCAATTTACTGAAACAAACACTTAACCATATTATAATAATAATAATAATAGGAAGTCGTCAATGTTAGTTAAAAACCCTCATATTTATTTAGAATACTTTTGACATTAAGCTTTGCAGCCCAAAAAGCAATTAGCAGCCCAGTTGTCTCCTCCTGTCTCCACGCAGGCTTGCGCTTCCGCGGACTGGGTCGTCTGAGAAGCCTCTTCAGGCCATTTTGATAGATGATACCAAATAAGCAGCTTGCTCAGCTTCCAGGGGCCATGACTTTCATAACATTTCCATGATTAGCCAATAATGTAGCCTATATTTTAACAAACCTATCTCATGAGATGGAAAGGTAGACTTGTGGTTAGAGCGTTGGACTAGTAACCGAAAGGTTGCAAGATCAAATCCCTGAGCTGACAAGGTAAAAATCTGTCGTTCTGCCCCGGAACAAGGCAGAGTTAACCCACTTCCTAGGCCGTCATTGAAAATAAGAATTTGTTCTTAACTGACTTGCCTAGTTAAAAAGAAATAATAAAAGATATTCCTCAGGTAATTGGCTTCCAATGCAGAAACCACTTCCATGAGCATCATGTCTTGAAGATACTAAACTGGAGCAAAACATGGTTTACACAACTAGACCAAGGATAGGCATTTCATGTTTTTGATTTAACAGACTTGGAAGATCAGGTGTGTTGAATTTAGTCAATCACTGGCCTAAGTGCGACACTTCAGGAACAGGGATGCCAACCTCTGAACTAGACCTTGGGAGAATCCCCAGATAAAATAAAGCACATAGCTAGATCTAACAAACTGTGGTAACACCAATTTCTGCGCAAAGAAACATTAAGCAATGTTTCAGCACCATGGACAGTAGCACCAAACTCATGACAATCATTAATAAAAAGGGACTTTTAATAGTGACGTTTAATGTCATACATTAATTGTTAAAAACGAACATTACAATCATTCCAGCCTATTTACATTCCAATTTTGGACTATGGCATGTCAGTGCTTATTTTCAACATGATTAAGCTACATCTAATCTCTTCTTTGACATATCAAAAATAACAAAGAGTTCCAATACCATTTAGATTTCATAATTCACTGAACTGAAAAAAAACCAACAAAAATGCCTGACAGGTCATTACATTTGAGTATAGTTATACTGCAACACTGAATTAACATAGCTAATATTTTTATTTTTTTTAAATGTTCACCTCTCCATATGACATACACTTTAAAAAAGATGTCCAGAGGTTTACAGGGGTAAACATATTGTAGGTCCAGAGAGTGAACCACTGGATGAAGGACTCAAACAGCTCCTATCTAAAAAAAAGTCAAAATTAGTCACAGTTCCGTCACTGGCACCGGATAATGGGGACTAATTCCAGAGCACTCCCATTTTCAGTCATTTCAATTTGTCAACAAGCTAAAAGCAAAACAAAGAAAACACAGAAGAAAGCATGAAAGCCCTTGTTACAAGGAAAATACCAAAAGATGTCCACAAAATCCAAATGGCTAAATGTCCTGCAATGTCTAAAGCAGAGTATACAGACAGATCAACCACTAATCTAGCATCATGAGTATACATTTACACTATGGACGCTGAATGTGCAAAGTAAACTACCAGAAGACTAGACATGCGCTATGGAAGGAATTGGTCATTCACTAGCAAAATACTTAGCAACAAGACCTGTTGGAGACACAAGAACACAGATGGCAAGAATTAATCATTTTGTTTTTCCAAGAGAGAATTGGTGTTTTAAAGTCTTCAGCAGTCATGTGATTTCGACAGATGACTATTCCCTTTCATAGTGTACTTCACCCCCCCTTGATGAGAGGATAACGCATACCAATGGAAATCTCAGTAGTCCATTCTACCACTGGAACGGAACATCAGAACAAAGTGCTCAAAGAGGAACAGTAATATCACCAGGAGGAGGAACAGGCAGAGAGAGGGGGAATGCTGTGATAACAATACATCTACTACCCTTTTCCACCAAGTTTCAAATCAAAATGATCAATAACTGAAACCTTTGATTAGCCCCCTTCATCCTAGCCCCCTCCCTCCCTCTGTTAGTTAATTCAAATCTGGCTCTTCTGTCTACATCTCATCCGAGCGGTGTTGCTGTATAATGATGGACGTTGGCTTCCTGTCGATCCAGTTTTCCTTGGTCCCTGGAACCTCGTAGGCCACAGGCGTTCCCACTGGATCTCTGGATCCCTCCTGCAGGCCCCCGGGGCCCGGCCCCCGGCTTCAGCTCGGTCTGACCAGGTTTGGGGAAGTCTGCAGACGAGTTGCTGTTGACTCCGCTCTCTGTTTCCGACTGCTCCACCTTCTGGTAGTCTGGTGTGTGGTTCTGGCCGCCAGTGAACATGGCCTTGGGGTTCTCTATCGTGGCCTCTAGGAAGAGGCTGAGAGCGCTGTCAGTTTCCTCCACAGGCTCAGAGTAAGCCAGGGGCAAGGGGTCTGGGGTGTCATCAACAGCCACGGAGCGCAGGGTCCTGGACACAACTACAGTTCAGAGGAGAAAGGCTTGTTAACGAATTCTGAATTCGGACACAATGTTTCATACAGCACCTTAACTGGAAGAGACAGGAAATATTTGTGCACAATTTTAGATGTTGTTTACATAGCTATTCTTTATACTCTAAATGAATGTTATTCTCTTAGACATAGCTTTAGCATTTCAGATGACACTTCTCTCCTGACTTACCGGAAGAGGGGGTGTATTCCTCTTTCTGTCCAGGGCTGCGGCCAAACGGGTTGACAGACGGGAAGATGATGAGGCAGAAAGACAGCAGGAACACCTGAGCAGAGAAGAAAAAAAACGTAAGAAAGCTATTAAAAAAATGTGGTGTGTGCGACCCAGATTTACAAACCCAGTAGATGAGGTACATCGGTCTACAAAGATGAACGCCAAAAAGTATTTTACTGTGTAAAAAAAATAATTCGTTTTTCTATGCTAAAGTAACCTTGTTTGTTATAAGAAATATAATTCTCATCATTACGGACCCAAGCAGCACTCTCGTCTTTTGTTAACCGAAGCGGAAGTACTTGTTGGTTTATGTTTCCAACATACCATTGTTTGGCAGTGGGACAAAATAATGGGTACTCCCAAGTTGCTTTGGCCTCAATAGAACACTTACATAAATTACACTAGTACAGTACAGGCACTCCTTGAGCACCGTATGAATCCACAAGCAAGCCTCAATCAGGGTTGGGCTATCATGTCCCAAACAGTTGAAGCTATAAAAAATGTCAACACAGGCTGAGCTGGCAACCTGAAAGAGCAGGATGTAGCACCCACCATGTTAAAACTTTACTTCCAATTTGAAAAAAGGTCGACGACCAAAATGTCAACCAAATACATCTGCAGACGTAAACTTGTATGTCCTTCAGTACTAGTGTTACTACTAGCTTTAATTCCCAGCATCCCAAACAAAAGGATATGTGGTGGTGTGAGCGTTAAGATCTACTCTGTGTTAGTCCTCTTACCATGACACAGGTGCTGGTGGTGGTCGTCTTCATGGTTGACATCTTCATCATGGACTGCAATTTCCGTAGCTGCTCTATCAGAGACCTAGACAGGGGGAGGATAGTAACACCCATCGGATATTTTCTCAATGTTAGTCTACAAATGTTCATTCTCTGATGCTTGTCATAACGACATTCCTTCCATAATCATGATAACAGCAGTGGTGTCTCACATGTTTTGTTTCTGCAGCTGTTGGACCTTCTTCTGCAGCTCCTGGTTGTGAGCGGTGCAGATGGAAACCCTAGGCACCAATAACTCAGTCAATCAACCAATCAAACTCTACTTAACACACACACACCAACACCTTTTGCTCCGACGAAGACATAACAGGCTAAACATTGGTGAAGTGAAATGGTGAAATCAATCATACAATGACAAATACTTCATTAGTGCCGTGTGTGCTGGCTTTCAATTCATTTTCAAGAGATCCAGCTTTTCGTTCTCTCACCTGTTCTCCAGGCCGTCCACGTACACCTTCTTCTTCTTCCTACTCTCCTGGGCCGACTGCTTGTTGCGGATCTTCCTCCTCACCCTCTTCAGGGTCCTCTCCTCTGCCTGCGACACAGAGACAGAGACAGAGACAGAGAGAGAGAGAGAGAGAGAGAGGTCTACCCATCACATGCTTGACATGATTGAGCGGATAATACACAGTGCTGAGGAGCAGTCTGCCGTCTCACTGCTGGAGCCAAACAAGCTATCTGGGACGGTTTCTCATTTGGTTTGATTGGAAGTGATTCTGCGGGGTTTTATTTTTTTTCCCCTCTTTCGAAAAAAGGTCAACAAATAATTGCGCTGTAGTCAAACGTGCGTGCAGGAGAGATGTCTATTATTTAGTAGAAATGTTCTGTTCAATGGCCAAATATGAAACATAGATTACAGAGGAGGCTAGTGAGGATGGGCTCATTGTAATGGAATAGAGTCAAACGTGTTTCCATTTGTTTGATACCATTCCATTTCAGCCATTACAATGAGCCCATCCTCCTATAGCTCCTCCCACCAGCCTCCTCTGATAGATTATCCCTTCATATTAGCAAGCTCAACACTCTAAAGTAGCAACAAATTGGGTAGATTGTGTCACACCTCCCTGGCTGTCATTTTTAAAGGGGTGCTCCCCTGAATGCCAATTAGATCAATCTTTACAATGGTTTCTAGGTTGGTCTCCAGTGCGTCAACAAGTATTTGTAATAAATTAATGGAGAAAATTACCTTAGTAAGAGGCATGCAGGACGGTATGGTTGCTCCTTCCTTAGCGAGAAGTCTCCTTTCCTCATCAGTCAGAACAATCTCCTTGAACTGGAACTAAAGGGAAGAAAAACATTTTTTATGAGATTTGCTGAAGATCTGCTCAAGGCCACACGTACACCACTTTGCCACAAAGATTATGTTTTGTGAGATTACATTTTGTTAATGTACTCCAGGGATCATAACTAGTAGATTTAACCGCGGGCTGAATTCAGGGAAGCCTGATGTACTCAAATCATGTACAATCAATACCATTCTTACTAAAACAATGAGTTTGGCAATAAGTTTGACAATGGTGAAACTGCCACTTCCATTTGCGATACTACATCAAAGAAGTTACTGAAAAATACGGACGTGCGATACAACAGGATAATGTACTGACATTTTTTTGTACCACATTTGGGCGACGCTCCCCACCTCCGCTTAGTCAACAAAACAAAAACAGCCTTTCCGGATTACATCTTCAAAACTTGGGTCATCTTGTTTCCTCGTCTATAATACTCATTTGATTATGTGAAACTCACCAGGTCAGCTTTGTTGTTCTGTGTAGAGTCCTCTATGGCGAGAGCACAGGGGAGTTCTTCACTGGAATAGATCTGTTCCATTTCCATCCCCTCACTGTCCAGGTCGTCTGATGAACAGGAGAGCACAAAAAACACAACACATTCATTGTTTCTGTTCACATGAACAGCAAAGTTCTCAAACCTTACTAGGATATTCTTTGAAAATCTTCTAGCCCAAGGACAAGAGTCTAGTGACTGGACTCAAATCTGCTAGACTTAATCCACAAAAGATGGAAAAGAGAATTAGGAATTAGGTGGTGCTAGTCCAACTGATCTTCATAGTTGTAATGGGAATATTTAAGATGAATAAAGTTTATATTCAGTTAAGAGTGATTAACACAATACTTAACATATTTAAGTTTTCGCTTTCTGTAATACACATGATTTCCAGTGTTCTGTTCAAGTAAGGTTCTGTTGATAGTGATAGACACCAGACTGGAGGTACAAGGACACTGATAATTATTGTATTCTGTGAAACTGTGATTCTGTAGCAGCTGACAAGATCACTGCATTCAATTTTGACTTCCTACAAGGCTCTCAGCTGACACTTACAGACCACTTGGTACCGTCTGATTACAACTGAAAAGGGCATGTCTCCAAGAGGCCAGCTAGACATTTTCTCTGCTTCTGTTCTGGAGGTGTCTCCCTGTTGCAACTTGTGATAAACCAGATTAATTTCGGATAGATATTATCAACGACTGCTCTCCTTTTGTTTCACCTGGAAATTCCCCATTACAATAGTTGATTGGCTGGTGTGCTACATTATTCATGACCAGCTGGGCTAGTGGGTGTTATGTATGGTCACACCTGGGAACCTCTTAATTTGCAAAGCACACTAAAGTTAGTCTACAGTTAGTCTGTAGAGGCTCAAACTACCAACAAACTATCCAATTAGTTCAATTGTCAAGAGCCAATTTGATGTCATGCAACTATTCATACTACCCAAAGCTATGAACCTGTTAGACAAGTATAGAGGTCTAGATCAACATTTACCCAGATCAATAAAGACATCCATGTCAGGCTTCTCAGACCTCACACTCTGTAGAGCATTCATGTCTCCTCCCTGGAGTAGAGAGTAGCTGTGGTCCGTTTGCACAGCCAGGGCTTCTGGGCTCTCAGCCTGGAGCTCCAGGGCCATCAGGGGACTGTCGGAGTAATCCGGGCTGGGCTGGGAGTACCCTGGGCTGAGTGCGGTATCACTGTCACTCCCCTGGGGGCTGGGGCAGGCCAGGAAGTTCTGACCGACTACGCCCCCAGTGCTGCTGTCGTCAGAGATGCCGCTGTCGCTGCCCAGTGGAGAGTGTGAAGCACACGAGGCGGCCGCGTTGTCTTCTCCCTCCAGCAGGCTGGACAGGAAGTCCTCAGTGTCCATGCCTGTCAGGATCTACAACACACACAGCAGGCTGTTGGTGTCCATTCAATATGACTGTTTATTCCACAAAGGGCAAATGTGAAAAAGAGTTAATCTGCTTTAAAGTAAGGAAGTAGTGCTGAGGAATTAGTGCTTTTTGAAGTCGGTTCGGTTTCGGTCGATTATAATAAAAAAATAAATAAAAAAAAAACAGGGTTTTTGATTTAGATTTTTTTTTAATATTAAATGCACTTAGCATTATGTGGGTTGAATGCTGTATCACTATATAAAATAATTAAGAAAAGTCCCATGATGGTGGTGGTTTCCCATTACCGCTTATCACATATGAAACCATAATTTAGTCAAATTACTTTACTTTAATAAAATATTTTTTTATTTATTACTACTATTTAATTCCAAGTCATCATCTCATCTCTATAGAGCTGCTGCCTATGCTGTCTGACAAAATCACTGATTGAGCAGTTTTTCTAAGTAAATATGACTTCTGAATACCAACTGTCAATTGCTAAGATAATGTATTTTCAGGCTCGTGAAGCAACTGCTTTCTATCCCTGTCGATCACACGTTCTCTCAGTCTCTGTGTCGGCTCCGTTCAGACCAGACAAGTTTAAGCGGGCGCGCAATGGATTATGGTTATTGTAGTTAATTACCACGCTTTCTGCACTAAACTATGTAGAACATTGGCCTGTTGGAAACGACAACTCCCTACTACATCGCAGTTCAGGTTTCATCTGATTTATCTCTACAGAACCTGCACATCGAGCTCACCGAACAAAAACAAAATGGAATTAAAATTATTGAACCAACGTCTGTACAATTAGTTGTTTAAAAAATTCAAAAATAACTGACATTTCAGTTAATCACTCAGAACTATAAGGAAGTGTATCACATTATTGATGTAAAACGATAAAATAAATTATTCTGCTTTACTACATGCCATTAAATTAATGGTTTGTTCCCTGAGAATTACTAAACTCTATTAGCCTATTGGTTAGCAAACATAAAACAGTCTTATTCCTAAGTGGGAGACATACATCTTGCTTGGCGAGCCAGTTTTCTAGCCCATTCCCATCTGGGAAGAAGGGATCGTTGGCTCCAGTCTCTCCATACTGGAACAGGATCCCCAGAAGATCCACTCCGTCCATATCAGGAAGATCCTCAGTGACTGACATCTGGGAAAACAGAATCAGCAATGTCACCATTACAATCAGACAATCAGGAAATATAAGACTTTGGTTTGGGGGCAGGTCCAGTTCAATGATGTGTGATAAGAGAATTGTGACTGAACTCATTCTTGTTAAAATAAAAGGCAAATATATTGCAATATCCTACCCAATAACTATCTTTAATTTTAAATTCTCTAACATGTAAATTCTGGACATGAGTTATTCCGGAGAGAGACTAAAGTGAGAGTTGACACCAGTCACTAGTGTTCAGCAGCCCCCACCCAGCATACAGCTGCGCACTCCCATCAATGACCTCATTCTTTACATCGCCCCGCCCACTTCCCCTTTGTCACGAGACGCAACAAAACAAGCCAGTCTACTGCGGCGTTCATATGTAATTCGGAACTAAGAAACTCGAAAAGGTCCGACTTGCTGATTCGTTGAACGCGGCAGGCGAATAATACAACCAGTTAGCAAGTCGGAGATTTACGAGTTTCCTCATTCAGACCAGTACATGAACGCGGCATAAAATGTTCGTGATAAAATTGCACTTCAAATCTGGATAAATTGCTCGCCTTTGATATGAGCTGCTGCTGTGAAAAATCTCACAAAGAAATGTAAACCAGTTTGTGCTCAGTAGGCCGAGGGTTAGTTAGCAAGCTAGCTAGGTAACGTTAGCCAGATACATTGTTGCCAGCCTAGTTTATCTCGCTAGCATAGAAACATGATGTACTGACAGTGCAGACACAAGGGTTAGTAGGTAGGCCCGGGGCCCATCAGATGTTCCTGGTTAGGCTAGTTAGTTAGCTAATCAAGAGTTGCTTGCCAAAGCAACATATGCTGCATATGTTGACAAATTTGACAAATAACTGAACATAACATTTCCATAATATATAATCGATGGTCATAAACGTTAGTAACGTGCCAACACGACAGATGAATCTGCAAATATTGCTGAGGGCGTGGTCGTTGTTGTAAGTGTTCGTTTATTCCTAAAATAAATAGCATTCATTTATCATACCTCAAATATACGTACCTTTCTCAGTATACTGCCTGACAAGTTAGAATAGCATTCGAGTGAGTCAGTGCAGCTGTTTTCGTTGTCTATTCGCCGTTACTGTCTGTGAGGTCTCGTAGAGTACACTCTCAAGTATGGCTACTCTCTTCCTGATGAAATCACCTTGCAGTTCCAACAAGACAGAAATAGCGTCATCACGTATTGACGAGTCAGCATGCGTGATATTTGTCCATTGTGGGAAATGTAGTACAGTGTGTGCAATACAGTATGATTACAGTACAGATTCAAGCTATACTAAACCATGAGTCAAAGGCATCACAGATGGACGAAGTGTACTGGTTGTGAAAATGTATTGTTTATAGGATATAATGGCATTTTCTCTCATACGTACATCTTTGATATTTTTGTTTCTTCAGAAAATATTGAGCTTTATGGAGACATACTGAGATGAGGGCACACCAAAGCCTATTCCCCCTCAGGAGACTGAAAAGATTTGGCATGGGTCCCCAGATCCTCAAAAGGTTCTACAGCTGCATCATCGAGAGCATTCTGACTGGTTGCATCACTGCCTGGTATGGCAACTGCTTGGCCTCTGTCCGCAAGGCACTACAGAGGGTAGTGCGTACGGCCCAGTACATCACTGGGGCCAAGCTTCCTGCCATCCATGATCTCTATATCAGGCGGTGTCAGAGGAAGTCCCTAAAAATTGTCAAAGACTCCAGCCACCCTAGTCATAGACTGTTCTCTCTGCTACCGCACGGCAAGCGGTACAGGAGAACCAAGTCTAAGTCCAAAAGGCTTCTTAACAGCTTCTACCCCCAAGCCATAAGACTCCTGAACAGCTAATCAAAGGGCTACCCAGACCCCTTTTTTACGCTGCTGCTACTCTCTGTTTATAATCTATGCATAGTCACTTTAACTCTACCTACATGTACATATTACCTCAATTACCTTGACTAACCGGTGGCCCCTGTAGATAGCCTTGCTATTGTTATTTTACTGCTGCTGTTTAATTATTTGTTACTTTTATTTTCTATTTATCTTTTTTTTTAAATTAACTTCTTAAAGCATTGTTGGTTAAGGGCTTGTAAGTAAGCATTTCACTGTAAGGTCTACACCTGTTGTATTCGGCGCATGTGACAAATACAATTTGATTTGATACTGTACATTAGGCAAACGCATCATGCCCCCCTCAGTTTCATCCACAGCTTAGAGTCGACATACGCCGATATAAGCCTGATGTGTAGGCTAGTTACTGTTTCTTATCAGATACAGTCACCATTTATTGTCCATAATATAAACCCATTAACCCTAGACGAGAAAAATACGTTGACGTGAAGTTTATCGAAACATTACAGGACAGCAAACAAAGTATTTCAGCATTTGATTTAATCTTTTTAAAATGTGTTTTGGGCAGTATATGGCATCATAACAATTGAAAATCAAATTATTGGCATTGACAGGTAAGGTGTACAAATAACTGTCAACCCAACCAGGCAAATAAGGCCAATGTGTTCCTTTCAACCAGTTACCTGCTGATATCTAGCCTGGTCCCAGATCTGTTTGTGCTCTTGCCAACTCCATTTCTTATTGTCAAGCCAAACATGTGTTTCATGACAATGAGTGACAAGGAGTTAGCATGATAGCACAAAAAACAAAAACAGACGGGCTCTCAGGCTAAGAGATATCAATAGACATCCCAAACCCAGTTAACTAATGAAGGGCTTGATGATTAGGTAACCATTTGAATCAGCGGTGCTAGTTCTGAAATACATCAAAGAAGTGGACTGGCTGGGGGTACTCAAGGAGAGGTTTGGGAAGGACTGTGATAGCATATCATATGCAAAATGAATAAAAATAACATGCATTTATGAAATAGGAGATGAAAACAATGTCTAGAATCATGATGTCATGTAACTGGAAAGAAAAAACAAATGTCTCTCAAAAACAGTGCAATAAAACATTCGAGACATAATCACCTCCTGATTTCTAATTCAAATCATCACATTCTTCATTCTCATTAGCCTGGATGCTTGACTCTTTCTGCATTCCACAAAGCTACATCTGGTTTTTACCAAGCCTCAGTCGCTTCAGGTTGTGATTGTAACACCAGAGTTGTAGGATTTATTGCTGCATGAGGTCATATGAATATACGTATGCGATAACAGTATGTCACTTTGGAGAAAAGCGTCTGCTGGATGACCGTATGTACAATTTTTGCCTTGTCTGGTAAGATAAAGTTGAAAAAGACAGGCACCCAGGCTAAAGTATATTCTCACAGAGACTGATTTAAAAATAAGAAAAATCCTAACGTCAATCCCAACTTTAGGATTTTCTTATCTGCGGTGAACATTTTGCCGATAAACAAGTTGTACTGATTTAAAATTCACCACCTCATTCCTCATTCACAGTCACATAAATGTTTAGTGATTGACAAAAAAACTACAACAAAGTTCAACTATAGGAGAGAAGGCTTTTCATCACAGAATCACACAGAGCTTGGAGGTGTGCCGTAAGCTGTGGTACGCCTTTAGCCGGTCCTTTTTACTCATGCTGGCCCCGACCACATGCGTAACCACAGGCATGCTCTCCACCGCCCGCCTCTTGTGCGCACGGTGCAACAGAATCCTATAAACGCCCGTAACAGAACTCCTACAGTCCTTCCCATGATTATTTAAAATATGCTCCGGGGTGATCCCTAGTATCTCCAGTGCCTCCCTCACCTCCGCCTCATCCTCCTCCAACTCTGAAGGCGTGCTCTCGGCCAGATAGGACGGGTCCAGTTTAAAGGGCTCCATGGCCCGGGGGAAGTCTATAGGCAGCAGCCACTCACAGCCCATCATCTGCTCCACACTGCAGCGGTCTGAGGGCTGGGGCTGGAGGATGCCTCTGATCAGCCTCTGGCAGGGCTCCTGTACCCAGGAGGGCAGCACATAGGCCCCCTCCAGGATGCAGCGCTTCAGTTTGGCCACCGTGTCCGCCCTGAAGGGCATGGTTCCTGTCACCATGAAGAACAGCATGACACCCAGGGCCCAGATGTCTACGAAGACGCCCAGGTAGTGTTCGTCCCGGAAGAGTTCAGGCGCGGCGTAGGGCGGGGAGCCGCAGAAGGTGTTGAGGGTCTCGTCGCGGCGGCTCAGCGTGCTGAAGCCGAAGTCTCCCACCTTGACGCAGGTACTGCAGGTGTAGAACACGTTCTCTGCCTTCAGGTCACGGTGGATGATGCTGTTGTCATGCTGTGGGGCAGGTCAAAGACTTATCTGGTTAACATACCGATATGCACCTTAAATACATCTCATACTCTTTAAATTACATTTAATCTTGCACAACGGAAAAGAAAAGAGACTGCATAATATTTCTTTGGGTGGGCCCTGATGATTACACTGAAAAGTGTATGTAAGCAGGACTTGGGCCATACCATGTGTTTGACAGCCGAGAGGATCTGAGAGAAGACGATCTTGCTGTCGATGTCCGACAGTTTCCCCTCCATGCTAATCTTGGTGTAGAGCTCTCCTCCACCAGCATACTCCATCACCAGGTGTAACCGTGACAACGTCTCCACCACCTGTCACCCGGCAGGAAGGCAGAGAGAGGATGGTCAAGTTGTCTCCTGATAAACTCTGTTTAAGTGATGATGATCTTGGCTTCTGATAACTGATGATCTTGGCTTCTGACCAGGCTCTGTGTAACTCATTCCTTATCAACAGTGTGTATGTGTGTGTGTGTGTGTGTGTCCGACCTCGTAGAGACGTATGATGTTGGGGTGGTGCAGTCTCTCCATGCTGGAGATCTCTCTGGACAGTAGCCTCTGGGTCTTCTGGTCCAGCTTGGTCTTATCCAGGATCTTAATGGCCACCTTGTCTGAAGGAGAAACGACAGAGGGACAAAGTTAGTCCCAAAAAGAGGTTGAGAGAAGGAGTAAGGCTATTTTAGCTTTTGGTGTTTTATTCTCTATTGAAAAGACTGTGCAATACTTTGTCAATGTCAACACACACTTCATTCACCTCTTCCCAGCTGCCCACTGCATTGAGAATAGGAAACGCTGTCACCACCGATAAACCCACAATAATTGAGAATTTCAATAAGCATTTTTCTACGGCTGGCCATGCTTTCCACCTGGCTACCCCTACCCCGGTCAACAGCCCTGCACCCCCCTCAGTAACTCGCCAAAGCCTCCCCAATTTCTCCTTCTCCCAAATCCAGTTAGCTGATGATCTGAAAGAGCTGCGAAAATCTGGACCCCTACAAATCAGCCGGGCTAGACAATCTGGAACCTTTCTTTTTTAAATTATCTGCCGAAATTGTTGCAACCCCTATTACTAGCCTGTTCAACCTCTCTTTCGTGACGTCTGAGATTCCCAAAGACTGGAAAGCAGCTGTGGTCATCCCTCTTCAAAGGGGAGACACTCTTGACCCAAACTGCTACAGACCTATATCTATCCTACCCTGCCTTTCTAAGGTCTTTGAAAGCCAAGTTAACAAACAAATTACCAACCATTTCGAATCCCATCGTACCTTCTCTGCTATGCAATCTGGTTTCAGGGCTGGTCATGGGTGCACCTCAGCCACGCTCAAGGTCCTAAATGACATCATAACCGCCATCGATAAGAGACATTATTGTTCAGCCGTTTTCATTGATCTGGCCAAGGCTTTCGACTCTGTCAATCATCACATCCTTATCGGCAGACTCGACAGCCTTGGTTTCTCAAATGACTGCCTCGCATGGTTCACCAATTACTTCTCTGATAGAGTTTAGTGTGTCAAATCAGAGGGCCTTTGGCAGTCTCTATGGGGGTGCCACAGGGTTCAATTCTTGGGCCGACTCTCTTCTCTGTATACATCAATTATGTCGCTCTTGCTGCAGAGGAGTCTCTGATTCACCTGTACGCAGACGACACCATTCTGTATACTTCTGGCCCCTCTTTTGACACTGTGTTAACTACCCTCCAGACGAGCTTCAATGCCATACAACTCTCCTTCCGTGGCCTACAATTGCTCTTAAACGCAAGTAAAACTAAATGCATGCTCTTCAACCGATCGCTGTTCAAGATTTCCTGTCCCCCCGTCCCAGCATCACTACTCTGGACGGTTCTGTCTTAGATTATGTGGACAACTACAAATACCTAGGTGTCTGGTTAGACTGTAAACTCTCCTTACAGACTCACATCAAACATCTCCAATCTAAACTTAAATCTAGAATTGGCTTCCTATTTCGCAAACAAAGCTTCCTTCACTCATGCTGCCAAACATACCCTCGTAAAACTGACCATCCTACCGATCCTCGACTTCGGTGATGTCATTTACAAAATAGCCTCCAATACTCTACTCAACAAATTGGATGCAGTCTATCACAGTGCCATCCGTTTTGTTACCAAAGCCCCATATACCACCCACCACTGCGACCTGTACGCTCTCGTAGGCTGGCCTTCGCTTTACACTCGTCGCCGTATCCAGATCTCGTCGCCCAGATCCTGATTTACACTTGTGGCAAGAGGATGTGCTTTACAGCGATCTAACCAAAGCGATCCAAAACGCATAGCTAGCTAGCCTATCCAAAGGCGAGTATCTGCTGATTTTTCCTCTTGTCGAAGTAGCTTGCTTGTACTGCAGCATTGGCCATCAGTGTGCGCTTGGTGCTAGCTTCCTTTACTGCAGGAATCAGGAGAACCAGCAGGAGGAGCTAGAGGAGTTGATTGAATATGAGCCAGTCAATGTTGTGGATGTAAGTCCTGAGATGAGGCACGGGAGGAGCAGGATAATGTTGACTTTAACTTTGTGGAACAACTGACCATTGAAAACCTCAAGGGCATCTGATGTCTGGGGTTCAGCTCATTCCGTAGTATCCCAGCCTTCTCCTTTACCTCCATGGCTATAATTTACTGAACAGGATTACATACAACACTCCGCATGGTGCCTGGCAACACAGAAAACAAATCGCAAACTTCCTAACTAAATGTCACACTGCTGGGAGTCTCCACCCATTATCTTGGGGGCGCACCAGAGCAAGCAGCTAAAGCCTATGACTGTCTCTGGGACCAAATCCCAGAACGTAGCTTTAAAAGAGCTGTAGAAGCCTAGACAAATCTGAAAACATTTAGATATAGGCTTATGTTATTGTCTTTCTTGTATGCTATTGTTTATTGTCAATTTTCTCTGACTGAGGCAACTAACTAATTTGTTAGAGAGCTTGATTTTCATGGAAACCCATTTTCTTGATTGTTGCCTATTCCAAAACAATCAATTATAAGTATTACTCATTTCAACAAGAACATTACTTTCTTGAAAAGTCGTATTCGACTACTGATGAGAGGACAGGACAGAGCAGAAATAACCAAACGGAAATTATGATCACACATACTGTGTAGGTTGTAGAGAACAAAAAGAACGTGAAAACATCCAATTGAACCCATTTAGGAGAGGGGTGAAGCTGGTTCAGATTTTGGCTTTGTGGAGAGCAAGCTGATGTTAGATCTGTGCCTAAGGGCAACCTCTACCAGTAGAACCTCCTCAGAGGAGGAAAGGGAGGACCATCCTCCTCAGTGAATTTCATAAACATTTAAATAGTGAAACAATAAAAAAGTTATCCTTCTTAGAAAAGAACAAAAGTATGTGGACACCCCTTCAAATTAGTAGATTCGGCTATTTCAGCCACACCAGTTGCTGCCTGGTGTATAAAATCGAGCACACAGCCATGCAATCTCCATAGACAAACATTGGCAGTAGAATGACCTTACTGAAGTGCTCAGTGACTTTCAACGTGGCACCGTCATAGAATGCCACCTTTCCAACCAGTCAGTTCGTCAAATTTATGCCCTACTAGAGCTGCCTCGGTCAACTGTGCTGCAATTGTGAAGTGGAAACGTCAAAGAGCAACTACGGCTCAGCCGCGAAGTGGTAGGCCACACATGCTCACAGAACGGGACCGCCGAGTGCTGAAGCACGTAGTGTGTACAAACGAGCAAACATACTATTTGTATGTGGCTTCTATGAAAGTGAACTGTGTTTGCGGTGATCAGGTGTGTATTCATTCTGCCAACTCTGTTGATGAACTTTTCTTAAACAGAAGCAAACAGAACAAAACGGGGATAACATACCTGTAGCACCCATACTTGATATAAATAGCATTAATTAATTAATAATATAAAGAAATAAACAAAGACCTTGGCTAATAGGGTATGGAAAAGTCCCTAAGCGGTGTGATGGTGCTGCTTTGACATGCATAATTAATTAAGACTGGTATTAGTCTCTCTTTCTGCTCTGCCACAGCTTTCAGTGACAGCCTTTAAAAATGCCCCGGAGCTCATTTTGCTTTGTCGGACTAAGCAAGAAATACCACACACGCACACACTCACTCACTCACTCAAACACACTACAGTCTTTGATGAAGCATGCAGCAATTCCAGCCGTCGCTAGGGAAACACAAGATCTCTAATCAATCCATCTTTTCAAGGGCAGCAGCCAGGCTGTCTCTCTGTGGCTGATTCAGACCACAGGCCCAAATCACTGGCTCATTAGCAAACAGCTATCTAAGGATACGTATTATTAGCTCATTGATGAAAACAGCTAGTCAGTCATCACTGCGGTTTGAGATTCTGCTGGAGCAGAGGAGCTGGGATTTTCCAAGAACTATTCAACTCAAGCCAGCAAATTTAGATTGGCGAGGCCTAAATATCTTCTCACTTTTACTGGTCAATGAATTGAATAATTTAAAGATTCAAAGATTTGGTGAGCATCTACAGAACAGCAGGGCTGTGTCTGTTATGTTAAACATCAGTTTGCTGCTTGGCAGGGGTCTTCCTTACCGTTGGTGAGGGCGTGGATCCCCAGTTTGACATGGGAGAAGTTTCCACAGCCGATCTCCCCGCGGACCTTGTAGAAGCCGATACGTCGGCCCACTGTGAGCTCACGGACAACCCTGTCAGTAGGGTTACCAGAGGGATTGGCAAATAATCATCATTAACAAATGATCCAGAAAAACAATACATGAATAATGATTTTCTTTCTTGTTGTTTTCTAAGAGAGCGTTGGGCGTCCTGGTTCTACCTGTCGTCCTGGCACATGTCGAGGTTGAGCCTCTCCAGGGGGGTGAGTTGGCGGGCAGGGACCCCCTCATCATCTGTAGCGATGTCCGAGCTGTCCTGACGGCTCCAGCGGGCATATCTCCTGTCCTGACCGCCTGTACTCCCAGCCCCAGACCGCCTGGAGCTCCCTACCGTAGCCCCAGCAGGGCCCACCCCAGAGGGGCACACGGCCGTCATCCTACCCAGGATGCCTAGTATGGGGGTAGCTCATGGCTGGAGGGGGTTCTGATGCAAGGCACCACCTGTGGGTGAACACACAGAACAGAACGTTATCATGAGGAAAATACCCAAAGCCCTGTTCAATCCAGCCTATAAAACCCATTTTCTGGGCTGAAAAAACACACTTATTTTATTTTATTCATGATCTCACCAAAACCATATTAAAAGCGAAGAGCAACGTGTGAATCTCACCTTTATACATAGGGTCCATGTTGAGAACTTCACCGAATGTCCAGACGACCACAGATCTAAGCCAGCGAGACAAAACAGAGGCTACTATTCTATTCCTCAAGTGCGTCTCTCCAGACCTTCGATGGGCTGTAGTTTGAACACTCCCTTAACCAAGGCGGTTGATGACAGTTTCTGACCCGTAGCTCAAGGAAGTTAACCCCAGACCGTTTGTAATCCCAACTTGTTGTTCTAGATCATTCTTTGAAACAGAGGATGGCTTAGAGTGAACAACAGTTCACCTCAGTCTGCTGGCTCTCTCATTAGTGCAGCTGCGTTTTAATTGGCTCTTTGATTCTCTGAGATATAAATAGCCCACAGGTGGTGGAGGAGGGGGGAGGGAAGAAAGGAATATGGCTGACGTTAAAGTGCTGCCATGGGGTACTTCCTTGAACGCCCCACAAAGTTGTCCATCTCTTGGGGCGGCAGATAGCCTAGTGGTTAGAGCATTGGGCCAACAACCGAAAGGTTGTTGGATTGAATCCCTCAGCTGACAAGGTCAAAATCTGTTGTTCTGCCCCTGAACAAGGCACTGTTCCCTGGTAGGCTGTCATTGTAAATAAGAATTTGTTCTTAATTAACTGACTTGCCTAGTTAAATAATGATTAAAAAATGTAATTGGAACAATGAACTCAGTTGAAAAATGAACTCTTTTCCCACTCTCTCGTCTCTTCTCTCTAAAACGCTGCTGTAGGGATTAATGAAGACAGTCGCTACATCTTTTAATCCCGGCTTTATTCATTGTGTGTGTGAACATGCGTGTGTGAGGGTAGTATACAGAATATGTGTACATACTTGTGGACAAGTGTTAATGTATGTCTGCTTACCTGTGTGAACACTCAAACACACTCACAAACTGATTAGAACATGTTTTGTTTTCAGGAGATGATTAGGTGTGTGTGTGTGTGTGTGTGTGTGTGTGTGTGTGTGTGTGTGTGCAGGCGCATTTGTGCACGTGTGTCTGTGCTAGTTCCTTCACACGTGTGTATCTGTGCGCGTGTGTGATTAGGTGATAACTACTTGTTCTGAAAGCTCTAACAATGTCCCTGGAGTAGAGGCGGCTTTATACTCATTAATACGTTTATTATGGATAAAAAGGGAAACAAGGTTTTCTAACCTAGCACTAACTCACTTAGCACCACTGTCATGTCCAAGGGTCTAACCTATGCTCATAGGGACATAGTTTCCCGGGACACAGATTAGCCTTCACAATTAAGAACTTTTAATTGAGATTCTCCATTGATAATGCTTTTTAGTCCAGGACTAGGCCTAATCTGTGTCCGGGAAATGCCAAACAGATTATAGGGCCTACTTTGTGATTATTAAGAGTGAATCACAACACACTTTTCTGCTGACGTTTCAGAGGGATGCATGCTATGTCACTAACAGACAGGGAGAAGGGGTGTAGAGAGAGAGAGAGGAAGAGAGAGAGAGAGAGAGAGAGCGAATGAGAGAGAGAGAAGAGAGAGAGAAGAGAGAGGAAGGGAGGGAGTAAAGAGGAGAAAGAGGGTTTGAATCTTTGAAGGTGAGCACACTTGCGTTCATCTGTCTGAGAACCCTCCCACACTATAATCACCTGTAATGCAGCATGATCCTCTCCATCATAGCAGAGGGTTAGGTCCTTTATCCCCAGCCCAACCACCAGACACACTACTGTTCTCACACAGCCACACTGCTCTCTAATCCGACACTGACGTATCTCAGACATGACCGGCCAATAGCCATCCACCATCACAGACAGACAAACGTCAACATAGGAGGGATGGCTGTGTATGCAGGTTTTCAGTCCAATCCTAGGCATTTGCTATCTAAATGTGCTTTTCCAGAATATACAACCATAGTACATCTCTACAAATACCTATTGGTCGATTCCGCAGCAATTACCAATCTAAATGTACATAATCATGATCTTATATAAACACCTCATTGAGACACATGATATCTCAAAACAGAATATCACTTGTTTTGTCAGGAGCTCCCCTATTCAATGTCCATTAAGGGGAAGCGGTGGAGGTGGAGCATAGCAAATCAAAGAGATTCCCCTTTGTGACCTCTCCCATCTGTCCAGCCTTCAAACACCTTTCTGCCTTCCTGTGTCTCTCTAGCATGAATATCTAACCATTGATCTGAGGCCGACTAAAAGGACTCGCCAAGAGAGAAGAGGGCTCCGCTTTTACAGCACAAAGGGAACACTGCTCTGCAAAGTATAATTCTGCTATAACAAGCATTTCACTGCACCTGCTATAACATCTGCTAAACTGCGTACGCGACCAATAAACTTTGATATTAGCCATTTATGTGCCGACGCGCACACACACACACACACACACACACACACACTGGAAAGGTGTTGTTTATGAATTGTAACTGGCAGCTGAAACACCTGAGAGTACAAGGTACCTAAAAGGTGGCCTCAGTAAATCAATGTGCTCCCGAGTGGTGCAGTGGTCTAAGGTGTTTAGGGTCAGGTTGGCAACTCCACCTGGTTGCTTGGCAATGGACAGTGTGCATCTCTATTCTGGATTAGGTATTAACTGGTGAATGTGAAGAGAGAGCAGAGCACTGTGTTCACAATTACACATTGCTTCATTGAGTTTAATCACACACACCACAGGAGGTTGGTGGCACCTTAATTGGGGAGGATGGGCTCGTGGTAATGGCTGGAGCGGAACAGGTGGAATGGTATCAAATACAGCAAACACATGGTTGGATGCCATTCCATTTGCTCCATTCCAGCCATTATTATGAGCCGCTAAATTACGCTACCTTTCTGTATGGTTCAGGCGACATCAAATTAGATCTACATGGTAAAATACTTATTCACCAGCCTGTAAAAGAGATTCAACTCACCAGTCAAATTGCAGCAGACAGTGGCTACGGATCCATTAGGATGGTTAGTGGTGGAGGGCTGGTCTAAGCTCTGGTGATGGTCTTCGTTTACTCTGCAATAACAATGGCGAAAACTATAACGGAAGAATTCATCCACAACACGTAACGCAGATCTGAAGTGCACTCCACTCTCCCTACATGTAGGCTACCAGTCGTATGAGAGGATGTCCTTTCCTTGAGAGAGGCACTGGTACCGCAGCTCACAACACCAGGTAGCTACGGGGAAATGCTTTCTACGAAAGGGATCCTCCTCTTCCTTTCACTAAAACTCTCTCTCACTCTCTCTCTCTCTCACTTTCTCTCCCACTGTCTTTTTCCTCTCTCTCTGAAGTCTCTCTCTTAGTCTTGGTCTGCTTGTGTGTGTCTGTAATTTTCTCTCTCTTTTACACACACACACACACACACACACACACACACACACACACACACACACACACACACACACACACACACACACACAGCGAGAGAGAGGGAGGGAGGGAGCGAGAGAGAGCGCTCTGGCCACACAAAGCTCCCCTGTGTGATAATTGAGATGTGCGGTTGTGGAGAATAAAGAGCTGAGCGGTGAAAGGACAGGGACAATAGCGGCTGTGGGCCTTAGTAACAGAGAGACAGGCCTCTCTAGAATCTGTGGGACAAACATTTCACATTTCCAAAAAGGACTGACCCAAATCTCCCCACTGCTATAACCCCTCTTGTGCATTTACACACACAGGGGCAGACTGGGACCAGAAATTGGCTCTGGCATTTCCCACAAGCTGGCCCATTTTATTCTTTGAGATAATAATAATTTTGCGAGAGAAAAAAAAGTCAGACAGACACACTAGGCTAACAATGGACTAGCCCATCTGGCATTTGCCCGAAATGCCAAATCACCAGTCCGCCCCTGCACACACATACCACACACACACACACACACACAATGTTCTAATGCCCACCCCCTTGCTCTGAATCATGGAGCCAAAGAAACATAATCTGGGCATTTCTATTGGCCTGGTTAGGTACACGAGGCATGGGCTGCTTTAAAAGCACACATGGGATGTGATCAGTGCTGTTTTTACAGCTTGGCAACAAACCATCACATACCCTTTGTTAATAGGTTTTGTAAAAGTGGCCAAGTAAAGACAAATAGCCTATACCTGGTATACATAGTCAGAAACTACAGTAAATGGTAATAATGTGTTTACATAATAATAACCTCATTACTTTTGTTATACTTGTCAAGGCTCAGGAGAAGACCCAGGTGCAGACAGTTTTGAAGTAACAAAAGTTTATTACATAAGAGGGGCAGGCAAACGACAGGTCAGTAGTCCAGAGCAGAGTCCGAAAGGTACAGAACGGCAGGCAGGCTCAGGGTCAGGGCAGGCAGAACGGTCAACAACAGGAAAGCTAGAAAACAGGAACTAGAGACAGAAAGGAGCATGGGAAAAAACGCTGGTAGGCTTGACGAAACAAAACGAACTGGCAACAGACAAACAGAGAACACTGGGGATAATGAGGAAGATGGGCGACACCTGGAGGGGGGTGGAGACAAGCACAAAGACAGGTGAACCAGATCAGGGTGTGACAATACTGGCACTACCAGGCTTGAACTTAGTCTCAGAAAGTGTCCATCACACAATAAGGTAAATGACAGACTGTAAAATTAAGCATTACTGACAAATGAACATGGAGATATAATGCATTTGGAAAGTATTCGGACCCCTTGACTTTTTCCACATTTTGTTATGTTACAGCCTTATTCTCTAAATGGATTAAATTGTTTTTTCCCCTCATCAATCTACACACAATACAAAGCAAAAACAGGTTTTTAGAAAGTTTTGCTAATTTATTAAAATAAAAACTGAAATATCACATTTACATAAGTATTCAGAACCTTTACTCTGTACTTTGTTGAAGCACCTTTGGTAGCGATTACAGCCTTGTATCTTCTTGGGTATGACGCTACAATCTTGGCACACCTGTATTTTGGGAGTTTCTCCCATTCTTTTATGCAGATCCTCTCAAGCCCTGTCAGGCTGGATGGAGAGCGTCGTTGCAGAGCTATTTTCAGGTCTCTCCAGAGATGTTCGCTTGGGTTCAAGTCCGGGCTCTGGCTGGGCCACTCAAGGACATTCAGAGAAGCCACTCCACTCCCAAAGCCACTCCTGCGTTGTCTTGGCTGTGTGCAAAGGGTTGTCGTCCTGTTGGAGAGGGACCTTCACCCCAGTCTGATGTCCTGAACGCTCTGGAGAACGTTTTCATCAAGGATCTCTCTGTACGTTGCTCTGTTCATCTTTCCCTCGATCCTGACTAGTCTCCCAGTCCCTGCCGCTGAAAAACATCTCCACAGCATTATGCTGCCACCACCATACTTCACCATAGGGATGGTGCCAGGTTTCCTCCAGAAATGACGCTTGGCATTCAGGCCAAATAGTTCAATCTTGGTTTCATCAGACCAGAGAATCTTGTTTCTCAGGGTCTGAGAGTCCTTATGTGCCTTTTAGCAAACTCCAAGCGGGCTGTCATGTGCCTGTTACTGAGGAGTGGCTTCCGTCAGGCCACTCTACCATAAAAGCCTGATGGGAGAACCTTCCAGAAGGACAACCAATCTCCAAAGAGGAACTCTGGAGCTCTGTCAGTGACCATCGGGTTCTTGGTTACCTCTTTGACCAAGGCCCTTCTCCCCCGATTGCGCAGTTTGGCTGGGCGGCCAGCTCTAGGAAGTGTCTTGGTGGTTCCAAAACGTCTTCCATTTAAGAATGATGGAGGCCACTGTGTTCTTGGGGACCTTCACTGCTGCAAACAGTTTTTGGTACCCTTCCCCAGATCTGTGCCTTGACACAACAATTCTCTACAGACAATTCCTTCGACCTCATGACTTGGTTTTTGCTCTGACATGCACTGTCAACTGTGGGACCTTATATAGACAGGTGTGTGCCTTTCCAAATCATGTCCAATCAATTGAATTTACCACAGGTGGACTCCAATCAACTTTAGCAAAGGGTCTCATAGCAAAGGGTCTGAATACCGAAAGTAAATAAGGTATCTGTTTTTTTGTTTTTATAAATGAGCAAACATTTCTAAAAACCTGTTTCTGCTTTGTCATTAAGGGGTATTGTGTGTAGATTGATGTGGTTAAAAATATATATATTTTAGAATAAAGGCTGTAACGTAACAAAAGTGGAAAAAGTAAAGGAGTCTGAATACTTTCCGAATGCACTGTATAGCCTTGGCCTAGTAATCACTCATGGGCCTCCCCACCCTAAGAATGACCTTCTGTGAACACTAGGTGAAGAACAGACGATTCAAACAATAACCCAGCAGACTTGATTAGACCAATCATATAAAACACCTTCAGAAGGGAGAGGAGTTTGATTACGTAGACAGCATCAGCAATTTGTCGGTATAGGCATAACAACAATCAGGTGAACGAGAGAGAGAGAGAGGTTCATCTGATCAGAATAAGAACTCAACTTCAATCAGTGAACCCATAGAGGGACCACTGCTCACCAAGATCAAGTAGAGCTGGAAACAGATCAAAGAGCATCCTCCTTTGAGACTAGTTCTAAATAGATCTACCTTATATAGTACAAGGTGTGTGTTTTATGCCTTGTTTGTGATGGGAGATAAAGGAAGCTGTATGAGGAGTGACTTCCAGGTCACGCACACACATCCCCGGCTGTCTGATGAAGTTACCATGACACTGTACAGAGGGAGAGAGGTGTTTTTACACTGCTGTAAGCACTCCTGGGAACACATAAACACCAACTAAAATGATTGCTTGGACGAGGTATCACCAGTGGCTCATTGATTGTACCAACTCACTGGGCAAGTGCTATCCTATCCATGCCACATCAACAGAAACGGTAGAGGACAGTGTTAGGTCGAGAACAGTCCCAGGTCAGTGAGAACAGAGTGAATTATAAGATGATATTCTACATTACATTTAGCCTACACCTGTTCTATTCAACTCTACGGTCTCTACATCCTAATGAATCTCTTTGGTATATATTTTTCTTTGTGAGCATTAGGCAATGACTTACAAAATAGAAAAAAGAAAAAGTGTGAAGAAGTTATGAGGTGCCTTGACCAGTGACAAGAGCCATTTCCGCTGCATTGTATCTCAATAATCTATTCGCTTTCTTCTATTCTCTAATCTGAACACTTCAAAGCAGCTTTTATCTTATAAAATCTGATTAATGTGTAATGTGCTCCGAGTGATGGAGCATCAAAGGCAAAGGAAACAGACAGTCTGTCTAACAGCCACACAACAGTAGGCGCCCCACATTTGAGTGTTTATAGAATTGTAATGGAAGGGGTCAGAATAATATTTTTAGCCCTCAGACCTAACCACTAAGCATTAGCCCAATGGGATAAGGCATTCTTGAATTTCTCAGACGACCCAGGTTTGATAGCAGGTTAGTTGCGAAATCTGTTTTTACATTACAGGGGGAGCATGGTATAAAGACCTCACAACTAATTTACCCTATCCATTCTGCGAAACTAGGCAGCTTTGACTCAGGTATTCCATGCATCATTCTTGACACATCACACACACACACACACACACACACAGAGAGAGAGAGACACACACACAGACACAAACACACTCGCACACCTGTGTGTGGTCTCCCTCCACATTGGTGCTTCAGTCTCTAAACATGCTATTACATGACTTTGACTTCTTGCTCAATTCCCAGTAGCCTATAGCCAACCTCTGCCAATTGAATCTGTCCGCGAGAGAGTACTGCCCACTATGCTACCCCTAGACGCTGCTCATATGATCGATCTCTTGAATTAATAATAGGCCAAAAGTGTTCCTATGAGTTTCAGTGATGGTCACAACATGTAATGTACCTGGACTGTTTCAACCACAGCCACAAGGTAGCCTAAACGTGACAATGAAACGACATCAAGGAAGTGGCAGCCCGAACAGAACATCTTGACACAGGGTAGGCTACAAGAACATTCAGGACGTCAGAGGCGGCGTCACCTACACATAAGCATCGTGAGACTGCAGCCATTCAGCAGAATATTGCTATTCATTTTACTTGGACAACCTGTCAGCTATGCACAACACATGAAACACCCATGTCGCCTTACCTTTCTGTATTACATGCAGACGCCGACTCAACGAGCAAAATTGCCGAAAGAATATATTTTACCCTGTAGTGTTGTCACTGATTGCTATTGCTCCTTTGCTTCGCAACCAGCCAGCTTGCGACAGAGGGAATCCCTTTGAGTGACAGTTTCTTTGTCGAATTAGGTACGGCATGGTGTGTTACCTGTGCTCTCTTTAGCCAATGGGAACTGTGCATAAACGTGTTTGATGGACTTGGCTAGAGTCCATGGGCATAGATAAAGGATTCGTTCAGCACCACTTCTTTCTGCAAGCGGATCAATTGTTGGTTCAAACAGGAGGGGGAGAGGGGAAATCCCTGTCTTGTGCCCCTTTCTAAAGACATTTCATCAGGTAATGTATTATATGTGTAAATTTTTGCTTTAGGACATTTATATCATATTTTTATTAAACATTTTATTTCAGCTGGAAAGTTGACAGCTTCCAAAGTTTTGAATATAAAAGGCCATTCAAGATGGTCGAAAGTCTTTACAGCATCAACAGCCATTATTGATACATCTCTATCTTTTTTGTTGTTAGATTGTATTAAACTGAAAACAAATAAAATTTCAAGCAAAATACCGTAAGTCCTATGTGAAAGCAGTATTGTAGTGTATTTGAGGTTAAAAAGGCTTCGGAAGTTTGTAATTTCCACTTACAGTAGAAATTTCAGACTTTATTTTCCCTTGTGAAAAATCTATCAACCCCATAAAAAATGTCCATTAATTATAATCCACTTAATAATTCACATTTCCTGTTGCTGCAGGATTATCTTCCAGCTGTAGCAAAGTGGCTCAAATTAAGATCCTACATCTGTACCTACTGTAAAATATTGTGGTGGCTCTTTGATGTTATGGGGCTATTTTGGTTTCACTCGTCCTGGGGCCAAAAAACCTGGTTGGCGCTGCCAGGAGGCTGAAACTTGGCTGCAAGTGTATCTTCCAGCACAACCCAAAGCACACATCAAAATTCACACAACAAATATGTTAATAGACCACAAAAAAACAACTTTTTGCAATGGTCATCTGTCTCCGGACTCAGTCCCGTGTAATCGGTGTGAAATGGCTAGCTAGTTAGCGGTGTGCTCTAGAAACGTTTCAACCGGTGACACCATTTACTCTGAGACCTCGAAGTAGTTGTTTCCCCTTGGCTCTGCAAAGGCTGTGGCTATTGTGGAGCGATGGCTAACGATGCTTCGATGGGTGACTGTTGTCGGTGTGTGCTAGAGGATTCCAAGTTCAAGCCCTGGTTGGGATGAGAAGAGGGACAGGAGCAGTACTGTTACATAGTTCAGCATTTTTCTAATTTATTTGATAGTCTTGTTTATCAACGGTGACAATAATTTTGGACCTGACTAGCTTTTCACAAAACAAATGTGCAGGTTACCAAAAATGTGACAAAGTCTGCATCCTTTATCACTGTAAATAGTGGACTGGATGACCATCTTCATCTGTCTCATACGGTGGCTTACAGGCCTTCTTGTTAATGTCATTTCAGATGCTCCTGCAGTCACAGTGTAGCCCAGGAAACCCTCATTGGGCTCCCGTCTGTATGCTGCCCTCTCAAGGGCCTTCTGCTGTGGTGGCAAGAAGAGCACCAAACCAGTAACAGACAGCAACAGTGGTTGACAGTCAAAACCAATGTGGTTTAAATCAACCTTTTATTTACAAGCGTATATATATAAAACATTTTAAAATTGCATTTAGACCCAGCCGGTTTCTGTTCATTCTTGATGACTAGTAAACTAAACTTCCACTTCTCCGTCTGACACATTTGAAAGCGGCACATTTGAAAGCATTGTAAGAAATGTAATTGCAAAGTGTGGACACGTTTTGAGAATTCATATATGTATTGGATTTACACTCCCTCTTTATTGATCTGTACAAATAAAACAATACAATTATGAACATTTGTAAAATAAAAAACTAAACGTGTTAGCTTTTAATACTTTCTCACTTCTGTTTCTTAATAGCATAACTCATAACAGTGTCGTACATAAACCCCAGTGTCTTGTGGGAACAGGGCTGTGCTGCAGTCAGAACAGGAAAGAGGTAGACAAGCAGGGGAATTGGTAGGCAGAAAACATACGTACACTAACAGCCATGATCTTTTTATTAAAATATTAAAGCATTTATTTTTTTTATCAGTTAGGGCATGGGCACCATCAAAAACATGCTCTTTAGTCAAGTGCTGAATGATTTTTTGAACAAAACAGATCTGTGCTTCAGATGGATTCCAACTGTGGCAACAGCAGTGAGGCACATCATGAATATGTCTGCAGCTGTATGACAGTGAAACAGACTGTGCATTCCAATCAATAACTGGTGTCTGCTGGTGAAACCATTTCACGTAGTAGGGATCTTCATGGATTGCATATTGTCTTGGCAAATTTATTTTGATAATCTCAAATGTACATGCTAAAAAAAAAACTGAAAGAAAAAAAAGAAAAAGCTTTTGATTGGTCTGTGACAAAACCTTGAACAGGGTCAGTGTAAGTGCATTCAGCAGGTATATCTCTGCCACAGACACGCAGAGAGAAGACAGAGCCATGCTGACAGCAGGTTCTAAATAAATATAATCAAAAATGTGAGCAATTTCAAATACTTGTCTCTGTCCGTTACCCTATTTGTCAACAGGGTGAGGAGGTGGAGCTTTTCCAGTTTGACCATAACAAGCAGGCTCATCTCAAATAAAACCCTTTCCCTCATACTCTGCACTACTTCTGGTCAAAGCCAAGGTAGTGTATTTATGGGGAACAGGGTATGATTTTAGATCCTGCTTCATACATCCACAGTCTGTTGGGATTCCTCCTCCACCTTGATCTCAGAGTTCACCTGTCCCGCCGCCGACACCTGCACCAACCGAATCTCCACTCCTGCCTCCTTCAGTCTCTGCACGTCCTCCTCACACATCTCCGTCACCTCTTCCACCACCATGTCCGTCTCCTCCATGGCTACCACCTCGACGGGCTCCATGGTAACATGCTCCACCCTCATCCCGTCCTCCAGTAAGAGGGTCTCTCTCTCGCCTCCCTCCTCGTCCTCCTCCCCGGCCACTTCCTCTTGCGTTGCCATGGCACCGATGTCCAGTTCCTGGGTCATCAGCGTGTCGTCTGTGACACTGTGCAGCTCGCGGAGGTGTCGGCGCAGGTCGTGGGGCTGGGTGAACCAGATGTCACACATGGTGCAGTGGTTGGGCTTCTCTCCTGTGTGGGTTGTCAGGTGGTCTTTAAAAAGCTCCCAGCTGTTGAACACACTGCTGCACACCTAGAGAGAGAGATCATTTTAGAACCTCAGCAAGTGCACTAGTCAAGGGTGCGATAGGCACAACATCAGCACAAAAACAGAACATTTTGACTCCTGATTAAATCAGGAAAAAAAGACTGTTCTCTGTACCTGACATTCGTAGAGTTTTTTGCGTCCCTTCTTGGCCCCGGCGCCGTTTTGACAAGCAGCCATGTGACATTTCAATGTGCTGTTCCTGGCAAAGCGCTCATGGCAGTCTGGACACTCAAACGGCTTCTCACCTACACACAGGGACCAAAAAAATGAATTGCATCCAATGCATAACTCAGGAGATACTATTGAGGTGGTCGCATTCACATGAACAGGTCACACGGTCATCAATGCACAGGATCATACTCAGAGGAGAGACAAAAAGGTGTTGTTGAAGTGAAGTCTTGTTGATAAGTGCAATGAAGTGCTGTGGATGCCGTTTCAGCCTGCCCAGGAACTACAAATGAACACCAGCTATAGTTAACTCGGGCACTTTGACACAGATGAACTTGAACCCATAAGTCACGTGTCAAACTTGGAGGGCCGAGTGTCTGCGGGTTTTTACTCCACCCTTGTACGGGATTGATGAATCAAGGTCGCTAATTAGTAAGGAACTCCCCTCACCTGGTTGTCTGGATCTTAATTGAAAGGAAAAACCAAAAAATCCGCAGACACTTGGCCCTCCATGGAATGAGTTTGACACCCCTACCCTAAATGAATCCCTCTGGGTATTATCATTCTCACCGGTGTGTTTTCGTAAGTGCTCCTTGAAGTGTCCAAAGTGATCAAACTGCTTGTCACAGTAATCACACACGTGGATTTTCTTCTTCTGGGACTGGCTGCGTGACAGCTCCTCTGCCTCGTAATGTAACGTGTTCAGGTGCTGTTTCAGCGCCGCCTCCCGCATGTACGCCTTACCGCAGTGGCAACACACGTGCGGCTTGTCCAGGGTGGCCACGTGCGCGCGCATGTGCTGTTTGAGGTGGTAGTAGAGGCGGAAGCTGCGGTCACATTTGTTGCAGCGGAACATGTTGTCCAGCTGAGAGATCTGGACCTCGACCACCTCCAGGCCCTCAAGAGTCTTGGGAGCTGTCACTGTCTCCTCCTGATACGCCACCTCCTGGATCTCTCTCACACACACACACACACACACACACACACACACACACACACACACACACACACACACACACACACACACACACACAGAGAGAGAGAAAGATTGGAAATGTCACCAAAAGAATAGTCTCCATACAATATTAAAATTAATGCTTTGAATCAAGGTTGGTCACTGTCCAAGTGTGTGGCTTTTACATGCGCATTAGAGAGACAGAGTGCTTTGTTCACCTCCTCCAGTCCTTCCTTCTTCAGCACGTGCAGCATTGGCCCCCTCTGCTGGTACTTGCTGGTGATGTCAGCGAGCAGTGCCAGGGCCGAGTCGTCCGAGGCAGCCTGGGCGTTCCGAGCAGCATCCACCACCTCTTCCTCCATACCAGTCTCCTCCACCTCGATGGCCCCCTCCCCGATCTCCACCTCAATCTCCACCTGCAAGGACAGACTGGGGTCAGCACAGCAACACATATTAGGAGGAAAGGACAGAGGATTAGGGTGACGAGGAGGAGGATTTGGGGCACTTTTTAGAACTTTATGCAGGTCATAATTCTATGTCATAATAACTCAACCCTACTGTGTCATTGTAGACCTCTAACCTGCTCCCCCACCACTGACGGAAGAGTCTCTGTGATCACGCTAAAAGTCTCAGCTGGCTTCCTCTTTTTGGCCTTGCTTTTCCCCGCCACCAGGGCCTGGGACAGACTGAAGGGAGTGCCATCACTCATCCTATGGAGGCAGAGGGTTTTATTCCATCAAAGTGCTCTACGTTCAAATACACAGGGATAAAATATCAGTTAACAAAAAAAGATGACAACTAAACAAGACAACACCAAAAACGGACTAGCCTATATTGGTAGTAAGGGACTATAAGTTGCACGGGGCTATATTAGTAGTAAGGGGGTCCAGATGTTTTAATGGCAGGCTAACCTGTTGTTGAGGGCCTTGATGGCCTCCTGCATCTGGAGGTACTCTGCTGCCTTCCACACGTCATTGACCTCCTCTGGCCCATTGACGGCAAGTGTAGCCGTGTACGTAAACTCCATCAGTTGGCGGAAGGCTGAGTTACTCACTCCTGGAGAACAAACACAGAGGATTGATGGGTGCACCGGGTTAGCATGTGATAAGTCATAGTTATCAGAAGTGGATCTTGTTTTTTGCTTTTCTCAGGGGCTATAGAGCTCTTTCTGCTATTGTTCATTTTCTTGATTGATATGACAGTAAGACAGAGGATGTGTCATTGGTTCAGCAGTACCAGGGTTTCTGCGCCGGGCAACATGACCAAGAAGATTTTAATTTGCTGGCCAATAGAACACAGCATAGCGGTGGGTCCAATAGGGAAGTAAATGGAAATACATTTGCCAAAATTATATAATTACTCCTGTCTATATAGAAAGAAAATACTTAACCAGAAATCATGACTTAGCCAAAGAGGAATCGAGGATCATTATACTTTTTTTTTTTTATAGCTGTGGATTGTTTCAAAACACAAGCTTGTAGGTTTCAAAACACAAGCTCGTAGGTCTATGCCTATTTGGGAAGCCGGCAAGTTGAGCAGCACGTGTGGTAATAGGCCTAGCTGATTATTGAGTAGCGGCTGTCAGTGAAAAGCATCTAAAATATGTTTGAAGATAATGCGTCTTGAGTATAATTTTAAAATGTTGAGTCAAGAAGAAGAGGGGTGTGCGGCAAAGACACTGTATAGGCGACTCTCTCCAGAACGGCTTAGCCGTCTCCCGTCGATTCTGCCACATTTATTGTTTCATAGTGTGAATTGTTTTGCCTTAGATAATTTTTTGGATCAATTCCCCATTACATATGTCACCAGTAGTAAATGTACCGTTAATCCCCGCCATTTGGTTACATTCATTTCTGTTAATGCATGTATTAATTTGTCATTTATCGTTCTCATTCTCAGAGTGAAAACGTTGTTTGCAGAGTTCTCAACCTGCTACACCTGTGAGAAACAAGTTTTGGTTTATTTCATCACCATCATTCACGAGTTGTCAATTATTTTATTGTCTTTTGTTTTGGAGTGTTCCATGAGAACAATGAAATATAGGAAAATGTTATATATTTTTTAAACATCCATTGCGAATGATAATATACTAAAACTATAGTCCCTCACAGTAAGCTATTTGAAAAATCTCTACAACAATCTCCCCCTCAATAATCACCAATCCTCAGTGTGAAAGAGCAAAGGAAGTTATAGTCCTACTGCGGCATTAGCCTATAGGCTATGAGTTCCATGCGCTCATTTATTTAACCGCCAATGGACCAAGGGGTATCAATGTGTCTATATTGCAGAGGCTGGTGATCTCACATTAGTTGACTTAAAACAAAATAATAATAACATGATAATGCGCATATGAAAATCATAACTGGCACGCAGAACAGTAGAAATGGTAGGATCAATTGTAAGCATCCCCAAACTTGAAACTCACGCGCTGGCTATGAAGTCTTTATAAAATAATTGCCTCCACATTTCCATGGTCGGATTTTGCCGATTTGAAGCAATGCAAGATACTTTGAAGCAATGCAAGATAGGCCTCATAATAGGATATAAAACATTCAGGTTTCAAACAATTAAGTATGTTTTCAAAATGTATACTGCCTCCAGTTCACATTGTAAAGTGGTGGGTGACTCGCTGATAGCCTGCACTTGAATTGTGAAATGTGAGGCACGCTTTAATTACCAGCTGAGAAATAAAAATAGTAGCTCTTTTAAATCCTGCACCAAATTTTTAAAACACAATTGTATTTTGAATTGTTGTGCAATGAATGGCTTATAAAAGCATGTTTACTCCATGCAGCAACCAGCTGAGGAGCTGCAGGAGAAATACTGCTCAAAATAGACTATATGCTGTCCTCCTGTGATCGTTGTTTTGGATCAGATGCATGATGACTAATGAATAAAACACAGGCCAATTTAATTCCACTAAATTATGTAAATGAACCTATAAGCATGATGGTCAAATGTATTTCCATCGACTGATATTTCCATAAATGAATAAAAAGCATTATTTTGCACAATTTCTTTTTTCTCCCTGTCTTTTTGGCCGGCAACAGTTTATTTATTTTTATAGAAAATAAATTTATATATTAAAAAAAAAAATCGCTTTTGCCGGCTAACGGAAACCCTGAGAAATACACACCTTCAATCTCCACTAGTGGCTCCTGTGTGAAGTCCTGGAAGAACTTGTGGAAGAACTGACTGCATGCTGCCAACACTGCCTTATGAGCCCTGAACTGGTGCCCTACAGACCAGAGTAAGATGAGCCCATACATGGTACAGCACAGAACAGAATTACATTTAATACTTCATACAAAGTGGACACTTGTCTTGAACCCAATGATATTGAAACAGAAATTGTTTAATCTGAAGAAAATATACAATCTTAAACTGCACCTCCACTTTCTGCAATACAACAAGCATCATTGAGGATGAGCTTACCATCCACTATGAGAGTGATGTCTGTGAACTGGTCCAACTGTCTCTGTTCATTCAGTTTGTCCAGCATGACTTTATAGAGGGCTGGGAACTCACTGACACAATCCACCTCGCCCTCGTCTGCCATGGCTCTGACTCCCTCACCTGGGCACAAGGAAGAAATCCATGCAAAGACGGCACACTGTACAGATGATCACATCACCAGTAATGGTCTGTGTCTGTACAGTTACATGTGGGAAAACAGGTTTGTTAAATATGACCAACATGCTCACAGCATGATGGACAGTACTGTGATTTTAACATTTTGATTTCAATAACATTTTGTAGCCTAATGAATATACATTCATCATTATCTGCCAATGTGGGTTTATGTGAGGGTAAATAATGCTATGTTGGACTGATTTCTCAACATTACATTATCAATGATATCTGGGATCCTTGGGAAGTCCATAACCTAACCACTTAGCTACCTAACCACGTCCCAAGGATCCCAGGTAGTTCATGATGGTCCGTGCTATCATAAGGAATTTCGAGGGTAAAACGCGTCATTCTCATGTATTATCCAATAGAATAGTACCAATGCAAAGGAAAGAGGTCGAATTCAGCCAATCATGCGTTTGACAGCAAACGCTAATCGCATCAAATTGGCCAATGGCAATGGCAGACAGGTGCGCGCGTTCGACATTGCAGTCTACTTTAAAGACGAGACAGATCTACAAATCACCTTGGTTCATAAATAACTACTCAATATTATTTGTAGGTTAGTCCGTCAGTCAATTTACCCATGATACATCACGGTTTTGATACTCTCGAACACTGCTAGGTCGCTAACTAGCTTAGTTGCAGCGGAAGGCCTCTAGCTCTACTCTGGCTATAATTCAGGCCGCAAAATCAAACTAACGATAAACATTTAATCATAATGTGTATCTAATCATACCAACGCTTTATGATACAGAATCTCGTTAACGTTAGCTAGGTAATCATTTCAAATAGGCCCGTGAAGGCTCACCATGTCGAGTTTGACCATCGCCATTACGTCATCAAATCGCGCATTAAAATACACTTTTTCCAGAGACATTTCCCAATTTAGACCTCATTTTGCCGAAATATTTCAACTCATGCATCAGAAAACATACCTCAAGTTAAGTTCCGCAGCTTTAATGAGTTGTTTATGCGCAAATATCTCTCCCGACTCTAGCAGCGTTGCTCTACTCTCGTTCGTCTAAAAAAGGGCGGTCACTCAATCCCGCCTCAGATTCCCGCAAGCCACTGCAAACTCCAGAGGACGCGGAGGAGAGTTGCTAGGCAACATATGGCCTTCCCCTTTCGGTTCTCTGCATGTTGCCCGTCAATAGTTAACACCAAAGACTGTCTATTATATTGACAAGATAGTCGACCAACCGCGCTAATAATGAAGAAATACGTCCTCAAAGATGGAAGGCAGGCAGGAGGAAGCAATTTTAGGCGGGACCATTCTAGCCAATGAAAGGGCAGATTCACGTGTGAAAAACAGGTCATAGAGAAATACTTTTATTTAGCCTTTATTTAACTAGGCAAGTCAGTTAAGAACAAATTATTATTTACAATGACGGCCTACCAAAAGGCAAAAGGCCTCCTGCGGGGACGGGCCTGGGATATAAATAAAAATCTAATATAAATATAGGACAAAACACACATTACAACAAGAGAGACAACACAACATAAAGAGAGACCTAAGACAACAACATAGCAAGGCAACAACACATGACAACACAGCATTGTAGCAACACAACAGGGGAAAAGCTCCAGGTGGTATCTGATTTCAAGTACCTTGGCATCATACTTGATTCCAACCTCTCTTTTAAAAAGCAGGTGAAAAAGGTAATTCAAATATCCAAATTCAACCTAGCTAATTTCTGATTTATAATACATTTTTGACTACAGAGGTAGCAAAACTGTACTTCGAATCTATAATACTCCCCCACTTAACGTACTGCTTGACTAGTTGGGCCCAAGCTTGCTGTAGATCATTAAAACCCATTCAGTCTGTCTACAAACAGGCTCTCAAAGTGCTTGATAGGAAGCCCAATAGCCATCATCATCACTGAGCTCCTGAGTTGGGAAAATCTTGTGCAATACACTGACGCATGTCTTGTATTCAAGATCCTAAATGGCCTGGCTCCCCCTCCACTCAGTACTTTTGTTAAACAGAAAACCTAAACATATGGCAGCAGATCCACAAGGTCTGCCATGAGAGGTGACTGTATAGTTCCCTTAAGGAAAAGCACATTTAGTCAATCTGCTTTCTCTGTGAGAGCTTCCCATGTCTGGAATACACTGCCATCAGACACACATAACTGCACCATCTATCACACTTTCACAAAAAATATTAAGACATGGCTAAAGGTCAATCAGATTTGTGAACATATTCCCTAGCTGTGTATTGCCGCTTTCCATGTTGTCTGTTGTCTGTAGCTTGTGAGGTGTGAAAACACTGTTGCTTTTATGGATTTTGTCTTGTTGCTTTTTGTGCTATGTTGCTCTGTCTGCATGCTATGTCTTGCTTGTCCTATGTTGCTCTACGTGTGCTCATTGATTGTCTGTATTGTAATTGTTTTTAATAACCTGCCCAGGGACTGCGGTTGAAAATTAGCTGGCTGGCTAAAACCGGCACTTTTACTGAAACGTTGATTAATGTGCACCTTCCCAGTAAAAATTAAAATAAACTCAAACTCAAACTCAAACATAACAACAACATGGTAGCAACATAAAACATGGTACAAACATTGGGCACAGTCAACAGCACAAAGGCCAAGAAGGTAGAGACAACATTAGATCACACAAAGCAGCCACAACTGCCAGTAAGAGTGTCCATGATTGAGTCTTTGAATGAAGAGATTGAGATAAAACTGTACAGTTTTAGTGTTTGTTGCAGCTCTTCCAGTCGCTAGTGGCAGCGAACTGAAAAGTGGAGCGATCCAGGGATGTGTGTGCTTTGGAGACCTTTAACAGAATGTGACTGGCAGAACAGGTGTTGTAAGTGGAGGATGAGGGCTGCAGTAGATATCTCAGATAGGGGGGAGTGAGGCCAAAGAGGGTTTTAGAAATAAGCATCAACCAGTCGGTCTTGCGACGGGTATACAGAGATGACCAGTTTACAGAGGAGTATAGAGTGCAGTGATGTGTCCTATAAGGAGCATTGGTGGCAAATCTGATGGCTGAATGGTAAAGAACATCTAGCCGCTCGAGAGCGCCCTTACCTGCCGATCTATAAATTATGTCTCCGTAATCTAGCATGGGTAGGATGGTCATCTGAATCAGGGTTAGTTTGGCAGCTGGGGTGAAAGAGAAGCGATTACAATCGAGGAAACCAAGTCTAGATTTAACTTTAGGCTGCAGCTTTGACGTGCTGAGAGAAGAACAGTGCACTGTCTAGCCATACTCCCAAGTACTTGTATGAGGTGACTACATCAAGCTCTAAACCCTCAGAGGTAGTAATAACACCTGTGGGAAGAGGGGCATTCTTCTCACCAAACCACATGACCTTTGTTTTGGAGGTGTTCAGAAAAAGGTTAAGGGTAGAGAAAGCTTGTTGGACACTAAGAAAGCTTTGTTGTAGAGCATGTGCTTGTTGTCAGTAACAGCCACATCATCAGCATTAATAAGGGACATGGGCAGCTGAGAGGAGGAGGGTTTATTCTCCAGGTCTTTGACCGTTTTCCAGAACTTCTTGGGGTTAGACCCATAGAGAGAGAACTGCTCCTTAAAGTAACTAACTTTGGCCTTCCGGATAGTCTGAGTGCCTGAGAGTATACGTGTGCTGAGCCTGTCGTCAAATGCAATTCTTGAGGTGGAGTAACTCTGCAAGATCAGGGTTGTACCAGGGGCTGAACCTGTTTTTAATGATCATTTTCTTTATGGGGTCGAGTTTGTTAACAATACCACTGAAAATATCAAAAAAGAAGGTCCAAGTGTCTTTGACAGAGTGGATCAAGCTGATTCTATACAATTTTACAGAGGCCAGTTCATGAAGGAAGGCTTGCTCATTAAAGTTTTTTAGCATGCGTCTATGACAAATCAGTGATCACTAAGGTCATTACAGAAAACACCAGACTGATACCCATCAGGATTATTTGTGAGGATAACATTGAGGAGAGTAGCCTTTTCTGGGTGTTTGGAGTCATACCTGCAGTCCGGTGATAATCTGAGAAAGATTTAGGGAGTCCCATTGCTTTAGGACTTGGTCAGGTGGTTTAAGCATGTCCCTGTTTAGGTCACCTAGCAGGACAAATTCAGACAGTGTAAGGGTGCAGGAGAGAGCTTAGGGCAGGTAGGGTACAGGCAGGTGCTGATGGAGGACAATAGCACCCAGCAACAGTCAACAAAGAGCTATTTGAAATGTTAATGCTTAATACCAGCAAATCAAATTGTTTGGGGACAGACTTGGTGGAGACAACCGAGCACTGAAGGTGATCCTTGGTAAAGATTGCCACTCCCCTACCTTCGGGGAGATCTGTCTTGCCAAAAAAGGTTATAACCAGAAAGGTTAACATCAGTATTCCAAACACTCTTTCTTAACCACATCTCAGTAATGACCAACACATCTGGATTGGAGCTGTGAACCCACACTTTCAATTGATCCATTTTAGGTAATAAGTTTCCAGTGTTAACGTGCAGAAAACCCATGCTTTTACGAGAGCAGAAATCAGTGAAGCAGATATCAGAGCAAGTCAGAATTGGGGCTAGCAACAGTAGATGGGCCAGGGTGTACATGCACATTTCCAGATTTTATCAACAGTAGTACAATCAAGGCACGGCATTGTACAGGGAGAGCTCTGCAGTGCTGATTTATTACCTCTGAATGTGCATCAGATGGCAACAAGATCATATTGTACAGACATTTCATCAGGTAACATGAATACAAAGCCAGCGAGAGGTGGTTAGAATAGGTTGGGTAAAGAAAGTTTGTAGTCAACAATGTATGCAGGAGTCATGAGGCAAATAGCAAAATGCAGAATAATAAAAAAAAAACATGTAACGACTTGGGGCTAGCCAGTTCAGAGTCACTCGCGCCCACTGTGCGTCTGTGCTGGAGGCAGATTTCTTGTAGAAAATTCTAGTGAATATGGTCTTTGAACAGCAGGAGGGGGCTTTAGAGGACGCGTCAAAGACTCCTGACACTTGTTGGGCCCAAAGGCCTTTTACTTCACACCTTAATGCTAATTGAATTTGTATCTGTCTCAGTTCCAGGTTGGAATGGTGTCCTCAGGTCTCTGCTGTTTGTTGGCTAGAGCACCCTCCGTATTGCTTGGAAAAATAAAACCTCGGAAGCAGTAATCTCTCCGGTTAATTTTGGTCAACATTTGGATTAAGGTTTGGAGTTTTGATCTGGAAGGCCATGCTGTGGAGGGTAGCATCCTGCATATGTACCAGCCGAAAAATCCAAATTTATCTAATCCAAATCTATCCTTTTGTAAAAAACATGTTGAAAAATGTGAGCTCACATTATGCTGTGTCTCTCTCTCTCTCTCTGAGGGGTGTGTCCATCATTTTTTTATATGTGCAATTATAGCATATGTGGCAACATGGACAGCACCATTGAGGCTATCTCCATTTTAAAGTAGTACATTTTCTTCTTCTTCATTGACTGATTGCTCCCAACTCATAGAAATCTCCACCCATTGACTACTTTAAAATGGTGCAAGCCCACAATGGATAATATCCATGATGAGTCCTTTATCTATCTCTAAGACAACAGACACAACTCCACAGTATTTTTTTTTCCAAAGTTGCTGAAATGCCACGTGCTTCCATTTATGTCAGAGAATTCGTAACAACCTTAACCATTACAAAACTTATATTAGATCAAATAAGCCTCTAACAAATTGGCAATAAAATCTGAACCTAACCTTAACCACACTGCTAACCTTATGCCTGACCGTAAACATTTTATTAAATTCTTTCATACATTTTAATCAAATAGACCTTTTGACCAATTATGTTTTTGAACCCTGGATTGCTGATGTTATGTATTGGCCATTGAAGGGCTTTGAAGCCACTGGTTGGCCATATTGGCACTTCCCAGTAGGCACAATCAGTTTTCCATAGGAATTAATGAAACTCTACAGTATTTAATTTAACTGTTTCAAATTACATGTATTTAAGTATGTTGTTGCTGTAGTGGGGACAGCAACATTAGTAATCTCCAACAGTAAATACTTCATATATTCCAAAATATTTTTTACACCGGTGTGAGAGTGCCAAGATGGAAGCACGGCAGCTTCAACACGGAATCCCCTATAATTATTCTAGTGTATATGTAAATCATCGAATTTGACTTTGTGTTAACTAGTGACAGCTCTGAATTCTAGCAGTAGCTCGCCAGGTTGGTTACCTTTGGTTTGGGTCAGCCATTCCTATGGGGGAAATGAATGGGGAAAGAATGAGGTTTTGGGATAAATGCTGAAAAGATTTGAGATGAACTCATGAGATAATATCATTCAGTTAACATGTCCTTTATGAATTATGAAGCCTTCATGTGCTTTATGCGCATGTTTTTATTACGTAAATGCTTAAAGATTCACAAAAAGTGACTTTAGCTAATGTTTTATTTTCATCTAACCTTTATTTTATCAGGGAGTCATACTGAGACAAGTTCTCTTTTACAGATGAGACATGAATTACTGAAAATACAGACATCAAAATATAAATACAAAATGCAAGCAGAAAAACACGGTCACAAAAAACAAAAAACATTCATCAGTAATGAGGTCCTCAATCAGCTTTCTGAATTGTGTTAGGAACGATAATACACCTGAACTTGGTTAAAATAATTGTTTAATTCAAAAGTTAATAAATGGCAAATACAATTTCCGTATATACGGGTTCACTGTAACATGTCGCAGGACGAAACAAAGAACTTCCTTTCTGCTGAAAACATGGGTATATGTTCTG
The DNA here is from genome assembly GCA_030435695.1 of Brachymystax lenok tsinlingensis. Classification (NCBI taxonomy): domain Eukaryota; kingdom Metazoa; phylum Chordata; class Actinopteri; order Salmoniformes; family Salmonidae; genus Brachymystax; species Brachymystax lenok. The sequence goes on along the minus strand of CM059819.1, from coordinate 51,459,339 downwards.
ACAGAGTTAGGCCAGCTCACGAAGCAGGAACTATCAGAACAGTGGCTGGGCGTGGTTTAGACTTGCCTGGCCAATCGTTGTCACACAGGCTGGTCCCAGCCTCTTGGCGCTTCTTCTTGATTTATCTTCTTTCTTGGCATCTCAGTACTTTTCCACCAGACAGGGTCTTGAGATAAAGACCCCACACCCCCCCACTTAACCACAAGTCAGCAATTTTCTCAAGATGTCCGCACAGGGGTTACACATACACAAGTCCTTACAGAATAACCCCCAATATGATTATTAGCAATTGTCAATTGTCAATACTATCATGGTAAAAAAATACTATTATGGTATAAAAATGTCAGATCCCCACAATTGCCCTAGAGGCACCAGAACATAACATTTAAGAACATTTTGAAGATTTTTATAGAACAAAGGTGCAAGAAAACTAAAAGCTGATTTACCTAACTCAGTAGAGACCCAAGGAATTTCCAGAGTCAGACATCCCTGATGCCGGGGGTGGTAACTCATATGTCTAAGGTCTAGTAATGACGTTAGGTACAGTGGGACTTTTTGTAAAGGGGCTTTATAAATGAAAACATAACAATATATTATCCTACGTGACATCAAAAAGCAGCAACAAACTTTCTGGTAGAGAATGCAGTGATTAGTACAAAAATTGTTGCCCGTAATAAAGTGCAGTGCACTATGATAAACTGCATCTAACGGCTTTAATTAAGTGGCAGCTGCGTTCATATAGATGTCGCCATAGTCTAGGACCGATAGGAACATTATTCAGTCAATCTTCTTTCTACAGTTCAGTGAAAGGCAGCACCTATTTCTACAGAAGAAGCCAATTTTTTATTAACTAACTCATCAATATGCTTTTTAAAAGACAGCTTTTCATCTATCCAGATGCACAGATATTTGTTAGCACGGACACGATCAATTTGGACACCCTCCAAAGTACATATGCTTAAATCAGACGTATTTTTATGCGATCTAAAGAACAACATATACTTAGTTTCACCTGCATTCAATACTAATTTCAGGTTAATAAAGTTTTTCTGTAATATAATGAAGGCAGACCGTAGTTCAGATAGAGCCTGTTCAACCGTGGGGACAATAGCATACACAACAGTATCGTCAGCATACAAGTGCAGGTTACATATTTTGACAGACAAGTCGATATTGTTGATGAACAGTAAAAAAGTTCAGTATCCAGAATTGACCGCAGCAGGACACCTTTCGTAATATCCAGGAAACCTGATTTAACACTATCAGTAGATATACAGTGCATTGAGTTCTATCTGCGAAGTCATTTTTAAACCAGTTACATGCAGCCTGGTCTAGGCCAAATGAGTGAAACCTCTGAATTAGTAGTGAGTGATCAACAGTATCGAAAGCCTTTGACAGGTCAATGAAGAGGGCAGCACAATGTTGCCTTTTATCCATACAGTTAACCACATCATTTATAACTAGGGATGCAGCAGAGACAGTGCTACGACCTGGTCTAAAACCCCGACTGATGTACATTTAGAATGCATTTAAAAAAAGAAAAAAGATCTTACCTGAGAATTCATTAAGGATTCTAATATTTTAGCTATCTAAATACACTATAATAATTGACTTCAATGTCTTTATCAGAGACAAAACCATTTAACCATGTTTCCAAGAGAACCAGAATGTCAGGACCTGAGTCCTGTACCTACATGTAAATTGGATACATTTTTCTAATCATACTTAGCACATTTAGGTGCATTAGCCCAAGCCCCTACGAGACTTAAAGTCAGCGCAGGTATTAAGCTCATTCCCATAAGAGCTGACAGGCATAGGGTCATCTGCAGCGATTTGTTGAGTGAGTGGAGACATTTCCAAGGTCCCTGGCTAACGACAGTGGGGCAAAAAAGTATTTAGTCAGCCACCAATTGTGCAAGTTCTCCAACTTAAAAAGATGAGAGAGGCCTGTAATTTTCATCATAGGTACACTTCAACTATGACAGACGAAATGAGAAAAAGAAATCCAGAAAATCACATTGTAGGATTTTTAATTTATTTATTTGCAAATGATGGTGGAAAATAAGTATTTGGTCAATAACAAAAGTTTCTCAATACTTTGTTATATACCCTTTGTTGGCAATGACAGAGGTCAAATGTTTTCTGTAAGTCTTCACAAGGTTTTCACACACTGTTGCTGGTATTTTGGCCCATTCCTCCATGCAGATCTCCTCTAGAGCAGTGATGTTTTGGGGCTGTCGCTGGGCAACACGGACTTTCAACTCCCTCCAAAGATTTTCTATGGGGTTGAGATTTGGAGACTGGCTAGGCCACTCCAGGACCTTGAAATGCTTCTTATGAAGCCACTCCTTCGTTGCCCAGGCGGTGTGTTTGGGATCATTGTCATGCTGAAAGACCCAGCCACATTTCATCTTCAATGCCCTTGCTGATGGAAGGAGGTTTTCACTCAAAATCTCACGATACATGGCCCCATTCATTATTTCCTTTACACAGATCAGTCGTCCTGGTCCCTTTGCAGAAAAACAGCCCCAAAGCATGATGTTTCCACCCCCATGCTTCACAGTAGGTATGGTGTTCTTTGGATGCAACTCAGCATTCTTTGTCCTCCAAACACGACGAGTTGAGTTTTTACCAAAAAGTTCTATTTTGGTTTCATCTGACCATCTGACATTCTCCCAATCCTCATCTGGATCATCCAAATGCTCTCTAGCAAACTTTAGACGGGCCTGAACATGTACTGGCTTAAGCAGGGGGACACGTCTGGCACTGCAGGATTTGAGTCCTGGCGGCGTAGTGTGTTACTGATGGTAGGCTTTGTTACTTTAGTCCCAGCTCTCTGCAGGTCATTCACTAGGTCCCCGTGTGGTTCTGGGATTTTTGCTCACCGTTCTTGTGATCATTTTGACCCCACGGGTGAGATCTTGCGTGGAGCCCCAGATCGAGGAAGATTATCAGTGGTCTTGTATGTCTTCCATTTCCTAATAACTGCTCCCACAGTTGATTTCTTCAAACCAAGCTGCTTACCTATTGCAGATTCAGTCTTCCCAACCTGGTGCAGGTCTACAATTTTGTTTTTGGTGTCCTTTGACAGCTCTTTGGTCTTGGCCATAGTGGAGTTTGGAGTGTGACTGTTTGAGGTTGTGGACAGGTGTCTTTTATACTGATAACAAGTTCAAGCAGGTGCCATTAATACAGGTAACGAGTGGAGGACAGAGGAGCCTCTTAAAGAAGAAGTTACAGGTCTGTGAGAGCCAGAAATCTTGCTTGTTTGTATGTGACCAAATACTTATTTTCCACCATATGCAAATAAATTCATTAAAAATCCTACAATGTGATTTTCTGGATTTTCTTTCCTAATTTTGTCTGTCATAGTTGAAGTGTACCTATGATGAAAATTACAGGCCTCTCTCATCTTTTTAAGTGAGAGAACTTGCACAATTGGTGGCTGACTAAATACTTTTTTGCCCCACTGTATGTGAGAGCAGAGCAGACTGAACATTTGTTAGACCTCCCTCAAGCTGCTGGATGCAGGGGCCGGGGCGAGAACTAGGAGAGCAGTGTTGGCAGAGCTCAGTACACCTGGATGAAGCTCCCACCAAAGGAGGGGACCTGCTGCAGGGGACCAGAGTTGCTGCCAATGCTCCATTCTAGGTGTGCACAGGAGGTCCTGGTGTCTCTCCTGTTGCAGGGTTGGGGCTGCCATTTGGGGGCAGGAGTGTCCCAGGCCTGTCCTGGGGATGGGTGTAGGGGGATCTAAAACTAGCCTGGGAGGGATTTTGTGGGGGAATTGAGGAGGGTGGTGTGGAGGGTAGTGTGGCTGACAAAGCTCACAACTCTCAGCATATGAGCGTTGATGTAAATGATACATGATCTGGCCTGCATCATTTGGTGCACCACCTTCAACAGTGTTTTGCCAGACCCTAGGTTAGCGGTCGGTGCTGTGTAGAGCTTGGCTTGAGGTGGGCCTGGTCTGGTAGAGCTGTGCTGTGATGGGCCGGGTCTGGTAAAGCTGTGCTGGGCCGGGTCTTGTAGAGCTGGGCTGAGGCGGGCCTGGTCTGGTAACATGGGAGAGAGGTTAAGGGGGAATTGAAGAGGGTGGTGGAGGGCAGTGTGACCGGCAATGCTCCAAACTCTGCGCATAGCCTCTTTTACTGCGTACGGCTTGGGCATAGCTCAGTGTATCTGCATGCATGAAGATTGCCTCATAGAACCAAACATATTAGATCTCATAAGCCTGTATTTACCACAGACCTTATTTTCAGTGCTTATTCAAAAACCTGACAAAATCCATAGGCATTAGTAATGCTGTATTTTTGTAGGTTACAGAGGCTATCCGCCATGGCTTGTTGGCCAAAACCTATGTGGAAATGTATGCTTTTTTTGGGGGTTGGATAACACCAAAGGTCTGTGTTAACACAGACTAATATTGGAGTTCAGTTTCTCTGACAGTTAGCAACTGACTTATTTTGAGTAATTAAAGGCTTCATAATTCATAAAGGTAATGATAATTATCCCCCCTAAGAACGGTGTTCAATTGCCTGACACAAAAAAAGCTAAGTTTGGTAACTTGACGCCGAAGATGTGTGTTAAAAATCAATTTTAAACATTTTGTTTGATGTTTTTTGAGTAATTATGGCATTGCGCATCTCACTATTAATATCCTCACTATGATGAGGTTTTGATGTAAGGTCCCTCTTCATTTTCACACCAAATCGTGTCCAAATCATCCTAAAGTATCTAAATGCTATATAACTCAATGAAGTAACTTGTAGACGATTTGGACATTATTTGGAAAATACTAATTTGGGGGGGCTAGTTGCCCCCAACACACTCAGCTTCAATTTGACTGCTTTAATAAAAACATTTTTTTTTTTTATTTCTAAACAAGTGGATTATTTACAGTGAGGGAAAAAAGTATTTGATCCCCTGCTGATTTTGTACGGTTTGCCCACTGACAAAGAAATTATCAGTCTATAATTTTTATGGTAGGTTTATTTGAACAGTGAGAGACAGAATAACAACAAAAAAATCCAGAAAAACGCATGTGAAAAATGTTAGAAATTGATTTGCATTTGAAGTACTTGACCCCCTCTCAATCAGAAAGATTTCTGGCTCCCAGGTGTCTTTTATACAGGTAACGAGCTGAGATTCGGACACCTGTCCACAGAAGCAATCAATCATGGTGTCTTTTTGTAGGCACTAAGGGTAGGCTAACTCTGCCATGGCTCGTTGGCCAAAGAATATGGGGAAATTCATGTTCTTTGTATGGTTTTGGGTATATATTCTGAAAATAAGGTATGTTGTAAACACAGGCTTAGGCTATAAAATATCCTATGTTTTGTTCTACTGTATGAGATCTTCATCAGCTAACATCACTTTGTGAATTTAAGCATTTATGTCATCAAAACAAGCACAAAGGCTTCATAATCATGTTAACAGACTAATATTATCTCATAGAACAAAATGTATAAGATCTTCTAAGCCTTTGTTAACCTCTGACATTATTTTTGGTGTGCAGTATATCCCAAAACACCATTCTTTCCCCATTTAATTTCCTGCTTGAAGCAGGATGATGTTTATTGTCATGAATCTTGCCCTGGAGCCAGAACTAAGCGATTTCCGCTAGATGGGCCAGCTGTCAAAATCTTAAATTCATGAAAACAAAAATGAGCTTTTTGGTCTTAATTTAAGATTAGGTTTAGGCATTAGGGTTAGCAGTGTGGTTAAGGTTAGGTTTAAAAATCAGATTGTATTACTTTGTAGCTGTGCCAGCTAGACACCACTCGGCAGAGCTGCCTCCAGGGCAAGATTTGTGACAAATGCCAACCAGCCCATAACAATGGCTTATGAACCAGAGGCAGACAATGCTTACTCATTTCTGTATTTTAGGACTACAAGCTGGTCCGGGGCCTTAGCGGTTTTGTTAAACTAAGTTGAGTTTTATTTTTACAGGAACAGTGCATATTAAATCAACGTTTCAGTAAAAGTCCTGGTTTTGGCCAGTTTGCACATTTTTAAACCTGTAGTCCCTGGGCAGATTGTGGATAGAAGCATTACATTTGGTACAAACATTCCTTAGGTTTTTACCAAATTGGTTGTGACTAGATGGAGTACATCTATGACTGAAAGTGACTTTTCATAGCAGGTTAGAGCATGTTAGAGCACTAATTAAACATTTTCACCAGGAAGCTGAATTCAAAATGGCCACCAATGTAGACGGTAATAAATCCAGTAATTTTTAAAACACCTTTTAAAGTGACATTTTTTTATTTAAAAATAAATAAACTACTAAGACATTTGATGTATTAAGTTGTGATTAGTGGAGAAAATAAAATACTTAGGGCTCTGGTTCACGTGTGCCACAATGTAGTGCATGATAATCCAGCATCCTGGCATCGACACTTCCGAGAACATACATGTTCACTTTTTCAGCCACACCTCAGGTGTTCTCTGCAAGCTTTGGCAGCCTCTTGGAAGAGTGTCCACAAAGGAATCCAGTAATCAATTGTTTTAGCGCATCCAGATCTTTCTGGTGAAGGCCACCAGAAAGATTTCAAAATTGTTGCCCAAATTCTTGTTTCGTACACTGCTCGGTTTGAATGTTGCAGCAGTGTAGCCTGTGTTCTCCATTGAGAATGACCTCTTGGAGAAGAGCTCCTTCCTCAGATCATTGATACAATCTAGGTTGGTTGTCTTGTCATAGAACACAGCTGGTGTATCTCTCAAACAATGTTAACCAGCAGATTGCTTACAGCTGGACTAGGGTCGGACAGGTTACCTGTGTAGATTAAGATACAGCGGAGCCGGCACGAGACAAAGGTACCCAATAGAGGGATGAGAAATGAGTTGTACTCCGAATTGTTCCATTATCCCAACCGTTACACGAGAAGATTGAATGACTGCTAGCTTTTCTGGAAAACTGCAGTTTCCATCCTCATGCTAGCAAGCAGTAGCCACAGCAGCCATTATGGAATGGCACGTAGCATTGAACAACAAATGAGCTGATTGGCTGACTGCCATTCCAAAATGATCAGGGACCCATGATGTAATTCCATTTCCGTAATTCTGTTACCTTATGTAAATCCACTTCACTAAAATATTTTTTTCAAACTCAAGGTGTCATGTCAGAGCTGACACCCCATTTTCTCTACAGACATCTTTGAATCTTAATTCGGAGCAGATATTTAAGTCCAAAATTCTGTTATCAAACTTTGCATCTGCAGTTTTTTCAGTAAATTCATTTGATTGAATTATTTACTAACTAAATAAACACAGAATACACATACACACTTACATGAAACAAAAGTCCCTAGTGGACTGATAAGATATGACAGCTTGTTGCACAATGGCGAGCAGGTGGGGAATGAGATAAAGGGACATTTATCGTGTATACATTCTATTACTATTCTCACATTAATCATATACCTTGCACATGAACCACTGCCTGTCTGGGTAAGAAATGTAATGTATTTATGTGTAGATGTCTTTGTTCGTCGTCTCTCTGTTGCAACCAATCAATCCTTCCATGGGAAGGGCTCGATGGGTGTAAGGCTCTGGTTGTCCACCAGAGGTCACAATGTCCTTGTCCGTGGCTTCAATGATACACCAGTGAGGTGAGCTTCTCGCCTCTTTTCTTCCTTGGGTGGATAATCAAAGTTCTAGACCCCTTTGACTTTACATGCACAGCTGCAGACTGTCAATGTTTTGGTTTAGGGAGGTTCTTCTTCACCTAATGTTGAGAGTTTTAGAGTTTCTAACCATTTCAACATGTAGCCACAGCTGCACTCTTTCTGGTCTGGGAGTTTCAACCATTTGTAATGTTTAGCTCACGCTTCACGTCTGCTGGTCTGAAGATGTTCATTCTTAGCGAGTCCTTTTCAGCCCTCTGGTCGGAAAGGGTGGTTCCGTCACACTGGCATGCTTTTCAGACCTCATTCGGGGCGTGTCTTAGTTCATGTGCAACGGATATGAAAAACCATTCTCATTAGAAAACCAAAATCCCCTTCCTATCATAACAAAAATAGTTTAATCTTTCTTCATATTGCATGGAAACTTAAGCCGAATGGGGCTTCCTTCCTAAGTTACAGTATTTGGTTCATACAGTTAATAACATCACAAAAGGAAAAGCAATATGACATGATTATTCCCACTGACAATTCTTAACATTCCTATCTTAGAAATATTGTTCCAATATTAACTTTTTGGGTGTTATAGTTTTGGCTGTAATGGCATTCCTTTGGTTGTTGCTGAAGAGCAGAGGGAGGGAGTTTCCCTCTCTCTGGTGTCATCTGCCCCCCCCCTCTGTGGGAGAGAGGGGTGTCTAGCTATCGTCAGCCATTTGTCAAGCTGATCTTAGGCCTTGTATCCTCAACCGGGAGAGTCATGACACTTTCAATGCAACAGGTCAAACTGACTGTTTACTTTAGAAGGTGCCTATTCTGTATACAACTGATGGCATGTCCCCTAACAACAAGTTTGTTTCATGTTTATCAATGATTCTGTATCTCTCCCTTTGAAAGGATTCCTAAGGCAAGTGCCTTAGGAGAGCAGTTAAAGATACCTAGATCCAACTGTTGAGGGAGCTCCCAAATTAAGTAAAGCCTGGCCATCTTGTTTGTTTTTTACTATAGACACATTCCAGCACCCACCACACCTGTTAATGAATATTTGTTAGTGGTTAACCTTTTCACACGTACCAACAAACGGGTGTGATCATTATACAGTGGTCCCTGCAGCGTACGTTCAAACCCTTGTGATTAGAATGCTTATTTAGAACTTCCGGTTTAGATTGACGCAACAGTCAGCACTTGAGCTAGCCACACTTTTTTCAAAAGATTTTGCACAAACAGTCCTTAAAGTTAGTACCAGTCAAAAGTGTGGACACTCATTCAAGGGTTTTTCTTTATAACAATGAAATAACACACATGGAATCATGTAGTAACCAAAAAGTGTTAAACAAATCAACATTTGAGATTCTTCAAAGTAGCCACCCTTTGCCTTGATGATAGCTTTGCACACTCTTGGCGTTCTCTCAACCAGCTTCATGAGGTAGTCACCTGGAATGCATTTCAGTTAACAGGTGTGCCTTGTTAAGTTAATTTGTGAAATTTATTTTTGAAGATTCGATTGTCAGTTTTGGTTGCACACATGTCAATTCTCTTGATAAATGTACTGAAAAACCCAATGTAAACCCGATACAGAATGTTTAAAATGTTAAATAATGTCTGAGGTACAGGGAAACAAACATTCACTTAATGGGTTGAATGATCTCTGACCCCTGTTCAGACTTACTGGTGAGGCCTGATCACCCTCAACTAGAAACACTGGAGACATTGTGTGAGATTTAAATGGGCTATGTAAACACTAATAATTAGAAGTTTCAAATTTATCAATAGTCCTATGTGTGATATCGGACCACAAGAAGGACAGAGAGAGCACTGCCACTGAATGAGGTACCACTCACTAGTCAATTTTACCATTACCTTATTGGATATGATTACTTCAAGAGTGTCACGATCTTCAAAGACGAACCAAGGCGCAGCGTGCCGGGTGGAGTTAAACATTATTGTTTCTCACTCAAAACAATGACCGAAGATCAACTAGGTGTCGCACCAACAGCATACACACAAATAACAGCATCAACTTCCCACAAGGCTGGAGGGAAAAATGGCTGCTTAAGTGTGGTTCCCAATCAGAGACAACGATAGACAGCTGTCCCTGATTGAGAGCCACACTCAGCCCAAACAAAGAAATACAAAACTATAACATAGAATGCCCACCCCAAATCACACCCTGACCAAACCAAAAGGAGACATAAACAGGCTCCTACCGGTCAGGGCGTGACAAAGAGTTGTAATTCTGATTTAGATTTATTCTAAATAGTTTATTTTTGATTTAACAGGCAGTGTTTTTTTTGGGGCACATGAATCACAATGTGAGTCATGTGTCCAAAGGAGGAATTACCAGTCCCCTGGGGCCCTGGCCCTTTGGTAAATATGCAAATTGATTTTGTTCACATATATATGTTTGTAATGGTTGACAGTTACTCCAAATGGATTGAAGTTTTCCCCACCTCGAGTGATATGTGCATTGCTGTTTTCTTTTCTTTGTTTTTGTCTTGCTTCAATAACAAATCTCACCAGATTGGGTCTGCTGGATGGTCGGGATTTCTCCCTAAGGATTATCCCTGTAACTCTGCAGTGAGATCTCCAATATAAGGGAGTATTAGCCAATTTGGGAAACTGTGTTATTCTCTTTGACATTTGTTTTAGAAATCTGTATTAAGAATATTGGTAGTAGTAACAATTAGTCATACAGTAAATAATTTGTCTGGATTTCCTGAATCAGAAATGCCCTAAACTGCTGTTCTGGTCTGTCCTGGTGAAGGTGACCACAGATGTTATCTAGATGCATGGAAGATAATTAGGCCGAGAACAGTGTGAACCTCACCCCCTCTAACCGGCTGAAATAATGGCAAAAATGGCGTTCAGGATGGTCCTTCACCACCTCTACCGTGAGACCTAAGTCCGAGCCAGCAACATGTACACAGCATCCAGTCCAAGCTAGCAACTGCTTTTTCTCTCATGCCTTTTCTCTCAGGAGTGTGACATAAGTTCACGTGGAGTGAGCATGAAGAGAGATCCTGTCCAAACTTATTTCATGCTTCTGGTGTACTGGTAGGAACATGGACAAAGACATAATGGACAGTTGCGGCTCAGGTGAGAGACATTATCAAGGGCCATCCACTTTGAACATGTACCATTAAGAGGACGAACTGAAACACTATCTGAAGAAGAACAAACACCAGATGGATGAGTGCCGTGAAGGAGGGGGGTGGTCAACTGTGCCCGTAATTGATTTAGCTTATCCCCCAAAAAATTATTTGTGGTATCAGGTTGATTGTGGAGGTCTGCACACTGTGAAATGTATAGGAATTTAGACTAAGAATGCGTTGAGATACCAATCTGTCATTACCACAAATGGGGGCCATAATAATAATACATTTTTTTTTTTTATTTAAGGCGCCTTTCTCGACACTCAAGGACACCGTACAGGAAAACATAAGACATTTAAAAGCATGAGAAGTTAATGCGAGAAAAATAAGTTCAATGTAAATGTACATTCTGCCAGTGTTGGTGTGTACCCAGTTAAGGATCTTAAATTCGAGTGATAGAACCAGCATGAAGCACTAAGCACTGTCATTCTAAATTTGGAGAGCCACTAGAATGTAGCTTGGGCTAACCTTGCCCCAATCTCATTCTTATCAAGGTTAGTGTGAAACTGTTATAACGTGTGGTCTCTCTTTTCCCTGTGAAAGTCAATATGGTTTCTAGGTGGTATGGAAAATGAGACTTGAAGGTTGTTTTTTGTTTGACAAGTTAAACAACGTGTTTTGACTAGTCCATGACTGTCACTGCAAACAGAATGTGGTAAGAGCTATGTAAACAATGGTTAAACATTGAGAGATTTAGTCACCTGAGTCTATAGATCCCTTGTTTATGTGTGTGTTTTAGATTGTAAAACCCAGAATGAAGGGTTTGAAATGATGAATTAGTAAGATGGCACCGAAGAGGATGGCTGACATTTTACATGCTCCTAACCAACTGTGCTATTTTGTAAAAAAAATGGTGTTTAACTTATTATCTTACTTATTTTGTACATAATGTTGCTGCTACCATCTCTTATTACCAAAAATAACTTCTGGACATCAGAACAGCGAGTACTCACCTCGACCTGGACTAAGCTTTTTTCCTTTAACGAGTCCAACGAGAGAGATAGACAGGACCAAGAACAGGACCAAATCCCCGGGATTTCCGGCAGAACAGAGAAGAAGCTACGTCTGGTAAGACGAGGGGTGGGGGTGTGTCTATTTATCAATAACAGCTGGTGAGCGATGTCTAATATTAAAGAAGTCTCGAGGTATGGCTCGCCTGAGGTAGAGTATCTTATGATAAGCTGTAGACCACACTATTTACCAAGAGAGTTCTCATCTAAACTCAGCAAAAAAAGAAATGTCCCTTTTTCAGGACCCTGTCTTTCAAAGAATTTGTAAGAATCCAAATAACTTCACAGATCTTCATTGTAAAGGTTTTAAACACAGTTTCCCATGCTTGTTCAATGAACCATAAACAATTAATGAACATGCACCTGTGGAACGGTCGTTAAGACACTTACAGCTTACAGAAGGTAGGCAATTTAAGGTCACAGTTATGAAAACTTAGGACACTAAAGAGGCCTTTCTACTGACTCTGGAAAAACACCAAAAGAAAGATGCCCAGGGTCCCTGCTCATCTGCGTGAATGTGCCTTAGGCATGCTGCAAGGATGCATGAGGACTACAGATGCGGCCAGGGCAATAAATTGCAATGTCCGTACTGTGAGACGCCTAAGACAGCGCTACAGGAAAACAGGATGGACAGCTGATTGTCCTCGCATTGGCAGACCACGTGTAACAACACCTGCACAGGATCGGTACATCCGAACATCACACCTGCGGGACAGGTACAGGATGGCAACAACAACTGCCCGAGTTGCGCACAATCCCACAATTCCAGTGCTCAGACTGTCCGCAATAGGTTGAGAGAGGCTGGACTGAGGGCTTGTATGCCTGTTGTAAGGCAGGTCCTCACCAGACATCACCGGCAACAACGTTGCCTATGGGCACAAACCCACCGTCGCTGGACCAGACAGGACTGGCAAAAAGTGCTCTTCACTGACGAGTCGCAGTTTTGTCTCACCAGGGGTGATGGTCGGATTTGCGTTTATTGTCGAAGGATTGAGTGTTACACCGAGGCCTGTACTCTGGAGCGGGATCAATTTGGAGGTGGAGGATCCGTCATGGTCTGGGGCGGTGTGTCACAGCATCATCGGACTGAGCTTGTTGTCATTGCAGGTAATCTCAACGCTGTGCGTTACAGGGAAGACATCCTCCCTGATGTGGTACCCTTCCTGCAGGCTCATCCTGACATGACCCTCCAGCATGACAATGCCACCAGCCACACTGCTTGTTCTGTGCGTGATTTCCTGCAGGTGCCTTGGTGGAAGAGAGGGGTAACATCTCAGAGCAAGAACTGGCAAATCTGGTGCAGTCCATGAGGAGGAGATACATTGCAGTACTTAATGCAGCTGGTGGCCACACCAGATACTGACTGTTACTTTTTATGTCTCAGTTGTTGAATCTTATCTTCATACAAATATTTACATGTTAAGTTTGCTGAAAATAAACGCAGTTGACAGTTCTTTTTTTGCTGAGTTTATATTATTCGTAGCCGTCTATTTACCACCACAGACCAATGCTGGCACTAAGACCGCACTCAACCAACTCTATAAGGCCATAAGCAAACAAGAAAATGCTCATCCAGAAGACCTACCAGTGAAGCATCACAGGCTAGTATGAGCTGTAGCTCCAGGTTGTAGTAAACTAACACCTGTCTAGTAAGTGGATGTCTCTTAGCTTCCTCGAAAGCATTTTAGCTTCTCTGTGACCATTTCTACTTGAAATCTTTCTGCAGTAGAGCGGTCATAGGCTTAACTATGATAGACAGATTTTGAATGAATTTGCCATAATAGTTAAGTAACGAAAGAAAATACTTGAGCTCAGTGGTGTTTGTAGGAATGGGAGCCTTTTCAATAGCTTCAGTTTTATGGGGTGTATCCCATCTGCATCTATCACATGACCTAGATAGGCTACGCTGTTCTGGAAGAAACAATATTCCTGTCACGATCTCCATGAACAGACCAAGGCGTAGCGTGCCGGGTGGAGTTAAACATATTAATTGGTTAACTCACTCAATACAAAAACAACAAACGAAGATCAAAACAGGTGTAGCACCAACAGTACACACACCTCAACAGAGTCAACTTCCCACCAGGAAAGGAAGAAAAAAGGGCTACTAAAGTATGGCTCCCAATCAGAGACAACGATGGACAGCTGTCCCTGATTGAGAGCCCTACCAGGCCAACAGCAAAGAAATACAAAAACTATAACATAGAATGCCCACCCCAAATCACACCCTGACCAAACCAAAAAGAGACATAAACAGGCTCCTACCAGTCAGGGCGTGACAATTCCTCTCTTTTAACCTTGATTGCACTTTCAGTCTTTTTAGCACTTCAAGATTTCTCATGTGCTCTTCTGTGTCACGCCCTGTGATAAGTATATCATCAATATAGCAGATTACCCCATCTATACCTTGTAGGATCTGATCCATAATTTTCTGAAAAATAGCTGGCGCACAGGCAACACCATGAGGAAGCCTGTTGACCTTAAACAACCCCTTATGCATATTAATGGTGATATAGTGCTTAGAGCTAACTGTACTTGCTGGTATGCCTGTGACAAATCCAGTTTTGTGAACTTCTCACCCCCTTCCAGCGATGGATTGATAGTTACCTTTTAATCTCCAAATATTCTTACAGTATTTTCTGTTTTTGGTATATACACAACTTGGAGCAGCCCATTCACTGGAATAAGAAACCCTTCTGACTAACGCCAAGGTCCTTCACAGTTTTATTTGAGACGACTGTACAACCATCAAAAGTAATTGTCAAATTCAACAGAATTTTGTTTCTTGGGACCTAGAACTAGCATATCTATTTTGTCTGAGTTTAAAAGTAGAACATTTGCCACCATACACTTCCTTATGTCTGAAACACAGGCTTCCAGGGAGGGCAATTATGGGGCTTCACCATGTTTCATCGAAATGTACAGCTGTGTGTCGTCCGCATAGCAGTGAAAGTTAACATTATGTTTCCGAATGACGTCACCAGGAGGTAAAATATACAGAGAAAACAATAGTGGTCCTAAAACGGAGCCTTGAGGAACACCGAAATGTACAGTTGATTTGTCAGAGGACAAACTATCTACAGACACAAACTGATATCTTTCCGACAGATAAGATCTCAACAAGGCCAGAACTTGTCCGTGTAGACCAATTTGGGTTTCCAATCTCTCCAAAAGAATGTGGTGATCAATGGTATCAAAAGCAGCACTAAGGTCTAGGAGCATGAGGACAGATGCAGAGCTGAGGTCTGAGTGCCATTAAAATGTCATTTACCACCTTCACAAGTGCAGTCTCAATGCTATGATGGGGTTTTAAACCAGACTGAAGCGTTTTGCATACGTTGTTTGTCTTCAAGAAGGCAGAGGAGAGGAATGGGAGATTCGATATAGGCCGATTAGTTTTTATATTTTCTGGGTCAAGGTTTGGCTTTTTCAGGAGAGGCTTTATTACTGCCACTTTTCGTGAGTTTGGTACACATCCGGTGGATAGAGGGCCATTTATTATGTTCAATATAGGAGGGCCAAGCACAGGAAGCTGCTCTTTCAGTAGTTCAGTAGTTCAGTTAGGGTCCAAGATGCAGCTTGAAGGTTTAGAGGCCATGATTATTTTCATCAATGTGTCAAGAGATATAGTATTAAAACCTTGAGTGTCTCCCTTGATCCTAGGTCCTGGCAGTGTTGTGCAGACTCAGGACAACTGAACTTTGGAGGAATACGCAGATTTAAAGAGGAGTCCGTAATTTGCTTTCTAATGATCATGATCTTTTCGTCAAAGAAGTTCATGAATTTATCACTGCTGAAGTGAAAGCCATCCTCTCTTGGAATGCTGCTTTTTAGTTGACTTTGCGACAGTAAAATTTTTTTGGGGGGGATTTTCTTATTTTCCTCAATTAAATGGGAAAAATAGATTGATTGTGCAGCAGTGAGGACTCTTCGATACTGCACGGTATTGTCTTTCCAAGCTAGTCGGAAGACTTCCAGTTTGGTGTAGTGCCATTTCCGTTCCAATTTTCTGGAAGCTTGCTTCAGAGCTCATGTATTTTCTGTATACCAGGGAGCTAGTTTCTTATGGCAAATGTTTTTTGTTTTTAGGGGTGCGACTGCATCTAGGGTATTACGCAAGGTTAAATTGAGTTCGTTCTTTAGGTGGTTAACTGATTTTTGTACTCTGATGTCCTTGGGTAGGTGGAGGGAGTCTGGAAGGGCATCTAGGAATCATTGGGTTGTCCGAGAATTTATAGCACGGCTTTAGATTATCCTTGGTTGGGGTCTGAGCAGATTATTTGTTGCGATTGCAAACGTAATAAAATGGTGGTCTGATAGTCCAGGATTATGAGGAAAAACATTAAGATCCACAACATTTATTCCACGGGACAAAAATAGGTCCAGAGTATGACTGTGGCAGTGAGTAGGTCCGGAGACATGTTGGACAAAACCCATTGAGTCGATGATGGCTCCGAAAGCCTTTTGGAGTGGTCTGTGGATTTTTCCATGTGAATATTAAAGTCACCAAAAATGTGAATATCATCTGCCATGACTACAAGGTCTGATAGGAATTCAGGGAACTCAGTGAGGAACTCTGTATACGGCCCAGGAGGCCTGTAAACAGTAGCTATAAAAAGTGATTTGAGTAGGCTGCATAGATTTCATGACTAGAAGCTCCAAAGACGAAAATGCAGTCATTATTTTTTTGTAAATTGAAATTTGCTACTGTGAATGTTAGCAACACCTCTGCCTTTGCGGGATGCAAGGGGGATATGGTCACTAGTGTAACCAGGAGGTGAGGCCTCATTTAACATAGTAAATTCATCAGGCTTAAGCCATGTTTCAGTCGAGCCAATCACATCAAGATTATGATCAGTGATTAGTTCATTGACTATAACTGCCTTGGAAGTGAGGGATCTAATATTAAGTAGCCCTATTTTGAGATGGGAGATATAATCTCTTTCAATAATGACAGGAATGGAGGACGTCTTTATTCCAGTGAGATTGCTACGGCGAACACCACCATGTTTAGTTTTGCCCAACCTAGAATGAGGCACAGACACGGTCTCAATGGGGATAGCTGAGCTGGCTACACTGACTGTGCTAGTGGCAGACTCCACTAAACTGGCCTGGACCCTGGCCTGCACCCTATCTCATTGTGTAGCTAGGGGAGTTAGAGCCCTGTCTATGTTCGTAGATAAGATGAGAGCACCCCTCCAGCTAGGATGGAGTCTGTCACTCCTCAGCAGGCCAGGCTTGGTCCTGTTTGTGGGTGAGTCCCAGAAAGAGGGCAAATTATCTACAAATTCTATCTAAGGGAGGGGCAGAAAACAGTTTTCAACCAGCGATTGAGTTGTGAGTCTCTGCTGTGGAGCTCATCACTCCCCTTAACTGGGAGGGGGCCAGAGACAATTATTCGATGCCGACACACATTGGTGCCGACGTGGATAACAATATCCCTATACTCTCTACACTCGCCAGTTTTAGCCTTAGCCAGCACCATCTTCAGATTAGCCTTAACATCGGTAGCCCTGCCCCCTGGTAAACAGTGTATGATCGCTGGATGATTCGTTTTAAGTCTAATACTGCAGGTAATGGAGTCGCCAATGACTAGGGTTCTCAATTTGTCAGAGCTAATGGTGGGAGGCTTCGGCGTTTCAGACCCCATAATGGGAGGAGTAGAGACCAGAGAAGGCTCGTCCTCTGACTCCGACCTGTTGCTTAATGGGGAGAACCGGTTGAAAGTTTCTGTCGGCTGAATGAGTGACACCGGTTGAGCTTTCCTTCAGCATTTCCTTCCAGAAGCCATGAGAAAATTGTCTGGCTGCGGGGACTGTGCAAGGGGATTTATACTACTATCTGTATTTATTGGTGGCACAGACGCTGTTTCATCCTTTCCTACACTTAAATTCCCCTTGCCTAACGATTGCGTCTGAAGCTGGGCTTGCAGCACAGCTATCCACGCCATAAGGCAATCGTTTTTTTGCATAGTATGAGTACAGCGACTGCAATTAGAAGGCATAATGTTAATGTTACTGTTTAACTTCGGCTGGTGGAGGTCCTGACGAACCACGTTTGGGGTGAAAAAGGTGAATGAAAAGTTGAGCGAGGGGAAAAATGTAAATGTCAAATGGTAATTAAAAAGTAAAAACCGTAAAGTTGGCAGGTAGCAAAGTAAGGTTAGCAACAAACCGCACAATAGCACGTAAACAAGTCTACAAGTTGTGACCGGAAATGACATTGTTGCTCTAGTCTTCCTGCAGTAAGGAGGCCTCTCCCTCAGTAGCATCCAGGTGCTTGTTCCATTTCACTTGCTTCGTGTCATTGTTTCCCACTTGACGCGAGTGGCATGCCCTGGCTATGTGTCCTTTCTTCTTGCAATCCCGACACTCAAAATCTTTGTAGCGGCACTCATCTGGGTTGTGCCCTTTTCCACGGTAACATGGTTTACCTGTTGCTTCCGTTTTCTTGGCAACGCTTTTCTTCTTGACTGCATTTGCTTTAAAAGTATTATGTGAAAACTGCTGTGCACTTTTCTTCGTTATTTCAAAAGAAAATCGCATATCCACAGCAAGTGCTAATGTTCAGTCTTTTGTGTGAGCTACGTTCAGTAAACGGTCTCTCAGCTCTGCACTTTTAACACCGCACACAAATCTATCACGTAATGACTCTTCAAGAAACTGACCGAATTTACATCGTTTTCTTAAACTAGCTAAGTACTCACTAATCGACTCTCCCTCGAGTTGACTCCTTGCATGAAACTTGCATCTTTCAGCAATAAAATTTGTCCTCTGTATGTAGTGGATTTTCAACAGCGTTTTTTCACTTGGTTCTGTGGCGCACATAAGTCCATTAACAAATTGTGAGTCTTTCTGCAAACAATCGTCAGAAAAATGGCTTTAGACTTGAGCCCATTAGCTTCAAAATACTGTTCCAACCTTTCCAAATAGGCTTAGAAACTTTCCTCACTTTCCTCGGAAGTGAAAATCCCCGGCCTTGCCGAACGCCATCTTCGGTGCTAGCTTTTCTACACAGACTGTGTCGATGGAGCTAACACTTTCTTGCTCGCTCTGTTCCCCTTCGGACAAAAACTCCAGTACCTAGTTGCCAACCTGTTGCATCCCTGGTTAAAGGAAGCAGGGTTCTTTTAGTTATTGCAAAGAGAAACCGACATTATAAAGCATTAATGTCACAAAGAGGTTTATTTCCAACATGACAGAGGACACAACATAGCCATTGTTCTTGAAACAACATAGTTTCAAGAAAGTACAGTGCTGTGTCTCGTTATTCTATGCTCCTCAGTAACTACAGCTTCACAATTGCCTTTCTCTGTGCATGCTGCCAGACAGTTCATAGGACAACTTTATGATTTGTCTTGCATTTATTTACAACACAGTGTAGCAAGTCCATGCATGTTACTTTCCATGTTACCTGTGTACTCCCCTCAACACACACACACACACACACACACAAACTCTTTCTCCTCTGTGTTAGAGTTCTCTATTTTGTGTTAGGCAATCAGCAAATGTATTTGTGTTGGCCTGCATAACGTGCTGGACACTGGCCAACCACACTCCCACTCCTCACTCCCTATTTTTCACTTTTCCCTTCCAGAGGAAAACAGATTGTCAGAATGTTCTGTTGTTTAACCATTCTGTTTCAGGCTTCGCTATGTCAGATGAATGAGACAGAGGTGATCATGCAGTAGTGAGAAGATCTAATTAAGGGGGAAAATATTGGGCAATTACATTTTAGTCGTGTCTTTATTTGCCTAGTGCAATGGCAGACAACACACAACTATAAAGCTGTCATGAGAGTTCACTTTCTTTCCATGTAACCTTTTCACACGCTTGAATTGCTCGCGCTTTTACTTGACTTCCAATCAAGTCCGGTTCGGAGGCGCTGTGAAACCAGAAGGTTCGACAGACCGAGAGCTGGCTGGTGGCCGAGATTACTTTCCATGTGTTCTTTGTACTCTCTTCATAAACACTTTTCAATTCAAATGTGATGACCATACACTATTAACTACTAACTACAGTATGATGTTATTACAAAAGAGTGACTCATTTAACTGCTGGAGTGCAGGAATCTGCACAGACCCCTTGTTGAACTTTGTCCTCCTTTTGGGCAGGCAGGAAAACAACACTGCTAGCATAAAAGGGGGAGCAGAGACAGTTGAGGCTTGTTGTTCTTCTAGAAGCTACTGCTAGACCGAGCTGAGCTGACTGAGGAGGGACTTTTTACTAGACAGTAAGTGACTGCAAAATGATTTCCTAACTTTTTGTGCATGTTGATGACAGAGCTTAACTCTCTGTTTTTGATGTATATAACCTGTGATACCCGATCACTTGAACAAATTGAGACAAGGTGTTTTGCTATTTCTTTAGCATTGTTATTTTGCTCGTGTTGTTTCCATATGGCATATACGCTGTATTTGATCATTTCCAGTTGATTGGCAATTGTGTTTCTAAGATATGAATATGCAGAGGGAGAAAGAGAGAACTTTCTGCACTTAACCACCCTCACCGAACCTTTATGTTTCTGCCGTTCATCAGTATGCCTTTGGTTGTGCAATAGAATTTCTAAATGAACAACAACAACAACATCTATCCCTATAGTAAAAGGCTAGAAATGTAAAACATTTCATACTAATTCCTCATTTCTTTCATGTCAACAAATAAATACTTTTAGAAAATGTATCCCTTTCTTTGTCTCTTTTTTAATGCCGTTAATAAATAACTAATTTCCAGGCAGCATTGCTTTTAATTAATAAGTCTGATATTATTTAGATAACATTTAGGAAGATTGGGACACAACCCAAAATTGAGTTGATCTTGTAACTATCTTGTGTCCAACTATCTACTACCAGGCACATTATCGGGACACAGAAATAGCATTGAACTACTCCACAAACCCTGTCCTCATTACCTGAGCAGACTCTTACCTGACTTGCTTTATCGCTTTATCTCTCACTCTCTCTCTCTCTCTCTCTCTCTCTCTCTCTCTCTATTTCTCTCATGCACCCCCTCAGCAGATCAAGTCTGCTGTTCAGCACTGCGATGTGGGCGGGACTAAGCATGCTCCTGGCTCTCTGCCTGCTCCCTGGGGGCGGAACAGAGAGTGAGGGGGAGGGGACCCGCTGTAAGCCGCCACCTGGTTGGAGCATTGGGGAGGTGGAACCTATGAAGGAGGTCATGGGCCAGGTCACGGTTGTGGCACTCCTCCAGGCCAGCTGATTGTTCTGCTTGGTGCAGGCATCCTTGTAAGTGGACCAGATAGGGCTCCATTCCATTTTGGACCCTTAGCCACTTTCCTACCCATAGTGGAGTGTGGTTTTTGTTATGCCTGTTCTTTTTGTTATTTTGTTATTTCTTTGACCATCGCTCCATATCCTCATGTTTCACTTCCTGTTGTGTTCCTCTGAGCAGATTGGATGGGCTGCGCTTGAAGCTGGAAGTTCAGGGTCTGGAGAACGTGACCTATATGGTGGTGAACCACCAGGGGGAGCGGGCTCAGCGCCTGCACACCCTGCTGAGGCAGAAACTGTCTGAGAACATCACGCTGTACAAACAACAGCCCAAACAGGACGACGTGTGGCAGACCCTGGCTGGAGAGAAGGATGACTTTCTCATCTATGACAGGTCAGCTCCAGACTGTGGTCTCTCTGTCAGTCTATTCAGAAATACAAACCGTGCTCATCATGCTGGTCTGTTCCCCTAACAATTATCCTTCACTCTCGCTCTCTCTCCTCTCTCTCTGTCTCTCTCCCAGGTGTGGTCGTCTGACCTACCATATCTCCCTGCCCTACTCCATCCTGGGTACTCCCTATGTAGAGAACGCCATCAAGGAGACCTACTGCACACGCATCTGTGGGGACTGCATGTATGAGGTACACACACACACACACACACACACACACACACACACACACACACACACTGGCGTGTCTGTGTTTGTATGTGGGAATTAGCTCTATGAGTTATGGAAAATAACCCGAGACCCCTCCTCCTTTCCCCCACACAGAGCAAGGAGATCCCAGCAGAGTGCAACAGGACAGTAGAGGCGAAGCCTGAGGGAGAGGAAAAGCCAGTCATTGGAGGGGAGACAACTCATGGTGGACACGGCCATCATCACCATGGCCACGGTCACGGTCACAATGGCAACCGCCATGGTCATGATCACCATGGTGAGAGGGGGATGGGGCGCGGTCACAGTTGTGATCATGGGGCAGAGCAGCAGCAGCAGCACCAACATGGTACTGAGGGGCTCCAACACGGCCAGGCCCATGGCCAGTTACATATTGGTCAGGAGCATATGGGTCAGCAGGCGGTGCAACTGGGCCAGATGCCCCAGGAAGGGCAGCGAGGCCATATTATGCAGAATCCCTGAGTGAAGGGGAGGTCCAGGTGAAAGGCGGAGCACAGCTGACAGTGGAAGGAGGGGTCTGTTCTAAGTCCCTCCTCCAAGGCCAGCTGATGCTGACACTGACGGAGGCTGTTTGGCGATGGGGTGAGCAACGAGCCAATAGGGCTCTGACACTGTGATGAGGCGCTGCCCGCCTCCTGACAGTGACAGGGACTGATGGGCCTCAGGGAGACCTGACAGTGACGCCCGTCCCCCGCTGACTGACAGCAGCCTCAGCCAGTCATGTGAGCCTGACCCCTGGGTGTTGAGAGTTGAAGGTGAGGGCAGCTGTAAGCAGGGCCATGGCTCTGTGACAGTTACCTTGCTCTACCTTATAGACCTCAGATTAACATTTGTGAGACAAACACCGGGGCGAAGCGCTCTTATAACATCTTACCAACTAGTATTACCCTGGGACCGTGAAGCCACACCTGACAGAGAGAGATGGGAGGACACACATTGGGTGTGGTAGTTGAATGCCAAGCCTAAATCCATTACGATATGGGGAATGGGATGGCATTTAAGATGTGACCATAGTGATGGTAAGATATCAAGGTAAGGTGTCCTCCACCCTCTCTTTCTCTGTCAGTGCGTTGGTGTCACCCTCCCAGGAGTGTATGGGGTGATTATGTTGATGTTTCTCCTGCTCCGTTTTGCTCCCTCCATCCACAATGAAGGCAGGCGCAGAAACTACGCTCTAGTGGCATCTGTCTGATGTCCGGCTGGGGAGAGGGGAAAGGGAGGGACTTACAATATGACCACCCCCTAAAGTTCAAAATATCAAGAGCTTTGGAAGGATTATGTAGTAGTAGTAGTAGTAGCCTATGCTGAACAAACTGGCATGATGGCTGGGAGAGATAGATCTGAACCAAAGTTGTTATACTCAGCGTTAGCAAAACCAATTTGGCTAAAATACATTATTGATAGTTCAGATTTTTTTTATTAGGCCTCCAAAAAATGTCGGATCTCGCTAACATTTTATTTTTGCATTTGAATTAACTCTCAGGTGTTTTAAAGTAGTAGTGTGTTACGTAGATAAAGCTTTCAAACGTCAGTATCCATTGCTTACAGCTGTGAAGATGTGTGTTTTAGGTACGGTCACGGAGTTATTTTAGTTTGGCAATATTGCACACATGTATAATGCACTCTTTGTGAACTAACAAAACAAAGAGTGAACAGTTTTCAACTAACAAAATATCAGGAACACTTTTCAACTAGCAAAAGAAACCATCTAGAATGAGAAGTGGGTAAACAGAAAAGATTGAACGATTGTTTGAATTCATTCTGTACTTAATGAAGGGCTTTAGGGGAAGACAACTGTCACCTAGAACACCTGATGCTTTGTACAGAACACGTTCATTTTGACTGTGGACTGTTAGGTGGTGTAGCATGTAAGAAACGATGAATAAAGATGGTTGATGCACTCATATTGCAATGTTGTCTTGTTTATCTACTCTGTGTGTGTGTGTGTTTGTGTTTGTGCGTGAGTGTGCAGAGGGAGGCACAGGAATATATAGCCTTTTATAAGCCATGCTTATCTCTGCCCTGTCACCTGACTGATCTTTAGATTGATTTATTGAAACGCAAACAAAACAAGCAGTGATTGCGTAAAATTTTCAGTCAATCATTTGAGAAGCTTTTCAGAGTGTTTTCACTGTCAAAGAATTTGGCACGTTGCCTACACGTGTCTGGTACTTCAACACGTGACTCACATGTTAGTCAAGTAGTGGGAGTCATATGACCACAAAAATGGGTAACACTTTGTTTGGATAGGCCATCTGTACGTCCTCGACAGACTATCAGTAACATTTCAACTAACTATGTACTAACCCTAGCTCTAACCCTTATCCTAACCCTAAACATTAACCCTAACCCTAGCCCTAACCCTTATTCTAAACCTAACCGTAACCTTAGCAAGCAGTTGCTTATCAACATATAGTTTGTTGATAGTATGACCATCTACAGATGAAAAATCCAGACGATCCAAATAAAATGAGACCCAAAAATGTAGCATTGTAATAATCATGGGTAATCATTAAGTAGTTTGTGTGTCAAGTTTGATGCATGGTTTTGACAGTACATTAAAGCACACGAATGCTTTTATCAGAACAATCACCACCAGATAGAAGAGGAGATCTGTAAAAGGTTCTAGAGCTCTCCTGCCAGAGTGCATCATGTTGTAGATGCAGCTTGTAGACTATCTCTTCTTACCAGAATACGGGGTAAGAGTCAGTGTTCCTTTTCCTTTGCACAGAATACTGGTATCACAAAATAAATATCAGGGAGTAACATTGCTTTAAATGTCAGTTGGGTAATTCCACCAATTCAGTGCCTGGTTGAAAACACTTTTAACATTCTGTCATAAAGAGCACAGGTTCAACTTCATAAGAGGTTAAATAATAACAAAATACTATAGTAAGTGCCAAATAAAGTAACAGGGTTGACCGTACAGGGTTGCCGATTTCTTCTTAAATCAGCCATAAATCCACTTGTGACAGGGAGAATGGAAGCTTGCTGTGTGAGACAGGGAGTGGCAAATGAATCAAGCTTCACAAAAAATGTGAAATTATAAAAACAATTCTAGCCTGTCTATCTATGGGTAACAGGGTTGACATTTTATAATCAACCCACTCAGTTTCCCACCACAAAACACCAGAAAATGTCCTAAAAGAGTAGAATCAGCGGACCTGCATTTGAACTCTATGATTTTACTATTAGATGTTAAAATATTTTAAAATGAATGGTTTCACCATATTAAAATGATTGTCCAGTTCACGTAACAGGGTTGACCTTAAAATGAGGGGCAGATGTAAATGAGTCATTAATCACATTCAATAAATAATTATCTTCAGAAATGACTTTGTCAAAGCAACAAAATAACTAGGGCTTCACGATGAGGGTGAACTTGGATACATTTTGGGATTAAGTGGGTTAAAATCTTCCTAAAGTGTTACAGGGTTGGCGGAGGGACATGTCAAAAGGTTGAATTTTGGCACTTTAGCAAGCCTTTATTCATATATATTCTCAGTGTGGTCTATATGGCACTTCATTTAATATAACAAGCCTTTAAATTCAATATTGGTGGACAACTTCTAATTAAAATATCAAAGGGACGCAAAAGAAACTCTTTTTGTGGAAAGACCCAGTTATGACAATAGTCAACTCCCTCTCTGTGTCTGTCAGTGGAGGCTGCTGAGGGGAGGTTGGCTCATTATAATGGCTGGAATGGAGTGGTGTATGATACCATACCAGCCATTACACTCCATTCCAGCCATTCAACACCATTCCAGGGGCACCCGAGTGGCGCAGCGGTCTAAGGCACTGCATCACTAAAGACCGTGGTTTGATTCCAGGCTGTATCACAACCGGCTGTGATTGTGCGCCACCCTATGGGACTCCCAATTGGCCCAGCGTCGTTAGGGTTTGGCTGGGGTAGGCCGCTATTGTAAATAATAATTTGTTCTTAACTGACTTGCCTAGTTAAATAAAATGTAAAATTAAAACAATTCCAGCCATTATTATGAGCCGTCCTCACCTGATCAGCCTCCATTGGTGTCTATATAGTAGGCATACTATTTCTGCAGTACGCTAATAATAGTTATGTTAATAAAATGTATGATCCTACTGAAATCCTTAGTTTATCTACAGCTGAAGTCGGAAGTTTACATACACCTTAGCCAAATACATTTAAACTCAGTTTTTCAGAATTCCTGACATTTAATCCTAATAGAAATTCCCTGTCTTAGGTCAGTTAGGATCACCACTTTATTGTAAGAATGTGAAATGTCAGAATAATAGTAGAGAGAATGATTTATTTCAGCTTTTATTTCTTTCATCACATTGCCAGTGGGTCAGAAGTTTACATACACTCAATTAGTATTTGGTAGCATTGCCTTTAAATTGTTTAACTTGGATCAAACGTTTCAGGTAGCCTTCCACAAGCTTCCCACAATAAGTTGGGTGAATTTTGGCCCATTCCTCCTGACAGAGCTGGTGTAACTAAATCAGGTTTGTAGGCCTCCTTGCTCGCACACGCTTTTTCAGTTCTGTCCACAAATTGTATATAGGATTGAGGTCAGGGCTTTGTGATGGCCACTCCAATACCTTGACTTTGTTGTCCTTAAGCAATTTTGCCACAACTATGGAAGTATGCTTAGGGTCATTGTCCATTTGGAAGACCCATTTGCGACCAAGCTTAAACTTCCTGACTGATATCTTGAAATGTTGCTTCAATATATCCACATACTTTTCCTGCCTCATGATGCCATCTATTTTGTGAAGTGCACCAGTCCCTCCTGCAGAAAAGCACCCCCACAACATGATGCTGCCACCCCCGTGCTTCCCTGTTGGAATGGTGTTCTTTGGCTTAACATTGGTCATTATGGCCAAACAGTTCTATTTTTGTTTCATCAGACCAGAGGATAAAAAAAAAGTACAATCTTTGTCCCCATGTGCAGTTGCAAACCGTAGTCTGGCTTTTTTATGGCAGTTTTGGAGCAGGGGCTTCTTCCTTGCTGAGTGTCCTTTCAGGTTATGTTGATATAGGACTCGTTTTACTGTGGATATAGATAATTGATTTTGTACCTGTTTCCTCCAGAATCTTCACAAGGTCCTTTGCTGTTCTTCTGGGCATGATTTGCACTTTTTGCACCAAAGTACGTTCATCTCTAGGAGACAGAATGCGTCTCCTTCCTGAGCGGTATGACGGCTGCGTGGTCCCATGGTGTTTATACTTGCATAGTATTGTTTGTACAGATGAATGTGGTACCTTCAGGCATTTGGAAATTGCTCGCAAGGATGAGCCAGACTTGTGGAGGTCTACAATTTCTTTCTGAGGTCTTGGCTGATTTCTTTAGATTTTCCCATGATGTCAAGCAAAGAGGCACTGAGTTTGAAGGTAGAAATACATCCACAGGTAGACATCCAATTGACTCAAATGATGTCAATTAGCCAATCAGAAGCTTCTAAAGCCATGACATCATTTTCGGGAATTTTCCAAGCTGTTTAAAGGCACAGTCAACTTAGTGCATGTAAACTTCTGACCCACTGGAATTGTGATACAGTGAATTATAAGTTAAATAATCTGTCTGTAAACAATTGTTGGAAAAATTACTTGTGTCATGCACAAAGTAGATGTCCTAACAGACTTGCCAAAACTATAATTTGTTAACAAGACATTTGTGGAGTGGTTGAAAAACGAGTTTTAATGACTCCAACCTAAGTGTATGTAAACCTCCGACTTCAACTGTATGCTTAAAGTACTTTGCTTCACCTTTCGAAATATCATTTGGTGAATCATAGGTGACTCTGTCATTTGTAACAAGTTTTCAGTAACAAACAGCAAAATTACCTTCTTTTTTACAAACAACGTGGAACAATAGACACACACACAAACACATTATCACACTCTAACACACATTATTCTTTAGTTGTATTGTTTGTATATCGTGTGACTGTACTTGTCTAGCAGTGTATCAGGGTTTTGTTACTTATAATGTTTTATGTTTTTGTGTGGACCCCAGGAAGTATAGCTGCTGCTTTGGAAAAAGCTAATGGGGAACGAATAAACCAATAAATGTGACCAGTGTTTCTTCTCGTTCTGTCCTCATGTCAACACTGTAGCATGTTTCACACAAACCAGTGCCTTACCTCTGAGGCCTAAGTTTGGCCTGTTCACAGCACATATACTTAAGGGCTTACGTAATGGGGTCAAGGCATCCTCTTCCACCTTTAAAAAGCAACTTCCAGCCTCCAGAAGCATCGCTACAGCAACTCATCCCTATCATGGAGCTGAATAACCATTGAGAATGCTCATCTAAAAACATGGAACAAGCAAGCAGAAGCAATAAACCAGGACCGGGTGGGCAGCTAGCGGGGGCGTAATTGGCCTGAAGATGCAATACAGGGGGAGTAGTGACTTATGGGTAATTACCTGCAATGTCCAGAGACGCGGAGCTGTGAGTAGCTGGCTCTCTGATCGAATCAGCCCCACACTGTGCAGCAGAGTACACAGGCTTTGTCTAATTGGCCGATCTGCTTTCCCCACGACACAGGGCTGCTTCGAGGACACTTCCTGGTCCACTTAGTCACGGAGAGACACACACAGACGCATGGACAAACGCACACACTCTCAGAAGTATACACACACGCACGTACATGCACATACACACACGCACACACACACTCTTTACTCCTTGCACCGTCGCGGTACATTGAGAACTCATCCGGAATGACCTAAAGTGTTTATTAGGTTCAGAAGGTTTATTGGTCAATACATTCAGGCCTTAGCTAAGTTAAATTACGCTCCTACTTAATTCTGCATCAGAAGGTTTATTGGTCCACACATTCAGGCCATACATCTTTGTATCTAAAAACAGGCACCTCTCCATGTTGTTTACATATTGTAGGTATTGTGAGAAATAACAATATACAAATACGTAACTGACAAAGATCATATACATTTATTGTATACAGGAAAACAATTCAGAACACCCCAACTTAAGCATGAGAAACCCGTCGAACAACATGCCACTTGAACCAGATCCTGTCAAATGATGTCAAGCAGGGTGTATAGCCAATATCCTCACTAGCCAATCAACGTCAAGCAAACAAACAAAACCTGAGCCAGCGGAACGTTTTGCAACTAAAACTAGAGTTTATGTTGGACAAATTGAGGTAAAATCCTCCCCGTTTTATTCCGTTTGTTACCGTTTTAAGAAACTGTTTAAGAAACGTTTTGCAACAGAATCCGCGTAATGAATACACAGATTTTAAAAGCCACTATAGCCCCCTTCCTCGTCTCTCTTTTAATGTCAACATATGAAAATGTTAAGATAAGTCTGACACAGATGACATGGGATTGTAGAAAAGCAAAATATAGAGTTTAGTTACAGCAAGATAATGGCTTGTCTTGAAATAATACTTGTACCACTATATCTATACTGTATGACCATACACAAAATACTCTGTAGGAAAGATTCTTATTGGCTGATCAACACAAACATTACCTTATCTTTCTGGTGAATATCAAGGCAATACTGTAAAGAATGTCATTGAAGCTAATTTCTCCCTGTCCAATTCTTATAAACTCAGCAAAAAAAGAAATGTCCCTTTTTCAGGACCCTGTCATTCAAAGATAATTCGTAAAAATCTGAATAACTTCACAGATCTTCATTGTAAAGGTTTTAAACACTGTTTCCCATGATTGTTCAATAAACCATAAACAATTCATTAACATGCACCTGTGGAACGGTCGTTAAGACACTAACAGCTTACAGACGGTAGGCAATTAAGGTCACAGGTATGAAAACTTAGGACACTAAAGAGGCCTTTCTACTGACTCTGAAAAACACCAAAAGAAAGATGCCCAGGGTCCCTGCTCATCTGCGTGAACGTGCCTTAAGCATGCTGCAAGGAGGCATGAGGACTGCAGATGTGGCCAGGGAAATAAATTGCAATGTCCGTACTGTGAGACGCCTAAGACAGCGCTACAAGGAGACAGGATGGACAGCTGATTGTCCTCGCAGTGGCAGACCACGTGTAACAAAACCTGCACTGGATCGGTACATCCGAACATCACACCTGCGGGACAGGTACAGGATGGCAACAACAACTGCCCGAGTTACACCAGGAACGCACAATCCCTCCATCAGTGCTCAGACTGTCCGCAATAGGCTGAGAGAGGCTGGACTGAGGGCTTGTATGCCTGTTGTAAGGCAGGTCCACACCAGACATCACCAGCAACAACGTCGCCAATGGGCACAAACCCACCGTCGCTGGACCAGACAGGACTGGCATGAAGTGCTCTTCACTGTCGAGTCGCAGTTTTGTCTCACCAGGGGTGATGGTCGGATTTGCGTTTATTGTCGAAGGATTGAGCGTACTCTGGAGCGGGATCGATTTGGAGGTGGAGGATCCGTCATGGTCCGGGGCGGTGTGTCACATCATCGGACTGAGCTTGTTGTCATTGCAGGCAATCTCAACGCTGTGCGTTACAGGGAAGACATCCTCCTCCCTCACGTGGTACCCTTCTTGCAGGCTCATCCTGATATGACCCTCCAGCATGACAATGCCACCAGCCATACTGCTCGTTCTGTGCGTGCAAGACAGGAATGTCAGTGTTCTGCCATGGCCAGCGAAGAGCCCGGATCTCAATCCCATTGAGCACGTCTGGGACCTGTTGGATCGGAGGGTGAGGGCTAGGGCCATTCCCCCCAGAAATGTCTGGGAACTTGCAGGTGCCTTGGTGGAAGAGTGGGGTAACATCTCACAGCAAGAACTGGCAAATCTGGTGCAATCCATAAGGAGATGCACTGCAGTGCTTAATGCAGCTGGTGGCCACACCAGATACGGACTGTTACTTTTGATTTTGACCCCCCCTTTGTTCAGGGAAAAATTATTCAATTTCTGTTAGTCACATGTCTGTGGAACTTGTTCAGTTTATGACTCAGTTGTTGAATCTTGTTATGTTCATACAAATATTTACACGTTAAGTTTTCAGAAAATAAACGCAGTTGACAATGAGGACGTTTCTTTTTTTGCTGAGTTTACAATGTAAAAACATATTCTGCTATGCATTCATGATAGATAATTCACAGATACTTGATTTAGTCTGAAATACAAAATATGGACAGGGAGAAACAAAATATGGATATATGACAGGTGTCCACAAACCTTTGGTCATATAGTGTATTAACTTTTTACTCCAACACATTTTCTCTGATACACAAAAGTACTTGTTTCATGTCGAATGCTTAGCAGGAGAGCAATATGGTCCAATTTACGCACCTATCAATATAACACGTTGTCATCCCTACTGCCTCTGATCTGGTGGAATAATTAGACACCGATACTGAAAATTATGTCAGTGTTGGAGTGTGCCCCTGGCTGTCCGTAAAAAAGGGGAAAAAAAGGAAATTGTGCCATCTGGTTTGCTTAATATAAGGAATTTGATATATAGCATTTACTTTTACTCAAATATGACAATTGAGTACTTTTTCCACCACTGTACTTTAGTTCATTTAAACTAGATACCTTTAGACTTTTACTCAAGTAATATTTTATTTGGTGACTTTCACTTGAGTAATTGTCTTTTAAGGTATCTTTACTTTTTACTCAAATATGATAATGTTGTACTTTTTCCACCACTGCACAAATGGTAAACAGATGTCTCGTAAGCTCCGTTCTCTCTTACTACATCTGTAACTTTTCAAACATCCATAAATGTGACCAGTTTCAGGAAACTGGGCGTATGTCACAGGTCACTACTTCACAGGAGAGCCGTTTTTTAAATCAAAATGCGTTTTTGGCAGAAATGCGTTCTCGAACATACAGTATGAACTTTCATATGCCTTAATAAAAAAACTTGTTAAATTACGAGCCTAGTTGGTTTAGCAACAGAAAAAGTCAGCAACCTTCCCGCTAGCCATGGGTGGCTGAGATAATTAGTGGGCTGGACATGCCGAGAGATGAGTTTGGATTAGTCTGCCATATAGCACGCTTCTGTCTATTTGAGCTGGTCAGTATGTCTAAGTAATCCTGTCTAACATGGCTTTTGTTTAATGCATCGAGTAGTAAAAGTGCATAAGTGTTGCTCTCCACTTTCTGGAGGACCGAGTTTTGAAATCAGTGGAATTCGAGTATGATAGCTAAGGAGCTGGAGAAAACATCTTACATCTTCAAACTAACGGCAACCATGGCATCCGACAGGAGATGGGTCCATCCATGAATCATGATGTATACAGGTAAGATAGTCTAGTCTAGCTAGCTACATTTTCAGATATTACACGTTTCTAATTTTGACAGAAGGTGGTTTTATTTTAAATTAAAGTGTACTGTTAGCTAGCTAACGTTAGCTGGCTGGCTCGCTAGCTAACGTTACGTCGATGATCTTATTATTTCATATCTCAGAGCCATTTGCTTGGCTAGTTATAGCCTAATGTTAGCTAATACAATTTCAAATTTTGCTACATAAGACCGGTGTGAGCTGGTCTGTCACAAATGTTATATGAGTACTTAATTATCTAAATAATCTGATATATCTTTCCTTATACTGTATATACACAGAGGCACCTCTGGCTTATTCAGTTTGTTGCAAAGTTTTAGAATGTTGCAGATAGAAATGCAATGTATAGAGCTGACACTTTTTCATATTCTACAACACAACATAGAATGATGTCTGTTGAAAACAACGCATTTAGATCTCAACCTTCTGTGAAGTTGCACCCTCCTGTATAAGCTCGTGGTAAGGCTGAATGCAGGCGGGGAAACGTACCTAGCAGCAACATTTCTGATTAGTAACAAAACAAAATACAACACACATAGTTGTTACGGCACTAGTAGATTTCTGTTTCAATGTTTACATGCTGGTCTCATCAGCAATGGCGGCAGCAGCAGTTCACTTAATTATTTCTCAATAAAGCAGAGAGAGAGAGAGCGAGAGAGTGAGAGAATAAGCATGCCAGAGAATGGCACATTTAAACAGGTTGTGTTGTGATATTATGTGTTTAAAAACACTTAATAATAATTCATGAATTGTTGAATAGATGAATTGACAACTGAACATTGATATTGTCCACATTGAACTCTGAACTGAACATTCTTAATGTGCCGGCATAATATATGTTTCATATTTACGATTTGTAATGGTAAAGAGCTCCTGTAGTGAACACCACAAAATAATAACAGATTTCCTGCACTTACAGATAGGCTTTCAGTCCTTGTGATGTACTTTGTACAGTCTTAGAAAAAAAGGTGCTATCTAGAACCTAAAAGGGTTCTTCTGCTGTCCCCATAGAAATATTGGTTCCAGGTAGAAACCTTTTGGTTCCAAGGTGGCACAGCGGCTCCGGGGCGGCGCAGCGGTCTAAGGCACTGCATCTCAGTGCAAGAGGCGTCACCCTGGTTTGAATCCAGGCTGCATCACATCCGGACGCGATTGGGAGTCTCATAGGGCGGCGCACAATTGGCCCAGCGTCGTCCGGGTTTAGCCGGGGTAGGCCGTCATTGTAAATAAGAATTTGTTTTTAACTGACTTGCCTAGTTAAATAAAGGTAAAAAAAAAGTACCTGGAACCAAAAAGGGTTTTCCTATGGGGACAGCCGAAGAACCCTTTTGGAACCCTTTTTTATAAGAGTGTATACACCGAATGGATCTGACAGAACGCCACAGTCATACACAGAGACAAGACTCCAATAATGATGGCCCTGAAAGGTTCACATCCACCTTTAAAGCGTTCATTGCCTATGAACAATCATGACTATACTGTACAATGTCCAACACCAAACACATACTGTAGCTCCTCACACAACCACTGGATCTGATGGTTCTCTTTGGGATGAAGATGATCTTTCTTCTGATGATACATGTATAATCTACTGTATCTACAGAGCGTCTTTTAAATTACTAATGCAGATCAGATACACAAACTAGTACATTTCCAATTCACCACCAGTTGTGTTTTTTACAACAATGTGTGTGCGTGTGTATATGTCAGCTCAAAAGAAAAGTGGATACTGTCTTTTCCACGTTTTGAAATGGTGTGTAGGTATGTGCTTGTGTGTGTGTGTGTGTGTGTGTGTGTGTGTGTGTGTGTGTGTGTGTGTGTGTGTGTGCTTGCTTGAGCATGTTTGCAAGGTTGGGTGCATATAGAAAACCCTGAGTGTCTAAGTACGTTTCACTACATCAAAAGAGGCTCATTTCATAAAGTGCAAGCGACAGCACATTAACATTGGCAGTGCAACTACATTGAGAACAACAGAAACGTAGAGAGAAAGACATATTCCAAGTACCTCTTTACACATTTCCAGTTATTGTACCTGCAATTAAAATGAATGCAAAGTAAGTAGAACATACAAAAGCAGTCTTTCCTGTATTGTGAGAATCTAGTATGTGCTTGTTAATGTCTCATTACACAAGTGAAACTTGTTCGCTGTTATGAGTTGCCTTGTTCTCCATTTATTATGGTAATCAGAGTGAGTTTTCACATTGAGTGCAGACAGGTTGTCTAATGGCTGTGTTAAATACTGTGACCTCAGTCTGGTAACTATTAGATGATTCTGCTGCAAGAATTTAATGCTAAATATAAGCATGAAAATGTGCTACTAAGCAAAATAATGAGTGCTAAATGAACGACAATAGTCACCAATAGTCACTTTGCGCTCATTGTGGCGGTAAGTTTGACAAACAGCACACTTAAGTGTTCTGTCAATTAATGAGGCGATAACGATGATGTAGATGTGCGTGTGATTGTATAAATGTGCTTGTTATTCTCCATTACCTTCTGTTACTTGATCCATCTACAGTATAGTTAAGACTTAAGCCAATATGCTACAGTATTAAACATCTATATGCTATATGATATATATGAGCTTGTTTCTTTACTCACTTCTCTCTGACATTTCTATAATAGATCATAGTAGGAAACATTAAGGTGGGACTGGGTGTGTCTGCAAGGAAAATGTTTACATAGCACTTAAAGGTATCTATCATTTGACTGATTAAGTATCAGATAACATGCAACTAGAATCATGTCTGAGCTTGTCTGTCTGCGTATATGTGGTGCATAAGTTTATCTGTGTGTAACATTATATTAGAAATCTGTGCATTTAAAGGTTTCAGACTGTGGGTTTTTGGGTGTCTCGGTCTTAGTCAGACAGAGCACAGTAAGATTTGTTCAACACAAGTCTTTCTTTAAGCTCTGTCAAACTAGAAAGGCCAATTTACTCTTTCCTCAAGTTCCAGTATCACTTATATAAAACCCAAACACAACATCTAAACGTTTCTCTTTCCCAGCTTCCCTTCCATCACCCTCTCAAACAAACATTGTGCCTGTCTGTCCCGTAACATATTTGGTTTTCAGCGGTGATCAAGTAGAACAAGACTGTCTGTCTGGGATGATTACTGACGTCCTGGCGTGTGAACTCTGACCTCTATGCCCCAAGGCCTCCTGGGAGGTGTTTTTTTCTTTAAGGCAAGAGGTTGCCTAACAGGTCCGGGGTGAGGTACCCTATGGGCATTGTGGGCAGAGGCTTGGAGGGGGTTGTGGGGGCAGGAGGGGACCTCTGGGGGAAGGGGGTTGAGGAGAAGGCTATGCTGGGAGTCAACATCTTGAACCACAGTGTAGTCCAAAACAGGGGGGAGGAACTGAGCAGGGGAGTTTGGAAGGATGTACAGGGACTGGTAATCCCCTAGGGGGGTGGTATGCAGGAGATAGGGGGGAGGTGGGGGGAAGGCGTGGTAGACCTCCCCAGGTGAGGAGGGGTCAGGGGTTCTGATTTGCCGGCCACTGCTCTCTGTCGTGTAGCCCCCAGCCTCAGGATCCACCACCAGCAGCTGAGACGGCAACTTCTTATTTCTCCTCTCCTCCTCCTCCTCCTCCTCCTCCTCCTCCTCCTCCTCCTCTCCCCCTCCCTCTCCTCCTCCTCCTCTCCTCCCTCCATTTTTCCATTATTTTTCTTATCCTCCTCTGTTGTTGGAGCGTTCTCTGGGGCTCTGACCTGCTGGCCTGGTGAGAGCACCACCCCTCCGGCGGGCATTACATCGCTGACCTGGGCATAGAAGTTTATGTTGACCCAGCTATGAGGGCCTCCCAGCTGGGTCTGGACCAGGGGCCTCTCCCCTCCCTCTGGAGCTAAGCCTGGAGCTTGGAGCCTTGGGCATGGGACCTCCAGCACCTCTAGGGCCGGGGGGTTTGATTGGCTCCGCCTGTTCCCCAGGCATGGTTCAACTTTTTCAGGTTGGCTGGACAGGAGGGCAGCCATCAACATTAGGGTCTCCTGGTTAGGCAGCTCTGGATCATAGTCATTATCAGGGATGCTGAGAGAGAGAGAGAGAGAGAGAGAGAGAGAGAGAGAGAGAGAGAGAGAGAGAGAGAGAGAGAGAGAGAGAGAGAGAGAGAGAGGAGGGGGAGGAAAGAGAGTTACCATTCCAGTTCTAATCGCTACTGTAGATGCCTCCATAAGAGGCTCCAGTCTACACTTTCCTAATGTACAGCAGCCTACAGCTAGACAGGAATGCGCATCCAATCCATCAAACAAGTATACGTTAATAACAGTAGGCCTATAGTTGACTATTTCGGGTTAGAAGCGTGCATATTTGGGATTTGTGTGCCCATAAACTGTTTTCATGGCAAAACATAATTCATGTTACACATTTCCCGAGATCTCCAAGAGCCAAGATTCATACAGGGTTTAATGTTCAATGTTTGAAGTCAAATGTTAAATGCTTAATAATGACAAATAACACCAATAAATTTAATTCATGTAAGGAAAGAAAGATAGTGTTTAGTGTGACAATCTGTGAAGACGCCAAGCATTCAACTCATGAATTATGAACAACTCATGAAATAGTGTGCAAACACGTTTTCATTCAACTATTATATTGAATGTCAGCTACCTGTTCTGTATGTGTTCATGTGTGTAAAATTGCCTCGGCTAAGAGGGTAGGCTACCAGCAGTGGTGTAGGCCTAGTGATGAGTAAACGCAAGTAAATGCCATTTACCCACTTTTTTCAGAAAAATGCAGTGAAAGTATTGGGAGTGTTATTTTTTCACCTCAACCGGCAATCAAGAGATTACCCACCAATTTTTTTAACACTACATCACTGGCTGCCGGTAGGCCTGCTTGAAGTTCATGGTAATACACATTGTAGCCTAGTCTAGTAAAGTGACCATCCCGTTTTTCCTGGGACCGTTTCAGCCCCATTTCAGCTGTCCTGACTTTTCTGGCTGCATAGGTCAACTATGCAGAACTTTCCTGGTTGCAAAAATTCTAATAGTTCGTCAGTTTATCTGACAAAACAAGCAATAATAGTGTAAAGAAACATTTCACCAAATATTATATTTTCAGATGTTTGAAGCTGATGAAAGACGTAAAAATGAAGTAAAAGATGCAAAAATGAAACGGTTTAATTCTCAATCTGGTTCCAGCATTAAATATAACTTTTACACACTTTGATTTATTTTACTATGTCAATATGTCATCTTTGTTGTAAATGTTTTGGCGCCAGGCTGTTGGCAGTTGTCAAAAAAAGTTAATAGTTGATAGAGTTGCAGAGTTAATTGAAAATAATGCCATTGTTGATTAGACACTTTGTTTCATTAATTAGGCTATTTTCTCTTGAACCATACGTGTTTCCACTAGAAACTCATGGACAATATGGACACAGACATACAAAATTGATACAACTGTATATACTGTATGAATACAAAAAAAAAGTATAAATTACCAAAATTACCATAGATTATTCCGGTAACTTTGGTAAATGACCAGTAGCTTTGCAAACCTATCCATACCTGAGGGTGTGAGAGCAGCC
The DNA here is from genome assembly GCA_030435695.1 of Brachymystax lenok tsinlingensis. Classification (NCBI taxonomy): domain Eukaryota; kingdom Metazoa; phylum Chordata; class Actinopteri; order Salmoniformes; family Salmonidae; genus Brachymystax; species Brachymystax lenok. The sequence goes on along the minus strand of CM059819.1, from coordinate 51,421,856 downwards.
ATGGCTTGTGTGGTGGTTGTTGTGACCCAGGCTCAGCAGTCTCTGTGTGTCCGAGCTCTGGTTGTCCTCCTTCTCCCCAGGCTCAGGCTCGTCTGCGTCCAGCTCGATGAACTCCATCCAGGACTCGTCCTGGTACAGGTCAGGGGGGTAGGGGTGGAGACCCCCAATACCACCAACTCTCAGGAGGAAGTTCAGCTCATTCAGCTTTCCCTTCTGGATAGGGCGTGGGACAGAGGGAGAGATCGAGGCAGAGAGTGTTTGTGAGGGGGGGTATGGGTTTGAGACAGAGGTACTTACATGTCTAAGCTCTGAATTCAAGTACTGCAAGCGGTTCAATTGTCTTGTACAGCATTTCATTGCCAAGCCCTCATTTATTTTACAAAAAGCCTATTGTATTAGTATAGCTTGCCCATTGAAATAGAATCTAGATTCTAGAGCGTGCCCTAATCATGTCAATTCCCAGCATATTACAATGTGTTATTTACTGTTCATAGGGACACTTAGACAAGAGCCTGAGATTTTATTAATAATTAATAATCATCTGTATTGCGCTCTGTCTGAGCCATAACAATTCAAACTTGTTTTCACATACTAAATACACTACATGACCAAAAGTCGTCTACAATGTCATTGTATGCTGTAGCGGTAAGAATTCCCTTCACTGGAACTAAGGAGCCTAGCCCGAACCATGAAAAACAGCTGCATATCATTATTCCTCATCCACCAAACTTTACAGTTGGCACTATGCATTGATCTTAGGCTTGTGTGCGGCTGCTCGGCCATGGAAACCCATTTCATGAAGCTCCCAACAAACAGTTCTTGTGTTGACGTTGCTTCCTGAGGCAGTTTGGAACTCGGTAGTGAGTGTTGCAACCAAGGACAGACAATTTTTACTCGCTATGCGCTTCAGCCCTCGGTGGTCCCATTTGGTGAGCTTGTGTGGCCTACCACTTCGCGGCTGAGCCGCTGTTGCTCCTAGACGTTTCCACTTCACAATAACAGCACTTACAATTGACCGGGGCAGCTCTAGCAGGGCAGAAATTTGACGAACTGACTTGTTGGAAAGGTGGCATCCTATGAGGGTGCCACGTTGAAAGTCACTGAGCTCTTCAGTAAGGCCATTCTACTGCCAATGTTTGTCTATGGAGATTGCATGGCATTGTGCTCGATTCTATACACCTGTCAGCAACAGGTGTGGCTGAAATAGCCGAATCCACTCATTTGAAGGGGTGTCCACATACTTTTGTATATATAGTGTACTTGATCAAACCTACTCACAAGACAAATGCACGCGCACACACACACATACATGCATGCACACAGTGTTTTTAGTCTTACCTTAAGCAGTTCTGTGTCAATCCCTTTGATTTTGGGTGCAGGGACAGGAGGCAGAAGAATCACCATTAGTCTGAGAGGAAGAGGGAGAGGGAGAGGGAGAGGAAGAAGGGAGAGGGAGAGAGGAGATGAAGATGACGGAAGTGTGTGTGCGTTTGTGTTTGTTTGTTTGTTTGTTTGTTTGTCCTCACCTCTGCTGCTGAGAGAAGATGATGAGCATGAGGAAAATGGCCACTCCCACAGCCCCGAATATCAGGACCAGAGTCACAGTGAACGTGGACTCTAGAACAGGATCATCATCACCAAATCAATAAATAACAATGATTTAACTATTAGCATTATGTGGTAATCCTACCCTATCTCTGATAAGTGTCTTCCTTGCGCAAGATGGCTGCCATGTTTGTTCTTTGTGTAAACAACACAACACCCTGACCTCTCACCTTTACTGGAAATCTCTGACACATGGACAAAGATGGCATCACTGAACTCCCCAAAATTGCTGAAGGCCCTCATTGCGCAGTGCACGCGCACCTCATACTCCTCTCCTGTACTAAGGCCGTAGATTGACTTCTGAGTTCCAAACTCATGCTCCAACTGAGAGAGAGCGGGAGACAGAGGCAAAAACGTTTGTAAGAGAGGAATACGATCGAAAGCTACGAAATGTTAAAATAAATGGTTTATGTCTCCCCTCTTATACATTAAATTACATTTTATTCTATAAACACTCTTCTATGCCACAAACACAAACTTGGCTCTGTCGTTGATTGAGGCAGTCAACAACAGGATCTCTCTTCTTGTTATGGTGTCGACAGAGTTTCAGTGTGATCTAGCACTGGCTTCCGCTACGGCCCGATCAAAACTGCAGAGGCCAATGGGTAATAGGCTGGAAGTGCAGGGTATGTGTGTGAGTGTGTCTATGTGTGACTCACCACTTTCCAGTGTGAGCTGTTCCTCCTCCTGAACTGGAGTTCGTACACCAGTGTCAACCATCCAACGGATACGTCGGCCGAGGGCGGGGGTTCCCAGCTCGCCATGATGTCATAGTTCAGGCCCGACCGGCTGACGTTCAGCAGCGTCCAGTTCAGGGCCACAGGGGGGTCAGGGTACACTGTCAGGGGCCAAAGGGCAAAGGTCAGTAAAATTATTAAAACGCACAAAAACTATTGTGATTGTGATGAATTGTCTTTGGGAAATAAAGATAGACATGGTTTTAAAAAGGTAGTATGAATATTTGATTAAATACAGAAATGTGTAAGCGGCTTAACTTAGCCTGCCCCACGGCTCAACTAACCCATTCCCCAAGCTATGTTTTCAAATGTTTTGTAATGTTTACATGAATTCAGATTATTTCCAGGGATACACAACATCCTGAAATATATGTAGATATCTTTGTTAGAAAGAATACTATATTTCCTTAAACAACAAGATGCTGAAGGTAATAAATGGCTTAACTTACCCTACACTCCCCTATATGAATGACTAGTTACTAGTGACAGGAATGTGGGTGTATCTTAGCCTAAAATGGCTTCTTCCTCATGCATTATCCACTGACTAGAACGAAGTGGACCAGTGAACCAATATATCATGGTTTTCAATATAGACCTCAATTAGTTTAATCACGTGTTTTCGAGCTGGGCTGGAACAAAAGCTTGTACTCCCTGGGACCCCCAGGACCAGAGTTTCACATTGTAACGCCCAGGCCCGAGATTACAGGCTGGAGCGTTTTGGTTTTGTCTTGGTGTAGGGTTTGTTTGTTCTAGGTGTCGTAGTTCTATGTTGGGTAATGGTTCCCAATTAGAGGCAGCTGTGTGTCGTTGTCTCTAATTGGGAACCATATTTAGGTAGGTAGGTTTCACTCTGGGTTCGTGGGTTATTGTGAGTTCATAGCTGTTTGTCATGTCAGTTATGTTCTTCGTTACGTTCGCCGTTTATTGTTTTGTTCCGTCTCGTTCCCGTGTATTCATTAAATATGTATTCTGGCTACATCGCTGCGTCTTGGTCTGTCCCTTCGGAAGATAAACGTGACACACATCCCTGAGCTAGTCTATAGACAAGAGGTCCCAATCTACATTCAGCCATTGGTCATTTTTTTTTCTTGAGAGGGTGGTCAACATAATTACAAATAATATCCACAAGAAGCCCAAACAGATGTAGTATTTCACACAACATAATAATTTAAAACATTTATTACATTGGCATACGATAACATACCGTGCCTTTTAAAAGTATTCACACCCCTTGACTTTTTGTTGTTGTTGTGTTACAGCCTGAATTTAAAATGGATTCAGTTGAGATTTTTTGTCACTGCATGGCTTAAACCATGGTCTACACCGATCCTGCCGGAACAGGATCCGGCACCTCTCAATATTGGACTGTTTCATTCCGGGATCCACTTGCTAGAATCCTGTACCTCTCATCGCATGAAACATTATTTTCACTGTTTGCCATGTAAAAGTTTGAATAAAATCAAGAGTTAATTCAAGTTGCCTCTGTATTTTCCTGCCCCTTAAAAAACGTCATGTGAAAACATGCCTGATATTCTAAGAATTGATTGTAGGGCCGGCCCGGGTTTATGGTTTGCACACATTGTTGACTATAGACCAACACATGGCCATTGCTGTGGTGAGAGAGAGAGAAGCGCCTGTATCTCTCACAGAACTAGAATGATATTCCCTTTCTCCTTCTCTCTGCTCTGATAGACATGAGCCAACTCATTTCTCCAGCGTTGCACTTAATTTATTTCCTCATAGAATCACAGCCGCGTGAAGGGTGCTGGAGGTGCCACGGCACCCCTGATGAATTGAAAATGCATTTGCCAAAGTTATAGAACTCCCGCTGTCTGTTCAGAAAGAAAGACCAGGAGTAGGCCTATAATTAAGTTACAGAGGATCAATAGCGTTCTAAAAAATATATAGCCTACAGTAGCTGTGGATTGTGTGTAGCCCAATCACAAGGCATGCCTACAGTCTGGAACACTCGGCAAATCTGTCAGTGAACAGCATGCGGCAAAAACAGGCCTTTCGCAATATTTCAAATACAATTGTGGGAAAACAAATTGTTGGGAAGCAAATAGATTCTGCTGAAAAGAGAAGACTAATCGGTCTGTAGACTACCAAATATGTTCTCAACTTCAAAATAGGCCTATTGAGCGAACAGTAAAATATATGCTTTTGGCACGAGAGCATCAGCAATCTCTGGTGAGTGAGCTGCACATCGTTGGGTGAGAAAGCTTTCTTAGGACTATAATTTCCTCCTCATATTATGCGATATGTGTGTCTCCACACACCTAAGCATAGGCTATTGATGGATTCAAGACATGGCCGTTTTTATTGATCTGAGATTCTCAGTTTGTCAGTGTTAAAGTGGCCTGTCATTTCGATAATTTGTGAGTAATAAAAAACATTCTGCTGAAGTCTACATACATCTAAAATGATGAAGAATTGCATGAAATGCGTTTATAAAAAGGCAAAAAACAATCCGGACCCTAGACTTAAAAAAACAATCCCCATGTGCGCAACTTCTGCAAGTGCCTCTACTCTACCACTCTATGCCAGCATGCAAAAGTGATGACGATGCAAGCAATGCATTATTAAATATAGATATTTTTAAAGCCCCGAGGTCGCCCCCCTCTCGGTTTAACATGATTTTTGAATGACTCTCTCATCTCTGTACCACACACAAACAATTAGAATTTCAAACACAGATTCAACCACAATGACCAAGGATGTTTTCCAATGTCTCGCAAAGAAGGTAGATGAGTAAAAATAAAAAAAAGCAGTCATTAAATATCCCTTTGAGCAGGGTGAAGTTATTAATTTAACTTTGGATGGTGTATCAATACACCCAGTCACTACAAAGATACAGGCGTCCTTCTTAACTCGGTTGCCGGAGAGGAAGGAAATCACTCAGGGATTTCAACATGAGGCCAATGGCTGTGATAGGAGAAAACTGTGAAGGGCCTATTGCAGTGGAAACGTCTAGGAGCAACAATGGCTCAGCTGCGAAGTGGTAGGCCACACAAGCTCACAGAACGGGCTGGCAGAGTGCTGAAGCGTGTAGTGTGTAAAAATTGTCTGTCCTCGGTTGCAACACTCACTAACGAGTTCCAAACTGCCTCTGGAAGCAACGTCAGCACAATAACTGTTTGTCAGGAGCTTAATGAAAAGGGTTTCCATGGCCGAGCAGCCGCACACAAGCCTAAGATCACCATGCGCACTGCCAAGCATCGGCTTGAGCGGTGTAAAGCTCGCCGCCATTGGACTCTGGAGCAGTGGAAAAACGTTCTCTGGAGTGATGAATCACGCTTCACCATCTGGCAGTCCGACGGACGAATCTGGGTTTGGCGGCGGATGCCAGGGTAAACGCTACCTGCCCGAATGCACAGTGCCAGTTTTTTCCCTGCCAAGAACTTTACTTTAATTTGAAAGTTTGTCTCTATCCCTTGATTTTGTTGTAATGCATACTTTAGTCATGTTTTTTTCATCATATTTTAAATAACTTGTAGAAAATACACACACTATGACACTGTCAAGAAGCATTATGATCAACACTGTCTGGAATGCGCTTTTAACCAAATCAGCATTCAGGATTAGACCCACCTGTTGACACCTAGGCTATGGTGTGATGGAATGTTTTGCCATGTGTGGTAGGTTTTGTGGGTTGTTTTGGCACTCTTATGTAGGTGCCATAACCAGCCATAAAATAAAACAATATATGACACACCAGGTCTAAATATATGTCATGACAGTGTTATGATCATATTACAACAGATTATGATAAGTTATGTTAGCTGTTTATGACATGGTTTTGACTGTGTCATTACGTGTTATGACGCTGGGTGTCAAGTAAAGTGTTACCATTAAAATAAGATCTACAACAACAAAAAAATGAACACAAAGCTGTAATGGACAAAAAAGGCTAAGCTCCTAAAAAGCAGCTGTACAAGAGGGTGTACATTAATCATGACAACCAGCAGCGAGCTATTGAGTCTAGTTTCCAAGACATCATAAAGGTAATAGGGAGGGCGGGTTGTGAAGTCTACCAGACCTACACGCAGTAGCAGTGGGCCCATAGCAGGGCATGCCGCTCTCCAATGTTAGGTCACATGCAGGTTCTAGAATGTACAGCGCTGGAATATTGACATTTCATCAGACAATAATTAGACCCGTTCTCATTGTTTACAGCACCTTGGGCTGGATGTAGTTGGAGTGGCAGAAGCTAATTTACAGTGCACTCGAAAAGTATTCAGACCCCTTGACTTTTTCCACATTTTGTTACGTTACAGCCTTATTCTAAAATTAATTAAATCGTTTTTCCCCCCTCAATCTATACACATTACCCCACAATGACGAAGCAAAACAGGTTTAAGAAATGTTTGCTAATTTATAAAAAGGAAAAAAAGAAATATCACATTTACAGATCTTCTCAAGCTCTGTCAGGTTGGATGTGGAGCGTCGCTGCAAAGCTATTTTAAGGTCTCGCCAGAGATGCCTAGTGGTTAGAGCATTGGACTTGTAACCGGAGGGTTGCAAGTTTGAATCCCCGAGCTGACAAGGTAAAAATCTGTCGTTCTGCCCCTGAACAAGGCAGTTAACCCACTGTTCCCCGGGTGCCGAAGACGTGGATGTTGATTAAGGCAGCCCCCCGCACCTCTCTGATTCAGTTGAAGGCATTTGGTTGTACAACTGACTAATAATGGTGACTTTGACTTTGATTGGGTTCAAGTATGGGCTCTGGCTTGGCCAGAGACCTGTCCTGAAGCCACTCCTGGGTTGTCTTGGCTGTGTGCTTAGGGTTGTTGTCCTATTGGAAAGTGAACCTTTGCCCCAGTCTGAGGTCTTGAGCGCTCTGGAGCAGGTTTTCATCAAGGATCTCTCTGTACTTTGCTCCTTTCATCTTTCCCTCGATCCTGAGGGATGGTGCCAGGTTTCCTCCAGACGTGACGCGTGGCATTCAGGCCAAAGAGTTCAATCTTGGTTTTATCAGACTAGAGAATCATGTTTCTCATGGTCAGAGTCCTTTAGGTGCTTTTTTTTGTTGGAAAACTCCAAGCGGGGTGTCATGTGCCTTTTACTGAAGAGTGGCTTCCGTCTTGCCACTCTACCATAAAGGCCTGATTGGTGGAGTGCTGCAGAGATGGTTGTCCTTTTGGAAGGAACTCTGGAGCGCTGTCAGAGTGACCATCAGGTTCTTGGTCACCTCCCTGACCAAAGCTCTTCTCCCCCGATTGCTCAGTTTGGCAGGGTGGCCAGTTCTAGAAAGAGTCTTGGTGGTTCCAAACTTCTTCCATTTAAGAATGATGGAGGGCACTGTGTTCTGGGGGACCTTAAATGCTGCAGACATTTTTTGGTACCCTTCCCAAGATCTGAGCCTCAACCCAATCCTGTCTCGGAGCTCTACGGACAATTCCTTCGATCTCATGGCTTGGTTTTTGCTCTGGCACTGTCAACTGTGGGACCTTATATAGACAGGTGTGCCTTTCCAAATCATGTCCAATCAATTGAATTTACCACAGGTGGACTCCAATCATGTTGTAGAAACATCTCACAGATGATCAATGGAAACACGATGCACCTAAGCTCATAGCAAAGGGTCTGAATACTTATGTAAATAAGGTATTTCTGGTTTTATTTGTAATTCATTTGCTAACATTTCTAAAAAACTTTTTTGCGTCGTCATTATGGGGTAGTGTGTCTAGATTTATGAGGTAAAAAAAATATTTGATCCATTTTAGAATAAGGCTGTAACGTAACAAAATGAGGAAAAAGTCAAGGGGGCTGAATACTTTCCGAATGTACTGTATATATACAGTATATGGCTGTAAGAGTGGGTTAGCTAGCATGCTTTAATTGTAATGGTCGCATATTTATTTATATTTTTTAATTGAACCTTTATTTAACTAGTCAAGTCTGTTCATTTACAATGACGGCCTACCCCGGCCAAACCCAGACAATGCTGGGCCAATTGTGCGCTGCCCTATGGGACTCCCAATCACGTCCGGATGTGATGCAGCCTGGATTCGAACTAGGGACTGCAGTGACGCCTCTTGCACTGCATTAGGCCCTGCTAATTCAGTTATTTCCATGCTAACAGACGAATCACGAATCTACTGTACAGCCATCAACATGCTGTTGTCCTGCACATCTGTACTTCCTTGTGTCTATCGTCAGTCAGCCAGAATAAACACCAATCAACTGAGATCGCTGGCTGGACAGGGCTTTCTTTAAAAACACAACACAAGATTGTTACGATCTATGATCACATCTGTTACACTGGTGCCCGAGACCAGTCTTCTTGTCTTCGCTGGACATCTGTTACACAAGCTCTTTGGTTAATGCTTGTATTGATAGATATTACTGCACTGTTGGAGCTAGAAACACAAGCATTTCGCTGCACCTGCAATAACATCTGCAAATCTGTGTACGCGACCAATCAACTTTGATTTGATTAACTAAAGTGCTACCAACTGATAAACAAACCTGAAAGTAACAAACTGAACCCTATGTACGTACAGTTTTATCCAAGCAAAACTTTGATGGGGAGTGGCCCCTCTCACTATTGAGACTGGTTGATACACAAACACTCTCTTAGATAAACGTGTATGTACTTTTGGTAAAAATTGTTTGTTCCACTGAAACAGAAGCGTATGCCTTGCTTTACTGTGGGTGTTACAACGACATTAGGGATTATCTTTTATTCATCAGCTGTCCAGACAAAATGATAATTTTAAAGGTCTTGCTGAAAATAATAAATGTGTAATTTTATCAGGTAACAATAATATAAATGCCACCTTATCCTCCAACGGAGAACTTTCTTTATATATGCCTAATTCTACTTTTATTTACTGTACTTAGTTTTTGGTTTATGCATACATGTGTATAGGTTATGTATTGCATTATAGATGACACCTATACCATGTTCGACTATGATTGTTTTTAGTGTCTGAAAACTCCATTTGAGTGGTCCACAATGTATTTAAAACGACCTACTGTCGTATATTGTATCATTGGGGAGCGACGCTTAAATACATTTTTCGAAACTTTGTTTGGGTGGCCCCTCAACCAATCAGGTAGATGAGTTAACTGCCACTGATGACGCCAAGACTGAGTGCTCAAGACTTGATGACAAATGTGTATTTCAAACAGTCAAATTGGTGATTTTTAAAAGACATCAGTGGCCTCCGGAAAATGAATGGGGATTTCTTTGCTGACCCAAGTAGGTGAGCCGGTCCAGCAGTCCTCTATAATTGTAATGTATTTATCAGACCCATTCAGTTCCTTAAGTTCTGCATCTTGGCATAAAGAAGTGTCTAGGGCTATCGACTAAGTGTCGTTAACTATAATAGCCCATATTAGCATGTCTTTTGTGCCCTCACCGATGTCCTGCAATTCGAAGCACAATTCATCGTAGGTGATGTTCTGGCTTTTAGAGCTGAGCCGCACACAGTAGGTCGTCCAGATAACTGTGTTGTTCTTATTGAAGAAACATTCATTCTTCACAGAGGAGGAGTAGTCAGGGCACTCCCTCCAATCGTTCGTCAAATCATTTCTGAGGGAGCGAGAGAGAGAGAGAGAGATAGGACTAACACATTCTAGAGGTCTTTGCAGATATATGGACTCTCGAGTCCACATGAGTCATTGAGAAAAAGATAATATAAAACGTAAATCATTTCTTACAATACTTCCGGAGTATATAAAGTACACACACTCTTTACACGTTTTTCACTACTTTCCACACATACACAGTCACTCACCCAGTCACTCACCCAGTCACTCACCCAGTCACTCACCCAGTCACTCACCCACTCACTCACTCACTCACTCACTCACTCACTCACTCACACTGCTCTCTCTCTGTGCTCACTTCCTCCAGTAGAACATTTGCAGTGCTCCGGGTTCCGTGAGATTCTGGAAGCTTCCGGCGCTCCACCAACAGCTAAACGTCACCTGCTCCCTGGACTTACACCCAGTGAAATGAGGAGCATGGACGAAGGGATCTGCTGAGAGAGAGAGAAAGAGAGAGATACCCTTTAATTATCACAGAGAAGCATACTTTAAGAAAATGACACAGACTACTGTACAAGAAAAGATACCGTATGTGAAGAATCATTCATCTGCTGTGTGGATCAAATCTTTCATTAGGATAAATCTGCCTCTGGTTTCTGAGGTGTGGAAGTGGAACAAACTTTGATATAGGGTTGAACTATCAGTGTAATTGATAGGGTTGAACTACTCCAAACCCTGGCTAGCTGTGCTCTGTTTATTTCAATCAGGCAGAGCATTGCTACTGTAAAAAACACTGGCAGTAGCCCTTTACACTCATACCCGTACAGTATATGGGGTAAAAATGGCTGATTTGGGCACGAATAAGCACCTACATTGGAACGTAGTGGCTGTACAGTAAAATGCTATACATGACACCAGACCTCTGGCTCCACGCTTCACAGCGCTGTACCGGTTATGCCTGACAGCCGTTCTGAGCTTGAGCACCACGCGCTACAAGAAGTTGCCCCCAACACTCATATTTTTTGAGTGATGGAAATTCTGTAAATTAAGATCACTCAATGTATTTTGAAAGATGAGATGTTGAAGATTATAATAAATACCGCTTAGATGTCAAGCAAGCACAACACCCGTGAGTCCAAACGTGCAATTCACATTTCCGAATCATAAAATTCAATTCATATACAGTGTCGTTTATGATCACTATGTTTGATGTATAGTTACAAGATGACATGACGTCATACCCCTGGGCTGTTCTGAACACAATGAGATTGTTTATTGTGAAGAAAACTCACCGCAGCACACGCACCTGAATGCACTCATGACTATGCGGACCCAAATTAAGATCAATTTCTCCGAATTGCCTTGTGAAAGCCTAACACTGTAAGATCATATTTTATAACTTAGCTAGTCATGTTGCCAATAGAACAAGCATGCCTACCTGACCCAGATTGATATTTATAGTGGACTGTTGTTTAATTGTGTAAATTACAACAGTAATTGTGTGATGGGGGGATTGCGGGGTTGTGTTCCAAGCGAAACAACTACAATTGTGGTTGCTCTAGTTCCTCAATGGCACAGCTAGGAGAGCTCAAAGTACCTTATAGTTGAAGTCTCTTCTTTGAGTCATAAAAGTGAATGGAAATTGCTTAGGAACTGTGCACACTTTGGAGAGGTGTGTGGCCACTTGGAGACACCAGTTAGTCCTCTCACTCTTGTAATGTTTTGGTCTTATGTTGCACCTACCCCACATTTTCTTAAGTTACTGAAAGTATCCAGAGTATTTTCTGATTTCATTATCAACAAATGCGGTGAAAAGCACAGTAAATGGAAAATACAAATAATATCAAGAGTGTAATGTTTTGATTCAGTCTTGTGTCAAGTGAACTGTTGTGTTCCCAACTTAAGTCTAATCATTTCCCCATTATCTCCAAACTGTTCCCTTTCAGTTGCTACCATGGCTATGCATATGCTTTTCATATTTCTTCTGTAAGAAACATTTCAATTGAGCCCTATCCGTATAAGCCAATTCTCACAATCGCAAAGGTTTACGAAAATCTTCAAAGCTTGGTTGGGCACCTGAGTGTAACCTAAATAGTTTCTCACTATGTGGTTCCACTGCCACTTCTCTTCCGTCCTTCCCCCCTCACTAGACCCCCTTTCTCTTCCTCTACCCCCTCCACGGACCCACCTGCCCATCCCCCTCCGAGTCAGTTTGTCATCCATTTGTGAGGCTCTGGGTTTGGCGTAACCATAAATAAGTGTCTGAAGGTGCCATTGATTTCTGCTCAGTGCTCTCGCGCACGCACTCCCGTGCACACACACAGGCGCACACACATACACACAAACACGCACACAGATCAAACCTGTATTAGCTACAGTGGGCTCTCTAAACTACCTAATGGGTCTGTAGTGTTTGAATGGCTTATAAAGGGGGCTTAGTAAAGACTTGGGAGGGTGAGGTGGCTTGTTAAATGTAGCCTAGATATAAGGACTTAGAGTGTTAGAGAGAATAACAAATTAAAGAATGAAAGATTGCGACACAACAAAAACCTATATCATAATGTGTCTTTGTCGTAGTCTCAAATCTTGTTTCAAAGTCTGACTGACTGCTGGCTGCAGGTTGACAGGGAGCTAAACACAATCGCTCATGGCCAGGAGATGGATTCCTACCTCCCTCTCCGTCATTCTTTCATCCTCCTCACCTTTGCAGCTGAACTCTATAGAATACACATATTAGTTTACACGCACGCGCATGCGCACAGATGCACACACACAGTATTTTAGTTTGTGGAGCTGCTTTGGCTTTGATGGTAATATCATCATCTATCATCTAACCATTATCATCACCAACATGGAACATATTTCTCAGTTTATTTGCTTGTTAAGCATAGGTCTATGTGAATATAAGCCTGTATCTCCTATTTCAGTGCATTCCTCTCTCCCCCGCTCTCTCCCTCACAACAAGGATGATGTGTTGCTCCCTGCCTTCTGTTAATTCAACCCTCCCCAACTCCCACCCCTCGGACTCCAGCTGCCCCAATCAAAGAGTTGCCGCAGACCTTGAAAGCTATAACGCCAAAACATACAGCAAGGAGAATGGCCTACCCCTGCCTAGATATACTTACTGCTTTACTTTGAAAACATAGAAAAGGCCTGATTATGGGAATGGTGCTTAAAGATACTAGGAGTTCACTTGTAACAAAATAGCTAACTCCTGCCTAGACACCTGCCAACAAAAAAAACATGTTTGATTGATGGGTGAAGTGCATTTAAAGACAACACATAAGAAAAAACAACATGATTATCCTTCCCCTGCCTTGGAAATCACTGCAAAGCTAAAGAATTAAGCTAAGCATGAATGGAAATAGTGCATTAAAGAACACTGTATAATTGATAACTCTCAACAATTGTTGAGTGAATGGATATAGTTACATATCGCAATATTATTTTTGCTCTAGTTGGCTGCACCAAAACTCCAGTATATTACCTTCATAGCTTGTTCTCCATCTTCTTTTTAAATAGGGAGCCAGTTTTCACCACAGTTACTTCCATGACTGATCGAAACCAATTTTCTCATTTTCTCTCTCTTGTCCCTTTGCAGCAGACATATGGTGAGCAATGTTTGGACCATGGAATCACAATAAAATCACAGTACTGAATCGCAATACATATAAAATCGTGAGAATCGAAATCCATATCGTATCGGCACCTACGTATCGTGATAATATCGTATCGTGAGGTCCCTGGCAATTCCCAGCCCTAGTACTAGGCCAAGTGAAATGATTGTGATGAATTAGTGCTGAAGTTGTAAATATGTTCGACGTCATTGTAAGTGGTTTTGGATCAAAGTGTCGGCCAAATTACCTTAATGTGGAGGAGGTCAAGGTTAACTGGGAGTTCTCTACTATTCTATGACCAACGGGACACATCTGCCCGGCCTCCAAGCCAAAAGTCTGTCAGAGGGGAAAGGTTATGAACAACACCTGATCAACAGTCTCCTGCTCATCTGCTGAGAGGACTTTTCAAACCTTTGGTCTGTGAGTTTTTGACAGAGGCCTAACTGATCGATTTGAAAGAAAATATAAAAATGTCCGGTGACCTTTGTCAGTAGCCTTTTGTGACTCAGGGCCCTTTTATTAAGCCTGTTTGGGATGTAAGTCCGAGGAGAGGCTTTTCATAACTGATCATTGACAGAAGGTCATCTGTGAGAGAAGGGCATCTGGGTATGACAAACGGAGAAGAACATGAAGAACTGGATGGAGTACATGATTTCTTCTGATGACAATGCACTTTTTGTCTTCTTTCAGCAGGAGAATGGCATGACTCTTATATAACCAGCATGCTCCTAAAGCAACGGAAACTCAAACATGTTGTGCATGCCGGTGTATGCTACAGACTGTGTGCATTTGTGCCCCCACTCCTCTCTCTCTATCAGGCTGAAAAACAGTGTTAACCTGCCCGTCTTCCTCCCTGTACCAGTCCACACAGTGTAGCTAGGAAACAGAGCCCGACTCACTGACAAGACGACAGTCATTAGGCTTAAAACAAACCCTCTGCAGTCAAATCAAATTAAAACACTTTCTGTGAGCACCAAAGCCACAATAAATTGCGGTGAAAAGGCCAAAGGCGCATTAGGGATATATCAGTGGGTATATTGCTAAACGTTTAGCTAATTGCCCTGAAGAGCCTGGGGGATATGGGGCTAATGCTGAGAATCACCACCTTTCCAGCTCATTTGGTAATGTGAGAGTTAGCTAACACTGGGTTAACAACACACAGAGTGATTTCTTCAGAGAGATGGAGACAGGCAGGGGTTAGTGTGTGTGTGTGTGCGTGAGCAAGCAAGCGAGTGAGCATATCAACAACAACACATGATTTCAACTTTCAGAATCTTTAGCAACTCGTGTGTCATCAAATGTCAAAGTCCTAATCATCACATTGACATTACTCCCAGATAATTAGCTAGGGGTTTCAATTTCACTAGTTCCCAAACCAGGCATGGTAAGATTTACATCCGCCATGATGTGGCATTGCAGGCACATGCTCCTAATGCTATAAAAGGCCATTACCAAGAGAAGCAGCAAAAGACTAGAACATTATTTAGCTCACTATAAAGCACTGACCTTCTGATCCGTCTCAGCTACCGTTTGTTACCTGGGCAAAGAACACGGCTACATTTTTCATTCTGCATCCTGTTGCTTTCTTGCAGATAAGCCACTTAGGCACAGTGTGCGTGTGTGTGTGTCTGCATGCGTGTGTACATTTCTATATGCATACAAAGGACGTTTACAATAATGAAAAATCCTTCTACTGTCATTCAATTCACAGGTTCATTAGAACCCCATGTTAGTGTTTACATTTTCTGCTGTGGTTTTCAAAGGACATTCAGTCTGTTCTTTTGCCTTAAATGTTTAGCTAGTAAGTGCCTTGTATCCATTCTAATAAGCCCACTGTAATATCCCTCCGCTGTATTGGACATTCTGTCCATTTAAACACGTCCTTTCACGAACCCTGTTGCTCTTCCCACTTAAGTGTCTAAATCAGTGCGATTTAATGTGATTTCCGTGCAAATTGAGTTACATCCTGCTGTGTCATCATGCACGCATACACACACATTTGAAATACTTTATTTGAATCCACAAATCACATTACACCCATATGGGAAAAAAACGATACCGTTTTAGATACCGTTTTTAGGATACATGTGAAATATTTCAAATTGGCCAAATAATGTACAGAGTATACAAAGCCGGAAGAACACCTGCTCTTTCCGTGACACAGACTGACCAGGTGAATCCAGGTGAAAGCTACGATCCATTACTGATGTCAATTGTTAGATCCACTTGTTAGATCCACTTCAATTTGTGAAGATGAAGGGGAGGAGACAGTTTAAAGAAGGATTTTGGTGCATCTGTAACTAACTTTTACTTCACTACATATATATAAAAAAATAATGTACTTTCTACTCCATACACTTTCCCTGACACCCAAAAGTACTCGTTACATTTTGAATGCTTAGCAGTGATTCTACTAAAATGTAACATGCTTCAAGTTAAACTGCAGTTTGTTTGTATCCTGTTTAGTGAATGATTACTGTGAGTATTAATGGAGTTTAGGCCATGAAACTGTGTGTATGCTAATTAAGAAATGTTGACCTAATCAGAAAAGAGGAAATTGCCTAGGATCAGAGAGCAGGGTCAGGCACAGAACAGAAGATGGACGGGGTGTGATTCTGACATCTGGCTAAATAAAGAGAGGACCATGTACAGTCCACAGGGGAAAGGAGGGGAATTCATTGGGGTCATAAAATGTACAGCTGGGGAGGTGATGCCTACAAGGGAAGAATATACACTCCGGTAAGACGAGGGGGGGTGGTCTGTGCATATTTGTAAACAATAGCTGGTGCACAAAATCTAAGGAAGTCTCTAGATTTTTCTCGCCTGAAGTAGAGTATATTGTGATAAATTGCAGGCCACACTACTTGCCTAGAGAGTTTTCAGATATACGTTTTGTGGCTGTTTATTTCCCACCACAGACAATTGCTGGCACGAAGACCGCACTCAGTCAGCTGTATAAGGAAATAAGCAAACAGGAAACCACTCACCCAGAGGCGGCACTCTTAGTGGCCGGATACTTTAATGCAGGGAAACTTAAATCAGTTCTACCAAATTTCTATCAACATTTTAAATGTGCAACCAGACGGAAAAAAAGTCTAGATCACCTGTACTCCAAACACGCGTAAAAAGCTCTCCCTCGCCCTCCATTTGGTAAATCCGACCACAACTCTATCCTCCTGATTCATGCTTACAAGCAAAAATGAAAGCAGGAAGCACCAGTGACTAGATCAATAAAAAAGTGGTCAGATGAAGCAGATGCTACGCTACAGGACTGTTTTGCTAGCACAGACTGGAATATGTTCCGGGATTCTTCCGATGGCATTGAGGAGTGCACCACATCAGTCACTGGCTTTATCAATAAGTGCATTGAGGACGTCGTCCCCACAGTGACTGTACATACATACAGTGGGGGAAAAAAGTATTTAGTCAGCCACCAATTGTGCAAGTTCTCTCACTTAAAAAGATGAGAGAGGCCTGTAATTTTCATCATAGGTACACTTCAACTATGACAGACAAAATGAGGAAATAAAATCCAGAAAATCACATTGTAGGATTTTTTATGAATTTATTTGCAAATGATGGTGGAAAATAAGTATTTGGTCAATAACAAAAGTTTATCTCAATACTTTGTTATATACCCTTTGTTGGCAATGACAGAGGTCAAATGTTTTCTGTAAGTCTTCACAAGGTTTTCACACACTGTTGCTGGTATTTTGGCCCATTCCTCCATGCAGATCTCCTCTAGAGCAGTGATGTTTTGGGGCTGTCGCTGGGCAACACGGACTTTCAACTCCCTCCAAAGATTTTCTATGGGGTTGAGATCTGGAGACTGGCTAGGTCACTCCAGGACCTTGAAATGCTTCTTCTGAAGCCACTCCTTCGTTGCCCAGGCGGTGTGTTTGGGATCATTGTCATGCTGAAAGACCCAGCCACGCTTTCATCTTCAATGCCCTTGCTGATGGAAGGAGGTTTTCACTCAAAATCTCACGATACATGGCCCCATTCATTCTTTCCTTTACACGGATCAGTCGTCCTGGTCCCTTTGCAGAAAAACAGCCCCAAAGCATGATGTTTCCACCCCATGCTTCACAGTAGGTATGGTGTTCTTTGGATGCAACTCAGCATTCTTTGTCCTCCAAACACGACGAGTTGAGTTTTTACCAAAAAGTTCTATTTTGGTTTCATCTGACATTCTCCCAATCCTCATCTGGATCATCCAAATGCTCTCTAGCAAACTTTAGACGGGCCTGAACATGTACTGGCTTAAGCAGGGGACACGTCTGGCACTGCAGGATTTGAGTCCCTGGCGGCGTAGTGTGTTACTGATGGTAGGCTTTGTTACTTTGGTCCCAGCTCTCTGCAGGTCATTCACTAGGTCCCCGTGTGGTTCTGGGATTTTTGCTCACCGTTCTTGTGATCATTTTGACCCCACGGGGTGAGATCTTGCGTGGAGCCCCAGATCGAGGAAGATTATCAGTGGTCTTGTATGTCTTCCATTTCCTAATAATTGCTCCCACAGTTGATTTCTTCAAACCAAGCTGCTTACCTATTGCAGATTCAGTCTTCCCAACCTGGTGCAGGTCTACAATTTTGTTTCTGGTGTCCTTTGACAGCTCTTTGGTCTTGGCCATAGTGGAGTTTGGAGTGTGACTGTTTGAGGTTGTGGACAGGTGTCTTTTATACTGATAACAAGTTCAAACAGGTGCCATTAATACAGGTAACGAGTGGAGGACAGAGGAGTTACAGGTCTGTGAGAGCCAGAAATCTTGCTTGTTTGTATATGACCAAATACTTATTTTCCACCATAATTTGCAAATAAATTCATAAAAAATCCTACAATATGATTTTCTGGATTTCTTTTCCTCATTTTGTCTGTCATAGTTGAAGTGTACCTATGATGAAAATTACAGGCCTCTCTCATCTTTTTAAGTGAGAGAACTTGCACAATTGGTGGCTGACTAAATACTTTTTTTCCCCACTGTACCTCAACCAGAAGCCAGGGATTACAGGCAACATTCGCACTGAGCTAAAGGGTCAAGCTGCCGCTTTCAAGGTGCGGGACTCTAACCCGGAAGCTTACAAGAAATCCTGCTATGCCCAGCGACGAACCATCAAACAGGCAAAGCGTCAATACAGGGCTAAGATTGAATCATACTACACCGGCTCTGACACTCGTCTTATGTGGCAGGGCTTGCAAACTATTACAGACTACAAAGCACAGCCGCAAGCTGCCCAGTGACACAAGCCTACCAGACGAGCTAAATAATTTCTATGCTCGCTTCGAGGCAAGCAACACTGAGGCATGCATGAGAGCATCAGCTGTTCCGGACGTCTGTGTGATCACGCTCTCCGTAGCCGACGTGAGTAAGACCTTTAAACAGGTCAACATACACAAGGCTGTGGGGCCAGACGGATTACCAGGACGTGTGCTCCGGGCATGTGCTGACCAACTGGCAGGTGACTTCACTGACATTGTCAACATGAACCTGATTGAGTCTGTAATACCAACATGTTTCAAGCAGACCACCATAGTCCCTGTGCCCAAGAACACAAATGCAACCTGCCTAAATGACTACAGACCCGTAGCACTCATGTCCGTAGCCATGAAGTGCTTTGAAAGGCTGGTAATGGCTCAAATCAACACCATTATCCCAGAAACCCTAGACCCACTCCAATTTGCATACCGCCCAAACAGATCCACAGATGATGCAATTTCTATTGCACTACACACTGCCCTTTCCCACCTGGACAAAAGGAACACTTATGTGAGAATGCTATTCATTGACTACAGCTCAGCGTTCAACACCATAGTACCCTCAAAGCTTATCACTAAGCTAAGGATCCTGGGACTAAACACCTCCCTCTGCAAATGGATCCTGGACTTGCTACCTACCCTCACCGCCCCCAGGTGGGGAAGGTAGGTAGCAACACATCTGCCACGCTGATCCTCAACACTGGAGCCCCCAAGGGGTGCGTGCTCAGTCCCCTCCTGTACTCCCTGTTCACCCATGACTGCATGGCCAGGCATGACTCCAACATCATTATTAAGTTTGCAGACGACACAACAGTGGTAGGCCTGATCACCGACAACAACGAGACAGCCTATAGGCAGGAGGTCAGAGACCTTGCCGGGTGGTGCCAGAAAAACAACCTATCCCTCAACGTATCCAAGACTAAGGAGATGATTGTGGACTACAGGAAAAGGAGGACCGAACACGCCCCCATTCTCATCGACGGGGCTGTAGTGGAGCAGGTTGAGAGCTTCAAGTTCCTTGGTGTCCACATCACCAACAAACTAGAATGGTCCAAACACACCAAGACAGTCGTGAAGAGGGCACGACAAAGCCTATTTCCCCCCTCAGGAAACTAAAAAGATTTGGCATGGGTCCTGAGATCCTCAAAAGGTTCTACAGCTACAACATCGAGAGCATCCTGACTGGTTGTATCACTGCCTGGTACGGCAATTGCTCGGCCTCCGACCGCAAGGCACTACAGAGGGTAGTGCGTACGGCCCAGTACATCACTAGGGCTAAGCTGCCTGCCATCCAGGACCTCTACACCAGGCGGAGGCAGACGAAGGCCCTAATTTTTTTTTTTTTAAACAGCCACCCCAGTCATTTACTGATCCCTCTACTACCGCATGGCAACCGTACCGGAGTGCCAAGTCTAGGACAAAAAGTCTTCTCAACAGTTTTTACCCCCAAGCCATAAGACTTCTGAACAGGTAATCAAATGGCTACCCGGACTATTTGCATTGTGTGACCCCCCCCCAACCCCTCTTTAACGCTGCTGCTACTCTCTGTTTATCATATATGCATAGTCACTTTAACTATACATTCATGTACATACTACCTCAATTGGCCCGACCAACCAGTGTCTGTATGTAGCCTCGCTGCCTTTATAGCCTTGCTACCTTTATAGCCTCACTACTGTATATAGCCTCGCTACTCTTATTTTTCACTGTCTTTTTACTGGTGTTTTTATTTCTTTACTTACCTATTGTTCACCTAATACCTTTTTTGCACTATTGGTTAGAGCCTTTAAGTAAGCATTTCACTGTAAGGTCTACACCTGTTGTATTTGGCGCACGTGACGAATAAACTTTGATTTGATTTTAAATTATTTACACTTGTACTTTTGATACTTAAGCTTATTTTAGGAATTACATTCACTTTTGATACTTCAGTATATTTAAACCAAATACTTTTCGATTTTTACTCAAGTAGTATTTTACTGGGTGACAAACTTTTACTTGAGTTCTTTTCCATTAAGGTATCTTTACTTTTACTCAAGTATGACAATTGGGTACTTTTTCCACCACTGTATGGTAGTAGGTGTCAGGCGCACCGGTTTGTTTCAAGATCTGCAACGCTGCTGGATTTTCACGCTCAACCGTTTCCCGTGTGTATCAAGAGGGGGTGCAACTCAATATTAGCAAGGTGTTCCTAATGTTTGGTATACTCAGTGTATTTAAAAATATATATTTAATACATTTTAAATAGATTCCAAGATATATTACAGAATGTATATAAAATGTATAAAGAGCATTCGTCAAGTATTCAGACCCTTTGACTTTTGTTACGTTACAACCTTATTCTAAAATGTTTTTATTTTTATTTTTTATTAATCAATCTACACACAGTACCCCATACTGATGAAGCAAAAACTGGTTTTTAGAAATGTTTGCAAATGTATAAAAAAAGTTAAACTGAAATATCACTTACACATAAGTTTTCAGACCCTTTACTCAGTTCTTTGTTGAAGCACCTACGGCAGCGATTCCAGCCTTGAGTCTTCTTGGGTATGACGCTACAAGCTTGGCACACATGTATTTAGGGAGTTTCTTCCATTCTTCTCTGCAGATCTTCTCAAGCTCTGTCAGGTTGGATGGGGAGTGTTGCTGCACAGCTATTTTCAGGTCTCTTGAGAGATGTTCGATCAGGTTCAAGTCCGGGCTCTGGCTGGGCCTCAAGGACGCTCCCCATCCAACCTGACAGAGCTTGAGAGGATCTGCAGAGTGTGCTTCAACAAAGTACTAAGTAAAGGGTCTGAATACTTATGTAAATATGATATTATAATTATTTTTTTATACATTTGCAAACATTTCTAAAAAACAATTGTTGCTTCATAATTATGAGGTATTGTGTCTAGATTTATGAGGGGGAAGAAATGTGGAAAAAGTCAAAAAGGTCTGAATCCTTTCTGAATGCACTGTATGGCATCATGTAGTGGTGGCTGCATCATGTTATGGGTATGTTTGTAATCATTAAGGACTGGGGAGTTTTTGGGGGATAAAAAAGAAATGGAATGGAGCTAAGCACAGGCAAAATCCTAGAGGAAAACCTGGTTCAGTCTCCTTTCCAGACATTGGGAGTTGAATTCACCTTTCAGCAGGATAATAACCCCCCTGCCCCCTAGAAATGATCAACAACCAATTTGACAGAGCTTGAAGAATTTTTAAAACAATAATGGACAAATGTTCCACAATCCAGGTGTGAAAAGCTCTTAGAGACTTAACGAGAAAGACTCACAGCTGTAATCGCTGCCAAAGGTGATTCAACAAAGTTGAACCAGCAGACACTAGGCCCTCCATGAAATGAGTTTGACACTCCTGCTGTAACACAACAAAATGTGGAATAAGTCAAGGGGTATGAAAACTTTCTGAAGGTACTGTATGCTATTCCCGGATAAAAGAAAATAGTGAGGGCCATGAAGAATAGACTAGTAAACCCTTATACCCACAGAAAGCTGAAATACAGTGGACTGGTCCATATTTGTGTTATACTTACTTAATTTGTACTGCACAGGCTTACAAACATCAGCAAAATGTTATTTTCTCTAATAATCTTGAGTATCAAATATAAACGTATATCAAGTATTCATGTGAATAAATAAGGCTCCTCACCCTTTCAATGAAGATGAAGAGAGAGATATCTTCCATTACGTTCTCACTAACGTGGAAGTCAGACTTTCTGACATCTAATGAGCCAATGAAATTGAGAAGGCATGAATCCGCCTACACAATCCTGGGTATAACACCGCTAATCATCCACTGTGGAGCCGTATAATACCCCAAGACCTAGACCAACACTTTGACATATTGTTCAAATGTATTATGAAGTTATGAGTAATTGTAAAAAATGTAATAAAAAAATATTCGTATTCACATCATATTCACTGTGGCATTGTCTGTCTCTGACAGAGGGGGCCAAACAATACAGCAATTGATTCAGGATGACCTGGAGCTTCGTTTGGTATAACCGGTGTTGAAATCAGTCAAATTCATGCTTATTTATTGAAATTAAAATGTTTGCTTACAGGAGAACTGGGGAGCTAGACCAACCCTTTGACATATTGTGGATCATTGTACAACCTCTTTTTTTTAAACACTAGATTTTTTCATTCTTTAATTAAGCTAAAGAGAGGCACTTACTAAAAAAAAACGTATACTTTTTAGCCAGTAGTTCTGAAAGTTGCACTCACGAGCCAAAAGGTCCCCGAAAATTGCATTCTACATCACATACAGTATCAGTCAAAAGTTTGGACACACCTACTCATTCAAGGGTTTTTCTTTATTTTTACTATTTTCTACATTGTATAATAATAGTGAAGACATCAAAACTATTAAATAACACATATGGAATCATGTAGTAACCAAAAAAGCATTAAACAAATCAAAATATATTTTATATTTGACATTCTTCAATGTAGCTACCTTTCGCCTTGATGACAGCTATGCACACCTAATCACCAGGGTTTGGGTCAATTACAATTAGTCAAATCAGGAGGTGCTTGAGATTCCAAATTAGTTATAGGAAGTGCTCCAATGAAAAGGTTTGCATAAATGTTCCTAAATTATAAAACATATATTTTTCAGAATAAGAAAAATAGGTTTGAACATCGAAGAGATGTTCACATGAATAATGTCTATTTGTCACATGGTATCTGTGCAACTTAATGTAAGGTGTAGGCTGAACAGCCGTACCTTCTTAACACGTTGACGGGTACAAACACATCGGTACACTCAAACCAGTGTGATTAGAACACTTCATTTTCAATGTATAGTTACGATTGACGCAACAGTCAGCTTTTGAGCTGGCCACACTGTTTTTTCCACACACATTTTGCATAAACAGTCTGTACAACGTTTTGTCCTCAATGTGAGCAGTTTATTTTTGGATGCAATTTTCAAACATTCACAGAAGTAGCAACAGCATAACACAATTCTCATCCAAATCGGAAAATGTAGGCTACAGTATATCAGTCCTAGCGCTAACTGAGGAAAGATTGAGCTAACACAAGCAGTCATATTAGGTCAACTGATAGAAACCAGCTGATAGAAACCATAATATGAATTAGCTAATATAAATTACTATTTACAGTTCATCACATATCAAAATAATTGAGTAAAACACTTTCTAAAAGTATAAAGTAATCCCACGGTGGGTAGTTTGTGTGCACCGCCATGTTTGTTTTTCTGCATCAACCAAAGATAAGAAGAGGTGACAAGCTGAGTTGGGTCTGTTTGCAGTATGCATTTTGAAGGCAAAGGGGGTGTTTCGTCTACCATCATTCAGTTTACCCGAAAGATGAGAACCATCCCTTCACCTTGTTTTGCTAACATCTTTGGTCTGACAGACACCCAGAATGCATTGAATGACATAAACAAACATGGTTCCACAACATAGCCGGCAAATAGCTTAGCAATAGCTGACAGACACCCAGAATGCATTGAATGACATCAACAAACATGGTTCCACACATAGCCGGCAAATAGCTTAGCAATAGCTGATCATAATCAGTACAACCTTCAAAAAAGTATTTAACATACACCTTATGTGTCCATTACAATCTATGCAAAAATTGGAATGCATGATGTCACCAGTACTTGAAAACATGTAAATAAAACAGTAAATAAAGAAATGATTACCACACAAACCATTTCTTGATACTGATTTATTGATACAAGTGGCCCATGTCGGTGTTATGATACTGATGATTTGTCGCCACAAACGGTTTGTTTACATTTTTACCATTGTGGCTAGATGAAGTAGCTAGGCCTACAACAGCTCTGTCTAGTGGTCGCGCCAGGGGCAACAGTTGTTGACAACTGTAGCAGTTTCGCTAAGCCTAACCTTTTCCTAACCTTAAGATAATGAGGTTAACATCCTACATTAATTCACCTAACCTGCTGCGTTAATTGTCCTAACCTGCCATGTTAATTATCCTAACCTGCTATGTAAACAAACCACCTGGGAAACAAATCATCATAGCCAATCGCGTCACCCTTGACACTCACTTGGAGCCATTCAGTGTTGTTTATGTAGCTAGTGGGGTAAGCTGTAGCATTATAAATATCTTTCAAAAGGAGAAAACTCACAAATGTGGAAATTCAGGAGATTTTTGTCAATTCTGACAATGATTCTGAGTATGACAGTGAGGAATCAGATTCTGACAGTGACAGTGAGGAGCTGCTCTCCAACCTTGTGGCCTTCAAGAACGCTGAATCTGAGGACCCCTTGCCCACCGACGAAGTCCCAGGTCCTTCTGAAGATGGTGGTGGTGATTTTTTAAATGTATTTGTATTTATTTCACCTTTACTTAACCAGGTAGGCAAATTGAGAACAAGTTCTCATTTACAACTGCGACCTGGCCAAGATAAAGCAAAGCAGTTCAAAAGGCTCCTTAACAGCTTCTACCCCCAAGCCATAAGACTGCTGAACAGTCTACCCCCGCGTTTTTTATGCTGCTGCTACTCGCTGTTTATTACTATCTATGCATAGTCACTTTACCCTTACCTACATGTACATATTACCTCAATTAACCTTGACTAACCTGTACCCCCGCACATTGACTCAGTACCGGTGCCCTCTGTATATAGCCTCATTATTGTTACTTTATTGTGTTCGTTTCTTTTTACTTTTGTTTATTTATTAAATATTTTCCCAACTTATTTTTCTTATTTTTCTTTTATTGTTGTTTAAGGGCTTGTAAGTAAGCATTTCATGGTAAGGTATACACGTATTCGACGCCTGTGACAAATATCATTTGATTTGATAACACATCGATCATTTTCTAAATATATTTACTTGCTAATAGGTTCTCCCACTGCCTCCATTTTCTGGGGCCTTAGAAAAAATTAATTATGGCCAATCTTTCTAAGTTTCCATTGGTAGCAAAACCCAGCCAACTATATTGACAATTGGAGGACTTCCACCATACTGACTCTGGTCTCCCAACATGGCAACTGGTGTGGTTGCTAGGTGATGTTTTTAACAGCAACCACTCTGTAGATAATTGGCAAGCAGCGTGACTTGGTTTGAGGGCAGGGCAGGGCAGGTTAAATGTCCTGTTGAGTAACAATCCAATTTTGGAACAGTGAGTGCATTCTGACATGACACACATAAAAATAAATCACTGGGGGTTCCATTAAAGGTATTTGGAACTCACGCACTGAGGCTTCATCTTTGTTTTAAAGTGAAAAGCTGAGGATGAGGTATGGGTTGTGTACGTAATATTTACATGTTTGTAAAGGAAATCTCAGTGAAATATGTCTCTGTAATGTACGTACATCATCAATTTGAAGTTGAATAATAATATATCCCATAGGTCTATGTTTTTAAGTTGGACAGGTTGAGGGGGCAGTGTTAGGTGACACCCTGTTTTCTGGACAGGAACGAAGCAGGCAGAGAGAAATGGAGAGAGAGAGCGAGAGAGAGAGCGAGAGAGATGAGACCCACTGAACACCAGATACACAGAAGGAGGAGAGTAAACAGGTGTTAAAAGTAAGTGCCAACACACACGCACACTCCGACACAAATTCACACTGCTTGCTTCAGGACATTGGAAATATTGGAACTCGATACAAGACATTTGTTACCACCCACTCTTAAAGGGACAATCCTTAGTTGCTATATTGATTTTTTTACTTATAAATTAATGATATGTACCTATTGATTCTTGAAGAATATAACTTATGCCTCACGAGTTTAGTTAAACTGTTGCAGTTGCACCCTATCTGAACCCAAAATAAGTTTGTAAACAAAGTAAATGTAAATCACACACTGCAGTGTACAGCCTCAAAACATGCTTAAAACTATAATGTTGATGTCATGGATGGTCAGTCCCTGCATCCATAGACATGCCGATGAATTTGAGTGGTTATATTTCTCCAGCACCATCCCTTTACAGAAACAGTGTCAGGGAGTATGATTTGTATTGTGTCAACTGCTGATTGCCACTTTAAACAGCGCATACACATACACACACACACACAATGAATCTCTCTTGTTCTCCATATATCCATAACAAAACAAACCCCTGTGTACACAAAGAAAAGATCTACAAAAACAACCAACAAACCTCTAAGAAGAAAAAGAGACTCCTCTATTGGTTCTCTGGGCATCCATCTAAGGTTGAAAATAAATGAAACTTGTCAATGTTTACACCGTGTCACTATGTTCACAAACTACTATCTGCACGTAGACAACTTCTTATTTTGAAAAGTGGATGCCAAACTGTTAAAATTAATTGATCAGGTAGCAGTAAGTTTTATAGTAGTACCCCAAACCATTTGGTGAATGTATTTGTCCATGGTAAAAAGAGCTACAGAGTTAATACTTCTATGCAAGTTTGATTCAATTGAGCCATAGGACCATTATCCCCATTCTCATTTGAAATGTGATAGCCGTAGTCTACCCGGGGTCAACTCACCGTCCCAGCCAGATTAGCCAAATTAAACAGGAATACCCTCACAACCACAGCACTTGCTGAGAGTAAATATAGACAAGTTGGTTGGGTTACAGTTACGCCTCTCAACACAACCACGCACACAGACACACAAAAACACACACACAAATGTGCACAGTGCTCTCACAGGCAAACAGTACATACATGTGCTCAACCAATATTACTGACTGACTGAGGTGGTTCTACCCTAAATGTCAGAGGTAACTCGTTTTTGTGTGGGGTTTTTGTCATCATGATCCAACATAAAATATTTTCACAACAGTCTATGGATGAAGTGAAATTAGGTAAGGGTTAATTAAGGTTGTTAAAACTGGGAAAAAAACTTGACGATTAAACAGAAAGAACTTGAAGCTTAAGTTTAGGCATTAATTCCCACTAGTTAAGGTAAGACTAAAGTTCAAACAGCAACAATTTTGACGAGTGTCCAACACTGCGATTGAATCGCAGTTTAAGCCCTTCCTATCCCCATCCACAACTCTCTAGCAAGCCGCGAGCCTACTAAATGGAATTACAGTGCCAGAAAGTATTCATACCACTTGACTTATTCTATATTTTGTTGTGTTACAGCCTGAATCCAAAATGGATTAAATATATTTTTTTATCACCCATCAACACACAATACCCCATAATGACAAAGTGAAAACTTGTTTTGAGAAATGTTAGCAAATTTATTGAAACTTAAATACCCAAATATATAATTCACTTAAGAATTCACACTGTCAAAACATGTTAGAATCCCCTTTGGCAGTGAATACAGCTGTGAGTCTTTCTGGGTAAGTCTCTAAGAGCTTTGAACACCTGGAGTGTACAGTATTTGCACATTCTTTCAAAATTCTTAAGCTCTGTCAAATTGGTTGTTTATCATTGCTACAAAACAATTTTGCCTTGCCATAGATTTTCAATCAGATTTAAGTCAAAACTGTAACTAGGCCACTCAGGAACATTCACTGTCTTCTTGGTAAGCAACTCCAGCGTAGATCTTGCCTTGTGTTTTAGGTTATTGTCCTGCTGAAAGGTGAATTTGTCTCCCAGTGTCTGTTGGAAAGCAGACTGAAGCAGGTTTTCCTCTAGGACTTTGCCTGTGCTTAGCTCCATTCTGTTTCTTTTTGATCATGAGAAACTACCCAATCCTTAACGATTACAAGCATACCCATAACATGATGCAGCCACCACTATGCTTGAAAATATGGCGAGTTTGCCCCAATCATAACAGTTTGTATTCAGCACAAAAAGTTAATTGCTTTGCCACATTTTTTTGAAGTATTACTTTAGTGTAAGGAGAGACGCTGTAGACGAGAAGCGGGTACAGGGAGTGAACATTTAATGCAACTGACAGAAACAGATTACGGACAGCGTCTGTACAGGGGAAACGTAAACGACAATAATGCTGACACGGGGAACCAACGGAGGAACAGATAGATATAGATGGGGCAATCAACAAGGTGAAAGAGTCCAGGTGAGTCCAATGAGTGTGGTTGCGCGTAATGATGGTGACATGTGTGCGTAATGAAGGGCAGCCTGGCGCCCTCGAGCTCCAGAGAGGGAGCAGGCGTGACATTTTAGTGCCTTATTGCAAGCAGGAGGCATGTTTTGTAATAGTTGTATTCTGTAGACTTCCTTCTTTTCACTCTGTCAATTAAGTTAGTATTGAGGAGTAACTACAATTGTGTCTCCTATCATAGCCATTAACCTCTGTAACTCTGTAGTGGTTTCCTTCCTCTCCAGCAAGTACAGTAAGTTAGGAAGGATGCCTATATCTGTGTAGTGACTGGGTGTATTGATACACCATCCAAAGTTAATTAATAACTTCACCATGCTCAAAGGGATATTCAATGTCTGCTTTTTTTTTTTTTACACATCTACCAATAGGTGTCCATCTTTGCGAGGCATTGGAAAACCTCCCTGGTCTTTGTGGTTGAATCTATGTTTGAAATTCACTGTTCGACTGAGGGACCTTACTTATAATGTGTGGGGTACAGAGATAAGGTAATCATTCAAAAATCATGTTAAGAAAACTGTCTCCGACATGGAACAAGGCTTGTCAACATGCTCAGACGACACGACTACGCTACAAACCACAGTTAAGAAGCTCAAAACTGATGTGGCTAGCCTTAAGGAACAATGCATACATTTGCAAGGTTATATGCAAAGATCCAATATCAGGATCATGGGGGTAGCTGAGGACCAGGGCTCAAGTTCTACTTCATGTGTCTCAAAGTTATTAAGGGAAGCCCTCAAATTGGATAAAGACATTCTTGTAGATCGCTCACATCAGGGCTCTCAAGTAAGAAAGCCTGGCGGAAATACTTGCGTAATTGTGGCTAAACTACACTACTATCAGGATTGTATTGATGCTCTTCGTCGTGCCAGAGAATTTGACCCACTTCGATGCAACAGAGCACCCATCTCTATCTTCCCAGACTATGCCCCCAGCGTGACCGTGCCGCTTCATCGATGTCAAGAGTCTGCTGCGTGGACGGACCGACATTCGGTATGGTGTGGCTTTTCCTGCCCGGCTCCGTATAACATACAACGGCTCTGAGAAAGAGTTCCAAGACCCCCATAAGGCGATGGCCTTTGTAAAGGCGAACGTTCTACAGAGGTCAGATGAAGCAAATGGCTGAATGTTTACCTATATGGCGATTAGGGTAATGGACGAATGTGTCTACCAATGCAGACTCAGTCTCTCTTTTGTAGATACTTTATAGCATTGCCAGTGGTGTCAGTTGATATTGTTATTATTAGGTAACGTTAAGTGCCTAAGTTCTGGTGAGTCAATTCTCCTTTTGTTTTAACATTTTATTTTATTACCATGAAGCTTCTCATTTCTATTTATCGATGGTACCCGTATCCAGGCCGGATAAAGCACAGTTCTATTATTAGGTTACGTCATTTCTTTAACTTCTTGGGGACCAGTGGGGCGCTAGCGGGCTCCTCCCGACACTACCAGGTAAAATGTAAAGCGCCAAATTCAAAATCCCAAAGTTGAATTATTAAACATCCACCAATATACAAGTGTTCCATACTCATCAAAAGCTCTGTTTCTTGGCAATATCACAGCGTTGTCAGATTTCAAAAAGGCTTTACGGCGAAAGCAGCACATTTCATTGTTTGAGGGTAGCACCTCACATATTTTTCCAATAGCCATGTATCGATTAGCCATCATGGCACACACATAACACATTTCACAGCGAAAACAAATCAATTACCTGTTGAAGAACTTCTGCTGAGGTCATCCTAAGTGTCCAACGAAGACAATCCATGGTTCTTTTGTTAGAAAAAGTAACGTATTTTATCCATAAATCCTCCATTTGGTTCGCGCGTTATAATCAGAAACGACAGCCTCCACTAGTCCATTGAAACGTGACGCAAACTCGTTCAACTTATACCTATAAACTTGTCCAAGAACATTCAAACATAGTTTTAAATGTATCCTTAGGAACACTTTTACGTATATTTACTATTATAAATCAACCGGAATATAAACTGATCGATAACGACGGTAAAAAAGACACTGCGTGACTTCTCGTGCGCGCGCGCTGGGTACTGTTGTCATCAAGGGGGGACTCACTTGTTTGGTCTTTTTCTCTGGTGTTATTCATCCAAAATGAAAAAAATACACTGTCTCGAGGCTGTTGACATCATAAGGAAGTGACGAGTACTGCATTCATATGCCCTTATATGGTCATTTTCATTAGGGAGGGGTTCCCAAATGAGCAATGTACCAAATATATGCATATCCTATTTTCTGGGCCTGAATGGGAGGCATTTTACTTTGGGCACGCCAGGCTCTCCAAAACCGACCCCTCAGCTGCCTCTCCCTAACAAGTTAAAGATGCTGCTAACTTAGTGGTATTGCTGTAAGATGTGATTTATAAAATGTTTTATACTTTCTTTAAAAAAACAGCCATGTTTTGGATTGTAAAATAAGTATTTCTTATTTATTCATTATGCACAACTTGTTTTAAAATCCTTCACTATCTCAGCAGGGATCTCTACCCGAGAGGTTTAGTGTTCCCCACTACAAGCACATTATGTGTGGATATCTTTGCGTGGGGATTAGCGGTTACCTTGTTCTATTAGATGACCAGGGTGGGTTTTCTTTTTCATACCAGACTTCATACCAGAGTATTGCTTGTTTATGTTTTTATTCTTCTTCAACTTGCTATTTTTGTACAAATGTTTAATGGATAGGTTGTTATTGTGATCTGGCATCTATCCTTTTCCCACCTGACTTTACATGGCTAGGCCTAATATCATGAGAGGGACAGCTGGTGCTCTATCACTTTTGCTAGCTGGAATGTTAAATCTTTAAATCACCCAGTGAAACGAAAAAGGGCTCTCTCTCTCATTTAAAATCACCTTAAAGTGGATATCGCCTTTCTTCAGGAGACATCTGCGCACGTTTGACCCCTCTCCCTTCAAAGGAGGGTGGATTGGTCAATCATATCCTTCCAATGTTCATTATAAAACTAAAGGAGCAGCCATTTTAATTAGTAAAAACATACTGTTCGCAATGTCAACTGTAGAGGCAGCCTCAGCAGGCTGTTTCATTAATGTAGTAGGAAGACTGTCTAATATACCTTTTATCTTGGCTAACATCTACGCACCAAATTGGGATAACAGTTAATTCTTCACAAATGTATTTTCTCGATTCCCTAATAAGGACACACACCACCTAATAGTAGGTGGTGATATGAATTGTGTACTATCGCCCAATCTGGATCGTAGCTCATCTTCATCCAAGACAGTGTCCACAATTCAGCTATTTCTTAAGACATATGGCATATCTGATGCATGGCGTTTTCCGCAGTGCCACAGCTAGGGAGTATTCTTTTTTCTCACCAGTTCATAAGACCTTCTCACGTATAGACTACTTTTTACTAGACAATAGATTTCTGCCACTTATCACGGATTGTGATTACCAAGCTATAGTCATTTCGGATCATTCTCCGCTTACTATGAAACTACTACCAAATGCACAGCCTAATTATCGCCCCTTGCTATCAGAAGAAACCTTTGCTGCTTTTATATAATCTCAAATTGAGCAATTTCTCGAGCCTAATCAAACCCCTGGAATGTCTCTTACAATAGTATGGGAATCAACAAAGGCTTATCGAAGGGACCAAATTATTTTGTACAGTGCAAGATTAAGGAAGTGCAATATGCAACGCCTAAGGGAACTTACAAATAAAATCTTGGATTTGTATATGGCATATTCACCCTCTTCATCTGCAGATTTACTAAAACAACGTTTGCCACTTCAGACAGTTTGATCTTCTTTCAACTCGACAAGCTGAAAATTTAATGAGTAAATCTCTATAAAAAAACTATGAACATGGAGAGAAATCAGAGAAAATGCCAGCACACCAGCTGCGTCAGAGAACCGCAAATCAAACCATACCTGAGATAACTGACGAGCTAGGTAACAAATGTATTGATCATTTAGAGGTCAATTCATGCTTTCATAACTTTTACTCACAATTATACACTTCGGAATCCGCTGGTAAAACAACCTTACTCAACACCTTTTGAGTTCTTATGTATTCCTACAGTTGAACCTGAGTGTGCTGCTGAATCAGACGAACAGTTCTCTGTAGAAGAGATTGTGTTGGCAATTAAATATCTGCCGTGTGGTAAATCCCCTGGACCTGACGGATTTCTGAGCAAATTCTTGAAAAACTTCTCTGATCAACTCTCTCCTCTCTTGCTTTCCGTATTTGAGGAATCATTCTCCTCAAACTCTTTACCCTTTACCCTCAACAATGAGACAATAATGTATTTCACAGAAAAAGGATAACAAACCTCTTGAGTTTGGTTCATATAGGCCAATTTCTTTAGTGAATTGCGATGTAAAGATGGTTTCTAAGATGATTGCCTGCCATTTTGTTATTCTTTTTCAACATCAGATGTCTTTATAATATACTTTATAACCCTCCATAAACAAACTCAAATTAGAATTTGTATAATTATTTGTAATCTTCATTTTTTTTACCATTTGATGATATTATTCATTGTATATCATGCCTGCTTTAAGGTTTTGGGTTGGGGCTCTGTTAGAGAATGGATGGGTGGGTGGGAGGGGTTGATTTGGTAGGGGATCCGTGTGTGTTCTGCCCTCTACCTGTTCTGTCTGTTATCTGTATAATCATGAAAATTGCAAATAAAAAATAATTTACTTTATTTAGTTAAAAATATGGACAGTCCTGGGATATTTGATAAGAAATGACCATGCCAGAAACTTATTTTAAAAACAGTTTTAGCCTATTTAATGAATAGCATGAATTGGAAACAAATAAAATAATCTGAGTAGGCTACACCAACATTAGCTTTCCATTAATTTCCACAAAAAAATGAAATAATTTATTTAAGTTGTAGGGAATGATTTTCAAATAGATAAATCACCCTCAGGATCAAATTGAGGGCAAAATTGTCTTGACAAATGTTGGTTGCAATGAGGACTAAAAGATAACCCTGACATCTGCATTAGGAGCGGTAAATCGGTAGCCAATGCTGGTTGTAATTGAGATCAGCTGTGCTGGTGATGTTAGTGTGCATTGACCATTTAAACGAGGAATCAGCTGGTGATAATCTAGTTGCCATCAATGGTTGCAATAGGTGTGAGGCAAAAATTATGTATTCACTTTATTTGTTGGCGATGTAACAATTATTCACTTAAGATATTTCTGTCCTGCTAATGCTGTGTTTTATGGTCTAGCACCCTGCAGCTAGTCTGGATGTTAGACAAGATGTGCTGTGTGTGACTCGAGATCGAGAGAGCCTGGAAGAGTTAAGAACAATGCCTCATTGTCTCATCTTCCTGGCATCTGGGAAACTAAATAAAATACCATCCCGTGTAGATAACCAAGGTGGCTTATGGGAAGGTTAGAAGTGACTGACTAAGCAATCTTGGTATCAGCTATATAAAAACTGTGCATCGTCTGTAAAGGCTAGACTCTCAGCCTAACAGTCAGTCAAGACTGGTGGGCTGACTGTCTCATTATTGCAATAATTAATCAATATTAAATAAAGATGATTGTTTCAAGAAATGACCAAGACCAAGTCTCTCTCAGTACTGAATTTCCATGACATAGACCCTAGAGTTTTCTTTACAAAACATACCCACATAAAAAAAATACTATAGTATACTTTGGTATAAATACTATAGTATTCACTGTAGTGTTTTTTCAAACTGTAGTATTTAATGTAGTATACAGTAATATTTACAGTTAACTATAGTATAAATACTGTATTAAAAGATAACTGTAGTATATACTATAGTAATTCATGTAATGTTTTTACAGATTGTGGTATACTGTAGTATTTACTGTAGTGTTTTTGCAGACTGTAGTATTTTTGCATATTTACTGTAGTGTTTGTTTTATTATCATTGACATAGAATTGGAGGCTTTCTCCTTCAGAGCACATTTTTCATAACCTGTAGGTAGGACTGGGGTCTGAATAGATAGTTCAGCGCTTCTGCTCTTTTCTATAACCTGTAGGGAACACAATTTGGTTGTCACGATCTCCTTGAGTGACGGACCAAGACGCAGCGATGCTTCCAGTATACATTTTATTAAAGGACGTAACTGAGGAAAAATAACAAATGGAAAACGAAGATCGTAACGTTGACCCATAACTCACAAGACAAACAAAGCTATGCTCAAACAATAACCTTCTGAAAACTACAAACATATATATGGTTCCCAATTAGAGGTAACGACACTCAGCTGCCTCTAATTGGGAACCATTTTCCCAACATAGAAATACAACACATAGAGCTAAAATAACCTTCACCAAAAACTAAACTAAACACGCCAGCCTAAAAACTCTGGCCTGGACGTGACATTGGTCTATACTTGGCATGTAGGTTTCTCCATTATGGGTGGCACAAATTGCGACATGGGGGAGGCAATGGGCAGGGTATATGCAAATTAAATACTGTATTTTGCTATACTGTAGTTAAAAAAGTGTAGTGTTTTTGCAGACTGCAGTGTTTTTGCTGAAATTATTGTAGTATTTACTGTAGAATTCTACAGTATACCACCAACATTCTATAGTAACTACTATACATGATCAAGGGATAATACAGTGTGTAGTACAGTATTCTACAGTTTACTATAGACTTCTATAGTAAACTGTAGTATTTTTTCATGTGGGTACTTATTATTTCTCTTACAGGTTGGGGTAAAAAACTATGACGGGACCTTTTTTAGGACTAGACGCACACACACACACACACACACACACACACACACACACACACACACAAAAACTAACACACTTCATGACTTCAGAAGGCTGCTGAAAGGAAAGACTGGGGTCTGTAAGTTAAGAGTGTGTTTGCTCCCACTATCAGCAGCTGTTCTTTGTGTACAGATGTTTCACGGTTGTTGAGGAACACTGGCCAGTTGGCCATAGCACAGCCGTCGTTGGAAACCAATCAAACAAATACAGAACTCTGGTTCCCGGAGAATGCTTAGCCCATGACAGCGTCCCAAATGGCACTCTATTCCCCATAGGGCTCTGGTCAAAAGTACTGCACGACAGTATACGGTATAAGTTGCCATTTGGTACACAGCCTCTGTCGTTATCTAGATACTATCAGTAGTTTCTGTAAACTGGAAGCGATAAAAGCGTTTGCAGCAGTTACGGGGGGCAGCCTATTCCCAGGGGAACTAAGGACCACAGGTCAATGACAGACACTAGCGTTAAACTATTTGTGCATCAATGTTGGTACCCCCAGTTGCAAGGTGGTGCATATTCTTAACACTTCAGTAATGCATGTCAAGAACTCAACCAGAGAAAGCTCACTAGTGACCATTTGAAAATTAAGAAAACAGTATGCACTAGATTTGTTATGATTCTCGTTATATAGCCAATAAGCAAACATTTTACATGGTTAAAATGACATGATCTACATGTTTTTTCACCAGTCTGAAGCGTATCCATACCAACTCTAACTTTCTAAAAGTCCAGGAACAAAGTGAGGCTTAGTTTCATTCCATAGTCTACACCCATGTACTAGTGTGAGAGGAGAGAGATTCCTGTGTGGGATCTCTCTCCTCTCTTTCCAAAGACGTGTTCAACTCATTGAATACTCATCAGCTGGCCAACAGACTCATAACTTGGGCTCTGAGTAGAGGAGGAGAAAATGAGGAGAATAGGAGAAAAGGCAGAGGAGAGAATTGAGGACTCCCTATGGAAGTGAGTCCTGTTAAACCACTGCCTGATAGTTACAGAGAGAGACATAACCAAATGACCAAACATTCTAGATCACTTAGATTGACCCACCATTGTGTGAGGGTACAGTTTCTACAAACAGACTGGCCCAGAGCTGTTCACTTTAACCCACTTCCAATTGGACAGAGTCCATTTGAGCAGCAGCCAGTGCATCGAAAGTACATCGCTCCACTGCGGGTCCAGCCCTCTCTGTTACTCCATGTTCTGAACTCAGAGACTGGGAGCATAGTTCGCAAACAATGTGGTAACAAAATACGGCCAATTGGACATTCCTGAAATATGGTCCCTGAGATTGCACCATTCAGGAGAGACACCATTTATGGTTATTAGACCAAAACAATTGCGGGTCCCCTCTTTTCACTCATTATTTATTTCGCTTATATTGGTTTTACATATTTTTTTTACCTAGAGTAGTAGTGGTTATTAAACATATATTTAATGCATGTCTTCCCGGACTGTATGGGGGGGTCAACATGTAGCCCATCATGTCCCTCTGTCCGTCCGTCCGTCTGTCCCTGTCACAGCCCAGTACACCTTCACTACTGATCTGATGCTGTTTGACTGGCTAGAAAAGAAAAGGCTGCCGTTTGCTCAACCACCCACCTTTACCAATGTGTGCAAATAGAGGACTCTGCAACTGATGTCTGACATAACATTTGATAACAAGTGTCAGTGCCATGTACTATGCAATATTGAATTAAACAAGAAAAGGACGATGATTCACGTGTTTCAGATTTTAAACAAAAGAAGAGCAAGAGATCTGATTGGGAACAAATTGGTATTGTGTTATACTGTGTATGAGATGACTGTGAGAGCTAAATGTCAGTAACAGTGAGATACAATATGAGTATCATGTTTTAACACATCACTCTCTCTCTCTACTGTGGTAACATTGACATGAGACAAACATGAGAGTGTGAGGCGAGTAGTAGCAGCCTACCTGATGACGTCGCAACAGACAGCCAACCCAGGGAGGGGAAGAGGAGGAGGAGGAAGGATGGAGACGCCATGACGGGGGGCTTCCCTTTGCTAGAGAGAGAGGGGGAGGGGGGGAGAGAGAGAGAAGGATAATCGTCATCGATGACATCTCCTTGTGAAATATTAAGCAGATATCTCTACCCAGCGCTCTCTCTCACTTTCCCGCCCCATCCCTCTCTCTCTCTCTCCCCCTTTTCTGCCCTGTTAGCACAAACTGTTGCCATTTATTTTAAGCTGGCCAATGTGAAACTTCACCCCAGACAACACATAATTAACCTCCAATAAGCTACTGAGACGCTTCACGCTACTGTGCACAAGATACGTTAGCCCACATGTTTGTGTAGTGTGTGTGTGTGTGTCCTTAATATCAGAGGTATAACTTGTGTGCATATGGAATGGTTCTCTCTCAGGCTATATGCATTGAATGTACATATGTAAGATCTTCATTTTAGCCAGTTTGCTACAGCAGGAAAATAATGCTGTAGCAACAGGAAATGTGAATTATGTGGATTATAATTAATGGAAATGTATGCGGTTGATACATTTTTCATTAGGGAAAATTAAATCTGACATTTTAAAGTAAAAATTACAAACTTTAGAAGCCTTTTTAAACCTTGAATACACTAGAAGTTGGCATTTCCTGCTGTTCAGGAAAATTCTCAGCCACAAAAGAGTGATCAAATTTAGAGCCTACATCTGTATGCGCTTCTGAACAGAACCACTATTGTTTTTGTTCCGTTTCACTGTTCTGACCACCATAATAAAGTTCTGAACCACTTAGAACCAAAACAAAAGTACCAGTTAATATCGTTGACTTTCTGTTCCTTTTTTGACCTGTGAAATCGACATCGTTATTACATTTAGATCATTCAATTACCTCACCAATCAGTGGGGATAGAGCAGCTTTCTATGGACCGGGTAATCTTGTTTACAAGTTTATTGTAGGGAACAAGCTGTGACAGAAATTTTAAGGGTGGGGAGAGAGCGAAAGAGAGGGGTGGACATGGAGGAGGGTTGGCTTGAAGTGCTGGGCATCATGACACGACGCACATTATAATGTATTTAGGATATTAGGAGTAGGCCTATCATTACTTCACTGAATTACACAGATAATTATAAACTAGCAGCTAAGATACCTACTGAGGAGTCGGAAGTTAACATACACCTTAGCCAAATACACTTAAACTCAGTTTTTCAAAATTTCTGACATTTAATCCAAGTAAAAAGTCCCTGTCTTAGGTCAGTTAGGATCACCACTTTATTTTAAGAATGTGAAAAGGCAGAATAATAGTAGAGAGTAATTTATTTCAGCTTTTATTTCTTTCATCACATTCCCAGTGGGTCAGAAGTTTACATACTGTAAACTCAATTAGTATTTGGTAGCATTGCCTTTAAATAATTTAACTTGGATCAAACGTTTCAGGTAGCCTTCCACAAGCTTCCCACAACAAGTTGGGTGAATTTTGGCCCATTCCTCCTGACAGAGCTGGTGTAACTGAGTCAGGTTTGTAGGCCTTGTTGCTCGCACATGCCTTTTCAGTTCTTCCCACAAATGTTCTATAGGATTGAGGTCAGGGCTTTGTGATGGCCACTCCAATACCTTGACTTTGTTGTCCTTAAGCCATTTTGCCACAACTTTGGAAGTATGCTTGGGGTCATTGTCCATTTGGAAGACCCATTTGCGACCAAGCTTTAACTTCCTGACTGATGTCTTGAGATGTTGCTTTAAAATATCCACATAATTTTCCTTCCTCATGATGCCATCTATTTTGTGAAGTGCACCAGTCCTTCCTGCAGCAAAGCACCCCCACAAAATGATGCTGCCGCCTCCGTACTTCACGGTTAGGATGGTGTTCTTCCTCTTGCAAGCCTCCCCCTTTTCCCTACAAACATAACGATGGTCATTATGGCCAAACAGTTCTATTTTTGTTTCATCAGACCAGAGGACATTTCTCCAAAAAGTACGATCTTTGTCCCCATATGCAGTTGCAAACCGTAGTCTGGCTTTTTTATGACGGTTTTGGAGCAAGGGCTTCTTTCTTGCTGAGCGGCCTTTCAGGTTATGTCGATATAGGACTCATTTTACTGTGG
Organism: Brachymystax lenok tsinlingensis; assembly: GCA_030435695.1. Classification (NCBI taxonomy): domain Eukaryota; kingdom Metazoa; phylum Chordata; class Actinopteri; order Salmoniformes; family Salmonidae; genus Brachymystax; species Brachymystax lenok. The sequence goes on along the minus strand of CM059819.1, from coordinate 51,382,339 downwards.
ATATTGATACTTTTGTACCTGTTTCCTCCAGCATCTTCACAAGGTCCTTTGCTGTTGTTCTGGGATTGATCTGCACTTTTCTCACCAAAGCACGTTCATCTCTAGGAGACAGAACTCGGCTGCGTGGTCCCATGGCGTTTATACTTGAGTACTATTGTTTGTACAGATGAATGTGGTACCTTCAGGCGTTTGGAAATTGCTCCCAAGGATGAATCATTTTTCTGAGGTCTTGGCTGATTTCTTTTGATTTTCCCATGATGGCAAGCGAAGAGGCACTGAGTTTGAAGGTAGGCCTTGAAATACATCCACAGGTACACTTCCATTTGACTCAAAGGATGTCAATTAGCCTATCAGAAGCTTCTAAAGCCATGACATCATTTTCTGGAATTTTCCAAGCTGTTTAAAGGCACAGTCAACTTAGTGTATGTAAACTTCTGACCCACTAGGTTTGTGAACCAGTGAATTATAAGTGAAATAATCGGTCTGTAAACAATTGTTGGAAAAATGACTTGTGTCATGCACAAAGTAGATGTCCTACCCGACTTGCCAAAACTATAGTTTGTTAACAAGACATTTGTGGAGTGGTTGAAAAACGAGTTTTAATGACTCCAACCTAAGTGTATGTAAACTTCCGACTTCAACTGTTTATCACTCTAGTGTCAATTGATAAATTGTAATTACTTTGCCACTATTGGCCTATTTATTGCCTTACCTCATTACTTCATTTGCACACACTGTATGCAGATTTTTCTATTGTGTTATTGACTGTACGTTTGTTTATCCCATGTGTAACACTGTGTTGTTTTTGTCACACTGCTTTTCTTTATCTTGGCCAGGTCGCAGTTGTAAATGAGAACTTGTTCTCAACTGGCCTACCTGGTTAAATAAAGGTAAAATAAAATGGTCTCTCTGCTCCCAACAGAAAGCCACAGCAACAGGAAGCCATAGCAACTGTGTACAAGTTGAAGTTGCAGCAAAGATGCCCCATACTCTGTGACCCTGATCCTGTTGCACATTTTGTAGGCCTAAGCATGGCTCTCCTGCTGCTGTTGAGGAGTACCAGTGGATAGTATTTTCAGAGAGGAGAAAAAAAAGGTTTCTCTGCAGGGGGAATCGACTCACACATTCACCAAATCTAAAAGATTACAAGCCTAGCACACTGGCAGCTTCCACCACCTACAAGCAACGTTAAATAGGGAGTGGTTAGTGATGTTAAATACACAAATGTAATTATTGATTTCGCACGAGATTATCAAACTTCATCTGCATTGTTATAATAATCAGCAATGGATAGTTTTTTTCATGAAGTTCCCGACAAACAGTTATTGTGCTGACGTTGCTTCCAGAGGCAGTTTGGAACTCATTAGTGAGTGTCGCAACCGAGTACAGGTGATTTTTACGCACTACGCGCTTCAGCACTCGGCGGTCTCGTTCTGTGAGCTTGTGTGGCCTACCACTTGAACCGTGCTCCTAGACGTTTCCACTTCACAATAACAGCACTTACAGTTGACAGGGGCCGCTCTAGCAGGGTGAAGCCACAATCAAAGTCACTAATCTCTTCAGTACGGGCCATTCTACTGCCAATGTTTGTCTATGGAGATTGCATGGCGGTGTGCTGTCTGCAACGGGATGTGGCTGAAATAGCCAAATCCACTCATTTGAAGGGGTGTCCACATACACTACATGGCCAAAAGTATCTCCTTCCTCGCATTCGCCTTTAGGCTGACACTAGCAGAAGTAGTCTTTGCATTCATGTAAGTAATATGTTATTGAAATTCATATTTTGCCTTAGTCAACCATTTAGACTGGCATATATTTCTTATCATTTATCATTAGCTAGTTCCAAGCCAAATATTCCTTACCTAGCAGTCTATCGGTATAGCATGTTTCACTAAGGATGCTGGCTGTACGAGTGGAGGATGAGGGCTGCAGTAGAAAGATGAGAGGTTCAATGGGCAATGACTTTAAATGACTTATTGGTAGGAGGTGAGGGATTGGCACAATTGCAGTTCTTTACAGAAACCCTAACACCAAGCCAACTTTTACTGAGTTTAACGTAGCTTGCCTACCATGGACTTAAAAGTCTACGATGAATCTCAGACAGAAGTAGATGAAGTGTGTAGGTATCTTCTTCAGAGACCAGACCTCATTGTGTTAAAAATGTCTTTACTCAATGAAAAGAGTCCTGATGGTGAGTTATTTGTTTACAGTACAGAGATGTGATCAATGTATTTGTTCATACAATCCCAGCTAGCACAAATGATATGGCCCACATCCGTCAGGAGTCCGGCAGGCCAAACCTAATGCTGCATGCCCAGTTTGGTACTCGGATCCAGACGGAGGTCTGATGGTACAGTAAAGGTGGGGCCTCCCCATCCCCCAAACCCTGCGGGGGGCACCACTGAGACATTTAAATGCCAAACACGCCGATAGGAGGTTGACTTGTACAATAAATGTGTCTCAATTCACAGTGGTTTCAGAGTCCCGCAATTAAAAGCTACGACGCTAATGTTCTCTGGCTGTCACTGAGTGTGGATCAATGACATGGGGTAAGGCTGTACAGTGAAATAAGTATGCCCCCAAAGCAATTCTAAAGTCTAATACAACCAGTGTGATTAACAAATGTTTGTCAAATTAAATTAATTATTGTATTTTGTGGAATTTATTTAAGAACATTATTTGTATTAATTTGCGTTGCTTTCAATAACCGCTATCGATTCAATTTCACCCAAGCTGCCAAACTTACCCTGATTCAGATGACCATCCTACCCATGCTAGACTACGGAGACATAATTTATAGATCGGCAGGTAAGGGTGCTCTCGAGCGGATAGATGTTCATCGCCATCAGATTTGCACATCACTGCACTCTATACTCCTCTGTAAACTGGTCATCTCTGTATACCCGTCGCAAGACCCACTGGTTGATGCTTATTTATAAAACCCTCTTTGGCCTCACTCCCCCCCTATCTGAGATACAGTTGAAGTTGGAAGTTTACATACACTTCGGTTGGAGTTATTAAAACTTGTTTTTCAACCACTCCACAAATGTCTTGTTAACAAACTATAGTTTTGGCAAGTCGGTTAGGACATCTACTTTGTGCATGATACAAGTAATCTTTCCAACAATTGTTTACAGACAGATTATTTCACTTATAATTCACTGTATCACAATTCCAGTGGGTCAGAAGTTTACATACACTAAGTTGACTGTGCCTTTAAACAGCTAGGAAAATTCCAGAAAATGATGTCATGGCTTTAAATCTGTGGAGGGAGCTGAAGGTTCGAGTTGCCAAACGTCAGCCTCAAAACCTTAATGACTTGGAGAAGATCTGCAAAGAGGAGTGGGACAAAATCCCTCCTGAGATGTGTGCAAACCTGGTGGCCAACTACAAGAAACGTCTGACCTCTGTGATTGCCAACAAGGGTTTTGCCACCAAGTACTTAGCCATGTTTTGCAGACGGGTCAAATACTTATTTCCCTCATTAAAATGCAAATCAATTTCTAACATTTTTCACATGCGTTTTTCTGGATTCTTTTGTTGTTATTCTGTCTCTCACTGTTCAAATGAACCTACCATTAAAATTATAGACTGATAATTTCTTTGTCAGTGGGCAAACGTACAAAATCAGCAGGGGATCAAATACTTTTTTTCCCTCACTGTAGCTACTGAAACAGATTATATAGTTTTGCTATGTTTTTGGGGAAGAACATTGTTTGCATCCATCAGCTAACTAGCTTTTTTTCTAACCAGCACTGTCCAGAGTTTGGGGAAGTGCGTCTGCGCTCGTGCGGTAGCGGCAGGTGCGCGGGAGAAATGTTTACCAGCATCATAGCATACGTATCGGTGAATCGTTATGACATGAAATATGAGTGATAGTGTAATCAATGTGTAATAACTACGTAAAAAAAATATGAAAGTGTTAAATTATTACGCAACGTGCAGTAATATTCAGGTCCTCATTGATCAACAAGCGTACTTGACACATCAACTAGTGTTATTTGAACCAAACGGCGTTCCATACTCATGGTTTTTAAGGGAATATGCTTAACGACAATAAAATTGAAGACAATTGATAAGTGTTTTAGAGCCAGCTCTGGATAATGAATAGATGAGATATCGTCAATGTCATTACGTTGAACATCATGTTAAATGGGCTCCATGTTAGCCAAAAAGGGCTCCATGTTACCTATGCATAGTCACTTCGCCCCCACCTACATGTACAGATTACCTCAACTAGCCTGTACCCCTGCACACTGACTCGGTACCGGTGCCCCCTGTATATAGCCTCGTTATTGTTATTCTTATTGTGTTACTTTTTTATTATTACTTTTTTTATTTTTGTAATTATTTTCTTCTTCTTGAACAGCCCTGTTGGTTAAGGGCTTGTAAGTAAGACAGGGTTTGGATCTAGGTATTCGCACATCCCTGATACATTCAATATGACAATGGTCACTTATATCTGAGGAAAACACCCCCCTTACAACATATGCTTCTGGGGTATTTGAAAATATAAGGTCGATCAAGGTTGATTTTGTAGGGTCCTTCAGGTTCAGACACGTGGGCTTATTAATTAACTGGGTCAGATTTTATTTAACACATCATTTTTAAAAAGCCCGCTTTGCGCTTTATTGGGCTTCCACGGCTCATGGAAGGCGGAGATGCATTCAACAAGCCCAAACACCTTCCAGCCACCAGCGTAGAAAAAAGGTAAACAATCCACTCTGCATTTTCCCCCAGTTTCTTACGTAGACTGGTGACCTGCTTGATCAAGGAAGCCGCGTCAATCGTATAATCCTCTGGAAGCAAACAATTTCTGCATTGGAACTCCAAGTGATCCAGCTTGTCCCAAAACAAAGCGTAGTAGATACAGCTCCTACAGCGCTGGAACCACTCCTTTACTTCTCCAGACAAAAAGGGCTCCATTTCAAAACTAGTTAGCTAGCTGACTGGCTAGCCGATAATGTCACGACACGCAGATTTAACTCATCCTCCTGTTGAGCCTCAGTCTTCTTGGATGCGCGCACATTCTTCCTAAAATAAACAGTCTACTTGGTCGCTAACGAGAACACTGACCTAGTAATAGTCCTGTATATAAGTAAATAAATGCCTCAAACAGGTGTAGTTTTGCGAGTTCAGACTACCCAGTTGTACTCCTTTGTGAGTCCGCAGTCTTTGGCGATGGGAAGAGTGAGCGAAAGCAGGACCCTGCTGATGTCAAATGCGCTCTCCTATTCTATTGGTTTTCAAAATCAACTTTCATTATCTAGCAGGCAAAAGCATTATCCTAGTCATATTAGCAACCCATGATAGTTGTTCCATCTATAGATCTCCCCCCTCTGTCCATGAAGCCGAGTGCATGTGCTGTGCGCATTTTAGAACAGTGTTTTCCTGCAAATTGCATCTTGGAACATTTGCGCGCCATGCGACATTGCTGCGCTTATGTGAAGAAATAATAGTTTATCAACATTTTAGGCTAAACATTATGCGCCCGGTTTCCAGATAGCGATGGAACTTAGGCTTACGAGTGTTTTAACTATGCTTCTTTCCTACAATGGCTGAAGATGTAACATGCGTTTCCCAAAACACCACACAGAGACCGGTCGCTAAGTGCGTTGTTGGAACATGTGTAGATACTGATAGGATCGAAAGAAAGGTAATGCTGCTCTCGAGTCAGCTTTTCCAGTAAAATCTTTCCTTAACATAAAAAATATTTCACAATACTGACGACTGATCAGCTTCTATAGATTTATTACCACCTACGGCTGCAAATATTGAGGCGGCTTATTTTAAGCTTACCACTATAAATGCATTAAATCATTGATTTGGCTCATCATTGCTCACATGTTAAGCTACACATCATTACATATATTGAGACAAATTACAGGCAGTAGCCTACAAGTAGCAAAATATAATTCAATTGATTAAAAATGAAATGTATTTCAATATAATTGAAATAGGCCTATAGGCTACTGTTTGTATTTTAATGCAGTCATTTCGGTTTTAATTTGAAGCATTTCTTGATACTTCGCTTGTTTGTATCAATTGCAAAGACATTGGCAACCTTTTTTTGTTGGCAACTTTGTTCAGTGAGCAGATCACAGAGATACGGATAAACCATGTGATTCTACGTTTAGCGGAGATCTTCTGTGTATAAAGTGATGTGGGAGGGCAATCTGTTCGCAAAGCTTTTACTTCTAAACGTTAAGTGGCTGGCGTTCGAACGTTGGTGCCAAAAGAATGGAATTGTTCCTTTTCAGAGATCTCTGGTGGCCATTTTCGAGCAGGGCCGCTAATTCTCCACACTGAAGATGTATATGGCAGCTATTTTAGCGTGTCATGTAGGAATTGATGATTCCACTCCAGTGGCTCATCCCATGGCAGTGCGGTTTTTGAAAGGTGTGTGCCGTCTCAGACTGGTTTCAAAGCCTATTGTGCCCACTTGGGATGTGGTTTTGGATGTGCTGTGTGAGGGCCCCTTTGAACCGGTGGAGCCTGTGCATCTGAAGATCCCCTCCTTCAAGACCACCATGCTCATAGCTATGGCCTCGGCTAAATGCGTTAGAGATCTCCACGCGTTATTCGTTCACCCCTCCTGTATGAAGTTTGCACTTGGCGACTCTAAAGTGACGTGGCATCCTAATGCGGCCTTGAACCCTAAGGTCATGACTATGTCCTACAGGTCTCTAGCTTTCGAGCTTTTGAGCTTTTCGCCTCCTCCATTTGCTTCTGAGGAGCAGCGCCGGTTACATGTCCTGTGTGCAGTAGGAGCGTTACACATGTACATTGAGCGGACTAGGGGTGTCCGTTTATGTGACCAATTTGTCTGTTGACCTGGTGCAATTTCATGGTTTCTTTGACTCCAGCGAGGTTGTTTGGCACAGCTTCCTCATACTTAGTGGCATTTGCAGTCCAAAAGAACTTGATACTCGATCCACTCTTCTCAAGTATTTCGAAGAGCTCCTTGGGAGTCTGCACAACCGCCCCCCATCAAATGTGTTTGTCTGCACATTGTTTCACAGCCCCACCCATGCCATCTGGTGCCCCCTTCCCATGGGCCTTTTCAGAAAAGTTCCAGGTGATTTGTTTGAATCCGTAAATATATGGCAGATTGCTGAGTAGGTACATGTTCTTCTTGTTTCTGTGTGGATTGTCGTGATTTGTGGCCTCTTGTTCTTGACATCTCTTAGGACAGGCTCCAGGTGAGCCCAGACTGCTATCTCATCATGTCTAAGGGAGTCAGATATGGTGGCGTAGGACTGGCTTCCCTCTGATGTTAATGCAACACTTGTCTGGATCGTAGCCCCAAAAGTGGAACACCTGGATTTCTGTGGCCAATTAGCAACTGAGTCAGCAGTAATCTGTGTCCTGACGATACAGGCATTTGCTTGATAGAGGCATCTGCAAATTGACCCTCAATTAAGAAACTAGATGATTTATGTAAATGTATTTTCAGTACAAAACTGACATAAAACACCCTTATCCTACAAAAATGTGTGTTTTTACTTACAAGGAGATAATAGGATATATTTGTGTGTAAAAATAATTATCATTAATATTATTTGTAATTTAATTTGTACATAATGTTTCTGCCACCGTCTCTTATCACCGAAAAGAGCTTCTAGATAACAGGACAGCGATTACTCACCTCGTACTGGAAGAATATTTTTTCTTTAACGAGTCAGATTTACTCCAGACACCCGACAAGGCTCTCATCCCCATAATTCGCAATCGCCTCTCCTAGTGGCCGGGAACTTTAATGCAGGGAAACATACATACATACCCTAACCAGAAGCCATGGGGATTACAGTCAACATAACCTGCACCCGCCCGCCCGACTAGCATCACTACCCTGGACGGCTCTGACCTAGAATATGTGGACAACTACAAATACCTAGGTGTCTGGCTAGACTGTAAACTCTCCTTCCAGACTCACATTAAACATCTCCAATCCAAAATCAAATCTAGAATCGGCTTTCTAATTCGGATGTCAACAGTCTCGAGACAGTGTTCATTTTTGTTTTGGATGCTTTAGAGCAGAGAATAAGAGGAAACCAGGAAGTGTCCCATTTATGTCAACAGAAGGGAACGCGCGCTCCCGACAAAGCGCGCTTTGTGTTTTTTACCGTCTTTATCTCTCAGTTTATATTCCGGTTGATTTATAATAGTAAATATACGTAAAAGTGTTCCTAAGGATACATTTAAAACTATGTTTGATTGTTCTTGGACAAGTTTATAGGTATAAGATGAACGAGTTCTCGTCACGTTTCAATGGAGTAGTGGAAGCTGTAGTTTCTGGATTATAACGCAAGAAACCAAATGGAGATTTATGGATAAAATACATGACTTTTTTTAACAAAAGAACCATGGATTGTCTTCGTTGGACACTTAGGAAGACCTCAGCAGAAGTTCTTCAACAGGTAATTGATTTGTTTTCGCTGTGAAATGTGTAATGTGTGAACCGCGATGGATTATGAATTTGAATGGAAAATATGTGAGGTGCTACCCTCAAACAATCAAATGTGCTGCTTTCGCCGTAAAGCCTTTTTGAAATCTGACAACGCTGTGATATTGCCAAGAAACAGAACTTTTGATGAGTATGAAACACTTGTATATGCACATATTTAGTACCATTGGATAGGAAACACTCTGAAGTTTCTAAAAGTGTTTACATTTTGTCTGTGAGTATAACAGAACGGATATGGCAGGCAAAAACCCGAGGAATTTCTGTCCTGGAAAAAGTGATTTTGACACATTGCCTCATTTGGAACCCCTCCCCTTATGACAATGCCCATATAAGGGCGTATGAATGCAGTACCTATTGCTTCCTCTGGATGTCAACAGTCTCGAGACAGTGTTTTGATTCTGTTTAGTTGCTTTAGATGGCAGAAGAAGAGGAATTAGGAAGTGGCCTCACAGAAGTCAATAGAAGAGAACGCGCGTTCCCGGCTTGCGCGCTCTGTGTTTTTTTCCTTTCTTATCGCCCAGTTTATATTCCCGGTTGAAATATTATACCATATATACATAAAAGTGTTCCTAAGGATACATTATCAATTATGTTTGATTGTTCTTGGACAAGTTTATAGGTATAAGTTGAACGAGTTCTCCTCACGTTTCAATGGACGAGTCGACGCTGTATTTTCTCATTAAAATGCGCCAAACAAACTGAGATTTAATACATTACATTTTCTAACAAAATAACCATGGATTGTCTTCGTTGGACACTTGGGAAGCCCTCAGCAGAAGTTCTTCAACAGTTAATTGATTTGTTTTCGCTGTGAAATGTGTTATGTGTGAACCGTGATGGCTTATGAATTTATGGTAATATGAAAATATTGGAGGTGCTATCCTCAAACAATCAAATGTGGTGCTTTCGCCGTGAAGCCTTTTTGAAATCTGACAACGCTGTGATATAGCCAAGAAGCAGAGATTTTGATGACTATGCAACACTTGTATATTGATGAATGTTTAAAAATTAAACTTTTGGATTTTGAATTTGGCGCCTTGCATTTCACCGGGTAGTGTCGGGAGTCGGGCCACTCCCAGGTAGTAAGGGTAGGTACCAACACATCCGCCATGCTGATCCTCAACACGGGGGCCCCTCAGGGGTGTGTGCTCAGTCCCCTAATGTACTCCCTGTTCACTCATGACTGCATGGCAAGACACGACTCCAACACCATCATTAAGTTTGCCGATGACAACAGTGGAAGGCCTGATCACCGACCGCAATGAGACAGCCTATAAGGAGGAGGTCAGAGACCTGGCCGTGTGGTGCCAGGATAACAACCTCTACCTCAACGTGATCAAGACAAAGGAGATGATTGTGGACTACAAGAAAAGGAGTACCGAGCACACCCCTATTTTCATTGATGGGGCTGTAGTGGAGCAGGTTGAGAGCTTCAAGTTCCTCGGTGTACACATCACCAACTAACTATCATGGTCCAAACACACCAAGACCGTCGTGAAGAGGGCACGACAAAGCCTATTCCCCCTTTAGGATACTGAAAAGATTTGTCATGGGTCCTCAGATCCTCATAAAGAGCATACTGACTGGTTGCATCACTGCCTGGTATGGCAACTGCTCAGCCTCTGACCGCAAGGCACTACAGAGGGTAGTGCGTACGGCCCAGTACATCACTCGGGCCAAGCTTCCTGCTATCTAGGACCTCTATACCAGGCGGTGTCAGAGGAAGGCCCTAAAAATTGTCAAAGACTCCAGCCATCCTAGTCATAGACGGTTTTCTCTGCTACCGTATGGCAAGCGGTATTGGGGCCAAGCTTCCTGCTATCCAGGACCTCTATACCAGGCGGTGTCAGAGGAAGGCCCTAAAAATTGTCAGACTCCAGCCATCCTAGTCATAGACGGTTTTCTCTGCTACCATATGGCAAGTGGTACCGGAGCACCAAGTCTATTTCCAAAAGGCTTCTTAACAGCTTCTACCCCCAAGCCATAAGACTCCTGAACAGCTAATCAAATGGCTACCCAGACTATTTGCATTGCCTTGCCTGTCACGTGAGTACCATTATGTGATTTGATCCAAAATTGTGACTTTATAGTCACACGATAGTCATGATGGCTATTTTTCCGGACAAAAGTATTTAAAGTATTTAAAACCATTCCGCCTAACCTTGTCTTACCCATACAGACGTATAGCGCAATAGACCCTTAAAAAATCATGCCAGAATAATCGTTTGACAGGTTTGTTATGATTTGAGATGTTTTATTAACATTTATATAGATTGCATTTGTCTCGGACAGTTGCTCTGTATTACCTTTTTTTTTTACTTTAGTTTTGTTCACATTTAACCATGAACTATTTTAGGACTAAGTAAACGAGAAGGGGCATAGTTACATAACATAAAATGTGTATAAATTGGTTGTTGATTTTGGAAAATATTTCATTCGGACCACAAAATATGCACGTCACGTCATTGACCCAAATGTCTGCTGTCCAGAATTCCATCCTTAGTTTTTTTACGTTCATACTCGCATCTAAAACACATCACTATGACTTCTCACTGCTCTTAGCAAACATTAGATGTCGCTTTTACATTAATATTGTAGGCTGGCTAGGCCTGACTCATTTGTATTGGAGCAAGACATGGCCGGTTCTAGCAGTGTGTAATACAATACAATAAAATCTGAGTGCTATACATTTAATGTAACACCCACCACCCACATAAAATTAGGGCTGTGACAGTGATGGAATTAAAACAAAAATAATAATAAAATATTTAACCTTTTATTTACCTAAGCTGACGGTAATTTGCCAGCCAAATGACCGCAGTCTCTGTAATAACCATTTGAATAGCAAAAAAATATAAATACATATAATTTTTTTGCCACACATTTTTTCCTCTTCTCCACTCCTGACTGCATGTGCTGCCGTAGTTATAGAATGAATAGAACAGGCATCCCTACTCAAGTTAATGATGGCATAATGGGTGGACTGGCGGCCATTGTTGTGCACCCATAGGCGCAAAGCAGGAAGTGTACCCATCAATATGTGCTGTGATTTGGTGGTTCAACTCAACTGACATTACAAAAAATACTTTCCAATACATGAGCCACATCAGTTAACATCATTTGATTTAACATTCTACATTACCATAGAAATGATTGCAACGCAGCCATTTAGGCAGCCATTAATAGTGTACTCATGAGTTTACCAGTCGAATTGCCAGGGTTAGAGGTTCCAAGCCCATTTCATTCTATGTCTATGTGTGCTCCTGCTGCACCTTGCTTACACCTTTCTGTGTGTGCTAGTTTGCTACAACAAACTTGCTTGTTTCAGCAAGAAGCAACAAAGTTTCATCACGTTGTTAAGAGTCAATGTCACTGCAGAAAAGGACTAAACCGCACGAATGGCCTGCCTTCCCGGCTTCAGTCAGGTGTTTGCCCCGCCCCCCAAAAACTGGTTACCATGGTTACTTTATTTTCATGATGGTCTTCATCCATAACCATAAATTACACTGTAATTGTGCCAGCCATACATAAAATTATGTAAAAGGCGTTGTTCGGGTAGAGATCTAACCAATCCACATTTCAAGTATTTATAAATGTAGTAACATAAATGAAAAGCCCTTGTCAACCCACTCTGTACCCAGAGGACCACTCAGACTGACAGACAGGAGGACTAGTGTTAATGTAACATAAAACAGAGAGAACCCTCTTCTCCTCTCAATCTGTTGTTCCCACACACACTGGGATTGACAGGCCCATCATTGCAGCCTGATATTGGAGTGTGTGTGTGTGTGTGTGTTCATTTAAGGGTTTTTAGAGAGCTGGACTTGTAGAAGGGAGATTTAATGGTCTATGTGGGTGGACGAACACTACAAATATAGCTGATAGAACTGGTCACTTTTAAAAGGAGTCCGTCCTCATTTATAAAACTCTGTTTTAGCCACATGCAGTACATTACGTATGGCAGATAGTCTGCACGCCTGTCCATTACAGAGAGAGACAGCGGAGGTGGCCTCTGAAGTCCAATGCTAATCACTATACACATTTCTAAAGGGTCCCTATCGCTGTCCTCTGCACTGAGCCCTCAGACATAGTTACAAAATGGGGAAACAAAGACTTACGTCTGTAAAGCCTATGCTATATTCTATAAAGCTAATTTCTGCTCAACCCGTACCTGATTCTGAATAGTGAATGACCATGCACTAGACCAGGGGTAGTCAATAACTATTTGAGAAGGTCCGGCCCCAGAAACTCCCTAGGTGGCAAAGGTCCGAATAGATATTGTCATTTATCGGCGTAGTAACCAACCCCCATCTCGCAACCCGTGCGATCCCAAACTGTTCAAACAGTTCCCACCCCTCTTGTTGGCGGAGAGAAATATTTTCAGTTTTAAAGCTCCTTTCCTGCAATTCTACACATACATTTTGCCATGCATTACGTGTGTTCATATGATACCAGGGGTCGAAGCCCAACTGAGTTCCCCCCCAAAAAAACGTTGGCCCATAGTGACCCCGTTCTGGGTCCGCCTGTTGAGTATGGGGGCACTAGACCTCCACTCCATAGATTCACAACAGAGAGATAATGGAAGCCCTCTCTTATCAGCTCTTCAAATATCTAATTTAAAACAGATGTATTTTTTTCACTCCAATATTGTGTTATTTTTTTCTGATAAAGCTAAATAAAAATAAATATGGTTAATAACTTACAGTATCACTCAGCCAGTCTCACTTTTCTTGGTCATGTAACAATGTACACACGTACGCACACATGCAGGCACATGCACACACCACACACAATTCCTTCACCTTATCATGACCACCTGGCAATGATGTGAGATGTGGTATTGGTTTCCAATGCAAGAGTCTCCCCAATGGATATTACCCTCATGGCTGAGGCAGGGGCGTGTATGTGTAGTGGCATCTGCGTGTAGGCTAGGAATAGGGCTGGGAGATATATATTGTATTTTAAGATTTACCGGTATGGATCCACATACTGGTATTGATTTTTACAATAAGATCTATAACAATATTTTGATATAATGCTAAATAAATGAAAAGTGGTACAAATTGGACTACTTCACAGTCAGTTTTGTCCTAGTTTGGTTGAGCAGCCTATGAAACAATCAGAATGGAGAAAGACCATTAAAACCATTACGAATTTTTGCTGTTCATGCACTAGTACTCCTAAAAAAAGCGAGCGGTGCAAATGAAATGTACACATACATGTTATTAAATGATTTCATCCAAACTGCTTGAACGCGCTCGTCAACGGGCGTCTGGGTAGCCAGGCCCTAAAATAGAACTCTGTTCTATTTGACGCTTGACGTGCTGCAAGTCCCGCCTCTCCCATCTACTCATTGGTTTTTACGAGCATATACACATGTGGGGGGATTGAAAGATGAACGAGGTCCACACTCCAGTTGGTGGCGGTAATACATCTTAAAGTTGGTTGCCAACCTCCATATAAAATCAGAAGAAGAAGAATGAAGGAGGAGAGAATAATCAAAGACGACTAACTAAAAACTAACTATGACTCATAAATGGGTAAAAATTCTAAAAAGATCCAGCAAAGAAAATTACCAAATGCATTTCAGATGAATTAGCAACCCAATGTTTATCTCCCAGGACAAATTAGCTAGTAACAGCAAGATAGCTAAATGTCCATGAATGTTTCCAATGTGTTTCAAACTCTCACCAAATTAATATAGTTGGTTCGCAGTTGGTTTTGGTATTTTAACCTGCATGTCATGAACGCGTCTGGTGGGTATAGACAAAATCAACATGGGCACAATGGGGTACGATGCCGCACTCCATTGTCATGGAGTTAGTTTGGTAATCAGGTGCATCTGCCCAACAAGACAGGAATCAAAATGATTTGGACAGGATGTTACACCACCATTCCATTCCCAACTATTGAGGAATAGATCAAATAGACCATGGATCACATTCCTACGGTAGATGCACCCACAACATTGCACCTCAAGATCAATAAAGAACATAGAATATTGTATACTTTCATAACAGCCGTTGCATAGCTTGTAGCCTGTTTGATGTAAAACCCTAATAAAACATTTTTTTCATTTATGAAGTATCCTATTGCATGCATTGTCTATTTTGTATTTTTTATTCCTGCACATTCATCATATTTCCCATGCAAAAAACTTGCCTTTGAGTGACAAAAAAATTATGATGGTTTTACAACAACAAAAAATATGACATGGTTTGTTTATGCCCTGCATGCAATAGGTCACTCCATGCGTTTGGAATTGTAATGCAATCGGTCAGTGCCATTCTTCACATTGGAATTTTGCGTCGTTGCCATTTTAGACTAGGGTATCATCCACAAACTGTCAACAGGGGTCGGACTCGGAGCCCTGTGAAATCAATAGGGAATGGAGAATCTTTAACTATTGAAGAAAGAATGGTACAGCATAATGATGGATTAAAGCGTGTTTATATAGTGAATTCCAGAGGTGTGAGCTTCTTGTTAAAACTACTGAACTTCTTATGGAAACCGAACACCTCAACCACCTCCATCTGCATCTTTCATGCAAAAAAATACCCAACGCTAACATCGCAGAAATGTACACCACACACACGCGCCTCATAATCGCTTAGGGCAGATCACTCAAAACAATGAAAATAACTATTTTCCTTCATGTTTTCCGCAAAAATAAATAAACAGCTTTCATTAATAATATGGAACAATAAAATAGAATTGCACACCAATACATGTAGCAACACGATGGTTGATGTTGGAACAGCGACTCATCAAAACTTTTTGCTAGTCCCAGTCTGCGAGATTCATCCCCGAAAAGCATTAAGAAAATATCTCAAATTAAATTCATTTTTATAATAGGCAGACAATTGCATGCATAATTGTATCATATACACGCACTCACCTAATACTATGTTGTCAGCTGGAAAAATGCGTGAGTGGTGTCGACTTCTTACGATTTGTTCATCTGACAGAACGAGGACAGACACAACTGGTCTGCCTTTCAACTCCACGATGTAGCCTACCACCTCAACGGACGATGTATCCTTAATAAATATAAAAATCTAATGTTAACATTACCATACTTCAAGCTATGAGTGATCACTACTAACAGCGATTATTTTGATTGGTTCCTCTATATGACCAAATTGACCCTATCGCTATATTATTTCGTCTGGGATAAAGATAAGTACGACAGGGATTCATAGAGGTACAGTGAGTGCTCCTTTCACAGCTCCGGGCTCTCTCAGCAGTCAAGCACGAGAATAAGCGCCCCCATCCGGCAAATTTTCACGAATTTCTCCGCGAAATCAAGAGGGTGAGATTCATTTGAAATCGTCAGAATTTCTAGAGATAACAAGCAGTGTGTTTTGTAAATGTGTTCATGTTATGTTCATAGCTATGAATTGAATTGTAGCCTATAATTTCCAATTTCATCACGGACAATTATAGCTATTTAGAAACTTTTCAACTACTTACTACTGCTACTTACCATGTCCCCTAACCATTTTAGCTAACCCTTCCCCTAACCCTTTAACTCCTAAACTTAACCCAAACCCATAGCCTAGCTAATGTTAGCCACCTAGCTAGAATTACTAAACATAAAGAACGTTTGGCAAATTCGTATCATATTGTACGTTTTGCAAATTTGTAACATATACTACGAATTGTAATTTGTAACATATCATACGAAATGAATGATGGACATCTACAAATTAATACATACCATACGAAACGGAACACATCATACTAAATGGAGTGTCTCTGATTTAGGTACAAAATAATACAAAATGCTCTGAGTATAGCTTGAGTATAGCTGCAGGCCTTCCACAAGTTCAGATTTCATTCACAAAATGCCTTATGAACTAACACTCAGACTTGATTCTGTCTGAAATTATACCTCAAGTCTGTAGCTTGACAGCACTAGTACCTATTTATATCATCCTTCAATAACTGTTTGAATAAATCAGGATGTTCACTGGCATCAAATACAATTTATTTGGATCACTAGAAAGCTTGAGTCCATGGGTCGCCCCCAGGTGGTGAAGGTAGGAAGCAACATCTCCACTTCGCTGATCCTCAGTACTGGGGCCCCACAAGGGTGCATTCTCAGCCCCCTCCTGTACTCCCTGTTCACCCACAACTGCGTGGCCGTGCACGCCTCCAACTCAATCATCAAGTTTGCAGACGACACAACTTGAATACCAACAACGACGAGACAGCCTACAGGGAGGAGGTGAGAGCCCTCCTAGTGTGGTGTCAGGTAAACAACCTCTCATTCAATGTCAGCAAAACAAAAGAGATGATCGTGGACTTCAGGAAACAGCAAAGGGAGCACCCCCCCTATCTACATCGACGGGACAGCAGTGGAGAAGGTGGAAAGTTTTAAGTTCCTTTGTGTACATATCCCCAACAAACTGAAATGGTCCACACACAGTGTGGTGAAGAAGGTGCAACAGAGATTGAAGAGGCGCAACAGTATCACCGCCTGGTATGGCAACTGCACCGCCCACAACCACAGGGCTCTTCAGAGGCCATCAAATTGTTAAACAGCCATCACTAGCACAGAGAGGCGGCTGCCTACCTACAGACTTGATATCATTGGCCACTTAAATAAATGGAACCCTAGTCACTTTAATAATGCCACTTTAAGAATGTTTATATATCTCACATTACTTATCTCATATGTATATACTGTATACTGTATCATACACTATCTATTCTATACTATCTATGGCATCTTAGCCGCTCCGTCACTGCTCATCCATATATTTTATATTTATATATTCTTATCCCATTCCTTTACTAGATTGTGTGTATTAGGTTTTGTTGTGGAATTGTTAGATATTACCTGTTAGATACTGCTGCACTGACGGATCTAGAAGAAGAAGCATTTCACTACACTCGCAATAATATATTCTAACCATGTGTATGTGACCAATAACATTTATTTTATTTGATGACATGATGCACGCTCATTGGGAGGGTATGGGAGAGTGCAAAAAATACATTAAAAAAATACTCTGCCTCCGTAATAAGGTCAGAGGCTGAGAATCCCAGGAGTGTGGAGACAGCAAGGGTGATTCCTTTCACCAGTGCCTTGACATTTACCTTCGCACCCTTGAGCTAGACTACACTCAATCATAGGACCTACTGAAGAGATGAGTCTTCAGTAAAGACTTAAAGGTTAAGACCGAGTCTGGTTCTCTCACATGGATCGGCAGACCATTCCATAAAAGATGAGCTCTGTAAGAGAAAGTCCTGCCTCCAGCTGTTTCCTTCGAAATTATAGGGACAATACGGAGGCCTGTGTCTTGTGCCCGCAGCGTACATGTAGGTATGTACAGCAGGACCAAATCAGAGAGATAAGTAGGAGCAAGTCCATGCAATGCTTTGTAGGTTAACAGTAAAACCTTGGAATCAGCCATAGCCTTAACATGAAGCCAATGTAGAAAGGCTAGCACTGGAGTAATATGATCAGATTTGTTGGTTATAGTCAAAACCTCTAACACTAAATTGGAGACTGGGGGCTGAGTGGAGGGTACCATACTGTAGCTGTTGTTTGAAGACATGGTTTGTGAGTCTGATTTTAAATATGCAAATGGCATGATGGATGCTCCAGGAGTTTCAGGGAAGTGGAACTGAGTGGAAGGCTCTGAAGACAATGTTCCCAGTGCCCAGGAGTCTGGTGTTGGAGGTGATAAGGAGGCCAGAGTCAGATCAGAAGAGTGAGTGACAGGGGATTTAGGTGTGCAGCTTGTCAGAGGTAAGAAAGCCAGGACATGGAGAGATTTGTAGGTGAGCAGTGGAGTTGGTGGAGAGATGGATGTGATGTTTTCCCAGGTTTTGATGTGGATATAGGGAAAGTTTGGTTTCCAGTGGTTTCCATTTTAACAGATATATATATATATATATTTAAGAAAAATGTCTCATGAGCTTTATGGGGCAGTTTTAATTTCGTACTTTTGAGTGCCTATGTATAACCACCAATGACTACTGGAATGTAGCCTCATGCTTTGATGTTGTCCTTCAGAAGGATAGGCTGACAGTAAAAAATCATGGATCATCTCGAAATTGCAGATGATGAGACAGTCTAAGCACTGCCAAATGCAGTGAAACTGATTTTCTTTCCGGTGTGGTTGAAATAGAAAATGTTGCCTGATTTGTGCAATTGCAGTATTTAATAAAAGTTGTCAAAACAGTTGTTCGGGCTCACTTGGAGGTCCTACTGGATGACTGTTTGTGGTCCCTGAATTTCAGCTGTCAATGAATGTGACCTCTGACCCCAACAGCCATCAAGTAGGGGCCGGGCTGCACTGCCTCAAGTCTGCAAGCCCCTGCTCGTGAGAGGGAAAAACTCAGCACTTCTTTGCACACATACCACATTGAAGAGGTGATGTTTTGTAACAGTGTAAATTGGCATAGGCCTACTGGCAAGGCACATATTTTTTAAACATTCTGAGAACGGAAATAAACATTTTGTCTGTTCTGAGAACTTGTATTTTTGGGTTGGAGGGAGGTTCTGAGAACATTTTACCCCTGAACATCTTCCTGGGAGGTTTTATTTTTGTTCTGAGAACAGAAATTATAGGTTATTTTGAGGTTTTTGAACAACTTCCTTACAACTCTCACTGAATGTTTCAATCAGACTTTTAATAATACCGCTAGCTTAGGTTAAATGTTTCGTACTCCAAGCACAGATAGTGACACATGTACATTAATTTGCTGAAAGATTAATTATGCAAACACATTTCTTTATTAACATGGCATTGCATCAGTGAGATTTGAACCTATGATCTTCTGTTGTCTATCTATGGAATTAGTCCACTGCACCACTAGGACAGAGTTAGCATGCCATGTTTTTTAACTCATACAAAGCTGTTCATTTTAGTCTATTCAAACAGACCCCATTGCAAAGGAAACAAGCACTCATTAAGATCAGGTGTGGCCAATTAGTGGGTGCGGCCAACACACCTGAACACACTTAACAACATTTTTTATAACATTCTTAGAATGTTTTTTTAACATTACTATTGTTTTCTTGTGTTTTCTTATGGAAAGTTTTCTTAATGTTCTGAGAACATGCCTTTAAATAGAACCATGAGGAAACCTGCAGAAAACGTTATTCTGAAGTACTGAAATTCCCAAAAAAAGAACATTGTTTCTTAACGTTCGCTGAACATTCTGAGAACATGATTTTAAATACAACCATGAGGAATCCTGTAGGAAACATTATGCTGAAGTATTGAAATTTCCCCAGAAGAAATTTGTTTCTTAACGTTCTCGGAACAATTTTAGAACATTACTTTAAATAGAACAATGAGGAAACCTGGTCGAAATGTTATGCTGAAGTATTTAAATTCCCACAGGAGAACGTTGTTTCTTAACGTTCTCTGAACTATTTGAGAACATTCCCAATGTCAAACCAGTTGGATAACATTCCCAAAACATTACCAACATTTTTATTAAATGTAACAGTGTTGAACTTTTAGAAAACGTTCTGTTAAAGTAATGAAATACCAAGAAAATAACGTTATTTTTTTTTTTTTTTTTTTAAGAAGCCAAGTAACTTTCCTGCACCTTTCCCTCCCAGAACGTTGTGGGAAGGTTTTATGCAAAATAACCATAGGACAACCACATTCTAAGAAACATATGGTTCTCAGAACATTATGTGCTAGCTGGGATAGTTACACTATGAAAACTACAAATTATACTGAAGCCCTTATTGGAACACTATCTTTCTTTCTCTCTCTTCCAAATACCAACATAAAATGCAATTCTCATATATCAATGCATGCATAGACATTTTCCCTATTAATTTGACAGTCTAGGTATTTGCTTGCTGGTGTGGAATCTGCCATGCTGCATTTTGCATGCATGCCTCGGCCTGCATAACTCTGGCTGGTAGCAAATGCCTGTAATATCCAAAGTGCTCAGCAGCCGAGGGCAGCAGCTCGGTTTTTCTGGCCATGTGCCATTTCTATGTTTGCCTCCAGATTGCTCTGCTGATATAAATTGTGCTGCAGAAGGATAGATCTATAGGGCTCAGAAGTTACGGCTTCCCCTGTTTTTCTCTCTTCTGTGCTGTGCATAAAACGCTGTGCAGATGAGCGGGATGGATCCGATGTAACAAAATATGGAGGGATTAGTGTAAAAGGGGAAGGACTCCTCGACCCCAGCGCATCTGTTAATGTGTTTTAGAGAAATGCATCTCTCTGTTTGCAATTCAAACTGGGAGTATTCACTCTCAATTTTTCTGTGAGGTCAGAGTTTGGGGCTACACGTGACACTATTGGTTTGAGTTCAAGACAGTGTGATATTTGGCAAAGAAAACACATTACCCTTGTATAGGGTTGCAAAGATCTGGCAACTGTCCAAAAATTCCCTGGTTTTCCAGAAAACCTGGTTGGAAGACTCCCGGAGTAGGGAGAGAATAAGCAGGAAATCCGGAACTCTCCAACCAGGACTTCTGGAAAACCTGGGACTGTGGGAAAATGACCGGATTTGTGCAATCCTACACTGGTATGATCAATCACAATGTATTTAATGGGTCATTTAAACCAATACATTTTTTCCTCTATACACCTGGGGTATAAGGTGTGTGGAACAACCCTCTTTTAAATTGTGTTATTTGAAAGCACAGTACACCAGAGCTTTGACTGGATGGAGGGCCACTCCATTAAATCCACGTAAAATAAGGGCGGAGGGGTAAAAAAATAAGAAATAATAGATTATTTTGTTGTTTTGTTCCCTTTTGGTTCACCTCTGAATGATCATGGGGGGGACGTGAGAGTAAATTAAATGTGACATGAGAACAGTACAACAGGCCCATATGGCCTGGGTCCACCTCGCTCTTGTACTGAAGAGCAAGTCTGGAGCCAGGCTGTTTTTCTGTATTGTCCTCTGGGCCCTGCTACAATCCGTTATTGGATTTTTGTTGGTAATTAACATGACTGTGAAAACTGCATCATGTTCCACAACACAACAACAGATAGTGCAAAATGAGTGCTGTTGGCCTTGTTGAATAGGGTCAATAGGCTACAGTGGGCGATGAAAGAAGAGTAATTGCACACAACTAAATATAGCACAAAGGCTGAACATGACATGAAAAAAAAATACTTTTAATCAGGCTTTGTCAGAACAGGTTACTTACCGTGAAATGCTTACTTACCAGCCCTTAACCAACAATGCAGTTCAAGAAAGAGTTAAGAAAATATTTACGAAATAAACTAAAGTAAAAAATTATAAAAAGTAACACAATAAAATAGCAATAACGAGGCTATATACAGGGGGTACTGGTACCTAGTCAATGTGCAGGGGTGCAGGTTAGTCAAAGTAATTTGTACATGTAGGTAGAGGTAAAGTGACTATGCATAGATAATAAACAGCGAGTAGCAGCAGTGCAAAAACAAATGGTGGGTCATTGTAAATATTCCGGGTGGCCATTTGATGAATTGTTCAGCAGTCTTATGGCTTGGGGGGTAGAAGCTGTTTAGGAGTCTTTTGGTCCTAGACCTGGCGCTCCGGTACCGTTTGTCGTGC
Organism: Brachymystax lenok tsinlingensis; assembly: GCA_030435695.1. NCBI lineage: Eukaryota > Metazoa > Chordata > Actinopteri > Salmoniformes > Salmonidae > Brachymystax > Brachymystax lenok. The sequence goes on along the minus strand of CM059819.1, from coordinate 51,360,336 downwards.
GGTAGCAGATAGAACAGTCTATGACTTGGGTGACTGGTGTCTTTGACAATTTTTTGGCCTTTCCTCTGACACCGACTAGTATATCCTGGATGGCAGGAAGCTTGGCCCCAGTGATGTACTGGGACGTACGCATTACCCTCTGTAGCGCCTTACTTTCAGATGCAGAGCAGTTGCCATACCAGGTGGTGATGCAACCGGTCAGGATGCTGTCGATGGTGCAGCTGTATAACGTTTTAAAGATCTGGGGACCCATGCCAAATGCTTCAGTCTCCTAAGGGGGAAAAGGTGTTGTTGTGCCCTCTTCACGACTGTCTTGGTGTGTTTGGGCCATGATAGTTCGTTGGTGATGTGGACACCAAAGAACTTGAAACTCGACCCACTCCACTACAGCCCCGTCGATGTAAATGGGGGCCTGTTCGCCCCGCTTTTTCCTGTAGTCCACATTCAGCTCCTTTGTCTTGCTCACATTGAGGGAGAGGTTGTTGTCCTGGCACCACACTGCCAGGTCTCTGACCTCCTCCTTATAGGCTGTCTCATCGCTGTCTGTAAAAAGGCCTACCACTGTTGTGTCATCAGCAAACTTAATGATGGTGTCAGATGGGTGGCTGTAGCTGGTGTATGAAGTCAGGCGCAGAAGAGCAGAGATGAGTGAACCAAACGCACTTTACTTAGACAGCACAAAGTAAAACCATAATACAAAGTGCAAAAGAACGGTTGCCACAGAACACGGGTGAATAAGGGGCACCCGGCACAAACCAGCCGGAACAATACCGACCTGAACAAAAATGAACAATCACACACAAAGACATGGGGGGAAACAGAGGGTTAAATACATGACACTTAATTTGGGAATTGAAACCAGGTGTGTGGGAACACAATACAAAACAAATGGAAAATGAAAAGTGGATCGACAATGGCTAGAAGACCGGTGACGTCGACCGCCGAACGCCACCCGAACAAGGAGAGGGACCGACTTCGGCGGAAGTCGTGACAGATGTTGTTGGGGTCGTGTTTGGCCACACAGTAGTGGGTGAACAGGAAGCACAGGAGGGGACTAAGCATGCACCCCCTGAGGGGCCCCAGTGTTGAGGATCAGCGTGGCAGACGTGTTGTTGCATAACCCTTTCTCTGGGGCCATCTATCACTACAATGTCTGTAGCTGATCAGATCTGAGGATTACTGTAAATAGAATAAAAACATCTACAATACAATACATTTTATACAATGTTAATTCCTCAATCACTGTTATTGTGGTCAGTTGAAGAAAATGAAGACAAAATAAAACATTCCTGTCAACCTTGCTATAGCAATAAGCAGTCCTGAAGATGCATGTCCTAAAGCTTGAGTGTTGAGGTGCTGTTGCTGTCCTTTCAGAGCAGACAGGGACTGTTGATCATGTAACCTGTGATTTCTCTGGCTACACATACTGTATCTAATTAGGGCGTGGACAACGGAGATTAAAAAAAAACATTTACTAAGCATCACCAAAGCCATATATCTATTTATCTAAATGTATGGCTCTGAGCGTCACCTTTAGACCACATGAATGCAGATGTGGAGATTTTGAACCAAACAGCATTTCTTTACCATCGCAAGATCAAATGGGGCGGCAGGTAGCCTAGTGGTTAGAGTGTTGGACTTGGAGGGTTGCAAGTTCGAATCCCCTAGCTGACAAGGTAAAAAACTGTCCTTCTGCCCCTTAACAAGGCAGTTAACCCACTGTTTCCCGGGTGCTGAAGATGTGGATGTTGATTAAGGCAGCCCCCTGCACCTCTCGGATTCAGAGGGGTTGGGTTAAATTTGGAAGACACATTTCAGTTGAAGGCATTCGGTTGTACAATGGTGACTTTGGATCACATTTCTTTTGCTGGGAATGCCTAGGTTTCAAAGATGCTGTCAACCTGTGTCTTCTCTCAGTGATATATCTGTGCTAATAATTACATTTGATTGATGTCCCACAGCATTGTATGATGGCTAAGAAAATTTGAGAATAATACTTTGTGGTGAATACACATGTCAAATGGGATCTTTTTGCCACTATCTTCTCCTACTGAAATGACTACAGTTGAAGTCGGAAGTTTACATACACCTTAGCCAAAAACATTTAAACTCAGTTTTTCACAATTCCTGACATTTAATCCCAGTAAAAATTCCCTGTCTTAGGTCAGTTAGGATCACCACTTTATTTTAAGAATGTGAAATGTCAGAATAATAGTAGAGAGAATTATTTATTTCAGCTTTTATTTCTTTCATCACATTCCCAGTGGGTCAGAAGTTTACATACACTCAATTAGTTGGCATTGCCATCAAATTGTTTAACTTGGGTCAAACGTTCAGGGTAGCCTTCCACAAGCTTCCCACAATAAGTTGGGTGAATTTTGGCCCATTCCTCCTGACAGAGCTGGTGTAACTGAGTCAGGTTTGTAGGCCTCTTTGCCCGCACACGCTTTTTCAGTTCTGACCACAAATTTTCTATAGGATTGAGGTCAGGGCTTTGTGATGGCCACTCCAATACCTTGACTTTGTTGTCCTTAAGCCATTTTGCCATAACTTTGGAAGTATGCTTGGGATCATTGTCCATTTGGAAGACCCATTTGCGACCAAGCTTTAAACTTCCTGTGTCACGATCTTCAGTAAGAACAGACCAAGACGCAGCGATGCTTCCAGTATACATTTTATTAATGACGAACATAACTGGGAAAAATAACAAAATATAAACGAAGATCGTGATGTTGAACACAACTAAACATACTACAAGCTATGACCAAACAATAACCCACAAACTCCAAATGAAAACCCCAAACATATATATGGTTCCCAATTAGATGCAACGACACTCAGCTGCCCCTAATTGGGAACCATTACCCCAACATAGAAATAGAACACCTAGAGCTCAAAAAGCCCTTCACCAAAAACAAAACCTAAACACGCCAGCCTAAAACTCTGGCCTGGATGTGACAGTACCCCCCCCCCCCCAACAAAAGTCCATGGGGGGGTCTTCGGGTGGGTCTTTTGATCCTAGGTAGCGGCTCCGGTGCCGGCCGTGCGTGACATTAAGTGGCCCTGGGCTATTAACCAGAACTCTGGTGCGAGGAGCAGGAACCGGCCGTGATGGGTGCCGTGATAGGCTCATGACGAGCACTGGGACTCTGATGCAGGGAGCAGGAACCGGCCGTACTGGACTGGGACTCTGGTGCAAGGAGCAGGAACCGGCCGTACTGGGCTCACGATGCTCACTGGTACTCTGGTGCGAGGAGCAAGAGCCGGCCGTACTGGGCTCACGAAGCGCACTGGGACTCTGGTGCGAGGAGCAGGAACCGGCCGTGATGGGCGCCGTGATAGGCTCATGACGAGCACTGGGACTCTGATGCAGGGAGCAGGAACCGGCCGTACTGGACTCACGAAGCGCACTGGGACTCTGGTGCGAGGAGCAGGAACCGGCCGTACTGGGCTCACGATGCTCACTGGTACTCTGGTGCGAGGAGCAGGAGCCGGCCGTACTGGGCTCACGAAGCGCACTGGGACTCTGGTGCGAGGAGCAGGAACCGGCCGTGATGGGCTCATAACGAGCACTGGGACTCTGGTGCGGGGAGCAGGAACGGGCCGTACTGGACTCATGACACACACTGGGACTCTGGTGCGGGGAGCAGGAACGGGCCGTGCTGGATCCACGATGGGCACAGGAATACTGGAGCGTGGAACAGGGACAGGACGTGCTTAGTCCACGACGGGCACAAGAATCCTGGAGCGTGGAGCAGGGACAGGACGTGCTGGGTCCACGACGGGCACAGGGATCCTGGAGCGTGGAGCAGGGACAGGACGTGCTGAGTCCACGACGGGCACAGGGATCCTGGAGCATGGAGCAGGGATTGGACGTGCTGGGTCCACGACGGGCGCAGGGATCCTGGAGCGTGGAGCAGGGACAGGACATGCTGGGTCCACGACGGGCACAGGAATCCTGGAGCGTGGAACAGGGACAGGACGTGCTGGACTCTCTAAGCGCCCAGGGGGCCTGGTGCGCGGAGCCGGAACAGGACGTACTGGACTCTCTAAGCGCACAGGGGGCCTGGTGCGCGGAGCCGGAACAGGACGTGCTGGACTCTCTAAGCGCACAGGGGGCCTGGTGCGCGGAGCCGGAACAGGATGTGCTGGACTCTCTAAGCGCACGGGGGGCCTGGTGCGCGGAGCAGGGACTGGATGTACTGGGCTCTCTAAGCGCACAGGGGGTCTGGTGCGCGGAGCAGGGACTGGATGTACTGGGCTATCTAAGCGTACAGGGGACCTGGTGTGAGGAGCCGGTACTTCTCTCCCCGGCTGTTCACTCACCCTTGCCTCATGGATGATGGGAGCTGGAAACCCGAGAGGCAGCCCCCCCAATTGGGGGGGGCACACGGGGAGTTTGGCCGGTTCAGGATGGACTCCTGAGCCAACTCCTCGTGCTCTTCGGAGGGAGTGTTGGGGAGAGCGTCACCTGTTTCCTCCAGCATCTTCTCAAGGTCCTTTGCTGTTGTTCTGGGATTGATTTGCACTTTTCGCACCAAAGTACGTTCATCTCTAGGAGACAGAACGCGTCTCCTTCCTGAGCGGTATGATGGCTGCGTGTTTCCATGGTGTTTATACTTGCGTACTATTGTTTGTACAGATGAATGTGGTACCTTCAGGCGTTTGGAAATTGCTCCCAAGGATGAACCAGACTTGTGGAGGTCTAAAAAAAGAAATCTGATGTTTTGGCTGATTTCTTTTAAATTTTCCCATGATGTCAAGCAAAGAGGCACTGAGTTTGAAGGTAGGCCTTGAAATACATCCACAGGTACACCTCCAATTGACTCAAATTATGTCAATTAGCCTATCAGAAACTTCTAAAGCCATGACATCATTTTCGGGAATTTTCCAAGCTGTTTAAAGGCACAGACAACTTAGTGTATGTAAACTTCTGACCCACTGGAATTGTGATACGGTGAATTATAAGTGAAATAATCTGTCTGTAAATAATTGTTGGAAAAATGACTTGTGTCATGCAAAAGTAGATGTCCTACCCGACAAGAAATTTGTGGAGTGGTTGAAAAGCGAGTTTTAATGACTCTAACCGAAGTGTATGTAAACTTCCGACTTCAACTGTACCACAAAGGCTATGTTTAATTTAGTTAATTTAGTTCAAATGGCATTTATCCTCCTATTCTTCGCTTAATGTCTCCTATAATGCATTTAGTAAGGGTTCACACCGAGTGAGTAGCCATTCACCACCACTGTCAGCAGCTGCTCTCTATTGAATTATGATGGCAGGGGCTGAGAGCGCCGCAGGCTTCACTCACACATACACTCACACTTCACACACACATGCATGTAGGCACAAACTAACGGCATTAATGCTTTTATTGGGAAGGACAGGAGTGTGTGTGTGTGTGTGTGTGTGTGTGTGTGTGTGTGTGTGTGTGTGTGTGTGTGTGTGTGTGTGTGTGTGTGTGTGTGTGTGTGTGTGTGTGTGTGTGTGTGTGTGTGTGTGTGTGTGCGTGCGTGCGTGCGTGCGTGCGTGCGTGTGTGTATGCGCACGTGCGTGCATGCGCATGTGAGAGTGTGCGCACGTGTGTGTTTGCGTTTGGAAATGACAATAATCAAATCATAAAAAGTCATATACCGGGTTTTGCATACTTAGAACTGACGTAAATCATAAAGAAGTTAACCCTATACACAAGTCCACTTTATCTCATTTACAAAACAGGGACCGAGAAGATGTGAGAACACATGTCTATATCTGATAAAGACTAATAGCCTCACATCGGGTCTGATACTGGGTTTCACCCGCCATTTGCGCAATGCATCATGACTCCTTACCTAGTCAGACGCATAAAAAAATACACATGGGACAGATGGAGGGATAGACTGAGATGGGGAAATTGAAGTGAATTGGTGTAGCTTCTATTTGAATGTGGAGGATCTACAGAGAAGCAACATTAGAGCCCCAGTCAGTGGCAAAACAAGGCAATTAAAACAGACGCCCACTCTAATCACTGAATGCATCATGCAAATGTTAATTTCTAAGAGGCTGTTTGTGTTTTAATGTTGGCTGTTATCACAGAATACAAATCAAGGACTTAACACTGATGAAAAGAGGGAAGGTGGGGCTGGAAAGTGAGTACAGGAAGGAACCCAGGGAGGAAGAGAGAAAGAAAAAGATGGAGCATTTAAAAGAAGGAGAAAATCACCCAAGCTAAAACAACATGGTGCAAGACTGAAACATTGTGAAAACAAAATAGAATTGCATTTACTTTCCTATCACTTTCACTTTGTTATTACTACATGGATAACTTGTATTATTACCTTGAATGGAGCTTGGCATAATCAAGTTTTATTTGTCATATGTACGGGATACACATGGTATACACCGTCCAACGTCAAAGGAGAGAAAGTGATGAATGAAGGGGTGGTGACTGAGGGGTTCTGTTTAAAAAATATATCTGTTTATGTATTCCACATATAGTGGATTTAGATCTGTAAAATAAGATGGATAGGTGCAATACGTATAAAAGCGACTTGAGTCATATTATATAAGTAAAAACTGGACAATGTGCACAGCACATTTAATAATTGTAGACTGTATTTCCCATGCTCAATGCACATTTTTTGTAAGGTAAATATGTTTTTTTGCACTTTGGATTCAATGAAATCAATGAAACCATGTTTGCTGTCTGTGCGGGATATATAGTCACGCAACAACAAACAGCATATTCAAACATCTCTCCCAGGGTAAGAGTGATTTATTCTGCTTGTCAGTTAGCAGTTTTGATTGAAAAGGGAACCTTACCCGAGACACTCAGAATAAGTGCCTTTGGGAGTGTGTGTGTGTGTGTGTGTGTGTGTGTGTGTGTGTGTGTGTGTGTGTGTGTGTGTGTGTGTGTGTGTGTGTGTGTGTGTGTGTGTGTGTGTGTGTGTGTGTGTGTGTGTGTGTGTGTGTGTGTGTGTGTGTGTGTGTGTGTGTGTGTGTGTGTGTGTGTGTGTGTGTGTGTGTGTGTATGAGTGGTAGACAAGGTGAAAGGGACTCTCTCTAAAAGCAGCTCATGCCAAAACCAACCATAAGCTTTGAATGTAGGGTTTTCCCAATTTTGGGGTTTATACCACTAATGTCAGACTTGTACCTGTTTATATGTTTATATAGATTTTTTTTTTAAATATATAGATTTTTTTAACAAACTTTAGTCAAACCGTTATTGACATCACTACAGTATCTACATTCTATACTGAGAAAACATACTCATACAGAAATCCAGCAAGACTAGGCAAGGGGTCAAATATGACTATTGAGACTATACAGAACACACTTCTCTGTCCAATACATTTCCTACATGACATAACAATTGAGGTAAACCTGGTCTGGTCTCATTTACTCAGAGAAGAGAGACAAAGAGACGAGCCAAGGGCAGCTTGTCGCTTATGCTGTGTACTGAACATTTTTAACTATCTTTTGCAATCATGGCAATGACATCTTTCTGTCTTTCTCTGCTCTCCTTCATTGACCTTTGCTCTTTCGCTGTCCTTGTTCCCTCCCTTTCGTTTGCGCCCTCTATTTGCCTGTATTTTACTAATCACCCTCTCCAGGAGCTGACCTAGGAACCTATGGTTGTGTTTGGTTAAGCTGTGCAACACTGTTCACATTGTGTCACCTCCTAATACAGCACAAATATATCCCACCAGGGGATTCCGGCCAACCATGGGACTTCAGGTTTCTCCAATAGCACCTGGTTGCATTGAATTGTAATGTTTTTGATAACAGCTGTGTAATTACATCAGATTCTGTATACATGTAACAGCTGACTATTGACTGCATGAAGAAGTAAATCGGTTTGTTCGTAGTGTTCTGTTCACTGTTCCCACTGACGCACACGCACACACACTTATCCAGCATTGTTGCTGATGGCTGTGAGGCTCTTCACACCAGTCTTTAAATAAACGGTTCTCTGAGATGCCACACAGTCCAAGCCCGGAGAGAGGGAAAGACAATCAATCACTTAATCACTCACACACACAAACACTCTCTTTCTCTTCTCTCCTCTTCCACAAGACGTCACACATCCTGGAGGGAAGGAAACCAGAAGCAGCCGTCGATCTGTAACCCATCCCCCTTCCAGAACATGACCCTAGAACCAGCCCCATCCTCCAAGTGTATAGATCAAATCAAATCAAATCAAATTGTATTTGTCACATACACATGGTTAGCAGATGTTAATGCGAGTGTCGCGAAATGCTTGTGCTTCTAGTTCCGACCATGCAGTAGTATCTAACAAATAATCTAACAATTTTACATTAACTACCTTATACACACAAGTGTAAAGGAATGAATACGAATATGCAGGTAGGATTTTGCCCCAGCTCTAGTTCCAGTCTCAGTCCCTGCCTTGGGTCCAACCTCCAGTCCCTAAACCCCTATCCCATACAAATCCACTCCATCTCCAGGTCCTTCTCTGTGGGTAGAGGCAAAAAAAACAGCCCTGCCCCTACTGGGCTCCAGCAGACCGCCAGAGAGTAATAACAAATTATATTAATATTCCCTGCATACCTGCTCTTATGGGGGGATCCCACACTAGGTGGAACACCCACACAGGTGTATGCACACACACACACACACACACACACACTTTCAAATTAGGGATCACTCATCAATTTGCAAATGTGTAAAACCCACCTCCTACAGAGGTTGTCAATATATAATTGAATATTACTGAAACTGAAGAAAAGGCAGAAGTGGCAATTAGTTTCATTTTCAATATTATTCAATATTAATTACATTTGTACCCCAAAAACAGCCAGCTGACTGTGTCTGTGTGTGTTTCAGTGACTGAGTAGAGGGAGAAGCAGGGAGATACATCCTGTTTAGAGCAGCCTGCTGTATAAAAGGGGCAGTTGTCACAGTAAAGCCCTCACTCTTCCTCCATTACATCCAGTCTGATTTCACCATCTAGAGAGCGCTGCTGCCATCTCCCTTCTCTATTCACACTGGATTTAATGCACCCAAATTGCACCAATTATGACTGCATTCTAAATCTGTATTTCCGTGACGATGATTACTACAATTTTGCGACCTTTTGAGGCGGGCGTGCAGAAAAGAGAAGGTTAGGGAGACAATTCTCCACTTTGTTGCCAAGGGAACTAGAACAAAAGACAGGCGTTAAAGTACATCAGTGCTGTATTGACTTTGGCACATTATCCTATTACAGTTGACAATGTGTGCAAGGGAGGGACACAAATCAGCTGCTTACTTCCACAAGAGACATGAATAAAACAAAATAATAAAAGTCCCTCGGTTTCCTGTCCTCCCATATCTGACATGAATGGATAAGTCAGAGCAAAGGTTCTACTGTAGTATCATGGTCACCTACCAAAGCATGGTGCGTCAGAGAGAACATAGAGGAAGTAGAAAAATCTGGTGCATTTTCAAGGAACTGTATTTGAACAGGGTTTATGAAAGAGGTCATTTGGTCACCTCTCTTATACACCTCTCTCAATCTATGCCAGCCAGGAGTTTCATGGGGCTCAGGCTCTTAATGTACTGTATCAGACAATAACATCCATGCTTTATCTTTCAGCAAACAGTTCATTCCTGATTGTGTTCAGAAATTTGAGGTTGTGTTTTTCACACAAAAAGCTCCAACTAGTCTACATTCTACCCAGCTTCCCCTGGCTCTAAGAAGCAGGAGCAGGCCTGCTCCCTGGTGATGGAAACAGGAACATTCGCCTGCCCCTGTCAGATAGTTGTGAATTCATTTCAGCGTGCCAATGCTGAACTCAGAGAAAAATAACCACCCAGAACTGGTGCAGCAACCTGAGGCAGGGGGTGCATCTCAACACTTTAAAATGGCTTCCTCTCTTTGTCTCCTCTCCTTCCAGTCTGCACTCATCTGAAAATGCGGAAGAGGTGAAAGACGTCCCTTTCTTCTTCATATACATATACAGTTGAAGTCGGAAGTTTACGTACACCTTAGCCAAATACATTTAAACTCAGTTCTTCACAAATCCTGACATTTAATCCTAGTAAGAATCACCACTTTATTTTAAGAATGTAAAATGTCAGAATAATAGTAGAGAGAATGATTTATTTCAGCTTTTATTGATTTCATCACATTCCCAGTGGGTCAGAAGTTTACATACACTCAATTAGTATTTGGTAGCATTGCCTTTAAATTGTTTAACTTGGGTCAAACTTTTCGGGTAGCCTTCCACAAGCTTCCCACAATAAGAATTTTGGCCCATTCTTTCCTGACAGAGCTGGTGTAACTGAGTCAGGTTTGTAGGCCTCCTTGCTCGCACACGCCTTTTCAGTTCTGCCCACAACTTTTATATAGGACTGAGGTCAGGGCTTTGTGATGGCCACTCCAATACCTGGACTTTGTTGCCATAACATTGGAAGTATGCTTGGGGTCATTGTCCATTTGGAAGACCCATTTGCGACCAAGCTTTAACTTCCTGACTGATGTCCTGAGATGTTGCTTCAAGATATCCACATAATTTTCCTACCTCATGATGCCATCTATTTTGTGAAGTGCACCAGTCCTTCCTGCAGCAAGCACCCCCACAGCATGATGCCGCCACCCACGTGCTTCAAGGTTGGTGTTCTTTGGCTTGCAAGCCTCCCCCTTTTTCCTCCAAACATAACGATGACCATTATGGCCAAACAGTTGTATTTTTGTTTTTCATCAGACCAGAGGACATTTGTCGAAAAAGTACGATCTTTGTCCCCATGTGCAGTTGCAAACCGTAGTCTGGCTTTTTTATGGCGGTTTTGGAGCAGTGTCTTCTTCCTTGCTGAGCGGCCTTTCGGGTTATGTCGATATAGAAGTCGTTTTACTGTGGATATAGATACTTTTGTACCTGTTTCCTCCAGAATGTTCACAAGGTCCTTTTCTGTTGTTCTGGGATTGATTTGCACTTTTTGCACCAAAGTACGTTCATCTCTAGGAGACAGAACTCGTCTCCTTCCTGAGCGGTATGACGGCTGTGTGGTCCCATGGTGTTTATACTTGCGCACTATTGTTTGTACAGATGAACGTGGTACCTTCAGGCGTTTGGAAATTGCTCCCAAGGATGAACCAGACTTCTGGAGGTCTACAATTTTTTTCTGAGGTCTTGGTTGATTTCTTTAGATTTTTCCATGATGTCAAGCAAATAGGCACTGAGTTTGAAGGTAGGCCTTGAAAGACATCCACAGGTACACCTCCAATTGACTCAAATTATGTCAATTAGCCTATCAGAAGCATCTAAAGCCATGACATAATTTTCTTGAATTTTCCAAGCTGTTTAAAGGCACAGTCAACTTAGTGTATGTAAACTTCTGACCCACTGGAATTGTGATACTGAGTTAAAAGTGAAATAATCTGTCTGTAAACAATTGTTGGAAAAATTACTTGTGTAATGCCCAAAGTAGATGTCCTAACCGACTTGCCAAAACTATAGTTTGTTGACAAGAAAATTGTGGAGTGGTTGAAAAACAAGTTTTAATGACTCCAACCTAAGTGTATGTAAACGAGTTTCAGAAGAAAGTTATTTATTTATGGCCATTTATGAGCCTGTACTCGAACCCACAAATGCTGATGCTCCAGATACTCAACGTGTCTAAAGAAGGCCAGTTTTATTGCTTCTTTAATCAGAACAATCATTTTCAGCTGTGCTAACATAATTGCAAAAGGGTTTTCTAATGATCAATTAGCCTTTTAAAATGATAAACTTGGATTAGCTAACACAGCGTGCCATTGGAACACAGGAGTGATGGTTGCTGATAATGGGCCTCTGTAAGCCTATGTAGATATTCCATTAAAAATCAGCCTTTTCCAGCTACAATAGTAATTTACAACAATGTCAACACTGTATTTCTGATCAATTTGATGTTATTTTAATGGACAAAAAAATAATGCTTTTATTTAAAAAACAAGGAAATTTCTAAGTGACCCCAAACTTTTAAACAGTAGTATATATATATATAAATATATATTATATATATATAAAATGTATTTTTACATTGGTGCAGATAAAGGAAGAAATTAAAAGGGTTGGAAGCCACTTTAGACTACTAAGATGAAATACAGAGCACATGCCTGTCTGTTCCACACACTGTTTCTGTGCTGTGACCCACCAAAAGCTTTTGGAATTCTACTTTGACACAATGAATAAACAAAATTTGGTCTTTAACCACAACCGAAAAACAAAATCAGCCACGGCCCACCATTTGGTAAACAGTTGGGCTATTCCACATGTACTCCAAACTCCTAAAAGAAACAACACTTCACTGAGGTACATACACATGCATGTATTTTCAGTTCCTTTATAACAACTTATAGAGGGGTAAATAACATGAATATAAACAATTAAAGAAAATAAAACCATGCACATTTCGTAGTATAACATTGCATAAATTATATGAAAGAAATTGAAGAATAATTGCATGATTTCCCTAAATAAAAGTTCCAAAAATATAATTCATTGCCACATCAATATGATTCTAAAGTACACAGTAGTAGTAATATCAAAACCATTCATTCATCTTCATAATATTAATTACAGTACCATAGCTACAGTTAAAACTTGTGTTTTATTTGTGTACAACCCACTATTGGCAAAAACAATTACAAAGTATTTACCAAATAATAACTTTTTTTATGTGATTCATTGAAACAAGGCACATCAGAGGGAAAACATTCCTTCAGAAGCATTTGTGCTGGTTCTTTAGTGTGTTGTTTCGGTCCTGAAGGTTTTTCCTTGGACAGATAGTTACAGCCTGAGACCAGAACACCCCAGCAGCCAGGAGATCCCATCTAAGACACCAGACAGAGAATCTGCTACTGTGTCCTGAACCTGGAAAGAGACATGGCCAAATATAAAGGTTGTTTCACACAGACAGACAAGACAGACACACTACACAGACACACAGACAGACAGACACACTACACAGACACACAGACAGACACACTACACAGACAGACAGACACACAGACAGACAGACACACTACACAGACAGACAGACAGACACACTACACAGACAGACAGACAGACACACTACACAGACAGACACACTACACAGACACACAGACAGACTCACCATCCAGGGGTTGGGCAGCATGGGCAGGCAGAGTCTCTGAGCCATATCCACACAGGGGGTTCTGGTACTACTGGCGCTGGTGGTTCTGATCTGGTCTGGTTCCTCTCTGGACACACAGGACAGGACCAGGAGGGGTCTGGAGGACGAGCCTAAGGCAGGGTCCACCAACGCCTGTATCTGAGCCCCCTCCACCTCCCCTTCATCACCTAATAGGAGACAGACCCATCATATGGTGACATTTTTACAGGGCAGTTGTAGAGATGTTGCCATAAACAGCTGCATCACTTCTAATGCACGGCATGACACATACAAAATGAGATTGGAATACAGAAAATCGCAATGACATTGTGTCACAAATAAAGAGTAAGCATCTGCTAAATGACCAAAAAGCCTGCAAGGACACAACAAGGCCCTAGGGTTGCAGATGCAGGCGATAGTAATGGAATGGGGCTTTGGGCTCACCTTTCTCTGGCTCGGCAACAAGTATGAGGAATGTAATGGAATCTTGATATTACCTCTTCCTGGCTCTGCGTTGGCCACATAGATGAACCCATCCACCGCCTGACACACTTCCTGGACCTGAGGGGTGGGGCTAAAATGTGGGTGTCCTGATTGGTCCGTTCCCTCCAGGATGAAGAGTTTGTTGCTGACACTCTGCTGTTCCATGCGGGCTCTCTCCCTCTCTGCCCTGTACACACAACCACAACGGGTAATGGTAGACATATATACACACACGCATGCACATGTGCGCCATTGCAATACCTTGAATGGTAACACTACATCCCAAATCAGTCATAGGAGGACAATACTGATAACACTAACCTGTTGGTTGAGTAGAGAGTCAGAATGTTGAATTTGTGCTGGTTTTTGTACATGTAACTAATCCCAGATCCAATACCTGGAAAAAACAACATTGGTTTTGTTTAGTTGGTGAAAAGGCTTTAGGTGGGCCGCCCACCACAGCACAGAACTTGGCAACTGCTTCTGGTTGGTCAGTACTAGCACAGGATGGTTTTACTACGGTTCGACATGTACTGTAGCGAACTTAGTTATTCAGCATTCAGCTGTTGAGATTATCGTAAGCAAATACAATTCAGGTAACACCAGTATGGTGGATGTTTATTGAAACTGTGTCTATTTTGCTTTTGCCTGCAACAGAAAGTCTCGAGGAGGTTCACCCTGTAAAAGGATGGATCAGAGAGGAAAGTGGGTAACCCACCGTTGATCTGTCTCTGGGGTATCCCTGCTACAGGGAGCACATCTGGGGTGTTCATGAGCCTGGTTACCATGGAGACATCCAGCTGTTCCATGCCGGGGCCAAACATGGCATAGCTCGGCTCAGTGGTGGTGGCCACCAGCGACTGGAGGAAGGTCACAACCCTGTATGGCGGCCTCTGGGGAAACCATTTCTGTCTGCAGGCTGGGTAGCCCTTTAGATAACTAAGAAGGGACAGGCAATGATTACTTAGGTAGGCAGGGAGGGACAGTTCCATTGCTGAAGTGAGTGACTAATACATTTGGACGACCAATGACTCAAGCAAAATGTCTTGACAGGTCTGACTTGTATGGCCTCCTGGAAAATCAATCTACCAACCAAATGCATTCACAATCATTCCATAGCCTGGGTACTAGAGTATATATGCACTCGACAAGGCTTCATTACTTACATTTTTGTCATTTAGCAGACACTCTTATCCAAAGCGTCCGTCAGTGCATTCAACTTAGGTAAGATTACCAAATATCACAGTAAATCCTTGTTGTCTTGATCATGCATTCCAATACCAGAGTTTCAGACCAGTACCTACTCTGTCATGAAGTCATGTCCTGGCTCCTCCATCCCCTTCTCCCCCACACACAGAGGGGTGTGTAGGGCGTCTAACCGGGGCATGGTCACATGGTTGATGGAGGGCCATTTAGGCATGTCCCTGACCAGGAAGTATCTCCATAGTAAGGGGTCTCTGACCATAGCCCTCCAGTAGCTACTAGTGGCCCCCAGACGACAGAGGTCCACAGGAGACAGCAGGGTCATGATCAGGAACTGTAGGTCCACCTGGAGTGAGAGAGATGGTGAGAGGAGGAGAGAGTGAGTGAAGTATCCTGCTGGTTGATGATGGTACATATGACTGTTTTGATGAGTCTACACATCAGGGTCATATTCACCAAACATTCATAGGCACCACCAAACGAAAGAAAATGTACTTGGATTACCTGAACTGGTCCAATAAGAAAGGCTCTGGCCTAATAGGTTACGCACCCAATGCATATGGATGACCAGTACATTTCTCAAATGTCCGATAAATTAAAATCTTCCACGTTACTTGCCCTATACTCACAGTATGTTATGACATTTCTCATTTGATCCCTCCAACCAAAAAACATCTTATCTTGTGAAGTAGCCAACTGGCTTTCATAAGGCCTGTATCTTACGGGTAAACAGTCCAAAAAGCCCGGCGGTGCGTCTTCACTGGTGACTTCTGCTGCATGCGCCTGATCATTGACGTTTTTCCTTGCATTGAAGTACTTCTCTCGGAACTGTCTGAGACTTCGTATAACTACATATTCGTCGCTCTGACCTTTCCCTGACATCTTGGTTTTGATTTGGTAACAATGATAACGCGTCTGCAATGTCCTCTATGTGCTAAACATTTATCAGCTCAAAATAGGGTGCTAGCTACTGTGAAAAGTGAATTTGACAGCGAACCTGACGTTTCTTTTAGTTATCAGTTCACCCACTTCCTTGTTGTTGGCGTGAAAGAGGTGCATTGTGGTTATTGTAGTTATATTACTGTGCAATACGTTTTACAACTCATCTTGAAACCAACATACAGTATTTATTTTCAATGACGACATAAAATTAAATGAAAAACATTTTCCTTCAAAACGAACACCACAGAGATTCTCCATTTAAATGCATACTATCAAAATATCAAAATTTCCATCACTGGGACATTACTCCTTGTCAAAGTGTGGGCAAAAGATGTTTTATAAGTGAGAAAAAGAAGTGGCATATTACAAAGCTGATATCTTAAACAAAACTGTACATACTCGAAAATGTTCATGAATCCATCAGTCTCCAACTCTGTGTATTCCCCACCTTAACTTTAATATATATTTATATAAATGCAATTAATTTAAAAAAAAACATTCAAAACAAATAAATAAAAACAGTTGCTGTGCGATGTCTCATTAACAGGTGGATTATCATTAATCTTCAAACAATCTTTGT
The DNA here is from genome assembly GCA_030435695.1 of Brachymystax lenok tsinlingensis. Classification (NCBI taxonomy): domain Eukaryota; kingdom Metazoa; phylum Chordata; class Actinopteri; order Salmoniformes; family Salmonidae; genus Brachymystax; species Brachymystax lenok. The sequence continues at coordinate 51,344,029 of CM059819.1, read as the reverse complement.
TTTATTTTTTGTAACAATGTGTTATTTTCTTAATAATCTTTTAATATTATTCTACCACATTCTCAGAGCAATACACATGCCCATCCAACAGTCCAGAATCTGGAAGATAAGTGCTTCTTTCAGGGGACAGGGAGAATAACATTTCATTAACATCCCTCCATACCCTTGCCCCATTCTTCCCCTCCCTTTGCCCCAACCTTCACCACCTAAATCAGCTGGAGCATTTCAGAACGGGAAGAAGTTGCTCCTAGAAACTGATCTAAGGTCAGATTCCCCCTCCCTCTCTCTTAATGCATTACAATTTGGGTTTTGATCATCTGATCCCATATCAGTCCCTATGGGCAACTTGTACACAGAGCCCTCCCCAGTTCACTGTAAGATACTAAGGATCTCCTTGGCATTCTCAGTGTTCCAGCCCTGGCCCTGAAGAGGGCCCTCACAGGCCAGCACGTATTTGTGCAGGATCTGTGTCCCAATGTCCCGGAAGTGGAGCCGGTCCTCTTTGCGTTCTGTGGAATCAACGCTGCAGTCCTCATACTTCACTGCCCAGAAACACATCTCCCCGATGTACATCATCGTCAACAGGTGGGTGTCTGAGAAGATGCCTGTTGGAAAAACAAAACCGGACGTGTTCTCATCCCTTGACAACAGAAGTCAACAAAACAAGCATGTAATATAAAATGAAGTGAAGAAAAAGGTTGTCTTGATAATGTCAACTAAACAAATGTGTAACATTTTCACAATATTAAACAAACCTTAACAATCCAATGATGCTTACCTTCAGCCAGGAAGTTGGCGGTAGCAGAGTCGTGAAACACCACACCGTCGTTGAGCTTCACAGAGTTCCTCACCTGCAGCATCCTCATCAGGTAGCGTACACCCTCCTGAAGACACTGAAAAAAAACAGACATAACAAACAGAGCATGAACAACAGGCACTCTACTAGTGGTAGGAGCACTGCAATTTAAGTTATGCTTGCTGTATCAAGTTAGAAGTTGGCCAAATGAGTGGAGGTGCCCCTACCTTGAGGAAAGTGGCCTTGTTCTTCTTGATCCACTGCTTCCGTTGGTGGAGGGTGTGGCAGTACATGTAGAGCAGTGCTCCACGTCTCCAGTAGAGGCACTCCAACACCTCTAGCCCCAAGACTGACTGCACCTGGAACAGGGAGAGCTTTCAGTTAACAATGGTGTGTAATAATATTTGGAAGATAAATACACAACGCAGAGACCGAGTACGAGAATAGAACTAATGATCAATGTAAATAGTGTTTTTTTCTGTAAAAGGGAAATATTGATCAATGGTTCAGAGACATGGGAGGAGTATGTCTTCTGAAATAGGTTACTTGTTATTTGGCCATTGACTAGTATTATTGCAAGGAATTATAATTGGTCAACCACAGGCTAGGGTTGGGTCTCGCTGTTCCTTTGTTCTGTGGAGAGAGAATCACTGAGAGCATCACTGAGGACAGGGGAGAATGACCATCTACCTCCCCATATGATTTGTTCTCTTTGAATAAACCTATTTTCCTGATTTGCTTTGGAGTTTATGTTATTGAAGAATAACAAATTGCTAACAAGCGTAAAGTTACTATTTTCTAGTAGTGAACAAAATACAGGATTACATTTGTGCACTTGCATTGCCCTTCATGATGGGCTGAATCTCTTGCACACACCTCTTGGGCCGGTGCCAGCCTCCCTGCCAACACCTCTGGCTCTGTGAGGTCCTGCAGCAGCTGTTGGATCTTAAAGGGCGAGCAGTCCTCTGGGAACTCCTGGTCCACCAGCTTGTTCTCCTCATAGAAAGTGATGTCCAGGATCACCTACACACACAGAACAATACACACTAGTCTCATTCTTCACTTTAACACAAATATGATTTGACAATTATAGTTGTGCAATTTATCCATTGAGCTCTGGTGTGCCTATTCACCGTATTAATTTATAGATTTCTGGTTAACATTTGACAGGTATCACATGCCACCTTCAACTAATGCAGGTGAACTGCAGACTTTTTGTAGAGGCTAGATTTGTCCACAGGCTGTAGGCCAATTCTTCCAACAATAAGGCAAAGGACGCAAGAAAATCTCTGTCTCTCCACCTGGCTCTTGTCACCAACCTATGTCTATAACTCTGCTATGGTGGGTGGGGATGATGTGGATAACTCAAGACAGACCGTGGGTTGGAAGTTATGTCAATAGCAAATTTGTCAACAAGTCACAGTTTATCACTGCGCTTTGAAGTTAGCATTCAAATCTTCTGATTTCCATATGTGGCCTAGCTCCACTACTTTTTTTTTTTTAAGTCCACCATTCTGTCCTTTCATCTTTGAAAGTAGTCACTGATCTTCCATGGTCTGACAGGTGAAAGGATGAAAACATTGCATTCACTAACAGATCAGTGATCGAGTTGCTTCTAGGAAGTGAGGAAGGATACATTTAAAAATGTGTGAACATAGCCAGTCAGAGGACACTGGTCAGTTGAAACTTCCAGCATCAAGGACATACAAGTGTGTCTGCGCTCTCACACCTTCAGGCTAATTTAAGCTCATGTCATTGGATGACAACAACTTAATACAATTGAGTACTATCATCCTATTTCGAACAGCAGGTGCAACATTCTGCGCAGACAGACATTTGGGGGAATTTGCTAGCCTCGTGATCCAGCCTGAGCGTGCCATATATCTCACCAAAACAGAATGGTAACAATTTCCTTTAACAGATATGTAGGGAAATTGAATGCCAACATTTGAATCGACACCTAGCCTAAAACATTTTGTCCATAATCTATCTAGAACAGTTATATTTAATAAACTGCAATACCTGAGTGTAATCCTGAAGCAGTTTAGGCAGACTGCTACTCTCCCCCCCTTGTCTGTAAAAGCTTTTCAACTTGTCTAGTATCGCAGAAGCATTCTGTAAATAGTCATCATCTAGGAGGAAATAAAATATGTTAAGGACATATTACAGGCCTATATGTAAACAGCGCATCTCATGTTTACAGAGTTTAATGTATCAATTAAAGTGTTATTTATCATAAACACTGATCATATCTGTGACTTTACAAAGTCGTGTCACAGAGAGTGGCATATAATGTAAGGAACTGCCCCTTTGAGTTAGCCTGTAAAGAACATTGTGTGTACAATGGTGGACATGGGCTATGACAGTGTAGACTAGAGACTAAGTAACGTTATTACTTGTATCACATATTAAACATTCGTTTAGCGACACTTATTTTATTTAACCAGAATCAGTAGTGTATGCAGTACCTAATGTCGAAATCACTTGTAACACCCAGGTTCAGAAGAGATAGTAGTAAATTGAATTGGATAATTGGCCGTGAACCCAAGCTACACAACGTGGAATACATGAACCTTGCTAGGCTAGCTAATCCATGCAACATAGCAGTGATCCAGAATAGACTAGTTAGAAAACAGCGTGAACCACTAACGTTGGGTAGGGCCCGGGTTGGTGTGCACGGTTTCCTGAGGCCAACTAGTTAACGTTAGCTAACGGTTTCTCTCCTGATTCAGCGGATCTGGACAGAAGAACATCGCTGTTTGGTTGTGGCAAGTCGATGGTTGTGTTGAAGTTGTTAGCTAAACTAACGTTACAAACGGCATTGTGCAATCTAGCTACACTACTAGTATAGGCATTGAATGTGTCGAAAGGTAAATTATAAATGGACCATAGCTCGACCGTCTCTTTGTCGACACATTAAGTTAACGCTGTTAGTTAGCTTGCTATACGCTAACTAACGCTACCAATCACAGAATTAGCTCGCTAAAGCTAACTTAACTAGCTAAATTAGCTACGTAGCCCAGCAAACCTACCTAGCTATTTATCTAACGAACATACGCTTTGGGTCATACCTATGGTTTACGATTGTTGCAAAGCCAAGGTGACCAACAGGGTAACGCGGTCTTTTTACGCCTGCTACGTTCGCTTAGTATAGTAGCTAGCTACGACATCGGTCAAGTGTACATGGCATTAATTAGGTAGCACTAGCTAATGTAGCTTAGCTAGCTAGCGGAAAGTAGCTTAACTGAACACGGGGTGCATCAACGCGACATTACCTTTCTTGACAAATGAGCACTGGCACTTTGTGTACACATACCTTGTTTCTCAGTTCGGAGACTGGCGCACTTATTGTCCAACTCGAAAATCCTTCTCTCCAGCTCAAACCCCTGTCGTCTGCAGTCGTCCGCCATGACTAAACACACTGTCACGTGACGCTGTGATTATTCACGTGACGAAAGGTCTTTATTTGATTTCCTGCGCTACTTTGATCCACTAGAAGAAAAAGAAACGCACACCTATATAGGCGAGGTGGTGGCTAGCGGAGAGGAAAACTTGAAAGTAAAGAAGAGCCGCACACTCTAGGAGCTCAGATGCTAAACGCATTTTATGTCCAACGTTTCGACAGGCCAGCTGTCTTTCTTCAGGGTACTTTGATCCACGACATGTTTGCTCCAAATATATCCATGGACTTGTCCACTCTGTCAATTGCATATAATTATGTTCTGGGCGATTGCGTTTATATAGTGCAGTCGGTGCTGGTTTAGGGAACCCACAGTGAAGGCTTGGTCCAGCCAAGAACATGTATAACAAAATGAATAGTTATTTTTTAAAGCGGTTGATAGCACATGGGCTAGGATAGAACAAAAGCCCGCGCACTCGGACCCATGAGTGGCGAAACGGTTAAATTATAATGAGCTTCGCCGAGCCTCTGTCGCTCCTCCGTTAGCCCCGCCCCGTACACCCTTCTAGTTTCAGTGTCATTTAACCAGCTGAGATCACACACACACAACACAAACGCCCGGTAGCCCACGTTGCTCATCTTTTCGAAGACTGGTGGTTAGCTCCAAAAACATGGCGGCCCTCAAAGTATTGTCAAGAGCGGAGAATGTATTATTGAAAAACCTATCTGCCACCTGCAGACCCAATTTGAATTCCATCACCCATTCCATGTTCAAGGTCAGTATCAAAATGCGTCAATTAAATAACGTTAGACTAAATACGTATGGACCGTTATATAGCTAGCTAACTAGCTACAGTGATTGGGAGACTTTGCCTTTAGTGCTTATGACACATAGGGCACCTTCAATTTTAACCCCTAAATTGAAATCCAAATTCATTATTTCCATTTACAGTATAGGCTTGCCCCATACACGATTGGATGAACTACCTAATGTTAGGCTACCAGTAATGATGATACCTTTTATAGATGCGCGTGATGTTTGATGCTTCCATTCCATGCTATCCATCATAGGTATTTCCTAGCTACAGATTGTACACCAGACAATGTGATGTAACCAAATATTATTTTATCCATAACTGGATGTTACAGGGTTGCCTATGCAAAAGTCTCTTTATTTTTCTTCTAGACTGGTATTGGCAATACTACCTCTGTTCTCGATTCGGCCAAACATGTACACTACATGACCAAAAGTATGTGGACACATGCTCGTCGAACATCTCATTCCATTTTAAGAAGAGCATCTGTAGAAATAAGCGGGGTTCATGACTTTGTGCCTGTGGTAACTAGTGACGACCAGGCACAACTCCGACAAAGTGTTTTTTCTCAAAGTTGCCGGGATGTCACGTGTCCTACTTATATCAGTACACTTGTAACAACCACGTTTTTTTAAAACCAAATTCGACACTCATTGACCTCCATACAAAAACTCCTTGCTTGGTGAGTGAGAAAAAACCCTGAAATAACACCAAAATCATGGGCATTCATATGGAGTTGGTCACCCCTTTGCTGCTATAACAGCCTCCACTCTTCTGGGAAGGCCTTCCACTAGATGTTGAAACATTGCTGCGAGGACTTTCCATTCAGCCACAAGAGCATTAGTGAGGTCGTGCACTGATGTTGGGAGATTAGGCCTGGCCTGTAGTGGCATTCCAATTCATCCCAAAGGTGTTCAATAAGGTTGAGGTCATGGCCCATGTGAGAGCGAGTCAAGTTCTTGCATGCCGATCTTGACAAACCGTTTCTGTATTGACCTCGCTTTGTGCACAGGTGTATTGTCATGCTGAAACAGGAAAGGGCCTTCCCCAAACTGTTGCCACAAAGTTGGAAGCACAGAATCGTCTAGAATGACATATGTTGTAGCATTAAAATTTCCCTGGAACTAAGGGGACTAGCCCAAACCAGGAAAAACATCCCCAGACTGTTATTCCTCCTCCACCAAACTTTACAGTTGGCACTATGCATTGGGGCAAGTAGCGTTCTCCTGGCATTCGCCAAACCCAGATTTGTCCGTTGGACTGCCAGATGGTGAAGCGTGATTATCACTCCAGAGAATGTGTTTCTGTGTCCAGTTGCAGGTGGTACGTTTGAATTTAGAAAATGCTCTGTTATAAAAATAAATCCATTGTTTTCTCAATGAAGTAATCCAACAATGTGTATGCCACCATCCTGTCTATTTCAAATCTTCTCCAGAAAGGAAGAGGCGAAGCGAGAGGGACAATTGGGCCAAAAATCTGTCTTATTTCTCATTTCTTTTCACTCACCAAGTGAAGAGTTTTTGTATGGTCAATGAGTGTCGGATTTGGTTAACAAAAAATGGAATGTCTTATTTGTCTAATGTGGCTTATTTGATTGAATAGAAGTTTCGTAATGATTAGGTTGTTACAAGTGTACTGATATAAGTAGGACACGTGACATCACAGCAACTTTGAGGAAAAACACTTTATATCGGAGTTGTGCCTGGTCGTCACTAATTACCACAGGCACAAAGTCATAAACCCTGCTTATTTCTACAGTTGCTTATCTTAAAATGTGATTTTGAACCTAACCTTGACCACACTGCTAACCTTATGCCTAACCATAAAAGCAAAATTATTTGTTATGAATTTTTACGATATAGCCAATTTTTACTCTGTGATTGTGGTAACTAGTGGAAATCGTTGTGCCTGTTGTTCACACTCGTCCCACCTGATCTTGCCTCCTTCCGTTTGCCTTCTATTTTTGAAGACTGTGCACTTTCGAGTGGATCACTTTTCTTAAGTTGGTGACCATCGTTAGTCACTCCCTTTCAAAGTGTGTTGCATTATGGGGATAAAATTGGTCAGACTTGCCCCTACATGTTGACTGCATGAACTTGACAAAAACCATGTGATCAAAGATCAAAGTTTTGACTGCAGTTGACTACAAGTTTCTGTAGTTGCTCTTCACCTACTTCATCTAGCAGCCATCGCCTGCATTGTGGGAGGCTCTATTGTCAACTAATCATTCGTTTTTTTTGACAAGACATCAAAACTATGAAATAACGCATATGGAATCATGTACTATTTTAGATTCTTCAAAGTAGCCACCCTTTGCCTTGATGACAGCTTTGCACACTCTTGGCATTCTCTCAACCAGCTTCACTTGGAATGCTTTTCCAACAGTCTTGAAGGAGTTCCCACATATGCTGAGCGTTGTTGGCTCCTTTTCCGTTACTCTGCGGTCCAAACCATCTCAATTTGGTTGAGGTCTGGTGATTGTGGAGGCCAGGTCATCTGATGCAGCACTCCATGTTCATTTCTCTACCAACATCGTTTTTGGAGAATTTGGCAATACATCCAACTGGCCTCACAACCAAAGACCACGTGTAACCACCCCAGCCCAGCACCTCCACATCCGGCTTCTTCACCTGCGGGATCGTTTGAGACCAGCCACCCGGACAGCTGATGAAACTGGGTTTGCACAACCAAAGAATTTCTGTACCAACCGTCAGAAACCATCTCAGGGAAGCTCATCTGCATGCTCATCATCCTCACCAGGGTCTTGACCTAACTGCAGTTTGGCGTCGTAACCGAATTCAGTGGGAAAATGCTCACCTCGATTGCCACTGGCATGCTAAAGAAGTGTGCTCTTCACGGATGAATCACGGTTTCAACTGAGATTCTTTGAAGAATCTCAAATATCAAATATATTTTGATTTGTTTAACACTTTTTGGGTTACTACATGATTCCATATGTCATGTCATAGTTTTGATGTCTTCACTATTATTCTACAATGTAGAAAATAGTTTAAATAAAGAAAAACCCTTGAATGGGACTGTATATTTTTTATAACATAGCATTTTCTAAATTCAAACGCACCACCTGCAACTGGACACATACATGTTTCCCAGCATGTTAGCTATTTAGCCTATGTTGGCTGGCTACTGTTGTAGCTACTATAACGAGTCTGTCACCCTTACACACTCACATGACCTTGGTTGAGAAGGACTTAGGATTCCAATTTAATGTGACCAATTGTTTGTTTTGCCAGTGCCACTGTGTTCGTTGTGTACAGGAGCTAGTTCCCATTGAAGACACTCCCCTAGCTAGACTGCATAAAGAATTCACCTCTACCAATGTAGTATAACACAGAAGCCCAAGAATGTTTCCATTGCGTTGCAACCCAGTGCCCCCGGACCCTTTGCAAGCCATGTGCACTAAAGGGACAGCCAAAAATAGAGGCACGTACAACTGTAGTGCAGAACATTCTCTGTAAACTGAAGTGTAGTCTACCGGTAGTAGAATAGAAAATAAAGCAATGCCTACAGTTCTCCAATAAGGGTATTGTTAATTGTGTCTATGTTTGCATTTCTGTTATAGAATAAGTTAATTTGAGTGTGTACAGCACATTACATAGCCAAGTGGAGACATGAGTGGGCGGAGTGTACCTCCGACTACATCGAGTCGCTGTCAGACGATACGAGGAAACAGTCGGTGGTTGTATTTGGTTAAAGTTTTATTAAAAAGTATGGGTTTCAGCAAACAAAGAAAGGCACGCAACAACAGAGGAGAAACATAAGAACACTAAGGGTTTAAGAATGTATATTTTTGAAGTATCTACTGCATATCGACTCGGAAGGAGTCGGGAGGTTCAAAAACTCTAGTCTACTCTCAACTCTGTGGAGGAGTTGAGGTACTTTGCTACACACTACAATGATTTAGCGAATTACAGTCAGCGAATAGCGAATTACAATGCTATTAATGTTCAATGCATTTTATTGTGCATTGCATTACCAATAGAAGTTAGCCTCTCAGTAATCCAATAACATGTTGTATTGTTATATGTTGACCTCCTTTAGTCACATGTAATGCAGTTGCTGCTGTGTGTTATTTGTGCCACAGTACAGTGTGTGTAGACTGACCCTAAGATAAGGTGTTGTAGGTTATAACAGTAAATAAAGCTAATGGTCGTTTATCTTCCTGAAAGGTTCCATCTAGGTCAGCCTGGGTATATACCCTTAAAGGCCCAATGCCACTGTTTTCATCACAGTAACAAATATTTTATCGGTAACAATCAAGTACCTTAATGTGATTGTTTTCAATTTAAAGGTTAATTTTTTTTTTTAAATTGCAATTTCTCAAGCAATAATTTTATTTACGACTGGGAGTGGTCTTATAGAGGAGGGAAAAACGAAATCTAGCTGTTATTGACAGGGAGGTTTGTAACTATATTTCTTGTTGGTCTATCAACTACTTTACTGCCTGGTGTATGCAATTTCACAGTATTATTCCACCTTCCATAGTGTGGACCTATAAAACACAGAACCCTCACGTTTTTGACTTCACTGGGCATTTAACACAAGATGCCGGTCAAAGGTTTACAGTCAAACCTATTTTGGGAAGTTTTTGTTTTCCTTCTGGGATCATATTCCTTTCACTTGATTGGCCATAATATCTAATACATTTTTACATGAGCTGAGGGAAAAGTCAAGCCATCTATGTCAAATTAAAGAAATCCACCATACTCCTGCCCCATAGTTCAGTAGATCATAGTAGTGGAAGGTGGGATAATGGGTATCAACTTAAGCTGGTTATTACAGACTACTAAATGAATTACAATCAGGGGGTGATTGCAGACATTTTAATAATATTTTATTTTGTACTTCAGGGACTTGAGGCTAATGTCAGAGCTAAGAAAAATAACTTATGTGTTGTCAGAGACCGTCTCGGATCCACCAGGCTTCCGATTTCCTCCAGTGAGCCTTCCATCTACAGTAGTCCGGTACCGGGGGTATAATTAGTTACAGCAGAGGAGTTAATGGATGAGCGAGTGGTGGGATAATGGCTGAAAATCTAAAGCTTGATGAGGTTAAACGGTTTCAGTCTGCTTTCCACGTCTCAGCTGGAGAAATTTGCTTTCTGGCAGAGTTCCCATGATCCCACCAGTTCAAGCCTGTCTGTCTCTTTGCCACATGTCCACTTTGTTGTGCGTTGCCTTTCTTGTTTATCTTTCCCGTGCTGTAGTTGAAAACATTCTTTACTATAGGCCTTGATTTTGATCTCACTGCGGTCAATGCGAAGTGCTGATTTTATAGGGCTGATAGCCTTGCCTAGAGGGGTCAAACTCATTTTGCACCGGGGGCCGCATTCAGTCTTCAACGAGGTCCGAATGCGGCCCCCGGTGCAATTGGTTATGTTTCCTCGCTGTCAAAATTTGCCCCAAAAATGGATCGTTCTTGGAATTTTTGATGCTCGCTGACTTGCTAGCTTTTATTTTGGTGATTATTAGTGAGCTGGACACAGTCAAGAAACTGTATGAATGTAGGTCCATTATCATTACTAGTTTGATTTGGTTTTAGTCATTTTAAAGTATATTGAGTTCGTGCCCGTGAGGCGAAAGTTCTCAGTTGTTTTGGTCTTGTAGCTTCCATGTTGTAGCAGCGTGAAGCGCACCCATGCACATGCGCTGATTCTGTGTGAGAGCAGTCTTGCATCGTGCTCATCTCAATGGCTACGTTCGAGTGGATCACTTTTGTGAAGCCGGTGACTATCGTTGGTCACTGCCTTTCAAAGTGTGTTGCGTTCAGGGGATAAAAATGATCAGACCTGCGCCTACATGCCAACTTCATGAACTTTAAAAAGAATGATGTGATCAATGGTCATGTTGACTGCAGTCAACTGCAAGTTTCAGCAGTTGTTCTTCACCTACTTCCTCCTGGAGCCACTGCCTGCATTGTGGGAGGCTATTGTCAACCAATCATTCAGGTTTTTCTTTGACCCGGCTGTCACAGATGCACCTCCCCCATATTCACTCCTCGACTTTTTACAGTCGGTTGCTTTAGCCTTACCACTCAAACACGTCCAATAGCTGCTCATGGCACTGTCATCTCGCTGAGTCTACCTTTTTAAATTATAAATCAATCTCAATGTGACCCACCAGATTCAGTAGCTTGAAAACCGCATTAGGTTTTTTGCCCTCTGTGTATTATACTTTTTTTGTTAGTTTAAGAGTAATTATAATAGTTTCAGTATTGGTTACTAAATAGTTTTTCTATGATTAGTTTTCGTTTACTATAATAAACTTGGACTGTTCCTCTGTGTTTCCCAGATGTGTGGCTGCTCCTATTCCACCTCCAGCCAGAGAAACGCCCAGTTCTACACAGACCCCACAGACGCTGTGAAGGACATCCCCAGTGGAGCCACTATCCTAGTGGGAGGTAATATCAGGAGACCATCAGGCTTCACTATGGGGTTTGAAAGGGCTTTTTCCTATGATGCATTAAAAATGCAGCTGTCACTGCTGACTGTTTAACACTTCAGAGATTTTAAAGAATTGGATAGGAGTGTAAGCAAAAAACATTCCATCTAGCCTATCAGAGGGCAAGGTGGGGCTATTATCATATTGTTAATACCCATCTCTTACAGGTAGGATATAGAGCAACTTGGATATGGGCAAATGTGTTATATGAACAGGTTCATGGCAAGCTGATTATCTTTTTCAGTAGGGGAAATTCTCACTCACACATTGCCCTGTGTCCACTTCATAGTAATGGGCCATGCTCTCCTTTTCAATAGAAATGACTGTAAACATTGATTGATTCTCTTTCTCTCTCACTAGGGTTTGGTTTGTGTGGCATCCCAGAGAACCTTATCAACAGTTTATTAAAGACTGGTGTAAAGAGCCTCACAGCCGTCAGCAACAATGCTGGGTAAGTGAGTGAGTGGGGGTGGGTGTCTGCATGTGTTTGCTCACATGTGCAGGTGCCTGCATGCAACCCAAAACTGTGGGTGCATTCCATAGTGGTGGCCATGCTTTTGAAAGTTGTCACAACAACCTCAACACACTCAAATCCCACTCTCTTTGTTTCAATAATAAATGGCCAAGTTGAGAGAGGACAGGAGAAATTAGTTTTGACAATTTCTGCCATGGCTGGATTGATTTCCCAATCACATCATTTTTGTTTACATTTTAGTTTAAGTATGCTGAAATTCTCATTTCAGTATTGTTTATATATTCTTGCACCATATTACTTTTTATCTGTGTCTGACTAGTAGAATTGATTTTCCATTCACTTCAATTATCTCAACCTTGATTTGTTACCACTGGTATGAAATGTTTGTTGCCACATATGCTGTGCTAGTTGAGAACCCAACTTCAGGAGAAGGTGTGCATTCTCCTCTTTGCTGCCATCATGACCAGTGTTTTTATAATGCCATTTAGAATATGTTTATAATGACTGACCTCCAACAGAGACCCTGTCAGGTCCAAACATTTTAAACAACAGTTTCTCATAATGAAGCATCCGTGTGTGGGACCAGGGGGATGCTAATCTAAGGTCAGTTTTACAATCTACACTAGCTCTGTCATTAGGGCAACTTCCACACAGAGCTGGGGTCAAAGCACCTTTCACAAGGGGTCCTGACCTTGAATGACAGTTTTTACCCACTCCTAAACTGTCTTGATTTTCTATCGATGTAGTGTTGTCCGGTCTTTTAGGGTCAGGGGAACTGTTTTGCACCAGTGACCAGAGGGAGGGACTGACCTCTGTGCTGAGTGGTTGGCTACTTTCAACCCAAGCTATCAGTGAGGATGAACTAATCCTGCTAGACGTGTGGTGAACTGCAGGACCAACTCTCTAAGGATGAAGCACCGACTGGAACAAAGTGTCTGTTTGTCTTCAGAAAGCAGAGAAATGCTTCATACTTAATTCATGTTGGCCTACGACTTAACTGCACGTGTGTAGGCTTACTGTGAAACAGTGGGACAGACTGTGAATCTAATAGTAGTTGTGGACATGGTACCAGGGTTATATTCGTGTCTCTTTGCCTACTCCATTTCAGTGTGTTAGTTTATAAAGAGATGACTTTGGCACATCCCAGACATGCCACAGAAGCTGGATAAAATAATTCTGGCCATGCTGAGCTATGAAGAGGACATTCCCCTGCTGCTTGTTCAATGTGTCTCCCTCTATACTGTACCTAATTTCTTTGAGAGAAACCTGAAGAACCAGTTATTTTAGAGCAGGTTTCCCCAACTGGTGGCTCACGGGTGGTTTTTATTTGGCCCCATAGTTTTCTGAGCAAAAAACATTTCATTGTTTTTTAAATTTCCATTGTTGGGCATAAGACTGTAAAAACACCAGTAAATCAGGTACAAGATTTACATTTTGGAAATCTGTTCCCAAATATTCCCACACATAATAGAGAGACACATCATGATCGTATACAAATGTAAGCAAGGTTTGAAAGGATTATGTTTTAGTCAAATATTGTATCTGTTTAGGATTCTTACGCTCAATTTGCAGTAGACAAATTATTTTGTCCTATGGCTGAATCTAGTTGAGGATCCCTGTTTTAGAGTGAAAAGCCTTTGGGAATTTGAATGATATAAAATGTCTGGGTACAGGCCTATACCCGACCCAGATTAGACAATTTGATATGTCTACTAGTCAGACAACCGTCAGGAATCTGAGAGGGAATGTTTTTTTTATAGGCAAAATAGAAAAGGAAAATGATAGCAAACGTAAGTTAAGAACTTGTGGTCTACTGTTCTCTGAACCCTGTGGAGTTCTTGTCCTTCAAACTTTGTATGTCTCTGTCTGTTTCTCTTTCTCTCTCTCTGTTTAGATAATGTTTGCAGTATAGTTTTAGTTTTTCAAATACATTTTATTTCAGTTTACAAAAATGTTTTTTCATGATTCGTTTTGGTTTACTATAATAACCTGAGGTCCATGAAGCCCAGATATGCACTTATATCTTGCACTTAGTATATGTCTTTAGTGAACTGCTTATACGGGTCGGTCACAAGAAAGACGGGTGACACATTGCTACCTGGAATTAAAAATCATAGTTTTATTTACTGCATATCACTACTATTGGTTAACTGTCACTGAGAGACTATTGTGACTGCTGGCCTGGCGCACTTCCCAGCCTTTCTTTGTCAGGGCAAATGGGCAGATTAGTTTCTATGCCCTCTTGAGGCAACTGTATAAACCATTGTGACTGCTCTCAGCCCAGCAGTAGCTCTATCAGGCCAGTCTTTCAACTCCCAAGAACCAATGAAGTGGGCAACAAATATGCCTACACTATTTACGATGTGTCAGGTTTCACTATATCTTAGAATAGAAGAAGGAACCCTGGAATAAACTCTCATAACCTTTTTGTGCCTGCAGCAGTCAGGCCAGCGGTAGTGAAGCCGTATCTGTGTCTGTATGTTACTGTCTACGGCTCTGGCTTGGCTGTCTATCAAGAGGAGGTCTGCTCTCCTCCACCTCTTCCTGTGACCCATAGATGCTTTTCGTGGTAATCTGAGCCCTGTGGAAGACATAATGGAGTCGGTGAAGAGGGGGAAAACGAGGGTAGAGAGGGGCAGGCAAGGAGTTGGAAGAAGGATGGGGAGGCAAGAAACTCTACAGAGTGGGAGGGAGAGAGGGTTCATTGAGATTATTCCCCCTAATGCTCTTCCTTTTCACTTTAGAGCAATTCCATAGTAAGGTCAACCTGAGCATGAAAAAACTAAAAAGCTTATTTCCTAATTGAACTACTTTCATATTTACCTTGAATGTGTGTATTATGAAGTAAAGACTACATTTGGCCTTTATGTTTGTGAAATTGAATGCTATTGCTACTAAGTAGGATGCAGTCTCAAAATAAGTATTCTCAGTCAACCAGATTGCATAGCTTTTGGTAACGGCTCACAGAACTTGTTTTGGTACTTACATCTGTCCCCCTGTGTTTCTGACTAGGTCGGAAGGTTAATGAAACAATATCGAACAAATGTTTGTCCATTGAGTGCTAGTATAGAATAGAACGCTGATTTGGACAGGCAGTGTCGCATCTAACATTTTCGAGGAAATGTTGTTATTGTGGACGCGTTTCGAGTAAGATCGTATGCAAAGTTTCGGTGCAAAGCTAACTTTCATCAAGGGCTTAGGTGATATATAATTGATTTCCTTTCTCTCTTTGTCAGTACTTGTTCTAAGCGTAACGGATGTGACGGTTACGGACGCTTCATAACATGGTCAATGACTCACTAGTCAGCGTCACTGCATAACTCGATCATGATAGAATGTTCATGCCCTTCCTACTGCTTCCCGAAGTGTGCTTATGTTAGCAAACAAGCTAGCGGGCAATCTTTATCTGTGTGTGTTTGTGATATATTTCACGTGTGCTCATATCAACTGCAACCATGCATTGTTCTGCTGACTAGATCATTGCATGTGATCACATGGAATAATACATCACATCACATAAACATAATTAAGGTCTTAGAACTCCATAAACCTTCACTGGTCATGCTGAGTTTGTTTATTTCCTTGAGTAACTACAGGTACCCCACAGTGACAATATTGGTCTGTATCTGTGTAGTCTGCCATGCTGCTTGTGAACTGCAGCTTTCAAGCCTCAGATGAAATACGATCTGACAAGAAATGTTTACAAAAGTGCAAACCCTGTGCCACTGGTAGGTTATAATTCCCATGAAGAAGTTTAACCCTTCATGGGAAAGACGTCAGGATATAGTAGAGATGATAAGGGATGAGTGAGGAATAAGTCCAGTTATCTCAAATAAACAAGGGAATGAAATGGGTGTATCAATCCCTGATTCTAGGGTTAGAGGTATACACGGAGTCTACAAAACATTAGGAACTACTCTTTCCATGACACACTGACCATGTAAATCAAAGTGAAAGCCATGATCCCTTAATTTATTATATATATTTTTTCTCTCCCCAATTCCGATCTTGTCTCATCACTGCAACTCCCCAACGTGCTTGGGAGGCGAAGGTCGAGTCATGCATCCTCTGAAACATGACCTGCCAAACCGCGCTTCTTAACACCCGCCTGCTTATCCCGGAAGCCACCTGCACCAATGTGTCGGAGGAAACACTGTTCACTTGACAAACAAGGTCAACCTGCAGGCGCCCGGCCTGCCACAAGGAGTCGAGAGCGCGGTGAGCCAAGTAAAGCCCTCCCGGCCAAACCCTCCCCTTGACCCGGACGATGCTGGGCCAATTGTGCACCGCCCTATGGGACTCCCGATCACGGCCGGTTGTGATACAGCCCGGGATAGAACCCGGGTCTGTAGTGACGCCTTAGCACTGCGATGCAGTGCCTTAGACCGCTGCGCCACTCAGGAGCCCCTCCATGATCCCTTATTGATGTCACTTGTTAAATCCACTTAAAATCAGTGTAGATGAAGGGGAGGAGACAGGTTAAAGAAGGATTTTTAAGCTCAACATTTTCCCATGTGTATCAAGAATGAGCCACCACACAAAGGACATCCAGCCTTGACACAACTGTGGGAAGCATTGGAGTCAACATGGGCCAGCATCCCTGTGGAACGCTATTTTAGGCTGTTCTGAGGGGGGGGGGACTTAATTAAGAATGTGTTCTGAATGTTTTGTATACTCAGTGTATATACAGGCAGTTTGTGGGACTGGTAACAGACTGACTGCCGTTTTACGGGCTCCTAACCAACTGTGCTCTTTTGTTCGTTTTTTCGTGTTTGTAACTTTTTTTTTTTAACTTATTTTGTACATAATGTTTCTGTTACCGTCTGTTATGACCGAAAAGAGCTTCTGGACATTAGAACAGCGATTACTCGCCTCAAACGGGAGAAAGATGTTTTCTTTAACGAGTCCAATGCGAAGGATATACTGCTTTTTCGAGAACAAGCCCAAATCCCTGTCATTTGCGTAAAGGAAAGATGGAGAAAAGGGGGGCGGAGGTTGGGCTGCCTTCTGAGAATTCGTAGGCGAGTGAGTAAACCTCCACTACCATCCGTTCTATTGGCCAACGTGCAATCATTGGAAAATAAAATGGATGATCTACAATAAAGACCATCCTACCAACGGCACATTAAAGATGGCTGGGTTTACTCTGTATCGGCAGGACAGAGAAGTTATGTCTGGTAAGACGAGGGGCTGTGGTGTGTGTCTATTTGTCAATAACAGCTGGTGCACTGTTATTGTCTAATATTAAAGAAGTCTTGAGGTTTTGCTCACATGAGGTAGAGTACCTCATGATAAGCTGTAAGCTGACCACACTATCTACCAAGAGAGTTCTTATCTATATTATTCGTAGCTGTCTATTTACCACCACAAACCAATGCTGGCACTAAGACCGCACTCAACGAGCTGTATAAGGCCATAAGCAAACAAGAAAATGCTCATCCAGAAGTGGCGCTCCTAGTGGCCGGGGATTTTAATGCAGGCAAACTTAAATCAGTTTTACCTAATCTCTACCAGCATGTCACATGTGCAACCAGAGGGGAGAAAAAAAACTGTACAAAGCTGTCCCTCACCCTCCATTTGGCAAATCTGACCATAAATCTACCCTCCTGATTCTTGCTTACAAGCAAAAACTAAAGCAGGAAGTACCAGTGACTCTCTTAATACGGAAGTGGTCAGATGACGCGGATGCTACACTACAGGACTGTTTTGCTAGTACAGACTGGAATATGTTCCGGGATTCCTCCAATGGCACTGAGTATACCACCTCAGTCACCGGCTTCATCAATAAGTGCATCGACAACAACGTCCCCATAGTGACTGTACGTAGATATCCCAACCAGAAGCCATGGTTTACAGGCAACATCCTCATTGAGCTAAAGGTTGGAGCTGCCGCTTTCAAGGAGAGGGTCACTAACCGGATGCTTATAAGCAATACTGCTACTCCCTCAGACAAACAATCAAACAGGCAAAGTGTCAACACAGGATTAAGATTGAATCCTACTACACCAGCTCTGACGCTCGTCGGATGTGGCAGGGCTTGAAAACTAGTACAAACTACAAAAGAAAACCCAGTGACGCGAGCCAACCATACGCGCTAAGTGCCTTTTTATGCTGTAAACGATGTGAGCAAGATCTTTTTAAACAGGTCAACATTCACAAAGCCGCGGGGCCGGACGGATTACCAGGACGTGTACTCAAAGCATGCGCGGTTCCAACTGGCAAGTGTCTTCACTGACATTTTCAACCTCTCACTGACCAAGTCTGTAATACCTACATATTTCAAGCAGACCATCATAGTCCCTGTGCCCAAGGAAGCGAAGGTAACCTGCCTAAATGATTACCGCCCCGTAGCACTCACGTCGGTAGCCATGAAGTGCTTTGAAAGGCTGGTCATGGCTCACACCAACACCATCATCCCGGATACCCTAGACCCACTCCAACTCGCATACCGCCCCAACAGATACACAGACAAATCAATCTCAATCACACTTTACACTGCCCTTTCCGACCTGGACAAAAGGAACACCTACAGTGGGGCAAAAAAGTATTTAGTCAGCCACCAATTGTGCAAGTTCTCTCACTTAAAAAGATGAGAGAGGCCTGTAATTTTCATCATAGGTACACTTCAACTATGACAGACAAAATGAGGAAAAAGAATCCAGAAAATCACATTGTAGGATTTTTAATTTATTTATTTGCAAATGATGGTGGAAAATAAGTATTTGGTCACATACAAACAAGCAAGATTTCTGGCTCTCACAGACCTGTAACTTCTTCTTTAAGAGGCTCCTCTGTCCTCCACTCGTTACCTGTATTAATGGAACCTGTTTGAACTTGTTATCAGTATAAAAGACACCTGTCCACAACCTCAAACAGTCACACTCCAAACTCCACTATGGCCAAGACCAAAGAGCTGTCAAAGGACACCAGAAACAAAATTGTAGACCTGCACCAGGTTGGGAAGACTGAATCTGCAATAGGTAAGCAGCTTGGTTTGAAGAAATCAACTGTGGGAGCAATTATTAGGAAATGGAAGACATACAAGACCACTGATAATCTTCCTCGATCTGGGGCTCCACGCAAGATCTCACCTGGGGTCAAAATGATCACAAGAATGGTGAGCAAAAATCCCAGAACCACATGGGGGGACCTAGTGAATGACCTGCAGAGAGCTGGGACCAAAGTAACAAAGCCTACCATCAGTAACACACTACGCCGCCAGGGACTCAAATCCTGCAGTGCCAGACGTGTCCCCCTGCTTAAGCCAGTACATGTTCAGGCCCGTCTGAAGTTTGCTAGAGAGCATTTGGATGATCCAGATGAGGATTGGGAGAATGTCATATGGTCAGATGAAACCAAAATATAACTTTTTGGTAAAAACTCAACTCGTCGTGTTTGGAGGACAAAGAATGCTGAGTTGCATCCAAAGAACACCATACCTACTGTGAAACATGGGGGTGGAAACATCATGCTTTGGGGCTGTTTTTCTGCAAAGGGACCAGGACGACTGATCCGTAAAGGAAAGAATGAATGGGGCCATGTATCGTGAGATTTTGAGTGAAAACCTCCTTCCATCAGCAAGGGCATTGAAGATGAAACGTGGCTGGGTCTTTCAGCATGACAATGATCCCAAACACACCGCCCGGACAACGAAGGAGTGGCTTGTAAGAAGCATTTCAAGGTCCTGGAGTGGCCTAGCCAGTCTCCAGATCTCAACCCCATAGAAAATCTTTGGAGGGAGTTGAAAGTCCGTGTTGCCCAGCCGACAGCCCCAAAACATCACTGCTCTAGAGGAGATCTGCATGGAGGAATGGGCCAAAATACCAGCAACAGTGTGTGAAAACCTTGTGAAGACTTACAGAAAACGTTTGACCTCTGTCATTGCCAACAAAGGGTATATAACAAAGTATTGAGATAAACTTTTGTTATTGACCAAATACTTATTTTCCACCATAATTTGCAAATAAATTCATTACAAATCCTACAATGTGATTTTCTGGATTTTTTTCCTCATTTTGTCTGTCATAGTTGAAGTGTACCTATGATGAAAATTACAGGCCTCTCTCATCTTTTTAAGTGAGATAACTTGCACAATTGGTGGCTGACTAAATACTTGTTTGCCCCACAGTATGTGAGAATGCTGTTCATTGACTACAGCTCAGCGTTCAACATCATAGTGCCCACAAAGCTCATCACTAAGCTAAGGACACTGGGACAAAACCCCTCCCTCTGCAACTGGATCCTGGACTTCCTGACGGGCCGCCCACAGGTGGTAAGGGTAGGCAACAACCTGTCTGCCACACTGATCTCAACACGGGCCCCTCAGGTTCGTGCTTAGTCCCCTCCTGTATTCCCTGTTCACCCACGACTGCGTGGCCAAACACGACTCCAACTGCATTTAAGTTAGCTGACGACACAACAGTGGTAGGCATAATCACCGACAACGATGAGACAGCCTATAGGGAGGAGGTCAGAGACCTGGCAGTGTGGTGCCAGGACAACAACCTCTCCCTCAAATGTGAGCAAGACAAAGGAGCTGATCGTGGACTACAGGAAAAGGAGGGCTAAACAGGCCCCAATTAACATCGACGGGGCTGTAGTGGAGCCCCTGTCGGTTTCAAGTTCCTTGATGTCCACATCACCAACAAACTATCATGGTCCAAACGTGTCACTTATGGGATACGCCTTTGGGCTGGTCACGAGCTCGAAGTGTCCAATCACACAGAATCTGTTGGAGACAGACAGGTTGAGTTGAGCCCCTCTCTTCAATAAAGGGAGCCACTTGCCCGCCAACTGGTCATTCTCAAGCCTGCATCTCTTCCTTGTGCTTTTGTGTTAAGGGAAAAGCAGTGACACATCTCACTAATAGAAACCTAAGTTCTGTTTCTAATACTTGTTTCGATGTGTCACTTATGGCATATTGCCAACTCCCGTAACGCAGACATGCTCTCCGAAACCAGGGTTCTTCCAACAGCATCACCATTCAGAGGCTCCCAAACTAAAGACCGTATACGCCAATAAAGGTGCAGTGACGTCCAGTCGGTAGAAGGGGTGGCCCAACATGCCGCCTCACAAAGAGATGCCTTGGAACATTGACCAAGAGGTAGCCATACCTCTGGTGGAGTGAGCCCTCAGGCCCTCCGGGGGCTATAAACCCTTGCTATTATAAGCCAGTATAATAGCCTCCACTATCCAATGGGATAGCCGTTAACGAGAGGGGCCCATCCTTGCAGGGGGTACGAACACAAAGGGCCCTTCCATAGAAGTGAATGGTGGTGGGTGGAAAGCCATAAGCTCTAAAGCGAGACAATCGTAATTGCCTCTGATCTTAGGCATAAAGGCGGGGTTACGTAACCACGAAACCCAGGACAAACTCTAGGCACGAATGGTGGACAGTGCATGCAGCTCACTCACTCGCTTTGCAGATGTAATGGCAATGAGCAAAGCCGTCTTGAAGGATTAATATTCAACTTGGCGCTTTCCAGCAGCTCAAAGGGTTGCTGTGAAATCACCTCAAGCACAATAGACAGGTCCCAGGATGGGGCTAAAGCGACGCGCTCCCTTCATGAAACGACATACCAGAGGTTGTTTCCCTCCTGTATATTGTCGAAGCCTATATGACAAGCTGAGATTGTGGTTGAAAAAACCTTGACAATTAATTGTTTCTGGTCACACCACTCCTCACAAACGCACAACATTAATCTACAGTCGGTCGGAAGTTTGCATACACCTTAGTCAAATACATTTAAACTCAGTTTTTCACAATTCCTGACATTTAATCCTAGTAAAAATTCCCTGTCTTAGGTCAGTTAGGATCACCACTTTATTTTAAGAATGAAATGTCAGAATAGTTGTAGAGATTCCCCTGATTTACAGTGAGGGGAAAAAAGTATTTGATCCCCTGCTGATTTTGTACGTTTGCCAACTGACAAAGAAATGATCAGTCTATAATTTTAATGGTAGGTTTATTTGAACAGTGAGAGACAGAATAACAACCAAAAAATCCAGAAAAACGCATGTGAAAAATGTTATAAATTGATTTGCATTTTAATGAGGGAAATAAGTATTTGACCCCCCTCTCAATCAGAAAGATTTCTGGCTCCTAGGTGTCTTTTATACAGGTAACGAGCTGAGATTAGGAGCACACTCCTAAAGGGAGTGCTCCTAATCTCAGTTTGTTACCTGTATAAAAGACACCTGTCCACAGAAGCAATCAATCAATCAGATTCCAAACTCTCCACCATGGCCAAGACCAAAGAGTTCTCCAAGGATGTCAGGGACAAGATTGTAGACCTACACAAGGCTGGAATGGGCTACAAGACCATCGCCAAGCAGCTTGGTGAGAAGGTGACAACAGTTGGTGCGATTATTCTCAAATGGAAGAAAGACAAAAGAACTGTCAATCTCCCTCGGCCTGGGGCTCCATACAAGATCTCACCTCGTGGAGTTGCAATGATCATGAGAGCGGTGAGGAATCAGCCCAGAACTACACGGGAGGATCTTGTCAATGATCTCAAGGCAGCTGGGACCATAGTCACCAAGAAAACAATTGGTAACGCACTACGCCGTGAAGGACTGAAATCCTGCAGCTCCCGCAAGGTCCCCCTGCTCAAGAAAGCATATATACATGCCCGTCTGAAGTTTGCCAGTGAACATCTGAATGATTCAGAGGACAACTGGGTGAAAGTGTTGTGGTCAGATGAGACAAATGGAGCTATTTGGCATCAACTCAACTCGCCGTGTTTGGAGGAGGAGGAATGCTGCCTATGACCCCAATAACACCATCCCCACCGTCAAACATGGAGGTGGAAACATTATGCTTTGGGAGTGTTTTTCTGCTAAGGGGACAGGACAACTTCACCGCATCAAAGGGACGATGGACGAGGCCATGTACCGTCAAATCTTGGATGAGAACCTCCTTCCCTCAGCCAGGGCATTGAAAATGGGTCGTGGATGGGTATTCCAGCATGACAATGACCCAAAACACACGGCCAAGGCAACAATGGAGTGGCTCAAGAAGAAGCACATTAAGATCCTGGAGTGGCCTAGCCAGTCTCCAGACCTTAATCCCATAGAAAATCTGTGGAGGGAGCTGAAGGTTCGAGTTGCCAAACGTCAGCCTCGAAACCTTAATGACTTAGAGAAGATCTGCAAAGAGGAGTGGGACAAAATCCCTCCTGAGATGTGTGCAAACCTGGTGGCCAACTACAAGAAATGTCTGACCTCTGTGATAGCCAACAAGGGTTTTGCCACCAAGTACTAAGTCATGTTTTGCAGAGGGGTCAAATACTTATTTCCCTCCATTAAAATGCAAATCAATTTATAACATTTTTCACGTGTTTTTCTGGATTTTTTGGTTGTTATTCTGTCTCTCACTGTTCAAATAAACCTACCATTTAAAATGATATACCTATCATTTCTTTGTCAGTGTGCAAACGTACAAAATCAGCAGGGGATCAAATACTTTTTCCCCTCACTGTATTTCAGCTTTTATTGATTTCATCACATTCCCAGTGGGTCAGAAGTTTACATACACTCAATTAGTATTTAGTAGCATTGCCTTTAAATTGTTTAACTTGGGTCAAACATTTCGGGTAGCCTTCCACAAGCTTCCCACAATAAGTTGGGTGAATTTTGGCCCATTCCTCCTGACAGAGCTGGTGTAAAGGAGTCAGGTTTGTAGGCCTCCTTGCTCGCACACGCTTTTTCAGTTCTGCCCACAAATTTTATTTTCCTCCAAACATAGCAATGGTCATTATGGCCAAACAGTTATATTTTTGTTTCATCAGACTAGAGGACATTTCTCCAAAAAGTATGATCTTTGTCCCCATGTGCAGTTGCAAACAGTAGCCTGTTTTTTTATGGCGTTTTTGGAGCAAGGGCTTCTTCCTTGCTGTCGATATAGAACTCGTTTTACTGTGGATATAGATACTTTTGTACCTGTTTCCTCCAGCATCTTCACAAGGTCCTTTGCTTTTGTTCTGGGATTGATTTGCACTTTTCACACCAAAGTACGTTTTTCTCTAGGAGACAGAATGTGTCTCCTTCCTGAGCGGTATGACGGCTGCGTGGTCCCATGGTGTTTATACTTGCGTACTATTGTTTGTGCAGATGAACGTGGTACCTTCAGGCGTTTGGAAATTGCTCCCAAGGATGTACCAGACTTGTGAAGGTCTACATTTTTTTTTCTGAGGTCTTGGCTGATTTCTTTAGATTTTTCCCATGATGTCAAGCAAAGAGGCACTGAGTGTGAAGGTAGGCCTTGAAAAACATCCACAGGTACACCTCCAATTGACTCAAATTATGTCAATTAGCCTATCAGAAGCTTCTAAAGACATGACATAATTTTCTGGAATTTTCCAAGTTGTTTAAAGGCACAGTCAACTTCGTGTATGTAAACTTATGACCCACTGGAATTGTGATACAGTGAAATAATCTGTCTGTAAACAATTGTTGGAAAAATTACTTGTGTCATGCATAAAGTAAACAAGTTTTAATGACTCCAACCTAAGTGTATGTAAACTTCCGACTTCAACTGTATATAGTGAGCATGTAGAAGGGAAAGCCTATCACATTCAGATTTACCCTCTCACGGGCCAGGCCCAGTGGGCAATGGGTTCCGGGTCAAGGTGGAAAATCTCCTTGTTCGTGTGGGTCAAAAGATGGTAATGGTAGTTGTCAGGGCTCTGTGTAAAGCGAGAGAAGATTGTCAGCTAGCCAGAGCTTCCCTGGTCATCGAGGGGCTCTCATTCTCATTGATCCTCACGGTACAACTGAGATGGTAAATGCCATCAACCCCAGCACTCGGAAACCTGTATGGAGCATGACCGAGTGCCCCCTGTTGGGCAAGGAGAGGTACCGTCGGAATGAGGGGTACCAGGGGGCACTCTGGGGTTGAGTGAGACCCCCCCAGTCTTTCCTGTGAGCAGATGCATACAGATGAGACGCTAAATGAGGGGCAGGGTTTAAGGAGCACAGATGCGCCTCTCCCCCATTGGGGAAATGGGGTGGGATTGGCGGTTCTGTGCTCCACCCGAGAGGAGGCAGTTCAGGACACTGATTGACCCTCTGCCTCTGGGGACGTACTCCTAGGTCGGACATCCCATCTTTCCCAGTGGGAGAAGTAGATTCGTGGGACATCTGTGGAAGCAGCAGAGGGCTTCCCCCCCCTCTGTCGGCCTCTGATAGGAGAGCTGCTACGTCTATGGGGGTTTTTCCTTCTTACGAAGTTCGCACTTCGGTCGCATGCCGGCGACAGAATGCCCAAACAGTTCCTTTTGGCGTGATAGGAGCGTCGAGGAAATCTGCCTTTTCCTTTTCTGAGAGGCTAGACAAGTCAAGCCACAAGGCTCATGGCGCTTGGATGGCGCCTCTAGAGGCCCGTAGGTTGAGATCTGCAGCGACGCACGTCTCGTTCCGTAGGTACTGGTTGACCTTTGCCTAAGACAATGCCCATCTCTAGTAGCAAATCGGCCTGGTAAGCCAACAATAGGGAAGTTAAGTTTACATTATGGAATATGGAGGCGGTGAAGAACCTAACCACCCCAAGGCTTGTCGAAGCCTTTCTTCTCCATTCCCTGAATGTCCATGCCAAGAAAGTGCCTTGTTTGGCCATTGCTGGACAAAGGCTTGTCCCATTTGTGTTTTCCCTCTGGCACGCATGCTGGGGCCGCTGGGAAAGGTTGCTTTCCTGGGATGGTGCGAGAGGGTAGTGTCCTCCCGTCGAACTCGGGGTTAGTGAGTGCCGGGCAGACGGTACACAAACAGTGTGTGTCCTTGCCTGATAGCTTAGCTCCACACGGACAAGGGTGCTCCGGTAATGGGGCAGTGGCAGGCTCCATGGCTCAGAGAAATCGTATTCCTTGAGCAAAGTGTAAGCTAGTTAGCGTTCGCCTCGTAGCTAGTTAGTACCCCGCTAGCCAGAGAAAAGCGTGTGCTTCCCTTGTCTCTCAACGAACAAAGCGTGTCTCTGGACCGTCGCGCTGTGAAGTAAGGGCGGTCAGTCTAGTCAACACGGCACGAGTGAATGTGGGTTGAGCTAAATGCGAGAGTATAGCTAGCAATTCTACCCTTGCAGGTGAAAAAGCTAGTCTTGCGGAAACTTATCCGGGTTAGCTAAGCCTTACAACGAGAGTTAGCCCTTTGTAGTGTCGTTAGCTAGCTTTCCAGTTAGCTAAACGCGAGATGGAAGCTAGCAATATTACCATGTTGCAGCTAGTGATGCTGGTGTGGTTAGCTTGCCTTACAGTGAGCTAGCCAGGTTAGCTTAAGCCTTGCGTCGAAAGCTAGTCCTTTGTTAGCGTGGTTAGCTGGTCTTGCAGCTAGCTAGCCAGGTAAGCTAAAGCATTGCAGCGAGGGCTAACCAAGTCTCGATAGCTAGCCATGTGACGCTAGCTACAACGGGGACTGACGAGTAGAAAATGTATTCTACTCAAAGCAACATCTTCCTTTCGAGCAGTAATCAACACTATCGACAGGAGCTGAGTTTCTACGTTCGGCAGCGTTAACCTCACGGTTCGTCTGAGAACAGTTCAATAGGAAGACCGGAATCTAGTCGTGCTGAGGAGAGGTTCTTGTGAACGCAGTCACTTCCGCAAGGAAGAGAGGCCAGAATGACCAGTTGGCGGGCAAGTGGCTCCCTTTATTGAGAAGAGCTCACCTCATTTGCCACTCGACCTATGTCTCCAACAGACGCTGTGTGATTGCATACTTCAAGCTTTTGACCCACCCTAAGGTGTATCCCATAAGTGACACATTGAAATTAGTATTAGAAATAAAATCCAACAAGCATTTTTTGTAAAAGTTTGGGAATAATATGAATCTACCTGGGTAGGGTGTGAGTATGTGGTGCATCATGAGGCAGCATACCCTGAGGAGCTGATGATCTGTTTGCTCTCTCTGTAGGCTGAAGTGTGTGTGTGTGTGTGGTAACCTGTGTGTGTTCTCTCCCTGCAGGGTGGATAACTTTGGGTTGGGTCTGCTCCTACAGACCAAACAGATCAAGAGGATGATCTCCTCCTATGTGGGAGAGAACATTGAGTTTGAGAGACAATACCTGTCTGGGGAGCTGGAGGTGGAGCTAACGCCACAGGTGACACGCATGCACACACATACCTCCTTGCTTCACTAGGTTATCCATTCAAGTTATTCAAGGTCATATACATTTGTTGTGGAGGTTTGGAATGTCCAGGTTCAGTGATTTTTGAGCAATGATCCAATTGATGACCATGACCTCTCTCCCCCAGGGTACCCTAGCAGAGAGGATCAGAGCTGGGGGTGCGGGTGTTCCTGCCTTCTTCACGGCTACAGGCTACGGTACCCTCATCCAGGAGGGCGGCTCCCCCATCAAATACAACAAGGACGGAACTATCGCCATCGCCAGTGAACAGAGAGAGGTCAGACCCCAGCCTCTACCACCATGTTGTTTCTAGCACCACATTCACCACATCGTGACACAAAGACCCATCTCCTAATGTTATTGCATCAAATTGTTTTTCTCAGCACTGTCAGTTTTCGTCACACAATCTGCCTATACTGACATGGCGCACTAGCCTCTGTAACCACACTCAAAATGCTGTCATATCCAGCAGTCTTCTAGTCCGTCTCTTGAGCTGCTTGCTGTGTTGTTGTTTGGCAGGTGCGGGAGTTTAATGGAAGGCACTACATCATGGAGAAGGCCATCACTGGAGACTTTGCTCTGGTCAAGGCCTGGAAGGCCGACAAGGCCGGGAACATAATCTTCAGGTAGCTACCAATACATTCACTCACTCTAACCTGTCTGTCAATCACTTATTTTGGGGATAAAAGTTACCTGATACCAGGGCAAGCTACTTCCTCCTACCCTTGAATCCTTGCACAAGGCATAAGCGCTTATTTACCCCTTAAGTCTGCTGTCACTAAGACTGTAATGCTGCACGAGGTGCGTCATTATTTCAAAAAAGCCATCGGCGCAGTATTGAGTAAATGTAAATGATGTAATACATATCCATTTGACACTAAATATTTACCCAAGCCACTGTGATTTAGGCCACTGCTTGTCCCAGGACAGGTTGAACCCTTTCTAATCACCTAGTGATGTTTCCACAATAAGCAAAACTCTGGGCCTGCAGGTCGCTCTGTGCCATATGGATTGCTGGTAGGATATTAACTTTTAGGCTCGGTGACTGAATTAAGATGTTGACACCAGACAGCTTAAAGAGACTGACCGTTCTCCAGAAAAGCTGTAGAAAATGTAAGTTACGTCTGACTGAAAGGACTTTTCTTCTTAGTTCCCGTATTGTTTTTTGCCTCTGAATATTTACTCTCCTGTACACTGAAAAGAAGTGATAGTAAATGCAATTCAATTGGTCACCACAAGAGCGCAGTATCTACTTTGCAATAAATAATCCCCTTTTGATTTCACAGGCAAAAACAGGCAGTTTTGAAATGGTTGTTGCACGGTTCATGATTGCTCTATGTTGATGCTGTAACTCGTGTTATAAAACCTTCCCTATCGCGCCGGGCCGAGCAACGCCATTTACCTGTGACTGTGTTCATGATACTGCACTGCCTGTTATGCCTTAATGCTTAATTGACTTCTTGTACTTCCATTCCATTACTTCTCTGTGCCTGCTCTCTTGTATTGCTCCCTTGTTGCCTCCCTCATGAATGCTTGTTAGCTAATGTAATCTCTCTCTCTCTCTCTCTCTCTCTCTCTCTTTATGTAGGAAAACTGCCAGGAACTTCAACCAGCCCATGTGCAAGGCAGCCAAAGTCACCATTGTAGAGGTATGAGCCATGTCCCTGCACCCCAGCCCCCTACCCCTTACATGTCTATGGCACTGTTCTGCTGTCTTCGGATTTGTGACACAGACATTAAGAAATCAGTCATATGATGTCAGCTGTGTCTGACTAGAGCATGAGTAATGGTTGTTTAATAGCTGCGTTATAATGTAATAGCTGTTTTATATCAAATAAGAATTTGTTCTTAACTGACTTGCCTAGTTATATAAAGGTTAAATAAAAATACATATCTGGCCCTTTCAGTAGGATGGCCTGATTGAAAGTCTAGATTCTACTAGTTGGCTCAGTCTTCTGGTATTATGTCAACAGCAAGGTACTCGACATAAAGAGTCTGAGTACATGAGTTGTGGGTCACAGTGATTCCCACACGGTGTCTTTCAGCCAGTTCTTCTGCGGTCACGGCTAAAAACTGGGTTGTCCTGAGAAAAATGTTGTTGGTCAAAAACCTTCAGGTGGGGCACAGTGCGAAAACGTTTGGTAATACTCCTCTAGTAGTCTGGCCTCTCTCTCCATAAGTGCTTTGTGTGGTGATGTTACTGCTCTCTGGTTCTGGCGCTCGCCCTGCCCAATCAGTTGGACAGGCATTTGATTTCCATAGGGGGGAAAATATCCTGATGAAAATTCAGGTTCTTTCAATATCATTCACCTTTCTACTCCACCTGCCTGCCTCCCTTTTCTATCTGTCTTGACTTGAGCCATCGCTAGTGAAGTGCAACATTGTATTAAATCAATCAACTGGATCTGGCCCGAAGCTGTTCCTAGTTAACTTAGGTACTTCTATGCATGCTCAGGCACGCATGCTCTCTCAACATTATTAGCACAGAGAAACCAGACACATGCTTATTGCTCACATGGAACACTCCAAACTCGTAAATGATGGTTATGAAATAAACCAAAACTTGTTTCTCACAGAGTTCACAAGGTTGTGAACTCTGCAAACAACGTTTCCTCTCCGAGAATTTAAACAGTAAATTACTATAGCCTAATTAATACATTTTTGTTAATGCATGTATGTAACCAAATGACGGGGATTAATGGTACATCTACTAGGCCTACTGGTGACATATGTAATGGGGAATTGATAAAAATAAACAGTCAAAAGGCAAACAATTCTCATAATGAAACAATGAATTTGCAAGAATTGGCGGGAGACGAGCCATATCTTAGCCACACCACCCTCCCCCTCTTCTTGTCTCAACATTTTAAAATATACTCAAGACACATTATCTTTACACATCTTTTAGATGCTTTTCACTGACAGCCGCAACTCAATTATGAGCTAGGCCAATTGCTACATGGGTTTCCCAAATAGGCATAGGCCTACGTGTTTGTTAGGCCTAAGTCATGCTCTCTAGTGAAGTATTTAGAATTATTTTATTTAGACAGGTATAATTATATAATTTTAGGTAAAACCTCAACTTACTTTCGGGGAAGCCAGCAGCTGAACTGTGCACTGTGCACACCCCAACTTTACTTTCCAATTCGCAAATGGCTGCCTAAAACCAGAGATCTATATACATTACCAGTCAAAAGTTTGGACACACCTACTCATTCCAGGATTTTTCTTTATTTTTACTATTTTCTACATTGTAGAGTAAAAGTGAAGACATCAAAACTATGAAATAACACATATGGAATCATGTAGTAACCAAAAAAGTGTTAAACAAATCAAAATATATTTTATATTTCAGATTCTTCAAAGTAGCCTCCCTTTGCCTTTATAGCAGCTTTGCACACTCTTGGCATTCTCTCAACCAGCTTCATGAGGTAGTCACCTGGAATGCATTTCAATTAACAGGTGGGCTTTGTTAAAATTTTATTTGTAGAATTTCTTTCCTTCTTAATGCGTATCAGCCAATCAGTTGTGTTGTGACATGGTAGGGGTGGTATACAGAAGATAGCCCTATTTGGTAAAATACCAAGTCCATATTATGGCAAGAACAGCTGAAATAAGCAAAGAGAAACGACAGTCCATCATTACTTTAAAACATGAAGGTCAGTCAATGCGGAAAATGTCAAGAACTTTTAAAGTTTCTTCAAGTGCAGTCACAAAAACCATCAAGCGCTATGATGAAACTGGCTCTCATGAGGACCGCCACAGGAAGACCCAGAGTTACCTCTGCTGCAGAGCACAAGTTCATTAGAGTTACCAGCTTCAGAAATTGCATCCCAAAGAAATGCTTCACGTAACAGACACATCTCAACATCAACTGTTCAGAGGAGACTGTGTGAATCAGGCCTTCATAGTCGAAATGCTGCAAAGAAACCACTACTAAAGGACACCAATAATAAGAAGAGACTTGCTTGGGCCAAGAAACACGAGCAGTGGACATTAGACCCGGTGGAATTATGTCCTTTGGTCTGAGTCCAAATTTTTGATTTTTGGTTCCAACCGCTGTGTCTTTGTAAGACGCATAGTAGGTGAATGGATGATCTCCGCATGTGTGGTTCCCTCCATGAAGCGTAGAGGTGTGATAGTTCTTTGCTGGTGACACTGTCAGTGATTTATTTCGAATTCAAGGCACACTTAACCAGCATGGCTACCACAGCATTCTGCAGCAATACGCCATCCCATCTGGTTTGAGCTTAGTGGGACTATCATTTGTTTTTCAACAGGACAATGACCCGATACACCTCCAGAAGGAGAGTGATGGAGTGCTCCATCAGATGACCTGGCCTCCACAATCACCCGATCTCAACCCAGTTGAGATGGTTTGGGATGAGTTGGACCACAGATTGAAGGAAAAGCATCCAGCAAGTGCTCAGCATATGTGAGAACTCCTTCAAGACTGTTGTAAAAGCATTCCAGGGTGAAGTTGGTCGAGAGAATGCCAAGAGTAAAAAGCTGTCATCAAGGCAAAGGTTGGCTACTTTGAAGAATCTCAATCTCCCTTTTTTGGTTACTACATGATTCCATATGTGTTATTTCATAGTTTTGATGTCTTCACTATTACTCTCAACATAGAAAATAGTAAAAATAAAGAAAAATCCTGACATGAGTAGGTGTGTCCAAACTTTTGATTGGTAATTTACAATGACGAGATGCTCATGTCTCCACTCTAATGGGAGTCATTGTCCCAAAAGCCGGCAAGGCAGGAAAAAGCTTAGGTCTGCATATTAAGCCCATAGAAACGCGTTGTGCTTATTCTGGACAGATTTAGGTGAGAGTGAGCCCTCTCGCTTCGCCTCTTCCTCTCTGCTGAAACAATCTCACCTTAGAAAGCATCCGAGTGAGCGAAACAGTGCCCCTCTGTCTCACTATTTGCAGCCCATGTATCTGATGCTGTCTGGCTAAAAAGAGTATGACAAGCTATACACTTTTAGTCCAGACAGCATCAGATACATGGGTTACATATAGTGAGACAGAGGGGCGATGTTTCGCTCACTCGGATGCTTTATCTGAGACTGATGGGTCTTTCTGTTGGCGTGTGTCCCGGTTAAATAAATTATCAATATTTTATTTGGATGTGCAAGGAAGTACGGTTGGGCAGGCCAGGCCCCATAATGCCCGCCCATAACGCCTGTCCTGTCTCTGGGTCATGTATAGCAGTAACCTCTGATAACATTGATCAACCCCCAGCCCCAGACTGGCTATAAACTCGCTGTCATCCCCGTCTCCAAACTTACGATGGCTGACATGGATCCCCAGCCCCTCACCTTGGGCTCTCTGGTGATATAAACCCTCTTAGTCATAAAATGGAGAAGAAAGTCTGCCGGAATAGCTGGGTGCTTTGAGCTGGATTCATGACCTGGGAGAGAGAAGCGCTTTCCTATATTCCATTAGACACGTTTAATGTACTTCTCTTTTTCAATTACGTCAAGGCAGACATTAAGGAGATTTATCATGCTATAGAGTTGGAGAGCTGTCTCTATTCACTGCAAGAAGCATATTTTCTAAGTTAAGGAGGTAAAATAGGTATTAGCAAGGTCAATGAGGCCAGTCCAGTGAAATGCTGAAACTACTGTCTGTATACAAGTACATTTTACATTGGTTTATTCCACCAGGTACTCAAAGTGCTTTAGGCTACATTGTATGGAGGGAAACTCCCTTCATTCACTACACAAGGTGTAGCACTCACCTGGCTTATACATATATGTTGATGCTGTGTCGCTGTGTGTTTTGTTATGTGGGTGTGCGCACACACATGCCTGTGTGTTCTCTCGAGTCCCCTGAATATTAAACCCGTTAAGTTGAGCGGGAAAAGAGGAGAGATTCAGGCTGCTGGGGACGTAATTGCGTGTTTAATCACGGACTGTCAGCTTCAACCTTTAGGCGTCACAACTATCTGTCCAGAGTGTCTGTCTGAGCTGACGGATCTGGACAACATCTGATCCAGCACTACCTTTACTACTATCTACCATGGTGTTATTGACCCCCATGGTGTGGCTGATGTGGCACACTCAGTCAGATTATTATGACTTTATTATTATGGACTTTTTATCGAGTTGGGGTAGGAAATGTCTCTCTCACACATTATTTATCTCTCTATCACTCACACACACACGTCTCTCTCTCTATCTCTCTCTCTACCTCTGTCTCTCTCTCTCTCTGTCTCTCTCTCACTCAGAAAGTGCTAAACAAATAGGCCTATGTGTTTCCCCTATATTCATGTAGCAGCGGCGTGCAACCGAAACACTGGGCCTACAGGTTGGGGGAGGAGTGGTTGATCTGGACTGCAAACCGATAGTAAAGTGTGGCTTGTGCAATAATGTTTCTCAGTCTAATGAATCAAGCTTGATGGCAACTGTTGTTCAGGGGACTTGGTCATCAAGCTAGGTTGTAAAACATTATTGCACATGACCCATTTTATGGAGTGCAGGTTAAATGCTCTACGGAAGGAACACCCTAGAGAGGAAAAATATAGAAGGGAATTGCATTTAAAGCAAGGTTAGAAAGGAGTAAAATTATGATATCTTAGTTAGGCTACCTAGAGTAACATTTCTTTAGTCTATTTTAAATTGTTGTCAAGTCTCAATTAATGAATGGTTTCTAACTTAACACACTTCTCAAATATCAGATTATGAACAGAAACAGAGTTTGAAATTTGCATCCAACTTCTTAATTAATCGCCTTTAAACATCAGGTATAGCATTTTTCTCGAGGCCCAAGCCAGGGTGCACAAAATACATTTCAGCAGTAAGCTTTTCATTTTTTTTTCTTGTTAGCTCTTTTTCATTCACTTTCATTCAGAAGTGGCTTTTCAAACAGACATCTGCATATCAAATACATGCTTTGATCCACTCTATTGTCTAAATTGCACTGAAGCCAGCCATAGACATATCAAACAGCATTCTCACGTGTAATGGGAGTAGCGCTTCTAAAAAGAAAAATCTTCTTCACACACAAGGCATAGCTATCGTAGAGAATCACCACGGTCCCGTGTGGCTCAGTAGGTAGAGCATGGTGCTTGCAACGCCAGGGTTGTGGGTTTGATTCCCACGGGGGACCAGTACAAAAATCTATGCACTCGCTACTGTAAGTGCTGTGGATAAGAGTGTCTGCTAAATGACTCAAGTAAATGTACCACCAGAGTTCTTAAACACTCTCAAATACTCTCGCATACATGGAATGAGTAGAACTGATATTCCCATCAAAGCAAGTCCTGTCATGGGTGCACCCAATAATGATTTTAGGATAGAAATTGTAATTAGAATATGTCTGGAATTTAGCCTCTTGTCTATTTAGAATGTAACACCACCATGCTCTGTCAATTTGTTTGCATAAAGCAACACATTCAATATGAGGCACAAGTCTTAACGCTTTCCCCCTGTGTTAACTTTGTGACGGGAAAATGACCATATCCTCATTAACCACTTTTTATGGCGACTCCTTTTTATGGTGCCAATGCACATGAACATTATCTATGAAATTGAGGCAATATAGCAATCGCCTTCTATTGCCATAGCCACTAAGACCCTTTTATCTCTGATAGTGAAACAATTATGGCCTCACTGAAGATAAGTTAATCTTTGAAATTCTGAACATGTTCTGCTTTCAATCTGGGGTGTTGTGGGTATTGATCTGGTGGCATTCTACTAAATGCTGCCTGGGTTGAGCTGGGCGTTGGAATAGGTCAGGTGTTGGAGTGGCCCTGGTAATAATGTATGTATGACTCGGACCCCAGGGACAGACAGCACAGCAGGCAGATAGACAGACCAACCAGGGTGCCTCAGTGGAGGACCCACTCTGCATGCACCCCTGTATCTCCAAGTGTGTGTGTGTGTGTGTGTGTGTGTGTTGCACAAGCATCGGCGCATGTGTGCTCTCTACATTCTTATATGCAATTTAAATGAATTAGGCTATACACCGACTGCATAGACATAACGGGTCTCTATAGACAAATAGTGTGAAGGTCATTCTGAAGATATTGATGCGTCTGTGGAGAGAATGTTGAGGGTTATTTACTCCAAAGTATCTATGGAGAACAACTTTGGGTATTGAAACTGACAGGGGAAGGATTGCAGATACAAAGGGAAAAAAAGATACAAGGGGAAAAGTGGGCTGAATTGCAAAGTATGTTTTTTCAATGCATTATTAAGTCTTTATTTATCCCACAATGGGCCATAGGTTATCTGCAACAACAGAGTATCTCAGGTTGGTGCTCATATTGGACAGGGATGCTGATGAGTAAACTAGATTTGTTTCATTATGAGAGTAAAACACACAAAAATGTACGTTATAGGAGCATGATACTGTCATGTATGACATGACAATGATAGTGATTGTAGTTGGCTAAAACACATAAGAGATCTGGGACCAGGCTATGAAACTATGTAGGCTGTCTTCTCTCTTCCAAAATCATGGGCATTAATATGGAGTTGGTTCCCCCTTTGCTGCTATAACAGCCTCCGCTCTTCTGAGAAGGCCTTCCAGTAGATGTTGGAACATTGCTGCAGGGACTTGCTTCCATTCAGCCACAAGCGCATTAGTGAGGTTGGGCACTGATGTTGGGCGATTAGGCTTGGCTCGCAGTCGGCTTTCCAATTCATCCCAAAGGTGTTTGATGGGGTTGAGGTCAGGGATCTGTGCAAGCCAGTCAAGTTCTTCCACACCGATCTCGACAAACCATTTCTGCATGGACCTCACTTTGTGCACGGGGGGCATTGTCATGCTGAAACAGGAAAGGGCCTTCCTGAAACTGTTGCCACAAAGTTGGAAGCACAGAATCATATAGAATTGCATTGTATGCTGTAGCGTTAAGATTTTCCTTCACTGGAGCAAAGAGGCCTGAACCATGAAAAACAGCCCCAGACCATTTTTCCTCCTCCACCAAACTTTACAGTTGGCACTATGCATTGGGGCAGGTAGTGTTCGTCTGACATCCGCCAAGCCCAGATTTGTCTGTTGGACTGAGCATTATTCATCACTTCAGAGAATACGTTTCCACTGCTCCAGAGTCCAATGGCGAAGAGCTTTACACCATTCCAGCCGACACTTGGTATTACGCATGGTGATCTTAGGCTTGTGTGCAGCTGCTCGGCCATGGAAATCCATTTCATGAAGCTCCCGACGAACAGTTATTGTGCTGACGTTGCTTCCAGAGGCAGTTTGGAATTCGGTAGTGAGTGTGGCAACGGAGGGCAGACAATTTTTACGCGCTACGTGCTTCAGCACTCGGAGGTCCCGTTCTGTGAGCTTGTGTGGCCTACCACTTCACGACTGAGCCGTCGCTGCTCTTAGACGTTTCCACTTCACAATAACAGATCTTACAGTTGACCGGGGCATCTCTAGCAGGGCAGAAATTTGACGAACTGACTTGTTTGAAAGGTGGCATACTGGCATAAAGTGGCATACAGGTGGTTGTGGTGTGCAGAGAATAAAAGGAGTCATTTTCCTACATGGCTGAACTATTTGTGACCGTGTTGTTGAAGATGGATCCTACCACTGTGCTCCCGACTTATGTCACACTTCAATGAAAACAGTATTGAGTGACACTCATCCTCAACTCAACCTCAGATACAGGCTACTACACTACACACTAGCTTGACTTATCCCTCAGTCTTCCAAAGGTGGTGGAACTAGCTAAAGGTTTTACTGGTCAAAGAATTTAAAAAGTAGGCAACTTTCTCATTCTCTTAGGAGATGGATAGAATGTTTTGAAAATGACGGAATAATTGCAGGCCACCCTGGTTGCTAGGCAACGAGTCTATGCTGGGCTCCATTGTGGAACGCTCCGTAGCACACATCTCTCTGTCTGTCCCCTTATCACAGGTACAATCATCATGTCCAATGGACTGTGGGTTGTAATGCAAAGGTTGTTCAATTAACCTAGAGTCAATTGACGCACCGCTGTGTCAATCTATCCCCATCAAAATCTGTCAGTTTAAGCTAGAGATCTGTTTTTTGTTGTTGTTGCGTGGGCTGCGTCTCAATCACCCACGTACGCATCTGCGGTGGAAGGTGGCCGAGTTGCAGCTGTGTTTGTCAGACGATGAGACATCCCGAAAGTCGGTCTTCTCACGAAAACGTCTGTAGCGTCCGAACCGTTTGGGCTACAAACTAATGTGACTCCACTGTGAAAGGGGAGATTCTCCGTTTTGCTCTACAACCCCCACAAGTGTCACGGAACTCGTCTGAAGGAAACGGTATAAAAAAAAAGTATGGAGGTAGTTTTGTGCCTACCCAAAATAGGTTTAAATATGTGTAAAGAAAATATACATGTGTATATATAAGTATTTCCTTAGCTTTCTTATATACAGTGCATTTGGAAAGTATTCTAGCCCCTTGACATTTCCCACGTTTTGTTATGTTACAGCCCTATTCTAAAATGGATTAAATCGTTTTTCCCCCCTTGTCAATCTATACACAATACCCCATAATGACGAAGCCAAAACAGCGATTACAGCCTCGGGTCTTCTTGGGTATGACGTTACAAGCTTGGCACACCTGTATTTGGGGAGTTTGTCCCATTCTTCTCTGCAGATCCCTCAAGCTCTGTCAGGTTGGATGGGGAGCGTCACTGCACAGCTATTTTCAGGTCTCTCCAGAGATGTTAGATCGGGTTCAAGTCTGGGCTCTGGCTGGGCCACTCAAGGACATTCAGAGCATTGTCTTCGCTGTGTGCTTATGGTTGTTGTCGTGTTGGAAGGTGAACCTTCGCCCCATTCTGAGGTCCTGAGCACTCTGGAGCAGGTTTTCATCAAGGATCTCTCTGTACTTTGCTTCAGTTGTCTCTCCTTTTGATCCTGACTAGTCTCCCAGTCCCTGCCACTGAAAAACATCCCCACAGCATGATGCTGCCACCACCTTGCTTCACCGTAGGGATGGTGCCAGGTTCCTCCAGACATGGTGCTTGGCATTCAAACTGTTCTGCCTGTTTTATGAACATTTTAACATCTTGTCCATGTTCTGTTATAATCTGCACCCGGCACAGCCAGAAGAGGACTGGCCACCCCTCACAGCCTGGCTCCTCTCTAGGTTTCTTCCTAGGTTTTGGCCTTTCTAGGGAGTTTTTCCTAGCCACTGTGCTTTTACACCTGCATTGCTTGCTGTTTGGGGTTTTAGGCTGGGTTTCTGTACAGCACTCTGTGACATCAGCTGATGTAAGAAGGGCTTTATAAATACATTTGATTTGATTCAGGCCAAAGAGTTCAATCTTGGTTTCATCAGACCTGAGAATCTTGTTCCTCATGGTCTGAGAGTCCTTTTATGTGCCTTCAGGCAAACTCCAAGTGGGCTGTCATGTGCCTTTTACTGAAGAGTGGCTTCTGTCTGGCCACTCTACCATAAAGGCCTGATTGATGGAGTGCTGCAGAGATGGTTGTCCTTCTGGAGGTTTCTCCCATCTCCACAGAGGAACTCTGGAGCTCTGTCAGAGTGACCATCGGGTTCTTGGTCACCTCTCTAACCAAGGCCCTTCTCCCCCGATTGCTCAGTTTGGTCGTGCAGCCAGTTCTAGGAAGAGTCTTGGTGGTTCCAAACTTCTTCCATTTAAGAATGATGGAGGCCACTGTGTTCTTGGGGACCTTCAATGCTGCAGAAATGTTTTTTGTACCCTTCCCCAGATCTGTGCCTTGACACAATCCGGTCTCGGAGCTCTATGGGAAATTCCTTCGATCTCATGCATCCTGTTTGCAATAGGACACTAAATCAAAACTGAAAAGAATGTGTTAAAGAAATTAACATTATGTCCTGAATACAAAGTGTTATGTTTGGGGCAAATCCAACACAACAAATCACTGAGTACCACTCTTCATATTTTATAGCATGGTGGTGGCTGCATCATGTTATGGGTATGCTTGTCATCGGCAAGGACTAGGGAATTTTTTAGGATAATAAGAAACGGAATATAGCTAAGCAGGCAAATTCCTAGAAAACCTGGTTCAGTCTCCTTTCCAACAGACACATGTAGACATTCACCTTTCAGCAGGACAATAACCTAAAACACAAGGCCAAATATACACTGGAGTTGCTTACCAAGACGACATAGTTTGTGGCCCTGTTACGGTTTTGACTTAAATCGGCCTGAAAATCTATGGCAACACTTAAAATGGCTGTCTACCAATGATCAACAACCAACTCGACAGAGCTTGAAGAATTGTAAAAGGAATAATGTGCAAATATTGTACAATCCAGGTGTGCAAAGCTCTTACAGATTTACCCATAAATACTCACAGCTGTAATCGTTGCCAAAAGTGTTTCTACATAAGTATTCACACCTTAGATATTTATGTATTTCACTTAATCATTATGGGATATTGTGTGTAGATGGGTGAGATTTATTTTTTAAATCCTTTTTGAATTCAGTCTAACACAGCAAAACGTGAAATAAGTCAAGGTGTATGAATACTTTCTGAAGGCACTGTATGTGCAGGAAAGGTATGCTTTCAGAGAAAATAGTGACCCCTCTAAAACTGCAAGAGAAAGAAGTAAAATTCTGTGTATGGGTGAAGAGTGTGTTTGTAAGACGTCAGTGCCTTCATTGAATGTTATGGGTCGTGTGTATGATGGAAAGACTTGTAAAGCTGTTCAACTTCAAGAACATTATTCAGCACTTTATAACATCAGTCCTCTATAATGCCCTATTGGAGGAACTATATACAGTATAGGGTATAACAGAGGTATAAATATGGTATCCACGAGTTCATCTGACTCTGAGAAAGTATATGAAGGGCCTCATTGCCAAAATCCCAAAGTATCCCTTTAAATTGCCTGCAAATATTGTTTTTATTGTGTTGTATTTGTAAATATTGTACATTTGTATGATTTGTGTTCACGCAGGGTTCTCTTGGAAAAGAGGCCTTGGTCTCAATGGGGTTTTCCTGCTAAAATAAAGGTTAACAAAATGTTCACTGCTACCAATCACGTATCATGTCTGGACCATGCAAAGTTCCTGTTGACCACTGGTAGCTGAGCTAGCCTACATATTGAAAACCAGTACACTACTCGTTCAATCCAATCCTTGTGGCAAAGTTAGCCTACTGGTTAGAGCGTTGGACTTGTAACCGGAGTCACCTTGTGGTGACTTCACACCTCTTTCTTTCCAGTGGTAAATCTTCTCCAGAGCAATCTGAGGTAATTGCAGGAATCACAGAAAATTGCGGGTAATAACAGTGGTCACATTTGCATAAAAGCTTTCCGATCCTCACTGCGAGAGACTATTGATTTTTTTGTCTGTCTCTGTGTGAACGTGCGTGCACTGGCCCTTTTGTGTGTGTGCTCACCTCTGAACTACTACTCACCAGAATCCGTGGCACAGCTCACCTGCTTGCCTACACACGTTAATGGCTATAGCCTAGCGTCCTAATGGAGCTGATAGTGATCTCAGACAGGCAGGTGGGACTCCCTGCTTGTATGTTCAGATCTACTGGTACATACTGAACATAACATCTAGGATGTTATGCATTT
Source organism: Brachymystax lenok tsinlingensis (assembly GCA_030435695.1). Classification (NCBI taxonomy): domain Eukaryota; kingdom Metazoa; phylum Chordata; class Actinopteri; order Salmoniformes; family Salmonidae; genus Brachymystax; species Brachymystax lenok. The sequence continues at coordinate 51,303,452 of CM059819.1, read as the reverse complement.
ATTCTATTTATTGTCTGGTGCAAAGAGCTATCATACGAAGAGCTGTTTAACTATGGAATATATTCTAATAATAGTCGTCGAATATATGGAACATGGCCTAGTTTCAGGAGACTCTGGGTTGAGTTGAGAAATTGTCTACAGCAGATTTGAATTCAAACTGATTTGTTCAATTTAGTCTGACTGGCTGGAGGTAATTGAGTTCATTACTTTCGCAGAGCCAGGCCTTCTGGGCTGGTGTTGTTAGTTTTTTGCAGCCCGACCCTATTTGTGCCTACTTCCTAATTCCACTCCATTATTTCATCCCAGTGCACCAACCAAGACAACAGAACATAACACACCAGGAAACTGTCATTTTTTTCTCTCAAACAAAGTACACACACAGACACACATTCTGAAGTAACAGGCCTACAACCAAGAGAGCTTGTTGGAAACAGATTGCTTGTGATGTCAATATTCGTCTGTTTCCCAGGTTAGTGGAATCAAGCCTGAGACCTGACAGTGGCAAAGATTCCACACACGCATGCATACACACAGACACAGGGGGAGATGGAGTGGCTATGAATAAGTTGGATGCTAAGGGTCACTGTCATCCTCATGCTCCATTGCCCGCAGCCAGACTGACCCCTACTTCCCCTCGCCGACACGCCTCAACACACTCACTCACACACAATCTCACTCGCTCTCTCTCTCTTTCAGCACATATCCAAGCTGCAGGCAAAGGTTAAATCTAGACTTGGTTTTCTCTATCGTAATCGCTCCTCTTTCACCCCAACTGCCAAACTAACCCTGATTCAAATGACCATCCTACCCATGCTAGATTACGGAGACATAATTTATAGATAGGCAGGTAAAGGGGCTCTCGAGCAGCTAGAGGTTCTTTACCATTCGGCTATCAGATTTGCCACCAAAGCTCCTTATAGGATACATCACTGCACTCTATACTCCTCTGTAAACTGGTCATCTCTGTATACCCGGCGCAAGACCCACTGGTGATGCTTATTTATAAAACCCTCTTAGGCCTCACTCCCCCCTATCTGAGATATCTACTGCAGCCCTCATCCTCCACATACAACACCCGTTCTGCCAGTCACATTCTGTTAAAGGTCCCCAAAGCACACACATCCCTGGGTCACTCCTCTTTTCAGTTCGCTGCAGCTAGCGGCTGGAACGAGCTGCAAAAACCACTAAAACTGGACAGATTTATCTCTAAATTCAAAGACTCAATCATGCACACTCTTACTGACACTTGTGACTGCTTCACGTGATGTTTTTTTTGTACAATTTTGTCCTTCATGCTGTTGTCTGTGCCTAAAAATGTTTGTGCTTCCATGTTGTGCTGCTGCCATGTTGTGTTGTTGTCTTAGTCTATGTAGTGTTGTGGTGTCTCTCTTGTCATGATGTGTTTTGTCTAGGGCTGGGCGATATGGCAAAAATATAATCACAGTATTATTATAATTTTTTGATGGTATGACAGTATTTTATGTTTCTGCATTTCCTGCCCTCATTTGAGGTCATTTTCACACTGCCACATAGGGCTGCACAACAATCTAGGCCTTATTTAAAAAAAATATATATGTTTTACCTTTATTTAACTAGGCAAGTCAATTAAGAACAAATTCTTATTTACAATGACTGCCTACCTGGGAACAGTGGGTTAACTGCCTTGTTCTGGGGCAGAACAACAGATTTTTACCTTGTCAGCTCGGGGATTCGACCCAGCAACCTTTCGGTTACTGGCCCAACACTCTACCTGCCGCCCCAAAACCAAAATGTTGCAATTGCAATTTGACTTGTGATTTAGAGCAAAACACTTTGGTCAACTGTTGGAATTATAGAAATAGAATGATTATTCCAATTCTATAGTTAGAATATAATAGTGGGCATACAGTGTTTGACATGACAACAAATCAAAATGCCAGGGGAGTTATTGTGACACATCGTGTTTCGTAGGGGACCCTATAATTGACCAAGTGTTTCGTAGGGGACCCTATAACCTTTGGCTACATTGAATGTTTTCTCTTAGCTGCTTCATGGAGAATACATATTCTTGCTTTGTGTAGTCCTCTTCGATTTAGAAGATACTGCTGCACAGAAAACATGCAGATTTATGTCTACACACCGTCACTGGTATTATCAGGCTGGAAAGTGTTAGGTTTGAGAATATGTTTCTTTGCTAATTGTTAGGTTTGAGAATATGTTTCTTTGCAAATTGTGGGGTATGAGAAAATTTTTCGTTTGCTACACATGAATGTGTTTGAGCTCAGGCTGATAAATTGTGGAACAATACAGTGGATTGTGCAGACACCGGGTGTCTGGCTAAGGGGCAGTATAACCTTGGGAGATAACAGTATGTTGAGCTAGGAACACATGAATAGAAAGATGTGGAGACGCAAACAGGACCGAGCCTGTGGCCTCAGTAACCCCGGACAACAAGTGCCAAGAGGTTGGGACCAGCCTGTGCGCCTACTATTGGCTAGGCAAGTCTAAACCACGCCCAGCCACTGTTCTGATAGGCCCATCCCGAGGTGGGAACTAAACTCTGTCAGAACATACTTAAACCAATGCATTTAGCAGAAAGGGCAGTTCTCTGTTTCGTCCTGCGTGATGTTACATTGAACCCGTATATACGGAAATTGCATTTGCCATTCATTAACTTTTGAATTAAACAATTATTTTAACCAAGTTCAGGTGTGCTATTGTTCCTATCTCAGTTGAACTTTCGCAACCTTAACAAAGCTAGTTACGTTCTCTGACTCAGTACATTTATCAGCTAGCTAGCGATTAGCATTAGTGATTAGCTGTTTGCAGATGTAAGAAAAACAAACAAATAGTGTAATTATAGAACACTCATGGATTTCTATTAAGAATAAAAGTGAAAACAGCATCATTGTCATCATCATTGTTGCATATGCTGCATTGACCATGCAGAGACTGAACACAAGTGTATCCTGGGCTACAGTCCAAACATTTAAAAGACACAGCCTAACCCATCAGCCCTCAAATTAAGTGTACACTTCTGATGACATATCATGACGTCTGACGAGTATACACTTGCATGGCAAGGGGTGAGGGAGGAAGGAATGATTTTGAAATGGACCGCCCTTGCCCGGAAATTCGTCACTTGTTCATCCCGCAATGATTGTGTTTTCAGCCACCGTTAGCTTGTGGGTGGTTTATATGCGCTACTGTCAATTATGATTGCATGTCTACTTACATTAAATATATAATTATTAATATACGCCTACTGTACGTTAGCTAGCAAATGAATTAGCTAAATAACGTTAGCCTGCCTAGCTGCAACTTCTGAAGAAGGAAAATCTTTTATTTCTACTATTTCCAAAAGCTAACCAAACAAAAACATCATTACTTTTAAGAGATGTGTTTGTGCCGTCGTGTATTAGTAGCACAATTTCTAACTTATTTACATTCATTTTGTATGTTGACTCCATATTGACGCTGAGGTTTTAGTATTTGGCTGACTTTTCTTAGCGGATGTACAATCATCACGAATTGAATTATGGGGAGTTTCAGGCCCTGGAGTGAACATAATTGTGCACTCGCAAACTTGACTAACAACGAGGGCTGAGGGGCTTACGTTGCAAACTCCCCTTGCTTGGCTAATCATTTGGACTGCCCTCAAAGATGGTGATGGGGATTCCCCCAAGGGCATAAGGTGAGGGTAAGTGGACGAGGGTGTGTCTTTTTATGAGTTTGAACCGCAGCCCTTGTCGAGGAGGAGGAACAAATGCGCTTCTTGAGTGACAGGGTGTGGGGCTAGGTCTGTGTGGAAAGCGGCATGGAGGGAGATAAAGAGAGGGAGAGAGTGAGACCGAGAGTGCGGAGAGAGATGACTGAAGTAGCGAAGTACTCATCGCTTTTGATTGGCTCCTTGGTATATAACGAAGGTTCAGAGAAGGCTGAGCCTCTGCTCAAAGAGAAATGGATGCCCTTCATACGTGTACCGATCAGAGCAATTTGTCTGAACGTCCCTTAATGTCAACACACAAACACACACACAGCTGAGGTGGGACGGGGATGGGTCACAGCAGTTCATTCACATCAGTGGATTTGTAAAAAGGTCTTATCAACAGCCTAGTTTGTGTGTGTGTGTGTGTGTGTGGGTGTGTGGATGGAACTCCTCTGTCTTATGCATTTCCATTGATCACATCAGCGAGCTGTGCCTTGACTTGACGTTTTGATCTAATAATATGACTGAGGCTGAAGGAGGTGAATATGCTGGGCACAGCTAACCACAACGCACTAGGGCAAAGGCACACACACACTGTATGCCCATCAGTTTGAGAGTAATATGCCCTGACAGCGCTCAGAGCTCTAAAAAAGAACACACTGACCAAAAAAAGGTGTGTGTGTGGACCTTTCATTCCCTGTGTCTCCCTCCCAGGTCACTTCAAGCCTCTCCCCGCTCTCATTGATGTGAAAAGGCTACTACAGACACAGGAATATCAATTAACATATGTATGTGTGTCGATAGGTGGTTTGTGTGTGCGTTCGCGTTCCTGTGTGTTTTGTTGTCTTTTGATTCATTCCAGTTCTGTTCTGTCCTGCTGAGCCCTGCTGCAGCTCCACTCACCCACCCACCACACAGATCAAAGCCACACTGGGCCCTTTATACACATATAATATTTAAATTGGATGAGTTTGTTTATTGTGTTGGCTGGGCCTGGCTTCGCATAGGCAACAGCTCACTGAGCGGAGGACAGTCTGTGTGTCGAGTGAGGCAGGGTAGAGCGACATGGATGGGTGGTGTAACACCCCCTTACAATGTCGTCTTCATCATGTAAGGCAGCAGGGCTGGTGATTGAATCTGGTAGCTAGGATGTAGGCTATTGAAGCAGACATAATCAAATGGCTACCCAGACTTTTTGCCTTGCGATTTTCCAAGGCAGGATACTCTGAGCGCAGCCCAATCCAGATATATGGCAGTGGCTTCTGATTTAAATTACATTTTCACAGAACCGCTTGTTGCAATTTCGATGAGGCTCTCTTGTTCAGATATCGGTAAGTGGACTGGAGGGTGGGCATGAAAGGGATAACGAATCCAGTTGAATCCAGTTCCCGTTTCTGGAAAGTACCTGAGTAATTGCGCACCCAACTCACTCCGGTGCTTCGCTATATCACATTTGACATCGAGTTCATTTGCACACACAAAATCATACAATGATGGAAAGACCTGTGTGTTGTCCTTGTTAATGCAGACAGAGAAGCGCTCCAACTTCTTAATCATAGACTCAATTTTGTCCCGCACATTGAATATAGTTGCGGAGAGTCCCTGTAATCCTAGATTCCGATCATTCAGGCGAGAAAAAACATCACCCTGATAGGCCAGAAAGCGGTCAGACAAGTGAAAATGATGGTCGGCAAAGAAAACTTTAAGCTCATGTCAAAGGGGCCTTGCTTTAACAAAGTTAACCATTTTCACTGTAGTATCCAAAATGTCTTTCAAGCTGTCAGGGATTTCCTTGGCAGCAGGAGCCTCTCGGTGGATGCTGCAGTGTACCCAAGTGGCGTCGGGAGCAACTGCTTGCACGAGCATTACCACTCCACTATGTCTCCCTGTCATGCCTTTTGCGCCATCAGTACAGTTACCAACACATCTTGACCACCAAAGTCCATTTGATGTCACAAAGCTGCCCAGAACTTAAAAAATATCCTCTCCTGTTGTCCAGGTTTCCAGTGGTTTGCAGAAGAGGATGTCTTCCTTAATTGACCCCCAATAAATGTAACGGACATATACCAGGAGCTGTGCCAGGCCCGCCACGTCTGTTGACTCATCCAGCTGTAACGCATAGAATTCACTGGCTTGTATGCGAAGCAGTAATTGTTTCAAAATATCTCCTGCCATGTCACTGATGCGTTGTGAAGCAGTGTTGTTTGATGTCTGTATAGTTTTTTGGGGCCTTTTCCCCCAGCATTGTCCCAGCCATATCCGCCGCAGCAGGAAGAATTAAGTCCTACACAATAGTATGGGGCTTGCCTGTCCTAGCCACTCGATAGCTCACCGTATAAAATGCTTCTAGCCCCTTCTTATTAATGGTATCTGTTGCTTTTATACATGTCTTACTACTCGAAAGTCGTCTTAATTCTCACTCAAAAAACTCCCGTGGCTTATTTTTCAAATTGGCATGTTTTGTTTCTAAATGTCTGCGCAAGAGTGATGGTTTCATCGAGTTGTGAGATAGTACTTTTGCACATATAACACACTGTGGCTGAGGAAAGGCACTACTCCCAATATAAGTGAACCCCAAATCAATGTAGTTCTCATCATATTTGCGTGTCTTTTCGATGGTTCCATGTCCCTGTCTGTTGTTCGGTGCTTTCCCGGGTAAGGGGGCAGTGGCTCTTCGGCTGCATCAGATTCACAACTGTCAGTGTCCATACTAGCTGGGCTTACAACAGATATAGAATTACCCCGAACAATTTGGCCGGCTGCAATTTTATCGTCCAAAAGCCTGAAATTACCTGCTAAGGGAAACCTTGGTGTGTGTGTGTCCGTGCTTGCATTCCGTGTATCTGTTTGTGTCGGATGCTGCATCAGCCCCTAGCAAAGTGTCAGTCTCTCATCCCCGCCCTTGGCTCCCCTTTCGCACTTTCGCACTATCAGAGATTTAACCCAGAGTGAGAGAGCGCGCCTCAATCACTTTACTGCCCTGAACCGCCCGGCTAACCACCAAAGCCCCTGTAGCCATGACAACGCCTAGATGGGATCCTTTTGGCTTTTACCCATTGGCTCGTCTCAGTCAGTCATTGTAGAGTGCGGCGGGAGAGGAAGCTGAGATAAGGAAGGACTTAATTCTATGTGTCTATAAATGCCCAACTGTCCCCCTTTTCAATTTTGTATTATTTAACCTTGATTTAACTAGTCAAGCCAGTTAAGAACAAATTATTATTTACAATGACGGCCTAACGGGGAACAGTGGGTTAACTGGCCTGGATCTTTACCTTGTCAGCTCGGGGATTCGATCCAGCAACCTTTCGGTTACTGGCCCAAAGCTCTAACCACTAGGCTACCTGCTGCCCCCCTTGTGTGAATGCAATAAATATATAATATCCTCTGTTACATTGGAGTGGAGTATGTAGGGGTAAAGTAGAGGGCTGCAATTTATGTTGTCCCCCTTTCTGTAGAGATCTCTTTTTTCCTCGTTTCTGCAAGTCGATTTGGCCTACCTCTCCCTCTCTGACGTGTCTCCCCTCTGAGTCTTTATGAAGAGGGAGGATTTCAGCATCCTATTATAAGATTATTGCTCCTGAAAGAGTCCCTGAGCCCCTCTTCCTCTCTCTAGCATTTTCTCTGTCTCCTTCTTGCTCTCTCTCTCTCTCTCGCTCTCTCTCTCTCTTTCTTCCCCCCTCTCTCTTTTCCTCTCTCTCTCTCTCTCTCTCTCTCTCTCTCTCTCTCTCTCTCTCTCTCTCTCTCTCTCTCTCTCTTCCCCCCTCTCTCTTTTCCTCTCTCTCTCTTTCTTCCCCCCTCTCTTCCTCTCACTCTTTTCCTCTCACTCTCTCTTCCTCTCTCTCTCTCTGTCTCTCTAAAGCTTAGCGAGGGTCTACTTCAGCAGAAAGTGTTGTTATCTCATGCTGCTCTTCATAGGCAACTGTACCATAACAAACAGCACAGGACGATGGGATGAAGGGGTCGGAAAACAATGGGCTCACTCCAAAGATGTTAATATTCTTGCAAAGAGGTTTAGACCCAAAACAGACACTTACTTTTGCAGCACTTAACCTTCTAAGACAGCTAGCTAACGTTTGCGATTTAACACAAACCAAACAGAATGTGTCAGCTTGTGTTCACGTTCACAAACTAGCCATTTCCCTTGTTGAACGTACTTCTGGTAAGTAGAAGTGTGCTGTCCAAAATATCTCTAGTCTCCGGGTTCTTTAAAGGAAGAGAGTGTTTACCTTCTGCCCTTTTTACCGAGTCACGTTGACCTCTTTCTTCCTGGGATCAATACCTATTACAATGAATGTCTCATTAAATAACATGGGGAACATATCTCAGGCAGAACCCAGGACACACTCTGGAAGTAATTCATTTAGCAGGAAGCTTTCTGAAAATGTTGCTTAGTAACCAGCCAACTGAGGCTGGTTCATTTAAAGCTTTTTAATGAACGTTAGCGATCATCTTTGCTAGTCGTCATAGCTTCTGTCATGTGGCTGGTATGATTGGGGTTTAGATTCCTTGCTAATTGACACAGTCAGTAATGGTGTCTTCACCTCCACATTGTGTAATTCCCTTAGGGTTGGCACTAATGGATTACTGATGATGATGATGATGATGATAATGACGGCGATGAAGACAATTGAGATGATGATTGTGAGGCTTCTTGAAACCCTTGCCAAAACCCCTTATTCAGGCCATACTTGGACCATTCCAAGTCCTTCTAAATCTAATGACATTGGGACAGAGCTTGTGATGTAACACCAGGTTTCTCCTTGTGATGGACAGAACCTGCACCCACCTTCCATCACCTCTGATCCCAGGATCAGGCCCTTTCCCCTGGGCTCGACCTCTAAAGGCCCCAAAGCCAAGCTGAGGCATGAAAGCAGCTTACTCTAGGCTTGGTGGTTGTCAAAGCTGGGGAAATGAATACAGTGTGGTTCCTGCTCCCTGTTAGCAGATAGAAAAAGAGAGGTTTAAAGACACACTCCTCTAAAACTCTGTTTCCACCCTCTATCAGCCATAAACAAAGACCAGAATGAAAACTTTGAACGTTGTATTTTACACATGAATCCATCACAGTGGTTGGAAACCGAGATTGAGGAGTGTGACTTTAGTTAACCCCTTAGGATCAGTGTTTGGAGTGACCAACAACACTGTGTTGATTCATGCTTCATCCAACTCTGTCTATCTGTGTGTAGGTGGAGGAGGTGGTGGATGTGGGGACGTTTGCTGAAGAGGACATCCACATCCCCAGCATCTACATCCACAGGATCATCAAGGGAGGCAGCTACGAGAAGAGGATAGAGGTGGGCCTCCAGACATCTCAGTGGATTCATACTGGGTTGCAGAATTCTCATTACTTTCTATGAATTATAGACTTCCTGTTATCTTTTGGACTAAGTTGATGTGCAATCAAGTCATCTCTACCCTGTTCTAGTACCATCAAACGAGTGGCAGTATTACTGTTTAAGAAGGATTGCAAAAGTTCCATTAACTTTCCCAAAATTCCCAGGTTTTTCCAGAAATCTCTGTTTGAAGATTCCCGAAACTAGGAGGGAATAAGCAGGAAATCTGGAATCCATCCAGGATTTCTGGAAAATCTGGGAATTTGGTGGAAAATTTGTTCTCCACCCACTGTGATCTATAATTCATCACTCCCAGACCTTTCATAGTCCAATATGGAAGTGTGGGTAATCAATTGGTACTAAGCCGCGATGACTGAATTGACTGTCTATCTCTCCACTCTCCAGAGGCGTACAGTGCAGAAGGCCCAAGCAGAGAAGCCAAAACCAAAGAAGGACTCTGACATCGTACGAGAGAGGATCATTCGCCGGGCAGCTCTGGAGTTTGAGGATGGGATGTATGGTATCCTTGAACAGGAAATGGGAGTTGACCAAACAAGTCATCATTGATATCTCACCAAAAAGTGGATTAATAGTAAAAGGGTTTACATTTACTTCTGTATTGGTGCTGCCCTATGTACATAGACATGGAATCACTGGTCATTTTAATAATGGAACACTAGTCACTTTGATAGTGTTTACATACTGCTTTACTCATTTCATATGTATATACTGTATTTTAGTCAATGCCACTCCGACATTGCTCGTCCTAATATTCATATATTTCTTAATTCAATTTTTTTACTTTTATATTTGTGTGTATTGTTGTGAATTGTTAAATACTACTGCACTGTTGGAGCTAGGAATACAAGCACTTCGCTACACCCGCAATAACATCTGCTAAATATGTGTATGTGACCAATACGATTTGATTTGAGATTGGGAAAGTTCATTATCTTTGACAAACCAGCCATATCAGTTAACCCAGGTTTTTACATCGGTAGTGCAGAATCAGATGAGATCAGGGTACTGTATGTCTTTCATGTATTTAGTGTGTGTTCTTTAACGTTAACCCCTGTCAGCTAACCTGGGCATTGGCATCCCCATGCTGGCCAGCAACTTCATCCAATCTGACATAACTGTCCACCTGCAAAGCGAGAACGGCATCCTGGGATTGGTAGGACGCTAATTTAAATCCCTCTCGCGGTTAAACCATACTAACATGGTTTGACAACAGGTGTTGGGACTGACGTTTGAAACGTGCCCGATTCTTAACCCAACATTGTGGAGATTGTGACCATCGGTCTTCTTTTTCCTCCATCCATTATTTCTATGCACAGCTGTGGGCTGTGTTAACAAAGACTGCAGCTCCACCAAGCCTTTCACATCAATTCTGTTGTCAGAGAAATTTCCGCAGAAATATGCCAATGCCTCATTTGTGAGAATGTTCCCCCAATTATGAATGTCAGGTTAAGAGATGTGATGTTAGAAACTCTCTTCCTCCCCTCCCCTCCTCCTCCTCCTTTTATAGTGCTGTGAAGAAACAAGGACTGTTCCTTTGTTGAAGGGAGAGGAAATATGTGTGTGTGTGTGGTTATGGTGCTTAGAGACCGGATGTGTGTCATTGTGTGATGAATGTGTGTGTTCTGTCTAGGGCCCCTACCCCACAGAAGACGAAGTGGATGCTGACCTCATTAACGCCGGTAAGTGATGTTGCCCCCACACACACACACACACACACACACACACGAAACAAAACAAACTGTCCCGTTTATGAGAGATGTTGACATTCCCCCTGTGTTTGTGCAGGTAAAGAAACAGTGACTGTGCTTCCAGGAGCTTCCTACTTCTCCAGTGACGAGTCGTTTGCCATGATCAGAGGGTAAGGACCGTATAACAGATTTATTGCTGTTTGAAGTCATTGAGACAGGGCTCTGTGTTTTTGTTTGTGTGTTATAGTCAAACTCTAGGTAGCTAGGTTAGGGCTGAATGATCGGGTAACTGTTTAGGGTGATCAGGAGAGAGAGTGTAGGGTCGAGGGGGCAGGAAGTTTGTGTGTGTGGGTGGGTGGGTGAGCGGGCGCATGTTGGGGTTGTCTCTAAAAGTAGTGGTTGTCTGACCAATATTGACAAGACGTGGATGCCATGAAGCATAATGACCCTTTGTGAGACACATGAAGTCCTATTGAATATGGAATCAGAGATTCACTGATCAGGATATTGACACTGAGAAAGAGACACTAGGATTAGCTTGGACAGTGCAGCTTCAAAAATCTCCCGTTTTCTGTCGAGACCTTGGGATGATATACACAACATGGCCAAAAGTAGGTGGACACGCCTTCAAATTAGTGGATTTGTCTATTTCAGCCACACCCGTTGCTGACAGGTATATAAAATTGGGCACACAGCCATACAATCTCCATAGACAAACATTGGCATCGTCATAGCATGCCACCGTTCCAAATTTCTGCCCTGCTAGAGTTGCCCCAGTCAACTGTTAGTGCTGTTATTGTGAAGTAGAAATGTCTAGGAGCAACCACGGCTCAGCCGCGAAGTGGTAGGCCGACTGCGAGCCAGACCTAATCGCCCAACATCAGTGCCCTGACCTCACTAATGCTCTGAATGGCTGAATGGAAGCAAGTCCCCGCAGCAATGTTCCAACATCTAGTGGAAAGCCTTCCCTGAAGAGTGGAGGCTGTTATAGCAGCAAAGGGGGACCAACTCCATATTAATGCCCATGATTTTGGAATGAGATGTCCACATACTTTTGGTCATTACATAAATAGATGAAGGCTGAGCTCAACAAAACTGCCATGAAACCATGAAATGCTGCGCAACAACCATGGCCAAGCCCTGATTTGTAAGCCTTGTATATTAACTGTTAGCTATTGTTGTCCATGCAACTCGGCAATAGCAATGGCGATAATTCACGGGTTGATATTGATTTCTGGAGCAGCTGAGACTTGGCCCACCCACCCTATAGAAGTAGATCTGTTTGTCCACCTGTGGAAATCCAATAAGATTCATAAATACAGAGGGCTAATGGCCAATGTGCCAGAGACCACACAAAGACATGGCTCATACACACACAGACACACATGCTGGTCATAGTGAGTCATTGCACTGCAGTGTCTATGCACTGATTTAACAGGGTATCTGGCTGTGTGTGCCCTTCCTTCCCACTGACTCACTAACACACACACACACACACACACACACAGAGAGAGAGACACGCATACACACTGTCCCTCTTAGATCTGAGAATGGTGCCACTGGTGTCAAAGTTGATCCGGTGAAGGTGACATAAACAGTTTTGGGTGGGTTTCGGCAGAGATTTCTGAAACGCATGACATTGGTCTGTCGTTGTGTGTGTAGCTCAGGTCTCTCGCTCCCTGTGGCACAATGTCTCCTTGTCTTGTCTTAGAGGTGAGGTGAAGGCGAGGGAACATGGCTATTCTAATAGGCTGCCACCTGTCTGATTACACCAGCTGTCCTATTACCAGAGTTACAAATTGAAACCATCGTTCTCCTCTCCCCTCCCACACAGAGTTAATTAGAATGTCTTCATAGTTTAATAGCACATGTTTAATCATGTGGAACAACCCAACATTATTCTCTCTATAACTCAGAACACAGTTGATGTTTCTTATGCCATCGACGAGGTATCAAACCCTCTTTCTGTCTCCATTGGCCACGTTTACCTTGTTGGTGATTGATTGACTGATGGACAGATTGGGTTAGTTAATTGATGTATAGATTGATTGATAAGGTGATTGTTTGTCTTCTCTCTGCAGTGGTCACATCAACCTGACGATGCTGGGAGCCATGCAGGTTTCTAAGATGGGAGACCTGGCCAACTGGATGATCCCGGTACAAACATCACCATAGTTACTATCAGTGTTTCCCCTAGCATGGCTTTAGCAGGATGGGCCCCGCTGCCTCTCTATGTTATCCCCGTCTACAAATTGTTATTCTGCCCTTGCTCCTTGGTCTGCCATTATGACCTGTATTATAATTTCTGACCTATGGGGAGCTGTAATGGAGTGAACGTGTGGTAGGTCAGTTATTACCTGAGGCTGTAGCTACTTCCAACCCCTCAGCCAACCAGATCAAGCAGCGGCATGAAGGCAGAGACTACAGAGGCTTAATGGAGGTTAGCCACTAGAATCACTGCTCCTAATACAGGGAAGCCTAGCAACACTACCCACAGAGCTACTGAAAGCTGGAGAGGCTGACAGCAGGAACATGCTCAACGCAAGTACTGTACGTCTAGTATTTATTTGTATTACGCTCAACGCAAATACTGTACGTCTAGTATTTATTTGTATTTATTAGGGATCCCCATTACTCTTCCTGGGGTCCAAACACACCAAAGCACCCACATTACATATACAGTTGAAGTCGGAAATTTACATACACTTAAGTTGGAGTCATTAACTCGTTTTTTCAACCACTCCACAAATTTCTTGTTAACTACTTACGGAGTGGTGGGGCGCTAGCACCCCACTCCCGACACTACCCGGTGAAATGCAAGGCGCCAAATTCAAACATTCATCAATATACAAGTGTTGCATAGTCATCAAAAGCCCTTGAACGCGCATCCTCTTCTGTTTACATCCGATGACCAGTTCGAAATTCTTCTTCTATTACCATCCAGAGCTACTATAACATCACCAAACACTGTCTAGAGACTGTTGACATCCAGTGGAAGCAATAGGTACTGCAATCTTACTCCCAGAAATGGCTGTTTTCAATAGGGAGGTGTTCAAAATGAGGCAATGTGTCAAAAACACTTTTTCCAGGACAGAAATTCCTCGGGTTTTCGCCTGCTATATCCGTTCTGTTATACCCACAGACATTATGTTAACACTTTTAGAAACTTCAGAGTGTTTCCTATCCAATAGTACTAATTATGTGCATATCCTATTTTCTGGGCCTGAGTGGGAAGCATTTTACTTTGGGCACGCCAGACTCTCCAAAACCGTCACCTCGGGAGCCGCTCCCTAAGAAGTTAACAAACTATAGTTTTGGCAAGTCTGTTAGGACATCTACTTTGTAATTGACACAAGTAATTTTTCCAACAATTGTTTACAGACAGATTACTTCACTTATAATTCACTGTATCACAATTCCAGTGGGTCAGAAGTTTACATACACTAAGTTGACTGTGCCTTTAAACAGTTTGGAAAATTACAGAAAATTATGTAATGGCTTTAGAAGCTTCTGATAGGCTAATTGACATCATTTGAGTCAATTGGAGGTGTACCTGTGGATGCATTTCAAGGCCTACCTTCAAACTCAGTGCCTCTTTGCTTGACATCATGGGAAAATCAAAAGAAATCAGCCAAGACCTCAGAAAAGAAATTGGGAGACCTCCACAAGTCTGGTTCATCCTTGGGAGCAATTTACGAACGCCTGAAGGTACCACGTTCATATGTACAAACATTAGTACGCAAGTATAAACACCATGGGACTGCACAGCCGTCATATCGCTCAGGAAGGAGACGCGTTCTGTCTCCTAGAGATGCACGTACTTTGGTGTGAAAAGTTCAAATCAATCCCAGAACAACAGCAAAGGACCTTGTGCAGATGCTGGGGGGAAACAGGTACAAAAGTATCTATATCCACAGTAAAACGAGTCCTATATCGACATAACCTGAAAGGCCGCCCAGCAAGGAAGAAGCCGCTGCTCCAAAACCGCCATGAAAAAGCCAGACTACGGTTTGCAACTGCACATGGGGACAAAGATCGTACTTTTTGGAGAAATGTCCTCTGGTCTGATAAAACAAAAATAGAACTGTTTGGCCATAATGACCATCGTTATGTTTGGAAGAAAAAGGGGGACGCTTGCAAGCCGAAGAACACCATCCCAACAGGGGATCACGGGGGTGGCAGCATCATGTTGTGGGAGTGCTTTGCTGCAGGAGGGACTGGTGCACTTCACAAAATAGATGGCATCATGAGGAAGGAAAATGATGTGGATATATTGAAGCAGAATTTCAAGATATCAGTCAGGAAGTTTAAGCTTGGTCGCAAATGGGTCTTCCAAATGGACAATGACCCTAAGCATACTTCCAAAGTTGTGGAAAAACGGCTTAAGGACATCAAAGTGGCCATCACAAAGCCCTGACCTCAATGCTATAGAACATTTGTGGGCAGAACTGGAAAAGCGTGTGCGAGCAAGGAGGCCTACAAACCTGACTCAGTTACACCAGCTCTGTCAGGAGGAATGGGACAAAATTCACCCAACTTATTGTGGGAAGCTTGTGGAAGGCTACCCGAAACATTTGACCCAAGTTAAACAATTTAAAGGCAATGCTACCAAATACTAATTTAGTGAATGTAAACTTCTGACCCACTGGGAATGTGATGAAATAAATAAATTATTCTCTCTATTATTATTCTGACATTTCACATTCTTAAAATAAAGTGGTGATCCTAACTGACCTAAGAAAGGGAATTTTTACTCTGATTAAGTGTCAGGAATTGTGAAACTGAGTTTAAATGTATTTGTCTAAGGTGTATGTAAACTTCTGACTTCAACTGTAAAACAAAAGGTAAAACAGTGAACTATGTTTGTACTGAATGAGCTAAAGATTAACAGTACATCATATAACATCCCTACACCACCACATATCCACATCACAAAATGTTCAATACCACCATGCAACAATATCACAATGTGTGCGTATGCATGTGTCTGTACCTTTTTGTTTGTGCCTCTTCACTTTCCCCGTTGTTCCATAAGGTGTATGTTTACCTGCTTTTTAAATCTGATTTTACTGCTTGCATCAGTTACCTGATGAGGAATAGAGTTACATGAAGTCATGTCTCTATGTAGTACTGTGTGCCTCTCATAGTCTGTTCTGGACTTGGGGACTGTGAAGAGACCTCTGGTGGCATGTCTTGTGGGGTATGCATGAGTGTCCAGCTCGGTACATTCAGCTTGTCAACACCTCTGACAAAAACAAGTAATGATGAAGTCAATTTCTCTTCCACTTTTAGCCAGGAGAGATTGACTTGCATGTCATTAATGTTAGCTCTCCGTGTACTTTTAAGGGCCAGCTGTGCTGCCCTGTTCTGAGCCAACTGCAATTTTTCCCAAGTCCCTCTTTGTGGCACCTGACCACACTACTGAACAGTAGTCTAGGTGTGACAAAACTAGGGCCTGTAGGACCTGCCTTGTTGAGTGTTGTTAAGAAGGCAGAGCAGCGCTTTATTATGGACAGACTTCTCCCCATCTTCGCTACTGTTGTATCAATATGTTTTGACCATGACCGTTTACAATCCAGGGTTACTCCAAGCAGTTTAGTCACCTCAACTTACTCAATTTCCACATTATTCATTACGAGACTAGCTGCAGCTCTTTGTTAAGTGTTGCAGTCATTTTAGTTGCTGTAGTAGCTGACGTGTATAGTGTTGAGTCATCCGCGTACATTGACACACTGGCCTTACATAGCCAGTGGCATGTCATTAGTAAAGATTGAAAAAAGCAAAAGGCCTAAACAGCTACCCTGGGGAATTCCTGATTCTACCTGGATTATGTTTGAGAGGCTTCCATTAAAGAACATCCTCTGTGTTCTGTTAGACAGGTAACTCTTTATCCACATTATACCAGGGGGTGTAAAGCCATAACATATACGTTTTTCCAGCAGCAGACTATGATTGATAATGTCAAAAGCGGCACTGAAGTTTAACAAGACAGCCCCAACAATAATTTCATCATCAATTTCTCTCAGCCAATCACCAGTCATTTGTGGAAGTGCTGTGCTTGTTGAGTGTCCTTCCCTATAAGCGTGCTGAAAGTATGTTGTCATTGTATCTGGTCAAACAGATTACTAAGGGTTGTTAACAGGCTGATTGGTCAGCTATTTGAGCCAGTAAAGGGGGCTTTACTATTTGGTATCGGAATGACTTTAGCTTCCCTGCAGGGCTAAGGGCACACACTTTCTAGCAGGCTTAAATTGAAGATGTGGCAAATAGGAGTGTTAAGTTCTCCTTATCTTTGCCAATGAAAAAGTAATTAAAGTAGTTGGCAATATCAGTGGGTTTTGTGATGAATGAGCCATCTCATTCAATGAATGATGGAGCCGAGTTGGCTTTTTTCCCAAAATTAATTTAAGGTGCTCCAAAGCTTTCATTCTTTATATCATTTATCTTTATTTCATAGTATAGTTGATTTTTATTTATTTTACTCACATGATTTCTTAATTTGCAGCACGTTTGACAATCAGTTGGGCTGCCAGACTTATTTTCCATACCTTTTGCCTGTTCCCGCTTAACCATAACATTTTTCAATACCTCATCAATCCAAGGAGATTTTACAGTTTTTACAGTCATTTTCTTAATGGTTGCGTGCTTATTAGTACCTGGGATAAGCAATTTCATAAATGTGTCAAGTGCAGCGTCTGGTTGCTCCTCATTACAGGCAGTTAACCCACTGTTCCTAGGCCGTCATTGAAAATAAGAATTTGTTCTTAACTGACTTGCCTAGTAAAATAAAGGTAAAAATTAAATATATATATTTTTTAATTACACACCACAGACCAGCAAATATTCTTTACATCAACATATGCATCACTACAAAACTTATTGTATGACCTCTTACACTATATTAGGCCCAGGCTCTGGAACTTTGGTTTTCCTAGATATGGCTATTATATTGTGATCACTACATGCTATGGATTTGGATACTGCTTTTAAGCAAATTTCTACAGCATTAGTAAAGATTTGATCAATACATGTTGATGATTTCATTCCTGTGCTGTTTGTAAATATACTGGTAGGTTGACTGACAACCTGAGCCAGGTTGCAGGCACAGTTAAAAAAAAAAATATTGAGTGGGCAGCTTGATGAGAGCCAAATATTTAAATCACCCAGAAAATATACTTCTCTGTTGATATCACATACATTATCAAGCATTACACACATATTATCCAGATACTGACTGTTAGCACTTGGTGGTCTATAGCAGCTTCCTACAAGAATGGGCTTTAGGTGAGGCAGATGAACCTGTAGCTTTATATTACTTCAACTGTATTTAACATTAGATCATCTCTAAGCTTTACAGGAATGTGGTTCTGTATATAGACCGCGAAACCGCCCCGGTTGGCATTTCTGTCTTTTCGGTAGATGTTATAACCATGTATCACTGTATCATCAAAGATATATCTAAGTGAGTTTCAGAGATAGTCAGAATATGAATGTCATCTGTTACAAGCAAGTTATTGACTTCATGGACCTTGCTTCTCAGGCTGCATATATTAATATGGGCTATTTTTAGCACTTTTCTGGGTTGATTGATTGTTTTTAATGCTTTACTGGGAAGCTTATCAGAAGTAGGATCAACAGATCTATTCAGGACAATTAGGGGGACGTAAATGAAGCTACTTACATTGTGTCTGCTAACGCCCCTAGGATCATGTACATTTGATGCAGCATTATGACAGCTCATTGTCACAATGGTAGGGATTAACTGAGTTGGTCTTGGGTCATAGATAAGTCATTGTTTCAAGGCAGACTTAAAATGCGTGGACAGAGTCCAGGAACCAAGATGATTTGGATGGACTCCGTCATTCATTCTATTTCGAGAAGGTGTCAAAGTTATCGATAAAAGTGACTCCAGCAGAGCTACAGTAATATTTTAGCCAGATGTGTAATGCCAGTAGTCCGCTGAATCTTTTAACAATTGAATTGGACCTGAAATGCTAAAATCAGTTATTTAAAATCCATTTTCAGATGTTCCGAGCTAGCCCTCCTGATGTCGTTTGACCCCGCATGGACTACGACTGTGTCAGCTCCTGGCATCTGTCATAGAACAGTTGGAAGCATCCTTGTGATGTCCTGTACTCGTGCTCCTGGGTAGCACAGGGTTTTTGCCTTGGGAACTGCGATGTTTCTCACCATAGAGCTGCTTATGAAGCACATTCGGCTGATGTTTATGTTCATCAAGTGTTGTATGTTCTGGTCTTAATAATAAGAGAGGAAAAGTGGATAGATGGACAGCCATACAGATAGCTGGGGACTGGCACTATGTAATTTGATAAGAACTAGGCAAAATACCAGATCTGGGTATAGAATGTTCAAATGACACATATTAAGCCTAGTCCTGGACTAAAAAGCACTTTCAATGCAAAATCCCTGTTGAACTAGGCATCACCTGTGTCCGGGAAACCGCCCCTAAGGCTGTGTTTACACAGGCAGACCAATTCTGATTTTTTTTTAAATAATTTGACTTTTGACCAATAAGCTCTGAAAAAGTTCTGATGTGAAAAGATCTGATTTGATTAGTCAAAAGACCAATTGGTGGGAAAAAAAAGATCAGAATTGGGCTGACTGTGTAAACGCAGCATATATCTATTAAACTGTTATAAATCTGATCTCTTAGCTTTCCATTAGATGTTTCTGTCTTTGGTAATTGATAATTAGCTGTTAGCCTACTTAATTTACTGTGTTATTTAACGAATGTCTTAATGCTGAGGACACACAAGGCACTGGATGAGCTTGCTCTGTAAGGACAGCGACCGTTCATTCGTCGGTCTTCCTGTCTGTCTGACAGTTACACAAAGGAGCTACATAAACCCATCTACCTCACCCCCATCTCGTTTCAATCTTCATTATGTGGAACTATGAGAGGAAGGAGAGGAGAATTAAATGTCCCCGCTGCGATTGGGAAAATTATTCAATATCTAAAGATGGGTGTAAAGCGTGAAATTGGAAATGATTTACGTAGGAGTCGCAAATGCAGCGTGCTGCTGCAGCGATTATGTCGATTATGGATGCTTTTAATAAGCGAAATGTAGATGAACATTTTTATGGTCCAGGGCTTTCAAATGCTCTTACAAGTGATGACTGTCAATCTCCTGCTCAGTCAGAGGCTGGCGGAACAACAACCCATGGAGAGCGACGACAGATCATCACGTTCTGAACCTTATTGTTTTTCAGTTTGTAGCTAGACATGTTTTTGCGCATATATTGATTAGACTCGTGTTCCTCGCTTGACTATTAGATTGGGATTGGGAGATGCTTGAATGTTGCATCATCAAATCAAATCAAATCTATTTATAAAGCCCCCCCTTACATCAGCTGATGTCACAGAGTGCTGTACAGAAACCCAGCCTAAAACCCCAAACAGCAAGCAATGCAGGTGTAACTGCATGCATTTGCCTATCTGAGCTGAAGAAGATAAATCAATAGTATATTGGTTACCAAGTGAAAAAACAATGTGAAGTTGGACGATATTTCCTCCTTTTGGAAATGGAGCCGGTTTACAGCCCACCAGAATAGAATAGAACAGCTTCTAAGTGTATGTAGTTTATGATTCATCTGTTGTTCCATTCTCTCTGCAAGTGTTCATCTGATGGGCCTTAATGTGAGGAATGAGGCTGGGGGAGTAGTGCATGTGTGTGTCTACAGCCAGGCTGCTCTACTGATTGCGAGTCGGTCCCAAGGTACTGTTTAACTCCCTGTGGCGCCTATGCTGCTCCATGCCTGCTCCCTCTGTCAACTCCCAGGGACATCCATATCCAAATCCACCCCTAGACCCTACACTAGGGCACTTCATGTAGATCAGAAATTGCCAATCCGGTCACATTGAAACCCTTTCCTAGTCACTTACTGATTCCCTCAGATCTGAGAGGCCTGGATAGGTATAAGGCAAAGACCGGTGTTGCTCATTCGTGTAGTACAATCAGGTGTAGACTATTGGTTCTGGGATAGTAACAAAAGCCTTCACACGCTGTATCTTTCCAGGACCTGAACTGGTGTTCTGTTTTACAAGTAGTTAACACCATATGGCTTATTACCCTACACAAATCCATCATTTGAGATCTGTAAGGACATGAATATTCTGACTGGAAGTCAGCCTTTGAGACGCTGAGCCTGTGGCCACTGTGGCTCAGACAGACGGCATTCTGGGATATTTATTGTCCTCCAGGGTCCCTGTGGTGCTGACAGACGCCTCTGTGCCTCCTACCATCCGCCTCACACTCACTCATGCTGTGTGCGTGTGTGTGTGTGCGTGTGTGTGTTTGTGTACTCTGCCTGGTGATCAATCATGCTGCTCAAGGTTACTCCCCCTTTTCAAGCTCAGTGTTGTGTGTGTGTGTGTGTCTCTGTGTGCCTCCTGCTGCCCCTTGCCTGCAAGTGTGTGCCTTCTGTCTTCTGCTCCCTCAGTCAGCTCAAGGTTATTGCTATAAAACATGGTGTGTGTGTGTGTGTGTCTCTGTGTGTACCAAATTGTCATGTTTTGCTCTTTCAAGTTTTTCATATTTGACTGTAGGAACTAGGGCATCAGGATGTGCATAGAAAGAGGGTCTTTGTATAGAGTAGACTACATACACACACACACACACTCCAAAAGAGGTTCTAGTCAGTAATCTTCCGTTTGTTGTTCCATGCAGTTCGCTGTGAGAGAAAACCAATCTGAAATGGGTGCATATGCATATATGCATTAGTATTTTAACATTCAAAATACCTCTAAAAATACAAAGCTCAAAAAGCACAGTGGGGAGAGATGTCAAATGACAGCTTTTCAGTTTCAAAGGCTGCTGTTTTTTTGTCATTATGTAGGTACAGAATGCATGGGGAGAGCGTTATCTGATGGCGGGGGGTGGAGACGAGACGAGTTAGGCGAAGACTAAAGTGGAATCACTTTTGTGTTTTTTGATCGATGGAAACCCTCCTCTCCTTGCTCTCACTATGAAAAAGATGACAACACATTCAATTTTTTTATGCTCCTTGTTCATAACAGAGCTATTGTCTCTTTGATGTGTTATAGCGGTGTCAGACATAACTTTGAAGGGTAGTCATGTTGTTTACCGCCATTATTTTTGGTTTACTGTTTACTACTTCGCTTTGATTCCTGACAAATACAAAAGCAGGTAGCCTACAGGGAACTACAAGTGGTGTGCTGTGCACTTCTGATGCTATTCTTATTCTTCAGGGGTGACTCCGATTGAGATTGGGAGCGATGAGCGCTACTTGTTATTCACACACACACCCTTGCCTCTTGAAACGATGGGGGAAATATAGTCAATTGTCTGACACCACTCTGCACATAGGGTGGTTGGCCCTCACCATTCAACTCCCAGTTATCCCAGTAGCCTTTTGGCTTTAACAGACCTCCAATCACGGACCACTTCAACAAGTTGTTATCCAATCACAAACCTCTTCAAATGTCTCGTCTGCCTACCTCTGAAGAGACCTTCTTCAGTGTACTTTTTATGGAAACTCCACCCAAAAACTATATTTTGGTATTTGTTTCATTAGTGCATTGTTGATATAGTCCCCAAAAAGTTTTTAAGATGCAATATATAACTTTCAAAATACAGAAATGCATGATACCGGCTGTTTTTCTGTATTTTGAAAGTGGGGGTCTACTTGGGGTGACTGGGTCCTTCCGAGAGACTGAAATGGGATGAGTGGAGGCACCACGCACACGTCAGAGATGTGTCTAATGCCCACCCAGTGACCTAATCCCCTAGATATAGCACCTTTCCATTCTCACCAATAACCACTACTACATCTTAGTAGGAATAATAATGATTCAACATCCTTTCCTTATTTATATATTTTTCCCCCCAATTTTGTGATATCCAATTGGTAGTTACAGTCTTGTCCCATCGCTGCAACTCCCGTATGGACTCGGGAGAGGCGAAGGTCAAGAGTCATGCGTCTTCCGAAACACAACCCTGCCAAACCGCACTGCTTCTTGACACACTCGCTTAACCCGGAAGCCAGTCGCACCAATGTGGCGGAGGAAACACCGTACAACTGGCGACCGAAGTCAGCGTGCAGGCGCCCAGCACGTCGCAAGGAATCGCTAAAGCGCAATGGGACAAGGACATCCCGGCCGGCCAAATCCTCCCCTAACCCGGACGACTCTGGGCCAATTGCGTGCCGCCTCATACGTCTCCCGGTCGCGGCCGGCTGCGACACAGCCTGGGATCGAACCTGGGTCTGTAGTGACGCCTCAATCACTGAGATGCAGTGCCTTAGACCGCTATACTACTCGGGAGGCTCTCGACATCCTTTCCTAATCTGTCCAGAACTCTTGTTCATTTTACAACGGGTTTACAAGTCGCAAAAATATTGTAGTATAATTTAGTCCTCCTACCTTCTCTCTCTCTCGAACCAAATACATCCCTCCCAGTTCTCACCCCTTTACACCATCCAAGCCAAGCTTATCCCCACTTCCCATCTTTACTCACCCTTGTCCCCCTAAGCCAAGCTTATCACTACCTCCCATCCTTACCCTCTCTTACCCACCCTTGCCAAATGTATCCCAATTTCTGTCTTTCCCACCTCCCTTCTTCATAGACACATGTACACCCCTTTTATACAGTGCATTTGGAAAGTATTCAGACCACTTTACTTTTTCCACATTTTATTATGTTACAGCCTTATTCTAAAATCGATTCAATTGTTTTTTTCCTCATCAATCTACACACAATAACCCATAATGGCGAAGCAAAAGCAGGTTTTTAGAAATGTTTGTAAATAAAACATAAAAAAAAAAAAATATGACATAAATATTCAGACCCTTTATGAAGTACTTTGTTTAAGCCCCTTTTGGCAGTGATTACAGCCTCAAGTCTTCTTGGGTATGACACTACAAGCTTGGCACACCTGAATTTGTGGAGTTTCTGTCAGGATGGGGTCGAGCTGCTGCACAGCTATTTTCAGGTTTCTCCAGAGATGTTCATTTCCGGGCTCTGGCTGAGCCACTCAAGGACATTGAGACTTGTCCCGAAGCCACTCCTGCGTTGTCTTGGCTGTGTGCTTAGGGTCGCTGTCCTGTTGGAAGGACCTTCGTTCTGAGTGCCCCGGAGCAGGTTTTCATCAAGAATCGCTCTGTTCATCTTTCCCTCGATCCTGACTAGTCTCTCAGTCCCTGCCTCTGAAAAACATCCCCACATCATGATGCTGCCACCACCATGCTTCACCGTATTTATTTAACCAGGTAGGCTAGTTGAGAACAAGTTCTCATTTACAACTGCGACCTGGCCAAGATAAAGCAAAGCAGTTCGACACATACAACAACACAGAGTTACACATGGAGTAAAACAAACATACAGTCAATAATACAGTAGGGAAAAAAGTATGCATACAGTGTGCAAATGAGGAAAGATAAGGGAGGTAGCAATAAATAGGCCATAGTGGCGAGGTAATTACAATATAGCAATTAAAACACTGGTGTGATAGATGTACAGAAGATGAATGTGCAAGTAGAGATACTGGGGTGCAAAGGAGCAAAATAAATAAATAAATACAGTATGGGGATGAGGTAGTTGGGTGGTCTATTTACAGATGGGCTATGTACAGGTGCAGTGATCTGTGAGCTGCTCTGACAGCTGGTGCTTAAAGTTAGTGAGGGAGATATGAGTCTCCAGCTTCAGTGATTTTTGTAGTTCGTTCCAGTCATTGGCAGCAGAGAACTGGAAGGAAAGGCGGCCAAAGGAGGAATTGGCTTTGGGGGTGACCATTGAAATGTACCTGCTGGAGCTCGTGCTGTGGGTGGGTGCTGCTATGGTGACCAGTGAGCTGAGATAAGGCGGGGCTTTACCTAGCAAAGACTTGTAGATGACCTGGAGCCAGTGGGTTTGGCGACGAGTATGAAGCGAGGGCCAGCCAACGAGAGCGTATAGGTTGCAGTGGTGGGTAGTATATGGAGCTTTGGTGACAAAACTGATCCAATTTGTTGAGTAGAGTGTTGGAGGCTATTTTGTAAATGACATCGAGGATCGGTAGGATAGTCAGTTTTTACGAGCGTATGTTTGGCAGCAGGAGTGAAGAATGCTTTGTTGCGAAATAGGAAGCCGATTCTAGATTTAATTTTGGATTGGAGATGCTTAATGTGAGTCTGGAAGGAGAGTTTACAGTCTGACCAGACTCCTAGGTATTTGTAGTTGTCCATGTATTCTAAGTCAGAACCGTCCAGAGTAGTGATGCTGGACGGGCGGGCAAGTGCGGGGCAGCGATCGGTTGAAGAGCATGCATTTAGTTTTACTTGCATTTAAGAGCAGTTGGAGGCCACGGAAGGAGAGTTGTATGGCATTGAAGCTCGTCTTGAGGTTAGTTAACACAGTGTCCAAAGAAGGGATGGTGCCAGGTTTCTTCCAGACGTGAACGCTTGGCATTCAGGCTAAAGAGTTCAATCTTGGTTTCTTCAGACCAGACAATTGTGTTTCTCATGGTCTGAGAGTATTTAGGTGCCTTTTGGCAAGCTCCAAGCGGGCTGTCATGTGCCTTTTACTGAGGAGTGGCTTCCGTCTGGCCACTCTACCATAAAGGCCTGATTGGTGGAGTGCAGTAGAGATGGTTGTCCTTCTGGAAGGTTCTCCCATCTCCAAAAAGAACTCTAGAGCTCTGTCAGAGTGACCATCGAGGTCCTGGTCACCGCCCTGACCAAGGCCCTTCCCCGCCGATTGCACAGATTGGCCCGGCGGCCAGTTCTAGGATGAGTCTTGGTAGTTCCAAACTTTTTCCATTTAAGAATGGTGGAGGCCACTGTGTTCTTGGGGACCTTCAATGCTGCAGACATGTTTTGGTACCCTTCCCCAGATCTGTGCCTGGACACAATCTTGTCTCGGAGCTCTATGGACAATTCCTTCCCGTAATGATTTGGTTTTTGCTCTGACATGCACTGTCAACTGTGGGACCTTATATAGACAGGCGTGTGCCTTTCCAAATCATGTTATGTCAATTGAATTTACCACAGGTGGACTCCAATAAAGTTGTAGAAACATCTCAAGGATGATCAATGGAAACAGGATGCACCTGAGCTCAATTTCGAGTCTCATAGCAAATGGTCTGAATACTTATGTAAATAAGGTATTTCTGTTTTTTTTTTTTTTTTTTAATACATTTGCAACATTTTCTCAAAACCAGTTTTCGCTTTGTCATTTATGGGGTATTGTGTGTAGATTGCTGAGCATTTTTTATTTTTTTTACCCATTTTAGAATAAGGCTTTAATATAACACAATGTGGAATAGTCGAAGGGTCTAAATACTTTCTGAAGGTACTGTATAACTTACCTCTCACTCTCTCCCGGTTGCTTGGAGATAAATTGAACTATCGATTTTAAAGGCTTATTTTAAACTATGTTTGGCTTCTACATATAATCACAGTTTTGATGGTACAAAACGAAGGTACGCACATGCGCCTCTTTTCATGATCGGCTAAAAGCAGAAGGTGGCCGCGGTGTGTTCTAGGTCATCTGCTGGGCATTGACAAAGGGTGGCGATTACAACATGTAGAATCAACGGGAAATTAACAGAAAATGGCTTCGGATGTTCTGAGGCGATAGGGCGGCCACCTGCTGTTTTTAACTGTTCGTCGTCAAAGTGTATTTTGTCCTTTACTACTACCTCACTTAAGTTAACATTGGACAAGTAAGCATTGTCTGAACCAAACGGTTCATATGGGCAGAAGCCTATTTCCAGCTTCTGTAGCGTGATGTCCTTGATGTACTAGTACAGCCCCCCTGTCGCCGGGCCTGACCTCTAATCCATCTCCTTAATGCCGCGTGCCAAGCAGAGAGGCATGTCCCATTTTTTTAACTTTGGTACTCTAACCTTCCAATCTCAGGGCATTTACGCCCTAATTTACCACTTTGCATTCTCATGAAAAACACTTTACAATGGCAATGATTTGTACTGTATAGTATGTTTCTCTGCACATAGATTTTTTTCAAAGAGTTGAACGTTAACTCAAATGTAGGAGTCGCAGGACTGCTATGAGCAATCATCAGTCAATCAATGTCAAAGCAATCACTGCTTTTTTCAGTCAGTATGTGTTTGTGGTGTTTCTCAGAACACTCTAAACGAGCTTATTGTCCAATCCAGTTGCACAAGGCTGGCTTTTGGGACACACAAGGCTTTGTCTTCATGTCTACCTGTCCAATACTCTGTATGCTTGTCATTGGTTGTCTAGGAAACCGAGGCCTTTGCTTTTCTGTCGCTATGTTATTAAACAGAGAGTGGCATTTCTAGTAGACTAAAAATATTGCCGAGTTGTGAACGAAGGAGAGAGCATGTAAAGAAGGGAGAATAAGAGCAAGAAAGAGAGAGACAATTGTTAAGTAGAAACCGGTGGAAGTGAAGGCGTAATTCCTTTGGCGTTTGGTGGCTGGCAGGAAAAGTGAGGGCAACACAATAAACTGAACAGGGGGAAACATATTTGACGGGTTGTCATGGTGACGCCACAGGTTGAACTACACCAGAGATACTTTTGAGGAGATGGGAAACTCCATTGGAATCAGATTAAAGGGGAACTGCACCTGCTGATTTGGCCTCGTTTTTTGGCTTGCGCCTCAAAAAATGCTGACGGCCATGACAGAAGCCAAACGCGAGTTGGGTTGGGGGTGTGGTTTGATGTTGGTGTTTCTTGGGAGTGGCCTTGCCACCAACAAGACACCCATTTGTCAGAACCTTGCCCGTAGCTGTTTTCCGCCACTCAATCACAACAAACAAACCTCCTGCAGGTTGAGTTCAATAACTACAGGAGGAAGCTTTGAATATGTCAGTAGCCTACAGAGTAATAGGAGAAGAATGCAATTGCTGAATTTATGTAGATATTCTAAACAAATTGTTTTAATAACTTTCAAATGTAATAACAGGTCCGTGTAGAATAAACAACCCTTTTACATAATACCATAAAATCAGTGTTCTGCTAATATAACAATATGTACAATTTACTTTTCATTGTCGTTGCCAGCAGATACAGATACTTTGCCAATCCGCATTTTATCTGGTGGTAATGGGGTTACCTTGGCAAACACGTCAGAACATGTTTGAACATGGAGCTTGGAAAAAGGGGGTGTGATTTGTTGACATAATTGTAATCCAAGCCCAACCTTAATTTACTCATTGTGACGCACTGAGGATCCAAACTCTATTTTGGACAAGACTGACTTGATGACCAAAATGATCCTATTTACACTTTATAGTCAATTTTGACACTAGAGTAAATGTTTCTGACTCATATCGATGCCACGTTTTCGAAGGGATTAGTTGCTATTTAGGAGCAGTCGCTCTTTAACACCCATTGTGTACGTTGCCCATGCGTTGTCAATGTATTTCACAGTGCATTCTGGGCGATTATGAGACAAGGAGACTATAGGAGAATCTTAATTTCATACTGCTTGCATCGTCTCTCTCCTCGCCTCCTACTCAAAACCCATTGGAGGAGAAGGTCATAGGGACCTCTGACTTTCTCATCCAATGGGTTTTGAGAAGGAGGTGAGGAGAGAGGACGCGAGGAGTATGGAATTGAGATATTCCCCAGGACAAGGAGACTCTTTCAAGGAGTATATGAGAGTCAATTGGGTGCTAGCTCAAAAACCCAGCATTAGCATGAAATACAAGAAGTACAACATTACAAATATTTTCTGAGCTAATTAACTTGTTCTCTGTGATAACGTATAGCTTTGGAATCGTGACATTACGTACTTTTGAGGGAAATAGGCAGGTTTTTCGACTCATAACCTGACTTTTAGAAGGGATTGTTTGACTATTAGCCTAGCAACCGTGTGACGTAGCATGACAACGTGAATGTGATTGGTTGACAGTCTGCTGGGTGGAGCGTTACACGTTCCTCTAGTCATTGGCCACACTACAGCTGAAGTAGCCAATTTAGAACTGTTTTCAGTCATCCAGAAGGGGCCTTGTCTTTCCTGTGACATTACATACTTTCGAGGAAATAGGCAGGTTTCTCAACTCAACTCAACCCTGACTTTTAGAAGGGATTGCGTGACTATCCAAATCAAATTTTATTAGTCACATGCGCCGAATACAACAGGTGTAGACCTTACAGTGAAATGCTTACTTACGAGCCCCTAACCAACAATGCAGTTTACAAAAATATATGGATAAGAATAAGAAATAGAAGTAACAAGTAATTAAAGAGCAGCAGTAAAATAACAATAGCGAGACTTTATACAGGGGGGTACCGGTACACAGTCAATGTGCGGGGGCACCAGTTAGTTAAGGGAATATGTACATGTAGATAGAGTTATTAAAGTGACTATGCATAGATGATAACAACAGAGAGTAGCAGCAGTGTAAAAGAGGGGGTCAATGCAAATAGTCTGGGTAGCCATTTGATTAGGTGTTTAAGAGTCTTATGGCTTGGGGGTAGAAGCTGTTTAGAAGCCTCTTGGACCTACACTTGGCGCTCCGGTACCGCCTGCCATGTGGTAACAGAGAGAACAGTCTATGACTAGCGTGGCTGGAGTCTTTGACAATTTTTAGGGCCTTCCTATTAGCTTAGCAACTGTGTGATGCAGCATGACAACATGAATGTGATTGGTTAACAGTCTGTTAACAGTGTTGTATGTTCCTCCATTCATTGGCCACACTACAGCTGAAGTAGCCCATTTAGAACTGTTTTCATTCAACTAGAAGGGGCCTTGTCTACTGTAAGTGTCTGAGTAAGTAGAGACAATAGCATTGCCTTTGCTCCACTTCAACTTGACGTTATGGAGACCCGTACACTTACAAGTGCTCTCTTACAGTCTAGTCCTGATAAATGCAACAGTTTAAACTGGAGCATGTAGCTACCAAGACCAAACTCTGAGTGGTTGTTTTGGACTGGGTCCGTTGAGTTTGGGGGGGTACCCCCAAAAAATGAATTGTCAGAAAATAAAAAGTGACATCATTTGAATCTTACTGCTGGCAATGTCATAAGAATCTCTATGGTCATATTCATAGAGTATTCGATGTAGGTCAAGTCACCAAAAAGTGCAAACATTTATGAGGCATGGAAAGGGTGCACCCTTATAGTCATTGTAAAGGAATGCATTTCCTTGTATGCATCCTCCACATGCGCTGTTGATCTAGCTCATCATTTACAATAGGAAACGTGAATGGGAAAGTTTTGAAATACCCTATTTTTGTCCTGATTGCTAAGTTCATTTTAAGATGTCAGGCTTGAAAATCCATTCAGCCATTTTGGCACAGTGACTCACTACCCAAACCAGATGCAAATGGCCAAGAGATGTCATGTGATCTCCTACTGCTGTCTAGTGCAGTGTTTCCCAACCCAGACAGGCACGTTGTACAATCCCTGCACGTTTAAAATGGCTGTGTTCCTATGGGAATTTGTGCATGTTTACAGCGCCACCATTAGGTAAGAGATCTGGGGTGGGGTGGGGGGGGTACAATCGTTTTGGAACATTAATTGGTGACATTCTATTTCAAACCTAGACTTTCAAATCTCTGATCCCCTTACGAAGAGGAAACAAACATAAAAACTGTACTTTTCAGGAATTTTTGGCCTGCTGTATTCCGACACCTTTATCAGAATCCCACTGTTCTTACCTTTTTTTGTTGTTGTAATTTTTACCCCCTTTTTCTCCCCAATTTCGTGATTACGATCTTGTCTCATTGCTGCAACTCCCCAACGAGCTCGGGAGAGGCGAAGGTCGAGTTAAGCGTCATCCGAAACATGACCCGCCAAGCCGCACTTCTTAACACCTGCTCGCTCAACCCGGAAGTTAGCTGGACCAATGTGTCATAGGAAACACCATTCAACTGACGACCAATGTCAGTCTGCAGGCAAAATTTACTTTATGAGGGTATTATACAATATTATGCGTTGTTTAAAAGAGTTTGATGTTAACAATAATTGTAATGAATCTGCAAAACTGTATTGCACTCAAATGAATCTCTGTTAACCCAGAAGTAAAATCTTGCGTAATTTGGTCAGCTGCGTGATTAATTTCTATGTTCATACGTGTTCGAAATTTTGAGTTCCGGCAATTTCTTTGCATTATATGATGCAAAATGCATCATACCGGCTGTATTTTGAAAGGTATATATCTTGAAAACTTAATTGCTGTCTTGAAAAATATTTTGGAATAATAAAGCAAATTGTCCTTAATGTCATGTACAATCAGGGTAGCCTATTGGTTAGAGTGTTGGACTAGTAACCGATAGGTTGCAATCCCCGAGCTGACAAGGTACAAATCTGTCGTTCTGCCCCTGAACAGGCAGTTAACCCACTGTTCCTAGGCGTCATTGAAAATAAGAATTTGTTCTTAACTGACTTGCCTAGTTAACTACTTAGGGAGCAGTGGGGCCCCACTCCCGACACTACCCGGTGAAATGTAAGGTGCCAAATTCAAAATCCAAAAGTTGAATTATTAAACATTCATCAATATACAAGTGTTGCATAGTCATCAAAAACTCTGCTTCTTGGCAATATCACAGCGTTGTCAGATTTCAAAAAGGCTTTACGGCGAAAGCACAACATTTGATTGTTTGAGGATAGCACCTCTAATATTTCATCATTAGCATAAATTCATTAACCAGCGCGGTTCACACAAAACCCATTTCACAGCGAAAACAAATCCCTTACCTTTCGAAGAACTTCCCAAGTGTCCAACGAAGACATCCAATGGTTCTTTTGTTAGAAAAAGTCATTTATTATATCCATAAATCTCTGTTTGGTTGGCGCGTTATGTTCAGAAAATCCAACGTCGAATCGCCCATTGAAACGTGAAGAGAACGCGTTCAAATATACCTATAAACTTTTCCTAAACAAATCAAAGACCAGTTATAATGCATCCTTAGCTATCCTTTTATGAATATTGGCGATAATATTTCACTCGGATGGTCACCTAAACGTTATATAAGTAAAATAAAGTGGGGCGCGCATCCAGTCTCGCGCCCGAGAAATCTTGTTGACATCTGAGCTCCCCTGACCATTTCCTGTTTCTATCCGTTTTGCTTACTCCAATCACTCTGTCTTTGTATATAGACTGCTGACATCTAGTGGAAGCCATAGGTACTGCAATCTCGGAGCTGGATTGCCTTGAAGTCAATGGGGAGACTCTCAAACAGAGCAAAGGTCACAAAAAACTGCAATTCCGGATGGATTTTCCTCTGGTTTTCGCCTGCTATATCAGTTCTGTTATACTCACATACATTATTTTTAACACTCTTAGAAACTTCAGAGTGTTTCCTATCCATTAGTACTAATTATGTGCATATCCTATTTTCTGGGCCTGAGTGGCAGGCATTTTACTTTGGGCACGCCAGACTCTCCAAAACCGTCATCTATGCAGCTGCTCCCTAAGAAGTTAAATAAAGGTAAAAAAATAAAAAGTTATTTAAAAAAAAATAGCAGCACGTTTGCCCGTGGTGTGTTCTAGGTCACCTGCTGGGCATTGACAAAGGATGGCGGTACAACGTAGAATGGTCGGGAAATGAACAGTAAATGGCTTCCGATATTCTGGTCAGGAGCGATAGGGTGGCCACCTGCTGCTTTTAACCAAAGTGTATTTTGTCCATTACGACTACCTCAAGTAAACATTGGACAAGTAAGTCTTGTCTGAACAAAACGGTCCATATGGGCAGATACTTATCTCCTGTTTCTTTAGAGGGAGGCACCTTGATGTACCTGTACAGCCCCCCTTTCTCAGGGCCTTACTCTTTTAACCCCTAAGTAAAATTGTGAGTAATTTGGTCAGCTGCGTGATTAACGTCTGTTTCATACGAGTTCCGGCAAAAATGTAGAGTCCATATGGGCACACGCGCAAAGCGTTCGAGGTGAAGCAGTTTAAGTACCGCCTTCACCCAATCTGATATGTCCAAATAACCAGTTACAGTTTAAGTCGGAGGTTGACATACACTTAGGTTGGAATCATTAAAACTCGTTTTTCAACCACTCCACAAATTTCTTGTTAACAAACTATAGTTTTGGAAAGTCGGTTAGGACATCTACTTTGTGCATGACAGAAGTAATTATTCCAACAATTGTTTACAGACAGATTATTTCACTTATAATTCACCGTATCACAATTCCAGTGGGTAAGAAGTTTACATACATTAAGTTGACTGTGCCTTTAAACAACTTGGAAAATTCCAGAAAATGAGCTTTAGAAGCTTCTGATAGGCAAATGTACATCATTTGAGTCAATTGGAGGTGTACCTGTGGATGTATTTCAAGGCCTGCCTTCAAACTCGGTGCCTCTTTGCTTGACATCATGGGAAAGTCTTAAAGAAATCAGCCAAAACATCAGAAAAAGAATTGTAGACCTCTACAAGTTTGGTTCATCCTTGGGACCAATTTCCAAACGCCTGAAGGTACCATGTTCATCTGTACAAACAATAGTACGCAAGTATAAAAACCATGGGACCAAGCAGCCGTCATACCGCTCAGGAAGGAGACGCGTTCTGTCTCCTAGAGATGAACATACTTTGGTGCGGAAAGTGCTAATCAATCCCAGAACAACAGCAAAGGACTGTGTGAAGATGCTGTAGGAAACTGGTACAAAGTATGTTTATCCATAGTAAAACGAGTCCTATATTGACATAACCTGAAAGGCCGCTCAGCAAGGAAGAAGCCACTGCACCAAAACCGCCATTAAAAAAAGCCAGACTACTGTTTGCAACTGCACATGGGGACAAAGATCGTACTTTTTGGAGAAATATCCTCTTGTCTGATGAATGAAAAATTTAACTGTTTGGCCATAATGACCATTGTCATGTTTGGAGGAAAAAGTGGGAGGCTTGCAAGCCAAAGAACACCATCCAAACCGTGAAGCACAGAGGTGGCAGCATCATGTTGTGGGGGTGCTTTGCTGCAGGAGGGACTGGTGTACTTCACAAAATAGATGGGATCATGACGAAGGACAATTATGTGGATATATTGAAGCAACATCTCAAGACATCAGTCAGGAAGTTAAGGCTTGGTCGCAAATGGGTCTTCCAAATGGACATTGACCCCAAGCATACTTCCAAAGTTGTGGCAAAATGGCTTAAGGACAACAAAGTCAAGGTATTGGAGTGGCTATCACAAAGCCCTGACCTTAATCTTATAGAAAATGTGTGGGCAGAACTGAAAAAGTGTGTGCGAGCAAGGAGGCTCACCTGACTCCGTTACACCAGCTCTGTCAGGAGGAATGGGCCAAAATTCACCCAACTTATTGTGGAAGGCTTCCTGAAACGTTTGACCCAAGTTAAACAATTTAAAGGCAATGCTGC
This sequence comes from Brachymystax lenok tsinlingensis, assembly GCA_030435695.1. Lineage (NCBI taxonomy): Eukaryota > Metazoa > Chordata > Actinopteri > Salmoniformes > Salmonidae > Brachymystax > Brachymystax lenok. Next base: position 51,269,445 of record CM059819.1, on the reverse strand, counting down.
CAAATACTAATTGAGTGTATGTACACTTCTGACACACTGGGAATGTGATGAAAGAAATAATTCTCTCTACTATTATTCTGACATTTCACATTCTTAAAATAAAGTGGTGATGCTAACTGACCTAAGACAGGGTATTTTTACTCTGATTAAATGTCAGGAATTGTGAAACTGAGTTTAAATGTATGTAAACTTCCGTCTTCAACTGTACGTGAACCCAATTTTTTTTTGTACTAATGCAGCTCAGATCTCACGCATCCCATTCAGTTCAGGCAGACACTCTCAGTGTACACGCAGAATTACTCTGAATATGCACTTATCTGAAAGGCATTCACCAGCAGTTCAGAGTAGGTACATGCCTTTAGAGGTAGTTTGACCGCCCTGACCTGGCCACACAAGACTGAACCAATGGAACTTGAAGGCTGCCTCTCCCCCTTGAGTATCCCTATTTGTATGACAGGTGGAAATATGGTGATATGATGACATCAACAACATCTTTAAGGCAATTTGAGGGAGTATGCTAATTTGATTTATTTGTTAGCTGTAAGTGTATGATCTGATTCCAGCAAGGCTTCATTTCAAAGTGTAGAATGAGCAAGGCAGGGCCCAAAATGGATGTTTCTGTCGGAAAAGGATAATGATCATTTTCTCATTAAAAGATGTGATATTAAAAGAGTGTGATTATAATGACTTCAAACGTGGAGGGAACTTGGTTTACGGTGCAACTGTCATATTAGTAATAGATTACAATCGCTATAGAATTATGCATTCCCTTACATCTTCATGTAGATTTGCCTCTAATGCTTGAACGAACAAATAAAATAACGAACTGGGCCAATGCTAAAGCCTGTCAAAAAGTTGGTCTGTTGGTTCTGATAGTGTGGCACTCTGAGGGCCATGTTGCAGCCCTGGCTCTGGAAGCACCATGGGGGTTAAATGTACATGTACACGTTCCCATAACCGAGCACCTATGTTGCGGGTTCAGTAAGTCAGGCTTCCAGCACGTGAATAGAACCAATCAGAGCAAGGAGGAAATTAATAACCTGAGAGTTGGGTCTGAGCCGCAGGGTTAATGTCCTCTAAGCCGTGTTAATTAAATTACTCCTGCTCTTTGGCGACGTTTGGCAGTGGATTAATTATATTTTGTTAATGCTGCACAATAACATTGGCTGATTAGACAGGCAGACATGATGAAAGCACCAGAGGGCTGGGTGGCAGGTAGCCTAGCGGTTAGTGTTGGGACAGTAACCGAAAAGTTGCTTGTTGAATCACTGAGCCGACAAGGTGGAGAAATCTGCCGTTCTGCCTTGCAGAGCAATGCAGTTAACCTTCACAACAACATCTCCCCGGGTGCTGATGACGTGGACGTCGATTAAGGCAGCCCCCTTGCCGCACCTCTCTGATTGAGGGGTTGGGTTAAATGCGGAATACACATTTCGGTAGATGCATTCAACCGATATCCCCTTTCTCATTACACTTACAAGTTGTCCAGTCACAGTTTGAGTTTGTGTACCAACCGCCTTAATACACAAGCTCAAAAACTAAACTACTAGAAAAAAAATCTAAACCTCTTACCGTGCTGAAGATAAACAATTACACCAAGTAATACCAGAAACACAAGATAGACACAAGGAAATTAGTGATGATATCGATTAATTTAATGTACCCCTCTTACCTCAAGTAGTCTGCAGTAAGTAATATTGTTTAAGACACCTGTATTGTATTTAGCAACTGTTTGTGTGAAATAACACCATTCTGGTGGAGAGGGGTGAAGAAAAGCTCTACGTGCTGTTTCCAATTGCTGTTGAATGAATATCGATAAAAGAGCAATGGAGTAATTCACGTGAGAGGACTGGACTACTTACCTCGATCGGCCTGAGGTGGTCAGGTTTACTGTTGCCTAGCAATGGCGCTCTCTCGGGCTAGAAACGAAACAAAATCAACCTAATTGGTGGGCTTACAAATTTTTATTAAATATGTGATATTACATTACAATTTAAGGTTGAAAGCTATCTCTTACTCTTTCTTTTTAACTTTCTCTCTCTCTCCCTCTCTATCGTTCTTTGACTATATATTTAAACCAAGGAGACACAAAGGTTCTGTTTTTCCCTCCAGATCAACCTGCACATGGATCAAAGTGTTTTCAGATAATCACATCCTAAGCTTATTGATCTATTTTTTTCAAAATGTTTTATTTAACCTTTATTTAACTAGGCAAGTCAGTTAAGAACAAATTCTTATTTGCAATGATGGCCTAGCAAAAGGCCTCCTGTGGGGACGGGCTCTGGGATTAAAAATAAAAATGTAAATATAGGACAAAACACACATCACGACAAGAGAGACACCACAAAACTACATAAAGAGAGACCTAAGAAGACAACAGCATGGTAGCAACATGACAACAACATGGTAGCAACACAACATGGCAGCAGCACAACATGGTAGCAGCACAAAACATGGTACAAACATTATTGGGCACAGACAACATCACAAAGTGCAAGAAGGTAGAGACAACAATACATCACGCGAAACAGCCACAGCTGTCAGTAAGAGTGTCCGTGATTGAGTCTTTGAATGAAGAGATTGAGATAAAACTGTCCAGTTTTAGTGTTTGTTGCAGCTCTTCCAGTCGCTAGTGGCAGCAAACTGAAAAGAGGAGGGATCCAAGGATGTGTGTGCTTTGGAGACCTTTAACAAAATGTGACTGGCAGAACAGGTGTTGTAAGTGGAGGATGAGGGCTGCAGTAGATCTCTCAGATAGGGGGGAGTGAGGCCTAAGAGGGTTTTATAAATAAGCATCAACCAGTGGGTGTTGCGACGGGTATACAGAGATGACCAGTTTACAGAGGAGTATAGAGTGCAGTGATGTGTCCTATAAGGAGCATTGGTGGCAAATCTGATGGCCGAATGGTAAAGAACATCTAGCCACTCGAGAGCACCCTTACCTGCCGATCTATAAATGATGTCTCCGTAATCTAGCATGGGTAGGATGGTCATCTGAATCAGGGTCGGTTTGGCAGCTGGGGTGAAAGAGGAGAAATTACGATCGAGGAAACCAAGTCTAGATTTAACCTTAGCCTGCAGCTTTGAAATGTGCAGAGAGAAGGACAGTGTACCATCTATTCATACTCTGAAGTACTTGTATGAAGTGACTACCTCAAGCTCTAAACCCTCAGAGGAACTAATCACACCTGTGGGGAGAGGGGCATTCTTCTTACCAAACCACATGAACTTTGTTTTGGAGGTGTTCAGAACAAGGTTAAGGGCAGAGAAAGCTTGTTGGACACTAAAAGCTTTGTTGTAGAGCGTTTAACACATGTTCTGAGGTAGAGAAACTGCAATCTATCCCTATTCTCCTCAATCAACCGCTCTATGGTGCTGTTGTTGCCCATGTTAATATTAAAAATTGTAAATTAATATTTTGGTTAATGTGCTACCATCAATAACTCATCTGTTTGTTATAGTCTCATGTAATATTAAATGTTGCTGAAAATCAGGCTGTCATTGTTACTTTCAGTATGTTTCGCCTTTGCACTCAGGCACTTTACGAGGCAGCCTAGTAATGGAACAACATGGCCGATCGTCGTGCCACTAGGACCCCTCCCTTTCACTAACTGCAGACCAAAAGGGGGATATGGTCCATTAGCAGGTGTCTACACCAGCAAACGCTGCTGTAAATCTGTCCCTGCCTCTCTCAGGTCACAGCCCGTTATCTCCCAGGGCTGGTGATACGCACCCACCCACACACACACACACGATTTAGGCTCTTTGAGGGAAAGATGATTAACAACTTGTGGCGATAGGAGAAAGGGCACGGTGTCCTTTCAGAGTGACTTCCCAGTGTCAACCTCACAAAACGGAAGATTCCATTTTGTGCATTTGCCGACTTATCTTTTTGCCCTCTAAGATTTATTCTCCGTTTTATGTAGTCAGTCATCATCTGTCTCCTCTGTTTTATCCTGGTGCTTTGTACCAGTGAGAGAAAGATAGAAGGTTGGGAGAAACGGGAGTATGGCTATTAAAAAGGTGTTCTACCATAGAAGTGTTAACCTAGTCCTGAACGACTGCAGTGTTTGTTAGGCACAATTCATTGTTAAAACCTTCGTAAGGAGCATTGTTAAATCCCCAAAACCATTGTTTCCCAAAACCATTGTTATTAACGTTGCACTTGAAAACGCTTGTAATCTAACGCCTGCATCAGACCACTCGTAGAACAGCTAATTATTTTTTGCCCTGCCGTGTCATTTTATACACAGATCTCCGCTAAATATAGAATCACATGGTTTATTCCTCTTTTTGACCGCCGATAAATCCAGAACAAAATTGACTACAAATACAAAGTTACCGATGTCTTTGCAGTTGATACATATAAGTGATGTATAAAAATATGCTTCAAATTAAAATCGATATGACTGCAGTAAAATATCAACAGTAGGGCTATAGGCCTATTTCAATCATATTAAAATACATTTCATATTCAATCAATTGAGTTATAATTTGCTACTGTCTGTAATTTGGCTCAATATATTTTTTATGATGTGTACGTAGCCTAACACGTGCGCAATGATGTGCCAAATTGGTGTTTTAGTGCATTTTTATTGGGTAAGCATTAGAATAAACCACGTCAATATTTGCAGCCGTAGGTGATAATATCTCACTAGGAACTGATCCGTCATCAGTGTTGTGGAATATTTCTAATGTTAAGGAAAGATTTGAATGGATATGAGAGCAGCACTCCCTTTTCTTTCGATCCTGTCAACATCGACACATAATCCAACGACGCGACCATTCTCTCTGCGTGGTATCTTTGGCTGTTGTAGGATATATGCATCGTTAAAACACTCGTAAACCCAAATTCCGTAGCTATCGGAAACCAGACCCTGATTCAGAAAGTTGGCTCCACCTACCGTAGTTTACAATATATTGGAATGAACAGGAATGAACAAGGGTGGAGAGAGAGAAATGAACTTTATTGGGTGTCTCTTTCCCTCACTCCTTCCCTCTTTCTTCCTCTCATCCTCTCCCCATGTCCACCTCAGCCAGAGATGCCAAACGCTCAAGCATACTGTAACGTATAGACTACAGTGCGTTCAGTATACAGAGCCCTTCCCTTTTTCAAAATTTTGATAAATGACAGCCTTATTCTAAAATTGATTAAATCAAGATTCTCATCAACCTACACACAATACCCCATAATGACAAAGTGAAAACAGGTTTTTAGAAATGTTTGCACATTTATTGAAAAAAACAACCCAGATACCTTTTTTACATAAGTATTCAGACCCTTTTCTATGAAACTCGAAATTGGGCATCCTGTTTCCATTGATCATCGCTGAGATGTTTCTACAACTTGATTGGAGTCCACCTGTGGTAAATTCAATTGATTGGACATTATTTGGAAAGGCACACACCTGAGCAAAAAACAAGCCATGAGGTCGAAAGAATTGTCCGTAGAGCCCCCGAGACAGGATTGGGGATACCAAAAAATGTCTGCAGCATTGAAGATCCCCAAGAACTCAGTGGCCTCTCATTCTTAAATGGAATATGTTTGGAACCACCAAGACTCTTCCTAGAGCTGGCCGCCCGGCCAAACTGAGCAATCGGGGGGAAGGGCCTTGGTCAGAGAGGTGACCAAGAAACTGATGGTCACTCTGACAGAGCTTCAGGGTTCTTCTGTGGAGATGGGAGAACCTTCCAGAAGAACAACCATCTTTGCAGCACTCCACCAATCAGGCCTTTATGGTAGAGTGGCCAGACGGAAACCACTCCTCAGTAAAAAGCATGACAGCCCGCTTGGTTTGCCAAAAAAAGGACACTCAGACCATGAGTAACCAGATTCTCTGGTATGATGGAACCAAGATTGAACTCTTTAGCCTGAATGCCAAGCGTCACGTCTGGAGGAAACCTGGCACCATCCCTACAGTGAAGCATGGTGGTGGCAGCATCATGCTGTGGGGAGGTGTTTCAGACGAGGATCGAGGGAAAGATGAACGGAGCAAAATACAGAGAGATCCTGGATTAGAACCTGCTCCAGAGCACTCAGGACAAAGGTCCTTCCAACAGGACAACAACCCTAAGTACACAGCCAAGACAACGCAGGAGTGGCTACGGGACAAGTCCCTGAATGTCCTTGAGTGGCCCAGCCAGAGCCAGGACTTGAACCCTATCGAACATCTCTGGAGAGACCTGAAAATAGCTGTGCTGCGACGCTCCCCATCCAACCTGACAGAATTTGAGAGGATCTGCAGAGAAGAATGGGAGGAACTCTCCAAATGCAGGTGTGCCAAGCTTGTAGCGTCATACCTAAGAAGACACAAGGCTGTAATCGCTGCCAAAGGTGCTTCAACAAAGATACTGTGTAAAGGGTCTGAATACTTAAGTAAATGTGATATTTCCGTTCTTTAAAAAAATTGCTGTTTTTGCTTTGTCATTATGGGTTATTGTGTGTAGATTGATGAGGGGGAAAAAACAATTGTATTCATTTTAGAATAAGGCTGTAATGTGGAAAAAGTCAAGATTTCTGAATACTTTCTGAATGCACTGTATATGCATACATACCAATCCTATATGCCCTGGGTATTGAACAGAGTGCCTTGCAGGCTCTTGCAATTGTTGAGCAAAACAGATTTTAATTAGGTTATTCAGCAATCTGACCCCCTGGGTATGTGCATGCCAGTAAAGCTCATTGGACACAGAAAAATGAGAGGCCTGTGTATGATTTTTCTCAAATTTTTATGTTCTAATCTAATAAGAAATTCTTCACTGGTTTTGGAAACAACTGTTTTTTCTCCTCTGTATTGAATGTAGACCTCAATACTCTGCGAGGAATGTGTGTGTTGACTGTGTCCATTAACAAGAAATAAGCTGACCCAGGCAGGGCTGGACTCTGCAGTAATACAGTGTTTATACCGTTGTATTCCACACTGGGCACATATTTAGTGGATTACTGTATGCTAAAGATACAGTGCCAGTTTGGCTTAGCCTCTGGATTGGAAAGTTAGAAATGCTGTACTATGCTTAGGCCTACTTATGCAAAAAGGAAACAACTGGCAACATACTATGTATCGGCTGTTACTGGTGGCCTGCGTGGAAGATACGTTACTTTACGTTCCCCTGAGCTGTACTGTTTACTGTATTGTTTTGTTTTTCCTTCAGGGTAAGATGGTGAAGGGGATGGGTGGAGCCATGGATCTGGTGGCCAGCGCTGGAACCAAGGTGGTCGTCACCATGGAGCACTCAGCTAAGGTAAGAGAGTGCGTGTCAATCCAAGGCCACCAAGTTCCAGATGTGTCTATGTGTGACTCCAGATCAGCTATATTTTACACACCAGATGTGTGCTCACGTATGTACTGCTCTCCTTGGCTGCCTTTTTACGAAATATATTCTGTGATATAACCTCTAAAGTGGTTTAGAGAGCAGAGTTTAATGAAGGGGATTCCTCCAGCAGCTTCCATCTATAATGTCTTGTTCCATCTCTCGGAGGGTGATGAGTCAGTCCCGTTGATGTGCTTCTGATTCCAGTAATGGATGAACTAATGATTCAGTGATGCCTCTAATAGTCCCAGAGCTCCTCATAGGCTGCTTGGTGCTTATATGGACATTACCAATACATACTGTAGTACCCACCTGATCTTGGCAGTAAAATGCACAACAAATGGGAATATTTGTAGCCCTACTTGTCCAGGCCTAGGATTTACATTTGACATTTTAGTCATTTAGCAGACACTTGCTCAAGGGCACATTGACGTATTTTTTCACCTAGTCGGCTCGGGGATTTGAATCAGCGACCTTTCGGTTACTGAACCAACGCTCTTAACCGCTAGGCTACCTGCCACAATTGATAGATGATCTGTAATGGAAGTATTTATGGCCGTGGCTGTCCAGACCTATCAACTGTAATGGGAGTACTTGTAGCCCAGTCCAGATGGTGGAGCAGGTGGATGTGAATAGGGACATGGGGATGTTTACTGATACCTGTTGACTGCTGCGCTGGTCTTGTTCATTTATTATAGTCCCCACTCTGCTCATCATGAGCAACCTGTGTGTGTGTGTGTGTGTGTGTCTCCTCTGAAGGAAAATTCAGAAAAGTGGGGACGTTACATCGGCCCCCACAAGGGAAAAAAAAGGCTATTTTAGGCTTAGGGGTTAGGTTTAGGGTTACAATAAGGAAAGAGAACCTGGATTTTGAATGGGAATCAATTGTTTGGTCCCCACAAGCATAGTAAAACCAACGTGTTTGTGTAGGGGGTGAAAGGGGGGGGTCAGCAGGATCACACACCTCTAGGACAGAGAATAACAAGAGCCCAGCTGCCCTTCCTCCACACACACACACACACACACACAGGTGCTTTTCTGTGGACAGTGAAGACGCTTACCACACATTATATCGAAAGTCCTGATAACTGTCATAGTGAATAGTATGTTACAGTAGAAACAGACTACGATAGTTCTTGATGGACAGACGCAGGTGTGTAGCCGTAGTGACCAGTTAACCTGGGTGGTTGTGTATGACCTTTGACATAACCTCTTCTGTCTTGTTCTCTCTCCACTTTTCTCTTTCCCTTTTTCTTTGTCAGGGAGGAAAACACAAGATTCTGGACACGTGCAACCTGCCACTGACAGGAAAACAGTGTGTGGATCGGATCATAACTGAAAAGGTGTGTGTCTGTGTGAATGTGCATACTGTAGGGCTGTTTGAGTTCTGTGTGTTTCCGTGGGTGTCTCTGTGTGAATGTGCGTAGGGCTGTTTGAGTTCTGTGTGTTTCCCTGTGTGTCTCTGTTCCCTCTTTTCAGTTTGCCAATGTGTCCCACATATCTGTGTTGTCTAGATTCAATTCACTGGCTTACAAATCAAGCACCTCACGACACATGCCTCATTTGAATCTCTCCCACACAGAAAGATTGAAGTGACTCTTCAAAACGAATCTGTATATTTTGGAGCCTAACTCGGCCTATTCAGACGCCTGGGTTATATCATACCTAAGCTGAATGTGAGTCATAATGTCAGGCTTTATGTGAAACACTTTGCTCCAGTGACAATACATTACTGCCTCTGTAGGCCTAGAGCTGACACTCTCCTCTCCAGCTCACAGAATCATGAGCGTTTATAGCATTGGAAAAGGTTGAAAGAGTACAAACAGAATTGCTTGGCTTTAGCAGCCACTGGGCTTGTGTTTCAGTATTCTGAACAATAGACCAAATCTATTTCCCTGGTAAGTTTATTATAGACATTGGAACACAGAAAGAAAGGTGGAAACACACACACACACACACACACACACACACACACACACACACACACACACACACACACACACACACACACACACACACACACACACACCCACCAGGGACTGATATATATATATATATATTTGATGCTGCAGAGGGACCTGGGGAGATGGAAATTACATTCATTTGGTTAACAGTAATCCAATCAGCAGATTGCTCAATATTGATTTGATATCCCAGAACTTAGGGCTGTCTTTTATGAAGATGTATTTCAATGATGTTACTAGCTCCACCACATGGCCCACCTAAGCGCTAGTAATGCTTCATCTGGAAACCACTTACCCCCAAGGAGCTCTAACGTTCTTACAACGTTTGCAAAGCTGCACATATTATTACTGTTACAGTATAAACAAGTTACCCCTAGGATGTCTAATGTTCTTACAATGTTTTTGTTCAATCACTTTGACAGCACCCCTTTTGATTGGAACGAAACCTTCCATACATATTTGCCCATTGTAGAAGTGGTCAGAAAGTGAATTTTGGACCTGAATTACAAATTATTCAAGAGCTAAAGGATTTACATGATTTTAAAAGCTTACAAACAGGGTTGTCAAACTTTTTATAATTTCTTGAAATAAACATTTTAAAATGTTTTTATCCTTAAGTCAACTGATGCATGCGTGCGTCAATCTAAGTAACATAATAATAAAATCCATCAGTTTAAGCTAGAGATATATTGCATGGGCTTCGTCTCAATCCACCGCATCCGCTTATGTCTGCCTTCTGCATATGCGGTGGAAGGTGGCCGAGCTACGGCAGTGTTTGTCAGACCATGAGACATCCTGAAAATTGTTCTTCTCACAAAAACGTCTGTAGCATCTGAACGGTTTGGCCTATAAACTATTAGAATATCTCAAATGTGCAATTGGCATACTGACTGCAGGAATGTTCACCAGAGCTTTAAGATGGTGCCAGAGCAGAAGGCAGACGTTTTACATGCCCCCAACCGATTGTGTTTTATTTTTGTTCGTTTATCTGTGTTGTTTGTAACTTATTTTTTTACTCTTTTTGTACATAATGTTGCCGCTACCGTCTCTTGTGACCGAAAATAACTTCTAGACATCAGGACTGCAATTACTCACCACGGACTAGCAGAATCTTTTTTCTTCTTTCACGACTCTGACGAGCCCGAGGAGGAGGATATACGGCTCACTCGGGAACAGGCCCCGTCCCCAGTGATCTGCGTTGAGAGGAGGAAGAGAGGCTGGAGAGCGGGCTGCCTTCTGAGAAGTCGGAGGCAATCGAATAAACCCCCACTACCCTCAATTCTGCTAGCAAACATACAATCTTTGGACAATAAAATGGACGAGTTACTGGGAAGATTAAACTACCAACGGGAGATTAAAAACTGTAACATCTTATGCTTTGCGGAGTCGTGGCTGAATGATGACAATATCAACATACAGCTGGCTGGTTATACGATGTACCGGCAGGATAGAACAGCGGCGTCTGGTAAGACAAGGAGCGGCGGTCTATGTATTTTTGTAAAGAACAGAGCATACACGATATCTAAGGAAGTCTTGAGCTATTGCTCGCCTGAGGTAGAGTTTCTCATGATAAGCTGTAGACCACACTACCTACCAAGAGAGTTTCCATCTGTATTCTTTGTAGCAGTTTACATACCACCACATTCAGAGGCTGGCACTAAGATAGCATTGAATGAGCTGAATTCCGCCATAAGCAAACAAGAAAATGCGGTCCTAGTAGTCGGGCACTTTAATGCAGGGAAACTTAAATCAGTTTTACCAAATTTCTATCAGCATGTTAAAGGTGGAACCAGAGGTAAAAGAACTCTGGACCACCTATACTCCACACACAGAGATGCATACAAAGCTCTCCCTCGCCCTCCATTTGGCAAATCTGACCATAATTCCATCCTCCTGATTCCTGCTTACAAGCAAAAATTCAATCAGGAAGCACCAGTAACTAGATCAATAAAAAAGTGGTCAGATGAAGCAGATGCTAAACTACAGGACTGTTTTGCTAGCACAGACTGGAAATGTTCCGGGATTCCTCCAATGGCATTGAGGAGTACACCACATCTGTCATTGACTTCATCAATAAGTGCATCGATAGCATCGTCCCCACAGTGACCGTACATACATACCCCAACCAGAAGCCATTGATTACAGGCAGTATCCACACTGAGCTAAAGGGTAGAGCTACCGCTTTCAAGGAGCGGGACTCTAACCCGGAAGCTTATAAGAAATCCCGCTATGCCCGCCGACGAACCATCAAACAGGCAAAGCGTCAATACAGGACTAAGATCGAGTCGTACTACACCGGCTCTGATGCTCGTCGGATGTGGCAGGGCCTGCAAACCATTACAGCCTACAAACAGAAACTAAAACAGGAAACGCCCGTTCTCAGGTCTGTTCAACGCTGGTCCGACCAATCTGATTCCATGCTGCAAGATTGCTTCGAGCACGTGGACTGGGATATGTTCCGGATAGTATCTGACAACAACATTGATGTATACGCTGATTCGGTGAGCGAGTTTATTAGCAAGTGCATTGGTGATGTTGTACCCATAGCAAATATTAAAACCTTCCCCAACCAGAAACCGTGGATTGATGGCAGCATTCGCGCAAAACTGAAACCACTGCTTTTAACCAGGGTAAGGCTACCGGAAACATGACTGAATACAAACAGTGTAGCTATTCCCTCCGCAAGGCAATCAAACAAGCTAAGCGTCAATATAGAGACAAAGTAGAGTCACAATTCAACGGCTCAGACACAAGAGGAATGTGGCAGGGACTACAGTCAATCACGGACTACAAAAAGAAAACCAGCCCCGTCGCGGTGACGTCCTGCTCCCAGACAAACTAAACAACTTCTTTGCTCGCTTTGAGGACAATACAGTGCCACCGACACGGCCCGCTACCAAAACCTGCGGGCTCACCTTCACCGCAGCCAATGTGAGAAAAACATTTAAATGTGTTAACCCTCGCAAGGCTGCCGGCCCAGATGGCATCCCTGGCCGTGTCCTCAGAGCATGCGCAGACCAGCTGGCTGGTGTGTTTACGGACATATTCAGTCAGTCCCTATCCCAGTCTGCTGTTCCCACATGCTTCAAGAGGGCCACCATTGTTCCTGTTCCCAAGAAAGCTAAGGTGACTGAGCTAAATGACTATCGCCCGTAGCACTCACTTCCGTCATCATGAAGTGCTTTGAGAGATTAGTCAAGGATCATATCACCTCCATCCTGCCAGACACCCTGGACCCACTCCAATTTGCTTACCGTCTCAATAGGTCCACAGGCAGCGCAATCGCAATCACACTGCATACTGCCCTAACCCATCTGGACAAGAGGAATACTTATGTAAGAATGCTGTTCATCGACTACAGCTCAGCATTTAACACCATAGTTCCCTCCAAGCTCGTCATTAAGCTCGAGACCCTGGGTCTCGACTCCAGCCCTGTGCAACTGGGTCCTGGACTTCCTGACGGGCGGTCCCAGGTGGTGAGGGTAGGAAACAACATCTCCACCCCGCTGATCCTCAACACTGGGGCCCCACAAGGTGCGTTCTCAGCCCTCTCCTGTACTCCCTGTTTACCCATGACTGCGTGGCCAAGCACGCATCCAACTCAATCATCAAGTTAGCTGACGACACTACAGTGGTAGGCTTGATTACCAACAACGACGAGACGGCCTACAGAGAGGAGGTGAGGGCCCTCGGAGTGTGGTGTCAGGAAAATAACCTCTCACTCAATGTCAGCAAAACAAAGGAGATGATCGTGGACTTCAGGAAACAGGAGAGGGAGCACTCCCCCTATCCACATCGAGGGGACAGTAGTGGAGAGGGTGGAAAGTTTTAAGTTCCTCGGCTTACACATCACGGACAAACTGAATTGGTCCACCCACACAGACAGCGTGGTGAAGAAGGCGCAACAGCGCCTCTTCAACCTCAGGAGGCTGAAGAAATTCGGCTTGTCACCAAAATCACTCACAAACTTTTACAGATGCACAATCGAGAGCATCCTGTCGGGCTGTATCACCGCCTGGTACGGCAACTGCTCCGCCCACAACCGTAAGGCTCTCCAGAGGGTAGTGAGGACTGCACAGCGCATCACCGGGCGTAAACTACCTGCTCTTCAGGACACCTACAAGACCCGATGTCACAGGAAGGCCAAAAAGATCAAGGACAACAACCACCCGAGCCACTGCCTGTTCACCGCGCTATCATCCAGAAGGCGAGGTCAGTACAGGTGCATCAAAGCTGGGACCGAGAGACTGAAAAACAGCTTCTACCTCAAGGCCATCAGACTGTTAAACAGCCATCACTAACATTTAGTGGCTGCTGCCAACATACTGACTTAAATCTCTAGCCACTTTAAACATAGGAATTGGATGTAACAAATGTATCACTAGCCACTTTAAACAATTTTGTATATAATGTTTACGTATCCGACATACTCATATCAAATGTATACACTGTACTCTAAACCATCTACTGTATCTTGCCTATGCCGTTCGGCCATCGACCCAAATCTCTAGCCACTTTAATAATTATAATTGGATGAAATAATGTATCACTAGCCACTTTAAACAATTCCATTTATATAATGTTTATATATCCTACATTACCCATCTCATATATATATATATATATATATATATATATATATATATATATATATATATGTGTGTGTATATGTATGTGTATGTACTGTACTCCATACCATCTACTGCATCTTGCCTATGCCGGTCAGCCATCGCTCATCCATATATTTATATGTACATACTCGTATTCATTCCTTTACTCTTGTGTGTATAAGGTAGTTGTTGTGAATTTGTTAGATTACTTGTTAGATACTACTGCATGGTCGGAACTAGAAGCACAAGCATTTCGCTACACTCGCATTAACATCTGCTAACCATGTGTATGTGACAAATAAAATTTGATTTTGATTTGATTTGGCTACAAAGGGAAGCACAGTCGAGAGCTGCCCAGTGACACGAGCCTACCGGACGAACTAAACTACTTCTATGCTAGCTTCGAGGCAAATAACACTGAAACATGCATGAGAGCACCAGCTGTACCGGAAGACTGTGTGATCACGCTCTCCTCAGCCGATGTGAGTAAGACCTTTAGACAGGTCAACATTCACAAGGCCGCAGGGCCAGATGGATTACCAGGACGCGTACTGCGAGCATGCGCTGACCAACTAGCAAGTGTCTTCACTGACATTTTCAACCTCTCTGTAATACCAACAGGTTTTAAGCAGACTACCATAGTCTCTGTGCCCAAGAACACTAAGGTAACCTGCCTAAATGACTACGACCCGTAGCACTCATGTCTGTAGCCATGAAGTGCTTTGAAAGGCTGGTCATGGCTCACATCAACACCATCATCCCAGAAACCCTAGACCCACTCCAATTTGCATACCGCCACAACAAATTCACAGATGATGCGGTCTCTATTGCACTCCACACTGCCCTTTCCCACCTGGACAAAAGAAACACCTATGTGAGAATGCTATTCATTGACTACAGCTCAGTGTTCAACACCATAGTGCCCTCAAAGCTCATCAATAAGCTAAGGACCCTGGGACTAAACGCCTCCCTCTGCAACTGGATCCTGGACTTCCTGACGGGCCGCCCCCAGGTGGTAAGGATAGGTAACAACCCATCTGCCACGCTGATCCTCAACACAGGGGACCCTCAGGGGTGCGTGCTCAGCTCCCTCCTGTACTTCACTCATGACTGCACGGTCATGCACGACTCCAATACCATCTTTAAATTTGCCGATGATACAACAGTGTAGGCCTGATCACCGACAACAACGAGACAGCCTATAGGGAGGAGGTCAGAGACCTGGCTGTGTGGTGCCAGGACAACAACCTCTCCCTCAACGTGATAAAGACAAAGGAGATGATTGTGGACTACAGGAAAAAGAGGACCGAGCACGCCCACATTCTCATCGATGGGCCTGCAGTGGAGCAGGTTGAGCTCTTCAAGTTCCTTGGTGTCCACATCACCAACAAACTAACATGGTCCAAGCACACCATGACAGTCGTGAAGCGGGCACGACAGAACCTATTCCCCCTCAGGAGACTGAAAATATTTGGCATGGGTCCTCAGATCCTCAAAAGGTTCTACAGCTGCACCATCGAGAGCATCCTGACTGGTTGCATCACTGCCTGGTATGGCAACTGCTCGGCCTACGACCTCAAGGCACTACAGAGAGTAGTGTGAACGGCCCAGTACTTCACTGGGGCCAAGCTTCCTGCCATCCAGGACCTCTATACCAGGCGGTGTCCGAGGAAGGCCCTAAAAATTGTCAAAGACTCCAGCCACCCTAGTCAGAGACTGTTCTCTCTTCTACCACACGGCAAGCGGTACCAGAGTGCCACGTGTAGGTCCAGGAGGCTTCTAAACAGCTTCTACCCCCAAGCCATAAGACTTCTGAACATGGCTACCCAGTCAAATGGCTACCCAGACTATTTGCATTGCCCCCTCCCCTCTCCACATCACATCACTGCCACTCTCTGTTGTCATCTATGCATAGTCACTTTAATTAACTCTACCTACGTGTACATACTACCTCAGCTAACTGGTGCCCCTGCACATTGACTCTGTACCGGCACCCCCCTGTATATATTGTTATTTTTTACTGCTGCTTTTACTGCTGCTTACCTGTTACTTTTATCTCATTCGTATCTATAATTTTTGAAACGGCACTGTTGGTTAAGGGGCTCGTAAGTAAGCATTTCACTGTAAGGTCTACACCAGTTGTATTCGGCGCATGTGACAAATTTGATTTGAAAATTTGATTTGAGCTGTTGCCAGAGAATTTAATGCTAATGTATTGACCATAAGCCGCCTCCAACGTCGTTTTAGAGAATTTGGCAGTACATCCAACCGGCCTGACAACCGCAGACCACTTGTAAACACGCCAGCCGAGGGCTGTTAGTGACCATATTACCAAAACACCGGCAGTCACAAGTCATGACCACAGTCAAATTCCATGTGACCGTTTAGTCACGGTAACTAGGCTTCTCCAAGCTCTGATGCTGCTGATGGTCATTAGTAGCCTACCAAACCTGCTAACTGCCTGGTACTCAGCACTCTTTTGTCCCTCTAATCACTCTGACATCAATGCAAATGTGGTCGAAAATCAAATCAAACACTTAATGAGAGCCCATGAGCTCATGTTGCGCAACATTTCTATAGGCTATGCAATTGCCTGAGAACAGAGTTTTTAAAAAGAGGAGGATCCCGTCAGCTTTGTATTGGCTAGGCCTACTATATTTATTGCTCAACTTTACAAATATTAAGCACATTGCTTTGCATTACAGGAGTGTAGACTACCTGGCCTGCATGAAAACAACTTAGCCTAGCCCATAGGCCTATATGTTTTGATAAGGTTTGTATCACAACTAAAGTGGCCAAGTAGCTTCTTAAAATTAAACACATTCATCCGCTTTACAACCGGTGTAGAGCCTAACTGGCATACATAGGAGGCACATGAGTTTCAAGTTTGGGGAAGGTCATTTTCACCATAAAAAGGTACCTTTTATAATAAGGCATTACATGCATAATTGCATTTGGGGTCACTTTTGAGAATGGTGTTTTCCCACTAATTGATTGCATTTTGCAACATTTGCTCTGATAGCCTACTGCCATGTGCGCATTGCTGGGCTTGTAATGTGAAGATATAGCCTAATAGTTTATCAACATTTTAAGCTAAATGTTTTGATCTATTGCATCAGCCTCATTGCTTTTAAAATATTTTTTGATGAGTGGTTTTATTAATTTGGGATCTATCGCATCCCACAACTGTCCCAGACTATGTTTGTAATATTTAAGTTGATCAATAGAATAGGTAAACTTTTGTACTAAGGGGGATAGTAGAATGACATAGGCTAGTGCTTTTGCTGTTCATTAGGACTACTCATCTGGTTGGCTGATGAAAAGTAAATGTCGACAGTTCTTCTAACATCTTCAATATGCACCTCGGAATTCGATAAGAAGGACGCCAGCAATTGGGTCCCGGATGTGTCGGTCTTCACTTGTATCCTACTTTGGAGCAGAGATAGATGCCTGTGAGAAGAACCCGATCACGTGACGGGCATTTGCTAATAAGAATTGAGATATCTGAGAGAGCAATGTGAGGTGCTTCGGAATACGCAGCCGGGAGGAGGGATTTTTATAGGGGGCATTACAGCCACACTAGGGGAATGCTGTCTTGAAATTCGAGGCATTATCAAATGCTTGTCAAATTGTGAATGAGAGATTGATGAAGTGTGTGCAGTCTGTGCAAGAAACAAAGCCGAGCTCATGTCTTTCATGCAACTTTTCAAATCATCATTAGTCGTATCATGCAGCCTTAGAATGTATTAAAAATCAAAACATATAGCCCAATGTTTGTATCACAACTAAAGTTGCTTAAATAACTCTAAATTAAGCACATGGAGGACCTGTTTCTTTGTTAACCGCTCAACACAGAATGTGCGCACTACCTCAGAAATAATTTTGAGAAAACATATTTTTCAATTTTATTCAGCTATTTTCAATTGTATTCTTCATACTATAAAATAATGCCACGGAATTCTAAGCAAATCTTGTCTGCTAAATGAACTAATGTAGCCCACAGCCATATGGTATAGCCATATCAGGGCCTAACATAAGGACAACTCAAGAGTATGCTATTCTGTTTTTCTTAAATAGACTACATTTTCTTCATATTTCTTTAAACTGGTCTAAAATAAATAATGTATTTATTGTGATGGTGTAGGCTATATTAAATTGATTTATTAGATTTTTTTTAAATGTAGATCTTCCAAAGGTCTGCATCAGTGGCTTGTAGGCTATACATAGAAGTGTTTATTTTAATTAACGGTCAATTACCGTGAGACCGGAAGTTATTTGCTTGACAGTCACCAGCTGACAAAATTTCATGATCGCCACAGAACCCCCACATCCGGCTTCTTCATCTGCAGGATCGCCTGATACCAACCGCCTGGACAGCTGATGAAACTGTGGGTTTGCACAGCTGAAGAATTTCTGCACAAACTGTCAGAAACTGTCTCAGTGAAGCTCATCTGCGTGCTTGTCGTCCGCTCCAGGGTCTTGACCTGACTGCAGTTCGGCATCGTAACCAACTTCAAATGCTCACCTTCGATGGCCACTGGCACGCTGGAGAAGTGTGCTCTTCAAGGTTGAATCCCAGTTTCAACTGTACCGGGCAGATGGCAGTGTGGGTGAGCGGTTTGCTGACGTCAACGTTGTGAACCATGGTGGCGGTGGGGTTATGGTAAGGGCAGCATAAGCTATGGACAACGAACATGATTGCATTTTATCAATGGCAATTTGAATGCACAGAGATACCGTGAAGAGAAGCCCATTGTGGTGCCATTCATCCGCCACCATCACCTCATGTTTCAGCATTAAAATGCACAGCCCCATGTCGCAAGGATCTGTACACAATTCCTGGAAACTGAAAATGTCCCAATTCTTCCAGGGCCTGCATACTCACCAGACATGTCACCCATTGAGCCAGTTTGGGATGCTCTGGATCAGCATGTACGACAGTGTGTTCCAGTTCTCGCCAATATCCAGCAACTTGCCTCCCGAGTGGCACAGTGGTCTAAGGCACTGCATCACAGTGCTAGCTGTGCCACTAGAGATTCTGGGTTCGAGTCCAGGCTCTGTCGACCCATGGGGCGGCGCACAATTGGCCCAGCGTCGTCCAGGTTAGGGGAGGGTTTGGCCGGCAGAGATGTCCTTGTCCCATCGCGCACTAGCGACTCCTGTGGCGGGCCGGGCACAGTGCACGCTGACACGGTTTCCTCCGACACATTGGTGCGGATGGCTTCCGGGTTAAGTGGACATTGTGTCAATAAGCAGTGCGGCTTGGTTGGGTTGTGTTTTCGGACGGCCGCACAGCTCTCGACCTTCACCTCTCCCGAGTCCGTAAGGTAGTTGCTGCGATGAGACAAGACTGTAATAACCAATTGGATACCACGAAATTGGGGAGAAAACGGGGTAAAAGAACAACAACAAATAAATAAAAAAATATCCAGCAACTACGCACAGCCGTTAAAGAGGAGCCGGACAACATTCCACAGGCCACAATCAACAGCCTGGTCAACTCGAAGGAGATGTGTCGCACTGCATGAGGCAAATGGTGGTCACACCAGATACTGACTGGTTTTCTGATCCACGCCCCTACTTGTTTTTTCAGGTATCTGTGACCAACAGATGCGTATCTGTATTCCCAGTCATGTGAAATCCATAGGTTTGGGCTTAATGAATTCATTTCAATTGACTGATTTACATATATGAACTGGAACTCAGTAAAATCTTTAAAATTGTTGCCTATTGCATTTATATTTCTGTTCACTGTACATTTTATTTTAGTAAAAAAGTAACTCAAAGGATATATTGTTTGAGAAGCCACAGATATTTGTTATGGTAGGATTATAAAATGTTCTACTCTGAGGCTATTTTACCAAGATTGTTCCAAATGAGATACTCGGAGGATGCCTAACACGTTTTCCAAAGCCTGAGCCGTTATTACTGTAGTGTTGTATGTGTGCAGCATGGGGCTGTATGCTGTACATTTGTTGTGATTTCAGTGTTCTGACAGATGGCTCAATACATTTGCTGTTCCTGCTCATGTTTACCAGCTGTTCTGCGCCTGTTCTGCATGTCTACTTATCCCCTACAGTGTTACATAGCACAATTCCTGTAATACAATATCACAGTTTAGCAGCAGGTAAGCGTATCAGTCAGAATTTGGCCCAGAGCCTTACTGGTACATGTTTCGATCTGAATATCACAAACTGTAGCAAGCAGTCACATGTATTAGTCCCCTTTTTTGTAATAGTCCCATTTTATTTAACCCCTTTGTTATGGCAAGCCTAAATACGTTCAGAAGTATACATTTGCTTAACAAGTCACATAAGTTGCATGGACTCACTCTGTGTGCAATAATAGTGTTTCTAATTGTTAATGACTACCTCATCTTTCTATCCCACACATACAATTACCTGTAAGGTCCCTCAGTCGATCAGTGAATTTCAAACACAGATTCAACCACAAAGACCAGGGAGGTTTTCCAATGCCTCGCAAAGAAGGGAAGCTATTGGTAGTATTGTGAAGTTCTTAATTACACTTTGGATGGTGTATCGATACACCCAGTAACTACAAAGATGCGTGCGTCCTTCCTAACTCCGTTGCCAGATTGGATTTCACCACGAGGCCAATGTTGACTTTAAAACAGTTAGAGTTTTAATGGCTGTGATAGGAGAAAACTGAGGCTGGATCAACGACATCGTAGTTACTCCACAATACGAACATAAACGACAGAGTGAAAAGAAGTATGCATGTACAGAAAAACAATATTCCAAAAGTGAAATGGCAAAAATGTGGCAGAGAAATTAACTGAATGCAAAGCGTTATGTTTGGGACAAATCCAACACAACACGTCACTGAGTACCACTCTTCATATTTTCAAGCATGGTGGTGGCTGCATCATGTTGTGCATTATGCTTGTTATCGTCAAGGACTATGACGTTTTTTTTATGATAAAAAGAAACGGAATAGAGCTAAGCACAGGCAAGATCCTACAGGAAAACCTTGTTCAGTCTGCTTTCCACTAGACACTGGGAGACAAATTCACATTTCAGCAGGACAATAACCTAAAACACAAGGCCAAATATGCTTACCAAGACCACATTGTATGTTCCTGAGTGGCCTAGTTACAGTTTTGACTTAAATTGGCTTGAAAATCAATGGCAAGACATACAAATGGCTGTTTAGCAATGATCAACAACCAACTTGATAGAGCTTGAAGAATTTCAAAAAGAATAATGTGCAAATATTGTACACTCCAGGTGTTCAAAACTCTTAGAGACTTACCCGCTCTTAGAGACTTAGAGACTTACCAGCTGTAATCGCTGCCAAAGGTGATTCTAACATGTATTGACTAAGGGTGTTGAATTCTCATCTAGTCAAGATATATTAGTGTTTTATCTTTCATATATATATATTTTATACAAATGTTAGTTTTTATTCCACTTTGACATTAGAGTATTTTGTGTAGATCGTTGACAGAAGAAAGCCCAATAAATCCATTTGAATCCCACTTTGTAACACATCAAAATGTGGAAAAAGTCAAGGGTTGTGAATACATTCTGAAGGTACTGTAATTGTTAAAATATTGACAATGCTTTTTGTGCAGTATTTAGTTTAATATGATGGCCTCTATAGCTTAATGTGCCCTATAGTCTGTACTCTAACCTATCTGAGCACACCAGAGCAGACATCCTGTGACCCTGGGTAATGCCTGTTGCTGTCTGCTTTGCTCAGCAGGACAAAAGGCTTCAGCAGTCATCGCTGGCTCCATTATCAGCTCAGCTGGCTTCTACACAGGGGGCACCGAGGTGTAATGGAGGCCTGCACAGGATCATTGATTGTGTGTGTGTGTGTGTGTGTGTGTGTGTATTCAGTATTATAGGGGATAGTTTGGGTTTGTGCCAGGTGTAGAGAGGCAGATCGATTCGGGAGCCTTGTATGTCGTTGTAGCCGTGTTTCTCTCGGCGTCCTATCGCACCAGTATGTTCCTTTTCTCCATCTCTTCCTTTCTGTTTGTCTGTGCCGCTCCGGCTCTCGCTCGCTTTCTTTCACTCGCTCTCTCGCTTTCTCTAAAGGCGGCTATAGAATTATGACCAGTCAGGGTTGGAGAGACAGTGTGTGCTTTTCTTTTTTTCTACCCGTTCATTTTTGTCTGGGTGCATTTTAGAGTGATTGCACAACATTTATTAAGGTTAAAGCATCTCCTACCCACCACTGTTGTCACCACCTCCCTCTCTCCTTTTTCATCCCTCTTTTCTGCTCTCCCCTCCTCTAGCCTCATCCTTTCCTCCCATCTGTCTGTTCTTATTACCTCGTTCCTCGTCTCTCTTTTCTCTCTCTTTCTACCCTCACCACTCTTTTCTCTACCTTTCCCTCTCTTCCTGGTATCCTCTCTTGTTACTTTTCCCTATATCCCTCCTTCCCCCTCTCTGTCCTCTGGGTGGATCAGGTAGCCACATGATCCTCTGTGTCCCTCTCATATGAGGACTCTTCACAGCAGCCTGCCAATGTGTGTTAGCTAGATGGCAGCGGTCCCCACAGTAACCCTGCGGAACGTGCTTGGTTTGGTAAACAGTAAATCATGAAACAGCATTCCCCTCTGGAAAGGAAATCAGCCCAAAATAATTACCTATTTATTCACAGTGGAAGCAGACATTCCCCTGGTTCAGAGTAATTGCAGCAGCAAACTGCTACCCCTGGCAGTCTATTCCCAGAGTTGTACTTAATGTTCTCTGGTTATTCCCCACTTTCTACGTCTACTTCTGTTAAAACTGTTATTTAACCCTGTTCCAGGAGAACGCAATTGTGCAAAGGCTTTTGTTCCAGCCTAGCTCTAACACACGTTATGCAAAAACAACAAGGTTTTGTTGATGAGCTGAATCAGTCGCATTATAGGTGGAATGGTGCAAAAGCCTGCAGTTATAGGAAAAGGCAGAGAGGGAGAAGAGAGTGTAGGTTAGAGGAATCATTAGAAAATGAAAACGGGGAAAGAAAGAATGCGGGAGAGAGGGAAGGGATGGCAAGCGGGAGTAGGAGAGCGAGTGAGATGGGGTAAAGGAGGAATGGGAGAGTCTGTACAGAAGGAGTCATCAGACTGATAAGATCAGACTAGGGATAATTATGATGAGAAGACCAGCTAATTTCACAGGCCTAGTGAATAACAGAACTGGCCTCAGTTTAGAAGACGCTAATCCATAGCACAGTGTGATGATGGCTTTATGCTGTTGCCCAGTGCTGTAGTCCAGTCACAGACAGTCCAAGACAAGTCTCTGCCTCCCTCCCTTTGCTCTCCACTCTTACTCTAAATTTCTCTCCATGTTTTCCCCTTCCTTTCCCACACTCTTCCTTTCCCACGTTATTTTGCTCTCTCTTCTCTCATCCATCCTCCTGCATCTCCCTGTCACTCCATCCTACTAATGAGCTGTAGGTTCTGACAGCTTTCCCGAGAGTGTTGCTGGGTAATACTTTTTATATATTTCTTCGACCTGCGACACATAATAAGACTATGCCAGACAAAGTCTATTAGAATGCATATTATCTGACTCCATGAGCTAAACAGCAGTATTCCTAATCTAGTCGTGATCAGAGAGGGAGAGAGGGGATGAAGTCGTGGCCTAAAAGACCATGCCCCAACAAGTCCACGTGGAGGAGAGCGTGTAGGTGCCTCACCAAAGCAGGACAGGAACAAAAAGAAACAATGGATCTAAGACCCTTTTATAACCTTTTATAACCTGACCTGTTTGTATTCCAAATCTGAGTTGTTGATCAATAGCAGACACTAAAAGTGAACCAATCAAATCATAACAGCACCAAAGCAACACAGATAATTGACCATTCGTAAAAACAAAATAATCATGTCATGTCAGGGGCCGGCACTACATACCAGTGGCAGACTGGGACAAGAATTCGGCCTTGGCATTTTATCCACACCAGCCCACATCACTGCGCACACCGTCAACTCATTCATTTTTTGTGCACTACGTCATCCATTTCGTGATACGATACGAATTTTGCAATTCGTGTGATGTTACATATCCAATTTGTGCAATATGTTACAAATTGGTTGTGCTTAAGATCCCAGAGTGCATCTTTAAGCCATGTTATAAAAGCCAAGCTAACAACTTAGGCTATATTTAAGCAATAAGGCCCGAGGAGGTGTGGTATATGGCCAAGAGCTGTTCCTATGCACGACGCAACGCGGATTGCCTGGACACAGCCCTTAGCCGTGGTATATTGACCATATATCACAAACCCCCGAGGAGCCTTATTGCTATTATAAACTGGTTACCAACATAATTAGAGCAGTAAAACTATTTTTTTTTGTCATACCCATGGTATACGGTCTGATATATCATGGCTTTCAGTCAATCAGAATTCAGGGCTCAAACCACCCAGTTTATAATGCAAATGAGTGCCTGTCATATGTGTTTGGGTTGACAATAAGACCATAAATGCTATATTTTACTGTAAAAATGGAGATGAATTACATACATATTTATGTCCACTAATATCATAGGCTAATTCATTTGTGGATTAACACCTGAGGAAGTGGAAACTCAAAACACATTAACTAGATCACTAACTATTAATATAATGCTCACTGCTTGAAGCCATGTATTCATCCAAAAGTAAATGTAATGTCCTAAAAATGTTTTGCAGGTGTAGGCTACCTATCGGCCTATGCCCTCACAATGGTTGCGCCGCTCCATATTTCAGAGTCATATCAAATATCTTGGTTGTAAAATAGTTGCTATTGAGCTGAATATTGAGAGTTGAGAAATATAAATTATACCTACAGAAAGCTAAGACAATCCTCTTCAACAGAGACATGGGGACGAAGCTTCCAAAACAGTGTTTTTCCCTACAATTGCATTTTGAAATGGTATATGATCAGACTGCATTTACCTCTTGAGGGCACGGGGGGAGGGGAGAGTGGCTCACCCATCACAGCAGCAGGCCCCAACAAAACAGATACAGGAGCAAAACAGACACTTTCATTACAGGAATGTGAATTTGAGCGACCTCAGCTCAGCCAATCAGAAAGCTGGGCCGGACCATTTTGGTAGAGGTGCGGCCCGGTTGCCCACTGAGCAGCCAAATACTCATTGTAGATTACTATGACAACAGAGAAATTGTGCAAAAATCGTTAAAAAAAATCTTAACAGGCCCATGGGAGTGTCTCAATCATTTTTAACCACTTCCTTGTGTCCTTTTCTCCATCGCTGATGTAGTAGGACATGCCAGGTGGCAGCGATACAGTAAAATTACATCAATTGGTGGTATTGAAAGAAAGAAAGAAAGAAAGGAGAGAAGAGTATAGGAAGCTTTACGAGTTGTTGAGACAAAGCCCATATCTTACAACAAGCTTCATCCCAAATGGCGCTTTTGGTCCAAAGAAGTGCTATCACAAATAGGGTGTGGTTTGAGACGGAGCCAGAGTCATTGAGAGGCTAGTCCAAAAGGGCAGGAGAGACCTACACAACACCTCTGGTGTCCTGAAAGAATGTGGCTAGGGTGAGTCTCGGGTCAGACCAAACTGTCAGTCTGGCCTTGTGAACACAGTAAATTTAGTGTCTGTGGTCCAGCTGGGAGATGAAGGTATTCCTATTGTTTCAGATGGCTTCGCTCATACAGCTAGTGCTTTCTTAGGATGTTTTTGTTGATGTGAGAATAGTAACATTTCATTTCAATCATTTTCTGACGGTTAGAACAAATACAGACTCTGAGCTGAAATGCAGGAATCTGCAGGGTGCATTGCTGGACTTTGAGTTTTGTTTGAAGTAAACTGCATCTATGTCAGAGAACTCAACAGGTACAGGTCTAACCCTCTAGACCACCCAACATTTCAGATGTTGTCTTATTAAATAAATCCATCTCTCTCTCTCTCTCTCTCTCTCTCTCTCTCTCTCTCTCTCTCTCTCTCTCCCCCCTCTCTCCCCTTCTCACTCTCTCCCAGGCTGTGTTTGATGTGGACAAGACTAAGGGTCTGACACTGATCGAGGTGTGGGAGGGACTCACTCCAGAGGACATTAAGGCATGCACTGGAGCACACTTTGAGGTGAGTCATACAGGGACAGCCAGTCCGGCCACGGGGAATATACTGACTGGCCACTCCGGGGTTGTGTTGTTAAAAGCAGGACTAATGATTTGATTTTATTTAGCCAGCCAACATTTTCATATCTACTCGTTCAAAAAGAATCTTGAAACAGTTATGGAATTACATGATACTCTCAGTAAATCCATATTTAACTTGAATAGTCTTCGTAAACCAGAAAACCAAGAGCGTTTATCAAAGGTAGTTGACTAAGCTATTGAGCCTGCTCGGTGAAATACCATCAATAGTTACACAGATGGTTTCTCTCCTTTCAAAACTCTCTCTGATGTCCAACAGGTGTCTCCAAACCTGAGGTCCATGCAGCAGGTCTAGAAGCTGGGGGCGCACATCTCCGTATGTGCGCTGGAAGGAACACAAACTATGAACTAATGAACAAAGGTCATCCTAATGTTACTGAACACCACGCCTGCATACTGAATCATAACATGACCGTAACGTCAATGAATGTAACATGTGAGATTCATAACGAATACTCAGGTTGAGTTATGATGTTGAACATATTGTAAGGATTGACTTGAAAAGGACCGGTGTCCCTGACATAACTCAAAAGCAACTGTCTAATATGTATTTAGTAATAATGTAATGTTTTAATCATATGTTTTAATGCTATGTCAAAGTTTCTCCAAGACTTATAGCACAAACAATTATGGACTGCATTTCATTCCAGAAAGTTGTGTCCTCCCTTCTGCACTTGTTCAAGCCCTTCCTTGGATGTGGATCAGCTGGTTTCCTTGGTAGATATGTATACCCTATAAGCAATAACTCCATCTACTTTCAGACATACTGCTTTCTCTGATTTTAGTGAAATGGGAATGACTGGGAGAAGAAGGGTGGAGGTAACTTGATGGTATGAAACGCAGCCCTGCTGGGAAAACTGTTGTTATATCATTTTGAATTGCATTTGAGCCTCTACATTTCATCCAAGTTTGGTACTTTAGTTGAAGGTTACCCTCATGGAAACACACTCTTAATAAAATATATGCTTCCAGTTATTTTAGCTACTACAAAATATGAGGCCTTCCATTTTCTACCTGGACTACTTCTGTGCCATGTATTTATATATATCAAATTAAACCGTGTGTGTGACCTTGATGAAAACATATATTGGTGTCCATTTTCTGAACTGGTATTGACACTCTGAAGTATATAGTAATATGTGGAATGTGTATGGAATGTGTTCTTGCTTTACCCTATCCCATTTTTTCACATATCAGTGGTTACTTCAAGGTTGTCTAGAGACAGTGGGCTGAACAGGTAGTATATTGTTGTAAGAGACCAGTACAGAATGCATACAATTCGACCATTCATTCCAATACAGTAGTTTAATTCAGTTCCGCTGTCAGCTAAATTATGTCAAATGTATGAAGATGAATACGCTCACATTTCCAAATTCTTCAGAAATAATCTGCACTACTTCCTGAAGAATTTTGAGATTTATGACACCTCAAATCTTTCTTCATCATTTCTGTGTGACAGTGAAGGAAGGAATTAAGCATTTTTAGAGTATTGGAACAAGGAGATCTCTTCATGAGTTGAGCTCTGTATTATGGCACACACTGAATTAAGGCTCCATCTATCCTCAGAGATGCAAAGCTTTTCTGACTCAATCCTATCATATCGCTCATTACGTTCTGCCCCAACGTTCCCATTAGCCAGGTTTGACAGTATGTACCTCAGAGCAACTCAAGCAAATTAAGTCGACACACAGCAGGTTCGGGCTGCCATGCAGATGAGGGGCGTGCAATGACATTCTTGATTCGATTTGTCCACTTGAGAAGAGCGCAGGGTGCGGTTACCCTTGGGCTCTATGTAGCAGAAACTGGAGGGCTTCTTCACGCTTGGGTTCAAAGAGAATAAAGAGGATGTATCATACATGGGAAACACATGTCAAATTGTTCTTGCGAATATGTTGTGAAATAGACTGTTGTTCATCAAAGGGTAGACATTTCTAAATAGTAAATATATGTTGCTGCCAGACTATTTAGACAAACCCTATTATATTCAGTGATATTTATTTTTCAATTCTGGCCAAGTGTCAAATATGTCCACTGTTAAGCATTAAAATAACGAATCCAGACAAGCGAGAAGTGAGAATCAATCGGTTAACAACGTGTCTTTCTAAATGCTCTCCTCCAGAAGCGCTACTGTCGGGAAAGCGGAGTTGATCAATTCAGCACCACAGGTGTGGACAGTGCCACTAGCCTATACAGGGACAGGCAAACGCAAGGCGTGTGGATGCAGTAGTGGAGAGCCAGACAGACATTCGCTGTTGTAGAATGGGACATGGGACTGATTATTGAATTAAGTTAACGAGTGGCTAGCTGGGCGCACCCTTATTTTAATGACTTCAAGAACTAATGGCTGAATACATCACTCGCCTGCCATGAGACCATCTTAAAAGCACAACTTTATCGAAAACACAACTCTATCGACATATCCTATGAAAAATGTGTTTTCTATCTATGCGTGCACGCCATTCAGGGGGTGTGGTGTGAACTCACTCGCTCCGGGTCACGCTGGTGTGTCTGTGGTGAGTGGAGCGAACGCAGCACAGAGAAAGCGCACTCAACACTCGCGCAGGCACCGGAAAGTGGGGATATAGTGTGTGGCGGCATGGCTTCGTCTCACGGGAAAAACGAACACCGGTTCGCCGACTGGATGGCGAATTTACCGGAGAGCATGCACAGCATCCCGCTTACCAACCTGGCCATTCCAGGTAAGAGTCACATCGTAGTTTGCACTGTTGCGTGTGGAAGTGTTGGAAACCTTTTGTTGATCATACAGGGAAATAATTTACTTCCATAGAGATAGAAATCCAGATGTGTATGTTGTAGAACTGACCACGAGTGACCTAGCCAGCCTACAGACTGTCTTCAGACGAATTATCGACACAGAATTCTCATTTTCTGTGCAAAGGATGTTAATTCCAGCAGAAGTTTTATGCTATAGCCAATCAGGGGTCGTCAACAGGTGGCCCGCGGGCCAAAACTGGTCCGCAAGCGATTTCTTTTTTGTCCTGAAGTTTTTATTAAATAATAATAATAATGTAGGATTAAAAGTTTTGGGTAAAAAAAAACTAAAATCAATGTAATCAAGGTATGAAATTGTATTTTAAAATAACAATAATCTCTTTTTGGGCTTAGTTGTGGTCAATTTGCAGCGTACACATTATTATAGTTATTTTCTGGTCACCCAACCATTCGCTCCAACATAAATCGGCCACTGGCTGGATCTAGTTGCCTACCCCTGGCCTATAGGCTACAGTAGTCTCTCAAGATGGCACCTGTTGCATAAAGGCGAGACCTATGTGTAAGTGCAACACTAGTCCATTGCCCTATTCGGTAGCACAAAGGATCCATCATCAAAGAAATAGGCTACAGTTTAGCTGGTTAGGGCTCGATAGGCTATATGCCAAAGCAGAGACGTGTCTCTAGGTCTCTATCAGCTTGATTTAATTAAAATCTCCTTGAGGGAGGGGCATGAATGATCTTACAAAAAGCTTGCAAAGTGGCCCATTGTGCCCCTTTAAATATGTTGTAATATATAAGTGAATCTAGTCACTTTTTATGGCAGGCTATGTGTTATCGATGTGATTCTTGGCAGTGCGTATTAGCCTAAACGGGGCATATAGTTCAGGGTTCATTGCATCGCAACCAGGAAAGCCCATGTGCCTCTAATGAGCCTAACCCACCATCACATAATATTACAAGTGTGAATTGGATGGGTTTATTGTTTTACAGTGATCTTTAATCCCTATTCAAAGTGTTAAAAGTTTAGATGGGCCACTCAGATCTGTGTTTGCAGACTAGACATCTGTACCCCATTCAACAACCTTATTTCCTTCCTTGAAGAAACCAGTCATATGACATGATCGGACTGGTCAAACCTCAATAGCAAAACTTGCACACAACCTGCCTAGTTCACATCAGATCCTCTGCGATCCCTTCTAGGAATAAAGGTTTGAAAAGTTGTATGTTGGCAGTGTTGGAACGGGCCATTGTCTTGGCATCAGCGTCTAAAAGTGGTACCAGCTGTTTGGAGGTTTCGGCCAATCATGCGGCAGGTCTCCTGAGACGGCAACTCTGATTGGAGGTCTGGAATAAGACCCGGTCGCTGGTTTCACTCTTGTGGAATGGCCAATTAGCATCTGGCTAATTCTAGTGATTAGCTTCATACACTGGCTACACACATGCAGGCAGGTGGAGCGCAAAGCTGTGTTTCTCAGATCTATTGTTGGAAACTAAAGAGGTGTGGCATGATGGGGAACACACACACTTCATTCATCTTCAGGGTATTTTGGGATGTGATTTGCGATTCAGCATCGACTGTGTGATATGAAAGACTGGGAAATGAAAACTACAGGATATCGCCATGGAGCCAAGAGGTCTAGTTAAGTCACACACAACATCTGCATTTGCACCTGCCTTTCCCTTCTCATAGGCAAGCCTGGAGAATCAGCTTGCTCACTACTATAACCCACTGTAATTAACCATGATTATTCCTAATTTGCCCAGTTGCTCCCAGCATCTTAGACTGGTGCGTAGCCTATGCGCTCCAATTGGACACAGGCTACTGTAAAACTCTTCTGTCTCCTCCAATGTCCCTGAAACCAGAATCAGCCACATAAGCCATTCACTTATTGATTTCTCCTGGTGTGTGTGTGTGCGCGTGTGTGTGTTCCTTGCCAGAAGCCAATTTCCTCCTACAGTTTTTGGTGCCAAACCTGGTGGCTGTTGATTTGCTTGAGGATGTTTGGGAGAGGCAGCAGCTATATGTGTTACTGCTGCAGGGTTAGAGCATTACAGCACAGGCTTCTCTTCCCAGTGAAAGAGAGTGACGCGCTGAACCAGTTGAAGAGAGGAACAAATGGGGGGATGAATGTGATCATCTCTTCCACAAGTACAGTCCTCTTAGCCAGAGGATTATACTTCTAATTCGACATTTATAATGCCTGGGGATGCGGATCCATTGAAGTGTTTCTGCATTTAACAGAGGCGCTACGCTGTTACCCACCCCCAAAATTGCCTAGAGCACAATCAGACTGGCACCCAGCCTTGGATGTAGACTTTGCAATTCAAATTTTGTAAACACTGTGAGACAGTGGCCCAATTGCATTTCTGTGTGGTGCTACAGTATTATGTGTTAGTGCAGGTTGATCTAAGTGTTACTGTAAATGGATACCACATTGAGTCTTAGCTGATCCCCTTATGTCAACACAATCTGCAAAGAGTGAGGTGGTGATTCTGAACAATTCTATCACTTATAGTGTTGGGTAGGCCAGATGGAGTATAACGTTACCTCTAGTAGACACTGAACTAAGGACAGGTTTTTTGTATTTCCCCCCTAATGAAAAAGGTTATCTGTTCCTACAGTTGAATTGTCCCTGGAACAGATCTTAACACTCCCAGTGCTGCCACCTCCCCCATCCTTCTTCTTCTTCTTCTTCAGATGCAGACACACATACTCTCTCTCCATCTCTCTTTCTCGGGAACAGCCTAAGTAGACCATATATGCACAAGGCTGTGTGCACTTTTCCCCCTTAGTCTTTCCATCCCTCATTCCCAGTGTTGCCCTCTCATCTCCTCACCTACAGGAGGTTAGGCTACCCAGGCATTCAATTGGGCTCTTACAGGTGACAGAGATGCTCTCAAATAACTTCAACTCCTGCTACTGTTTATCTGTGTATCCAGATGAACATCAACATTTGGCCAGCCCAGTATTATTCTTAGGGAGTCCCAAGAGTCAACGCATTGGCTACTGCAGACATCAACCCTGCCCTGGTTGAACCCCATAGATACACACGCCATACTGTGGTTGTTTGTCATGTCAGCTGGTACAGGAAATGGATGCAGCTTGACATAATGAGA
Source organism: Brachymystax lenok tsinlingensis (assembly GCA_030435695.1). Lineage (NCBI taxonomy): Eukaryota > Metazoa > Chordata > Actinopteri > Salmoniformes > Salmonidae > Brachymystax > Brachymystax lenok. Next base: position 51,237,590 of record CM059819.1, on the reverse strand, counting down.
ACGTCTGTGTGTTTGCCCTGCAGGTGACACTGGCCTCCCCCTGCTCAGACTCTTCTCTGGCTCTAGCTCTGTTCCATACAGCTGAGCTGGCGCCAGCCTCCACCCTGACCAACAGAGGTCATGAACATAAACTAGAGCAACAAATAGAACAGATAAGAGAAGGACAAGGTTGAGAGGTTCTAGAAGAATATAGGCGACAGATGAACTATACAGGCTGTGATGTCAGCATCAAACAGGCTTTCTATATACTACTGAGTCAGTGTGTGTGTGTTTGGTTTAACTATATATATATAGTAAAACAAGGAAAATTCGAACAAGTGGGGACATTTCGCTGGTCCCCACAAGGAAAAAGCATATTTTAGGGTTAGAATTAAGGTTAGGGGTTAGGTTTAGGGTTAGGAAAAATAGGATTTTGAATCAATTGTTTGGTCGCCACAAGGACAGTAAAATATGCGCATGTGTGTAATCAAGCTTTTTATGAGTTTATCTAAAGTCATGACCTTGTTTGCATTATTCTACACCAACATCTTCTGCAGGAGAGCTTGGGACTATAAGGCTCCATCTGGATTTTTGTCCAAATTTTGTTATTGACATAGCCTTGTTATGTTCAGTGTTTTCTACCTTTATAGTACTACAAATTCCCCAATTCATACGAGATAAAAATTGCAAACACCATTCAAACCAATGAGGGCTCGAAACTTTAAAACCAATTATATCAGAATACTATTTATGCAAATATAACCTTGTAGTCCCAAGCTCTCTAAATGAGAAAGTCAATACTGTATGTTCATCACATATGCATGATGCAACTATTAGCTCTGCCACACAGACAGCTAGGCTAATGTATATGAGCTTTGTCAATGAGTGTAATACACTCTTAGTAAGACTGCACCTTGGAGAAGTGAATAGGCTTTCCAGTGACTAATGTCAAACAGAAAAGACTTGGAGGGAATGGGTAGCACACTTCAGAAGAATCTGAAGTGTATCACCGGATGAAAGACATTTGTCTTACTAGGCCAGGGGTGAACTGAAGCTGTAGATCTTTTGGGGGGTTCTCTAAACCCACTGATACACCAGCAGGTCAGGCCTGGAGTTCATTCTCAATCCACAGGTGGTTGTAACATGTCAATAATTTTTGGGCAATTCTATTTACCCCAGCCGGCTAGCCTGACTACCCATCCACATCGCTCCGGCCAAACGCCACGCCCACTCTTGGAGAGATCGATAGAGCAGCATTAGTCATCAAGGCAGGCAACCAGCCAGCCCCCTGAGACCACTAAAACCAAACCATTGAAAAACAGCATCCTCTGCTTCTGAAATGGGCCTTGGCACAGGATTAATCTGTTAATCTGGCAATTCATCTATCCATCCATTGCTTTACCCATCTATCCATTCATCCAGCCTTTTGTCCATTCTCTCATCCACCAATTGAACTCCAGAGGAGGGAGGAAATACTGCCTAAGAGGAACATAAACAGTGGTTATTTAGGAGATTTGAGGACATGAAATTGCACTGAAGTTAAATGTCAGTCTGTCATTTAACATTGTTTTACTGAACAAGGCTATATCCCTAAGATTGGAAAGCTGCTGCGGTCATCCCCCTCTTCAAAGGGGGTGACACTCTAGACCCAAACTATATCCATCCTGCCCTGCCTTTCAAAAGTGTTCAAAAGCCAAGTTAATAAACAGATCACTGACCATTTAGAATCCCACCGTACCTCCTCCGCTGTGCAATCCGGTTTCCGAGCTGGTCACGGATGCACCTCAGCCACGCTCAAGGTACTAAACGATATCATAACCGCCATCGATAAAAGACAGTACTGTGCAGCCGTCTTCATCGACCTGGCCAAGGCTTTCGACTGTCAATCTCTGTATTCTTATCGGCAGACTCAACAGCCTTGGTTTCTCAAATGACTGCCTCGCCTGGTTCACCAACTACTTCTCAGACAGAGTTCAGTGTGTCAAATCGGAGGGCCTGTTGTCCAGACCTCTAGCAGTCTCTGTGGGGGGTACCACAGGGTTCAATTCTAGGGCCGACTCTTTTCTATGTATATATCAACGATGTCGCTCTTGCTGCGGGTGATTCCCTGATCCACCTCTACGCAGACGACACCATTCTGTATACATCTGGCCCTTCTTTGGACACTGTGTTAACAAACCTCCAAACAAGCTTCAATGCCATACAACACTCCTTCCGTGGCCTCCAACTGCTCTTAAACGCTAGTAAAACTAAATGCATGCTTTTCAACCGTTCGCTGCCCGCATCCGCCCACTCGACTAGCATCACTACTCTGGACGGTTCTGACTTAGAATATGTGGACAACTACAAATACCTAGGTGTCTGGCTAGACTGTAAACACTCCTTCCAGACTCATATTAAACATCTCCAATCCAAATTAAATCCATAATCGGCTTCCTATTTCACAACAAAGCGTCCATCACTCATGCCGCCAAACATACCCTCGTAAAACTGACTATCCTACCAATCCTCGACTTCGGCAATGTCATTTACAAAATAGCCTCCAATACTCTACTCAGAAAACTGGATGCACTCTATCACAGTGCCATCCGTTTTTGTCACCAAAGCCCCATTAACCACCCACCACTGCGACCTGTATGCTCTAGTTGGCTGGCCCTCGCTACATATTCGTCGCCAGACCCACTGGCTCCAGGTAGTCTATAAGTCTTCGCTAGGTAAAGCTCCGCCTTATCTCAGCATACTGGTCACGATAACAACACCCACCCGTAGCACACGCTCCAGCAGGTATATCTCACTGGTCACCCCCAAAGCCAACACCTACTTTGGCCGTCTTTCCTTCCAGTTCTCTGCTGCCAATGACTGGAACGAATTGCAAAAATTGCTGAAGCTGGAGACTCATATTTCCCTCACTAACTTTAAACATCAGCTATCTGAGCAGCTAACCGATCACTGCTGCTGTACATAGCCCATCTGTAAATATCCCTACCTACCTCATCGCCATATTGTTTTTATTTACTTTTCTGCTTTTTTGCACACCAGTAGTTCTACTTGCACATCATCAACTGCACATCTATCACTCCAGTGTTAATTTGCTAAATTGTAATTACCTCGCTACTATGGGCTATTTATTGCCTTACCACCTCACACCATTTGCACACACTCAAATCAATCAATCAAATGTATTTATAAAGCCCTTCTTACATCAGCTGATGTCACAGAGTGCTGTACAGAAACCCAGCCTAAAACCCCAAACAGCAAGCAATGCAGGTGTAAAAGCACGGTGGTTAGGAAAAACTCCCTAGAAAGGCCAGAACCTAGGAAGAAACCTAGAGAGGAACCAGGCTGTGAGGGGTGGCCAGTCCTCTTCTGGCTGTGCCAGGTGCAGATTATAACAGAACATGGACAAGATTTTAAAATGTTCATAGAACAGGCAGAACAGTTGAAACTGGAGAAGCAGCACGGCCAGGTGGACTGGGGACATCAAGGAGGCATCAGGCCAGGTAGGCCTTGAGGAATAGTCCTAATGCTCAGGTCCTCCGAGAGAGAGAGAGAGAGAGAGAAAGAAAGAAAAAAAGAAAGAGAGAAAAAGAGAGAGCATACTTAAATTCACACAGGACACCGGATAAGAAAGGAGAAATACTCCAGATATAACAGACGGACCCTAGCCCCCCGACACATAAACTACTGCAGCATAAATACTGCAGGCTGAGACAGGAGGGGTCGGGAGACACTGTGGCCCCGTCCGACGATACCCCCCGACAGGGCCAAACAGGCAGGATATAACCCCACCCACTCTGCCAAAGCACAGCCCCCACACCACTAGAGGGATATCTCCAACCATCATCTTACCAACCACCAACTTACCATACACTGTATATAGACTTTCTTTTTTTCTATTGTGTTATTGACTGTACGCTTGTTTATTCCATGTGTAACTCTGTGTTGTTGTTTGTGTCGCACTGCTTTGCTTTATCTTGGCCAGGTTGCAGTTGTAAATGAGAACTTGTTTTCAACTAGCCTACAAGGTTAAATAAAGGTGAAATAAAAAAATATATAAAAAATATTGATACCTCATTGTTGAATGTAGAACAAATCAGGTAGCCATGCTAGTGCTCTGCTGGCAGTTAATTGAGTTTACAGCGGAAATAAGTTTATCTTGTTGCCAAAAACAAAATTGTGCACACCAGTCTTTAACTGCACACTGTGTCCACAATGACTATCGTACCAAAGACGAGATAAGAATAAGAACATGGGAGGAAAGAGATAATTTGATAGAGGGAATAGATAGGAGGACAGAAGATGGAGGTTGATGAGGGACCACTGTGGGAAGAGAGAAAAAGGGGGTTGACAGAAAGAGAGGGAGAGGTAGGAAAAAGATGGATAGAGAGAGTGTCAGACAGAAGCAAAGGAAAAGGGATGGAATAGGAGAAGAATGAAGAGCGGAGTAGAGAAAGTGAGGGGAAGCAGGCTCCTCTCCTGTGCTCAGAGTTAGTGAAAAAGTGAGCGGACTGAGCAGTAATGGTATGTGATGAAACATTAGCAAAGTATTAGCAAATATGTGTATTATTATATTGACAAGCTAGTCGAGAGAGCGCTCTAACAATGGAAATACATGTCCTCAAAGATGGAAGGCAGGTGGGAGGAGGCAAGATCAGGTGGGACCATTCTAGCCAATGAGAGGGCAGATAGTGAACAGGCACAACGCTGATATAAAGTAGTTTTTTTTTCAAAGTTGCCGAAATGCCACGTATATCAGTCCATTCATAACAACCTTCGAAACTTCTATTTTATAAAATAAGCCTCACCTAGCATATTAGCAATTACATTTTTTGTTGGCCAAATTCGACACCCATTGCCCTCCACACAAAAATTCCTCACTTTGTAGTCTTATTTTTGTGGACAGATTTTGGGCGGATTAAACCCTTTCGCTTCGCCTCTGCCTCTGGTATTAGCCACTGCTGCTCCCTCTCTGCATGGTCCTGTCTCTGGTCATCACGCCATTTTCTCTATGTCTGGAAACGTCTCTGGTGGGAAAATGCGCATATAATCTTTATGCAGATTTTAGAATATTCGCATGAGAATCTGTCACCGATTGGATAGAAACCTAGCTACAGACACAAAAAGATCAGAACTTGTCTAGCGTATATGTTGTCTTTCATTTGGAAAGTTTACCGAAAAGTTTGCTGTTTCCATCAGGAAATAATACATTTATTATCCAACGTACTTTACTTGCATAAAAAGGTTGGATGGATGTCACGACAATTTTGTCGGTTAACTATCTAAATGTCTACAAAACAAAATACGCTAGACAAGGTGGGATGTTTTGTTTTATTATGCAAAAAATGGTGGTGAAAACATTTTTATGCGCAAATATTATATCCATCATATCGAAGTAAACTTGGAATCACATGATGACATGTTGCGTGTCTTCCCACTAAGACTCTGGAAAGCCTACAATTTATTAGGCTACAGATTAAATAAATTATGTTGTACTTCACAGGGTGGTGAAAGGTGAGGAGCTTGATGCTACTTTCAACAAATATTGAGGGTCTTATTCTGGTGACATGACGATCAATGCTTGCCTGCCATTTGACAACTACAAATAATTTAGCTCTTTTGTCCATAGAAACCTCATCATGTAGGCTATACCCGCACTATCTGCAAGCTGTGGGCACATTCGCTATAAAACGCAACATTGTTTGTGACAAAACCATCAGTAGAGTTGAAAATGCCATTGAAACCCATTCAACTTGTATTTTTTTATCCGGTACATGGGAATTTAACAGGAAAAGTTATTTTTATGTGCACTGTCATCATACAGAGGCTTTTATTTGCAAAAAGTAACGTTTTTTATGCAGATTTTATAATATTCGCATGAAAATCTGTCGCCAATTGGATGGAAACCTTGCTAGTGTTATATAATTTGTACATTGCAAATTGACCCCAAGAATCCCAAACAGATATAGTATTTGACTTAAACAGAATCATTACAAATTTTGATTACATTGGGATACGATCACATATGCCTAATTATTTATGCATGTGAATACTTGAGAACAGATTTCCTAAATTAAAATCACTTAGAGATGATTTCCTGGTAATCTTAGAGCCTTTAATGTCCAACAACGAAAATTATATGAAAAAACAAAAATCACCTATTGGGGACCCTGTAGTAGAGTATCGCAATATTATTTTTGATGATTTTATATCGATAATGTGACTCAAACTGTATCTATTTGTAAACATAACATAAAAACATATATACAGTGCATTTGGAAAGTATTCCGACCCCTTGACTTTTTACACATTTTGTTACATTACAGCCTTATTCTAAAATTGATTAAATACAACATTTTCCTCCTCAATCTACACACAATTTAGAATTAAGGTATTTAGAAATGGTTGCACATTGAGCTCTGGCGCATCCTGTTTCCATTGATCATCCTTGAGATGTTTTTACAACTTGATTGGAGTTCACCTGAGGGAAATTCAAATGATTAGACATGATTTGGAAAGGCACACACCTGTCTGTATAAGGTCCCACAGGTGACACTGCATGTCAGACCAAAAACCAAGCCATGAGGTCGAAGGAATTGTTTGTTGAGCTCCGTGACAGGAATATGTCAAGGCACAGATCGGGGGAAGGATACCAACAAATGTCTGCAGTATTGAAGGTCCCCAAGAACACAGTGACCTCCATCATTCTTAAATGGAAGAAGTTTGGAACCACCAAGACTCTTCCTAAAGCTGGCCGCCCGGCCAAACTGAGCAATCGGGGGAGAAGGGCCTTGGTCAGGGAGGTGACCAAGAACCCCATGGTGACTCTGACAGAGTTCCTCTGTGGAGATGGGAGAACCTTCCAGAAGGACAACCATCTCTGCAGCATTCCACCAATCAGGCCTTTATGGTAGAGTGGCCAGACAGAAGCCACTCCTCAGTAAAAGGCACATGACAGCCCACTTGGAGTTTGCCAAAAGGCATCTAAAGGACTTTCAGACCATGAGAAACAAGATTCTCTAGTCTGATGAAACCAAGATTGAACTCTGGCCTGAATGCCAAGCAACGGGTCTGGAGGAAACCTGGCACCATCCCTACGGTGAAACATGGTGGTGGAAGCATCATGCTGTGGGGATGGTTTTCAGCGGCAGGGAGTGGGAGACTAGTCAGGATCGAGGGAAAGATGAACGGAGCAAAGTACAGAGAGATCCTTGATCAAAACCTGGTCCAGAGGACTTAGGACCTCGGACTGGGGAGCGAAGGTTCACCTTCCAACAGGACAACGCAGGAGTGGCTTCGGGACAATTCTCTGAATGTCCTTGAGTGGCCCAGCCAGAGCCCAGACTTGAACCCGATCTAACATCTCTGGAGAGACCTGAAAATAGCTGTGCAGTGACGCTCCCCATCCAACCTGACAGAGCTTGAGAGGATCTGCAGAGAAGAATGGGAGAAACTCCCCAAATACATGTGTGCCAAGCTTGTACCATCATACCCAAGAAGACCGGAGTTTGTAATCTCTGTCAAAGGTGTTTCAAAAAAAGTACTGAGTAAAGGGTCTGAATACTTATGTAAATGTAATATTTCAGTTTTTATTTTTAATACATTTGCAAAAATTTATAAAAAAACCCCTTTTGAAGTGTCATTGTTGTGTGTAGATTGAGGGGGAAAAAACAATTGAATCCATTGTGGAATAAGGCTGTAACAAGACAAAATGTGGAAAAAGTTAAGGGGTTCTGAATACTTTCCAAATGCACTGTATATATTTTATGTACACTTAGTGTACAAAACATTAGGAACACCTTCCTAATATTGAGGAACACCCCCTTTTGGCCTCAGCACAGCCTTAATTCGTCGGACTACAAGTTGTCCAAAGCATTCCACAGGGATACTGGTCCATGTTGACTCCATCGCTTCCCACAGTTGTATCAAGTTGGCAGGATGTCCTTTTGGTGGTGGACCATTCTTGATACACATGGGAAACTGTTGAGTGTGAAAAACCCAGCAGCCTTGTAGTTCTTGACACACTTAAACTGGTGTGCCTGGCACATACTACCATTCCCTGTTCAAAGGCACTTAAATCTGTTGTCTTGCCCATTCACCCTCTGAATGGCACATATACACAATACATGTCTCAGTTGTCTGAAGGCTTAAAAATCCTTCTTTAACCAGTCTACTCCCCTTCATCTACACCAGCGTTTCCCATACTTGGTCCTCGGGACCTCAAGGGGTGCACGTTTAGTTTTTTTCCCTAACACTTCACAGCTGATTCAAATTATCAAAGCTGGATGATTAGTTGATTCTTTTAATCAGGTGTGTAGTGCTAGGGCAAAAAACAAAATGTGCACTCTTGGGGTCCTGAGGATCGAATTTTGAAAACCCTGATCTACTCTGATGGAAGTGTATTTAACATCAATAAGGGATCATAGCTTTAACCTGGATTCACCTGGTCAGTCTATGTCATGGAAAGAGCAGGTGTTCCTAATGTAGTTTTAATAGATTTTTTTGCTGGGTAGTTATCGTTAGCCAGAACTATAGTTGGCTGTACCTGCGCCAAAACTCCTGTATTTTTTATCCTATAGCTTGTTCTTCATCTTCTTTTTTATGTTTTAAATGGACACTTATATCAAACTCGTTTTTTTATGGCTCTCTCTTGTCCCTCTTTAGTAGACATAGTGAGCAATAAAATCGCAGTATCAAATCGCAATAAATATAGAATCGTGATACATATAGAATCACAATACATATCGTATCGGCACCTAAGTATTGTGATAATATCGTATTGTGAGCTCCCTGGCAATTCCCTGCCCTACTCTCTAACGGACATCATCCCGTCCTCTGTGTTCCTTCCTCCAGCTCTCCTCCCACTCCAGCTTCCAATGGTCTTTGACTTCCTATGGTTGTAGTAAGCAGGGGCGTAACTTTTACTGGGGACGGGAGGGACATGTCCCCCACATTCTGAAATAGCATTTTTGTCCCCCCCGCAGTTTTATCATTGAAATGTGATACAAAACTAGGCACCGGTGCTTTAGGACCATGTGGACAATTCCGAGTGCTCGGGTAGGCTGGTAGTAAGCATCTGTATCTGATGGATGCAGATGTCAATATATCATATCCAGTATACCATATCACCCTTCAAAGAAAACATAAACGTAAACCATAAGAAATAAGTTTTCAATTACACTTTACATTTCACAATTGCACTTTATTTGATATTGTTCCTTCTGTTTAAAACAGGTACAACTACTGACTTTAAACTTGTTGCAAACATTTTGTAGATCTGGCCCTATCAGTGGGAAATACAGAGCAATGACATGCAACAAAACAACAACAAATCTCTGCTACTAATCTCCTTCATTAAGCCATTAAGTAGTGAGAGCGAGGGATTTGTTTGTTTATTTGTGTAATTACCTCATCCCTATTGCATCCCTCTAGTGCTGTAATTCACAAACAGAGGACTGTCAAAGTAATTTATTGTCTTCAATGTTACACTTTATTTGGTGTTACAGATGAACTAGCTAAATAAGACACAACCAGAGGCCATAGGGCAGGGTTCCGCAAATGGCGGCCTGTGGGCCCGATTTTTTTTTTATAATAATTTTTTTATTATATTTTGTTGTCTGACATAAAAGACTGTAAAAACACCAGAAAATCAGAAAAGTGATTTTGGAAATCTGTTCAAAGTATTCCCATGCATAATAGAGAGATATGTGATTGTTTACAAATGTAAGCAAGGTTTGAAATTATTATGTTTTGGTCAAGTATTATATCTGTTTTGGCTTCTTGCAGTCAATTTGCGGTTAAAAAATTATTTGTTATTATGTTCCGGCCCCTGACCATCCGCTCAAGAAAAAATCGGCCCGCAGCTGGATCTAGTTGATGATCCCTGCCATAGGGCATGATGACCTCCGTCTTCTGTTTTACTAATGAGACTAGTGTTGATATTCGACCTGAACATTTTTACCATCAGCTTACAGGAGTGGTGAGCAGGTGGAGAGGCAGGGAATCCATTTTGTTTCATGAGATGAACAGCAGTGATATTTAGAACACGTCTCTCCACCAATGCTCAACGGTCTCCGTGACCCCCATTGATTTTTTATTAATGTGATTAATTTAATTCTAATTTCACATACAGCTAGTCTGACCTTCTAGGCTTAATGAAAAGCATGTTGTTCATTACACATTTTATTTCCACAGCCTTAAATTGATTAATGGATTCATTTTGATGGATTGCTTTTCTCTCTCGTTATCATCACACAGTACCGAGAGTCGAGAGATAAGCGCAGCTGTAATTTCCAGTGTGTTGATAAGCCATCGTCTCTCACATAGCTTCTTCCTCCCCCAGGATGTGTTACTGAATTCATTGGTCATACAAGGTAGAACTGACATTTCATATCAGAGTGTTGAACAGTAATTTGGGATTACGTAAGCAATGTGTAGGACCATTTTGTTTTGCACACCTTTTAAACTACATGCACCATCTGTGAACACTAACTCACTCCATAAAATACCTTTGATAAGCAAATAGGAATGTTGCCAGAACATCTCTATAAAAGCTATAGGTGTATTTGACACACAGGAGGTTGGTGGCACCTTAATTAGGGAGGAGAGGCTCGTGGTAATGGCTGGAACAGAATGGGTGGAATGGTGTCAAATACATCAAACACATGGTTTCCAAAGTGTCCGTTTATGTAACTGTACAAATACACCTGTAACCTCCATAAAAATGTCCTGACAATATTAATCCGTTGGTCCAATAGATAAATGATTCGGTACAATAACGTGAGCTCAGCTCCATGCCTCGAGGCAAGTGAAGGAGCCCCCTTCTGTCAAATCGGTGGAGGCTGCTGAGGGGAGGACGGCTCATAATAGGAGGTTACAGGTGTATTTGTACAGAAACATAAAAGGACGCTTTGCCCAAAAGGCATACTGCTGTCTCTATTATACTCCAAGGCCTTGTGTTGGAGCAGAGAACATTGCTTTATGTGAACATTTATGTGAGTCTTAGAAGGATGCCGACTGTATGGTTGATGTGCAGTCAAGCGAGTGTCCGTGTCTGACTGTCTGTGTAGGGTGAAGGTTTCTCTCTGTGTTCTGTGACCGTGCTGTTATGTTTGCTGTGTAGCCCCTGGGAGTTATTGTTGTGTGTTCCTTTTGACTCACCACAGATGTCCTATGTGGCCAGCGTACGTTGGCTAAAGAGTTGTTGTTATGCTAGCTCTCGAACGTGAGGATGTTAGTTGTAGCTAATAAACCTGAGCCGTTTATAAATAACTATGTCTTGTTCCTCCTACATAACATTGGTGATGATAACACATGGAGTTTGTTTGCCTGTGGAGAGGTTGTTATCATCTTCACTGAGGGAAGCTCAGTGAAGTTCGAGCTACAGTGATCGTCTCAGTTGTGGTTATGGAAACTCTTTGGGCTTTGTAACCATATGGAAGAAGTGTAGTGTGGTCAGCCCTGTAGTGTGGCTTTGCCCTGTAGTGGGAGAGGAGAGGGAGATGAGAGGAGAGGGAAGGGAGAGGAGAGGAGAGGGGAAAGGAGGAGGAGGGGAGAGGGATAGAAAAGGGAGAAAAGAGGAGGGGGTGAGGGAGATGAGGAGGGGGAGGGGATGGGGTAAGGGAGAGGAGGGAGAGGGGGAGAGGAGAGGGAAAGGGAGAGGGAGAGGACGGGAAAGGCAAGGGAGAGGGGAGGCGGGGGAGAGGAGAGGAGAGGGAGAGAGAGAGAGAGGAGAGCGTCTCAGGGCTGACTATAATTAGAGAGATGACTTCTCTGTTTAGACAGGAGGACAGGACACTACTCACTCCTCTCAACCCACTGGCATTGTTCTATTATCACTGAGATACTGTTCTTCACTTTGTATGGGCCTCAAGTCAAGTCACAACTGTCCCTACACACACATACACACACACGCACAAATGCTAACACACATTTTCCTCCGCTCAGCCATAGCCCATACCCTATATTGTGCTGCCTGCCTGCCTCCGGAGGACCTACTCCTCTCCCCCGTTGACCACCTTCTCCTTCTGCTCAGGTCATGTGGTTCCCTCTTAACTGTCACTCCATCTGTTGGAGGATTGAAAAAACAAAATGTTCAACTGTGGCTGAAAATCGTAGCCCAGACCTACGCTGTCATATAGCTGTTTTATTTTATTCTTGTTTGTTTTGCTTTTTCAAGTGCTTTGAGATTCTTTATGTAATGAAAAGCGTTATATAATAATTATATTCCCGCCAGGTTCCCATGACTCCTTCAGTTTCTACATAGACGAGTCCTCTCCGGTGGGTCCTGAGCAGACTGACGCCGTCCAGAACTTTGTGTCGGTCTTTGGCACGGTGGCCAAGAAGCTGATGCGTAAATGGCTGGCCACTCAGACTATGAACTTCTCCACCCAGCTGGAGGCTGGCGTCCGCTTCTTTGACCTGCGCATTTCCACCAAGCCCCGGGACCCAGACAACGAACTCTTCTTCGCTCATGGCCTCTTCAGCGCCACGGTGAATATAATTACTCCCTACGACTATATTTCCTCCTACAGAACCTCAGGTGTTTTTCCTGACCACCTGACCTAACCAGAAAGAAAACTCTGGGCCGTAGTTATTTTCTATACAGGTCAAGAGGTCAGAAAAAACTCTGGACCTTATTCAGTGGGTACAGTATGACTGGTCTGACACTATATTTGCTCCCTTGTGGGGTGTGTGTTGTGCTTCCAGGTTAGAGAAGGCCTGGAGCAGATCAGCTCCTTCTTGTCGGCCCATGCCAGAGAGGTTGTGTTCCTGGACTTTAACCACTTCTACGGGGTTCAGAACCTGCACCATGAGAAGTTGGTCTCAATGCTGAGAGACGTGTTCGGGGAGAAACTCGCCCCCGTCGTCTTCGCTCAGGAGGTAAGATACTCTACTGTACAAACTAACTAAACACCTTCAATCTCGGTGCTCCCTCAAGAGTATATGGTGTCCACCTTGGCTCCACAGCCCTGGAAGTTCCTAAAGACAAAACCCCTCCCTACACTCCTCCCTCCCTCTAGGTGAGTCTCCAGTACCTGTGGGAGAAAGAGTACCAGGTATTGGTGTTCTACCACAGTCCTATGGCCCTGGAAGTGCCATTTCTATGGCCTGGTCAAATGATGCCTGCTCCCTGGGCCAACACCACTGACCCTGAAAAGCTGATCCAGTTCCTCCAGGCCTCTGTGGCTGACCGCAGGTCTGTATGGCCCTCTATCTTTCACCTATCCGTCTTTTCCTGGACAGTGTGTTAAACCTTTGGGAAAAGCACTTACAGATGTAGGCTCTTAATTTGATCACCCTGTTGCAGGAGAACATTCCTGCAATGCAGGACATTTTAAGCTTGTAGTGTGTTTGAGGTTTAAAAAGGCTTCTGAAATTTCAGACTTTTCCCTTACAAAAAATGTATCAACGCCTACAAAAATTATTATAATTCCCTTTTCCTGTTGCTGCAGGATGATGTTCCTGATGTAGAAAACTGGTTCAATTTAAGATCCTATTTTCATCTTTAATTGTGCCTGTATAGTAAAGTTTGATGTGATTTGTGTAATGGCAGGAGGAAGGGAACATTCTTCGTCTCCCAAGTGGTCCTTACACCTAAGGCCAGCACCGTCATGAAAGGAGTAGCCAGCGGACTGAGGGAGACCATTACCGAAAGGTGAGTTGGTTTGTTTCTCTCTGTATGTATGTATGTGTGTGTGTGTGGTTATAAAGGACATTTGTGAGTCATTTCATGTTCAACGTGGAAGAGAAATTGAGATGAGAAACAACACACACACACTATGAGTCACTGTGAAAAAAGGTATATGTATCTTCAGGAATATGTCACCGGCCTCACTTGCCCCTCTAGGGATACTGCGTTTTTCACCCTATTTCTTTTCGCTTTTTTCTCTCTAAATGCTTTTTTTTCTCAAATGTTTCCCATTTCATTGCTTCGAGCTGAAATATTAAATATTGCATTCAATGACCGTGCTGACTGTTTAATATAATATTTTCATCAATTGTGGACTAATTCCAATTGATCTCAAGAAGAACATTGGGTTTACTGTCAATTGAACAATGTGCATTCAAAACCAGGACTGTAGCATTGTAACCAGTCTGACAGAGCATTGCCACAGCAGACACCAGCTATACTCTTAATTTGATCACCCTGTTGCAGGAGAACTTTCCTGCAATGGCAGAAATGTAAAACTTGTGTTGTATTTGAGGTTTAAAAAGGATTCTGAAGTTTGTAATTTTCACTTTTCCCTTACGAAAACATGTATCAACCCCTAGAAATATTTTCATAAATTATAATCCACATAATAATTCACATTTCCTGTTGCTGCAGGATAATTGTCCTGCTGTAGCAAACTGGCTCAAATTAACATCCTACATCTGTACAGAGTATATAATAATATCTCTCCCCCCACATGATTGCACCCAGCAGTCTGTCAGACAGCGCAGACAGCCCTTATCATGCTGACTCATACTGGCCCTTAACCGGTCTAGCTGCTCACCAGCCAGCTCACTGTTACACCAACCAACTGTGACTCATCAAACAGTACATACCTCACTCTATCCCGCTCTGTCACTCTCTCTCGCTCTCTTTCCTTTTCCTTAGCCCCATCCTATTCACTGACTATGCATAACACTTAGAATACACAAAATACTAAAATACAGAGATGCAACTGTGTGTGTGTGTGTGTGTGTGTACATGGTTTCACATCCACATGCACTCCCCTGCAGGGCTCTTCCAAGTATGATGCTGTGGATCCGGGCCCAGAGGCCAGGAGAGAGCGGCATCAACATCATCACAGCTGACTTCGTAGAGCTGGGAGACTTCATCAGCGCTGTCATCACACTCAACTATCATATGGATGATGAGGAGGAAAACGCCACCTGAGACTGAAAGACAGGGGGTGCCAAAGAGTTAAGTCCTCAGCTCAGTCTCACTTTCTCTTTGGTGTTAATTTTCAGGAGAGGCGTTCCTCTGACTTATTATATAGGGCTATCAGAGTTTACAGAGGAAGAGAGAGAGAGGGAGGGAGAGAGAGGAGGGAGAAGGAGACGTTAAGATAGGAGGAGAAAGGAAGGTGGAGGGGTAGATAGGGAGAATGGACTTTGGTGCTCGGTTAGAGCGCCAAAAGTGAGTGAGAAATGTTTGGTTTTATCTGTTTTGGGGGTCAAAAGGGCAATTGGTTTTTAACGACGCTTCGCTTGGCTTCGCTTCAAATCTGCTGTAACGATAACTGCTTCTATCCTCCAATCACACAAGCTCGTGTTTCTGGCATTTCCATTTCTTGTGAGGCTTAGGCTAGCTTATTAGCATATTCTACAGACATAAATGTTGTTCGTATTTTAGTGACAGTGATGGCCAACCTACATCAGAACTCATTTTCATTAGGGCCAGTAATACATCTGATTGTCGTCAACCTGATTAGCATGTCAACTATTCACACATGGCTGTAGAACTTACTTTATGATGGATGGATTGGTTGATTGATTGATGGAGCTTCCCAAATAGTTATTATAGTTTCTTTTAATCTCTTTCTACATTTATTGACTATTTTGTCTCTGTTTCAGTCCTGTCACCACAATGCGTACATTGGTAACTTCTCCTCGCAGTACATTGATTTAGCTCCTGGACCATCTGTAACAGGACTTTCCCTATGTGACAGATTGCCAGACAGATTGATATTTGTGTGTCTTTTGATTGATTGCCTCTCTCGAGGGCCCTCTGTGGGGTGTTGTAGATCAGTGTTTCCCAACCCTGGTCCTCAAGCTCCCCCAACAGTACACATTTGTATTGTAACCCTGGACAAGCACACCTGATTCAACTTGTCAACTAATCATCGAGTCCTCAATGAGTTGAATGAGGTGTGTTTGTCAAGGGCTACAACAAAACAGTGAACTGTTGGGGGTACTTGAGGACCAGGGTTGGAAAAACACTGTTGTAGATGACCATAAAACAGGTTTAATTTCATGTTTCTCGTAATGGCTTGATATCGTTCTAATCTCATGTAGGTGTCTGTTGTTCTGAAATATTCACCACAATATTTCATATATTTTTTTAATCATTTAACTTTTCTTCTGTTCATTTACTTGTATGGAATATAATGGAAAGCTATCTGTTGCTTTACTATTACTCATGTGTTTGCCTGCTTAATTGCATTCGATCTAGTAGAAAGATGTTTCCCTTGCTTTGCTCTGCACTATTCAGGACAAACTGTAAATGCTCAACTAGGAAGACAAATATATATTTGAAGTGGCACTTGCGGCGTAGTGAAGAATACAATACGTATCACATTTCTTTTGCTAAAATTTGTTTTGCACATTATGCAAGAACTTCGCATATATATCAAAAGCTTTGCCTAATTTCTCCCCCAAAATAATGTTACGATTATTGTTGCATCTTTTACAGAGAATGTATTCTGAGAAATTGCTATGTAAACTAATATGTTTATTGTGAACCAAAAAAGAAGGAAATGTTACATTTTGAATATGTGAATGTGTGTCTTGTAAGAAAATGTGCCATTTCCAACTTTTTTCAGTGTGTGTTTTTATGTAAGAGAGCAACAGACACAGACACAGACAGACAGACAGACAGACAGACAGACAGACAGACAGACAGACAGACAGACAGACAGACAGACAGACAGAGATAGAGATAGAGATAGAGAGATAGAGAGTAAGGATTTAATTGAGTGTTTGTATGTTTTTTGTGTATTGTTCAGAGGTGTGAACATTTTCATACAATTTGTATGTGTCAATGACTTCATCCTTATGACTTCGTCTTAAAATATATTTTATATCATGTGAAAAGTTTGTATATAAAGTGCAATGGATTTACCGCCATGTAATTGTAAATGAAAATGAATGCCAAGAATTATCCACAAGAAAGGCTTCTACAGAAATATCTCAGTTGTAATAACACACAAATATATGGCCAATACGAGTTTTGTCCTTATCTCTGAAAGTGAAATACATTTCCAAAATATATTTTGTTGTAATTAGTTAACTATGTGCAGGAATCAAAATATATTTGTAAATATATTTCTTGTCACTTAGTGGATTAATACGTTTTGGATGCTATCCTAACCTGACTATAACTACTTGAGCTGTTTGTGTTCATCTCAAGTAAGAAAATACTCAAGACATTGAACAATTATCAACAGAATGTGTACACTGCACTGCAAACATGATAAGTTAGAATATTCAATAACTAAAACAATTATATTTAGTCCCAAATAGGTCATGTTTCGCTTAAACTCTGAGACGGTAATATACCTAACGAATAAACTAGTGCAATACACAGTGTAAAAAGACACCTACATACATGTGTTTACTTATAAAGATTATGATTTATAAGTCATCTAATGCTGACATAATTCTACCCTCCATATTGTAGTCCTTACCTTTCTGTCCATATTTGGTGTGATGAGTCCATTGTTGTAAAATTGTCGTAAAGACAAAACCTTGTGTGTTGCAATGAAACTGATTCTGTTCTAAGTGGAAGATGACTAATCAAATAAAGCTTCTAAGCCTGTACAGTATGCCTGTGATTCTCTATGATCCTATTTTCATTATTTCACATAGGAGGGAAAAACAAAACATAAGAGACTTCTTAGCTGAGTGACTGACTCCGACTGCTTACAATTAAATTGTTCACATCAGAAGCATATCTCCAGATTTGCCTTGACTTTCTACCTACTCAAAAGAGCCTCCAGGAACCATTCTTGCCAGTTACCAGGGTGACCAGGAGAGGCACATGCTGTGACCTTGTTGTGGTGTGTTCCCTCTAATCTCCACCCCGTCGTACCCATCGGCAGCCAGGTGTATTTATCAAACGCTGATGAATATTAACTCCTAGCAGACAAGAAAGAGTCCTGTCTGTTTCCTGATGCACTGGCCCTGGTCGTTTGTGTGTGTGTGCGTACAAGTACGTTTGTCCATTCACATGTGTGTTTATAAATATAGCCCTTTCAGTAAAGAATGTGCTCAGCAATTAAGCTGCGCTGTGTTATGCTAGGCTACCAGGAACTGACAGGACAGCTGAATGCAATGCAGTGAGGACCAATGCACTCCTTTCACTTGTCTGCAGCCATAATGTTAAAGGAAACAAGGGTGTTTCAGTTCACAAATTAAATTCACCTCTCTTGTACTGTAACATTTCAACGAAACGGTAGACATGTCACATGTTCGTCTGTGACTTTTGGTGCAGACATACAGTATCTAACCCTCACTGGAGGATGTGGGGGCGATATTAAAATGGTTGTTATGTTTAAGTCAGATACCTACATTAATCCAACCTCTCTAGGTAATCCATGTTCTTTCTTCTAATGTGAGAGTGGAGGCAGGAGATTCTGCCTTAAGGGTGGATGCAAGAGCCGAGGTATACAAATAAGTGAGTGAGAGGGTGATTGCGTTGGGCAGAGATTTTGTTAGAAGGGGGATGAGAGAATCAGGTTAACCCCCTAGTAACATAATACAAAATACCCCATCAAAATCAATCGGTTTAAGCTAGAGATATCGGATGCGTCTGATATCGCACTTCCGCATCTGCAGTGAAAGGTGGCAGAGCTAGAGCAATGTTTGTCGGACCATGAGACATCCCGAGAGTTGGTCTTCTCATGAAAATGTCTGTAGGGTCCGAACGGTTTGACACAGCCGTCATACCGCTCAGGAAGGAGACGTGTTCTGTCTCCTAGAGATGAACGTACTCTGATGTGAAAAGTGAAAATCAATCCCAGAACAACAGCAAAGGACCTTGTGAACATGCTGGAGGAAACAGGTATAAAAGTATCTCTATCCACAGTAAAATGAGTCCTATATTGACATAACCTGAAAGGCAACTCAGCAAGGAAGAAGCCACTGCTCCAAAACCGCCATGAAAAAGCCAGACTACGGTTTGCATCTTCACATGGGGACAAAGATCCTTACTTTTTGAAGGAATGTCTTCTGGTCTGATGAAACAAAAATAGAACTGTTTGGCCATAACGACCATCGTTATGTTTGGAGGAAAAAGGGGGAGGCTTGCAAGCCGAAGAACACCATACCAACCGTGAAGCACAGGGGTGGCAGCATCATGTTGTGGGGGTGCTTTGCTGCAGGAGTGACTGATGCACTTCACAAAATAGATGGTTTCATGAAGGAAGGAAAATGATGTGGATATATTGAAGCAACATCTCAAGACATCAGTCAGAAAGTTAAAGCTCGGTCGCAAATGGGTCTTCCAAATGGACAATGACCCCAAGCATACTTCCGAAGTTGTGGCAAAATGGCTAAAGGACAAAAGTCAAGGTATTGGAGTGGTCATCACAAAGCCCTGACCTCAATCCTATAGGAAATTGGTGGTCAGAACTGAAAAAGCATGTGTGAGCAAGGAGGCCTACAAACTTGACTCAGTTACACCAGCTCTGTCAGGAGGAATGGGCCAAAATTCACCCAACTTATTGTGGGAAGCTTGTGGAAGGCTATTCGAAATACTTGACCCAAGTTAAACAATTTAAAGGCAATGCTACCAAATACTAATTGAGTGTATGTAAACTTCTGACCCACTGGGAATGTGATGAAATAAATAGAAGCTGAAGTAAATCATTCTCTCTACTATTATTCTGACATTCCACATTCTTAAATGAAGTGGTGTTCCTAACTGACCTAAGACAGGAAATTTTCACTAGGATTAAATGTCAGGAATTGTGAAAAACTGAGTTTAATTGTATTTGGCTAAGGTGTATGTGAACTTCCAACTTCAACTGTGTATATATATATATATATATATATATATATATATATATATATTTCCTAAGCTTTCTTATAAACTCAGCAAAAAAAGAAACGTCCTCACTGTCAACTTATTTTCAGCAAACTTAACATGTATATATTTGTATGAACATATCAAGATTCAACAACTGAGACAAACTAAACAAGTTCCACAGACATGTGACTAACAGAAATGGAATAATGTGTCCCTGAACAAAGGGGGTCAAAATCTAAAGTAACAGTCAGTATCTTGTGTGGCCACCAGCTGCATTAAGTACTGCAGTGCATCTCCTCCTCATGGCTGCACCAGATTTGCCAGTTCTTGCTGTGAGATGTTACCCCACTCTTCCACCAAGGCACCTGCAAGTTCCCAGACATTTCTGGGGCGAATGGCCCTAGCCCTCACCCTCCGATCCAACAGGTCCCAGATGTGCTCAATGGGATTGAGATCCGGGCTCTTCGCTGGCCATGGCAGAACACTGACATTCCTGTCTTGCAGGAAATCACGCACAGAACAAGCAGTATGGCTGGTGGCATTGTCATGCTTGAGGGTCATGTCAGGATGAGCCTGCAGGAAGGGTACCACATCAGGGAGGAGGATGTCTTCCCTGTAACGCACAACATTGAGATTGCCTGCAATGACAACAAGCTCAGTCCGATAATGCTGTGACACACCACCCCAGACCATGACGGACCCTCCACCTACAAATCAATCCCGCTCCAGAGTACAGGCTTTGGTGTAACACTCATTCCTTCGACGATAAACGCGAATCCGACCATCACCTCTGGTGAGACAAAACCGCGACTTGTCAGTGAAGTGCACTTTTTGCCAGTCCTATCTGGTCCAGCGACGGTGGGTTTGTGCCCATAGGCGACGTTGTTGTCTGGTGATGTCTGGTGAGGACCTGCCTTACAACAGGCCTACAAGCCCTCAGTCCAGCCTCTCTCAGCCTATTCCCGGACAGTCTGAGCACCGATGGAGGGATTGTGCGTTCCTGGTGTAACTCTGGCAGTTGTTGTTGCCATCCTGTACCTGTCCCGCAGGTGTGATGTTCGGAATTACCTATCCTGTGCAGGTGTTGTTACACATGGTCTGCCACTGCGAGGACGATCAGCTGTCCGTCCTGTCTCCCCGTAGCTGTCATGATCCTCGTAATGGCCAGACCAAGACGCAGCGATGTAACCAGAATACATGATTTATTAACAAAACGGGACGAGACGGAACAAAACAATAAACGAAGAACAAGACGTGAACCGTAACACTAAATCCTAAACTGGACACAGAGATCTAAACCTAACCACGACTGGCGAAACCTAACTGAACACGAATGGCGAAACCTAACTAAACATGAATGGCAGAACCTGACTATACACGAATGACAAGAACCTGACGGAACACGATAACCATAACATAATCAATAACCCACGAAACTAAAGTGCAACTCCCAAACATATATATGGTTCCCAATTAGAGGTAACGAGACTCAGCTGCCTCTAATTGGGAACCATTATCCCAACATAGAAATAGACACCCTAGAACACACAAACCCTACACCAAAACGAAACCAAAATGCTCCAGCCTGTCATCTCAGGCCTGGGCGTTACAGTACCCCCCCCCAAAGGCGCGGACTCCGGACGCGCCCAAAAGTCCGTGAGGGGGTCTTCGGGTGGATCCCCTTGTCCCAGGTGGAGGCTCCGGTGCTGGCCGTGCTGGTCTGAAGTCACGCACCGGAGGCCCTGGACCATTTCTTGGAACTCTGGTGCGTGGAGCAGAAGCTGGGCGTACTGGACTCATGATGCTCACGGGAACTCTGGTGCGTGGGGCTGGAACTGGCCGTACTGGACTCATGATGCTCACCGGAACTCTGGTGCGTGGAGCAGGACCTGGCCTTACCGGACCCACGATGCTCACGGGGACTCTGGTACGTGGAGCAGGAACTGGCCGTACTGGACTCGTGATGCTCGCGGGGACTCTGGTGCGTGGAGCAGGAACTGGTCGTACTGGACTCGTGATGCTCACTGGAACTCTGGTGCGTGGAGCAGGAACCGGTCGTACTGGACTCGTGATGCTCACTGGAACTCTGGTGCGTGGAGCAGGAACTGGCAGTACGGACTCGTGATGCTCACTGGAACTCTGGTGCGTGGAGCAGGAACTGGCAGTACCGGACTCGTGATGCTCACTGGAACTCTGGTGCGTGGAGCAGGAACTGGTCGTACTGGACTCGTGATGCTCACTGGAACTCTGGTGCGTGGAGCAGGAACTGGCAGTACTGGACTCGTGATGCTCACTGGAACTCTGGTGCGGGGAGCGGGAACAGGCCGAACTGGGCTCGGGACGCGCACTCTGGTGTGGGGAGCGGGAACAGGCCGAACTGGGCTTGGGACGCGCACTCCGGTGCGGGAGCGGGAACAGGCCGAACTGGGCTCGACTCGCACTCTGGTGCGGGAGCGGAACAGGCCGAACTGGGCTCGGACGCGCACTCTGGTGCGGGAGCGGGAACAGGCCGAACTGGGCTCAGGACGCGCACTCTGGTGCGGGAGCGAACAGGCCGAACTGGGCTCTCTAAGCGCCACGGGGACCTGGTGCGCGGAGCCGAACAGGACGTGCTGGACTCTCTAAGCGCACGGGAGCTTGGTGCGCGGAGCCGAACAGGACGTGCTGGACTCTCTAAGCGCACGGGAGCTTGGTGCGCCGGAGCCGAACAGGACGTGCTGAACTCTCTAAGCGCACGGGAGCTTGGTGCGCCGGAGCCGAACAGGACGCGTGCTGGACTCTCTAAGCGCACGGGGAGCTTGGTGCGCGGAGCCGGAACAGGACGTGCTGGACTCTCTGAGCGCACGGGGAGCTTGGTGCGCGGAGCCGGAACAGGACGTACTGGACTCTGAAGACGCACTGGGGACCTGGCACGTGGAACAGGGACTGGACGTGTAGAAACCACCACACGGACTGGGGTCTTGGAACGCGGAACCGGGATCTTGGAGCGTGGAACAGGGATCTTGGAGCGTGGAACAGGAATCTGGGAGCGTGGAACAGGAATCTGGGAGCGTGGAACAGGGATCTTGGAGCGTGGAACAGGGATCTTGGAGCGTGGAACAGGGATCTTGGAGCGTGGAACAGGGATCTGGGAGCGTGGAACAGGGATCTGGGAGCGTGGAACAGGAATCTGGGAGCATGGAACAGGGACTGGACGTGTTGAAACCTCCACCCGGACTGGGGACCTGATACGGAGAGCCGACACCATACCTCCAGCTGGCCTCACGGGTGAGTGGAGCTGGAATCTCTCGGACTGGGCTGTGGATTCGCACCGGAGATTCTGCCCGTAGGACCACAGGATATCTTGGTCCCAAAAGGCGCACTGGAGACCTGGCGCGCAGAGCTGGCACTACTCTACCAGGTAGCACACTGACCTCGGCCCGACCAATGAGTGGCGCTGGGATCTCTCGCACTGGGCTGTGGACACGTACCGGAGACACCGCACGCAGAACCGGGGCAGGATATCCGGGTCCCAGGAGGCGCACTGGAGACTTAGCGCGCAGAGCTGGCACCACTCTTCCTGGCTGAACACTCAGTTTCGCCCGACTGATGAGTGGAGCGGGAATCTCTCGCACCGGCCTCTGAATCCCTATAGGGGAAACCGTGCGCAACACTGCATAGCACGGTGTCCCTTCGGTGCGACGCTCTCCCCAACGCTCTCTCCACAAAGCACGAGGAGTTGGCTCAGGAGTCCCTCCTGAACCGGCCAACCTCCTCGTGTGCCCCCCAAAAAAAGGGGCTGTCTTTCGGACCTCCGTGCCAGGCGAGTCCCAATGAGCTGTTCCCTGGTCCAGTACTCCCGTGTCTCTCGCTGCTTGGTCTTCTTTTGGTGGGTTATTCTGTCATGATCCTCGTAATGGCCAGACCAAGACGCAGCGATGTAACCAGAATACATGATTTATTAACAAAACGGGATGAGACGGAACAAAACAATAAACGAAGAACAAGACGTGAACCGTAACACTAAATCCTAAACTGGACACAGAGATCTAAACCTAACCACGACTGGCGAAACCTAACTGAACACGAATGGCGAAACCTAACTAAACATGAATGGCAGAACCTGACTATACACAAATGACAAGAACCTGACGGAACACGATAACCATAACATAATCAATAACCCACGAAACTAAAGTGCAACTCCCAAACATATATATGGTTCCCAATTAGAGGTAACGAGACTCAGCTGCCTCTAATTGGGAACCATTATCCCAACATAGAAATAGACACCCTAGAACACACAAACCCTACACCAAAACGAAACCAAAACGCTCCAGCCTGTCATCTCAGGCCTGGGCGTTACAGTAGCGCTGTCTTAGGTGTCTCACAGTACGGACATTGCAATTTATTGCCCTGGCCACATCTGCAGTCCTCAGGCCTCCTTGCAGCATGCCTAAGGCACGTTCACACAGATGAACAGGGACCCTGGGCATCTTTCTTTTGGTGTTTTTCACAGTCAGTAGAAAGGCCTCTTTAGTGTCTTTAGTGTCATAACTGTGACCTTTATTGCCTACCGTCTGTAAGCTTTTGTGTCTTAACAACTGTTCCACAGGTGCATTCATTGTTTATGGTTCATTGAACAATCATGGGAAACAGTGTTGAAACCCTTTACAATGAAGTCCTGTGAAGTTATTTGGATTTCGTTTCTTCTTTTGCTGAGTTTATCTCCTAGATATGACAAACACTTCAAAACATTGTTTTTATTGTTTTGGACTGTCTTTTTTTCCATTCATGAATATGTTATACAATGAGCTTCTCTGGACAACAGTAGTAAAGGCCAAATTCAATACTTTATAAAAAAAAAGAAGATTTTTTTTATACTTAAAGGGGTCCTAATATTCCAAATCAAGTAGCTAAATAATCCCCCTCCAATGGCTTATACTTTTAAGGATGAAAAGTACAGACGGATAGACAGAGGGAGGAAAGTGAAAAAGAGCATAAAAGGTAGGAAAAAGGAGGAATTGGAAATTAAAGGAAAAGAATGAAAGATGGCCATAGTGGAGGATGAAAGAGATGGAGGTCAGAAGAAGGAGGGAAGTGTGTGAGAGGATATAAGTACCGTGTTCTGTAACAGGAGGGTCTGTAAAATAAATTGTTCCAGGGTCGTTATGCTATCATCAGGCACTTCCTCATGCTAGTTGATTAGAAGGCTTGTCACATTATCTGGCTGCCATTGCTCAGACTGGTAATCTGTGTGCTACAGAATCTGCACTGGAGTGAATATTGCATTCCAAGTTTAGAGTTAAGGGCCCGACAAATATTGCGTTGAAAAATATAGATTAAACTGAACATAACGAGGTTGTCAATAAAACCTTGCCATTCGTATTAGACCCAGAGAGTCAAGTGAAAACTAGCTTTGGAGTTTTAATTATGAAGCCAACCAGACAAATGCAACTTCAGGGGCTGTGAGGAAAGTTAACATGTAAAGTGAATGACAGTTCATTAAGAATATTGACACATGGCTTGATAGGGAACAAACATCCTGAAGGAGAAAAGAAAAAGGGAGGGGGAGAAAAGAAAGAGGGAGGGGGGCAGAGAGAGAGAGACAGAGAGAGAGAAACATAGATAGTGCATAAGATAGAAAGTCTTACACCAAATCAACAGTATATTGCTGCAAAATAAAGACTCCGCCTGAAAAGCAGTTTCAAGTAATATTTATATTTGGGGCGGCAGGTAGCCTAGTGGTCAGAGCATTGGGCCAGTAACCAAAATGGTTGCTGGATCAAATCCCTGAGCTGACAAGGTAAAGAGCCCCTGAACAAGGCAGCTAACCCACTGTTCCCTGGTAGGCCGTCATTGTAAATAAGACTTTGTTCTTAACTGACTTTTCTAGTTAAATAAAGGTTCAAAAAAATTATTATAATAAAAAAATTATAACGTCTTCAAAGCAGAAACAAATTGGCTCCAGCATATGCAGGCCATATCACACTTTAAAAAGGGCAATCAAACCCTCAGACAAGTTCCAATTGAAGACATGTTCTGCTGGCTGACAGCTTAATAAACCCTCTACCTAGTCCAGGCATGGGGACTGGTGTACTTACAGTGACTTAATCCACATTTTGTGTTACAGCCTGAATTAAAAATGGATTAAATAGATGTTTTCTCTCTCACCCAGCTATGCACAATACCCCATAACGACAAAGTGAAAACATGTTTAGACATTTCCGCAAATGTACGGAAATTGAAGTACAAAAATATCTCATTTACATAAGTATTCACACCCCCGAGTCAATAATTTGAAGAATCACATTTGGCGGCTATTACAGCTTTGTGTTGTCTAGGGTATGTCTATCAGCTTTGCACAACTGGATTTGGGGATTTTCTCCCATTCTTCCTTGCAGATTTTCTCAAGCTCTGTTAAATTAGACGGGGAACGGCAGTGAATAGCAATCTTAAGTCTTTCCACCAGGGATGCACGATATATTGGTGAGCATATCGGCCGATTTTAGCTAAAAATGCAAATATCGGCATTGGCCCGATGTCTAGTTTAACGCCCATCTGCAAAACCGATGTCAAAGCTGACGTGCATACTTATATAACGTAGGTAGATGACGTGATGACACCACAAAAAAATAAATAGCGCTACACAGAACAAAAGCAGAAAAATACTAAGCGCACACTTCCAACTAAACAAGTTCAAGTCTGTCGTGGATGATGTTGGCTTTCGCCGACTGGTCGAGCACCTCGAGCCCGGGTCTACACTACCAAGTAGCCGCTATTTTTCAGATGTTGCCCTACCAGAGTTACACAGTATTGTTGAAACGCACATCTATGAGTTACTTGCTATGGGTGTCACTACTATTAGCTTCACGACTGACATTTGGACCAGCGCTGTCAACCCCATGAGCATGCTGACTCTGACGAGGGTCGACGAGGATTTCGTACTAAGGAAAGCCATATTGCATGCTCAAGAATGTGCTGGTTCTCATACTGCTGCTGCCATTTCAATGGCATTTGAGAACATGTTTGAAACTTGGAAACATGAACACTCCTAGCGCCATTCAAACAACTAACTGGAGAAATAAGCTAAACAACTGCGTCTGCAGCAGACGTCATGGCATTGAAACGCCTGCTCAACAAAACTGCCGACACAGACCGTGGGGGTTAAAACTTGCAAAAATACTTGAGGCTGTGAACAAACGATTTGGTGGCATTCTCTCTGAGGCTCTTTACTGTGTTGCCACCATGCTTAATGCTAGGTACAAGGACCACTACAGGGTTTATGTGAAATGTTACAGACACAGCTGGACAAGATGGAAGAGAGGCCACAGACAGACAGAGTTGAAACTTCACTACTTGACAAGTATGATGAAATCCTGGTTGAGACTGAACAAATGAACAACGAAACAGCACAGAAAGTAAGTGAAAGAAATAGGTTTTGATTATGTTTTACAGGTAATGGGGACATACGTAAATGCCAACAAAATAACTTTTTGGTTAGTGTGTGTGTGTGTGTGTGTCTCAACTATTTAACTGTACTATAATGCTTAAAAAGCCGCAAAATTTTTAAATATCAGTAATCGGTATAGTTTTTTTTGGCAAGGAAAATATTGGATATTGGTATTGGCCAAAAATGTCATATCGGTGCATCCATACTTTCCCCAAATGTGATTCAAGTCTGGGCTGTGGCTGGGCCACTCAAGGACTTTCACATTGTCTTGTTCGAATGTAAATCTTCGCCCCCAGTCTAAGGTAGTTTGCACTCTGAAGTAGGTTCTCATCAAGGATATGCCTGTATTTGGCGCCATTCATTGTTCCCCCTGTCCTATCCAGTCTTCCAGTCCCTGCAGCTGAAAAGCATCCCCATAGCATGATGCTGCCACCATGTTTCACTGTTGGGATGGTGTTAGAAGTTTGATGAGCTGTGCCTGGTTTTCTCCGCTTTGCAGCACTTTGCATTAAGGCCAAATAGTAAACATTTTCTCTCACCAGACCACAGAATCTTTTGCATTATGCCCTCAGATTCCTTTACGTGCCTTGTTTCAAATTCCAGGTGTCTGTCTGGCCACTCTCCCATTAAGCCCAGATTGGTGCTGTAGAGCCTGTTGTCCTTCTGACAGGTTCTTCCATCTCAGCCAAGGAACTCTGTAGTTCTGTCAGAGTGGTCATTGTGTTCGTGTTCACCTCCCTGACCAAGATCCTTCTTGCCCGTTTGCTCAGTTTGGTCGGACGGCCAGCTCTAGGCAGAGTCTGGGTAGTTCCATATGATGGAGACCATTGTGCTCTTGGAAACTTTCAACAGTCTAGAAATAGACCCCATCCAACCTGACAGCTTGAGACGATCTGCAGAGAAGAATGGGAGAAACCCCCCAAAATACAGATTTGCCAAGCTTGTAGCTTCATACCCAAAATTCAAGGCTGTAATCGCTGTCAAAGGTGCATCAACAAAGTACTGAGTAAAGGGTCTGAATAATGTGATATTTCAGTTGTTGTTTTTTTTTACACATTTGCAATCATTTCTAAAAACCTGTTTTTGCTTTGTCATTATGGGGTATTGTGTGTATTTTTACCCCTTTTTCTACCCAATTTCATGATATTCAATTGGTAGTTACAGTCTTGTCCCATTGCTGCAACTCCCTTACGGATTGGGGGAGAGGCAAAGGTTGAGAGCCATGCGTCTTCCGAAACACGACCCTGCCAAGCCGCTTCTTGACACACTGCTCGCTTAACCCGGAAGCCAGCCGCACCAATGTGTTGGAGGAAACACCGTCCAGCTGGCGACCAAGGTCAGTTTGCAGGCGCCGGCCCGCTACAATGATCACTGGAGCGCGATGGGACATGGAAATCCCAGTCGACCAAATCCTCCCCTAACCCGGACGATGTTGGGCCAACTGTGCACCGCCTCATGGGTATCCCGGTCACAACCGGCTGTGACACAACCTGGGATCAAACATGGGTCTGTAGTGACGCCTCAAGCCTTAGACCGCTGTGCCACTCGGGAGGTTGAAAATCACCCAATTTTATAAATTTTAGAACAAGGCTGTAACGTAACAAAATGTGGAAAAAATCAAGGGGTCTGAACACTTTTCGAATGCACTGTATATACAGTTGAAGTCGGAGGTTTACATACACTTTAGCCAAATACATTTAAACTCAGTTTTCACAATTCCTGACATTTAATCCTAGTCTTAGGTCAGTTAGGATCACCACATTATTTTAAGAATGTGAAATGTCAGAATAATAGTAGAGAGTGATTTATTTCAGCTTCTATTTATTTCATCACATTACCAGTGGGTCAGAAGTTTGCATACACTCAATTAGTATTTGGTAGCATTGCCTTTAAATTGTTAAACTTGGGTCAAACGTTTGAATTTTGGCCCATTCCTCCTGACAGAGCTGGTGTAACTAAATCAGGTTTGTAGGCCTCCTTGCTCGCACACGCTTTTTCAGTTCTGCCCACAAATTTTCCATAGGATTGAGGTCAGGGCTTTTTGATGGCCACTCCAATATCTTGACTTTTTTGTCCTTTAGCCATTTTGCAAGTATGCTTGGGGTCATTGTCCATTTGGAAGACCCATTTGTGACCAAGCTTTAACTTCCTGACTGATGTCTTGAGATGTTGCTTCAATATATCCACATCATTTTCCTCCCTCATGATGCCATCTATTTTGAGAAGTGCACCAGTCCCTCCTGCAGCAAAGCACCCCAAAACATGATGCTGCCACCCCCGTGCTTCACGGTTGGGATGGTGTTCTTCGGCTTGCAAGCCTCCCCCTTTTTACTCCAAACATAACGATGGTCATTATGGCCAAACAGTTCTATTTTTGTTTCATCAGACCAGAGGACATTTCTCCAAAAAGTACGGTCTTTGTCCCCATGTGCAGTTGCAAACCGTAGTCTGGCTTTTTTATGGCGGTTTTGGAGCAGTGGCTTCTTCCTTGCTGAGCGGGTCTGGCTCTCGACCCGAAATGTCGATATAGGACTCGTTTTACTGTGGATATAGATACTTTTGTACCGGTTTCCTCCAGCACCTTCACAAGGTCCTTTGCTGTTGTTCAGGGATTGATTTGCACTTTTCGCACCAAAGTACGTTCATCTCTAGGAGACAGAACACGTCTCCTTCCTGAGCAGTATGACGGCTGCCTGGTCCCATGGTGTTTATACTTGCGTACTATTGTTTGTACAGATGAATGTGTTACCTTCAGGCGTTTGGAAATTGCTCCCAAGGATGAACCAGACTTTTTCTGAGGTCTTGGCTGGTTTCTTTTGATTTTCCCACAATGTCAAGCAAGTTTGAAGGTAGGCCTTGAAAGGTAGGCCTTGATCCACAGGTACAGCTCCAATTGACTCAAATGATGTCAATTAGCCTATCAGAAGCTTCTAAAGCCATGACATAATTTTCAAAGGCACAGTCAACTTAGTGTATGTAAACTTCTGATCCACTGGAATTGTGATACAGTGAATTATAAGTGAAATAATCTGTCAGTAAACAATTGTTGGAAAAATTACTTGTCATTAAAAAATCTTATGGAGGAAATACTGTAACTTGGAAAGTATGGCCATTTCAGGTATGAGGTTTCATCCGATGTGTTGAGCATATCATATGATAAGTGATGAAGGTATTTGTGTTAAGATAGGAATGTGATTTTAGTTTCCTAATGAGATAATAGTTTTTGATATCCTTTGCACAATAAGTAATCATGCCCCGAGTGAGATCAGAGAGCTTGTCAGCATGACGGAACCCCCCCTTTTGACCAAGAGTGCATAAAGGCTTGGAAGAGAAATCAGCCTTTAGTCCAGGAAACATGAGGCGTTAGCTACATGTTAGAAAGGGTTGAAACTTTGAACCTCAATATGAGGTGAAGAAATAAACTCACCTTCCTTTAGACCAGAGAGACGAAGAGCTGCAGCTCATGTCCATAGTGGTCTGAATCCTGAATACCAACACAAGGAGCTGATTAGCTGTCATAAGTACTGTATCTAGGAAAGTGAATTCAAGTAGAACCATCCTATTACTCTCTTCAGACCATCTTCTACTACGTTGCTCTCATCACCCCACTGGGGATTATCGACACTGCTGATTAGCCTGTCTTCAGAGAACCAATCTTCCAGAACGAGTGGAAGGCAACACCACCTTTTAGTTCTGCTCCAGACTACATGACAAGTCATTGAAGCCACGGACAACTAAGAAGAAGAACATGGTGACCTCTTGTGGACAATCAGAGCCTTACACTGAAGTCCGGGAGAAGGCCAACCGAACCCCTTTCCGAGAAGGCTTGGTTCCCACAAAGATAAACGACGAACGAAGGCCTTTCGTAAACGCATTCATGATCTTTTACTCCAAATGGGTGGCAGTTTGTGTGCAAAGTATATGATCAATGGGAGAATAGTTATAGAACGTATCCACAATAAGTGTCCCTTTTTCTCTATCTCTCTCTTTTTCCTCCATCTTCGTATAATCAGCATCATATTTTGTCAGTCTGCTAGGGACCTTTGTCTCATGTAAAGGGTGTATGTTTATTCTGTGTTATTATTTATTTAGCTGGTAAATAAATTACTAAACCCCTTTCTGTGGTACTGAATCATGAGGAGGGCTGGGTTTTTTGCAGATCCAAGAAGGTTACGATTGTTCAGAATGATGATATGATAAGAGGTTATGATTAATATGTTGACTGTTTTATCGATGTTATAGGTTAAGACCTTATAGAGTTTCATTTGGGAGATGGTAACTCTTTAAACAACTTCTTCCATGGTGCCCCAAAACCTAATGAGTTAATTGTTACATTATACATTTAATCGGGTAACAATTAAACATAGTTAGTGGATTAAATAAATAACAGTCATCAGATTAATGAAGGTAAGGTCACAACAGAGCTTTAATCCTCCCTTCTCAGTCTTTGCCTGTAATCTCGCTAGTTTCATCCTGGCCCTTTTACCAGCCCAAATAAACTCTAATAATTTTGTCTATGGATTTAAAAGTATAGACAGGTATGGATAGTGTTAACATGCTGATGATGTAATTCAGTTTAGGAGCTATGACCATCTTTATAACCTGTATCCTACCCCATAATGAGATTTGTATCTTATCCCAGCTCTGAAACTGGAGTTGAATTTTGTTAAATTGTGGGTCAAGGTTTTCAGAAATCATGTTCTCTAGACCAGGATTTAACATGATCCCCAGGTACCTCAAGTTTTTAGGGGCCCATTGAAACCTCCAGCTGAGGAGGTCATTTCTCAGACAAGGTTTTGATAGAGGCATTACTTCAGATTTGGTCCAGTTTACTTTATAGCCCGATATCTCTGAAAATGTGTTTACTAAGTCCAGTAAATGCGATATGGAGAGTTGGGGGTCTGACAATAGTAATATGTCATCTGCATAAAGCAGTAGTTTATTCTCCCTACCTCCCATATTAACCCCTTTCATTGACTGATGCAGCCTAATGGCTCAGGCTAATGATTCTAACGCTATAATAAATAGGAGAGGCGAGAGACAGTCACCTTGTTTCGGGCCTCATCCTACTGAAAATGGAGATGATCGTTTGGGGTCGTTGTACATAAGTAAAAAAATATTCTGAAAGCCCTGTACAAAATCCAAATGTATTTATAGTACAATGTGGGTAGTCCCACTCCCAACCCACCCTATTAAAGGCTTTTTTTGCGTCTAGGGATAAGGCTGCCACTGAAGTATCCAAATATTTTGCATTCCAGATAACATGCAATAGGCGTCTAAGATTATCAGATGAAGTTCTGCCTTTCACAAATCCCACCTGGTCTGGATGATTTTCTTAATGATATGATTCACCCTCATAGCCAAAAGTTTTGTGAACAATTTTCCATCACAATTTATCAAAGAAATTGGACAGTAGCTCCCACTCTTTTTGAGGGTGATTACTGTATTACTCATAGAAGGTGGGAGCTCACCTGTGTCAATCAATGTGTTAAATGTTTTCAATATTTTGGGGGCGGCAGGTAGCCTAGTGGTTAGAGTTTTGGACTTGTAGCCGAAAGGTTGCAAGATCGAATCCCCGAGCTGACAAGGTAAAAATCTGTCGCTCTGCCCCTGAACAAAGCAGTTAAACCCACTATTCCTAGCCCGTCATTCAAAATAAGAATTTGTTCTTAACTGACTTGCCTAGTTAAATAAAGGTAAAAAAAACTATAAAAAAATATATATTTCTGGGCTAAGCTGCTGTTGTGGAAATTCTTACACAGGGACACTCGAAGTCAATCTTAATATGAATCATTGTTCATTATTTCGTTTCATTCATGTGACCGACCAATACTGGTTCATAACATGTAACAAACCAATACCACGCAAGGCTTCTTCTCCCTAAGCTAACACCTTGAAACTGAGATATATCTTTCGTTCTCAAAACAAGGTCTGGGCGTACTGTCAATGAGGATTTGTTCAGTCAGCCACTTGCATGAACACAAAAAATGGTTTATAGAACAGCACATGAATAGAACATATAAATGAGTTATAAGAAAAGCACATGTGTAGATATCACTAGGTATCCCATCCAACCCTGGAGTTTTACCACTGGGTGCTTGTCTTATAGTTTCGGTCAATTCATGTCTTCCTCTGTTAGTTTAGGAAGATTCAAATTCTGAAAGAATGTCTCTGATTTCTGCATATCTAAAGGACTGTCTGAAGTATAAAGTTCCTGATAGAAATCTCAAAATATATTGTTTATTTCTTTATGATTGGTAATCAGCTTGCCTGTCTTATTTCTGATTGCACCTACTTGCTGCTCTGTTTCTCTAGATTTCAATTGACTGGCCAACAGTGTTCCTGCTTTTTCACCTGATTCGGACCAATATTCACTCTCCAGCGTTTTGAGCTCTGTTTCAAGTTTATACATTTTCTGTTTATCTAATGTCTTAATAGTAGCTGACCTTTGAATCATTACTCCACATATGTACGCTTAAAAGCTTCCCAGACATGTACCTGTGTCTCACTATTGTTGTGTGCTTCAAAGAATATCGTAATGTGTGTTTTAAGGAATTCTCAAAACACCTTGTCCTGTAAGAGGCTGGTGTTCATTTGCCAACATTTACATTTTTCTCTTTCTTCTCCTATTCCAACAGTCAGATCAATGGGTGCATGATCTGCCATAGCTGTCGTGCCCACACTGCAAGCACCCACTTCATCTATGAGAGTGTGAGATCAGAAAGTAGTCGATGCATGAATAAACAGTGTGCCTATTCGAAAAGAATGTGTAAATGCTAGCGGATGGATTGATCAATCTCCATATACCATAAAGACTAGCATCTTTACACAGTGTTTTAATTGCTTCTTGAGTTTGAGGTCCTGGTTAGGCCAGTTTTGGATTCATCTAAAAATGCATCAGGGACCTGATTATAGTACCAGAGGAAAAATAACCGAAATCCAGTATTATTTTGTTAAGTTGAAGGAAGAAGTCTGTGTCCTCATTCAGATCATAAATATTTCACAATATCATATTTTGTCCTGAAAACTTTACAGTTAAATCAAGATTCGTCCCTCTTCGTCCTTAAACTCTTTTCCACTTGAACATTTATACTTTTGAAAAATAGAATATAGACACCACTTTTTTGGGGGGTTGAATGTATTATGGTAAGCACTGCCCACCCATCTGTCTCCCACACTAGGAGCATCCTTTTCCAGCAGTTGGGTCTCTTGGAGCATAATCACATCTTAGTGTTTTTGTTTAAGACAATTCAATACCTTTCATATTTTTAAATATGAACCTAATCCGTTCACATTCCACAACGTAACTTTAATCACATTGGTCATCATATCTGAAAGGTTGTAAATATATTATTACCAAAACGTGACGAGTGTTAGAATATTTGAAATCAACGCGTTTCTGATAGCCACTGCTATCGAATCAAAGAAAGTGAATGACTGGTAGTGCCCCCCACCTAGAACAGTAAACTTCCCATAGAACAAATATATCATAAACATATCCCAACCCCATAAGATACAAAAAAATAAACATCTTTCTCCCCCCCAAACTAGGCCTTCATCCGTGTGAAGTGTCCCTAGGTCTTCCGAGCGCTTATGCTCCAACTAGAATAAGAACGTTTTACCAACGCCAAATATTAGGCATGACCATATCCATTTTGAAATGACATAGATCAACCAAAAAGATTGAACATAAAGACAGGCTGATCATTATTCTCGCAAAGAGAAGAGATTACCTTTCTCATGTAGACTGATACATGAACTGTCTAATTCCATAAGGCAGGGATGTAAGCAAAGAACAAACACAAAAGGGAGACCGGTATAGGTCATAATAATAATAAAATAAGCAAACATTTTTGGTTGTGCCCGTCACGCATGGCCTATATTGACCCACTATTGATGTTATAGGAGTGAAAACTTAAAATTTTAGATATGTTTATCCCCAGTATAACCATAAAACAGAATGATATGCTTGGACTATAATCCTGCTTAATCTAGTACTATAATGATATCAACTGTAAACCAGAAAGATACATTATAGGCAGCATTCTCAGAATAAACCCTCAATGAGACTGTTACTCACAACATAGGAAGTTCTCCTATCACCTTAGAGACAAATGGTAGTCCATCCGTGATGAACCACAGCCACCATGTGGATCATCCATAGCCTACCACGCTACTCAATTTGTTCGGTCTCATTGACGTCCGCCACACACTTCTTTGCCTCCTTTGGGTCTGTGAAACGACGTAGCGATCCTCTCACTGTAACCCAGAACACAGCATGATATTGCAACATGTATTTCAGTACCCGTTTCATGCACATATGCCTCACCTCCGTGGACACATTTCTCTTGTCCTGAACCTCCTTGAGAAAGTCAGGGAAAACCTTTGTCCCTTTCCAGTGAAAAGTCCTTAGATCTTTTGCTCTGAGCCTGACCTTTTCCCTGCCAGTGTATTGTAAGAATTTCACCAGGATCGGCCGGGGGTTGCGTTTGGCTGGTCCTGGGCGCAGTGCCGATGTGTTCTCTTGATGGTCATGTTAACATCCTCCTGTGTGTTATCAAATAGATTGCATAAAATGTATTTCACACAATCCACCGTATTTATGTGGATTTTAAACCCCTCTGATCCGAAGTGTGTTTCTCCGACTGTAATTTTCCTGGTATTAAAGTCATTCGAGTTTTTCGATCACAGTCTCCATTTTTTCAACAGTGTCGTTTTGTCCTCCAAGGTTGATATCTTCTTTTCTGTGTTTGTAACTTAGTTGTCGAGAGTATCGACTTTTGTTTTCAATGTGCCCACTGCATGTATTATTTCAGCCACATCTTCACCCACTTTCGCAATTTTCTCTATTCAAGATTTTTGTTGATTTTGCAAATCTGATTTAGAACTGGGTCATCCGGCTGTTCTTCTCCGCCATTTTCCTTACTAGCTGCAGGTAGAGATGACATTTTTGTGTTTTTTGTCAAAAGTGTCTGCTTTTGTGCGTTTCTAAGTCGTTTTTCCATGTGACTGATATATTGGACTAACACCTTGTTAGAAAATAGTTGAAGCTACACAGCCTATTTAGTTAGCTGCTGCTCCTCTCCACATCGTAGCTGGAACCTGTATTTCATTTTTGTTATGCCAACATTTCCAAAAACATGTTTTAATTTTGTCTTTATGGGGTACTGCGTGCAGGTGGGTGAATTCAGGCTGTACCACAACAAAATGTGAAATAAGTAAAGGGGTGTGAATACTTTCTGAAGTCACTGTAGCTGAGTCACATCACACACTACAAAGAAGGCTACATTCAGGGGTTTAATTGGGAATTCAGAGAGTTAGAATTCATTTTTAGGCTAACCCCATAGAGAATGATAGAGGCCTCTAGTGGCATATAGGGCTTCCAACATGCTTCCACCATTTTAAAGCAGTCAAAGTAATCAACTGGGTGGAGATCCTATGAGTTGTAGCCTTAATGATGCTGCTCATGCCGTCACAGATGCTATAATGGCACAGATATAAAGATGAGTCCTCTATATATCTCTATGGCTAATCCTAACAACTTCATATCCACTTCCCAGCTCAACCCCTAGCCATAACCCTAGCCCTAGCTCTAGCCACAACCCTAACCCTAACCTAGCCATAACCCTGAACCAGTTACAGTGTATGACAGACAGACTGACAGACTGAAAGACATGCAGGCAGGCAGAAAGACAGACTGCCAGATGGACAGACAGACAGACTGCTAGACAGAGGGGATACATTCACATCCCTAGTCAAATATGAGATGCATGTTCCAGCAGAGTTTCCACCTACTTATTCAGAGCAACCATTATACTGGCAGCCTGCAGGGGATAGATATGCATACAAACTTGCCAGCTGCCTCCTCCTTCAAGGACACACTGACAGCTGATCTATGTCCACAATTATAA
Source organism: Brachymystax lenok tsinlingensis (assembly GCA_030435695.1). Lineage (NCBI taxonomy): Eukaryota > Metazoa > Chordata > Actinopteri > Salmoniformes > Salmonidae > Brachymystax > Brachymystax lenok. The sequence continues at coordinate 51,200,533 of CM059819.1, read as the reverse complement.
GTGGATGTAGTTTCCACACACTTGCACATTCCAGTACGCTCCCTCCATAACACAGTAGAGGATCCATTCTGGGTTTCTCTGTGGAGGCTTTTATCAAAACTATACTAGAAGGCTATTTGTGCTAATTCTTCAATTAATGATTAATTATCTGTTTAGAGTGTAGGACTTGGAAACACTGTTATGTGTGTGTGTGTGTGTGTGTGTGTGTGTGTGTGTGTGTGTGTGTGTGTGTGTGTGTGTGTGTGTGTGTGTGTGTGTGTGTGTGTGTGTGTGTGTGTGTGTGTGTGTGTGTGTGTGTGTGTGTGTGTGTGTGTGTGTGTGTGTGTGCGCGCGCGCGTGCGCGTGTGCGTGTGCATGAGTGTGTGCAATGCATGTCTGTGTGTGCATAGGTGTGTGTGTGTGCGTCTATGTCTGTAGCTTGGAGTTAAAGATCCTCAGTGTTCGAACCTTGTCACATGAAACGGTATATTAAAGGTATATTCAACAATATGACATCATCATAAACAGCAGGACAACTTCCTTCTTACAGACGTCAACAACAACAACAACAACACAATTCAAACCAAAAAAGGCAACTTTGTCACATACATATTGATCCAGCACACTGTAATTGGTGGAGATGCCAGACATGTGAGGGGGAAACAGCTCTCTGTTGCCCTCCAGTGTTTCTTATCTCAGGCAGCAAATGCATTGGGCCAGGCACATACACTTGGACTATTGTCGAGTAATAGTCTAAACTGCTTCCTCTCTCTGTGTGTTCTTTCCCTTGTCTGCACTGACAAATGAGAACTGGGAAGGTGAAATACCTACTTGACATCCTCCATATTGCTTTACCTTATTCTCTATTTTCAGATCAGTGCAGATAAGGAGCAGAAGAGGAAACGAGGAAACCACTTTAGACCGTTTCTGTTTTAGAATTATAGTTGTATTATCCTAAGGTCACAAAGAGAGAGGTTTTGGCAGAAAAACTGTGATGCAATACTGTATGTTATCCTCCTCCACAGGAATCTCTCTCTCTCTCTCTTTCAGTAGAACACATTGAAAATAAATGTCCTGGTTCCTTGGAAAGGAGAAAAAAAAAGTTCCTTACAAGAATCCCTTCCCGCAAGTATCTAACCCTTTAAGGGGTCAGATATTTATCTTTGTGTGTGTGTGTGTGTGTGTGTGTGTGTGTGTGTGTGTGTGTGTGTGTGTGTGTGTGTGTGTGTGTGTGTGTGTGTGTGTGTGTGTGTGTGTGTGTGTGTGTGTGTGTGTGTGAGAGAGAGAGAGAGAGAGAGAGAAATATAATACTCTGGAATGTCCACAGCTTCAGAAAGCTCATGCAAACTCTCAACATGAAGGTAAGCTGATTCACATTGATACACTTTTTACTACTTTTAATATACTCAGTTGATTTCTACGCAGGTAAAAACAATATTGCTGTATAGTCGTCAGGAATTTAGGCTCAGGCTGTTGGAAAGTTGTAAAATACAAACAGAATTTAGTTGCAGCATTCCTCTCCTCTCCTTAGGATCGTCTGTCCTTCTCTCTGATCTGTCTGCCATGGCTCTTCTTTGGGATGTTCTCACCCAGTAATTGTGTGGAGCCAGTGCATTGCCAGTGGGGATCCTACGGAGAGTGGTCAGAGTGTGATGGCTGCACTAAAACACAGGTTAGAAACCAAACCAATCATCCGAAGTCATGCCTGTGAGCTCCACTGGACTCATGTTTTATTCATGAATGGGAACCAAGTAACATACAGTGCATTCCCCTTTATTGAAATTAGACCATTGTTGGGGTATATATCGATGTGTTTTAGTCTAGGACCCGTGCCATGGTGGTGTATGCCCAGTTTGGGGGGAACCCATGCAGTGGAGGGGCCACTCAGACCCAGCCCTGTGAAACTGCTCGAGGCTGCCCCCTGAAGGAAGGCTGTGGAGGGAGGTTCCGCTGCCGCTCAGGTAATTAAATCAAACTTTATTAACAATGCATTTAAAATCCTCAGTACGTTTTACAACAAAATGTAAAATAGAGTCAGTAAGAAAAATGTTGAGCACAGAACATTAAATATTAACATGTGTGCGTGTGTTTCCTGTGTGCTACAGGGAAGTGTATCAGCCAGTCTATGGTGTGTAATGGAGATCAGGACTGTGAGGAAGACAACCAGGATGAACTGAAGTGTGGCCCAGACAAGACATTCCCTGTTTGTAACAATGACAAACCACCACCCAATGTTGAGCAACTAGGACTGGGGTAAGAGCTGGGGTATCTTTCTCTCGCTCCTCCCCCGCTTTCCCTCTTTCGCTCTCTCTCTCTCATTCTCTCACACACACAATCCTGGGCATCTGTGGTGATGTGAGGTGCCTTCTCCTTGAATTTCCAGGTTTGATGCAGTGACAGGAAAAGAGAGAGGTATTGTGATCAACACTAAGAGCTATGGAGGCCAGTGCAGGACTGTCTTCAGTGGGGACACCAAGGTCTTCTACAGGCTGCCCCAGAGCGCTCTGAGGTACAACTTTGAGGTAAAAAGTCCCCAAGTTAAGTTCACATACTTGTGAAAATAAACATTTATAAAGAGAGCACATAGGACTGAATATATGTAAGAATATAAATTGCAACAGGGTGATCAAATTAAGATCCTACATCTGATGTTTTATATGTACAGGTCAAAGTTCAGAATGATTTCAGTGATGAATTCTACACCAGCTCCTGGTCCTATGCCAAGGACATAGTCAAGAGAGAGACAACGACGGGTACAACAACAGGATTCAGCAACTATGACTTCCATCAGACTGAGGAAAAAAGCAGGGTCTGTTGGATTTGTACAATGAAATGTCTTCTATAAATCTTAGTTTTACCAGGAGATATGCCTTTCAACAGACCCCTGACCCTTGCCATAGCAGTTCACGTGTGAGGATGACTACATTTTATTTCCCATCCACTATGTACCTGATATCCATTGTTATCATTGTTTTCATTCATTGTCTTCCAGAGTTTCGAATTATTGACTCATTATTTAATCTACTTAAAACAAGTATTTTCCAAAACTGTGATAAAGCTATTGTGAGATGATCTATTCTGGTTTGTTTTTGCTCTGTAGAACAACCACCTGTTGGTGGTTAAGAACGACGTGGAGGTGGCTCAGTTCCAGAACAACGCCCCAGGATACCTCTCTCTGTCTGAGGAGTTCTGGAAGGTTCTGGCCACGCTCCCCACTGTGTATGACTATGCTACCTATAGGATGGTGGTGGAGAGGTTTGGAACCCACTACCTGTCTGAGGGGACCCTGGGTGGACACTTCCACGCCTTACTCAGCATCGACCAGGAAACAGCCACACAGATGGGTGAGACAATTGAGGCAACTCCAGCTGAGACTCAGGCTGCCCTAATGTAGACACTGCAGGCATTTACTTATTGTGACAACAGTAGTGGGAGTAACACTTTCAATAGCTTGAACACATCAACTCTGTTGGTTACACTGCTGGGTCCAAAGGCCCAATGGGTTGGAGCATGAGGCTCGCAACAGATGGTGAAGAAGACTTTGAAGTAAATCATAATGGTTCAATTAAGCCGTCTGAGCTTAATTGGAAGTCCTTGGAACCAACTTTTATATAGTACAGTTTGGTTCAACTTTTCCATGGCAAGTGTTGATTTTTTTGTTACCGTTCTCCCTTCTGCAGCCAAGGTCGCATGGAAGTATAATGAGTGTACCAAGACCAAACACCGGATTCTATTCATTTCATGGACAACAGAGAAATGTAAAAAGGATGAAAATGAATATACACTACCCAACCCCCCATGTAAGTTTATTTAAGCAACAATGTAAAACCCAAACATTTGACGATGTACAATGTAAGATGTGTGAAATTTTACAATGGATATCAAGTGATCTCTTACTGTAATTCTGAAGGCTCAAGATTCAATGCAATCAAATGAATAAACAGTATTTATTGAGATTTACAGTAACATACTATATACATTCAGTATACAGAAGCCCTTGTGCTAGCTCATCGTGTGATGCATCTGTATAAGCTTTTGTAATGAAATCCTGATCACTCTAATCACTGTGGCCTTTATTGCTTTAACAGCCATCAGTAGGTCTGACAAGGTAAAGAAGGTGGATGTGGAGGGAGGGGCCACTGCACACATCGCAGCCCTCAAGGCTCTGGACCTCAACACTCCAGGTACAAACTGGGATATGTACAAGAACTGGGCGGAGTCTGTGCGGACCTTCCCTGCAGTCATCAAACGAAAGGTGAGAGAGGTGCAGGAGAAAGATTATTGGTGGATCAAAACAATATCTGAGCTGGCGTCATTGGTTGAGGGCAAAACAGTGAATTACATACGGTAGAGCAAAATAGGTTAAGTAATGGAATTATACATTTAAAAGGACTACAGAGTCACGTTGCAGCTTTTGAAACAATAATTCATCCCTTAGTCTTGGGAAAAGGCTTGCTATATTGGTTTGTCCCTGTGTTTGGTGTGAATGGTTCCAGATGAGGCCTCTGTATGAGCTGGTGAAGGAGGTGCAGTGTGCTGGGGTGAAGAGGCTCCACCTGAAGCGGGCCATAGAGCAGTACCTGAATGAGAGGCACCCATGCCGCTGCCAGCCCTGCAGGAACAACGGCCTGGTGGTGATGGCTGGGGATAAGTGTAGATGCATCTGTAAACCTGGGACAGACGGACTGGCCTGTGAGAAGGGGAAGGAGGCGGAGGGGCAGGAGGGTAGGTGACATTTGACACGCCGTGTGGATACTCCAGATGATGGCATTTGTGTGTTCATTTCTCGCAAACTCGATGTTTGCTTGGGTGCTTGCAGGCATTCTCTACATTCACATCCAGATTACATATGGACCCATAACCTCTCTCTCGGTCCTTCCTTCCTTCCCCTTTCACTCTGTCTTTCTTTCACCACAACTCTACATTCCATCACTCTCTCTGTCCCCCTCCCTCCCGCTCTCCCTCCTACCCTCCCTCTCTTCTAAGGGGTGATACATGGCAGCTGGTCTTGCTGGTCCGGCTGGACTTCTTGCTCCGGAGGTCAGAGGTCACGTACACGTGCATGCAGTAACCCCGCCCCTCAGAGAGGCGGCCATCACTGCAATGGAGAGGTCAGGGAGACGACAGGCTGCGATGACGACCAAGACCTGCAATACCTCCAGTCAGAACTACTGCTGCTTCTCTATTTACTTAGTGATAAGACTTTATACATGAACACTACACAACAAATAAATGACATGGCGTACTTTTGCAGGCCAAAGTGCTTATCAGGCAAATAATAACAAAGACAGTGTTGGAAAAGCCACAAATGAGCAACACATTGCGGTCTTCTATAACTTCAGCCTTCATATTATCCCACTGTTACTGACCTTGCTGAATGTCTGTTTTGTGTTTGATTGTGTTTAATTCCAGGACCATGGAGCCTCAGTGCTTTGACCTGACCATCCCACCTAAGGAGACCTGCAAGAGCCCACCTCCTCTCCCTAATGGCTATGTCCTGGTAGGAATTGATGGACAGAACTGTCTGTTTCCTTCAGTCCTGCTGCTGGAAAGATTACAGAGCATGCAGGCTTTTGCTCTAACCTTGCACTAACACAACTGATTCAGGGATTCAAAGAATCACAATGTCTTTGCACAAGGCAGGCTCCAAAGCCTGAGCATCATCCTGCCATTTTGTAGCCGTTTCAACCTCCTTATTATAATGCAGTTCCTCCATTTGTAGATATCCTCATCTGGATAGGTTGGACTGTGTTTGACCATCATTTGTGCTGTTGAACTCAGGATCCAAAAGATGTGTATCTGGTGGGCAGTAAGATTGAATACACCTGCATAGAGGGCTACCATCTGATTGGAATAAGGATCGCAGAGTGCACTGTTGCTCAGACATGGAGCACACCTTCCAAAGAGTGCAAGAGTAAGTAGTGCTTCAGTGTCAACATGCCCTCTGAATTTGCGCCATTTTGATTTGTCAAGAGATTAAAGCTGGAATCGGCATTGGTGGAAAAAAGCGCCACTGGTTATTGTATTGTTGTTGTTGTTATTGCACGCTCACACACAGGAATCCTTCCCTGAAATACACACAAAACCAAACACACACATCATTATGATAATTTCCCTCACCTTCTTTCAGGCTCCAGGTGCCATGTCCCGTCCCTTCTAAATGATGTCACAGGCTCTCGCTGGCAGCCCACCTATGACATAGGGGAACGAATCCCACTGTCCTGCCCTGAGGGGAGACACATAGTGGGAGACAAAGAGATCATCTGTGACTCCAGTCTGCACTGGTCACCGGACCCCAACACCATCACATGTAGCCAGGGTAGGTTGATGCATCATTTTTGCAGCTTTGAACCAGATATAAACCTATGAAATGTGTTACTATTTGTCAGTTTATCTGAGTGTTGGTATTCTCTACCCTCGGACAATGCAAATGAAATAACATGTATTTGTTTTCCTTTATGAATCCAGCACCGAAAACGCTTGATCACCTTGATGGCCCAGCAGTGCAATGCAAACCATGGGAGAAACTCGCCAAAGACAAATGTATCTGCAAAATGCCTTATGAGTGCACGTATGTTTTACCAACCTTTGTCTATATGTAACTTTAACTACTCTAACTACTTGCAGATATACAGGAATTAAGCTCCCTTCAATAAATGGGAGAAGTGGCTCCGTTTGACTGCATATTCTGCATGCTCTAAATATGTTCTAGGCTTTCTCAAATTTCACCACAGGCACAGATCTAAAATCTTGACCATTAGGAGAAGAAACACAAAACTGACCCCACATCAGCAGTTTCAGGGTTTCACACCAAGCTAACTATGTTGCTCTTTTGTTCAGGTCTTCTCTAAAGGTGTGTGCCAACAACGCTGAGAATGGTCGGACAAACAGACTGAGCGTGTGCAAGATGCACACCTTAAATTGTCTGGGAAGGAGCTACAACCTGGCAGAGGACAGCGCCTGCGAGTGGCCAACCAACACAACTTCACCCTGCACCGACTGCCAGTCGTGGGAGACTTGTGACGGTACGACTCTGGTTTAACTTGAATTTAAATTGTATTCAACATTTTTGTTACACAGACAAGTAAAGGCTGTAATATGAATATCTATGCTCTTGCACTGTGTGTGTGTGTATGTGCGTGAGCATGCATTTGTGTGAGTGTGTATGTGTGTGTGTGCATGCGTGTTCCCATGTGTGTGTGCAAACTGCACCAGTTCTCAAGGCCATTCTCCTTGTCTCCTTCTAACAGGACAAACAAACCGGTGTCGCTGTAAGGACAGGGCTGAGTGCTCAGATCCAGGATGGAGTGTCTGTGTCCGTATGGGGGATGATACTAACAGTGCCACCCAGACACTGAGCGAGTGTGAGGCAGGACTGAGGAGGTGTAAAGGAGAAAAGGTGTCAGTTGTCAGCATACTACCTTGTAGCGCTTTAGAATAGAGTCCTCTCCTCCGTCTCACCATGTCTGTGATAATGACAGAAAATACCCTCCTTCAGTTGTTTTATCTTATCTCTGTTTTTTTTATATCAAAAGCATTGCTTTGAAGACATTAAAGCCATTAAAGTATATTAACCACCCATTAGACTTGTTATTTATGTATGCTTTTTGAATTGATTGGTAATGCTTATTTTTGTTCCAATACACAGAAACAAGTCAAGTCAACAGTAGAGTAAGAGCTAATTCTATTCGACCCATCCGACAAATCTTTTATATTTGCATTTCTTGCCTTATCCAATTTAGAGTTCCATACAATACATAAATAGTTTGCTTGACCCATTCAAAAGATTGACAAGTTACAGCAGGCAGAAATGTATCTTAGGTAAACATAGCATTACATCATAGAATAGCACCACATTCTGCTCACATCTTTCTACATGCTGTTGGTTTAGTAGGGGATGTTTTGTACATGTTGTTCTGTTCCAAATTACCCAGACACCCCTTAATCTGCCAAGAATACCATTGTGACTGACACTCCATCCCTGTCAGTCACAACACACACACAATTCTTATTGGCCCAGATTCCGAATTAGGAAATTACGCATTTCTTATGAACGTCTCTCCTATGCACTTCTCAGTAGTTGGTATTCAGATTTACCTTATGAAGGTGCGTGACTGATTCTTACTAATACACAGACACACAGTGACCTCCAGTGGCATGTTCAGTTCTGTGCACTATGCAGAAAGCAGCTTTATACTCATATACACCCATTTCCAGTCTGCGTCATGAAAAGTTGCATGTACAGTTCCAAATCAGAAAGCGGTTTATTTACATAAAATCAAATCAAAACGTATGTAAATACGATCATGTCAGACTTTAGATACAGCTCATACAAGTTAGCAAACACGTAATCAATTGGTTATCATCTACAACATCGCAGATGTCATCTGCTTATGATCAAAAAATGTCTCTCTATACTGCAAGACTGGCATGGCCAATAGAGGAGTTGACTACAAAACCCTGTTCTTCGTATTGAAGTCATTGGGTGCAGGGTTGTAGAGGCAGACTAATAGAAGAAAAAACACTCAATGACAATAGTATTTTGTACTTATGCTGTAGCTAAAGGATGTATCCCCAAGAGGCTAGCCAATTTATAATTTGAACAATGGATGTCCCATATTTCTCCCAAAATACTGTATATTTTTGTCCTGTAATTCACCAAGCGAGCTTGACTTTCTCGGTGGACTTGGCTGTGCTGACCCCAGGCAGACGTGTGTGTGTGTGTGTGTGTGTGTGTGTGTGTGCATACAGTGAGGGAGAAAAGTATTTGATCCCCTGCTGATTTTGTACGTTTGCCTACTGACAAAGACATGATTAGTCTATAATTTTAATGGTAGGTTAATTTAAACAGTGAGAAATAGAATAACAACAAAAAAATCCAGAAAAACGCATGTGATCATAAATTGATATGCATTTTAATGAGGGAAATAAGTATTTGACCCCTCTGCAAATCATGATTTAGTACTTGGTGGCAAAACCCTTGTTGGCAATCACAGAGGTCAGACGTTTCTTGTAGTTGGCCACCAGGTTTGCACACATCTCAGGAGGGATTTTGTCCCACTCCTCTTTGCAGATCTTCTCCAAGTCATTAAGGTTTCGAGGCTGACGTTTGGCAACTCTAACTTTCAGCTCCCTCCACAGATTTTCTATGGGATTAAGGTCTGGAGACTGGCTAGGCCACTCCAGGACCATTATGTGCTTCTTCTTGAGCCACTCCATTGTTGCCTTGGCCGTGTGTTTTGGGTCATTGTCATGCTGGAATACCCATCCACAACCCATTTTCAATGCCCTGGCTGAGGGAAGGAGGTTCTCACCCAAGATTTGACAGTACATGGCCCCGTCCATCGTCCCTTTGATGCTGTGAAGTTGTCCTGTCCCCTTAGCAGAAAAACACTCCCAAAGCATAATGTTTCCACGTCCATGTTTGACGGTGGGGATGGTGTTCTTGGGGTCATAGGCAGCATTCCTCCTCTTCCAAACACGGCGAGTTGAGTTGATGCCAAAGAGCTCCATTTTGGTCTCATCTGACCACAACACTTTCACCCAGTTGTCCTCTGAATCATTCAGATGTTCCCTGGCAAACTTCAGCGACCTTGCGGGCGCTGCAGAATTTCAGTCCTTCACGGCATAGTGTGTTACCAATTGTTTTCTTGGTGACTATGGTCCCAGCTGCCTTGAGATCATTGACAAGATCCTCCCGTGTAGTTTTGGGCTGATTCCTCACCGTTCTCATGATCATTGCAACTCCACGAGGTGAGATCTTGCATGGAGCCCCAGGCCGAGGGAGATTGACAGCTCTTTTGTCTTTCTTCCATATGCGAATAATCGCAACAACTGTTGTCACCTTCTCACCAAGCTGCTTGGCGCTGGTCTTGTAGCCCATTCAAGCCTTGTGTAGGTCTACAATTTTGTCCCTGACATCCTTGGAGAGCTCTTTGGTCTTGGCCATGGTGGAGAGTTTGGAATCTGATTGATTGATTGCTTCTGTGGACAGGTGTCTTTTATACAGGTAACAAACTGAGATTAGGAGCACTCCCTTTAAGAGTGTGCTCCTAATCTCAGCTCGTTACCTGTATAAAAGAAACCTGTGAGCCAGAAATCTTTCTGATTGAGAGGGAGTAAGTACTTATTTCCCTCAATAAAATGCAAATCAATTTATAAAATTTTTCACATGCGTTTTTCTGGATTTTTTTGTTTTTATTCTGTCTCTCACTGTTCAAATAAACCTAACATTAAAATTTTAGATTGATCATTTCTTTGTCAGTGGGCAAACGTACAAAATCAGCAGGGGATCAAATACTTTTTTCCCTCACTGTATGTATGTGCGGCTTGCATCATCTGTCCAACCCATGTGAGAGAGTGATGCCAAACATTTTTGTTTCAATTGAGCAATGTACGAGAGGACGAACCCTTGTCCTGAGATGCCCTTGTGGGATTTTTCCCAACCAAATTGTATCGTTGAGGGAAGGCAATACATTGGTTCTGATCATTTGGATTAGCACAGTATGAATCTAAACTTGACACATGATTCTGAGGATTTCTCATAACATCCACTGAATTTGTAATCAAATTGATAATCGCTAGATGATAACATGTATCTTCACATCTGTTGGCTAAATCTAAACTGAGCCTAGGACTTTGAATATGTCTCCACCCAGTGGATAGAACACTCCTTTACAGGAATCTGGGCTTCTGGACCATTTTGGGAATTGGTGCATGGGACAGTGCACACTGTCATTGGGACAATGATGTAGGCAACAGGGAAACAACATAAAGATCTTAAAGCATGCCACTGAGACATAGAACTAGACTGCAACTTGGCTCAAATGTGCCCAACATCTTCTAGAAAATAAGTATTACGTTCAATTGATTTGAGCCAGTTGATCATTGTACTATAATTTGAAAATTCTACTAATACCTCCCTAGGAATGCTGTCTATAAAAATATAGTTTCAGAAATGTGAGAAATCATTGTTTCTTCTTATAAGGCCCGATTCAGACTTAGAATAAGTAAACTTAACATGTGTCACTTAACATGTGCTACTTAAAACAAATGTCACTTAACATGGACACTTAAAGACCCTTTAGAACCCATAGCGGCCGTCAACAGCCGTTCTTTAAATTACTATAGTGGCTGTGAACAGCCTTGTTTTTCTAACAATAATATCTTTGTCAATATTTGAAAATTCACTTGCTTACAACCTGTTGTCTTATTCGTGTGGCTGTTGTCATTAATCAAAAACAGGAAACAGGGTATGCTGTCATATGGCTTTTAATTTTTTTTCACTTCATTACTCAAAATGACAGCACCGAAGCGGCAACGACTTTTCAAAAAGCGAAGTGTCGAAGTGAGTGAAATAAGTAAACGGCAGATATATTTTTGGTGTTGTTGATGTTTGATGCTGTGAAATTTGGGGAATAGCTCAGGGATTAGCAAATCCTGTCATGATCAACAGGTTGACACAGGCGGGCACATCAGCGGTGGAGCAGTGTTTACCTGTAGGCCCTATATAGTCAGTTAACTAGTTGGTCTTGTTTCTACCGAAGTAATTAACATGGAAACGATCCAAGCTTCTTGCTATAGCTGCCTAGCTAGCTAGCTAACTGTCAGGTTTGTCTGTCAGGCTGCGCTAGCTAGAAAAGTTGTGTGGCTGTAAATGTGTGCTTTGCTCGTGAAGCGTCAAGCTGTCACTTCCACTACCTAACGTTAGCCATACAGACAACCAGCTAACTAGACACAAAATAGAGATTAGAGTAGTTCATGTTTATCTGTTGGACATAGGTTATGGTTTGTCATGTTTGCTAGTTACAGATATTCATATTTCTTATTATTTGACAGCTTACTTAACTGTCGTGTTATGGAAGAAGCCCGCACCGTGGAGCTCAAATGATATTGATTTTCACTGACATGTATTTACATCGCCAGCTAACAAGTTGTTTGTTTTGTCCTGTTTCTACCGGTGCTACTCAATTGGAAACTGTCACAGTTAAGTAACTAATCAACTAACTCTGTAGTTGTCTGTCAGGCAAGAAAGCAAAAGTTGAGAGGAGTCAGCAACATTGTGCTTTGTTAGCAACGTTTTCACTTGATCGTCTTACAAAGACTATCAGCTAACTAAGTCATCTGACCATGGGTCTTGAAGTGTGTGTACCATATATAGCCTTTACGGTTATACTCTAACCCTGCTGGTCATCTATGAACATATTTATGAACTTATTTGTGTGTGCTCTATCCTGTCTGATTATCCATCAGTCTGAAAAAACTTATAGGCACATAATGAACAGAGAAACAATCTCACCACTAAGTGCTTTATAAAATGATTTTGATTGATTGATTGGATGCAAGTGCTGTATAGCTTAATGATGATACTGCATGTATGTATGTATGTATGTGTGTGTGTGTGTGTGTGTGTGTGTGTGTGTTTGTGTGTGTGTGTGTGTGTGATGTTCAAATGTTCATAGATGACCAGCAGGGTCAAATGGAGGGAGAGAGGAAGAGGAGAGTGAAGAGGAGAATGGAGGGAGAGAGGAAGAGGAAAGTGAAGAGAGTGTAGAGAGAGAGGAAGAGGAGATTGAAGAGGAGAATGGAGGGAGAGAGGAAGAGGAGAGTGAAAAGGAGAACGGAGGGAGAGAGGAAGAGGAGAGTGTAGAGAGAGAGGAAGAAGAGAGTGAAGAGGAGGGAGAGGAGAGTGAAGGGAGAGGAACATGGAGAGGAAGAGGAACATGGAGAGGGAGAAGAGGAGGAGGAGGGAGAGGAGGAGGAAGAGGGAGAGAAAGAGGGAGAGCACACCAGAGATGGGAGCCTACGTGTCCATGGCATGCATCTTCCTCAAGTCTAACCATTCACCCTTGTTCCACACAGATTACTTTATGCAATGTGTCCATCTCATTTGTTGAATTTGGATCCGAGAAAGTGCATGTACCTACATAGCTGCTTAAAGCGATTGCGTGGCATTTTGCTAGTTATGTATGGTACCCTGACCACGGTTTTTAGAAGATCAGTGTGGTGACCATGCAAATGCCCCTTCCCAGAAACACAGGCACTGGTCCCTGAAGGCATTCAAAATGCAGCTTGTGCATACACTTTGTGATGGCTACAGTGGCAGGAAGCGGGGAGCCAGCGGTGTGTCACCAGGGGGTGTGGACTGAGTTGTACTCATCATTTGAAAGCAGGCCACTCCCTGGTGAAGTTTGAATGGCTCAAGAGAGGGTGTGTGGTGTGCATCTGGAGTGGACACAGGGCAAAGAGTGGGAGATGTGTATAAACGTCCTTTGGGTGCTCTATGTGTTCTGTGCAACTTTGCAGGATGGGGCCATGCTTCCAGAAGTTTCATGACATGATGTAGACAAAATTCAAACACTAATGTGACAGTGTGAAATACTGTATCAATTTGTCCTCCAAATCTTATAGGGAAATTGTGTTTTGTATCTTCTCTTTGTATCTGTGTCTATTTTTGTATATTTTTAATATACATTTCTGTATTTAATACTTAATACTGAATTTGATCTGTACTAAATCTTATTTTGAGAGGTTATCTACATTTTTAAATAGTCTCTGAATAGTTGTTTGCATTTTTACATTGTCACAGAAGTTTTGAGATTTGTCAAACAGCCTATTTTGTGTGGGTGCATTTAGATTTTTTTCTCTGAATCTTTCTCTATCTAATACCGGTTGCATTTAATTAATTGTCGTCAAAGTACTATTTTGACATTTTGTGCCACTTTGTAGGATGAGTCCATTCTTCAAGAAGTTTTATGGCATGTTGGAGGCTGAATGCAAACACTCAAGTGACAGTGTGACATGATTTGTCCCACAAATCGCATAGGTAAATTGTGTATTTTTCTTAGAACAGTTGTGTTTGGTATTTTCTCTCCTTATCTGTCTCTATCTAATGCTTGTTGCATTCACTGAATTGTTGTCAAAGTAGGCTCTCTGAATAGTTGTTAGCATTTTTATAGTGTTACAGAAGTAAGAATCAATGTTCAGTCAAATACCCATACTTTGTGTGGGTTTTGAAATACTTTCTGAATATTGTCGTCTGGTCACATGTTGGATTATTTGTTTTATATTTATAAGTATAATATATTATACTTGGTACATTTTACTATATGTTTTGTTGTTGTGGTGAGTGTTAATAGTTTTTTGATAGTGAATAGAAGACAAAAGGAATGTTATTCCGATTGTTGTCATATTAAAACCTCTTAAGGATTTTTTTTGTTACTTACAAACTCATGCTAATCACATTAGCCTACATCAGCTCAACCGTCCCGCGGGGTACACACCAATCCTGTAGAGGTTAAAGAAGAGGTTGTGTTCTTTAAAACTAAGTTAACTTGTAATTGTAATTTGTTCTTTGTTTTTGAGCTATGTCTGTTTGTTTAAAATGTGTGACAAATTAACTTTATCTTGAAAATTCTCAGTAATCTACAGCTGCATTCTAGAATTCTATTGGGGTCTAAAACGGTTAAAGTGATGCTCCAGAGCTTTTGTATAACTTCAGCCAGTAGTTTTGAATGTAGTGCTCATGAGCCAAAATAGGTCTCAGAAAGTTGTGCTCTATTGTGTACTACTTTATCCATTTTGTATGATACAGTATATTACGTCCTGCAACATTTGTTTTTATTATTGCATTTATTGCATTCCAATCTGTACAATATATTACGAAGTGCTTAAAGTCTTAATATCCTGGACTGCATCTTTAAGTAAAGGTCAACTTATCTCAAGTCTGAATAGGGTCTATAGAGAATTAAAAGAGACTAAAAAACAGATCAGTCAGTTTAAATAAAAAAGTTTATTAACAATGTAAAATGACATATAGCTTTTTATTTCAGCTTAGACTACAGTACTGTACCTTTTCCATGCCCTACACATTTAGCACTATTATTAATAAGCAAGACCCATGCTGAGTCCCTACTGCCCGCACTGACTGTGCCTTACAGAGGGGGACGCCACCTGCTTATGCCAACCAAGACTTCACCACACTATCCCAACATGGAAAAGAATTCAGAGCGCATCGCTTAGAGAGTATGTATATACACAATTCTAAGGTCTCAATTTAAAGACAGATATTGCATGTGCAAAGAAGTGTATCTTTTTTGAGTATTGTATAGTATATTCCTCCTTGAAGATGGAAAGTAAAAGTTGGGTACAGGTTTTTTGTTCTTGGAAGACTAAATAAAGGTCAGGACAGGAAGTACAGGGACGGCAAGAAATGGAAAACAGAGAGCGAAACGCACAACAGAATTTCTGTGCTCTGGTCTGCTCCATACCTTCTATCTAGTAGTGTGTCCATATATAATGCAAGTGTCGTACTTGGTAACATTGTTTTTGACACAAACTTACAGATCATATTGTGTCCCACACACCATTCATTCATCAATTCAGCTTCATGGAAGAAAATAATGTTGACAGTAGCTATGTTTCCATTAACTTGTCAATTGCCTGCTAGGGTGCGTTTCCATTTAACTATTTTGTGTCGATAAAAACAGCTGGGCGTAATGACGTCACATCTAAAAAATATATATTTTTTGTTAAAACCTACAGTGTCGAATAACATGTAATAGTTTAAGTGTTTCCATTACCCTCCCACCTATTTGTTTCATGTCTCAGGTAGCCCTCAAAAGCCGGCATGGAAAGAATGCAATAATTTACAAATATTTGCCATATTTGAATAATTCGCATGGTGAAACTTTCACTCCTGTGGATCTGAAATAATTGGATGGTGAAACTTGCCTGCCAACCAGAAAAGCAAGGCAATTCAGGTATTCTTGAAAGTCAGGACAATATCTGCCATTTCCATTACACATGTCGCAATATTTTCTTTTGCGACATTGCTTTTGTCGAATAAACCTGGGTCAATGGAAACCTGCCTTCTATTTCAAATGGTCTCTCTCTCCCGAAAACCTCTGACAAACAAAAATAACTCTGACAAAAGAAAAATCAGTTGTAATACATTTAAAATATATGTTTATGACTATTCGTTTCATTACATTGCAATTACAATTGATCTTTGTATTACAAAATAAAATTATAAAATGGGGTAGGTAGCCTTTTTAACAAAAGAGAGAAATGTATTGTGTATTGGAAATGGCAGTAATAGATCGGTGGGAGACACAAGTGGTGAAGGATTGTGGTTAATGGTGTCTTTGTTGCCATAGTAATGCTTTACTTGATGTGTTGTTCATGGCACATACATAACAGTGTCATAATTGCATCGTAAAGTGTCATAACACATTCCAAAACATGACATACTATGCTATTTCTGTTATGGGGCACTGTTATGACAACTGTCAATATCTTATGACACTATGACATAAAGCAAATAAAGATATTGGTAATGACAGGCAAATATAAGTAATTCTAGTTAACATAAGCTTTTATAAAAAAAAATATCACATTTTGGCATGTCTTTTGACACTTTACAATTTTCTTTGTACACTGTTATGGTTGTGCCATGAACAACACAAAGTAAAGCGTCATCATTGCGCCTTCACCCCAGGAAGGCGGGGCCCTTAGCTGGTTACCAGGCAACAGAGCCCAAAGAACCGCCTCTTCCTCTGTCCGACCAGTGGGTAAGGAGTCAGGTTCAGCAAGCTGCTGTCATCTGGGTACAGACACAGACAAGACAATTACAAGTTCAAACTAATCTCAAAGTCATGTTATCTGTGTATTTAACGCACATAAGATCCAAGCATATAGAAACCATGTGTGCGCTCCAGTTGAGGCCCTACCTTGGTTCTTCAGTGGTAAAGGCATCGTCTCCCTGAGTTTACTGAGAAGGTTCCTCATCTCTCTCATGTCCCTATGAAATCATATTTACATAGTGCTCATATGTGTCTTGCTAATGTATTCAGAGTTACGGTAATAGCACACATGCACGCACGCACACACACACACACACACACACACACACACACACACACACACACACACACACACACACACACACACACACACACACACACACACACACACACAATAGGCCCACCTCTCAGTATTGTCTATGTCTGTGGCGACTAGCCAGCAGAGCTGATGACAATCCATTGGGGAGGAGGAGGTGTCTTCTAGAATGGGTATGTCTGAGCTTTCATCTACCTTACTGTCAATCCTGGAAGGCCCACAGGAACCTTTCCCTGGAATACACACACACACACACACTATTAATAATAAGAGTAACAGTGTAATAGTTCACCAAACCCAAGGTTCGGTACGTATTGCGGTTTTGTGGTCATGGTAAAAATGAAATTCAACATTTACTGTAGTTTATTTTGTTTCTTTGGCAAAATACGTTAAATTAAAAAGCACCCTATTTGTGGCCCAAGTCCAGTTTATGTGACATCATTCACAATGTTCCTGGCATTGTCTGTTGTGACAAGGATTGTTATTTTGGGCCTCAAATAGTGGCCCGTTCTAAAATGGAACTGAGACTTTCCCACCCGGACAAATATGCATAAATACATTTTTCAATATAGACGTTGTCGGATCCGAGTGAGGGAAGCAGCAGAAAAGCCCATTTGTAAGCTATTTTATTAACTAGACCTGATACAGCGCAAGGGAGAGCAGGCTAATTGAGTCTGCATGGGCCTTCTTCCTGTCCTGCAGTTACAAATAACAACACCTCCATTCAGATTAAATAGCAGCCTACCTGTTGGCTCTTGTTCGTTATAGCATATACTTCTCATTTAACTTTTAATTCCATCATTTTAATTCCATCTTCCATTGATTAGATAATCTCCTAACTTGCGCTTTGATGACTTGTGATTGGCCAACAACAACAAGCTACACGCGCCAGTCTGCATAGGCTATTCTCGTTGAGCAGTGGAGAACATACTATTTCACTTTTTATCCACAACTCTCTGTCCATCGGCGTTGTAATCGACTGTGAAGCCAAAATGTTCTCAAACTGGAGATTTAATCAATGATGGAGGACTCTCCAAGCCCACCATTCGCCCCACCTTTCGCCATCTACAGAGTTCCTGGCTGCGCCTCACAAAAGGATAGTTTGAAATCCGCCAGTTAAGATTATAATTTTTATTATGTGCACATAGGCTGTAGTTGTTTTAACGGAATTGCTTTTTTTCAGCTCAGATTTACTCACGAGGTAATGGTATACAACACAGCGTAGGCATAGCCTATAGGCCTAGTGTTTTTATTTTTAATAAACAAAATAAATTAAGTATTCATTCAGGTTCACAGTATGGACCGAACCGAGGTCCTCGTACCGAACGGATCGGTACAAATATGTATAGCATTACAGCCCTAGTAAACAGGGAATTGTAGCTGAAATTGGATTGGATTTGAATCTGTGTAAAGATATCAAGTGTTCTATAGCTGTCCTGTGCAGCTTCAGGGATCCCATCAGACAAGCAGACCTAGGCTTCACGTCTCTGGCTATGATAGTGCTATATAGGCTCTACGTCAGGTTATAGTTTCATGTTGTTTTATGTGAGGCATTCCCTACCTTTCCTGTGGAGCTGCAGGGACCCCAGCAGACAGACAGACTTGAGCATCTCCGTGATGTACATCTCCAGACAGCACTGCAGCTGGATGAAGAGCCTGCAGATCTCTGGGTGGATCTCTCCATCCTCAGGCCTGTGGGGCCAACACACAAATGCTAATAAATATCGAGATTACCCATGAGATGAGATAATACTTTACTGTCTGCTTGCACATAACTTCGCTTTGCATCTACAATGTTCCTTTACCACAAGGATGTACAGAAAAGGTCTACAAAGTAAAAAATGATACACAAATTGATACACAATAAACCACACCAATACACCAATAAATTAGGCATTACACATCAACACTGCACATATGCCCTATAAATGTTGAGCGGCAATTATATTTTTAAGATTCGCATAAGGTAACAGCACAACAACAACGTCTTTGAAGATAGTTCCTAAGGTTCAGCCAAAACGACAGACCTGAGGGAACAGACAACGAGAAAGAGTATTTCCACATGAAGATTCAAAATCACTTGGATTAAGCTTGGGCAATGTGGGGACATGGTTATTTATTGTGGAAGCCTTATGTTCCACATAGGAATTAAATTCTTAGGGAGCAGCGCACGAGGTGACGGTTTTGGAGAGCCTGGCGTGCCCAAAGTAAAATGCCTCCCATTCAGGCCCAGAAAATAGGATATGCACATATTTAGTACCATTGGATAGGAAACACTCTGAAGTTTCTAAAAGTGTTAACATTTTGTCTGTGAGTATAACACAACGGATATGGCAGGTGAAAACCCGAGGAATTTCTGTCCTGGAAAAAGTGGTTTTGACACATTGCCTCATTTGGAACCCCTCCCTTATGAAAATGCCCATATAAGGGCATATGAATGCAGTACCTATTGCTTCCTCTGGATGTCAACAGTCTCGAGAAAGTGTTCTGATTCTTTTTAGATGCTTTTAGATTGTAGAAGAAGACGAATAAGGAAGTGTCCACGCAGATGTCAATAGAAGTAAATGCGCGCTCCCGGCTGGCGCGTTCTTTGGTTTTTTCCTTTCTTATCGCCCAGTTTATATTCCGGTTGAAATATTATACTATTTATACATAAAAGTGTTCCTAAGGATACATTTAAAATTATGTTTGATTGTTCTTGGACAAGTTTATAGGTATAAGTTGAACGAGTTCTCTTCACGTTTTAATGGAGGAGTCGACGCTATATTTTCTCATTATAACGCGCCAACCAAACGGTTGGATATAATACATTACTTTTTCTAACAAAAGAACCATGGATTGTCTTTGTTGGACACTTGGGAAGCCCTCAGCAGAAGTTCTTCAAAAGGTAATTGATTTGTTTTCGCTGTGAAATGTGTTTTCTGTGAACCGTGAAGGCTTATGAATTCATGCTAATGGAAAAATATGTGGGGTGCTATCCTCAAACAATCAAATGTGGTGCTTTCGCCGTAAAGCCTTTTTGAAATCTGACAACGCTGTGATATTGCCAAGAAGCAGAGCTTTTGATAACTATGAAACACTTGTATATTGATGCATGTTTAATAATTCAACTTTTGGATTTTGAATTTGGCGCCTTGCATTTCACCTGGTAGTGTTGGGAGTGGGGCGCACCCCTGACCTGTGCACAACAGAAAAAGAGAACCGTTGAAGGGACAAGAACCACCTGGTGACACAATCGTTTGTGTCCTTTCCCCTGGCCATCCAGACCAGGGGAGCATGGTATGTGACCAGGGTGAAGTGGGTGCCCAACAGGTAACACAAGAGTGTCTAGCGCCCACTTCACCGCTAGACACTCTTTCTCGACAATCGAGTACTTATTTTCTCCGGGTATCAACTTCCTGCTTATGTACATTATGGGGTGTTCCTCCCCATCATGTACCTGGGACAGGACAGCCCCTAGTCCCGTGTCGCAGGCATCCGTCTGCACCAGCATCGGTACCTGGACATTTCTTGGTCACATACACATGGTTAGCAGATGTTATTGCGAGTGTAGCGAAATGCTTGTCCTTCAGGTGCCTGAACGCCGATTGCCCGCGTTCTTCACCACATGTGGCAGACAAGGGGGTTTGATCTAGACGTTTACACAAAGCAGACACAGACACATGTGTGAGACCGCTGTTTCAAGGGTGTTTATTTAAAACAATAAAGAAAAAGATCCGTAGAGACCTGGCATGTCCAGCAGAGAAAGTCACCGCCGCGTGATGTAGACTCCGTCTGTCACTAGGCCGTGACGAGTCTCCCCCTGGTGGCTTTCCCACGGGACGCCACACCAGTGAGAGGGCAGATACGCGTGTGAACAACAGGCCATAGAGATAGATAAAGGACTCATCTTTGTATCTGTGCCATAATACCGTATGTGACTGTCTGGGCAGTGCCTTTGAGGCTATCTCCATTTTAAAGTAGTGAATTTTGTTCTTCTTCATTGGGTGACTGCTCCCAACTCATAGGAATCCTCATAAAATGGTGAAAGCCCTCAATGGCAATGTCCATGTTAAAACGGGTTATATCCATGATGAATCCTCTATTTCTTTGACAACAGGCACAACTCCGACATAAAGTAGTTTTTGGGTAACTTGCCAAAATGCCACTTGCGTCCACTTATATCAGTGCATTCATAACAACCTAACCATTACAAAATGTATATTCGATCAAATAAGCCTCCCGTAGCAAATGAGCAATTACATTATTTGATGAACTAATTCTGTTACGCCCTGATCTGTTTCACCTGTTCTTGTGCTTGTCTCCACCCCCTCCAGGTGTCGCCCATCTTCCCCACTTATCCTCTGGGTATTTATACCTTTGTTTTCTGTCTGTCTGTGCCAGTTCGCCTTTGTCCTGTCAGCTCCTGTCTTTTCCCTGCCTCGCTTTTTATCGTCCTCCTGGTATTTGACCCTTGCCTGTCCTGACCCTGTACCTGCCCGCCTGACCACTCTGCCTGAACCTGAGCCTGCTTGCTGTCCTGTACCTTTGCTCCACCTCTGGATTACTGAACTCTACCTGAGCCTGCCTGCCGTCCTGTACCTTTGCTCCTACTGTAGATTATCGACCCCTGTCTGCCTTGACCTGTCGTTTGCCTGCCCTTGTTGTTACAATAAAAAAATGTACTCCACACAGTCTGCATTTGGGTCTTACCTTGATACCTGATAAATTCAACACTCTCATTGACGCCCATACATAAAGTGCCCCCTTCGTGGGCATATTTTCGTGGAGAGATTGCGAGCAGAGTAAAACCTTGCACTTCACCTCTTCCTCTCTGGTACTATGGTTTTTGATTTATCTTACTTTGTAAACAACTTCAAGTTTGGGAAAATAAATCCCCTAATATTTGCACCCTGTTCAGTTGTTTTCATTGCCTACTTGGTCATCCCATAAAACTTTGCACATTCTTGGAACACAAGTTTAGTATGTGCTTTTAGCTTTAGCACTTGGCACATACAAATAGGACCAGGCTATCAAAATAGCATATTAAGTATTTTACGTGGAAAGGTGTTAAAGGCCCAGTGCAGTCAAAAATGTGATTTGCCTGTGGGACTCATTTATCATATCATGAGTGAGGAGGATGACAAATGCTTTAAATGTATTTCAGTGTTTATCTGTAACCGCCTCAGTATTGCTTAAAGGGATATACATATTTACATATTTCCACACTATGAAGTTGGAATAATACTCTGAAATTGTGAAAATGTTGATAATGCCCTTTTAGTGTTTGAAAAGACCGCCTGAAATTTCATGAATGTTTTGGAGGGATCTGAAAAGCTGGTCAATTACCTGTATGTAACAGATGTAGAATCTTAATTTGAGCCAGTTTTCTACAGCAGGAAAATAATCCTGAAGCAACAGGACATTTGAATTATTGTGTAGATTCTAATTAATTACAATTTTTTGTAGGGGTTTATATTTTTCATTAGAGCAAATCAAGCCTGACATTTTAAATGGAAATTATCAAACTTTAGAAGCCTTTTTAAACCACGAATACACTTCAAGTTTGCATTTCCTTCTGTGCAGAAAAATTCTTAGTAACAAAAGAGTGATCAAACTAAGATCCTGCATCTGTTACGAGTCATTCTGTAAGCAGCAGGGGCACAAAGTAACAAAACATAAAGTTACAGCTACAGTGCCTTCAGGAAGTATTCACACCCATTGACTTTTCCCACATTTTGTTGTGCTACAGCCTGCATTTAAAAGTGATTCAACTCAGATGTTGAGTCACTGGCCTACACACAATACCCCATAATGTCAAAGAGGAATTGTGTTTTTAGAAATGTTTACAAATTAATAAAAAATGAAAAAATGAAATGTCTTGCGTCAATAAGTATTCAACCCTTTTGTTATGGCAAGCCTACATAGGAGTAAACATTTGCTTAACAAGTCACATAACAAGTTGCATGGATTCACTCTGTGTGCAATAATAGTATTTAACATGATTTTCTAATGACTACCTCATCTCTGTACCCCACACATACAATTGTCTGTAAAGTCCCTTAATCGAGCAGTGAATTTCAACCACAAAGAGCAGGGAGGTTTTCCAATGCCTCGTAAAGAAGGGCACCAACACAACACATCACTGAGTACTACTCTTCATATTTTTAAGCATGGTGTTGGCTGCATCATGTTATGTGTATGCTTGTCATCGACAAGTACTAGGGAGTATTTTTAGGATTTAAAGAAACGGAATAGAGCTAAGCACACGCAAAATCCTAGAGGTAAAACTGGGAGACAAATTCACCTTTCAGAAGGACAATAACCTAAAACACAAGGGCAAATATACACTGGAGTTGTTTACCAAAATGACATTGTATGATCCTGAGTGGCCTAGTTACAGTTTTGACTTACAGTATATCGGCTTGAAAATCTATGGAAAGACTTAAAATGGCTGTCTAGCAACGATCAACAACCAACTTTTATTATATCAGATTTTATTTTCATGTGTTTTACAATTTTTCTTCCACTTTGATGTTGCAGATTATTTTGTGTAGATCGTTGACAGAAAATGACAGTTAAATCCATTTTAATCCCACCTTGTAACACATCAAAATGTATCAAAAGTCAAGGAGTGTGAATACTTTCTGAAGGCACTTTATATCCTCCAAAGAGGAACTACTGCTACTGCTTTCGCTCAAAAGGATCCACAGACGAATCAACAGCAAAGTCAGTGGAACTGTAATACTGTAGCAAACTCTCCACCAACTCCTTAGCAGCAGTATGGCAGGTCAATATCACACTCAGCGATAAGGATAGCCCACTAAACTGTGGAAGCATAGCCGCAAGGAAGTAGGGGTGCTGAGGGTGCTGCAGCACCCCATGATGAATCACAATAGAAAAATAATGAATATTAAAATGTATAAATCACTCCTGTATGAGCTGAGAAAAATACTGTTGACAAAAATGGTCCCGTATACTGGCTACGGCGTCTCAAATTGGACAAACAGTACTATTGCCGCTTTATTCAAATTTTTCAAGCGAACATCTTTTAAGGGAGTATGCGAGCACACTCATTCATTTCGCCTAGCTGAACTCGGCTAGGTGCCAGCTGAACTAAAGCATGCTGACACCTTAAGGAGACTTCAAGACTGCATGCTGTTTTTGATGCTACAATTCTAAATTACAGAGAGGAAAAGCCAGGGTGCTCTACGACAGTGGTTCACAAACTTTGTATAGTCCCGTACCCCTTCAAACATTCAACCTCCAGCTGCGTATCCCCTCTAGCACCAGGGTCAGCGCACTCTCAAATGTTGTTTTTTCCCATCATTGTAAGCCTGCCACACACACACTATACGATACATTTATTAAACATAAGAATGAGTGTGAGTTTTTGTCACAACCCGGCTCATGGGAAGTCACAAAGAGCTCTTATAGGACCCGGCCACAAATAATAATATAATAATAATCAATAATTTTGCTCTTTATTTAGCCATCTTACATATAAAACCTTATTTGTTCATCAGGTTAATGTATTGTATTGAAGAGAGTCCCAGTCTTAAATCATTTTCCATACACAGTCTGTGCCTGTATTTAGTTTTCATGCTAGTGAGGGCCTAGAATCCACTCTCACATAGGTACGTGGTTGCAAAGGGCATCAGTGTCTTAACAGCACGATTTGCCAAGGCAAGAAACTCCAGAAACCTGGCAGTGGCTTCTGATTAAATTTAATTTCCACAGAACCGCTAGTAGCAATTTCGATGAGGCTCTCTTATTCAGATATCGGTAAATGGAGGCAGGGCATGAAAGGGATAACTGTCACGACTTCCGCCGAGGTCGGTTCCTCTCCTTGTTCGGTCGGCGTTCGGCGGTCGACGTCCCCGGTCTTTTAGCTACCGCTGATCTACTTTTCATTTTCTATGGTTTTTTGTCTTCATTATACGCACCTGGTTTCTATACCATAATTACACGTTCCTTATTTAAACCCTCTGTTTCCCCCCATGGTTTAGTGCGTGTTTATTCTATGTTAGAGGTTCTTGTTTATGTGAGCTTGTATTTGTACTACCAATTTTGGTAGTTTTGTATTTTGAGTAAATATACGTGATTACTCATCTCCGTTGTCCTGCACCTGACTCTGCCTACCTGCTACATTGAGACTTCTGACAATAACGAATCCAGTTGTTTGTGTCATCCGTTTTGGGAAAGTACCTGCGTAATTGCGCACCCAGCTCACTCAGGTGCTTCGCTATATCACATTTGACATTGTACGTAAGCTTGAGTTCACTTGTGCACCAAAAATCTAACAATGATGAAAAGACCTGTGTGTTGTCCTTGTTAAATGCAGACAGAAAAGAACTCCAACTTCTTAATCATAGCCTCAATTTTGTCCCGCACATTGAATATAGTTGCGGACAGTTCCTGTAATCCTAGATTCAGATCATCCAGGCGTGGAAAAACATCACCCAGATAGGCCAGTCATGTGAGAAACTCGTCATCATGCAAGCGGTCAGACAAGTGAAAATTATGGTCAGTAAAGAAAACGTTAAGCTCGTCTCTCAATTTAAAAAAACGTATCAAAACTTTGCCCCTTGATAACCAGCACACTTCTGTATGTTGTAAAAGCGTTACATGGTCGCTACCCATATCATTGCATAATGCAGAAAAAACACAAGAGTTCAGAGGCCTTGTTTTAACAAAGTTAACCATTTTCACTGTAGTGTCCAAAACGTCTTACAAGCTCTCAGGCATTCCCTTGTCGGCAAGAGCCTCTTGGTGGATGCTGCGTTGTACCCAACTGGCGCAGGGAGCAACTGCTACTCGTTAGCTCACCATATAAGACGCTTCTAGCCCCTTCTTATTAATGCTATCTGTTGCTTTTGTACATGTCTTACTACTCGAAAGTCGCCTTTATTCTCGCTCAAAAATCTCCCGTGGCAAATTTTTCTAATTGTCATGTTTCGTTTCTAAATGTCTGTGCAAGAGTGAACATTTCCCTCAAGAGAGTAATTGTTAATGTGAATGGATTTTAATTATTTGACTAGGCTACCTGTATTTGACATTGTGTTGTTATTTCGCTGAACACTAGAGGGTTTCATTTTATTTTTGCCAATTAAATGAGGCTACTGAGGAGAGAGAACCTCACCCAAATGTATAGCCACGTTGGAAAATATAAATGTACTGTTTGAAAATGTGAAGAAAAAAAATTATATATTTTTTAATCAATCACATTTTAATTTGGCGTACCTCCGACGGCCTTGCGCGTACCCCTGAGAATACCTGCTCTGCGAGATTGGGCTTTTCTGCAATAGCTACTGAGGATACTACCTTAGGCCACTTTCCCGTATTAACACATCCTACCAACGAGAACCGGAGAACTACACCATCGGAAGCAAAGTGGAATCGTTAGAAGTAGGAGAGGAGGATTATTCCAATGCATTCTCACTCTCACCTCTCATGCAGATCTGCGGCTCTCTAACCGTTTTTCATCACTGAGCCCCCTGACTTCACCGGGGTCCTCCAATGAGGAACCTACTCCGCCTTCCAAGTCTGTCCCACTCAAATTCTGGTCCTGGGTTACTGAGCCGGCCATCCCCTGGAGCAACCCACAGACAACATCCCACAGGCTCGTTTCTCCCGGCTATTTTTGCTGGACCCTTGGATGAAGTCGAAACTCTTCTCCCGAAAGAGTGTTGGATATTATTGACAATTTCTACTTATTTTGGGAATGTCCTCAGTTCTTAAAAGGGAGGGCTTTCACCCAAACAGGAGAGGAGCTAGGAAGCTTAGTGCTAGTATCGAATACTACACATTTGATGGAATATCAGTCCTTGCCCGCAACAAGTAAACCTTATTGACTCTTGTTTTAATCCCCGTCCTCGTTCGAGGCACAGACCTAATGGTTCAGTTCTAGGAAATCTTGTATCTATTCCAATTAAAGCCAACACCATGGTATTTTCTAACACGGGGTTACCTGCTGAACCTGCTGATCGTGGCATGTTCGTATTAGAAAGTCCTGCTGATCTGAAATCCTGCAGTTGCGGCCTTGGACTGATTCATGTAAATGCAAGAAGTTTGATTTCGAAAATGGATTTGATTGTAACTCTGGATTCTCAAACCAACGCGGACATTCTGGATCTTGGCTAAAGATGTCTGGCTATAATGTTTTTAGATCTGACAGAGATGGCTGAGGAGATGGTGTCGCTATATAGATAAAGAGCAATTTAAATGTTTCTGTATCTATTACCATCCCTGTACCTAAGCAATTTAGATGTCTAGTCTTAAATGTGGGCATTGATAATAATGCCCATCTAATGGTAGTGGGAATATATTGCCCTCCCTTGGCCTCCTTATGTGCTCTTAGCAAATTGTCTAATTATGCTAAATCCAAATTAATAGTGGGTGATCTTAATCTGGATTGCTTGTTGCTAGTATTTGATAAACTGAAATACATTTGTACTGAGCTAAATCTAACTCAGTTGATAACTAAACCAACTCACCTCAACTTTAAACACCCTGAAAAATCTACTCTCTTAGATATTATTCTAACAAATGCCCCTCATAAGATTACAGCCAATGGGATTTTGCCAATGAGTTCAGTGACCATTGTAACATTACCTGACTAAGAGATGTTAAACTTGTCACGCCTGTTCCCACTTTCACGCCTGTTCCCACTTCCCCTCTCTGGCACTCGAGGGCGCCAGGCTGCCCTTCATTACACCCAACTGTCACCATCATTATGCGCATCAGCGCTCATTGGACTCACCTGGACTCCTTTACTTTGTTACGTTTTTCCTTGTCCAGACGCTGTCCTTGTATGTTTATTGTCTATTATCCATTAACAACTTAGGGCTAGGGGGCAGTATTTTGAAGTTCGGATGAAAAACGTGCCCAAAGTAAACTGCTTGTTACTCGGGCGCAGAAGCTAGGATATGCAGTAGCTTTGGATAGAAAACCCTATAAAATTTCTAAAACTGTTAAAATAATGTCTGTGAGTATAACGGAACTGATATGGCAGGCAGAAACCCAAGCAAAATCCATCCGGGATGTCTGAATCAGTCATGTCACACTGTTTTCAATTGGCATGCTATTCAATGCAGGGTATTTTAGCTCCCAGATTGCAGTTCCTATGGCTTTCACTAGATGTCAACAGTCTTTAGAAAAAGATTGGAACGTTCAAACATGAAAATCAAGGGAGTAAGACCACTTGTTCCTGAGTTCACGTCAAGTGTACTGTTTTGGATTTGTGCGTAACAGGGAATGCGCGCTCAGTTCTTTTTCTCTTCTATTCAGCAGGTTATATTCCGTCTGAAATATTATTGTGTATATTCATTTTAGGGTATCTGAGTATTGATTACAAATGCTGTTTGACTTTTTTCGACGAACTTTACGGGTACTTTTGGGATATCGTTTGTCTGCATGGATGAAAGCCTTTGGGCAGGTGGATTACTGAACAAAACGCGCCAACCAAATGGAGCTATATGGATATAAAGAGGAACTTTATCGAAACAAAAGGACCTTTTATTGTGTAACCTGGACGCTTTGATATGCCATCAGTGGAAGATCATCAAAGGTAAGCGATTTATTTTATGCTATTTTTGAGTTTTGTGACACCTCTGCTGGTTATGTTATTATGCTAATTGAGTTTTTGAGTGGGGCGCTGTCCTCAGACAATCAAATGTTCTGCTTTTGCCGTAAAGCCTTTTTGAAATCTGACAATGCTGTTAGATTAACAAGAGTCTAAGCTTTTGAAGGGTGTGCAGCATTTGTATTTTCATGAATGTTTGAAATTAGCTACCGCTAAGAGGCTCTTGCCGACAAGGGAATGCCTGAGAGCTTGTAAGACGTTTTGGACACTACAGTGAAAATGGTTAACTTTGTTAAAACAAGGCCTCTGAACTCTTGTGTTTTTTCTGCATTATGCAATGATATGGGTAGCGACCATGTAACGCTTTTACAACATACAGAAGTGTGCTGGTTATCAAGGGGCTCCTACGCCTTAGCCGGCTTGTCAGGCTCCCATGCCTCAGCTGGCTCATCGGGCTCCCACGCCTCAGCCAGCTCGTCGGGCTTTTACACCTCAGCCATGCCTCGGGTGGTAGCCCCCTATATCTGTCTGCTCCTCAGTTTGTTCCCTGTGTCAGCATTGATGTCGTTATGTTTTCCCCTCTCCAGACGCTGTCCTTGTTCGTTTCTTGTCTATTATCCATTAAAGGTTCACTCCCTGTACTTGCTTCTCGTCTCCCAGTGTCAGTCCTTACAAAACTACCTAAAACTGTCTCACGCATTATTAAAAAGAGAAATTATAGGAATTTTAATGAGCAAAATGTTTTGGTCTGACCTGAAGTTGAGTGACTGGTGTGTTGTGTCAACTATCACTGACTCGGACAGGCCCCATAATTGTTTTATTTCCCTGTTTAACTCTGTTGCAGATAAATATGCGCTGTAAAATAAACAAAGAATAAAAGACATCTGATCCTTGATTCATGTAAAGAAATGTAGCTTGGGCTAAGGCTAGACTGATGATTCTACGTCTGATTGGCAGTCCTTCAGACATTTGAGAAATAAACTATCTCTGGTTAGAAAAGCTATATCAACATATTTATTGAATTGTGTATTGGAGTGTGGTCAAATCTTTGAAACAAAACCCCACCCTCTCGTTGCCACCGCAGGTTTTGACATACTAGTCTCATACTAGACAACATTTACATTTGTTGTGTATAACCATTTTGATTCAGCTGGCCACCTGTTTGAAAGGATAGTCTATTAAAATGTATGTCATTCCAAAACAGGCAGTCCTTTTGTCACCTCAGAACAACCTGTAAAAAATGATGCTCTAACAGACTCACATCATTTATTTTCATTTCAACCATTTGATGTCTATGATGTATTAAGTGACTTGCTAAAGATCGATGTAAAAAATCCACAGGGCTGATTCACCTGACCCCTTCTTACTACCGCTCTCTGCTCCAGTCATTGTTGAATCTTTAACCTGTATTTTTTACTTAACTTCTTAGGGATTGGTGGTGCGCTAGCGCCCCAATCCCGACACTACCAGGTGAAATGCAAGGCGCCAAATTCAAAATCCAAAAGTTGAATTATTAAACATCCACCCATATACAAGTGTTTCATACTCATCAAAAGCTCTGTTTCCTGGCAATATCACAGTGTTGTCAGATTTCAAAAAGGCTTTACGGCGAAAGCAGCACATTTGATTGTTTGAGGGTAGCACCTTCACTATTTTCTCATGACCATGATTTCAATAGCCTTCACGGTTCACACAAAACACATTTCACAGCGAAAACAAATCAATTACCTGTTGAAGAACTTCTGCTGATGGCTTCCAAAGTGTCCAACGAAGACAATCCATGGTTCTTTTGTTAGAAAAAGTAATGTATTATATCCTTAAATCTCCATTTGGTTCGCGCGTTATAATGAGAAACTACAGCCTCCACTCCTCCATTGAAACGTGACGAGAACTCGTTCATCTTATACCTATAAACTTGTCCAAGAACAATCAAAAATAATTTTAAATGTATCCTTAGGAACACTTTTACGTATATTTACTATTATAAATCAACCTGAATATAAACTGAGCGATAAGAACGGAAAAAAACCCAAAGCGAGCCTTCTCGGGAGCGCGCGTTCCCTTCTGTTGACTTCCAAAAGGACACTTCCTGGTTTCCTCTTCTTCTCTGCTCTAATTCATCCAAACAAATTCTGAACACTGTCTTGAGACTGTTGACATCCAGAGCGATCGGTACTGCATTCATATGCCCTTATATGGGCATTTTCATGAGGGAGGGGTTCCAAATGTGGCACTCTGTCAAAACCACTTTTTCTAGGACAGAAAGTCCTCTGGGTTTCGCCTGCCATATGCGTTCTGTTTTACTCACAGACAAATGGTTAACTCTTTTAGAAAATTCTGAGTGTTTCCTATCTACTGGTACTAAATATGTGCATATCCTATTTTCTGGGCCTGAATGGGAGGCATTTTACTTTGGGCACGCCAGGGTCTCCAAAACGGTCACCTCGTGCGCTACTCCCTAAGAAGTTAACAATTGCTACTGGTGTTATCCCTAAGACTTGGAAAGAGGCACATGTCCTCCCCCTACATACAGTAAGGGCAAAGGTCCTTCTGACTTAGATAATTACTGCCCAATCTCCAAGTTATCTTGACTAGACAAGGTATTAGAATCCCTGACCAACTCCCATCTAAGCTTGGTCGCAAATGGGTCTTCCAAATGGACAATGACCCCAAGCATACTTCCAAAGTTGTGGCAAAATGGCTTAAGGACCACAAAGTCAAGGTATTGGAGTGACCATCACAAAGCCCTGACCTAAATCCTATAGAACATTTGTGGGCAGAACTGAAAAAGCTTGTGCGAGCCAGGAGGCCTACAAACATTATGTTTGGAGGCCTACCTACATTGTCATGTTTGGAGGAAAAAGGGGGAGGCTTGCAAGCCGAAGAACACCATCCCAACCGTGAAGCACGGAGGTGGCAGCATCCTGTTGTGGGGGTGCTTTGCTGTAGGAGGGACTGGTGCACTTCACAAAATAGATGGCATCATGAGAGGAAGGAAAATGATGTGGATATATTGAAGCAACATCTCAAGACATCAGTCAGGAAGTTAAAGCTTGGTCGCAATTGGGTCTTCCAAATGCACATTAGTTGTCTTTCAACACCAGGGACAGTGACCGCTACTTACCCTGAAATGACTGACAGGCTCTGGTGTGCAGCTCTTGCCATCTCACAGCCTTTAGTTCGAGTCTTGTGCATCTCGGCCCGTATTGAGGGGCAGTCGACGGAGATCTCGCCAATGGAGATGACCAGTTCACGATACAGGGCCACAAGTGTGTTAAACTCCTGGACGATCTGGGGGAAAAATGAAATAAACATGATTTAAGATTATTTGGGCCTCGGATATAGGTTCCTCTGTCACGAGCCACAGCAAGACCTTGCAAAGTTCTTCCATGTAAAGTGCATTCGGAAAGTATTTAGACCTCTTGACTTTTTCCAACAGATTTTACGTTACAGCCTTATTCTAAAATTGATTAAATGTTTTTTTCCCCCTCTGATCAAACTACACACAATACCCCATAATGACAAAGTAAAAACAGTTTTTTAGATTTTTTTGGCCAATTTATTAAAATGTGCAAACTGAAATATCACATTTACATAAGTATTCAGACCCTTTACTCAGTACTTTGTTGAAGCGCCTTGAGTCTTCTTGGGTATGATGCTACAAGCTTGGCACACCTGTATTTGGGGAGTTTCTCCCATTTCTCCCATTCTTCTCAGATCCTCTCAAGCTCTGTCAGGTTGGATGGGGAGCGTTGCTGCACAGCTATTTTCAGATCTCTCCAGAGATGTTCGATCAGGTTCAAGTCCGGGCTCTGACTGGGCCACTCAAGGACACTCAGAGATTTGTCCTGAAGCCGCTCCTGCGTTGTCTTGTCTGTGTGCTTAGGGTCGTTGTCCTGTTGGAAGGTGAACCTTCGCCCCAGTCTCAGGTACTGAGCGCGCTGGAGCAGGTTTTCATCAAGGATCTCTCTGTACTTTGCTCCTTTCATCTTTCCTTCGATCCTGACTAGTCTCCCACTCCCTGCCGCTGAAAAACATCCCCACAGCATGATGCTGCCCCCACCATACTTCACCTTAGGGATGGTGCCAGGTTTCCTCTAGATGTGACACATGGCAATCAGGCCAAAGAGTTCAATCTTGGTTTCATCAGAACAGAGAATCTTGTTTCTTATGGTCTGAGAGTCCTTTATGTGCCTTTTGGCAAACTCCAAGCGGGCTGTCATGTGCCTTTTACTGAGGAGTGTCTTCCGTCTGGCTAGTCTACCATAAAGGCCTGATTGGTGGAGTGCCTTAGAGATGGTTGTCCTTCTGGAAGGTCCTGCCATCTCCACAGAGGAATTCTGGAGTTCTGTCAGTGATCATCGGGTTCTTGGTCTCCTCCCTGACCAAGGCCCTTCTTTCCTGATTACTCAGTTTGGTGGGTGGCTACCTCTAGGAAGAGTCTTGGTGGTTCCAAACTTCTTCCATTTAAGAATGATGGAGGCCACTGTGTTCTTGGGGACCTCCAATGCTGAAAAAAATATATACCCTTCCCCAGATCTGTTCCTCGACACAATCTTGTCTCGGAGCTCTACGGACAATTACTTCGACCTGGTTTTTGCTCTGACATGCACTGTCAACTGTGGGACCTTATATAGACAGTTGCCTTTCCAAATCATGTCCAATCAATTAAATTTACCACAGGTGGACTCCAATCAAGTTGTAGAAACATCTCAAGGATGATCAATGGAAACAGGATGAACCTGTGCTCAATTTGGAGTCTCATAGCAAAGGGTCTGAATACTTATGTAAATAAGGTATTTCTGTTATTTATTTGTTTTCGCTTCATTATTATTGTGTGTAGATTGATGAGGGATTTTTAAAAAAAATCCATTTTAGAATAAGGATGTAACATAACAAAATGTGGCAAAAGTTACAGGGTCTAAATACTTTACAAATGCACTTTAGGTTAGATAATGCAGGCTATTGTAAACATATGTGGCTTTCTCATGGGGAATTGTAAACATTTCACCAGCAGACACAGTTGCAATAGGCCTACTTGCGACAGCAGTTGCCAGAACAACATATTGACTTGTAGGTTAGATCAGAGCAATAGTCATCCTATATTCACAGGTGGGCTGTCAATTTAGCAGCTTTAGGTTTTTACAGTGGGGACACAATGAAGACGTCCGCACTGCAGGTTCTATAACTACCTTAGCTATTCCCACCATCCTATGGACAGCAACTCCGCGCTTTTCAGTCCATTGTTCCTCTCTAAACCAGAGCATATCTTGAATAATTTGACAGCCATTTCCGAAAAAGCACTGATCCCTGGACAGGGGTATTATTCTAACCTCCACAATACAAAAGATAGGCTAATCAATATTGATGCCTAACAACATTAGGTATATAGGATATGAAATGACAAAGTGAATGTACCTTTGTAAAATGAATTAATTATTAATTGACGACAACCCATTATGCTAAGTTCGGCTATGTGCATCGAACGAAGTAGAGCATTGAATCCTTTGGACGGGACAACGCTTTTAATTTCTACCAGCGCTCGAGACTCAGGAGCATTCTGCTGTTCTCCGGGTACTGAGACTCAATGACGTTCACTGATGCACAGTATGAGCGGGGAGAGAATACATATGGACTGTTCTGCCAGCACCTGTCAAATCAGTGGCCATCTGCGTCCATCAAACAGAGCCTGTTTGACAACTCTGTAATGTAGGCGATATTGGAGATCACCCCAAATCATCGTCAGCCGGGCAAATCAACACTTGATGCTCCAAAATTCAAATCCCACCATCGCAATCAATGACAAA
Organism: Brachymystax lenok tsinlingensis; assembly: GCA_030435695.1. Taxonomy (NCBI): domain Eukaryota; kingdom Metazoa; phylum Chordata; class Actinopteri; order Salmoniformes; family Salmonidae; genus Brachymystax; species Brachymystax lenok. Next base: position 51,166,285 of record CM059819.1, on the reverse strand, counting down.
AAACGGGTAAAAAAAACATGAGCAGGTCAATTTGTCTTCTCTGCAACAACAGCAACGATTTCATTTTCACCAGACAATAGGCCTACATACAAAGGAGGGGTTGGCTGCATTCGCAGTTTGTTGCAGTTTAAACAGCCAACATCCGTGCAAACGGATGAAATTACTTGAAAAAAATAAATAAAAAAGGAAAGGGTGGATGAATACACGACTTTAGCTGCAACATGCAGAGGAAATAAACATTGTGAGGTAAATGTCGCAAGCTCGATACCTACCATTCTACAGTCTGTCACGGCGCGCTGGGCTTTGCGTGTGCTCTCCGTGCTCTCCCTCCTCTCCGGGTCTCGGTAGGAAGCCTTGCCGATCTGGAAGATGTTCCCGGCGGATCTGGGGCGGTTCTTGCGCCCATTCGGTGCAGAACTCATGCATACACATCCAGTAATAAAACAGCTCTAATACAGAACGTTAAACCCCACCACCACCTATATTCGCCGATATCCTGTTCTCTATTTCGTTTGTGGGATAGGCTATTTTGGTGACGAGACAGTTATCTGTGGTTTATTATTGCTCTCTCTCTCTCTCTCTCTCTCTCTCTCTCTCTCTCTCTCTCTCTCTCTCTCTCTCTCTCTCTCTCTCTCTCTCTCTCTTCTCTCTACCTCTACCTCTCTCTAGTGTTTAAGAAAAAGCAGATATTTTTCTCTACCTCTCTCTAAGAAAAAGTCTAAGAAAGTCTAAGAAAAAGCAGAAATGTTTGCAGGCATTCAGAGCGCAGAAGTACCAGATGAGCGCTCGCGACTCCTCTCCGCATTGCCTCGACTGCAAAGGGGGCGCGAGTCACCTTCACTACAGCTGATAGTATACGGTAATGGTATCCTATGTACACACCCGACCCGGGATCCAGCTAGCTGAAGTGTCCTTCCTAGCGCACCGCCGCCGTGTTGGTCGGTGGAAAGCAATCGCATTCACTGGCAGTCACCAAATGCAACCATTTCTTATAATTGCGCGTTTCCATTAAACACTATCAAGACGGATTGAGGAGGGTCTTCAGCAATGTTTGCAAACCCTCTCTTTTGGAAACGCAACAACGTCGCCAAACGTCTAAATAAAAAAGCAATGTCACTTAATGCAATTCTAACACCTGCTTCATCACTAACCTCCTGGAAACAGACAGGAAATATATTCCTGGTTGCCAATATGCCGATTTTGTTCCCAAGGTCTTTTTCTTCGAGTTTCTCCAGAGTGAATCTAACCTTGCCTTGGTGAGACAAAAGACGAGCGGAGCAGTTGCTACAGGCCTGACGTGGCTGGCAACACTGCACACCCATAGGGCAGGAATACTAACTAATAGTACCCAGCAATCCAGACTCACTGATATAGGCTAGCCTATAGGCTCGGGGGAAATGTGTATTCTCATTAAATAGGCTAGTCTAGGCCGAACATGGACATTGGTTATAATATGAAACAACTAACTGTAGGCCAATTTGAAAAACGTAATTAAAGGTACGCCTATTAGGCTAAATCTGGTTCATCCCAGTTTATAGACTTAACCACAATTCAAAGAAATGTACGTTTTCTAGGCTTAATTAATTAATGTTAGTTTGCGACATGGTCAAATATCAGTTAAAACAGGATATCGAGATGACGTCTGGACCTTTATGTGTCGACCTACAATAGATTAAATTCAGTGTCCAAAGTGCATTGCTACAACACTGCGTTCACCTGAAAGCTTACATGGAGCTGTCCAGGTGCTGAAATCCCACGCGCAGTGTTTTGCGTAGGCTAATTAGTCTGTTTCTAATTTCTTATGTAACATAATTAAACTAATTAAAACAAGAGTCACAATAGACTAGGTGTTTGTTATTTTGTAATATTTAATTACCTAGGCCTGCCGGTCTAAATGGTAGAAATGCGTTGGTTGTTCATTGCGTCTCATGCTCTCCTCTTCAGGGTGCGTGACCATTTATCTCCAAGGAGACAAATTGAAGTTAACAACATACAGTTGCCTCTAGTGCGTCATCTGCGCAAAAAGGCAAAAGACAGGACAGCAAGTTCTGCAACAATCACCAGCAGTAGCCTAATACAAATGGATGACAATCTCTCAAGTTTGGAAACAGATGTGCCATGTAACAAACCGGAAGTAGTTCTCACTATTTTACACTTTAATGATGTGTACGAAATAGAAGCAAGACCAGAATAACTGGTTGGCGGAGCCGCAAGGTAAACGTTAGCTAGCTAATGGACACTTAGGCCTAACTAACTTTAACGTCCGTTGGCTGGATCAAGTCTGGTTTAAATTTCAGCGTTGGGCAATCTAGCGAGCCTTTGTAAACGTTAGAATTGCACAAAACTAAATGTTAGCTATGGTTTTCTCCCCCAGGTTTGCCACTGATCTAGAAGTATTACAGTCGCTGAATCCGTTGATAGTTTTCAGTGGTGACTGTCTTAGCCCTTCCTTGCTAAGCACAGTCACCAAGGGAAAGCATGTGGTAGATGTTCTAAATAAATTAGGAGTCCACTGTGCAGTGTTTGGTAAGTGCTTCTCTCCAACCAAGCATTACTACTTAATTGTACACAAAAATAATCCTGAGAGGATCCCTTTCTCCAAATTCATTACACAGAGAGCTCTCTCTGTCTCTCTTTCTCTCTCTCACACACAAACACACAAACACACACGCACACACAGAGATCCTTCAAAACTAATAAGGGCTCAAGCGGTAGTCAGTTTTACAGGGTGATTGAAATTTAAAGGCAATGTTCCCGTTTTAGCAGAGACTGCATTTCCGGTAACTGATGCATATGTTGCCTCAATTGGAAATTACGTTTACATTTCTATTATGGAATCTGTAACACTTCAGCTTTACAGATTGAATAGAGCCTTTAATGTTGTTTCATTGTCTTCATCTAAGGCAATAATGAGTTTGACTTCGGCGTGGACCTCTTGGAAGAACATACTAAAATGATGACCTTCCCATGGTTCCTTAGAAATGTGTATGTCAGGTCAGTTTCACCAAGCAATACTAGGCTATATATGCCGGTGGGTTAACACACTTATGAGCACAATACTTCGCAATTGTCAATAAATCTTCAGTTGTACCTAAAGGTCTATTGGTTGTTTTACTTCCAGTGTTTCATTTTAATGTAAACAAACAACAATTGTTCACTCAAAGGTTCACTAGTGAAACACTGGGCCATGGCGTGGTCAGCAGCATCCTGGAGTGGAACGGCCTGAAGATCGGTTTCATGGGTCTGGTAGAGGAGGACTGGCTGGATACCCTGGGCACTGTGGACAAGAACAACATCAACTATATAGACTACACGGAGACAGCAGATTGTCTGTCTGCTGAGCTGAGGAACAAAGGGGCTGACCTGGTCATCGCACTCACACACATGAGGTGGCGTAATGACACTTGGCTAGCATCCGTATCTAACGGTGTGGATCTCATCCTGGGAGGACATGACCATGAGTACGGGGTTCTGGAGGTCAATGGGATTCTGATTGTGAAGAGTGGCTCAGAGTTCAGGTACCGTTCCAAGAGTGAGAGTGTGAGTGTGAAAGGATACACTGATAATATGCAGGTGAGTTTCAGTTGTTGCAGCTTAATTAGCTCACAGTAGGGTGTGTCTGTGTTACTAGCCTGCCCTGATGCCACTAAGCTGACGTTATATGAATTTATGTCACTCTGTCTCAGCACATGGTTGGAGAGGTCCTGTGCCACATAGAAGTGGACTTGGATGGACGCTATGCCGTCGTGAGACGAGCAGAGTGCAACCTGGGTAATCTGGTCATCTATGCCATGCTGGAGGCCACTCATGCTGAGATGGCTTTTTTAAACTCAGGTTATTACAACTTCCATTTTCTTTGTTTCAGTCACAGGCATAGTTTGGCTTATATGAAATAATACCTCCATATTCTCTCTTTTTTTTTTTACAGAGCATACTTGTTGAATACAGAAAGAGTTTGGTACCCAGGTTAGAAACAAGCTATCAATCTACAGATGTAGGATTTTCATTTGATCACTCTTTTGTTACAGCACAACAGGAAATGCAAACTTCTAGTGTGTTTGAGGTTTAAAAAGGCTTCTAAAGTTTGTAATTTCCTTTTTAAATGTCAGACGTGATTTGCCCTAACAAAAAATTAAACAACCCTTACAAAAAAAAATCCATTAATTATAATCCACATAATAATTAACATTTCCTGTTGCGCTGCAGGATTATTTTCCTGCTGTAGCAAACTGGCTCAAATTAAGATCCTACATCTGTATGAATTAAACTTTTGAACTACTGTATGACTCTGCCCCTGTATAGGTACTCTGCGTTCTGACCTCTTGCACCCGGTGGGCCCCCTGACCATGCATGACCTGCTGCAGATCCTGCACATAAATGATCCAGTGCTGGTGGTGGACGTCACAGGGCAGCAGCTCTTCGAGGGCCTGGAGAACGGAGTCCGCAACTACCCTGCTCTGGATGGAAGGTAGTGCACTGGAACACAATGGAAAGGCACCAAAAGCACATTATGAGTGAACTAGTTTTATTGTAGTTGCTATTTTATTCTCTCAGACAAAGCAATCACAAGGGTTCTTGAAACATATTGCATTTTTTCAGATTTCTGGGATCCAGTTTGGTTTTGATCCCAATAGAAAACCTGGCCCCAGAGTCATCGCTGAGACTGTGAAGGTTCAAGGCAAGTCTGGATAGATACAGAAAGTATGTGGGGCCATGAAATAATTCTTAACAAAGGTATAGTATATTCTTCAGCTTCATATTAGCACACTCAGCCACAGCCACTGGAATAGCAGTGTACACATTCCCTACGCATGCTGGCTAATAAAAATGTTGAAAAAATGAAGTTGTCTATTAGTTAGCGATGGAAGATGCAGTAGTTTTAAGTGGACAGGTACATTTGTCTCCCCACAGCAGTTTAGCAAGCAGCCATTTGGCTTCAGGGCAATGGATACATTGATAATAGGCTCTGTTATATCCTCTCCTGATTTGTCCTCAGGGCAAAGATGACTACACCATGTTCAGATCCTGTCAACCGTCCTTATCAACCACTTTGAGTCTGGCCAGATAGTCAGATGCATGAAGAGGTTCAAGTCTGGTCACATGATGGGCCTTATCAAGGTGTCCAGCAGCCCCTCTGTGTCTGGTGAGCACAGCTGCTTCTTTCATTCATAACACTCATTTCCAAGAGCTGACTAATGTCCTATCTGTCCTGTTTTTCATTATTGTGCTGATCACATCTGTGATTGAGAGCTAACCTGGAGAGTGTATTGATGGTGTTTCTGCAGCCATTGAGAGATCCAAGAGTGAGAGTCTGGAGGGAGAGGTGGGAGTGGCTGTGGTATCCGTAGTGGAGGGCAGGATACTCCACGTCCCCCTTGAGGGCCATTCACAAACAGAAAGCTAACAGTGGGCAGGGCTCCCACTGTTAGAGCAACTAAGCCAGGACTCCATAGTCAGCGTGGGAGCCAGGGGACATTACAACAAGTCTTTTGCATCTCTCATATACCGCTTGCTTTTTATCAGCCTCATAAACAAGGCGGATTGGCAATAAACACTTGGACAGCAACATGAGATTAAAGTATTTCATTGTATTACTTCCAGGAACAAATACTCATTGTGCAATAAGCAGAGGGGTCTACATTTGTGACATAGATGGTGGTGGTGTATCAGTATTTGAATGGAGGAAATAAGCAGAGGGCTCTACATGTGTCCATGATAACATTACAGTAATAAAAGTCAGTATACTGAACTACATGTTTTTTCTGGGTTTTATTTGATTCAAAAGATTGAAAAGACCCAAGTCACAGAGTCCCTAAATATAAAGAGTATGACAAAAACGTCACCAAACAGAATAGGTCATGTAATAGTCCAAATGAACATCCATTACAGCAGGGTTCTTTCAACAGTAGAAGCAGGGAATCACTGATTTTGCACCCAACACTGTGTGTGATGCTGTCAAGATAATTTGCTATGAAGAACATTGGCCTTGCACATTGACTGAGACTCTCATTCAAAAGGAAAACATCCATTCGGATTGTTTCAACACAAAAACAAAGTGGTGCATTTCTTCAAGTAATTTCCTTTTTACTGTAAGGAATTGTGCAAATCAATTGTACAATACTCGTTTTACCCAATACTCTAATAGCACAATTGCTGATTTCAAGAAATGGTATTGTGAATACTTTGAATTGCAAAGACTACATACACAAGGAGTGCTCTGATGCCAGAATGAAACAGAAATTACACAATAACCATGAGAGGCATTTAGAGCTGAAGAAAATGAATTGGATCCACAATTCACTTCAAAGACGCACTGCTGAGAAACCCATTTTTTAAATGAGCAGTAGAGGAAAAGCTGAAAAAATGAAAATAAAATAATATTACTTGTATGTAACTGTTTTCTGTGTATATCAGTAAAACAAACCATTCGAAATACTTGAGAAGATTTATACTTCTGGCAGGAGTGAAGGTGGCTTACAAATTGCTATAAGACCTTGGGACCTTGGGACTAAGGTTCTGTCTATCTGCTCAAAGCATAGTTCTGAGATATTGAGCATTAAAGTTTTCACATCCGAGATCTCAGCAATGTTTTGTACTGAATTCTTCTTTCAAAACCCATTAAGGTCCTCACTGTAAAGGTACCTAAAGTGCAGAGTATCAAAATCTTAAGACATTTGTAAAAAAATGTTAGGGGGTTGCAAATGCAGATAGAACCGTATGACTCTGAAATGTCAATCTGAGTTCAGCCATAAGATTCTACATGGCACAGAATACTAAAATGACTTTAATGTCAACAGAAAAGTACAGACATTTAATGATCAAGTAAAGAAAATACCGTTCCTTCATCCTAATGATATCATAAAAAACATAAATGAATGTTCATCACATGTGTGTTAAAGCGATCGTTCACTAAAATGACAAATACACTATATCCTATGGAGAACTAACAACATTGTTAAGTTAAGCTCTGGATGAGTAAACTGATATAGTTTTCTGGTCTCTGACACCCAAAGTCATTAAAATACTTTTAAGTTATCAATAAAATGTGGTAAGTTTGTGATTTCTGTGAAATACCCCTTCCATGGAGGTTTTCGTATTGATATAGAACAAGACAAAAACAGCAATGCCTCTACTAAGGGTCTTAAACATGCTCTAAGGCACCTGTATGTATATGTTATGGACATTCTTCTTAAAAAGAGGACCAGAACCTATTATATGAATAACCAAGGACTTGGGACTACAAGGGTCTATCTACAAAATGTATAGTTTTGAGATCATTAGTATTTCTCAAGTCCCAGATCTCAGAACTGTTTTGTGATGTCTTCCTCTTTCATGACTCGATAAGTACATCATCTTAAATATAATTATTTTTGATTGACAACCCAGCATTGTGTGACTGGATTGCAGATATGACCTTATACTACCAAGTTAAAAGGTGTTTGCACAGACAGGACTTTCAGATTTTGTATTTCTTTCAACGTAAATTAACTTTTATTTTTATTTTTAGCGGAATTACCTCAAATGTAAAGGACCACCGAACATTTTTCTTTACCAAAATGTCAGTTAGGTCCCAAAGTCACAAAATTACCAAACATGCAGAAGACTTAGTATCAATCCAGGTACCTTTTTGTGTTTTTTTGTTTCCATTAGACTTGAAACAGTGCCTTAGTGATATTATAGGTTGACTGTTTAGAGATCATGTCATTTTCCAAAGCCTCCCATATGGTACCCTGTTTCCTCAATTCAATAGGGATCAACTGGAACACTGTTGGTTGTATTCTGCGAAGCATATCTCCAATTTGTCTGTAACTTACTCTGCCTCCTCCTCTCCTCCATCCATCCATCCATCCATCTATCCATCCATCTACTCATCTATCCATCCATCCCTCCATCCGACTTCAGAAAGAAGGGAAAAAGAAGTAGCAGAGAAAGCAGAAGATGATGAAGCCGATGACCCAGTTGACAGAATAGATATAGATAATGACCATGTCAATGTCAAAGCGCCAGCCGCGAGAATTGTCCTCAAAGTCCATGGCGTCTAGACGGTACCCCCCCCGTGGGGAAACTGACGCCTGGCTATCGGACTAGCTTGCCTCTGGAAACCTGGAGAAGGGTTGGAATGACAGGGAAAAATTGGGTTATACAAATTTTCCTTCTGCATCCACATTAATCTTGGAATAGAAAGTGTGCAGTAAGTAATAAATAATCATTCTGTAATCATAAAATAATGATAAAAAAACAAATAAATACATGACCATTTGGTCATCTTATCTCTATACCAAGTTTAATTTCCGACTGCAAAAATCTAACCAATAAGCTTGCTTAATCAAGTCTATACATTAGAGTCAATAACACTCACCTCCAAAAATACGGAAAAGTTTCCTGCAGCTTGGGAGCGGCCATTTTGCACAGCTTGCCTTCTGGAAAGTCTGTTTCCGGGAGAGGTATTCCTTTGGGAAGAACGTCCGTGCTGTGTGGTTCAACTCTACAACACAGACAAAAAACAATAAAAGGCCCTTCCTTGGTTTACTATCTCATTCTCTTTGTATCAAACACCATCAATGTTGATCCCTAACTATTTGGGTAGATTCTGGTAGATGTTTTATATTTTCGAATAGTTAAATGTTTTGCATTCATGTGTGATTCATACAGGAATCATCATTTTTGGAGATAAAATAAGTGTTTGATTTGAAGTCGTTCAAGGCACAACTACTGATGTTCCAAGTTTGACCTTGGCTTGGATAATCAGCAGAATAATCCCACTTAAAAACCACGCTATCCAATCATCGTCAAGCACCCTTAACGGGTATGAGGTTCTCACAAGTTACCTGCATTCAACCACCTTGCACAATCTATCTGCAATTAGTGTGCAACAAGTTAATAGTTTGTATTTGTGACCCAACAGCTAGGCTACATATGCTTTGCTGTGGCAGGTTTGAGCCATTTTGAAACCGGGTCCTCATTCAGTCTACAGCCCTCCATTGTATTCATGTGTTGAAATAGAAGGCTGATTCTGTTGTATTTTCTGGCCAGTGCTGAGCCCTAGGTGTGTAACATTCCCTAGAGGAACTGCAGGATCAAGAACACAGATAGTAGCGCCTCAGTAATGCACCATGTCCAGATAAGTACGTTTGTCTTGATCTGTTCACAATCTATTACAGCATGAATCGTCATAAATGCAGTACAGCTGTTCAAATTTGAATGGCATGACAACAAGTCATTTAATTTTGTGGATGATGATAACCGTGGCTTGTGTTCAAGTAAAGTAGTATGTTCCAATTCTCTACAATGATTTCCTTTGATCTTTGTCCCTTTGCGACTGATCTTTGTCCCTTTGCGACTGATCTTTGTCCCTTTGTGACCATCGATACGTGGAAGTACTGGATGGTTCCTAGCCTTGGTACCAGTCTGTTTAGCTATTCCACTCCTTGTACTCCCTGTCATATGGCTAAACAGACTAGTACCCAGGCTAGATGGTTCTACCATGGCTCTTCCTACTGCAGTCTTCTATAGAGCAGTGGTCATGAGTGAGACAAGGAGAACGTTATTTGGATACTGTGCTCACCCTTCTGGAAGAAGACGTGGGTGATGGTGGTCCTGCAGAGTGGGCAAGGGGTGTTGGTTGGGCTGTTCTTGGCCAGGGTACGGAGGCAGGGCTCACAGAAGATGTGGTTACAGGGGTGGCACATGTAGGGGCTGAAGTAAACATCCAGACACACAGCGCAGATGAAGCCCTCTCTGTCCCCGGCACTCATATCCTCCTCCTCACTGCTGCTCGATGGGTTCCCTGTCGAACTCTGCAGAGACACAGAACAAGACAACGGAGTTGCTTAGTTATTTCAAAAGAACAGGGCAAAAACAGATGGATCAGTTGGGTTTCCTGTGGAACTCTAGGACAGAAGATGGCACAATGACACAACCCATTCAAGGTTGTAATATAACTCATATAACCTTTGAACTCTTTATGAATCTCAGATGAGGCTGGCAGTAGCTATTTGTGAGAATGTGTTCTTTTCCCCCTGAGATTCCATTCCATAATGTGTTCTATTCCCCTGATATTCTATTCCATTCATCTATATTTGATGTGTGGGCAGGTGTACCGGTACAGGCCTGATGAAGGGGGGTGAGTTGAGGGTTTGGTAGATATGAAATAAAATGTTGAAATCAGGCTACGTAAGCCACTGTTTGTAATGATACTAGGCCTATATAATCTTCCAATATACTATTCTGACAAATGTCAGTTAGTCAAGAATTCTGCCCCTACTGCATATCACAAGTGTGCAGTATACAGTAGAATAGTGATGAATCAAAGCTTTTATAGAGAGCTGCTTTGCTCCAGTAATTAAAAGCGAAGACAGTCTGAGTCCAATAAGCGTGATATATTACTAACTTGGAGATGGGTTTGCATTAGCAGGTACTCTAAATCTGGGAAAAGTCTGACATCCCACTAAGCCATTTATAGGCCTGGCACCTAATTTAGGTTTGAACTGGGGCAGTAGAGACAACTATTTTGCTGGGGGGAATGGCTACAGTCGTGCAGCTGAGATGTTAGATATTTGGTAGAAAATAGGAAGCAGACAGCCCAGTCCTTCAGACACTCTAGGGCAGGGGTTCCCAAATCTTTTCACTCAGGCCCCCGCATTGTGGAACATCCCGCGCACTCACACCACCTCTATTTCTATGGGCAAAAGCACTGTTCATGACACAACCTGATCACACCGGAGAGAAAATGTTGCAGGTTAAAAGCTTATTTACTGAAATTCGACATAAAAAAACGAGCTAAAATGGGCAAGTTGAGTTGATCTGGACATTTCTGGCAAGTTATAAATAGCTCTCTAAGGTATGCAATGACTGACATAACTAGAGGGAAATTAATGACTACACCTTGTGTATTCTACTATTATAGCTCTAGGGGACCATCACAAGACACTGAAAAAAACTGATTAATACACACCTCAAGCACATTGTATTTGTTTTTAAATGTATCTATTCTAGCTTATTGTTACCAGAAAGTAACTTTCCGTTTGAAAGACAGAGAGAGAGAGAGAGAGAGAGAGAGAGAGAGAGAGAGAGAGAGAGAGAGTTTGACCCCCTCTCCCCTCGTATCAGGGACTCTTCCATTCCTAACATTCATAGTTTGTTCGGGAAATGCAAAATATGGACTCTTGATCAGCGCCTGGGGGTATCTTCATCCTACTCCTCACCATCCCTCCCCTACTATCCTGGGGTTTGGTATCTGCATGTAGCCTACAGGAGCCTGGAGCCTGACTAAAAAATGTATTGTGCACGGGAGCATTGTCATGCTGAAACAGGAAAGGGCCTTCCCCAAACTGTTGCCACAAAGTTGGAAGCACAGAATCGTCTAGAATGTCCTAGTATGCTGTAGCGTTAAGATTTCCCTTCACTGGAACGAAGGGTCCCAGTCCGAACCATGAACAACAGCCTCAGACCATTATTCCTCCTCCACCAAACATTTTCACTTGGCACTATGCATTCGGGCATGTAGTGTTCTCCTGGCATCGGCCAAACCAAGACTCGTCTGTCGGACTGCCAGATGGTGAGGCGTGATTTGTGTTTCCACTTCTCCAGAGTCCAATGGCGGCGAGCTTTACACCACTCCAGCCGACGTTGGCATTGTGCATGGTGATCTTAGGCTTGTGTGCGGCTGCTCAGCCATGGAAACCCATTTCATGAAGCTCCCGACTAACAGTTATTGTGCTGACGTGGCTTCCAGGGCCAGTTTGGAACACGGTAGTGAGTGTTGCAACCAAGGAAAGACAATTTTTACACGCTACGTGCTTCAGCACTCGGCGGTCCCGTTCTGTGAGCTTGTGTGGCCTACCACTTTGTGGCTGAGCCGCTGTTGCTCCTATACATTTCCACTTCGCAATAACAGCACTGACAGTTGACAGGGGCAGCTCTAGCAAGGCAGAAATTTGACAAACTGATTTGTTGGAAAGGTGGCATCCTATGACGGTGCCACATAGAACGGGTGATGCTAAAGTAGCCGAATCCACTAATTTGAAGGGGGTGTCCACATACTTTTGTATATATAGTGTATAACGATAGTAGCCACAACTACGGTGTGTTTTTAATTCAGTGTTCTTAAATCCTGACCCTGTGGACCCACTGTGTATACAGGCTTTTGTTTTATCCCAGTACTATATTTTGCCTTGGAGTATTGTCCAACTCCTCAGTACAAAAGTTGAATTTCCACTCACAGCATTCAAACTGGCATCTTCAAGTAATGTAGTCATCTAGCCAACTCCATAACTCCATCCATAGCAAGTTATTCATAACAATGAATAAAAACAAAACCAATCTCATAATCATATGGCCACAATTATATCAGCTAGGAGAACATTGTATGTGTAATGTGTATGGCAGCTTCTACATATGCTAATTGCCATCATGCCCACAGAGAAATATGTCAGAAACAAAACAACAGCCAGTCACAATCATTCCAGTCCAGCAACGTGACTGTGGATCTGCACCGGCCAATCCAACTGGAATCTGTTCTTTTGTTTGGGTGGTTTTGAAGGGCTCTCTGCCCAAGCGTCATCATGCAGCCAATTCAGATATAACCCCACTTTAACTGCACAGACAATGGCTATTGAGTCAAGCTGGCCGCTGATGGGGCTTGTTTAGAGTCAGCGGGACACCCACACTCACATACACGGGCGCACAAACACACAGGCCACATGCACACGTACATGCACAGTGGAGGCTCCTGAGGGGAGGACGGCTCATAATAATGTCTGGAATGGAGAAAATGGAATGGCATCCAACACATTGAAACCACGTGTTTGATACCATTCCACCTATTCCACTCAAGCCATTACCACGAGCCCCCTCCCCACAATTAAGGTGCCACCAACGTCCTGTGATGCACACACATGCACGCAGGCACAAACACACACATACACTGACATTGATGGGCCTCTCGAGAGTCAGTAATCAGCCCCCACAGTTACTCAACATGTAATGCAGAGAGAGAGAGAGAGAGAGAGAGAGCAAGAGAGGTGAGGGAACAATTAACTTTGTTCCACAGCATAGTACACGGCTGCCTTGTTTTTGTCAATAAATGCCTCATACACTTTGGGTGAAATGAACTTCATGTGCCTACACCACCCGCTTTGTCTGCATACAACAAAGCTCCATTCTCGCCGTGACTTGTTTGGCACAGGGACATGTTGGCTAAAGAAACAAAACCCGGAACCTTGTCTATTGAGACACATTGGCTGTCTGCTACAGAGCTTAACCATTCCCATATGATATACTCCAGTACGCAAATGCTACAGCGTGCAGAAACACACACGGGCATGCAAGTCGTCACACACACTGCACACAGCGCACTGCTTGGTATTTGTGTTAATGACACACTTGTAGTAGAGCTAAAGGTTTGTAAACAACAACCCAATGTCCTGAATTGTTCATGCGGTTCTTAGTTTCTTTCTTTCAGTCAAATGACCTAGTGGCCTCATGGGTGGAATGTTACTAATATTTTTCATGATTTCACAATCAATAAACATTATTTCAAAAAGCATGCCGAAAATCTGGTGTTTCACGTGTCAAACAGTTTTGTTATATTTCAGTCTTGATGTACATAAAGCGTAATATAGGGATGCAAACTCAAAATGTAGTACATTTCAACTCTATGTCTGACATGGTACAGGTGTCTTCTTTTTTCTATCACATAACCATCTGTGTGTGGTGTATACTTTTGTGTCAAAGTAGATGTGTTGAAGACTACCAAGAAACACTGTGTGTGACACTGATTTAGCCCACTGCAGTAAAAGGTTAACCGGATCAATAAAGTAATCTAAGCTTGGTGAGAAAAGTGAATGGCCTTTTTCTATTTAAATGAATCCCGAAGTTTCACTTCCATACAGCTGGTCCTTTATCAGGAAGCAAGAATTGATGGCTTCAAACTGTGGCCAGTCAATGGAAAAGATACGCACAGCCGACTGTCCATACCACGTCCTTTCAACATGGAGAATTGGAAAGTATTTGGTGCATATGTTGATCACTGAGATTCCAACCTATTTTCACCTTCTCAAAAAGGTTGTTGAATTCCCAATGTGTTATCGCTATGCTTCCAACCATCTAAAAGCACAAGCAAATTCCAATGGAACATCTGTCTGACTGTTGGTTTAGTTGTCACCTACAGTAAATCACTGCACTTTCAACCATTTCAAATCACAGCAAAGTTCAAATGGGAATACAATGTTAGATATATATATTTTTTTTATACAACACCTTAATGTGTCATCACTGTGCTCCATCTAAATAGCACAACCAAATGACCTGGAGACAGAGACCTGGAGGCATTAAAGTACATGGTGCAAGTGATCAACGTCGTTTGAGATTCTGTGCAGATTATTATAGCGATTGTGAAGACTTCCACAGACCTGCGACCCTGAACATGCACACTTCTACGATTACATTAAGAAGGTTTATTGTTCCAGTAACCTTGACATGTGGCCATGGATGTGTTCCTCATTTTAAGGTTGAATAAACACTGTCACATTAGTTTGTAAGATAGCCTTAACATTAAGCAATTTACCGTCTTACAAAAGTAATATTAAATTGTATTTGGTTGACAACGCAACCAAATATCAACTTTTCATGGAGATGTGTCTACTGCTTGGATTGTTAGATCTGAGCAGCTGGCTTAATCTTATTCTTTTATTTCTTTAACCTTTATTTTCGGTTGAGATGGAGACGTGAAACCAACATATAATTTGTTAACTTGTTGCAAGTTAATAGGCTACTTACGGTATTGCAAAAGGGATATTGAATTGCGTTTGGTTGTCAACGCAACCAAATATCAACATTTGAAGGAGAAGTTTCTTCAGCTTGGACGTCTGTGCTTTAATTCCAGTTTGTCTAAAAATGAATCATTTATATTTTGGATTCATGTCTACATTACAAACACAAATCAAACTTTAAATGCACTTTAAATACAGTTTGACTTGATTTAATCATATTCTTTAACTTTGGTTTTTGGTTGAGATGGAGACGTGAATCCAACATATGTATTATTAACTTGTAGATTACGTTGGAAATCAACAAAAGCTTGAAACCCTAGGCCTATATGTATTGTCTATTTACAGTTGAATCCTGGGCTGAATTACTTCTCAAATGCTATATAGGCCTAAATCTCATCATTGATGATATATGATTGATAAAGTATGGTTACATTTAATTTGCTCTGTTGAACCTACCCTTTGGAATGACTTCGATAGCAAAAGTGAATCTATTAAGTGGACATTTCTCAACAATCATTCTCATGATAGCACATTGGTAATAGTCAGTGACAAATATCAAAGCTGAGCAGGGCTGGGCTACCTTAATACTCTGGATGAGAAACCAAAGGGAAAGCTGTAGATAGATCAACTCTCTAGTATGAGGTGCTGTCCAGATTATAGTTTTTCTTATAGTGGATATTACGTTGAAGATCTGACATTGTTTCAAAAGTAGAGATTCAACATATTTTATACAAGGTTTGTCTATGTTGAAAATGAGTTACTGTGATGACATAATCCTGTGGTTGAAATTGTACCCTCAAAACAACAGGTCAATCCTTATTTTCAAATCCAATGTATTTGCCACCTTGATTCCACATCATAATACGTTGACAATAACAAACTGGTAATAACCAGTTTGTGCCCAGTGGGAGTATACTGTTGAGCAGCAATGATCTTGTATTAAAGGGGAAGTTCAGTATTTTACAACATAATGTTAGATGATTCTTCACCCTGAAAGTAGTCTATAGGTCAGGAGAAACTGTAATACGTTGTTCAGTTTTATTTAAACAGCCACTACTAACTTCAGCTAACTTTAGACAACGCTAGTTAAAAAAACAACTGCGGTCTTTCTCACCTGTCTATTTTCAGGCAGCTGGCTCTGTCTCCATCTCGCTCTTCTCCTCTGCCTCTTCCTCAGACTCTTCATCCTGTTCCTCTCTCTTTTAGTCATCCTCCTATCCATCGCTGCTGGACCAGGGGACAAGGGCACAGTCAGCGTCTGAGTCACCACCCCCATCACACCACTACCCCCTGCCTCTCCTCCCTCCTCCTCTTCCTCCTCCTCTTCTTCTCCCTCCTCCTCTTCCTCTTCCAGCTCTAAGCTGCTGTGGGAGAAGAGGCGTGTCCGAGTCCTTCTTCTCGGGGACAATCGGCCAATCCCAATCCCTGGCTCTACCCAGAATGCACCTGGCTCTCTAACCGTGTACATGCCACATCGCGTTTCCGTGATGTCCATCCTTTGCGACAATCTCCTTGGTGACAGAGTGGAGGTTCTGATTCGGATGGATGGGCGGAGTAGGGTGGGAGAGATGGAGCCGGAGGCCTGGCGTGGAGACCTGAGGGTGGTGCTAGATCGTTGGTAACTGGCGTGGGGGCGTCCAGGTGAGGGTAGTCCTTTCTGCAGTCTCCCCTGACCCTCTGGAGCCTCCATGGTGTTAGTCTGAAGAGGGTTAGCGTTACTGTTTGGAAAGCTTTGTGGCCTGCCCCTCCGGTCCTCTCTGTCCAATGTTCTCTCTCTGTCCCTGTCCCTGTTTCTATCCCAGTCACTCGCTTTGTCTCTCTCTTGGTCTCTGGTCTCGCTTTCTCTGTTTCTCTGGCTGTCTCTTTCTCTGTCCCTATCCCTCTCATGGTCTCTATTTCTCTCACCTGCACTCCCTTTATCTCTGTCCCGCTCTCTCTCTCTGTTTCTCTCTTCTGCAGTCCCTCGTTCTCTGTCCCTCTCCCTATCACCGTCTCTATTCCTCTCTCCTGCTCTCTCTCTGTCCATCTCTCTGTAGTCCTCACTACGAGCCGTGCTATGTACCTTTCTCCCAGGCAGCGTCGGCCTTGCTATCTGCTCCACACCAGCTGAGCGAGCCTCGCTCTCTGGTCCACCTGGATCTACGTACCTTAACTGAGGCCTGACCTCTAGACACAGGGCTTCAGCCACACACCCCAGCTCACAATCACTGTCTTCTCCACTACCACCACCGCCCACGTCACCACCAGCAGCAGCACCATAAAGACTAGTGGCTCCCACATGCGAGCACATGACTCAGCTCTCTCAGCCCTCACCAGTACACCTGGTATATGCCCACCCAGCCTACCCTCTCTTCTAATACAATCACTCCAGATGGCCACCTGTCTCTCTAGTCCTCTCTCCCTCTCTCTCTCTCCAGTTGATATTACTCCCTGTCCCTCTCCCTGGTCTGGTCGCTGGTGGTTCTGGATGCCTGGGCCTATAGCTCTCTCAGGGTTCAGGGGAGCGTTCGAGCACACCGTCGACGCCCAGATGTTCACAGGTTTGAGCAGAACAGAGCGGCCACCTGCCCTGCCCTGGTGTCCCCCTGGGACATACTGCACTGTTGACAAAGCTATAGCCCCCCTGGTGAGCCCCAGCACAAAATGGGTGCATTCAGTCTTCCAATTGTCCTGCGGGGCCTATAGAAAAACATGCAGCCACACAGCACAACAATGCAGCCATTGAACACAAAAACAGAAGGCAAAATAACCAGAGTTTTTGTTTTCAACAAACTTGGTCAGCTCTTTCACTTTCTGGTTAATCAGCAGGGTGTGTGTGTGTGTGTGTGTGTGTGTGTGTGTGTGTGTGTGTGTGTGTGTGTGTGTGTGTGTGTGTGTGTGTGTGTGTGTGTGTGTGTGTGTGTGTGTGTGTGTGTGTGTGTGTGTGTGCGTGTGTGTGCGTGTGTGCGCGTGTGCACGTGTGTGCAAGTACGTTTCAGTGGAATTTCAACAAGACAGAAATTATAAATAGATAAGTATAAGTACATTAACTAGTGTATTGTAATGATTCATGGTTCATTACCATAAAAACTTTAATTAATTAGTAACTGGTGATTTAATCACTTTTGAAGGTGGAATAATCTATTGATTTAAGAGACAACATTTCTTTAAATAGCATTTAGTGGGTGATGTTAGTAGGTGGTGGGCAGTCAATGTGTTTGTTTGGGAAACTGAAAAAAAATGTCAATATTATTATCATAAATTAGAAGGTGGGATTTGAAATGGTTATATTTTTGTAGTACATGTAAAAGCAATGAGTGAGAGGCCCATTCAATCTGTGAGAGAATAGCCCAGCCAGTTCCTGTGCAGCAAATCCTCGACGATGTAAAATGTAAATGCTACCAGCGTAGTAGGCCTATCACATGCCACAACTAGTCCGTTGGTGGGAAACAGAAACAGAATCGTTCATAGAGTAGCGTACACAAAGTCCGCGTGTTGGGCAATACTTTATTTTACGGTATAGACATTATGTAGGCCTACTTACCTACATGGTGAAATGGTAATTACCCAATAATAATTCATTCAGGCCTATTATTACTTGTTTGTATTGGATTTACCACTTGGCACTCATACGATCCCGAACAGAGAAATTGCAGGATAGAGAACATTCAGAGGAAAAGCTTGCGTGTTCAGAAGGTGTGAAATGTTCATCTTATCTCAGTATTTATGTTTAAGCAGAACACGAGTATGGAAATCATAAGTAATATAATAGGCTAATATAAAAATGTTGAAAAAAATCGAATCCAGGTCTGTCATTGGTTTTTAATGGGCTATTTCGTATGTTTGGAAACATGAAAACTCATAGACGGGTGTTGGTTTGTTACACGACCTTGACTATAGAAGGCATGGGATTTTTTTCTCTCTCCTCATCAGTGCTTTAGAAACCAAACTGAGCTCCAATGTGCACAGGCATAGTTCTCCTTCCTTGCAGCAGATGGCAGCAGATTTCTGTTCTGGACTCGTGCATGGAGCTGTCCATGGTCTTTGAAACACCACGCGGTCCACTCATTATGAGGATGGGCCTATTTTTTCAATCACATTAAGAATTACATATATTATGAATTAAGTACCATTTATACTTCAATTACTCTATATCACATTGTGAAATGTTCATGTTATTTCCCAGATAAATCTGTCTTATTTGTCTTTTGTTGTCATCTGTTGAAGAGAATTACTCCCCCTCTATCCAATGTCCGATGAGATGAAACGCATTTTCTGTTTGGATTCAATTTAAAAAAGAAATATCAATGGACAAAAACCAAGTTACTTGTAATGCATAAATCGTTACTCGTAATGCAGAAAACGACTTTAGTTTCTTGCATAATGTGAGTAGACTACAGAGGTAGACAAGAATCGATAGGCTATGAGAAAAGGTTTAAAAAGAAGATACAAGAGTCGAAAAGGAAACAGAAGATGAAGGAAACCAGGGGGAGAAGCTCTGCTTTTCATCTGTCGTCTGCTGCCACCGAAACGACACACTGCTAGTGAGAGCAGGGCAACAAAACTCCGCGGCGACCTCATGGCAGTCTGACGTACACCTACCGCTGCTGGTATAAATGAATTCACCGCGTCACCAGGCGCAGATGATTTGAAGGACCAGTGAGCGCCCCGGCCGTCAACACACACATGCAGACACACATACACACACACACACACACACACGGCAGTCTGCGTCATGCGTTGCCGGAACGAAGGAACAGGCACGGGAACTCCGATGGACCCCGTTAGTACCCTCACCGGCTCCAACACGAGGGACTGACCGAGCCTCCAGATTCCCCCCTTTGGCTCCCCCTGTCCTATCCTACCGGGCGCGCCGTGTATGTCTCGGACCCTGAAGAACTATGGATTTTATCAATAACGGCAGTGAAAATAACAATACGACCACAACCTTCCCCGACGTTGTGGATGTCATTCCAGAGTCGGGTGAGAATGACAAAGAAATTGGGTCTAGAAGTGTGCCCGAGGTGGAGCTGAGTTACCAGGTGATCACCTCTCTGCTGCTCGGGGCACTTATCCTCTGTTCCATATTCGGCAACGCGTGCGTCGTCGCGGCCATCGCGCTGGAGAGGTCGCTCCAGAACGTGGCCAACTATCTGATCGGCTCGTTAGCCGTCACGGACCTCATGGTATCAGTTCTGGTACTACCCATGGCGGCTCTCTACCAAGTCCTGAACAAATGGACCCTGGGACAGGAGATATGTGATATTTTCATCTCTCTGGACGTGTTGTGCTGCACGTCGTCCATTTTGCATCTGTGCGCAATTGCCCTGGACAGGTACTGGGCTATCACAGACCCCATAGACTATGTGAACAAACGGACACCCAGGCGAGCGGTGCTGCTGATCAGCGTGACTTGGCTGATTGGGTTCTCGATCTCCATCCCGCCCATGTTAGGCTGGAGGAAAGCCGAGGACAGGGCGAACCCGGACGCCTGCACCATCAGCCAGGACCCGGGCTACACCATCTACTCAACGTTCGGAGCTTTTTACATCCCGCTTATCCTCATGCTGGTCCTCTACGGGCGGATATTCAAGGCAGCCAGGTTCCAGGTTTGGAAAACTGTGAAGAAATCGGAAAAGGCAAAAGTGTCGGACAAGTGCTTGGCCGTGTCGCCGGCTATTTTCCAAAAGAAGATCAACGTAGAGGCGGGGGGAAAGAACTGGAAACACAGTGTGGAACCTACATCAAAGTCCCCGTGCGTAAACGGCGCGGTGAACCACGGGGAGATCTGCGAGTCGTTGGAGATCATAGAAGTTACCAACAATTCTAAGAACCACTTGCCTCTCCCAAACACTCCACAGTCATCGCAAGAGGTTGAGAACAGGAACGAAAAGAACGCTGAGGCTAAGAGGAAAATAGCTCTGGCCAGGGAGCGGAAAACGGTAAAGACGCTCGGTATCATCATGGGGACTTTTATTTTCTGCTGGCTGCCGTTTTTCATCGTGGCGCTGGTCTTGCCTTTCTGTGCGGATAGCTGTTACATGCCAGAGTGGCTGGGTGCCGTCATTAACTGGCTGGGCTATTCGAACTCTCTCCTAAATCCTATCATTTATGCCTACTTTAACAAAGACATCCAAAGTGCTTTCAAAAAGATTATAAAATGCAAATTCCATAGACAGTGAGGCGTTCATTAGTAAAGTGTTTACGTTTACTTCATTCCAATGATGGAGTTTATGAAACGCAAAAAAGCAACGTGTTATTTTCAGGGACTGTCTCTAACCTACGGTGTGAATTAGAAACAGAATAGCCTATGGGTCATATACAGTGAGACGTGGAGAGACATGCAGTATATTTGTAGGCATATTATGCTGTGTACGCTGCTCCTGTGTAGCATATTCGATGTTGTAGATATCTGCAAGGCATCGTTGTATTCCCATGCAAGACGTGTAATTCAGAAACAATGCACAGAATTCATGCATTCCATTCACGTGACCTGGTCTCAGAGCATTTCGTATTATTCTGTACGTAAATCCGAGACACTATATTTAGTATGATATGTTACGTTTCGTATGGTATGCATCCACGAGACACGAAGGTTTCCGTCCTACATCATACCAGCTTTGTAGCACTGAAACAATAAAAAACTATCGAAATACTACAACTTCTGCGTGTAATGTCCACTCTTTAAGCACAAACATAGAGGAAAGCTTTCAATGACAGTTGAAAAAGAAAGACAATTAATATTTGAGATGAAATTATTTTAATATAATATGTTTTTCTGGAATTCAGGTGATTTATTTTCAAGCACTGCCAATTACGCACAGACAGCCAATTAGGCAATAGCCACATTTTTTAGGCAATGTTGAATGAAGCATAGATCTAATACGGACACGGACAGTTAACTATAAGTATATATTAGACAAATTTAAGAATATAGTTGACTGAATATGAAATTATTTTCAGAGGTGTGAGATATTGATGTTATTGGGTGAGAGACCTATGTATGGGTGTTGCATTGATCTGCAAAGTAAATGCGTATTGAGCTAAACAGTTGCAACAGTTACATCTTCCATCAACTCCATCTAACGCAAAATGAGATGTGCATTACAGTTCAGATATGGTAAAAAGGATTGGATTTTTCTGTCGCACACACGCACGCACGCACGCACGCACACACACACACACACACACACACACACACACACACACACACACACACACACACACACACACACACACACACACACACACACACACACTGCACACACACACACTGATTACAGAGGCAGGCAGGGGCTTGCTATAAAGGTAACATAAACTCGAGACACCTTGAATTGCATTACAATAACGATTCTAACTACATACATAATGCAGTACATTGATTCTAACCATACATTTAAATGCATTATGTAGAACAGAACATTTCATATAAATATGTAACAGATCCTAGAATTACTCAGAAATACATTGCTTTTGAATCACAAACTCTCTATGGCACCTACAATTAATACATCAGAAAAAGACAGAAAAAGACAAACAGTTGAATAGGTTACACATTATTTTACAGAACCATCACTGGCTTCCAGGCAGCACAGCTGTTTGGCCTATCCTCATAGCAATAAAGCTAGCAGCTGTAGTCATGATGTGGGTGGAGGGGGTATACTGGAGGAGCATGGAGCATGTCTATTCTCCCCCTTACCTTAACCATAAGGAAAATATACACCTGACCTCAGGGCAGTGAAGTAACTTAAAGGTCCAATGCAGCCGTTTTTATCTCAATATCAAATCATTTCTGGGTAGCAATCAAGTACATTACTGTGATTGTTTTTAGTAAAAATTGTCAAAAAGAAACAAAGCTTATATCTCAAGCGATAATTTAGCTAGGACTGTCTGGGAGTGGTCTGAGTAGGGAGGGGAAAACTGAAAACTAGCTGCTATTGAAACTGGAAGTCTCTTTCTTATTGGTCTATTAACTTACTTACCGCCTGGTAACGTCGCCAGGCAGGCAAAAACTCCATCCCACCAAAACAGGCTGACATTTCAGCCAGTCTTTTCAAACAGCTCTTACACGAAAATGGCATTATCATAATTTACACAATTTCACAGTATTATTCCATCTTCATAGTGTAGAAATATATATATATATATATATATATATATATATATAAAACACAGGCAAATCAAGTTGTTGACTGCACTGGGCCTTTAACCTAACTTTGGCGCTATATGTGTTCATCCTGTTGTTGCCACCAGGGTTTAAACTACTCTGAGGGGGTTCCCTGTAGAAGTGTAGTCTGAGTACCAGTCTTTTCAGCTAACATTCCACTCCTTGCCACTCCTGTCATTAGCTTCTTAAAAAAAATTGCTGTGTCATTTTTATTCTAGCCTTGAAAATACAGTATTTCAACATCATGCCTAGATGATAAAAGGCTACTCTGATCACTTGTTCTGGGCTGCCAAATGTATAGTAGTCCCAAAAGGCCTAATATTTAAACGGAGGAAATGTGATCATAATCCTTATTTTAGCGATCCACGTTAGACGTCCCTCCTAATGAAAAGAGCCCCCATCCTGCTGATGGACAGCTCACATCACCTGATATGTGTTTATGGATGAGAAAGTGAACATGCCATTTCCAAATAGGAGCTCAGTGGGGAATCAGGGATTCCCTGCTTTGCAATCTATTGCCTACCTCAACAGCCAGGCTTTCATTAAATAGGCCTACCCACTGGTCACACCATGTCATTTCAACGTGGAAATGTGGGTAATATTTGGTTGAGATGTTGATCAAAGAGATTTCAACCTTTATTCACCCACTCAAAAAGACAGCCAGAAGTTTGTTGAATTCCCATTGTGTTATCACTATGCGTTCGACCACAGTCCGAGTCGATATTCATGTAATAATAAGGAATTCCCCTCGACCACGCCAACAAATGTGGGAAAACAAACATTCTTTCCCATTGATCCCCAGTGTTAAATAGACAACTTTGTAGTTGATTTTAAGTTACACAGAAATAACTAAACATGCCGAAAAGCAGTTGTGTTGTTCAATGTACATGTAACCAGGTAAAACATCCCAACCTACGGTTTGGAATGCTCCCACGAAGGGAAATAGAGCCTGTGAGAAGAGCCCTGTGGCTTCAGGCTATTCCTCGGAGTGGGAGAGTGGGAAATTGTTTGGAACTGGTGTCCAAGTAGGCTACACGTAGCTAGCTATGTCTGTGGAAAACGTTTCCTCCCAGGTAAGACATTTCACTTGTTTAGTATAGTCCATTTGTAACTTCATTCACTACTTGTAGCTGTGTAGTCCATTTGTTTTTGTTGTTGATCTTGGCTAGCTTAACCCTCCTGTTGTGTTCGTTTCATTATAATTAATTATGTGTTCCCGGTCCAAAAAGACGCCCCATTATAGCTGATTATACATCCATAATAATACAGTACATATATTATCACCTAATGTTGTGTTAGATCTTTTTAGCAACTTAAGTTCTTGTGAACATTACAAGTTTTGAACTTCTATTTGCTATCTATGGCCTGTAGGCCGTCATTGACCTGAGCTCATACAACTTGTTTTTGAGTAAAACGAGCATAATGTATGGATTATTTTGACTATAACAAATACTCAGATGAAACATATTGTGCTATTTATCACAGACTACTTTGTGTTAAAGTTTAACAAGGACTCTCTCCTCCTCACCAGTGTCATGATCAAAGATATGATCAAGAGCCTCACATACAGTTTGGCCATTGTGCTGCCACAGAATGAATTGTGAGCAAGGCCTCAAAAAAGCTTTATATACCAGAGCTGCAAGAAAAGTTAAATATATTATTGAAACAATGTTGCGATTGTTTGTGAGAATGCCAACAGGTGTGGTTCCCGTGGGGGGAAAGATTATATTGGGGAAAGGTACCCATGGGGGTTGCCATGGAAGCCAAGAAGGGTGAGGTGTGTGTGTGTGTGCTCAAAACCACATGCATGTGGGGGTCTGGGAGAGGAAGTGTGTCCATCTGATGAATGGGCATGTGACTGAACTCAATTTTATACACTAATTGTAGTCTCACCCATTAATTTCTAATGACCGGTCAAAATGAACTGGAACACCACGTGTACAAAAGTTAAATAAAACACCAAAAATGTTATGGAAATCATCAAATTGTATTTTGTGTTTTCAGATGCCCTGTGTGGACACATTCATGGAACCTTATGACAATCAGATTAAATGAACTACATTTTTCAGAGAGAAAACTTGTAAATCGGTCCAATTCGACCAGAGCACAGCAGGAGGGTTAATGTTCAGGTTGGTAGGTACCTAGCACTCACTCACGTGGCTGCTAGCACTGTCATGAAAAGGGGTATGAGGGAAGAGGGAAGGAATACAATATTACGTTTGTAGTGAGAACGCTCGGGAGGAGGCAATATTAAAAGGTCATCTTTAGACGTTGTACTTTTCTTAAATGTAGTTTTGTAATTTACTAAAACAACCAGACAACAAGAAAATTTCACTTAATAAAGGTAAAGGTTTTGCTGTGAACCAATGTGGTAACCTAGGTAACCACAGGTTGTTTTCCCCACAGGCGGGCAGGGACGTGAAGTTCTGTAATACCGACTGGGGAGTATCTAAAAGCACAACCAAATTCCAATGGAAAAACTATATCTGTTTTTTTCTGTTTAGTTGTCATCTAAATACCGTTGCACTTTCAACCATTTAAAAGCAAAACAAAGTTAAAATGTGGAAACAATGTCAGATATTTTGTATTTATACAACACCTTAATGTGTTTTCACTGTGCTTCATCTAATAGCAAAACAAAAATACCTGGATGGTATCTGAAATTACATGAAAAGTACATAGTGCAAGTGATCAGTGCTGTTTGAGATTCTGCGCAGATGGTTATAACAATTGTGAAGATCTCCACCTGTGACCTGTGACCTTTGCATGCTATCTTAAACATGCACACTTTCTATGATTACATTAGAATACATTTATGGTTACAGAAGGATAATCTCCAAATGTGGCCATGGATGTGTTCTTTATTTTATGGTTTAATAAGTACTGTTACATTAGTTTGTAAAATAGCCTTAACTTTTAGGCTATTTACTGTATTATAAAATTATCTAAAGTATTATTGAATTGTGTTTGGTTGACAATGCAACCAAATATCAACATTTAAAGGAGATGTATATTTTGTGTCAATTACTTAGTCTGGCTTTAATTCCAGTTTGTCTACAAATTAATCATTGATATGTTGGATTCACATCTCCATCTCAACCAAGAATCAAAGTTAAAGAATATGACTAAATCAAATCAAATTTTATTAAAAGTGCATTTAAAGGTTGATTTGATTTAGTCTTATTTGTTAACTTACTATTAATTTGTTGTCAAACTGGAATTAAAGCCAGACTACGTCAGTGGCACAGATGGAACCCTCCCAACAGAAGATATATGTCCTTCAAATGTTGATATTTGATTGTGTTGACAACCAAACACAATACAATATCTAGTTTGTCTACAAATGAATAATTGATATGTGGTATTCATGTCTCATCTCAACCAAAAATCCAAGTTAAAGAATAGGACTAAATCAAATTTATGTACAAAGAAAATCTGCGCATTTCCCCACTAGTGGAGTGTTTCCACCAAATTGACTTGTTGTGGATAAAATCAGTGCGTGATGACCTACTGCACATTAAGTCTTAATGTACCGAATAAAAATCTAAAGTTCAATGAGTTTATATCACATTTTCAACTCTACCAATGGTTTTATCACACAAACTGTTGCATTAAATAGCAAATGTGCCTACTCTGGTCTTGGCACGTGCGCTCTAGCCAACAGCTCACAGATACAGTGTGGGTAGGCTGTGCGGGTAGGCTAGTACACACGTTGAGATTTATTATGGATAAGAGCGAGAATATTTGTATTTGTCAAACAGCAGTCAAGCTTCGATCCTCATGTCACCAGAATAAGACCCGTGATATTTCTCAGAAAGGAGTATCAAGATCTCTGTGCACTTTCACCAACCTGTGAAGTTCATCATAAATTATTTAATCTGTAGCCTAATAAACTGCATTATTTCCCGAGTTGTAGTGGGAGAACCACCCACCATATCATCATGTAACTCTAAGTTTACTTCGATATGATGGTTATTATACTGAACAAAAATATAAATTCCGAAGATTTTACTGAGTTACAGTTCATTTAAGGAAATCAGTCAATTGAAATAAACTCATTAGGCCCTAATGGATTTCACATGACTGGGAATACAGATATGCACCATGGGGCACTCTGTTCACAACGTTGACATCAGCAAACCGCTCGCCCACACACATACTGCCAAATTCTCTAAAATGACATTGGAGGCGGTTTATGGTAGAGAAACGAACATTCGATTCTCTGGAAACAGCTCTGGTGGACATTCCTGCAGTCAGCATGCCAATTGCACTCTCCCTCAAAGCTTGAGACATCTGTGTCATTCTGTTGTGTGACAAAACTGCACATTTTAGAGAGGCCTTTTATTGTCCCCCAACACAAGGTGCACCTGTGTAATGATCAAGCTGTTTAATCAGTTTCTTGGTATACCACACCTGTCAGGTGGATGGCAAAGGAGAAATGCTCAATAACAGGGATGTTAACAAATTTGTGCACAAAATGAGAGAAATAAGCTTTTTGTGCGTATTCTAGGATCTTTTATTTCAGCTCATGAAACATGCGACCAACACTTTACATGTTGCGTTTATATTTTTGTTCAGTGTATATCAATATTTGCGCATAAAGGAGATTCCACTGCCATTTCTCGCATAATACATTTTATAGACACAAAAAGATCCCACCATGTCAGCACTTATACAATTTTACTGAAACTACCTGTTTCCATCACAGTAGTCGTGAATTATTTTGGGCCAGTATGACATTACTTGCATAAAAACTGTGGATGGCGACATGGTTTATGTTGAAAATTGGTTAAAATTATGACATAATCCTGTGGTTGAAATTTCACCTTCAAAACAGTTTACATTGATAACTTTTTTCAAATCCATTGTATTTTCCACATAGATTCCTCGTCACAATATGTTGACAAATTACATTTGAACAACAATTGATTCAACGAGTTTGTGCCCAGTGGGTAGGCACTATGATTTTTTTATGGTGTTCTTAAGCTTAAATTCGTTTTGCACAAAACGTGCATCAGACAAAAATATTTATTTCTCTCTGGCTTGCATAGCATAGCATAGGTGGTGGTTGCCTAAACTCAATGTAGCAGGCTAGGCCTAATATACAGCATAGGCTAGCATATGAATTTGTATTTGTATTTATTATGGATCCCCATTAGCTGCTGCCAAAGCAGCTGCTACTATTTCTGGGGTCCAGAAAAATTAAGGCAGTTTATACAATTTTAAAAACATTAGAATACATTCACAGATTTCACAAAACACTGTGTGCCCTCAGGCCCCTACTCCACCACTACCACATATCTACAGTACTAAATGCATGTGTATTGTTAGGTTCTAATTTTCAGAATAAATAACTCACGGACACTAGAGAAGCTTACCCAAGTTTAATTCTTCCCAAAGGGTCGATACAGCTGGATTCAGACAAAGAACATTTCCAATCAAATCAAATCAAATTTTATTTGTCACATACACATGGTTAGCAGATGTTAATGTGAGTGTAGTGAAATGCTTGTGCTTCTAGCTCCGACCATGCAGTAGTATCTAACAAGTAATCTAACAATTTCACAACAACTACCTTATACACACAAGTGTAAAGGAATGAATAAGAGTATGTACATATGAATATATGGATGAGCGATGGCCGAACGGCATAGGCAAGATGCAGTAGATGGTATAGAGTACAGTATATACATATGAGATGAGTAATGTAGGATATGTAAACATTATATAAAGTGGCATTGTTTAAAGTGGCTAGTGATACATTTATTACATCCAATTTTTTATTATTAATGTGGCTAGAGATTTGAGTCAGTATGTTGGCAGCAGTCACTCAATGAAAGTGATGGCTGTTTAACAGTATGATGGCCTTGAGATAGAAGCTGTTTTTCAGTCTCTCGGTCCCAGCTTTGATGCACCTGTCCTGACCTCGTCTTCTGGATGATAGCGGGGTGAACAGGCTGTGGCTCGGGTGGTTGTTGTCCTTGATGATCTTTTTGGCCTTCCTGTGACATCGGGTGGTGTAGGTGTCCTGGAGGGCAGGTAGTTTACCCCCCGGTGATGCGTTTTTGCGGTCCTCACTACCCTCTGGAGAGCCTTATGGTTGTGGGTGGAGCAGTTGCCGTACTAGGAGAACGCACCCTTGTGGGGCCCCAGTGTTGAGGATCAGCGGGGTGGAGATGTTGTTTCCTACCCTCACCACCTGGGGGCGGCCCGTCAGGAAGTCCAGGACCCAGTTGCACAGGGCAGGGTCGAGACCTAGGGTCTCGAGCTTAATGATGAGTTTGGAGGGTACTATGGTGTTAAATGCTGAGCTGTAGTCGATGAACAGCATTCTTACATAGGTTTTCCTCTTGTCCAGATGGGTTAGGGCAGTGTGCAGTGTGATTGCGATTGCGTCGTCTGTGGACCTATTGGGATGGATCTAGGGTGTCAGGTAGGATGGAGGTGATATGATCCTTGACTAGTCTCTCAAAGCACTTCATGATGACGGAAGTGAGTGCTACGAGGCGATAGTCATTTAGCTCAGTTACCTTAGCTTTCTTGGGAACAGGAACAATGGTGGCCCTTTTTAAGCATGTGGGAACAGCAGACTGGGATAAGGATTGATTGAATATGTCCGTAAACACAGCAGCCAGCTGGTCTGTGCATGCTCTGAGGACACGGCCAGGGATGCCATCTGGGCCGGCAGCCTTGCCAGGGTTAACACGTTTAAATGTTTTACTCACGTTGGCTGCGGTGAAGGAGAGCCCGCAGGTTTTGGTAGCGGGCCGTGTTGGTGACACTGTATTGTCCTCAAAGTGTTTCACACAAGCACTGATATTGAACCCTCTCCTAAGCTGTCTCCTCCTCCACAACTGAACAGCCAATGCATCTCTGTTGCTAGACAGAACCTTAGTGATATCTGTTCTCCCTCCCTTAATCTAACCTGACCTCTACCCCAAAGTGCTCACTCCTCCCCAACTCAAGGCTGTCATGGTTATTGATACCAGACTGGGGCTCTTCTCCTCCCAGAGGATCCCTGATGGCTAACAATAACATATCCTGACATAATGTAAACGTTATACATTACCCTCTCTCCCTCAGTGACATTGTTAGGTTCTAAAATCTCCACCCGTCTCCCCTACACATTCCAAAGCCATCTGACTCCTACAGATAACCATTAACTTCTGAATGTTAAAACCAGTCTCGTTCATGGTTGGACACTATCCTTATGAGTATAACAATGTTCCAAGTTTCACCCAGAATCGAACAGTGTGTATAGTGCGTATGTTATCGTGTGTGTGTGCATGCGTCTGTGCCAATGTTTGGGTTTCTTGACAGTCCCCGCTGTTCCATAAGGTGTTTTTTTATCTGTTTTTTTAAATCTAATTTTACTGCTTGTGTCAGTTACTTGATGTGGAATATAGTTCCATGTAGTCATGGCTCTATGTGGTACTGTGTGCCTCCCATAGTCTGTTCTGGACTTGGGGACTGTGAAGAGACCTCTTGTGGCATGTCTTGTGGGGTATGCATGGGTGTCCGAGCTGTGTGCCAGTAGTTTAGACAGACAGCTCGGCGCATTCAACATGTCAATACCTCTCATAAATAAAAGTAGTAATGAAGTCAATCTATCTCTCCTCCACTTTCAGCCAGGAGAGATTGACATGCATATTATTAATATTAGCCCTCTGTGTACATACAAGGGCCAGCCGTGCTGCCCTGTTCTGAGCCAATTGCAATTTTCCTAAGTCCCTTTTTTGTGGCACCTGACCACACGACTGAACAGTAGTCAAGGTGCGACAAAACTAGGGCCTGTAGGACCTGCCTTGGTGATAGTGTTGTTAAGAAGGCAGAACATCGCTTTTTTTATAGACATTCTCCCCATCTTAGCTACTACTGCATCAATATGTTTTGACCATGACAGTTTACAATATAGTGTTACTCCAAGAAGTTAAGTCATCTCAACTTGCTCAATTTCCACATTATTTATTACAAGATTTAGTTCAGGTTTAGGAATTAGTGTGTGTTTTATCCCAAATGCAATGCTTTTACTTAAAAAAATATTTATGACTAACTTATTCCTTGACACCCACTCTAAAACTAACTGCAGCTCTTTGTTGAGTTTTGCAGTGGATTAAAAGCCCAGCCTATGAATTAACTTCGAACTTACACATCTTTGTCTTCACTGTTTCTTTCTTACACAATTAATGCGTCTCCACCCTGGCATCTCCACTGGCCCCTCTTCCATCCTCTCTCTATTTTTCGTATAGCTCTTGAACCAGTAGCCTAGTCCAATGTGTGTCGCAGAAGGAGCAATATAGTTTGGCCACTTATTTTGAGCAATTAAATATCTACAGTGCCATCGGAAAGTATTCAGGCCCCTTGACTTTTTCCACATTTTGTTAGGTTACAGCCTTATTCTAAAACTTCACCAATCTACACACAATACCCCATAATGACAAAGCAAAAACAGGTTTTTAGAAATGTTTGCTAATTTATAAAAAAAATTAAACAGAAATATTACATTTACATAAGTATTCAGACCCTACACTAAGTACTTTGTTGAAGCACTTTTGGCAGCGATTACAGACTTGAGTCTTCTTGGGTATGACGCTACAAGCTTGGCACACCTGTATTTGGGGAGTTTCTCCCATTCTTTTCTGCAGATCCTCTCAAGCTCAGTCAGGGTGGATGGGGAGCGTTGCTGCACAGGTATTTTCAGGTCTCTCCAGAGATGTTTGATCAGGTTTAAGTGCAGGCTCTGGCTGGGCCACTCAATGACATTCCACAGAGGAACTCTAGAGCTCTGTCAGAGTGACCATCTGGTACATGGTCACCTCCTTGATCAAGGCCCTTCTCCCCCAATTTCTCAGTCTAGGAAGAGTCTTGGTGGTACCAAACTTCTTCCATTT
The DNA here is from genome assembly GCA_030435695.1 of Brachymystax lenok tsinlingensis. Classification (NCBI taxonomy): domain Eukaryota; kingdom Metazoa; phylum Chordata; class Actinopteri; order Salmoniformes; family Salmonidae; genus Brachymystax; species Brachymystax lenok. The sequence goes on along the minus strand of CM059819.1, from coordinate 51,134,477 downwards.
AAGAATGATGGAGGCCATTGTGTTCTTGGGGACCTTCAATGATGCAGAAATGTTTTGGTACCCTTCCCCAGATCTGTGCCTTGACACAATCCCGTCTTGGACAATTCCTTCGACCTTCAGAGACTGAAAAACAGCTTATATCTCAAGGCCATCAGACTGCTAAACAGCAATCACTAACTCAGAGAGGCTGCTGCCTACAATGTCTTGAATACATACAGTGAGGGAAAAAAGTATTTGATCCCCTGATGATTTTGCACGTTTGCCCACTGACAAAGAAATGATCAGTCTATAATTTTAATAGTAGGTTTATTTGAACAGTGAGAGACAGAATAACAAAAAAATCCAGAAAAACGGATGTGAAAATGTTATAAATTGATTTGCAGTTTAATGAGGGAAATAAGTATTTGACCCCCTCTCAATCAGAAAGATTTCTGTCTCCCAGGTGTCTTTTATACAGCTAACGAGCTGAGATTGTCACGTCCTGGCCATAGATAGACCTTTAGGCTGCTCTATGGTGGTTTTGGTCAGGACGTGAGCAGGGGTGTTTTTTGTTCTATGTTTTATTTTCTAGGTTTGGTTTGTTGATGGTTCCCAATTAGAGGCAGCTGAGTGTCGTTACCTCTAATTGGGGACCATATATATGTTTGTTCTTTTTCCCACTTGCGGTGTTGGGTCATTGTTTGGGTGTGAGTACCTGTGTTGTGCTACACCTTCGTTACGGTCGATTCGTTGGATTTGTTTTGGTATGTTCAGTGGTGTGTGCACTTTGTAGCCACACCGGTGTTACGATCTTCGTTTGTTCGTTATTTTTGCCAGTTTCGTATATAATAAAATATGTATACTGGATACCTCGCTGCACCTTGGTCCACTTCTGTCGATGGCCGTGACAGAGATTAGGAGCACACTCTTAAAGGGAGTGCTCCTAATCTCAGTTTGTTACCTGTATAAAAGACACCTGTCCACAGAAGCAATCAATCAATCAGATTCCCAAACTCTCCACCATGGCCAAGACCAAAGAGCTCTCCAAGGATGTCAGGGACAAGATTGTAGACCTACACAAGGCTGGAATGGGCTACAAGACCATCGCCAAGCAGCTTGGTGAGAAAGTGACAACAGTTGGTGTGATTATTCGCAAATGGAAGAAACACAAAATAACTGTCAATCTCCCTCGGCCTGGGGCTCCATGCAAGATGTCACCTCGTGGAGTTGCAATGATCATGAGAACAGTGAGGAATCAGCCCAGAACTACACGGGAGGATCTTGTCAATGATCTCAAGGCAGCTGGGACCATAGTCACCAAGAAAACAATTGGTAACACACTACGCCGTGAAGGACTGAAATCCTGCAGCGCCCGCAAGGTCCCCCTGCTCAAGAAAGCTCATATACATGCCCGTCTGAAGTTTGCCAATGAACATCTGAATGATTCAGAGGACAACTGGGTGAAAGTGTTGTGGTCAGATGAGACCAAAATGGAGCTATTTGGCATCAACTCAACTTGCCGTGTTTGGAGGAGGAGGAATGCTGCCTATGACCCCAAGAACACCATCCCCACCGTCAAACATGGAGGTGGAAACATTATGCTTTGGGGGTGTTTTTCTGCTAAGGTGACAGGACAACTTCACCGCATCAAAGGGACGAAGGACGGGGCCATGTACTGTCAAATCTTGGGTGAGAACCTCCTTCCCTCAGCCAGGGCATTGAAAATGGGTCGTGGATGGGTATTCCAGCATGACAATGACCCAAAACACACGGCCAAGGCAACAAAGGAGTGGCTCAAGAAGAAGCACATTAAGGTCCTGGAGTGGCCTAGCCAGTCTCCAGACCTTAATCCCATAGAAAATCTGTGGAGGGAGCTGAAGGTTCGAGTTGCCAAACGTCAGCCTCGAAACCTTAATGACTTGGAGAAGATCTGCAAAGAGGAGTGGGACAAAATCCCTCCTGAGATGTGTGCAAACCTGGTGGCCAACTAAAAGAAACGTCTGACCTCTGTGATTGCCAACAAGGGTTTTGCCACCAAGTACTAAGTCATGTTTTGCAGAGGGGTCAAATACTTATTTCCCTCATTAAAAACTTTTTGGGGATTAGCAGCTGAGGAGTCTGGCGTGCCTAAAGTAAAATGCTTTCCACTCAGGCTCAGAAAATAGGATATGCACATAATTAGTACTATTGGATAGGAAACACTCTGAGGTTTCCAAAAGTGTTAACATTTTGTCTGTGAGTGTAACAGAACTCATTTGGCAGGCAAAAATCAGAGAAAATTCCATCCAGAAATTTCATTCTGGTGGCTTATGGCTCACTTAGAGAGACTGCCTACTGAAAAGTATTTATACCAGGGCACTGAATGTAGTACCTATTGCTTCCACTGGATGTCAGCAGTGTATAGGTAAAGTTTAATGGAAATTGGAACCATTCTGTTCAATCGGTAGAGGTTTTAGTCAGGGGGAGCTATTTTTCAGTTGCACGTTTTTGGGCGCACGTTTGGCTGAGCAGTCCACTTTATTTGACTTATATAACGTTTAGGTGACCATCCAAGTGAAAGATTATCACTTTTATTCATAAAAGATAAGCTAAGGTTGCATTTTAATTGGTTTTTGTTTTGTTGAGGGAAAGTTTATAGGTTTAAATGAACGCGTTCACTTCACGTTGGATTTTCTGAACACAAGGTGCCAACCAAACGGAGATTTATGGATATAATAAATTACTTTTTCTAACCAAATACCCATGGATTGTCTTCGTTGGACACTTAGGAAGCCCTCTGCAGAAGTTCTACAAAAAGGTAATGCACAGGTTTTCCCTGTGAAATGTATTTTCTATCGACCACGCTGGCTAAAGATTTCATGGTTATGGAAAATATTGAAGGTGCTACCCTCAAACAATCAAATGTAGTGCTTTCGCCGTAAAGCCTTTTTGAAATCCAACAACGCTGTGATATTGCCAAGAAGCAGAGCTTTTGATGAGTATGAGTAACACTTGTATATTGGTGCATTTTTAATAATTCAACTTTTGGATTTTGTCTTGCATTTCACCTGGTAGTGTCGGGAGTGGAGCGCTAGCACACCACTCATCCCTAAGAAGATTTATTAAAATGCAACTCAATTTCTAACATTTTTCACATGCTTTTTTCTGGATTTTCTTGTTATTCTGTCTCTCACTGTTCAAATAAACCTACCATTAAAATTATAGACTGATCATTTCTTTGTCAGTGGGCAAACGTACAAAATCAGCAGGAGATCAAATACTTTTTTCCCTCACTGTACACAAGTCTCAACATCAACAGTAAAGAGGTGACTCAGGGATGCTGGCCTTCTGGGCAGAGTTGCAAAGAAAAAGCCACATCTCAGACTGGCCAATAAAAAGAAAAGATTAAGACGGGCAAAAGAACACAGACACTGGACAGAGGAACTCAAAACTGGTGTTTTGCGGGTACTATTTAATGAAGCTGCCAGTTGAGGACTTGTGAGGTGTCTGTTTCTCAAACTAGACACTCTAAAGTACTTGTCCTCTATTCTGGTTAGAGCCAGTTTGTGCTGTCCTGTGAAGGGAGTAGTACACAGCATTGTACGAGATTTTCAGTTTCTTGGCAATTTCTCGCATGGAATAGCCTTCATTTCTGAGAACAAGAATAGACTGACGATTTTCAGATGAAAGGTTTTTGTTTCTGGCCATTTTGAGCCTGTAATCAAACCCACAAATGCTGATGCTCCAAATACTCAACTAGTCAAAAGAAATCCAGATTTATTGCTTCTTTAATGAGTAGAACAGTTTTCATCTGTGCTAACATAATTGCAAAAGGGTTTTCTAATGATAAATTAGCCTTTTAAAATTATAAACTTGGATTAGCTAACACAACGTGCCATTGGAACACAGGAGTGATGGTTGCTAATAATGGGCATCTGTATGCCTATGTAGATATTCCATAAAAAATCTGCCGTTTCCAGCTACAATAGTCATTTACAACATGAATAATGATTTTAATGGACAAAAAAACACCTTTCTTTAAAAAACAAGGACATTTCTAAGTGACCTCAAACCTTTTTGAACGGTAGTGTAAGTATTCAACACCTTTGTTATGGCAAACCTAAATAAGTTCAGGAGTAAAAATCCTGTCTCAGAGCTCAACGGACAATTCCCTCGACCTCATAGAATGGTTTTTGCTCTGACATACACTGTCAACTGTGGGACCTTATATAGACAGATGTGTGACTTTCCAAATCATGTCCAATCAATTGAATTAACAACAGGTGTATTCCAATCAAGTTGTAGAAACATCAAGGATGATCAATGGAAACCGGATGCACCTGAGCTGTACAGTGCTTTCAGAAACTTTTCACACCCCTTGACTTTTTCCATATTTTGTGTTACAGCCTGAGTTTAAAATGGATTAAATTGTTATTTTGTGTCACTGGCCTACACACTGTGAGAGAAAAATTTGGTATTTACCTGCTTTTGTTTAATATTAATAGTTAACTATATACTTAACAAATAGTAAGACATTTCTATTCTACCAATGCTGTGCTTCTGAGAAACTTGGTCACGCAGCATAAGACAAAGAGCCTCTGAGAGTGACCACAGTGTCTCAGTCCATCCTGTTCTTCTTGTCTTTCAAGGGCACCTCTGTGTGTTGATATGAAGTGAACAGAGTGTTAAGTTTGGCGGAGCAGGTGAACCCAAGTGCAGACTCAGACGAGGAGACAGGGACAAGGTCATTATTGCAAAGCGGGGGGAGATGGGATGCAGGTCAGGGGAAGCTTAGGCGGGTAGCAGGGAACCAGGAACTGAGGCTGAGGCTGAGGCAAGGGAAGTAGGGGCTGGGAAAGCAGGTCCGGAGCGGAATCCAAGGAAGCAGTAGAGCGGGGGTCCAGGTCAGGGAAGCAGGACTGACGAGACGAGGGACTGGAGACAGGGACCAGAGTCAGAGCGGACAGAACTGTAGTGGAGAGAAATGCAGCGTCAGGCTAGGGATGAACAGGCACAACAGGATAACAAGATCTATGCAGGAACACTGTTAGAAGATCACCTAGGGGTCATGATAAGGCTGTACTAAATGTTTGATGTATTATAATAATTGGTTATGTTATATTAATAGAAGGGGAGGGGTTATAAGACCCCTCCCTCCTTACATGTATAGGTTTCTAGACTACAGATTAACAATATATATTAATGGTAGAGGTTTTAGTATTGTTCCACAGTTGTTTTAGTTCTCTCTCTCTCTGCTTCTTATAAAGAAGCCCTATGGGAAATGTGTGACTGAGACATAGCTTTGCAAAGGAGTGAGGGAGATAAGAGACTAGTCAAGACATTCCACAATAAATCAACTTTGGGGAGTGGACATTTATTGCCTAGCGTTTAGATAACACCAAACTATATGTTTGTGCAGCTGTGAATGCATGGGCTTGGTCTGATAAGTAGATAGTAATAAACGAACGCAGTGACATCACAGAGGGTTGGCTACAAGCATGATAAAAGCAACTTAGACTTTCCCTAAAGTGCAGAACTTACTCGGAAACATGCGTGCTATGTTCCTGTTTGTCAACTTCTGTCTGCAATTGCATTAATAAAGGTTTTTGAATGATTTAATTAAAGATATTGTCATAATGCTAATTTCACCAACGAGCCAGTGATTGATAAGGAAACAAGGAACGAAACCTAACAACACCTCAGCATTTTCTGTATCATTGGGCTCTCAACGAATCGTCTACGGGTGGGTTGTTGACCAGCTCCATTATTGCAATAACTAATCAATATCAAATAAAGATTGATTGTTTGAAGAAATGACAGTCTCTCTCACTTGATTAGAATTTCCACGACAACACAATACCATATCAAAAGTGGAATTAAGTTTTTAGAGATTTTTACACATTAATTTAAAATGAAAAGCTGAAATGTCTTGAATACATACATATTCAACACCTTTGTTATGGCAAGCTTAAATAAGTTCAGGAGTAAACATTTGCTTAACAAGTCACATAAGTTGTATGGCCTCACTCTGTGTGCAATAATAGTGTTTAACATGATTTAACATGATACCCAACACATACAATGACTGAACCAATTTTCCATTAGGATTTTGCCTGTGCTTAGCTCTATACCATTTCATTTCATCAACAAACAAATGTCCCTAGTGTTTGCCGATGACAAGCATGCCCGTAACATGATGCAGCCACCACCATGGTTGAACATATAAAGAGTGGTACTCAGTGCTGTGTTATAACGCTTTGTATTCAGGACATAAAGTTAATTTCTTTGCCACATTACCGCCGAACGCCGCCCGATCAAGGAGGGGAGCCGACTTCGGCTGAAGTCGTAACAGTTCCCTTCTTTTGCGAGGCATAGGAAATCCTCCCTGGTCTTTGTCGTTGAATCTGTGTTTGAAATTCACTGCTTGACTGAGGGACCTTACAGATAATTGTGTGTGTGGGGTACAGAGATGAGGTAGTCATTAAAAAATCATGTTAAACACTATTATTGCACACAGAGTGAGTCCAACATCTAGTGACGTTTTTTACTTCTATTTAGGCTTGCCATAACAAAGGGGTTGAATACTTATTGACTCAAGACATTTTGGCTTTCAATTTTGAATTAATTTGTAAACATTTCTAAAAACATAATTCACTTTGTGTGTAGGCCAGTGACACAAAATCAAAATGTTATAAATGTTATAACACAACATGTGGAAAAAGTCAAGGGGTGTGAATACTTTCTGAAGGCACTGTATATGCCAAGCACGTACGGACATCTTCACAAGGGCAACATCGATGAATTCGGATAATAGTGAAATACATTTTTTTTCAGTTACAATATTCCTCTTTCTAAGACAATTTCAAAAGAGAGGAAAGGTAAAGAAAGGACTTGTCGAGATCTTGTGTAAGCACTAAAGCCTAACAGACACTTCACGGTCAAAGCACAGACATATCTCACAAGGCGTAGAAAGTCACAGCAACAAAATATTATTCACCGAAGCACTTGACCTCCACTTTACAAATCCGTGGGATCTCATTCTGTCACATGTATTTCAAACCTCTGACAAAAGACGCCAATCAATATTTTTTAGTTCAAAGACCAGACTCTCTCTTTGTTGGTTGCCTTTCCACTTCCTTGGAGGATCATGTCATTCCCTTTGAAGGCAAACTTTGAAAGGGGAAAATATCTGAGCAGCGGGGTGGGAAGAAGGTGGAAGCATACAAAACAGTGACTCTGTGACACAAGAAAAATCAAAACCACTTGAAACAAAACTCCTCTGAACTCACCTGAGGCAAAGTGATTATTTAGCAGTGAGTTTTGAGTGTTGAAAGAAGATCGAGAGGGAAGAGAAAGGAGAGGAGAGGAGGGGAGATTGGCAGGCAGAGAGAGCGACGTTTGCTGGATGCCATTGGCAAGTGGGTGGATGCTCTCTTCACATGGGGCATGTTTAGTTTAATGTGTGTGTGTGTGTGTGTCCTCAGGACAGGCTCTGGCATTGGCACTCAAACAAAGACGAGCCAATACAGCTCTACACCTGACACACACACACACACACACACACACACACACACACACACACACACAGATTTCCCTCCTTTCGAATCAAATAAAAGTTTATTTGCCAATGCACAGGATACAACAGCAGTAAACAGCACAAGAAATGTTCACATGCAGTATTCAATATCAAAGGTAAGTAAATAGAAAATCCAGAATATAATCTTTAAAAGAGCACACAATCAATACTAGGTCAGATACAATAAAAACAAACAAGAAATAAAAAACACACGAGAATGTACATCTACACTATATACACTGAGTATACCACACATTAGGAACACCTTCCTAATATTGAATTGCATTCACCTGTATTCACCTGGTCAGTATGTCATGGAAAGTGTTGTTAGTGTTTTGTATACTCAGTGGTGTACAAGGTCAGTACAGTAGCGTATCAATGTGCAAGTTATACTGCTGGTAGTTGAGGTAGATATGGACTTGTAAAGGTGACTGGGCAGCAGGATAAATAATAGTAATGGTGAATGTGTGTGTGTGCATGTGTGATTGTGTGTGTGTATCAATATCACTGAGACTGAGAAATAATAAAGCAGTTTTTCAACCGCTCACTCACATCAACTTGCATGCATGCAAACACACTTACACAATCTTACACACACACACACACTTGAAAGGGGTTAGATGTTGGTGTGATGAAAGTGATATATGGCTAGACAACTGAACAGACAGTGAAGGGAGAAATGAGGCAGGACATTTCCGTAAGAGGCATTAATGAATTCAAAGGGAACATCGGAAACACTTTGAAGAATTCACAGCTCATGGTTTCTGATAACAACCTACACACATTAAACTCTCTAAATAATGATATATTATGCACAGGTTTACAAGAAGGATTTACTGGGATACTTCACTGTGAATTGCTGTATTATAGATAGAGCTCCATGAAGAGTTTGTCTCTATATGTCAAGCATGGTCAAAGTCAAAGATCAGAACCGACCTGCAAGGCATCTGTATATAGAGGAAGGAGATAGATGTAGGAGGATGATGTCTGTGTGTGTGTGGGAGGACACCCACACTGGCAGTTCTGTTGAGTAATGTGAACGGACAGCGGCAGTGCAGGCCCTGTGGCAGAGTCTTAGTCTGCCCATTAGTCTCTGTCACAGACGGGCATAGGCCTGCTGATCTAAAGGATAAGAGCTGCCTCGCACTTCATCATTCACATACAGCCCCTTTAAAGGAGCCTTATTAGATAAGCACCACTCAGATTGCAGCCTAAGGCATATGTTATATTTATCTGACCACTCAGCCTTAATAGATAGCCCACACATACACATATACTGTACAGGCACGCACATACACACATTGCCTGCATGCACCTACAAATCTACACACACTGCACATACGCTAGGTGTGTGTGTATGTCTGCGTGTGTGTATTTATTTAATCAGGGAGTCACTAACGCATCTATTCACAATGTATTTTGGAGATCATTCCAAATATGTGGAGCAAGAAAACTAAAGGCTGATTTACACCAAAGGAGTCTCCAGAGTTAACCAACCCTGTGAACGGGTTTGATAACTTGTCATTTGAAATCTTAACAGTGAAGTTAGGTAAGTCGGAAGCTTTTGGAGCAGGGCTTTTGTAAACAAAAAAAGAGCGTAATGATGTGATCTACGTGACTTCAAAGAGATCCATCCAACCTTTTGGTAAAGAATACAATGATGAGTAATAAAACTGTCTCCTGTTATAAAATGAAGGGCACTATGGTAGATGGCATCCAAATGTTTAAGAGTAGTAGTAGCTGCACTTTGATAAATAATATCACCATATCAATAACAGATAAAAAAGGTTGACTGAATAATCGGCTTCCTACTGATTAGAGAAAGGCACGATCTGTTTCTGTAGAAAAAGCCAACTTTAAATCTTAGCTTCTTAACCAGCTCATCGACATGTTTTTTTAAACGTCAAATCCATATCAATCCAAATGTGGGAACAGGCTTGATTGGAGTCAACATGTAGTTAATCTGAAACATTCCTACGAGAGTTTAAAAAACAAGTATTTTGTTTTGCCCGTATTAAGTGCAAGTTTTTAAACAGCAAGGGATTCCTGCATAGCTGTAAATTCTTACTGTATTTCTGACACAGCCAGATCAACAGTCGGGGATACAGCATTCATAATAGCATCATCTGCATATGGATGAAGTTCACAATTTTTAACTGATTGACCAATGGTGTTTTTATATAAATAGTAAAGAGAACAGGTCCCAAAATCGACCCCTGTGGTACACCTGTACAGTATGTACTCCAAGAAATTCAGACTTAACCTTGACTTAACCTCATCGATCATGATGGCCTGAGTTATGTCACTAAGATAATCATGAAACCCTGAACAGGCATCAGAGCTCAGGCCTATCGAGGACAACTTATCCAATAAAATAGCATGATCAACAGTATCAAAAGCTTTTGACAGGTCCACAACAAAGCAGCACATTTCATTTTAGTGCCAAAAACATTGTCAAGATCATTAACAACTAAAGTGGTTGCTGTAATAGCGCTATGCCCAGGCCTAAATCCTGATTGGTTTACATTCAAAATACATTTCTTAGATAAAAAAGAGCAAAGTTGTACATTTACCAAGGATTCAAGAATCTTAGCTAGACTAGGAAGCCTTGAAATGGGGTGTTAATTATTAAGATCACTACTATCCCCGCCCTTATAGAGTGGCAGCACAATAGCTGATTTCCATACTTTTTTGAATATTTCCTGATAACAATGTTAAATAAAAAAGATGGGTTATTTAGCCAACAATGATGGGCGCTGCACACATAAGCAGAGCAATTGGTCGGCCCCTGTGGATTTCTTGTTGTCTATTGCTAGCAAAGCATGCAGGACTTTTTTTGTAAATAGCCTAAAAGAAAAGCTTCGACTATAATTTCTCGGATCATTCATCAAGTTTCCCCTATCAGCATCTAACCCAATATCATTGTGAATAAGCTCAGAAGTTCTTTCACAGAGATAAATGGTGATGAAATAATATGGTGATTAAATGCCTTTTTTTCCTGTAATGAGGCAAGTGTCTGCATTCATTTGTTGTGGCAGAGAGGAGGAAGTAGAACCCTTCAGGGATTTGACAGTTTTTCCGAATTTAGCTGAGTTCCCATTACAATCAGAAAGAGCGGCTACATCATAATCAGATTTAGCCTTTTTGGTTTGTTTTACACAATGATTCCTCGGTTGCTTTTAAAAGCTTGCCTGTTCGGGCCTAAGCCTGTGTTCCTGGCCTTGACTCAAGCATCATCTCTTTTTTTTTAATAATTCCGGAGTCTACCAGGCATTCGTTCTACCTCTATCCCTTCATTTTTCGAAGGGAGCATGATTATCCACAATAGTACTGAAGACATCTGTAAAAAAGCTCAAAGGTTTTTTCTGAAATACAGTCAAGGTTACTAAAATAAAGATTGTGTAAAAAATGCCTGTTCACTGAAGTTTTTAAAGTTCTTCTTTGTGATGACACGAGGCTTAGATTTTCATATTCTCACATCTCTAACACAAACAACTGGGCAATGGTCACTAATATCTTGGGCAAAGACACCAGAAGAAACACATTTATCTGGTGTATTCCTTTTAATAAGTCAATCAGAGTTGACTTTGAAGGATATTTAGGGTTGGGCCATGTAGGCTTAGTCACCAGCTGGGTTAGGTTTAGATCATTATACACATCTTTTAGATTGTATGAAGCCTGCATTTCCCAATCATAATTCAGGTCACCCAGGATAATAACTTATGATTTAGTAAAAGAAGACACCTCAAGTGCACAAAGGTTAGCTGAGCGAGGATGGTAGACCCCTATAACAGTTACGGATATATGTTTCCCCAGACAAAGGCTGAAGATAGTAGCTCAAATATTTGGGCAAGGGAAATGGATTTCAGTAAAGAGACACATAAATAATTGTTTATAAAAATGCCCACTCCACCATCTCTACCCTGTCTGGGAGGTATTACCTGAGCGGGCTTGGTCTGTTTGAGTCAATATCTTAACGCGGCCTTGAAATGTGAAGAGAGGGTCCAGGCTCCTAGATGGTTTGGGTGGAGTCCATCATCTCTGTAGAGGTTCTTTTTTTCTACAAAAAGTGGCAAAATTGTCAATAAAAGTTATGCCAACAGAGTGGCAGTAGACTTTAAGCCAGATATGAAGCGCTAAGAGCCTGCTGAACCTTTTGCAGTCGCGACCCAGCAACGCCATGGGGCCAGACATAATCTGCTGTTTTCAGAGCCTTTCAGGATGGCTCCCGAGTGGCGCAGCGGCCTCAGGCACTGTATCTCAGTGCTAGAAGCATCTGTCACAATCTTCAAAGACCGACCAAGGCGCAGCGTGCCGGGTTGAGTAAAACATATTTTATTAGTTGAACTCACCGAAACAAAAAGGAAGAACACAACGATCGTAACTCAACGTGTAGCGCACAACAGCAACTAACACACTGAACATAAACAATATCCCACACACAGGTGGGGGACTAAACAACCTAAATAGGATTCCCAATTAGAGACAATGACTAACAATTAGAGACAATGACTAACAGCTTCTCAGTGCTAGAAGCATCTGTCACAATCTTCAAAGACCGACCAAGGCGCAGCGTGCCGGGTTGAGTAAAACATATTTTATTAGTTGAACTCACCGAAACAAAAAGGAAGAACACAACGATCGTAACTCAACGTGTAGCGCACAACAGCAACTAACACACTGAACATAAACAATATCCCACACACAGGTGGGGGACTAAACAACCTAAATAGGATTCCCAATTAGAGACAATGACTAACAGCTGCCTCTAATTGGGAACCCAAACCAACATTGAAACAAAACACACCCCTGATCACGTCCAAAGGCGCGGACTCCGACCGCATCCAAAAGTCACTGGGAGGGTCTCTCGGGTGGGCCTTCGCCTTTGGCGGCGGCTCCGGTAAAGGCCGTACCGCCCGAGAAGACGCACCGGAGGCCCCGTACGTGGAACAGGAACAGTACGTGCCAGGCTGGGACGACACCCTAAAGGCCTGGTGCAGGGAGCAGGAACAGGCCGTGCTGGGCTCGCGATGCGCACAGGGGTTCTGGTGCGTGGAGCAGGGCAGGCTGTGGTGGGCTCGCGATGCGCTCAGGGGACCTGGTGCGGGGAGCAGGAACAGGCCGTGCTGGGCTCGCGATGCGCACTGAGAACCTGGTGCGGGGAGCAGGAACCGGCTGTGCTGGGCTCGCGATGCACACAGGGGTTCTGGTGCGTGGAGCAGGAACAGGCTGTGCTGGGCTCGCGATGCTCACAGGGGTTCTGGTGCGGGGAGCAGGAACAGGCCGTGCTGGGCTCGCGATGCGCACTGGGAACCTTGTGCGGGGAGCAGGGACAGGCTGTGCTGGGCTCGCGACGCGACGCGTACAGGGGTTCTGGTGCATGGAGCAAGAACAGGCTGTGCTGGGCTCGCAATGCGCACAGGGGACCTGGTGCGGGATGCAGGAACAGACTGTGCTGGGCTCGCGATGCGCACTGGAATTCTGGTGCGGGGAGCAGGAACAGGCCGTGCTGGGCTCGCGATGCGCACTGGGATTCTGGTACGGGAAGCAGGCACCCTTCTACCAGGCTGTTCACTCACCCTAGCGTCACAGATGAGCTGGAATGTCGCGCACCGGGCTGTGGGCACGAACCGGAGACACAGTGCGCAGAGCCGGCGCAGGATATCCTGGTCCAAGGAGGCGCACCGGAGACCAGGAGCGCTGAACCGACACCCTCCTTCCAGGCTGCACACTCCCCTTAGCTCGACAGATGCGGGAAGCTGGCATGTCGCGCACCGGGCTGGTAACACGCACTGGTGACACCATGCGTTTCACTGCCTCACACGGTGCCTTACCAGTGCGATGCTCCCTCTGGTAAGCACGGGGAGGCCTCTCGGACTTCAATGCCAGCCATGTTCCCACATACTTCTCCTCATAGAAGCGCCGCTCTGCCGCTGCTGCTTCCATCTCCTCTCTGGGACGGCGATACCCCCCCTACTGGCTCCAGGGTTCCTGCATGGTTGCACGCTGCTTGGTCCTTTTGTGGTGGGATATTCTGTCACAATCTTCAAAGACGGACCAAGGCGCAGCGTGCCGGGTTGAGTAAAACATACAGTGGGGCAAAAAAGTATTTAGTCAGCCACCAATTGTGCAAGTTCTCCAACTTAAAAAGATGAGAGAGGCCTGTAATTTTCATCATAGGTACACTTCAACTATGACAGACGAAATGAGAAAAAGAAATCCCGAAAATCACATTGTAGGATTTTTTATTTATTTATTTGCAAATTATGGTGGAAAATAAGTATTTGGTCAATAACAAAAGTTTATCTCAATACTTTGTTATATACCCTTTGTTGGCAATGACAGAGGTCAAATGGTTTCTGTAAGTCTTCACAAGGTTTTCACACACTGTTGCTGGTATTTTGGCCCATTCCTCCATGCAGATCTCCTCTAGAGCAGTGATGTTTTGGGGCTGTCGCTGGGCAACACAGACTTTCAACTCCATCCAAAGATTTTCTATGGGGTTGAGATCTGGAGACTGGCTAGGCCACTCCAGGACCTTGAAATGCTTCTTCTGAAGCCACTCCTTCGATTGCCCGGGCGGTGTGTTTGGGATCATTGTCATGCTGAAAGACCCAGCCACGTTTCATCTTCAATGCCCTGGCTGATGGAAGGAGGTTTTCACTCAAAATCTCACGATACATGGCCCCATTCATTCTTTCCTTTACACGGATCAGTCGTCCTGGTCCCTTTGCAGAAAAACAGTCTCAAAGCATGATGTTTCCACCCCCATGCTTCACAGTAGGTATGGTGTTCTTTGGATGCAACTCAGCATTCTTTGTCCTCCAAACACGACGAGTTGAGTTTTTACCAGAAAATTCTATTTTGGTTTCATCTGACCATATGACATTCTCCCAATTCTCATCTGGATCATCCAAATGCTCTCTAGCAAACTTCAGACGGGCCTGAACATGTACTGGCTTAAGCAGGGAGACACGTTTGGCACTGCAGGATTTGAGTGTGTAGTGTGTTACTGATGGTAGGCTTTGTTACTTTGGTCCCAGCTCTCTGCAGGTCATTCACTAGGTCCCCCCGTGTGGTTCTGGGATTTTTGCTCACCGTTCTTGTGATCATTTTGACCCCACGGGGTGAGATCTTGCGTGGAGCCCCAGATCGAGGAAGATTATCAGTGGTCTTGTATGTCTTCCATTTCCTAATAATTGCTCCCACAGTTGATTTCTTCACACCAAGCTGCTTACCTATTGCAGATTCAGTCTTCCCAACCTGGTGCAGGTCTACAATTTTGTTTCTGGTGTCCTTTGACAGCTCTTTGGTCTTGGCCATAGTGGAGTTTGGAGTGTGACTGTTTGAGGTTGTGGACAGGTGTCTTTTATACTGATAACAATTTCAAACAGGTGCCATTAATACAGGTAACGAGTGGAGGACAGAGGAGCCTCTTAAGCCTCTTTGCCCCACTGTATTTTATTAGTTGAACTCACAGAAACAAAAAGGAAGAACACAACGATCGTAACTCAACGTGTAGCGCACAACAGCAACTAACATACTGAACATAAACAATATCCCACACACAGGTGGGGGACTAAACAACCTAAATAGGATTCCCAATTAGAGACAACGACTAACAGCTGCCTCTAATTGGGAACTCAAACCAAACCAACATAGAAACAAAATACACCCCTGATCACGTCCTGACCAACAACACAAATGAGTAGCCAAAACGGGCTATCTTTGGCCAGGACGTGACAGCATCACTATAGACCCTGGTTTGATTCCAGGCTGTATCACAACCGGCCGTGATTGGGAGTCCCATAGGGTGTCGCACAATTGGCCCAGTGTCGTCTGGGTTAGGGTTTGGCTGGCGTAGGCCGTCATTGTAAATAAGAACTTGTTCTAAACTGACTTGCCTAGTTAAATAAAGTTTTAAAAAACTAAATAAAATCCTGTTTCATTAGCTCCGATTTAATATTTTTTATACAATTTGATCCCACAAGATATCCTGTGACATCCTTCACCGTAGCCCCCGGGTAGCACAGGGTTTCTGCTCCAGGAACCGAGACGTGCCTAACCATGGAACTACCAAAGGTGATGATTGGAGGAAGGTGAGTGGCTGTGGACTCAACCTTTTCTGAGCCGCCTTGAGGTCTGATGGGAGATGGGGGATGGAGGACCCACATCATCAATAGAAGCCCTCCGAGCAGGGGGGTACGGGCCTGTGGTAGAAACCCCCTGAGCTGGACACTCAGGAGACAGGGTAGAGGATGAAGGAGCAGGAATCTCTGGAAGCAGGTGGGCAAAACTGGTGGTCCCTCCCCTGGGGTGCAGGATCGATAACTGCTGCAGAGGTGAGGGGAGAAGTGACTTCACTAGGGAGGGGTCTCTGCAGGGCAGCCCTGGCCAGTCAGTCAGAGAGTGCTGACACAGTGGAAAGGCAGTGGCACAATGACCAGGCTGAGGAGTAGGAAAGTTATTAGATTGGGATACGCTGCAATGTCTCAATTTGCTTACTCTGGATGTCCAACTCAGACATATATTCCCCAAGAAGCTGTCAGTTTCCGCATTGAAAATTTGTCCGGTCAATATTATCCTGGAAATATGCAAAATAGGTGCAGCTTCTACATGGGATAAAATGTTCACTGTTGTCTCTGAAGGTGGTAGCCGCAAAGCTGAAAAAAGTCACTTTCCCTGTATTGTGGAAAGTGGTAGACGCCATTTTGGAAAAATTCACAAAAAAATCCACACCAATAGAATAGCGAGGAATCAACTAAAAGACAATCAATCCACACAGTGTGACAGTTAGGTTGAATCACACAGTTTGTAGGATCACAACAGTTATAGGCAACAAGCCAGAACCCGACTACAGACCAGAAACGAACCAGCACCCACAATAAACACAGCCAAGGCACATAACTCGCCAGCATAACTTACTCAATGCGATGAAATGCTGGGGCCCATCAAAATAGCTACGCAACGGAGGACTTGTTACCAGTATGATATCCAGGAGAGAAGCACATTGGAGGGGATGTAGTTTCCAGTACAGGCCGGTGGATCGCAGGGAGGGAGGCTAGCGCTACACCGGGCCGCGGGGAGTAGGCTAAATCAAGTGGAGTTCAAGTTTGGCAGTAGTCCAAAAACATCCAAGGCACAATGTCAAGTGGAATGATGGAAGCAGCAGTAGGCAGAGGTCTGCTCAGATAATGTCCCAGTGCAGAGTATGATGCCCAGGTATATCCAAGTAAGCCTCAAAAGTTTCAGCAAGACCTGTTTTGTATGTCTCCTTAAAAATCTCTATATGCAATATTGCACTATTATCCAGTGTGTTCACAGCCAGATGAAACAAAGGTAAATGGAGACAATACTCCATGGAAAGCTTTTCAGCTGCTAACACTGATTAGAGAAAAAAAGACATGCTTGCTGCCGTGAATGTTAATGCGAGTGCGTGATAATGCATGATGTGATGAATAGTGACTGACAGTCTGTTTAGGAACCACTTAGTTACATAATTCAATCTCCAATCTCAATTGTACCGTAAACCTAACAAATGGCATTGCTAAACCCCTGTGCTCAGCGTGGCAGTAATCCAGCCCATTGTGGACCAATGTCAGTCATAATAACAGATTAAAAACACAACAGGGAGAACACAGCACAAAATCAGTTTCAATATTGTTTGCCCTTTCCACAGAAGTTTCTACCTGGAACCCAAAAGGGTTCTACCTGGAACCCAAAAGGGTTCTACCTGGAACCAAAATGGGTTCTACCTGGAACAAAAAATATTATCCTATGGGGACAGCTGAAGAACCCTTTTGGAACCCTTTTTTCTAAGAGTGTATATCACACGCTCTTATCCAGAGACAATGCACTACAGTATACTAGAAATGAGCCTCTGACGCTATTGGCCTTGGCCTGTCTGTGGGCCTGCGCCAAATGGCACCCTATTCCCATACCTTTTACCAGGGCCTATGGAAAATAGGGTGTCATTTGGAACACTGTCTGTCTGCCTGTCTGAGTGGAAGTCAGATGATCAGTTGGCCTGAATGTTGGTTGACCCCAGCGTTGGTTGACCAGCTGTGTTGGTGTGTGTGTGTGTATGTGCATGAACATGTACAGTATGTATAGTGCCTTCAGAAAGTATTCACACCCCTAGACTTTTCCCACATTTTGTTGTTACAGCCTGAATTTAAAATGGATTAAACTGAGATTTTGTGTCACTGGCCTACTCACAATACCCCATAATGCCAAAGTGGAAGATACAAAGGTGTCCTTCCTAACTCAGTTGCCGGAGAGGAAGGAAACCACCATTAGGTCAATGGTGACTTTAAAACAGTTACAGTGTTTAATGGCTGTGATAGGAGAAAGGATGGATCAACAACATTCTAGTTACTTCACAACATTAACCTAAAATGACAAAGTGAAAAGAAGGATGCCTGTACATAATACGAATATTCCAAAACAAGCATCCTGTTTGCAATAAGGCACTTAAGTAAAACTGCCAAAAATGTGGCAAAGAAATTCACTTTTTATCCTGAATACAGTGTTATGTTTGGGGCAAATCCAACACAACAATCACTGAGTACCACTCTTCTTATTTTCAAGCACGGTGGTTGCTGCATCATGTTATAGGTATGCTTGTTATCAGCAAGGATTAGGGAGTTTAAAAAAAGAAAATTATAAATGGAATAGAGCTAAGCACAGGCAAACTTTCAGCAGGATAATAACCTAAAACACAAGGCCAAATATACACTGGAGGTATTTACCAAAACATTGAATGTTCCTGAGTGGCCTAGTTACAGTTTTGACTTAAAACGTCTTTATAATATATGGCAAGACTTGAAAAATGGCTGCAATGATCATCAACCAACTTGACAGAGCTTGAAGAATTGTTTTAAGAGGGAGATCCATTGGTATTCTTACAAATAAAATGGTTCTGCTGTAACATATCTTTCTCTCATCATCACATATACTCACTGTGTGACAACTAACGCATTTTTTTCTCTTTCAAACACCTAAAGTATCCATCATATTACTATATGAACAAACCTAAAACACATGAAAGGCTTTCTCATATTTCATACCCAAATCGCATTGGCCTGCGAATTGCATGCAGAAATGCAAATGATTAACCTTTTTCATGTGCACTAGCTTTTTTTGGGAGCAAATCCTTTCATGTCACAATTTACATGAATATCACAAATCATTCTTTGTGTTTGCATGCTTCATAGTCACAATCTGCCACTACAGCTCCTAAAGTGGCAAAGCTGCTTCCCCTACTCTTGGACTTGAACTGCTGTTTAAAGTCTGCTGATGTTTTGGTTTAAAAACCTTTTGTTGGACAGGGAATCTTGAATATCTCCATACAACGGATCCTGCAATATTCTGGCCTGTTTTTCCATCACTGTCAAACATAGGTATCTCACAAACAGGGAGTGTGGCCTGTTTGTGCTGTAGTACAAGGAGGTCAGCAATTTCATTCCACCTTGGCATGACAGTGGAGAGGTTATCATGGCTGGTATAATGGCTGATACCCACAGTGTTGATTGCTAGACCTTGCTGTTGGCTGCTGAAGGGTGTGGTTTATGACTGTTTTCTGAATGGGTTTTGATGGCTTTGTTGTCTGTTGTTTTAAAACCCTTTGTAGTGGGGTCTTTGGAACTGCACCTAATCCTGCAAACTCAACAGGTGAAGGTTCAGGATCCTGGTTCTCAAAATAAGAGTTCATGCCATCTTCTTGGCTTAGTAAATTGGCTGCCACAGCATGGGATTGAGAAGTTGACTCAACTCTCCAAGACCTTCAGTCTGGCATTATATGCTGCTATTTCCGTTTCCAGTTCAATTTTTTCCATCCTAACATTCAGTTGAGGTTTCTCCAGTTCCAATACATGCTTGTCCTGTAATGGCACTTGGCGAGCGAGCAGTGCTGCTCTCTCTGCCTCAGCTTTTAGGCATGCAGAGGACACTGAGGACGATGCAGCCTTAGAATACTTTGTTTTACTTTCATGTTGACACATTGGAAATGCTGTTATGTTGTTCAATGAGTGTTTGTGGCTCCACTTCAGCATTTTTCCACCTCTTTCAGGAGTCCTCATTCTTGGTTGATAAGAGTTTATGCTCTCCTGTTCCTTTTCTTCTTCTGTGACTACCTCTAGCACAGATCCATGAGCATTCTTAAAGTAATTGAAAACAACAAATGCTTCAAGACCCTCATTCAGTTTCAACATTTCCTCAATCAACAAGGACTTTTATTTCAGCCATTTTGTGTGCACATAAGTTTGCCTCTCCAGTCTGCATAGAGTGAATTGAAATGCTCCTCTGCCCTCTCCAGTGGGGTCTTATTTCACTTTTAATTCACTCAATTTGCAATGACCCAGCTGTTAATTTGATTGTTAAACGCTATGCCCCTTTAGAACTCATTTAATGCTTTAAAACACAGTCATCCATTTCAGCATATTGACCCATTTTGCATTGGACATGTGCAAGTTCTCCATTTAGATGCATTAAACCTTTCATCCTATTATAGGTTTTGTCCCCTTTATTTATATTTGAACACGTAGTATCTTTAGATCCTTTAGTTGCGTTCCATTGATGCATTGCATTTCCACATTAGGCCTAATATTAGACATTTGATTAGGTTACATTGTGCATAGGATCTCAGTGTTTCCCAAACTCAAACTTCTTAATTGTTTTCACAGCGCTGTGTTTTGAATTGCTTTCCAAAGTTTATCAAACGTTCCAATTCTAAGCACATTAGCGATTCCATAATATGCTTGATCAAACGATTGCATTGAACAGGGCAGCTCATTCATTCGCAGTGGTCACTCAAGGCTGGCGTATTCCTTCCAAGCAAGCTGTCCTTGCGGTCCAAAATGCAATGGTAAATAGAACAATATCCAGCATGTGTCGGTACCGGAGCTTTCCTTACGATAGTAATCCTTCACTGAGTCTTTTGACTTGATTGTAGTGACTTCCTTACCAATTGACCATAGCCACTGCCCAAGCCTGACGCGGGGTTGTTTCGGACGCATACACTCCACATTCTAAGTTCCCAAACGGCAAAAACATACAATGAGATCCAGGTTTATTATAAGAAGTTTATTCTTCTTATATCTAACAAAAAATGATTCTCCAATAAATTTAAAGCATAGATTACTTGACATAAAAAATATGTAAGTATACAGTGTAAACATTGTTAATGTTGTAAATGACTATTTTAGCTGGAAACGGCAGATTTGTTTATGGTATATCTACATAGGTGTACAGAGGCCCATTATCAGCAACCATCACTCCTGTGTTCCAATAGCACGTTGTGTTAGCTAATCCAAGTTTATCATTTTAAAAGGCTAATTGATCATTAGAAAACCCTTTTGCAATTATGTTAGCACAGCTGAAAACTGTGTCCTGATTAAAGAAGCAATAAAACTGGCCATCTTTAGACTAGTTGAGTATCTGGAGCATCAGCATTTGTGGGTTCGATTACAGGCTCAAAATGGCCAGAAACAAATAACTTTCTTCTGAAACTCATCAGTCTATTCTTGTTCTCAGAAATGAAGACTATTCATTTCTCATTTCACGACACCTCCAACAACAACACATAAAACCTCACATAATTCTGCACAAAAACAATGACAATTTCTCTCAACCAGTGGCATATGGGCTTTTTAGGTGAGCGCTGATGCTGCCCTGTGATAAGCAGTGCTCACTTTGTCAAAGGCAGGAGCGCTAAATATTATGCTTGTTCATTCCCAGCACGCCTCTCCACTCCAGTGTGCTGTTGGAGAGATACATTGCTGCGGTGCTCCACCAATGTTCAGTCAAAAAAATAATCGAACATAAATCCTGTTGCAAATAGAGGATAAGGTAGAAAGAGTATGTGGACTTTTCTGTAGCCTACAGACTGGAGATCAAATGTATGACAATGTATTGAGATTGACACTTTTTACATCATTCAGATTTCTCCAAACAAATAGCCTAACCTAAACGGTGCCCAATCAAATAATAAATGTGCTGTAACGTTAACAAACAACATATGCTAAAAACAGGACAGGTCAAATTAAAATGGACAACATGGAATGGACAATCACAACTGTTGTCCAGGAGTTTCACCCCATTGTCACGATCAGTGGTTTCAATTTTGTATCCGTAAAAGATCATTGCGAAAAAGAAAATACTTCAGCATGTCCTGCTGTGTAAATACGTTGTGAACACGATAACTACTGATAAAGTTCAGTAGCTGATATTCAGAGCTAACATAGCCAACTTGATTAGTCACAGGAATCAGAACTAATAAAGCCAATGCAACAGCCTGTTTTACAAATAGTGGGCCTACCACATGGACGGGCATTCATAAAAGTCCATTGCTGGCTGACATGGTAGGCTACACCCCTGTTGGATGTATTTTTTTGGTCCTGTCTGGGTGTCTTTTTTTGGTGTTTTACATATGGTAGGCTTACCACATAATGGAATTCATAAAATTCAATTTCAGGCAACACTGTAAGCTACACCTCAGTAAGCAGTAAAAATCGATCTTGACTCATCGCTGCAACTCCCCAACGGGCTCGGGAAAGGCGAAGGTGGATTCAAGGACCGGCCCTGGTACCGACTGTATATGAAAAGTTATTAAGAAATTCACTCTCACTTAACAATTAATTGGAGATGAAGCTCTATCAAAGTAAAACTTTGGACAAAGATTGTTTTCCAGAATTGCATTAGGTGCTCTCCAATGCTAATGTAATTCCTGAGATGTGCCAATTCCATCAGACCACAAGAGTGTGAAGTGGATAGTAATTCCAACTTCATTGACCTATAATAAGTTTGGGCTGAATGTCTTCAGAAACGAATATACAGCACAGGAAGTTAACAGTTACGGCAAACAGACACCTCCATTTAATAATAATAAAGTGTGTGACTGGATTCATAATAGCTTGAAGCTTTTAGCTGATGACAACGGCACTAAACTGAACCTGCACAGGAGTCGAGGTCACTGCCTTTATCTTAGTGGATTTGGTTACTTCAGTCACACCCATTGCTGACAGGTGTATAAAATCGAGCACAAAGCCATGCAATCTCCATATACAAACATTGGCAGTAGAATGGCCTTACTGAAGAGCTAATTTACTTTCAACGTGGCACCGTCATAAGATGCAACGTTTCCAACAAGACAATTTGTCAAATTGCTGCCCCCGGTCAGCTGTAAGTGTTGTTGTTGTGAAGTGGAAATGTCTAGGAGCAACAACGGCTCAGCCGTGAAGTGGTAGGCCACACAAGCTCACAGAACGGGACCGCCAAGTACTGAAGCGCGTTGTGCATAAAAAACATCTGTCCTCAGTTCCGTGTTCCAAACTGCCTCTGGAAGCAACATCAGCACAAGAACTGTTCGCTGGGGGGAGCTTCATGAAATGGGTTTAATCAAATCAAATCAAATCAAATTTTATTTGTCACATACACATGGTTAGCAGATGTTAATGCGAGTGTAGCGAAATGCTTGTGCTTCTAGTTCCGACCATGCAGTAGTATCTAACAAGTAATCTAACAAATTCACAACAACTACCTTATACACACAAGAGTAAAGGAATGAATACGAGTATGTACATATAAATACATGGATGAGCGATGGCTGACCGGCATAGGCAAGATGCAGTAGATGGTATGGAGTACAGTATATACACATATATATGAGATGAGTAATGTAGGATATGTAAACATTATATAAATGGCATTGTTTAAAGTGGCTAGTGATACATTATTTCATCCAATTATAATTATTAAAGTGGCTAGAGATTTGGGTCGATGACCGAACGGCATAGGCAAGATACAGTAGATGGTTTAGAGTACAGTGTATACATTTGATATGAGTATGTCGGATACGTAAACATTATATACAAAATTGTTTAAAGTGGCTAGTGATACATTTGTTACATCCAATTCCTATGTATAAAGTGGCTAGAGATTTAAGTCAGTATGTTGGCAGCAGCCACTCAATGTTAGTGATGGCTGTTTAACAGTCTGATGGCCTTGAGGTAGAAGCTGTTTTTCAGTCTCTCGGTCCCAGCTTTGATGCACCTGTACTGACCTCGCCTTCTGGATGATAGCGGGGTGAACAGGCAGTGGCTCGGGTGGTTGTTGTCCTTGATGATCTTTTTGGCCTTTCTGTGACATCGGGTTTACATGCCCGAGCAGCCGCACACAAGCCTAAGATCACCATGTGCAATGTCAAGCGTCGGCTGGAGTGGTGTAAAGCTCACCACCATTGGACTCTGGAGAAGTGGAAACGTGTTCTCTGGAGTGATGAATCACACTTCACCATCTGGCAGCCCAACAGATGAATGTGGGTTGAGCGGATGCCAGGAGAACGCTACCTGCCCGAATGCATAGTGCCAGCTGTAAAGTTTGGTGGAGGAGGAATAATGGTCTTGGGGTGTTTTTCATGGTTCAGGCTAGGCCCCTTAGTTCCAGTGAAGGGAAATTAACGCTTAACGCTACAGCGTACAATGACATTCTAGACGCTTTGTGGCAACAGTTTGAGGAAGGCCCTTTCCTGTTTCAGCATGGCAATGCCCCCATGCACAAAGCGAGGTCCATACAGAAATGGTTTGTCAAGATCGATGTGGAAGAACTTGACTGACCTACACAGCTTTCCCCTAAACGCCATCAAACACCTTTGGGATGAATTGGAGCGCCGACTGCAAGCCAGGCCTAATCACCCAACATGAGTGCCCGACCTCACTAACGCTCTTGTGGCTGAAAGGAAGCAAGTCTCCGCAGCGATGTTCCATCTACTGGAAAGCTTTTCCAGAAGTGTGGAGGCTGCTATAGCAGCAAAGGGGGGACCAACTCCATATTAATGCCCATGATTTTGGAATGAGATGTTCGACGAGAATGTGTCCACATACTTTTGGTCATGCAGTGTAACTCCTGCAAATAAATGCACAGGTTTCGTTAGCTTAGCAGACATATTGTACATACTAAATATGTATATATTCAATTATCCTTATTTTCTTATCCAATCTCTGTTAGTCTCATTGAGATTACAATTATTTTTACAAGATACTCCCCTCTTTCCTCTCCTCTCCCTGAAGTGCCTCTCTCTCAGGCCTACATGTCATATCTCCAGACTTTTGTGTTTCCTCTTATTAGAAACAATCAACAGTTGCTTGCAGCCAACACACACAAAAGTGGTTGCCATGGGAAAATCCCGGTGTTCAACGATAAGCCAGTGTTCCATTCCCAGCTCAAAAAAGGAGCAATTATCTGATGACATCAAAGACCGGCGATGACATAGAAAGGAAGCGCAGAGCCAGGCCCCAGACGAGCTATTCAAAAAACTCCATCTTTCATCGAATCAGATGGCTTATTCATCACAAAACCATTTGATGTTTCCAATTATTTTAATGATTACTTCATTGGCAAAGTGGGCTAACTTAGGCAGGAAATGCCAACAACGAACAGTGAGCCATCGTATTCATGCGTAAAAAAAATAAAAAATAATGAAAGAAAAGCATTGTAAGTTTGAATTTTGTAAAGTTCGTGTGGGAGAGGTGGACAATTATTGTTATCGATCAATGTTGACAAACCTCCTGACATTGACAACTTAGATGGAAAGCTACTGAGGATGGTATAGCCACTCCTATATGTCATATCTTTAATCTGAGCCTAGAGGATAATGCCATAGTCATTCCGCTACCCAAGAATAGTAAAGGGGCCTTTACTGGTTCTAACAGCCGACCTATCAGCTTGCTGCCAGCTCTTAGCAAACTGTTGGAAAAAAGTGTTTGACCAAATACAATGCTATTTCTCTGTAAACAAATGTAAAACAGACTTTCAGCATGTTTATAGAGAAGGGCACTGAACATGTACTGCACTGGAGCAAATGACTGATGATTTGTTGAAAGAAAATTATAATAAGATTGTGGGAGCTGTACTGTTATATATCAGTGCGGCCTTTGATATTATTTACCATAACCTGTTGTTTTATGTCTTATGGCTTTTCAACCTCTGTTATATCATGGATTCAGAGCTATCCACTGTACCTAATAGAACACATATTGTTTTCTTTAATGGAAGCTTCTCTAATGCTAAACGTGTAAAGTGTGGTGTATTGCAGAGCAGCTCTCTTGGCCTCTACTATTTTCTATTTTTACCAATGACCTGCCACTGGCATTTAACAATGCCTGTGTGTCCATGTATGCTGATGATTAAACCCTATATGTGTCAGCAACCACAGCTAGTGAAATCACTGCAACCCTAAACAAGGAGCTGCAATCAGTTTTAGAATGGGTGGCCAGTAATAAACTGGTCCTGAACATCTCTAAAACTAAGAGCATTGTATTTGGTACAAATCTTGTAATGAATGGTGTGGCAGTTGAGCAAGTTGAGGAGACTAAATTACTTGGTGTTACCTTAGATTGTAAACTGTCATAATCAAAACATAATGATTCAATGGTTGTAAAGATGGGGAGAGGTCTGTCCACGATAAGAGATACTCTGCTTTTTTGACACCACGCTCGACAAAGCAAGTTCTGCATGCTCTAGTTTTGTCTTATCTTGATTATTGTCCAGTCATATGGTCAAGTGCTGCAAAGAAGGACCTAGTTAAGTTGCAGCTGGCCCAGAATAAAGCAGCATATTTTGCTCTTTATTGTAATCATAGGGCTAATATCAATAATATGCATGCCAGTCTCTCTTAATTAAGAGTTGAGGAAAGATTGACTGCATCACTTCTTGTTTTTATTAGAAACATTGTGTTGGAAATTCCTAATTGTTTGCATAGACAACTTACACACAGCACTGACACACACACTTACCCCACCAGACATGCCACCAGGGGTCTTTTCACAGCTCCAGGTCCAGAACAAATTCAAGGAAACATACAGTATTATACAAGCCATGATTATATGGAACTCCCTCCCAAGTGAACAGAACCTGGTTTAAAAAAAAATATAAAGCAATACCTTATGGCACAATGCCTCTTCCCCATGTAACCTACTTGTTGTGTGTATGTACTGACATGCATGTGTAACTGAGACGCAAACACACACACTACATGTTCATGTTTTTAAATATATGTAAATTGTAAAGTATTTTGTCTGTAATGTCACCACTGGCGTCGGCTAATGGGAGTTGTTACAAAATAAAAAACAAACAGGTGGACTGGCTTTCACCCTTATTTGGGTATGTCATCAAATGAAACTGTTACTTTCGGAACCTCGGTTCTCAGATAATATGAGTGAGATGTATCAAAATGGGATTCCCCGGAGGTGGATGAATAACAGGAAGGACCAGTCACACAACATCTGTCGGAGACAGACAGGTTGAGTGGCGAATGAACCAGAAAGTATAAGTAATTAAATACTATACTGACTGTTCTCTAGATCGATAGAGAGGGTTCTCCATCAATTGAGCTTAGTTGCCGTTGGCTTGCCGAAAACAATCCCAAAAACCAAGTGGGCTACGGGAGTTTCGTAGTGACTCCACCAAGACAAAAGGGAAGCGTTATCAGATTTTATTCCATGCCTCGCTCAGCTAGAGTGATGGCACTCCCTGGTGGTGTTCCGAGGAGGTGCACTCATAAACCTGTTCTTCTGTGTTAACGTAATAGACAGTTTTGACCATGATAGATTCCAACTGGCAATCTGTCATCCTGCTCCGTTGTCTGATGAGACCGGAGGGAAAGCGGACATGCTGACTTCCGCCCTCAGCTGGAACCTGAAAAGGCGCCGATGAGGGAGTCTAGGTGAGGAGAGCTCTTGGGGGTAAAGTGCAGCTCCTCCATTTCCCGTGTGAGCAAGGCCATGAAAGTGAGGTTCTGCACAAGGAACATACACTACCATTCAAAAGTTTGGGGTCACTTATAAATGTCCTTGTTTTTGAAAGAAAAGCACATGTTTTTATCCATTAACGGCTGTTTTTTTATGGAATATCTACATAGGCGTACAGAGGCCCATTATCAGCAACCATTACTCCTGTGTTCCAATGGCACATTGTGTTAGCTAATCCAAGTTTATCATTTTAAAAGGCTAATTGATCATTAGAAACCCCTTTTGCAATTATGTTAGCACAGCTGAAAACTGTTGTTCTAATTAAAGAAGCAATAAAACTGGTCTTTTATAGACTACTTGAGTATCTAGAGCATCAGCATTTGTGGGTTTGATTACAGGCTTTGCCAAGAATCTGAATATCTCGTACAACGCTGTGTACTACTCCCTTCACAGAACAGCGCAAACTGGCTCTAACCAGAATAGAAAGAGGAGTGGGAGGCCCCGGTGCACAACTGAGCAAGAGGACAAGTACATTAGAGTGTCTAGTTTGAGAAACAGACACCTCACAAGTCCTTAGCTGGCAGCTTCATTAAATAGTACACGCAAAACACCAGTCTCAATGTCAGCAGTGAAGAGGCGACTCCGGGATGCTGGCCTTCTAGGCCATTTTGAGCCTGTAATCGAACCCACAAATGCTGATGCTCGTGATACTCAACTAGTCTAAAGAAGGCCAGTTATATTGCTTCTTTAATCAGAACAACAGTTTTCAGCTGTGCTACAATAATTGCAAAAGGGTTTTCTAAGGATCAAATAGCCTTTTAAAATGATAAACCTGGATTAAATAACACAAAGTTGCATTGGAACACAGGAGTGATGGTTGCTGATAATGGGCCTCTGTATGCCGACAGTTGAAGTCGGAAGTTTACATACACTTAGGTTGGAGTCATTAATATTCGTTTTTCAACTCCACAAATTTCTTGTTAACAAACTATAGTTTTGTGGGTTAGGACATCTACTTTGTGCATGACACAAGTAATTTTTCCAACAATTGTTTACAGACAGATTATTTCACTTATAATTCACAATTCCAGTGGGTCAGAAGTTTACATACAGTAAGTTGACTGTGCCTTTAAACAGCTTGGAAAATTCCAGAAAGTGATGTCATGGCTTTAGAAGCTCCTGATAGGCTAATTGACATCATTTGAGTCAATTGGAGGTGTACCTGTGGATGTATTTCAAGGTCTACATTCAAGCTCAGTGCCTCTTTGCTTGATATCATGGGAAAATCAAAAGAAATCAGCCAAGATCTCAGAAATTGTAGACCTCCACAAGTCTGGTTCATCCTTGGGAACAATTTCCAAATGCCTGAAGGTACCACATTCATCTGTACAAACAATAGTACGCAAGTATAAACACCATGGGACCACGCAGCCGTCATACCGCTCAGGAAGGAGACGTGTTCTGTCTCCTAGAGATGAACGTACTTTGGCGCGAAAAGTGCATATCAATCCCAAAACAACAGCAAAGGACCTTGTGAAGATGCTGGGGGAAACAGGTACAAAAGTATCTATATCCACAGAAAAACTAGTCCTATATCGACATAAAAACTGCAAAAAAAAAGCCAGATTACGGTTTGGAACTGCACTTTGGGACAAAGATCATACTTTTTGGAGAAATGTCCTCTGGTCTGATGAAACAAAAATACAACTGTTAGGCCATAATGACCATCGTTATGTTTGGAGGAAAAAGGGGGAGGCTTGCAAGCCGAAGAACACCATCCCAACCGTGAAGCACGGGGGGTGGCAGCATCATGTTGTGTGGTGCTTTGCTGCTGGAGTGTCTGGTGCACTTCACAATATAAATGGCATCATGAGGAAGGACAATTATGTGGATATATTGAAGCAACATCTCAAGACATCAGTCAGGAAGTTAAAGCTTGGTCGAAAATGTGTCTTCCAAGTGGACAATGACCCCAAGCATACTTCCGAAGTTGTGGCAAAATGGCTTAAGGACAACAAAGTCAAGGGATTGGAGTGGCCATCACAAAGCCCTGATCTCAATCCTATGGAAACTTTGTGGGCGGTAATGAAAAAGTGTGTGCGAGCAAGGAGGCCTACAAACCTGACTCAGTTACACCAGCTCTGTCAGGAGGAATGGGCCAGAATTCACCCAGCATATTGTGGGAAGCTTGTGGATGGCTACCCGAAACGTTTGACCCAAGTTAAACAATTTAAAGGCAATGCTACCAAATACTAATTGAGTGTATGTAAACTTCTGACCCACTTGGAATGTGATGAAAGAAATAAAAGCTGAAAATCATTCTCTCTACTACTATTCTGACATTTCACATTCTTAAAATAATGTGGTGATCCTAACTGACCTAAGACAGGGAATTTTTTACTAGGATTAAATGTCAGGAATTGTGAAAAACTAAGTTTAAATGTATTTGGCTAAGGTGTATGTAAACTTCCGACTAAACACTGTTTCCCATGCTTGTACAATGAACCATAAACAATTAATGAACATGCACCTGTGGAACGGTCGTTAAGACACTAACAGCTTACAGACAGTAGGCAATTAAGGTCACAGTTATGAAAACTTAGGACACCAAAGAGGCCTTTCTACTGACTCTGAAAAACACCAAAAGAAAGATGCCCAGGGTCCCTGCTCATCTGCGTGAACGTCCCTTAGGCATGCTGCAAGGAGTCATGAGGACTGCAGATGTGGACATGGCAATAAATTGCAATGTCCGTACTGTGAGATGCCTAAGACAGCGCTACAGGCAGACAGGACGTACAGCTGATCATCCTTGCAGTGGCAGACCACGTGTAACAACACCTGCACAGGATTGGTACGTCCGAACATCACACCTGTGGGACAGGTACAGGATGGCAACAAGAACTGCCCGGGTTACACCAGGAGCGCACAATCCCTCCATCAGTGCTCAGACTGTCCGCAATAGGCTGAGAGAGGCTGGACTGAGGGCTTGTAGGCCTGTTGTAAGTAAGGTCCTCACCAGACATCACCGGCAACAACGTCGCCTATGGGCACAAACCCACCGTCGCTGGACCAGACAGGACTGGCAAAAAGTGCTCTTCACTGACGAGTCGCGGTTTTGTCTCACCAGAGGTGATGATCGGAGTCGCGTTTATCATCAAAGGAATGAGCGTTACACCGAGGCCTGTACTCTGGAACGGGATTGATTTGGAGGTGGAGGGTCCGTCATGTTCTGGGGCGGTGTGTCACAACATCATCGGACTGAGCTTGTTGTCATTGCAGGCAATCTCAACGCTGTGCGTTACAAGGTAGACATCCTCCTCCCTCATGTGGTACCCTTCCTGCAGGCTCATCCTGACATGACCCTCCAGCATAACAATGCCACCAGCCATACTGCTTGTTCTGTGTGTGATTTCCTGCAAGACAGGAATGTCAGTGTTCTGCCATGGCCAGCGAAGAGCCCGGATCTCAATTCCATTGAGCACGTCTGGGACCTGTTGGATCGGAGGGTAAGGGCTAGGGCCTTTCCCCCCAGAAATGTCCGGGAACTTGCAGGTGCCTTAGTGGAAGAGTGGGGTAACATCTCACAGCAAGAACTGGCAAATCTGGTGCAGTCCATGAGGAGGAGATGCACTGCAGTACTTAATGCAGCTGGTGGCCACACCAGATACTGACTGTTACTTTTGACCCCCCTTTGTTCAGGGACACATTATTCCATTTCTGTTAGTCACATGTCTGTGGAACTTGTTCAGTTTATGTCTCAGTTGTTGAATCTTGTTATGTTCATACAAATATTTACACTTCTTAAGTTTGCTGAAAATATACGCAGTTGACAGTGAGAGGACGTTTTTTTTTGCTGAGTTTATATACCTGTTCTGAAAGGCCCCAGAGTCTGCAACACCACTAAACAAGGGGCACCACCAGGCAAGCGGCACCATGAAGACCAAGGAGCTCTCCAAACAGGTCAGGGACAAAGTTGTGGAGAAGTACAGATCAGGGTTGGGTAAAAATAAAAATATCAGAAACTTTGAACATCCCACGGAGCACCATTAACTCCATTAATCGAAAATGGAAAGAATATGGCACCACAACAAACCTGCCAAGAGAGGGCCGCCCACCAAAACTCACGGACCAGGCAAGGAGGGCATTAATCAGAGTGGCAACAAAGAGACCAAAGATAACCCTGAAGGAGCTGCAAAGCTCCACAGCGGAGACTGGAGTATCTGTCCATAGGACCACATTAAACCGTACACTCCACAGAGCTGGTCTTTACGCAAGAGTAGGCCAGAAAAAAGCCATTGCTTAAAGAAAAAAATAAGCAAACGCGTTTGGTGTTCACCAAAAGGCATGTGGGAGACTCCCCAAACATATGGAAAAAGGTACTCTAGTCAGACGAGATTAAAATTGAGCTTTTTGGCCATCAAGGAAAACGCTATGTCTGGCGCAAACCCAACACCTTTCATCACCCCGAGAACACCATCCCCACAGTGAACCATGGTGGTGGCTGCATCATGCTGTTGGGAACTGAATGAATGATGGATTGCGCTAAATACAGGGAAATTCTTGAGGGAAACCTGTTTCAGTCTTCAAGAGATTTGAGACTGGGACAGAGGTTCACCTTCCAGCAGGACAATGACCCTAAGCATCCTGCTAAAGCAACACTCAACTGGTTTAAGGGGAAACATTTAAATATCTTGGAATGGCCTAGTCAAAGCCCAGACCTCAATCCAATTGAGAATCTGTGGTATGACTTAGATATTGCTGTACACCAGCGGAACCATCCAACTTGAAGGAGCTGGAGCAGTTTTGCCTTGAAGAATGGGCAAAAATCCCAGTGGCTAGATGTGCCAAGCTTATAGAGACATACCCCAAGAGACTTGCAGCTGTAATTTCTGCAAAAGGTGGCTGTACAAATTATTGACGGTGAATAGTTACAGTGGGGCAAAAAAGTATTTAGTCAGCCACCAATTGTTTGACCTCTGTCATTGCCAACAAAGGGTATATAACAAAGTATTGAGATAAACTTTTGTTATTGACCAAATACTTATTTTCCACCATATTTTGCAAATAAATAAATATAAAATCCTACAATGTGATTTTCTGGATTTTTTTCCCCTCATTTTGTCTGTCATAGTTGAAGTGTACCTATGATGAAAATTACAGGCCTCTCTCATCTTTTTAAGTGAGAGAACTTGCACAATTGGTGGCTGACTAAATACTTTTTTGCCCCACTGTATGCACGCTCAAGTGTTCCGTTTTTTTGTTTTATTTCTTGTTTGTTTCACAAGAAAAAATATTTTGCATCTTCAAAGTGGTAGGCATGTTGTGTAAATCAAATGATGCAAACCCCCCCAAAAATCTATTTTAATTCCAGGTTGTAAAAAAAGCCAAGGGGTGTGAATACTTTCGCAAGCCACTGTATGCCACACTTCTGCCGCATGGAGGCGACAGCGGGCCCAGACAACTCCTTCGGTGTCACAGGGGCCTCCAGGAGGTTTACTTATTTTTGTTTGACAAGTTTAACCGAAGTGGTCTCTTGGTACAACCACAGACTTGGATGGTATTACGAGAGGTGCAGAGTAGGGGTGTGAATGTTTAAACACTTAAACTTTTCAACACAATTTGGATCCTTAACGTTTTTTTTATTGCAGTGCAGTTATCACAAAACATTATTTTTCATGTTATAGCCTAACTAGATGATAGGCTATAAATGCCCAGGGAAAGTTGTGCTATTCATTGTTGGTAAGCCACGGCTCGCTTGCAAACATTGAAGAGCCCAAACTCCAAGCGGGGGCAAGCAGCTAACTTGCGTGGCTAAGGCGCGCTGTAGCTAGCAGAGTGCTAGCCGAAGGAACCGCATGAGAATGGTGTTCGACTTTGGGTTGATAATCTCCCATGACCGTATAGCCACGAGGCTTAAACAGTCATTCAAGTTAATACAAATGAGTGAACGTACAGTGCATTCGGAAAGTATTCAGACTCCTTGACTTTTTCCACATTTTGTTACGTTACAGCCTTATTCTAAAATGTATGAAATCTTTTCTCATCAATCTACACACAATACCCCATAATTATGAAGCGAAAACAGGTCTTTAGAAATGTTTGCACATTTATTAAAAATAAAAACAGAAATACCCTATTTACATAAGTATTTTGCAACGAGACTCGAAATTGAGCTCAGGTACATCCTGTTTCCAATGATCATCCTTGTGATGTTTCTACAACTTGATTGGAGTCCACCTACTGTTAAATTCAATTGATTGGACATGATTTGGAAAGGCACACACCTGTCTATATAAGGTCCCACAGGTGACAGTGTATGTCAGAGCAAAAACCAAGCCATGAGGGCGAAGGAATTGTCCGTAGAGCTCTGAGACAAGTTTGTCTCAAGGGACAGATCTGGGGAAGGGTACCAAAACATTTCTGCAGCATTGAAGGTCCCCAAGAACCCAGTGGCCTCAATCATTCTTAAATGGAAGAAGTTTGGAACCACCAAGATTATTCCTAGAGCTGGCCACCCGGCCAAACTGAGCAATCAGGGGAGAAGGGCCTTGGTCCAGGAGGTGACCAATAACACGATGGTCACTCTGACAGAGCTCCTTAGTTCCTCTGTGGAGATGGGGAAACCTTCCAGAAGGACAACGATCTCTGCAGCACTCCACCAATCAGGCCTTTATGGTAGAGTGGCCAGACAGAAGCCACTCCTCAGTAAAAGGCACATGACAGCCCACTTGGAATTTGCCAAAAGGCACCTAAAGGACTCAGACCATGAGAAACAAGATTCTCTGGTCTGATGAAACAAAGACTGAACTCTTTGGCCTGAATGCCAAGCGTCACGTCTTGAGGAAACATGGCACCATTCCTACGGTGAAGCATGGTGGTGGCAGCATCATGCTATGGGGATGTTTTTCAGGGACTGGGAGACTAGTCAGGATTGAGGGAAAGTTGAATGGAGAAAAGTACAGAGAGATCCTAGATGAAAACCTGCTCCAGAGCTCTCAGGATCTCAGACTGGGGTGAAGGTTCACCTTCCAACAGGACAACGACTTTAAGCACACAGCCAAGACAACACAGAAGTGGCTTTGGGACAAGTCTCTGAATGTCCTTGAGTAGTCCAGCCAGAGCCCGGACTTGAACCCGAACGAACATCTCTGGAGAGGTCTGAATATAGCTGTGCACTGACGCTCCCCATCCAACCTGACAGAGGTTGAGAGGATCTGCAGAGAAGAATGGAAGAAACTCCGCAAATACAGGTGTGCCAAGCTTGTAGCGTCATACCCAATCGCTGCCGAAGGTGCTTCAACAAAGTACAGAGTAAAGGGTCTAAAACTTATTTAAATGTCATATTTCAATTTGTTTTAAACATTAACATAGTTTTAATGATTATGCTGAAATTAGATTGACTTAACCCAACTTACAGTTTGTTAAATCAATGTAGTGTGGCGGAATAATCAGAATTAGTTGAGTAACATAGATAATTAAGATGTCTTATCTGCATAATATGCTTATGTGATATACTTGTTATTAGAATGTATCCCTTCGGACTCTGGTGTTGGCAGTTTCACTTCTTTCTTCAGCTGGGGCTCAGTTCCTTGGGGCCCAGAGAGGGGGAGAGGTCAGGCTTGTCTTTCATATGTCCCTGTTGCTATGCAGAATATCAGAAAGGGAAGAGGTCAGGAGGGGATGTTGTTTTCATATGTGAATGTATTTTTACCTACTCTTAAACCCCATCAACCACCAGGCGTGGTTGATGGGGAACCAGTTACTTGTCTCCACAACGTCTGTGCGCTAGTCACTCCCTCCTTTGACTTTAGGGGATGTGTGTGTTAGTGTCTGGAACCATTGTATGTCATCTTTGAACATCTTTCAACTTATCGTGGGATAGTGTATGACCTAGAGGCTCACTCCCCCTCAGTGTTCTTGTCCAGGAGTAGGGTCAAGAAGGGGTTTACTTGAGATGGGAGTATCTGGAGTTGACAATTGATTTAAGCCATTGGATGAGTTGGTGTTTCTGTGCTATGAAGTACCAGGAACGAGATCTGAACCTCGTCTTAAAGGCCAAAATAATTATATCTGGCTGGGGGATACTTCTTTCTCATTTAACACCTCTCACCTTGTGACCTGTTCCAAACATCTGTGGTTGGTTAGGTAGACTAGGGGGTGGATCTTGGCTATAAAAGACCTTGGTACTTTTATGTTGGTTCTCTCAACGGACCATTAGAGAAAGTGGTGAATTCGTTGAGAAGCCGATGCTATTGCAAAGCTCTTACTATTAAATATGTGTTTTAAGTATAACTCTGACTTGTGTGATACGTTTGTCTCTCCTCATTTGATAGTAAAGAAATTAACCACCACAGTAGTTATGGTGGAGGTTGGACACAGGGTTGATGGAGGGACATGTCAAAATGATGAATTTTTGCACTTGAGGAGGTCTTTATTCCGGGGGCGCAACATTCACTGGGGATATGGGGATATGCAAAAAGAGCTCTACAGTCATGGCAAAAAGTTTTGAGAATGACACAAATATAAATTTTCACAAAGTATGCTGCCTCAGTTTGGATGATGGCAATTTGCATATACTCCAGATTGTCATGAAGAATGAACAGATGAATTGCAATTAATTGCAAAGTCCCTCTTTGCCATGCAAATGAACTGAATCCCCAAAAAACATTTACACTGCATTTCAGCCCTGCCACAAAAGGACATCATGTCAGTGATTCTCTCGTTAACACAGGTGTGAGTGTTGACGAGGACAAGGCTGGAGATCACTGTCATGCTGATTGAGTTCGAATAACAGACTGGAAGCTTCAAAAGGAGGGTGGTGCTTGGAATCATTGTTCTTCCTCTGCCAAACATGGTTGCCTGCAAGGAAACACGTGCCGTCATCATTGCTTTGCACAAAAGGGCTTCACAGGCAAGGATATTGCTGCCAGTAAGATTGCACCTAAATCAACCATTTATCGGATCATCAAGAACTTCAAGGAGAGCGGTTCAATTGTTGTGAAGAAGGCTTCAGGGCGCCCAAGAAAGTCCAGCAAGCGCCAGGACTGTCTCCTAAAGTTGATTCAGCTGCAGGATCGGGGCACCACCAGTACAGAGCTTGCTCAGGAATAGCAGCAGGCAGGTGTGAGTGCATCTGCATGCACAGTGAGGCAAAGACTTTTGGAGAATGGCCTGGTGTCAAGAAGGGCAGCAAAGAAGCCACTTCTCTCCAGGGAAAACATCAGGGACAGACTGATATTCTGCAAAAGGTACAGGGATTGGACTGCTGAGGACTGGGGTAAAGTCATTTTCTCTGATGAATCCCCTTTCCGATTGTTTGGGGCATCCGGAAAAAAGCTTGTCCGGAGAAAACAAGGTGAGCGCTACCATCAGTCATGTGTCGTGCCAAGAGTAAAGCATCCTGAGACCATTCATGTTTGGGGTTGCTTCTCAGCCAAGGGAGTGGGCTCACTCACAATTCTGCCTAAGAACACAGCCATGAATGCATGATGGAGCACCTTGCCATAAGGCAAAAGTGATAACTAAGTGGCTCGGGGAACAAAACATTGATATTTTGGGTCCATGGCCAGGAAACTCCCCAGACCTTAATCCCATTGAGAAGTTGTGTTCAATCCTCAAGAGGCGGGTGGAAAAACAAAAACCCACAAATTCTGACAAACTCCAAGCATTGATTATGCAAGAATGGGCTGCCATCAGTCAGGATGTGGCCCAGAAATTAATTGACAGCATGCCAGGGTGGATTGCAGAGGTCTTGAAAAAGAAGGGTCAACACTGAAAATATTGACTCTTTGCATCAACTTCATGTAATTGTCAATAAAATCATTTGACACTTATGAAATGCTTGTAATTATACTTCAGTATTCCATAGTAACATCTGACAAAACCATCTAAAGACTCTGAAGCAGCAAACTTTGTGGAAATTAATATTTGTGTCAAACTTTTGGCCACGACTATACAGTACTATGAGGCCTATGATATGAATTATATGGAGGATGTACTGTTTCTGTGTGTTAATTTCTAGGTGAATGTGTGTTTTTATGAAACGTTCCCTTGAAACATTAAAAAAAAAAGTTGGAAAGGAAGTTTTTGGGGAGAGAGTCAAGTAAAAAAAAAGAATCACCCATCCAAAAAAAACATATCTCTTGCTTAAAGTGACGGATTGTGACTGAGATTTTTTTATTATGTTTTATTACTTAGACTGACACACAGGTGATTCTTAAGATTTTAAATATCTAAGGGACGCAAAAGGCATGGAACGACCCTTTAATCCACTGTCAAGTCTTTTCATATAAGTATGAGCCCAAACATGTACATTACATTATTGTCAGGCTCATAAGCCTCAACGCTGATAATTTGCCTGCCTGACTGCATGCACGTGCACACACAGCATATGTGTTACTATCATTGTGGGCACCTAAAATGGATTTTCCAAACCCCTAACCCCAAACCTAACCCTAAATCTAACCCTAATTGTAACCCTAACCCCTTATGCCTAAATAGCCTTTGTCTTCGTGGGGATCTGTGAAATGTCCCGACAAGGGACAATTTTCCTTGTTTTACTATCCTCATGGGGACTTTGGGGGATTTCTGGTGTTCACAGGGATTGTAATACAAGCCCACACACACAGTGTGTGAACGTGGATGTTATCAAGTACACAGACAAAGTTTGCCTTGAACATTATTGCCTGAGTGAAAATAACTTATGGTCGGAAATGAACAAGGCAGGTTCTCAGACCTTGAGTAAATCTTTGGCTTTGATAAACACAAGAGGAAATGCTGTACCTTCACTGTAAATCACACACTCCATATCCCCCCGTTTGTTATCCTTATCAGTCTTACCCTATTTCTCTCACATTCCTCTCTCACTCTCTCCCTACCACCTCACTCAATTCATTCTCTATCTTTATGGGAACTGCTTCTCCATCCCAATCATCTGTAATCTAAATTCCGTTAGTGGTGAGGCGGGGGAAATCAGTGGTACTCGACTGGACTGGACACACATGCATATAGAAGCATGCGCTCACATGCACTTACTCACACACACTTACAGTACACACAAAGCAGAGATGAAATCAGGCAGTAGGTCCTTTAGATGTGATCACTGTGGACCTTATTATCTGCATGATATGAATTGTAATTACTGTTCATGAAACTCCTAAAGCTTTCCGGATACATCGTGTGTGTTCTGTTTGTTTATTCAGCCACTTATTTTACAGTATGTAGGTGTGTCATAGGGGGTATTTTCCTTGGCTATGCTTCCTTTAAGAATTTGTTGTATAAGTTAAAGTAACTTTCAGCAAAACTTTTTATTTTCTCCTTACTCTGAAGACTGATTATTATTCATTGAGAGAAATTATAGACAGCATTGTTCCCCCTTTATTTGGCTTACACCCTGGCTACCCAATCCACATCGCTCTGTCCAACTGACATTTCTTCTCCATGATGAGTCTGGATTTGTCTCCGTCTCGAGGATCTTTATAATGCGAACACATTCTGACCTGTCTGATTGGTCCCAAAAACGGATTGATGGGTTACATTTTACTCGTATCCCCATTAGCTTTTTCCCGAAACAGTAGCTATTCTTCCTGGGGTCCACACAAAAACAAAACACTGATACACAAGAACAGTCACACAAATAAAAAATATAACAATATACAAACAATACAACTAAATAATAATGTGTGTAGATTATTATTTTTTATTATTGTGTGATAGTGTGTTTGTGTGTTTGTCATTTCACAGTCCCTATTGTGGCATGTTGTTTTAAAAAACATTTAAGGTCATTTTGCTGTTTGCGTGAGTAATTGCAGATGGGATTTCCATGCGATCATGGCTCTGTATAATACTGTGCGTTGCCGTGAATTAGTTTGAGACTGGGGACTGTAAAGAGACCTGTGGTGGCATGTCTTGTAGGGTATGTATGGGTGTCTGAGCTGTATGTTATTTGATTATGCAGGCAATCTAGAATTGTCATCACAGTATAATTTCTCATAAAAACTAGAAGTGAACACGTTATTGTCAATCCTCAACAGAAAAGACTGGCAATTTGCTCCAATGGTCACACCCTTTATGCACAACTCCAGTTGAGGTTTAGGTCTTAGAGAATATGTTGAACCAAATACAATTTAGTTTTAGATGTATTTAAGACCAGTTTATTATGAATCACCCATTCTGATACTCACTGTAACTCCTTATTTAGAAGTTCAGTGAGCTCACTGGCTTTGGGTGCTGCATGTAGAGTGTGGAATCATCCACATACAGTCATTCTATCTTTGTGTAAGACCAGTGGCAAATCATTTGTAAAAATAGAAAAGAGTAAAGGCCCAAGGCAACTGCCCTGAGGGACACCTCACTGTACATATCTGATGTAAGAGAAGTTTCCAATGAAGAACACTCTCTGGGTTCAAATGGGATAAATAACTCTCTTGGACAAATAACTCTCCAGCCATGTGATGACAGGTGATGTAAAGCCATAGCAAGTGAGTTGTTTTAATACCATTTAATAACATGCAGCGCATCTCAGTGCAAGAGGCGTCAAATCCAGGCTCTATCACATCCGTCCCATAAGGCGGCCCACAATTGGCCCAGCTTCGTCCTGGTTTGGCCGGGGTAGGCCTTCATTATAAATAGGAATTTGTTCTTAACTTACTTGCCTAGTTAAATAAATGATAAATAACATAAAAGTCTGCACTGAAATCTAAAAATACAGCTCCAACTATCATCTTATTATGCATTTATTTTAATCAATAATCAGTCATGTTTGAGTCAGTGCAGTACATGTTGAGTGGCCTTCTCTATATGCATGCTGAAAGTCAGTAGTTAACTTGTTCTCTGAAAAATAGTATTGTATTTGGTCAAACACAATTCTCTCCATAAGAACAGGGTGCAAACGTATTGGGTGGCTGTTAAAGCCAGCAAAGGGTACTTTACTATTTTTAGGCAGTGGAATTACTTTAGCTTCCTTCCATGCCTGTAGACACACATACTCCTTTAGGCTTTGGTTAAAGATATTGCAAATAGGGGTGGCAATACAGTCAAATCAAATCAAATGTATTTTGTCACATGCTTCATAACCAACATGAGTAGACTAACTAAAAATGATAACACTAGGAATAAATACCTAATGAGTAATGATCACTTGGCTATATACACGGGGTACCAGTACCGAGTCGATGTGCAGGGGTACGAGGTAATTTAGGTAAATATGTACATATATAACGCCCTCAATTATTATTGTTATATCAACATTGTTGCATATGCTGCATTGACCATGTAGACTGAACACAAAAATGTCTGGTGGTCGAGGAACAACAAATCCGCTCCTTGAGTGACAGGAGCTGGGGCTAGGTTTGTGTGGAAAGTGGCATGTAGAGAGAGAGTGGAGAGAGATGACTCAAGTAGCGAAGTAAACTATAAAAATGGACGTTACACACTGCATATCACATTTAACAAACCAAACATTCAAATACCGTTATAAAAGGGTAAGTAAAAACCCAAACCGGTCCATACCGTCCAGCCCTACATTGAAGCATTTTTTATTATTTTTTCTCTATACATCAAAAGTTTGGATTTTAAATCAAACAATGATCATGAGGTTAAAGTGCAGATGGCCAGCTTTAATTTGAGGGTATTTTCGTCCATATTGGGTGAACCGTTTAGAAATTACAGCACTTTTTGTACATAGTCCCCCCATTTTAGGGGATCATAAGTATTGGGACAAATTCCCTTATATGTTTATTAAAGAAGTAAAATATATTTAAATGGTATATAATGTGTCTGTGTACATTTTGGAGTCACTTTTATTGTAAATAAGAATAGAATATGTTTCTAAACACTTCTACGTGAATATGGATGCTATCATGATCACAGATAATCCTGAATGAATCATGAATAATGACAAGTGACAAAGTTACAGAAGCACAAAATGACCCCCTCCTAAAAATGCTAAACTCCCCCTGTTAGTGGTGAGAAGTTAGCATGTCTTGGAGGTATGATATTTGTGCGTAATTCCTTCCCACATCTACGCGCTCTCCTCCTCTCTCACTTTTTCCCTCCGCTTGTGGACTTCAGTGCACAACAGACCAGCTGTCTGTGACCAGGCGAAAAAACCTTTACAAGCCAAACTTTCAAACCATAACTGATAACCACTACACACAGCCTACATCGTTGTCACCATATTATGTAACGTCATAGTCAACATACTGAAGCAATTAGAACTAACACATTAGCAAACTCGCAACAATCATGCAGTACAGTGTACAGTCAGCAAGCACTTTATCAGTTACACCGGCTTCCAGTGTTGGCTAGTCATAGCCCGCTAGCTAAAATAGCATCACTCTCTGTTTGACCCGGGTGTTTGAGTAGGCTACACAAGCTAGCTAGCTAGCGAAGTAAGTGAAAGTGAAAAAAATAATACTAAATATAGCTAGCTCTCTCTCTCCCTCCTCTCTCTTGCTTCTCCTTCATTTTTGAAGAAATGTATTTGTTCAAAACTGTTCAACTATTATATTTCTCTCTCTGAGTCAACTACTCACCACATGTTATGCACTGCAGTGCTAGATAGTTGTAGCTTATGCTTTCAGTACTAGATTCATTCTCTGATCCTATGATTGGGAGTACAAAATGTCAACTCATGCTGCAAGAGCTCTGATAGGTTGGAGGACATTCTCAGAAAGTTGTCATAATTAATGTGTAAGTCTATGGAAGGGGGTGAGAACCATGACCCTACTAGGTTTTGTATTGAAGTCAATGTGCAAAGAGGAGGACGGAAACTAGCTGTCCCCCGGCTACACCATGACACTACCCTACTGAGTGCTGTTGAGGCTACTGTTTATTTAGTGCCTTATTTGGGTAGCCGGAGAGTAGAGCATTGCAGTAGTCAGTAGTGACAAAAGCATGGATTAGCATTTCTGGCAATTTTGAAACAAAAAGTTTCAGATTTTTGCAATGTTACAAAGATGGAAGAAGGCTGCTCTTGAAATATTTTTTTATATGTTAGTTAAAAGAGAGATCAGGGTCCAGAGTAATGCTGGTTTTATTTAAGACGACTGTACAACCATCGAGATTTATTGTCAGATCCGACAGCAGAAGTCTTTGTTTCTTGGGACTTAGCTCTGTTGCCATCATCCACTTCCTTATGTATGAAACACAGGCTTCCAGGGTAAGCAATTTTGGGGCTTCACCATGTTTTATCAAAATGTAAAGCTGTGTGTTGTCTGCATAGCAGTGAAAGTTTATATTGTGTTTCCAAGTGACATCACCAAGAGGTAGCATATAGTGAAAATAATAGTGGTCGTAGAATGGAACCTTGAGGAACACCAAAACTTACCATTGATTTGTCAGAGGACAAAACATCCACAAAGACAAAATTATATATTTTCAACAAATAAGTTCTAAACCAGGGAATAACTTATCCGCATAGACCAATTACAGTTTAAAATATCTCCGAAAGAATGTGGTGATCAATGGTGTTGAAAGCTACACTAAGGTCTAGGAGCACGAGGATCGACGCAGAGCCTTGGTCTGACGCCATTATAAGGTCATTTATCACCTTCACAAATGTGATCTCAGTACTTTGATGGGGTATAAAACACAGAATGGAACATTTCGTATACATTATTTGTCTTCAAGAAGGCAGTGAGTTGCTGAGCAACAGCATTTTCAAAAACATTTGAGTGGAATGGGAGATTCTATATACAGTACCAGGCAAAAGTTTGGACACACCTACTCATTCAAGGGTTTTTCTTTATTTTTACTATTTTCTACATTGTATAA
Organism: Brachymystax lenok tsinlingensis; assembly: GCA_030435695.1. Classification (NCBI taxonomy): domain Eukaryota; kingdom Metazoa; phylum Chordata; class Actinopteri; order Salmoniformes; family Salmonidae; genus Brachymystax; species Brachymystax lenok. The sequence goes on along the minus strand of CM059819.1, from coordinate 51,091,424 downwards.
TAATAGTGATGACATCACAACTATAAAATAACACTTATGGAATCATGTAGTAAACAAAAAGTGTTAAACAAATCAAAATATATTTTATATTTGAGATTCTTCAAAGTAGCCACCCTTTGCCTTGATTCCAGCTTTTCACACTCAGATACAGATTGTCTCTGGGCATTTGAGTACTTTTGTGAACCAGTTCCTTATATTTGTATTATTTCATTAATTGTCCTTTCTTCTAATACTGCCTTTTATCTATTTATAAATACTTTGAATAGAAAGTCGAAAACAAATTAGGATGGCAGTTTCAGACTGAATGTATGTAGAGATCGATAGAGCAAAGGAATTAAATTCATGGTGAGTCGTCAGGCGATGCTTTAATCCATTCTTTCATTTATTCCATGAGCCCGCATATCTTTTTCTGCCTGTCTCTTGGGTAATCTTGATTTACTTTCATATCTGCAATGTTCTTGACTTTAATCTCATCTAAAATAGCTTTTTCTCCTTGCATAAAGAGTGTGAGGAGAGGAGATGTAAACAGGGCAATGCTGAGAGAACCTCACCCCAGACAGACTGAGATGTGTAAAGTTGTATCCTTTATGAGTCCTTTTATTTAGGTCAAACAACCTACCAATTTTAACATTGGAACAGGGATCTGTGGATCTGTTTGACATTTTGAGAGTATCTCAAACTCGGCTCAAGAAGAAAATCAAGGAAAATCTCAGTCCCAATTATTGGAGTGGGTTGGTTCAGTTGTTCAACACTCAGAACAGAACATTTGCTATGCTTGGCAGTAGCTTTTTCTCTGGCTCTTCAATCTCTTTAAAGACTCTGATGTTCACCCACTACCCCCCCCCAGCCCAAACGCCTACTCCGACAAAGTGATTTACAGGCTGGATTGGCATAGTCTGATTTCCAGGTTGGCTCACAGGCCCATCTCCAATTATCCTGCTTATAAAACCTTGTCAAGATCAGAAGGAAAGAGATGAGGTGTGCCTGTGTGTGCGTGTGCGTGTGCGTGCAAGCGTGCGTGCGTACGATGAGAGAGATGGAAAACTGTTAAGTGTCATTTATACAGCAAATTGGGTCGTGGGCTTGATGTGAATTTGATGGAGAGGACTCCTCCTCTGCTCTAAAAATGTCAATCTCTCCATTACTTTTGATGATACTAGTTAAAACTATTTAAATGACAACATCAACTTGAAGCCATCCAGGATTTTATCAAGGTCCTAAATGTGGCACATACATTTTGTAATCCAAGGCCTTTTTCCCATTCACGTTTGTGCTGTATAATGTCTTTGTTTGACTTTCACATTTGTATTCAAATAGTTCCATGAAATAAGTGGTGCTAGTGTCTACTCAGCAGGACAGCTCGTTTCTCATTAGTCTTCAAAAGGAGAACGTTAGGACTTGTCTATCTGTGTGTATGTGTGTCTTACCTACAGCGGTCTCACACACCACTCTCTGTTTCCTTCCTCCGCACTAACCCTCAGTGTGCTTTATTTCTATGAATATATTGGGCTACAAGGCCCAATATACACTCAGATGAATTAGTTTATCCCTGAAATCCAATTAATCATATTTGTTATTATTCGCAGAGAATATTATTCAGAATGGTAAAGCAATTTCCAATGTATTATCTGTGTGTGTGTGTGTGTGTGTGTGTGTGTATGTGTTTTGGGTACCTGTTTGATTGTTTGTGGTTGTCTGTGTTTGTTTGTGGTTGCTTTGAGTTGTTTTGGGTACTATGGGGTTGTTTTGGGTGCCTGTTCGTTGATGTTTGGGGTTGTTTTGGGTACTTTTGGGTTGTTTTGTACCTGTTTGTGGTTGTTTTGTACTCATTTGTGTTTGTTTGGTTCTGTTTGTGGTTGTTTTGGGTGGTTTGGGGTATTTATTGGCTGTTTTGAGTTGTTTTGCGTTGTTTTGGAAACCTGTTTGGGGTTGTTTTGGGTAGCCGTTTGGGGTTGTTTTCGGTTGTTTTGAGTACCTGTTTGTGTTTCTTTTGGGGTACTTTTTGTTACCTGTTTGGGGTTATTTGTGGTTCTTTTGGGTTGTTTTGAGTACCTGTTTGGGGATGTTTGTGGTTGTTTGAGGTTGTTTTAGGTACCTGTTTGGAGTTGTTTGTGCTTTTTTGTAGTTGTTTTGGGGTACTTTTGGGTTGTTTTGGGCTGTTTGTGGTTGTTTGTGGTTGTTTTGGGTACCTGTTTGGCGTTTGTGCTTTTTTTGTGTTTTTTTTGGGGTGCCTGTTTGCGGTTGTTTGGGGTTGTTGTCGGTTCTTAGTTTTTTTCCGGTTGTTTTGGGTACCTGTTTGGGGTTGTTTGTGGTAGTTTTGGATTGCTTGGGTTAATTAGTAGGACCCGCAGCTAAAGTCTTATTGATTAACTAAGCAGGCATGGTCGTTAAGGAATCCACAAGAAAAAAGTTCCTTCAGATTCCGCCCCTAGTTAAAAGCACAAACTCTAGTGTGAAAACTTTTTAGCTGCTAACTGCAGAGGCTACATTCACTATCACATTGTTACAATTAAAATGTTAAAATGTTGCACTCCCAAGAGTTGTAACAATCTCTCCTGCTTTTGAGGGATTTTACAATGTGCCCTTTACGTGATCTAGTATCTTAACTGAAAGACAAAGTTCATGACTTAGCTAGTCACACGTCAGGATTCCACACGTTACATTACAGTCGATACCTGTAGCTAGGAAGCTGCTGAGTCTACTGTTTTGTAATAGCCACTTTCATCTCCTTCCTACAGACACCTGACCTGACTAAATGGAACAGGACACTCTTAAGTCATAGCCCCACCACTCACAATTAATTGAACATTACAGGCTCTTAAAATCTACAGATTGCACTCCTTGGCCGTTATGATCTGCAATCATTCACCTTTATGACAGCTAACAAAAAACAATCCCTTAGGGGACAATTATAACACACTGCGCATGTACTGCAAGTTAGGTTTATGCCTTAGTTGGGGAAATACAGATACAGAGTCGCTACACTGCAATCTAAATATATGCATATTCGTCTGTTTCAGCGCCAATTGGTAGATTTGAAAAAAACTCAGATTTTGTAGATGATTTAGGTTTAGGAGAGTATTTCTTAATCATAAAAAAAACAGGTTTAGAGAGCCTTTACACAAGAAAGAAAGAAAATTGCCACATTGTTCTTTAACCTATGGTAATGTTGGAAAATTAGTGTACATAGAATTATAATAGGAAGAATAGTGTAAAATAGTAGGCTATACCCTCGTCTATTGCCTGCGCTAACCATGGAACTGTGTGATGACATGGCAAAGTATTGCGCTATCAAACTGTTAGGGCTTGATCTGCACTCCATAACGATTTAATTAGCTTATATGTATTTTTTCTAAATAAACAAAATATAAATAATATAATAACACAAATATAGTTTGTAATATAATATTTAAAAAATCATATTAAAATAGGTGTTTTATTTATATAAAATATTTATTTATATATATATATATATATATATATATATATATATATATATATGGTGTCTATGCTGTGACGTGTTGTGAGGGTTCTGGCACAAAATGGTAGCTGTATTCAACCCATGACACATGGATATCAATCAATACTAGTAATGACAATGGATTCATATTTAATGGGTTGCGGAAATATTTACGCATTCAATATGAATCCATTGTCATTATTAGTATGGATTGTATGAACTATAGCCTGTGAAAATCTCAGAATAAGATATTGCAAGGACACACTCCCCTGTCAAACCCCTGCAATTCATAACATTAAATATTGAAAGCTGTTCCAGTTCAGTTTAATTTTGGGAGGTGATTACCTCTGCAATGATAACTCAGAAATAACTAATTACTTTTTACTACTCTGTCCTGGCAGGTTCAGAATATTCTGAGTGTCATTTGCTGCGTTAACAGGGGAAAGGAAATGGAATAGTGTGTGTTTTTGTTTGTCGAAAATGCCAAGCTCTTGTCCCTCGGTGCAGAGGGATCAATCAGCGGTGCATTGGTAGAATAGGTTGTGGGGAACTATGTGTGTGTGTGCGTGTGTGGGGGGGTGGACAGAGACAATTAAGGCTGGAGGGAACAGTATGAGTTGTGGCAGACATTTTGTTCAGCCAGATGGTCAATCAAGTGTAATTTGCCTAGAGATGTACAGCGGCCTTATAAAACATCTGATTGATTAGCTGACCTGTCAGGGGACTAATACATAATCTTAATCATTTTGAACAACACTCTGTAAGTGTCCAGGCCTTAAATCTGTGACTGAGAGGACGGAGCACATGCCCTAACCTTGAGTTAAAAGTGCTGATTCATGGTGCTTTCGGGCTGGCCAGCCCACAGAGTACATTAGGCATGACTTTGATGTTAATCATCAAACATATGTGCGTGAAATTGAGGCTCAAATTAGGTTTTAATGTCTTGGCTGGCCGACAAACTAGCAGCAGTTGCAGTCTGTTTCCCTCTCTTTTGATGAACGGATGAACAGATTGAAAGAGTTGCAGATTTCCTATTTTAAGAAAATATGTATTTACACATATATGAATATATAAATATCTGTCTATAGGCGATAGGTCGTCTATTACACCACAGTGGTAGACAACGCTCTGATATGGAAGAAGCTCCTGTCTAAGATTGTAAAAGCAAACTTAGAAGATTAAATCATTACAGGGGATATAAAACATTAAAATCCACATCAAAGATCCACAGTAGTCAGAACAGTATATTTATACCCTTGCAGCGTCTTTACAGTTGTGTTACTTTCAAATGTGTTACTTTTAGCCATTCTGATGTAGACTCGCTTGTGTGTTTTGGATCATTGTCTTGCTGCATGCCCCAGCTGCGTTTCAGCTCATGGATGGATGGCCTGACATTCTCCTTTAGAATTCTCTGATACAGAGAAGAATTCATGGTTCCTTCAATGATGGCAAACCCGATTGAGATGTCGTGGCAGGACCAGAAATGAACAATTCAGGCCAAAATTAATCCACAGGGATGTGAGAGCCTGATTAACAACTACAGAAAAAGTGTGGTTGCAGTTATTGCAGCTAAAGGTATCACAACCAGTTATTGAGTGTAAAAGCCAATTTATGCTTGAAGTCTGAATACAGAGGCCGCATCTCAGTAAATGCTGTACGGCCACTGCAGATGACAGATGGACCATGCAGAGCCTTTAAGGGGGCAATAACTTTTTCACACAGGGGTGTTGCATAACTTAAATAAATGAAATAAATATTTTTTTTTTGTTATTTGTTCACTCAGGTTCCCTTTATCAAGTATTAGGTTTTGAAGATCTGATAACATTCAGTGTCAGAAATATGCAAAAATAGAGAAAATCAGAAAGGGGGCAAATATTTTTTCACAGCACTGTAATGATAATTTTGGTCATAAAATTGTATGTTACGGAATGAAGGGTACCGTAACAATTATCCTTGGGGTCGGTTTATTTCAGTCCTACCCACAGCTGGCAGCACCCAAGTAATCATCAATTTGGAGTGCAGCTGCATGCGACCTGACATTAATGCCCATGGTCATTTTGGTTTGACATTCGATATCCCTATGGGGCTAGATAGGGACCATCAGTAAATTAAACAATGTACATGGGACAACATTATAAAAGGTCAATAACTCCAAATTTCAATGACAAACTCAAACCAACTATAACTTGTAGAAATTCATATATGGGGCTTCCCGAGTGGCGCAGTGGTCTAAGGCACTGCATCGCAGCGCTAGCTGTGCCACTAGAGATTCTGGGTTAGAGTCCAGGCTCTGTCACAGCCGGCCGCGACCGGGAGACCCATGGGGCGGCGCACAATTGGCCCAGCATCGCCCGGGTTAGGGGAGGGTTTGGCTGGCAAGGATGTCCTTGTCCCATCGCGCACTAGCGACTCCTGTGGCCAGGCGCAGTGCACTCTGACACGAACGCCAGGTGTACGGTGTTTGCTCCGACACATTGGTGTGGCTGGCTTCCGGGTTAAGTGGGTTTTTTGTCAAGAAGCAGTGTGGCTTGGTTGGGTTGTGTTTCGGAGGACACACGGCTCTCGACCTTTGCCTCTCCCGAGTCCGTACGGGAGTTGCAGCGATGAGACAAGACTGTAACTACCAATTGGATACCACGAAATTGGGGAGAAAAAGGGGTAATAAATTATAATAAAAATTATATAACAAAAAATAACAACAACAAAAAATGAAAATATTCTCCCATTTACATTGTGTAATTTATTGAAGGTCACTAACTAGCCCCGGAGATAGGCTTTTCAATGTGAAACCCACTTTGCCACGGTCGCACACCAGCCGGCTGAAGCTAATTGGTGAAAGAACCCCCGTGACGGGTTCTTATTTCTCAATAAATAGAGAAACAGTCGCATGCTATGAGCAGCGTAAAATTATTCCGGGATGATTATAAGTGTGAAATAATTAAATGGTATGCGTGTAGCACTTAGATCGCTATACCTACTAAGCTAACATATGGAATTGTTTTAAGATGGTCATAAAATGGATCCTTTAACCATTTTATTTAGAATTTTAGGACCACTAAGGTATAAAAAAAATATATATATATATATATATTTGATGAAACATCATATTTGGCCTTTACTGCTATATCCCATAGAAACGCATTGAATAACACATTTGTACATGGCAAAACAGAGTAAAAACAAATTCATAGGGAATACGTTTTGAAATGTCTGTCCTCTAAAAGAGAAGAATTTTGGTCACTTTGTTTGTGGTACTTTTTACTCCCTATGCATGTTGTGCCATTTTTACAGCCCAGTTCTATGTTACCTTCAGACCACTCTCCTGAGGTTTGTGTGTGTCGTAGAGCAAAACAACCGACACCTTCGTGTTCGTGAGGCTAGTCAAATTTCGATAGCTGAAGTCTACTCCCCTTAGTCGGTGATTGGTCAACAGTAGGGATTCTACAATTATGTGTTTGTTGTTATTGAACGACAGACGACTAGTTTTCATGCAATTTTTTTCACTTGAGTAATACTGTACCAAACATCTTAGTTAGACGTAAAATTATGCGACTAAGACCTCTGCAAAAAAATGTTAGTTACAGATTTCTGGAGTTATTTGAGATAAATTCTGAACATTTTGAGTGTACTGGCTATGTTGTTGATACAGCATCTCAAGATGGACAAACAGTAATATTCCCTGATTTTTTCTTGTTTTTCAAGCAAAGATATTTTAAGGGAGTATACTAGCAGCCGAGTTCTGCTAGGAGCAAACCGAACCTATGTATTCGGACACCTTTATTAGTTTGTAGCTCAAACAGTTCAGGTTTTCCAGATGATTTCGTGACGAATTTCTTGTCCGGATCCTTTCATGTGTAGAAAACGAGCAAGCTTTATATCGGCAGAAAGAGGGGACATACTGTAGCTAGAGTCACTGCAAAAAAACGGTAAGACTTTAACACGCAGGGATATATTCAATATTCAATCTATTCCATTTTTTAGAACCTGATTGACAACACTGTTTGTGATAGCTTCAGTTGTTTCTAATCTTAATTTGTATCTGTAACTTGTGACACTGTCTTTTGTGTGTATTTAGTATTTTTCTGTAATATTTGACATACACGCTGCTATTTCCCTGTTTTGTCTTCTGCCAGGTCACACTCGCAAAATAAGTTTAACCTCAATGGTTCTTACCTGGTTAAATAAAGTATAATTTTGAAAAATTTTGAAATGTTATTTATGTCACTGATTCAGGAGTAACCTTTCAGCTAGCACATAATGTTCTGAGAACCATATGTTTCTTAAAGCTTGGTGAGAGTGTGTTTGTCCTATGGTTATTTTGCATACAACCTTCCCACAACTTTATGGGAATGGTGCAGGATAGTTCCTTGGTTTTGGAACATTCTCAGCACATTTAGGGTATTTCATTACTTTAACAGAACATTTCCTAAAAGTTCAAACGTAGTTACATTTCATTAAAATTTTGATAATGTTCTAGGAACGTTCTCCAACTGGTTTGACATTGAGAATTTTCTCAAATAGTTCGGAGAACATTAAGAAACAAAGTTCTTCTTTGGGAATTTCAGTACTTTAGCGTAATGCTTCCTACAGGTTTCCTCATGGTTCTATTTAAAGTCATGTTCTCAAATTGTTCAGAGAATGTTAAGAAATAAAGTTATTCTCTGGGAATTTCAGCACTTTATCATAACGTTTCCTACTGGTTCTATTGTTCTATTTAAAGTAATGTCATCCACACAAGTTCCGATGTGGTTCTATTTAATACGCCGAGTTGATATTCACGTCATAAGAAGGAATTCCCCTCGACCACGCCAACAAATTGGCGCCAAATTGGCGTCTACAATAAAAAAAATGTACAAAACATTCTTTAGCCACCACTGTAATTCTTTCCCATTGACCCCCATTGTAAAAAAAGCCAACTTATACAGAAATAACAAAGCATGCCGAAAAGCTGCTGTGTTGTTCAATGTACATGTAACAAGGTAAAACATCCCAACCTACAGTTTGCAATGCTCCCACAAAGGGAAATAGAGCCTGTGAGAAGAGCCCTGTGGCTTCAGGCTATTCAGTGTGGGAGAGTGGGAAATGTAGGGAATTGTGTCCAAGTAGCTATGTATGTGGAAAACATTTCATCACAGTTAAGACATTTAACTTCTTTAGTATAGTCCATTTGTAACTCCACTCACTACTTGTAGCTGTGTAGTCCATTTGTTTGTGTTGTTGATCTTGGTTAGCTCAATGTTCCAGTTGGTAGCTAGCTAGCACTCACTAACGTACCTGTCTGCTAGCACCATCATAAAAAGGGGTGAGGGAAAGAGAAAAGGGGGATACCTAGTCATTTCTACCACTGAATGCATTCAACTGAAATAAAGCCCTACAGCAGAAGTCTGCACAGGACAGATTTCTTCATCCCGCCCTCACCCGCAGCTTTTCATACTGCACCCGCTGGCTTTCAGTCCAACTCCCACCCACTACTGCAAGAACTGGTCCCGAACCCAACTGAAGTCCCACAATATTATTTTAGGCGTACGCCTATGTGACGCAACTCACTCGCCAGCCATGGTCCCAGCAATTTTGTGCCCTATAGGCAATATCAAAAAGCCCCAAAATAACCCTAGAAATTGCCAAGGTTAAATTACTACATTTAAGGAGTGGGACGGTTTTCAGTTGGAGACAAAATATGGGTGCTCAATATTTATTTCTAGGCAGTGTAGTAAACTATCGTCTAATCATATTTAGGGAGTACATTTCCTTGGAAAGATACACTACATGGTCAAAAGTATGTGTACTCCAACTCTGCTGTCCCTCCTTTGCTGCTATAACAACCTCCACTCTTCTGGGAAGGCTTTCCACTAGATGTTGGAACATTGCTGCGGGGAGTTGCTTCCTTTCAGTCACAAGAGCATTAGTGAGGTCGGGCACTGATGTTGGGCGATTAGGCCTGGCTCGCAGTCGGTGTTCCAATTCATCCCAAAGGTGTTCAAAGGGGTTGAGGTAAGGGCTCTGTGCAGAACAGTCAAGTTTTTCCACACCGATCTCGACAAACCATTTCTGTACGGACCTTGCTTTGTGCCCGGGGGCAGGGTCATGCTGAAACAGAAAAGGGCCATCCCCAAACTGTTGCAACAAAGTTGGAAGCACAGAATCGTCTAGAATGTCATTGTATGCTGTGGGCCGTACGCACTACCCTCTGTACCGCCTTACGGTCGGATGCCGAGCATTTGCCATACCAGGCGGTGATGCAACCGGTCAGGATGCTCTCAATGATACAGCTGTAGAACCTTTTGAGGATCTGGGGACCCATGCCAAATCTTTTCAGTCTCCTGAGGGGGAAAAGGTGTTGTCGTGCCCTCTTCACAACTGTCTTGGTTTGTTTGGTCCATGATAGTTTGTTGGAACTTGAAACTCTCGACCCGCTCCACTACAGCCCCGTTGATCTTAATGGGGGCCTGTTCAGCCCTCCTTTTCCTGTAGCCAAATGTCCTCATCTGCTTGCATGCACCTCCCCTATATCAAGGTGTTTTGGTACTTTCCTTATGCATTATACTTTTGGAAACTGATTGCAACTAAACAACGAGCGCTGCCTAGAAACCGGCACTAAGGAATCTTCAAATATCATGAAGGCGCATTCCTGACGCCGGATTTATCAACGACTAGTCTTGTTTTTGGTTTGTGCATAAAGTGTAAATGGGGCGGACTTGCCTGGTTAAATAAAGGTAAAATAAATAAAAATTATGCTTTTCCGTGCGCTAACATGTCTTTTCTGTCCTCTATCCACCATTCATAGTGACAATAGTGATAGGTGGATCGTTTGTCCAGATCTGCAATAGGCTACCTAGCAATCATACCACACATAAATGCATTCAAAGCTGCATACATTTTCAATATGAATCCATAAGAACAAATAGGAATAGCTGATAGGCAGCGGAGAGGCCAGGTGCATCATTGCACATAAAAGAACAATGAAGACATGAGACACTCAGCTCAAAAAGCTCTCCTGTTGATCTTGTTTAGGGACAATACAATTATCATACCTTGACTAGCCTAACGCTACAATGCAATGAATTTGCTGTTAAATTCCCATGTATAAAAAAATTCAAATCACAGGGCTTTTGCCAGTTATTTAAATTATATTTTCAATGCAGCCTAGAGTACAATTTTGTACTTACTTGAAAACAATAATGCAAAGTTATTTTTATGTGCACTATGTATTTACGCACAAACTTTTATCCGCAACAAGTCAATTTGATGGAAACAACTCTGATGGGAAAATGCACATATAGTTTTTATGCAGATTTTAGAATATTCATATGAAAATCTGTTGCCATTTGGGTAGAAAATTACCTATAGACACTCTAAAGACTCTGGCAAGTGCACTAGTTCAGTGTCAATTTGATTAGGCCTATGCCTGCACGTCATGGTTCACCAGCAGCCCCAAAACATCTAGAATAGGCTAAGCTACAGACCAGCCAAAACAAGCTTGTAAGAATTGTACTTAAACTCCCCCCTCATACTCATTGGTTGGCAGCACAGCTGTTCTTAAAAAAGTTGGTCTTAAGTGCTAGGTCGGTGTAGCTACATCCGACGTTGTGATTCGAATTTACACCTTATGCACAAACCAAAAATAAGACTAGTCGTTGATAAATCCGGCGTCAGGAATGCGCCTTCGTGATATTAGAAGATTCCTTGGTGCCGGTTTCTAGGCAGCGCTCGTTGTTTAGTTGCAATCAGTTTCCAAAAGTAAATAACGGAAAAATTGCTAGATACAGTATTTGACGGAATGCGGAGCTGCCAACTCTCACGCGTTGCCAACTCTCACGCGTTGCTCTTGAGACACACGCGTTTGACCCTTTTATCATGCTCTCACGGGACACCTCATTGAAAAGTACTGTTTTTTTCTTGTAATTGGTCCATTGTATAGTCAGCACGTTAACTTTTCAAATGTGCTCCAAATCAATTTGAAATCACAGCATCTACACCTGCAATTTAACATCAGGAGCGGAATCTCTATCATTGTCCTGTCTTGCCACAGCACTGTGACAGCGGCACTTTGAAGCAGTGGTGTAAAGTGCTTAAGTAAAAATACTTTAAAGTACTACTTAAGTAGTTTCTGTACTTTACTTTTTATATATTTGACTACTTTTACTTCACTACATTCCTTAAGAAAATGTTGTACTTTTTACTCCGTACATTTTCCTTGACACCCAAAAGTACTCGTTACATTTTGAATGCTTAGCAGGACAGTAAAATGGTCCAATTCACGCACTTACCAACAGAACATCCCTGGTTATCCCTACTGCCTCTGATCTGGCGGACTCACTAAACACACGTGCTTCGTTTGTAAATTATGTCTGAATGTTGTAGTGTGCCTCTGGCTATCCGTAAATAAATAAAAAAAAACAAGAAAATGGTGCAGTCTGGTTTGCTTAATATAAGGAATTTGAAATGATTTATACTTTTAGTAATTACATTTACTTTTGATACTTTAAACCAAATACTTTTAGACTTTTAATCAAGTCGAATTTTACTGGGTGACTAACTTTTACTTTTCTATTAAGGTATCTTTACTTTTACTCAAGTATGACAATTGGGTGCTTTTTCCACCACTGCTTCGAAACAGTTCCCGGTCTAAGACACTGCATCTCAGTGCAAGAGGCGTCGCTGCAGTTCCTGGTTCGAATCGTCATTGTAAATAACTTGTTCTTAACTGACTTGCCTAGTAAAAATAATAATAATGATTGGTCTAGTTATGTAAGGGATTGAACGCATGTTTTAAAGAAATGCCCCTCAAGATTAGTGTCGTTCTCCGCTGAGTTTATACAACTGTAAAAAGAGTAGCACGGTAGCCTACGTGTATGTTTATGCTGTTACTCCCGTCCCTATTGCAGAACGCAGCCTGTTAACAGCATGTTCTAAAATCGATTTAATCCACACGTGCATTAGTCCCCTCCTTTGGTGATTGGCATTTAGTCTGTGACAACGAAAAGGCAGCAGACAGACCTGTTTTAGCAGGGAAGTTTGGCTGGGTGACCTGATTTGTAACTACGAAAATAATTTTGTCAAACAGATTGTGAACCCAAAAGTGTAAGTTTGATTCTAGAGGGGGTACAATAAATAGAAAAATCATTTGGTTAGGGTGTAAGAGCAGATTTATATCATCTTGTTTTCAGGAGAATTTTATTTAGTCTAATCAGTGGAACAATTCACATTCTTAACAATGGACAAAATATAGCCTAGGGTAATTACTGTGCTTGTCAGCAAAAACAGTACTGTTATTCCCTACACTTATTTTTTTATTCCAATTCCTTCCAATTTTGCCAGTGCAATCACATATTTGAAATCTGATATGCCTACTTGTGTCATTAAAAATTATTTATGAGGCTATGTATTTTTGCAGCCATTCATGGACAATTTTGAATAAGTCTTACAAATAAGCATTGGATCATAAATGCTCCAGGAATCAAATATAATTGTTGACATTTCAGGCAAGGATCTTCAACTAGTAGGCATAAATCACCTAATTATTAATATTCCTTAGATTTGTCTTGAAGGCTGGGTGATGTTGAGAAATTAGCTCTATTTTAAAGAGACAGTCACCCAAATTACAAAATACAAATTGCTTGTGTCCTTACCTTGAAAGCAATCTATGGACAAGGACACTGCAATCTATGATTTGGTTATCCACTGCAACAGCTTTCCACCTGAGAACAGGGATCAATCCCACCTTCCCACTGTCTCTAGCACTTGCCTGTCTCCCTATCTATCCAAATTAATTACTGTCTGAATAAAATGTCAAACCACCCAAAACATATGTTTAAATTTATTTTGCATACTTCATCCCCCAAAAATGTCTAAGTAACAAAGTCTTCGAATTTGAGTGTTCATTTGATTTTCAAAGCATCCTGAATACACCTGACCTGTGGTTCTTACTTTTCTATTTTCCACCATGGTCATAGGCCTAGGCCATGTCAAAATACGTAGAATTGTAGGAAATAAGCAATGAAACAGTAACATTTTCCTGATGCCAGTTGGCAATGAAATTCAAATAGCAAATCTCTATCCAAGCTTTCTTAAAAAGTTGTAAGCAAAGATAAGAACATAGACTTTTCAGACTCAGAAATTAGAAATACAGTATAGCTGTATAACAAACATCGCGAAATGTTGACAACTAAATTCAAAAGCAACTGCTACAGAGAAAAAAAATGAAACCTGGAAGCGCATAACTGATAAAGTAACTGAGCAGAGTGGGGAGCTTGGCTTCAGGACAGTGGAGGGTGTGAGAATGAAATGGAAAGGGCTAATGACAAGAGCAAGAAAATATACGGGTGCCCTGAGAACCCACCGACGGGAGGAGGTCCTGCTCCTAAAATATCGGTATACAGCAACATTATAGTTGATATATGTGGAGCAGATTCCCTTGCGTTTACCGGACTGGAAGGTGTCGACAGCATAGCATCACCCCGCGCATCCCCCCATAGAATGACAAAGATGATGACAGCTCAACATCCGATAACAGCAGCCTAGAAGTGAAGATCAATAACGAAGGTAAAAACTGCAACCATTAATTTACCATCAACTGCCAGGTGTAGGCTATATGTGCTGGATATTTCAAGGCACGACTGTCCTCTTTCGGTTTTTCATTTATTGTGACCACTGTCTGCACGCAAAAAGTTGTACACCACTTTCTTATTTACTTGTTATAATTTACACGTTTGTTATCTCTTTTAGATACAGACTCGAGCTCCCAGAACACATCGTTTACAACCAGAACGCAGAGCCAGAGCAGGTTGCGTTGGGCAACGAGACAAGATCTGCCGAATGAGATGCAGCTGACGCTCATGGAGAAGGAGATAGTGAGAGTGGAGATGGAGACTGATAAATTGAGATTGGAGAAATAAAAATTACAGTAAGAGAAAAATGTATTACATTTAGAGATTAGGTTCCTCAAGCAGCAGCAGATCATTGTAGAGCGAGGGTGCAACATACACTAAACTGTAGCCAATAGACCATATGAAATTGTACATTGAATGTTGAATATGAATTCCTAATCAATTATATATTTTACAATCATTTCAAATGTTTTTCAATACTGAGAAGGAAAGTTTTGACGTTGATATCTCATATAGCCTAGAACTATTATAGTAAGCTACATTTGATGGATGATCTTATTCTGGACCAGTCGAAAAAGTCTCCTAGTTCCCAACTCTGGCCATGCGCTCTGGCTCAATCATTTAACCTGGTCTCAGAGCATTTCGCATTATTCTGTATGTAAATTCGAGACACTCCATTTAGTATAATATGTTACGTTTCATATGGTATGCAGTAATTTGTGGATGTCCATCACCCAATTTGTATTAAATGTTACGAATTTGCAAAACGTACTATATGTTATAAATGTGCAAAACGTATGATAGGTTGCAAATTCTAGCTAGGTGGCTAACGTTAGCCAGCTGGCTAATGTTAGCTTGGCCAGGGGCTAGGGGTTAAGGGTTAAGGGTTAAGGGTTAAGTTTAGGGTTGCGTTCATGAGTTAGGTTAAAGTGTTATGGTTAGGGTTAGCTAATGTGTGGGGTAGTAAGTTCTTGAAAAGTTGCTAATTAGCTAAAATGCTAAAGTTGTCCCTGATGAGATTTGAAATCACAACCTCTGTTGCTAGACACACCCACCAACCAACCATCTGTCTTAAGTAACCATACCAAACATGTTCTAATTTGAGTGTCCCGGATTTCAGTTTACTATGTTACGTCTAGTCTGTGAGGGCAGGCTGAATCATTGGATGAGGCAGAATCTTCTCCACAATGCAATTACACTGTGTGGTAATGCAACACAGTGACCTATTATTCAGGACCAGCTTATGATATTTGCTGAATGTCATAATGCAAACTAGTGGGTACAACATCTCCAATGCACTTCCTTATAAACTCACTCACCGAGTCAGCGTATAGATCGATGTTGTTCTCTGAGGCTGACCGGGAACATATCCCAGTCCACGTGATCAAAACAATCTTGAAGCGTGGATTCCGATTGGTCAGACCAGCGTTGAATGGTTCTAGTCACTGGTATATCCTGGTTGAGTTTCTGCCTGTAAGACGGTAGGAGCAAGATGGCGTAATGGTCGGATTTACTGAAGGGAGGGTGGGGAAGGGCTTTATATGCATTGCGGAAGTTAGAGTAGCAGTAATCGAGTGTATTACACCCGCGCGTAGTGCAATCAATATGCTGATATAATTTAGGTAGATTTGTTCTAAAATCCCCAGCTACAATAAATGCAGCCTCAGGATATATGGTTTCCAGTTTACATAGAGTCCAGTGAAGTTCCTTGAGGGCTGTCTTGGTGTCTGCTTGAGGGTGAATGTACACAGCTGTGACGATAACTGACGAGAATTCTCTTGGGAGGTAAAATGGCCGGCATTTGATTGTAAGGAATTCTTGGTCAGGTGAGCAGAAGGACTTTAGTTCCTGTATGTTGTTATGATTACACCGTGAGTCATGTTTCACAAAGCATACTCCCCCGCCCTTCCTCTTCCCAGAGAGGTGTTTATCTCTGTCGGCGCGATGCATGGAGAAGCACGGTGGCTGAACCGATTCTAACAACATCCCGAGAGAACCATGTTTCCGTGAAACAGAGAATGTTACAATCTCTGATGTCTCACTGGAAGGCAACCCTTGCTCGAATTTCGTCTACTTTGTTGTCAAGAGACTGGACATTGGCGAGTAGTATACTCGGGAACGGTGTGCACGTCTACGGAGCCTGACCAGGAGGCCGCTCTGTTTGCGGCGCCGTTGTTTTGGGTCGGCTTCTGGGATTAGATCCATTGTCCTGGTTGGTGGTCCAAACAGAGGATCCGCTTCGGGAAAGTCGTATTCCTGGTTGTAATGTTGGTAAGTTGACGTTGCTCTTATATCCAATAGTTCATCCCGGCTGTAAGACTTAAGATTTCCTGGGGTAACAATGTAAGAAATAATACATAAAAAAACTAAATACTGCATAGTTTCCTAAGAACTCGAAGTGGCACCTAAAGGACTCTCAGACCATGAGAAACAAGATTGAACTCTATAGCCTGAATGCCAAGCGTCACGTCTGGAGGAAACCTGGCACTATCCCTACGGTGAAGCATGGTGGTGGCAGCATCATGCTGTGGGGATGTTTTCCAGTGGCAGAACTTGAGAGGATCTGCAGAGAAGAATGGGAGAAACTCCCCAAATACAGATGTGCCAAGCATGTAGCGTCATATCCAAGAAGACTCGAGGCTGTAATCGCTGAAGCATCATTGGCAAAGCACTGAGTAAAGGGGTCTGAATACTTATATATTTGCAAAAATATCTAAAAACCAGTTTTGCTTCGTCATTATGGGGTATTGTGTGTTGATGAGAGAAAAAATCTAAATGTTAATCAATTTTAGAATAAGGCTGCAAAATAACAAAAAGTGGAAAAAGTCAAGGGGTTTGAATACTTTCTGAATGCACTGGACATGGGGACAATACCAGAATAAATTAACTAATGATTCTGTTTCTTTGCAGCAAAATCTGAGATTGTTGTATGCACTGGGTTCCGAAATGATTGACACCCTTGCTAAAGATGAGCCAAAATGACCGTATAAAATAATTAATTCAAATACTGAGCTATGTTGTATGCTAAAAAAAATAATTATAGTATACTAATACAATTGCTCAGAGAAAGAGATTTTGTTTAAGTAATATTGTTTTCTTCTCAAAAAGGTAGTGGACAAAATTATTGACACACTTGATAAAGATGAGCCATAATGACTTTAGAAAATAATTTATTCAAATACGGAGCTATGTTGTATGCTAAAATAAATATAATTTTATACTAATACAATTGCTCAGAGAAAGAGATTTTGGTTAAGTAATATTGTTTTCTTCTCAAAAAGGTAGGGAACAAAATTAGCAAATTACTACTTATTCAAGGGTTTTTCTTTATTTTTTTATATTTTGTAGAATAATAGTGAAGACATCAAAACTATGAAATAACACACATGGAATTATGTATTAACCAAAAAAGATCCAAATATATTTTAAACAAATCCAAATATATTTTGTATTTGAGATTCTTCAAAGTATTCACCTTTTGCCTTGATGACAGCTTTGCACACTCTTGGCATTCTCTCAACAGAAGATAGCACTATTTGGGAAAAGAATAAGTCCATATTATGGCAAGAACAGCTCAAATAAGTAAAGAGAAATGACAGTCCATCCTTTCTTTAAGACATGAAGGTCAAGAACTTTGAAAGTTAACTCAAGTGCACTCGCAAAAACCATCAAGCGCTATGAGGAAACTGTCTCTCAGGAGGATCGCCACAGGAAAGGAAGACCCAGAGTTACCTCTGCTGCAGAGGATAAGTTAGAGTTAACTGCACCTCAGATTGCAGCCCAAATAAATTCTTCACAGAGTTCAAGTAACAGACACATCTCAACATCAACTGTTCAGAGGAGACTGCATGAATCAGGCCTTCATGGTCGAATTGCAGCAAAGATACCACCACTAAAGGACACCAATAAGAAGAAGAGACTTGTTTGGGCCAAGAAACATGAGCAATGGATATTAGACTGGTGGAAATCTGTCCTTTGGTCGGATGAGTCCAAATTTGAGATTTTTGGTTCCAACCGCCATGGGTTTGTGAGATACAGAGTAGGTGAATGGATGATCTCTGCATATGTGGTTCACACCGTGAAGCATGGAGGAGGAGGTGTGATGGTGACACTGTCAGTAATTTATTAAGAATTCAAGGCACACTTAACCAGCATGGCTACCACATCATTCTGCAGCGATACGCCATCCCATCTGTTTTGCGAGTAGTGGGACTATCATTTGTTTTCCAACAGGACAATGACCCAACACACCTCCAGGCTGTGTAAGGGCTATTTGACTAAGATGGAGAATGTTGGAGTGCTGCATCAGATGACCTGGCCTCCACAATCATCCAACCTCAACCTAATTAAGATGGTTTGGGTTGAGTTGGACCGCAGAGTGAAGGAAAAGCAGCGAACAAGTGCTCAACATATGTGGGAACTGTTGGAAAAGAATTCCAGGTGAAGCTGGTTGAGAGAATGCTACTTTGAAGAATCTCAAATATAAAATATATTTAGATTTGTTTAACAATTTTTTGGTTACTACCTGATTCCACATGTGTTATTTATTTCATAGTTTTGATGTCATCACTATTATTCTACAATGTAGAAAATATATATTTTTTATAAAAACCCTTGAATGAGTAAGTGTGTCCAAACCTTTGACTGGTACTCTAGATTGAGCAATCATTCCCATATATTTTTATAGCTGCATATATGACATAACTCCACAGTTTCTATTCATAAGTTCATTAATAAATATATATATATTTTTTCATTCATAAAGAACGTTTTTTTAATCAATCAGTATATTTGAGTTTAACCATAGTATTTGTTGTGATATTTGTTCTGTCTTTTCTGGAGAATAAAATAGAAATTGTAACCAGCGTTGTACGGCTTGTTTAAGAAAGGGCGATACTTTGAACATGGTTTCATTTTCAATTACAGTGCATTCAGAATGTATTCATACCCCTTGACTTATCCCACATATGTGTTGTGTTACAGCCTGAATTCAAAATGGATTACATAGATTTTTTTCTCGCCCATCTACACACAATACCCCCACAACTTGTTTTTAAACATTTTGCAAATTTATAGGAAATTAAATGCAGAAATGTCTCATTTACGTAAGCATTCACACCCCTGAGTTAATACATGTTAGAATCACCTTTAGCAGCGATTACAGCTTTGAGTCTTTCTGGGTAAGTCTCTAGGAGCTTTGCATACTTGGATTGTACAATATTTGTCCATTGTTCTTTTCAACATTTTTCGAGCTCTGCCAAATTGGTTGTTGATCAATACTGGTCAAACATTTGCAAGTCTTGCGATGTGTTTTCAAGCAGATTTAAGTCAAAACTGTAACTCGGTCACTCAGGAACATTCACTGTCTTCTTGGTAAGCAACTCCAGTTCAGATTTGGCCTTGTGCTTTAGGTTATTGTTCTGCTGAAAATGTGGATTCATCTCCCAGTGTTTGGTGGAAAGTAGACTGAACCAGGTTTCCCCCTAGGATTTTGCATTTGCTTAGCTACATTACATTTCTTTTTTATCCTGAAAAACTCCCCAGTCCTTAATGATTACAAGCATAACACAATGCAGCCACCATTATGCTTAAAATACAGAGAGTAGTACTCTGCAATGTGTTGTATTGGATTTGCCCAAAACACTTTGTATTCAGGACAAAAAGTGAATTGCTTTGCCAACAGGATGCATGTTGCAAACAGGATGCATGTTTTGGAATATTTGTATTCTGTACAGGCTTCCTTCTTTTTCTCTGTCAATTAGGTTAGTATTGTGGAGTAAATCGAATGTGGCTTATCCATCCTAAGTTTTCTCCTATCACAGCCATTAAACTCTGTAACTGATTTAAAGTCACCATTGGCCTCATGGTGGAATCCCTGAGCGGTTTCCTTCCTCTCTGGCAACTGACTTAGGAAGGACGCCTGTGTCTTTGTAAAGATTGGGTGTATTGATACACCATCCAGAGTGTAATTAATAACTTCACCATGCTCAAAGTGATGTTCAATGTCTGATTTTAACATATTTAGCCAGCTACCAATGGGTTCCCTTCTTTGCGAGGCATTGGAAATCCTCCCTGGTCTTTGTGGCTGAATCTGTGTTTGAAATTCACTGCTCGACTGAGGGACCTTACAGATAATTGTATGTGTGGGGTACAGAAATTAGGTAGTCATTCAAAAATCATGTTAAACACTATTATTGCACTCAGTGTGAGTCCATGCAACTTATTATGTGACTTGTTAAGCACATTTTTACTCCTAAACTTATTTAGGCTTGTCATAACAAAGGGGTTGAATACTTATTGACTGAAGACATTTCAGCTTTTCATTATAAATTAATTTGAAAACATAAGAAAACATAATCCCACTGCCTTTATGGGGTATTGTATGTAGGCCAGTAACAAAAAAATCTCTATTCAATCCATTTTAAATTCAGGCTGTGACACAACAAAATGTGGAAAAGGTCAAAGGGTGTGAATACTTTCTGAAGGCACTGGAACTGAAAATGAGAAGTTGGAATCTGTATAAAGGCAAAAAAGTCAATTTTTGAACAAAGGATGAGCCTTTCTTAGTAATCTACTGGATAACCAGTTGGGGTTTAAGTATAACTTACATATGAGTGAATCTTTTAGTGAGAGGTTTAATGGTTTAGTATTTAATCATTTCAGCACCCCCAAACTCATATTCATTACATAAATAGGCACGTTTAATTTGTCTGGCTTAGCGTTACAAATACAGTTACATATTTTTTGCTTATATGGTTTTAAAAAGTAGCCATCTGGAGTAGACAGTGCCATAAGTAAACAAGTAAACTGTGATATGACTAAAAAGTTAATTAGTGTGATTTTTCCATAGACAGGTATTTCCCTCCCCATGGTTGCAGGATCTAACCTATTCCTGCTAACTTTCTTTTGAAATTTGTTGTGGTAAGTTCAGTTATATCTTTATGGATATGAATAGCAAGTTCACCATCAGCCCATTTTATTGGTAAACTACAGAATAATGTAAAAGTTGTTTATTTTAACGATCCAATACGAAATATGGTACACTTATCATAATTGGATTTTACTCCAGAGAGGCTAGAGAAGGGATCTAAATCTTCAATGAGACAGCACAGGGAACCAGATTACAGATTTAAGAGGAAACTTGAGTCATTGGCATAGATTGACACTTATTTTTAAGCCCTGGATTTTGAACTCTTTGATGTTCTTGATGGATTTGATTTTAATAGCTAGCATTTCAATGGCCATAACAAATAGATATGGAGAAAGCCAAGACAGTATTCTCTGGTACTTTTAATGATATACTCATTTTATAGATAGAAATTGACATTATAGGTCATTAACCAATCACAGCAATCCTTTATGATTGCACATTCAGCAGTCATCAGCAGAGGGAGTTCCCATTGAATCCATTTTCCCATTCACTGTGTTGGTGGTGCTCATAAAATGTATCATACCTTCAGAATTAGCAGAGAGCCCACTCTGGAAATTTGATGTACTTGTAGACCAGGGGTATTCAACTGGGGAGGTCCTCGGCCTCTATGGGTCTATGGAGGTACTGCAGGGGATCTGCAAAAATATATAAATTATAAAGTGGATTTAAAAATAAAACATGTTAATGTTTTTATATTCACTGAGTGTACAAAACATTAAGGACACCTGCTCTTTCCATGACAGACTGACCAGGTGAATCCAGGTGAAAGCTATGATCCCTTATTTATGTCACTTGTTAAATCCACTTCAATCAGTATAGATACATGGGAGGAGACAGGTTAAGAGACAATTGAGACAACGTTTGTGTATGTGTGCCATTCAGAGGGTGAATGGTCAAGACAAAATATTTAAGTGCCTTTGAATGGGGTATGGTAGTAGGTGCCAGGTGCACCGGTTTGTGTCAAGAACTGCAACGCTGCTGTGTTTTTCATACGCAACAGTTTCCCGTATGTATCCACCACCCAACTTGACACAACTGTGGGAAGCATTGGAGTCAACATGGGCCAGCATCGCTGCGGAATTCTTTCGACACCTTGTAAATCCATGCCCCGACTAATTGAGGCTGTTCTGAAGGCACTCAGTGTATAATCAACAGAAGCAACAACAGAATAAACCAATTTTGAAATACATACACTACCGGTCAAAAGGTTTATAACACCTTCTCATTCAAGGGTTCTTCTTTATTTTTACTATTTTCTACATTGTAGAATAATAGTGAAGACATCAAAACTATAAAATAACACATGGAATCACGTAGTAACAAAAAAGTGTTAAGCAAATCCAAATATATTTTATATTTGAGATTCTTCAATTAGCCACCCTTTGCCTTGATGACAGCTTTGCACACTCTTGGCATTCTCTCAACCAGCTTCATGAGGTAGTCACCTGGAATGCATTTCAATTAACAGCCCATTTTATTGGTAAACTACAGAATAATGTAAAAGCTGTTTATTTTAACGATCCAATACAAAATATGGTACACTTATCATAATTGGGTTTTAGTCCAGAGGCTAAAGAAGGGATTTAAATTTCAATGAGACAGTGCAGGGAACCAGATTATAGATTTAAGAGGAAACTTGAGTCATTGGCATAGATTGACACTTAACCAGCATGGTTACCACAGCATTCTGCAGCGATACGCCATCCCATCTAGTTTGGGCTTAGTGAGACTATCATTTGTTTTTCAACAGGACAATGACCCAACACACCTCCAGGCTACAGTATGTACGGGCTATTTGACCAAGAAGGAGAGTGATGGAATGCCGCATCAGATGACCTGGCCTCCACAATCCCCCGACCTCAACCAAATTGAGATGGTTTGGGAGGAGACGGACCGCAGAGTGAAGGAAAAGCAGCCAACAAGTGCTCAGCATCAGTGAAGCTTGTTGATAGAATGCCAAGAGTGTACAAAGCTGTCATCAAGGCAAAGGGTTGCTATTTGAAGAATCTCAAATTTAAAACATATTTTGATTTGTTTAACACTTTTTTTGGTTACTACATGATTCCATATGTGTTATTTCATAGTTCTGATGTCTTCGCTATTATTCTACAATATAGAAAATAGTAAAATTAAAGAAAAACCCTTGAATGAGTAGGTGACCGATAGTGTACCTACTTTTGACTGGTAGTGTACCTACAGTAGAAAATAGGAAAATATCTTACCCTTTATAATCGGCAAGTGCGGCAAGTGCCGCTGGCTGCTTGTAACTTTCTTGACTTGGACATTTATTTTACATTTTTGCCAACACAACCTTTGTTTAACTAGCTAAACAGATGCACTTAGTGAAAATGTGTTTGGACTTACCTTTCTAGCTAATAGGCTGTTAGAGTTTACACTTCCTCTTCCAATTATAATGTGGGAGGTCAAACTAATGAAAAACTATCTACCAAATCTATTCATTTTTAAATGTTGATTACTTCTGCTTGCCATTATCATTCACGTGATTATAATTATTTTTTTGCTAATGTATGATGGGGGTCCCAGGGTTGCTGGTTTGTCTGGGAGGGGGTCCCTGGGCAAGAACATTTTGAAGACCCCTGTTGTAGAGTATATTGTTCCAATCAATATATCCTACAATTTAAAAAAGGGTCGTTTTGAGATATTAATATTTGATTAATGTTAAGTAAATTAAGGTATATTTTTTTTATTTCAGAATCAAGACCTACTCCATATTTTAGAGCACACTATAAGTATACCATAGTAGGAGAATGACGACATCAAGATTATGTCTGTATTATGTACAGTCCACAGATCATAGGGTCTTACAGGAGGCATGTATAGGTCTAAAAGGTCCTAATATCAGTAGTTTCATCATGATTTAATAGATACAAAAAATATTTACGGGCTACACTGGAATGGAATCGCTCAAATGGAATCGATCAAGAAAACAACCCCCTACTCTGCCTCAGATAGTTACTTTGCAAAACAAGCCAATACAGGTGGTGTCATCATATTAGCACAGTGAATTTCAAACACAGATTCAACCACAAAGACCAGGGAGGTTTTTTTAATGCCTCGCAAAGAAGGGGACTGTCACGATCTTTAGAAGGAGCGGACCAAGATGCAGCAAGGGTTCCAGTATACATACTTTATTATACGTAATGCGACTGAACAAAACAATAAACAAATAAAGATCGTAACACTGGTGTGGCTCAAAAACGGGACCACACACATCCAAAATACAGCCTAACAGTAATCAATGACCCACAAACCCCAGTGAAAAGCACAAACATATATATGGTTCCCAATTAGAGGTAACGACAAACAGCTGCCTCTAATTGGGAACCATCAACCCAACATAGAACTACAACCTCTAGAACATAAACCCATTCCTAAACAAACCACAAAATGACATGCCAGCCTGCTATCCCAGGCCTGGACGTGACAGGGACCTATTTGTAGATGGGTAAGCAATTTAAAAGCAGACATTGAATATCCCTTTGAGCATGGTAAAGTTATTAATTACACTCTGGATGGTGTATCAATACACCCAGTCACTGCAAAGATACAGGCGTCCTTCCTAAGTCAGTTGCCAGAGAGGAAGGAAACTGCTCAGGGATTCCACCATGAGGCTAATGGTGACTTTAAAACAGTTACAGAGTTTTTAATGGCTGTGATAGGAGAAAACTGAGGATGGATCAACATTGTAGTTACTCCACAATACTAACCTAATTGACAGAGTGAAAATAAGGAATCCAGTACAGAATACAAATATTCCAAAACATGCATCCTGTTTGCAACAAGGCACTAAATAATACTGCAAAAAATGTATTTTCAAGCATAGTGGTAGTTGCATCAAGTTATGGGTATGCTTGTTATCGTTGAGAACTAAGGAGTTTTTCAGGATAAAAATTAAAATGTAATGGAGCTAAGCACAGGCAAAGTCCTAGAGGAAAAACTGGTTCAGCTTGCTTTCCACCGGACACTGGAAGATGAATTCACCTTTCAGCAGGACAATAACCTCAAAAACAAGGCAAAATCTACACTGGAGTTCCTTACCAAGAAGACAGTGAATGTTCCTGAGTTACAGTTTTGACTTAAATCTACTTGAATATCGATGGCAAGACCTGCAAATGGTTCTCTAGCATTGATCAACAACCAATTTGACAGAGCTTGAAGAATTTTGAAAAGAATAATGGGCAAATATTGCACAATCCAGGTATGGAAAGCTCCTAGAGACTTACCCAGAAAGAATCACAGCTGTAATCATCACTGCCAAAGGTGTGTGAATACTTACGTAAATTAGATATTTCTGTATTTCATTTTCAATACATTTGCAAATATTTCTAAAAACACGTTTTCACCCTGTCCTTATTGGGTATTGTGGGTGAGCAAAAACAAATCTATTTAATCTATTTTGAATTCAGGCTGGAGCACCACAAAATGTGGAATAAGTGAAGGGGTATGAATACTTTCTGAAGGCACTGCATTTAAGTACTTTACTCACCCTACGGAGTCAATAACATTACCATCTGAGATCACAGTGTTTAGTATTTAGTATTTTAATAGGATCCCCATTAACTACTGCTAAAGAAGCAGCTACTCTTATTTGGGTCCACACAAAACATAAAACATGACACGTAACATTAACAGACAAATACATCACAAGGACAGAACTACATACATTTAAAATAAGAAAACACGCTTTCATACATTTATGCCTTCATAAGCATGTGATTCATAGATGCTACTGAATGCAAGTGCAACACACAAAAACGAAAATGCAAATGCAATAACAAGGAGGTGTCTTGCAAATAGGCTGACACTTTTCACTAAATCCCCCTGACGTGAATAAAGCTACCTTGTTTCTATAGTTACCACCAGTAATGGGTATCCTGGGTAAAACTATAGACTTTTACAGTTGTGAACATTTAAACTACATTGGGCTTTAAAAAAATATATATAATTAAAATCACAGTACAGTTATCACAAAACTACCACTGACAGGTTCCAATCATCATCTTAAAGGGAAGCATAAAATGTTTTAATGTATAATGTAATAATGCTGTAACTTTAGTAGGAAGAGATATTCATCTTTCAAATTATTTACCAAGGATATAAAGCGCTCCACACGTCATCGTCGTTAACAGTTGGAAAAATGGCAGAGTGAGACAGGGAAGCGACAGCAGTGAAGTGGCAATACTTTGAGAATTTAAATGAGAAAGTGGTGAAACAAATGCAAACTTAGCAAGGTGGAATTGCGCTACAGTGGCAGTACAGGTGGAACGCTTAACCATCTGAAAGGGAAGCACCGTGACCCAACCCTTTGCTGGCAGCAGTACAATAAGGGACGGAGTGAGAAAATCACAGTGCTGATTACAGAAATGATTGCAGTTGATATGCAGCCGTCGTCAATGGTAGAGGATGTCAGCTTCACTGCCCTGATGGCATATCTAGAATCAGACAGACTACAAGATGCCATGTCGAAAAACCGTGACGGCCTGGATGGAGAAATTGTACAATGATTGCTCTGAAAGTACAACGAAAGTGCAAGCTCTCAAACACCATACTTGGCGTTAACAACAGATGTTGTTGGACGTCTATGAACACGCTGTCATGTATCACTGCAACGAACCATCACATTGATGAGAAGTGGGACATGAAGTCCCATGTACTGACAACTGAGAAAATGGAGGAGAGGGACACATCAGAGAACCTAAAACTGCATTAAATACAATTGTTTCTGAGAGGTTGGAGGACAGCAGTAAGGTGAACGCTGTCTGGTAAGTAGCCAGGACTGCAATAGATTGAACTCCATTGCACCCTAGTGGTCATACGCAGAATCATATCTGAATTTTGAATTCATGTAATTGTATGTTTATATTGAAAAAAATGCAGTTTAAACGTTAAGAATAACTGTACATTTGTCACCTCCCTAGTTTCCACCCGTTATGGGTTTCATTATGTAAAATGCAACATTAATGAACATGCATAAATAACCAGGCCTTAAATCTTGAGCCTTGTTACAGAACTGCATTTTATCAAATATTCCTGACAAAATAAAAAAGATCCTTTAGATTTGCTGCCACATCATCTAGGAACACTTTGCAAAAGGACTTTTGGACTTCAAGATAATTTTATTCCGATTTTAAATCCCAGATTGGAGGGGCTGTTGACCACAAATTGTACATATTTTTTAACCTGATATTTTTGTTTTCTTATACGCCTTGTACTGTTTTAACTTCCATTCATTGTTATGTTATATGTTGTGTAGTTTCACATGTATGTGAAACTGAGGCAGGGCTCACTTGAAAAAGAGAAGGAAATATACAGTTGAAGTCGGAAGTTTACATACACTTACACTCTCAACCACTCCACAAATGTCTTGTTAACAAACTATAGTTTTGACCAGTCGGTTAGGACATCTACTTTGTGCATGACACAATTAATTTTTCCAACAATTGTTTGCAGACAGATTATTTCACTTATAACTCACTGTATCACAATTCCAGTGGGTCAGAAGTTTACATACACTAAGTTGACTGTGCCTTTAAACAGCTTGGAACATTCATGAAAATGATGTCATGGCTTTAGAAGCTTCTGATAGGCTAATTGACATCATTTGAGTCAATTGGAGGTGTACCTGTGGATGTATTTCAAGGCCTACCTTCAAACTCAGTGTCTCCTTGCTTGACATCATGGGAAAATAAAAAGAAATCAGCCAAGACCTCAGAAAAAAAGTCTGGTTCATCCTTGGGAGCAATTTCCAAGCGCCTGAAGGTAGCACATTCATCTGTACAAACAATACTACGCAAGTATAAACACCATGGGACCACGCAGCCGTCATACCGCTCAGGAAGGAGACGCATTCTGTCTCCTAGAGATGAATGTACTTTGGTGCGAAAAGTGCAAATCAATCCCATAATAACAGCAAAGGACCTTGTGAAGATGCTGGACGAAACAGGTACACAATTATCTATATCCACAGAAAAATGAGTCCTATATCGACATAACCTGAAAGGCCGCTCAGCAAGGAAGAAGCCACTGCTCCAAAACCGCCATAAAAAAGCTAGACTACGGTTTGCAACTGCACTTGGGGACAAAGATCGTACTTTTTGGAGAAATGTCCACTGGTCTGATAAAACAAAAATATAACTGTTTGGCCCTAATGACCATCGTTATGTTAGGAGGAAAAAGGGGGAGGCTTGCAAGCCGAAGAACACCATCCCAACCATGAAGCACTGGGGTGGCAGCATCATTTTGTGGGGGTGCTTTGCTGCAGGAGAGACTGGTGCACTTCACAAAATAGATGGCATCATGAGGAAGGAAAATTATGGGGATAAATTGAAGCAAGATCTCAAGACATCAGTCAGGAAGTTAAAGCTTGGTTGCAAATGAGTCTTCCAGATAGACAACGAAGTCAAGGTATTGGAGTCGCCATCACAAAGCCCTGACCTCAATCCTATGGAAAAATTGTGGGCAGAACTGAAAAAGCACGTGCGAGCATGGAGGCCTACAAACCTGATTCAGTTACACCAGAGAGAGAACAAAGTAGATGGCATCGGTCAAACGTGTGATTTATGCCTATTTTATGGCCCCGGGGGGTGTACATTCTGTCCGGAAGTTCCCACGGTAGGGGGATTATGATCCTATATGTACATCTGTCCCTTTGAAGTGATGCGTTTGTAGTTTTGTGGCCCTATAGATATGTCCCTTTGAAGTGATGCGTTTGTATTTTATGGTCCTGTAGATATGTCCTTTTGAAGATATGCCTGTGTTTACATTAAAGCTGTCAAGGTGATTGAAGTGACCTCTATGAACTGGGGAAGGTGTTTGAACATTTCAAAGAGGATGCCCCCCATGCTCGAGTGAGTGCTTATGCCCATACGTCCTGTCCGGAAGGGTAAAGCCTGTGTTTACATTAAAGCTGTCAAGGTGATTGAAGTGACCTCTTTGAACTGGGGAATGTGTTTCTGAAACAGCAATTGTCCGGGGTATTAGGCAGCCGCACTATAAGTAGCGCTGTCGACACACACGAACTCAGAGATAAACCCCAGAACACTATAGAAGTTAAACATGGATTTTGTGATCACCGACACACACGTGATGACTGTAACAACTGAAGCAGGACCTCGGTTAAAACATAGAGAAAGGACAGCGTATAAAGCAACAATATACGATGCGCCAAAAAAGCGTTTTCTAAATATGTATAGAACCCAAATACCTCCCGCAACTGAGCTGAAAGATCAAGTGTTGATGTCTAATGGACAACTATGGGGTTATCTGTTTGATTACCCGGCCTGTAGTGTGAAGCTCTATACCGTAGCCGAAGGAGAAGAATATTCTTCATCCTCTGAAGAAAACTAAGTACGCGGCTGTTCCGATAACCACGCCCGATGCCATAGGAGTGGTTCAACAATAAAAGGGGCGCCCCTAAGGCCTCTGGTTCCTCATTTCATCATATACCATGGATATTCGTATCCCATATCAGGACTCCGATACTTTATGGGTGCCAGACCCTAAGGACTCTATGCCTCACAGTCCTCCTCTCTACGCCCCCCAGGCAACCCCCCCGACACCTCTAACATGTCCACAGCCTGAGGATGTGTTTGACGGGGCGGTCAGTACTATTTTTGTGGACACCATCAAGGCCTCTGTATCCGCACTTTTAGATGTGGTGATTGGAGAGTATATATGAGAAAAATGCCACGGTTGTGAGATCAATCACCCCAGCCAACGAAGACATCCGTATCTATATGACCCACACGGGTACTACTTCTTCAACCACTTTGAGGAGCTGGTGAAAAGACTGTGGTCCTGCTGCTTTATACCATCGATGGTCAGAGCCCTGGAGTCTATGGGTCTTGAGCCGTCTATTCCCAGGGTTCACGGTGTAACCGAGGCGTTCCTACACGAACTGAAGTAGGTTACCTTCATCCATGAGAAACTCAAAGAAATCAGGACAGCCATGGTGGACAACAACAAATACAACGGAGCTTTGGTGGCCGATGTGGTGACTTTGTGGCTCAAAAAACCCCAAGAGACCGAGTAACCGTATATATTTTTTGATTTAGATATAAAGCAATGGGTAACAGTATGCATACGATGTTAGAGAGAATAAATAAAAATTTTCTTTTGAGAGAATTTACAAATGTTATGCACCAAATTATTGAGAATAAAGTGAACAATGTATCGCTCTACACAGCCCGCAATACAGGGGTTAATGCCGGGCGTGTGCTAAAAATGGAACAAATCATGAGTCACGTAAGACATACGGTGGAGACTCTACAGTGGTCACAACTGGTAGCCCGTCTTGGGGATGATTCTGAAGAACTAGAAACAGCCTTGTCTAAGATTTTACTTTATTTGTTTGAACTATCATTTAATTGTAACATGTATCATATTTGTTGTTTATATACTTATATAACGAATGTTTGTGTCTTACAAATTCTGCGATATAAGCCTGTAAATGTAAGCCGGGTATACCAGATCTTACATGCATGGATCATTGAGAAAACAGGTCCTAACATCCTGCTACGTATCCTGAATTGTATGGATACGTAATACTTGGAAAAAATAAATAAAAAAAGCAAAAAGAAAATGAAATGATCTCGTTATTTGAAATGGGCTCATTTATTGTACATCAGAGAGGCAAGAAGGATGGCAGAGCAGATGACGAAAAACATTTATTATACCCCCTCTAACCGAGGGTCTTATGGGGGGAAGGAGAGGTTCCAGAGAGCTATAGCCGAAGAAACAGGTAGCAGGTTAGGCGATGCTCAAGTGAATGAATGGTTAGCAGAGCAGGATGCTTACACTGCATAAACCTGTGCGAAAACAATTTCCACGAAATATAGTTTTTTCAACTCACCCCCGGTCCCAGTTAGTTTCAGGCGGATCTATGTGACATGCAGGCCCTTGCCGATAAAAACGATGGAAATCGATACATGCTAACGGTTATAGACATTTTCTCTAAAATAGCATTTGTAAGGGTCTTAAAAAATAAGAGTGGGGCAGAGGTGACTCGGGCCTTTGATTCTATCTTGAAGGAAGGAGGAGCACCCAAGAAAGTGCAGACGGACGGCGGTAAAGAATGTTTTAATAATTATTTTCAGAAACTCATGAAGAAGCACAATATCGTACATTTTGCTATAGGTTCGGATTTGAAAGCTTCAGTTATTGAGCGCTTTAACAGAACTCTGAAGGAGCGGATGTGGAAATACTTTTACGGCTCACAACACCCACAGATATGTGGAAATAGTTCAAGATTTAGTAAAGGGTTATAACCACAGCTACCATAAAAGTATACCGATGAAGCCCTCCGAGGTCTCTTCTGAAAATTATTTTCAAGTCTTTAAAAATCTGTATGGTTTGTTCCCCCTTCGTCGTAAGAAAAAAAATGGATTTTAAATTCACAGTGGGGGACTTGGTACGTATATCCAAGTTGAGGGGTGTTTTCGACAAAAAATATGAGCAAGGTTACAGCGATGAGCTGTTCACAGTTACCGAATGTCTACCACGCATACCCCCTGTCTACAAGTTAAAAGATTATGATGGGGAGCACTTAGAGGGGTCCTTTTATGAGAAGGAACTCCAGAAGGTAAAGCTGGGTAAAGACAAAGTCTTTCACGTGGAGGAGGTTCTGGATCAAAAGAGAGAAAAGGGTAAAAAAATGGGTGTTGGTCCATTGAAAAAACTGTCCGCAAAAGTTCAACAGTTGGGTATTAGAGGACGATGTGGTGGAGGCCGCGGGGGTTAACTTAAGCCCTCAGGCAGGATAAAAACAACATCATTCGAGTGTACACAGGAGTGCATCATGGAACACGCTGGATTTTACCTGACTCTCCCCAGTAATGCGTCTGCACATATATATAGGAATAACAAAAGTTCAAATTATACAACCAATTTTCCAAAGCTTATAGAGTTATCAGAGGCCTTGGAAGTAGGTCTCAGCGAGATTACATACCCCCGCAGTTGATATAATATCAAGGATAAGGAACGCGATTTTCATTGCAAAACGAATTCGGAACCCCCAAAGTTGATAAAGATTCAAAAAGGGTTCTATAGAACTGTAGAGAGGCTCGTCTCTGAGTTGAACAGCCTCCTAACCCAGAACAATATTGAAATACTATTGAACTACAACCCTATTCACAAACTCGTACAAATCTCAGGAGCTGCTGAGGGGGGTATAAAGACCGTTGGTAATTTAGCCTATATTTTGGGGATGAGCACCAATAAATGGACCTATGTGAAAGATAAATTATTCCCATTCCCTGCGGATATACATGCGGGGTTTTACAACATATTTCTGTATACCGACATCATATCCTATCAAAGGGTAGGAGGCAGTTATGTGCCCCTCCTGAGAACCATTTATATAGATAGAAAGGATGGCAATGTAGTCACTGTTACTATGACAAGCCACACTATGTACCTGTGAGCAAGAAATATATCGGAAACATTCTGGTTGAGCTTAAAACGGATCAGAACGAAAACATAATACAAATAAATACAAATGGCTATGGTACACAACCACCATCTCGACCCTAACAGATATGTCTCATACTATGTCGATCAAGTGGGTAACGGATTACCAGGTTATCATGGAGCCCCTACCATGTATGGTTCGGGGATAGGAGGTATATTTCGCAACCTCTTTAGGATGGTTTTACCGTTTATGAATAGAGGCCTCAGCATTGCCAAGCCACACTTAAAATCAACTTAAAAAAATTTATTTGAAAAGTGTCTGTATCTCCGGCCGTTCGTCTAGGTCATTCACAGGCTTTGATAAAAGGAAATGCCCTCTACCTTATCCAAAGAATTACCATGAAAACATTGAGCATACCGATGGGTAGTAGAATATGTAGTTTCTAGGCCCTTTACCCCGCTACATCATTATAGGCCCGGTTGATCACGCCTCTAATACGGGAAGCTTACATAAAAAAAACTTAAATTTTCAGCATTTCAATGCAGAGTATGTAGCGCTCTGTCAGGATGAACGGCAGGTCCCTGCTAAGGCTTTCCAACCGCAATTTAATAATAACATATCTGTGCGAGAATTTTACAATCTATTCCTGGCTACAGGGAGGCATCTAAAAGATCTCTCTTTACCTATTGACAGAAATTATTTTGCAGAGGGTTACACATTGTATGCGTTCAGTTTATCCCCGGATGATGACACCTCAGGAAATCTGTCCGTCGTGTCACAAGGTAACCTTAGGCTGGAAATGTGTTTCCGTACACCTTTAGCTTGTACAGTTACTATGGTTGTTTATGCGTGCTCTAATTCAATCTTGGAAGTGAATGCCCGAAGACAAGTCTTAGTGGATTATTATTGAGATATTAAAGATATTATAGATCATTGAGCAAAAAAACATGAATACCCAAGAGCTAGAAGGCCTAATGAGCCGGATTTCTTTGTGTGGAGTATGGGCCTGTGATGAACTCCCTATTGTGAAATGGAATGAGTGACCGGCCATGTTTATTGTCAATACCCATCCTTAACACATGCCCGGTGAACATTGGCTAGCTGTAACGTTAAAAGATGTAGGAGGAAGAAAAATCTCAACGTTTTTTGATTCATATGGCTTTCCCCCCGGAGGATTTTCAAATTTCCCGCCTTCTATTAAACCGTTTTTGACCAAAAATGGATCAAAGATCTACTACAGCATCAAACAAGTACAAGATAACCTCTCCACTACATGCGGTCAACACTGTGTATTCTACCTATGCCAAAGAGCCTGTGGAGTTTCTTTTGAAGATGTTATGTCTCTATATAGTGATGATTTAAGAAGTAATGATAGCACCGTAGATTGTTTTGTTAGAAAATATCAAAGGTGTTTAAGTATGTGTCCTTTAAGACCCTGTAATCAAGGCGTATGCTCACGTCAAACGGTTAAAGAATGTCACAAATGTTAAATTGTATAATTTTTTTATTTTATTTTTTATTGAATTTAATCAAAAGCCATTCAAAAGTCATTCAAAAGTCTAACCACCCTGAGAGATCAGGATTAGGAAAAGGTCCAGAGGCGTTCAGGGGTGAGGACTCATCCGTAAATGAGTTATCATTAGCTCTTTCAAAGGGGGGAGGGGTTTCAAGAACATCTTTAGGAGTGCTGTAGCTCTTTGAAGGGTTTTGTTTTAAAGTTTGAATCTGTTGTCGAAGCTTATAGTTTGGTACACCCGAGAGTGGAATGTTGAGGATTGCTAGGGCTTTAAGAAACTACCGCCACCCCGGGGGTCTTCTATCCTCGGCAATCTTGCGGGCTGCTGTGGTGCTTTTGAGCAAGTCCAGCATATGAGAACCCCTGACAACCGCCCCCTGAAAGATAAACTCTCCTTTGTCATTCCAAGTAGTGGTCCCGTTTGAGTCTTTCATTTTGTTCATAATGTTTATAAAATGTTTCATGTTACGGGCTGGGACATGTGTCAGAATGTCATGCATAACATTATCGGCAATATGTATTTGATCTTCATCCGGTTGAAATATCAGGCTCTCTCTATGTTTGTCATTCTCTAATGGTTCCGGTAGGGAAAGCGATAAATGGTTGGTCTCTCTCTCACCCTGTTTTACCAAGGCCAAATACCTTTGCAAGAGGTTTGTGTATTTTTGGACCTTATCATAGGATTTCAAGCCTTTTCTGTTCAAAATATCCCTTATGGCCGTATCCAAATCCTTTTCAGCCGTTTGTCTGATATTTTCAAGACCCTGTGCTGTTTAAGCCTATCCAACTCTTGTTGAGGCACGAAGTAAATTTTATTTGCCATCACGCGTTGTGTTCACCCCCCACGTCGGGCCTCAATAAGGCTGGTGATGACGGGCACGGCTATACTTAGTAAGGGTAGAAGAAACCCCCCAGACTGCTGTATGGCATTGTCTTTTCTTTTGAAGACTGGCCCTTTTATTGGCAAAGAGTTTGATCGAGGTCTTTTGTCTCTTACATTTTTTTTATTGGGTCAGGGTGAGCGGAATGCGGCCTTTGAGAAGATTCAAAGTAATTTCGCATAGGGATAATATGAGATCTGAAGAACAATGACCCAAGATGGTATTCCGTTCTTTAGGGGTAGTTCTAACTAGAGCTCTCAAGAGCGGTAGTTTTTTTTTTTAAACGCAGAGACATATTCTTTACTTTTTAGGAATATAAACCGTCGGCCACTCCCACGGAAACAACCCTGTTCTGAGCCTCAGGTGTTCTGGGGTATTTGATTTTAAATCCACGATTAAATAGGAAAATGGTGCTTTGGTAGCGTCCTCATAGCTTTCCATAAAGTATGATTTCCTTCCAGGGTACATCTGCTGTGCTAGTGTGTTTATCTGTAGTTTGTCTCTAGGGTTTTTGAACAAAACCATGTAATTGGCATTCAAACTAATGGTACAACTATTTTTACCTTGTGAAACACATTTTGTACCAAGTAAAGCACTGACAGGTTTCGATGATGAGTATATTGAGTAAAAGCTCGTGCTATTTCAGGATGTTCGC
This sequence comes from Brachymystax lenok tsinlingensis, assembly GCA_030435695.1. Classification (NCBI taxonomy): domain Eukaryota; kingdom Metazoa; phylum Chordata; class Actinopteri; order Salmoniformes; family Salmonidae; genus Brachymystax; species Brachymystax lenok. The sequence continues at coordinate 51,055,946 of CM059819.1, read as the reverse complement.
TACCTGCAAATAGCATATTGTCCAAAACCAGCAGATTGTTTTTATGAGGAGGTAAAAGCTCATCATCAGACAGGGATTCAGGTATTCCTTCAACAAACTTGATTTTTATTTTCTTCAACAACTCATACAAAGGTTGATAACATGAATAACACCACACAATATTGTCAGGTTTCTGAGATAGTACATGTTTAGAATTCTCTAAAATACTTTTTACAAAACAAGTTTTACCGCTATTTGAGGGGCCTGCGATTAAGGCCAAAAATGGTAGTTGCAACCTAGGGTCAAAACCTTCTACAGCAGCCATTCTATCTTAAGGGTTATAACACCCTGGGGCATGTAACATATGTCAGTAACCAAAGGGCAATGTGGTCCCATCAGGTAAAAGCAATCTCTTGTCATAGACTACCCGGAATCTTTTACTAAGATGGAACCCCTTTTTATCCCTAACAATCTTTTTGTAGGAGTTCAAAATTTCCAATTCACTATTCCGGTCGGAATCTTTTAGTAAGATGGAACCCCTTTTTATCCCTAACAATCTTTTTGTAGGAGTTCAAAATTTCCAATTCACTATTCCGGTCGTTTATGAACCCCTCGACTAAGCGTGTGATTGTATCCATACGCAGGGTATTTTCATAGTTTTGAGTCACGCCTTTGGCTTTCAACACCACGTGATTGTCTTTAGTCCTAAAAGCATAGCTTTTGGGGCCACAGGATGCTAGAGTATCCAAAACCATTACATAAAAAATTGCATAATCATGGCTCTGATTTATACATGTAAAATATACCATCCCCACACTGATTTATTACACAATTTTCCAATTCAACAAAAGCATCCCGTGGTTGTTCATAGTTCATAGGGCTCATAGGGGGTGTACATGTGCGTGTTGAAGATGCCTTGTTCTCATTCATTTGGTTAATTAAGGAGATGAGTTCAGGGGGGACATGTGATGATTGTTGTTCATGGTGTTCCAACGTCCGTAGATGACCCTCAGGGTCATATAATAACCAGGGTGGCTGTAGAGTGGGCAAAAGTTCAACACTCAGGAGTCAATGTCATGTCTTTTGTCTTTTTCATAGCCTGAGAGAGAGAGGAGACCGTGCAGTAATAGCTAACATGTAATATCAAACAATTCCTCCACAAACTACCTAACGCACACAAAAATCTAACATAATATATATATATATGACTTTATCACCAACATTTTGGGTTAAATACCTATATAGGGTCCTAGTCCATTCTTGTTTAACATATAAAAACAAAAGCATGTAACAATAACCCCTTCTCTCATTCAATATATATTTATATAATACCTTATTAAATACACTACTTTTATATTAGATAATATATACATATTAACCTGCATATTTAGATTCTTTAGATTGTAACAGGCATAGTTAAAAGCATTCTTTAGAGGGTAATTGCAACTCACGTTCAAAATTCTCCATGTGTAAAGTCTCTTTACCTATCATGTTGTTTTCAGATGATCATATGTTTCCTAACTGAGACATTGTACAACCTTGGGGTGTCTAGGTCTATTCTCTGGTTTTACACGTATTTAATAACAATGTAAGGTCAATAAAGATTTTATGCAAAATAATGAAAGCATAATGTGGTTCAGATAGACGGACGATAGAGCTGGGCGGACGATAGAGTACACAACGGTATAGTCTGCATACAGGTGCAGGTAAAACTGTTATTATATTTATATATTTCTGACAAAACAATATTATTAATGTATACAATATAGTTGTTTATTAGACATTCTAACATATAACACAATATCGAGATACAATGTTTTTTATATGCAACATAAAAAAACATTATTTGACATTGTTTTAACATATTCTATAAAAAAATTGAAAACTACTAAAAAAATAAATAATGTATAACGGGGTCATAACGTATCCTTAGAGAGCATGTTCTTGAATCCAAACGTTTTCAGAACCGAGGGCCTTCTTTGGCGATGCTGCGGCTGTTCTGTGTACTTGAGCGACGGTCCTGTGGAACCATGAAGTACTGGGGGTATCTAAATCTTCAACTCTGGGGCTTAGAGTTTCGGCAAAGCCATTCGTACAGAACGGTAGAATATCGTGGTTTTGACTGCCCCCGTAGTGGCTCAAGGGGAGAGTCCATAATGCTTCAGTTATTCTTGTTGGGTTCTGTCTGCTGTAAACACAAGGTTAGCTTTTTAAAACAGTGTACACGCTTTTTGTTTTAACATATAAAGCTTATTACGCATTTTATTTTTGGACTTACGTCAAAAATAGAAACAAAAAAAACATATGGCAACGGTTTAATATTAGCTGTTTATATACTTCCAAACGTGTCGTAATTTCATAATATCAAACATTTCCCACAAACTACCTAATGCACACAAAATCGAATATAATATTTCCACAACAACCCAAATTCCTCACCTTCAAAATTGCCCATGTGTAAAAACAGGCCTTAGTCGCTATTTATACATTTCATATTTTAACATAAAAACATACATAATTCAAATACAGAATACGATGTCCTCCACTTTTTAAAATATCTGCAAAAACCATATGTAACAACGGTTTAATATTTGCCGTTTATATACTTCCAAACGTGCCGTAATTTCATAATATCAAACATTTCCCACAAACTACCTAACGCACACAAAATCTAATATAATATTTCCACAACAACCCAAATTGCTCACCTTCAAAATTGTCCATGTGTAAAAAACGGGCCGTTGTCGCTTGAGATTCTCCTCACATGTAGAGTTTTTTTCAGAAGAGACTGTTGTGTCGTAACTGAGACAGGGTATGGCGGATGAGTTAATTTCGGGCGTGAGTTTATGGCCGCACCCCACCATCCTTGGGAAAATAGCCACGGTGGGCAAATGACCACCCTACACACCCAATTGTCTGGACCCCCCCCCTCCCGGAGAAAGCCATGTGTTTTTCAGGCGCTGTTCCAATCACCAGCTTCCCCCCTTCATCCTCTTGAAATTGCCCCAGGGTGTCTGGACACCCCCCCGGAGAAAGCCATGTGTTTTTCAGGCGCCTATGCAGACACGCACGTGCGCACACACACACCCGCACATCTTTCGGGGTTATTCGTTCTTTCTTTCATTCTGTTCGTGTTGAAACAGTCATGGAAAGAGGGCTTGAGAGAAATATAGCGCTTCCATTCGTTTTTTTTAATCCTTTATATAATTCTAAGTCTTACAGACATTTTTAAACACGTTATAATTATTTAAACAATTTTACTATTCCTGTCTGGCAGAAAAAGGTAATACAGTCCCCGGTTGAGGCGGAAAGTGGTGAGAGAGAATAAGACGCTTCCATTCATTAGAAAAGTTAAGTTACATTTTTTTTATCCTTTATTTAATTCTAAGTCTTTAGTACAGACATTTTTAAACACGTTATAATTATTTAAACACGTTATAATTTTTTTAACAATTTTACTATTCCTCTTCTTGCAGAAAAATACCAGTGGGGGAGCCTCTATCGTTAACCAACACTGCCATCCGTTTCCAATTCATCGTATTCAGACTGTGACCGGTTCAGACGTTGCCTTTTGATGCCGCCATCCAGGTGTCGTATATTTTTATTTCCTGGATAGATCAGCATGTGTGTCTTCAAGCCTGTAGTCAACTCCTAAAGTCTGGCCTGTATATTCTTCACTTCGGCTACGGTATAGAGCTTCACACTACAGGCCGGGTAATCAAACAGATAACCCCATAGTTGTCCATTCGACATCAACACTTGATCTTTCAGCTCAGTTGCGGGAGGTATTTGGGTTCTATACATATTTAGAAAACGCTTTTTTGGCGCGTCGTATATTGTTGCTTTATACACTGTCCTTTCTCTCTGTTTTAACCGAGGTCCTGCTTCAGTTGTTGCGGTCATCACGTGTGTGTCGGTGATCACAAAATCCATGTTTAATTTCTATAGTGTTCTGGGGTTTATCTCTGAGTTTGTGTGTGTCGACAGCGCTACTTATAGTGCGGCTGCCTAATACCCCGGACAATTGCTGTTTCAAAAACACATTCCCCAGTTCAAAGAGGTCACTTCAATCACCTTGACAGCTTTAATGTAAACACAGGCTTTACCCTTCCGGACAGGACGTATGGGCATAAGTACTCACTCGAGACTGGGGGTGGTGGTGGGGAGGGCATCCTCTTTGAAATGTTCAAACACCTTCCCCAGTTCAAAGAGGACACTTCAATCACCTTGACAGCTTTAATGTAAACACAGGCATATCTTCAAAAGGACATATCTACAGGACCATAAAATACAAACGCATCACTTCAAAGGGACATATCTACAGGACCATAAAACTACAAACGCATCACTTCAAAGGGACAGATGTACATATAGGATCATAAACCACCTCCCCCTACCGTGGGAACTTCCGGACAGGATGTACACCCCCACGGGGCCATAAAAAAGCCATAAATCACACGTTTGACCGATGCCGTCTACTTTATTTTCTCTCCCACCAGCTCTCAGGAGGAATGGGCCAAAATTCACCCAACTTGTGGGAAGCTTGTGGAAGGTTACCTGAAACGTTTGACCCAAGTTAAACAATTTAATGGAAATGCTATCAAATACTAATTGAGTGCATGTAAACTTCTGACCCACTGGGAATGTGAGGAAAGAAATAAAAGCTGAAATAAATAATTCTCTCTACTATTATTCTGACATTTCACATTCTTAAAATAAAGTGGTGATCCTAACTGACCTAAGACAGGGAACGTTTACTAGGATTAAATGTCAGGAATTGTGAAAACTGAGTTTAAATGTATTTGGCTAAGGTGTATGTAAACTTCCGACTTCAACTGTATATACAGTATATCACAAAAGTGAGTACACCCCTCACATTTTTGTAAATATTTGAGTATATCTTTTCATGTGACAACACTGAAGAAATGACACTTTGCTACAATGTAAAGTAGTGAGTGTACAGCTTGTATAACAGTGTAAATTTGCTGTCCCCTCAAAATAACTCAACACACAGCCATTAATGTCTAAACCGCTGGCAACAAAAGTGAGTACACCCCTAAGTGAAAATGTCCAAATTGGGCCCAAAGTGTCAATATTTTGTGTGGCCACCATCATTTTCCAGGACTGCCTTAACCCTCTTGGGCATGGAGTTCACCAGAGCTTCACAGGTTGCCACTGGAGTCCTCTTCCACTCCTCCATGACAACATCACGGAGCTGGTGGATGTTAGAGACCTTGCACTCCTCTAGCTTCCATTTGAGGATGCCCCACAGATGCTCAATAGGGTTTAGGTCTGGAGACATGCTTGGCCAGTCCATCACCTTTACCCTCAGCTTCTTTAGCAAGGCAGTGGTCGTCTTGGAGGTGTGTTTGGTGTCGTTATCATGTTGGAATACTGCCCTGCGGCCCAGTCTCCGAAGGGAGGGGATCAAGCTCTGCTTCAGTATGTCACAGTACATGTTGGCATTCATGGTTCCCTCAATGAACTGTAGCTCCCCAGTGCCGGCAGCACTCATGCAGCCCCAGACCATGACACTCCCACCACCATGCTTGACTGTAGGCAAGACACACTTGTCTTTGTACTCCTCACCTGGTTGCCGCCACACACGCTTGACACCATCTGAACCAAATACGTTTATCTTGGTCTCATCAGACCACAGGACATGGTTCCAGTAATCCATGTCCTTAGTCTGCTTGTCTTCAGCAAACTGTTTGCGGGCTTTCTTGTGCATCATCTTTAAAAGATGCTTCCTTCTGGGACGACAGCCATGCAGACCAATTTGATGCAGTGTACGGCGTATGGTCTGAGCACTGACAGGCTGACCCCCCACCCCTTCAACCTCTGCAGCAATGCTGGCAGCACTCATACGTCTATTTCCCAAAGACAACCTCTGGATATGACGCTGAGCACGTGCACTCAACTTCTTTGGTCGACCATGGCGAGGCCTGTTCTGAGTGGAACCTGTCCAGTTAAACCGCTGTATGGTCTTGGCCACCGTGTTGCAGCTCAGTTTCAGGGTCTTGGCAATCTTCTTATAGCCCAGGCCATCTTTATGTAGAGCAACAATTCTTTTTCAGATCCTCAGAGAGTTCTTTGCCATGAGGTGCCATGTTGAACTTCCAGTGACCAGTCAGTATGAGGAAGTGTGAGAGCGATGACACCAAATTTAACACACCTGCTCCCCATTCACACCTGAGACCTTGTAACACTAACGAGTCACATGACACCGGGAAGGGAAAATGGCTAATTGGGCCCAATTTGGACATTTTCACTTAGGGGTGTACTCACTTTTGTTGCCAGCGGTTTAGACATTAATGGCTGTGTGTTGAGTTATTTTGAGGGGACAGCAAATTTACACTGTTATACAAGCTGTACACTCACTACTTTACATTGTAGCAAAGTGTCATTTCTTCAGTGTTGTCACATGAAAAGATATACTCAAATATTTACAAAAATGTGAGGGGTGTACTCACTTTTGTGATATACTGTATATATATATACACAGTACCAGTCAAAAGTTTGGAGACACCTACACATTCAAGGGTTTTTCTTTATTTTTACTATTTTCTACATCTACATTGATTTGAGATTCTTCAAAGTATTCACCCTTTGCCTTGATGACAGCTTTGCACACTCTTGGCATTCTCTCCGCCGGCTTCATGAGGTAGTCACCTTGAATGCATTTCAATTAACAGGTGTGCCTTGTTAAAAGTTAATTTGTGGAATTTCTTTCTTTCTTAAAATGCGTTTGAGTCAATCAGTTGTGTTGTGACAAGGTAGGGGTGGAATACAGAAGACAACCCTATTTGGTAAAAGACCAAGTCCATATTATGGCAAGAACAGTTCAAATAAGCAAAGAGAAATGACAGTCCATCATTACTTTAAAACATGAAGGTCAGTCAATCCGGAACATTTCAAGAACTTTGAAAGTTTCTTCAAGTGCAGTCGCAAAAACCATCAAGCGCTATGGTGAAACTGGCTCTCATGAGGACCGCCACAGGAAAGGAAGATCCAGATTTACCTCTGCTGCAGAGGATAAGTTCATTAGAGTTAACTGTACTTCAGATTGCAGCCCAAATAAATGCTTCACAGAGTTCAAGTAACAGACACAAGGGCCTCCCGAATGTTGCAGTGGTATAAATCACTGCATCAGAGTGCTAAGCTGTGCCACTAAAGATCCTGGTTAGAGTCCAGGCTCTGTCGCAGCCGTCCGCGTCCGGGAGACCCATGGGGCGGTGCACAATTGCCCCAGCATCGTCCGGGTTTGAGGAGCCGGGCGCAGTGCACGCTGACGCGGTCGCCAGGTGTATGGTGTTTCCTCCGACGTGTGGTGTGGCTGGCTTCCGGGTTTAGCGGACACTGTTTCAAGAAGCAGTGCAGCTTGGCTGGGTTGTGTTTCGGAGGATGACCGTCTCTCGAACTTCGCCTCTCCCGTGTCCGTACGGGAGTTGCAGCGATGGGACAAGACTGTAACTACCAATTGGATACCACGAAATTGGGAGAAAAAGGGGTAAAGAAATAAATAAAGTAACAGACACATCTCAACATCAACTGTTCAGAAGAGACTGCGTGAATCAGACCTTCATGGTCGAATTGCTGCAAAGAAACCACTACTAAAGGACACCAATAATAAGAAGAGACTTGCTTGGGCCAAGAAACACGAGCAATAGACATTAGACCGATGGAAATCTGTCCTTCGGTCCGATGAGTCCAAATTTTAGATTTTTGGTTCCACCCCTGTGTCTTTGTGAGACGTCGAGTCACTGTCAGTGATTTATTCAGAATTCAAAGCACACTTAACCAGCATGTCTACGACAGCGTTCTGCAGCGATATGCCATCCCATCTGGTTTGCACTTAGTGGGACTATAATTTGTTTTTCAACAGGACAATGACCCAACACACCTCCAGGCTGTGTAAGGTTTATTTGACCAAGAAGGAGTGTGATGGAGAGCTGTATCAGAAGACCTGGACTCCACAGTCACCCGACCTCAACCCAATTGAGATGGTTTGGGATGAGTTTGATGACTTCACTATTATTCTATAGCAAAAATAAAGAAAAACCCTTGAACGAGTAGGTGTGTCCAAACTTTTGACTGGTACTGTATATGTACAGTGGGGAAAAAAAGTATTTAGTCAGCCACCAATTGTGCAAGTTCTCTCACTTAAAAAGATGAGAGAGGCCTGTAATTTTCATCATAGGTACACTTCAACTATGACAGAAAAAAGGAGGAAAAAAAATCCAGAAAATCACATTGTAGGATTTTTTATGAATTTATTTGCAAATTATGGTGGAAAATAAGTATTTGGTCACATACAAACAAGCAAGATTTCTGGCTCTCACAGACCTGTAACTTCTTCTTTAAGAGGCTTCTCTGTCCTCCACTCATTACCTGTATTAATGGCACCTGTTTGAACTTGTTATCAGTATAAAAGACACCTGTCCACAACCTCAAACAGTCACACTCCAAACTCCACTATGGCCAAGACCAAAGAGCTGTCAAAGGACACCAGAAACCAAATTGTAGACCTGCACCAGGTTGGGAAGACTGAATCTGCAATAGGTAAGCAGCTTGGTTTGAAGAAATCAACTGTGGGAGCAATTATTAGGAAATGGAAGACATACAAGACCACTGATAATCTTCCTCGATCTGGGGCTCCACGCAAGATCTCACCCGTGGGGTCAAAATGATCACAAGAACGGTGAGCAAAATCCCAGAACCACACGGGGACCTAGTGAATGACCTGCAGAGAGCTGGGACCAAAGTAACAAAGCCTACCATCAGTAACACACTACGCCGCCAGGGACTCAAATCCTGCAGTGCCAGACGTGTCCCCCTGCTTAAGCCAGTACATGTTCAGGCCCGTCTAAAGTTTGCTAGAGAGCATTTGGATGATCCAGATGAGGATTGGGAGAATGTCATATGGTCAGATGAAACCAAAATATAACTTTTTGGTAAAAACTCAACTCGTCGTGTTTGGAGGACAAAGAATGCTGAGTTGCATCCAAAGAACACCATACCTACTGTGAAGCATGGGGTGGAAACATCATGCTTTGGGGCTGTTTTTCTGCAAAGGGACCAGGACGACTGATCCGTGTAAAGGAAAGAATGAATGGGGCCATGTATCGTGAGATTTTGAGTGAAAACCTCCTTCCATCAGCAAGGGCATTGAAGATGAAACGTGGCTGGGTCTTTCAGCATGACAATGATCCCAAACACACCGCCCGGGCAACGAAGGAGTGGCTTCAGAAGAAGCATTTCAAGGTCCTGGAGTGGCCTAGCCAGTCTCCAGATCTCAACCCCATAGAAAATCTTTGGAGGGAGTTGAAAGTCCGTGTTGCCCAGCGACAGCCCCAAAACATCACTGCTCTAGAGGAGATCTGCATGGAGGAATGGGCCAAAATACCAGCAACAGTGTGTGAAAACCTTGTGAAGACTTACAGAAAACATTTGACCTCTGTCATTGCCAACAAAGGGTATATAACAAAGTATTGAGATAAACTTTTGTTATTGACCAAATACTTATTTTCCACCATAATTTGCAAATAAATTCATAAAAAAATCCTACAATGTGATTTTCTGGATTTTTTTTCCTCATTTTGTCTGTCATAGTTGAAGTGTACCTATGATGAAATTTACAGGCCTCTCTCATCTTTTTAAGTGAGAGAACTTGCACAATTGGTGGCTGACTAAATACTTTTTTTTTTTCCCCACTGTATATAAATATGTGGTTCAGGTTTCAAGTGCTACAGCTGATCAAGTCACATGAGCCATTCACTGTAGATTCACTATAGGTTCTTCATATCAGATATACGAAATACAGTCGTAACAAGTGCACATCAGATTAGTACAAATGTATCAACTCACCAGTCCCATTTCTGCATGTTGTTAAGAGTACAACGTCGTTTCCTGGTGTTTAGTTGTACTATGTCAAGCAAATAGCTGACAAACACACAATACATAGTTAATCGCCTAGTTATATTTACCTCCAATTTTCAAGGGAAATACAATCTCTAAGTCTTTCAAAAGAGTCCTGTTTGATTCACTGCATCTCAAAGGCTGTTTATTTGTTGAACTTGTAGTGTGGAAAACTTTATTCTATATGATTCCACGTCTGAGGTGTTCAGAGCAAAGTTTGCCTCTCATTTCCCCCAAACTCTCCGCCCTCGCCTTCGTTCGCTGACAAATCACAAATGACTGTCAATTAGCGAGCATCTCCAAAGTTTCCATGCGTCTCCCATGAGAGACAACGGCAGAATCACTGTCCTTCTTGGAGAGGGAGGAGGAAAGTGTGATGAATTCTTCTAGAGACAAAGTATAATCAGTGAGAGGCCTTCCGCCTGCTAATTAAGGAGGCTAAAGCTTAGAGGTGATTTGGAGAATCGTTACGTTATCCCCCATCTCCTCTCCCCAAGACACTATGTAAATCCTAGACACAAATCACACAGACACCATTCAAACCATAGCACTGACAAACACACAAGAGAGCGAGCGTGTGAGTGGGAGGGAGTCGAGAAGAGAATTAACATTTCTGCAATCAAAAGATTTAAATCGACGACACTCCCCACCAAAAAAACATGTATGATGTAGAATGATAATAACAGAAGAAGAAAGGAATCAATGAACCGCGCTCAAATTAGACCAACTGAATATGCATCCTTCCTACGCCAAATCCACAACTGGGGTGTATTGCCAAAGACCTCTATTTTCGTGTCATCTGACCATAGCACCAGTTCCAATCCAAGTGCCAATGCCGTTAAAGCGGTTTAGTTCAAAAAATATAAATGGTATCAAAAAGCTGTATACAAGCAACCTATTTCAGACCAGTCTGCAAGATTTCAAGTTTGAATGGCTTTCTAGCTTAAACAATTGAAGACTAGTTATGGGATATCTTTTCACAGTTCAAGTCTCTGGCCATTGAAATGAATTGGGATTTATGCAAAAGTGTTGTAATGTGAAAAGTATTAATAGTATCAAAACGTTTATTTTCAAGCAACATGAAGAGAGTCAGCCTGCACGGTTTGAAGTTGTTTTGGTGTTGGTAGCTTTTACGTTTTTTTTTGTGCTACAGGTGGCAGCGGAAGGCAAATAATAATAATAAGAAGAAGTATGAACAGTTTCTAAAGTTGTGCTTTGCTTTCAGCAAGCACATCTAATTACTTTCCCCATGGGACTGGTATATTGCCATATCACATTACATTACAGTGACTGGGATAGAAGCAATAGTAGGGCCTGATGAAATCCACATCCTAAACTTGCAAATCAAATCCCCCAATACAAAGTGATTGTCAAAACTTTGACATCCAACAACCTGTCGCCTAAACCCTAAAGGAAATCGATGCCATTAGATTGTCCATTAACAGAACAACAACTTCCAAAACTGGAAGTTTCTTCGCAGGCTCTCTTCCTTTTCCCCTCAAAACCAATTTTTGCTGATGGAGCTGAGAGTGCCTTATCGAGGATACTGCCATTGGATGCAACGAAACCACACCCAACTATAATCCGACAAATCCCATGCAGCCATGTTACAAATTCAAACTCGAACTAGACTGATAGGCAAACATCCCCCCCATCCAAATGAACATGAAAACATGCATTAGCCTAACATCAATGGTTTGACATTTGAGAGTCATTATTTATAACATCGGTAAAGCCTACACTTTCTAGCGCCGTTTTAACTTCTAATGCAGTAGAGATAATAAGGAAGGGAGTGGTTTGTGACACACAAGAGCAGCCACTCACCGATATGTCACTCATACCATCAAAACTTCTGCTACGTGGATTTCGGCCAATGCTGGATCTGATTAAATCCAGGCCTAAAGCATCTCTGCACTTTTGAGCTCTCAAACACACTGAAACTTCACCTTTTCTGTCATTTTGAAACCTGCTTCAACAGGTTTGCTCGCACAAGGCAATCACTAGGCGATACCACAGTTTGAAAATTCATGCTGGGGACAGGAACACTGTCTCTTCTATTCCACAAAGATCATGTTGAGTTCTATGTTATTCTATGTTCTAGTCACTGTGTTTCTAGGAATCTATTACGCAGACTTTCAATCAATCTTCTGCCATGCTTTGCGGCGTTAAATCTGTCTCTACCTTGGAACACCGTCGGCCTCTAATCATTCTCAGTGTGCCTACTGTAGATCGTTGTCTAATAATGCAAAAAAGTCAAACATTTTGGCACATATCACCCAGCTAGCATATTTGGTTCCTTGGAAGTTTTGGGAACATATGTTTTTGGTTTTATATTGGTTGTGGGAATGAAGACTATCGTTTCCTGACCGGTAAAAAGTTTTTTTTATGTTCTGAAAACAGAAGTGAAAATTTTGCTTGTTCTGGGAATGTTTATTTTTAGGTTGCAAGGAAGTTCTGAGAATGTTTTACTCTGGTTCCTTGAAAGTTTATTAGGAGGTTTTTGAATAACTTCCTTAAAACTTTCACTGAATGTTTCAAAAAGACTTGTCTTATTTTGGGTTAACTTTTTTTTAACTCCAAGCACAGATAGGACACGTGGAAATGTTTATTTTAACACAGCATCAGTGAGATTCGAACATATAATCTGTTCTGTTCACTATCCATGGAATTAGTACACTGCACAATCCTATAGGATATAATCCCAAAAGAGTCCAATAGGACTGGTCCCAAAATCTGATAGGATTTTTCTATTGGATTCTTGTTTTGGAATCCTATTAGATCCTATAGGATAGAATCCTATAGGACTGGTTAAACAATCTGATAGGATTGAATCACTCCCATATTGTGGGTGTGTGTTGAAGAGGTTGAGAACCTCAGGGAATTATCACTGGTGTGAGTAGGCAAAGATGGAGATTGTGCTCTGGAAAGACACGGGAGAAAGACTGTTCCTCAGTTTACTGGTATTTAATCTTGATTGCAGTTTAACAAAGGTTCAAGTTTCTGTGCTATATTTAGCTGTGAGATTGTGAAATAAAGCTGCAAAGAGTATTTTAGATTATTTGCTCAAATTTTCTGTACGTAGTATGTATTACTACATTACACAAACTCACGTTTTGACCACATCGAATAGAGAGTAATTACACATCCTTTAAAACTCAGGTGTTAGTATCAACGTTCATAGTAACAACAACGACACAAATAGATTGCTTAAAACAGATCAATATCATTGGTTTTGTACCTCACACCTAGTCTTGAAACAAAAAAAGTCTTGAAACAAAAAAAAACTAAAGTGTAGCTTGTTGTCTTCTACAAGTTGTCCTCTAACCAGCGATATACATATTATTCACAGATTTCATTGGTTCATTACCCACAGTTCTTGCATTCCCACACAGTGAAGGATAAAACAGAATAATAATGTTAATGCAGATTCTCTGCACAGCCACTGGTGGCAAGCTGAAGTTGGTAGTTAATTAAACCTCCACAAGATCGGTGGGTGCTCCGCGGGACGGTTGAGCAAACATAGGCTAATGTGATTAGCATGAGGTTGTAAGTAACAAGAACATTTCCCAGGACATAGACACATCTGACATTGTCAGAAAGCTTAAATTATTGTTACACTAACTGCACTGCCTAATTTACAGTAGCTATTACAGTGAAATAATACCATGCTATTGTTTGAGGAGAGTGCACAATTATGAACTTAAATGTATTAATAAGCCAATTAGGCACATTTGGGCAGTCTTGATACAACATTTTGAACAGAAATGCAATGGTTCATTGGATCAGTCTAAAACGCACATACACTGCTACCATCTAGTGACCAAAATCTAAATTGCACCTGAGCTGGAGTAATACATTATGGCCTTTCTCTTGCATTTCAAACACGATGGTACAAAAAGAAATCACAAAACGCATGTTTTTTCTTTGTATTATCTTTTACCAGATTTGAGAACTTGTTCTCAACTAGCCTACCTGGTTAAATAAAGGTTAAATAAAAAAAAAGATAAAAAAATATTACCTTTGATGTTGCACAATGATATAAGTCAATAAGTCATCATTTTAGTCAAAGTATGATATATTTGGGCTTGAAGTGACAAATCTGAACTGCCAACTTCGTGCAAATCTGGGGCGGCAGGTAGCCTAGTGGTTAGAGCGTTGGACCTGTAACTGGAGGGTTGCAAGTTCAAATCCCCGAGCTGACAAGGTAAAAATCTGTCGTTCTGCCCCTGAACAAGGCAGTTAACCCATTGTTCCCCGGGCGCTGAAGACGTGGATGTCGATTAAAGGCAGCCCCCCGCACCTCTCTGATTCAGAGGGGTTGGGTTAAATGCGGAAGACACATTTCAGTTGAAGGCATTCGGTTGTACAACTGACTAATAATGGTGACTTTGACAGTAATGTGTTATATTCTCCTACATTAATTCAACATTTCCACAAACTTCAAAGTGTTTCCTTTCAAACGGTATCAAGAATATGCATATCCTTGCTTTAGGTCCTGAGCTACAGGCAGTTAGATTTGGGTATGTCATTTTAGGCAAAAATTGAAAAATGGGGCGGATCCTTAAGAGGTTTAAGAAAAAAGTTCTAATGGGATTCTGATTGGGGTGACAAAATCCTACACTAAGCAAAAACCTATAGGATCTAATTGGATTACTTTTGATTTACAATAGGAAAAAAAGTAGTCCAATAGGATTCCAATAGGATTCTGATAGAGGTGACAGAAAATCCTATAGGGTCTAATAGGATTTATTTTGATTATAAATAGAAGAAAAGATGTCCAATAGGAAAAAAGTAGTCCAATAGGATTCGGGTAGAGGTGAAACAAAACTGTGAGAATCCTACAGGATTCTATTGGAAAAAGCACATAATCCTATAGGATATTTTGACTAGGGAAGCACTCATTAAGATTAGGTGTGGCCAATTAGTGGGTGCGGCCAATACACCTGAACACACTTAAGATAGAGGACAGAGAGTTTTGTTGATGCTTAAACAGAATGTTTAAATAACATTCTTAGAACGTTCTCTGAACATTATTAACGTTTTCTTGTGGTTTTTATGGAAAGTTTTCTTAATGTTCTTGGAACAATTTGAGAACATGACTTGAGAAGAACCATGAGAAAAGTGGATACAAGCTGTTTGGCTCATCTGTTGTGTAGAGGAATAGCTTTGCAGCTGTTTCTGATTAATAAACAATGCCATGCTGGTGGGTGGTAACATTCAAATAAAACCCAACCCTGAAATGAAACGTAGGCTGAAAATAATTAGTATGTCATATCATTGGAAAAGACACTGCATTCACACAGATTTGCATGAAATTGGCCGTTCAGATTTGTCACTTCAAGCCCAAATATATCATACTTTGACTAAAATGATGACTTATTGACTTATATCATTGTGCAACATCATAGGTAATATTTTTAAATATTTTATTTTATTTAACCTTTATTTAACCAGGTAGGCTAGTTGAGAACAAGTCCTCATGTACAACTGCGACCTGGCCAAGATAAAGCACAGCAGCGCGACACAAACAACAACACAGAGTTATTGGAATAAACAAGCGTACAGTCAATAACACAAGAGGAAAAAAAAGAAAGTCTATATACAGTGTGTGCAAATGGCGTGGGGAGGTAGGCAATAAATAGGCTATAGTAGCGATGTAAATTACAATTTAGCAGATGATGATGTGCAAGTAAAGATACTGGTGTGCAAAAGAGCAGAAAAGTAAATAAAAAACAGCATGGGGATGAGGTAGTTAGTTAGCACAGTGTCCAAAGAAGGGCCAGAAGTATACAGAATGGTGTCGTCCGCGTAGAGGTGGATCAGGGAATCACCCGCAGCAAGAACGACATCATTGATGTATACAGAGAAAAAAGTCTGCCTGAGAATTGAACCCTGTGGTATCCCATAGAGACAGCCAGAGGTCTGGACAGCAGGCCCTCCGATTTGACACACTTAACTCTGTCAGCAAAGTAGTTGGTGAACCAGACGAGGCAGTCATTTGAGAAACCAAGGCTGTTGAGTCTGCCGATAAGAATACGGTGATTGACAGAGTCGAAAGCCTTGGCCAGGTCGATGAAGACGGCTGCACAGTACTGACTTTTATCGATGGCGGATATGATATTGTTTAGTACCTTGAGCGTGACTGAGGTGCACCCGTGACCAGCTCGGAAACCGGATTGCACAGCGGAGAAGGTACGGTGGGATTCGAAATGGTCAGTGATCTGTTTATTAACTTGGCTTTCGAAGACTTTAGAGAGGTAGGGCAGGATGGATATAGGTCTATAGCAGTTAGGGTCTAGAGTGTCACCCCCTTTGAAGAGGGGGATGACCGCGGCAGCTGTCCAGTCTCAGACAATACAAAAGAGAGGTTGAACAGACTGGTAATAGGGGTTGCAACAATGGCGGCGGATAGTTTTAGAAAGAGCGGGTCCAGATTGTCAAGCCCAGCTGATTTGTACGGGTCCAGGTTTTGCAGCTCTTTCAGAACATCTGCTATCCTGATTTGGGTGAAGGAGAAGCTGGGGAGGTTCGGGCAAGTAGCTGCAGGGGGGGGCGAAGCTGTTGGCCAGGGTTGGGGTAGCCAGGAGGAAAGCATGGCCAGCCGTAGAGGATTTATCGGTGGTGACCGTGTTACCTAGTCTCAGCGCAGTGGGCAGCTGGGAGGAGATGCTCTTGTTCTCCATGGACTTTACAGTGACCCAAAACTTTTTGGGAGCTGCAGGATGCAAATTTCTGTTTGAAAAAGCTAGCCTTTGCTTTCCTGACTGACTGCGTGTATTGGTTCCTGACTTCCCTGAACAGTTGCATATCACGGGGACTATTCGAAGCTATTGCAGTCTGCCACAGGATGTTTTTGTGCTGGTCAAGGGCAGTCAGGTCTGGAGTGAACCAATGGCTGTTTCTGTTTTTAGTTCCATTTTTTTATAAAGGGGCATGCTTATTTAAGATGGTGAGGAAATTGCTTTTAAAGAATGACCAGGCATCCTCTACTGATGGGATGAGGTCAATATCCTTCCAGGATACCCAGGCCAGGTCGATTAGAAAGTCCTGCTCTCAAAAGTGTTTTAGGGAGCGTTTGGCAGTGATGAGGGGTGGTCGTTTGACCGCAGACCCATAGCGGATGCAGGCAATGAGGCAGTGATCGCTGAGATCCTGATTGAAAACAGCAGAGGTGTATTTGGAGGGCAAGTTGGTCAGGATAACATCTATGAGGGTGCCCATGTTTACAGATTTAGGGTTGTACCTGGTGGGTTCCTTGATGATTTGTGTGAGATTGAGGGCATCTAGCTTAGTTTGTAGGACTGTCGGAGTGTTAAGCATATCCCAATTTAGGTCACCTAACAGAACAAACTCTGAAGATAGATGGGGGGGCAATCAATTCACATATGGTGTCCAGGGCACAACTGGGAGCTGAGGGGGGTCTGTAACAGGCGGCAACAGTGAGAGACTTATTTCTGGAGAGATTCATTTTTAAAATTAGAAGTTCGAACTATTTGGGCATAGACCTGGAAAGTATGACAGAACTTTGCAGGCTCTCTCTGCAGTAGATTGCAACTCCTCCCCCTTTGGCAATTCTATCTTGACGGAAAATGTTGTAGTTGGGTATGGGAATCTCAGAATTTTTGGTGGCCTTCCTAAGCCAGGATTCAGACACGGCAAGGACATCAGGGTTGCTGGAGTGTGCTAAAGCAGTGAGTAAAACAAACTTTGGGAGGAGGCTTCTGATGTTAACATGCATGAAACCAAGGCTTTTTCGATTACAGAAGTCAACAAATTAGAGTGCCTGGGGGCACGCAGGGCCTGGGTTAATCACATCACCCGAGGAACAGAGGAGGAGTAGGATGAGGGTACGGCTAAAGGCTATCAGAACAGGTCGTCTAGTGTGTTGGGGACAGAGAATCAAAGGAGCAGATTTCTGGGCGTGATAGAATAGATTCAGGGCATAATGTGTAGACAGGGGTATGGTGGGGTGCGGGTACTATGGAGGTAAGTCCAGCCACTGAGTGATGATAAGAGAGGTTGCATCTCTAGACTTGCAGGTTATACTGGGTTATACTGAGGTCATCGCATGTGGGGGAGGTGGGACAAAAGAGGTATCTGAGGCATGTTGAGTGGGGCTAGGGGCTCCACTGTAAACTTAAACAATTATAACTATCCTAAACAACAGTATACAAGGCATATTGACAATTGAGAGAGACATAAAGCAATCACAGGTGTTGATTGGGAGAGCTAGCTAAGACAACAACGGGAAAGATAACAGCTAATCAGCTAGGACAACAGGTAAAATGGCGATGAATGGGCAGAGAGGGTCAGTTAACTACTTAGGGAGTAGCGACACTACCCGGTGAAATGTAAGGCGCCAAATTCAAAATCCAAAAGTTGAATTATTAAACATTCATCAATATACAAGTGTTGCATAGTCATTAAAAGCTCTGAATCAATATCACAGCGTTGTCAGATTTCGTTGTCAGATTTCAAAAGGGCTTTACGGCGAAAGCACAACATTTGATTGTTTGAGGATAGCACCTCTCCTATTTTCTACATTAGCATAAATTCATATCCAGCGCGGGTCACACAAAACCCATATAAGAGCTAAAATAAATCCCTTACCTTTCGAAGAACTTCTGCTGAGGGCTTCCCAAGTGTCCAACGAAGACATCCAATGGTTCTTTTGTTAGAAAAATCATTTATTATATCCATAAATCTCTGTTTGGTTGGCGCGTTATGATCAGAAAATCCACCGTCGAGTTGCCCATTGAACCGTGAAGAGAACACGTTCAAATTATACCTATACACTTTCTCCAAACAAATCAAACATCATTTTTAATGTATCCTTAGGTATCCTTTTATGTATATTTACTGTAATATTTCGTGAACGATAGGAAAGAAAAATAAAGTGGGGCGCGCTCACAATTTTGCGCACGTGAAACGTTGTTGACAAATGTGGTCCCTTCACTACTTCCTATCTGTTCTTCTTAGTGCTAGAGCCTCCAGACACTGTATAAAGACTGTTGACATCTAGTGGAAGCCATAGGTACTGCAGTCTCAGTCCTAGTTAACATAGAAATCAATAGGCAGCCTGGACAAAAAAAACTGCAAATCCGGATGGATTTTCCTTGGGTTTTCGCCTGCTATATCAGTTCTGTTATACTCACATACATTATTTTAACACTTTTAGAAACTTCAGAGTGTTTCCTATCCAATTCCCATTCCTATCCAATAGTTGTGCATATCCTATTTTCTGGGCCTGAGTGGCAGGCATTTTACTTTGGGCACGCCAGACTCTCCAAAACCGTCACCTCTGCTGCCGCTCCCTAAGAAGTTAACTACACACAGGGCCTGAGTTTGGGGCTAGGGCCGACAGATAAAAAAGAAATATATATATAATTATCAAAATGGAGTACCGTGATAAATGACAGTCCAGTAGAATATTAGCTATGTAGACAAGTGATAATAGGGTCCAGTGAACAGCAATAGATGTGGCAGAGGAGCCGTGGCGTAGTTGTATCTACGCTAGCACGCGGGAGACACAGCGTTTAAAGTTAGTTGGCCGGGGTGAGTGGAAGCGTCTGCTCCGAAGTCCGGCAATGGCCGGTTGAGGGCACAGCGGATGGAATTTCATCTGCGGACCAGTCGTGGTGGTACGGCAGGGTGTCGCGTCGACAAAGGGTCCCGGACAGATGGCGAAATAGGTATTGTTGTTGTAATTTCGTTTGCTAGCCGGGATGTGCGCATGGCTCGCGGCTAACTTGTGCTAGCTTTAGGGCAGGGGTGTTAGCCACTATAGCCACTCGGTAGTAGCTAGCTAGCAGCGATGATCCGCTGCAAAGTTCCAGAGCTTGTTAGATGTAGTTGGCTGGCTAGCTAGTCCGGGAGGCATCGGCTGGGTAGCCGGGTTATCACAGAGTAGGCCGGCTCAGGGCTAGCTTCGGAGCTAGGTCACTCGGTGGCAGCTAGCTAGCTAGCTGTGATGATCAGGAGTAATGGTCCAGGGTTTACGCCAGGAATCCGGCGTTGTAGTGGAGAAAAACAGTTTGAGGCTGGTAGGTATTATCCAGGCTTATCCGGCGTTGTAGTGGAGAAAAACAGTCCGAGGTTGGTAGGTATTATCCAGGCTAGACAAATGGTTGGTGCCTGTTGAGAAGGTAAAGATACCTGTTTCTTTGAGCTTGCAATGACTAAATAGCTAGTGGCTAATTAGCTGGTTAGCTTCTGATGGCTAAGGTGGCTATAAAGTTTAAAAACAAAATCGGTTCCGTGTCACATTGAGTGAGGCGGGTTACCAGAAGGTATCTTTAATTTAAAAATAGAAAAGAGATTGAAAAATAAATTGAAATATATACAAAAAAAGACGAAAAATACAAAAGATAAACGAGAGGACGACAAACCACGTCTGCACTGCTACGCCATCTTGGATTGAAAATCTCTGGCCATCGTCTTTTAGCTTGAAAAAGTGGATTTCTATGGCCGTTTAAATAAGATGAGAATGTTCCAAAGCCAAGCGACTATCCTACACCATTCCCAGAAATGTGTGGGAAGGTTGTATGCAAAATAACCATAGGACAACCACTCTCTCAACAAGCTCAAAGAAACATATGGTTCATATGGCATTGCCTAAAGCTTAGTTTCATTGGCTAATGGCTATGGCTTGGAACTATTGCCTAAATCTTGGTTTAATTAGCAGAAGTAAAGTTGTATTTTCTAAAAGCTTGGATCCATTGGCTAGACCTTGGTTCCATTGGCTAGAACTTGGTTCCATTGGCTAGAGCTTGGCTACATTAGAATGGTCTAACAGAAGTCTACCACAACAGCTTAGAACCTGTAACATTTAAGTGATAATGCCCGAGAAGTCTGTGTTTGGAGGATATATTGGCACGGGTGTTGTTAGACCCGAGACGAAGTCGAGGGCCGGCAAACCATGCCAATATATCCTCCCAACACCGGCTTCGGGGCATTATCACTTTTATACTTTTATATTTCATCCTTCCACAAGATACAGTCCCAACACAAATCTAGGGTTGCTACCCAAGCTGGCTGGTCATTCATTCTACCGGTTCGGTTGCCAGAGACGCGACCCAGTCATTTAGTCTTTTAGTTCTGTATATATGGATGCGACCCAGTCGTTCGTTCTAAATGTTCCATTGCCATACTGGCTGGCAACGTTCTTATCCCTTGCTTGCTAGCTAGCCAGCCAACTACATCTAACAACAAAGTAGCTGCATTTGCATTTGTTTAAGCTGTTTTCTTGTGACATTTATTTGGACACATCCATAACAATGAGCTAATGATACGCGATTTCACCTGGCATAGAAAATATACTCGTCAGGACACTGATGTTCAGAGGAGCTATCCAACAACACAGCTAACACACTCACTTAAAACTGAAGCTGGAAAGACTTCAAACTAGCTGCACTTCGTTTCGTTTTACCTGTTTTCAATTGACATTTCTTTGTATATATCCATAAAAATGATGCCAGCTGATTCATTTTGACTGGCTGAGAAACGCTGCCTGCCTGTCTGTCTGTCTCGTTCATTACTATGGAACAGCTGGAGATCGAAAACAATGTAGCAAATGTCGGAGGCAGACAACAAGGTTTATACAAATCTCTGCTGTTGAAAACGAAATGTTAGTCTAAAAGAAATGTGAGATAATGTCTAAATGCTTTTTATAGTGGAGATCATAAATTGCCTGGCTGGGCTGATGAGACAGTGGATTGTGCAATCAGATGGAACAGAGTAAATAGGCATTTTAACATCATAGATTTAGCCTGGTGGTAACTTGTGAAATAGACGGCTTGAATGCGGTAAAAGTAAAAGTAAAAAAATATAAATAGTAAAGTAAATGCCCCAAAAAACTACTTAAGTAGTACTTTAAAGTATTTTTACTTAAGCATTTTACACCACTGTCAATCAGCATTCAGGATTAGACCCACCCGTTGTATAATCCCAACTAACCAACTCCGCTGGCACACAGACAGACAAACAAACAGGTCTGGATAGACCAGACACGGTCCAGGTTGCATTATTTAAGGAGTTCTCTATGTGCCAAACTGCGCAGGTCGAGGACATTCTCTGCATGCACAGGAGAAAGAATTGTGGAAACAATTTCATAAGAACTATTTACGCTGACAAAGCTACCAGGGACAAAAAAGGAACACCTGACAGCAGGACATTTAACATCCTGTAACATCAAGACATTACAATGAACAGCTGTGAAGCCCAGTAGTACAGGCTCACTCCAGGCGTATACTGATGTTCTGTGACTTGATGGAGAACAGGAAACAAGGTGAAGAGGGCGGCACCAAGCAGCCAAGACATTCTGCCAATCGTACTGAGATGCTTCATGATGCTGATTCGTGCTGATTCGGTGAGCGAGTTTATTAGCAAGTGCATTGGTGATGTTGTACCCATAGCAAATATTAAAACCTTCCCCAACCAGAAACCGTGGATTGATGGCAGCATTCGCGCAAAAACTGAAAGCCAACCACTGCTTTTAACCAGGGTAAGGCTACCGGAAACATGACTGAATACAAACAGTGTAGCTATTCCCTCCGCAAGGCAATCAAACAAGCTAAGCGTCAATATAGAGACAAAGTAGAGTCACAATTCAACGGCTCAGACACAAGAGGAATGTGGCAGGGTCTACAGTCAATCACGGACTACAAAAAGAAAACCAGCCCCGCTATGGGACCATGATGTCTTGCTCCCAGACAAACTAAACAACTTCTTTGCTCGCTTTGAGGACAATACAGTGCCACCGACACGGCCTGCTACCAAAACCTGCGGGCTCTCCTTCACCGCAGCCAATGTGAGAAAAACATTTAAATGTGTTAACCCTCGCAAGGCTGCCGGCCCAGATGGCATCCCTGGCCGTGTCCTCAGAGCATGCGCAGACCAGCTGGCTGGTGTGTTTACGGACATATTCAATCAGTCCCTATCCCAGGCTGCTGTTCCCACATGCTTCAAGAGGGCCACCATTTTCCTGTTCCCAAGAAAGCTAAGGTAACTGAGCTAAATGACTATCGCCCCGTAGCACTCACTTCCATCATCATGAAGTGCTTTGAGAGATTAGTCAAGGATCATATCACCTCCATCCTGCCAGACACCCTGGACCCACTCCAATTTGCTTACCGTCCCAATAGGTCCACAGACGACGCAATCGCAATCACACTGCATACTGCCCTAACCCATCCGGACAAGAGGAATACTTATGTAAGAATGCTGTTCATCGACTACAGCTCAGCATTTAACACCATAGTTCCTCCAAGCTCATCATTAAGCTCGAGACCCTGGGTCTCGACCCAGCCCTGTGCAACTGGGTCCTGGACTTCCTGACGGGCCGGCCCCAGGTGGTGAGGGTAGGAAACAACATCTCCACCCCGCTGATCCTCAACACTGGGGCCCCACAAGGGTGCGTTCTCAGCCCTCTCCTGTACTCCCTGTTTACCCATGACTGCGTGGCCAAGCACGCATCCAACTCAATCATCAAGTTTGCTGACGACACTACAGTGGTAGGCTTGATTACCAACAACGACGAGACGGCCTACAGGGAGGAGGTGAGGGCCCTCGGAGTGTGGTGTCAGGAAAATAACCTCTCACTCAATGTCAACAAAACAAAGGAGATGATCGTGGACTTCAGGAAACAGGAGAGGGAGCACCCCCCTATCCACATCGAGGGGACAGTAGTGGAGAAGGTGGAAAGTTTTAAGTTCCTCGGCGTACACATCACGGACAAACCTGAATTGGTCCACCCACACAGACAGCGTGGTGAAGGCGCAACAGCGCCTCTTCAACCTCAGGAGGCTGAAGAAATTCGGCTTGTCACCAAAATCACTCACAAACTTCTACAGATGCACAATCGCAAGCATCCTGTCGGGCTGTATCACCGCCTGGTACGGCAACTGCTCCGCCCACAACCGTAAGGCTCTCCAGAGGGTAGTGAGGACTGCACAACGCATCACCGGGGGTAAACTACCTGCCCTTCAGGACATCTACACCACTATCATCCAGAAGGCGAGGTCAGTACAGGTGCATCAAAGCTGGGACCGAGAGACTGAAAAACAGCTTCTACCTCAAGGCCATCAGACTGTTAAACAGCCATCACTAACATTGAGTGGCTGCTGCCAACATACTGACTTAAATCTCTAGCCACTTTAAACATAGGAATTGGATGTAACAATGTATCACTAGCCACTTTAAACAATTTTGTATATAATGTTTACTTATACGACATACTTAAATCAAATATATACACTGTACTCTAAACCATCTACTGAATCTTTCCTATGCCGTTCGGCCATCGACCCAAATCTCTAGCCACTTTAATAATTATAATTGGATGAAATAATGTATCACTAGCCACTTTAAACAATGCCATTTATATAATGTTTACATATCCTACATTACTCATCTATCTATATAATATATATCTATATATCTATATATCTATCTATATCTATATACACTGTACTCCATACCATCTACTGCATCCTGCCTCACTCATCCATATATTTATATGTACATACTCGTATTCATTCCGTTACTCTTGTGTGTATAAGGTATTTGTTGTGAATTTGTTAGATTACTTATTAGATACTACTGCATGGTCGGAACTAGAAGCACAAGCATTTCGCTACACTCGCATTAACATCTGCTAACCATGTGTATGTGACAAATAAAATTTGATTTGATTTGTTGTTCTCAGATTCACCACTCAGTGTGAGTGTGTTTTGCAATGCAACACCACGCAATGTGTGTTGTGTCTTAGTTTGTGTTGGATACAGTACATATGTTTTCTGCCTGTTCAGTGGCAGGGAGTGTGACTTCCCTCTGTGGAAAATGGGATCTGATAAGTTATGCCGCTGTATACACATTCTTCAAAATGGATGTTCTCTCTCTGCGGGCTCGCAGTGTTTCAATTGTTCTGCCCTTACACAGAGAACGCTTTCATTAAAGGCTCAGTGAAATCAAAATTACGTTTTCCCTGTACCATATTGTACTACAACTTTCTAATCAGCAGGTTTGCAAGAGCGGGAGTTTTGGCTTTCCATTGTGACATCACCATGCAGTAAATTGGTTAATAGACCAAGAGAGAGAAATAGTAATGGCGTCTTTTTGGTTCGTTGGTTCGTTGGACAAAGCCTATGGCGAAAATGAATGGCATTTTTGCAATAAGGTCTGTTGTAAACACAGGCTTAGGAGATCTTATGTGTTTTGTTCTATGAGATACTCTTCAGTTTACATTTTTGAAGAATTTATGTAATTAAAAAGTACATAAAGCCTTCATAATTCATAAAGCTCATGTTAACTGACTGCTATTATCTCATAGAACAAAACATATAAAGACATCCTAATCATGTGTTCACCTCAGACCCAATTTTTGTTGTTAATTCCAAAACCCTATTCTTTCCCCATTCATTTTTTCCCCATAGGGATGGCTGAACAAACCAGAGCTAACTCGTTTCTGGGTTTTAGGACAACCACCCGACGAGCTGTATAACAAATAGAGTCCCAAATCTCTCTGCCAATAACAGCTACTTTCAGTTTACCACTCTCCACTCAGACCACTTCCAGACAGTCTTAGCAAAATGTTTGCTCGAGAAGGTATTTTGCTAAAAAGCTATTTTTGCCCATTTTTATGGTAATCTATTACAGTAAAGTACTTAATTGTTACCCAGAAAGTATTTAATATTGATATAAAAATGACTGCACTGGGCCTTTAAAGTCTTCAAGTGCCTTTTTCCCCCTCCTGTGCTGTGTCCCCCTTTACTTGCCTGGAGTGTAGCACGCACGCAAATACACGTGCACACACTTTTTCCTTTTTGGAACCGGTCAAATGTCCTCACTTGTCTGAATTCTCCTTGGTTTACTATTCTTGTAAAGACTTCTGGTTCTCACAAGTATAGTAAAACAAAAACACCCACACATACAGGGGGTGTTTACCCAAACTATTTATGTCATGTTCCCTGTGCAGCTCTCAGGATTACAATCCATGACCTTCAAATTGAACCTCCCCACCACCACTCACACACAACCTCATGTTTTCTTCTGTTCCCTTTCTTCCCTTCACCTTGCTGTAATATTAATAAAAAGTAGAAGACACAGAAATGTTTGTATTTTTGTACAGGCCTTATCTTTCTTCCTTCACGGTCAAATTCAGATTTTCTTATCAACGTTAGGCGTTTCCAGACATTGTAAAATATGAGATCTACAGTAGGATTATTTATCCTCTTCCATATCATCGTTAAATTATAATGTCAGGAGCACACGTACAACAGTAACCAGACAGGCACGGCAGGCCAGAAGGAAACAGCAAATTTGTGAGTAAACTTTCCAAATGTCGATAAAACCAAATACGCTGGACAAGTTGGGACTTTTTGTGTCTGTAAAATGTATTATGCGAGAAATTGTGGTGGAAATGTTGATATAATAACCATCATATCGAATTAAATTTGGGAGTCACGCGATGATATGTTGTGTGGTCCTCCCACTACGACTCTGGAAAGTATGCCGTTTATTAGGCTACAGATTAAATACATTATGATGGGTAGTGAAAGTGCAAGGTCCATTCCAGTACATATCGAGGGTCTTATTCGGGTGACATGATCGATCGATCCTTGGCTTCCGTTTGACAAAATAAAAATAATATTGCTTGTTTGTCCATTATAATCTCATCATGACGGCTATACCCAAACTGTATCTGCAAGCTGTTGGCTAGAGCGCAACGTGTCAAGACAAGAGTGGGCACATTCTCTATATGGCCATCAGTAGAGTTGAAAATGCGATGGAAACCCATTTAACTTTGTATTTTTTATTCGGTACATGGGAATTTAACGGCAGAAGTTATGTGCAATATGTCATCACGCACAGCCTTTTATCCGCAAGAAGTCAATTTGATGGAATTAAACAAAAAAGTTGTATTTAACTAGGCAAGCCAGTTAAGAACAAATTCGTATTTACAATGACGGTCTACCAAATGGCAGTTTGTTCCAGTTGCTATCTGCAGCGAACTGAGAAGAGGAGGGACCCATGGATGTGTGTGCTTTGGGGATCTTGAACAGACTGTGACTGGCAGTAGGTGTCTCAGATAGGTTTGAGTGAAGCCTGCTGACTACACCACTCGGGTTGCGTGCGCAATACATTTAAACATACATGTTATTAAATTATTGCACCCACACTGCTTGTGCGTGCCAACGAGCGTCTGCGTGGCCAAGCCTAAAATAGAAGTCAGTTCTATTTGTGACGCTGATCGCGGTGCAAGTCCTGCCTCTCCCGTCTCCTCATTGGTTTATAGAAACAGACACCCACGTGCCATCTCCTCATACTATGAAAGTTTCGATGCAAATCGCCATATAAAGTCAAAAAAGAAAAAGCCTGGAAGGAGGAGAGATGACTAGAAACGATCCGGTTGACCGTTTTATGTGTGGATTAATTGTCAGAGTAGAAGACCTTACCTTTCAGGTAAGTTAAAATGACAACAACGTTTATATCCCAGGACAAATTAGCTAGCGAATAGGACAAATTAGCTAGCAACTGCAAGCTAGCTAGCTAAATTGCCATACATGTTTAACGCTTTTTGACCTGTCCCCAAATGAATAATTGGTTCAGAGTTTGTTTTGATATTTCAAGCAGCATGTCGTGATCAAGCAGCATGTCGTGATCGCGTTTGGTGTGGGGGGACAAAATCTATTTGCGCGCGTCCGGTTGGGTACGGTGTAAGAGTGTTTTATAAATAAGCATCAACCAGTGGGGGTATACAGAAATGACCAGTTTACAGAGGAGTATAGAGTGCAGTGATGTGTCCTATAAGGAGCATTGGGGGCTGGAAAATGCACATATTGTTTTTAATGCGGATTATAGAATATTCACATTAAATTCTATAGCCAATTGGACGGAAACCTAGCTAGTGACAACTTGCAAAGCCGCTATTCTAACAAGAATATGGTTAAGGGAAAAAAATACACCTTTTTAAGTCAATAACTAATTTAGGTCGTCTCAAGGCTAATGTTACCAGGGCTGACAAAGAAAGAAAATGGGGGTTACAAGTTTTGGGATATTTTCATCAGGTCAAACAACCAAAAATAAATGAGCAATTCAATAAGAGTATAACAGAATCTGGGGTCAGTGGTGCTGCTGGGTTGTACCTGAGGAACTACACCTCACTGGTCACAGGGAAATACTGACCCAAAAGGTCACAAAGTTTTCTGGTCTTACCACAAATCAATAGTCATTGAAATTGGCAAAACTAACACCAAGTGTAAATACTAGTTCAATCATCTGGTGGCGCAAGCTCTTTGGTGGAAGTTTGAAAAGACATGATCTTCTTATCATCTTTCCAAAAAATTACTTACATTTTGATCATAAAGTAATTAAAGTGATATTTACTCAATCCCTTTAAGCTGTAATACGATGAATGATTTGATCGGAGACCTCATGCCCTAGATCAGCTGGATACGACACGAAAGGATGAGAGAGAATTCAGGATGACTTCAGTTCTGGAGGAAGAGAGAAAGAGTATGTATAATGACAGTGAGACGGGTGCGTTCAGTTCAATTCAACATTTGCTATGTTGCTTGACGGTTTTTACTGAACAACACTTTTCCCCGAAACAGCGTGCACTTTTCTTCTCCCCCTAGGCCACCATAATCACACTGTTCTTCGGTGGTCGTTCAGTACAATACCGTTTCCGTTGAATTAAACGTTGAACACCAGTCTGTTGTACTGAATGCACCCCTGGACTGCCCTGAGAGAGATAAAGAATCAGAATGTCTTGCCTGGTTGGTTCAGTGGACCTGTAGGATCAAGTACCTACTGTACCTGCCTGCCTGTCTGTCTGTCTGTCTGTCTGTCTGTCTGTCTGTCTGTCAGCCTGCCGGTCTGTCACTAACCAAACCGTCTCACACAGGGAAAACTGTGACTAGTCCTGTTCAAATACGGTTTGAAATGCATCCTTTCCCATACAGTACAGGCAAACCCAGTCCTTAGACTACAGGAAGAGGAGAGCCAACACACGCCTGCACTTCAACGACAGTGGTGTGTAACTAGAGCATACAATATAGAATCAGCCCTGTCCATGCTTATAACCATTACACTCTGCTGCTGGTAAAACCACAGAAGTCTCTAGAGGGTTTCTTGTCACTATATCCATTACCTGACAGCCCTGCACAGGGACAGAATGTTCCTTCACTACCATGTGCATAGTACTCACACACACACGTTATCCATATTTCTATCTATGTGGTCGATGGTAATTGAATTGAGTGTGTTGGTATAAGAGAGATTAAGGAGCGGAGGAGCCGCTTCCACAGTAGTGACCAACTTGGCATTTAAAAACCATTAGTCCCATAGGCCACAGCTTGACGCTTTCATTGCAGAAGTAACTCCACCTTTGTGACTTGTGTGCGACTAATTGTAGGTGAGGATGTGTGTGTGTCACCATGCACATTTTAAATCCCACTAGCACACGCTCAAGTATACCTTTTGAGAGACAGATGCAATATGACTGGTAGGGTAGGGCAGAGACATGGAAAAACCCTGATACTAATTACACCTTTCACATAGCAGTAGAGAACAGTCTGATCACAATCAATAAGCACACACACACGTATTATACAGTTGTAGATATAACCCTTCCACCGGTCATTTGCATGTTAATAGGAAATCAGCTGAGCTGATGGAATAGGATGGAGGCAGAGAGCAGGGGAAATGTAATCACTCAGCTGTACATGGAAACTAAAAACCAGGCAGTCTACGGGATAGAATGACTGAATTGCATTGAGGGAAACTGTTCAAAATCGGTTTAGAATAACATGCCAGTGCAGTGACTAGGCACAATGCCTTCATAAAGTATTCACACCCCTTGACTTTTTCCACATTTTGTTTTGTTACAGCCTGAATTTCAAATGGATTATATTGAGGTTTTTTTTTGTTGCTGGCCTACACAAAACACCCCGTAATGTCAAAGTGGAATTATCTTTTAGAAACGTTTACAAATTAATAAAAAATTAAAAGCTGAAATGTCTTGAGTCCATAAGTATTCAACCCCTTTGTTAAGGCAAGCCTAAATAAATTCAGAAGTAAAAATGTGCTTAACAAGTCACTGAATAAGTTGCATGGACTCTGTGTGCAATAATAGTGTTTAACATAAATTTTATGACTACGTCATCTCTGTACCCCACACATACAGTTATCTGTAAGGTCCCTCAGTCGAGCAGTGAATTTCAAACACAGATTCAACCAAAGGGCACATACTGGCAGATACAGTAGGTAAAAAAAAAGCAGACATTGAATATCCCTTTGAGCATGGTGAAGTTATAGATTACACTTTGGATGGTGTTTCAGTACAGTCACTACAAAGACACAGGCGTCCTTCCTAACTCAGTTTCCGGAGAGGCCAATGGTGACTTTAAAACAGTCAGAGTTTAATGGCTGTGATAGAAAACTGAGAATGGATCAACAACATTGTAGTTATTCCACAATACTAACCTAATTGACAGATTGAAAAGAAGGAAGCCTGTACAGAACAAAAATATTCCAAAACATGCATCCTGTTTGCAACAAGGCAGTAAAGTAATACGGCAAAAGATTTGGCAAAGCAATTACATTTTTGTCCTGAATACAAACTTATGTTTGGGGCAAATCCAATACAACACATTATGGAGTACCACTCTCCATAAGCATAGTGGTGGCTGCATCATGTTATGGGTGTAATCGTTAAGGACTGTGGAGTTTTTCAGGATAAAAAAAGAAATGGAATGGAGCTAAGCACAGGCAAAATCCTAGAGGAAAACCTGTTTGTCTGCTTTCCACCAGACACTGGGAAATTAATTCACCTTTTAGTAGGACAATAACCTAAAACTCCAGGCCAAATACACACTGGAGCTGCTTACCAAGAAGAAAGTGAATGTTCCCAAGTGGCTGAGTTACAGTTTTGACTTAAATCTACTTGAAAATCTATGGCAATACCTGAAAATGGTTGGCTAAGCAATTATTAACAACCAATTTGACAGAGCTTGAAGAATTTTGAAAATAATACATGGGCAACTGTTGCACAATCCAGGTGTGGAAAGCTTAGACTTACCCAGAAAGACTCACAACTGTAATCGCTGCCAAAGGTGTCTACGAAGTATGGACTCAGGGGTGTGAATACTTACGTAAATTAGTTATTTATGCATTTAATTTTCATTAAATGTGCAGACATTTCTAATAACATGTTTTCACTTTGTCCTTATTGTGTATTGTGTGTAGATGGGTAAAAACAACAATTGAATCCATTTTGAATTCAGGCTGTAACACAATGTTAAATAAGTCAAGGTATGAATACTTTCTGAAGGCACTGTAGTTTCTCAAATACACCATGATATCTGTTAAAGTGGCATGCAGCATTGTTCCTGAGATACATATCCATGGCTGGAGTGATAGTAAGATACATTTGTCATCAAGTGTAACAGGGTTGGTTATGTTTCCACTTGCCTCTCAAGGAAAGTGTATTTAATGTTCAAGCATTCTTATTAGTTGGTTCGACTCTGATGACAATAAGGCGTGTTGTGATTGGCCCCGCTTGCAGATCGCGAACGTCAGGTCTCCCCAGTATGAAAATGTGATGCAGGGGGTAGGTCACGTTCTGAATACTGTTTTATATTTTATAATGTGTACAAGTTTGCTGTACATTACTGATTTATACATGTGGGGGTATATGGTACCTGTTAGGGATTGAGGGGCTTTTTGGGATGTGCTTTGGCATATGATTGCTGTAAATAAGTGCGTTAGCTAGCATACACCGATGTAATGGTTACATGAGCCCACTGCTGACACATTGTTCAGCCCTGCACAACTAACGTGCTGTTTCCTATTTAATAACAGGTATTTACACGTTATATTTTGTACTGTATTGTTGTATTTTGTTGCCCAGTATGAAAATGTGATGCAAGGGATTTTGCCATCGACATTGTTCAGCCCTGCACAACTAACGTGCTGTTTCCTATTTAACAACAGGCAATAAATAACGCTCAACTGGGACCACTGGCTGGGGTCATTTATTTGGATAAAACAACGTAAGGAGAGTACGATATACATCTGTTACACAAGCACAATAAATGTTCCAGTTTATAAAATGGCAAGTGTTTGACATACATTGGAGATTCAATAGGGATATGGTAAATAGGAAACAATGTCAGAGTACTGCAGCAGCTACACTATAATAATGATAGTGTGTGATGATAAACCAGCGGCGCTATGGAGATGAATGCAGGACCACCTCACCATTTAACAGCAGTCAAGCCAGTGTGAAGTGAATGCCAGTAAACCTCCATACATTGAATAAAAGTGTAGCAGGCAGAGGCTGATCCTATTACAGTACAGCTGTAGATGGGAGAGGGATAGGCACCCACTGCCATTCAGCTAATTCCCACAATAGGTCTGATCCAGTTTTAAGGATGTTAAGATTTACAGTTAATCCTCCCCATCCATGGTT
Source organism: Brachymystax lenok tsinlingensis (assembly GCA_030435695.1). Classification (NCBI taxonomy): domain Eukaryota; kingdom Metazoa; phylum Chordata; class Actinopteri; order Salmoniformes; family Salmonidae; genus Brachymystax; species Brachymystax lenok. The sequence continues at coordinate 51,023,578 of CM059819.1, read as the reverse complement.
TCCCAAGATCCTTAACCAGATACACTGTACAGTACCTGCAGCCATCTTAACTGGGGCCTACTGGTACATCTATAATGAGAAATACTGGGAGAGCTGTTTACCCCATATGCTGCTATGAAACTATTGGCACTGTCTGGGATAACGGTTGACTGTGGTATTAGGACTAGTAATATGGGAGGTAAATGCATAGTGGTGCCATGAAATTACCACAAAGCTCAGGAAGGTATGTTAATTTCATGTAAAAACTATTCAACTAAAGTGTGAGAGCAACAGGTAAATTCATATTTGACTTAAAATGTCTCACTCAGTTCGAGGCAGGTTTTTCAAGTTACACCAGTTGAGGACGCTCTCAGTCATTTCTGCATGGATGCCTCTACTCCAAATGTGTCTGGGTCACCATCTTTTCCCCTAGGACTTCTATTTCAGGGACTGGCGAGTGACGTTTCCGAATGGTGTGTCTAATCCAACTGCAAATCTCCGGTGGGAAACACTGGGATATCAGGTGCTTCAACGTCAGCGGGCCTTAAGGTTTGGGTAGTGGCCGAAGAGAACACAACGTACATTACATGATCTGAAGGAAAACACTAATTTCAAAAAGACTTAAAAGGCCTGCGGGGGTTTCTGTGTTAAAACATTAAAAAGAGGAGCATAAAGGTTAATTGAAAAATAAGTACGTAAACATTTCAGCCATGTACTGCATTTTATTGAAGCTGTTGAAAAAAAGAACAAAGTCTTTCTATTAGAATTTGTTGACTGAAAACAAGCTAAAGACATATTTTCTACTGCTGTTATGTTCAAAATGTCATTGCTCCCATCATTTTAATACCAGTACAGAAATCGGCTAATATATATATAAAAAAGACGATATTGGAAAGAATGAGAAAAGATATTAGAGTTAAGGTAAGGCTGAAAGCAGAAGGCCTTTGTTTTGCTTGACTGCTACTGAACTCAATCACAGTGTCTATGGAACTAGGGGAAGAGAACTGGATAACACTTTATTTTACAGTCCAGTTTCCACTGTATTTAGTAGGATTATTATGTGGTAACAATGGCTACTTTCTGGTATTTATTTCAAATAACTCAACACAATTTGCATCTGGCTGGTACCAAATGGTAGTGGTGCTTGTTTGAATGAATATCAAAGAAAATTAATTCCTAGCATATTGTATAATTACAATGTTTGTGTCAAAACCTGGACATTTCTGTACCATTAAATGAAGTGCAACCGATTCTCTAGTCCACTGTCATCACTGTCAAACTATTTCTGTCCAAAACAATCACTCAAATCATGCTTCATTTATGTATGTCCGCAATATGATTATATGGCATTTCATACACAACGGAGTAGGATCAAGTTGCCCCAAGATGCTGATCAGAGGTCAGTTTTGCTTTTCCACCCCTAATAGGTAGGATTAGAGTGGGGTTAGCTGATCGTAGATTTGTGCCTAAGAGTAACTTCCATCCTGCTTCAATGTCCCGAGTTCTTCTACCATCATGCTACAACCATGAGACATGAAGAACCATGACATTTCAGGAAGAAAATAAAACAAATGGAAAAAAAATATATATATGTTTTTAAAGTGCTTTGACACACCTTGTGACACACCGTAAAATAGCAGCAGCATTCATTTAGAAATGTGGTTCAACACTTTTACAAATCACTTGTTAAAAATCGCTTTAATCTCGCAGTCGATTAATTAAATTCATAGTCCGATGATATGAAAATATACACGCCCCAAAAACAGTGTCTGCATCGCTCAATAGTCCTGTCAACTTGATGATCTCAGGGTGTGAGAAACAATACAGAACAAAGAACCATGGAGAAATAAACTAGCTAAACTAAAAAAGTAAAATATCTTCATGCAGAGTCATCCATACTTTACATACATACATACAAAGTACACTTTTGCTCGCTATTCGCCTTTAAGAATAGATCTGTAAACACTGTTTGGGTCTTTCGGTCAGTGAAGCCATATTCCCATCACGCCACACACACTTTCCCAGTAAAAAAAAATAAGTCCCAAGGCTCCTGCCTCTTCAGAAGGTTGTCTTTGCGTCGTTTTGTTATATTCCCTCAATCCCCCGTCTCTTTTAACATCCCTCCTAAGTATTTACCCAATGCTAAAACTAGAGAAGCAGAATAACTGTTAGAATGGAAGCTCTATTCTATGTGTGTGTTTTTTTTATTTTTTTAAGTGGTTTGTGGGTAAAGGAAGGTTCTAGGTAGGTTTTGGTAGAGAAGAGGGGGGTTGTGGGTAAAGGACAAGTGAATTATGGGTTAGGATAGGAAAAGTAGACATGGGTAGTTGAGGTACATGTTGCAGTCCTCTCTGTCTTCTGTGCCCAATAGGGGGTCGAGGAGAGGAAAGGTAGGCTACGGATAAGGTACAGCGGAGATGGTTAGTAGGGGGCAGAGGTTGAGGTCTTTTCTCTCCTGTGCTCAAAGGCCTATCAAGAGAGATAGATAGTATATGTCTGGAGATGGATGCATTGAGAGTACAGGAGGGAAAGGGTAGAGATAGGTAGAGGCTCTCCTCCCTCTCCATCTCTCTCAGAGGCCCTGTAGGAACTCCTGGAGCTGCCTGACGATCTCTGTGTCCACCGTCTCCATCAGAGCCCCAAAGCCCTGGTCCCCCATCAGAGCCTGCTGGGCCTTCAGCTTCTCATACACATACTGCTGTAAGGAGACACTGTGCACCGGATCCTCCAGGGCCAACTATAGGAACACACAGAGAGAGACAGGCAGTTATCAGGACGCCTAAGACAGATTCTCATAGATCTACTGCTGTAAGGTCATACATCTAGCTGGACACTCCTCTAGCTGTAGGAGGTAGAAAGAAATGTATGAAGTCAGCAAGACACGTAACACAAATAGATGCAGCAACACGTACTGTGCACTGTGTGATCGAAGTCTAGCTACAAGAGACCGAACAGGGAGTGAGTGTGTGTTTGTGTCCTAACCTGGTTGCAGATGAGAAATAGTTGTGGGAGTGTGCTTCATCAGATAATCACACTAATTAGTCTACAGGGGAAATCAGGGGAAACTGAGCCAGAGAGAAATGCCACTGTGAGCTTCTACTGAGAGGCAGGTAATGACATTCTTGACTCCTAAGCCAATCAGTGAAGGTATACTCCGTATGGTAATTCCCTGTCATTACTGTGTAATCAAATCACCAGGGTTGAGCATGGACTTAATAGAGAGAATGTCATCAACGTTACACAATAACAATCGTAATCAGAGTGCCCTAATGTGACACGTGTGTTATGGTTCACACTCAATGATTTCCCAGAAGGGACAGTGAAAAGCAATGCGTTTCACGATCAATATCACACATGTCGTGAAGTGAAATTATGAGCAAAGGACCTGTAATTAAAGATATGTTTGTGGTGTGTGTCATGATTGAGTGAAAAAGTAGCCAATTATGTAAGCTTACACATGCAGGTGCATATTGAGTGTTGTTCCCGAACACTGCACTGGAACGGAATAGAAAAGCACTAAACACAGATGTGTGTTTGCTCTGCATACTAGGCACAACAGTGAGAACATATGATGAAGAGAAAAAAGGAGAGGGACAGAGAGATAGAGTGCCAGTTGGAGCGAGGGTTGGAGAGAGAGAAAGCCGCGTCGGGGCTTGAGAGTAATGTAAAAAAAAAAAAAAAAAGCCCATATTAGGGGGTGGGAACGGTATTTGAGGTACTATACGACCCCCTGCTGTGTCCACCGGCTGAGGTAAAAACCTGACACGCCGCTAAAATAAATCGAACAAACACAGGGGTATTGCGATCCTCTGGAGAGAGAGAGAGGAACATGAGAAACAGACTACTGTAACTGTTCAACACTGGGTTTCGAAGAATATATGAGAGAAGAGAGAGTAGGGCAGGGACGATACCAGTATCGCGATACCTGTTAGTATCGTGGTAAGGAAACAACAGATTTATCTTCTTTAGGAAAACAGCCCTAACGTTGGACACAAACATCAATGTTGTCATCCAGAGTCACATTTATTTATTTTTCCGGCTTAAGCACGTAATATTTTAAACACATAATATTTTAAAGGACCAAAGAGTTTTGTCTGCTTTGTGTTTGAATTTTTACCATGGAAGAAATATTGAGCTACTGGTATGGTCACAGATGGTATCGAGAGAGAGAGTTAAAAGCACTCTCATACAACACACATTGAACGGATCTGCCTTTACCAAAACAAACAAAGCGAAAGCGCCCTGTCAGTTCTTCCTGTGAACTGCATTGTTACAGACAGTAGCAGCAGCATACAAGACGGGGTCGGGGGGGGGGAGGCAATGAAAATAGTCTGGGTAGCCATTTGATTAGCTGTTCAGGAGTCTTATGGCTTAGGGGTAAAAGTTGTTAAGAAGCCTTTTGGCTCTCCGGTACCGCTTGCCGTGCGGTAGCAGAGAGAACAGTCTATGACTAGGGTGGCTGGAGTCTGACAATTTCTTTGACACTGCCTGGTATAGAGGTCCAGGATGGCAGGAAGCTTAGCCCCAGTGATGTACTGGGCCATACGTACTACCCACTGTAGTGCCTTGCGGCCGGAGGGCCGAGCAGTTGCCATACCAGGCAGTGATGCAACCAGTCGGGATGCTCTTGATGGTGCAGCTGTAGAACTTTTTGAGGATCTGAAGACCCATGCCAAATCTTTTCAGTCTCCTGAGGGGGAATAGGCTTTGTCGTGCCCTCTTCACAACTGTCTTGGTGTGTTTGGACTAGAGGTTGACCGATTCAATTAATTAGGGCCGATTTCAAGTTATAACAATCGGTAATCTGCATTTTTGGATGCCGATTATGGCCGATTACATTGGACTCCACGAGGAGACTGCGTTGCAGGCTGACCACCTGTTACGGGAGTGCAAGGAGCCAAGGTAAGTTGCTAGCTAGCATTAAACTTCTCGTATAAAAAACTATCAATCTTAACATAATCACTAGTTAACTACACATGGTTGTTGATATTACTAGTTTATCTAGCTTGTCCTGCGTTGCATATAATCAATGCGGTGCCTGTTCATTTATCATTGAATCACAACCTACTTCGCCAAACAGGTGATGATTTAACAAGCGTATTCGCAAAAAAAAGCACTGTCGTTGCACCACTGTGTACCTAACCATAAACATCAATGCCTTTCTTAAAATCAACACACAAGTACATTTTTCTAAACCTGCATATTTAGTTAATATTGCCTGCTAACATGAATTTATTTTAACTAGGGAAATTGTGTCACTTCTCTTGCAGGGTAGCCTAGTGGTTAGAGCGTTGGACTAGTAACCGAAAGGTTGCAAGTTCAATTCCCCGAGCTGACATGGTACTAATCTGTCGTTCTGCCCCTGAACAGGCAGTTAACCCACTGTTCCTAGGCCGTCATTGAAAATAAGAATTTGTTCTTAACTGACTTGCCTAGTAAAATAAAGGTAAAACAAATAAAATTGTGTTCTGTGCAAGCAGAGTCAGGGTATATGCAGCAGTTTGGGCCGCCTGGCTCGTTGCGAACTGAGACCGGAATTAATTTGCCAGAATTGTACATAATTATGACATAACATTGAAGGTTGTGCAATGTAACAGCAATATTTAGACTTAGGGTTGCAGCACGTTCGATTATATACGGAACGGTTCCGTATTTCACTGAAAGAATAAACGTTTTGTTTTCTAAATGATAGTTTCCGGATTTTACCATATTAATGACCTAAGGCTCGTATTTCTGTGTGTTTATTATATTATAATTAAGTCTATGATTTGATATTTGATAGAGCAGTCTGACTGAGCGGTGGTAGGCAGCAGCAGGCTCTTAAGCATTCATTCAAACAGCACTTTCCTGCGGTTGCCAGCAGCTCTTCGCTGTGCTTCAAGCATTGCGCTGTTTATGACTTCAAGCCTATCAACTCCCGAGATTAGGCTGGCATAGTGCCTATAAGAACATCCAATAGTCAAAGGTATATGAAATACAAATGGTATAGAGAGAAATAGTCCTATAATAACTACAACCTAAAACTTCTTAACTAGGAATATTGAAGACTCATGTTAAAAGGAACCACCAGCTTTCATATTTTCTCATGTTCTGAGCAAGGAAGTTAAACGTTAGCTTTTTTTTTTAACATGGCACATATTGCACTTTGACTTTCTTCTCCAACACTGTGTTTTTGCATCATTTAAACTAGACTAAATTGATTTTATTTATGTATTATATTAAGTTAAAATAAGTGTTTATTTAGTATTGTTGTAATTGTCATCATTACAAATATATATAAAAAAAATATATATATATAAATAAAAAACAAAACAAAAAAAAAACGGCCGATTAAACGGTATCGGATTTTTTGGATCCTCCAATAATCGGTATCGACGTTGAAAAATCATAATCGGTCGACCTCTAGTTTGGACCGTGATAGTTTGTTGGTGATGTGGACACCAAGGAACTTGAAGCTCTCAACCTGCTCCACTACAGTCCCGTCGATGAGAATGGGGGGCGTGCTCGGTCCTCCTTTTCCTGTAGTCCACAATCATCTCCTTTGTCTTGATCACGTTGAGGTAGAGGTTGTTTTCCTGGCATCACACAGCCAGGTCTCTGACCTCCTCCCTATAGGCTCATCGATGTCGGTGATCAGGCCTGTCGTCAGCAAACTTAATGATGGTGTTGGAATTGTGCCTGGCCATGCAGTCATGGGGGAATAGGGAGTACAGGAGGGGACTGAGCACGCACTCCTTGTTGAAGAAGATCAGCGTGGCGGATGTGTTGTTACCTACCCTTACCACCTGGGGGCGGCCCGTCAGGAAGTCTAGGATCCAGTTGCAGAGGGAGGTGTTTAGTCCCAGGGTCCTTAGCTTGGTGATGAGCTTTGAGGGCACTATGGTGTTGGAACGCAACAACACACCTGCCACAATGATCCTCAACACGGGAGCCCCACGGGTGCGTGCTTAGTCCCCTCCTGTACTCCCTGTTCACCCACGACTGCGTGGCTAAGCACGACTCCAACACCATCATTAAGTTTGCTGATGACACAACAGTGGTAGGCCTGATCACAGACAACGATGAGACAGCGTATAGGGAAAAGGTCAGAGACCTGGCAGTGTGGTGCCAGGACAACAACCTCTACCTCAACATGAGCAAGACAAAGGAGCTGATTGTGGACTACAGGAAAAGGAGGGCCGAACACGCCCCCATTCACAATCGGCTGGGTTCCTTGGTGTCCACATAACCAACAAACTATCATGGTCCAAACACACCAAGAAAGTTGTGAAGAGGGCACGACAACACCTTTTCCCACTCAGGAGACTGAAAAGATTTGGCATGGGTCCCCAGATCCTCAAAAGGTTAGACAGTTGCAACATGGAGAGCATCCTGACCGGTTGCATCTCCGCCTGGTATGGCAACTGCTCGGCATCCGACCCTATGGCGCTACAGAGGGTAGTGTGTACGGCCCAGTACATCACTCGGGCCAAGCTTCCTGCCAACCAGGACCAGAGGAGGGCCCAAAAATTGTCAAAGACTCCAGTACCCAAGTCATAGACTGTTCTCTATGCTACCGCACGGCAAGCGGTACCGGGGCGCCATGTTCAGGTCCAAAAGGCTCATTAACTGCTTCTACCCCCAAGCCATAAGACTGCTGAACAATTAATCAAATGGCCATCCGGGACTATTTGCAATGACCCCCTTTGTTTTTACACTGCTGCTACTCGCTGTTTAGTATCTATGCATAGTCACTTTACCCCTACCCACATGTACAAATTACTTCGACTAACCTGTACCCCCGGCCATTGACTCAGTACCGGTACCCCCTGTACATAGCCTCGTTATTATTTTTTACTTTAGGTTATTTAGTAAATATTTGTTTAACTATTTTCTTAAAACTGCATTGTTGGTTAAGGGCTTGTAAGTAAGCATTTCACAGTAAGGTCTACACCTGTTGTATTCGGCACATGTGACAAATTAAATTTAACTTCTCAGGGCTGGGTTTTAATTGAACGTTACCACACACCAGCATGGGTTTGTTAATTAATCAGAAACCACTGCAAAGTTATTCCTGTTTGGGACTGAGATGTGCCAAACAGCCTTGTGTCCACACGGCCGCAGGAACCATAGAGCTAAATAAAATAGGGGGTGAAAACTTGTTTTTGCACCTCCACTGGTTTTATTTAAGTATCATAATCCGTTAGATAATTTGTACATTTTCACGTATTTTTGAGGAAGTCTGTATATAAAAAAAGACAATTTCATAAATAGTATAATTGCGTGATATATAATTTTGCAAACCCGCTCTCACCGTCGAAATTAATGGTTTTGACCAATAAAGTTTTGCTTCACTACACTCGCCAATGCTGGAAACCACAAGTGTCTACCCAAAAAATGAAAAGGCACCCGCGAACGAAAATTGAAGGAACGTATAGTTACACGGAATTTACAGCACGCATGATCATGAGCAAAGTCATTGTAGCCTATCATTTCACTTCCTCTCTGAGAACCATGAGCACAGGCTGACTTGGCTTTGCTGTACATCACACCAAAGCCTGCCAGCAGCTTACCTAGCAAAGGTTGCACAGTGTCCATTACAATGCAGAAAAGTACAAATCAGCCATCTTTCAATAGTTATCCATATTACCGGAGCTTCATCTTATTCTTCTAACTATTTCTATGGTGTACTCAAGGCTGCAATTTATGGAAGATGTCAAAACTTAATAGCAAAAGATAGGCAAGTGGTTTCCACCTCAGGCGAAGTTTTCCCTAAATCAATGCTTGTGACAAATCCAGCTCCAGAACCAGCTGGATAATATTTTGAATACGGTGTAGTAAAAAAAGTAACAAAGATAAACACCTGGACAATTTAAATCAATCACTGGACACCTGCCCGCTACCGTGTGGGAACACAACTGTTCAGTCAGGGAGAAGAGAAAGAGGTCTGACAGAGGAAGGTAAAGGAGAGAAGAGGGAGGATAAGCTGAAAGGAGAAATTATGGTAAGGGGAGAAAAGAATGGTTGACCGACAGGCAGGAGCCTAAGGAGCACAGGGCTGTTTAGACAGAGAGAATAAGACAGGGGAGGGTGAAAAGAAGGAAGAAGAGAATGAGTGTAAGGGAAAAGAGAGTGAAGAGGTGAGGAGAAAGCTGCTGTCAGAGAAGCATTAACCTGTGGATATGCCACTGTTCAGTCAGGAGGAGCGGGAGAGGAGGGATGTAGAAGAGAGATGGAAGGGAGAGATGAAGGGAGAGATCAGGGAAAGAGATGAAACGTAGGGAAAGGGAAAATTGCTGGCTGTGGGTTGTTGAGTGGCAGTAGCCTAGTGAGAGGAGGGGAGAGGCAGGGGAGAGATGAGAGGAAACGAGAGATGAAGGGAGACGCATGTAAGGGAAAAAAGAGGGAAGAGGAGAGGTTACTGGCAGAAGCCTGGTGGGTACAGAGCTGTTTTATCAGCGAGAAAAGGGAGAGTAGAGAGGAGAAAAGAGGGGGAAGAGGAAAGATCCTGTAGCTGGTGGGCGGAGGGCAATTGTGTCGAAGGCTGAGTGCCAACTGGCACTCTATTCACTACTTTTGACCAGAGTAGTGAACCTTAAAGATTGGGGTGTCATTTGGAACGTAACCTAAATATCTAATCCTGTTACCTACTCTCTCTGCAGGTACTATCTGCTGTTGATTCCGTATATAGTACATAGAGAAAAACAAAGACAACTTACATGCAATTATTTTGTTTGCAGGTTTATGGTGGCGCCTGCTAGAAAATACTTTAGAAACAAACCTATGTAATAACACTAAATCCCTGTCTGGGGGTGGATGCACAGCTTCCTGGGTAACATCATCTGTACTATGATTTAATACATGTAACTGGTGTCTTGCAATTTCCTGACCAAGCTCCTTCCCGTTTCCAGAGGAAACCATGGACCATTAATATATAATTTCTATGACGTACTAATGCAAAAATACAAAATAGGTATGTGCGAATAGATGCAGTAAACGGACATATCAACTCTGAGGACAGATTTTTTTGTTGACGTCTAAAAGCTCAAGTCACAAAATAAAATGGTCTGTAACACAATATGGGCCAAAAAGGTGAACAAAAATTGTGTTGTGTGATGCAAGGAACTACTTCACAAAATAACCTTCATTATCATCACTGGTATTGACAATGGAAGGCTGCTGGTCTCTGATCCCCTGTATTATATCTCTTGCCGTTGTGGCTTTGAACAAGGCACTTAACACCCACAAAGTAAAATAATGCACTGTATAAAACACATGTGGTCCATCAATCCTCCATCTGGAGAGCTACTGGGTGTGCAGGCTTTTGATACAGCCCTGCTCAAACACACCAGTCAGCGTTGTCGGATTTACATGGCCAGTATTGAATAGAGGAGAATCCTAGCCAATTGTGAGTGCTTGAGAGCCAGTTTTACAACCAGTGTATGCAGAATTGGTTTCATCAATTGCGCACCAGTATCAATTGCGTGTATTGGTAATTTTCGGTTATACACGAGTGCCGTTGGAAAGTTATTTTAGGACATCGGACATGATAATGACATAAATTCACACTAATAGCTAAATAGTTAACTAGCAAGATAAACAGCCACACTACACAATATGTTTTGAATTGGCTATCTAGTTATTCTGTTGTATGTCATTATTTCTTCCTCCATCTCTCGTTCCTCCCCCATCCCCCTCCTCTGGCAACGACCCACTGGCACAACGACCCACTGGCACAACGACCCACTGGCACAACGACCCACTGGCACAACGACCCACTGGCACATATGCAGGTCATGCACACACCATGACTTTTCCAGGATTTTCATTGCTATAACTGGGCAAATAACTCAACAGCAATTATCATCAACAAAATGTGCTAATGCGGATAGGCTCGCTTTGATTTCAAGGAACGCATCTGGCGACTGCATGATTGAAAGCTCGTGTCTGTCAATGCAGGCCTACACTAATTATACTCCGGTTCGCTCTGCAGAGATTGGGAGCAAAACATCGCATCTGGAGGACACTTTGATCCAATTCTGATCGGAATAGCCTAATTGTTTGATTCTGTTTGCGATACTTCAACAAAATAAAACTTGTCCATTCAGACAACAAATCTATAATCCACTTGTCCAACACACTCGAGCAAGCGGACAAGCGCTAATGTCGAGCCCTGCTCCATGACACATACACACATCTCCAAACTAGCTGTGTGGCACTGGCAGAGGCTCAACATATGTGCTACTCACCTGTTAACCAAACAACTGATACACTGGATTCCGAAATAGACCTTTGCAACATTGTCCCATGATCTTAATTGATCAACCGCTTCGCTATCCATTGTGCTGAATCTCCGCTACTTGCTTATTTATCGAAGAATCGGATATGTTCCCTGTGACAAAGTCACCACAATAAGTGGGTTATCATTAAGTTAAAAAAAGCCACAATCTTCCCTAATTCCCCTGATAACCAGGTGGAAGGGGATAGAAAAGGACTAACAAAGCTGTCTGACATCTTTCAGTCAAAGGTAGGCTAAATCAAATGTAATTTTCTAGGCTGTAATAACCTCATCATATTTTACTTGTCGGCCAACAGTGCTTCATAGGCCTACAATAGAACTAGGCTATATCAATTAAATAGGGTGGAGAACTTTCAGGAGCACTTAAAAGTTAATTAAATTGGAACAAATTGCCTACATCAAGAAACTGTTCGATTAATGTGCATATTTCTCCATTTACAGTGGTATAATCCTGTCATATTCTTTTTTGCTGGTATTATTTTAAATTACATTTCCAGTTTGAACGAGAATACCGGGATGTCCAAGAAAGGCGTGCAAATCTCTCGGTAAGGAAAAGTAGTAGATTTTCGGGAAAATATTCAACCCTAATATGTAGCTAACTTAATCCCCATGACCTCTGAACCCTTTCTATCCATACCTAGTGTGTGTGGAGAGAAACAATGTTTCTTGTTACTCATTACCAAATGGATTGTAATTTAATTTCATCACCTCTCATGTCAGACCGTTTTATGTTCTCTTTAAAAAGAGAAACATCGGTTTTCAACTGCACCTCTGACCCTGTTCATCTCCACGCAAGCACGCACATCATTCTCAATCTCCTCCCACACAGATGCACACGTCATTCTCAACCTCTTTACACACAGGCAGTATACATGAGCCTACACCCACAGTCACATTATGTGCACACTTCACATGCTTATGATTGTTCGATGGCGGTCTTCAGTAAACGGTGGTAACTTCACCTCCTCCCGGTTCCCTTTGTCCCACAGGCTTTATACAGAAAGTAACAATAAACAGATGATATACACTGAGTGTACCCAACATTTGGAACACCTACTCTTTCCATGACAGACTGACTAGGTAAATTCAGGTGAAAGCTATGATCCCTTATTGATGTCCCTTGTTAAGGATTTTTAAGCCTTGAGATACAGTGGGGAAAAAAAGTATTTAGTCAGCCACCAATTGTGCAAGTTCTCTCACTTAAAAAGATGAGAGAGGCCTGTAATTTTCATCATAGGTACACTTCAACTATGACAGACAAAATGAGGGAAAAAAATCCAGAAAATCACATTGTAGGATTTTTAATGAATTTATTTGCAAATTATGGTGGAAAATAAGTATTTGGTCACATACAAACAAGCAAGATTTCTGGCTCTCACAGACCTGTAACTTCTTCTTTAAGAGGCTCCTCTGTCCTCCACTCATTACCTGTATTAAATGGCACCTGTTTGAACTTGTTATCAGTATAAAAAGACACCTGTCCACAACCTCAAACAGTCACACTCCAAACTCCACTATGGCCAAGACCAAAGAGCTGTCAAAGGACACCAGAATCAAAATTGTAGACCTGCACCAGGTTGGGAAGACTGAATCTGCAATAGGTAAGCAGCTTGGTTTGAAGAAATCAACTGTGGGAGCAATTATTAGGAAATGGAAGACATACAAGACCACTGATAATCTTCCTCGATCTGGGGCTCCACGCAAGATCTCACCCCGTGGGGTCAAAATGATCACAAGAACGGTGAGCAAAAATCCCAGAACCACACGGGGACCTAGTGAATGACCTGCAGAGAGCTGGGACCAAAGTAACAAAGCCTACCATCAGTAACACACTACGCCGCCAGGGACTCAAATCCTGCAGTGCCAGACGTGTCCCCTGCTTAAGCCAGTACATGTTCAGACCCGTCTAAAGTTTGCTAGAGAGCATTTGGATGATCCAGATGAGGATTGGGAGAATGTCAGATGAAACCAAAATAGAACTTTTTGGTAAAAACTCAACTCGTAGTGTTTGGAGGACAAAGAATGCTGAGTTGCATCCAAAGAACCCCATACCTACTGTGAAGCATGGGGGTGGAAACATCATGCTTTGGGGCTGTTTTTCTGCAAAGGGACCAGGACGACTGATCCGTGTAAAGGAAAGAATGAATGGGGCCATGTATCGTGAGATTTTGAGTGAAAACCTCCTTCCATCAGCAATGGCATTGAAGATGAAACGTGGCTGGGTCTTTCAGCATGACAATGATCCCAAACACACCGCCGGGCAACCTTGAAGGAGTGGCTTCGTGAAGAAGCATTTCAAGGTACTGGAGTGGCCTAGCCAGTCTCCAGATCTCAACCCCATAGAAAATCTTTGGAGGGAGTTGAAAGTCCGTGTTGCCCAGCGACAGCCCCAAAACATCACTGCTCTAGAGGAGATCTGCATGGAGGAATGGGCCAAAATACCAGCAACAGTGTGTGAAAACCTTGTGAAGACTTACAGAAAACGTTTGACCTCTGTCATTGCCAACAAAGGGTATATAACAAAGTATAGAGATAAACTTTTGTTATTGACCAAATACTTATTTTCCACCATAATTTGCAAATAAATTCATTAAAAATCCTACAATGTGATTTTCTGGATTTTCTTTCCTCATTTTGTCTGTCATAGTTGAAGTGTACCTATGATAAAAATTACAGGCCTCTCTCATCTTTTTAAGTGAGAGAACTTGCACAATTGGTGGCTGACTAAATACTTTTTTTCCCCACTGTAATTGAGACATGGATTGTGTATGTGCACATTTCAGAGGGAGAATGGGCAAGACAAAAGATTTAAGTGCCTTTGAAGGGAGTATGGTAGTAGGTACCAGGTGCACCGGTTTGAGCGTGTCAAGAACTGCAACGCTGCTGGTTTTTCACGCTCAACAGTTTCCCGTGTTTATCAAGAATGATCCACCACCCAAAGGACATCCAGCCAACTTGACAACAGTGGGAAGCATTGGAGTCAACATGGGCCAGCATCCCTGTGGGACGCTTTCGACACCGTGTAGAGTTCATGCCCCGACGAATTGAGGCTGTTTCTCAGAGCAAAAGGGGGTGCAACTCAATATACGGAAGGTGTTCCTAATGTTTTGTACACTCAGTGTATGAGTCATATGCTAAACACATTAGAAGAAGAGGAAGAAAAGGAGGGAGGACAGAAGAGGAATAGAGAAAACAGGGAAAGAAAATACATAGGCAGGTATTATTTAGCAGTCTACACGAGCACACGCAAGCGCGCACACACACACTTTAGCATTCTAGAGTGCGGTGCGAAACCTTGAAAAGATGCACACACACGCATCTGATACTGAATAATGAGAAACAATATCAACTGCCTACCTCAAACACCAGTTTGAACGAGTTTTACCAAACACAGATGGAGAGCCCAGCTCCCCTGTGTATGTTGCCGTCTCTTCTCTGCCCGGTAACGAGGGCTGCTTTTAGTGAATGCTTTTGTCTTGCATAAACTAATTTGTGCTGTACTGTAGACAATCCTCCCTGATTGGAGGTCCAGCCATTCCTCAACACAACCACACTGGTCCTGCTCTCATCTATACTGGGCCTCTCAGGGCATATTACACATCTGAAAGGATTGGAAAAGTATTACACCCATTCAACTAAGCCTATCAGCTGGCTGTGGCCATTACCATACAGCTAATAGCCAGTATTTTCACATTGACACTCTAGTCCTGGAGAGCTGCAATGTGTGCAGACTGGTGTTTCAGCCCTGCACTTGACCTAAGTTCACAGTGAGTCACTGGAGCCAAGCTGTGGAAACAGAAAAGTCTGTGGTCTAATGGAAATGGCCTTTAAGTCTCTCTTCACACTACACTTAGCCCAATTAAAGTCTGCCTCTCTTGTCCCAATGACAACATTACTCAGCACTTTTAAATTACTCCCATTGATACCCAATTTTTACTGTCATATTTAATAAGGCAGTCATTAAGACTATATGAGGGTGCTTAAAAAGTTGACAGGACACATTTACCTTGGGTAAAAGTAATTGGAGTGTGTGTGTGTGTGTTTGGAGGTAAAACGCTGTTGCCCTCTGATCGATACAGAGGGAATGTCTAACTGGCCCGTCTAGACCAGGTCAATAACCCAACATTAAAAGGGACAATCCTTAGTTGAAGTGATGTCCCCGCCTCTGTATTGGTAAAATGCTGAGGGATGGGCCTGGAGAAATGTAACCACTCAAATTCAAAGCCAGAGCTACTGTATGGATGCAAGGACAATCCAAGATATCAAAAGTATAGTTCTAAGCACATTTTGAGGCTATCCAGTGTTTGTTAACATTTAAAATGTTTAGAAAGTCTTTTTTATTTTTTATTCCATTTTGGGTTCTGATTGGGTACGATAGTTGAACTACGTCCGTGAGACATTTATATGTGCATTCTTCCAAAATCAATGACTATATCTCATGAATCTAAAAGTCAAAAAATTGATGTACAGTAGCAATCCCGGATTTCCCTTTCAAGTATGAGACTGTAAATCTGATCAAACTTCATCACACACTTTACCTCGCACAGGCATAAGAGGTTGTGGAACCGTCTTGAGGTAATAATTAAGGCTAAACTACTCACAATAATATTCATTAAAATAAGTCTGAAATTCAGAGTTTATTTAACTAACACAATATGCACACGCACACAAGAGGACACGTTTTCCCTGTAAACTGCAGGCAGGTATGATAAATGGAGACCGCTTAGGCAGTGACAGGTGGTTATTGAAACAGCACTAATGAGTGTGATCTGTATTCATAATGATCTTCATTACACCAGTCAGTAGAGCTGCTACAGCAACAGGAGATGGGCTGGGGGACCTTGGTGCTCCAACTGAGGATGGGAGGAATTTAAGCTTTTCGGACCGTAGGAAAGCCATGTGTGTGCATAGATGCAGTCATGAAAATGCAAGCAGGCAAAAAAGGCAAGCAGGCATGCACACACAGTCCCGCACGCACAGTCCCTGTACCCCCTCGCTGCTAACGAGACGCCATTAGCAGTGACCTCTGGGTCAATTAGTGACCCGGGTCTCGCTGTGGAGCGAAACAAGTTACTGTATTGACTAATCACTGATACGGGAATAGGGATGTGTGTGATGTGTTAGTTTCTGCATATTTTGAAAGAGAGCGAGGAGAGAAAAGAGAGTCAGAGGAAAAGAATGACTGGGGGCAGAGACATGTGTATGATGAGAAGAACTATTAGAGAGAGAGATGGAGAGAGATGGAGGGAAAACTGCTGAAAGAGGGGGAATAAGAGTCAAAAAAGACATTTCCCTGTCTCTCTCCTGTGTGTGATGAATTGACTAGGTTCATGATCCCTAAGCTCGTCAGAGGATTAAGCTTTAATTATAGTAATTTCCACACTAAATGAAGCAGTACAAATTAAATTGCCCTGAACAGCATTGAACGAAAGGGCGTAATTAGTTATAGCACACAAACCCGCACTCACGTGTATGCAACCCCCCCCCCCCAACACACCAATCAGAGCACACCAACTGTCCAACTTAACCCTGATGATTATTTCTGTTATTTTACTGAGGGCAAAAAGCTATAGGCACAATCATTTCTGACCAATTAACAACATCCAATAACTAAACAAAGCCACATCAACACAGAGGGCAATGTGTGTGTGCGTGCATAGGGCAGCAGGTAGCTTAGCAGTTAAGAGCGTTGGGCCAGCGAACAGAAAGGTCGCTGTCTCGAAATCCCCGAGCCAACTAGGTGAAAAATCTGTTGATGTGCCCTCAACACACTTAACCTTAATTGTTTCTGTAAGTCGCCCAGGATAAGAGTGCCTGCTAAATCACTAAAATGTAAAAATGCATTGGGAAAATTGCACATAGGTATTTGAAGTTGATCTGAGGTAGCCTATCAAAAATATTGTCCTATGTAACTATCTAACTGAAGGACTCTGGTGTGCCTGTGCTTAATATCTAGTGAATGTGAAGCCACACACACAGATACTAATCAAAAGATCAGCCTCCTCTGTTCTTTTGAGCCAGTAGGAGTGTTGGCTGGAGCTCTTGGGAGGTATGGGGGTATAACAGTGGCTCTAAGAGATCAATAAGCCCAAAGGGACCTGCCTCTGTGAATTACTCTGTATGTGTGTGGGTGTGTGTCGTCCCCGTGAGATGCCCAGGAGCTGCTGATTGAAGACAGGAGTGAGACAAGCCATCAGGGGAGATGAGAGTAGAGGGGAAAATCAGTTTTATTGTGTTCTCCAGAGATGAAAGAGAGGCTTTAAAAACAACCACAGTAAATAGCTGATGTGGCAAGCAATCATAGGACTGATTGATGGCATGGACTGAGGATATACAGCTGAGCATGTGTGTGAGGAATTGTGTGTGTGTGTGTGTGTGTGTGTGTGTGTGTGTGTGTGTGTGTGTGTGTGTGTGTGTGTGTGTGTGTGTGCGTGCGTGCGTGCATATGTCTGTCTCAGATGAGGATAACTCACAGGCGGAATCAATAACAGAATGATGTCATCCGCACCATTGGTCTTCGGGTGCCCTTTATTTTTTTTTTTATTACTGGTGACACACATCTTCAGTCAATTCACTACTGTGATTGTCTGCATTGGGTCTGTCTGTTGCTAGCAAATGGCCAGTCCCTTTTTTAAAGTACAGCCAGTGAGTGGAAATGAGACCGAGTCAGCCTCTAGACAGCCTCTAGCTACAAGGTTCAACAATGGAACACCACGGTTCCAATTAAATTTCCGCAGTAGTACAAACTTGAGTGTAAAATAAAAAAAATTAAATAAAATAAAAATAAAGCAGGAGATGAGCGTTGTGTCCTTCCATTTCCAATCCCCAGACTGTGGAGTGACTGACTCTGAACAAGCCATAAAGAACCATCTGACCAAGAGACCAATCATACCACTCAATTATCACACTCAGCCTTGAGGCCTTCGGCCGGCACACACCAATCAATCCATGTATCAATGCGTCAAAGAGCTTTCACACACAACTCCACCAATCAATCCATGTATCAATGCATAAAAAATAAATGGAACTGACAAGCTAGCACGCACGCACAGACACACGTATGTACACACATCCACCATTTGATTGATGTGTCAATGCCCATAAGTGCCAGGAAACAGAACAGTCCGATCCATATCATCAGATAAGTGGTTCCTCACCGGACACCTGTCTGGGTGGTTCAATAGCTGCTTCCCCTCCAACTCTATGATTTCTAAAATAAAACCAGATAACATTACTTCAGCTCCGGCCACTTCATATCGCTCTACAGCAGGGTTCCACAACTGGCGGCTGGTGTTTTATTTGCCCCCCCCCAATGTATCATTTTTTGGGGGGACATAAATCTAAAAACACCAAGAAATCAGCTCCAAATTATTTAAATTTTGGAAATCTGTTCCCAAATATTCCCCACACGCATAATAAAGAGACACGTGATCATATACAAATAAAATTATTATGTTTTAGTCAAATATCCGTTTGGGCTTCTTGCGGTCAATTTGAAGTCCACAAATGATCTGTAATTATGTCCGCCCAACCCCCCGATAATTCACTCAAATGAATCTAGTTGATGATCCCTGCTTCACAGAGTGGCGGGTTATTCAGTACCACATGATTGTCTCTGACTATCTAGCGTCCCGGGGCTTGTGTCCATGCAAACATATCAGTACGTGTGAATAGTTGGATCAGCAAAGGTGATGTGAAGGCCACGTCTACAAACCCATTTCATAACCTACCAATCTTTTTAGCTTTAGCAGGATACGAGGAAAAACAAACATTCAACAACAATGCCAATGTATTAGGAAAGTAACTAGTTCTATCGGCCTATTAAAGAGTTAAGAAGAAACTTCAGTATGAGAAAGTCAGTCAGAAAAAAAAAACGACAAAAGGTTATTGTGTCTGACTGGATGTGAGAAGCCCCAAAGAGTCCTGTTCCTCTGCTCTACTGGTGATGTAACATGCTGCACCATGTCCCTCTGTCATTTTATCTGGAGCCCCAATTAAATCCCCACTGCATTCCCCACCAGCCTCCATAAATCAAGCAACGCCATTAAAGCAGCTAAAATAAACAACTACTTAAAAATCCCAAACAAACGCAAACAGTCGACCACAGCACAGACTGTGACAAATCCCAGGCAGGCAGCACAGTCCAATGCCCATGGTACGGTGGTGTCGTGTCTCTGACTGATTAAATTATGACAGGCTATTTTATCAAATCGATTATCTAACGTTTGATTGATTACGTGATTGAATTAAACCATGCAACAATTAACTTGTTAATAACCTGGGGTACCACGGAAGAGCATTTATTGAGCTGCTGTCTTCCTAATAAACTCTTAAAGATCTGAAGATCTTTTATATCAATAGCGGTCAATAATTAATCGTCACCTTATACAGTCTCAACTGAACGTTGTAAAATTCTTGGTTATCTTCACGAACCCTGGCTAACGAGTTGAATCAGCAATGCAAAAATGGGCTAATTATTTATTTACTAAATACCTAAATGATCACACATAATTACATATACACAGGATGGATCATACATTGATTACTAATCATGTCATAAAATAAAAAGTCCCTAGCGGACGAAACCGATATGACGGCTTCTTACACAAAGAAAGGGGGTTGGGTTTGAATGAAAGAGCGGGAAGACTGAGGGACAAAGGGAATTGGGTCTCTATCGGACCTTGAGAAGCTATGCTACCGTAAATACAAAATCGTATGCATTCTAATAACCGCCCATTCAGAAAAGGAAAATGCAAGATATATATTTCCACTGAGCTGCGCTTTCGATAGATGGGTCGAAGATGGAAGACTGGTTTGCCCAGCAGATATCACACATGTCCTATGAAGAATATTTCTGGTTGTTATGTTGTAGGGCGGATACGTTGTACCCTGTCGTTCTTATTAGGAGATTGTCTGTCCTTTCCTAGGCCACGTTGGTTTACAGCTGCAGCTGATAACTCAACTTCTAGGATGTATCACTTCTTCAGTGAATAAGAGTTCTAAGTTCAAACCCTTTTGCCATAATCATCGCGCACTGTATTCTAGGCTGGTCTAGTAGAAATTGGTCATTCTAGCGCGGTAATTGTCACCTCCACAAGATTTGGTCTCATGTAAATTTCATTATGTAGAGTTGATATTCAACCATTCACAACCACAGCTCACGTTGGGGTTTGCTTAGTCTGATGTGAATTGGGTCACGGGGGGCTTTATGCTGGGGAAGAGAAGGGCGTGTTTCATCGCTCTCCAACCAATGTCTGTCCACTTGGGCGTGGCCACTGAGTGAGCATAAAATGACTTATGAAAACAATTCTATCAATTACATTTCATCTTTTCACAAATAGTTTCATATTTAAATAGCACAACAATTCCATTTGAATCTGAATGTGTAGACTTTCCAAGATACAATTTATGTCGTACTATCATCAGATATAATGTCCCAGACAACAATGGATCTGACATCATATTCTTTAAGTACCAACGGACACTTTCAACTGGTTGGATTACAGAAATATCGTTCCATTCCCCAACATTTTGATGTTCATGTATTGCAAAGTCTCTCTCTGTGGTAACAGAGGATTTTCAAAAGTCCATTCTATAGAGTGGAGAGTGTTTCGGTATTCATGGGGGGTCATAAGCCAGTGGGGAGAGAGAGAAAGGGAGTTTTATGACCCTCACCCAACAGGGCAAAGTCATGACAGTGGGAAGAGACTCAAAGCAACTGGGTTCAAAGCCCAGTTTATTTATTTCATTTTTGAATGTTTGAGAGATTAACTATTCCTCACTACCTCTATAGTAATGTACCAGAGAGAATACGCAAATCCCTTGAAAATCTTTTTTGTGACCACATGTTCCCTGTCTCGCTGTCTCTCGTTTGCATTAAAATAAATCAATAGCTCCATCAGAAAGTTCCGAGGTCTGTCCTGGACTGGGGAAGTAGTGAGACAACATTTACGAGCACCAGACCAGACTCCAAACAGCTGAAGTAATTGATATTGACTTTGCCCTAAAATATGGTACAGATTAGAGTATCAGAGCCACCAATTTTCCTTTTTCTTTCTACCTCCTTATCCTCTTGGGACTGTTTTCATGGTTTCGATTTTTTGAGCCTGAAGTTGTTCTGGAAATCGTTGACCCTGCCAGACAACATCAAAGTGCGCCTGTTCGTCTCTGTAGTGGAGAGCGTTCTACTGTATGGACGTGAGTTGTGGACACTGGGCAAGATGTTACAAATGCAACTGGATGGCTGATGATGATTTAAGTTTTGGCATTAGAACACCATACAACTATGATTCTTAATTTAACTTTAGAATTGTTTCATAAAGTAATTACATGTACAAGGCCTAATATTTTTCTTGTTTTAGAATTAATTGCTTATTATATCTCGATGTGTGTCTGATGCCGCCCCTCATCTCTGATTCTCCACTGAGCACGCAATATCAAGTGCGTCTATAGGCTTTAAATGTAGGAATCAATTATCCATAGTCTATAGGCCTAGGCTATACGAAGTGCATGCTCAGAGAAGCAGAGGGCAAAGCTATATTTCGAAGAAAAAAAACGTCCTTCCCGAGTCTTTTACATGACAGCTTTGTGGTGCTGAAACTTGAAGAGGCAGCCGGAACGCAATCAATCAGAGACGGACAGCGCCTAGTTCTGAAAGTAGGCTAATTCAGGCTAATTAAAGTAGGCATTACTCATTTTAACAGTCTTTATTTTAATTAGACTTTTCTAACAACAAGAGGGCTTTGTGTTGGAGCCTATTTCTCACTATTTAAGAAATAAGAAGAATTTATAGACTGCTATCCATAGATTTTCTGGGCCAATTCCTCTACCCACTCTTTAAATACCTGTGTCAGTGAAGGAATTGGTATGTTAAGTTAACTTCTTAGGGAGCAGCGCATGAGGTGACAGTTTTGGAGACCCTGGCGTGCCCAAAGTAAAATGCCTCCCATTCAGGCCCAGAAAATAGGATATGCACATATTTAGTACCATTGGATAGGAAACACTCAATTTTCTAAAACTGTTAACCATTTGTCTGAACGGATATGGCAGGCGAAACCCCGAGGAATTTCTGTCCTGGAAAAAGTGGTTTTGACACATTGCTCATTTGGAACCCCTCCCTTATGAAAATTCCCATATAAGGGCATATGAATGCAGTACCTATCGCTTCCTCTGGATGTCAACAGTCTCGAGACACAGTTCAGATTTTTTTCCCTTTCTTATAGCCCAGTTTATATTCCGGTTGAATTATTTTAGTAAATATACATAAAAGTGTTCCTAAGGATACATTAAAAAGGATGTTTGATTGTTCTTGGACAAGTTTATAGGTATAAGTTGAACAAGTTCTCTTCATGTTTCAATGGATGCTGTAGTTTCTGATTATAACGCGCGAACCAAACAGAGATTTATGGCTATAATACATGACGTTTTCTAACAAAAGAACCATGGATTGTATTCGTTGGACACTTGGGAAGCCATCAGCAGAAGTTCTTCAACAGGTAATTGATTTGTTTTCGCTGTGAAATGTGTTTTCTGTGAACCGTGGAGGCTTATGAATTCATGGTAATGGTAAAAATATGTTAGGTGCTACCCTCAAACAATCAAATGTGGTGCTTTCGCCGTAAAGCCTTTTTGAAATCTGACAACGCTGTGATATTGCCAAGAAGCAGAGATTTTGATGACTACGAAACACTTGTATATTGATGCATGTTTAATAATTCAACTTTTGGATTTTGAATTTGGCGCCTTGCATTTCACCTGGTAGTGGTGTCGGGAGTGGGGCACTAGCGCCCCAGCGCACCTTACTGGTCCTTAAGAAGTTAAAACCAGGGCTCGAATTGAGGGGGTATGGGAGGGTATGCCATACATTTTTTTATAGAAAATGGCAAAAAGCATTTGCCTACCCTTTGTGAGCTAAAGACTTATAAAACAGACCTGATTAAATGAAAGCGATCTATAATGGTGCTTTAGTCCGTGACGCTTTATGTTAGAAACAATCTGTAAAATACCCAGGAAAGATGTGACTCCGACGCACTATGGGGATATTTTTTGGTTAGTCTCTATGACGTTCAAACGCTGAACTACAACCTACAACTTTCTGTAAACTCGGGCAGCTTTTAAGGAAATACTTGTGCCCAACTTTCTCCTTGGGCTTTTTCTTTGCAACTCTGCCTAGAAGGTCAGCATCCCGGAGTCGCCTCTTCACTGTTGACGTTGAGGCTGGTGTTTTTTAAGTGACCCCAAACTTTTGAACAGTAGTGCATATTTTGCTGAATTGAGGGCCATCCATTTTCATTTTAGAAAATAATGTTCAGCCTCTAATAAATAATGTTCAGCCTCTAATAAATAGTTGATATGCTATATAAACAAATTATGATTTTATCAACTATCATCCCTCCACTGAGACTAATGCCGTTTCCAAGACAACTGGGAACTAGAAAAAATAATGAGATCCGACTGGGAAAATTTTTTTGAACGGTCATCTAAACTTTCTAGAGCTCTGACTTTCTGACCTAAAGATCACAGACGTCATGATTTGACCTAATTTTTCCCCACTTAGTTCCCGGTTGTCTTGAAAGCACCATGACCATCAGATGCAGGTACCATCAATCCAGTAAAATAAACAAGCAAATGCTACTGCCCAAACATCATTCCTACAGAAGTTTTTATTCGGTTAATGTTAATTTGAGCGGTAGAACGTGCTTTTTGACTGTGAAATTGATCTTGACTCAGAAAAGGTTGGTGACCACTGAACTAATGGCTTGTATGCAAAGCTTAAAATGAAGCGTTAAACCAACATGAAACTCACAGAGCTCTCTGCGCTCATCTATTAAACAGTAAATTCACACCTCTGGCTGCCAGTCAGAGTGATGTAAATCCAACTTGGCAGGAGTGTCATATAGATCATGGATGTGTTATGTCACATGTTTAAATAATTGATAATGGAAAGAGAGAGAGATTCACAACAGTAATTTCCACCAAACCCATTGCACTCCCTTCTCAGTTTCTCTCCCTCTTTCTATCTCTGAAAGATACAGTAATTTATTTGATCGCGCCTCCTAGGCCATTAGCTTCACCCATCTGTCACTCTCTGTAAAGTATCTCATGCAGGAAGGAATGAGAGTTAAACTTGATTTGAGACAATAGACACTGACTAACGCTTTTACTGCATCGTTGTTTTATGTCTTTAATGTCTATGCGCCAACGAGCACTTTAGGGTCATATTTCAAACAGAGAATTTCAAAGCCTGAAAGCTCCTTTCCAAAAAACAAGTGGGAAAATAAAAATATAATCTGCTGCAGTTTAAAACTTGATGTCTTTGTGTCACAGAAATACAACCCTCATATTTTATTTCCATATTACCACAAACTTCCATATGAATGTTTTCCCTTGTATGGAGGTCACTGGTACAACAAACATGATTAATACATGTAACCGTGGTTTCTAGCTTTCGCATCCGGACAAATAACTAACACGAAATACCAATGGTGTAGCACATTGAAAAATTATTGTGGCTTTTGCTGGTCTGAGGTCCCCCTTCTGTCTTGTCAATAATACATTCCTTCCTCCACACTTTCCCAGCTATCTGTTAATCTTACACAGGGTCTGAAAATGTTGGACTGATACGGATCTCTCCGGAATCTCTCAGCCCCTCTACTTCCTTTGCATGTTCATGAGGAGGTGCTGTGGCCTTATGGGAGGGCAGGCTGTCAATGCTAGGATATCGATTCGACAAGACCTAAAAGCGTGAAATGCTCTTTCTCATTCTCACTTTAGTGGTGGAAGGATGGATTCTCTTAGCATAGCTTTTTGTGCACCCCACCCCACCTCCTCAGAGAGAGATGGCAATCCCTCAAGTCAACGGCAGACTTTAAGGCCTACACACGATCATCTTTACTCTCCCAAACACACACAATGTACTATTTATAAACAGCACTTCACTTGTGTGAAAGCAGGGAATTTATATAAAGATCGATCAATTCTGTCGAAGGGTGAGACAGCGGTATCTTATGGATATATTTCCAGCATAACATTTTTTAAAAAGTTGTGTTGATATCTCTGCCAGCTGGCACTCGATATATATGTACATGACATTGCATTAAGTGGGTGGGACAGATTGCGGCACCTGATGCGTTTTATTCACAAAACTCTGAGGGGACTGAGACAGCAGGTCTTCCAGCTCCACAGAGATATGCCAGATTCCTCTACACCCTGTTGGAATGCATGAAGCAAATTAAGATGCTGTTGTCACAGATCTGCATCGATAACCCATTTGTAAAAAGCCTCAGTTCATATGGATGCTGGGTAGTTTGTCTTGCTTCATTATGCCAGTCACAAACTCCTCCAGAATGCTCAGCCACTGTGCAGTCAGTTAGAGCTTCTAACTATGGTATGATGCTATCCAACTCTTCCACGACTTGTCAAGGCTGAGCTACATCTGTAGCTGGTGGTGTAGAAGTGCAAACCTCAGCACAGCAATCTTTTCTAACTTCTTTGAAAGGTTCAGTTAACCTTTGTCCGTTCATTTACATCCTCAAACTTCACTGTCGCTGAGGCAGCTGTTAACTTAGACATAACAATAAATTGTCACTAGTCGATAGCGCTTTCAAAAAGTTTGGATATCTTTTGGATTTCTTTTCATTTTGAGTACTAGGACGCACTCTTTGAACGATGAGAAAGTCCCAGAAAATTATCTTCAGGATTCAGCCACCCTCTGTGCTGATGTAACTTCTGCCACAATGTTTAATAAGTTCAACTAGAGGACTTCTCAGCTGCTGCTGATCACTTCAAACAAAGTCTTAAAGACTCAGCCACTTCAGGCCGATGGTGCAGCTCACTTTGGTGTGACAGTATCTGTTCTGCTAATTCACCCCCTTCCGTTTCCGGTCTCCTTTCTGCTCTTAGAATAGGCTCTAAATCACGTGTCAAACTCATTCCCCGGAGGGCCAAGTGTCCACGGGTTTTCACTCCTACCTTGTACTTGATTGATGAATTCAGGTCACTAATTAGTAAAGAACTCCCATCACCTGGTTGTCTAGGTGTTAATTGAAAATAAAATAAACTAGGCCCTCCATGGAATGAGTTTGACACCCCTGCTCTAAATTATATTAAGGGGATGCTTTACATCCAGTTTGCAGAGCTGTAATGATAGGGAACATCCCGAGGAGAGCGTCCAGGGAACACTACGCTCCAGGAATCTCTTATCAGACCACCTCGACACTGCCAGCGGGAAGCTACACAGGTGACAGATGCTACACAGATGCTTACTAAGGACCAAATCACAGGTAGTGCTTTAATTGATCAATTATCTGTTCCGGATCAATGACAATCGGTCAAATAACCATTTTGTAACTGGATTGACAAGCCCTGAATGTGACCCAGCAAGTTCATGTGCATAATCAGGACAGGAGGTGAAATAATCATTTAGGATGCTGCATTCTGTAAGTGGGCCCATCACCTGGACAAGATGACATATTGACTGGAAATGGCCTACGTGCTGTGTTAGTAGACTACATAGAAGTAGTCAAACAAATTAAATTAATTTTGGATCGATTACAAGAGCCATCAGCGTTGGGTCATTACTTGAAACCAGACAATTTACTCTGAGAAACGAACCAGGGATCCGATGAATCCATCAGACTGAAGACATTTAAGACGTTATGTCTGGCTACTCACCGATCCGCACAGTAGGAGAATTAAATACAGACACGGCATATAAATCATATACACAACGGGCACATTACATACTACAGTAAGTGGGCTAAATGACTATGCTGGCGTCCGCCGGAGAGGCTGCATTATAATTTATTACCTGCTGGCTCGTTAAGACAGGCACAACGCTACTCCCTTCACCTTCGTTAAGATGCTCCCGCTGTTCTAATTAGGCTGTGTGGGACCAGATAAGAGAGAAACTAACACGGAATATGAACACTAATGATTAATGTTCACATACATCAGAGTCTAGGAAGAAGGAATGCAAACAAATGCAGACCCACATTGCAAAAGAACCAACCCCCTCTGAATTGGGGAAGGGAGTTTTTGAATACTATATCACTATTGGCAATTGGAGACTTCCAGGTCTAGAAAACCTCTGCATTCCGACTTTTACTAGAGCAGGAGAAGTATGGTACAAGCTGTACTTCCATCCAGCACAAGTCTACAGTATCCTTGAACAGTAAATGTTCAAGTATTTCCAACTTGCCTTACACTGATTTTGACATTTGCTTAGTTTGTTAGTTTGTTTTCCTAATAGTTTCTGTGAGTTGGAGAGAAGCTGTACATAAATAAAACAAAGAAAAAACATTACATTATTACCATTATCAAGCAGGAAATAGGTCTGACCCAAAGTGTGACAATTACCCAGCATTCAGTTCTCTAATGGGCCACACGACCCGAAGCAATTAAGCAGATGCCAAGAGAAGCCCTGCACTGAATGCCTGCTGAACTGAACAGGAAGCCTCTCCGTTAGTGTCACAAACACAAGGAAGAGCAAGATGAGGTTAGGATAATGGTGATCCAGCGACAGCATAATCAGACGAGATCAACTTTTTTTTTTTTTTTTTAACAGAGCACAAACTTAAAAGTTTACCAACATCCATGCATGACAGAGCTCAACTTTTTTTTTTGCACCATTGACTTCCAAAATGTGTAAGTACTGTAGCTATGACCTTAGAAAAGTTGCTGAATTGTTCTCTGCATGGATCACAAAATCTCAATGGGCTTGGTGAGCATTTTGTACTATCAGACAGGAAAATTAACAAGGTAGAAATGGCCTTGAGCAATGCAATTGTTAACACAATGCTTTGACATACAGTGACAGACACAATGATTGGCTATTGATTCCATTCTTCACAACATTGCCATTACTTGCTTTGTGTGTGTGTGCATGAGTAGCACGCATGTGAGTTGAGAACTATACAATCTGGTGCACCCGTGTGTGTTTAGAGGTTGAGAACTAGGCTAATCATTTTGTAAACAAAGTCAAGGTTTGTGACTAGATGGAACACAGCTACAGACAATATCTACAAATGAACTACTGCGAGAGTTGGACTGTGCATTTTGAAGCCAGAGGATGGGTCTGAGTCATATTTCACTTAGTTTTACAGAAAATAATTGTACATTTTCAGTTGATAAAATTGCTTATTTGCTTATTGTCAATGAACGTACTGATGGGTATACTGTTGCTTGTATGTATGTGCTTACTGTGAAGGTCACCCTGACCGATATTGGCTACACTAGCCCAGCTACTTCCCACACCAGTAACGGACCGCAGTGATTGACAAAGCGAAATCGAAGACACTGTCCCAGTGTTGAAGCTGTTCACGCTTGTATCAAGGTGACATCTAGATGGTTATCAATATTATGTATTGTGTAGGCTACTATCCTACATAAAATAAAATCAGTAGGGAAGGGAAAAAAATAAGGTACGTTGGCTACCACCGGCGACACTGTAAATACAGTTGCCCAGTAGGAAGCACCTCACGTCAGCAAGCACCTCAATACAACACCTGTGCATTAGTCATTTACACCAGCCTGACATCAAGCTTCCCGAGGGCAGTGACGTTAGCTAATTTAATTGTCATGTCACTGTGACATCCATATGAATACTAGCTAGCTGTCATCTCAGATGGATGAAGAAACCTATCATGGTCAAAAGTATGTTGTAATCTGTCATCGCCGAAAGACTCTAGCTAGCTAGTTAACTAAACTAACTCTCGGTAGTTATCACCATAGCAATGGAAAGCACCAAGTCGCTTTCTGACTTAAAAACATCCAAAAGTCCAAACTCATGGTATTTCAATGGTAAATCTCATCTGTAGCTGTATTCCATCTAGTAACAACCGAAGTCAACCTGTCACAATAAAACAGTCCATCTCTCAACGGCCAAATAACACAACAGCTTGCATGAATTTTCTGGTCCAGCTCTGGCCTGTAGCCCCTAGTTAACCCAGAAAGGAGAATATATCCCCATTTATCGTCACCTTGCTTCTATTCAAAAGGTGCAAATTGAAACTCATCTATCAAAACATAATTTGGTTATCAGATTGACCCTGTCTTAAATACAGTACTGGTAGAGAGGAGAGCTCCGAGACTACAGTGACAGATACTCAGGCTGATGGCTTACTACGCTGCAAGCAACAAACTAGAATTTCTCAGCTTTCAGAATACATCAGAGGGTTATTCTTTAATACAACTAGATTATAGTGACAGTTGCAGTAATAGCCTGACATGGCAAAGATAAGAGCAATAAAGCAGGTTTTTTCTTTTTAAACAATGACAGATTACTATCAGTGGCTTTTGAAAGAGAGAAACATGATCACACGATAAAACACATTTCAAATGTACTTCCATAATAAGTCTTCCTGTTCTTAAAACAAATGACAATCCAAAGTGGATTTTTGTCGGATCATGAACTGATGAGTAGTAAGCCTAATATCTCATGTTCTAATAAAACAAAAAAAATCATGGATCTTATTTTTTTGTAAGGAATTTGGTCCAAGCTTCCAAATGACCTATAGCAATGTTCGAGTCTGCATGTGGCTCTTTGGGGGAAATGAATGCAGACCTCTTCAGCTCTGGTATAGGATCTTAAATTGCCATTTAGCTATTAGGATTTGTTAACTGTAATGGCTATGATGAATTATGCATTGTGGTGCACTGTTGGCATATTGATAAATGCATTTTTTCTTTTTAATTGGAGTACTCGTGGGAAACAAATCATGTGAGTACTCGAACAGTCAAAACATTTCAAATGCCCATCCCTATTTCCCGACACAGCCCCGCTGAGTGCGGCAGTGGTTCTGAGGGTTTCACTTGAGGGCCTGCTAAACGGCGTGACGGCGAAGGGGAGCCTAAGCTGTCTGAGCGAGCAAACACGAACACACACAGGGGCTGAAAGCCCACCATTACTGTGGGAAAATGTCAGCGCATTCTCACTGAAAACCATCACTGGAGCCTGAGCACACATACATGAACACACACGCTTACACAAACACTACAGTGCATGACCAAGACAAGCGCAGTTTTTAAAGTGTAAAATCATGATTAAACTGGTTAGCATGAGAGATATAGAAAATCCTTTTGGACTAAAACAGCCGATTTTGACTAGAGCCGTAGCCGTCCCCGTCACACACAACCATAATATTTGCAGGGAGTTAATGTCAACTGAGACTTAAATCCTATGAACTTTCAGGGAACTCTAGAGCTGGGAATTAAGTCTTCCTAAAAACATACAGATAGAAGCTGAACATTCTGTATGTGTTCTAAATATCAGAAGGCATTACAATGGAAAATCAGGTTAAAGGTAGTACACTTTATAGGGAGCCATTTGGGACAGAGATGCACTGGGTAATATTCTTTATCACACACCTATTCCCTCTGCATATCATATTTGACGTGCATAGGCACAGATTTGCATGCAGGCACACAATACACTGCATCTACAATAATTACAGCAGTGCATCTTTATAGACCTACAGAATACAAATCTGAAAGTTAACGAATACCGACATCTCAATTCCAATACAAGCACATCCACTATGAGGCTAAACGTCTGCAATTTAGATGTTTCGATCGTAATGAAGGCAAACCTTGAACAAATATAACAATCGATGCAGAATGGCTGTTCTGTGGCTCAGTGGGTTACTGAGTGGGTCTTTGCCTGACGATACCGGCTATGCTGCCAGACATATTTATCATAGAGAATAAGCAGTATTGTTTCGGACCAGTATGGCTTCAATAATTCAGCGGCCAAAGGCTGTATTATAGTGTAAATCCCTGGCAAAGCCTATCCTATCCTCTTCACTGTAGAGACAGAGAGAGAAAATTAGAAAGAGGGAGGGGAGAGAGAGGACGATATCCTCTATACGTGGAGCTGTTAGGGTGACAGAACAAGAAACCCTTTCTTCATCATTATTTTCTCTGAAACTAAAATCAGTCCTCTCACTTGTATCCCTCTTTGTTTCTTCCCTCCTTACATAAGGAACACAACCTGCACCTTAGGGCTTTCTTTTATTTTCTTCCCAATCCCGTAACGCTTCTCTTCCTTGCCATCTTCGTCTCTCTCTCACCCACTCTACCTTATTCCTGTACAAATCATGTCTTCCATTCAATCCCAATACCAGCACATCCACTATACGGCTAAATGTCAGCAATTTACCTCTGAGTGCTTTATCTTTTTTTTTTTATCCTTTTTTTCCCCGTAACACCTCTCTTCGTCTTTCTCCCACCCCCTCTACCTTCTTCCTATACAAATCATGTCTTCCATTCAATTACAATACCAGCACATCCACTATACGGCCACATGTCTGCAATTTACCTCTGAGTGCTTTCTCTTTTTTTTTTTCTCTTCCCGTAACACTTCTTCCTCACCCGCTCTCACCCCCTCTACCTTCTTCCTGTACAAATCATGTCTTCCATTCTGCACTCCTTTTCTGTCTGCCTCTAGACATCCCTTTCCCTTCATCTCCCTCGTTCACCGTCCTGCTCCTTGCCCTCCTAAACATAAAGATAGGGCTTTACATCCTACACATCTCCTCCGCTCTTCCTGATCCCTAACACATCTCTTCTACTCCACCTCTCGTGCTCTCTCGCTCTTTTCACTCCTTCCTATAAAGACACTGCCATCAATTCCTTAACCCTGACTGATACTATGAGGCTCTCCTCCCGACCTCCAAACAAAGACCACGCCTAACAGATTGACCTCTTATCTTCCTTTCTTTTCTCTGTATCCTTCTCTGGCTCCCAGACAGACACCTCTCTCGCACCCTCCCTCCTCCAGAACTTCATATGAAGACCAGGCTTTACATCTCTAACCCTTCCTCTCATCCTAACCTAGAAGCGTCTAAACCCTGTCTAAGCCGGGGGAGGGGGGTAATACTAAGCCATATGGAATTGTTTTAAGAAGGTCATACCAAGGATCACATTGCTATTTGATTTAGAATTTTTACATATAAAACAAATATATACAAAATTATTTGATGATAAATTGTATTTGGCCTCACTGCTCTTAGCCCATACTAACGCATTGAATAACAGATTCACTACATGGAACAACAGATAGCCCCCACCCCAAAAAAATCGAAAGAAAGTTTGTTCCGAAGTGTCTCTCCGAGAGATATAAGACCTTTTTCAGGAAGTCTCATGGTCAGATGCGGATGCAGAAGAGTGTCACAGGCGGATGCGGTGGATCCAACGTTTCATAGGCGGATGCGGTGGATCCAACGTTTCATAGGCGGATGCGGTGGATCCAATGTTTCATAGGCGGATGCGGTGGATCCAATGTTTCATAGGCGGATGCGGTGGATCCAATGTTTCATAGGCGGATGCGGTGGATCCAATGTTTCATAGGCGGATGCGGTGGATCCAATGTTTCACAGGCGGATGCGGTGGATCCAATGTTTTATAGGCGGATGCGGTGGATCCAATGTTTCATAGGCGGATGCGGTGGATCCAATGTTTCATAGGCGGATGCGGTGGATCCAATGCAAAAAAACACATAGTATTATGCTAATTAGATTTCACCAGGGGCGTGGTCATCAACATTTGGGGGTTAATAGTAATAACTTATTTAATTTGTAAAGCGCTTCACACACACCCAAGGCGCTAAAAAAATGAAATAAAAATCCAGCACAGAACATTGTTCGAAGACAACAATAAAAGCTATATACAGGTGTCATCAGATTCGGTGGATAGGAGAACAGAATTAACATAGGTCCTCGAAAGCTTTTCTGAACAGCACAGTCTTTAGCTGTGCTTTAAACAAGGCCAGAAACTCTGACGCCCTGACAGTGACTGGAAGTGCGTACCACAGCTGAGGAGCCACACAACTGAAAGCCCTGTCACCCATAGTTTTTAGCCTGCTGTGGAGCTGCTGAAGGAAGTTGGACCTGAAGGCCGGAAGGGTGCGTGTGGCAGGAGCTTGGTAGGTGTGACCCAAAATGTTAAGCATATGGGGAGCCAGTGGAGGTTGAACAGCAATGGAGTAATGTGCTCATGGGGGGAGGTGTGGGTGAGGATACGTGCAACTGTTCTGGATTGTAGCCTTCTTAAGCGCTTGGCAGATGTGCCAACAAACAGGGCATTAGAATAGTCCAGATGGAAGGTTGTCACAGCTGCAGGTTGTCACAGCATAGATCGTAACCAGGCAATGTTCTGTAGATGGAAAAAGAGAGACTTTGGTCACACTTTTGATGTGGGCCTCAAACAAGAGCCAACTGCCAATTATTACACCCAGGTTGCGAACCTCAATGGAGGAGAGGACCTTGACACCATCAATATTGAGGCTGTAGCTGCTGATGTTAATTATGGTGTGAGAGCCAAGTAGGAAGAGCTCAGCCTTTTTCCAGTTTAATTGCAGGAAACACTGCTGCATCCACACTTTGATGTCCTGCAGGCAACTGACCCGGAGTGCATTGGCAGTGTCAGTGTTTTTGAGACATACAGCTGAGTATCGTCTGCATAAACGTAAAAGCCCAGTCCGTGTTTCCTCAAGATGTTTCTCAGTGGCAGATAGAAAACAGTAGCGGCTCTAGGACCGAGCCTTGAGGGACCTCATGTTGGATCGTCACTGTGTCTGACCTACTAAGACCGATGGCTACAAACTGGGAGTGATCAGTGAGAGAGACATTGTCCTGGACTGGTTCAGGTCCTAACAGGCCCAAGAGCTTCTCCATGCGGTCCAGCAGAATGGTAGGTCTAACCATGTCAAATGCTGCACTAAGGTCCAGAAATATGAGGACGTTGGCAGCCCCAGAGTCCGCATTCATGAGGTGGTCATTGCTGACCCTTACCAAGGCAATATGTGCTGTGTCTAGCTCTGAAACCCAACTGGAAGGGGTCGAGTAGATTGTGAGTAGCCAGATGGTGTTGTACTGTAGTTGGAGACAGGCCTGTAGTTCTGGAGGTTGTCATGGTCAGATCCAGGCTCGCTTTTTCATCATCCTCTGTCCTCCTTCACATGGAGAACATGCTCTCCTCTTCTGTCTCTCTCTGTTCTCTCCATACTGAGATAGATGAAAGGGTGTTGACACCCAGGCTCACCATGTTCCCACTTCAAAGAGCCTCAAATTAGACATTCTCCTGATGGCTTCAGCAGCCCCTGTTTGTGTGTTCGTATAAGTATGTGTGCTCTCTCTAATACCACCATCACGCAGACTAAAGCCCTCCCCTCATGCTTCTCAGCTGAAACTGTTTGGAAGTTTTGGTGCATATATTATGACAACATTTTGTTATTTTTGTTTTGGACTTCGGTGAGGTTTTTTTCGGCTGTTCGGGCACACAACATTTTTTCCGGAGGAAAGCTGAAGTTGGACTGGTGACAGCCCAAGTCTACGCCCCTTTGTCGGTGATTGGTCAGGGATAGGGATACTTAAATAAAGTCTGTTGTCATTCAACGAGAGCCATCTTGATTTCATGCACATTTTTTTCATTGTGAAATACTGCACCAAACATATTAGCTGGATATAAAACTGCGCAACTAAGATCTCTTATGCAAAAATGTCTACATTTTTGACAGACTTCTTGAGTTATCTTAGATTCATTCTGACTATTTTGAGGAAGTGTACAGTATACTGGCTACGGCGTCTCAAAATGGACATACAGCACTATTGCCGCCTGATCCGTTTTTCAAGGGTGTATACGAGCACACTTGTTTGGTTTGCCCAGCCGAACTGAAGCACTCTGACTCCTTAATGGGCACCTCTGATGTAAGCTGAGGTATCACAGTACTGCCGGGAGCCAAAGATAAGATACAGCATTGTTTCATGGTGTATGTATCAAGCGTCTCAGAGTAGAAGTGCTGATCTAGGATCAGCTTTGTCTTTTAGATAAAAATTAATACAATTATGTTGACAATGGAGACCGATTCCTAGACCTTACTTTGAGATGCTTCATACATATGGCCCTTGGGCTGTATTTCAAAGGGGCTGGAACTATGGTTTACTATGGTAAATTAAGTCAGGGAGATAGAGAGGTTAAGATCAAGAGGTGAGCATAGAATGAATAAAATCCTTCATGTTTTTATATTCTCTATGGGTCCAATTTTAACCTCATAAGCGTGAGCAATGTGAACTTTCCTGCAAGTCTGCGATTGATGTCAATGCATGATTTGTGCAATGGTTTGAGTTCCTCGCTCATAAAGTATCAAACGCTTGAAAAGTATGCAAAACATTTTTCCTATGGGATGGTGTCCATCCCCTTCAGCCAATTAAATACTAGGCTATATCGGAATTGTGTGTAGGAACGTTTAAAATGATAGGGTGTGTACAGTATAGTGGTTGGCAGTAGCTAGCTATATAAACTCCAACTGGACACAAACATTCCATTCTCAGACTCAAAGATATATGGATAATTTATCTACATTACGAGAGAGAGAAGCGAGAATTATAGGGTATTAAATAGATAATTATGATAATTTATTATTAAAATGTCCTCTTCATGCTTAATGGTGTCCATTTAAAATGTGAATGTGCAAATTTCCAGATTTTTGTGAAATTGTTATTTTATACGAATACAATTGCTCAGAGAAAAAGAGGGATCTTAGACCATTTCTCCATACAGAATCCTCCTAGATCCTTGATATTCCTTGTCTGCACTTATGGACTGTACTCATCAATTCAAACAACAGGTTTTGAATGGGTTTCATGTCCGGGAGACTGAGATGGCCATTGCAAAATGTTGATTTTGTGGCCAATTAACTATTTCTTTGTGTACTTAAATCAAATCAAATTTTATTTGTCTATTACACATGGTTAGCAGATGTTAATGCGAGTGTAGCGAAATGCTTGTGCTTCTAGTTCCGACCATGCAGTAGTATCTAACAAGTAATCTAACAAATTCACAACAACTACCTTATACACACAAGAGTAAAGGAATGAATACGAGTATGTACATATAAATATATGGATGAGCGATGGCTGATCGGCGTAGGCAAGATGCAGTAGATGGTATGGAGTACAGTATATACATATGAGATGAGTAATATAGGATATGTAAACATTATATAAATGCATCGTTTAAAGTGGCTAGTGATACATTTATTTCATCCAATTATAATTATTAAAGTGGCTAGAGATGAGTCAATGGCCGAACGGCATAGGCAAGATTCAGTAGATGGTTTAGAGTACAGTGTAAACATCTGATATGAGTAATGTCAGATATGTAAACATTATATACAAAATTGTTTAAAGTGGCTAGTGATACATTTGTTACATCAATTCCTATTTTTAAAGTGGCTAGAGATTTAAGTCAGTATGTTGGCAGCAGCCACTCAATGTTAGTGATGGCTGTTTAACAGTCTGATGGCCTTGAGGTAGAAGCTGTTTTTCAGTCTCTCGGTCCCAGCTTTGATGCACCTGTACTGACCTCGCCTTCTGGATGATAGCGGGGTGAACATGCAGTGGCTCGGGTTGTTGTTGTCCTTGATGATCTTTTTGGCCTTCCTGTTACATCGGGTGGTGTAGGTGTCCTGAAGGGCAGGTAGTTTACCCCCGGTGATGCGTTGTGCAGTCCTCACTACCCTCTGGAGAGCCTTACGGTTGTGGGCGGAGCAGTTGCCGTACCAGGCGGTGATACAGCCCGACAGGATGCTCTCGATTGTGCATCTGTAGAAGTTTGTGAGTGATTTTGGTGACAAGCCGAATTTCTTCAGCCTCCTGAGGTTGAAGAGGCGCTGTTGCGCCTTCTTCACCACGTTGTCTGTGTGGGTGGACCAATTCAGTTTGTCCGTGATGTGTACGCCGAGGAACTTAAAACTTTCCACCTTCACTACTGTCCCGTCGATGTGGATAGGGGGGTGCTCCCTCTTCTGAAGTCCACGATCATCTCCTTTGTTTTGTTGACATTGAGTGAGAGGTTATTTTCCTGACACCACAACCCGAGGGCCCTCACCTCCTCCCTGAAGGCCGTCTCGTCGTTGTTGGTAATCAAGCCTACCACTGTAGTGTCGTCAGCAAACTTGATGATTGAGTTGGATGCGTGCTTGGCCACGCAGTCATGGGTAAACAGGGAGTACAGGAGAGGGCTGAGAACGCACCCTTGTGGGGCCCCAGTGTTGAGGATCAGCGGGGTGGAGTTTCGGCATTTGATTGTAAGGAATTCTATGTCAGGTGAACAAAAGGACTTGAGTTCCTGTATGTTGTTATGATCACACCACGTCTCGCTAATCATAAGACACACACCCCCGCCCTTCTTCTTACCAGATAGATGTTTGTTTCTGTCGGCGTGATGCGTGGAGAAACCAGGTGGCTGTACCGACTCAGATAACGTGTCCTGAGTGAGCCATGTTTCCGTGAAGCAAAGAACGTTGCAGTCCCAGATGTCTCTCTGGAAGGCAACCCTCGCTCTGATTTCGTCCACTTTTGTTGTCCAGAGACTGGACATTGGAGATTAAAATACTCGGGAGAGGTGCACGATGCGACCGTCAACGTAGCTTGACCAGAAGACCGCCGCATTTCCCACTTCTCCAGCGCCGCCGTTGTTTTGAGTCACCGGCTGGGATCCAGTCTATTGTCCTAGTTGGGGTACCAAACAGAGAATCCGCTTCGGGAAAGTCGTATTCCTGGTCGTTATGTTGGTAAGTTGACGTTGCTCTTATATCCTATAGTTCCTCCCGGTTGTATGTAATAAAACTTAATATTTCCCGGGGAAACAATGAAGTAATACATAAAAAAATTAAATACCGCATAGTTTCCTGAGAATGTGAAGCGAGGCTGCCATCTCTGTGTACTTGGGGTTATTGTCTTGCTGGCCAAGTTTCAGCCTCCTGGCAGAGGTAACCAGGTTTTTGACTAAAATAGCCTGGTACAGGGTAAAGTTTAAAAGCCATTGCCAACTGTACTGGTATGCTTCCAAGTCGAAACAGTTTGCGCATATATTATGACGTCATTTTGCGACCTTTTTGTTTGTTTTGGTGTTCGGGAAGGTTTTCTTCTGCTGTTCGTGTACACAAACATTTTCTTGAGGCAAGTCGAAGTCAATCAAATTGTATTTGTCACATGCGCCAAATACAACAGATGTAGAATTTACTGTGAAATGCTTACCGACGAGCCCTTTCCCAACAACGCAGAATTAAAATGAAAATTAGCAAAAAAACAAAAAAGCAAATAATAAACACAAAAATAACAACGAGACTATATATAAGGAGTACCAGCACTGAGTCAATGTGCAGGGGTATGAGGAAGTTGAGGTAATATGTACATGTAGGTAAGGTAAAAGTGACTAGGCAATCAGGATTAGGGTTGCACATTTTGGGGAATATTCAGAGGTGGAAACTTTGTGGGAATTAACGGGAATATATGGGAATTAACAGGAATTCATGGGAATTGACATTAATACCATTTAAATGTAGATGTTTTTTTTGCATTGGATATATTTACCATATCATATGGAGACAGAAACATAAACCTTTTACCTTATAAGTAGACATAATTGCAAATGATTAAATACTTCCAATAGAAATTTAAAATAAAAAAATGTAGTTACGAATTGTACTTTAATTAAATGAGATGACTCTTCACATGAGATGATTTCACAGAACAGCAAAAGGGAATATTGAATGATCCCCAATGATCCATCGCATCTCCGAAAAACATTTTCAACAAACATCTGTAAAATGATAGTCTAGAAACTAAAGCTTTGGTTGTCTTCCCCTCAGGCTTCCATGTCTTCTCCCTGGAACTCCTCAATGTCCACCGGATGGCCACCAACTTTTCAACCCTTGTATTGGTCAGCCTGTTGCGTGCTTTGGTGTGTGTGTTCCCAAACAAGGACCAGTTGCGATCTGAGACGGCTGATGTTGGTGGGATTTGGCGGATGATGGAGGCAACAGGGGAAAGAGCCTCAGATCCACAAAGTCCCTTCCACCAGATGGCTGATGAGATATGTTGCCATATTGCATCTCCATCCCAAAGCCCTTGCCTGGAAGTGTACTTC
The DNA here is from genome assembly GCA_030435695.1 of Brachymystax lenok tsinlingensis. Lineage (NCBI taxonomy): Eukaryota > Metazoa > Chordata > Actinopteri > Salmoniformes > Salmonidae > Brachymystax > Brachymystax lenok. The sequence goes on along the minus strand of CM059819.1, from coordinate 50,984,394 downwards.
GCCAGACTGCCAAGAACCTTGCCCTCATCCAGGCCAAGGTGGCGAGACAAGGTAGTGATGACACCATAGGCCTTGTTGATCTCTGCACTAGACAATATGCTTTTGCCAGCATACTTAGGGTCCAACATGTACGCTGCGGTGTGTATGGGCTTCAGGCAGAAGTCTTCACGCTTTTTTATGTATTTCAGAACTGCAGTTTCCTCTGCTTGGAGCAACAGTGAAGTGGGTAGGGCATTACGGATTTCTTCTCTTACATCTGCAAGCAGAGTCTGAACATCAGACAAGATGGAGTGGAGATGTAGTTAATTATTCCTTGCCCACGAACATTCAACTACCCATCAGAGATGATTGCAATACAGTCTGCTTTCTCTACGATTTGCTTGACCTTCACTTGAACTCTGCATCCAACAAATGAGTAGACAAAGCATGTCTGGTTGGAGGGGTGTATGCTGGGCGAAGAACATTCAGAAATCTTTTCCAATACACATTGCCTGTGAGCATCAGAGGTCAACCAGTTGCATACACAGCTCGAGCAAGACATTCATCAGAATTGCTCTGACTATGTTTCTCCATTGAGTCAAAACAACTTCTGATTTCAGGAGGACCATGAGCTGTTGCTATTGATAAAGTGTCCGATTCACCATTTTCACCTCGAATAGAAGTAGAGGGACTTTTGTCAGAGGTTGCTTGTTGTGAGCGCTGAGGGAACTTTGTGCACTTGGCCAGATGATTCTGCATCTTTGTTGCATTCTTCACATATGATTTGACACAGTATTTGCAAATGTACACAGCTTTTCCTTCTACATTAGCTGCAGTGAAACGTCTCCACACATCAGATAGTGCCCGTGGCATTTTCCTGTAAAGATTAGAAAAAAGACGAGTAAAAAAAAATAATAAATACAATTCCATGTACAAATAAACAGTTAAGCGGTTAGATTAAACAACTCCTTTGTAAGATAAATGTTTTAAAATAAAACATGTATGGAAACAGGTGAATTAACACTCCTCAGTTAGCAGGCCCAAGCAAGCTAAAACCCACATGGTAGCAAAAACTAACTAGCAGAAATTGTTAACAAGTTAGAAATGATTTAAACATACTTTGCTGTAGGCTACTATTTACTACTTAACAAAAAATAATGTATGTCATATATAATATATATAACACCCCACTCAGTATTGTAATCAAAACTTACCAGAAAGCATGTAGTCTTTGGCTCAGACAGTGTAGTAGTGTGGGCTCAATAGCATCTCATTAGTGTGCAAGATCTTCAGAGTCAGCTGTACATGTGATGGAAGAGTGCACTGCACATGTGATGGAAGAATGCACTGTGCATGCAGAGGGTTGCAATTCCATTGAATTGGGGATAGTTTAACCAAAATATGCCACAAGACCTAGAATTGCCTTGTGTGTATCCCACAAAAAAGGTTCACTGTTATAAGCTACTTTTTTTTATGAATTTAAGCAAAATTCCTAGGCTTAACTTCCTATGGAAAATTTACCAGAAAGTTTACAACCCTTTGCAACCGTAATCAGGATAGATAATAAAGAGTAGCAGCAGCGTATGCGATGAGTGTAAGAGTATGAAAGCCGCCTCCAAAGTCATTTTACAGATTTTGGCAGTACGCCCAACCGGCCTCACAACCGCAGACCAAGTGTAACCATGCCAGCCAAGGACCTCCACATCCGGCTTCTTCACCTGCGAGATTGTCTGAGACCAGCCACCCGGACAGCTGATGAAACTGTGGGTTTGCACAATCTTATAATTTTTTGCACAAACTGTCAGAAACCGTCTCAGGGAAGCTCATCTGCATGCTCGTCATCCTCACCAGGATCTTGACCTGACTGCAGTTTGGCGTTGTAACCGACTTCAGTGGACAAATGCTCACCTTTGATGGCCACTGGCACGCTGGAGAATTGTGCTCTTCACAGATGAATCCCGGTTTCAACTGCACCGGGCAGATGGCAGACAGATGGCAGACAACGTGTATGGTGTGTGGGCAAGCTGTTTGCGGATGTCAACGCTGTGAACATGGTGCCCCATGGTGGTGGTGGGGTTATGGTATGGGCAGGCATAAGCTACAGACAACGAACACAATTGCATTTCATCAATGGCAATTTGAACGCACAGAGATACTGTGACGAGATCCTAAGGCCCATTGTCGGGCCATTTCTCCACCGCCCTCACCTCATGTTTCAGCATGATAATGCACAATCCCATGTCACAAGGATCTGTACACAATTCCTGGAAGGTGAACATGTTCCAGTTCTTCCATGGCCTGCATAATCACCAGACATGTTAACCACTGAGCACGTTTGGGATGCTCTGGATCGATGTATGACAGTGTGTTCCAGTTCCCGCCAATATACAGCAACTTCGCAAAGTGGGACAACATTCCACAGGCCACATTCAACAGCCTGATAAACTCTATGCGAAGGGGATGCAACGTGCTGCATGAGGCAAATGGTGGTCACATCAGATACTGACTGGTGTTCTGATACACGTCCCTACCTTTTTTAAAAGGTATCTGTGACCAACAGATGCATATATGTATTCCCAGTCATGTGAAATAAATAGATTAGGGCCTAATACATTTATTTCAATTGACTGATTTCCTCATATGAACTGTAACTCAGTAAAATGTTGTATGTTGCATTTATATTTTTGTTCCACGTAATTACACATTTCTTGATTTATAAGATTAATTCGGACTATTTTGGGAAAGTGTATACTGGCTATATTGTTGCTAAGGAATCTCAAGAGGACAAACAGTAATATTGCCGCTTTTTTCTCGCTTTTCAAGTTAAGGTCTTTTATCAAGGGAGTATGCAAGGCACAGACTTTCGCATTCTCCTTGCCGAGTTCTGCTAGGAGCAATCCGAACCTAGTACTCAGCTCGGGAGTACTGGAAAGCAATACCAGGCTACTAGTGGATGATGCTCAGAGTATAAAGAGTTAATGGGGGCTCTGCAAGACAAAACCCGAGAGGAAAACCAACTTTGTTATTCACATTATGGTTCATAAAGGGAATTTTTTGGGCAGGTCAATGATCAGGGGGCAAGTTAATCTCTAGTGGACAGACTATGTTAACGTAAATCGTACCATAGATCTGTATTTATAATATAGGCACCGATTGATGACAAGCAGCAATAGTTTTGGTGCTTGCGTTTTTCCATCACTGGTAAACTTGGACAAATCAGGATTGGCTGAATGTGGTATTTGTGTGGTTTTGAAGGAGAGTCTGAAAGGGCGGTCATAGTCTGTTTACGAGAGATAAAATGATGTAAACATTCCCGGTACCGTAGATGTCATCCTGCAATGGGATGCGTGTGATAACAAGCAGCATTAGTTCAGGGGCTTAGGTTTTTTTAGTCACTTGTTATTTGGACAAATCACAATTTCAAGAGAGGGTGGAGCTCCTCTTTCCGGTTCCACTCCTAGCATTTATTCATATATTCTCTTAATATGTATGGACCCAGTACTTAATCGAGCATCTGGCCAATTATGCAAGACCTTAGTTCTGGGTTAAAAGAGATTAGGGATACATTTGACATACTACAAGACATTTCCAGTAAAAGTAGTGCTCTTTTTTCTGCTATTTAGAAGTAACACATGGTAGTTAGGAAAAGCTGAACCCTTGAGAAACTCTTGAGGAAATTACGAGACAAAAATGGTCATTTCAGGATTATTCCTCCTCATTTTGAAGTGTACACAGTGATGTTTAGGCCAAAACAAAAGCAGCGGTGCATCTCTTTCACTCCATGTCATCTGTTTGAGGACCGTAAATCTTGTGATCCCACAGAGAAAAGTGTGAGGATGGAATGCTCAATGAGAGACATCAAAACCACTCAGAACCAAAACAATCCAACTGAACACACTGAAAAAGTCCAGCTCTGACCCATTACGACTGGTTTTCAACCATATTATTTTTCTTCACTTCTTCTACTTTAGGTTCGGGAATTGCCAGGGACCTCACGATACGATGATACTTATTGTGATTTTATTGCAATTTGATGTTTCAAGCATATTGCTCACCATATGTCTTCTGCAGAGGGACATTAGAGAACGAGATTTGATCAGTCAGGGAAATAACAGTGCTAAAAACATATTGGCTCCTTATTGAAAAAGAATACGGAGAACAAGCTATGAAAGATATACAGCCAAACTAGCGCAAAAATAATATTGCGAAAGTCAAAACGATACATTGTCCAAAATAATATCCCGATATGCAAAAATCGATTTTTCCCCTCATCACTATTCTACTGTTGTATTTTTCATAACACGGGTTATGTGTAATTGATAGTTCATGTGTCGGAGTGTTTCAAGTTGATATTTAGTGTGTGTCCCCTTTCCCCTACACTTCATACTTGATAACATCTTTAATAATATAAACTTGAAGCTGATTTAGAGGACTGTCTTTACCTCCAACACGCTCCGGGGGACATTTCCTGCCAGACACATACTGTACAAAAATGAAAAGTCTGGAGAAGCCAGGAGGAGACTGGGATGTGACCCAGTTAGGGAGCTTGCCACTGGGGAGCGGGAAGGACTGTGACAACCAAGCTCCAAATCTCCTTTGGAGGCTACACACATACACAGTTACAGACACGGAGAGGCCAGCCAAAATCACTCTATCTGCAGGTAACTCCAAAGCCAGATACACGTACAATCACACGCACAAATCAAATCCAGTTTATTTTAATCCTACATTGATAGCAGTTACCCCGGGCCTAAACTCCCAAAAGAGGCAGACAATTGTGTCCTGCACGCCTGAACAAAATAGCCTCTGAACCAAACCATCTATCCCACATTGTCACTCTACATTCTGACTCCAGCACTCTCCATCATCTGTCACTCATCATCCCTCCTCTACTCCATCTTCCACACTGTGCCCATCACGCCACTGCCTCTGCTCCTAGTCAATTCATCCTCTTCTTATTGTTCCCCTCTTCTCTCTCCTCCTCCACCTATCCCTGATGCCTTCATCTCAAAGTGCTGCCCCCACCCCCATTGCTGTTCCAATGTCTTCCTCAATCCCTTCTTTATATGCTGTTTTTTTTTCTGTCCACCACCCATCATCGATGCACTCTCCATCTTGCTCAAAGTGCTGTACAGCGTCTCTGTCTGGAGTTTGTGTATCTGAGGGTATGGTGTTTGTGAAAGACAGTGTGTGTTTATCTAGGACTGTGTGTGTTTGTAAGACAGTGTGTATTTCAGTTGGATAATGGCCTAGCTCTGAGTCCTGGTTGTCTTACTCTACAATGAGCAAGCATTATCCGAATTGCCTTGACCACACACACCACACACTGGCATAGAGTCCCCTGAGGGTAGAGGGAGTAGAAACACAAATTACCATTGGATAAACAAGTGATCCAGAAGTCTGGACACACACACACATACCCCACTAGTACAACCACACACACACCTAGAACGACCACACCCTGCTACTACACACACCCACACACATAGTAGACTGATGGTAAGACACACCAGGGAAGCGCTCCACCAGGGTTTGTCTGTCAGTGAAAGAGGGAAGAGAAACAGCAGAAGTCTGAGGGAACAACACAGCGAACTTCAGATTTATCCCTCTGTTATTCTGTTCATCTTTTATTCAGACAGCAGAGCAGGGGGAAATCTCTTCATCCGAAAAGATACAACCATCATCTGCAAGCAGAGGGACCTCCAGGCATGAATAAAACAAAAGAACTAGAAAGGTAGATTTTTCAAGAAAAATTGTGTGACTTGCTTCAGCTGTCCAAATGTATTTTTATGTCAGTGGGAGAGGTGTACAGTCAAGGCCAAAAGTTTTGAGAATGACACAAATATAAATTTTCAAAGTCTGCTGCCTCAGTTTGTATGATGGCAATTTGCATATACTCCAGAATGTCATAAAGATTGATCAGATGAATTGCAATTAATTGCAAAGTCCCTCTTTGCCATGCAAATTAACTGAATCCCCCAAAAACATTTCCACTGCATTTCAGCCCTGCCACAAAAGGACCAGCTGACATCATGTCAGTGATTCTCTCATTAACACAGGTGTGAGTGTTGACGAGGACAAGGCTGGAGAACACTCTGTCATGCTGATTGAAGCTTCAAAAGGAGAATGGTGCTTGGAATCATTGTTCTTCCTCTGTCAACCGTGGTTACCTGCAAGGAAACACAGCCATCATCATTGCTTTGCACAAAAAGGGCTTCACAGGCAAGGATATTGCTGCCAGTAAGATTGCACCTAAATCAACCTTTTATCGGATCATCAAGAACTTCAAGGAGAGCGGTTCAATAGTTGTGAAGAAGGCTTCAGGGTGCCCAAGAAAGTCCAGCAAGCGCCAGGACCGTCTCCTAAAGTTGATTCAGCTGTGGGTTCGGGGCACCACCAGGACAGAGCTTGCTCAGGAATGGCAGCAGGCAGGTGTGAGTACATCTGCACGCACAGTGAGGCGAAGACTTTTGGAGGATGGCCTGGTGTCAAGAACGGCAGCAAAGAAGCCACTTCTCTCCAGGAAAAACAGCAGGAACAGACTGATATTCTGCAAAAGGTACAGGGATTGGACTGCTGAGGACTGGGGTAAAGTCATTTTCTCTGATGAATCCCCTTTCTGATTGTTTGGGGCATCTGGAAAAAAGCTTGTCCGGAGAAGACAAGGTGAGCGGTACCATCAGTCCTGTGTCATGCCAACAGTAAAGCATCCTGAGACCATTCATGTGTGGGGTTGCTTCTCAGCCAAGGGAGTGGGCTCACTCACAATTTTGCCTAAGAACACAGCCATGAATATAGAATGGTACCAACACATCCTCCGATAGCAACTTCTCCCAACCATCCTGGAACAGTTTGGTGACGAACAATGCCTTTTCCATCATGATGGAGCACCTTGCCATAAGGCAAAAGTGATAACTAAGTGGCTCGGGGAACAAAACAACGATATTTTGGGTCCATGGCCAGGAAACTTCCCAGACCTTAATCCCATTGAGAAATTCTGACAAACTCCAAGCATTGATTATGCAAGAATGGGCTGCCATCAGTCAGGATGTGGCCCAGAAGTTAATTGACAGCATGCCAGGGTGGATTTCAGAGTTCTTGAAACTGCAAATATTGACTCTTTGCATCAACTTCATGTAATTGTCAATAAAAGCCTTTGACACTTATAAAATGCTTGTAATTATACTTCAGTATTTCATAGTAACATCTGACAAAAATATCTAAAGACACTGAAGCAGCAAACTTTGTGGAAATTCATATTTGTGTCATTCTCAAAACTTTTGGCCACGACTGTAGAAGTTTAAATTGATAGAGGCTAGTGTTTAAAATGTGAGACTAGTGTAGTAGCAGAGGTAGTGACTGTATTATAAATAGTAGTGGGATAATATATTTTAGTTGTTTATTAACAATAGAAGTAGTCCATTAGTGGTGTAGGGAGGACGGATGGAGAGGAGGGAGTGATGGCTGACAAGATGGAAGGAGGGAGATGGAAGGTAGGGGCAAGGAGGTACAGAGGAATGGAGAGGTAGAGAAATGAATCGAGAGGTAGATTGAGAGCACAATGGAGTGATGGAGGGAAGGGAGGTATAGAGCTCACTCCGTCTTCCTGGCGGTTGTCTGTACATTAGTGAGGTTCTACAGCGAGATGTGAAGTATATATAATTAATATGAGAGGAGACTGAAAAGGAGAGATGAGGATATTTCACCACACACACCGGTGAGAGTTGAACCTCGGGAAACACACACGGTTGTGAGGGTCATGGAATTTTGGATGACAGTAATTGGACAGACATTTTTTCCCCCACACATTTTCTCCTCTCCTTTGCTCCTGACTGCATGTGCTGCCATAGAAATGTAATTAATACATTCTATTTCTATGTTTGCTGCTGCTGCATTGTGCGGGGCATTGCCTAGGCAACCGAAGACTCATTCGCTAGTTTCATCAAGGCGCAATAAAGTTTCATCATGTTGTTAAAGGGACAGTTCACCCAAATTACACAATGAGATATTGGTTTCCTTACCTTGTAAGCAGTATGTGGATTAGGTGTGACAGCAATCCATGCTTTACTTTAGTTTCCTTGGCACTGGTGTCCACAAGCTAATCTTTCAGCATCTGTGGCACAAACCCCAATCAACTCATGGGACTGATATTAGCATTTTTCACGCATCATGATCAAAACATCTGACTTTGAGCTTCACAATCAATTTGAGATACTTTCAGATTATTTGGACATGATGCACGAAAAATGCTAATATCAGTCATTTTTTAAACGTCCCTTTATGAGTCCATATTACTGCATGAATGCCTGGCCATCTTCAGCCAGCTGTTTCGTCTCCCCCCACCCAAAAAATGGTTATGTCACCGTTAAACGGTAATTGTGCCAGCCCTAAACACACAAACACTGTTACAACTGCTGCTGTAGCCTCTGCTCCTCCTAAACCCACCCAGACTTCACAAACACACACTACATCGGAAGAGATGTTCATATCGTACACTTCCAAGGGCCAAACCCCGACATGAAATTTGTGCATGTAACCCGACTTACACAAAATTCTCCTATTGACATCCAATCACGATTGACAAAGCCAGGGAGTGTTGCATCTCAGGATAGGATCATTTCCATCCCAGGCCCACTGATTTAACAAGTCTGCACTTTACGGCAAAAGAGTTCAGAGTTGTTAACAGCTTATTTTTTTATTCCACACCTATGAGTTTGTTCAGTGGTTGGATGGATGGTGCTAAATGGTGTTTATTAATTTAGCTTCAGGCCGGTTCAGAGAAAGGCTACAGCTGAGAGAGAGAGCGAGAAACAGAACAGAAGAAAGAGTAGGAGGAGGAAGAGAAACAGAACAGCAGCACCTCCGGGCACTACAACACCTACCTGCTTGCAGACAAACTAAACATCCCTGAATGGAGATCGAGACAATATGCATTTCCATAAATTACCACTATATAAAGCTTTGGGAGCATGAGAGTTACAGATGATACATTTTCTTCACTATTTTGTGCAGCACCTGAACAAAGGGGATACAAATATGGATATACTGTCACACAGGCACAAACGCACGCACGCACACACACTTCGAGTGTTTAATAAGTGAAGCTACACTTTGTTTAATAAGTGAAGCTACACTTGCAGTACAACCAGGAGTCGTGGCTTATAGTGGTCACAGGGAGCCCCAGACGTCACTTAGCCAAAGGTCACTGTTGATGGGCCACTGTAGCAGCACATAAACATGCCACTTAGAAACAGTTACACTGTTACACACACGCAGGCCAAATCCTACCTCACAGACTATGTTGCATACAATTTTGCCAGATGACACACAGAGGAGACAAACAGTGTACACTTGCGTGTTTAAAATATTTGATCTAAATAGCAACTGAGGAGCAAGAGTCTAGTGTTAGACTGGTGTCAGTCTAGGCAGTTCAGTGCAGTTTGTCCGTTCTACCTCAAGAGGTTTACTCATTGTCCCCCTGTTGATGTATGTCTGCTGCTTTTAAACAGATCCCATTGAAGAGGTTTGAGACCTTGTCAAATGCTATGGCAAGCACCACAGAACAAACTTTACAAGCTTCTGGATAGCTGAAATGTCTGACTGTTTTCTCCTGAGGAGACTAAATATGATAAATGAGCGGTCTTAAAAAAACATGGTTTTGTAGCTTATTTCAATGCCCTTCTGAGAACGGTACGCAGGGCGGTGCATATGCTCAGCTATTCGCTCTATTTAACAGAGGGTTTCCTCGACGAGCAGCACTAGAGATGTGAGCAGGAGTGTGTATGTTTTGCTACACTCATGACTAAGAGTGCTCTGACTGGGCCTTGTTCCATTCTATTACTGTCACACTGGTGGTAGGGGGCTGTGTCCCAGATCACACAACTACTGACGCAAACCCACCTGCTAGAAACAGTGCTTGAGTGCACACAGCGGCTGTGCAGGTGGGAGATATCTCCGTGTTGGACTGGGGATCTAAGGCAGAACATTTAGTGTTCGTCTACACTTAAAAACGAATACGCTCTCCCCTTGCTGGCTAGCACACAGATCAACAATGTGAGAGAGCGAGAAAGAGAGCGAGAGAAAGAGAGGAGACGTGGAGAAAGACAAAGTCGGAGAGGGGGGAAAAGAGAGAAACAGAGATCGAGAAAGAGTCAGACTGAACACAGCGACCATCCTTCAAGGGAGCTGCGCTGGAACAAGCAGTGCCAGCTGTGTGTTATAGTGCTGCTGTCTCTTTGTGCTCGGCTGTCTTACCCCAAGGGGAAATGCCAGGGGTCTGGGCTGAGGTGATAAGTGCTGCGGGACACTGCCACAGTGCCGATATAAACAAACATGCAAACAAAACCATGCGCGCACGCACATACACTCACACACGTATACACTCGTTCCCACACACCCCTGTGCGTAGATGTGCACCAACACACCAACTTATCCAACCTGTTTAGGAGAGTAAGCGGGCGGTTGGTTGAGTAAAGTCATACTTTAATATATAGCGTTATTATTTTACGCACTGTGAATCCACCTGTGGAGCCTGCAGAGGAACCATGATTGTCCACAGACACACAGCAGGAGGGACACACATAAAACGAGAAACATGGCTCAGAAAGTTGCCAATGGTTTGAAACAAAACCAAATAACAACACGCTCTGCAGTGGGGAGAAAATGCTGTGGTTGTAATTTAACAGGAGGCACTGTCCTCTGTGTGTGTTTGTGTGTGTGTGTGTGTATAGACTCACCAGTTTCTTCCTCTTGTCCTGTTCTGTGGGAGGCTCCTCATCGTCAGTCAGCTTGGGTTCCTCGAAATGGCTCATCAACATACAGCTAGCAGAGAGAAACACACACAGTTACATACGGACACACACAAATTCATTCACATACATATTTACACAAAAAGTATTATACAGGTGATTCTCATGAAACCAGTTCTAAACATGTCTATAGCAAATTGAGTTACAAAACCATGATGCATCTGCAAATATGAACTATCATTCTGAGGACTAAGATGTTTAGTTTTTGTCAAAGTGTCTTATTTTAAATACATTTTACCCCGATTCCTTAATGTTCACCCCAAATTGTCTTCACCAAAATGCATACGGATTAAATTCTCTGGTAATTTTTATAAACTGTTCCATTAGAAAAACCTAACATGCATGAACAAAACACAAAATATGTTGTTGTAGTTTGTCCATAAATCATAAAAAAGGTTATAATAGTTGAAGTACAAAGTGTCTGCACGTGTCTCATTACCGTAACCCTTTTTCAGGTTCCTGTAAAATTGGCAATCTAGAGAAGTAGCAGAACTTAATTTATTTGCTTACTGTATATGCATTCAGAATGAGGTTCTTATTCTCAAACACCCCTTTGACCCCACGCTCAAATTGGGTAAAAACGTCAGATACAATTTGATTATAATTGTATAATTTTATTTTAAATATTTTGATTTTAAATGTTGTTTAACTCAGGCTTTAATTAGTGGAGCAACATAAAAAATAATGGAAATTGATTACTTTTTGGACTGTTACGGTAATGAGAATGTTGTGGAAACTGGGGTAAAATGCATAATATCTGATCGAAAAACATAATTATGAAATAGATAAGTACAGATCTAATCTCAGGGCTCCAAGAGGAAATGTCGTGAAACATAACAAGATTCTTTGGGTCAAATGTCAATTTCGTGAGAATGACCCACACATGGATACACACACACACATACAAAAATACACAAGCATGGTGATGACAAACTACCCAGTAAGCCTTCACAATGTGCATCAACTTTTTATTTCCATCAGTGTGTCTGTTTATTGCATTTGCAAACAATAAAAGCAAGACACTTCCATTTGCTAGGATGCGCAGAGCTGATTCCTAACAACTTTCAACAACAGCCAACGTAAGAGAAAATAACTCGAGGAGTTGAAGTGTGAACTCCGCATGCCAGTTTTCTGTCTGGGCGGGGATGGGTAGGGCTAAGGCTGCTATCATGTGTCTGGGGTAAACACTATTACGCCGTGCACCATTGTTCCCTGCGCCATTTCACGCACCATTAAATCCCCAGATTGGCACAGCCACAGAGAGATGTTGTGTTGAACCAGCACACCTCCTTATGGGATTACATTACTTTCTCAAACTTTCTCTTTAGGCTTTTGGGTTTAATGTCTTTCAGATTCCTACCGCTGATTCTTATTTCATGTAGGTGCCCTCATATTCTAACCATAGACACTGTGGTTCTTGCTTCTGTTGCTCACATTCACACAGTTTCAATGATCAGACTAAATTCATTTTACATCACATATTTCCGTTTCTGTCATCAGTTCTATTGACTGTTGTTGTGGTCATGCTATGGGCAAGCTACGGTCATATTGTGGTTGTACTGTGGTCGTGTTGTGGTTGTACTGTGGTCGTGTTGTGGTTGTGTTTAGGTCAGACGTACTCTTTGAGGGTTCCTGTGTCGGAGTCTTCTGTCATCACGTCATGCAGCGCCTCCACACAGATGTTGATGATGCCACAGAACTTCTCCTGGACCACACTGGAACACAAAAACTCACATTAAAGACAAACTGCAACAACACACATTCGCAACAAACTGCAAAACAACAACAAAAACAAGACCGCGAACAACAACCATTTAAGATACACTGGAACACAACAACAGAGTTGACACACAGAACATCTCCACACTGGGACACAATAAGAGACTTTCTTTTGGATCATCCACAGTGTCCGGGATCAAACAGGCGGATCAATGGTTCCTTTGAGAATGGTTTTCCCGCGTGGCTCAGTTGGTAGAGCATGGCACTTGCAACACAAGGGTTGTGGGTTCGATTCCCACGGGGGGACTCACTACTGTAAGTCGATATGTATAAGAGCGTCTACTAAAATGTGAAATGTTTCAATGAAATAATGTTTGTACTCTGTGCTGCTACCATGCTCTGTTGTTGTCGTAGGTCTGTTTTGTCCTATATTTTTATTGAATTTATTTTTAATCCCAGCACCCGTCCCCCGATGGAGGCCATCATTGTAAATAAGAATTTGGTTACTTGCCTAATTGAATAAAGGTTTTATTTGTTGATGTAAAGTTGACTGGTCATGCTTATTGCACTATAGGTTAATTTGCATAATTTTGTGGAATTATATTGACACGTGTAGGGTACAGTATATTCATTATGTATCTTATTTATCAAACGTACAGCATCCCGAAAATATGTCAGACAGAGCGACGGCACACATCACTTTGCAATGAGCTGGAGGCAGCAGGCTATGCATTAAAAATATATATACTTTAAAACATGTTTATTTTTGTATACATTTTTTTTATACACCTGAACGTTTTAATACATACAGTCTGAGGCACGACTTACATTACTTCAAAGTAGCCTATTAGATCTCTCAAAATTTCTAATGGATATTTTCATCTCCGCCACATGAAACCACTCACATGTGCAGTGGCCTTGTCAACATTTTTTTCCCGATAATTGCATTACGGAACAAAATTGTCTTGTGCGCATCGCTGCTCTTATAATGTGAAGAAATAATAGTTTATCAACATTTTAAGCTAAACGTTTTAATCTGTTGCATCAGACTCATTGCTTAAAAAAAAATATATATATATTATGTTGCCTAGGCCCACTGGTTGTGTGGATTTAGGATCTATCGTCCCACAACTGACCCACTTCAGTTCGCATACCACCCCAACAGGTCCACAGACGATGCAATCACCATCACACTGCCCTATCCCATCTGGACAAGATGAATACCTATGTAAGAATGCTGTTAATTGACTACGGCTCAGCATTCAACACCATAGTACCCTCCAAGCTCATCATCAAGCTGGAAGCCCTAGGTCTCAACCCCGCCCTGTGCAATTGGGTCCTGGACTTCCTGACGGGCCTCCCTCAGGTGCTGAAGGTAGGAAACATCTCCACTTCATTGACCCTCAATACTGGGGCCCCACAAGGATGCGTGCTCAGCCCCCTCCTGTACTCCCTGTTCACCCACGATTCCAACTCAATCATCAAGTTTGCAGACGACACAACAGTAGTGGGCTTGATTACCAACAACGACGAGACAGCCTACAGGGAGGAGGTGAGGGCACTCGGAGTGTGGTGTCAGGAAAACAACCTCTCACTCAACGTCAACAAAACAAAGGAGATGATTGTGGACTTCAGGAAACAGCAGAGGGAGCACCCCCCTATCGAAATCGACGGGACAGCAGTGGAGAAGGTGTAAAATGCGTTCACATCCCAGACAAACTGAAACGGTCCACCCACACAGAGAGAGAGGTGAAGGCGCAACAGCACCTCTTCAACCTCAGGAGGCTGAAGAAATTTGGCTTGTCACCCAAAACCCTGACAAACTTTTACAGATGCACAATTGAGAGCATCCTGTCGGGCTGTATCACAGCCTGGTACGACAACTGCTCCGTCCTCAACCGCAAGGCTCTCCAGAGGGTAGTGCGGTCTGCACAACGCATCCCTGGGGGCAAACTACCTGCCCTCCATGACACCTACAGCGCCCGATGTCACAGGAAGACCAAAAAGATCCTCAAGGACAACAACCACTCGAGCAACAGCCTGTTCACAACGCTACCATCCAGAAGGCGAGGTCAGTACAGGTGCATCAAAGCTGGGACCGAGAGACTGAAAAACAGCTTCTATCTCAAAGCCATCAGACTGCTAAACAGCAATAACTAACTCAGAGTCTGCTGCCTACATTGAGACCCAATCACTGGCCACTTTAATAAATGGATCACTAGTCACTTTAAATAATGCCACTTTAATAATGTTTACATATCTTACATTACTCATATCATATGTATATACTGAATATTGCACCTTGCCAATGCTGCTCGGCCATCGCTCATCCATATATTTATATGTACATATTCTCATTCACCCCTTTAGATTTGTGTCTATTAGGTAGTTGTTGGGAAATTGTTAGATGACTTGTTAGATATTACTGCACTGTCGGAATTAGAAGCACAAGCATTTCGCTACACTCGCATTAACATTCTGCTAACCATGTGCATGTGATCAATAACATTTGATTCGATTTGTCCCATAGTCTGTTTGGGTTATTTCTATCTTGACACGCTGACCAATAGAATAGATAAACTTTTCTACTATGGGGGATAGTAGATTGACATAGGCTAGTGATGTTGCTGTTTGTTACTCGTCTTGTTGGCTGAGGAAAAGTAAATAGACAGGTATTCAAAGTGCACATCGTTTTGTTTATTAATTAGACCGTTTAAGAAAAACAAGCACACACAATACTTTAAAAAGCTATATATCCACATGCGTAAAATCAGAGGATAACAAACAAAGTCTGGGACTTAATTCCATTATGGTCCTCAGAATTCGGTAAGAAGGAACACACATTGTTGCATCCTCGACTTGGATGTTCTGTTAATAGTAATTTAGAGGCAAAAGAAACGCACACCTATTTAGGCGAGGTGCTGGCTAGCGGAGTAGAACACTTGACAAATTAAAGGCGAGCCGCACACTCTAGGAGCTCAGATGCAATCATTTATTAGCCTAATATCCAACGTTTCGACAGATAAGCCGTCTTCATCAGGGTTAATAATTACCATAATCTAAATGTGATCTCTGTCATTCTGAGCAACTTGGGTGGATGATCTAATCAGCTTACGCACATAATGCATATGGGTCCGGCAGATTTCGCCAATGTCTGGTAAATTAAAATGTTGCCGATCAAATGTCCAGCGCCACATTTTCCTAACGCAAACCCTGATGTGTCACAGAAACGATATTGGCGCCATGTGTGTAACAAACATGTACAGAGCATAAGTATTCAGACTCCTTGACTATTTCCACATTTTGTTACATTACAGCCTTATTCAAAAATTGATTACATAAATACAAATCTCAATCTACACACAATACCCCATGATGACAAAGTAAAAACAGGTTTAGAAATGTTTGCAAATGTATCAAAAATAAAAAACGGAAATACTTTATTTACATAAGTATTTAGAAATTGAGCTCAAGTGTATCCTGTTTCCATTGATCATCCTTGAGATGTGTATACAATTTGATTGGAGTCCACCTGTGGTAAATTCAATTGATTGGACATGATTTAGAAAGGCACACACTTCTATATAAGGTCCCACAGTTGACAGTGCATGTCAGAGCAAAAACCAAGCCATGAGGTCGAAGGAACTGTCCACCAAGCTCCGAGACAGGATTGTGTCGAGGCACAGAACTGGGGAAGGGTACCACAAAATATCTGCAGCATTGAAGGTCCCCAAGAACACAGTGGCCTCCATAATTCTTAAATGGAAGAAGTTTGGAACCACTAAGACTCTTCCTAGAGCTGGCCGCCCTGCCAAACTGAGCAATCAGGGGAGAAGGGCCTTAGTCAGGGAGGTGACAAAGAACCCGATGGTGACTCTGACAGAGCTCTATCTGTGCAGCACTCCACCAATCAATCAGGCCTTTGAGTTTGTAAAAAGGCACCTAAAGGACTATGACCATGAGAAACAAATTTCTGTGGTCTAATGAAAAGCAAGACTGAACTCTTTGGCCTGAATGCCAAGCATCTGGAGGAAACCTGGCACCATCCATGAGGTGAAGCATGGTGGTGGCAGCATCCTGCTGTGGGGATGTTTTTCAGCCACAGGGACTAGGAGACTAGTCAGGATCGAGGGAAAGATGAACGAAGAAAAGTAAAGAGATCCTTGATGAAAACCTGCATCCGATGCGCTCATGGCCTCAGACTGGGGCGAAGGTCCCCTGCCCAACAGGACAATGGCCCTAAGCACACAGCCAAGACAATGAAGAGTGGTTTTGGGTGGTCTCTGAATGTCCTTGAGTGGCCCAGCTCAAAACCCAGACTTGAATCAGAGCGAAGATGAATGGAGAACATCTCTCTAAGATGCAAAACATGCTCTTGTCTACACACTACACATGTACTAGGCCATTACATTGGAAAATATTATCTATGGTTCAAATGCTAATAGCACGGTCTGAGAAAGCAAAATGCCTCACAAAAGTTGAGTACCCATAACACCTCGATCAACTTTCCAGTGCTGTGTATGAAGGGATAATAATGTAATAATAAATTACTAAAAAGCTTTCAGCGGTCTAAATGGGGGCTATAATAATAAAATGCCATTTAGCAGACACTTTTATCCTAAGCGACTTACAGTCATGCGTGCATACATTTTATGTGTGGGTAGTCCCAGGAATCGAACCCACTATCCTGGCATTGCAAGCGCTATGCTATACCAAGTGAGCTACAGATGACCACAAAGCTGGGTGTGAGTAGCAAAGGCCAAGCTTGTATTTCAGACATTGATTTGGAGAGACAGGAAAGTCGATTCCATTCTAGTGACAGGGATTTAAGTTTGGCTGGAGAGAGCAGATGGGATGGAGAGAGGTAAAGTGACTTCATTGATTATCCATGTGTAGTAATCTGTAGAGTGTGTATGTGTTGATAGATATTGGATTGGGAAGGAGTTGGGCAAAATCATTTATTTGGGATTTGATGATACTTTAACTGTATGCCTTTTCATGAGGCACAATGATGGTACCTCGACATATGCTGAAGTACGTGTTTAAAAAAAAAAAAAAATCTGGAAAATTCTTGCTAAACAAGCCCACTGGTAGTGCTTTATTTGACAGTCATGTTTCAGTGATAACATCATGTTATTACTCTGTTGGGTGGTAACCATGGTTACTATCTTGGAGGGGAGAGAGACCGGGGAGACTAGGTGAGGGAGGGAAAAGACTGAACAAGAAAGAGAGGGTGAAATAATTGTTTTATTTATTTTTTATTTCACCTTTATTTAACCAGGTAAGCCAGTTGAGAACAAGTTCTCATTTACAACTGCGACCTGGCCAAGATAAAGCAAAGCAGTGCGACACAAACAACAACAGAGTTACACATGGAATAAACAAACAGTAAATAACACAAATGAAGAAAGTTTAGGGAGGTAAGACAATAAATAGGCCGTAGTGGCGAAATAATTACAATTCAGCAAATAAACACTGGAGTGATAGATGTGCAGAAGATGAATGTGCAAGTAGAGATACTGGGGTGCAAAAGAATATATAACAATATGGGGATGAGGTAGTTAGAGGGGGTATTTACAGATGGGCTATGTACAGGTGCAATAATTTGTAAGCTGCTCTGATAGCTGATGCTTAAAGTTAGTGAGGGAGATATGAGTCTCCAGCTTCAGTGATTTTTGCAATTCGTTCCAGTCATTGGCAGCAGAGAACTGGAAGGAAAGGTGGCCAAAGGAGGAATTGGCTTTGGGGGTGACCAGTGAAATATACCTGCTGGAGCGTGTGCTACGGGTGGGTGCTGCTATGTTGACCAGTCAGCTGAGATAAGGCGGGGCTTTACCTAGCAAAGACTTATAGATGACCTGGAGCCAGTGTGTTTGGCGGCGAATATGAAGCGAGGGCTAGCCAACGAGAGCATACAGGTCGCAGTGGTGGGTAGTATATGGGGCTTTGGTAACGAAACAGATGGCACTGTGATAGACTGCATCCAATTTGCTGAGTAGAGTGTTGGAGGCTATTTTGTTAATGACATCGCCGAAGTCAAGGATCGGTAGGATAGTCAGTTTTACGAGGGTATGTTTGGCAGCATGAGTAAAGGATGCTTTGTTGCGAAATAGGAAGCCAATTCTAGATTTAATTTTGGATTGGAGATGCTTAATATGAGTCTGGAAGGGGAGTTCACAGTCTAACCAGACACCTAGGTATTTGTAGTTGTCCACATATTCTAAGTCAGAACCGTCCAGAGTAGTGATGCTAGGCGGTCGGGCAGGTGCGGGCCTAGAAGATCTAGATATGAAAATTCTGCCAATAAGACAAGCAAAGAATGCATATTAGAAAGCAGGGAATGAGAGGGCAGTGATTGAGAATGAGAGGAGAGAGAGAAAAATGTTCTCTAATGTGGTGAAAACCGATGGGTAAGACAAGCTCCAGCCACCATTTGATAGCAGAGTTCAGTGCATCGAAGATATAATCTATCATGGGAAGACAAGCTCCAGCCACCATCTGATAGCAGAGTTCAATGCATCGAAGATATAATCTATCAGTGCTCGACTTTGGCAGGAGCTCATTGGAGCTGAGTGCTGGCACCTAAAATATTCTGCTGCTTAAGCTCTTTTTGCTCCTGCACCTAAATATAAACAGTACCGGCACCCAAATTGAGTACCGGCACCTATTTCAGACCAAGTCAAGCACTACAATCTATTAAACATCTGATCTGACACATTCAGAGTTTGTTACATGTTGGACGTTCAAGCTGTCTCCGTTGTCTGCATGTCATCCTACATGTATTATTTATTCATAGGTTCCAACAGTTCATATAGGTAGAATTATAGAATTATTGAGGGCACACATCTGTGAGTATATGCAGCTGGCTGGTTCCATTTCAACCTCAAGCCCCGTTCCCTAGCAAGCTAGCTTACTAAGTTACTAGCTAGCTAGCCTTCTCACATGTTATTTGCTAGCTAACTAACTAACGTTATCTAACTAACTAGCTTCCTAACCGACTAACAAATATTAGCTAACTAAATAACAGATCTGAAATGACTATGCTGTCAAAACTACACTTCCTTCAGAAAGCTGAGGATACAGAATTTCAGTTACTTTAATGTTTCCCATTGAACACTCAATGCCTAGGAAAAAAACCATTTCATAGATCCTATTGGCGCATTCTAGCATGTATTAGCATATTTTCGTTAGGGAATGCCTACTCTAAAGTGCAATAATGTGCAATAACTCAATTTGCCCTTGCACTCCTAAACAACAACATTTTTTAAAACATTGACTAAGGGTAAAGTCAAGAGATCCAAGGTAGAAATCAAATGTTTCATTGATGAGAAAATAAGCAGACAAAATACATCTTGCTCCATCTTCTCCCACTACCGGCAACTGAGTGGAAATGCCAACCGGAAAATGTATACATCCGATTGAAACATCTGGCTCATTGTTCAATTTGTGGTCAAGCCGGGCGGTGTCAAAGTCAGCCAATGAGTAGCTTTTTCATACTCTTGACAAAATGTCTGTCAATAGCTGGCAATTGTCAGTTGTTGTACATATGCTGTGGTTTTTCCATAGTAATAATGTACAGCTACCCCTTTGGTACAACATTTCTACCCCAAGTCTAAACATGCATTGCTGTTTCCATATTAACATTGAAATGATTGCTTGAATCAATGGCTAAGAGAAAACAACCATATTGAAAGAAACTTCAAAACAGCCAGAGTGCACAGAATGTGAATCCCTATCTTAAAGACGGACAATAGAAAGAAAAGCTGTTTTGATGCCACCTCATATAACAGTCTGAACAAGGTGCATGAAAAGTAGAGCCAAACAATTATACAAATGACAGGCAGACACTTTTGGAGGACTACATCTTACGCCAACAGACAAACTTGTCTCAGATACTTTCCTATTTCCAGTCATGCATTTAATAAAATTTTACTACTTTAATAACCTTGCTGTGTGACACGCACTATTGGACACCCCTACCCTTAATCTCCTGATATTAGTGTCAGGCTTGCCTGTCATGGCAACCAATTGAAGTAGGCGTCTGGCGTCATATTAAAGATCTCTTATCACAAGTGAGGCTGTGTCAGATCGAGTTCCGTCCTGCTCGACACCTCGTTCGTGATTATTTACCAATGGGTGTCACCCCACCTCCAGGAGCAAGGAAAGACACATTCTTACTGTATGTAGCTAGTTGCAATGCTTCATGGTGCTTCAGGCAGGGGATTGTTTTTCTCCATTAATACTTTAACAGTGTCATACGCATATCTATCTATGACGTATATCTATGTCGTTCAAAGAAACTTCCGGTTTTGTACATCCGGTTCTGTGGTGGAATTTGGGTTGATTTGATTGAACTTAATCTGTATTTTTGATGTATTCTGTGACATTCCCAGCTGGGAAACTTCTATCTCCCTCTTGAGATCTCAAACAAACAAAAGCAATAGTTTAAATGCCACAATTGAGTAACTTCTTAAGAACTGATTCCCTCTTCAGCTGTCTGACCACATTGCAGCAGCAAAGCAGTAACTCATTCACTTTAGTTTCATTGTAATGCTATACAATCCTTGTAGTTCCACACATATGTCTGGAAGAATGGCATGCCAATTTACCAGGCCAAACAAAATACAAATGACCATGGACTGACGGAGCTAAAAATTAAGATGAGCATTTCTGATGACCAGGGCACTCTTCCATGAAACTGACCATGCAATTTATGCATGCTAAGTAGAGGATATAATAACCTAAGAGCTAGGATTCCAAAAGGTGTACTTTACTTATTTAAAGACTTGCAAAAGTCCTTTTAAACTTGATCAAGTAGGTGATCCTATGACCAAAAAACAGGACGACCAAAAGTCCAATCAGCTATCCTCTGCTGATAAGGAATAAAAGCTACATTTCCTTCAATGGCTTAGAGACTAACACAAACCCATTGATGAACAGTAACTTTTACAGTGAAAGAATGAAAGAAATAGTGATGGATGGACTGAATAAGTAAGCATTTCACTGTTGGTCTACATCACACCTGTAGTTTACGAAGCATGTGACGAATAAAAATGGATTTAGATTCATTTTTTTGTTGAATAGTTTATGGTGAGCTAAATGCTCACTTTTAAAAGAAAATTAAGGGGGACTGAAGTGGTACCCCACTCAAACCAACACCTCTTCAAACCAGAACACTGATTTACATTCAGTGACAGAAAATAAACTAGTCATCCAACATCATTATCATAAGATAGGGCAAGAGGAGGCTGCAGAATTAAACAAATCATTGAAATGTAAGTGGCAAGGAACAGTTAGTGAGTGGAATAATTGCATATTAAAGGAGACTGAGTAGTTATCTGAAGCCACCGTGTTATCAGATATTTACATTAAATTACTGGCAAAGGAGAAGCTGTTATCCCCATCTGACACACACGACAGTCAATTTACACAAAACATTTTTTTTTATCTCCATTTATTTATGGATTGCACTGACTAAGTCGCTGTGGATAAAAGCAGGTCTACGATTCAATTGTTGGAAAATAAGGGTTTTCCAAACTTAGCCATTGTAGTAGTTGGAATTCGGTTCAATCGCAGTGAATCGAATCATGTGAATCAAAATAATCATTTGTGAATCGCGAACAGGCTAATTTTAGGAAAAAATACTTCCTTTTGGATTATGTGGTTGCAAAACTTGTTTTGTAGATACTTCAAGTTGGGCATTCAATTTATGAGATATTGCAACTCAATAGATACTAGTCAACCTGCAAAGTAAACATGACTAAGGTAAGAAAATTGTGACTAAATTACGAAAGAAGAAAATCTGTGTGCGTGCTACAGCTGTCTAAAAAGATTTGTATGGTAGTTGGAGATGTTAAATATAGAATTCATGCTGAATAGGAGCTGAAGCAGTTCATTATTAAGAATAGATCTGATTACTTTAGTAGAATTATATATATTTCAGCTAGCACATCAATTATAAAAAACTAACTAATTGTGGTCCCTGTAACTCATTTAAAAACCATTATACCAAAAGTCTAACATCTTTTGTTATGGCTGCTCGGTGAATTTGCTCGCTCGCCACAAAAAATGTAATCCATTAAAAAGTAAATCAACTGTGTATGGCCTAATACTCTGTCACCGTACGATTCGATTGAGGTGACATCAACAAAATTCCTCAAACTATAGCATTTCATCTGTGACTGTGTGAAATACGGGTTAGGTGATAGTTTGGAGATGCAACACAGCCAGCAAAGGCTGTCATATCCAATTGCTGACGCAAAGCAATGGAGGGGGTGTACAAAAGAACTCGCACTTGCCTACAGTACGATTGTCACATCAAAACAAAAGAAAACTCAACCCCCAAAATCTGGATAAGGAATTTACCGCCACACAACACAAGACTTACAGAAGAGAAGTTCATTTGGAATCCTTTGAAAATCTTTCTAAAAAAGTTCAATAATATGCTTTACCTCCCACTCGGCTATCTCCCACAGTATAATTTCAGTGCTTGTAATTCAGCGCTCATTCTGTCTGGCTCACATAAAAAGAGAAAACAGAATATCAAATGAATTATTTATCGACCATCAGTCGCAAAATAATATTTGTTGTCTTAGTAAGTCCAGAGACTTATACACAAAGCTCCTGCTCCAGCTGTTAGGTTCGACATTATGGTTGTATCCTATGACACCACCCACCATCAGTAGCTTAGCACACCTATTTTGTCAACATTTTGAGTCAAGTTGATCAATGTCTCGACAAAGCAGTAACAGATTTTGCTTTCAGGATGAGGACAGTCCTGAATTGGCCCTGGCAATGTTTGCACTGGCGTCAGAGAGAGGTGTGAGTGACCCTTGCAGATTAGAGCCAGGGAGATGTTTTTTGATCCAGCCCAGACTGCCCTGCTTACATCCCATCGACCAGCTGTACTCCAATGGTCATCCTCTCTCACACACATTAGGATTTCATATTTTAATGGTATTTTACAAAATGTTACAAAATGTATTTTTATTTTTTTTTCTCCCAGAAGTGTTATTCTAAATCGTATAAAGCATAGGTCACCATTTGATTAGAGCTTTGATCGGCATGACATTCAAGCCTGATGCTACCTGATCCTGATGAGACATACATTAAAGACATTTTATGAGCTCAAGCCCAAATGATTGTGCTGGTATCCAATACATAGCCTATAAAATACAGTGCATTAGGAAAGTATTCGGACCCCTTCCCTTTTTCCACATTTTGTTACGTTACAGACTTATTCTAAAATTAATTAAATAAATGTTTTCCTCAATCTACACACAATACCCCATAATGACAAAAAAAAGTTGCAAATGTATTCAAAATAAAAAACAGAAATACCTTACTTACATACAAGTTGAAATATACTTAGGTTGGAGTCATTAAAACTCATTTTTCAACCACTCTACAAATTTCTTGTTAACAAACTATAGTTTTGGCAAGTCGGTTAGGACATCTACTTTGTGCATGACACAAGACATTTTTCCAACAATTGTTTACAGACCAATTATTTCACTTATAATTCACTGTATCACAATTCCAGTGGGTCAGAAGTTTACATACACTAAGTTGACTGTGCCTTTAAACAGCTTGGAAAATTCCAGAAAATGATGTCATGGCTTTAGAAGCTTTTGATAGGCTAATTTACATAATTTGAGTCAATTGGAGGTGTACCTGTGGATGTATTTCAAGGCCTACCTTCAAACGCATTGCCTCTTTGCTTGACATCATGGGAAAATAAAAAGAAATCAGCCACGACCTCAGAAAAAATATCGTAGACCTCCACAAGTCTGGTTCATCCCTGGGAGCAATTTCCAAACGCCTGAAAGAACCACGGTTATCTGCACAAACAATAGTACGCAAGTATAAACACCATGGGACCACACAGCAGTCATACCGCTCAGGAAGGAGACGTGTTCGGTCTCCTTGAGATGAACGTACTTTGGTGCGAAAAGTGCAAATCAATCCCAGAACAGCAAAGGACCTTGCGAAGATGCTGGAGGAAACAGGTACAAAAGTATCTATAGTCACAGTAAAACGAGTCCTATATCGACATAACCTGAAAGGCCGCTCAGCAAGGAAGAAGCCATTGCTCCAAGACGGCCATAAAAAATCCAGACTACGGTTTGCAACTACACATGGGGACAAGAATCGTACTCTTTGTAAAAATGTCCTCTGGTCTTAAGCAAAATGGCTTAAGGACAACAAAGTCAAGGTATTGGAGTGGCCATCCCAAAGCCCTGACCTCAATCCCATATAAAATACGTGGAAAGAACTGAAAAGGCGTGTGCGAGCAAGGAGGCCTACAAACCTGACTCAGTTACACCAGCTGTCAGGAGGAATGGGCCAAAATTCACCCAACTTATTGTGGGAAGTGTGTGGAAGGCTACCCGAAACATTTGACCCAAGTGAAACAATTTAAAGGCAATGCTACCAAATACTAATTGAGCGTATGTAAACTTCTGACCCATTGGGAATGTGATGAAAGAAATAAAAACTGAAATAAATCACTCTACTATTATTCTGACGTTTCACATTCTTTAAAAAAAAGTGGTGATCCTAACTGACCTAAGACAGGGAATTTTTACTAAGATTAAATGTAAGGAATTGTGAAAAACTGAGTTTAAATGTATTTGGCTAAGGTGTATGTAAACTTCTGACTTCAACTGTAAGTATTCAGACCCTTTGCTATGAGACACTGAGAACTTTGCTCAGGTGAATCCTGTTTCCATTGCCAATCCTTTGAGATGTTTCTACAACTTGATTGGAGTACACATGTGGTCAATTCAATTGATTTGGCATGATTTGGAAAGGCACACGTCTATATAAAAGGTCCCACAGTTGACAGTGCATGTCAGAGCAAAACCCAAGCCATGAGGTCGACTGAATTGTCCGTAGAGCTCAGAGACAGGATTGTGTCGAGGCGCAGATCTTGGAAAGGGTACCAAAACATTTCTGCAGCATTGAAGGGATAAGCACCTTGGTCTGGGAGGTGACCAAGAACCCGATGGTCACTCTGACAGAGCTCTAGAGTTCCTCTGTAGAGATGGGAGAACCTTCCAGAAGGACAACCATCTCTGCAGGACTCTATGGTAGTAGTCAGACCAGATGCTGCTGGAAGTGGTATTGGAGGGCCAGTAGGAGGCACCCTTTCCTCTGGTCCCCCAAAAATATCCCAATACCCCAGGGTAGTGATTGTGGAGATTGCCCTGTGTATGTCTTTCGGATGGGCAGTTAAACGGGTGTCCTGACTCTCTGTGGTCACTAAAGATCCCATAGCACTTAACGTAAGAGTAGTGGTGTTAACCCTGGTGTTCTGGCCTTCATACCATCATGGCCACCGAATCATCCCGTTTACAAATTGGCTGATTCATCTCCTCTCCCCTGTAACTATTCCCCAGGTCGTTGCTGTAAATGAGAATGTGTTCTCAGTCAACTTACCTGGTAAAATGGTGGTGGCAGCATCATGCTGTGGGCATGTTTTTCAGCGGCAGGGACTGGGAGACTAGTCAGGATCAAGGGAAAGATGAATGGAGCAAAGTACAGAGAGATCCTCGATGAAAACCTGCTCCAGAGCAGGTTCACATTCCAAAAGGACAACGACCCTAAGCACGAGTGGCTTCCGGACAATTTAATCAAAATGTGGAAAAAGTCAAGGGGTCTGAACGCACTGTATAGGCTACCGCATATTACACACAACAGAAAAACATAAAAGCCCATAGATGTAGTAGCTCTTGGGTAAACAAATTAAACTAGCTCCAGTAGTCTAATCTTTTTGAGTGTGGACTGTATTACTGTACTGCATTGTGTTATATGGACTGGAATTACACATTCAAACCATAAAGCTGGGAGGGAACATGCAATCCTGGTGCAGGACACAAGGCCTACAAATGACCAATTATAGGCTAGGGAATTTTATTTTTGAAATATAATAGGGCCTATTTTACATTTTTATCATTAGTAGGCTGATGCATTTATTCCTTTCAATCTTAACCAATATTGAATATTTATGGTCTGAACAAATAACTGCTATAGCCTAAAGCCATTGCGAGTTCGCTCTTCTTTCAAACTCCCCTTGAGTTTTAATGGCTGCAGTACTTAACATTCAGCAAACAAGAGCTTGCATCCCTCTTCCAACAGTATATTCGTATAAGAAATACAAAAACAAAATGTCTAGCAAGCTATTCTAGTCTAGCCTTTCCTGGGACTTAGAAGTTAGAAGCTTATGCATAACCCATCATTCATTATCTAAATATAAGGCTAATACTGCATTGAATGTATTACCTGAAAGAGGTAGGACATCTATCCATCTCTCTATCCATCCATCTATCTATATCAATATATATATATCAATCTTGAACAGGATTATCTATTTTGGATTAAATTTGAATGGAATTGATGGAGAGAGAGAATAGGGATGGGCATTTGACCTTTTTTTACTGTTCTGAGTACTTGCATGATTTATTTTTGTAAGTACTCGATTGACGAAGAAAAAAAAAAAGTACTGGAAAAAAATGTGCACATTTATCCATATGCCAACGGTGAGCAACAATGCCTAATGTATAACCATTACAGATAACGAATCCTAATAGCTAAATTGCCTCAAAAAACAAGTGCAATTTAAGATGAATTTATTGAAACTGTAATATCAAGAGTTATATTATATCGTGGAACCCAATCTTCAAAAAGGAAGTTACCTCATCAGTGGGCCGCTTGCTCATTGGCGATTTTAGTATGTAAATCTTGGTGGGACAAACATTTTTTTTTTTTTTTTAACTATTATGCATGCCAGCAAAGCCACTACACAAAACTAAACAATACATTAATTGCACTATAACGGTGACAAGCGGTGCCCACAAACTGTTGAGACAGCTTTATGTAGGCGCTAACAGCAAAGTCCCAACAGCAGTCCCAACACCTTACCAATGCTAGACCTGGCTATCAGCAGAGCCTTGTCAGGCAGCGAAACAGTTAATTCAGCCTCATTTACTCCATTTAAAAAAAAATTGCTGATATGACTGACTTGTTAAACAAATGTGGTTTCTACTGGGAATTGAGATGTACAAACTATGGCATAAGGGAACGACGAACGGATAAGAGGCAATCCGTAATTTCGATTAAGACATTGAGCAAGCTAGGACGGACATTGTCAATATAACTATTTGTTCAGCACTTTTGAAATGTACAGCGACAGAATTCAGAATATGGGCCGTTCTTACAGTATTCTCCCTGTACACCAAGTCAGAACCGTAGGATAAATAACGGGGGCATATAAGCAGACAATGAAAGCTCTTACAACATTCAATGACATTTATCTAAAACAGGCTACAGGCTAATTAAGAGGGGAAAAGGGACCAAATTAATAGCGTGAGGCACATGTGCTAGTAACAGCTTACTACACAACATACACTTAGTAAAGTCATTACTTTCTTAGCTACAGTATACAATTCTCCCAGGCATACAGCACCGATTGGTTTTATCTATAATTTCTCTTCATTATTTCTCTTCATATGACAAGGATTGAAAAGGACTTGCCAGTAGATTGTCAACTTGATTCATGATGACAGCTAGCTAAGATGTTGAAAGTATGATGTTGACATGATCAGTCCAATCAAAGCTACTGTACATATAACGTGATTTGACATTTTATTTCTGGCCAATGACCTTGAGTCTTTATGGATGGGCAATTCTAATGCCAGCGGCCAAAGGGATAGAATTTTCGAGGTCTCCCCTTACACTTGGCAGTGACATACACAACCGTTCAAAAGTTTGGGGTCACTTAGAAATGTTCTTGATTTTTAAAGAAAAGCACATTTTTTGGTCCATTAAAATAACATCAAATTGATCAGAAATACAGTGTAGACATTGTTAATGTTGTAAATGACTACTGTAGCTAGAAACTGCAGATTTGTTATGGAATATCTACATAGGTGTACAGAGGCCCATTATCAGCAACCATCACTCCTGTGCTCCAATGGCATGTTGTGTTAGTTAATTCAAGTTTAGCATTTTAAAAAGGCTAATTGATCATTAGAAAACCCTTTTGCAATTATGTTAGCACAGCTGAAAACTGTTGTCCTGATTAAAGAAGCAATAAAACTGGCCATCTTTAGACTAGTTGAGTATCTGAAGCATCAGCATTTGTGGGTTCGATTACAGGCTCAAAATGGCCAGAAACAAATAACTTTCTTCTGAAACTCAGTCTATTCTTGTTCTGAGAAATGAAGGCTATTCCATGCAAGAAACTGCCAAGAAACAGAAGATCTCGTACAACGCTGTGTACTACTCCCTTCACAGAACAGCGAAACTGGCTCAAACCAGAATAGAAAGAGTGGGAGGCCCCGGTGCACAACTGAGCAAGAGGACTATATACAGAATATACAGACGCTCTATTGAGTGTATTATGCCTGTCCTTTGAATTTTCTAAATGGATTAACAATTCTACATTGATGAATTATGGCCAGGACATCTGTCTGGTGAGTAGGCCAAGGCTTAATGATTCTGATGAAAATACGCTCTGTCTTTATCAAACAAACATTTTGCATAGTTTCAGTGTGGAACCTGTCTTTGTTTAGGGGGGTAATAGCCTAGGCTAACATATTCTAAATGCATATAGCAGTTCGCAAAGTAGGGTCATCACTAATGTTAGTTACCACAGCCACAAATTCATAAACCCTGCCTGTTTCTACAATTTTGCTTCTTAAAATCAGATTTTAAACTTAACCACATTGCTAACCTTTTTATTTTTTTAATTTTTTATTTTGGCCAACAGATATATACAACAAAATGCACAACGTGGACCCAGAGGATATCATTAAAATGCTTAATTCCAAAGTGGTCCTCGATGGTAAAAATAACTAACACAAAGATTAAAAGACAAAATTACAAACAACCATAAATACATTCATTTATATTGACATCCTAAAAAGTGGCAGTATTCACTGCACTTCTCCCTAACCTTAAAATTAACCATTTTAATTTCACCAAAAAACAATCTATTAATCGCACATCATACCGATCCTTCAAATAAATACACCTGACCAGCAGTAGGGGGCACAAGGGGCAATGGAGTTGTTACCCTTACTGAGACAACCTTGTCTAAATGAAAAACTTTCTTTTTAAAGCTATTTTTACTTTTTATTTGCTTGATCTCCAAAGGAAGGCTATTCCATTGACAAATGCCTGTATGGAACAACGTGCTCCTCGCAGTACTGTTAACTCTTATGCCTCACCCTAAACTTCAATTAAGACAAAAAAACACATTTTTACAATACAGCCAATATTGACTTAGTGGCTGTGGTAATTAGTGACAACCGCAAAGTAGCCTAAGCAAAAATTACACAATTATTCCAAAACTGCAACTCATTGTCAGAACACATATTTCCCTACTTCAGTTAACCAGTCCATTTTGAATTTGAGATAAAACTTAATTTGGAAAGGAATGTAGCTTGTGTATCCCATCAGTTAGATATGTTTTATAGGCATTTATTTCTGTAGGTGCACACAGCACGCGTGTGTAGAGGGAGCTGTTAGAACGCAATTGAGTGAGTGAGTCATTAAGGGAGCAGAACTGTGTGATGCTTGGCTTAGTTTCTTATTTGTTGTGTCCCGCAATTGCACATGTACAAATGGAACACTAGTGTGAAAGCACATTAATGTCTTCAAGACAAAATGTTGACCAAATAGTTTTAAAATATTTGAACAGAAATATATGTGATCTCTGGTTAAAGATCGATTTTTGACGTCCGTTCGAGCAGTACTCTATTACTCAAGCCCAATATCCATAAGAGAAAGACTGCGAGAGAGTGCTCACGTGCACACTGATTTAAAGCAACTATATTCAAGTAATAGGCTGTTTTTAAACTCTGTGCTGCAATAAAAATACATCTTTACAATAACTGTTTTTGTCAAAAGAAAAAAAGTTACCATGAGATGATACATGCATTGTGAACTGTGCTCCATGCTGAGATGTGCTGTCTGTGATTGATCATGCAGATAGCAGTGAGAAGGCCATAGAGAAGACAGATTTAGACATAGCATATAAATGAACAGTTGACATCATGCTGTTCATAAAAATAATTTATTATAATTTACCAGTTTCTTGCAGTTATTTTGTCTCTGCATGCAGTTTGAAGTTGCTAACTAGTAGATACCATAGCATGCTAGCAGATACCATAGACTTCCAGTCATTGCACTAACGCTAGTTAGCATTGGATCGTGAAACTACTTTAACTTTCTTCATGCTGGATGCAGAGACAACAATTGTATCTATGACTCTGTGGAAAAAGATGAAGGATTCATCGCAAAAAATCCTAGGGTATCGCTTTAAATGACTAAAACCAGATATAAAGTATGTAGAAAAGATCATGGAGCTACAGTTTAAGTCGGAAGTTTACATACAACTTAACCAAATACATTTAAACTCAGTTTTTCACAATTCCTGACATTTAATCCTAGGAAGAATTCCTTGTCTTAGGTCAGTTAGGATCACCACTTTATTTTAAGAATGTGAAATGTCAGAATAATAGTGCAGAGATTTATTTCAGCTTCTATTTCTTTCATCGCATTCTCAGTGGGTCAGAAGTTTACATACACTCAATTAGTATTTGGTAGCATTGCCTTAAAATGGTTTAACTTGGGTCAAACGTTTCGGGTAGCCTTCCACAAGCTTCCCACAATAAGTTGGGTGAATTTTGGCCCATTCCTCCAGACAGAGCTGGTGTAACTGAGTCAGGTTCGTAGGCCTTGCTGGCACACGCCTTTTCAGTTCTGCCCACAAATGTTCTATAGGATTGAGGTCAGGGCTTTGTGATGGCCACTCCAATACCTTGACTTTGTTGTCCTTAAGCCATTTTGCCAACACTTTGGAAGTATGCTTGGGGTCATGGTCCATTTGGAAGACCCATTTGCGACCAAGCTTTAACTTCCTGACTGATGTCTTGAGATGTTGCTTCAATATATCCACATAATTTTCCATCCTCATGACGCCATCCATTTTGTGAAGTGCACCAGTCCCTGCTGCAGCAAAGCACCCCCACAACATGATGCTGCCACCCGCGTGCTTCACGGTTGGGATGTTGTTCTTTGGCTTGCAAGGCACCCCCTTTTTCCTCCAAACATAACAATGGTCATTATGGCCAAACAGTTCTATTTTTGTTTCATGAGACCAGAGGACATTTCTCACAAAACAACGATCTTTGTCCCCATGTGCAGTTGCAAACCGTAGTTTGGCTTTTTTATGGCGGTTTTGGAGCAGTGGCTTCTTCCTTGCTGAGCGGCCTTTCAGGTTATGTCAATATAGGACTCGTTTTACTGTGGATATAGATACTTTTGTACCTGTTTACTCCAGCATCCTCACAAGGTCCTTTGCTGTTGTTCTGTGATTGATTTGCACTTTTCGCACCAAAGTACTTTCATCTATAGGAGACAGAACGCTTCTCCTTCCTGAGCGGTATGACTGCTGCGTGGTCCCATGGTGTTGAAACTTGCGTACTATTGTTTGTACAGATGAACGTGGTACCTTCAAGTGTTAGGAAATTGCCTAAGCCAAATTCTGATCCAAAAAGATCCCTGGACACACACACTCTTCCCCTGGGGTGGTCTGGCATGGTGATGGTGTTAAGAAGGTCTGGTACGGTTGGCTGGAAGGTGACTATGAACAGCTGAGTTCTACTACTGCTGCTGCCACCAAGGGAAAACAGCTGATTGCTCACAGCCAAGTCAACACACACACACTGTTTATCTCACAGTAATAGTAAAATTGCGTCAGTCAATCACATTTATTCGATTAAGCCCTTTTTACATCAGCAGTTGTCACAAAGTGCTTATATAGATACCCAGCCAAAATGAAGAGCAAGAAATGCAGATGTAGAAGAACAGTGGCTAGAAAAGAATCCCTAGAAAGTCAGGAACCCACGAAGAAACCTAGAGAGTAACCAGGCTCCGAGCGGTGGCCAGTCCTTTTTTGGCTGTGCCGGTTGGAGATAAGAGTGCATGCCCATTAATGCCAGATCGTTCATAGATGACCAGCGTGGGTGTAAAAGGTCAGCACATCAGCAGTAAATCTCAGTATGCTTTTCATAGCCATGCATTCAGAGGTAGATACAGGTGGTGCGGTAGCCAGAGAGATTAATAGAGCAAAAGAGAGAGGGTCGAAACAGCAGGTCTGGGACAAGGTAGCACGTCCGGTGAAAATGTCAGGGTTCTATAGCCACAGGTAGGACAGCAGAAACTGGACCAGCAGCATAACCAGGTGGACTGGGGATGTGGGTGTAGCCAATGGCCGGTCTCTGACCAACATTTTTACAAAATCAATGGTATGACAATGGGACCATGGGAAATACAGTACCAGTCAGAAATTTGGACAAACCTACTCATTCAAGGTCTTTATTTTTACTATTTGCTGCGGTCCAAATCATCCCAAACCATCTATATTGGGTTGAGGTCGGGTGAATGTGGAGGCCAGGTCATCTGACGCAGCACTCCATCACTCTCCTTCTTGGTCAAATAGCCCTTACACAGCAAGGAGGTGTGTTTTGAGTCATTGTCATGCTAAAAAACAAATGATAGTCCCACAAAGCCAAAACCAGATGGGATGAAGTATCGCTGCAGAATTCTGCGGTAGCCATGCTGGTTAATTGTGCCTTGAATTCTAAATAAATAACTGACAGTCTCACCAGCAATACACCCCCACACCATCACACCTCCTCCATGCTTCACGGTGGAAACCACACATGCAGAGATCATCCGTTCACCTATTCTGCGTCTCATAAAGACACGGTTTCATCATAGCGATTGATGGTTTTTGCAACTGCACTTGAAGAAACTTTCAAAGTTCTAGAAATGTTCCGAAATGACTGACCTGTCTTAAAGTAATGATGGACTGTCGTTTCTCTTTGCTTATTTGAGCTGTTCTTGCCACTATATCGACTTGGTCTTTTACCAAATATTCTGTATACCCCCCTACCTTGTCACAACACAACTGATTGGCTCAAATGCATAAAGAAGGAAATAAATTCCACACATTAACTTTTAAGAACGCACATCTGTTAATTGAAATGTATTCCAGGTGACTACCACATGAAGCTGGTTGAGAGAATGCCAAGAGTGTGCAAAGCTGTCATCAAGGCAAAGAGTGAATATTTGAAGAATCTCAAATGTAAAAGATTTGTTTAACACTTTGTTGGTTACTACATGATTCCATATGTGTTATTTCATAGTTTTGATGTAGTTACTATTAATCTACAATGTATAAAAGAGCTAAGTCAGGGTATGGAAATGAAGAGAACTAAAACGCTCCATCTTATTTGCTAGGTGTGTCCTCACCTGTTGTCTGACGGTAAGAGGGAGAGCAGAGCCAGAGACGACAGTTTCCTCCTCTCCGGCTGTGTGATGTTGTCCATGCGGTCTACCCACATCTCTATCACACCACCTAACAACTGGCCAATCTGACACAGGGAGGAGGGGGGGGAAGAGAGAGAGAGAGAGCAAGAACAAGGTTCAAGCATATCAGTCATCTGAAGTGGCCTCTGTCTTTGAAGTTCACAGAAAAGAAGTGGACATGTGAAAGCATAACAGCTGTTAGTCTTCCTCCACATTGCTCTCACCTATTTTGTCACATCAGTACTGACAGAAGAGTAGAGCTTGTGAGATACACCCTACTGTATACAGTGCATTGGGAAAGTATTCAGACCCCTTGCCTTTTTCCACATATAGTTACGTTTCAGCCTTATTCTAAAATTGATTAAATAAAAAAAATGTCCTCAATCTACACACATTACCCAATAATGACAAAGCGAAACATGTTTTTAGCAATGTTTGCAAATATAAATATTTAAAAATATATATACAAAATATACCTTAACTTCTTAGGGCTAGGGGGCAGTATTTTGAAGTTCGGATGAAAAACGTGCCAAAAGTAAACTGCCTATTACTCAGGCCCAGATTAGTAGCTTTGGATAGAAAACACTGAAGTTTCTAAAACTGTTAAAATAATGTCTGTGAGTATAACAGAACTGATATGGCAGGCAAAAACCCGACCAAAATCCATCCGGGATGTCTGAATCAGTCATGTCACACTGTTTTCAATAGGCCAGATATTCAAAGCCTAATAGATTAACCCCCAGATTGCAGTTCCTATGGCTTCCACTAGATGTCAACAGTCTTTAGAAAAAGGTTGGAACGTTCAATCATGAAAATCAAGGGAGTAAGACCACTAGTTCCTGGGTTCACGTCAAGTGTACTGTTTTGGATTCTGTGCGTAACAGGGAATGCGCGCTCAGTTCTTTTTCTCTTCGGTTCAGCAGGTTATATTCCGTCTGAAATATTATAGTGTATATTCATTTTAGGGTATCTGAGTATTGATTACAAATGCTGTTTGACTTTTTACGGCGAACTTTACAGGTACTTTTGGGATATCGTTTGTCTGCATGGATGAAAGCTTTTGGGCAGGTGGATTATTGAACAAAACGCGCCAACCAAACTGAGCTATATGGATATAAAGAGGAACTTTATCTAACAAAAGGACCTTTTATTGTGTAACCTGGACGCTTTGATATGCCATCAGAGGAAAATCAAAGGTAATCCATTTATTTTATGCTATTTTTGAGTTTTGTGACACCTCTGCTGGTTATGTTATTATGCTAATTGAGATTGTCTGAGGAGAGCACCCCCACTCAATCAAATGTTCTGCTTTCGCCATAAAGCCTTTTTGAAATCTGACAATGCTGTTAGATTAACAAGAGTCTAAGCTTTTGAAGGGCGTGCAGCATTTCTATTTTCATGAATGTTTGAAATAAGTATTTTTGTAATTTGAAGTTGGCGCTCTGCATTTCACCAGATGTTGTCAAAATTGATCCCTTTTACAGGTTTGGATCCCTAAGAGGTTAATTACATTAGCATTCAGACCCTTTGCTATGAGACTCGAAATTGAGCCCCGGTGAATCATATTTCCATTAATCATCTTTGAGATGTTTCTACAACTTGATTGGAGTCCACCTGTGGTAAATTCAATTTATTGGACATGATTTGGAAAGACATACACCTTTCTATATAGGTCCCCACAGTTGAAAGTGCATGTCAGAACAAAAACCAAGCCATGAGGTTTAAATGAATTGTCCGTGAGCTCCGGGACAGGATTGTGTCGAGGCACAGATCTGAGGAAGGGTACCACAAAATGTATGCAGCTTTGAAGGTCCCCAAGAACACAGTAGCCTCCATCATTCTTCAATGGGAGAGGTTTGGAACCATCAAGACTCTTCCTAGAGCTGGCCAGCTGACCAAACTGAGCAATGGGGGGAGAAGTGCCTTGGTCAGGGAGGTGACCAAGAACCCGATGGTCACTCTGACAGAGCTTCAGAGTTCCTCTGTGGAGATGGGAGAACCTTCCATAAGGACAACCATCTGTGCAGCACTCCACCAATCAGGCATTTATGGTAGAGTGGCCAAACAGAAGACAGTCTTTAGTAAAAGGCACATGACAGCCCTTTTGGAGTTAGCCAAAAGGCACCTAAAGGACTCTCAGACCATGAGAAACAAGATTTTATGGTCTGATGAAACCAAGATTGAACCTGAATGCCAAGTGTCACGTCTGGGGAAACCTGGCACCATCCCTAAGGTGAAGCATGGTGGTGGCAGCATCATGCTGTGGGGATGTTTTTCAGCGGCAGGGACTGGGAGTCTAGTCAGGATCAAGGCAAAGATGAACGAAGCAAAGTACAGAGCAATCCTTGATGAAAACCTGCTCCAGAGCGCTCAAGACCTCAGACTGGGGTGAAGGTTCACCTTCCAACAGGACAACAACCCTAAGCACACAGCCAAGACAATGCAGGAGTGGCTACAGGACAAGTCTCTGAATGTCCCTGAGTGGCCCAGCCAGAGCCGAGACTTGAACCCGATCGAACATCTCTGGAGATACTTGAAAATAGCTGTGCAGCGACGCTCCCCATCCAATCTGACAGAGGTTGAGAGGATGGGAGAAACTCCCCAAATACAGGTGTGCCATGCTTGTAGTGTCATACCCAAGAAGACTCAAGGAGTAAAGAGTCTGAATACTTACGTAAATGTAATATTTAAGTGTTTAATTTTTTATAAAAAAGCAAAAATGTCTAAACCTGTTTTTGCTTTGTCATTATGGGGTGTGTGTCCAATCAATGGAATTTACCACAGGTGGACTCCAAGTTGTAGAAAGATCAAGGATGATCAATGGAAACAGGATGCACCTGAGCTCAATTTCGAATCTCATAGGAAAGTGTTTTCAATTTAAAAACATTTTCCAAAATGTATGAAAGCCTGTTTTCACTTTGTCATTATGGGGTATTGTGTGTAGATTGCTGAGGATTTTTATTTATTTAATCAATTTTTAAAAAAAAGGCTGTAATGTAACAAAATGTGGAAAAAGTCAAGAGGTGCGGAATACTTTCGTGGACTGAACGTGATTTAATAATTTAGGCTGCTTTTGAGGGGGAGCAGAATTTCTCTCTCATTTATTCTCTGTCGCTAAAGAAAAGTTGTACAGACAAGAGGGTTAATAAAAATTAAAATCTAAACAAAAAGGCATCTTGGGAAAATGTTTGTTGTTTTAAGTACTATGGAGGCAACAAAGTTAAATTACGGGAGAGGTGGGTTAAATTATGTAACCTCCTGGTTAGAGTTACGGGCCACATGGTACATCCAATATGCCTGCCGTTACACCCCTCTACTAGTTGGCAAGGTGTCTCACCTCCTGGTTGTACTCGCTGGCCATCTGTGTGAGGAGAGAGGAGAAGAAACTAGCGTTCTGCAGCAGGACTCTTCCCATGATGCCCAGGTAGGTGGACATCACCACCGGGTACCGCTACAAACACACACACAAGAAGGAACACGGTTAATGCTGAAAACAGTATGTGGAGAGGAGCATGTACGTATGTATTACTGTCAATGGGTAAGTACAGTATATGCCAAGGTAACTGATGAAGGCATAAAAACTTGAGCGCTTTCAGAACAAACCAGTCAAGGTAATTGTATGAGTTTGACATACAGTAGTGCTGAGCAATTAGCGCTTTTTGAGGTTGGTTCGTTTCTGATTCGATTATTAAAAAGGATTTCAGTTTCAATATATTTTTTAAAACATTAAATGTTTTATGCATTTTGTGAGTTGAATGCTGTAAAACAGAAAACAATTAATAAAAGTCCCATGATGGCAGTGACTTCTTTTTAACTGGCTTGACTAGTTAAATGAAAATTAAGATCAAATTCTTATTTTCAATGACGGCCTAAGAAAAGTGGGTTAACTGCCTTGTTCTGGGGAAGAATGACAGATTTTCACCTTGTCAGCTCGGGGATTCGATCTTGCAACCTTTGGGTTACTAGTCCAACGCTCTAACCACTAGGCTACCTGCCGCCCCATTACCGCTCATCACTTATTAACCATAATTTACTCACATTAACTTTACTTAAAATATTTCAGTTGCTGTGTAAATTACTTTTGTTTAATTTGATTACTATTATTTAATTCTGAGTCATCTCATCTCTATAGAGCTGATGCCTATGCTGTCTGACAAAATCACTATTTTAGTAGTTCTTCAAAGTAAATAAGGTATACTTTTATGACTGCGGAATATCAACGCTTATATCATGTATTTTCAGGTAGAGAAACCTCTGATCTCTATCCCTCTCGATCGCTAGAGAGACTGTGCATTGAGTTCAAAGAAAAACCTGAAAACGAAATGGAATTGTAATAATTGAACTGACGTTGGTCAATTATGTTATTATAAACCAAAAGCATACACTGAGTGTACAAAGCATTAAGAACACCTTCCTAATACTGAGCTGCACCCTCCTTTTTCCCTCAGAACAGCCTGAACTCGTTGGAGCATGGACTACAAGGTGTCGAAAGCGTTCTACAGGGATTCTGGCCCATGTTGACTCCAATGCTTCCACAGTTGTGTCAAGTTGGCTGGATGTCCTTTGGGTGGCGGACCATTCTTAATACACATAGGAAAAAGTTGAGAGTGAAAAACCCAGTAGCGTTGCTGTTCTTCACATAAACCGGAGCACCTGGCACCTACTACCATACCCCGTTCAAAGGCAATTAAATATTTTGCCTTGCCTATTCAGCCTCCAAATGACACATACACAATCCATGTCTCAAGGGTTCAAAATCCTTCTTTAACCTGTTTCCACCCCTTCATCTACACTGATTGAAGTGGATTTAACAAGCGACATCAAAAGCTATGAGGGTTCATAGCCTTCACCTGGTCAGTCTGTCATGGAAAGAGTATAATGTTTTGTACACTCAGTTTACAGTGACCTATAGAGGCTAAATGGCTTATACTGTCATTCAATTTAGTCCTTACAGTATTCAGCAGGGAACGACATAAGGAGAACCCATTGTGAGTGAGTGAGAGACTAAAGGTTCCTATGGAAGGTTGTGACAGGACACCATATCAGTTAAAGCAGAGCTCTCATAAAAGACAGATGGAGAGAGAAAAAGAGAAAGACAGAGAGACAGACTAAGGTTGCAAAAATGCTGGTAACTTTCCCCAAATCCCCAACCAGGATTTCTGGAAAACCTGTGAATTTAAGGAAAGCTACTGGAATTTAGCTACCCTGGTTGCACCAAAGCACAGCTCCAGAACAGGTACAAAGCATTAACAGGTAGCTCACCTCTCCATCCACGATCCCTCTGAAGACAGAAGGCAGCAGGGGCTGGAACATGTGGGCTCCTAACACGGGGCTAACCTTTAGAGCTACTTCTACCACCTACAGAGAGAAAGAGACAGCTATTAGTCTACTATAACGTTGTCCTACTAGAAGGGCTCCTCCCTCTCGTGCTTTATCAGCTCAGTTAAATAAGGTAGGTAAAAAAAAAAAAATCTGCTGCTTTCCTCATTCGGATCGGACCGGGTGTGGCTCTGACAAGGTCTATACGGAACGGGTCTTGTTGGCCCGTTTGGAAAAGTTGTGTTTAAAAAAACATTTTATGCATATCGGGTCTGGGTGGGAAAGCCCCAGGTCCATTTCGGAAAGGGTCCGACTTTTAGGACCGGTGAAAACCTCTATTACTAGGTCCTGGTCCTGAAACTGTACTTCAATCCTAGAATGAACAGCCTGGAAGAGAACACCTACCCCAAGGTCTAAAACCAGCTGGTTAGCAGAGTCAACATCCTTACCAGTCCTGGACACTGTATGAAAAGATGAGCTAATGACTCGGAACAAAACGGACAACCCTCCCCAACGCTTGGATCTAGGTGCACTAGATGTCTATTTGTGGCTATCGCCCCAATAAGAAATCCCGCCACTAGGGTTGCAAAGGGCGGAAATCTTCCATGGGAAATTTACGGAAATCTTCCATGGGAAGGTAAGCCCGGGAATTTGGGGAATTTTGCTTAAATCCATCAAAAAAGTTAGCTTATAATAGTGAATTTTTTTTGAGGGATAAACATAAGGCAATTCTAGGTCTTGTGGCATAATTTGGTTAAACTATTCCCAATTCAATGGAATTGCAACCCTTTGCATGTGATGGAAGAATGCAGTGCATTCTTCCATCACATGTATAGCTGAATCTCAAGATCTTGAACACTAATGAGATTCTATTGAGTCCACACTACACCACTGTTTGAGCCAAGGACTACATGCTTTCTGGTAGGTTTTGACTACAATACTGGGTGGGGTGAATATATTTTATATGACATACATGATTTTTTGTTAACTAGTAAATAGTAGCCTACAGCAAAGTGTGTTTTAAATCTTTTTCTAACTTGTTAATTTATGCTAGTTAGTTTTTGCTACCATGTGGGTTTTAGCTTGCTTGATTCACCTGTTTCCATACATGTATCATTTTAAAACATGTATCTTACAAATTAGTTGTTTAAAGTAAGTATTTATCTGTACATGGAAATGTATTTTTATTTTATAAATTATCGATAGCAACAACCTTATCGATAGCAACAGCTCACGGTCCTCCTGGAATCAGTTTTTTTGACTCAATGGAAGAACGTAGTCAGAGAAATGCTGATGAATGTCTTGCTCGAGCTGTGAATGGAACTGGTTGACCTCTAATGCTCACAGGCAATGTGTATTGGAAGAGATTTCTGAATGTTCTTCTCCCAGCATACACCCCTCCAACCAGACATGCTTTGTCTACTCATTTGCTGGATGCAGAGTTCAGAGTTCAAGTGAAAGTCAAGTAAATCATAGAGAAAGCAGACTGTATTGCAATCATCTCTGATGGGTGGTCGAATGTTCATGGGCAAGGCATAATTAACTACATCATCTCCACCCCTCAACCAGTATTCTACAAGAGCACAGACACAAGGGACAACAGACACAAGGGACAACAGACACAAGGGACAACAGACACACCGGTCTCTACATTGCAGATGAGCTGAAGGCAGTCGTCAATGACCTTGGACCACAGAAGGTATTTGCACTGGTGACAGACAATGCTGTGAACATGAAGGCTGCTTGGTCTAAAGTGGAGTCCTACCCTCACATCACACCCATTGGCTGTGCTGCTCATGCATTGAATCTGCTCCTCAAGGACATCATGGCAATGAAAACAATAGATACACTACAAGAGAGCCAAGGAAATGGTTATGTATGTGAAGGGTCATCAAGTTATAGCAGCAATCTACCTCACCAAGCAAAGTGAGATGATCAAACCTATAGCAGTAGCCATTGCACGGATTGAGGGAGACAAGGCCATTCTGTCTGATGTTCAGACTCTGCTTTCAGATGTAAGAGAAGAAATCCGTAATGCCCTGCCCACTTCACTGTTGCTCCAAGCAGAGGAAACTGCAGTTCTGAAATACATAAAAAAGCGTGAAGACTTCTGCCTGAAGCCCATACACGCCACAGCGTACATGTTGGACCCCAAGTATGCTGGCAAAAGCATCCTGTCTGGTGCAGAGATAAACAAGTCCTATGGTCTCATCACTGCCGTGTCTCGCTACCTTGACCTGGATGAGTTCAAGGTTCTTGGCAGTCTGGTGAAGTACACTTCCAAGCAAGGGCTTTGGGATGGAGATGCAATATGGCAGTCGTGCCAACATATCTCATCAGCCACCTGGTGGAAGAGACTTTGTGGATCTGAGGCTCTTTCTCCTGTTGCCTGCATTATCCTACAAATCCCACCAACATCAGCCACCTCAGACTCCAACTGGTCCTTGTTTGGGAACACACACACCAAAGCATGCAACAGGCTGACCAATACAAGGGTTGAAAAATGTGTGGCCATCCATGCAAATTTGAGGCTTTTTGAGCCTGACAACGAGCCATCCTCAACAAGGTTGGAAAGTGACAGTGAAGAGGCCTCAGAGTCTGATGTTCAAGAGGTGGACATTGAAGAGGTCCAGGGAGAAGACATGGAAGCCTGAGAGCAAGACAACCAAAGCTTTAGTTTCTAGACTAAATCATTTAACAGCTTTATGTTGAAAACGTTTTTGGGATATGCGATGGAGCATTGGGGATCATTCAATATTCCCTTTCTTTTGTTGTTCAGTGAAATCATCCCATGTGAAGAGTCAACTCATTTATTTATGTTCAACTCGTAATTTAATTGATTTTTTTATTTCTATTGGAAGGATTTAATAATTTGCAATTATGTCTACTTATGATAAGGTAAAAGGTTGATGTTTCTGTCTCCATATGATATGGTAAATATATCCAATGCAAAAAACATCAACATTTAAATGGTATTAAAATTAATTTGCATATATTCCCGTGATTTCCCATATATTACCATTAGCTCCCAGCTAACCAACCAGGGTGTTGAGGGTGTGAATGGTGCTGAATGGATGTAGACAAAGAAGAAGAGCTCTTCACGAGATACCAAAACATTCAAAGGCAATTTTCTCAAAAGTGAGTTTACAAGTTGATCAACTTTCAAAGCAGAATTACTTTCCCATTGTTTCTCAAATTCAGTGTATGATATACCATTTTGTAGCTCTGAGTCTCTACTTTTATCCAATGTAAAAAACACAATTTCAGATTTTGCTACATAAGACCGAATCCAGGTGGTGAGTCACATATATAGCCACGTTATTGTTATTGTATTAATTTCTATTTTTATTTTACTACTTTTACTTTGGTTTATTTAGTAAATATTTTCTCAACTTTTTCTTGAACTGCATGGTTGGTTAAGGGCTTGTAAGTAAGCATTTCACGGTAAGGTGAAGTATTCAACCCCTTTGTTATGGTTCGCCTAAAAAAGTGCTGGAGTAAACATTTGCTTAAGTCACATAATAAGTTGCATGGACTCACTTTGCGTGCAATAATAGTGTTTGCCATGATATTTGAATGACTACCTCATCTCTGTATCTCAGTCGAGCAGTGCATTTCAAAAAACAGATTTAACCAAAGACCAGGGAGGTTTTCCAATGCCTCTCAAAGGGCACCTATTGGTAAAACAAAGAAATACTAGACATTAAATATCCCTTTGAGCATGGTGAAGTTATTAATTACACTTTGTATGGTGTATTAATACACCCAGTCACTACGATTACAGGCATCTATCCTAACTCAGTTGCTGGAGAGGAAGGAAACTGCTCAGGGATTTCACCATGAGGCCAATGGTGACTTTAAAACAGTTACAGAATTGAATGCCTGTGATAGGAGAAATATGTTGATGGCTAAACATTCTATTTACTATACAATACGACCTAATTGACAGATTGAAAAGGAAGCCTGTAAAGAAAGAAATTATTCCAAAACATGCATCCTGT
This sequence comes from Brachymystax lenok tsinlingensis, assembly GCA_030435695.1. Classification (NCBI taxonomy): domain Eukaryota; kingdom Metazoa; phylum Chordata; class Actinopteri; order Salmoniformes; family Salmonidae; genus Brachymystax; species Brachymystax lenok. The sequence continues at coordinate 50,941,187 of CM059819.1, read as the reverse complement.
TTGCAACAAGGCACTAAAGTAAAACAGCAAAAATGTTGGCAAAGAAATTAACTTTTTATTGATTTCAAAAGTTATTCTAATTCTGTATTGACTCAGGGGTGTGAATACTTAAGTAAATGAGATATATGTATTTCATTTCAAAACATTTAAGTGTAGATGGGTGAGAATTTTTTTTTTTTTTTTTAATTCATTTTGAATTCAGACTAACACAACAAAATGTGGAATAAAGGGTATGAATACTTTCTGAAGGCACTATAGTGAGCAATATGTTTGGAACATCAAATCGCAGTAAAATTGGCATATCGAATCGCAATACATAAAATAGTGAGAATCACAATACACATCGAATCGGCACCCAAATATCATGATAATATTATATTTTGAGGTCCCTGGCAATTCCCAGCCCTAGATAAAATAGGATAGTGGATAAACGATATGAGTGAGTATGTGTGTAAGTATGTGCTTGTTTTGTGTGTGTGTGTAATGACATGAATAGCAGGGCATCCAATCTAAAGACTCCTCTCCTCTGCCCACAGCACCATGATCAAAGACACAATCAGGACATAACCCCTGACCTCTTCACCGTTTAGCATACTATTTCAATAGCCTCTCCCTCTAATAGTTTTCAACATTTCACTTCGTTTGATCTTTCAACTTCAAACATTTTGACACCATGGCCAATGACTAAATCTCAGAAGATGATACAAAATAACTTAATGGAACATTTCAGCCAGGGCTCGACATTAACACTTGTCCTTGTCTGGGACAAGTCAAAAAGCCTCATGTCCAAACCGATGCTGACATGAGGCACCAGAAAATGTAGCCAAACTTTAATAACTTTAATTACATAAATATAGGCTAAACACCAGTCATGTTTGATAAATATAATGAAGGATAATTAACAATGTCTGAAGGCTTGATTCTGTCGACATACTCGAGGCACGGTTAGTTCAGATCAAATGGTCACCAGAGAGTGAATGATTTTTTTCAGCATTCTGAAACTATTTAACCATAAAACTTAATTGTTTAAAACCTGGACTTATGTAATTTTATGAAGCATGTCTCACCTCGTTTAAAAGTAACCTAGCCCAAAATACAACAATGAAAATGTTGAAGAAATTATTTTATTAACATTTTGTATGCCATTGAAACCAGCATTCTTCTTATATTCTATTGGTTTTCAAATCAACATAATTTTGTCTGTTCGTAAATTCAGAGCGTTTCGCTCTCGGAGCGTTCAGAGCACACACGGGACGCTCTGGCCGAGGAGTAGGGTTGATCCGAGCGTCATGACCTAACAAGCAGTCAAGCACCCAAGCTAACTGGCTAACATTGGCTAGCTTGCTAGCTACTTCCAGACACAAATGAGGGAACCGCTCACTCTGACCATTTTATTCGCCTTAGCAGCGCTGGTTATGCAGTTTTTTTGTGTTATTCAGAGCATTGGTATTCAAACTGTGCTGCTGGCAACAATTTAATTACATTATTTTGCTAACGTTTACTGACACAGGCCATACTCAACAGGTGTTGAGCGTTCGTAAATATGTCAGTTATTCTGGGCTCTGGCACACTCAGACAAGCGCTCTGAAATCAGAGTTACTTGCATAGTGTCATCTTTTGTTTAGACATGTAGCTAGCTAGCTAAACAATTAACAATAATCCCAACTAATAACATTACTACCCTGCATGAATCTGCAGGTAGCTAACCAACCAGGTACAATATTAGCTTCCAAGTTAGGTAGACATTGCAAATGTCTGAGATACGAATAATAATACTACATGTAACATACATGCAATGTTAACTAGCGAGCCAGCCAGCTAACATTAGCTAGCTAGCTAAGAGTACGCATTAACTTAATTTTTTTTTTACAAAATTGGAAACGTGTAATATCTGAAAATCTAGCTAGCTAGACTATTTTACTTGTATACATGGAAGGACACTTCTCTCTCTCTGTCACGGATGCCACGGTTGCCTTAGTTTGAAAATGTAATCCGGAGACAGGTGTTTTATACAACCTTCTTCTGTGTGTTCTCTTTTTGACTGCGTCTGCATATTTGCAATCAAATGCTAGAATTTTCTCCATCTCCTTAACTATCATACTCTAATTCCACCATGCATTCCACTGATTTCAAAACTCGGTCCTCCAGACAGTGGAGAGCAACACCTTTGCAGTTCTACTACTTGACATCTTTCAAAAAAGCTGCATTAGAAAGGATTACCTACACATATTTAACAGCTCATGTTATAGACAGAAGCGTGCTACATGGCAGACCAATGTGAACTAATCTCTCGGCATGTCAAGCCCATCCATTATCTCAGCCAATCATGGCTAGCGGGAAGGTTTCTGTCTTTTCTGTGGCTAAACCAACTAGGCGTTCAAATGGCTCTCCTGTGAAGTAGTGACACGCACGACATACACCTTCTTTCCTGAAATGAATCACATATGAAGAACTAAAAGGTTATCAACATTAAGTTAAAGTCATATCTGTTGCATCCACCTCATTGCTTTTTTTACATTTTGTAATGTGCAGTGGTTGTATGAATCTTGGATCTGTCCCAGAATCTATTTTTGAACATTGTTTTATTGTCCAAGGCATGACAGGACACCCTGAATTTTGAGCCCTGGAGGGAATTATTTTATAAAGACATAAAAAGTATTTGTTACAATATTTTATAGGCCAGAAAGGGTGACCAACCATTCCTCCACGAGGGCCTTAAAGGGACAGTTTTGTATATTGAGACAGGCTTGAATATGCCAATGGGCAGAGTGTAGCCTACATTTTTGTCTGATTCTCTATGGTAATAAATAAAGATAATGCATTTGGTCTTGTAAAGTGGTTCCTTGCATCATAAAAAAAAGGGGGGATGATGATGATTGGTGATGCAATCAACAGTGGATGGGTGGGGAAACCAGATTGCTAGCTCACCATTCTGTTCCATGTGAAACCGAATGGGAGCATTCACACCGTCAGGGTGGTCCCACCAGGGCAAACAGGCCAGAACTAAATTTATCTAATAAAAGCTTATTTTTCTTTTCCATTGCAAAACATTCTGCTATGGTGTGCACTATTGAATAAAACCGAGGCTAATGAAAACGGAGAGGGTGAAAATGTTCTCTGAGCTGAGTCTTCTTCACTCGGTTGTTCTGCTTCTGTCCTGAAATGGGAGCTAAGTTCTTTAATATGGATTTAACGATTCACCAACACACATCGGTCCCCGGTTCAAATGTTTAAGATGCATCGGTCTGAAAATCTACTGAAACGTTCAGAATCATTGATTCACTGAAATGTTTGCCCAAATTACTTTTTCTACCTTCCCGAAAATACCTCTGATCTGTTGTGACACCCGTGTCCTCTCCTTCAGTGGTGAACTAAGCACGTAATTACATTGACCGTCATTCATCTTCAAGTCATTTTGCATGCCAAACAACCTCAGGAAATATACAGTGCCTTTGGGAAAGTATTCAGACCCCTTGACTTTTTCCACATTTTGTTACATTACAGCCTTATTCTAAAATTGATTAAATACATAAAAAATGGTCAGCAATCTACATACAATACTCGATAATGACAAAGTGAAAACAGGTTTTTAAAATGTTTTGCTAATTTACAGAAACTCCCGAAATAAATCACAGGGTCATCAGCAAAGCACCACCACGCCATCACACCTCCTCCATTCACGGTGGGAACCACACATGCGGAAATCATCCGTTCACCTACTCTGAGCTCTTCTGTCCAGTCTGTACTTTTGGCCTCTTAATCTTTTATTGGCCAGTCTGAGATATGGCTTTTTCTTTGCAACTCTGCCTAGAAGGCCAGCATCCCGGAGTCGCCTTTTCACTGTTGACGTTGAGACTGATGTTTTGCGGGTACTCTTTAATGAAGCTGCCAGTTGATGACTTCGGTTTCTCAAACTAGACACTACTTCTCCTCTTGCTCAGTTGTGCACCCAGGGCCTCCCACTCCTCTTTCTATTCTGGTTAGAGCCAGTTTGCGCTGTTCTGTGAAGGGGAGTAGTACACAGCGTGGTACGAGATCTTCCTTGGCAAATTCTCGCATGGAAGCCTTAATTTCTAAGAATAAGAATAGACTGACGAGTTTCAGAAGAAAGTTCATTGTTTCTGGACATTTTGAGTCTGTAATTGAACCCACAAATGCTGATGCTCCAGATACTCAACTAGTCTAAAGAAGGCCAGTTTTATTGCTTATTTATTTATTTCATCGCATTCCCAGTGGGTCAGAAGTTTACATACACTCAATTAGTATTTGGTAGCATTGCCTTTAAATTGTTTAACTTGGGTCAAATGTTTTGGGTAGCGTTCCACAAGCTTCCCACAATAAGTTGGGTGAATTTTGGCCCATTCCTCCAGACAGAACTGGTGTAACTGAGTCAGGTTTGTAAGCCTCCTTGCTCCCAGTTCTGCCCAAAACTTTCTAAAAGATTTACGCCCGGGGCTTTGTGATGGCCACTCCAATACCTTGACTTTGTTGTCCTTAAGCCATTTTGTCACAACTTTGGAAGTATGCTTGGGGTCATTGTCCATTTGAAAGACCCATTTGCGACCAAGCTTTAACTTCCTGAATGATGTCTTGAGATGTTGCTTCAATATATCCACATCATTTTCCTCCCTCATGCCATCTACTTTGTGAAGTGCACCAGTCCCTCCTGCAGCAAAGCACCCCCACAACATGATGTTGCCACCCCCGTGCTTCACGGTTGGGATGGTGTTCTTCGGCTTGCAAGCTTCCCCCTTGATGTCAATTAGCCTATCAGAAGCTTCTAAAGCCATGACATCATTTTCTGGAATTTTCCAAGCTGTTTAAAGGCACAGTCAACTTAGTGTATGTAAACTTCTGACCCACTGAATTGTGATACAGTGAATTATAAGTGAAATAATCAGTCTGTAAACAATTATTATAAAAATTACTTGTGTCATGCACAAAGTAGATGTCCTAACCGACTTGCCAAAACTATAGTTTAACAAGAAATTTGTGGAGTGGTTGAAAAATATATATTCTAGATTGTAGAATAATAGTGAAGGCATCAAAACTATGAAACAACACATATGGAATCATGTAGTAACCGAAAGTGTTAAACAAATCAAAATGTATTTTATATATTTTAGATTCTTCAAAGTAGCCACCCTTTGCCTTGATGACAGCTTTGCAGTGTCTTGGCATTCTCTCAACCAGCTTCAACAGAGTGGGTTTTCGCAAAACAAAAGTAAACGACATGCCTAACAGGGCTGATGGGGTACCATGCGATGGATTCGTAAAGATTACCTGCTCTTCGTAATGTGGATGGATAACAGAGAGGTGGTCATGTGCTCCAGTATCCACAAATCGTACAGTGGCGATCACGTCAGCAGGCGTGTGAAGAACGCTAAATGGGGCATGGACCAAGAAAAAGGGCCCCATTCCAGATGCTGTAAAGGATTACAACAAGAGTATGGGAGGTGTGGATATGTCAGACGCGCAGATAGGCTACTACAATGTTCTCCACAAGACAATTGCTTCAGGTCCTGAGCTACAGCAGCTAGATTTGGGTATGTCATTTTTGGCTGAAAATGAGATGAAGGGTCCTATCGAGAAGAGGCTAATCAGCTTTTTGATATGCCACACCTGTCAGGTAGATGGATTATCTTGGCAAAGGAGAAATGCTCACTCACAGAATGTAAACAGATTTGTGCCCAACATTTTAGAGAAATAAGCTTTTTGTGTTTATGGAACATTTCTGGGATTTTTTATTTCAGCTCATGAAACATGGGACCAAGACTTTACATGTTGCGTTTATATTTTTGTTCAGTGTATATACGTTGTGTTTATATTATTGTTCAGTTATTTACATACATACACACTGAACAAAAATATAAACTCAACATGTAAAGTGTTGGTTCCATATGAACACTTGCTCTTTCCATGTATACTGACCAGGTGAATCCAGGTGAAAGCTATGATCCCTTATTGATGTCACTTGTTAAATACACTTCAAATCAGTGTAGATGAAGGGCGGGAGACAGGTTAAAGAAGTCTTGAGACATGGATTGTGTATGTGTGCCATTGTGTATGTGTGCCATTGAATGGACAAGACAAGATTGAAGTGCCTTTGAACGGGGTATGGTAGTGGGTGCACCAGTTTAAGTGTCAAGAACTGCAGCGCTGCTGGGTTTTTCATACAACAGTTTCATGTGTGTATCAAGAATGGTCCACCACCCAAAAGACATCCAGCCAACTTAACACAACTGGGAAGCAGTGGAGTCAATATGGGCCAGCATCCCTGTGGAACGCTTGACACCTTGTAGAGTCCATGCCCAGACGAATTGAGGCTGTTATGAAGGCAAAAGGTGGTGCAACTCAATATTAATAAAGGTGTTCCTAATGTTTTGTACAATCAGTGTATATCTGGTGCAGAGAGATGAGGAAATTAGTTTTGATCAGTCATGGAAATAAAAGTGCTGAAAACATGTTGGCTCACTATTTTAAAAGACAATGGAGAATAAGCTATAGGATTAAAAATACCGGAGTTTTGGTCGGGTACAACTGACTAGCGCTAGCTAACGCTTCCTAGAAGAAGAAGACAAAAAAGAAAGTGTCAATAATCAATATAATATCAGCCAAAATAATATTGAGATATGTAACTACAGACTTTTTCCCCCATCACTAATTCAGTCCCAACAGATTATTTTGGTTTACACGCAGAATCTTTCCACGAGAGATTACACAAACACACAACAACAATTCACACACAACCAGGTAACGGAATTCCAATATGGATCCTGAATGGCCAGCATACTAATGCTCTTTCTTAGTATTTCCCAGGGGAGCTTAACTTTTCTAACAAAAACATTGTTTTAACAGAACAAAACATGCCTGACACACGAGGGAGGCATATCAAAATCATAATGAAAACAAATTCCATGCCATCAGTCTTAAAAGTTCCCTCAATGCGTTTGAAGTTAGAGAGAATGACAGTTAGCAAGCTGACTTTAATGTAATGAATGACAATGTAGGTTGTCAACGTGGTAACAGCTGAGCGGCTAAGAGCTTTTCCAAGGAAACTAATTGCATGTGTGTATGTATGCAGCACTTTGGAGGGTGAGCAAGACCTCTAAAGAAATTATAGGCTCCTGTATATTGGAATGGTAAAGGTCAAGTCTATTACTAAAAAGCATAGAAAGGCGAAACATTATTAAACATACATTAATACACACAATATTCAACTCCAAACCCATGGAAAGTGTAAGATAAGCAGGCAAAATGGATGTCCCTTCACTAAGAAGAATGTAGAGTGTTTCTACGTTATATTCCAATATGAACAAATATCTAGAATCATGTTCGTCAACTATTTCTGGTCTCTAAATATCGTCTCATCTATCAACTTTTTAGGAGTAACATCAAATTACAGCTATTACCAAGGCTACAGTAATTGCTATTATCGAGACTACAGTAAACCACCTGATCTTTTAAACAATGTACACGTGATGACTTCACCAACAAGTCACTGAATGTGCAACTTTTGGTACAATACAGACATGCTGCACATCAACCCAGTTTCTGTAGTATACAATAGTGCTCCGTAGACGTGACATCAGTAGAAAGTTAACAGCACGACAGCATCAACTAGATAACCTATAGAATGATTTAGAGGCGAAAACAGCACCAACAACAACAACTCACAACACTTCAACCATATATTTAGATGTATATTTATAAATATACATCTCTGACCTCAATCAGTTGCCTCAGTTCCCCTCATTAGCTGAGAAAAACACAGCAGCGTCTCTGTTCATCAATTTGTGTGTCAATTAGCAGCTAGTGGCGTCACCTCTGCTCTGTTGCTATCGACAACCGCACTGGAGGAGTAACAAGTTCATTAGCGTCACTAAGAGTCACTTCCTGTAGCTACCCTACCCTTCCTCTGAAATCGTGTGTGGGTGTGTCAGTGGTGGTTGGTGCCGTTTAAGATTAATTTTTTTTAATGAGCATGGCCTTATTTTTATGACAGAATATTGGATGACTGTCACTCATATTCTATTCACTCAGCTTAGTTAAACATCGATAGGTTTAAGTTACTATATGATACTCATTTTTCTTAAACCCATCATGAGGCTGCTACAATCTAGCCTATGAATGAAAGTTTACCACGTACAGAGGTCGAGAGAAAGATGAGTAGTGACACATTCAATAACGCCTTGCACACTCTTGCCTGCAGCTAGCTGATCTAGGGTGTAATCATTAGTCCAACAGTTGCAAAAGAGAGTTTCTATTGGACCAATTCAGGTATGATTATCCCCGTTTCATTCCATTTGCTGCCGTTTAAGAAACGTTATTCAACATAATCGGCAGAATGAATACACCCCTGATCACACGCAAACACAGATCCCTTTCATAGCAGCCACATACAAACATCATGATCACTTTGCTCGTTAACTCATTGTCGCATCTACATACTCTCCTCCTCTCACCTTTTTCCTTCTCTTGTGGAATTCAGTGCATAACACATCATCTGTTCGTCACCAAGCAAAAAAACCTTTCCAAGCCAAACCTTTATATCATAACCGCTAACTGCTACACACAGCCTACATCGTTGTCACCATATTAGCTAACATCATAGTCAACACCGCTACTAGAACTAATGCATTAGTAAACCCGCTACAATCATGCAGTACAGTGTACAGTGAGCACGCAAGCAGATTACCAGCTATACCTGCAGGCCCAGTGGCAAATTAATAAAAGCTAAACTTTACTTGGAAAAGGTCCAGTGTTGGATAGCCATAGCCAGCTAACTAACAAATCATCCCTCTCTGTTGAAGCTGGGTATTTGAATAGGCTAAACTAGCTAGCTGCATTCGCTAGCTAAGGAAGTGAAGAAAAAAAATACTACCAAATATAGCTAGTTCTCTCCTCCATTTTTTAAGAAATTAATTTGTTAACTGTTCAACTATTGTCTTTCTCTGAGTCAACTACTCACCACATTTTATGCACTGCAGTGCTAGCTAGCTTTAGCTTATGCTTTGAGTACTAGACTCATTCTCTGATCCTTTGATTGGGTAGACAACATGTCAGTTCATGCTGCAAGAGCTCTGATAGGTTGGAGGATGTCCTCCGGAAGTTGTCAATGTGTAAGTCTGTGGAAAGGGGTGAAAACCATGGTTTTGTACCAAGAGGAGGATGGAAACTAGCTGTCCTCCGGCTACACCATGGTTCTACCCGACAGTGCTGTTGAGGGTACTGTAGACATTCATTGCAAAAACAGTGTGTTTTAATAAACTATTTGGTGACGTGAATATTTTCACTATATGTTTCACTATTTTGGTCCTCCCCATCCTCCTCTGAGGAGCCTCCACTAGTGTGTATATGTGTAATAATAATCTGGTAGGTGATTATGTCTTATTTCACACGTGAAAATTGCAAAAGTGTTCTTTTTTTGCATTTCCCACTCTGACACCCAGACATCACAGCTCTTCAAGGTAAATATACCCTGAGTGTACAAAACATTACAAACACCTTCCTAATATTGAGTTGCACCACCTTTTGCCCTCAGAATAGCCTCAATTCGTTGGGGCATGGACTCTACAAGGTGTCGAAAGCGTTCCACAGGGATGCTGGCTCATGTTGACTCCAGTACGTTCCACAGTGGTGAACCATTCTTGATACACACGGGAAACTGTTGAGCATAAAAAACCCAGCAGTGTTGCAGTTCTTGACACCGCACTGACTACCATACCCCATTCAAAGGCACTTAAATATTTTGTCTTCACTCTCTGAATGGCTCACATACACAATCCATGTCACAATTGTCTCAAGGCTTAAGAATCCTTCTTTAATCATCTACACTAATTGAAATGGATTTAACAAGTGACATCAATAAGGGATCACAGCTTTCACCTGGAATCACATGGTCAGTATGTCATGGAAAGAGCAGTGTTTTGTACACTCCGTGTAAAGGCTTGTTATAGTGCATGATGAAGAATATATGGGGAATGGAGGGATAGCGGGAAAGAGGAGGGTAGGGAGAGAAGCTTTCACAGAATAGTACCATATATTTTAAAACGTTTTTAATCTAAACTATTCCACACACTCAATTAAAGAAATTAACTGGACAGGTGCTACCTTGTCTCTCTTCACTCCCACTCTCTACTGCCAAAAGGCCATTGAGGCAACAAACTGGGGTAAGACAGTGAGATGTGGGCCTTCTTCTGAATACAAGCATTGTCTGGTTCCACACTCTAGATCCAAGATGGCAGTGGATTCAAACTGGTGGCTGTAATCCGACACTAAACTTATGCATTTCTTTCTCACTCTCTCCATCTCCCCGACTTTCTGTCTCCCACACTTCTCGGTTCCCTCTTTTTCACTTCCTCATCTCTTTCTATTGCTTTCTCCCTCTCTCTCAGGGGCCAGCAGAACACAGCAGCACGGTGCCTTGCCTCAGCCTCTCTCTCTGTCTGTCACACTGGCAATGCGGACTTCAGCTGCTTTTCCTCCTCAGTCATCCTCTTCAAAAGGGAGGCAAGTGGCTGACGCTGTCCCCCCACCAAAAAAAAACAGACACGCACAACTCTGTCCTTCAGAGCCCACCACACACCACCCTTCTCCTCCTCTCACTCCCTCCTACTCTCCTCTGTTGCTCCAAGGGGTGACTCCCAAATCAACAGTGCTGACAAAAGTCTGTACACATCTCCACCTCATCTCACCCTTAATCCTTCTCCTACTCTCTCTTCTTCCCTCTAGTCCTCCCCTCTCATTAAGTTCCCATCAGCCTCCCAAACCCACTGAACAAGCCATGGCAGCTATGAACACCAAATCAATCACTTTAGAAACCTGATCAGCAAATATATACATAACAAAAATATAAATGTAAAGTGTTGGTCAAATGTTTCATGAGCTGAGATAAGAGTCCAGAAATGTTCCACATGCACAAAAAGCTTATTTCGCTCACATTTGTGCACAAATTTGTTTACATTCCTGTTAGTGAGCATTTCTCCTTTGCCAAGATAATCCATCCACCTGACAGGTGTGGCAAATCAAGAAGCTGATTAAACAGCATGATCATTACACAGGTGCACCTTGTGCCGGGGCCAATAAAATGCCACTTTAAAATGTGCAGTTTTGTCACAACACAATGCCACAAATGTCTCAAGTTTTAAGGGAGTGTGCAATTGGCATGCTGACTGCAGGAATCTCCACCAGAGCTGATTGCCAGATAATTAAATGGTCATTTCTCTACCACAAGCTGCCTCCAACGTTGTTTTAGAGAATTTGACAGTGTGTCCAACCGGCCTCACAACCGCAGACCATGTGTAACCACGCCAGCCCAGACCCTTCACATCCAGCTTCTTCACCTGCGGGATCATCTGAGGGGGTGCTGCACATTATTTCTGTCTACAATAAAGCCCTTTAGTTGGGGATAAACTCATTCTGATTGGCTGGGCTGGCTGCCAAATGGGTGGGCCTATGCCCAGTCATGTGAAATCCCCAGATTAGGGCCCAATTTCCTTCTATGAACTGTAACTCAGTAAAATCTTTGAAATTGTTGCATGTTGCATTTACATTTTTGTTCAATATCCATGAAGACCAGTGGCATCTGGTGGGACTTCAAAGCGGAGGACGGGCTCATGGTAATGACTGGAACAGATTGGAATAAATGGAATCAAACACATGTATCATCGTTTCCATATGTTTGATACCATTAAATTCTAAAATGGATGGATGGAGGCAAAGATGGAGAGGAAAAGGAGGGAAGGAAAGAGAAAGAGCGAGAAAGCGGAGCTAAGTCGGGAGGAAGGGAGTTAGCTATCAGGGTGAACAACTAAAGCAATGCAGTATTAAAAGAAAACACAGCCTTGTTATTCCCTCCTCTTTGATTTAATCAAATAAAATGTTAACAGCAGAAGGCTGACTCCTGGTACAGGGAGAGGTTTTTCCCCTCACTGCCCTGTTACACTGATGGACGTATAGCCTGGGGGGAGGCAGGGAAAAGATTTGTTTGTTTCTTTGTAAAATATGTAGTCCTATTTAGTCTCTGGACCACCAAGATGTCAAGAGGAAATCAAACATAGTCCTCATCCACAGCTAGATTAAACCAGCATTGGTCTCCCATTACTTTACAATGTTCATTTGATCTATTAGTTTTATGTACAGGCTGTGCCCAGAGCGAAACAACCTTTACATCCTACTGGGCAGTACAATTAGAGTGACCTTATACTGGGCAGTTGCTTTGTTAAAGTAACACTGTGCATGTTGTTTTTAGTGTGCATTTGTGCACAGCGTTAACTCTCACTGCTGATATAGCCCCATAACCTTGCCCAGTTACTGGTGCAGTACACTAATGTTGGCTCATAATGCCACCAAATCAAAGCAATTTTTATTTGCCACATGCTTTGTAAACAACAGGTGTAGACTAACAGTGAAATGCTTACTTACGGACCCTTCCCTACAAAGAAAAAAAGAAATAGAAAAAAGTATAACGTGAGGAATAAATACACAATGAGTAACGATAACTTGGCTATATACATGGGCTACCAGTACCGAGGCAATGTGCAAGGGTACGAGGTAATTGAAGTACATATAGGCAGGGATAAAGTGACTAGGCAACAAGATAATAAACAGTAGCAGCAGAGTCTGTGAAGAATCCAAAGAGTTAATGGAAAAAGAGTCGATGCAGATTGCCCCGGTAGCTATTGGTTAACTATTTCACTATTTAGCATGGCTTGGTGTAAGAAGCTGTTCAGGGTCCTGTTGGTTCCAGACAAGGTGCTCCGGTACCGCTTGCCTTGCGGTAGCAGAGAGAACAGTCTATAACTTGGGTGGCTGGAGTCTCGGACTATTTTTAGGGCCTTCCTCTGACACCGCCTGATATAGAGGACTTGGATGGCAGGGAGCTTGGCCCCAGTGATGTACTGGGCCATACGCACTACCCTCTGTAGCACCTTGCGGTCAGATAACAAGCAGTTGCCATACCAGGCGGTGATGCAGCCAGTCAAGATAGTCTCAATGGCGCAGCTATAGTACTTTCTGAGGACCTGAGTGCCCATGCCAAATCCCGTACTGTATAGTATTGGGGAAGAGGGGGATGCAGGGATCACAGAATGAATACAAGAACCACAAATCTCTCTCTTCCTCTAGAGCAGGGTTTCCCAAACTCGGTCCTGCCCCCTCCCCCAAACTCATCAAGCTTTGATTATTTGAATCAGCTGTGTAGTGCTAGGGCAAAAACCAAAACGTGCACCCGGGGGAGGAGGGGGCAGGACCGAGTTTGGGAAACCCTGCTATAGAGCACGCTCTCCTCGCTCCCCGCCTCTCCCTCTTTGGGCTCATGCTAGGCAGCAGCATAGTCGTGTTAGAAGTGGAGTTTTCCCAGAAATACAATTCTCAGAGAAGCCATGATTACATTCCGAAAGCCGACCGGCGCATCGATAATGGAGAGTAAAACAGAGTGAAAACAATTGTATAAAAGGATGCAAGCGCGCGGGCACACAAGCGCACACACTACCTTCAGAACTTGGACTTGTCCTTCGTTGGTGATATCTTTGAGTAGATTACAGAAGGATCTGCACAGGCCCTCAGCATAGTTCTGTAGGAAGTCAGTAGCTGACAGGTAGATGTAGGCGTTGACTATCTGGAAGCACGTCCTCAGGTTCTCTGAGCTCATCTCTGAAACAGAAAAACACATGTCACATTAGAGGGAGAGATGAGCCAGACATACTCCTAATCTCTGTGCGCTTTACAGTGTGCAGGGTCCTAGCTCACCAGGCAGTGAGAGGCTGGCCTGGCACTAAGGGATGGATGCCCTTGAGGATGCCACCCATCAGCAGGCCCAGGGAATATCAACATCCACTGCCAAGATCCATGTCTCGTTTCAGTGCTATGAACCAAGTGATATGGTGAGTCTCAATGATTTGACTCACTAGCACATTTTGAACAGCTAAGGGCTTGAACAAACTACGCCATCATGCAGTCCACGATCCAACAGTCAAGAAAACTTGGAGAAACTCAAACCTTCCTGGTTAAATAAAGGTTAAATCAATCAAAATAAAATAACTGTTGCTAAGTCCAGCAGAACACCACACTCCTACAAGCCTGCCTAACTACAGCACCATGCGGGTTAACATGATAACAAATACATTCTCCAACATAACATCTAAATGATTCTTCTTATATTGGCAGCATAACTAACATATCTCTGTATTATTAGCATTGAATCACTTCTGGAGTGATATATAGCCGTTAGGCCTGAGTCCCTAGTGTTTTCCCACCAGTGTGTTTTCCACATCTACCTGATTAGTGATGGAGTTTTGCAGCTCAGTGATTGAAGCAAACACAAACCATCAAGAGGTAGAGACTCCAGCTGTGTGTTTATGTTTCTGGATTATTAGCGCTGATCAATTATGTGTAACAAACTTGTCTAATCACCAACAATCTTATTTTCATGTCAATTATTATTTACATTTTCTTTACTCCCTTAGCGTTAATCCGCACAGAACGGTATAGTAGAACTGGGCTAAGTCCCCAATGGCACCCTATTCCCTATGTAGTGCACTACTTCTGACAAGGGCCCATAGGACCCTGGTCAAAAATAGTGCATTTATAGGGAATAGGGTGCCTATATCAAGAGAATCTGCATCTCACCACAGAAAAGAAGCAAACGACAGAACATTGAAGAGACAAAGTATAAAGCTTCACAACAAAGCAATCAATAAATCTCATTGAAATTGATACGGAAATCTGCATATTTTTAACAATTCAAGCCACTAGGGAACTAAAATGTAAATGAGAAATACATGAATAAGGGATTAATGATGAACCTTTACTAATCATTCTGGAACCTAGCTACTCCCAGATAGTATTCAAGCCACTAGGAATTAACATATAAATGAGAAATACATGAAGGGATTAATGATGAACCTTTACTAATCAATATGGAATCTAGCTACTGTAACCCTGTTGTTTATCATGTGACTCACTGTGGGCTTATAAGAGCTGCTTTTGACAGGGTTTCTTTCCATAGATGTGCAATAACTAAACTGACCAGCCACACTGGTGTGTGTGTTTGTCAGCAAACTCTTCCTAGATTGCCGAGAGGAGCTCAATTTAACAGTGATGTGGAGTGTCATGGTGGCTGATCCAACCCCCCCAACACACACACACACACACACACACACACACACACACACACACACACACACAGAGGAAGCTTGTGTCTGACGGTAATGTGAAGTGACAGGGTTACCGCTCCAAACGCCTGGAATAGCAGTCTGCTTGCCTCCCCAGAAACACACACCTCTTACCCTTTCAAATCCCCTCCCTCTTCTCTCCCATCACAGAATTTGTCCTCTCTTCCCTCTCATGCTGTCGGTCTATTTCTCCCTCTCTCTCTCTCTCTCTCTCTCTGGGCTCTTCTGTACGCCTCCTAAAACAAGCTCTCACTGCCCAGCAGACAGCACTTTGCTCCCACTCAAGGATATTTTGTGTGCATCTGTGTGTACTGTCTGCTAATCAAGAAATAGGAATAGGAAGGTTCTAGACTGACATGCTCTTCTCAAGGATCGGACCATCATTCTATGAGTCTCACCTACCAGATACTAAGGTTGTGTCCTTTATAGTGCACTAATTAGGATTTTTTCCCAGGGCCTATAGGGACGTAGTGTAGGCCACTCCGGCACATTGATTGGTACCACTTCAAGCCTCTGTCACACTGCAGACAGACTCACTTTGGGTTGAAGTTATGGGTGGAATCAAATTCTGTTAGCAACAATCAATCATTTAAAATAAAGATCTATCCAGCTTTTGACGCCCCACCCACTTGATCCAGTTCCTGATCGAACATGATTGTTTTCCTCCTTCCGGCCGATTAACAAACAAGCAAAACGTTTAAACTAAAACTATTAAGTTATGTGAACAGAATTTGAAAGATGTTGAGGAAAAAAATATAAAACATTTTAAATGTTTTTCACGTAGTATAATACCCAGAAGCCATCATTAGTTAGCATTAGCATTCTCACAGAGAATGAATGGTGGTGTCAGCTAGTTAGCATAATAGTAAAATGTAAACCGTGCCGAAATGTTGAATGTCGATAACATTAGGATATTTGTAATCTGTTGTGCCACAAAGCTAACACCACAAGGCATTCTCTATTACCAATTTCAGACAGAAGATGAGGTCTGTTACCTGTAAAAAATATCACATTTTATTGGTCACATACACATGGTTAGTAGATGTTATTGCGAGTGTAGTGAAATGCTTGTGCTTCTAGTTCCGACAGAAGCACAAGCATAAGGCAATGTTCGTATGAACCCCTTTCTTACAGGTATGCCCCTTTTACACATATCAGCAGGTAAAATTGTGGGAATTGGTCTGTGTATGAAAGGGATATATGAGTGAACATATATTACAAATTCTGTGCACGTTATTTAATAGTTATGACACATTTTAATCGTACTTAACAACATTTTGCTTGTTTGTGAATGGACCGGAAGGAGGAAAATAATCGCAACAAATTTGATGCGCCCTTGTTGGCAGGCGTCATAAGGTGATTTAACAAAGAAATAAACCTCCCCTGCACTTTGTAAGTGATTGTTGTTGGATGCATTAGCCTAGTTGTCTGAATCTCTCTTACAGAGGTGTACTACAGGCCAGTTTAGTTAGCTAGTGGACTACCTCTATTCTCAAAGCAGTGAGCAACAGATAAAGGGCACTTCTAACCTGGATAAAAAAGGAATGTGAATGTACAAATCCTACATTTCCTGTAAGAAAGAGGGGTAAAATGGCAAAGATGTATTGCCATTGAATCCGATGCTCATTCCCATTCAAGCTACAAGTAATAATGGTAGTAATGTAGGCGATCATCTTGGCTCGAGGGCCACATCAGGGTTTTCAAAATTCAGCAGAGGGCCGCACAGATTTCTTTGCAGACATATTTTTTTGTCAAAAGGGCAGTTATTTGTTAATAAAACAATACATTTCCCCAATCTTTTGTTTTCAACTCAAACATCCCCAGGACTGGATTGAATGGGCTCGCGGGCTATGCACAGGTTGTTAATGTGGGTAATGTATTTCATAGCATCTGCTCTCCACACATGTAGTTAATGATGATAATGTATGCAAGGCAGCTTTTTAGTCAGCATCTCAACCCTGCTAGCGTCATGAATATTTTAAGTGACTTCAGAAAGTATTCACAACCCTTGAAATGTTAACATTTTGTTGTGTTACAACCAGAATTGAAAATGGCTTAAATTGAGATTTTGTGTCACTGGCCTACACACAATACCCCATAATGTCAAACTGGAATTAAGTTCAGGAGTATAAATTTGCTTCAAAAGTCACAGTAAGTTGCATGGACAAAAACAGTGTTTGACAGTGAATGACTACCTCCTCTCTGTAACAAACACATACAATTATATGTAAGGCCCCTCAGCCGAGCAGTGAATTTCAAACAGATTCAGCCCCAAAGACCAGGGAGGTTTTTCCAATGCCTCGCAAAGTGCACCCATTGACAGATGGGTAAAAATATCATTGAATATCCCTTGGAGCATGGTGAAGTTATTAATTACACTTTGGATGGTGCATCAACACAACCAGTCAATACAAAGATACAGGCATCCATCCTAACTCAGTTGCCAGAGAGGAAGAAAACTGCTCAGGAGTTTCACCATGAGGCCAATAAAACAGTTAGTGGTTGTGGTGGTGGCTGAATCATGTTATGGGTATGTTTGTCATTGGCAAGGACTACAGAGTAATTTTGGAAGGGGGTAAAAGGAAACCTGGTTCCAACAGACACTAGGAGAAAAAAATAACCTAAAACGCAAGGCCAAATATACACTGGAGTTGCATACCAAGACAACATGTGTTTCTGAGTGTCCTAGTTAGATCTAGTTCAATCTACGAGAAAATCTATGGCAAGACTTGAAAATGGCTGTCTAGCAATGATCAACAACCAACTTGACAGAGCTAGAATAATATTTTTAATAATAATGTGCAAATATTGTACCATCCAGGTGTGCAACGCTCTTAAGAGACTTACCCATAATGACTACAAGCTCTAATCGCTGCCAATGGTGATTCTAACATGTATTGACTCAGGGGTGTGAATACTTGTGTAAATTAGATTTACAAAATAATAATCAATTTAAACTATTTTGAAAATTAGGTTGTAACAAAATGTGTAATAAGTTGAGGGGTATGAATACTTTCTGAAGGCACTGTATGACCTATGAGCTTAACGTCAGACCAGATAACTAGCTAATTGATTCTGTACACTGGCCACTTCACGCACATCACGTACGTACACATAATCACCACTAGCGATAAGGTTAGGCCCCTTGCTTAAGTACACAGTCATGAAGTCGAAACTAATCCCATGCTAATCTATTCCAATACTGCATGATCAAACACTCAATTAACCAAGTTCGCCTCCAGAGACACAGCTCTACAGTACTCACTACGCCCATTAAACATGAATAGATTGATAGACATTCCTTCCCATCATCAATATATTACAAATAGAGCTATATGAGGTATTTAAATAAACTCTGAAATCCAAGTAAAATGTAAATTACACTTAAGCGCTTTTCAGACAGCCAGCGGAATAGAGCAGAGTTCCCCGCCTAGTACACCATTTGTCTCTCTAGTCAAAGCGACAAGTGTATTCACATGAGGGCGACAAGTGTATTCACGAGGGCAACAGGCACAGGTGACCACAGCAACAAAATAGAGAAACATTATCGATGTGTGAAAGAATTATCACTTTAACACGCAACAGAAATTATTAATCCAAAATCAGATTCGAAAACAATAACTTCTATTGTTAAACATGACTAAACTGATTTGCAGTTTTAGCTGGTACTGCTGTTACATGCTGAGTATCACCACGCAGGGTATGTTTTGTGATTGGGTGGGAAGGCAGCACACTTTCTGCAATTTTACACAATTTGCCATTTGAAAAATATTTTTGTTGTTGTTGCAGTTTTATAGCTAATCTCATGCTATTCTACACATTTTGCCATGGGGCAGAGAAGATAATGTGCAGTTTTATAGCTAATCTCAGGCTATTTATTTAGCATTTTGAAAACTAATTAAAGTTAAAATATAGGTGTGTTGGCTGTGATAAAGGCACTGGATTATGAGTTGTCTTGTTTGCTAAATTAACAAATGTAATTGACAGTGGCATGGTGCATACCACCCTGCAGGCCACTGCTGGCTTGCCTCTGAAGCTAAGCAGGGTTGGTACTGGTCAGTCGCTGGATGGGGCACCAGATGCTTCTGGAAGTGGTGTTGGAGGGTCAGTAAGAGGCAATGCCCCAGGGAAGTTATGGGAACATTACCCTGTGTAGGGTGCAGTTTATCGGGTAGGACGTTAAACGGGTGTCCCGACTCTCTGTGGTCACTAAAGATCCCATGGCACTTATTGTAAGAGTAGGGGTGTTAACCCCGGTGTCCTGGCTAAATTCCCAATCTGGCTCTCCCCCTTAATCATCTCCAGCTTCCAATTGGTTCATTCATCCCTCCTCCTCTCCCCTGTAACTATTCCCAAGGTTGTTGCTGTAAATGAGAATGTGTCCTCAGTCAACTTACCTAGTAAAATAAGGGTTAAATAAATACATTAAATATAGCCATAGAAGCAGTGACATATCCCTCAATGCAGTCATATTTGTTGGCTTATTGGGGGTGTGGCTTTCAGTTACTTCTTTTTGGCAATCCATCATGTGAGAGTTAATGTCATTACAGGTCATTATATTTAATCAAATCTAACTAAACCAGTGCACTGCTTGCTATGAATTCTATCTAATGGTGTTTGCATATTTAGGTAAAACGTCAAATAATTTATTGTTTGGAACAAGTACAAGTAAAGAGCATTTGTAGATTTCTTTTCAATCTGAGTGGGTGGGCCTGGCTATTTTTCAAGCAGTGCTGTCGTTACAGGGGAATAGGCACGGGTGGGCCCAGATCCACCCATTGGGATAAAAATGTATAATTGTATTTTTTTTGTTAACGATCTACACAAAACACCAATGTCAAAGTGGAATAAAAATTATAAAATAAAAAACACTAATATACCTTTTTGATAAGTATTCACCTGAGTCAATTAACCTCTTAGGGATCCCTTAGGGATCCAATCCCGTGAATGGGATCGATTTTGACAACATCCGGTGAAATGCAGAGTGCCAAATTCAAATTACAAAAATACTCATTTCAAACATTCATGAAAATACAAATGCTGCACACCCTTCAAAAGCTTAGACTCTTGTTAATCTAACAGCATTGTCAGATTTCTAAAAGGCTTTACAGCGAAAGCAGAACATTTGATTGTCTGAGGACAGCGCCCCACTCAAACTCAATTAGCATAATAACATAACCAGCAGAGGTGTCACAAAAAATAGAATAAAATAAATCGCTTACCTTTGATGATCTTCTTCTGTTGGCATGTCAAAGCGTCCAGGTTACACAATAAAAGGTCCTTTTGTTAGATAAAGTTCCTCTTTATATCCATATAGCTCCGTTTGGTTGTCACGTTTTGTTCAGTAATCCACCTGCCCAAAGGCTTTCATCCATGCAGACAAACGATATCCCAAAAGTACCCGTAAAGTTTGTCGAAAAAAGTCAAACAGCATTTGTAATCGATACTAAAATGAATATACACTATAATATTTCAGACAGAATATAACCTGCTGAATACAAGAGAAAAAGAACTGAGCGCGCATTCCCTGTTACGCGCAAAATCCAAAACAGGACACTTGACGTGAACTCAGGAACAACTGGTCTTACTCCCTTGATTTTCATGATTGAAGATTCGAACCTTTTTCTAAAGACTTTTGACATTAGTGGAAGCCATAGGAACTGCAATCTGGGAGCTAAAATACCCTGCTTTGAATAGCATGCCAATTGAAATGACTGATTCAGACATGCCGGATGGATTTTGCTCAGGTTTTTGCATTCCATATTAGTTCTGTTATACTCACAGACATTATTTTAACAGTTTTAGAAACTTCAGAGTGTTTCCTATAAAATCTACTAATTATATGCATATCCTAGCTTCTGGGCCTGAGTAACAGGCAGTTTACTTTGGGCACGTTTTTCATCCGAACTTCAAAATTCTGCTCCCTAGCCCTAAGAAGTTAAGTGATAATGCCCGAGAAGCCGGTGTTTAGAGGATATATTGGCATGGGTGTTAGGCCCAAGACGAATTTGGCAAACCGAGCCAATATATCCTCCAAACACTGGCTTCGAGGCTATTATCACTTTTATACAACGGGTTACCAACATATTAAAATAATGACTGACATTTTCGTTAAAAACGTTATTTTTTGACTCCAGAGTGGCGCATCGGTCTAAGGTACTGCATCGCAGTGCTCGAGGCGTTACTACAGACCCAGGTCCGATGCCAGGCTGTGTCGCAGCTGGCCGCAGCCGGGAGACCCATGAGGCGGCATACAATTGGCCCAGCGTCGTCTGGGTTAGGGGAGGGTTTGGCCGGCCAGGATGTCCTTGTCCCGTCGCACCCTAGCGACTCCTTGTGGCGGAGCGGGCACATGCGCGCTGACTTCAGTCGCCAGGTGTACAGTGTTTCCTCTGACACATTGGTGTGGCTGGCTTCTGGGTTAAGCGAGCAGTGTGTCAAGAAGCAGTACGGCTTGGCAGGGTCGTGTTTCAGAGGACGCATGGCTCTCAACCTTCACCTTTCCTGAGTCCGTACGGGAGTTGCAGTGATGGGACAAGACGAACCACCAATTGGATATAAAGAAATTGGGGAGAAAAAGGGCTAAAAACAAATGCGAATAAAATAACGTTCTTTGATTAATTTATTAATCACACTACTTCATCCTTCCACAAGATATAGTCCCAGCACAAATCGAGGGTTGCTACCCAAGCCGGCTGGTAATTAGTGCCATCGCTTTGGTTGCCAGAGACGCAACCCAGTCATTCAGTCTTTTTGCTCTGTATCTATGGACACGACCCAATCATTCTTTCTAAATGTTCTATTGCCATACTGGCTGGCAACGTTCTTATCCCTTGGTTGCTAGCTAACTTATAGTCATGTCAAAAAGTGCAGCCAGAAAAACAGTGTCTGCTTTGCATAAGCCGTTTTCTAGTGACATTTATTTTGGATACATCCATAACAATGAGCTATTGAGGTGCGATTTCACCTGGCATAGAAAGTATGCTCACTCGTCAGGACAAAATGAGGAGGAGGAGGAGCTAGCCAACAAGAGGAGCTAACAAAATCAATTCAAACTGAAGCTGGAAAGACTGCAAACTAGCTGCACTTCATTTAATTTAAACTGTTTTCAATTGACATTTCTTGTATATATCCATAAAAATGATGCCAGGTGATTCATGATTTCGACAGACAGAAGCGCTGTCTGTCTCGTCTTGACTCCCGACATGTTCATTACTATAGGACAGCTGGAGGCCGAATTTGAATAGTGGAACAATGTTGCAAATGCCGGAGAGAGACAGCAAGTTTTAAACAAATCTCCTCTGCTGAAAACTAAATGTTAGTCTAAAAGAAATGTGAGAATGTCTAGATGCTTTCTATAGCGAAAATCAAGCTTATAAATTCCCTGGCTCAGCTGATGAGACAGTGGATCGCACAGTCAGAAGTAACAGAGAAATTGGCATTTTAACGACATAGATTTAACCAGTGTTAACTTTTGAAAGAGACACCAGCTGGAATACGGTTTTATCCAATCAGCACTCAGGATTAGACCAACCCATTGTATAACTCATGTTAGAACCACCTTTGGCAGTGATTACAGCTGAGTATTTGCACATCTGGATTGTGCAATATGTTAGTTTCCTGCCGAAAGGTAAATTCCTCTCCCAGTTGCTGGTGTAAAGCAGACGAACAGGTTTTCCTCAAGGAGTTTACTTGTGCTTAACTCCATCCCGTTTCTTTTTATTTTAGTCTTTGCCAATATTAAGCACACCCATACCATGATGCAGTCACCACCATGCCTGAAAATAAGGAGGCAGTTACTCAGTGATGAGTGTTTTTGCATCAAGGCCAGGAAGTGTATTTTTCTTTTCGCTCTGTTATTTAGTTCATTATTGTGGAGTCACTCACTACTATGTTGTTGACCATCCTCAGTTTTCTCCCATCACAGACAAGGAACTCCATAGCAATGCAAAAATCACCAATGACCTCATGGTGACATCCCTGAGCAGTTTACCCTCCTGTCAAATTCAGAGACCCTTTGCTATGAGACTCAAAATTGAGCTCAGGTGCATCCTATTTCCATTGATCATCCTTGAGATGTTTCTACAACTTGATTGGAGTCCACCTGTGGTAAATTCAATTGATTGAACGTGATCTGGAAAGACGCACACCTGTATATATACAGGTCCCACAGTTGACAGTGCATGTCAGAGCAAAAAAAACAAGTCATGAGGTCGAAGGAATTGTCCGTCGAGCTCCGAGACAGGATTGTGTCGAGGCACAGACTTAAGGAAGGGTACCAAAACATGTTTGCAGCATTGAAGGTCCCTAAGAACATAGTGGCCTCCATCATTCTTAAAAGGAAGAAGTTTGGAAACACCAAGACTCTTCTTAGAGCTGGCCTCCCGGCCAAACTGAGCAATCGGGAGAGAAGGGCCTTGATCAGGGAAGTGACCAAGAACCCAACCCAAAAACCCAATGGGAAAACCTTCCCGAATGACAACCATCTCTGCAGCACTCCACCAATCAGGCCTTTATGGTACTGGCCAGACGGAACCCACTCCTCAGTAAAAGGCACATGACAGCCCACTTGGAATTTGCCAAAAGGCACCTAAAGGACTCTCAGACCATGAGAAATACGATTATCTGGTCTGATGAAACCAAAATGGAACTTTTTGGCCTGAATTCTGGAGGAAACCTGGCACCATACCTAATACCTACGGCGAAGCATGGTGGTGACAGCATCATGCTGTGGGGATGCTTTTCAGTGGCAGGGATTGTGAGACTAGTCAGGATCAAGGGAAAGATGATCGGAGAAAAGTACAGAGATATCCTTGATGAAAACCTGCTCCAGAAAGCTCAGGACCTCAGACTGGGGCGAAGGCTCACCTTACAACAGGACAACGACCCTAAGCACACAGCCAGGACAACGATCCTAAGCACACAGCCAGGACAACAATCCTAAGCACACAGCCAAGACAACGCAGGAGTGGCTTCAGGACAAGTCTCTGAATGTCCTTGAGTGGCCCAGCCAGAGCTGGGACTTGAACTTGATCAAACATCTCTGGAGAGAACTGAAAATAGCTGTGCAACGACGCTCCCCATCCAACCTGACAGAGCTTGAGATGATCTGCAGAGACGAACGGGAGAAACTCCCTAAATACAGGTGTGCCAAGCTTGTAGTGTCATACCCAAGAAGACTCAAGGCTGTGATCGCTGCCAAAGGCGCTTCAACAAAATACTGAGTAAAGGGTCTGAATACTTACGTAAATGTGTTTTTTTATTTACATAAATGAGCAAAAATTTATAAAAAACTGTTTTTGCTTTGTCATTATGGGGTATTGTAGGTAGATTGATGAGAAGGGGGAAAAAAAGTCTAACGTAACAAAATTTTGAATAAGTCTGAAAACTTCCAGAACGCACTGCAATTATTAACTTGACCATACTCAAAGTGATATTCAATGTCTGATTTGTTATTGTTACCCATCTACCAATCACTTCTCTATTAGGCTTTCGAAAAGCTCCCTGGTGTTTGTAGTTGAATCAGTGCTTTAAATGTAATACTTGACTAAGGGACTTTACAGATATTGTCTGTATGGTGGAAAGAGGAAGGGGTAGTCATTCAAAAACCATGCCAACCCAATTATCCATGTAACAATGAGATGTGAAACATTTTACTCCTGAACTAATTTAGGAATGCCCCCAAAAAAGAGGGTGAATACTGATGCAACTACCATATCGGAGTTATTTCATTTGTAGTAATTTGCACAAATTAGAATTTGTTTTTTAGTTTTCACCTTGAAATTGAGTATTGTGTAGATCACTGACAAAAAAAAAATCAGTTAAATCTATTTCAATCCCACTTTCTAATGCAACAAAATGTAAAAAAATCCAAAGGGGTGGAGGGTGAATACTTATGATACCCACTGTAAATGTATGCTACTGTATGTACCCATTAATTCTTGAAGAATATAACTTATAAATGCCTTGTTAACTTAGTTCAAATGTCATACCCATCAGGACCCCAAATAGCTTGTTTAACTCCAATCTTTGTAAACAAAGTAAATGTAAACAAACTGTTTGGCTTCAAAACATGGTTAATACTAATATCATGGATGGCCAGTCCTCGCATCCCTAGCTCAGTCTATGAATTTGAGAATGGTCAGCTTTTAACCGAAACAGTTACGCTTTGTTATTGTTTCAACTGTCAATGGCCCCTTAACTGCAGTATCACCAATAAGAATGCTGCCCATGGGTCGTTCCAAGAATACAGTACATTTTGCGTAGTGTAACCTCGGCAAAACAAACTATTCATTACACCTCATTTTAACATTGTCATAAACAGCACATGTTCAACCTCATAAAATACAAATAAACATCAAGCTGTTAAATTAAAATATTGACTATAGTAAGTGCCATGAAAGTAACAGGGTTGACTAACAGGGTTGAGGTTTTCATCCTAAGCCAGCTATGAATCCCATTGTGACAGGGAGAATGAAAGCGTGCTGAGTGCAACAGGGAGGGGTAAGCAGGCTTGCGGTTAGATTCCCCGGTCCGACGGTAACGTGACCTAGCAACCGGAGGGTCATCACACAGGTTGTACATTGTGCTGGGGACAATAAAAGGCCACTAAAATGTGCGGTTATGTCACAACACAATGCCACAGATGTTTTGACGGAGCGTGCAATTGGCATGCTGACAGCAGGAGTGACCAAAAGAACTGTTGCCAGAGAATTTAATGTTAATTTCTCTACCATAAGCGTGTTAGAGAATTTGGCAGTACACCCAACCGGCCTCACAACCACAGACCACGTGTAATATTTCTGTCTGTAATAAAGCCCTTTTGTGGGGAAAAACAAATTCTGATTGCCTGGGCCTTGCTCCCAAGTGGGTGGGCCTATGCCCTCCCAGACCCACCCATGGTTGCGCCCCTGCCCAGTCATGTTAAATCCATAGATTAGGGCCTAATGAATTTACTTTAATTTACTGATTTCCTTATATGAACTGTAAAACAGTAAATAGAAATTGTTGCGTTTTTTATTTTGTTCAGTGTATGTGTATGTATATTTTGGAGGGGTTGGGTTAAAAGTGGAAGTCAAATTTCAGTTGGAGCTTGTGTGCAAATGGGATCTTTATTGGTAAATTGTTAAAACATTTGTAGCCTATCCATCTAGGGGTAAGAGCTCGACATGCTCAGTTTTCTACCACAGAAAATGGTCAAAAAATACTAGATTGAGCTCACCTTTTATACTATGATTTGACTATTATACAGTGAGGGAAAAAAGTATTTGATCCCCTGCTAATTTTGTACGTTTTCCCACTGACAAAGAAATGATCAGTCTGTAATTTGAATGGTAGGTTTATTTGAACAGTGAGAGACAGAATAACAACAAAAAAACAGAAAAACGCATGTGAAAAATGTTATAAATGGAATTTAATTTTAATGAGGGAAATAAGTATTTGATCCCCTCTCAATCAGAAAGATTTCTGTCTCCCAGGTGTCTTTTATACAGGTAACGAGCTGAGATTAGGAGCACACTCCTAAAGGGAGTGCTCCTAATCTCAGTTTGTTACCTGTATAAAAGACACCTGTCCACAGAAGCAATCAATCAATCAGATTCCAAACTCTCCACCATGGCCAAGACCAAAGAGCTCTCCAAGGATGTCAGGGACAAGATTGTAGACCTACACAAGGCTGGAATGGGCTACAAGACCATCGGCAAGCAGCTTGGTGGGAAGGTGACAACAGTTGGTGCGATTATTCGCAAATGGAAGAAACACAAAAGAACGGTCAATCTCCCTCGGCCTGGGGCTCTATGCAAGATCTCACCTCGTGGAGTTGCAATGATCATGAGAACGGTGAGGAATCAGCCCAGAACTACACGGGAGGATCTTGTCAATGATCTCAAGGCAGCTGGGACCATAGTCACCAAGAAAACAATTGGTAACACACTACGCCGTGAAGGACTGAAATCCTGCAGCGCCCGCAAGGTCCCCCTGCTCAAGAAAGCACATATACATGCCCGTTTGAAGTTTGCCAATGAACATCTGAATGATTCAGAGGATGAAAGTGTTGTGGTCAGATGAGACCAAAATGGAGCTCTTTGGCATCAACTCGCCGCGTTTGGAGGAGGAGGAATGCTGCCTATGACCCCAAGAACACCATGCCCACTGTCAAACATGGAGGTGGAAACATGCTTTGGGGGTGTTTTTCTGCTAAGGGGACAGGACAACTTCACCGCATCAAAGGGACGCTGGACGGGGCCATGTACCGTCAAATCTTGGGTGAGAACCTCCTTCCCTCAGCCAGGACATTGAAAATGGGTCGTGGATGGGTATTCCAGCATGACAATGACCCAAAACACACGGCCAAGGCAACAAAGGAGTGGCTCAAGAAGAAGCACATTAAGGTCCTGGAGTGGCCTAGCCAGTCTCCAGACCTTAATCCCATAGAAAATCTGTGGAGGGAGTTTAAGGTTAGAGTTGCCAAACGTCAGCCTCAAAACCTTAATGACTTAGAGAAGATCTGCAAAGAGGAGTGGACAAATCCCTCCTGAGATGTGTGCAAACCTGGTGTCCAACTACAAGAAACGTCTGACCTCTGATTGCCAACAAGGGTTTTGCCACCAAGTACTAAGTAATGTTTTGCAGAGGGGTCAAATACTTATTTCCCTCATTAAAATGCAATTCCATTAATAAAAATTTTCACATGCGTTTTTCTGGATTTTTTTTGTTGTTATTCTGTCTCTTACTGTTCAAATAAACCTACCATTAAAATTATAGACTGATAATTTCTTTGTCAGTGGGCAAACGTACAAAATCAGCAGGGGATCAAATACTTTTCCCCCCTCACTGTATACTGAGTATACCAAAAATTAGGAACACCTTACTAATATTGAGTTGTGTTCCCCCAGAACAGCCTCAATTCGTCAGGGCATGGGACTCTACAAGGTGTCGAAAGCATTCCACAGGGATACTGGCCCATGTTGACTCCAATGATTCTGTCGGTCATGGAAAGAGCAGGTGTTCTTAATGTTTTATATACTCAGTGTACAGTATGTTCAATGTTTATTTAGATTTTTATCTCTAAAAGGAATAGTTTCACCACATTAAAACAAAAGTTCAGTTCACGTAACAGGATTGACCTTAAAATAAGGGACAGACGTAAATTAATAATAATTCTAATAAATAATGAATCACTAATCACATTAAATAAATAATAATCTTCAGAAATGACTGTCAAAGGAAGAAAATAACTAGGTTAAAACTTAAGCGGAATGTTGGGGTTAAAATCTTACTAGAAGTCGGAAAAGTATTTTGTCATAAAAAAACTGAATATTGAATTGTGGTCTATTTTAAATTGCATTTCATTTAAGTATGTAAATGTACTTTATTTATGGAATGTCCTCCATAATAATTAACTACATGGCTCACTCAAGTGCATCAAATCACTAGGCCTAACTCCCATCCTTCAACTGACGCAACGAAACGCAACTCAGAGGTTCTGGTCACAGAATACTTCAAACACTATCTTTGATGGTCCTCTCAGGGCTTCATAATGCTTAAATAAGATGGCTAAATTCCAAAGTTGTGTTCGAAGTTGCATGGACTACAAGGAGGAGTGTGTATAACAATAAATCAATTTGCCCAGATAAGTACTCCCGCACAGCTTTCTTCGTCACACATGCACGAACAAGCACACACACATACCACATATATGTGCACACGGGGCTGGCACAATTACAGTCTAACTGACGTTTAACAGTAATAACAGTTGTGTTTTTTTAAACGGCTGGGCATTAATGTGGTGGTAGTCCATTTTGGCCGTAACATGGACTCTTAACATTAAACTTTGTTGCTACTTGCTGAAACAAGAAAACAAATATTCTCCTGCATTGTGGGGTGTGTTGCCACGACAACCGTAGCACACAGAAATAGAATGAATATAATGGGCATGGAACCTCTACCCTGACAACTTGACTGGTAAACTCATGGGTACACTCGCAATGGCTGCCTGGCATTGTGATGCAATAATTTCCATGGCATTGTAGAATTCTCATTCAAATGATGTTAACTGATGTGGCTCAAGCAATGGAATGTATATTTTCTTTTGTCAATTTAGTTGGAATCGACAAATCACAGCACATATTTTAACACATTTTACTTCCTGCTTTGCTCCTATGGGTACGCTCACAACGGCCGGCAGTCAAGCCATTATGCCATCATCGATTTGAATGGGGATGTCTGTTTTATAAATTCCATTTGAACTCCAGCATATGCAGTCAGGTGTGTAGGCGAGGAGAAAATGTAAAAAGAAATTGCTATTCGAACAGTTACTACGGTGACCGTAGTCATTTGGCTGGCCAATTAGCGTCATCCAAAATTCCATGACAGTCACAGCCTTACTTTACTGACTATTGTCTGTGAGATTTTCTTGGTTGCAGTATCATGTACACGTTTAAATTGGCATTTAAGAAAAAGGACAAGAACTGTATAGCAGAGAAATTCACAATACAAAATTCATAACTGTTACATACAGTATTTACTGATGAAAGAAGACCAGCCTGCTGGCCTTCGTGGGTGGATAGGAATACAAACCTGAGCTGTTGAGGAATATCACACCTGGCACAAATTATTGTCTAGTTTGCTTTATCCTGCAGGGCGGTGCCCTAAACCTGCACCCAGAGGGGAGTAGTTGAAAATCCAGGTACAAGGGGTGTATGAATTTTTTTGGTGTGAGCCTTACAGAGGGCCCTGACCTTAAATATCTAATCAAAGCCTGTCTGTTTGACTCCAAGTACTTTGCTTGCTGTGGTGTTAATCCTTCTCAGCATATTTTTCTGGCTGACAGCGGCATTACCAAACCAACAAACAAAAAGTTTAAATACTCTCAATTAAAAACGTGTAAAACAGTCAGCAGAGTAGTCAACAATTACAAGATCCCAGGTTTTTGCGAAAGTACAGTCTCTCCTGACGCTTTTTGTAGATTAGGTCTGTACATGTACTCCACTGAAGCGTATTGTCCAAGAGGACACCCAGATATTTGAATCAGAGGTCGGAGTTTTTCGCTTCCTGAAGTCTATACACATCTCTTTGTTGGTGCTGAGAAACAAGTGTGATTCATCACACCACTCTACAAAGTCATTTCAGACTGGGCCATGGTTTTCCTCATCATCATGCAACAGGGCGTTCAGGGCAGTGTCATCAGCGAACACGACAAGGTGTCTGTCAGGATGGGAACATGTACAACTGTTGGTGTACAAGAGTGGGGACAAAATACATCCCTGTAGGGAGCCTGTGTTGGTGGTGCACAGTCCAACAGACACAAAACAAGCCCCCCCATCTAAGGAAAAGTCCCTTTGAGTCTCTGTTCCAGAACGTAAAGGCATCATCGTGCTTTAGTTCGAACTGAACAAGTGTGCTCGCATACTCCCTTAAAACATTTGATTAAAAAATGAGAAAAAAAGCAGCAAAAATAGTACTGTTTGTCCATTTTGACACACCCTCAATATAGTCAGAATTAATCTAAGATAACTGTCAAATGTTTGTTTTTGCCGAGGAGCTCTTAGTCATGCAATTTTGCATTTGACTAGGATGTTTGGTACAGTATTTGTCAAGTGAAAAAATGTGCATGACGACAAGTCGTTTCTCGTTTAATGACAACAGGCACTTCATTGAAGAATCCGTACTGTTGACCGATGAGGGGGTGTAGACTTCCACTATCGAAAGAATGTGTGCACGAACAGACAAAAAAAAAACTTGCCGAAGTCCAAAACAAACAAAAACATCCCAAAATGTCGTCATAATATATGTTCAAACTGTTCCAAATTGTTTCAGCTGGGAAGCATGTGGACGCCTTTAGGCTGGATTGTGTTAAAGGCATTTGTCAACAAACAGAGCCTTGGGACATGGGATTTGGCACTCTAGATGTATCTAGATCATATTGAGGAGAGTAAGAATGGTATCAACTCCTCTGCTGGGCTGATAGGAAAACTGAAAGAGGTCGAGGAACTGCTGGGTGGCGCTGAAGATATGACTTTAACCTCTTGGGGATAATTAAGGAGTGCTGGGGCGCTAGCGCCTCGTTCCCGACACTACACGATGAAATGTAAGGCGCCAAATTCAAAATCCAAAAGTTGAATTATTAAATATTCATCAATATACAAGTGTTGCATAGTCATCAAAAGCTCTGATTCTTGGCAATATGACAGCGTTGTCAGATTTCAAAAAGGCGAAAGCACAATGGCGAAAGCACAACATTTGATTGTTTGAGGATAGCACCACTCAAACATAAATTCATATCCAGCTCGGGTCACACAAAACCCATATAAGCGCTAAAAGAAATCACTTACCTTTCAAAGAACTTCTTCTGAGGGCATCCCAAGTGTCCAACGAAGACTTCCAATGATTCTTTTGTTAGAAAAAGTCATTTATTATATCCATAAATCTCTGTTTGGTTGGCGCGTTAGGTTCAGAAAATCACCGTGAAGAGAACGCGTTGTTGAAGTTGGAACTATTTGCTGTATTGGATTCTGCTGCCAGCAACGTTTCCATAACTTAGTCTGTTTGTAGCGGGTATGTACACCATCAACGAGATCAGTCCAACACCTCACAACTGTAAAGCCATCTTTGACAGATGGTTAAGAAACAAAGTGTAAAAACATGTTAAAAAACTAGAAAGAATGCAAAGGCAAAAATGGCACACACTGCGGGATGCAAAAGAGCCGCACCCCCTTTGCTCATCAGGCAGGCTCACATGCAGAGCAACCCAACTCAATGATTAAACACGGAAACATGTCAGACAAGTGCAGCTGTATATTCACAAATTGGAGCTTGAGGGGCTTCGAATAATGAACAAATAATTAGTGATACACCGATATGACATTTTTGGCTGATACACGGTATTTTCCTTGCCCATAAAAAAACGACACCGATACCGATAACCAACATTTAACATTTTTGCGGCCTTTTAAGCATTCTAGTGTAGTTAAATAGTTAACACACATGGACGCAGCGGTCTAAGGCACTGCATCTCAGTGCAAGAGGCGTCACTACAGTCCCTGGTTCGAATCCAGGCTGTATCACATCCAGCCGTGATTGGGAGTCCCATAGCACAATTGGCACAGCATCATCCGGGTTTGGCCGTCATTGTAATTAAGAATTTGTACTTAACTCACTTGCCTAGTTAAATAAAGGTTACACACACACAAAAGTTATTTTGTTGGCATTTACGTATATCCCCATTACCAGTAAAACAATCAAAACGTATTTCTTTCACTTGCTGTGATGTTTAGTTGTTAATTCGTTCAGTTGTTTCATTCTCAACCAGGATTTCTAATACTATGGAACGCCGTTTGGGTCTTTGCGTGTCAAAAAACACTATTTGACGTGTCAAATACACTTGTTGACCAATCAGGACCTGAATATGACTGCACGTCAAATAATTTAACGCGCTCAATTTTTTTAACGTAGTTATTACACATTGATTACACTATCACTCGTATTTCATATGTCACAACGATTCATCAATACGTATGCTATGATGGTGGAAATGTTGTCTCGCGAACCTACAGTGCTGGTCATAAAAAAAAAAGCTAGCTATCCCATGGATGTAAACAATGTTCTTCCCCCCAAAACACAACATAACGGCAATCTGTTTCAGTAGCTGTAGTTAGCTAGCTAGGTGTCATCTAAAATAACCCTAATTTCTAAGACCGTTCTTATTTGATTAATGGTATTCGGACCCATCTATGTGAAGCTAGCCAAAATAAGGATTAGCCTAAAGTGGACTTTGCGGTTAGCCTTCAAAAGTATGTAATTGACAGAGATGCAAATGAACACCAATAGTAGAATTATGACATAATTGAATAGATCATGCTAAACAAAGTTGGAATGTTATATAAAATCAACTAAAGAGAATTAGTTAATTTCACAAAAATCTGTTGAAATCACACGATGTATTATACTTTAGAATTGCATTGGGGGCATACTTACTCACTGTACAGCCTTACCTATGGATTGTGGATCAATGACATGGGTCTACTCAGTGACACCCAGAGGACATTAGTGTTGTAGCTCTAACTGCGGGACTCTGAAACTGTGAATTGAGCCTCATTTGTTGTCAACCTATGTGTATTGAACACTATTCCAGAGGAAAAACTATACTGCGTGGATGTTTTGGAGTCTGATAACTCTGAGGACGTTGTTGGGAGAAAACAGCTCGGGTTATCAAGTAGACTGATACCCCATTTCATTGATCCACAATCCTTAAGTAAAGCTGTACAGTGCAATATGAATGTCAATACACACAATAGGCCAGGAAGGTGATTTCACACAGTCACTGTCCCGAGATAAGAGCTACAACACTCATATTTGCGTAATCTATTCACAGTTGTGTTCTGTGGGTGTCACCGAGTAGACTGATACCCCATTTCATTGCTTCACATTCCAACCTTGTTCAACATTATCTAGTCTAAATATGGCATGATTCTGCCAATTGTAACCTTCGGCATCACTTTCAAATAGGTACTTTTATTTTGAAGGCAAACCGCAAATTCCACTATTGTGCCTAATCCTTATTGTGGCTAGCTTCACAACACATAACCCGATCCGGTCGAGCCTCACTAGCCAGATGAAGCTAGCTGGCTGCTTATAACGTTAGCTTTGGGCAACAGGGTTAAGTAGCTGGCTAGCTATTTAATTTAATGAACTGAAGTTCAATTTCAATAGGCTAACAACAAGTGGCTACCTAGCCAATACTTACAAGGATTCCTAAATCATTGCTAAAAGTAATGAAAATGACACCAGTTTCTACTGGTCATTGTTTTCAGGCTGGTTGTATTGGTGCTAGCTAGGTACCAAGCTAAAGCTAGCTACCCTAGAAGTTGTTGTCGAACAATTCATGCTTTATTACCAACGCAGTATAGTAAATACTTTTTTGTTCAGCTTTGACAGTAGTGGTGGTGCTTGGCTTGCACGTGAAAATTCAGAACACACAACATTCTATAATAGAACTGTTATTTGACGTGTCAAATTAAAAGCTTATTTGACGTGTCAAGTAGTGTTATTTGACGTATCTTTTTTGACACGCAAATACCCAAACGGCGTTCCATAGTATGTCGTGAAGCTAATAGCAGTGACGCTATTACTGTGTAACTCTGCTATGGCAACATGTATACTGGTGCTCGACCAGTCAGCGAAAGCCAACATCATCCACGACAGAACGGTTGATTGTCAAGGGCAATGAATTCCATTATCTTGGCGTTAATGGATTTCACCTTTTGAGTTGTCTCACTGAAATGTTCTTACTCTTTCAAATGACTGCTCGACTTGTTGACTGCTCAATCCACACAGTGGACATTGTGGGCAAGGTGTAGCGCAACATTTTACGTGGTGTCATTACGTCATGTACCTATGTTATATAGGTATGCATGTCAGCTTTGACATCGGTTTTGCACATCGGCGTTAAACTAGACATCTGGCCGATACCGATGTTGGCATTTTTAGCTAATATCGGCCGATTTGATTAGTTCACCGATATATCGTGCATCTCTACAAATAATTTATGAATACAAAAAAATGCATTAACATGGTAAAGGGTGCTGGAAAAGGCAGAACACCTGGGAATTAGTTGGTAAGATCTGGGAAGA
This sequence comes from Brachymystax lenok tsinlingensis, assembly GCA_030435695.1. Lineage (NCBI taxonomy): Eukaryota > Metazoa > Chordata > Actinopteri > Salmoniformes > Salmonidae > Brachymystax > Brachymystax lenok. The sequence continues at coordinate 50,906,383 of CM059819.1, read as the reverse complement.
TGATGCTAACAACTTAAGATCTATGCATGGCCAGTGGCGTATACATCCTAGACCTTTAAAAGGTTTGACTTCACCATTATGTGTCCAACTCACAGTTAAAACACACCCCATATGATTACCCAGAAGACAACTGGAGCAACAGCATACAGTATTGGAATACTCTGTCTCTGTGCCGTGCTCATTTATAACAGCCCAGAGGCCTATAGTCTCCAAGTCTCTACATGCATGTGCCCAAGGCCAAACCAACAAATACCCAGGGGGAGCTAGCCGGAAGTGCCACGGGCCAAACCAACAACAACCCACCAAGGATCCCTATGGAAGTGCCCCAGTGCAGATGACACATATCCACTGTATGAGGCAGTTAGAGACAGTATGGTTACTTGCAAAGGATAAATACTTCAGCAATGGTTTGGTGGCTAAAAATAAACATTTGCTTTCAAATTAGCTAATTCCAAGTGTTTATTAGGTCCAATACAGCAATTTCTTTTTCTTCTCAATATCAAATAATTTCTGGATAACAATTAAGTACCTTACTGTGATTGTTTTCAATTAAAATGGTCAAAAGCAAACAAAAATAGCTTCTTAGCAAAGATACATTTCTCAAGCAAGAATTTTGCTAGGACTGTCTGGTAGTAGTCTGAGTGGGGAGGGAAAACTGAAAATGAGTTATTGGCAGAGAGGTTTGAAACTCTTTCTTATTGGTCTATTAAGTAATTAGGCCAAAATTCCATCCCACCAAAACAGAATGACACTACAATGACATTTTCCCAATTTCACAGTATTATTCCAACCTCATTGTATGGAAATATACATGTACATAAAACACAGGGAAACTGTTTTTTTTTTGTTTTTTTTACTGGACAGGGTCTTTAACAAAGAGTCACATTCTGAGCAGACCAATGCTTCTTTACTCAAGCAGCCTAGCTGCTACAAATAAATAATTTGATATTTCAACATACACTGGCCATTGACATAATCTAAAAGTTATACCCAGGTGAAAATTATCCTCTGAATATCTCTATTTCAGCACAATGCCAGATACGGCTAAGGTGAGAAATGAGACTTCTACAGGTTTTAATTGTTCCCTGAAGGATAGGAGAACAGAGTGAGTGCAAGTAAACTAGTAGAACGCTTTGATAAAGCTCCCTTTCAATTCCCTTGAGGATCCTTTCAGAGGGAAATTCACTTTGGAACGTTGGAATGCACTGGGAACGCGTTAGGGGAGGATGTTGGAAGTTTGTCTGAATAAGGGTTCTTCTTACTACTAATGGATGCAGTGAAGAGGAAGAGGCGGGGAGAGAGAAGAGAGAAAGGGACATGCAAAGACAGGAGAGAGAATGTGAACGATAATCTCCATATAGACTGTTTCTAAATAAACAATTATAAGTGCTGTATGATCCTCATAGCTCCAGAGACGCGTTCCCAGCATGACACACTAGTCCCAAAGCAGTCCAGGCATGATGTGGCCCATCAAGTGATTTCACGCTCCAACGTGCATAATACATTCTTCAATATTATATCCATATTACAGCAGGGATCAACTATATTCAGCCGCGGGGCAATTTCTTCTTGAGCGGATGGTCAGGGGACCGGCCCGGAATATAATTAAAAATAATTTGTAAACTGCAAATTGACCCAAGGAAGCCCAAACAGATATAATATTTGACTAAAACAATCCTCTCAAACCTTGCTTACATTAGTATACGATCACATCTCTATTATGCGTGGGAATACTCTGGAACAGCTTTCCAATGTTAAAACCACTTGGGGATTTGCTGGTGTTTTTACAGTCTTATGTCCAACAATGAAAATAAATATATAATTCTGCTCAGAAAACTTGGGGGGGCCAAATAAAATTAAAATAATTCACCTGTGACCAAGCAGTTAGGGAACCTTGTATTACAGAGTAATTGCCTGGGCACCAGCAGTATTTTGACTTTATTAACAGGGTTAGGACATGGTATTCACTTCCCCGAGGATACTTGTTAATACATACTAAACAATCAGTGTATCCCCTATATTCATACTGTTGGTAAATCGTTGCCGCCACTCCCCAAAATGTAAAATGTTTTCAGTGTAAACTTAAATGACTAAAATCAGATATAAAGTACGTAGAAAAGATAATGGAGCTATACATGTTTAAGGGAGCAGTGGGGCGCCACACTCCCGACACTACCCGGGGGAAATGTGAGGCGCCAAATTCAAAATCCAAAAGTTGAATTATTAAACATTCATCAATATACAAGTGTTGCATAGTCATCAAAAGCTCTGATTCTTGGCAATATCACAGCGTTGTCAGATTTCAAAAAGGCTTAACGGCGAAAGCACAACATTTGATTGTTTGAGGGTAGCACCCCACATATTTTACACATTAGCATAAATTCATATCCAGCTGGTCACACAAAACCCATATAAGAGCTAAAAAATATCACTTACCTTTCGAAGAACTTCTGCTGAGGGCTTCCCAAGTGTCCAACAAAGACATCCAATGGTTATTTTGTTAGAAAAAGTCATTTAGTGGCAGGCATTTTACTTTGGGCACGCCAGACTCTCCAAAACCGTCACTTATGCAGCCGCTCCCCAAGTTAAATAAGACTATCTTCGAGAACAAAAAAACACTTGGAAAAAAAAACTAAACAATTAAAAGAGAATCAAAAATTTTAAAAATGTCATGCCTAAGGTTGCACATATTGGGGAATATTCAGAAGTGGAAACTTTCCGTGGGAAAAAACAGGAATATATGAAAATTAATATTAATACCATTTAAATGTAGATGTTTTTTGCATTGGATATATTTACTATATATGGAGACAGAAAGATAAACCTTTTACATTATCATAAGTAGACATAATTGCAAATTATTAAATGATTCCAATAGAAATAAAAAATTAAAGAATTGTTGCGAATTGAACTTTAATTAAATGAGTTGACTTCACATGGAATGATTTCACTGAACAACAAAAGGGAATATTGAATGATCCCCAATGATCCATCGCATCTCCAAAAAACGTTTTCAACATACATCTGTAAAATGATAACCAAAGCTTTAGTTTCTAGACTATCTTCCTCTCAGGCTGCCATGTCTTCTCCCTGGACCTCCTCAATGTCCACCTCTTGAACATCAGACTCTGATGCCTCATCTTCACTGTCACTTTCCAACCTTGTTGAGGATGGCTCGGTGTCAGGCTCAAAGCGCCTCAAATTTGCCTGGATGGCCACACATTTTTCAACCCAGGTTTCAGGAGTTTCAGGCTGCTTACTACTCTCCCAAAATAAATAATCCAGGAGGATCCTCTTGATGGGGCTGTCCATATCGGCAGACTGTGATATGGCCATTTCTTGGAGACTCCTTCCCCTCCAGGAGACTGTCAAACATGATGACAACACCACCCAACGGGTGTTGCTGAACAGCTTCAATGTGGTGCTTAGATTGCTGCTATAATTTGATGACCCTTCACATACCTAACCATTTCCTTGGCTCTGTTGTAGAGTGTATCCATTGTTTTCAGTGCCATGATGTCCTTGAGGAGCAGATTCAATGCATGAGCAGCACAGCCAATGGGTTTGATGTGAGGGTAGGACTCCTCCACTTTAGACCAAGCAGCCTTCATGTTCGCAGCATTGTCTGTCACCAGCGCAAATACCTTCTGTGGTCCAAGGTCATTGATGACTGCCTTCAGCTCATCTGTAATGTAGAGACCCTTGTCGTCCCTTGTGTCTGTACTGATTGGGGGTGGAGATGTAGTTAATTATTCCTTGCCCACGAACATTCGATCACCCATCAGAGATGATTTCAATACAATCTGCTTTCTCTATGATTGCTTGACCTTCACTTGAACTCTGTTGAACTCTGCATCCAGCAAATGAGTAGATAAAGCATGTCTGGTTGGAGGGGTGTATGCTGGGTGAAGAACATTCAGAAATCTATTCCAATACAATTGCCTGTGAGCATTAGAGGTCAACCAGTTCCATACACAGATCGAGCAAGACATTCATCAGCATTTCTCTGACAACGTTCCTCCACAGAGTCAAAAAAACTTCTGATTCCAGGAGGACCAGGAGCTGTTGCTATCGATAAAGTGTCTGATTCACCATTTTCACCTCAAATAGAAGTAGAAGGACTTTTGTCAGAGGTTGGCTCAGACAGGGTTGTAGTGTGGGCTCAAAAGCATCTCATTAGTGTGCAAGATCTTGAAAATCAGCTGTACATGTGATGGAAGAAAGCACTGTGCATGCAGAGGGTTGCAATTCCATTGAATTGGGGATAGTTTAACCAAAATATGCCACAAGACCTAGAATTCCCACAAAAAAAGGTTGTTATAAGCTAACTTTTTGGGGGGAATTTAAGAAAAATTCCTTAAGATCCCAGGCTTAACCTCCATTGTAAAATTTCCGGAAAAATTCTGGAAATTTACCGGAAAGTTTCCGACCCTTTGCAACCCTAGTCATTTTGTTATAATGCTTAAGTCACACAGATAGGATAAAAACACGGCACATGCCATGGCAAAATGTGTAGAATTGCAGGAAATTTGCTTTAAAATGGCAACATTTTGTCCACGTCAACCCCCTTCCCCTAGTGCAGGTGAGGAATGGCACTACAATTCCCTCAATTCCACACACACTGATTTGATCCCCTCAGGTGGGCCTTCAGACTGGGTTCTCTCACGCACAAACATCCACGTACACACACACACACACACACACACACACACACCTAGGGAGGTTTCTCATGGCTGGATATTAAAACATATCGCCGCATACACCCAGAACTCCTCCAGGGGGTTATGGATCAGGAGAAGTCAAGGACTTAAATAACACTGACGGTTTCTAATGGCTCTAAACCATTTAACTAATAACTACGTAACTTTTCTAATGACATGCAAAAACCTTGGAACTTTCGCCAAGCAGTTCATTTACATTCATTGGAAATGGTGAAAGCCAGCTGATAAGCTGTGCACATACAGTAGCAATATCTTCCAGGGACAGTTCATATGAATATCAATATGAGAAAAAAAGGCATTCAGGGAGAGAATAAATTGAATTGGATTTAGCGGCTGCGTTCAAGGTAGGAAGGACAATGCGGAGCGAAAGGTTGGACTTAATAAGGCTATCAAAAAAATCATAAAAACTCCACTGTGTGTGAACGAGAGGGGCCAGCCGAGTCAACACTTTAAAACCAAGAGCATGAAAGACAAGTATCAAGTTTGAACACCCCTACAACTCTTTTTCTGATGGGGGCTGAGAGCAGTATGCCGAAGTAATTTGCTAAACAAATCGCAATAGCAATGTCCATTGACAAGTCTTCACCTTTCCTTAAAAGTAATTTTCCCTTGAGATAATATAACCTAGATGAATTTCAATACATTTAATGGGTTTGGACGACTGTGCCAAACAGACGTCTTGTTCTGCCTGTTGGTGAATCAGAGGTTGTCTTTTAGTGAGATACCTGGGGTGATCAGATGCAATACACAGCCCCCCTTTCAAGTTACTCACCTGCATCTCTTCAACTCCCCAAGCACAGCACAACTTTTAATACCAGGTGTACATTGCTCACTAATCATCTTGTCATTCAAACCTGCCTGCTAACCTGCCGCGTTGGAGATAAATGAGAGAATCATTTTTAAAAGAATGTCTAAAATAGTCTGTGTGGCATTTTTAGGATTTGTCCATCTGTATGACCTCTGTGGTATAGTAGAAGTCATTCTCTAGCTCTGACTCATTCTCCTTCCTTTCCCTTTCCTCCTCAGCACCATCAAAGTGGAGGTAAGACGAGGGCATTTCATAGGCCCAGCAAAGGCCCCGTGAAGATATTCCTTGTGGGCCTAGAATTCCCTTGAAAATAAAAAAATATATCCAATCAAACTACTGGCTGCTACAAAACATCACTGAGCTGGATTGATAAACTAGGTCTTTGCATTACCAACAACAGCTGCAAAGGTACTGATAAAAACATTCACAGAAGATAGCAGTCTGGCCCTGGGCATATGGTGGAGACCGGCAGGACTACGAATGATCGTGTGTGTTCAAAACAAAGTGTGTGTTCAACGCTGGGCTTGCATTTCTGTGAGATAACAGTTCCCGAAACAGCTTTAATGTCTGTTGGGAACACTGAGGCTCTAAGGCTATCGCGGTGACCGTATTACCGCCAGTCATGACCTCGGTCAAAATCTCTGTGACCGTTGGTCACGGTAATCCCACCCCAAAGTGCACAAATTAATGCTGCTGATGGTTAGCCTACTAAACTTGCTAATGGCCTGGTACTCAGCGCTCGATTGTCCCTCGAATCACTCTCTAAACACATCATGATGTCATTTGAATAATAAGGGAAAATGGTGATGGGTTCCCGAAATGGACAAGGGAAAGCCCTGGACCCAATATGCATATATGTTTTTTTTTAAACCCGTTCCCGAAAGGACAACCGGTCCAAGTGAGGGAAGCAGCAAAAAAGCCAAATGTTTTGTTCTTTTTTAAATATATATTTTTTAAACTGGAGCAATTACACAGACAGAGAGAGGCTGTAGGCTAATAGCAGAGGCCGTGCGGTGTGTGTGTGAGTAAGACATGTGAGGCTGAGAGCAACATTACTGCGCTTCTCACAGACCTACACACAACTCCATTCAGATTCTAGCCTAAATAGCAGCCTACCTGTTGGCTTTTGGTTGGTGTAGCCTTTCTTTCTCGTTTCACTTTTAATTGTGTAATTTTAATTAAATCTTCCATTGATTAGATACCCCCTAACTTGGTTGCCACACAAGCAGAGCAGCAAAGCAATGGTTAATTAACGGTTAATTATCGTGAGACTGGCAGTCATATGCATGACAATTACCGACTAACAACATTTAATGACACAGCCCTATGAGGCTGTTGGTCCGTCCTCAAAAGTTGGGGGCTTTGTGACGGGGTTGAAAATCTGTGCATCAAATGGGCACTCAGGACGGGCTGACAGAAAATGTGAGTTTCACAAATTATACTGAACAAAATTATAAACGCAACACACAACAATTTCAAGGATGTTGCAGTTCATATAAGGAAATCAGTCAATTGAAATAAATTCATTAGGCCCTAACCTATGGATTTCACATGACTGGGCAGTGGCGCAGCCATGGTTGTGCCTGGGAGGGCATAGGGGAGCCAGGCCCAGCCAATCAGAATGAGTAATTCCCCACAAAAGGGCTTTATTACAGACAGAAATACAATCCCCCACATCCTCAGAGGATCCTGCAGGTGAAGAAGCCGGATGTTGAGGTCCTGGGCTGGTGTGGTTACATGTGGTCTGCGGTAGTGCGGTCAGTAGGACAGACTGCCAAATTCTCTAAAATGACATTGGAGGCGGCTTATGGTAGAGAAATAAACATTAAATGTCTGGCAACAACTCTGGTGGACATTAGTGCAGTCAGCATACCAATTGCATGCTCCCTCAAAACTTGAGACATCTGTGGCATTGCGTTGTGTGACAAAACGGAACATTTTAGAGTGCATTTTAAACTTTATTTAACTAGGCAAGTCAGTTAAGAATTTGTTCTTATTACAATGATGGCCTACACCGGCCAAACCTGGACGAGGCTGGGCCAATTGTGCGCCGCCCTATGGAACTCCCAATCACGGACGGTTGGCTTTCACCATTTCCAATGAATGTAAATGAACTGCTTGGCGAAAGTTCCAAGGTTTTTGCATGTCATTAGAAAAGTTACGTAGTTATTAGTTAAATGACTATTTTAACAAATTAGCTTTTTGTGCGTATGGAAAATATCTGGGATCTTTTTTCCCAGCTCATGAAACATGGCACCAACATTTTACATGTTGCGTTTATATTTTTGTTTAGTATACATTTGGTGAGACTCTGTACCATTAGGGTGTAAGGAGACCAGACTGTCTGTATAAGCTGTATGACTAATTCAGAGTAAAGATACAGGGCTGCTTCTTGAGTTCACAGCAATCGCACATAAACCACAGAGAATAGAATTCAAAATAAAGCATAAATCGATGACGTCCCATGGTGAACAAACTTTTCTAAACTACAGAAGAACAATGACCATCCTCTACTGAACTTCAATCACATCAGTAAACAAGGTTATGTAAAACCTTAGGCTGTGCAATCTAATACTCATCCTGGGACAATAACCGGAGTGAATTATTTGCCTAGCCAAATTTAAATAATGGGTTATAGCAAGTCTCAGATATTTGCATTTATTGTTGTCTACAAAGAAGGACAATGCATACTTTAACTAAGGGAGGCTTAACTTTCAAAAACTAGGAGAGCCCTTGGTTCCCCATGGTTCACAGAGCACTCCAGCAACAACCCCAGCGGAACAGCCATGGCCTGATAACACAGCGGGCACAAAGATCAGACCATGAACATGCGGATACATCGCTGTGTCCTTAGACCACCAACACTCCGACTGCATTAGGTAGCTAGTTAAGGTCGCTAGAGTATGCTAGCCAGAGACCAACAGCTTCATAAGAACCAAGTAGCGCTGTTGTTCATTACCAAGCCCAGTAACACAGCATCAACAACAAGATGGCCGAAGGAGCTTCAGAGTTAGTGAAAAGGCCAGGGCGCCCTGTGTTGGAGGCGGGCTTTGAAAAGTCATGTCTGAGCAGAAACCTCAGAGAAAGATGGAGAGAGAAGAGACAGGCATGGCTCAGCATTTGGCGGCAAAAGCAAGATTATAGGGCGCCCTCCATAGGCCGTAAACTTTAATGATGTGAAGGCAAAAAATATATCTCTGGAACAGGCCTAGAGTAGAGAGACAGATGAAATACAGTAGAGGGAATAGAGTGGTCACCAACCTTTTCTGAGTCAAGATCACTTTCTCGCAGTCTAAAAGCAAGCCGAGATCCACCGCTCAGATTTGTTTTAAACATTACTTACAAAATGTAACAAATCAAATCGTATTTGTCACATGCGCCGAATACAACAGGTGTAGACCTTACAGTGAAATGCTGACTTATAAGCCATTAACCAACAATGCAGTTGAGAAAAAAAAAAAAAAAAAAAAAAATTAAAGAGCAGCAGTAAAATAACAATTGTGAGGCTATATACAGGGGGTACCAGTACAGAGTCAATGTGCGGGGCACCGTTTAGTTGAGGTAATATGTACACTTCCTTTCAAAAGTTTGGGGTCACTTAGAAATGTCCTTGTTTTTGAAAGAAAAGTAAATTTCTTGTCCATTAAAATAACATCAAATTGATCAGAAATACAGTGCAGACATTGTTAATGTTCTAAATGACTATTGTAGCTGGAAACGGCTGACTTTTAATGGAATATCTACATAGGCGTGCAGAGGCCCATTATCAGCAACCATCACTCCGGTGTTCCAATGGCACATTGTGTTAGCTAATCCAAGTTTATCATTTTAAAAGGCTAATTGATCATTATAAAACCCTTTTGCAATTATGTTAGCACATCTGAAAACTGTTGTTCTGCTTAAAGAAGCAATAAAACTGGCCTTCTTTAGACAAGTTGAATATCTGGAGCATCAGCATTTGTGGGTTCGATTACAGGCTCAAAATGGCCGGAAATAAATAACTTTCTTCTGAAACTCATCAGTCTATTCTTGTTCTGAGAAATGAAAGCTATTCCAATGCATGAAATTTCCAAGGAACTGAAGATCTCGTCTACGATCATCCACTTCCCTTCATTCACTTCCGGAAGTTTACCTGAAAGATGAGGGAACCATTCCTTCACCTCATTATAACATCTTTGGTCTGACAGATTACGTGACACCTAGAATGCATTGTATAATGTCAACAGACATGGCACCACACATAGCTGGCAAATAGCTTAGCTCATTATAATCAGTACAACCCTAAAAAAGTATTTTACACACATCATAGGTGTCCATTACAATATATGCAATAATCGGAATGCATTATGTCACCAGTACATGAAAACATGTGAATAAAACTGTAAATACATTATGCTCCATACATACATACAGTATGCGCCTACAGTAGAAATGACAACACGATATACAGAAAATAAGGAACTTTGATAGGAACACACATGTCCAAAGTTATTCTTTGTAAGGAGAACAACAAGGCAGGCAAAGCGAGCACCAGCAAGAAAATGTTCAAATTCTTGCAAGACTGCGCAAATATATGCATACTTGATCTGCGCAAATATATGCATACTTGATCTGCGCAAACATGAGTGAAGTGCGGTGGGCTCTCCTCGAAGAGAGAAGTTTATCCTGCTCAGTAAAGCCTCAAACATAAATTGTCCGTAAAAACGCTGAAATGGGCTACTTCTGTGGGAATTAATGAGGCGGAACACACCTAAATTCAAACTGTTGTTAGAAAATATAACTTGTTAGAAGATAACTTGAAATTCACAAGTTGAAACATAGCCTATACATAATTAGCAGGCAGCAATCCCCTCCGACACCATCTTCCAGACATTAACCTAATAAAAACAGTCCTGTAGGAATGAGGTTTGTGCAGTAGGCCTAATACATTATCATAGCATAGCCTGACAATATTGTTATTCTCTGACCATACTATATTTCAAAAACTTTGATAACAAAATAGATCAGTTGGTGTTGTAATTGCGAGGCACAGCTGAGCATTAATTGAAATAATTTGCTTTGTATTTTACTGGACTGATGGTATCTGCATCTGATGGTCATGGTGCTTTCAAGACGACCGGGGGGGGGGAAAATATATACACTACCAGTCAAAAGTTTTAGAATGTTCCATTTTCTACATTGTAGAATAATAGTGAAGACATCAAAACTATGAAAGTGTTAAACAAATCAAAATATATTTTATATTTGAGATTCTTCAAAGTAGCCAGCCTTTGCCTTGACGACAGCTTTGCACACTCTTGGCATTCGCTGAACCAGCTTCGTGAGGGGAGTCACCTAGAATGACTCCCTCAGGTGTGCCTTGTTAAAAGTTAATTTGTGGATAAGGATAAGTTTCATTAGAGTTAACAGCCTCAGAAATTGCAGCCCAAATAAATGCTTCACAAGAGTTCAAGTAACAGACACACCTCAAAATCAACTGTTCAGAGGAGACTGTGTGAATCAGGCCTTCATGGTCGAATTGCTGCAAAGAAACCACTACTAAAGGACACCAATAAGAAGAGGAGGCAAGCAAAGTGTATATAAAAAGAGGTCAAATGCTGACGTCAGTGATCTTCAGGTCGGAGCTTTAGAAAGATGCTAGAGTTACCAACTTTGAATTCTGAGTTGGATGACCATTCAAAATAATTTTTTCCCCAATCGGCACCTCCTTTTTTCCCCGAGTTCCCAGTTATCTTGAACGCACTGAAGTCGGAAGTTGGAGATGTCAGAGTTCCCAGTTCCTTTGAATATAGCATTAGTCTCAGCGGAGGTGGGAGAGAGCAGCAGAGGGTTCGCCTCTCACGGTCCCTGCTTTCTCCTTCCTTTCCTCCGGTGAGACTGACCAGAGAAAGGGGAAACAGTCTTCCATCTGAAGGCAAAACTCGAGTCGCACCGCATCCATCTTATGCACAAATTCATGTAGTTCCTATGATCAGAGAAAGTGAAATATTCGTCGATATTAAAATAGACACGACGAGCTGCTACTAAAAATGCAGGCCTATCGATACACTTGGCTTCTAATTCATAGCAGCTGCAGCGTGAGTGGCCGTAGTACCACTCACCCTGCAGCTGCAATGAATTAGTAGCCAAGTGTATCGATAGGCGCGTATTCTGATTTGTAATAGTGTTGAATAAAAACAGTGTTGACAGTTCTGAATAAAAACTTAAGCATGAACTCACTCATAAAAACAGCAGCTCTTTGCTGTATTCTTTGACAGTCTCTCTCTGGTCAGGGTATTTAAAAGTTATTAAATCTCATGTAGGCTTTGATGGAAGCTGTAGCCTCGGTGATTTGAGTTATCCGATTGGCCAGCGCAGGGCTTCTGAATCAAGTGCAAACTGCTATATTTTCACTGGAATATAGTATAAACTAATGAAAACGCTATGACATCTGAAAATATGTGTTGCAGTAGTTCTATTGTCTGGTAACCTTTGTCGTTCTGTAATGTGTCTAACATTCCCCTCTGCAATAGCTGCGATTTGGGATAAAGCCTCTTTTTAAAAAGATCTCTCTTATCTGAACGTGATAACCCAGGCAGACGTCTCACTCTTCTGTCTGGGCCACTATACAAGACGTCCAACGAGATTAATGTGTCAAAAGAAAGAGAATACAAAATGGAGTCAAGCTCCTGCCATGTAGAGATCCCTCCTCTGGGTGTGTTGGTGTGGAGGTCAGCTGTCAGAATACATCAGAGTAGCATTAGAGTAGGAAGTAGGAGTCTTCACTGAACAATACCAGGCAGAGAGGCATGAAGGTGTATTAATTAGGGCGGGAAATTGCCAGGGACCTCACAATACAATATTTTCAAGACACTTAGGCGCCGATATGTATTGCGATTGTCATGATTCTATATGCATTACCATTCGATACTGTGATTTTATTTGATATTGCTTTGTATACGTCTGCTGCAGAGAGAAAAAGCAATAAAAATGGTTTCGATCAGTCATGGAAATAAAAGTGCTGACATGTTGGCTCACTATTTAAAAAGAAGACTGAGAACAAGCTAAAACACCAGAGTTTTGCCGCACTTTGGAGTCAAAGTATCAATAAAATATTGTCCCAAATAATATTTCGATATGTAACTGTATAGATTTTTCCCCCATCACTAGTATTAATATCAGTTTTTTTAAAGCATGGTCTGACACATCTCAAGTAACATTGTTTTCTACCTGACTGACTTATCTTTCAGCCTGTTGTTAGCGTGCAGTAGCTTCTTTTAGCTTGTACTAACTACTAAGCTAAGTAAGATTATCCATCAAACTTATTAACTAGTAACATTCCCCTGCTCCAGTTCAGCGGAGATATACCAGTCATCTTCATCTGCCAGACCAGACCAGATTCGACCAAACAAGACTAGCAGACCAGACTATTAGGGATATAACGATTCACCGATATGCATCGGTCCACAGTTCAAATGTTTAAGATGCCAGTGCATCGGTCCTCAGGAGCCCAAACTGATCCAAATGAATAAAACCGAGTCAAATGTTACGAATCGCCAGTTCACTGACGTTTTTTACAACAAAAAATCTGCCTTATTCTGAAAACACCTCTTATCTGATGTGACTAAATTCATGCACTCTCTCCTTCAGCATATCAACGTTTTATGCATGTAACTGCGTATAACATTGATCTACAAATCAGGTAACTGTGCACACGGTGCAGGAGACGCAGCTGCCTGCGCCAACGAGAGGTAGGCCACCCTATCACTGTTCTAATATTCGTAGGCTACATCTGCACGGTACCTTCAGCATTAAGATGGTTGTAAAACGGCTTTCGCAACATTAAATCATAGGATTTATTAATTGAGGGACAACCAATGTAATTTGCTGGGTCATTGTTACCAAATGCGCTGTAGAAAAGGGTGTTTTACCGGCGGAGCGGTGTAGGCTCCCGGAGTGGACACAACTCACATCTTGGCACATCTAACTGCTGAGTTTTGGTAGTTCAGTGCATTTTGTCATTTTTACATGAACAGGGTGAAGGTGTAATTTCATAACAAGGACAGGAATCATTCTTGCGAGCAGCACTGGTTGTAATGGGAGAAAAGAGCAGCTCTCCTCATTAACGGTCAAAACCATTTGCTTTTGAGACGGGGATGAAATCCAAAACGATGTTATATTAACTGGCTATAATTTCTAAATATAAATATACATATTACTAGCTAGAAACATTTGAAATCTACTATATTGACAAGTTAATCAGTGGGTGATGAGGATTTCAGATACAAATACTTGCGTATCTGATAGTGGGGGATGCTCTGTCTGCCCTATGGCTCAGCTCACATACTCCATCATTTACACTAGAATTTTGCTTAAGGTTTAAACGGCCAATTTGATTTATTTTGGGTTTTCTGTTCGAAAAGAAAATCTAAATCCCACATCAATTCACAATGCATAATAATGGTCCTATTACATATGTACGACCGCTAGGGCCTGGCCAAGAAGTTCTCTCTACCGCAGTCATATACTCTTGAAAGCACCTCGGCTACGCAATGTTCGTTTATTTGTCTGTAAGCTTTTTAAATGGAGACTAAACTTTCTCAGGATATAGTTTCAAAGCTACACTGAACAGTCATTTCACTTAAGTCGGTGTTTGGAGGATATATTGTCACGTGTGTTGTAAGGCCCAAGACAAAGTCAACCAGTTAAGAGTTACGAGCAGGTGTCTTGATAAAAGAAAACGCAGCATTTTGTCAGTGGTTCCTGTACCACATGCAGTTGTTGTTAAAATAATGTTTTGATATTTCTATATGATCAAACCATAAATAATCTAGACCTACATGAAACAGTATCTTTTTCACCTTTGACAATGATTTTACGAGGCCTATTTCACATGATTTGCCTAAATACTTATAAGTACTAGGCTAACAAATAAACATGTTTTTCTTTCGATTATTTAATTACCAAAATCACGTTAAAAAATATGACTAAATTGGGCATGCCTATAAATTGGGCAATTGAAGGTATCTAGGACTTAAATGTTTACTTTGTGTTCAATGAACTTTGTATGCAACATCATCGGCAAGTGACTTGATGCTTACTGTGCCAAAGTGATTTAGAGTTGTTAAACGGGAGTGACAAGTGTGTCGATATCAGTAATGTTGTCAAAATTCTGCTTTTAGCCACCACTTTGTATTCATGTTGGTATGAAAGGGTGGAAGAAGTGTAGGCTTGATATTGTGTGCCAATTAGTTTTGACCTCTGACCTCACTTCTGGGACACTTATTCCTTTAAAGATTTTTGTTTTGTTTGGATGTCACCTTACAGGTATCATATGGGATGAGTCAGGCATTACATTCAGGCCAAGCCACAAATAGTACTGTATACTTAACATAACCTTTAGCCAAGAATTTCTAGAAAAACATGATCTTCCAGGTGACACTTTCCCTCTTTTTCTGCATATGAAATAAACACTGACAAACAACTTCTGTAAATGTGACGTGAAAAAAGGGGGTGAAAATTCTATATCCAACTTAACACACGTGCAAAGACGCAAACCCGAATGGCAACTCTGGGGAATGACATTAATTCATACCAGTTATTGCCACCGCGCTACTGAACACGTCTTACATTTTAATAACAGAATGAAAATTCTAAGGTCTATTTCTTCTATTAATAAATGCATTTCCTAAAATGAGGCCTACTAACAGAGGCTAGAGCTTCCCTCCTTACCCGACGTGCGGCTTGTCGTATGACTAATGAGAAGGAGCCGTCACCAGTTGTGAAATTGATTACATCTGTGGAAAACCTCATTAAGAGAAGTGTCACACTTTCCATTAGGCCAGAATAGGAAAGTGGGAGAAGGATGAAAGGAGGGAGTGATGGGTGTGGCCGTTCCTTAACGCACCTAGCTGATGGAAGGTGGGAAGCTGAGTTCAGTGTACTGAGCTAGTTTCACTGGGGTTTCCTGAGGTCATTAAGTAGGGCCTGGGGTGTTAACACTGAATAAGGACACCCTTTCTGAGGACATCAAAGGTACTTCTGCATGTATAGTTGACAGATGGGTTAGTAGGTGGATCGTCTGATCAACCTTGAGCAGCAGCAACATCGCTCATCTTTCTGTACTGTCTAGTCTAGGTCCTCCGAAACATGACCCGCCAAACCCTGCTCCTTAACACCCACCTGCTTAACCCGGAAGCTAGCTGCACCAATGTGTCAGAGGAAACACTGTTCAACTGATGACCGAAGTCAGCCTGCAGGTGCCGGCATGCCACAAGAAGTCGCTACAGCGCGATGAGCCCTCCCCTAACCCGGACGATGCTGGGCCAATTGTGCGCCTGCTCTATGGGACTCCCGGTCATGTCCGGTTGTGACAGCATGGGATCGAATCCGGATCTGTAGTGATGATGCAATGCCTTAGACCGCTGCGCCACTCGGGAGTCCAAAACCTCTCCTCTCTTTATGTTGTTTGTGAGAATGTATTGGGACTGAAAGGCTATGGGGCTGCTTTAGACCTGGTTGCTGACACGCAAATCTGGCCAGCAGCAACGGCTGCCAGATTGAAAAGAGGGCGAGGTTATTTACGGCATGGAATTCATAAAACATGAGACCTTTATGTGGGTTAATGCTGGGAACACACGCTGCTATTAGTTCCACTCATCGCTATCCAATAGCAACTACAGCACACCCAACTCAATTGAAAGAGTGATCTAAGACAGTATCAGGGCTGAAAGTAAGGCGGTACGGTCCAGTACGGCGTCCCGGCAAAATAAACAGTGGGGGTACGCCACACCGGTAAAACATGAGCATATCACAGTAATTAAAACAAAATGTTGCGAAACCTGTAGGCTATTATATCACTTATTACCACATGTCAGAGGCATGAAAAATGAGCGCATGGACTTGAAAGCGGGTGGTATAGCCTACACTCCAAACTGGATGTGGTTAGACGAAAACACTGACATTTTGCCAAGGCAGAGACGAGTGGCCGACAACGAGACGCACGCGGACAGCAGTGGACGCATAAATTCTGGCCTAACGACAATCCCCAGAATGTCATTACACTTGTCGTGTTTTGTGTAACAGATGACATTCACCACTGTCTGGAGGCTGGAAATATGTTGCGAGTGGATGAACGTGCAGGGGTAGCCTAGTAAAGGAGCTATTGGAGTGAAAACATCATGAATGGTTGTGTTCATACCACAACAAAAGGTAACACATTTTAAAAGTTAAAGATTCACGACTAGGCTCAGATATATTATTGAATTAATAGGTATTCTATATGTAATTATATCATTAGGCCCATAAAATTTTTTTGGTGCATGCCAGGTCCTGTATTGGGAAGAAATGAATTCTACTTTCACAACTGGACAGTATCCATATATACCTGGAGTTATAGAGTGAGCCTGTGCCAATCTTCGCCAAACTACACTGTTTACACCCACCTACAGCACTGAATCAATCCCCACTCTTCAATCCCGTCTCTGTACTCTGTCTTCACGCCACAGGCCTGGGGATTTACTACTGACCACAAGTCACCCAGCCACTAGCTCCACACTCAATCAAGCACCAGTGAATACAACGTCATGATTCCTCTGGCCTTGAAGCAATTCCTGGAACAAGACCAACTATGACCCTATATCACATAACTGAGTGCTAGGCTACTCTGTCTCCCCTCCCTGACTCAATACTAGGACAACAACAAGTTGCACTACGGAGACTCATTTGACAGAGAAAACAAAAGGATTAAATTTTTCCCAAAAATAAAATATTGTTTTCATTTTCTGAGATCATACCTTTCATAACATGAAGACATTTGACATTTTAGCCAGTTAGTATATGCTCTTAACCAGAATGACTTACAATAAGTGTGTGTAACTATGGAAATCTAAACAATGAGTTTTTACTGCTTCTGCCTACTTACACAGAATGATGATGGATGTGTTTTTTAAGGCTGCCAATGTCTGTTAGTGGCTATTGCTGTCGGGCTTGGGCGGTATACTGTATGTACCGTATACCGGAGTATTTGGAAATAGCCAAGGGATGGTTTTACAAAACCGTTGAAACTATTTCCTTTAAGTTTTTCAATACATTTTAATATTTGAAGCTACTTGAAGAAAATACCTACAGTCTACTTGTGCAGTAGGTTAGGAGATAACGTTCTTCATTTCACCTGTCTCATTATTTTACATTATGAAGATAGCATGAACCATAGTTCACCAGGACAGTTAAGCCAGTCACGTGTGTGTTTGTAACTAGGGAGAGGTTGAAAATGTCAGAAGACACTTGCCAGTTGGTCAGCGCATGCTTGGAGTACACGTCCTGGTAATCCGTCTGGCCCTGCAGCCTTGTGAATGTTGACCTGTTTAAAGGTCTTACTCACATCGGCTACGGAGAGCGTGATCACACAGTCGTCCGGAACAGCTGATGCTCTCATACATGCTTCAACGTTGCTTGCCTCGAAGCGGGCATTGAAGTAATTTAGCTCGTCTGGTAGGTTTGTGTCACTGGGCAGCTCTCGGCTGTGCTTCTCTTTGTAGTCTGTAATAGTCAATCTTAGTCCTGTATTGACGCTTTGCCTGTTTGACGGTTCATCTGAGGGCATAGCAGAATTTCTTATAAGCGTCCGGGTTAGACTCCCACTCCTTGTCCCGCTCCTTGAAAGCGGCAGCTCTACCCTTTAGCTCAGTGCGGATGCTTTGCTAGCAAAACAGTCCTGCATCATCTGACCCCTTCTTTATTGACCGACTCACTGGTGCTTCCTGCTTTAGTTTTTGATTGTAAGCAGGAATCGGTGGGATATAATTATGGTCAGATTTGCCAAATGGAGGGTGAGAGGGAGCTTTGTACGCATCTCTGTGTGTGGAGTAAAGGAGGCCTAGGGTTTTTTTTCTCCCTCTGGTTGCACATTTAACATGCTGGTAGAAACGAGGTAAAACGGATTTAAGTTTCCCTCCATTAAAGTCCCCGGCAACTAGGAGCGCCGCCTCTGGATGAGCATTTTCCTGTTTGCTTATGGCCATATACAGCTCATTGAGTGAGGTCTTAGTGCCAGCATCGGTTTCTGGTTGTAAATAGACAGCTACGAAAAATGTTGGCCTTGTCGGGTGTCTGATGTAAATCCTTTGCGTCCGACTCGTTGAAGAAAACAATCTTTGTCCAGTACGAGGTGAGTAATCGCTGTCCTGATATCCAGAAGCTATTTTTCGGTCATAAGAGACGGTGGCAGAAACATTATATACAAAATAAGTTACAAATAATGCGAGAAAAAAAAAACACAATAGCACAACTGGCTGAAAGCCCGTAAAACGTGAGCCAACCCCCCGGCGCCATTATTAAATCATGTATAGCATGGTACAAGTGCTTGTGAAGGCCTAGATAAACATGTTGTTTGTGCAATGGTATCTTCTAAAATCAGAGAGGAATTATTACGAACTCCCTACCGTTGACTTTTACCACAACATCTCATTCTCACAGCTCTCTCTCAGGGACACAAATTCTGCAACTTTCCAACTCCAGAATTAGGCTCCCTTCCCCCTCTGGAGCCAAGCAGGCAAGGCTATGGGTTGTAAAACGGACACTTAACACCTCTGTACCTAGCCAAACCGATTGGTTGCTAGAGTGCATGGTTGCCAGGGGCCTTATGACAGTTGGTTCAGCCAATCACAGGCATTTCTGTGATTGGCTGCTTCCAACTTTCAGTCTGCTTCAAGCAGTCACCGCAAGAGCAGAAAGCTCATCTTTGGCCTGCATAACAACAGCTGGACTCATATCTGGACTGGACTTGTGGGATGGTGTGCGTGCACAAAGTGAGTGGTGTGACATTTGTATATTCTTCGAAGTTAGTTACCATGGTTGTATGCTGCCTCTTTGTATGGCTGTATTGTAATATGTGCATGTAGCAAACACATTTTCATACAGTCTTTCCCATGTTAATAGCCTTAATAGCCTCAGTTTTAGTATTGTGTACAGTGCATTCATTATCTATTTTTGTTTTGAGTTGGGTTGGATTGAACCATCAGAATGGAGAAAGCCGCATTAAAATCCCAATTTGTGTTGCCAACCTAGGGTCATGAACTACTCCCACAATCATTCACAAATGCATCAACAATAATGTAAAACTCACCCAGGAGAGCAGACATGTTCTGGAAGATTCTCAGCAGCTCTGGGGTGATTGCCGGACTATTCTCCAACGTCACCAACCTGTAGGTTGATAAAGGGATGGAGGAGAGAAAATAGGGTGGAGAGAGAGAAGGGGGGTGGATGTGAAAGTGAGAAAGAGGACCCGAGTTAGCGTCACAGAATCATTTAAAGCTGCTGACCAGACCATAACAGAGCCCTAGATTTACAGTTTACATTAGTAATTTAGCAGATGCTTTTATCCAGAGCGACTTAAGAGTAGTGAGAGCATATACTTTCACACTGGTCACCAGCGGGAATTGAACCCTGGCGTTGCAAGCACCATGCTTTACTAACGGAACAGAACAGATAACACTACAAAAACTATGTTTTTTTTTTTAACCATAAAGGAAGAATCTGTCTGAATGAGCCAATCAAACTCAAACCATGACAATGGTTCACCAGAGTCAATTGAGTCAGTCTATTGAGAGCAACTCAAGCTCATTCTAGCACGTCACTGCAGATGTTCTGCCCTTTGAGATGAGAATTTAAAAGCAGACAATGTGCTCGTTCAAAGACTGTCCTGTTTGACACACTGGCTCAGAGATAGGACGCGTAATCCCTCTTATCACTGCTAAACATGTGTAACTAGGCCAACGTCATCGAACGGCACACAAAAGACGAGCCACGCTAAGGCCTCCGCGTTCAAGCTTTTGCAAGCCAGACAGGCATTCCACAATAGGATAGTTTACTACAAAATGGCTCTGTAAGGAGAACCATTTTGAACAAATTTAAAAGTCTTCTTTTCAGAGCTCTGGTCGCACAGGAAAATGGGCATTGTGTGTTACGCCTACTTTGAACTTCTCGTCATCACCCATCAGAGGGCATGAATGAACATGAAAGAGAGTGATTGAAGGAAAGAGAGAAAGAAGGATAGGGCTCGGGAAAGGGGAGAACAAAAAATGAGTGACGGACCGTGAGAAAGAACACAAAATAGAGTGCGAGACAGCAGGGGGAAAAAATAGAAGCTGTTGACACAAATGACTCAGTAAAGGAGGTAAACATGTATTTCGGCACGACTGTTTATCTGGGAGGAGGCAAAATCAACGTCGAGTCAGGAAGAGGGGAAAAGAGAGAGAGAGAGCGAGAGAGAGCAGAAAAAGAGGGAAAAATCTAAGAGGGGAGTGAGAGAGAGAGCTACAGAGGGTGGGATGGAAGAAAGGTGAGTGCCTTAAGTGCCTGATAAACATCTGCCTTTAGAAGAGTGACAGAGCCTGTTAGTATCAGTCTGCTCTCAGTTTGTGTGTCTGTCTCTGTGAGGACGTGTCCGTCTCTGTGTGTGTACATACCACAGCTCCAGTCCGTCCTCTAGCAGGTAGACATGCGGTGGTTGCGAAACATCTGTACTCAGCTGGATCACAGGAAGCAGGAAGAGATACAGGTTCTTACTCTCTGCCCCCAGGCCCTGTGATGACATCACACAGGAAATGACATAAGCACACCCCATTATGAGGGGGGAAAGATTACGATGGTGTGTTTGTGTCCATGGCACTACTTGTTTACTGAAATGGTACTTTACTACACAGTATATTGACACAGACCCTGGCTAAGATTACTTCTGGGTCATATCCACTAGACAGCAAAAGGGACTCCAAAAGGTTTTACTACAATTTGCACTAATGAATATGAGACTAAAAAGCCAAGCTTTTACGGTATTGAAAATCAGTATGTGCATTTCAAAATACCCCAGTATACGGTTATTCGCCCAAGCCTCCCATACAGCTGCGCGCACGCACACTGGGAAAAGCGATGAGAAACTTATCCAGGCTGCGGCAACGAAGGGCTAAGGGGCGAGACGGAGTGTATGTGTCATACCTGTACCAGGTGAAGCAGTGTGGTGAGTATGGCACAGCGCAGCATGTTGTGTTCTTCTGATTGTTTCCAAAGTAGTGGCAGGTACTGGACCAGACAGCCTACATATGGCCGGATCTAAGAGAAAACACAATTTAAATCAACAACAACAAACACCAGAGCATTCCAAAGGCCTTCATACAATATGAATGTGTAAGCCCAAAATCAATCAATCAATATCTTTATTGTCCCATTTGGGAAGTGTGTACAGGTCCAGGTGCCAGTTGTAGTAGTTAGGGCGTACGTCTAGTATTAACACAATATCTAACATGGGAAGTATTCTGAGCCAGACCTGACCATTCTACCTGTTGGATAACGTCCTTCCTTATAATACACCTGCGTGTAAATCGTAGGGTTGGTAGGGAGCAGGTCAAGATATTCTTTGTGGTAACACGATTTCAAAATATCAAGAAAGACTCCAACAGCTTACTTTTCACACATGCATTGTCTCTGTGTACGTTCTCTCCTAGGAAGCCATACCAATGTATTCATCCGAAGTACCCAACACAAACAGACTAACTCTTTTCGCTGGCTGCTAATGTTCCCTGAAATGTGCTCATTTGCTGCTTGGCAATAAAAGCTAAATGAGTAAATATCAAATTAAGCCCCACTCCTCTAACAGACTCGCACTCTCCTGTAGAGCTCAGAGTGAGTTTACCATAGCCCACACACTCCTTTCTCTCCCTCACGCACCCTCGATTTCTCTGGCAGCTTTTCTGTAAAGGAGGCGTTTATAATTACATCTTTATTGGATTGAGTCAGAGGCATGGCGACCGAGACCAGTCGCTCTCTTTCCTCCGCAAAACTGGTAAATATGTCAGCACCTGCGGCCGCTGATTTACAACTACCTAAGTGCAATGGGCCAAAACTAAGACTCCTTGTGCAATTTAATTATACCGTTCTTTGATCCATTTTCATGCACTCTGAGCCTGCCTCTTTCTTTCTCCACTCGCGCCAGCTCCTCCACGCTTCCTGTCCCTTTCCCCTCTTAAGACTTCTCTTTCTCTTACTTCCCTCCACCTCCCTTCTTCCCTCCCTCCCTTTCTCACCCTTTCTGAGAGCGCCGCGCTTGAATGTCTTGCACCGTTACACATTTTTAAGGAGCAGAGGGAAAAGAGAATCACAAAAAGACAGACAGCTTTCAAACGCAGTCCTTTAAAGAAGATGAGAGGGAACCAAGACATTCTAAAGGGTGATTTGTAAATTCAGAAGAGAAAGAGAAAAAAAATAAAGAATCTCCCATCTCCAAGCAATGGTTTCATTATGCCTTTTCTACCACATTATTTCTTTATTTTTTGCCTTTAAGAATTCCCTGTGAGGTGTAATAGAATATTCATGTGACTGGGTTCTCGCTCACAGGCAGTCAAGACAGGCGATTTAAATATAATGACAGTTGACTGGAGTCGAAGCCTTTTATGAGGGAGTGAACTCAAGAGAGCGGGGTCAAAGAATAAAGGTCATCAAAGGCTGACAAACACTGAGTAGATTTAGTCAAACAATTTGATTGTACATGACGGATCATAAAACTATTCTAAAAGTGCCAGAAGGACAAAAGAAAAACAAACATGGCGAGTGAGTGCTTTCGTCGAGCTCAATTGAACTCAGAGTTCACTTTATGACTCGTGATGACTGACAAACACTCATCAACGGAAGGACGGCAGAACCCTGCAGTTGAATGTGACTGTCTGAGGGATGATTGACTGGTTTCTTTTCTTTTGGTCTTAGAAAGTTGCTTTGCTTCCTCTAACCTGAGCGAGAGCAGGCTGAGGGAGAGCAGGCTGAGGGAGAGCAGGCTGAGGGAGAGCAGGCTAAGAAACGTTGCATACCGGTTACATGATGGCTGTTCTTAACAGCAAGGGCTGTCCCCTTATGAATCAAAGGCAATGGATACCACTGTATTTCTTTAATTCTGTGGCGTTTTTTTAACCCAGCTACTAGAATTCCATTAGATGTGCATATCCTAATGTGTATCCAACCATGACGTATACCATGACCTTAGTAGAATAATTTTTGGGACAATGAGCTCTTTGGGATTTGACCCCTCACCTGGATGTTGACCCTCTCAATGACACATGAGATAACATGGAGGACCTGCATCTTAGTGTCACACTCTGTCACCTGCTGCAACAGCTGGAATAGCAGGCTGAAAATAGACTCCAGATACTGAAGGGTGAGAGAGGAGGGAGGTAGAGAGAGAGGTAGAGAGAGAGAGAGCATTTTAACATCACATACCATGCATTTACTCCACCCCCCCAAAAAAACTATCTAAAAAAAGCAAGGCCAGAATAGAAGACGATTAGCAACATTCTTTAAAAACAATTCTCCCCTAGAAAAGGCACTCACCGGTAAGAACTGTTCTGTCCGGAACTCAAAGTCGTCGACAGGTGATGACACATTAAGGAAGAGAAACTGACAGGTCTCACAAGAAGTTCATCTTCACAGAGTGACTTCACAGTGACATGAAGAGAGGCGCATAACAATATGGATTTTTGAAAGAAGCAAAACATTTGTATTTCAGAAAAGTAGTTCGATTAAATGAGAAGGATATTGAGTTTCAGAGTTGTGGCCGTCTCGATCCGCACCTTTAGAACAAAAACAAAACATTGGTACTCTGCCAAAGATCTCTGGGATGGGGCGGAATACGGAGCTGTATTCACAGTTGAGAGAAGACAGACTAAGAATAAGAGATACTTAAGGTTTTTGTGGTTGGTGATTGTGATGAGCGAGGTAATTAACAGAAATGTCAGGTTTTGAAACAAATAATTGACAGACATCGGTTCGTTTACTTCAATTCAATTTCGTTCCCATTTGTTCTGTGAGCTCAATGGGAACATTGCCCAGTTTCTCTAGAGCTAAATCAGATCAAGTCTGAACTGTGCGATGTAGTAGGGAGTTGTAGTTTGCAGAAAATCTAATCAAAAGTGGTAATTAACTACAATGACCATAATCCATTGCTCCTAGTTGTCCGGTCTGTGCATTTATTTTACACCTGCTACGAGAAGAGACAAGAACGCGCAATCAAGAGGGAGAGCAGTTGCTTTACGAGGTACACTACATTACCAAAAGTATGTGGACACCTGCTCGTCGAACATCTCATTACAAATTCAAGGGCAATAATATTGAGTTGGTCCCCCCTTTGCTGCTAGAACAGCTTCCACTCTTTGTCAATGGAGATTGCATGGCTGTGTTCAATTTTATACACCAGTCAGCAAAAGGTGTGGCTTAAATAGCCGAATCCACTTATTTGAAGGGGTGTCCACATACTTTGGTATATATTGTGTATCTCTTCCTGAAAATAGACGATGTAAGTGATTGTTAGTTGGTATTCAGCAGTCATAAAAGTATGCCTTATTTACTTTGAAGAACTACTGTGAATTTATAAACAGCATAGGCAGCAGCTCTATAGTGATGAGATGATGAATTTGAATTAAATAAAGTCATCAAATTAAATGTAATATACACAACTGAAATATTTTATTAAAGTAAAGTGAATAAGTGATGGTTAATAAGCGATAAGCAGTAATGGGCAGTCACTACCATCATGGGACTTTAAAAAAACATATATTATTCTGTGTTGTTACAGCATTCAGCCCACATAATGCATAGTGCATTTCATGTTCAAAAATAAAATAATCGAAACTAAAATTGCAAAGAGAAGACTTGAGAACACTGAAGTAAAACTGCTGTGTCACTTTCATGGGGTATTGTAAGACGTCCAGTGTTATTGAGCGTCTCCTCTGTGTAATCTACCACTGCCAATGTGATGAAGCTCATGTCTACGACGGGAACAAATGATTAGACCTAGGAGAGGAAAACAAGTCTGGGCCGGAGTGGAGCAATGGAGGGACTACAACCTACTGTCAGTGACAGAGTTGAGCAGGAGTGTGTGTGAGAGAGTGTAGGGCCTTTTTCGCACTGCTAATGTTCAACCAAGTACGGCGAGCAGTCAATTAAAGCTCTGACGCAGTATCGGCCCATTCAGTTGAATAGCCTAGTCCAAAAGCCATCGACAAAAACCATTATGTGAAAACACCACTTTGAAACCCTGCCTTGAAAATCATTCAAGTGTATATCTTTTTGGTCTCTGTGAACTGTATATTGAGCATACATTGCGCATTTGATGAATTAATACTGGCCAGCGCCTATATTGACAAGGCGGCATATGGGCCGACAATTTGACACTACGGCAGTAAGTGAAAAGAACGAATGTGCTTGGTGCATATAACTTCTAGCAATAACTACGTTTGCTCTGCTGCTTTAGAAACACTGAATAACACCCTTCGTGAGATTCCATTCAACTGATAAGAATAAACTGCATTTCCTTTCATTCCTATGACATCTGCCGGCTGGGAGAAGCAATAGGCCTAGAGCTTTTGCATTCTCGGATTGGCTAGCACTGGTCTAAAAGGTGGGCATGTAAAGGCCAGCAATCGGACCCTGTTACTGGGCAGAAGCAGACAATGACATTTAAATAAGCAAATCTTGATTCTCACATCTCCATCTCTGTTCAGTTCATATCCTGTGCGTCTGTGTTCCCTTTCTGCAGTCAAGGCAATCACCTCCATTTCTTTCATTTGCTGTGGGCAAGCGAAACAAACTCCAACATCCCACAGCATGGATAATAACTATGATGCTCACTAAAGACGTCAGTGAAATCCGTTTTTTTAGATGTTCTACAGCCCTTCTCTAGCTTCACCCTGCTATTCTATAGAGCTCCGATGACAAACAGCCTAGCTGGAGTGACAGAAAGTGGGCCACAATGGGCTGAAGAGTGCCACCGCCACAGCGTGAAGCAGCCTTAATGGTTATGGGAACTTTCTTTCCCCTGAGTAGAGGCAGGGCTCGCCAAATTGAAGGAATGAGAAATGTCACCAGGAAGTATTTTCAGTCAAGGTTTTGGTAAACAGGGCAGAAATTAGATGGGTCTGAAAAGCGAGGACGAGGACTGAGGAATTGGCAGCCAGCTGAGCTGTCTACAGGGGATGGATATCTATGACTAGTGGGACTCACCTCATAAATATCACTGATAAATGCCCAGTGTGTGGCCCAGTGTGTGTGTGTGTTGATCTTTCTCATGCAAAAATCCCTCTCTCTTTTATCATCATCTCTCTCTTTTCCTCTCTAAACATTTCCCTAAATACTAAATGCACAAACAAATTACAGAGTTTCAAATAAACTTTTTGATCATGGTCTACCAAACCATGCAAATTACTTTACTTGCACACTTAAAAGGCAGTAACATTACACTTATTACAGCACAGTATTTATAATATTATTTAATAAATTACTTTGGAATAATGTATAATACTGTTCATTGTTTCCTAACTGAATACATTAGCGGTATAGTTCCGTTCAGAATGACGAGGTGATTGGTTACAAAACATTCACGTTACTGGACAGGGGACCAGGTTATTGGTATCTGGAGTTATTGATAACCAGTAGCTGGTTTGATTAAAACGTTTTCAGAGTCAGACCGTGAGTGGCTATCATCAATTACTCTGACGGTAATACCACCAATCAGGGCCCCAGCAGTCCCTAATTGAAGGAGGCAGTATTGATCAGATAAAGGTATAAATAATTTGGACGGCTAGCCTGTGAGTAATCAATCAAGAACCATTTCATGTGCAGAGCAGAGGGACTTTAAAGGTGATGCATGAGTGTTGTCCAACTACTTTACGTTAGAGTAAGGTCAGTACTGTATGTGGACCAGACACAACACATCCCACGCTGGAAACAGTCCTTCGTGTGAGTAGTAAAAGTAGTACAGGCCCAACACAGCAGCAGAGGGTGGCTAGCCGGAAACAGTTTGCAACTCTCTACAAACGGTACGTTATTGAACGCTACCCAAAAAACCCACCCTCTTCACTGGAAATGCTGGTCTGTAATTTTCTCTCTGTAGTGAGAGATCTGTGTGTGATTGGGCACTGTGGGTAATGGAGGCAATCAAGTCTATTTGGGGCAAATATCAGTTCTGAATATCATTCAGCAGACTGTTTAGAAGCAGACTTCCAAACAGTGTTTCTGATACAGATGTAGCTAGAGACATGTCAGAGCAGAGTTGACTCTAGGACACTGTGTATAGAGTATCACCTCTACAGGCTAATTAGCCAGTAAGCCATCATGGATGCAAAGTTTATTAGAAGCAGCTTAGCAATTAGCGTACTACAAGTACATCATGTTAGCATGGAGTTAATGTCCTGAAGCTCACAGAACATAGATTTCCAATTAACAAGCTCTGGCATCTCGGCAGAACTGGCCATTTGTCCTGCCTTGTAAAGTGTGTGAGTAACGCTTGTTGCTACTAAAGGACCAGTAGTCACTATATTAACTGTGTCTAACAGCCTAATAATGGCTTTCATTACTCTTTAGTGTGTGCGTGTGTGTGTGTGTCTCTCACCACTAGGTCTGGGTCCTGCATGAGGTTAAGGATGACCTCGTAGAGCAGCGGCCGTAGTTCGGATTTAAACTTCACTGATATCCACTGACCTATGAGCCAGATCACCCGCCGACGAATCAGCTTGTACCTGGACAGCAGAGGGATGGGGAGAACCAATCAGCTTGTGCCAGGGCTGCGTTCAGTAGGTTTTTACATTCTGGAACGGTCAATTGAACGGAAACGGTGCAGTAAAGAACGACCAGTTGAAAAATGGGGGAGGGGTGAGGTTGTGGGTTGGGGAACGCTGTCAGCATGGCAAATACCCTTTAATTACGTCACTCATTGCTTCAAGCCTCACCTCGCCACACCCACCAAAATGGGAACAAACGTACAAGAACATTTTTGGGGAAACATGTTATTCAGTATAAACCGTTCCGCAATGTGAAGTAGCAAGCATTCACGCGAACAGAACGCACCTCTGGACAACAGAGGAGGAGATGACAGTGAGACGTTGATACACATACATATAGTGTAACATAACGGTAGCTAGTTCGCCGATTGGGAGAGCTACACTAGAGAGAAAGGGAGCAGGTACTGTAGCAAAGCCCCATCCCTTAAAACCCCCCCACTCATTACGTAGGCTGAATGACACTGAACATGTCACTGCTCTGTTTTTAAACGGGGAACTGGTGAATTAGCGGCAATTGAACTAGGCTTACATATAATATTAGCGCACATAAAGATAAAGGCAAATTCATTTTCACTGAACAAGAACATCGGAAAATTCTGAAGCCGTGTAGTGTTTTGACAGTAACGAAAAATATGTACAGTACCAGTCAAAAGTTTGGACACACCTACTCATTCAAGGGTTTATTTATTTTTACTATTTTCTGCATTGTAGAATAATAGTGAAGACATCAAAACTATACATTTTGAATTGTTTAACCCTTTTTTGGTTACGACATGATTCCATGTGTGTTATTTTATAGTTTTAATGTCTTCACTATTATTCTACAATGCAGACAATGCAGAAAATAGTAAACAATTAAGAAAAACTTGTGAATGAGTAGGTGTGTCCAAACTCTTGACTGGAACTGTATATACACATACATTCAGTGCATTCCAAAAGTATTCAGACCCATTGACTTTTTCCACATTGTTAAGTTAGTCTTTTTCTAAAAGGGATACAATAATTTTTTTCCCCTCATAAATCTACACACAATACCCCATAACGACAAAGCAAAAACAGGTTAAGAAAACTTTGCTAATGTATAAGTATTCAGACCCTTTGCAATGAGATTCAAAAATGTAGCTCAGGTGCATCCTGTTTCCATTGATCATCCTTGAGATGTTTCTAAAACTTGGAGTCCACCTGTTGTAAATTAAATTGATTGGACAATATTTGGAAAGGCATATACCTGTCTGTATAAGGTCCAACAGTTGACAGTGCATGTCAAATCGAAGACCAAGCAATGAGGTTGAAGGAATTGTCCGTAGAGCTCCGAGACCAGATTGTGTTGAGGCACAGATCTGGGGAAGGGTAACAAAATATTTCTGCAGCATTGAAGGTCCCCAAATGTAAAAGGTTTGGAACCATCAAGACTCTTCCTAGAGCTGGCCACCCGGCCAAACTGAGCAATCAGGGGAGAAGGGCATTGGTCAGGGAGGTGACCAAGAACTTTGTCACTCAGAGAGCTCCAGAGTTCCTCTGTGGAGATGGGAGAACCTTCCAGAAGGACAACCCTCTCTGCAGCACTCCACCAATCAGGCCTGCATGGTAGAGTGGCCAGATGGAAGCCACATGACAGCCCGCTTGGTGTTTGCTAAAAAGGCACGTAAATGACTCTGAGAACATGAGAAACAAGATTCTCTGGTCTGATGAAACCAATATTGAACTCTTTGGCCTGAATGCCAAGCGTCACATCTGGAGGAAACCTGGCACCATCCCTGGTGAAGCACGGTGGTGGCAGCATCATGCTGTGGGGATGTTTTTCAGCGGCAGGGACTGGGAGACGAGTCAGGTTCGAGGGAAAAATGAACAGAGCAAAGTACAGAGAGATTCTTAATGAAAACCTGCTCCAGAACCTCAGACTGGGGAAAAGGTTCACCTTCCAACAGGACAATGACCCTAAGCACACAGCCAAGACAACGCAGGAGTGACTTTGGGACAAGTCTCTGAATGTCCTTGAGTGGCCCAGCCAGAGCCCAGACTTGAACCCGATCAAACATCTCTGAATAAACCAGAAAATAGCTGTGCAGCAACACTACCCATCCAACCTGACAGAGCTTGAGAGGATCTGCAGAGAAGATTGGGAGAAACTCTGCAAATACAGGCGTGCCAAGCTTGTAGCATCATACCCAAGAAGGCCCGGGGGCTGTAATCGCTGCCAAAAAAAGGTGCTTCAGCAAAGTACTGAGTAAAGGGTCTGAATACTTATGTAAATGTGATTTCACACTCGATACAGTCACTGTCAGACTGACAGATGCACCTACTCATATTTAAACTGTGTCACTGTGGAGACAGACAGGCCATCGATCACACACTGACTCACCTTAACTTCACAAGCTCCAGCAGCAAAGGTGACTGTTTTGGAGAGCCTGGCGTGCCCAAAGTAAAATGCCTCCCATTTAGGCCCAACGCATTTGGCAGGCAAAACCCTGAGGAATCTCTGTCCTGAAAAAGTCATTTTGACACATTGCTCATTTTGAGCCCCTCCTATCCAAAATGACCATATATAGGCATGTTAACGCAGTGCACGCCGCTTCCTTATGATGTCATCAACCACGAGACGGTGTTTTACTCCATCTTGGGGAATTTCGCCATTGATAAACAGCTTGGAACGAGAGACCACGTTATGAAAACTCTTCAGAGTCTGGCGTGCATGAGACGGCACGCTGTGCCTTATTTATCGCTTTTAGCGTTCAGTTTATATTCCGGCTGATTTATAATTGTACATATACGTAAAAGGGTTCCTAAGGATACATTTAAAACTATGTTTGATTGTTTTTGGACAAGTTTATAGGTATAATTTTAACGAGGCGGCGCCGAGTTTCAAAGGAGTAATGGAGGCTGTCGCTTTCTGATTATAAGCATGAACCAAATGGAGGATTTATGGATAAAAGACGTTACTTTTTCTAACAAAAGAACCATGGATTGTCTTCGTTGGACACTTAGGAAGACCTCAGCAGAAGTTCTTCAACAGGTAATTACTTTGTTTTCGCTGTGAAATGTGTTATGTGTGTGCCATGATTGCTAATCGATACATGGCTATTGGAAAATATGTGAGGTGCTAGCCTCAAACAAATGAATGTGCTGCTTTAGCCGTAAAGCCTATTTGAAATCTGACAACGCTGTGATATTGCCTAGAAACAGAGCTATTGATGAGTATGGAACACTTGTATATAGCTGGATGTTTAATAATTCAATTTTCGGATTTTAAATCTGGCGCTACAGGTTTGCGCTAGTAGTGTCGGGATGATCCCGCTAGCGACCCACTGGTATTTGAGTCGTTAAATCATTAACATTTATGAAGGCAGACAGTGTCAAAGAGCTTTACAGCAGAATACCAAGTAGAACACAGCAAATAAAAAACGGCATGAACAATATTTTTCTGTCGTTCAGGTTGGTGTCAAGACAAGCATTGGCATAAAACAGACAAAGCTAATTCTCTCTCAGTGACATGGAGTTTACACACCTATGTCTCCAGGTCAGAACATTTCTTAATGCTCAATTCAAATGCTCATTAATCCATACTCATCCATGTGCATGTTTAATGTCCCTACGTAGTACCTTTAATGACCTCTAATAAAAACGCACTGTTTAATTTCCTTTCAGCTGGCCCAGAGATGAGGGAGAAAGAGAAGAGAAGGGCTATGTGTGAGTGTTTAGGTGAGGGGGGGGTCAGAGGGAGGGTCTGCTCTTCATGGCTCACTACAGACGGAGTCCTCTTACTGCAGCTGACCATACACCACCGCAGCCAGTTTCAGAGTACCAGACCCGCCACAGGCTCCCAGGCCGATTAGCACACGCCTAATGCATTGTAAACTACCGGAACATCAGAACACTGGCCCTGGAGAACAGAGAGTTGGCACTAGAGTATTTTATAGAAGCACAAATCCTGACGTGAACCCATGCAGGCAGGCACATCATGTGAGCAATGACTACCACAGTCTGATAAAAAAAAAAAAAACTGCCTCTCTCAAAGGCCTTTTGGCACTCTGCTAATGTGTCGTAAACTAGCTGTAGGAACAGACACAGATCTGGAACGTATTCAATTCAACGGAGAGGAGAAAATGCTTTCTCCCTCCCCCCTCCCAGTGGGTATTAAGAGCAGGCTGGCAGGTGACGGGTGCAGGTGGGCCACATGTGGTGCCCTTTAAGAACACGCCGATCTGTCTAATCACTCTGCAGCATCATTCCCCTCCCTCCCTCCCTCCGAACGCAGGTATGCCACATGTGGTGGCCTTTACTACAACACAATCTTATCCCTCCACTACCATCAGCCATTACCCAGAGGGCCAAGCAGCACGGGCAGGGGGAAATGCCAACAGCAAGGTTGAGGCAGACGCGCACACACGGTTGTCCTTGCCCGTACCAAACCACTGCCTGTCTGACAGTGTCCACACGAGAAGGTCAGCAGAGAAAGCAGCAGATGCCTTTTAGCAACTGCCCTGGCTGAATCAGTCTCTCTTAGTATCTGTCTCTCTATCGGTCTCTCTCTCCTATCCGTCTCGCTCTCCCGCTTCTCTCTCTTCTTTTTCTTCTTCTTACGTCTGTATACTTCCGCCCAGTACGGATGGCAGATAATGAACGGCTTGATTCCAAATGCCTTCTTCCATAATGCTCTGGCTCTGCTTTTCACCATACAAATACCCACACGGATTAACAAACAACAGCAAACAATTCAGCTATACACACTAAGGATGCATCCCAAATGGCACCCTAATCCTTATATAGTGCTGTGGTAAAAGATAGAGTGCCATTAAGGTTGCATCCTAACTACACTGCTCAAAAAAATAAAGGGAACACTAAAATAACACATCATAGATCTGAATGAATGAAATAATCTTATTAAATACTTTTTTCTTTACATAGTTGAATGTGCTGACAACAAAATCACACAAATTATCAATGGATATCAAATTTATCAACCCATGGAGGTCTGGATTTGGAGTCACACTCAAAATTAAAGTGGAAAACCACACTACAGGCTGATCCAACTTTGACGTAATGTCCTTAAAACAAGTCAAAATGAGGCTCAGTAGTGTGTGTGGCCTCCACGTGCCTGAATGACCTCCCTACAACGCCTGGGCATGCTCCTGATGAGGTGGCGGATGGTCTCCTGAGGGATCTCCTCCCAGACCTGGACTAAAGCATCCGCCAACTCCTGGACAGTCTGTGGTGCAACGTGGCGTTGGTGGATGGAGCGAGACATGATGTCCCAGATATGCTCAATTGGATTCAGGTCTGGGGAACGGGCGGGCCAGTCCTTAGCATCAATGCCTTCCTCTTGCAGGAACTGCTGACACACTCCAGCCACATGAAGTCTAGCATTGTCTTGCATTAGGAGGAACCCAGGGCCAACCGCACCAGCATATGGTCTCACAAGGGGTCTGAGGATCTCATCTCGGTACCTAATGGCAGTCAGGCTACCTCTGGCGAGCACATGGAGGGCTGTGCGGCCCCCCAAAGAAATGCCACCCCACACCATGACTGACCCACCGCCAAACCGGTCATGCTGGAGGATGTTGCAGGCAGCAGAACGTTCTCCACGGCGTCTCCAGACTGACGTCTCAGTGTGAACCTGCTTTCATCTGTGAAGAGCACAGGGCGCCAGTGGCGAATTTGCCAATCTTGGTGTTCTCTGGCAAATGCCAAACGTCCTGCACGGTGTTGGGCTGTAAGCACAACCCCCACCTGTGGACGTTGGGCCCTCATACCACCCTTATGGAGTCTGTTTCTGACCGTTTGAGCAGACACATGCACATTTGTGGCCTGCTGGAGGTCATTTTGCAGGGCTCTGGCAGTGCTCCTCCTTGCACAAAGGCGGAGGTAGTGGTCCTGCTGCTGGGTTGTTGCCCTCCTACGGCCTCCTCCACGTCTCCTGATGTACTGGCCTGTCTCCTGGTAGCGCCTCCATGCTCTGGACACTACGCTGACAGACACAGCAAACCTTCTTGCCACAGCTCGCATTGATGTGCCATCCTAAATGAGCTGCACTACCTGAGCCACTTGTGTGGGTTGTAGACTCCGTCTCATGCTACCACTAGAGTGAAAGCACCGCCAGCATTCAAAAGTGACCAAAACATCAGCCAGGAAGCATAGGAACTGAGAAGTGGTCACCACCTTCAGAACCACTCCTTTATTGGGGGTGTCTTGCTAAATGCCTATAATTTACACCTGTTGTCTATTCCATTTGCACAACAGCATGTGAAATTTATTGTCAATCAGTGTTGCTTCCTAAGTGGACAGTTTGATTTCACAGAAGTGTGATTGACTTGGAGTTACATTGTGTTGTTTAAGTGTTCCCTTTATTTTTTTTGAGCAGTGTATATGGGTTGAGATCCAGACAAGAGGACTTGCATGTTAAACCACTAAAACGGAACAGTACTAGGGTTGGGAGGTATCCAGAGTTTCATATCGTCATACAGTCCTTCCTTCACGCCGGGATTTACGGTATTACCAGCTTAGTACACAAGGGGGCGCCAAAAATAGCAAAAAGCCCATTGGGCGTCTTAACAGAATGCTAACAAAATTTGCACAAGTAATAGCAAATTTCTATTAAATATGCTAACGAGCGCAAACGAAAATAAATGACAAATAAAATAAATAAAATACAGTCAATCCAGCTCATAAAGTTATAGACAGGAAATACCGAATGTCATTTTTGGTGAGTTTAGACATTTACAAGTGATTTACTCTGATTTGATTTGAATATGAACGCGAGACATTGTGCAAATGAACACAGTTTTGAGGCATGCTTGTCTGAAGGAAGAACAGTACTGGCTCTCCGGCAGCATGTCAACAAGCTGCGTCTGTGTGGAGTCTGTTGTCGCTAGGACAACGGGCCTGCCATGCTCTGCGAAGAGGGGGGAGGAGCAGACTGACGAGAACAGAGAGGAGAAAAAAAACAAGATAGCAGTGGCAGCTGTACAAATAACTCATCCAAAGGGCTTTTGACTTCTCAAACACAGCAGAAAGCTAACACAATATGATGCCCCGTCACCTTATTAACCCAGCCACTTAGATAGCAAGTTAAACTTAGGGGTCGTGTTAAAGCAGAATTCTGTGTTTTCACACAGGACAAATAAATAATAATAATCGTGCTGCGTTTTGTAAACACAGAACTAAAATGCTTCTTACTGTAATTTTTAGCCAGCCTATTTTTCTCCGGTAAAATGCTAGATGAACTTCAAGCAAAACATTAGGAAATGTAGCTGGCTTCATTCTTTCTATGATAGGCCTAAACATAAATAGGATGGCCATGCATCATTCCCAAAAAGACCTTGCTTTTTCATTGTAAGCTCATTTACTTGTGTGGCTGCCAGCCAAATAGCGTTGCACTTCTGTTGTCATCTGATGAAAATGAAGCCATTTTCTGCCAAATGTGTGGCACTAATGTGTTTCATTTGAAGGAACACTATAGTTGCACCCCCCTGATCACTCCATTGAAGCAAAAAAACACTGTTTACTTTCAATATAAACACATCCCACACACACACACACACACACACACACACACACACACACACACACACACACACACACACACACACACACACACACAAAGGCCAGAAGGGGACAGCATGACTGTGTTGCAACATTGGGTATGGAGATATATATATATATATATATTTGTCTTTATTTAACCAGGAAAAGCCCATTGAGAGACATTCTATTTTACAAGGGAGACTTGAAAGGCAGAAGCAACCAATACAACATTACAAAATGTAAAACATACAAATCAGCACAACAACACGATCCAGCCTATAGGAAACATTTACACTCCACCTGAACAGTCTTGCATCAGAGTTGACACAGCAGATGCTGTCTGCTATGTATTATAGGTATCTTTCATACAGATCTTAACCTTATGACCCATTCTATATATCGGTTGTTCGTCATGTAGGTTGAAAGGGGTGTATCTTGGCTATAAAAGACATTTGTAGTTTTGTTTTGGCTCTCTCAACGGACCAGCGGAGAAAGTGGTGAATTCCTTGAGAAGCCACTGCTATTGCAAAGCTCTTACTATTAAACATGTATTTTAAGTATAACTCTGACTTGTGTGATAAGTTTGTCTCTCCTCATTTGATAGTAAAGAAATTAACCACCACATTGTCAACAACACTGTAATGACTCCACAACACTAACCTAAATGACAGAGTGAAAAGAAGGAATCATGTATTGAATAAAAATACTCCAAAACATGCATCCTGTTTGCAATAAGGCACAAAACTAAAACTTCAAAAAAAGTTGACTTAAATTGGCTTTAAAATATATGTCAAGACTTGGCTGTCTATCAATAATCAACAACCAACTTCACAGAAATTGAATAATTATTTTAAGAATGCGAAAATACTGTACAATCCAGGTGTGCAAAGCTCTTAGAGAGGTGTGTGTGAATACTTATGTAAATGAGACATTTCTGTATTTAATTTACAATGAATTTGCATACATTTCTAAAAACACATTTTCACTGTCATTATGGGATACTATGTGTGTAGATGGGTGAGAAAAAAAATCTATTCAATCCATTTTGAATTCAGGCTTTAAAAACTAAATGTGGAATAATTTGAAGGGTATGAATAGTTTCTGAAGGCACTGTACCTAGGTAACTGTTCGGGATGGGCATTTGATTTTATTTCACTATTGAAATAATATCATGAATTTATACTAGAAATTAAAAAATTATAATTGCTCTACTCTCTTAACCAATCAGAATGATGCAACATGCCACAACAGCAGACAGTGCCCAGTTGTTTTCAGGGTACTATATCGGTAGTTTTTGGCTAACAGTAGCCTAAGCTAATAGCAACAGTGAAAGAGAAAATCGGATGTTCGCCATCATAGAACTGATTCTGTAAATATTTTAGATAAAAAAAAAAAAATGCTTTCTGGTGAGTGTTTCGCATTGATCTGTGTCAGGTCTTGTGGACCCTGCCTTGGTGCGTGCCTATAGGCTAATTGCTATTTGAAGTGGGAAAAATACCATATTGTTGTCAGGGCTGACCGGAGGGCTAAATACTCTATGATATTAAAATGCCTTTTCATGTAAAACGCATCCTATAAGCCAATGTGAGAGAACATGAACTTGAAAATAAAACAATCACGTTGTGCATCCTCAGAACTGTAAGAATTGTCAAAGCCACGTGATGTCTGAAGCAGCAGTAGCTCACAGCTACTGACAGGAGAAATTTCATTCAAGGACAATGGAGGAAATTATCAATGTTCAAACACTTCTATCCACAACAATCTATCCACAAGCAATATGTGTGCTTCGCTTTTCAAACGGCTCCAGATATCTATCCTCTCTACAATCTCACAGACTCTCACTCTGATTCATTACTCATCAATACAAGCATAAAAAGAAACTCAACAAAAAAAGCCAATGTTGAAAACACATACTGTATTTCAATCCGACTTTATTCTCTGAAGAGACTAAAAATACTCTTTGAAGAGCAGCAGCTCACCCACCACAGATGCATGATAAGGCCAGATGGACCTACTTTAACTAAAGTAAGTATGTGTGCTTTGATGTGTCCGAGAGACAGAGAGGCTCGAGCCATTTTCATTCCGTGGAAAGAACATCCCCAT
The DNA here is from genome assembly GCA_030435695.1 of Brachymystax lenok tsinlingensis. Lineage (NCBI taxonomy): Eukaryota > Metazoa > Chordata > Actinopteri > Salmoniformes > Salmonidae > Brachymystax > Brachymystax lenok. Next base: position 50,868,656 of record CM059819.1, on the reverse strand, counting down.
CAAAGTCCCATTGTGACATCACCACACCTGCACTGTGACATCACACCGTCGTTGGGACATCACTTCCTTTGTGTGTTTGACCACTCAATTGTCGAGAGGGTTCCTTTGTACTACATGAGATCACACATTCCACCTTTACCCTCTCCTCCTCCTCCTCCTCCTCTTCTTCTTCAAACACTGTCTCTCCCTCACTCTTCTTTTAGTCATCACAGCAGGAGTCTGGATGTTTGTAGTGACACCAACTACTAACCAAGTGACAGTCCTTTTTGGCTAAAGGAGTGATGTGCATTGATTGATGGAGAAACAGTGGATGGAGGTTACACAAATGAAGCTCAATTGAGACAACAGTAACTCAAACTGTCATTGGGTGGCAATAGAGGAAATCAGTTCACGGATTGGGTAGCAGGAGTTGCCACGCCCTACTGAAAGCACTTCCAAGTTCTTGGAAAAGCATTACACCTATACAAACGCAATCCATCATTGTTAATAATGCATCATTATGACACGTATGACATACCTGTGGTGGCTCACTTGTAGCTCGCCCAGAAGCTGATTGTTGAACCACTGGTCAAAGTCAATGTTGTCAAACAGCTCGTATGCCGCCAGCCCCACTGCATTGTACACTGTGGACAAATAGGGACACACAAATTAGCCTTTTTTCAACAACGAAATACTGTTACGACTGAAAGACGCCATCTATTTCTATTTTTTTGCAATCGGATATCTAATAGTCTGAGCTGTAAATTTGGGCTTTTGTCATTTTATATTGACGAAAACGCGGGGCATAAGGAACAAAACAGAAACACATTACACTATGATGCAACGCTGTTGTATTACTATTCTCACCCATGAAGCCCATTTGAGTAACTACACTGAAGAGCCCACTGACACTAGATGTGGATTTTAGAGCGGGAGAAACAGTCGACTATAAACCATGTGGACAGCTGACAACACAGTGGTGGTGCGTTGGACAAACGACGTCATCAACGAGGCCGGGAGAACCTGTGGTGCTCTAACAACCACAGAGGGAGGAGGACACGTCCTGGAAGTAACATCAGGACAAGGACAGTCTTTCGACGAAATGAGACCCAGAGAGGGAGTTCTAGTCTGTATAAGGAGTGATCAAACTAGAGAGGGATGGGGCGATGCAGGGCAAAGAAAAAAATGAGGGATGGTGAAATAAAATAGTGATAGAGAGAGGAGAGTGATAGGGGTTTTTTAGTCTCTCTAAGGAGTAAATCACTGGAGGTAGGGAACAGGAACATCAGTGTGTCCTCCTGTATACCGGTATGACTCGTCTAGATACTCTGTGTTCCAAAACACCATCTGGACATCCAGTTAGGTCCCAGTGGTGAAAAATATCCCAATGTTCCTTTTTTATCTTGTTTTCAAACCCTGAATGAGATCTACTAAGGATCCAGTTAGATTTACGGTATATGAAGACGTCCGTCAAAATCCTGTGATGTCAGAGCTGCCAGGCACATGAAACCGTCAGACTATAGTCACTGCAAAAAGGCGGCAGCTGATCGTATACAGCCTTTTTACAGCCTCTGGATAAGGGAATAATCCTAAGGCTCTTCCTAGGATAGCTACAGTACATTTCCTGGAAGACTACTGCAGCCATTTCTCATCTGGATGTCTGCGCTTCAGACTTAAGGAACAGAGGTACCTCCGACCTTGCAGAGAGCCGTGACCTCTGACCTTACTGCAGTGAGACCACAAGAACTCATGATTACCCACCTGCATCCTTCATCAGCAGCTGAACAGGATCCTCCACATTGGTTGGTCCTGCAATCACACACATACACCAAGTTAAACCTACACACAAACGATAATAAGTTGAACATGGAAAATGATGGAATCCTCTGTCCCTCTCACTTATACCCCTGTTGCTGGAGCCTGAGTGGCTACTCACAATCAATATTTGGCTCTCAGCTAAAATGGAATTTTCCAATCTAGTGTTATCCAATTTCTCCTCACTCCGACAGTCCTCTATAACATAACTCTGTCAGAGGAGAACACTGGCCTAAAGACACCCTGTAATTGTCCTGTGTTTGTGTGCACTGACAACTGACTCTGGAAACAAATAACTTATCACAGGTCTGTGTCACAGGGGGAATCTCATATTGTAATCTAAAGAATGTGTTCCTAAAGACTCTTGAATGGTTATGTTGTACAGCACAGTTCTGAGACATTTAAGTGGACACCTCTACAACCAAGGCTGTGGTGGGACAAGGCCAGGTTAGAAAGGAATCAGGCTGCGTTTTGTGAAGCATGTTTCTATTTTACCTTTATTTAAACAGGATGTCCCAATGAGATCAGAGAAGATTTTCTTAAGAGGACAATACAATGACAGACTTACCTTGTAGATTCAGCACCATCTCCAGCAGCACTGGTGTCAGAGTCTGACTGTAGTTGTGGAATATGTCCAAGAACAACACTTCTGTACAAGGCTGGTGAAAGAGGGGGATAAGTAAACAACACAAACACACAAAGACATACACACACTTCCTCTCCATCAGATCCAGTCCCTCTCCATCAAATCCAGTCCCTCTCCATCAGTTCTACTGGCACTAAATCAATGAGCAGGGGAGCCAAGTGGAATGCATCGCATGAGACTCATCACTGACAGCAACAGCCAGGTGTCACTCACAGGGTTAAAGGATAGTCATCTCCTATACAACACCTGTCAAGCTTTATTAGATCATGCCACAAACACAACCCACCCATCAAACATGTTCTACTCCCACAGGGCGCAACAACCCTGACATGATCAACACCAGTGGAAATCAATAACTAGGTGTTAAGTCTTTCTGCCCATGACAGACCATTGATAATAAAGCCATACTGACACACAGCTCATTAGAGGACCACGGTGGAGAGGGTGGAGGGAAGGCGACACCAAGGGCACATCACCCACTGTACTGGGGAAGGCAGATCTATTGTCCTCCCAGCAGGAACACAGCATGCTTTAGTGGGGACTGGGGCATGCATGTCCAGATTCGTTTATTTATATGAAAGGCCCTGAGTTTGCAATGACCACATGATCTGACTCGAAAAAAAAACACTTGGACCTAGTCATCAGTGTCTGTGTAGTTGAAAGCCAAGCAGGGTTGATGGGGGAGGGGTGGTAGCAGACTTGGGGCAGTTGTGATTGGGCGCAAACCGGAGAGTGCGGATATCCTCAGCGAGACAAATTAATGTAAAAGGAGTCCGCGCCAATTACATCATCCACTGTTACCTCAGCGGTCGACTACACTGGTGTACTTCAAAAGAGGTTTGGATCCTAAACCAGAGCGCCATTGAAGTAAGAAAAGCTGGGCTTAATTGAGAGAGAGGGGATATTAGAGAAAAAGAGATGGAGAAGAAGAAGCAAGGTAGTGAGGGAGAGGGAGGGAGGAGTCTGATAGCAGTAAGAAGATGATACAGGCAGCAGCCAAAACCAAAACAAAGCTTGCCCCAATTCGTTGAGAAACAGACAGACATCAGAGACGTCACTAAAACATCCCCCCTGTGCCATGCTACCCACTGGTCCTAACTTTAGGCAATACAAATAGTATATCAAATACATTTCCTTGTATCAGCTCAATACTATGAGTGCAGACCTCTCCTTTTTCTAATCATGGTCTTTTTGGGTGAGAGTAGTGCTTAGTGAATAGTGATTTTTGATAAAAGAATTTAAACATTAAATGCACTGTGGGTTGAATGCTGTAAGACAGAATAAAACAATTAATATAAGTCTTATGATGGTAGTGACTGCCCATTGCTGCTTAGCACTTATTAACCATAATTTATTCACATTACTTTAATAAAATATTTCCATGTGTAAATTACATTAGTTTAATTTGATGACTATTCCAAGTCATCTCAATAGAGATGACATCTATGCTGTCTGACCAAATAACTATTTTAGTAGTTATTTTATGAATGCTGAAAACCATCTATCACTCCCTTAGATCATGTATTTTCAGGTCAGGGTCTCCATTAGCCGGTAATAGCAGGCTTTTGGCCAATTGAAAAGCCGATAAATAAAATTGGCATCGCCACATTGTCTGGGAGATTAAAAAAGGAAAAAAATCCCCATTAATTGATGGAAATACCAGTCGATGGAAATACTTTTGAATGGTCATGCTTATCAGTCTATGTTAATTTGCATAATTTAGTGGAATTAAATTGGCGCTTGTATAGTATATTTGTTATGCATCTCATTTATCACACGCATACAGCATACAGATAGAGCTTTTGAGCAGAAAATCTGTCAGACAGTGTGAGAGCTGCTGCTAAAGCATCTCAAACAGCAAATGCATACATAAGCAACAGAAGCTTAGGCTTCATCAGCGCGTCAAACACCACTTTGCAATGTGCTGGAGGCAGTATGCATTTTGAAAACATAATTGCTTGAAACCTGAACATTTTAATGCATATTAAGAGGCATGTCGTACCTTACTTCAAAGAAGCCTAGCAAAAATCAGACCATATCCGCAGAGGCAATTATTACACATCAATTTTCTTTCATTGTCCAGTAGCCAAAGGCAAAATCCTAGTCACATTAGCAACCCATGCTAGTTGCTGCATATAATATCTCTGTCTCTGTCACATGAAACAGCTTGCATGTATGGTGCCCTTTTGACAAGTGTTTTCCCGCTAATTGCATTATGGAACGAACATTCGCGCGTAGCCTACTGCCTTGTGTGCATTGTTGAACTTAAAATGTGAAGAAATAATAGTTAATCAGCATTTTAAGCTAAACGTTCTGATCTATTGCATCAGACTCATTGTTTACATTTTTTTTTTATGTAGCCTAGGGATACTGGTTGTATACATTTGGGATTAGTAGTCCCACAACTGTCCCAGAGTCTGTGTGGAGTAGGCCATTTCTTACTCGACAAGCTGACCAATAGAATAACTTTTCTACTATGGGGGATAGTAGATTAACATAGTGTAATCATTTTGCGGTTCGTTACTTGTTGGCTCAGGAAAAGTACATGTGGACAGATATTCTAACAAGTGCACACGAGAATTCGGTAAGAAGGACCGCACATCATTGCATCCTCGACTTGCATATCCTGTTAAGATGCATTACCATAATCTAAAAGGGATTTCGGGTCTCTCAAATTTCTCAAAAAGTCCGGTAAATTCAAATGCTGATGGTCAAATTTCCGGTGCCGCATTTTCAGAAACCCTGTTTTAGCAAGAGATACCTCGAAGCAACTGTTCTCTTTCCCTCTCGATCATGCATTCTTCGGTCTCTCGCTCTTCGTGTCTACCCCACACTAACATAATGTAGCAGGCATAAAACAAACACAGACCGGACAATTGCATGCGCAATGGATTATGGTCATTGTAGTTAATTACCAAGTTTTGTGTGCTAAACTATGTAGAATATTGGCCAGTTGGAAACCACCCTACAACATTGCATAGTTCGGGCTTGACCGGATTTATCTGTAGAGAACTGCTCAATGTGTGCAGTTCCTTGAAAAATAAATGGAATTAAACAATTGAACCTACAGTACGTCGGTCAATGAGTTGCTTAAAAAACAAAAAATAAAAGAAATGTTGGTTAATTGCTCAGCTAGTATAAGTCTAATTGATAGTTTGACTGACCAACACTGCAATAAGACACTTAATCACTGTGTTTCAGGGGACCGCACAGTTTATTTTGAAATATTTGTCTTCCTCTTCTTGTTGACAGTTCAGCTAAAGACTGCTCTCATTCTTCCCTCTGGTAGGGACAATATTGTTGCTCTTGTGTGCTGGTAATGGTGTGTGTGGTTGTTATTTTACTAAGACCATACATCACTGGCCATGGTCACCTCTACATCCTTATCCTATCACACTTTCTGTCTCACAAATCTAGGATTTTTCTGGGTCCTGGTTGAATGTGGCTGTGCTGTGGCATCTTGTTGCACCCCAGTCAAGGACTCCCAAACAACACAGGAGAAGAGGGATATGATGAAATGGAGGGGAAATAAATCAGATTCGGTGTGACTGAATACATTGTTGAAATCAAAATCAGCAAAGCTGTTAGTGAGAGCACTGACAGGGAGAGCATGGCTGCTTCTACGGCTTGCCTGCGCTGAGCAAGTCAGTCTGTCTTGTCTCTGTGTACTGCCATCTTTGTGTGTGTGTGTGTGTGTGTGTGTGTGTGTGTGTCATTCACTCACCCGTAGACTGTATTTCCAGGAGTCCCCCCCTGTTTCTTCAACAGCTGCAAATACAAAAACAGAGCAACATTGAGATAAGGAGGGTGTGTGTGTGTGTGTGTGTGTACTCCAGTATGGTGTGGAGATTCAGATGGACACATTAGCAGAGTTAACGTGAGGAGAGAAAAGTTGGCAAAGTGACAGGGAAACACATTAGAAGCCGTATGTATTTGTGAGCGTACCGAAGCCCTCAGGGTCCTCCTCCCACATGGCCAGCTCTTCCTCGGTCAACAGAAAGTAGTGGGTGACGAGACGCCGTCCGATCTCCGTGAGGGTGGGGTGTGTGAAGAACGCCGTCTTGATCTTGTGGGCCTCCAGACTCTCCGGCTTACTGTCTGAGGGGCGATCCAGAGAGCATGTTAGTACTTACGCACACACACACTATTCAAAACTAACCACAACCATCGACAACTAATTCGCGACAGCTCAGAGAGAAACTAAACTCCTCCTAACCTGTTATATTATTATAATGGTACATTAAGGATGCTGACAATCTGCCTTCCAAATAAGTGCAGTTATTTGTGGTTGGCTGTATTAACGATGCTACGCCATGTTGATTTCTCCTGCTGTCTCTTTCTATTCCCTCTCCCTAATTTCCATCTTGCTCTCGCTCCTCGCTCCCCCCCCTCCACTCCTTTATTCTCTCCTTCCCATTTTCTCTTCCCTCCCACCTCCCTCCCTCTCCCCACTAGGGCTGGCACAATTACATATAACCGTGTCACCAACTCTTATGGATGAAGACCGTCGTGAAAATGAAATAACAGCCATAACTGGATAAAAATAGTAATATAGATTAAAACGTATTACGATGACTGCGTCATTTGGATAACCAATAACCGTCGTCCAAAATTCCATCACCATGACAGCCCTAGCCCCCTCCCTGCTCCTACCCTCGATGTTCTTGCAGGGTTTGTAGGCCTCGTTCTTGACGATGGTTTTGATGAGGTTCATGCACTGGACGGTGAAGCGCTCGAAGACAAGGCCCTCACCGGCCGGCGTGAACACGTAGCTGACAGCAAATTCCAGAGAGCGCTGGATCAGTGGGATGAACGCACACGGGTGGACCTCCAGGAAATCTAATAACTAGAGAGAGAGAGAAAGAAATGGTTAAGGAAAAACATGAGATTCAGAGAAGATGGAGAAAATACTAAACAAGAGAGTAAGGTAAGAAAAAAAAGATGGCTAAGGAGAGAACGTCAGAAAAGGAGAAGGAAAAGCAGAAAAAATTAAATAAGGGGGAATAACAACATAGAGAGAAGAATGTAGAAAAAAGAGAGAAAGTAAGACAAATGAAGTTGAAGCATTTGGCGCTGGGATATCAGCCGCTGTCAACAGTACCTGGGATGCTGGTATGCAAGCAAGACGACTGAGAAACTAACTAGTGTACATTTGTAACAACACATAGGCCAACATGGTTGTAGACTGATCAGTTTGACTCACCACTTTAGTGTACAGTATGATAGTCTTCTCAAGCTTCTCTCGACATGGGCTGTCTGGCCCTACCTGCCGACCTGGAAGAAATAAAACCAAAACAAATATGAACAACAGTACGTTATGACAGCAGTATAAACAGCAACAAGCCATATGACAACACTATAAAACAACAATACAAAATAAAATATGACAAGTGTACATCTCTTGTCAACATTAGGTGCATCACTCTCAACAAGGGGCTACATATGAAGATGTTACTCTGATGTCAACCACTCCCCCATCTCCCTGCCCGGCTGCCAATAAACCAGGGAGTGGAGGAGAAGACTAGGAGGAAATTGTTAGGTATCCACTGATATTTTCTGTGTAATACAATCATAACAGAGCTCGTGTTGAAGGGAGAGGGAATGAAGGCAGTGAAATCATAATGCACTTCACTACGGATGGATATTTTAATTCCTCTAGTGTATTCAATTCAAATAACTTATTTCCTGGGAGGGAACTTCATGTGTGGTGACGAATGGTACATACAAGACATGAGGCCCTGGCTTCACTTTATAACTACAATACACTCTGGGAGAGTGAGTGGAACCGCCACCTGGGAGAACAGGGCCTTTGTTTCTCTAATATAATAAAATAGACTAATAAAGACAGTGTCGTGGCAGGAATAACTCCCTCGGCCGATCAAAATGAATCTATAAAAACAATAAGCTGTGGCCAATAAAAAGATGCCCCGGGAGGTTTACTTCCTCATCACCGTTCCTGATGACATCATCAAGAACAGGAAGCAACGGCCCCCTGTTCCCTAGCCTCGCAAAGCCGCTGATCCCTCAAGCGGATATCGGTCTGCTTTTTCTATCACCATTGCGTCAGACCAATCAGCTTCCTGTGATGAACTATGCGGGTGGTTTAGTTTCTGACAGGCAGGAGACAACAGGACAACACATGTAAAGTCATACTTAGGTGGTGATAGCTAAATATAAAGCTTTACATGACAGTCTGAGGTCACTGTATCAAGACAATCTCTGTATTGAATTCTATGCAGTAGCATAATATCCATTGCTACGGTTTGGCAAAATCATTAGGTGCAAATTCATTAGATATACCCTGGCTGATGTTAGGCTAAGATATTGCTGTTAGTCTCACGATGACATCGATATATTAAGCTGCTTTTGGCTCATATTGCCTAAGCCTATTGTCCTGGTGTTCGATATGCCTTTCTCTTGACAGACGCCAAGCGCTTGGTTAACTTCCAAAAAATGCAGTGCTGTGGCTTCTGTTTTCTGATTGACTGAAGGCGATCCAATCACTTTCGAATTTGTTTTGGGGAAAGCCTATCGGCCCAAACAACTTCAATGGAATCCCTTCCAGACTGATAGTGCAGCGGTAATCAGTCTGGTAATTACGAGGCTACCTGTTCCATTACCTAAAAACACATCCTTCCACAGACAGTGACACCTGTAATAACATGGGACATCCAGACAGCTGACCTCAGTGGAAGGATCACGCACAGGAAAAGGAGAGAGAAAATAGAGGATGGACAACTCAAAGGACATGCTTCTTTATCCGCCCTTATCTTGCAGGGAGACTGATATTTCTCCGGGCTCAGAGCGCCTATGAGCTTCCTCTGTCGGACAGCCCAAAATACCAGCGGGCCCAATACACCCCGACCTCCCCTGACCCTCTGCAATAAGGACATATTGTGTGTGATAATAGGGACAGATAGCAGTAATTACATTTCTAACACACCATCTGAAGAACTGAGACTTACCCCTATGTGGATGGGTGGGTGCTGGGTGTGTGGTGTGTGTGTGTGTCATTAGATCATTGTATAATTAGAAAGTTAATAAATATTTATGAAAAAAAAATTCAGGACACTTACTGCATTCAAGGAACTGTTTCAGTCTCTCAAATACTGCATTGAGGAAGCCCTGGTGAGAGAGAGGGGGAAAAGAGGGGCAGAGGACAGAAGCGAGCAGAATGGGAGGGGGTACAGCGTTTGTTCAATCTCGGTGGCATCGTGGTGGTCACATCACTGTTTGATCACATAATTAGGAGAGGCAGTCACACAACTGAACACATGAGTCATCATACACGTTACAGACACACAGGCTTGCCAGGCACACTGACTCAGTGTGCCTGGCAAGCCTGTGCGACATGTCACTGACCGTTCATAATCTGCCCAAACTGGAAAACTTGGAGCCTTCTCACTGGGCGCAAACTGGTTGAGTCAACATTGATTCCACACGATTCCAACCAAAAAAAAATGTCATGCGATAACATTGAATCGATGTGGAAAACTGATTGGACTTGCAAAAAGTCATCAACGTAAAGGAATTACGTGAAGGAGTCTTTTCACCCAACTTTTAACCTATATTTAATGACACCGTTCATCCTTTAACAGCCTATGACAGAGGACCTCAGCACGGAAATGAACTAGAGGTACCAAATCCAAACATAGGGATGATACACTATAAGGCCACACAACAGTAACAACCTAAAGTTAGCTATTATCCCCATGGGGACACATGGGCTGCTGCTCTTGGCATACATTAAACAACAATCAAAACAAAGACAAGTACATATACAGACAACAAAGACCGGTAGAAAAAGCAGCTCATAAAGCGATCAATGTGGAAATGAGCTAGTATAGCTAGCAGGACCTTTTCACAGCGTTGTAACTCTTCCCCTATCCAGTCACATCTATAGGCTTTTCAGCCTGACCTGCCTCCAGCTACAGTGTCACAACGGAAACTCAATTAAACAAGGCAAAGCTCTATGGTGCGTCCCCTTTGTTATCAAACTGTCACCAATAAGATTTATTTGCAAATATATTCTGCAGTATGCGGGAGAGCTACTGTAACCTTGGGGCAGAAAGAGTGTTTTCCTTCACTTTGCCTAGGTGGGGAGGATGACTTCTTACAAAACCAGTCACATTATAACCAGGCCTTAGGCTGTGCGAGCAGGTAACAACAAACTATAGAGGGACAGAAAGAGAGGCAGATAAAGAAAGAGCTAAGTAAAACCGGGATGTAGTCTCTTCAGGGCAGGATTTGATAAATACCCAGGATATACAGTGCCTTCGGAAAGTATTCAGACTCTTGAAATTCTTCCACATTTTGTTACATTACAGCCTTATTCTAAAATGGATCACATGTTTTTTTACAAATCCTCAGCAATCTACAATACCCAAAAGCAAAAACATTTTTTTTTATGTTTGAAATTGTAATGATATATATATATATATATATTTTTAAATTAAAGCGTGTTTACATAGGCATTTGGGAAATTTGCTATGAGACTCCAAATTGAGCTCAGGTGCATCCTGTTTCCATTCATCATCCTTGAAATATTTCTACAATTTGGAGTCTGTGGTAAATTCAATTGATTGTACATGATTTGGAAAGGCAAACACCTGTCTTCATAAAAGGTCCCACAGTTGACAGTGCATGTCAGAGCAAAAACCAAGCCATGAGGTCAAAGGAATTGTCCCTAGAGCTCAGACAGGATTGTCGAGGCACAGATCTGGAGAAGGGTACAATTTTTTTTTATACAGCATTGAAGGTCCCCAAGAATACAGTGGCCTTCAATCTTAAATGGAAGTTTAGAACCACCAAGACTCCTACTAGAGCCGCCGCCTGACCAAACTGAGAAATCGGGGCCTTGGTCTGGGAGGTGACCAAGAACCCAATGGTCACTCTGACAGAGCTCTGGAGTTTATCTGTGGAGATGGGAGAACATTCCAGAAGGACAACCATCTCTGCAGCACTCCACCAATGAGGACTTGATGGTAGAGTGGCCAGACAGAAGTCACTCAGTAAAAGGCATGACAGCCCGCTTGGAGTTTGCCAAAAGGCACCAAAAGGACTCTGACCATTAGAAACAAGATTCTCTGGTCTGATGAAACCAAGATTTAACCTTTTGGCCTGAATGCCAAGCGTCACGTCTGGAGGAAACCTGGCACCATCCCTACGGTGAAGCATGCTGGTGGTAGCATCATGCAGTGGAGAAGTTTTTCAGCAGCAGGGACTGGGAGACTAGTGAGGATCAAGGGAAAGATGAACGGAGCAAAGTACAGAGAGATCCTTGATGAAAACCTGCTCCAGAGCACTCAGGACAGACTGGGGCGAGCTTTACCTTCCAACAGGACAAAAACCCTAAGCACACAGCCAAGACAATGCAGGAGTGGCTTTGGGACAAGACTCAATGTCCTTGAGTGGCCCAGTCAGAGCCTGGACTTGAACCCAATCGAATATCTCTGGAGAGACTTGAGAATAGATGTGCAGCAACACTCCCCATCCAACTTAACAGAGCTTGAGAGAATCTGCAGAGAAGAATGGGAAAAACCCCCCAAATACAGGTGTGCCTAGCTTGTAGCGTCATACCCAAGAAGACTCGAGGCTATAATCGCTGTAAAAGGTGCTTCTACAAAGTACTGAGTAAAGGGTCTGAATACTTTTTTGAAAGTCCATTTTAGAATAAGTCTAACAAAATGTGGAAAAAGTGAAGGGGTCTGCATCCTTTCCGAATGCACTGTATATACAGAACAAAAAAAAAAAATGTCAAAGATTTTACTGAGTTACAGTTCACATAAGGAAATCAGTTAAAAATAAATTAGGCCCCAATCTATGGATTTCCTATGACTGGGAAGGGGTGCAGCCTTGGGGAGCCAGGCCACGCCAATGCAGCCATGGGGAGCCAGGCCACGCCAATGCAGCCATGGGGAGCCAGGCCACGCCAATGCAGCCATGGGGAGCCAGGCCACGCCAATGCAGCCATGGGGAGCCAGGCCACGCCAATGCAGCCATGGGGAGCCAGGCCACGCCAATGCAGCCATGGGGAGCCAGGCCACGCCAATGCAGCCATGGGGAGCCAGGCCACGCCAATGCAGCCATGGGGAGCCAGGCCACGCCAATGCAGCCAATGCAGCCATGGGGAGCCAGGCCACGCCAATGCAGCCATGGGGAGCCAGGCCACGCCAATCATTATGAGTTTTTCACCACAAAAGGGCTTCATTTTAGACATAAATAACCCCACACCCCTCAGACAATCCTGCAGGTGAAGAAGTCCTGGCTGGCGTGGTTTCACATGGTGTGCGGTTGTGAGGCCGGATGGACGTACTGCTAAATACTCTAAAACAACGTTGGAGGAAGCTTATGGTAGAGAAATATTTCATTAAATTCTCTGGCAACCGCTCTGGTGGACATTCCTGCAGTAAAAATGCCAATTGCATGTTACCTCAAAACTTGAGACATCTGTGGCATTGTGTTGTGTTATAAAACTTCACATTTTTAAGTGGGCATTTATTGTCCCCAGCACAAGGTGTACATGTCTAATGATCTTACGGTTTAATCAGCTTCTAGAAATGCCACACCTGTCAGGTGGACGGATTATCTTGGCAGAGGAGAAATGGTCACTAACAGGGATGTAGACACTTTTATATTTTTGTTCTGTGTATATTTATATTCCTGACTCTGACATCGCTCATTCTGATATGTCTAATGTCTTGTTCTTGTGTATTGTTGTTGTACTATTAGATATTCCTGTTACAGCTAGAAACATAAGCATTTTGCTGCACCTGCGATAACATCAGCAAAACTTTGATTTGATCATTTATGAAACCGTTGACGGAGGGCAGACTCAAGACAGCCAATTACACTGAAATGACTTCCTATTCCATACACAGCTCTGTTTCAGAGGGGTATGAAAGGGCGAGAAAGGGTGTCAATGCTCTATCTGCTCTAAAGTTTGATCAAATTGAAAGATTACCCAACAAAAGCATGTCCTACAAGAGGCTCTAAATGGAAGCACTTTGGAAACAAATCAATCAGGACTCTGTGTGTGTGAATATGTGTATAAGAATCTCTGCCTACATCAGTGAATTTCATTATTCATTGATGAAGGAGTTAAGGCAAGGCACAGCCTGAAAGAGAACTAATTAAAACCCATTTAAATGAGCTTGCTTTCCCTGTGGAGTCTATAATGAGGCAACCTGCAACAACAGCTTCATCAAACTTCTCACATCTCCACTTTTGTGGGTCTATTAAGTAGCTCTACACATCTGAGATGGCATAGTGGGAGTAATATGGAGAAAATGCCACTGGTTGTGCTTTGGGAAATATAAGCAGGTGATAAGAGATAGGAAGGAAGAGGAGAGGGTGAGTGGCTCAAACGATCCCTTGACAGTCAACTCACGCCTCATCCCTCCCACCTTCCTTCTCTCCTTTAACTTTTTCCTTTGACATTCGCAGAACAAGAGGTTGGCTTAATCGTCCCCTGGTGTTCCTTAAACACACCACTAGGATATGAAGGATAGGAGAGTTGGAGTCAGAGTTCAAATGACCAGAGGATTCGGAGCAAATGATTCCATTAAGTCCAAGCCAGGGGAACAGCCCTCGGCACACGCACACTTGCATCATTTTATTGGACGATTTACACTAAATTGAATTAACTGTTCCAGGACGTTCATAGAATGGCCGTCTAGCTTTAAGGAAGACTGCATTCAGGGCCAAGGCTATTATAGTAAACTAAAATAAACTAAATGAAAAAGAATCATGAAAAAACTAATTTAGTAAACTGAAACAAAATAATTAACAAACCTGTTTGAAAAAATGAACTATACTGAAACTATTATCGTTGACTCCAAAACAAACTAAAATACATTTTTAAAAAATGAATTACGTTCAGCAGCATTTTTTTTTGGGGGTCTAATGAGTTTTCAAGCTGTTTTTCTAATGAGGTTTTCAAGCTTCTGAATCTGGCGGGTCACATTGAGATGAACTTTATAATGTAAAGGTAAACTGCAGCACCGCATATATATGCAGCACCGCATATATTGGCCACGGAGTGGCAAGGCTAAAGAAACTCACTGTAGACAAAGGTGGAGGAGTGAAGTCGGTTGGGAGGTGCATCTGCGACAGTTGGACACTAACGTGGTTTTCCAACAGCAAGGCTCAGATCAACATGGCAGTGTTGTCATTGTTTATAAAACGTTTTCTTTATAATGTCGAAATAAACATATCTAACCCCTATATCACACACTCACAAACAACGGAAATCATATTATATTGTGTGTACATTGTATGAGGCAGCAGGTAGCCTAGTGGTTAGAGCGTTGGACTAGTAACCGAAAGGTTGCAAGATCGAATACCCGAGCTGACAAGGTAAAAATCTGTCGTTCTGCCCCTGAACAAGGCAGTTAACCCACTGTTCCTAGGCCATCATTGAAAATAAGAATTTGTTCTTAACTGACTTCCCCTAGTTAAATAAAGGTAAAACTAAAATAAAAATGTAAATAATAAATCACTTTGTGAGAGAAAGCTTTAATACAGGACGCCTGTATCTTTGTAGTGACTGGGTGTATTGATACACCATCCAAAGTGTAATTAATAACTTCACCATGCTCAAAGGGATATTCAATGTCTGCTTTTTTTTTTTTTTTTTTACACATCTACCAATAGGTGTCTTCCTTTGCGAAGCATTGGAAAACCTCCCTGGTCTTTGTTGTTGAATCAGTGCTTGAAATTAACTCTTCGACTGAGGGACTTTACAGATAATTGTATGTGTAGAGCACGGACACTAGACATTTTTGTCAAATCCCATCTTTGCTTCTTTTCAGAATAACTTTCTCCTGGTTTTCCACACTCACCATCACTTCCATATTTTGTTGTGGCTCCTGGAATCCATGGACCGTCAGCTTCCGAAGTACTGGGAGGAAAATGTAAACAATGAACTTTAGATACAAGTCAATCAGAACTGTGTGTGTGTGTGTATGAATGATTCCAGCTACCTTTAAGTGACAGTAGAGTCCTCTCCAGTGAGCTGAGGGCATGGGCCTGATCCACGGCTAGGACCTGCTGGAGGAAGCAGTCTGTGTGGTGGCTCCACAGGGAGCAGGCAAAGCTGTAGATGCCCGACGCCAGCTGCAACACACACACACAAAACTTAATGAAATAAGACTCTTTAGTTTGGGTCAATCAATGTGTGTGAGTATGAGTATGAGTGCGAGCGAGCCACAGGTGCAATTTGGCTTTCGATGGCACGGTTATTGTTTTCTCTCCATGAGATTACCCCGGAGCAATAAATTGTAGTTTTCCTAAATTACCTTTTCTTGTAATGGCAACACGGTCTGTCAATTTCTAAACCATTGCTTTGTCATTAATTCTAGAATCATGAGGGACTGACGTTCCATATAACTGTTAACGGTTACTGTGACTTGGCATATTAAACTGCAGAATGAGAATCCTGAGGTTGATTGCTGCACAAGAAAAGCAATGCCATTAAAAACTAACTTTGTGCGCTCCCTCTATGGTGAGAAGTGAGAAAAGCTCTGTGAGATGATGGAGCAGAAAAAACAAGACTGTGGAGAAGACAAATGGCTGTATGGGGGAATGAGCCAATGAGATTAAGCAAAGAGACTGAAATGATTTATCCTCTAACACAGCCAAAGACACTAATGTTATCATTCCAGCACATCTCCACAGAAACCATTCATGATAAATCTCCATGCTAACAACAAATCCCTCCGTTTGGCATGAGAAGAACCCCAAACAGGGCAGAACAACAACATTGACAGTCTTCTAAAGTGCAAAGTTGATGTGAAGTGTCTTTAAATGAAATTATGATCCAAAATATCCAGCCATTCAAGGCTCCACGTCTACAAATGAGATGTCTGATTCATTTGATCTAGTGTTTGTTTGATGGTTATTTTTCTTGTGGCTGACATGTCTAAGGTTCAAGTGATGACTCGGAGGAGTATTCCATCTTTAAAATGACAGTCTCGGTTAAACACACACATTTCAGGCAAAGTAATGTTGATGGGATTTTTTTATTAATTTCATAACGCAAACCCTAAAGAGTATGAAAGGGACTTCAAAAGAGATGTGACTCAATACATCAAACTACACCAATCAGGCCTGCATGGTAGAGTGGCCAGACGGAAGCCACTCCTCAGTAAAAGGCACATGACATCCCACTTGGAGTTTGCCAAAAAGCACCTAAAGGACTCTCAGACCAGGACAAACAAAATTATCTGGTCTGTGAAACCAAGATTGAACTCCTTGGCCTGAATGTCAAGTGTCATGTCTGGAGGAAACCCGGCACCATCCCTACGGTGAAGCATGGTGGTTGCAGCATCATGTTGATGGGATGTTTTTCAGTGGCAGGGACTGGGAGACTCGTCAGGATCGAGGGAAAGATGAAAAGAGCAAACTGGGACGAGCTTTGACCTTCCAACAGGACAAAACCCCAAGCACACAGCCAAAACAATGCAGGAGTGGCTTTGGGACAAGTCTCTGAATGTCCTTGAGTGGCCCAGCGTGAGCCCAGACTTGAACCCGATCAAACACCTCTGGAGAGACCTGAAAATAGCTGTAGAGACGCACCCCATCCAACCTGACAGAGGTTGAGAGGATCTGCAGAGAAGAATGTGAGAAACTCCCCAAATACAGGTGTGCCAAGCATGTAGCGTCAAACCCAAGAAGACTCGAGGCTATAATCGGTGCCAAAGGTGCTTTAACAAAGTACTGAGTAAAGGGTCTGAATATTTATGTAAATGTGAGTTTATTATCTTTAATACATGTGCAAACATTTATAGGATATTGTGTGTAGATTAATGAGGGGAAAAAATGATTTAATACATTTTAGAATAAGGCTCTAACATAACAAAATGTGGAAAAAGTCAAGGGGTCAGAATATTTTCAAATGCTCTGTTCAGTGCCGTGAATAAGTATGTGTCTCCTTTCTGATTCTCTGTTTTTGCATATTTTCTATTCTGAATGTTAATCAGATCTTCAACCAAAAGCTAATATTAGATAAAGGGAACCCGAGACTACAAAAAAAAAAAGTATACTTATTTTATTTATTTAATTAACAAAAGTTAACATCTAATTCCCCTGTGTGAAAAAGTAATTGCCTTACACTCAATAACTGGTTGTGCCACCTTTAACTGCAATCACTGCAACCAAATGCTTCCTGTCGTTGTTGATCCGTCTCTCACATCGCTGTGGAGGTATTTTGGCCCACTCTTGCATGCAGAACTGCTTTAACTCAGCGACATTAGGGGGGTTTTCAAGCATGAACTGCTCATTTTAAGTCCTGCCACAACATCTCAACTGGGATTAGGTCTGGACTTTGACTAGGCCATTCCAAAACTTGAAATTCGTTGCTTTTTAACCATTTTCATGTAGAGTTGATTGTGTGTTTTGGATCACTGTCTTGCTGCACGGCCAAACTGCTCTTCAGCTTCAGCTCACTGATTGATGACCTGACATTCTCCTGTAAAATTCTCAGATAAAGAGCAGAAATCATGGTTCCTTCAATTAAGGCAAGTTATCCAGGTCCTGAGGCAGCAAAACATCCCCAAACCACCACACTACCACCACGCTTGACCGTTGGTATAAGGGGTTCTATTATGCCTGGCGAAAACTAAACACTGCATTCCACAGTAAAAACATCTTACCAACGGTCAAGCATGGTGGTGGTAGTGGGATGGTTTTGGGATGCTTTGCTGCCTCAGGACCTGGACGACTACATGCAAGAGTGGGCCATAATTCCTCCACAGTGATGTGAGAGACTGATCAACAACTACAGGAAGCATTTGGTTGCAGTCATTGCATCTAAAAGGTGGCACAAGAGGTTACTGAGTATAATGGGGCAATTATTTTTCACACAGGGGAATAGGGTGTTGTATCACTGTTAATTAAATAACATTTTTGTAAACTCAGGTTCCCTTTATCCAATATTAGGTTTTGGTTGAATATCTGATTATTCAGTGTAGAAAAATATGCAAAAATAGAGAACTGTAGCTTTGTCCTGTACAATGGACAGCATTATCTCCATCTTACTCAGAAAATGAGTGTTAGATCATGCCTCTCCCTAAATAGAAGGAAGCAGATTGTACAGTCAACTTTCCTGCCAGTTCTTGACTCGTGACATCATTTATCAGAATGCAGCAGCCACTACTCTTAAACCTTTGGATGGTGTCTACCAAAGCTTCCTTCACTTTATCACAGGTGACAGTTTTACACACATCACCGCACCCTGTATCAAAAGTTTGACTGGTCCTTATTAAAGTCCCGTAGATCACTTCATTACACTCTTTTTGCTTAGCTTTACTGCACAGGCTTACGACCGACCTCACCAGTTCACATGGACGGTGAACTCTCGAGGATCCACTAGTATGTACCGATCTAGGTAAATCAGTCTTCCGTTTTAGTTCCCCCCATTTATTTTTTCAATAGCCTAAAAAACACATCTCGACTCTGGTGCCTCTAGGGCAGTTTAGGACTTAAATGTTGAATGAATTTTGAGAAATGTAACTTTTTGGATTAAATGTAAATAATTGAATTTCTGGTGTTTGAAGCTGTAGAGGTGATTCTGTAACTTGTAGTTTATTTTATTTTTTATTGGTCATCTTGAATTTGTTGTATTGTTGTCCTCAGGGCACAATTGTAGATGAGACCCTGGTCTCAACGGGTTCCCCTGAATAAATAAAAGTTTAATAAAAAACCCTCAGAGAGTGAACTGAACACTAAATTAACAAAACATCAAGCACTGATTTGGTGCCATCAAACTGTATATATAAGGTTTCAATTGTGAAACATAAGAGGCATTTGAAGAATTCATTGAGAATGCAATTTTTCGTTCACCATGGCTTATACATAAGAGGGTGAACTGGGATCATACGGGGGGATCAAAAGACGTCAGCTGAAAGATCTTCCTCACAGATCAACTTAAACTTGTAGAACTTTGCATAGGCTTTGATGGTTGGTTACATAAACACAATTGTTTCGCTAGCAAGAGTTTGTGATTCCTCAGATAAAAGTAATCCAAAACTAAGACTTAAAAAAAATTAAGTATCACATTAATAAGACTGCTGAATGCTATTTATTCCTCCATTCCGTTTTCAAGAAACAAGGTATGGAATATCCAAGCCCCAAACAAGGTCCCATCCATCCAGACACTCGTTCATCATGGTGGGTTTGTGTGTGTGCGTGTTCCTGACACTCGTTTATCACGCCCTGCTCAATCCCTCCTACCTGTCAGTCACAAGATGAACAAAAGGGCAGTCAGAGGATCAGAGGGGGCTAGACCGACGAGAAAAAACACAGGGAGAGGTATAAGAGAGGAGAAAAGATTTCTGGAGAAAAAAAGGAGAGGATGAAGAGGTGTTTAGAGACAGAAAAAGGAATAGAAGATAAACGAGGATGGAGAGAGAGGATGACAGAGAGGAGAAGGACATAATGGGTCTCTGTCATCAATGAATTTGAATGAAGGTAGCCCGCCTGTCGAATAATACATGTATTTGATACAAAAGAGGCCTGTTCCTCCTCTCCTCTGAAGGCAAGAAGCCTCATTATTCAAACACTGGCACAGATAAAAGCTTTTAATACTTTATGGCCTCTTTCCCACCCCCACTCAATCTCATTGCGTCGCTCGCTCTTTCATTCTGTTAGCAAAAACACAGACAAACATATGCATCTCTTCAACCCACCTGCCGCTAACATACACTACCTTTCAAAAGTTTGGGGTCACTTAGAAATGTCCTTGTTTTTTAAAGAAAAGGTAATTTTTTGTCCATTAAAATAACATCAAATTGATCAGAAATACAGTGTAGACATTGTTAATGTTGTAGAAACTGCAGATTTTTTATGGAATATCTACATGGGCGTACAGAGGCCCATTATCAGCAACCATCACTCCTGTGTTCCAATGGCACGTTGTGTTAGCTAATCCAAGTTTATCATTTTAAAAGGCTAATTGATGATTAGAAAACCCTTTTGCAATTATGTTAGCACAGCTGAAAACTGTTGTTTTGATTAAAGAAGCAGTAAAACTAACCTTTAGACTAGTTGAGTATCTGGAGCATCAGCATTTGTGGGTTTGATTACAGGCTCAAAATGGCCATAAACAAAGAACTTTCTTCTGAAACTCGTCAGTCTATTCTTGTTCTGAGAAATGAAGGCTATTCCATGCGAGAAATTGCCAAGAAACAGAAGATCTCGTACAACGCTGTGTACTATTCCCTTCACAGAACAGCACAAACTGGCTCTAACCTGAATAGAAAGGAGTGGGAGGCCCAGGTGTACAACTGAGTGCAAGAGAACAAGAACATTAGTGTCTAGTTTGAGAAACAGACGCCTCACAAGTCCTCAACTGGCAGCGTCATTAAATAGTACCCGCAAAACACCAGTCTCAACGTCAACAGTGAAGAGGCGACTCCGGGATGCTGGCCTTCTAGGCAGAGTTGCAAAGAAAAAGCCTCAGACTGGCTAATAAAAATAAAAGATTAAGATGGGCAAAAGAACACAGACACTAGACAGAGGAACTCTGCCTAGAAGGACAGCATCGCAGAGTTGCCTCTTCACTGTTGATGTTGAGACGTGTTTTGCGAGTACTATTTAATGAAGCTGCCAGTTGAGGACTTGTGAGGCGTCTGTTTCTCAAACTAAACACTAATGTACTTGTCCTCTTGCTCAGTGGCGCACTGGGGCCTCCCAGAAATGTGCTTCCTGTAGCACTAATTCCAAAAAGTTTTGGGACACTAAAGTCCATGGAGAATAAGAGCACCTCATACCAGCTGCCCACTGCATTGAGGCTAGGAAACACTGTCGCCACCAATAAATCTATGATAATTACAATAAGCATTTTTCTACGTCTGGCCATGCTTTCCACCTGGCTAACCATACCCCGGCCAACAACTCAGCACCCCCTGCAGCAACTTGCCCAAGCCCCCCCGCTTCTCCTTCACCCAAATCCAGACAGCTGATGTTCTGAAAAAGCTGCAAAATCTGGATCCATATAAATCAGCTGGGCGAGACAACCTGGACTTTCTCCTTTTAAAATCATCAGCCGAAATTGTTGCAACCCCTATTACTAGCCTGTTCAACCTCTCTTTCATATTGTCTGAGATCCCCAAAGATTGGAAAGCTGCCGAGGTCATCGCCCTGTTCAAAAGGGGGAGACACTCTAGACCCCGACTGTTACAGACCTATCTCTATCCTACCCTGCCTTGCCTTTCTAAAGACTTCGAAAGCCAAGTTAACCTCTACGGGCTAGAGGGCAGTGTTCGGAAGTACGGAGAGTCTGACGTGCCCAAAGTAAAATGCCTGTTACTCAGGCCCAGAAGCTAGGACATGCATATAATTGGTAGTATTGGATAGAAAACACTGAAGTTTCTAAAACTGTTAAAATAATGTCTGAGTATAACAGAACTGATATGGCAGGCGAGAACCAGAGGAAAATCCATCCAGAAAATGTTTTCTTTTGAGGTCATAGTCTTTCCATTGACTTGCTATTGACTATAGAGGGAATTAGCTCCCAGATTGCAGTTCATATAGCTTCCACTAGATGTCAATAGTCTCTAGACATGGTTTCAGGCTTGTTTTTCGAAAAACGAACAAGTAATTGAAGTTCTTCCAAGTGGCTCATGAAACAGAAACTACTGTTTTGCGCGCACACGAATGGGTGTGCGCTCCTCGTTATCTTTCTTTCCTATTGAACAGACTATTTTCCGTCTGAAATATTATCGTTTATTTAGATATTTGACAACCTGAGGATTAATTAGAAACATCGTTGGACTTGACTGGATGAACTTTACCAGTACTTTTGGGATTTCTTTGTCTGCATGTTGAACGACTGGATTACAGAACTCCATGGCACCAACTAAACAAGCTTTTTGGGATATATAAGGACTTTATCGAACAAAATGACCATTCTTTGTGTTCCTGGGACCCGTGGGATTTCAAACAGAGGAAAATCTTCAAAGATAGGTGATTTATTTTACAGCTATTTAAAAATTTGTAACTCTTGTGCTGGTATGAATAATATGTTGTTGTGGGGCGCTGTCCTCAGACAATCGAATGTTCTGCTTTCGCCGTAAAGCCTACTGTAAATACGGCAACGCAGTTCGATTACCAAGATTCTAAACTTTTGAATGGTATACAACACTTGTAATTTCATGAATATTTAATATTACTATTTTTGTAATTTGAATTTGGCGCTAGCGTCCCACCGATCCCTAAGAAGTTAACGAACAGATCACCGACCATTTCGAATCCCACTGTACCTTCTCCGCTATGCAATCTGGTTTCCGAGCTGGTCATGGGTGCAGCTCAGTTACGCTCAAGGTCCTAAACGATATCATAACCGCCATCGATAAAAGACAGTACTGTGCAGCAGTCTTCATCGACCTGGCCAAGGCTTTCGACTCTGTCAATCACCGTATTCTTATCGGCAGACTCAATAGCCTTGGCTTCTCAAATGATTGCCTCGCCTGGTGAGTTCAGTGTGTCAAATTGGAGGGCCTGTTGTCTGGACCTCTGGCAGTCTTTTTTGGGGTGCCACAGGGTTCAATTCTCGGGCCGACTCTTTTCTCTGTATACATCAATGATGTCGCTCTTGCTGCTGGTGATTCTCTGATCCACCTCTACGCAGACGACGCCATTCTGTATACATCTGGCCCTTCTTTGGACACTGTGCTAACAAACCTCCAAACGAGCAACAATGCCATACAACACTCCTTCTGTGGCCTCCAACTGCTTTTAAATGCTAGTAAAACTAAGTGCATGCTCTTCAATCGATTGCTGCCCGTACCTGCCTGCCCGACTAGCATCATTACTCTGGACAGTTCTGACTTAGAATATGACTTAGAATATGTGGACAACTACAAATACCTAGGTGTCTGGTTAGACTGTAAACTCTCCAATCCAAAATTAAATCTAGAATTGGCTTCCTATTTCACCACAAAGCCTTCTTCACTCATGCTGCCAAACATATCCTCATAAAACTGACTATCCTACCGATCATTGACTTCAGCGATGCCATTTACAAAATAGCCTCCAACACTATACTCAGCAAATTGTATGCAGTCTATCACAGTGCCATCTGTTTTGTCACCAAAGCCCCAAATCCCACCGTACCTTCTCCGCTATGCAATCTGGTTTCCGAGCTGGTCATGGGTGCAGCTCAGTTACGCTCAAGGTGGCACCCCAAACCCACTGGCTCCAGGTCATCTATAAGTCTTTGCTAGGTAAAGCCCCGCCTTAGCTCACTGGTCACCATAGCAACACCCACCCGTAGCACGCGCTCCAGCAGGTTTATATCACTGGTCATCCCCAAAGCCAACACATCCTTTGGTTGCCTTTCCTTTAGTTCTCCGCTGCCAATGACTGCAACAAATTGCAAAATTCACTGAAGCTGGAGTCTTATTTCTCCTCTCTAACTTTAAGCATCAGCTGTCTGAGCAGCTTACCGATCACTGTACCTGTACACAGCCAATCTGTAAATAGCACACCCAACTACCTCATCCCCATATTGTTATATATCCTCCTGCTCTTTTGCACCCCAGTATCTCTACTTACACATCATCATCTGCACATCTATCACTCCAGTGTTAATGCTAAACTGTAATTATGTCGCCTCTATGGCCTATTTATTGCTTTACCTCCCTGCTCTTCTACATTTGCACAAACTGTACATAGATGTTTCTATTGTGTTATTGACTGTACAGTTGTTTATGTGTAACTCTGTTGTTGCTTTTGTCGCACCGCTTTGCTTTATTTTGGCCAGGTCGCAGTTGTAAATGAGAACTTGTTCTCAACTGGCCTACCTGGTTAAATAAAGGTGCAATAAAAAAAATATTAAAATCCCAGGTGGAAGATTCCCAGAATCAAGACGTAATAAACAGCAAATTCGGAATCCTCCATTCAGGATCTTTGGAAAACCTGGGAATTTGGGGAATATAACTTGAACTTCGTTCTGAATAAGGGGATCGCCAGTCAAGAAACCCAGGGATGGACTATTAAGCCTGACATGGCAGGTTATGAGCACATGGAAAAGTGACATAATAAAAATATCTAATCCACTCATGAGGGACTTGGAGAGGAGCTGTATAAATAATAAATCCATCCGTTATTAATATTATGTGAAACCACATGGGTCTTATATAAGACTGTGTGATTTAAAGCAATAAAGCAGCCTTCATTAGTTGAATTACATATTATAAAACAGTTTGTTTGGATCCTGGATGATGATTGGCTGATAACAGGGAGTTATACACCTCAATACCCAGGTAACGCCTGTTCAATATCAATTCACATCCAGTGTCCCACAGCCTAGCCAGGCAATTCATATACTTAATCTCCCCAGGAAAAAGCATCTAGACATTATTTCCCCATGCTACGTAGGCAGCTATTTCAGCACCACGGAGAGTCTCTGCAACTGGTACCCGCCAGAGATAATCTATTATATTGTCAAGATAGTCGAGTGGCCGCTCTACCAATGGAAATACATGACCTCAATGAATGAAGGCATGCGAGAACAGGTGGGACCATTCTAGCCAATGAGAGGGCAGATACGCATGTGCACAGCAATCGTTTTTTATCAAAGTTCCCAGAATGCCACATGCATAACCTTATATCAGTACGTTTGTAACAGCCTAAATATGACCAAACTTCAATTTGATCAAATAAGCCTCACATAATTCGACACTCTCATAGACCTCCATACAAAAAAAGCGCTTTTCACATGAACAGATTTTGGGCACCTCTTCCTCTCTGGCCGCACCTAGCTCCACACCAGAGCTCTTAATGAGTGATACGCCAAACTTGTGGAAAGGACTGTGAGCAACAGATAAATATTTGGCAGGAAGAACAAATCCCACTTAGGATTTCTATTGTTCCCATTAACCTTTTGCCTACTTTTAGAGATTTGTAAACTTAATAGGAAACAAAATATGTATTTTCAAGTACGGCTACAGGACTGCTAAATTAAAGACCACAAAATTGGTGCCAAAACCTAGGAAGACGGGGCTAGCATTTTGTTTGCAACAGTTGGGACTTTGTCTAAACCTTGCTGCCTGCCTATCCGTCCTGTGCAACAATGTTGCATTTTATTTTGGCGATCTCCAGCGTGCCATAGTGAAGAATGAATGTGTCGAGACTGACAGCTTCTCTGAGCCAGGCAAATTCATGTATCAGGATCACTATAATGGATTTATCCAACGAAATGCAATAGAAACAAAGGTAAAACCAATGAAAATGCATAGTTTGCTGTCATTCCAGCTCTTTGATGTGATTGTGTGTTCGCTTAAGTTGGCTAGCTAGCAAAGGAGAAGTAGCTAGCTTGCTTGGCAACCATTTTTTGCTTAGAACATCCATGCCAATAGAATGGAAAACCAGCCAGTTTGGCTAGCAACTTCAGAATATCAGAACTAATATCAGAATATCTGAACTTTTGTCTGCACTATATCCTATGGTGAAAGGATTAAAAAGACGTTACTCAAAATAATGTTGATCGAAAACATGTCATTACTTTTTTTAATATACATATATGTAGGCAACAGTTTGATCAGAGCAATAAGGCCCTAGACCCAGGACAATGCTAGTCTGTTTGGACCTACTGAATGAGACCCTGGTAGACCTTCTGCTAGGGGCAGGACAATACCAGAATCGCAATGCTCATTAGTATCGTGGCAAAGAAAACACGAAGTGGATATAACTTCTTCATATTGTCAACCAGAATAACATGTATTTATTTGTCAAGTTATAATAAATAATATTTAAAAATAAAAGACCAAATAGTTTGGTCTGCATCGTGTTTACATTTTTTCTGCAATGAGGAAACATTTTGCAAAGGAAATTTACAGTGGTACAAGTACTATGCAGCAGGTAGCCTCGAAGTTAGAGCGTTGGGCCAGAATCTGGTTTGAATCCCGAAGTTGAATTCATGTTGCTGTGAATCCCAATTGCTCCAGGGGTGCTGGACAATGGTGATCCTGGACGAGACCCCACTCCCTGTGGGTGCCTCAGGGGGAGTTGGGATATGCAAGAAACACATTTCCATTACACACTTGCACCGATGAACACTTGTACAAGTGTGTAAAAGGACAAATATAAGCACCACCCAAAGTATCATTATATGCTTAACTCTGTGCAGCAGCCCCCCCCTCCAGGTGCAAATTGGATAATGTATAAATGACTAGAAAGTCCTCTACGGTTCCACAAGCTTCCAGTCCACCTGGTAACTTCTTTTGCATAGTTTTCAAAGCATTTTAAGCCCAAACTCAGCTCGGGTTGGATCATTTTGATATGTATAGGCTATTATATGCCTAATTCATGTTATTACGATGTCATAAAAATTACAATTTTAAACGCATGATATATTCATAAGCTTAACGGCTCCCATGGTGATAGTAATCTATTGGACCATTTTCACTCAAGTCATTATTTTATGAATCATCTGCAAAGCTTAATATAGCATTTCACCCAGTGTGATATTACATGCTACAGGGCATTCATAGTACTAGAAGGTACTACTGGTTCTTTACCAAAAAACCCAATTCAAAAGACATGGTAACTCTCAACCCCAATTTCAGCCCTTGCCCAAACCCTTCAAATAAAAAAAAATATAAAAATGCATTCAGATGAGAAGTTGTGGGCGGGGGGGAATTGCTCATAAATATTCATTTTGGGGGTGGGTAAACAGTTGAACATGACCGCAACACTTTCTTACTAAAGCATACTTACCAGAAGTTCACCGTCATGCTCTGATGATAAAATGATGTGGATTGCGAGCATATACAGCTCTTGACAGTTAGCTCACAGCGGTAAGGCGGCGAGTTCCTTACATCTATTGCCACTTGTGGTGTAAGTCTGAATCCACCACGGGGGCACCTCATCAATCTTTGAACTGTGGACTAACATTTAACGTGGTAAAGTGTTGGGAAGAAAAGTGCAATCACCATCTTGAAAATGAAGATAAAGGTCCTCAATTCAGTCCAACCCACATTTCAGTATTTACGCAGTAGCTCTTTTTCCAATGGTCAAATTAACTCACAGATTGGTCTTGGGTACTGTATAAAAACCGACAACTACTACAAGGGCGACCCCTGTCACAGGTATGATTTGACTTCTCAGAATTAGAAGTGTATGGGCACGAGATGATTATTGTAAATATATTATAAAAAGTCATTTAAAAAAAGGATCTGCCCCACGTGGGATTAGAACTCACAACCATAAAAATACGACGCAACTGTCTTAGCGGACTGCAACACCAATAGGCATAGCAAGTGGGGAAAAAAATACTACGAGTTGACCTGACACCATTGTCATCTATTTCTTGTCACGATGGATGTAGCTACAAATAAAACAATCCTCATATCCTACATGTTTTTTTCTTCGTAAAAGCACAGCAGTGTATGAAACGGTAAGCAAAAACATTGAATTTGGTCATTTGTGGAAATATGGCTTACTGCTTTTAGAATTGTGTGTCACCAGAACTGAACTGACGTGTTTACTATAACTAAGCCTAAAACATCAGATTTTCAAAGATTTGTTTTGTTCATGAAAGTTACTCTTTGTGATTCCTCTCTTTCTCCATCTGTCTAAGTAATATTTCCTCCCTGTATCTCATCCTCCCTCTCTCCCCATTCCTCAATAATTTTTCTACCAGCAGCCCACTAGGCAGTCATGTGCAGCTGGCAGATTGCCCGTGTTTACAGGGAGCAGCCAGTGGCCAATAAAACCGAGAGCCAGTTAATGTCCCATCCATCCATGTGTGTCCAGGTTTCCGTTAGTTAGTAATAGTCAGCTTTTGGCCGATAAAAAAAAAGAAAAGCCGAAAGAAAAAAAAAGGAAAAAAGAAAACGGTGCCACCCAATTGTCCAGGAGAAGAAAAGATCCCATTGCAAAATAATGCTTTGAGCCTATTTATTGATGGAAATAGCAGTCGATGGAAATACTTTCGACTGGTCATGCTTATCGGTTTATAGGTCAATTTGCATAATTCCGTGTATATTAAATTGGTGTGTGTACATCATATTCATTATGTATCTTATTTATCACACGAGTACAACATACAGATACGGAACCCTTGAGTGGAAAACCTGTCAGACATTGCGAGAGCAGCTGCTACAGCATCTTAAACAGCAAATGAATACGTAGGCAACGGAAGGCAGGCTTCATCAGCGAGTCACACAACAACATGCAATGAGCTGGAGGCAGCTTGCATTTGGAAAACATATACTTAATTGTTTGAAACCTGAACATTTTACTACATCTTATGAGGCATGCTTTACCTTGCTTCAAAGTAGCCAAGCCAAAATCAGACCATATCTGTGGAGGCAATTATTTTATATAAACTTCCTTTCATCGTCCAGTAGCCAAAGGCATAATCCTAGTCATATTATTTCGATTTTAGTCATTTAGCAGACACTCTTATACAGAGCGACTTACAGTAGCAATTAGGGTTAGGTACCTTGCTCAACCTATGCTAGGTGTTGCATATTAGATGTCTCCTCTTTCTAAATATTTTCATCTGTCACATGAAACCGCTAACATGAGCGGTGCGTGTTTTCCAACTAATTGCATTATGGAACAAACATTTGTGCGTAGCCTACTGCCTTGTACGCATTGCTGCGCTTAAAATGTGAACAAGCTAAACATTCTGATCTGTTGCATCAGACTCATTGCATTTGACTTTTCTTTTATGTAGCCTAGGCATACTGGTTGTATGAACTGTCCCAGAATGTGTGGAATAGGCCATTTCGTTCTCACCAAGCTGACCAACAGAATAGGTCAACTTTTATACTATGGGGGATAGTAGATTGACATAGGCTAGTGATTTTGCTGTTCGTTAGCTGAGGAAAAGTAAATGTGGACATCTTCAAATTGCGCATCAGAATTCGGTAAGAAGGACCGCACATCATTGCATCCTTGACTTCTACTAATACGAATTACCATAATCTAAATGGGATTTCTGTCATTCTGAGCACTGTGGGTGGACACCATATGGGTCCCATAAATTTCTCAAATGTCCGGTAAATTAAAACGCTGCCAGTCAAATATCCAGTGACACGTTGTCCTAACTGAAACCCTGGTATGTGTTGATCAGTCCGTCCGACCTGTCTGTCTGGGAGAACTGAGACACCTGCTTCTCAGCTTCACACAACTACTGAAAAGAGATATGGCCTGCATTATTATAATTATTGTTATGTATGCCATTAAGCAGATGCTTTCATCTGAATGGACCTATGCGTTCATAATTATTTTCATGTATGTGTGGTCGCATGAATCGAACACACTACCAACTGAGATAACTGTGACAAATAAAATTTGATTTGGATAGAGGACCACACTATGTAGCGAGTGTATAATCCAGGCCTGCAGAGTTACTGTACTGTTACTGTTCAGTCTAAAAATCTACCTTCTCAGATCAGTCTGCTCAGCCAACCTGAGGCCAACACCAGAGGATAGGTTAAGTAGGGAGGACAACTAAAACACTCCTTAAAATATGTGAATCATTCAGAGATAAAAGGCCTTCCTCGAAGCACAGAGCTTGGGCTGGGAAGTATACCGTATTTTATTCTATACCAGTATTGATGCTTGGATGGGTTTGGGTTAATGCAAACTATTATATTCTAACTAAAGAATTCTAATAATTATTCTATTTCCATGATTTCAACAGTTCAGCCAAGTGTGTTGATCTCAATTTGATCTAAATCACAATATTTGGTAAAAATAATGCTTTGAATATTTTGCCCATATCGTGTGGGAAATGCAGAAATTCATGAAAATGCTGAAAATCATTTTTGGTTGATGTTTGAACTGTATAAAACAATCAGAATGGAGAAAAACCCAATGTAATCACTTACTACTGAAAAATAATTTGTATTACACTGAACAAAAAAAATGAACGCAACATGTAAAGTGTTGGTCCCATGTTTCATGAGCTGAAATAAAACATCCCAGAAATGTTCCATACGCACAAAAAGCTTATTTCTCAAAATGTTCACAAATTTGTTTACATCCCTGTTATTGAGCATTTCTCCTTTGTCAAGATAATCCATCCACCTGACAGGTGTGGCATATCAATAAGATGATTCAACAGCATGATCATTACACAGGTGCACCTTGTGCTGGGGCCAATAAAAGGCAACTCTAAAATGTGCGGTTTTGTCACAACACAATGCCACAGATGTCTCAGGTTGAGGAAGCGCGCAATTGGCATGCTGACTGCAGCAATGTCCACCAGAGCTGTTACCAGAGAATTAAATGTTTCTCTACCATAAGCCACCTCCAACATTATTTAATAAAATTTGCCAGTACGTACAACCGGCCGCACAACCTCAGACCACGTGTATGGCGTCGTGTGGGCGAGCAGTTTGTGGATGTCAACATTGTGAACAGAGTGCCCCATGGTGGCAGTGGGGTTACGGTATGGGTAGGGATAAGCTACGGACAACAAACAAAAATGTATTTTATCAATGGCAATTTGAATACACAGAAATACCATGATGAGATCCTGAGGCCCACTGTGACACCCATTTTGAATGCATATGTGACCAACAGATGCATATCTGTATTCCCAGTCATGTGGAATCCATAGATCAGGGCATAATTTATTTATTTCTGTATTCCTCATATGGGCCGAAACTCAGTAAAATCTTTGAAATTGTTGCATGTTGCATTTATCTTTTTGTTCTGTATATTTCAAAACATCAAAAAAATATATACTTTGGCCATATCGCCCAGCCCTACAAAGCTGAAAAAATTCACTAGGGAAATTGAAATTGGATACGATTCATTATCGATGAATGTGGAGCTCTGGTTGCCCAATGCCAAACACTGCATACTGGTGTTTGAGTTAGAGGGAAGTTCAGAGACTTAATGCCAGGCAATAATTTGGAGGGATACTTCATTACTAAGACTGTCTCAGGGCAGTAGCTCTCAATGGTAGCATCAAATCCTTTCTGGGAGTATCAAAAAGTTGAGCCACCCTCATAGATTTGGTTTAAGTCAATAGTCCTGACCGGATTACTCACCAAGGACATAGAAAAACAGCATAACATTTGTGTATTTAAAAAAATTAACGTCCGTTTTATCTAAATAGGCAGACGAAAAGATAACTTGAATCAATCATTGTGACAAGGACTCGTCTCTCCTACTATAGTCTGTTACTCTGGTTAAACTATCAGTGTTTCAGACTTGTTTTTTGTCTGTTTCAGGTGTTTTCTATGAGCCACCACGTTGACACTGGGTTGTGCGAAGGACAGCTGTGTTTGTTGATGGGCCATTTAATACCGAAATCATCATCACTGCCTGCATCATTAAAAACCTCTGTTTAATGACTCTCTGAAAGATTGCCCACACAGCCCACAGTCTGACCCCACGCTTTATGTATTTTGTATCATTTTATATGCTGAGGACTTATCGTCTTTAAAAAAACATGAAGGGGAAATGGTGTTACTTCAGAGTCTGAGCATCTGTTCACACCAGTAGGCATGCACGCGCCCCCCCACACACACACAGTGCAGCGAAGTCAGCACACAGCTTAACAGAGACCCCCAGAGGCCAAGGCTGGCACAGCACAAGTATCAAACCGAGGAAGAGAGCAGCAGGGATGGGCTGCTTGAGAACTACAGAGAATGAGTGCACGAGAGAAATACAGTGCCCTCAGAAATATTCATACCTCTTGACTTAATCCACATTTTGTTGTGTTACAGCCTGAATTCAAAATGAAAAAATAAAAATAATAATCTCATGTATCTCTACACACAATACCCCATAATGACAAAGTGATAACATGTTGTTTTTAGAAACCTAGGAAATTTATTGAAAATGAAACAGGAATCTCATTTATCTAAGTATTCACACCCCAGAGTCAATATATGTTAGATTCACCTTTGGCAGATTAAAGGGTAAGTCCAAGAGCTTTGCACACCTAAAATTCTTCAAGCTCCGTCAAGTTAGTTGTTGATCATAGCTAGACAGCCATTTCAATGTCGCGCCATAGATTTAAAAGCTGATTTAAGTCAAAACTGTAACTAGGCCACTCAGGAACATTCAATGTCATCTTGGTAAACAACTCCAGTGTATAGAGAGAGCTACAGAAAGAGAGAGACACTCACATGGGAATGTTTGACCTTTAAGCCATGCTCTCCCGAACCACAACAGGGTTGGTACATCCTGGTACACCGAAAGCCTGTATCTTTGTAGTGACTGGGTGTATTGATAAACCATCCAAAGTGCAATTAATAACTTCACCATGCGCAAAGGGATATTCAGTGTCTGCTTTTAATTTGTATCTATCTTCCAATAGGTGCCCTTCTTTGCGAAGCATTGGAAAACCTCCCTGGTCTTTGTGGTTGAATCTGTGTTTGAAATCCACTGCTCGACTGAGAGACCTTACAGATAATTGTATGTGTGGGGTACAGAGAAGTAGTCATAAAGAAATCATATTAAACACTATTATTGCACAAAGAGTGAGTCCATGACTTGTTAAGCAAATTTTTACTCTTCAACTTATTTAAGCTTGCCATAACAAAGGCGTTGAATACTTATTCACTAGAGACATTTCAGCTTTCCATTTTTTGTTAATTTGTCATTTTGACATTATGAAGTATTGTGTGTAGGCCAGTGACACAAAATCTCTATTTAATACATTTTAAATTCAGGTTAACACAAAAATGTGGAGAAAGTCAAGGGGTGTGAATACTTTCTGAAGGCACTAAGTGTTTAGACTCACAAAGACAGACAGGAAGAAATAAAGGGGGAAAGTAAAGAAAAATGGAGTGGAAAGAGAGAAAAAGAGGGAGATAAAAAGAGAAGTAGCGATGGGCGCCCTTACGTCTTGAAACAGTCGTTTGTCCTGGGCCAGGCGCTTGGAGGCCAGGGTCTTGGTGACGTGGTAGAAGGTGAGTAGAGCCCTGTGCTGCTGCAGCCCGTCCTGACCCTTCACTGACTCGAGCAGGATGGGTATCAGCTCTGGCCACTGGCGGGGACAGTCCAGACGGGCCACCTTGGCTATCAGCACCGCTATCTGGGTGGCTATCTGTTCATACAGGAAACATACACATTATTAGAATAATATCAGGAATATTTTTTGGATATCCGGATAGTGAAAACACATGTTTTAAAGAAAAAAATGTTGTCCAACTTCAATGGGGACTTGCTCTCTGCTTGTTGTTTCAGCACAAACAAGTGGGGGAGGAGCGCGAGAGGAGCAGGTGTGTCCGACATGGACGGATAAAGAGAGAAAGTAGCCAAACTGACTTGCAAAAGTTAGACTTGTTGCTGTTATAGGTTATCTATAATCTCATCTGGTAGTGTCTGTCTTGCTTGACTGCATCAAATCGATGTAAAGAAGCTAGCTAGCTACACTAGCCAACTAAATTAGTTAGTCAGCTAGCTAGTTAGCAAGGCAAATTGAGGAGATTTGTCCTTGTCTACAACAACTAACCAACAGATGCATATCTATATTCCCAGCCATGTGAAAGACATAGATTAGGGCCTAATTTATTTAAATTGACTGTTTTCCTTATAAGAACTGCAACTCTGAAATCTTTGAAATTGTTGCTTGTCGCATTTTTTTTTTTGTTAAGTGTATAAAAATCACGATCTGCCTGATTAACACAAGTTCCTAACTTTTAAAATAACTGTGCTCTCCCATGACTACTGTAGATATGGAACACCGGCAGCAGACACACTGGCTAGTGGCTACTAAGGCACACCATGTTCGATCAGCAGTGCTCTCGATTCAACAAAGTACTGAGTAAAGGGTCTGAATACTTTTGAATTACTCATCACCTTAGAAAGCGCTGTCTATTTCGTGGCATTTGGCTTTCAAAGAACATTCACAATTACCATGTTTTCCACTCAGTTTCAAACAGTTGAACTTTTTCTTCAAATTGATCATCACATTGAGGTAAATGTAGCCTAACAGTTTTAAAAGCATGCTACTGTTTTGATATGTTTGATGTGATTTTCGATTGCATTTGCATCGATGTCAGAGTGGTTGGAGGGGACAATAGAGCACTTGAGTACTAGGCTATTTGTGACAATGGTCGTTCGCAAGTTGGGTACTACCAACGCATGTTCAAAGGTCACGTGAAATTTGACTGCGGTCATGACTCATGACTGACGGTGTGGTGGTGACCGTATGAGGTTAATTTTAAAATCTGGTCGTGTGTATTTTTGTTAGTCGCCATGCATCTTACTTATCACACGCGCACAGCATACAGAAACTATTTTGAGCAGAATATTATTTGCCAGACAGTGCTAGAGCTGCTTCTACAGATCCTCAGCTTGTTGTTGCTGGAGTGAAACATGCTTTAATAAGCCCAGTCACTGCACAACAATTCCACATGCAATGGCGATTTAAAGACGGTTTTGATGGACACGCAAAAAAAATAAAAAATACTATCTGGATTTCTTAACTGGTAACTGAAGCAAGCCTCCCATTCACCATTTAAATTCATAGGCAATGGTAGGCAGGCTCACAGCGCATCACCCACCACTTTGCAATGTGAGCTGGATGAAGAATGCATTTTGAAAACATACTTAATTGTTTGAAAGCTGAACTTGTGGTATGAGGCATTTCTTAATGGATTTAAACGCCTGGCTGCGGATCTGAAAAGGGTGCAGGCGAGCTGTGTGAGTTTAGAGGGATTCTCTCACCGCAATAACTTGAGACTGGTATCGGTCCCAGAGTCAGCAGAAATGTCTCGCACCACAGATTTCGTTTCTGGGCTGCTGAAGGATGTTCTTGACATGGATGAGAAGCCCCTGATAGATCGTGCTCACCGGTCGCTGCGCCTAAAGCCACGGTATGGTGAGAGGCCCCGTGACATTCTTCGAGTGCACTTTTTCCATGAGAAGATGGAGATTCTCAGACGAGCCCGCAATACCACTCTGAGCTTCTCTATCTAACAGGACTACTCCCCCACTGTTTCCAGGCAGCGTGTAGCTTTCGGGCAGGCCAAACGACTACTACGGGACCATCCAAGTGTGAAGTATGGACTCCGTCTATGCCTTTCTCATGATGGTAAAGACGATACATTTAATTCTCTGGATGAGGCTATGGCTCACATTCAACATCACATCAAGAAGTCTTGAACTTGCGAACTGTGGATAGTGAGTAAGTAGCCCCCGTGGTACAACTATGTTTAGTTATAACATACTATTCTTGTATAGTTGGGGAGTTGGCGAACCCAGTCAAGCTTATTTGATGTGATCTAATGTTTTGATCATATAGTGTGTGCTTGCCATACAAGCATTCAGTCATTTTAATTTCATTGTATTAAGGTTTTACTTAACTTCTTAGGGAGCGGCAGCAGAGGTGACGGTTTTGGAGAGTCTGGCGTGCCCAAAGTAAAATGCCTGCCAATCAGGCTCAGAAAATAGGATATGCACATAATTAGTACTATTGGATAGGAAACACTCTGAAGTTTCTAAAAGTGTTAACATAATGGCTGTGAGTATAACAGAACTGATAAAGCAGGCGAAACCCAGAGGAAAATCCATCCGGAAATGCAGTTTTTGGTGACCTTCTACTCTCCCCATTGACTTCAAGGCAATCCAGCTCCTGGACTACAGTACCTATGGCTTCCACTAGATATCAGCAGTCTATATACAAAGACTGGGAATGATTGGAGTAAGCAAAACCAAGACCTGAAATGTCAACAAGTTTTACTTATATAATGTTTAGGTGACCCTCCGAGTGAAATATTATCGCTAATATTCATAAAAGGATAGCTAAGGATGCATTATAACTGGTATTTGATTTGTTTAGGGAAAGTTTATAGGTATATTTGAACGCGTTCTCTTCACGTTTCAATGGGCGATTCGACGTTGGATTTTCTGAACATAACGTGCCAAACCAGACTGAGATTTATGGATATAATAAATGACTTTTTCTAACAAAAGAACCATTGGATGTCTTCATTGGACAAGGGATTTGTTTTCGCTGTGAAATAGGTTTTGTGTGAACCGCGCTGGTTTATGAATTTATGCTAATGGAAAATATTGTAGGTGCTATCATCAAACAATCAAATGTTGTGCTTTCGTCGTAAAGCTTTTTTGAAATCTGACAACGCTGTGATGTTGCCAAGAAGCAGAGCTTTTGATGACTATGCAACACTTGTATATTGATGAATGTTTAATAATTCAACTTTTGGATTTTGAATTTGGCGCCTTACATTTCACCGGGTAGTGTCGGGAGTGGGGCGCCCCACTGCTCCCTAAGTAGTTAGCCTGGAAACAAAGGAGTTGTCTCATTCACCTATTCAGTTTGTTTACATAGTGCCTCAGTGACTCAAAATATTTTTGGTTATTTGTTTACTGCATCTGTTTATACCGACCCAGTAAACAGAAAATGTTCAGAGGCTACACGTTTTTGGGGGTCTTCACTTCAATTTTAAAGGATTTGAACATCATTTATGCCCAGAAAACTTTCAACATTGCACACACAACGTTTTTTGGTCTTGGCTGTAAGTGGTCTTATTGTCCAACTAGACAATTATAAATTTTTGATCATCTTACTACGATTTGCTTACTTAAAATTAGGTTTTTGGTTGAGAGCCTTGATACATTTTATTTATTTTTTCTCTCACAATGCCCATTATAAGACTGGGAATATAATTATATACATCTACAAGTGGTGCTTTGTAATTTCGATTTCACAAGGGATTCACTTTCTTTTTTTCACCTCTCTTTTTGCTGCTTGATCCACTAACACAAAACGCGACTTTAAAGAGCGGGACTGTGTGTTTAGGTTTAACACCGCGCTCTCACAGACATACTATGCAAAGAGAACATGTTCTATTTAGGCTTGTACCTCGTTTTGAGAGGAATTGTCTGGGATGGGGGAGGTGGTTGGAGGGAGGAAGGTTGAATTGTTCAGTTCTAATGTTGTCATTCTGTCTTTTTAGGTTATTTTTCAGTACTTTTCCCAAGTATCTTACACTGTAAATTTTTACTCTGAGACAAGTTATTCTGGGGTATTCAGTGCTTTTCCACTCTATGCTCTAATGACAGGGTGGTATAACGGGAGTGCTCAGGGTGGCCAAAATAATACGATCAAGTACATTTCGTGGAACATCAAAGGGGCTAACAACCCTGTGAAGCATAAGAGGGTGCTGACACACTTAAAGGGTTTGAATGCAAATGTTGCATTTCTACAAGAGACTCACTTGAGGACTGGTGAGCAATTTAGGATGCGTAGGGACTGGGTTGGTCAAGTGTTCAACTAACTTTCATAGTAAATCAAGAGGTGCTGCCATTTTGGTTGATAAATCTATTCATTTTGTAGCTTCTGAGGTTATTGCTGATCCTAAGGGACGATACGTCATAGTAACCGGTAAACAGTTTTCTACCCTTCTTGTTTTGGCTCGTGTTTATGCTCCCAATTGGGATGACAAGTTTAATTTCTTCCTTTTTATCTGCTATAACCAATTTTGATTCCCATTTGCTGATTTTAGGGGGGGGGATTTCAATGGTACAATGTCCCCAGTTCTTGACAAGTCCTTACAAAGAACTACAGGCCTATCTAAATGTGCCCTATGTATTCAATCTTTTCTTCAGAAATATGCTGTGTGAGGCCTGGCGTTTCCTACACCCTACAGATAGACAGTATTAATTTTTTTCTGATGTTCAAAAATACATACTCCCACACGGAGTACTTGTTTTTGGACAAAAAACTTCTGCCTATCCTTCAGAGGTGTACTTATGAGAGAATTGTTATTTCTGACAATTCACCATTAGTGCTTGAACTAGAGTTTCCCCAGCAACCTCCTATGTGTTATCAATGACGTCTTAACCCCATTTTACTCTCAGATAAGGAGTTTGTAAATTTTATTTCTACTGAAAATCACCTTATTCATAGAAATTAATTCAATGCCAGGTACAGTTGAAGTCGGACATTTACATACACTTATGTTTGAGTCATTAAAACTTGTTTTTCAACCACTCCACAAATTTCTTGTTAACAAACTACAGTTTTGGCAAGTCGGTTAGGACATCTACTTTGTGCAAGACACAAGTCATTTTTCCAACAATTGTTCAGACAGATTATTTCACTGTATCACAATTCCAGTGGGTCAGACGTTGACATACACTAAGTTGACTGTGCCTTTAAACAGCTTGGAAAATGCCAGAAAATTTTATGGCTTTAGAAGATTCTGATAGGCTAATTGAAATCATTTGAGTCAGTTGGAGGTGTACCTGTGGATGTATTTCAAGGCCTACCTTCAAGCTCAGTGCCTCTTTGCTTGACATCATGGGAAAATCCAAAGAAATCAGCCAAGATAAATTTGTTTTTAGACCTCCACAAGTCTGGTTCATCCTTGGGAGCAATTTCCAAACGCCTGAAGGTACCACGTTCATCTGTACAAACAATAGCATGTATAAACACCATGGGAACGCGCAGCCATCATACCACTCAGGAAGAGACACGTTCTGTCTCCTAGAGATGAACGTACTTTGGTGCAAATCAATCCCAGATCAACAGCAAAGGACCTTGTGAAGATGTTGGAGGAAACGGGTACAAAAGTATCTATAGCCACAGAAAAATGTGTCCTATATTGACATAACCTGAAAGGCCACTCAGCAAGGAAGAAGCCAGTGCTCAAAAACGGCCATAAAAAAGCCAGACTACGTTTTGCAACTGTACATGGGGACAAAGATCGTACTTTTTGGAGAAATGTCCTCTGGTCTGATGAAACAAAATAGAACTGTTTGGCCATAATGACCATTGTAATGTTTGGAGGAAAAGGGGGGAGGATTGCAAGCCGAAGAACACCATCCCAACCGTTAAGCACGGGGGTGGCAGCATCATGTTGTGGGGGTGTTTTGCTGCAGGAGGGACTGGTGCACTTCACAAAATAGATGGCATCATGAAGCAGGAAAATGATGTGGAAATATTGAAGCAACATCTCAAGACATCAGTCAGAAAGTTAAAGCTTGGTCGCAAATGGGTCTTCCAAATGGACAATGACCGCAAACATACTTCCAAAGTTATGGCAAAATGGCTTAAGGACAACAAAGTCAAAGTATTGGAGTGGCCATCATAAAGCCCTGACCTCAACCCTATAGAAAATCTGTGGGCAGAACTGAAAGAGCCTGTGTGAGCAAGGAGGCATACAAACCTGACTCAGTTACACCAGCTCTGTCAGGAGAAATGGGCCAAAATTCACCCAACCTATTGTGGGAAGCTTGTGGAAGGCTACCTGTAACGTTTGACCCAAGTTAAACAATTTAAAGGCAATGCTACCAAATACTTATTGAGTGTATGTACATTTCTGACCCACTGGGAATGTGATGAAAGAAAGAAATGCTCGAGACCGGAGCGAAGCCATAGCTACATTGGATGAGAAGTATGCTACAGATCCTTCCTGTGATCTACATAACGAGCGCCAACTACTCCACTGAGTAGATGAGCTTTCTACCATGTAAGCTGAACAATTACTCTTGCGAGCTCAATACAGAGTGTTGAGGCGACAAGTCCAGTAAACTCCTTGCAAATCAGATCCGTAAATCTGAGGCATCACATTTAATCCCACAAATAAGGATCCTCTGAATCTCCTCAAGACCCTTTGCTGATTGATTGATTCTTTAATGGTCTGAATATGCCTTCAATTGATACAGACTCCCATGACTGTTTAGAAGAAGAATTTACACCTGAGGAGACTGCAACAGCTTTTAAACTGTGATTACAAAATCCTAGCCAAGCTCTTAGTCATCCGTATGGAAAGCTCGCTGCACCAAGTAATACACTCTGACCAGACTGGCTTTGTGAGAAATAGGCATTTGATCGATCTCAGGGTACAAGCTGGATCTTGGCAAGAGTGAGCTTTTTCCTGTAAATACGGCTGCTATAAAGTGCTCTTTTACAAGCTTTAAGCAAAACATTGTTGCTCTAGCAGACAGTTTGAAACAATCTTTTACTTCTTGGAATTCGCTACCTCTTTCTCTTATTGGAAGGATTAATGTCATTAAAATGAAGGTGTTGCCCACATTTTTATATTTATTTCAATGTTGAACCATTTTTATTCCAAAATCTTTTTTCAATTCACTGGATCAAACATTCATGTATTTTATTTGGGATGACAAGGTACCACGGATTGGTAGAAAACATTGACAGAAGCCTAAGGCATTGGGTGGTTTAGCTCTACCAAATTTTCAGACATACTATTGGGCTGCAAATTTCAGAGCCCTTTTGTACTGGCTGCAGACTGATCCTACTGGCCCTAGACCACTCTGGGTCCAGATGGAGTCTGAATCGTGTAAACCTTCTGCACTTTCTTCTGTGTTGTGCTCGTCTCTCCCAGTGTCCCTAGGCAAAAGGTGTGTCAACCCAATTGTAAAGCAGTCTATTGAAATTTGGAATCAGTTCCGTTTAGCCTTTAGCCTCCGAGGCTTTTCTCTATCAGGCCCAAACAATCAGAACATTTTATTTCCTCCATCTTTAAATGATGGGGCTTTTGGCATCTGGCACTCACTAGGCCTCTCCTCACTAGCCCAATTATTCTTCGATGATACATTTGCCTCTTTTGCTCAGCTACAGGAAAAGTTCAACCTCCCCCAATCCCACCTTTTCTCCTCTATCTCCAGACTAGGAACTTTGTCAGAGCTAACACACCTGAATTTCCCCATTTGCCTGCGAATACAGCTATAGAGAGCATCTTTGAGCTAAACAAGCTTCATAGGGGCGCAATTTCAGATGTATATGCAAATCATTGATGACTTACAGAACCCTTCTTTGGTGCCTTTAAAGACTCGATGGGGAAAGGATTTGGGGGAGGAACTTGGGGAAGACACTTGGGAATCTGTGGTGCACAGGGTGCATTCGTCCTCTTTTAGCACTAGACACCACCTAATTCAATTCAAGGTGGTTCACCGCATCCACTGGTCCGGGGCCAAACTTGGAAGAATATTCTTTGATTTTGATCCTACCCGTTTCCGATGTAAAACGGAACCAGCCACACTGTATCATATGTTTTGGGGCTGTCACAAACTGTCAGGTTTCTGGGAATTAATATTTAAATGTTTCTGATATATATGACACCGTTATAGATCCGTCTCCCCTTACAGCCCTTTTTGGAGTACTGCCCATAGGTACCCCCCTGTCAAGAATTCAGTTGGACATTGTTGCTTATAAAACTTTTAGCTAGATGGCTAATACTACAGAACTGGGAGATAGAAGTTCCCCCATCTTATAAATATTGGGTGGGAGATGTCTTGTGCTCTCTGAAATTAGAAAAAAATGTAATTCAATACACGTGGGAACCCCAAACTGTTTTATGAGTCTTGGGCTCCATTCCGGTCTTACTTTGAACAGTCCATCCTCTGATGGCATTCATATTAAAACAAAAATAAGTCTGTATTTGACACCCCTATGACTTAAGGGTTGGATGAGCATTTCTTTGTGTTTTTTTGGGGGGTGGACATTAAGGTTGATGATGTGCCTGTTGATTCTTATTGAATGTTACTTGCGGGTGCCTTGTTCATCTTGCCCTGTCAGACACTAAAATGTGAGCTTGTTTTGCCCTGTTTTTTATTTTGTTTATGCTTACATTAAAAACATTTTTTTTTAAGAAAATGTTTTTAAGCATTGTAAACAGCAAGGCGATACAGAGAGTAGTGTGTACAGCCCAGTACATCACTGGGGCCAAGCTCCCTGCCATCCAGGACCTCTATATGTCAG
The DNA here is from genome assembly GCA_030435695.1 of Brachymystax lenok tsinlingensis. Taxonomy (NCBI): domain Eukaryota; kingdom Metazoa; phylum Chordata; class Actinopteri; order Salmoniformes; family Salmonidae; genus Brachymystax; species Brachymystax lenok. Next base: position 50,826,543 of record CM059819.1, on the reverse strand, counting down.
AGGAAGGTCCTAAAAATTTGGAAAGACACCAGCCCCCCAAGTCACTCACTGTTCTCTCTGCAACCGCACGGCAAGCGGTACCGATACACCAAGTCCGGAACCAACGGGACCCTGAACAGCTTCTACCCCCAAGCCATAACACTGCTAAATAGTCAACCAAATAGCTACCCGGACTATTTGCATTTAACCTTTTTGTCTCAGTTACCTCGTACCCCTGCACATCGATTTGGTACTGGTACCCCGTGCACAGAATTAAGTATTCAGACCCCTTGACTTTTTCCACATTTTTGTTAAGTAACGTTATTCTAAAATGTATTAAAATATTTTTTCCCTTTATCAATATACACACAATAGCCCATAATGACAAAACAAAAACAAAAATAAATATCACATTTACATAAGTATTCAGAACCTTTACTCAGTACTTTGTTGAAGCACCTTTGGCAACGATTACAGCCTCGAGTCTTCTTGAGTATGACGCTACAATCTTGGCACACCTGTATTTGGAGAGTTTCTCTCATTCCTCTCTGCAGATCCTCTCAAGCTCTGTCAGGTTGGATAGGGAGCGTTGCTGCACAGCCATTTTCAGGTCTCTCCAGACATGTTCGATCGGGTTCAAGTCCGGGATCTGGCTGGGCCACTCAAGGACATTCAGAGACTTGTCCCAAAGCCACTCCTGCATTGTCTTGGCTGTGTGATTAGGGTGATTGTCCTGTTGGAAGGTGAACCCTCACCCCAGTCGGAAGTCCTAAGCGCTATGGAGCAGGTTTTCATCAAGGATCTCAGTGTACTTTGCTCCGTTCATCTTTCCCTCGATCCTGACTGAAAAACATCCCCATAGCATAATGCTGCCACCTCCATGCTTCACCGTAGGGATGGTGCCAGGTTTCCTCCAGACGTGACACTTGGCATTCAGGACAAAGAGTTCAATCTTGGTTTTATCAGACCATGGTCTGAGAGTCCTTTAGGTGCCTTTTGGCAAACTCCAGGTGGGCTGTCATGTGCCTTTTACTGTGGAGTGGCTTCCGTCTAGCCACTACCATATTAGGCCTGATTTGGTAGAGTGCTGCAGAGATGGATGTCCTTCTGGAAGATTCTCCCATCTCCACAGAGGAACTCTGGAGCTTTGTTAGAGTGAGGATCAGGTTCTTGGTCACCTCCATGACCAAGGCCCATCTCCCCCAATTGCTCAGTTTGGCTGGGTGGCCAGCTCTGGGAAGAGTCTTGGTGGTTCCAAACTTATTCCATTTAGGAAAGGAGGCGGCCACTGTGTTCTTGGGGACCTTCAATGCTACAGACATTTTTTGGCACGCTTCCCCAGATCTGTGCCTCAACACAATCCTGTCTCGGAGCTCGACAGACACTTACTTTGACCTCATGACTTGGTTTTTTCTCAAACATCCACTGTAAACTTTTGGACCTTATATAGACAGGTGTGTGCCTTTCCAAATCATGTCCAATCAATTGAATTTACCACAGGTGGACTCCAATCAAGTGGTAGAAACATCTCAAGGATGATCAATGGAAACAGGATGCACCTGAGCTCAATTTTTATTAATAGCAAAGGGACTGAATATTTATGTAAATAAGGTATCTGTTTTTTATTTGTAATACATTTGGGGGGGAAAAGAAAAAACAGTTTTCACTGTCATTGCTGAGGATTTTATATTTATTTTATAAATTTTAGAATTAGGCTGTAATGTAACAAAATGTGGAAAAAGGGGTCTGAATACTTTCTGAAGGCACTATATAAAGACAAGTTATCGTATTCATTATTACGTGTTATTACTTTCCTATTATTTCTCTATTTACTTTCTCTCTGCGTTGTTGGGAAGGGCCCCTAAGGAAGAATTTCACCTGTGGTTTACGAAGCATGTGAGAAATAACATTTGATATCTTGCTAGAGACTGAAGATGGGCCAATAAGCTCATGTAAGAAGTGTCACTGCACTGACTGCACAGATGGCAATAAAGCTGAATCATATTTGTATGTGTGTGAGAAAAGAATTGGTGCGATCGGGCAAAACTCACTTATCTGCATTACAGTCACAGCAGAGGCAGAACAGGGACATTGATCGAGATGCATTATGGCAAGCTAAGTGTTCTCTTCATTTTGGATTTTTGCTTGTGCATGTGTGCAGCACACTCTCTCCCTCTCTCTTGGAGGCATTTGGTGGTGATGTGTCATAAGGTAAGGTTACACTAAATACAGCCTTAAGATTAACTCTAGACCACACACACATCATCGGATCCCGGCAGATTGCTGACGGAGTCAACCTCTTTTGACTCTGTCAGGGGAGGGGTGACAGAGAGAGGGGTGACAGAGGAAGAGACAGGTGGAACACAAGGGGCTAGAATGGCTGAAATGCTCTCCATATGGACACAGACAGCCACTGCTACTAGTAGAGAGGTATCCCTAGGCAGGGATCCCTGTAGAAGTATGGCCACTTCTCCAAGACAGAGCCAAATGGACATTTGGGAAAGCTGTTTGGGAGTGTTCTACTTAGTGATGGTGGTCAATGAAATTATGCTCTGAAAGGGACCAGTCATTGGTTGACAGCTCACGCAAACAAATGACTGACCTGGTTGACGGGCTCGTTGAAGTTGGTGATCAGGCCAGCTCGCAGCGACGTCTTCTCCTCTTCTGACAGAGCACTGGACGGACACACACACACACAGAACTAGGTTACAATAAGGTCACAATACAATGCCAAACATCAACGTAAACATATTTTCAATGCTCAATATCCATTTTGAATCAGTTGACTGCTTCAAATGTGTTATCAGAAACGCTCTCCACTCTGATGGAATTGTTTGAGGCGTCAATATGCTAGAGGAAAGGAGGGGGAGGCACATTGACCGTGTGCAATTCCTGTCAAATATCACCATCTGCTTCTTTAGTGAGGCAGTCAGCGAGAATGACCCTAGTATTATTACATTTCCACACCCTTCCATTTGAGGGAGAGGAAAGCCATGGCATTATCAACTGCCTGACACAGCACCCAGCTGATATCCTGTGAGAGACGCCTTCTGCTTTGAATCCAATTTCCCCAGGGAGAGAGGCAGCGAGGAAGCGCCACAGCGCAAGCTTTAATATAGAGGGCTGATACGACATGAAGATGACAGAGAGAGCAGCAGTGAGGGATAGCTCTGTCCCTGTATGAACCTATTGTACACACTGGCCCGGGCTAGCACTAGAACTGCTAAAGCAGTCATTTTGACAGCTCATAAATTAAACATTTAAAAAAAAGTCATGGCACGCTCCGTTCTTGACTTTTCCTAAATAAGCCTATATAACATTGTCGTCGTTAGAATCTTAAATATCAAAACAGAACTGGAGTTTTAACCAGTTTTAGGAGGGCATGTCATTTTTTTAATGGTTTTCCCCCGTTGCCCCTACTTCTCCACACAGTTGAAAATGCAGTGCCCAGCTGAGGATCACCTTGATAATTAACTCGAAACTGAACCTACACTGAAACTAATTTCACACATAACAGATTAAATAAATTAAGTAAGGTATGATGGGGAGAAAGGAGGTGGATGGGCGAGTTGAGTGAGGGGAAGCAAACTACGCATAATTATGTAATCACCAATTGTGAATGAAGAACGGGGCGGGCCATTCTATTGTAATGATCTGTTCTAATTATAATCTCAAAATGGTATGTACCCTATATCAGTCCACAGAATGTGTTTTTTTTTTGTTTTTGTTTTTTACATATAGCCAGCCTACAGTAACAAACTAATGAAAATGCTATTGTGTTATTTGAAATAAAAATGGTATTCAAATTTTACCCATGGCCATAAAACACCAATTTATCATATTTTCAATAGCATATATGAAATGTATTAATTACACGTTTAGAATACTGCTCATTAGATTGAAGGAGGTCCCTCGAGGGCCAGCGGTTCTATTGTTCGAGGAAGGGGGAGCGGGAGATAGAGAAGGGGGGGAGAGGGGAGGGAATTATGGAGAGGTAAGAATGTTAAGAAGAGGGAGGAAGGGGAGGTGGCAGCGGTGGATGAAAAAACTGGAATTAAAGCAGGAAAGAGAGGGGAATAGGGAAAGGAAGAGAAGGGGTGCTTGATTGAGTCTCATCCTTGTGGAAGAGAAACAGAAGAGAGAGGGGGGGTTAAGTGAAATGTGAAGGGAAGAGGGACAGAGAAAGAGGGAAGAGTTGCCCCATCCCATACAAAGTAACAGAGATCCTAACCCCCGGTAGAAGTTTGTGCGAAAGGCCGGCAGGTAGTTTCCCCCAGTAAATTGGGCAACTTCTGTAGGCACTGGGTGCATTAAGGGCAAAGCAATGGCCAGGAGTTCATTGCACCTTCCACAGCAAGCGGAGGTGACAACGGCTCTGTTCGACAAATGAAAAATGAACTACCCACAGGGACTTTGGAAGAAGAGCACAAGGGTGAGAGGTAAAAAAATAAAAGAATGGCTGAAGATTGCAGAGGCAGAACTGATTGTCTTTGAGGTGAGGTGGTTAAAAACAGTCTTTGTTCTCTGGACCTGTCGGTGAACTTGAAACATTAAGCTAGTCAGCAATCCCATAGGTGTGAACGGAGAATACCATCCCATAGGTTGTGTCTGTACAATACTATCAGTATGGCCTACACTAGATGGACTTAAGAGAACGGCGCCAATGAATAGCAACGTGAGCTCACAAAACACATACAGCTGAGCCCAATCAATTTGCAGAACTTGCCATTAACACTGAAACGTGATGATGGGAGAGGTGTAACAGGTGTGGGAAGATATTTTTTTTAATTATAAAATGGCGAGATGAGAGAGAAGACGAGACAGAACAATAAAGTGAAAAGAATGGCGAGAAGAACGGAAAGAAGCCAGAGAAGAAGAGAGGGAGGTAAAAGAGAGAAGGCTTACTTTGGTGCGACTCTCCTCCAGTACCTGTCGATGCCGTTTTTGAAGTAGAGCACGGCAAGCCATCGGACATTAACATCCAACATGTGGTTGTTGAAGATATTCTAGAGGACACAAAACACAGGGCAGCGTTTAAATAACTTAGTAGGTGGGAGGAATCAATATTATTTAAAAATCGCTGTGATAATGTCCTTGGCTGCAGGTGGAATTTCGCAGCTATCCAAGGAGTCGTTTCAGTAAACTACCCAAAGTGCTTACAGTCTTGAGTTAGGAGCTGGTTTGGAATTGGGCCTCTTAATAAAGTCACACTGGCTGGCTGCTTATCTTAGCTGTCCTACAAGGATTTTTTTGAGTGACAGAGAGAACCCAAACTTTGGGCTCATTAAAAAAAAGATGTACCCGCACCCGAGGTGAGTTCGGGGGAGGTGGGGGTGCATGAGAGGGGCATGCTGGGAGCTCACAGTCTGGAGTACGCACCTGGCGCCAGACTGAGACAATCACAGCAGAGTGCTGCCACACTCCACTGTACTCAAACACACTTCTCTCAGCAGGAGAACTGAAGGGTGAAGCTGCGTTGAGTAGCGAACCACAGGGGTGAGTGGGGGCAGAGTACAACAATGTTCTCTGTTATTAACTCAGTCCTGACTGTCTGAATACAGCAGAGTGTTCTAGGCTCAGAGCTGATTCAAACTGTTGTGTGGGTAAAAAAAAAGGGCGATTGTCCTGGCAGTGCGGCCTCAGTGGGGTGGATGAAGTGGCTAGGGCTGCAAAGGGAGGGAATATTACTGGAAACGTTCAAAAGTTTACCATTAAACTACCAGAAATTTGGCATCTTTCAAGGATTTTACGTAATCTATCACAAAACATCCAGTGGCCCCTTTGGGTACTTCAGACTATCACAGGTGTCTAAAATAATCTCTGGCCCTCTGTGTGGCCTCATCACATGTAAAATATATGAAATATGATGATTTTAAAATACAACGCCGAAAAAACATGAACCTAAATATAAACCATCAACTTAGTGAATACACATTTTATTTTTTACTATTTGTATTTGTTGTCAATGTTTTGTCATCAAACTGTTGGCAGAAAAAAGTCAAGTTGGAAGAGTTCATTGAAAATAATGCCTTTGTTGATTAGATGCATTTGAAATTAATTAGGCTATTTTCTCTTGAACCATATGGTCTATCTACTAGAAGGTCATGCACAATATGGACACAGATTCGCATTTGGAAAGAAGACTCAAGGCTGTAATCGCTGCCAAAGGTGATTCGACAAAGTACTGAGTAAAGGGTCTGAATACTTATGTAAATGTGATAGCAAATTTATAAAACAAAATAAAAACAAAATGTCTAAAAACCTGTTTTTGCTTTGTCATTATGGGGTGTTGTATGTAGATTGATGAGGGGAAAAAACATTTAATCAATTTCAGAATAAGGCTGTTACGTAACAAAATGTGTAAAAAGTCAAGGGGTCTGAATACTTTCCCTATGCACTGTAAAATGTATACTATGTATGAAAAGAAAAAATAGTTATTCAAGTATAAATTACTATTTTTTATTTTACTTTTATTTAATTAGACAAGTCAGTTAAGATCAAATTCTTATTTACAATGACAGCCTACCCCGGCCAAACCCTAACGACACTGGGCCAATTGTGCACCGCTCTATGGGACTCCCAATCACGCCCGGTTGTGATACAGCCTGGAATCAAACCAGGGTCTGTAGTGACACCTCTAGCAGTGCCTTACACGGCTGCGCCACTCGGGAGCCCACGTAAAGACAGATTGCTATAGATTTTCTGTTATTTATAAAAACTACTGAAGATTCTGGAAACGTTGGTAAATTTCCGGTAGCTTTGCAACCCTAGGAGTGGCTTACAACCACCTACTGTAACAAGGTGTTGGATAGCTGATGGATAGAGATCAACAAAGACCATCTACAGTACACTGACTGAATGAGGAGAGATGGTGAGGAGGACGGGATTAGATTCCTTTACAGCCCCTGTGGAGTAACACACACACAGTATCCTGCTACTATGGTTTACCGCATGGCTCTAACAGCAGCACAGCGACACATCAACCTGGGCTAGACTGGGGCATTGTGTGTAACTTCATGGTCTGTCATTTGTGACAGGGACTAATGCAATGTGACAATGGGATAATGACAGTCAAGGTTAGTGTACAGCTGAGCACCAGAGAGCATCCAATCTATTTCTCTGTCACTACGTCTACCATTCCTGTTAATTTTTATTTGATTATTATTGTAGTGAGGGTGGGGTGATTTGTTAGTAGTGATTGTAATCAGGGCAAAACTGCCCACAGATATTCTTTATGGAAACCACACAAGCTGATCGCCGCTGCCTTTGCTGTTATTATTATTGATATCCAGCCTTCTCTGACATTTCAGAACCCAGTTGCATATAGTATCACATCACCACAGCTTTGCATAAATCAAGATGATCTAAAACCACAAGAGAAGCATGTTGGGCCCACAGAAGGCCTACCTTTTTAAAAATGTCTGCATAAATTGACCCGAAACTTTCTAGCCCATATACTATCCATCGTGGAATAATTAGGGGAACAATCTTGACTTGAGGAACTCAAAGCTTTGCACAAATCAATGGATGATATGTGGTAAGCTCCAGTACAGACGTTGATGCCTGTGTGTGTGTGTTAGACATACCAGTAGAACAGAGTAGAAGCCAGGTTGTGTCTCCCACTGACGTAGCTGCTCCTCAGCAGGCTTCAGTAGAGCAGTATCCTGACTGGTGGCCTGGGTCAGGGCCTGTAGGACCACCGAGCTGGCACTCTCCATATCCATACCTGGGGGTTAGAGAGAGAGAGAGGGAGGACGAGGGTGGAACAGAAGGGTGAGAGGAGAATGAAAGGGAGAGGGGACGGAGACAAAGGGTGAAGAAGAGAGAGTGTGAGGAGGGGAGAGAGAGAGAGCGAGGCAGAAAGAGTGAGAAGGGTTCGGCACCTCCTTAACGTTTTTACTGTAGGAATATGGAAATTATTAAACTTCAGTAAAAGGCACAAGGCAGACATTATGCCTGCACAAATAGACAAATAAACCAAGGAGGTCTTAACATGCCTCTTCATCCCACCATCCCTCCCCTCCTTTCATCATCACTGTCCTCTCGCTCTATAACAGTTCACACTGTAAGTAAAATCACTCAGAGTCTAGAATGGTAGTCCCAATGACGCAGGCAGGCACAGCCTGACACAGCAGAGCAGCACACCTGGTCCCCACGCAGGCAGCCCCCTCTGCAACTTTGACAGAAATCATTCTATCCTACAGTCGAAACTGCCTGCCTTGTAAATTTCAAAAAGGGAGACCCGAGTCAATCAAACGATACTCAGAATAACTAAAAATTATACTCCCTGAAGAAATAGGCTATACAGCTCTCTGTCTGCACGGTATAACTTTCAATTATTTCTCAGCATTGACTGAAATAACTTTGAATGTTTCATGTAGTGTCATTTTACTACTCACTTGATAACATCTACATCCCAGCAGATTTGGTTGTTTTTAGGGAGACAGGGAAGTAAAAAAATAAATAATAATAATTTCAAAAAACTAAAAGCAGCTTTACCCAACTCTGTGGAGCCCGAAGGGGCCTCCAGTGTTACGCAAGCCTGAGACCAGGTTTGATCATTTGTAAGTCTAAATTGAATTAATGATGATAAACACATAGGAAGTTTCTCTCGTTACATAGAGGCCCGACCCACTTTGTGATACACAACACAAAATGATGAGTTCTATAACCATCACCAATAGTAAACCTAAGGGAACAATGGAAAACAGCATCTAGTGGTTTAAGTGTAGATGCTGCTGCATGCATATAGATAATATCCCCAGAATCTAAAATAGACATACAAATGGGAGGGACAATGTCCTTCCTATTAACAGAAGTCAAAGCATGAACTTAAACTTCTTACCAGCTCAGTAACATGACAGTTCGTCATCAAGCCAGATACAAAAGATATTTGTAGGATGGAACTCAATGTGTGTACCATTCAAACTAGTCATTACAAATTCATTTTGACCTACAATCTATATAAAATAACATTGGTAATGCAGTAACAAATATATAATCAGATTGATTAACATTAAGAATGCCATTTACAGATAGAAAATAACGTAGCTGTTTGTGGACCAATGATTCTAGTATTTTTGCAAGACAAAGGAGCCTGGAAATGGGCCGATAACTATCGAGATCACTACTATCCCCGCCCTTATGGAGTTGTAGCACAAATGCTGCTTTCCAAGCTTTTTGAAAATGTCCTGATACTAAAGTGAAAAAAAAAAAAAGATATTATTGAGCCAGCAATGAGGGGCGCTGCATATAAAGCAAAGACTGGTCAGCCCCTAACGACTTTTTGATGTCAATAGCAAATAAAGGCAGCAAGAACTTGTTTCTGTGATTTGCCAAAAAGACTACCACTTCCCAAGTCATGTGAGGTTGACTGATCATTCATCGAGGCAACTGGAAGCTGTATGTGGGAAGAACAGCCAATTAACTGGTCAAGACCAGTATGACCACCATTTCTTTCAAAATAGGAAACCAGCTCAGATAAAATGCTAATTAAAAGCGCCAGAAATCTTAACTTTTCAGTAATGATGGAGTCTAAAACTACTTGCTTAGGCCAGAAAGTAGAGGAATTACCCGGCTTCGGTGGATGAAGTTTCCCAGAATTTAGAGGGATCACTAACAGTCTGCCATAGCGCTAAGGAAGTAGTTTGATTTGTCCTGTTTAACTGACGCAGTGCACCTACACTATATATATATACACACACACACACACACACACACACACACACACACACACACACACACACACACACACACACACACAAAAGTATGTGGACACCCTTTCAAATTTGTGGATTTGGCTATTTCAGCCACACCTGTTGCTGACAGGTGGATAAAATCGAGCACAACCATGCAATTTCCATACCCAAACATTGGCAGTGGAATAGCCTTATTGAAGAGCTCAGTGACTTGCAACGTGGCACCATCATATGGAGCCACCTTTCCAACAAGTCAGTTCGTCAAATTTCTGCCCCGCTAGAGCTGCCTCAGTCAACTGTAAGTGCTGTTACTGTGAAGTGGAAACGTTTAGGAGCTAAAACGTCTCAGCCGCGAAGTGGTAGGCCACACAAGTTCACAGAACGAGATTGCCGACTACCGAAGCGCATAGCACTTAAAAATCCCCTGTTGCAACACTCACTACCGCGTACCAAACTGCCTCGAAGCAACGTCAGCACAATAACTGTTCGTTGGGAGCCTCATGAAATGGGTTTCCATGGCCAAGCAGCTGCACACAAGCCTAAGAATGCGAAACGTCAACTGGAGTGGTGTAAAGATTGCCAACAGACTCTGGAGCCATGGAAACGTGTTCTCTGGAGTGATGAATCACGCTTCACCATCTGGCAGTCCGACGAATGAATCTGAGTTTGGCGGATGCCAGGAGAACGCTACCTTCCCCAATGCATAGTACCAAAGTTTGGTGGAGGAGGAAAAATTCCAGGTAAGGGAAATATTATGCTACAGCATACAATTACATTCTATACTGAACAAAAATATAAACACAACATGTAGTGTTGGTCCCATGTTTTATGAACCAAAATAAATAGCAAATATTTTCCATATGCACAAAAACCTTATTTTTCTCAAATTCTGTGGACAGATTTGTTTACGTCCCTATTAATGAACATTTCTCCTTTGCCAAGATAATCCATCCACCTGACAGGTGTGGCATATCAAGCAGCTGATTAAACAGCATTATACATTACAAAAATATAATAATGTAAACGGGCAATCCGGGATAGGTACATACGTTTTTACCTTTAAACACACACACAAAATCCATACAAAGCTATGCACTCTCACGTTTTATCCACATATCTCTTTGGAATTCATACACAAACACTGCATGTCTCCAGCAATGGATAAAAGCCACCAGTACACCACCAGTGGTGCCATAAAGCTACAAGAACAGAGAAGGACAGCCAGAGATCAGAGTGCAACGTGTGCAGGGGAAGGCCTATTCAGCATGGAAATAAATCAGCTTTGCTAGACTGCCATCTAGAGGTAAACACCAAACAAGAGAGAATGCTGTTGAATGTGGCCAACAGAGTAGCCTACGGTTATAGATGCTAAACACACTCAGTACAAAGAAGTGATAAAGATAAAGCAGCATGTTATAAACTATGCCACGCTGAATCTCAATAGCCTTTCCTCGACTCCTTCTCCTAACCTTCGCTCACTTCCTACTCAGTCAGATGGAAGTGAGGAGAGGATTCAAGGAGAGGAAACAAGTATAAGAGGAAAAATGCTTGTTAGCAATGAGTCATGTCTGAAAAGTGCATTCAAATTCACTGCCAAAAGAACACATTGGAACACATTTATTGACTTATTTTTAGAGAAGAAAAAATGTAGATGGAAAAGCGTATCCAGAGTAAACTTCAATGACTAAAAACAGCATGTAGAAAAGATAAATGGACCTATACATTTATATGTAAGAGTATCTTTGAAAGAAAAAGCTAGACAGTCAGAGATCATTTTAAATAAAATCTGCATTCAGGAGTATTTTTATCATGGCATAGGGCCCTCACAGATTTTGTTATGTTTGAGTCACTCGGATTGCATAAATCATGGCAAAATGTGTAGAATTGCAGGAAATTAGCTTTAAACAGCTACAATGTCACTGCGTCCAACAGGAGGTCGGTGATCGCACCATTTGCCACGTCCATGTCTACACCCCAGCCAAACACCTACGAGTAGTGCAGCTTTTCACAGACCTGTCTATGCAGCTGTCTATTTCTGTTTGTACTTCACAGTAAAATGACACTACTGGCAGATTTGTCTTTGAGTCAGTGCATATGGCATAAGTCGAAATAAGGCAATATCTCAACTCCCCCTATTTTATTTGAGCATTTTGAAATGTCAAGCAAAATTATATTTTCTATGTTCTTGCCCCATCCGTTAGCCATAAGATTCTGACCTTACGCTCGACATAATTAGGTTGTCATTATGGGGTGTTGTGTAGATTGATGAGGATTTTTTTTTTTATTTAATCCATTTTAGAATAAAACATAAAATGTGAAAAAAGTCAAGGGGTCGGAAGTACTTTCCGAATGTACTGTATATACAGACAACTGGCAAGTATCTACACTGACATTTTCAACCTCTCCCTGACCAAGTCTGTAATACCTACATGTTTCAAGCAGACCACCATTGTCCCTGTGCCAAAGAATGCAAAGGCAACCTGCCTAAATTATTACCACCCCATAGGAGTGTGGTGCAGGGACAACAACCTCTCCGGCAACATGAGCAAGACAAAGGAGATGATCGTGGACTTTAGGAAAAGGAGGGTCGAACATGCCCCAATTCACATCGACGGGGCTGTAGTGGAGCGGTTCGACAGTTTCAAGTTCCTTGGTGTCAACATAAAAAAATTACTATGGTTCAAACACACCATGAAAGTCGTGAAGAGGTCACGCCAATGCCTTTTCCCTCTTCAAGAGACTGAAAAGATTTGGTATGGGTCCCCAGATTAGAGGTCGACCGATTAATCTGAATGGCCGATTAATTAGGGCCGATTTCAAGTTTTCATAACAAAATCGGTAATCGGCATTTTTGGACACCGATTATGAACGATTATATTGCAATCCACGAGGAGAATGCGTGGCAGGCTGACCACCTGTTACACGAGTGCAGGCAGCAAGGAGCCATGGTAAGTTGCTAGCTAGCAATAAACTTAGCTTATAAAAAAACAATCAATCTTAACATAATCACTAGTTAAACTACTAATATCAACCATGTGTAGTTAACTAGCTTGTCCTGTATTGCATATAATAAATGCGGTGCCTGAAATTGTGTCACTTCTCTTGCGTTCAGTGTAAGCAGAGTTAGGGTATATGCAGCAGTTCGGGTCGCCTGGCTCGTTGCGAACTGTGTGAAGACCATTTCGTCCTAGCAAAGACTAATTAATTTGCCAGAAATTGACATAATTATGACATAACAATGAAAGTTATGCAATGTAACAGCAATATTTAGACTTAGGGTTGCCACCCGTTCAATAAAATACAGAACGGTCCCATATTTCACTGAAAGAATAAACGTTTTGTTTTCGAAATGATAGTTTCCGGATTTTACCATATGACCTAAGGCTTGTATTACTGTGTGTTTATTATATTATAATTAAGTCTATGATTTGATATTTGATAGAGCAGTCTGATTGAGCGGTGGTAGGCAGCAGCAGGCTCGTAAGCATTCATTCAAACCGCACTTTCCTCCGTTTGCCAGCAGCTTTTCGCAATGCTTGAAGCACAGCGCTGTTTATGACTTTAAGCCTATCAACTACCGAGATTTGGCTGGCAATACTATAGTGCCTATAAGAACATCCAATAGTCAAAGGTCTATGAAATACAAATGGTATAGAGAAAAATTGTCCTATAATAACTACAACCTAAAACTTCTTAACTGGGAATAATGAAGACTCATGTTAAAAGGAACGACCAGCTTTCATATATTCTCATGTTCTGAGCAAGGAAGTTAAACGTTAGCTTTTTAACATATTGCACATTTACTTTCTTCACCAACACTGTGTTTTTGCATTATTTAAACAAAATTGAACATGTTCCATTATTCATTTGAGACTAAATAGATTTTATTTATGTATTATATTAAGTTATAATAAAAGTGTTCATTGTTCATTCAGTATTGTTGTAATTGTCATTATTACAAATATATTAAATAAAATAAAAATATATGAAAGTGATCCTCCAATAATCGGTATCGGCTTTGATAAATCATAATCGGTCGATCTCTACACCAGATCCTCAAAAAGTTCTACAGCTGCACCAGAGAGCATCCTGACCGGTTGCATCACCACCTGGTATGACAACTGCTCGGCATACGACCGTAAGGCGCTACAGATGGTAGTGCGTACAGCCCAGTACATCACTGGGGCCAAGCGTCCTGCCATCCAGGATGCTTGGCCCCAGTGATGTCAGAGGAAGGCCCAAAAATGTGTCAAAGACACCAGCACCCAAGTCATAGAATGTTCTCTCAACTACCACACGGCAAGCAGTACCAGAGAGCCAAGTCTAGGTCCAAAAGACTTCTTAACAGCTTCTATACCCAAGCCAGAAGACTGCTGAACAATTAATAAAATGGCCACCCAGACTATATGCAATAACAACCCCCAAAAAAAGTTGGATTTGAGTCATGTTTCAAGTTATTATGGATATGAGTATATTGGTCTTTATCCTGTAAGCCCCTTACATTATATCTTGGCATAAGCAGTATAGAGAGATTGTGTACAGTGCTTTTGAAATGTATACAGACGCCTTCCCTTTTTCCACATTTTGTTAGGTTACAGCCTTATTCTAAAAAGTCAGCAACCTACACACAATAACCCATAATGACAAAGCGAACAGGTATTATGAAATGTTAGCACATTCATAAAATTTTTAAACAGAAATACAATTTACAAAAGTATTCATGAGACTCGAAAACGCTATGAGACTCGAAATTGAGCTCAGGTGCATTCTGTTTCCATTGATCATCCTTGAGATGTGGATTCCAATCAAGTTGTAGAAACATGTGGTAAATTCAATTGATTGGACATGATTTGGAAAGGCACACGCCTGTCTATATAAGGTCCCACAGTTGACAATGCATGTCAGAGCAAAAACCAAACCATGAGGAGGTCAAAGGAATTCACCGTAGAGCTCCGAGACAGGATTGTGTCGAGGCACAGATCTGGGGAAGGGTAGCAAAAACTGTCTGCAGCATTGAAGATTCCCAGGAACACAGTGCCAGAGCTCCAGAGTTCCTCTGTGGAGATGGGAGAACCTTCCAGAAAGACAACCATCTCTGCAGCACTCCACCAAATCAGGCCTTTATGGTAGTGGCCAGACAGGAGCAATTCCTCAGTAGAAGGCACGACAGCCTGCTTGGAGTTTGCCAAAGAGCACCTAAAGACTCAGACCATGACATGAGAAACAAGAGTCTCTGGTCTGATGAAACCAAGATTGAACTCTTTGGCCTGAACGCCAAGTGTCACGTCTGGAGAAAACCTGGCACGATACCTACAGTGAAGCACGGTGGTTCGCAGCACCATGCTGTGGGAATGTTTTTCAGCGGCAGAGACTGGTCAGGATTGAGGGAAAGATGAACGAAGCGAAGTACAGAGAGATCCCTAAAGAAAACCTACAGGACAACGACCCCAAGCACACAGCCAAGACAATGCAAGTGTTGCTTCGGGACAAGTCTCTGAATGTACTTGAGAGGCCCAGCGTGAGCCCAGACTTGAACACGATCGAACATCTCTGGAGAGACCTGATGCTCTCCAGAGATGCTTTGTCATTATGGGGTATCATGTGTAGATTGATGAGGGAAAAAAACTATCAATTTTAGATTAAGGCTGTAATGTAACAAATTGTGGAAAAAGTCAAGAGGTCTGAATACTTTCGGGAAGGCAATGTATATAAACTCAGCAAAAAGAGAAACGTCCCTATTTCAGGACCCTGACTTTCAAAGAGAATTCGTAAAAATCCAATTAACTTCACAGATCTTCATTGTAAAGGGTTTAAACAATGCTCCCATGCTTGTTCAATGAACCATAAACAGTTAATGAACATGCACCTGTGGAACGGTCGTTAACACACTAACAGCACACAGATGGTAAGCAATTAAGGTCACAGTTATGAAAACTTAGGACACTAAAGAGGCCTTTCTACTGACTGAAAAACACCAAAAGAAAGATTCCCAGAGTCCCTGCTCATCTGCGTGAACGTGCCTTAGGCATGCTGCAAGGAGGCATGAGGACTGCAGATGTGGCCAGGGCAATAAATTGCAATGTCCGTACTGTGAGACGCCTAAGACAGCGCTACAGGGAGACAGGACGGACAGCTAATCTTCCTCACAGTGGCAGACCACGTGTAACAACACCTGCACAGGATCGGTACATCCGAACATCACACAGGTACAGGATGGCAACAAGAACTGCCCGAGTTACACCAGGAATGCACAAACCCTCCATCAGTGCTCAGACTGTCCACAATAGGCTGAGAGAGGTTGGACTGAGGGCTTGTAGGCCTGTTGTAAGACAGGTCCTCATGAGACATCACCGGCAACAACGTCGCCTACGGGCACAAACCCACCGTCGCTGGACCAGACAGGACTGGCAAAAAGTGGTCTTCACTGACGAGTCGCGGTTTTGTCTCACCAGGGGTGATGGTCAGATTCGCGTTTATCGTCTAAGGAATGAGCGTTACACCGAGGCCTGTACTCTGGAGCGGGAACGATTTGGAGGTGGAGGATCTGTCATGGTCTGGGGCGGTGTGTCACAGCATCATCGGACTAAGCTTGTTGCCATTGCAGGCAATCTCAACGCTGTGTGTTACAGGGAAGACATCCTCCTCCCTCATGTGGTACCCTTCCTGCAGGCTCATCCTGACATGACCCTCCAGCATGACAATGCCACCAGCCATACTGCTCGTTCTGTGCGTGATTTCCTGCAAGACAGGAATGTCAGTGTTCTGCCATGGCCAGCGAAGAGCCCGGATCTCAATCCCATTGAGCATGTCTGGGACCTGTTGGATCGGAGGGTGAGGGCTAAGGCCATTCCCCACAGAAATGTCCGGGAACTTGCAGGTAGAGTGGGGTAACATCTCACAGCAAAAACTGGCAAATCTGGTACAGTCCATATGGAGGAGATGCACTGCAGTACCACTCCAGATACTGACTGTTACTTTGGATTTTGACCCCCTTTGTTCAGGGACACATTATTCAATTTCTGTTAGTCACATGTCTGTGGAACTTGTTCAGTTTGTGTCTCAGTTGTTGAACCTTATGTAAATACAAATATTTACACATGTTAAGTCGCTGTTAACAGTCAGAGGATGTTTCTTTTTTTGCTGAGTTTACATCCAGTTTATTAGGTACACTCATCTACTACCGTGGTCAGACAACCCCTTTGCCTCCAGAACTGCCTGAATTCTTCAAGGCAGGGAAACATTGCTCAATTGGTATCAAGGGACCTAATGTATGCCAGGAAAGCATTCCCCACGCCATTACACCACCGTCTCCAGCCTGTACCATTGACACCAGGCTGGATGGGGCTGTGTTGCTTATAGGAGTGGAACCTGGTGTGGTCGTCTGCTGCAATAGCCCATCCGTGACAAGGACAGACGAGTTGTGCCTTCCGAGATGCGGTTCTGCACAGCACTGTTGTAATGCGCCGTCATGTTCCTGTTTGTGGCCCGCCTGTTAGCTTGCACGATTCTTGCCACTCACTTTCGATCTCTCATCAACGAGCAGTTTTTGCCCACATGACTGCAGCTGACTGGATGTTTTTTGTTTGTCGCACCATTCTCGGTAAACCCTAGACAGTGTTGTGCGTGAAAAGCCCAGGAGGTCAACCGTTTCAAAAGTTTGGACACACCTACTCATTCAAGGGTTTTATTTATTTTTACTAGGGATGTAGGATATATCGGTGAACATAACGGAATCAGACGATTTTAGGTAAAAATGCCAACATCGGTATCGGCCCGATGTCTAGTTTAACGTCGATGTGCAAAACCATGACGTAATGATGCCACGTAACGTTATGCGCTACACAGCATTCCTAACCTTGCCCACAATGTCTGCTGTGTGGATCAAGCAGTCAACAAGTCGAGCAGTCATTTGAAAGAGTAAGAAAAGTTCAGCGAGACACCTCAAAAGGTGAAATCCATTAACGGCAATTTATTGCCCTTGCCAGTCAACCATTCTCTGTCGTGGGTGATGTTGGCTTTTTGCGACTGGTCGAGCACCGGTACACACTACCAAGTGCGCTATTTTTCAGATGTTGTCCTACCGGAGTTAAACAGTAATGTCACTGCTATTAGCTTCACAATATACTTTGGAACGCCATTTGGGTCTTTGCTTGTCAAAAAAGATACGTCAAATAACACTATTTGACGCGTTAAATAAGCTTTTAATTTGACACGTCAAATAACCCAGCTCTATTATAGAATGTTGTGTGTTCTGAATTTGCATGTGCAAGCCAAGTGCCACCACTACTTTCAGTAGTACTGTCAAAGCTGTAAAAAAAAAAAAAAAGGTCTGCAAACAAGCAACCACCGGCCACGAACGATGAGTTTACAATACTGAGTTGGTAATAAAGTATTATTTGTTCGACCGCATGTTCTGGGGTAGCTAGCTAGCTTTAGCTTGGTACCTAGCTAGCACCAATACAACCGGCCTGAAAACAATGACCAGTAGAAACTGCAGTCATTTTCACTATTCTTAGCAATGATTTAGGAATCCTAGTGAGTCAGTATTAGCTATACTTGTTGTTCACCTACTGAAGTTGAACTTCAGTTCATGAAAACAAATATCTAGCCAGCTACTTAACCCTGTTGCCCAAAGCTATCGTTATAAGCAGCCAGCTTGCTTCATCAGGCTAGTGAGGCTCGACCGGACCGGGTTAGGTGTTGTGAAGCCAGCCACAATAAGGATCAGGGGAAATAGTGGAATTTGTGGTTTGCCTTCAAAATAAAAGAACCTCTTTGAAAGTGATGCCGAAGGTTACAATTGGTGGAATCATGCCATATTTAGACTAGATAATGTTGAACAAGGTTGGAATGTGAAGCAATGAAATGGGGTATCAGTCTACTCGGTGACACCGACAGAACACAACTGTGAAGAGATTACGCAAATATTAGTGTCGTAGCTCTTATCGTGGGACTGTGAAATCACCTCCCAAGTCAGCCTATTGTGTGTATTGACACTCATATTTCACTGTACATCTTTACCTAAGGATTGTGGATCAATGAAATGGGGTATCAGTCTACTCAATACCCAATATATTTTTTCCCAACATCCTCCTCAGAGTTATCAGACTCCCGAAACATCCACACAGTATTGTTATTCTTCTGGAATAGTGTTCAATACACATAGGTTGACAATAAATGAGGCTCAATTCACAGTTGTTTCAGAGTCCCGCAATTAGAGCTACGACACTAATGTCCTCTGGGTGTCACTGAGTAGACCCATGTCATTGATCCACAAGTCATAGGTAAGGCTGTACAGTGAAACAAGTATGCCCCCAATGCAATTCTAAAGTAAAATACATCCAGTGTGATTTCAACAGATTTTTGTGAAATTAACAAACTATTGTCTTTTTGTTTATTTTATATAACATTCCAACTTTGTTTAGCATGATCTATTCAATTATGGCATAATTCTACTATTTGTATTCATTTGCATCACTGTCAATGACATACTTTTATTTTGAAGGCTAACCTCAAAGTCCACTATTGTGGCTAATCGTTATTGTGGCTAGCTTCACAGATGGGTCTGACCAAATAAGAAATGTCTTAGAAATTAGGGTTATTTTAGATGACACCTAGCTATATAGTTAGCTACCTAACAGATGTCGTTATGCTACGTTTTTTGGGACAGAACATTGTTTGCATCCATGAGATAGCTAGCTTTTATTTTAATGAGCAGCACCATAAGTGCGCGAGACACCTTTACCAGCATCATAGCATACGTATCGATGAATTATTGTGACATATGAAATACGAGTGACAGTGTAATCAATGTGTAATAACGTAAAAAATGTATGAACGCGTTACATTATTATGTGACATGCAGTTATATTCAGGTCCTGATTGGTCAACAAGCTTATTTGACAAGTCAAATAGTGTTATTTGAAGTGTATCTTTTTTTGACACGCAAAGACCCAAACGGCGTTCCATAGAAATCCTGGTTGAGAATGAAACGACAGAACAGGTTTTGATTATGTTTTACTGGTAATGGGGTAATGCCAACAAAATAACTTTTTGGTCAGTGGTGTATGTGTGTGTGTGTGTAACCTTTATTTAACCGGGCAAGTCAGTTAAGAACAAATCCTTATTTACAATGACGGCCTACCCCGGCCAAACCCGGACCAATTGTGCGCCGCCTTATGGGACTCCCAATCACGGCCGGATGTGATACCGCCTGGATTCGAACCAGGGACTGTAGTGACACCTCTTACACTGAGATGCAGTGCCTTAGACCACTGAGTCCATGTGTGTGTGATAGTTATTTAACTGTACTAGAATGCTTAAACATCTGCCAACATTTTAAAAATAGGTTATCAGTATCGTTTTTTTGGCAAGGAAAACACTGAATATCGGTATCGGCCAAAAATGTAATATCGGTGCATCACAAATGTTTACTATTTTATACATAGTAGAATAATAGTGAAGACATCAAAACTATGAAATAACACATTTGGAATAATGTAGTAACCAAGAAACAGTGTTCAACAAATCAAAATATATTTTATATTTCAGATCCTTCAAAGTAGGCACCCTTCGCCTTGACAGATTGACACACTCTTGGCATTCTCTCAACCAGCTTCAATAGGTATGCATTTCAATTAACAGGTGTGCCTTGATAAAAGTTCATTTGTGTTATTTCTTTCCTTCTTAATGCCTTTGAGCCAATCAATTATGTTGTGAAAAAGGTAGCGGTGGTATACAGAAGATAACCCTATTTGGTAAAAGACCAAGTTCATATTATGGCAAGAACAACTGAAATAAGCGAAGAGAAACAACAGTCCATCATTATGTAAAGATGTAAAATGTAAAGAACTTTGAAAGTTTCTTCAAGTGCAGTTGCAAAAACCATCAACCGCTATGATGAAACTGGCTCTCATGAGGACCACCACAGGAAAGGAAGACCCAGAGTTACTTCCGCTGCAGAGGATAAATTCATTAGAGTTAACTGCACCTCAGACTGCAGTCCAAATAAATGCTTCAGAGTTCAAGTAACAGACACATCTCAACATCAACTGTTCAGAGGAGACCACGTGAATCAGGCCTTCATGGTCGAATTGCTGCAAAGAAACCACTACTAAAGGACACCAATAGGAAGAGACTTGCTTGGGCCAAGAAACACGAGCAATGGACATTAGACCGGTGAAAATTTGTCCTTCGGTCTGATGAGTCCAAATTGAGATTTTTGGTTCCAACCGCCTTGTCTTTGTGAGATGCAGAGTAGGTGAACGGATGATCTCCGCATGTGTGGTTCCCACCATGAAGCATGGAGGTGGTGTTGTGACTTGTGCTTTGCTGGTGACACTGATTTACTTAAAATTCAAGGCACACTTAACCAAAGCATTCTGCATCGATACACCATCCCATTTTGTTTGCGCTTAGTGGGACTATCATTTGTTTTTCAACAGGACAATGACCCAAAACACACCTCCTAGCTGTGTAAGGGCTATTTGACCAAGGAGAGTGATGGAGTGCTGCATCAGACAGATTACCTGGCCTCCACAATCACCCGACCTCAACCAAATTGAGAAGGTTTGGGATTTGTTGGACCGCAGAATGAAGGAAAAGCATCCAACAAGTGCCAAGCATATGTGGGAACTCCTTTAAGATTGTTGGAAAAGCATTACTAATGAAGCAGGTTGAGAGAATGCCAAGAGTGTGCAAAGCTGTCATCAAGACAAGGGTGGCTACTTCGAAGAATCTCAAATCTAAAATATATTTTGATGTTTAACACTTTTTTGGTTACTACAAGATTCCAAATGTGGTATTTAATATTTTGTATGTCTTCACTATTATTCTACAATGTAGAATATAGTAAAAAGAAAGAAAAACCTTGAATGAGTAGGTGTCCAAAATTAACAGGTACAAAATGTAATTACAGCAAGCATATCTTATGGGTTCCCAACTCGTATGTAAGGCTTGCTTTGTATGTAAGGCTCGGTATGTATTTTTTTAAATTTTATTTTAAATACTTCTGGTACATTCTTTCACCCTCTCCACCGGGATTATCTGCCTCTGACCCTATTTACTGGGTCTGAGTTACTGGCTTACTTGTGCTCTTCCATGCAGTCCCCATGGGGGGGGTGTGTCACTAGATGTGATCTTCCTGTCCGGTTTTGCGCCCCCTCACGCTTGTGTGGTGGAGAAGTTCTTTGCGGGCTACACTCAGCCTTGTCTCAGGGTAGTAAGTTGTTGTTGATATCCCTGTAGTGGTGTGGGTGCAATCCCTTGGCAAAGTGGGTGGCGTTACATCCTGCCTGGTTGGGTATCATTAGACGGGGCAACAGTTTCCCCCAACCCTGTCTCAGCCTCCAGTAGCTATGCTGCAATAGTCTATGTGCCGGGGGGCTAGGGTCAGTCATATCTGGTGTCCTGTGTGAATTTAAGTCATTCTCGCTCTCCCTCCCAAAGGACCTATGCCCTAGAACCATGCCTCAGGACTACCTGGCCTAATGACTCATTGCTGTCCACCTGGTCGTGCTGCTGCTCCAATTTCAACTGTTCTGCCTGCAGCTATGGAACCCTGACCTGTTCACCGGACGTGCTACCTTGTCCCGGACCTGCTTTTTTCGTCTTTCACTGAATGCTCGGCTATGAAAAGCCAATTGACATTTACTCCTGAGTTACTGACCTGTTGCACCCTCTACAACCACTGTGATTGTTATTTGACCTTACTGGTCAACTATGAACATCTTGAAGAACAATCTGGCCTTAATGGCCATGTGCTCTCTGTTTGGGGTTTTAGGCTGGGTTTCTGTATACACACGTTGTGACATCTGCTGATGTAAAAAGGGAGGGCTTTATAAATACGTTTGATTTTATTTCATCAGTGGGTGATATTTGTATGTTTTCATTGGAGGAGTGAGGTTACACAGATGTGCTCTCGAAACAACAGATTAGAAAATTGAGAACAATTGGAGTTTGTTTAGTCGGTGGTGTAGGCCCGTGTAAACTAAAGGACGTATCAGAAAAGTCAGTGTCTGATTCAAATCACATTGCTGGGAGTATCATCACGAGCAAGTCCCGTCATAGTTAGACAGGTGAAACATAGCCATATCCATCTTGCAGTGAAGCTAGCGAACCTTAGCCCTCGTCGTAGCTATAAAATCAAAACAATGATTTGGCATATCTGATCACCCCCACTAGCCTCAACTGTCGAGGCACATTCTGCAGCTGAAAAGCTTCATAACGTTGGGCTCTTACTATAATAAAAGTAAAGTTAACGTTAACTAGCTACAGTACATAGTTAGATGATATTTTTGCTATTCTGTAAAGCTGCCAAAGACATTGCTAGCTACAGTAGCTAACGTTAGCTAGCTAGTTACCTAGACTAGGGAGACCTTGATTGGTTGTTTATTCTAGAAAACGTTGGAGAACTTGCCCTCAGTATCTTGGTAGAGACTAGTGCGCTAAGGTTGCTTGCTACGTTTCTTTCATGTAACGTTAGCTAGGTGAACACAGACATGGACACCACGTCTAGGAAGAAACGTGTCTGTCAACTAGCAAGCGAGCTAACGTTAGCAACATCCTTGTAAAGATAGCTAACATGACTTAAAGGGAAGGCTTTCATTTGCGAATGACACACTTTTGCAGATTGCAGCCACAAATTAAGACTCACCTAAGAAATGATATCTTGATAGAAACACTGAAACTTGACTAATCTTGTGTCAGCTGTTCGCAGCTACAAACGCACACGCTGTCGCTTGGAAGGGCGCGATACACAGCAAGCCAGACGCGTTTTGATGACGTAACATGTTGCCTTACCACCAATAGCTTAACTGAAGTTATTTTAGATCGTGTATATAAATACATGTCTGTGCCACCACCAGCTTCACTAAAATACTACACTTTTGATCTCAAATCCTAAATGCTTTAGTATAGAGACATTTTAAATGTCAGCTTCATTGTCCAAATCATGCAGTCATGGTCCAAATACAGTGCCCTCGGAAAGTATTCAGACTCCTTGACTTTTTCCACATTTTGTTACGTTACCTTATTCTAAAACGGATTAAATATATATTTTTTCCCTCGGCAATCTACACACAATACCACATAGTGACCCAACGGTTTGGGTCTCAGGCAACAGACAGACAGGCTCTTCACAGGAAAGAAGTGTGACAAGGGACGGAGTGAGAATATCCCAGCGCTGATTATGATTACATAAATTATTGCTGTTGATATGCAGCCATGCCATGTCGAAAAACCATTCAGGCTCCAATGGGGAAATTGTACAATGATTGCTCTGCAGGTACAAAGCACAAGCTCTCAAACACCACATACACGGCGTTAACAACAGATTGTTGAACGTCTATGTACACGCTGGCATACATCACTGGAACGAGCCATCACATTGATGAGAAGTGGGACATGAAGTTCTATGTACTGTCCACTTAGAACATGGAGCAGCAGTAAGGTGAGCGCTGTCTGATTGCAATGACTGCAGTAGAAGAAAATATAGAGAACCTATATTATTACTAGAGGGTCTACTCATAAACACCTCAAAGTTCATAAATGGGGTGAAAATGTCAGCCATATTGGTGAGGGAGAAATCCAAACCAGTCTAATTAATCTTATGCACGAAAATAAAAGTGATATATCAGAAATTGTGTAATATAATTGTCAACCTAAAACATTGTCATATAACTAAAAATACAGTTTATATGGATTTATACCAATTTCCTGTATAGTTCATGCGATGTGCAAATTATTTAGAAAATGAAAATGTTAAGTGTACCAAGTTTTTGTACATGGCACTGTTGTAATCATTGACTATCGAAACATAGGTGTAGACATCACATTTTCTGTGTTATCATGGTTGGTTCTACAGATATGATGGAAAATACATTGCCTGGTTATGGTGGTTACATGTTTAAATGCCCACACCAGTAGAAAGCCAGAACTTATCCATGATGTTGCACAACGATTTAAGTCAATAAGTCATCGTTTTAGTCAAAGTATGATATAGTTGGGCTTGAAGTGACAAATCTGAACTGCCCACTTCTTGCAAATCCATGTGAATGCGAGTGTCTTTTCCTATGATATGACATACAAATTGTTTAAAGCCTACGTTTCGTTTCAGGGCTGGGTTTTATTTTATTGTTAATGCTAGTCTGTGTTAATATTTTTTATATATGACCATTTTATAAATCGTATAATTGTGTGATATGATCACATTTAGCAAACCCGCTCCCCTCGCTGCCCCAAGATGAATGGTTTACTCTACTGCTTTGATTGGTATGATGTTAGCTAGAAACCAGTGAACCGTCATTCAGGGCAGAGCCCCACCTGTTCAGCTAAAGAAATGTATTAAAAAAAGAAAAAAATGTGTTGCCTGTTTTGCATGTTATTTTGGCATTAGTATGTTTCACATATCAGTTTGCAAACAATGTAAAAAAAAAAAAAAAGATATAATTGAGTTAATAAAGCCGCATACAAACATGGTGTCTTTTAATTTAAAAATATATATATATATATATATATTGTTATTTTTTTATCCCCTTTTTCGTGATATCTAATTGGTAGTTACAGTCTTGTCCCATCGCTGCAACTCCCGTACGGACTCAGGAGAGGCAAAGGTCGAGAGCCATGCGTCCTCCAAAATATGACCCTGCCAAGCAGCACTGCTTTTTGACACACTGCTCGCTTAACCCGGAAGCCAGCCACACCAATGTATCGGAAGAAACACCGTACAACTGGCGACTGAAGTCAGCTTGCAGGCACCCGGCCTGCCACAAGGAGTCGCTATAGTGCAATGGGACAAGGACATCCTGGCCGGCCAAACCCTCCCCTAACCCAGACAACGCTGGGCCAATTGTGCGCCGCCTCATGGATCTCCCAATCACAGCCAACTGTGACACAGCCTGGGATCAAACCCAGGTCTCTAGTGACGCCTCAAGCACCACTACGCAGTGCCTTACACCGCTGCCCCACTCGGGAGGCCCCCCATGGTGTCATTTTTTACGCTTTGATTAAACCTTCTTTTTCTTCAGAGTTCCCAGTTGTCTTGAAAGCACCATCAATCCAGAGAATGCCAGACTTTGATGACAAAATTTGCCCACAAGGACCACCGCGCCACCTTCCTGTTCAAGTGAGCACAGGACAACAAGGTGAGTGCTGCTGCATAAATTATGTAATATGCCAGGGAGATCTGTATACTGTAGCTAAGAAAGTTATACTAAGTGTATGTTGTGTAGTAAGCTGTTAGTAGCCCATGTGTCTCACCATATTAATTTGGTCTCTTACCCCCTAATAACTTAGCCTACTGATCTGACTTGGTGGTGCACATGTAGCCTATAGTCTGTTTTAGAGAAATTGAATCATTTAATATTGTAAGAGCTTTCATCGTCTGCTTATATGCCCCCTTTATTTATCCTACGGTTCTGACTTGGTGTACGTCTGTCCTAGCTCACTCATTAATGTCTTAATCGAAATTACGGATAGCCTCTTATCCGCTCGTCGTTCCCTTATGCCATAGTTTGCATATCTCAATTGTCAGTATAAAACACATGTTTAAGCAAGTCAGCCATATCAGCTATGTTTTTTTTAAAGGCAGTACATGAGGCTGAATGAACTGTTCAAGAGGTGAAAAAAGTAACAATTAGAACCTGTAGAGTACTTAAAGCATAAATACGTGCAATTAGGCTCAAATTGTTAGCTGTAGCTAAAGTGTTAGGACAACCGTAATAGCCATGAAAAGTGTCTTTATGCTGCTTGTTGGTATACTATGACATGTGAAATACCTTCCTAACATTTGATATAGTCATTGTTCTGCTATTATTGTCATAGCAGCTAATCATACCCTTATTCCAATTGGCACTCCTATATCCAATGTTGAGTGTTCTGGCACAAACTGCTACTGTGCATTATCCAGTTGAGTGTTACACATTGCAGGTGGATGAGATTAGAGACCCTAGGGCCTAGATTCAATCCGTAGCACCAAAGATTCACGCTATTGTGCGATTTAAATTCAAAGGCAATGTACCCACATTAGCTGAGACTGCAATCACCCTAAACGGTAAAACACTGCATATGTCCGTTCAATAGAAAATTATACAGCTATAAGGCAGATCTTCCACACTACAGATTGAATCTAACCCCTTTATACCAGCAATGCTAAAAAATGTATTCTATTCAACTGAGACATTTACTTTGTTCGTATTCTTATATTTTGTTTCTTATTATAATTGCATTGTCGAGAAGGAATCTGCAAGTAAGCATTTCGTTGGACGGTGTATACAATGTGTATCCCGTACATATGACTACTAATTCAATGCAGGAAAACTGATAATCCGTTTTACCTTATTTCTACCAGCATCTCACGTGTGCAATTAGAGGCGAAAAAACACAGAAACGCATCAAGCTCTCCCTCGCCCTCCATTTGGCAAATCTGTCCATAACTTTATCTTCCAGGTTCTTGCATACAAGCAAAAACTAAAGCAGGAAGAGCTCAATACAGAAATGGTCCGATGAAGCGGATGCTAAGCTACAGGACTGTTTTGCTAGCACAGACTGGAATATGTTCCAGGATGCATCCGATGGCAATGAGGAGTGTAAGTTCTTTGACAACGTCGTCCCCACAGTGACCGTACGTAATTATTCCAACCGGGAGCCATGGATTACAGACAACATCCGCACTGAGCTAAAGGCTGGAGCTGCCGCTTTCAAGGAGCGGGATACTAATTTGGACGCTTATAAGACATTCCGCTACGCCCTCCGTTGAAACATCAAACAGGCAAAGCGTCAATAAAGGACTAAGATCGAATCCTACGAATCTGACACTTGTCGGATGTGGCAGGGCTTTCAAACTATCATGCATTACAAAGGGAAACCCAGCCACGAACTGCCCAGTGATGCAAGCTTACCAGACAAGCGAAATGCCTTCTATGCTCACTTCGAGGCAAACAACACTGAACCATGCATACGAGCACCAGCTGTGTGATCACACTGTGTGAGTAAGACCTTTAAACAGTTTAACATTCACAAGGCCGCAGGGCCAGACAGAATACCAGGACACGTACTCAGAGCATGCGCTGACCAGCGGGCGAGTGCCTTCACTGACATTTTCAACCTCTCCCTGACCCAGTCTGTAATACCTACATGTTTCAAGTAGACCACCATAGTCTGTGTGCCCAAGAACGCCAAGGTAACCTGCCAAAATGACTATCGCCCCGTAGCACTCACAGCTGTAGCCATGAAATGCTTTGGAAGGCTGGTCATGGCTCACATCAACACCATCATCCTAGACACCCTGGACCCACTCCAATTCGCATACCGCCCCAACAGATCCACAGATGACGCATTCTCTATTGCACTCCGCACTGCCCTTTCCCACCTGGACAAGAGGAACAGTGTATTCTGAGAGGGTTTCATCAGGGAAGTATTTGTACTCCAATGTAGTAAAGAGGAAGGAATGTCATTTTCAGGGTACAATGGTATACTTAGTTAGTAGTAGACCTACATGTTTTTCAAACTCTACCCCAAGAACTTTATACAATAACTAGACCCCACAAACTGATCCATCTGAAACTCTGTCTGAGCATCAAGGACCATTTTGTTTGCGTTGGGAGGTCAAGAGGTTGCTAACCATGTGCTACAGCTGAGCTGATCATGTGTTACTGTACCCTGGTGTATTGTGAATGTGCATGCTGAAAGCAATAGTATGTGCTATTCTAATTAAAACAAAATGTATATCAGGCTACATTGTATTGTTTTACAACTTTTTTCTTCTTTACCAGAGCAGTACACATGACGGCTACAGGTTAAAAGCTAAATCATTATGGTCAACTGATCATCGTACAGACAGATACAGTTGGGGTCAAATATATTGGTACCCTTGTACGATTCACTATTTATTTTGAAATACATTGAAATAAAAAAAACTTTCATGTGTTATTGTTTGATTTACAATTGCACGTAACTCCCATAATGTAACAATAAAGACTGAAATTGCGATTTTTCACTAAATTATTCAAAATTCAAATTAATTTGGTTGGAGGCAAGTTATTCTCGTTTACTGTGTAATTTACTACGCTTTGATATCCACCACCAACTACTGTAACTCAAACCATTTATGGTGTGTCTATGTCTAAGTTGCTACAGTACGTCTGATATTTGTCTCAAACATTTTTCTCTGCTTTCTTGGTTGAACCAGGTCTCGCTTGAAAAATCAATTCTCTAAATAAAGGTTAAATAAATAAAAGAAAGTCAGTGTTAACAGAACAATAGAAGCCAGGGGATTCAAACACAGCAAATGTATTGCTCAAAAAAGTATACACATGAAAGAACAAATTGTACAAGTGGATTAAACATGTTTTTCCTGGATTGTAACAGTTGTAACAAATCCATTACCCACTTATCAGTGAATCTTTAAGATCCAATATGTATACTGACCTAAAAGGTGTTGGTTTTTCATTAAATACATTATTAATCAGGGTGGAATGATATTGATCTGCACAATCATAAACAGTTCAGATATCTGCAAGTGATTCAAAGTAGGCCTATTTTATCCAAGAAAGGTTGAATAAATGCCAGGTGCTTTCGCATCATGTATGCAGTATTGGAACTAAACCATAATGTTTACAGAAAGGTAAACATTTGAGATTTTTGCAACAATTGACATACAAAAAAATATCGAAAAAAGTTATTTGTGGTTTTTGTTTGAAGGTGAACATTCCTCTAGTAGTAGTGAGAGACCGCTATGGTGAAATATCATATGCATTCTTCGGTCTTTGCCTCCTGATTTAATGGGCTTGACTAATAAGCAAAAATATGTCTCCAAACCTTGGCAGCATTCCAATCGGCACCCTATTCCCTATGTGTAGTGCACTTTGCATACTTTGCTGGTGCTCCTGCCTGGCCACCATCTCTTTCGCCCACAGTCCTTCTTTCTCCCTCCCCCTGGGCCGTCCCAGTAGAGCCTGCCTCCTGTGGGGTCCAGTCCCAGCGCCACACATGAAGCATGTGGTCATAGAAGGAGCAGCTGGCCATCAGGCATGACACTGCAGGGCTGTCCACGGCTGGGTTAGGACAGGCAGGTGGGCCTGCCACAGAGCTAGCAGATGACGGGGATAAACTCTCAGGTATGTAACGTCCTGTGTCATCCTCCAAGGAGGTGTCGAAGCTGGCAGTGGGAGATTCATACTGAATCCTTAGGTGTCCTCCTGTATGGCTCTCTGTTTGGGACTGTCTTGGCTCTGTGGTCTCCAGAGGGGAGCAGGGGGGAGGCTCCTCCAGGGAAATCTGGGACCAGTCGGCCCCATAGGCAAGGGAATTGTGGAGGATATAGGAGGCTAAGACAGAACACGCTCCTCCGCTGCCCTCTAGAGAAAGAAGTAAATATTAAAGGTTTGATAAAATGACAAGACATGGGTCTTATTCATAAGAACACAGGGTAGAAAAACTTTGCAATAGAAAAATAAAACAAGTGTTTCTTATTGGACAAATTCAGGTAGGTCCCTCCCTGCTTCAGTTGTTTCCTTGTGAATACAACACAGCTCTTCAACCAGACAGACATGGTAGTTGTGGCAAAGCGGCAAGTTTTCATGTGAGCAGTATCACGTCCCAGACAGTCAGACTCACCCAGAGCTTGCTGGCAGTGAAGGATGTGGAAGTCGTTGTGCATGCAGGCAGCCAATAGCAAGTGCTCATGGGTAGGATGCCACTTCAGTCTCCACACTCCACCACCAAGAGCACTCTCACTGAGAGGATGACGCATGTTTCTCTCGTCCCACAGGAGCACCTGCTCGTCATAGCTACAGGACAGGAGAGAGTTCACATGATTCACTGCATCTCAAATGGCACACTATTTGTCCAGTGTCCATATATTCCCTATATAGTACACTACGTTTGAACAGAGCCCTATGGGCTCTGGTTAAAAGTAGTGCACTACATTGAGAACAGTGTGCCATTTCGGACGCAAGCACTATAGGGTTCGTATGGGCCTTAGGGTTTGACACCAATCTATCTTTCACACATCTGGTAAGTAACATCAATTAGTATGTTGATAGAAACAACAGATTACTTAGCTTTTCTCTCAGGAACACATAGTGAATATAAAGGGGAGCTTGATGAATACAAGGATTATAGTATATTACAATATCAGCCTGGCCGTGTGAAAATAAAACACCGGACTCAAATAGTGAAATCATTGTTCATTTACCTGCCTGTGGCTAGAATGCGCTCCCGATGTGGGCTACTGTGTACGCTGCATACACCCATCGAGTGCCTTCAAGAAAGGAAAAACAGTATTGGTTGCACGTTCATTTAAGACATGTTTCTGATGCATCTACTTACTTTGCCATGGGTATGGCAAGTGCATTTTGACTGCGTATTGTGTCACAATTCTCACCTCTTGCTGGTGAATGTGGGGGAAGAGGGACCCATCCTAAGATCCCATCCCTTAAGTTTGCAGTCATCCCCGCCTGCCAGGTGCATTCCATTCAGATGACAATACACACACACACACACACACACACACACACACACACACACACACACACACACACACACACACACAGGACAGGTTGGTAATGTTGAAATTATTCTGCAAGCATGCAGACAACAGTAAACATGAGGTCACCAACTGAACTTGCTGCTATGGAAGATAAAAACATAGGAAGCATGTCACAAGACTTTTTAAAACATGAGGATCCCATCTGCTCGAAAAGCATGACAACCCTGAACATCTTATTAAGGCAAAGTGTGAACATCATCATCACACAAGGAGGAGCAAACATTTAGGTTTCAGAAACAAAGAGAGATGGACAGAAAATAGGATGGATAACACAGAACTTGACAGGAGGTTAATGAGCACTAAGCAGCCTGTATTAGCTAGATGTGTTTCGAGAGGGAGTGTTACCGGAGTAGACAAGCTGAGTATCCCAGTAAGAGAATGCTGAGATCCAGGCTTCAAAGTCATGGGCCTTCCACTGTGATACAGCAGTGAGACTGTTCTCCCCCAGGGACAAGACATTGACACAGCCTGCAGAGTCACTGGACACCACACGCACGTCACTACTGCAGAGAGGAAGAGGAGAGGATACACCATGGTGGCGTCTCAAATGGCACCCTATTCCCTATATTGTGCACTACTTTTAAACAGGGCCCACAGGGATAAAAACCCTAGCTAATCACATAAATTAGTACTATATCCTAAACAATTATATTGTGCTGCTCTTAAAATGTAAAATGACTTAAATGGAATATTAGGAATATTTATTCCTAAAATGATATTACTCCTGTCTGAACAGACTAAATCATTCAAAATACTACACCAGAGAGCATAATTTAGCCACAGAGGATCAATAGCTTCTAAAAAAATTTGCTGTGGACCAAGTTATCATAAGGACTTAAAGTAGGGAAGGCCACAACTTGGGCAGCACGTACGGCAAATATAGAACAGCTTGTTGTGTTGTGGCCGTAGACATATAATCCAAAGAAGGATTTTGAAAACCTCTAAGCCTGGCAATTTGACTGTTAAACCCCTGGGTACACTAGCTATTGCTGCCAGTCCTGGATTACATTACTATGGTTGGTTGAGACTGTCAGTTCGCACATTTCAAGATATAATTGCGAGAAAAACTTAAAGTTTGGAAAGCAAATGCCTACTGCTGAAAAGAGAAGACTAATCTGTCTGTAGAAGCCAAAGAAAAAATTGCAACAACTTTTGAGCAATTCTGAGAGAACAACACTGTTTTTCTAAGTAGTTTATCTTGAGATAAGCTATTGGCATGAGTGCATCGGCCATCACCGGTGAGTAGCCTAGGCTTCATCTTCATCATTCAGTGCCACTGGAAAGTTATTTAGTAGCCTACTGTAACCTATAATATACACTGAGTGTACAAAACATTGAGTTGCACCCTCTTCTGTCCTCAGAACAGCCTCAATTTGTCAGGGCATGGACTCTACAAGGTGTCGAAAGCTTTCCACAGGGGTGGTGGTCCATGTTTTCCCACAGTTGTGTCAAGTTGGCTGGATGTCCTTTAAGTGGTGGACCATTCTTGATACACACAGGAAACTGTTGAGCGTGATAAACCCAGCAGCTTTGCATACCCCATTCAAAGGCACTTCAATCTTTTGTCTTGCCCATTCCCCCTCTGAATGACACACATACACAATCCATGTCTCAATTGTCTCAAGGCTTAAAAATAAAATAAAGGGGGATTAGAAATGATGCAAACAATTAAATTGATAGAACCTACAATCTGCAATATTAAAGCTGATCTACCCCCAAATAAATTCAAAATGTATTTTTGTTTTGTTTTTTTTACCCATTTTTCTCCCCAATTTCATGGTATCCAATTGGTAGTTACAGTCTTGTCTCATCGCTGCAACTCTCGTACGGATTCGGCGAAGGTCGAGAGCTGTGCGTCTTCCAAAACACGACCCAACCAAGCCACACTGCTTCTTGACACAATACCCGCTTAACCCGGAAGCCAGCCACACCAATGTGTCGGAGGAAACACCGTACACCTGGCGACCGTGTCAGCGTGCATGCGCCCGGCCCGCCACAGGAGTCGCTAGAGTGTGATGGGACAAGGACATCCCTGCCGGCCAAACCCTCCCCTAACCCGGACGACGCTGGGCTAATTGTGCGCCGCCCCATGGGTCTCCCGGTCGCGGCCGGCTGCGACAGAGTGGACTCAAACCAGGATCTCTAGTGGCACAACAAGCACTGCGATGCAGTGCCTTAGACGACTGCGCCACTCGGGAGGCACAAATGATGTATTTTAACATGTAAATGACATAGAATTACATGAAATGCGTTTATAAAAATGTAGTTATTTATATTTCATTTATTTCAAGGCCCTGCTAAAGAAAATCCCCATGTGTGGAAATAAAAAAAAAACACCTCTGTACAACTGTATGCCACTACGCAAATGTGACTATAGATGCATGCAATGCTTTATAATTTAACCTTTATTTAACTAGGCACGTCAGTTAAGAACAAATTCTTATTCACAATGACAGCCTACACCGGCCAAACCCGGACGACGCTGGGCCAATTGTGCGCCGCACTATGGGACTCCCAATCACGGCCGGTTGTGATACAGCCTGGATTTGAACCAGGGTGTCTGTAGTGACACCTCTAGCACTGCAGTGCCTTAGACAGCTGTGCCACTCAGGAGCCCAAATAATTAACTCGAAGAAGACAAACAAACTTACCATGGATATGCTTAAAATTTTTAATTTTACTGACTATTAGAACATTAGTTGTCCAATCTGTGGTCTTTAGTAACCTCCCATGCAGTGCTTAGTATATCCCAAATGAAGGCATGATCCTCACCTGTTACCTCTTCCAGTGGACCAGTCTAATGACAGAGCCAACTTATCAGGTCCCAGTCCCAAACTGGTCACAGTCTGCAGAGCACAGCGGCCTTCCTACTGGAGACACGTATCCATAAGAGCAGTGCCCAAAGCTAGGGTTGCCCAATTCCCTAGTTTTTCTGAAATCCTGTTTAGAGGATTATGGATGTTGTGCTTATTCCATCCTGATTCCAGTAATATTGCAATCAGGATATCTGGAAAACCAGGGAATATGGGGAAGTTACCAGAATTTTGCAACCCTAGCCCAAACACACGTTAACATAATGCGACATGGATATTCGACAGTGAATGAATCTGTATCTCACCTGACTGTCTATGAGTCTGTGCAGCTGTAGCTCCCCACTGGCTGTAGCCATGCCCAACAGAGGTCTCTCTGACACTGGCACATGACACCTGAGAATAGAGGTATGGCAACAAAGTAATCATCAAGGCCAGGTGGAAGATCTCCATTGAAATAGCTTTTTAGTTCAGGAGAAGGTTTAATGTGTCTAGGAAACCAGCTCAAACTGAAAAAAGCTTGTAGCCGTTTGCATCTTCTTACCATTTTATATCTAATATAGCTGGTGTGTCAATCCGCTGCAGCTCACTAAGGGGCGGACACATAGGTCCTTGTTGACGAAACTTGAACAGGTACAGTCGGCCAATCCGAGTAGCCGCGTCCTCTGGTCCCTGATGATTGCACAATGAGAGAACTGTTACAGCACCTTATACACACACCAGAGTCTCAACGTGTATGAGAAGTAACAACTTTCTGACATACAGTCAGTGACATACATCATGGTGTATACGGTCATACACTACATGACCAAAATAATGCGGACACCTGCTCGTCGAACATCTCATTCCAAAAATCATGGGCATTAATATGGAGTTGGGCCCCCCTTTGCTGCTATAATATCCTGCACTCTTCTGGGAAGGCTTTCCACTAGATGTTGGAACATTGCTGCGGGCACTTGCATTTTTTTCAGCCACAAGAGCATTAGTGAGGTCGGGCACTGATGGCTTAGATTGGCTTAGATCGGATTGCCTGTAGCTGGTTTGAGAATTATTTAAAAGACAGAACACAGTGTGCACTTACTGATGGTGTTAAGTCAGGATTTCTAGTCATAACAAAAGGTGTCCCACAGTGTTTGATTCTTGGTCCAGTTCTTTTCACTATTTATATTAACAGCATTGGTCTATTTGTACAAAACTGTAACTGTCATCTGTAAGCAGATGACACTGGTTGTATACACTACTGCCCCTACGGCAGCTCAGGCTCTGTTGACTCTTCAATCTGCTTTTACTACCTTTCAGAAAGCCTTGGTTGACCTGAAGTTGGTACTAAATGCTGGTAAAATCAAGTACATGTTATTTTCCAAATCATGTAATAATGTAACTGATGATTTGTGCATAAGTACGTTAGATGGTGCCCCCATTGATCGTGTCTCCGCCTAAAAATATCTTGGCATCTGGATTGACGAAAAGCTATCTTTTAAAAAAGCATGTTGACGAGTTAGTCAAGAGCTTAAGAATTAAGTTGGGCTTCTTCTATAGGAATAGGGCTTGCCTTTCATTAAATAGTAGAAAACAGATAATTTAGTCTACATTTATATATTATATACATGAATGCAGCTACCAGTGTTTTGAAGCCCTTGGACACAATTTATCATAGTACACTTTGTTTTAGAACATCTGACAGTTGACACTCACCACTGCATCTTGTAACATAAAGTTGGCTGGACCTCGCTAAAGACACGTAGGTCACTTCATCATTCTGTTTTTGTTTATAAAGCCTTGCTCAAACAGTGTTTGTCTATGGAGATTGCATGGCGGTGTGCTCGATTTTATACACCTGTCAGCAATGGGTGTGGCTGAAATAGCTGAATCCACTCATTTCAAGAAGAGTCCACATACTTTTGTATATATAGTGTATCTTGGCTTTGATTGTCTGTTTGTCTAACGATAGTGTCTCCAATCTTACCGCATCTTGCCCCTTCTGCAGTTGATATGTTCCACATGCCAGTATGTTGTGCCAGTGTGGGATGGGGCACCACTCCACTGTGTCGGCACTCAGCTCTGTGTCGAACACCTGTAGACTGCGAGTCCTTGACTTCCAAGCCATCGCAAAATGTTCTGCATATTACTGGACCACAGCACCAGTCAAATATGTAAATATGGACAGTATCAACAATTATTATCCCAAGATAACACAGCACACCACCAACAACATGAACACGGGTAACATATGATTGGATCAAATATTAGTTAACTAACTAGCTAGCTAACTATTTAACTGCTGGTTGAGATACACGCACCATGAACAAGCTAGCCTCCAGCTAGCGCACATATTTAGCAAAACCAGCACTAACGTTACTGTTAGCAAGCTATAATTTAGCTTGCTAACAGCTAGCTACACAGTTCAAACTATAGTATTTCGATTTAATTATAACGCACATAATATCCCAATAAGCTATCTTTGTTTACAGATCAACATATATTCTGATAAAGAAGTTAGAAACATACATGTGAAGCAGATATTCGGCTGGCAAACACTTCCTGAATGACGCTTCCACGTCACCAACTGGAGGCTACATTCAGCATCGAAACGTTGCACAATGTTACATAGACGTGGGGTATCACTGGCCACCCATTGGCAACCACACACAGTGGAGGTTCCCTGACCATCAGCTCATGCCCACACCAACACAAAATATGGATGTAAATCTACCGTTGACCCAATCATCGTATTGCACGGTGGTAGATAAAAAGGACCAGTCTAAACTAATATGCTTCACGTATACAACATCTGGGATATTCAATGTTGGGTAAGTGTTGATAGCTACCTAGCCATTTCCGTATGGGTAGAAACCATGCGTTTCTAACGTAAACTGACAAGAGAACTGACCTAGCGAGCTACAGTCGTTTTGGACATGTAGCTAGCTATTTATTATACAGTAGCGATTATACATTTTTGCTCAACTAGAGAGTCGATCTCGTCGACTCGGGTGAATCACAGTAAGCTCGTGCTGCAGTGTTCAGGTTAGTGCTAACAGCAATAACAACAACAAAGCTCCCGCTAGTGGCACTATATAGATATTGCTATACTATTCACCTGTAAAAGAAAGATCCATGAAATTGGTGTAGTAACACATGCAGATAACATCATACTTGTTTTCTGTTTCAGCTTGACAAATGCCTCTGATGTGTGGAGCAAAGACTTCACTGAGGAGGCATTGAACCAGTTTGTATGTATCCTGTAAAAAGTTGTAGGTTCTTAATTAATTATTTTGGCATTTCCCTTCTGTATATGATTAAGAAAATGACATGCACATTTTATTTTCAGAGACAGCAGTTTGCCCTTAAGTCAACAGCGGATTATATCCTGAAAATCAGGTATGTTTATCCCAATTCCCAGTGTATTTTAATCCAAGGACTTCATGCATTCCTTGAGATCTTTACAATATCCTTTACACTTTCCATGCCTTTACAATGCATGCATATTCCTCCCCTCTCCTCTCCTATGTTCTTCCAGGTCTGCGTGTGGGAGTGGGAGTGTGTCGGTATTGGTGCAGGACACCAGTGCAGTGCTCTATGTAGCGGCCAGTCCAGGAGACCTGAGTGTGACTCTGTCCAGACTAAAAGAACAAGAGGCTAAAGAGGTCCTGAGAGAGCTGCTGTTTAGAATGGCAGACAGCCTGACCCATTTAAACAATACTGGTGAGGTTAGGGACAAAGCTCTTATACAGCATACAAAGTTCTCCTCACATACTGTACTCTTTCCGATCTAGGGAAGGCCTTGCTAACTGCTGTTACAGAATGCATGTGTACTGTTACCACACAGTCTTTATGTTCTTTGTTGTGTTACTGTGTTCTGTCCAGCAGGCCCTGCCTCGTTCAGTCCTGGGAAGAGTCCTCACAAACGGAATACAGGTGCTGTGTGACAAGTTCTCTTCATCTTCTTTTTTCCGTGGATATGTATTTTTAGTTGCCTTGGTAAATTACAATAGAACATAGCTCATCCTCTAACGTATGAAGATGAGCTATCCTCATAGAGGTGTATTAGGAACAATGATGTATAGTAAATGCTACTCTTGCTCTTTCAGACTTTGAGCCAAAGAGACAGCAGCAGAGTGGCCAAACTATGGCAGTCAAGAAGCGTCTCCCAGGAGATTCTCTCATCAACCCAGGAACTAAGAGGTAGGTACCTTCTCACTGAGATCAGGACAGTGGGTGTGTCCCAAATGGCACCCTATCTCATATATATGTGTGTGTACTACTTTTTACCAGGGCCCATAGGTCTCAGCTCAAAAGTAGTGTACTATAAAGTGTTCCAAAACAAGTGCACTAGTTTAAAAGGCTGGGCCCTTGTCAAAAGTAGTGCACTATAACTGGAATAGGGTGGCATTTGGGACGTAGCGACGGACGGTCTTTACATACTGTATTTACGTGCATCTGCGTGCAAATAATGTAAAGAGACAAGTTCACAATTATTTATGTTTTTCTGAACTTTTCCAGAAAGCGTCAAGCAACCGGGGTGGCATTTGATGATGAAGACGATCAATGATAATTTGCTAAGAGGAATGACCACAGTTGCTTTCCATCCTTGCTATCACATTTCTCCAGCATACAAACAATATTGTGGATGAATGTTCTTTTAATCCACTAACACTAAGCCATACAGCTTCAACAAAAAAATATATACCTATTTAATGAATTCTGTCCAAATGATGACCATCTGCTTTTTAAGGACTATTGGGTAGAGTCCCAAATGGCACTCATTCCCTATTTGATGCACTACTTTTGACCAGATCCCTATGGGTCATGATTAAAAGTATTGCACTATGTAGGGTGCAATTTTAGACGCACTCATTATAATTACCTCAATCACTGTGGGAAGACTTGAAACATGATATTTCTGTATTTTTTTTTTTTTCCCCACACAATTTTTGTGGTATCCAATTGGTAGTTACAGTCTTGTCTCATCGCTGCAACTCCCGTACGGACTCGGGAGAGGCGACGGTCGAGAGCCGTGCATGTTCCGAAACACAACCGACCAAACCGCCCTGCTTCTTGACACAATACCCGCTTAACCCAGAAGCCAGCCGCACCAATGTGTCGGAGAAAATGCTGTACACCTGGCGACCATGTCAGCTTGCATTGCGCCCGGGAGTCGCTAGTGCGCAAAGGGACAAGAACATCCCTGCCGGCCAAACCCTCCCCTAACCCGGACGACGCTGGGCCAATTGTGCGCCGCCCTATCGGTCTCCCGGTCGCGGCCGGCTGCGACAGAGCCTGGACTCAAACCCAGAATCTCCAGTGGCACAGCCTTAGACCACTGCACCACTCGGGAGGCCCGTATTTTAATCTTTTAACTTTATAATAAACATGACTTTTTAAAGCCATTCTCCTTGTCCAATCATTCATGTCGATTTGTTCTAATAACATAATTATATATTTTTTTAAGTTAGTCAAATTTGCTCAGGAAACCATGAAATGGATACTGAATATCAGACTACAATTCTCATATCTTTTATTGTTAGCAAAATGACTGCAAGCCTTCAAAAACCATGTACAGTAAACTATTTGGTTCTAATACCTAATGTTGACAGTAGCTTCTAGAATACTATAATTAAATGTATGATTAAAACCATAGATAAAAAGGACCCAATTGATACCTGATTTATTTGTCTTTTTTTTTGTTTAAAAATCCAGATCACCGAACGTGAAGCACAGAATACAGAAACAACAGTAGAATCAGCAACAAGTTCAAATGTAACGTGAGAAGAACAAATATGAACAGATGCTTTACAACAAATGTCAGACACATTTTCATAAAATATATAGATATATATTATATTCATATGCACACATACACTACCTGGATGAATTCAAAAGCATTTTTGCTTTAGAGCAAAGCCAAGTAATCACTAGATTGATGGAAAAAAAAAAAAAAAAAAAAGAATATCGTATTTCCACCCATGTAGAATTGCACCGAATTCTCATATTTGCTGGTGTTGTTAAAAAACAGTGATTTTGTTTTACTTTTACTCCAGAGACCTTTGAACAATAAATTCTAGTCAATTTTACATTGTTTTTTTAAATCAAGCTTTTTTTTTGCTCAGGGAAAACTTAAAATACCTTTAAGTATTCAGAGATGTTGGATGGCAACAAAAGTTGAATAGATCAAATAATGATCAAAACCATCTAAAATGGTCCTAAACCACATCGCTGTTCCTTTGAGGTCCAGAGTCACAGAACTCTAGTTAAAGTAGAGCATCACGGTCATCATTTAGTCTGAGTTAAAGGACACAAGTTAGCCTCAAGTTCATTACATCTTTCCTCGCGGCTTTTCAGATCCAACATGTACAGGTAGCATTAGTTAACACATTTCAAAGACAGGCTTGGTTTCTCATTCTCATATTAGTTCACATGAAAAATAATAATTTTGTCCTGGACTTCAGTAAAATATTTCACATACTTTACATTCTGTGGAAAACAAATTACAACAATCAGTTTCCTTGTTTAATAGTAAAAGGATAACAACCACCCCAGTATTTTTTTTTCTTCAAATAAGTCCAAATAGGTCCCACATTAAGAAATCACCAAAATATGTTTTAAATTACATATAATTAGTCCATGAAATAACTTAAGCAATTTCTGAGAGGAATAAAGAGATCACAACTATATCTTTACAACACAAACACCCCATGAAAATATCAATTTCAAATCACATGGCAACATACATATTCAAGAAATGACAAACATTTCTCTTCATTAATGACGTGGTGTGAGTGTTCTTCGAAATTCAAATGTGCTCCAACTTCCAAAAGATAAGTAAACTGACTTGAAAGCATCTTGTAAATCATACAATCTCAAGTTCAAACTAAACAATGATCAGAAAGTTCAACTTCTTTTTCTCACAGTGATGGTAGTGCAGTAGTGTATGCTTATTATTGTAAATCCTGTATGTGTCC
This sequence comes from Brachymystax lenok tsinlingensis, assembly GCA_030435695.1. Taxonomy (NCBI): domain Eukaryota; kingdom Metazoa; phylum Chordata; class Actinopteri; order Salmoniformes; family Salmonidae; genus Brachymystax; species Brachymystax lenok. The sequence goes on along the minus strand of CM059819.1, from coordinate 50,785,550 downwards.
TTTCTTATAGGTATTACAGGATAGAGTTATTATTAAGTTCAGTTCTTTTCACGGTTTTTGATTACTTAAATTATCTTGTTGATTACCTTCATTGTAAAGTAAGTTATTACATAGTGTCCAACAAAGGATCTTGTCGAAAGAAACAAATCATTATGATTTGTAGTAGCACAAAATTCATCATTCAGTAGAAAGTGCTCTAATTATCACATCGAAACAAAAATATACAGTGTCCAAATGAAGAGGCTAGAGATTTGGGAGGCACCATCAGCATCATCAACATATAGAATCATTCCGTTACATTCTCTTAAAAGAGGAAATCTAGTGCAGCTTTCCTCTGACTCACTTAGTCTAGTAAAGTGATTTCAAATAAAAGGCCAACGATTCAGGACTCATGTCAAAACTTACTTAGCTATAAACCATCATCAGTTATTGCGAAATCAATCACAGATCAGACATCTGTCCTGTATACATTTCAATATGTCCTGTATACATTTAGAAAATAAATCATTCTTGCCACAGAAAAATATATATAGATATATACTGTATGACACAACACTAGTTTGACTGGTTTCATGACAGCATGCTCTCAAGGCAGGTAGAGGATTTTAAAGGGGGTTTGGGGGGAATCTCTGGTTGAATAGGAACATTGAGTCCCAAAAGGCACCCTATTTCCTTCAGTACATAATGCACTACTATTGAACAGAGCCCCATGGGCCATGGTCAAAAGTAGTGCACTATATAGGGAATAGGGTGTGATTTAGGACGCAAGCTTGTACTTTGGCAGGGACGGAACACATTTGACCAATGTTGAATCACAAATTCACTGCGTCAAACATCTGATAAAAGATTAAACTCAGTAAGGTGGTCATATCAGAAGGAATTATGTATATGATATTTTGTGACATCATCGGCAGTGAATGAAGCCAACTTACTAGTAGCGACAATAATACCTAATCAAACCTTTTGATTTCAGTCCTTTCTAGATGGACCACATTGGTTTTCAGTGTTCCCATCTATCAATATATATTAAATAAAATACATATAAACATTCCTATAACAACATATCTCCATTAAAATGCAAGCATTCTCACTGTAGCAGTATGTTTCCCATGACAGAAGACCTATCTCTTCGTCACCTCAGCCTTTAACCGTGGCTGAGTCTTTGACAGCTTTGAGAGGCTGACTTCACTTCTCTGTCCTTCTCTTCTCTGTCCCACTGTGTCTGAGTCCAATGCCTCAGTCTCTGTCACTGTTAGGTGCTTGAGGCTAAAAATGAAATGTATCTTACTTTCCCCTGGGTAGATAGACAGAGACGGTACATTCTCAGTACATGTAAATCAGTGGAGCCTGGTGGGAGGAGCTATAGGAGAATGGGCTCATTGTAATGGCTGGAATAGAATCAATGGTACGGAGTCAAACATTCCAGCCATTACAATGAGCCCTGCCTCCTATAGCTCTTCCCACCAGCCTCCTCTGATGTATATTTACTCCTCTCTCTAATAAACACACCCACTCTAAATTTCCTCCTCCCACTTTGTATATCTAGCCACACCCTCTCCGAGTTTCCTCCTCCCACGTTGTCTGTCCAGCCACGCCCCCTCTCTGAGTTTCCACAGTTCAACAGACAGTATCTGTGTTAAAGGAGAGCTGCACCTGCCATGGAGACATACAGGTGATTAGTAAAGGATAAAATACAGTCAAGTTTACTTACAGTTAAGTACTTACTTATTACTTATTATGTTTAAGTGTGATCTGCACAGTGTGTCTATGTAGACAACATCCCATCTCACTTTCTCAGTCTTCTCCTCTCCCCTCACACCCTCTCTTCCCTTTACACCCTCTCCTACTCTTTCTCCTCTCTCTTCCCGCCTCTCACCCTCTCCTCTTCAAAGCTGATGAGGCCCTCATCGTCGTCACTCTCCAGTTCCTCCGGCTCTTCGCTGACCAGGGCGCTGAGCTCCGTATTGGCCGGCCGGGGCCTCAGCAGGGTGAGCAGGCGCTGCAGGGGTGACTGGCCTCCACCAGGGGGGGAACTCTCCTGCTGCTCCAGGTTGTCACTTTGCTTCTTGGCAAAGTTCACGAAGACCTAGGGGAGGGAGAGAACGCAGAGAAACAAAGACGAGGGGATATAATTGAGACTTTTTAGCATAGATGTTTCAGCTGCAAGGCCTTCCTCAAGTCAACAAACAAACATGAAAGGGAGCAATGATCGATGTCTGTGCATGCACAGAGTGTTTTAAATAAACTTTTAAAATCACCTCATCTGTACTGTCTCAGTGTGGAAATTTCCAGTGGTGTAAAGTACTTAAGTAAAAATACTTGAAAGTACTACTTAAGTAGATTTCTGGGGTATCTGTACTTTACTATTTATATTTTTGACAACTTTTGCTTTTACTTCACTACATTCCTAAAGAAAATGATGTATTTTTTTACTCCATACATTTTCCCAGACACCCAAAAGTACATGTTACATTTTGAATGCTTAGCAGGACAGGAAAATTGTCCAATGTTCCCATCAAGAGAACATCCCTGGTCATCCATACTGCCTCTGATCTGGCGGACTAAAATGCTTTGTTTGTAAATTATGAGTGTTGGAGAGTGCCCCATGGGTATCTGTAAATAATAAAAAAAAATATGCTGTCTGGTTTGCTTTATAAGGAATTTTTAAATATTTATCTTTTTACTTTTGATATTTAAGTATATTTTAGCAATTACATTTACTTGTGATACTTAAGTATATTTAAAACCAAATACTTTTAGACTTTTACTGGGTGACTTTCACTTTTACTTGAGTCATTTTCTGTGAAGTTATCTTGACTTATACTCAAGTTTGAAAATTGGGTACTTTTTCCACCACTGGAAATGACTAAAACACAGTGTGACAGTAACTCACATTGTCCAGTGTGGTCTGGCTGACAGAGTAGTCCTCTATCCCCAGCACATCCACCACCTGCTCCATCTTACTGAACACCTGGGCCAGGGAGATTCTGTCGGACTTCAGCTGGAACTGGACCTTGGTGTGGTGGCGCTCCTGGGGGTGGATTAAATTCAAACAACTTGTCTTACTTGCAATCACACCTGCAATTGTGTTTTCTTCCTGACACTGACTCTGCTGATAGCGGTTATGTCAAAGAGGAGTCTACCTGCAACAACTGGGATATGTGGTCCAACTAAACTTAGGGTTGTACTCATACAAACATACATACAAAGCGTTTTTCCTCAATGCGGACTGAATACAGCCCTATTTAAATGCACTGACTGTAAGCGCTCTGGATAATTTTCAAGTTTTAATGTGCAAAAGTTCAGTGAAATGCTTTTCTTGCAAGCTCCAAACCCAACAATGCAGTAATCATTATCAATGTAGCACAACAAATAGCACAAGAGCATCTGCTAAATGGCAAATGTGATGAGTACCTTTAGTACAGCCTCAGGGAAATTCCTGTTGAAGAATCTCACCACCTCCTTCACATTGGAACTGATTCTAGTCCGCACTGTGATCATGTAACCATCACCAAACCTAAAGAAGGAAGGGACACAACCAGGGTGAGAGTAGACAAGACACACAGGCCACGTTTGCTTAATTTAGAAATTCAACCCTCTTCCTTAAAGTACAGATCTAAATTGGTTGGATTGGGAGAGTAATATGGTGGTAACCTTGCTTACATCTATCTAATCACCTATGGATCTGTGCTTACCTCAAGGAAATAAGGAAGGAAGGATGAATTTCTGAAGTATTTAAACAAGGTCACATAACAGGTCGTGTAACCATGTAGACAAACGACAAGTTGAAGGATGGAGGAAATAGAAAAAAGAAGGGTGATTCAAAGATGATTACAGATTAGTTAGCATCCCATAATGTCTTCAGCTTCTGGTTGGCCTAGCAACAGAGTGAGGCCACACCCAGCAGTAGCTGAGTGAGTGTGCGATTCTTCTGACCTGTTCTTGAGGTGCTGGATGCTGCCCAGGCATTTGAACCTGCCGTTGACCATGATGCCCAGTCTGGTGCACAGAGCCTCACATTCCTCCATACTGCAGAGACAAAGACATTCACAGTTGACATTTTAGTCATTTAGCAGACACACTGACAGTCACCGCTATCAGCAGAATCAGTGCCAGGATGAAAAAACAAGCGTGGGTGTGAGTGCAAGGCAGGGGATAACAGACTTCTTACCAACAAACTTCAATAACACAGATAATAGTAAATACATTAGCAGCACACAGTATGCAGTACATGTCTGATGAGAATGAGTGTCTCACCTGTGTGATGTCAGCACCACAGAGCGTCCCGTCTTGATGATATCAAGGATGAGGTTCCAGAGGAATCTGCGGGCCTTAGGGTCCATCCCTGTAGTAGGTTCATCCTGGACAAACACACAGAACAGGACACATTCAGAACTGAGGGTCTCCTATCTTATCCAGAGGGGAATATGTATTTTTGTAAGTCTTTTAGAATTTTCCAAACAAAAGACATTATAAATATTTTTTTTAAATGAAAAGAAACATAAAATATAATAAAAGGAAAATTAGTCTGAGCACTATGGCACCCTACTACCTATATAGTGCATTACTTTTAACCGGAGTCCTTTGGTCCCTGGTCAAAAGTAGTGCACTATATAGAGAATAGGGTGCCATTTGGGTCACACCCATGGTGATGGGTTTGAGTGAGTCTAACCAGGAAGATGAGAGATGGGTATCCGATGAGGGCGATGGCAGTAGACAGCTTGCGCTTGTTTCCCCCACTGTAGGTGCCAGCGGGCTTGTCTGCATACTTGGAGAGCTCCAGTTTCTCCAGGGCCCATGAGACCACCTGAGAGGGGAAGATTAAAGTAATAGAGGAACTTTTCAACAACATCGATTCAGAAAAATCACACAGAAAATATTATATTTTAAATGCGAAATGTGGAGTGTGTGTGTGCATACGTTCGTATGTGTGTGCGTGCATGCATATGTGCATGTGTGTGTGCCTGCTTGAGAGTTTGTGTGTGTTGTTGCCGTACCCTCTGCTCGTCCTTCCAGGGGATGCCTCGGAGGCGTGTGTACAGCTCCAGATGCTCTCTGGCTGTCAGGTCTTCAAACAAGGCATCAAACTGAGGGCAGTAACCAATGCTCTGCTGCACTCTCAACAGCTCCCTCAGGATACTGACAGCACAACACAGATCCAGCTCAACAACAGTACCTGGGCCCATATTCATAAAGCGTCTAAGAGTAGGAGCACTGATCAAGGCTCACGTCCTCCCTGTCTATATAGTCTTATTGGTGATGATCTAAAAGGCTAAACTGATTATAGATCAGCACTCCTGAGACAATTCATGAATACGGGCTGTGATATACAGATGTATTACTAAAACTAGCATAACACATTGAGACATGTATTGGCATTAGCAATAACCACTTCTGTATCAATCTCAGGAAGGCTACAGTACCAGTATCTGATTTAAACGTTTACTAAGACTAGCATAGAGCATTGAGATTTGCGTTAGCATTGTGATTAAAGACCCATCTGGGGTACGTCCCAAATGGCACCCTGCTACCTATATAGTGCACTACTTTGTACCAGGGGCCCATCAAAAGTAGTACACTATAAAGGGAATCGGGTGCAATTTGGTACGCAGACCTGGTGTATATGTAAAATACCTGTTTCCCCCTATGAAGGCCTCTCCTCCCCGTGGTGCTCTCGTCACCAGTCAGCATCTTAAAGGTGGTGGTCTTCCCTGCTCCGTTCACCCCCAGGAGGCCAAAACACTCCCCAGGACGCACGCCTAAACACAACCGGTCAACAGCCAAGATACGACCCATCTTCCTCGACTTGTACACCTAGTGACACAGAGCATGGTATAAGGAGGTGACTATTTATGCATTGCACATTTTACACAACTCTAAAGTTGAAATAGCTTCCTTGTAATGCACATTGTTGAAGAAAAATGTCTAATTAAATCATGCTGCCAGATTATAATGAGGTGCACAGTATTTTTTTGCACAGATCTGTTCTGTTTTACACCACGAAAATGTTGCCTTTAGTTAGCTCTGAGCGATTAACCGAAATGTTGGTTATTTTTCGGTTGTTAAACAACTAGTTAAATTATTTAATTCCATTTGTAAAAAAAAAATATGTGAGCTCAATGCGCACATTGCGCAGTTTATCTAGAGATAAATCAGATCAAGCCCGAACTGTGCAATGTAGTAGGGAGTTTCCAACAGGCCAATTTTCGACATAGTTTAGCATGATAGAGAATGATAGAGAGCAGTTGCTTTGCAAGGTATCTAAAAATCCAATCAAATATCTCTACCTGAATTTAAGTCAGGGATGGGCAACTTTGATCATGAGGGGCCGCAGTTGCTCACGGGCCTGCGTGCCCACATCCATACATTTTCTAGTTAATTTTGTGCAATTTTACAAATTTTTGCCATTGAGCAAAGAGGATTCTACACAATTTGCCATAGGGTGGAGAGAAATGTTTGCAGTTTTTAATATGATATCTGAGTGAGACAGACTAACAAAATCAATGGTGGCCCCCCGGCCGGTAATTCGACCATGATTACTAAGTTTAGATAGCTGGCCATTAGACTAACTTACATCTATAACATGTTAGCTGACATGGGCTAATTGAGTGACTGTCAATGACTGACATAACAAGAGAAAAACTGCTGGTGCACAACCAAATTTCGAAATTGCACCTGGTGTATTCTACTATTCTAACTCGCAACAGTAAGTTGAGACCCCGGATGAGTTCCAAAAAAAGGATATATATATGGATATATATGTTTCTTTAGGGGGCTCCGAGGAATTGATCCGAGGGCCTTCAAAAGAGGGCATGCCACCAGTTGCCCATCCCTGATCTAAGTGATTAATAGTTCAGCAGGCATAAAAGTATGCCTTATTTACTTTGAATAACAACTAAAATAGAGATTTTGTCACACAGCAGCTTTATAGAGATACGATGATATTGACTTGGAATGAAATAAGTCAACAAATAGAAAAATGTATTATACACAACTGAAATATTTTATTAGAGTAAATTAGTGTGAATCAATTATGGTAGTAAGCAGTAATGGGCAGTCACTATCATGGGACTTTTATTAATTGTTTTATTCTGTGTTGTTGTCACGATCTTCAAAAGGGACAGACCAAGATGCAGCGATGCTTCCAGTATACATATTTATTTCGAACATAACTGTGTAAAAATAACAAAATGAACACGACGATCGAGACGCTGCCCACAACTAAACATACAACAAGCTATGCTCAAACAATAACCCACAAACCCCAAGTGAAAACTACAAACATATATATGGTTCCCAATTAGAGACAACGACACTCAGCTGCCTCTAATTGGGAACCATTACTCCAACATAGAAATATATAACCTAGAACAGAAAAACCCTACACCAAAAACAAAACTAAACACTCCAGCCTGTCTTCTCAGGCCTGACGTGACAGTACCCCAATGGACTTTTGGCGCGGTTGGAGTCCGGCGCCTTTGGGGGTACTGTCACGTCCAGGCCTGAGAAGACAGGCTGGAGTGTTTAGTTTTGTTTTTGGTGTAGGGTTTTTCTGTTCTAGGTTATATATTTCTATGGGGGTCTTCGGTGGGCCTTCCTGTCCCAGGTGGCGGCTCCGGTGCCAGCCGTGCTGGCTCGATGTCCCGCACCGGAGGCCCTGGGCTATTGGCCGGACAGGGGACCCTCACTGGCGGCCCCGGACAGGGGACCCTCTCTGGAGGTCCCGGACAGGGGACTCCTCTCTGGAGGTCTCTGGAGGTCCCCTGGACACTGGCCCCCTGGTGCGGGGAGCAGGAACGGGCCGTTCTGTGCTTGAGACGCACACTGGCACCCTGGTGCGGGGAGCAGGAACCGGCCGTACTGGGCTTAATAAACACACAGGCACTCTGGTGCGGGGAGCAGGAACCGGCCGTACTGGGCTCACTAAGCGCACTGGCACTCTGGTGCGGGGAGCAGGGACAGGACGTGCTGGGTCCACGACGGGCAGAAAAACCCTACACCAAAAACAAAACTAAACACTCCAGCCTGTCTTCTCAGGCCTGGACGTGACAGTTGTTATAGCATTCAACCCACATAATGCATAGTGCATGTCATGTAAAAAAGAAAACGTGATTATTTTTTAAATAATTGAAGCGAAACGACCTAAAAAAGCACAAATCGCTCAGCATTACCACTAGTGTCTAGTGATACTCAGTTGACCTTAATGCTATTAAACCTACTATACACTGATCCATTCTGGTCCTGAAGCTAAATAAAGCACATTGGGATCTCTGTGTCTGTCTGACCTTGGTGAGGTTGTCAATCTTCAGCATGTCGTTGTCAGCATCTCCTCTCAGTACTCTCCGTCTCTCACAGGCCACATCCACATCATCATCCTCTATGGGCTGGCTGCTCACTGGTACTCTCCTGTTACAGTACACACACACACACACACACACACACACACACACACACACACACACACACACACACACACACACACACACACACACACACACACACACACACACACACACACACACACACACACACACACACACACACACACACACACACACACACACACAGTCTTGTACAGGTAACCTTTGTACAGCTAACACAATTCAGCTAACACAATTTAATCCCTAACCATAAATCTAACCCTAACCCGTACTCTTACCCTAACCTTAACCCAAAAACCTAACCGTAACCCTAAAACTAACCCTATCTCCTAACCCTTAACGTAATTCTAACCCTAATACTAACTATAACCTTAACCCTAAACCCACTTGAAATAGCATTTGACCCTGTGGGGATTAACAAAATGTCCCCAGTTGGTCAAATGTTTGTTCGTTTACTATTCTTGTGGGGACCAGAAGTCCACACACACACACACACACACACACACACACACACACACACACACACACACACACACACACACACACACACACACACACACACACACACGCACGCACACTCACAAGGGTTTCCTGAGGAAGTTGTACTGACACAGGATGGTGATGAAGAATCCAACAAAGCCCTCGATTGTCATGGCTACCAGCCCTCGAGTCACAATGTCCCACTCAAATGGAGACTTGATCTTGTCAAACTGACCTGAGAGTTAAATATTTAAGAGAAATTGAATAGATTGATAAAATTCAACAGGAGGAGGGCAGGATTCAAATGTACAGAACTTTAAAAATAATTGAACTGTAACAATACCTATTTTAGCATAGTACTCATTGATGTATTCGTTATATGCCATTTCCATCAGGCCGTGACCCAGGTTGTAGTTTGGGAAGATAAGGAAACAGGACTTTAGGTAGCTGTTCACCAGTTTCAGATCCTGCAGGGAGAGACCAAAACACAGTGGTGTGAGGAAATGTTCAATATAGGATTGCTAAATTCAGGTAATTTTCCCCCGAAACTTCCAACCGGAATTTCAGAAAAACCTATGGGAAAGTTATAGGAATTCTGTAATCTGTCAGTACACCAATACTGTCAGAGTAAAACTCACACCTTGTCATGCTCAAAGAGCTGCAGCAGGAAGGTGGCCACTGTGGCAGTGATGCCTATGAAAAGGTTGATGACGATGAGGAACACATAGGCCGTGCTGGGCACCTCGAAACAGAAGGAGGCCGGGTACATGATAGGAGTGATAGACCACCTGAAGGGAGAGAGAGAGAGAGGGAGGGAGGGAGGGGAATAGAGAGAAGGTTGAAGAAAGAGAGAGAGAGAGGAAGAATGTATGATAATAGGCTATATTCGTTAAACATTCATTACAATTTCTTGATATCGTCAAAGACAGTTATGAATAATGCATTACTGTTCTTAAATTATGTCATCAAAAGAACAACGTTGATGCCTTTTTTCCAGGTTACCTAAATCCAAAAGCAATTTTCCTGTGTATCCCCTCATAATGGGTCTTAGATAAGAGAAGTGCTGATGTGTCTTCAGTGAAGTGCACTCACCCGTAGAGGAGGAAGAGAGACAGGACCGCAGGGAAGTTGGTTGGGGATGTGTACGCAGGAAGGTCAAAGACAAACAGGATAAGGACACAGCACGTGGCAGGGACCAGGTAGTTCAACTAAGAGACAGAGCGAGACAGGAGAGTTTCAGTTAGATAGGCTGACAGAAATAGACAATATCTCTCAAATATTCACAATACCCTCTGTGGATGAACAGTACAAACAGACAGAAGACAGACAGGCCCTGGTAGGACTTGTTTCAGAGAGTACGGCTATAGGGAACACCTGCACGCACAACGCACACAGTAACAAACTTCACCCCTCCTCACCATGTCCCATATATAGTTAGCCAGCCAGTAGATGACAGGGTCACATCCAGACACAAACTGCAGGTGCTTGGCCTTGGTTGACTTCTCTGCCACCAGAAAGACCACAAAGCTGGCTGGTACAAAGGACATGGCCACGATGATGAAGATAGCTATCACCACATCAGTGCCCTGGAGCCTGGAGGGACCAAAATAATAACTTACTAGGACAGTGTCTGCATCCCAAATGGCACCCTATCCCCTATATAGGGCCCAATAGGGAGTAGCGTGCCATTTGAGACACTGTCAGGTACGAAATGTTGTACCACAGATAGTATAATATACAGTAACTCAATGCATAAATTCTTACAAGTAGTCCAGAGAGAGGCTTGCACTGGTGCGGTTCATGGGGTGGTTGGTCAGTGTGATTCCTGCAGAACCAAACACACATCAACAACATGGTTTAGATGGGAACAAATACTGATTGCCAGATACTAATACAAGGAACTTTGAAAATCCATTTTCACATAAACAACAATTCAAATAATCCCAGCCAGAGTGCCAGCCTGTTTGTGCTATAATGCTAACTCCTTCTTGCCTGAGAAGAAAAGGGAGAAGTAAGAGTCTTGACTCTGCCCTAAATCTGTCCGTGTGAAAATACAGCATGAAGCAGACTAAGTGGGAATTTGGTAAACATAAAATGTAATTGCTAATTTTCTACGTGAGGCTTATTTCATCTAATAGAAGTTGGTAATGTTTAGGTTTTTATGAATGTATTGAAATAAGTGTACGCCAGTGGCATTCTGGCAATATGAGAAAAACTATTTTATATCGGAGCTGTGCCTGTTGTTCACAACGTGTCGGCCCTCTCATTGGCTCTAATTTTCCCGCCTCCTCTCGTCTGCCTTCATTTAGTTCCATTGTTAGAGTGGCCAGTATCTTGTCAGTACATACAGTTGAAGTCGGAAGTTTACATACACTTAGGTTGGAGTCATTAAAACTAGTTTTTCAACCACTCCAGAAATTTCTTGTTAACAAACTATAGTTTTGGCAAGTCGGTTAGGACATCTACTTTGTGCATGACACAAGTAATTTTTCCAACAATTGTTTACAGACAGATTATTTCACTTATAATTCACCGTATCACAATTCAAGTGGGTCAGAAGTTTACATACACTAAGTTGACAGTGTCTTTAAACAGCTTGGAAAATTCCTGAAAATTATGTCATGGCTTTAGAAGCTTCTGATAGGCTAATTGGCATCCTTTGAGTTAATTGGAGATTTACCTGTGGATGTATTTCAAGGCCTACCTTCAAACTCAGTGCCTCCTTGCTTGACATCATGGGAAAAGCAAAAGAAATCAGCCAAGACCTCAGAAAAAAAATTGTAGACCTCCACAAGTTCCAAACGCTTGAAGGTACCACATTCATCTGTACAAACAATAGTATAAACACCATGGGACCACGCAGCCGTCATACAGCTCAAGAAGGAGACGCATTCTGTCTCCTAGAGATGAGCGTACTTTGGTGCGAAATGTGCAAATCAGTCCCAGAACAACAGCAAAGGACATTGTGAAGATGCTGGAGGAAACAGGTACAAAAGTATCTATATCCACAGTAAAACGAGTCCTATGTCAACATCTCAAGACATCAGTCAGGAAGTTAAAGTTTAGTCGCAAATGGGTCTTCCAAATGGACAATGACCCCAAGCATACTTCCAAAGTTGTGGCAAAATGGCTTAAGCACAACAAAGTCAAGGTATTGGAGTGGCCATCACATAGCCCTGACCTCAATTCCATACAAAATTTGTGTGCAGAACTGAAAAAACATGTGCGAGCCAGGAGGCCTACAAACCTGACTCAGTTACACCAGCTCTGTCAGGAGGAATGGGCCAAAATTCACCCAACTTATTCTGGGAAGCTTGTGGAAGGCTACCCGAAATGTTTGACCCAAGTTAAACAATTTAAAGGCAATGCTACCAAATACTAATTGAGTGTATGTAAACTTCTGACCCACTGCGAATGTGATGAAAGAAATAAAAGGTGAAATAAATCCTTCTATCTACTATTATTCTGACATTTCACATTCATAAAATAAAGATGGTGACCCTAACTAATTTTACTGTGATTAAATGTCAGGAATTGTGAAAAACTGAGTTTAAATGTATTTGGCTAAGGTGTATGTAAATTTCCAACTTCAACTGTAGATAATCTTTGTTGTCACTCATCGTCATTGCCTTGACAGCAATGGAGTTGGCAAGATTAAAAACTGATCTGGAACCAGGCTTCTGAGTACCGATATAAAGTGTCTTAATAGGATGTTGGGCCAGAACTAGCCACCAGAACAGATTCTACAAGTGTCTGGAAGTCTACTGGCGGGATGCAACACCGATCTTCCATGAGAAATTCCATAATTTGGTGTTTTGTTGATGATGGTGGAAAATACTCCAGAAGCTTCCATAAGTGTTCAACTGGGTTGAGATCAGGTGACACACACACACATATACACACACATATATACACACACACCCACACACCCTTTAAAAAACCCTATGCTCCTTTAAGAGCCCTCTTTAACAGTCAGTGAGGTCTCTTCTAGCCATCGTAGCCAAAATAAAGGGCTGGGCATTTTCACACATTACCCTAAGCATGATGGGATGTTAATTGCTTAATTACCTCAGGAACCGCACCTGTGTGGAAGCACCTGCTTTCAATATACTTTGTATCCATCATTTACTCAAGTGTCTCCTTTATGTTGGCAGTTACCTGTATGTCACCACTCCCCATGGACAGCATCTCTTACCGTATGCAGCAGGGTTGCCCTTGCCTGGAGGCAGGTTGGCACGCAGGATGGCATTGTTGAGGACGTTGAGATAGGTTGGCATGCTGTGGTACCCTTTATTATTGAACAGCACCTATTGGGAGGGGACAATTCTGTCACTGGCAATGACACAGCAGCGCAAATAGCTAAGTGTAATAATAAACCTGTCCATCAAACTGATACTAGAGTTGCATCTCAAATGGCACCCTTTTCCCTATATAGTGCACTACACCCTCCCCCTTTCAAGAAAATGTCCTTCTGCTGACCTGAGCTGATCTGCGGACTGCTATTTTGCGAACCATGGGCGGAGTCTTTTTCCCAAAGGATGCTGGGACTGATTTCTGTATGTTGCCTACTGTGAGTCCTCCATATCTAGGAAAGAGGGAGGGAGAAAAAAAATACATTTAAAGTGTGTGTGTATGCGTCTGTGCCCGAGCCCGGTGAGTCTGTTACCTGTGCCTGGTGAGTCTGTTACCTGTGCCCGAGCCCGGTGAGTCTGTTACCTGTGCAGACGCAGTCTGTCAGAGGTGTAGAGGAGATACTCTGACACGTTGCGCCCGGTGATGTCTACCAGAATGTCCCCGGTGACCACCTTCATAAGGGGCGGCCGCCCCCCCACCCCACTGGGGCAGGAGAAGCCCGTCCCCTGCATGGAGCAGATACAACGAACCGGCTCCCGGATGAACAGGGGCAGGGTGGGAGGAGACGTCACTGTTTCTGAAGACAGACACATAGACAGAGGCAGGATTTTTAGGGAGGCTACTGTTGAGGACTCTAGTAAGTAAGTAGAGTAAGTATATTGCACTGGTCATCCCCAAAGCCAAAACTTCCTTTGGCCGCCTTTCCTTCCAGTTCTCTGCTGCCAATGACTGGAACGAATTGCAAACATCTCTGAAGCTGGAGTCTTTTATCTCCCTCTCTAACTTTAAGCATCAGCTGTCTGAGCAGCTTACTGATCACTGTACCTGTACACAGCCAATCTGTAAATAGCACACCCGACTACCTCATCCCCATATTGTTACTTACCCTCTTGCTCTTTTGCACCCCATTATCTCTACTTGCACATCATCATCTGCACATATATCACTCCAGTATTAATGCTAAGTTGTAATTATTTTCACCTCTATGGCCTATTTATTGCCTACCTCCCTACTCTTCTATATTTGCATACACTGTACATAGATTCTTTCTATTTTGGACTGTACGATGGTTTATGTGTAACTCCGTGTTGTTGTTTTTGTCGCACTGCTATGCTTTATCTTGGCCAGGTGGCCTACCTGGTTAAATAAAGGTGAAAAGAAGTAAGCCTTGTTGAAGCCAGAATGGCCGACACAGGACTCCACTGTAGCTATCAAATACAATTATATAATGTTGATATAAAGCAATTATATGACACAGGGTATAAGTACTATAATACAGTATGATATGATAAAACATTAGCCTACATATAAAGTATTAAATATATCCTTTTAGACCGTTTTTACCACCTGAGCATTGAGCACAGTGGTGGGAGGGGCGCAAGGACGTACCCCTGACAGTGGTAGGAGTGGTGGCAGTGAAGTTCCACAGCCCATCCTCAAAGCGAGTGTCGGGGTCATCGGAGGGGGCTGGCAAGGGGGGAGGGGGTACGAAGTTGGACAGGGGCACTCCCTGGGTGAAGGAGTCCAGACACATGGAGTCAAAGTAGCGGGCGGCCAGGGTCTTGCTGTTGTTGGCGCTGGGGTTGAGCGTCTGTGCCAGCTGGTCCAGGGTGCTGTTGAAGGGTGTTTTGAGGACGCAGGTGGCGCCCACGCCCGATGGCAGACGCAGCGTGTTGGCGATCTTCTGAGGGCTGGCATCTGGGGACAGTGTACTCCTGAGGACAGGAAGAACAGGAGGCTGTTATAAAGCTACAGACGGAGGCTTTACAACATCCATGGCCTGTAGATTAGACTAATGATTTTGTGTATGATGGGTGATAACTGAGACTCAGATGCACAAATGAACGAATAATGTTACCTGTCAGAAAGAAGGACGCAATTATGGATGTGTGAAACAACGCATTTACATTGTGTATATACTAGCATGAGTGACATACAGCCTCCTACTCCCAATGTCTGACTGACCTGTACTGTGGGCGGTCTTCGTTGGCGTAGGGGATGAAGTTGCCACGGGGCTGGGTGTAGTTGTGGTACTGGGATGGGGACAGGATCAGTGGTGGCAGATCTCCTGGAGAACAGAAGACAGACATCACACAACGATGACCTACAAACACTGACAAACAGCCAAGTCAGGTTCAAGATCAACTTGAGGGGAAACAAACAGTACTTGTCTTTCGTGCACTGCTCATAGTGGGTATTTCGAAGAAGAGTCTACATGCAGTAACTGTGATATGTGGTTGTTCTCTCCTACTAAACTTAGTTGACTACACTCTGGATAAGAGATAAGAGTGCCTGCTAAATGACTAAAATGTTCAAATGTAATGTCACTTGTAGTTGTCCTCACCGATGGAAGGCACAGACAGCGCAACAGTCATGGCCACGCAGACGAAGAATGCGGGCAGCAGGATCTGTGAGAAGAGGCCCTTGGTGTTCCTCTTGGCGCAGTGGAACCTTTTGACGATGAGACCGTGGAACTGGCGTAGCTTCAGCCACCAGCCCTCCAGCTTGAAGCTGCCCTGCCCCTCCAGGACCACAGGCTCAGGGGAGGCCTCCTCCACATCCGCTGGAGGTAGAGAGAGATGGAGAGAGACAAAATGAGACATTAGCAAAGCCTAAAAACACCTCACATAGAGTAAAATAACTCTCATTAACTCACCCAACCATACTATATCTCATTGCCCCCAGTTGGCCAGGTACGTGTTGTAAAAGAGAATGTGTTCTTAATAACATACCTGGTTAAATATAATGAAGATATTTTTGAGTTACACCCTCTCGATGTTCTTCAGTCTCCTCATCCAACAGTGGTATCTTACCCGTCAGGCTGGTAGAGTGAGGGTCCCGTCCACTGTCGAAGAGGCGGCAGTAGTCTCCGTAGAAGTCTGCGTAGTGCCCTTCCTCATCCCCCAGTACGGACCCCAGGGAGGAAGAGGAGCGCAGGGAGGATTGGCTCTGGCTGAGCCTGGAGCACATCACCAGGTTAGAGAGCTCTACCTCTGGCCTCTCCACACTGCTGCTGCTCAGCGCAGGAGCCCCCGGACTCCCATCCCCCTGTGGATAGGGAGAGAGCAAATAAAACAAGTAAGCCTTGTCTGAGCCAGAACGGCCTAGCAGTAGCCCATCTCATGTTAACGTGAGGCAGCTTGATGTCTAAGTACACCCCCTGGACAGGACGCAAGTCTATCGCAGGGATGAGAGATGGGTAAGTTAGATTCATCAATTTATGAATTAGTCAACCAAGGATGTCTTTATCAATTACTAGAAAGTTTCATTTGTTTAAATAAATGAACATTGTTCTGTTTTGCAATCAACTAATAATCAATTCTGAAAAGCATGTGTTGAACTAATCCCTACCTTTGGATTTCCAGAGTCCCCCAGACCCACTGCAGCAGCAGGTTTCCCCACTGAGATACCGCCTAGGGAATCCTTCATGTCTGGGAGGATAGAGAATTTAAGAGATCATGATTAACATTTAAAGAGAGTTGCAACAGCAACACTAAATAGATAACTTGTGAAAGTCTATATCAGCATTCAGCTATTTGGCAACGCAAACACTGTTTATCAACTCTGCAGAAATGAAATTAATGATGTGTATCATGAATTATTAATGTAATGAAGCCCTCCAAAAATAACTTTATTGATCCGTGTAGCCGCAGGCAGACACACAAAGCTTTGGTCCCACACACAAAAATAGAATCACTAGAATGGACATCCCTATTCAAGTCAATGATGCCATAATGGGTGGACTGGCAGCCATTTTGAGTGTACCCATAGAAGTAAAGGCATATTTCTTTGGTCTCACCGGCATCACTGTTCTCCAGGGACTGGTCCTCCTCGGACACCTTGAGGAAGACCTCCTCCAGAGTGGTGTCCATCACCCCGAAGCTGGTCAGAGCCAAGATGGCCAGATTCTGCTCCAATGCCTGTGAATAGGAAATATGGTCTCTGGTCAAAAGTAGTGCACTATAAAGGGAATAGAGTGCCATTTGAGACTCAATCTGTGTATGTCTAAGTGAGTACCTGAAAGTCTCTAGGTGTTTGTCTGTCTGTCTGAGTGTGTGGATCAAGTCCCTCTAGGTCATGTGTCTTTCTGAGTGTGTGGGTCTTTGTCTGTATGTCTGTCTGAGTGGGTGTGTACCTTCATCTCTAGGTCTGTGTCTGAGTGGGTATACCTTCATCTCTAGGTCTGTGTCTGTGTCTGAGTGGGTGTACCTTCATCTCTAAGTTTGTGTCTGTCTGAGTGTGTACCTGAAATAGCCTCTCGAAGCAGCCCTTCTTGACAGCCTCAGAGGGCAACACGTAGGATAGCTCAGTGTTGGAGTCAGACAGCAGCAGACAGGACCCCACAAACTGACGAATGAACTGGGTGACCCGGGCCTCCGAGCAGGGAGAGAGGGAGGAGGAGGAGTAGGACAGGGAAGAGGAGGACAGGGAGGAGGAGGAAGGGGACCGGGTGGAAGGAGGCTGGGGCTGAGTGACCTGGTCTGGAGGCACAAACACACAGCATGATGGATGGAGGGAGGGAAAGGAGGACAAGGTGTGAGCAGAGAGTGGGGCAGCGGGAAAAGTAGAGGACAAAGAGACTTTTCAGAAGCAAAATACTAGATGTTCAAAGACTTTTAAAAGAGAACGTGAAGGATATTATAGAGAACACAGGAGGTTGGCGGCACCTTAATTGGGGAGGACAGGCTCGTGGTAATGGCTTGAGTGGAATAAGTTGAACGGTATCAAATACATTTTTTCCATGTGTTGATGCCGTTCGCTTCCATTCTGGCCATTATTATGAGCCGTCCTCCCCTCAACAACCTCCACTGATTGAGAACAAATCCATCATATTTAAAAGTGAGGGACAGAGGAAGGCTGTCATTGATAATAGACTGAGACAGCTGAAAAAGAGAAACACATATATACACATTAAAAAAAGACGCACCTCCGCTCTCACTCTGTTTCTTGACCAGGGTGAGTTTGTAGCCGTCTCCGTAGGTGCTCTTGAGAAAGAGTGGGGAGCCGCAGCACTTGAGTTTCCCATGGGAGATGATGGCTATGCGGTCTCCTAACAGGTCAGCCTCATCCATGTGGTGTGTGGATAGCAGGATGGTGCGACCTAGAAACACAGTTGAAATGTTTCTCTTTAAATATACACTGAGCAAAACATTAGCAACACCTTCCTAATATTGAAGGTGTTGCCCTCAGAACAGCCTCAGTTCGTCAGGCATGTACATACTCTACAAGTTGTCGAAAGCGCTCCACAGGGATGCTGGCCCATGTTGACTCCAATGGTTCCACAGTTGTGTCAAGTTGGCTGGATGTCCGTTGGGTGGTGGACAATTCTTGATACACACGGGAAACTTTTGAGCGTGAAAAACCCATCAACTTTGCAGTTCTTGACACACTCAAACCGGTGCGCCTGGCACCTACTAACATACCCAGTTCAAAAGCACTTCTGAATGGCACACATACACAATATACAGAATGCCACAATTGTCTCAAGGCTTAAAAATCCTTCTTTAACCTGTCTCCTCCCCTTCATCTACACTGATTGAAGTCGATTTAACAAGTGACATCAATAAGGGATTATAGCTTTCACCTGGTAAGTCTATGTCATGGAAAGGTGTTCCTAATGTTTTGTACACTCAGTGTACATCAACATGTGTCAATGCATGTGGTGGGTGGACAGCAGAATGGTGCAACCTAGAAACACAAGGGTGACAAACCAGTACACTCTATAGAGAGCAGGGTGACAAGCCAGTGCACTCTATAGGGAACAGGGTGACAAACCAGTGCACTCTATAGGGAACAGGGTGACAAGCTAGTGCACTCTATAGAGAACAGGGTGCCAAACCAGTGCACTCTATAGGGAACAGGGTGACTAACCAGTGCACTCTATAGGGAACAGGGTGGCAAACCAGTGCACCCTATAGGGAACAGGGTGACAAACCAGTGCACTCTATAGGGAACAGGGTGACATGTATCACCTGTTGTTAGTGTGCGGGGGTTAGTGTGTGAGTTTGACGCATCATGTCTCACCTGTTGTGAGAGTTAGTGTGCGAGGCTTAGTGTATGAGTTTGACGCATCATGTCTCACCCTGTTTGTACTTGAGGATGAGGTCCCAGATGGCTCTGCGTGCGTAGGGGTCCACCCCCGCCGTGGGCTCATCCAGGATGACGGCCCGGGAGCCGCCCACAAACGCTATGGCCACGGACAGCTTTCTCTTCATTCCTCCAGACAGAGTCTGCACCAGGCTGTGACGCTTATTATTCAACTCTAGATCGTCTATCATCCTGACAACATACACACAACTCATGGTCATTTACATTATTTTGGGCTGTGGATGGGTATAATTTGTTTCCAAACTATACATATCCTTCAATGGCAGTCACCTGTACTTATATACTATCTACACCCTTAAATTTGAAGAGGTGAGATCCTAATCTAATGCCATGTTGATAGTTTAATTTCCACCTTAGTGTCTTTGACTTGGTTAAACCATCAAAATGGGATGTGACGTACTTGTCCATCTCCTTGCGGATGTCTTCCTCGGCCATGCCTTTGAGTTTGGAGTAGAACCACAGGTGCTCCTCCACGCTGAGCTTGTCGAAGAGCACATTGTGCTGGGGACACATGCCCAGGTTCTGCCTGATACGCTCCATGTCAGTACGGATGTCATGGCCGTAGATGGTGGCTGAGCCAGAGGTGGGCGGGAACAAACCTGTAAGAATAGACCTGGAGATCGTAGTAGAGAACCAATGGTAGTTAGTGATAGGATTAGTTAGAGAGGGAAGAAATGGACACTTAAAACATAGGTTATACTGTATTTGAAGGCCATTCTGTGGACATTATGGTGATGCTATGGGAATGTTATGGGAATAATATGGGAAATTCAAGGAAAGATTATGGGAACGTTATGGTGATGTTATAGCCAACATTATGTGTGGCCTGTTTATAATTTATAATTACATAATTAATTTATAATTAATTATTGTTTACAAATAGTTCATCTACAATATGGTTTATAAGCAGATGATGAATAGCCCTTCAAACATATTCTTACCAAAACATACAACACACATCTCCCTGTGTCTCTCGGTAAATCCACACATCAACACAACACAAATGACTGGGGACCCTCTGACACACACGTGGGCACACACACATTTTTCTCTCTCACATGGTGGTGGTCTTGCCGGCTCCGTTGTGTCCCAGGAAGGACACCACCTGGTTCTCGTGGAGGTTGAGGCTCAGCTTGTTGAGGGCCAGCTTATTGCCCATCTTGTAGACCTTGGTCAGCTTGTCTATACAAACCACCAGAGGCAGGTGGCTGGGCTCCTCTTCAATACCACGCATCTCCTCTGGAGGGAGAGAGAGCCAGCGAGAGAGAGAGAGAGAGAGAGAGAGAGAGAGAGAGAGAGAGAGAGAGAGAGAGAGAGAGAGAGAAAGGATAAAGCTGCTGTCTATTACAGAACCAGGGAAGAACCTTATTAGAAGGATAGTCCCAAATCAATGCTTTATAGACGTTGAGTAGATGTTCTAATAACTATCCACTAACCAAGTCCAAGGTCAGGCTTGGCCCTACCAGATCGCCGGTGTTCCATGGCACACGCCTGGTCCTCTTCCATGACACTCAGTCTGGCCCCTCCCCCCCAGGGACACTCCCATGTCTCCACACGCCCACGTCCCAGCCAATAGGACTTCTGCAGGGGGAAGTACCATGGCCGAGGCAGCCCATACATCCCTGGAGGACAGGAGAGAATGGGTGAAAAACCTAAGTTGTGATTCAGCCCAATCGCTTCCATAAACATATTCAGACAGTCAGTGACAAAACAGGGACACAAAAGGGAGGGATTTAAGTTAGCAGCCAAAGACTTGAAAAACAGAAATCCATGTTGGATGTTGACTGTTTACCTGGATGCACAGCCTCTATGTACCAGGTGAGTACTCCATACACACTAGCATCGATGATGAGCATCATCATGGACAGGCCAAGGTTGAAGTCATCACCCTCTACAGGTGACTGGTTGATGGTGCGCCACTGGATGCCAACCCCAGCCACCTCGTACAGGGCAAAGTACTTAGAGCCCAGGCCGAACGCTGTGGTCGACATAAGAGACTGGAGAGAGGAGAAAATTGGAATAAGGACAATGGACGTGTTAAACGCTATTGACATGTATGAAGATCAATGTCTTTCAAGGGCTGACTGATTCAGACTGGTAGTGTCCGAGAATAGAATAGAATTTTGCAATTCACGACTCTTGAAGTCTTGTTTCTTCCTGACTTTCAACTACTTTGCTTGACATTTTGATACATTTTGATACACCTTTGACACTCAGAAACAGGCCATTTGACTCAGTGAAAGAGACAAATAACTAAATCTAGCCATGAGCCTGGGGTGATGTTTCTCTCATTAAATATATCCAGACAGTCTAGACATGGGCACAGTATATGACTAACAACAACATTCCCTGTCATGAATAAAGCATAGGGAGAGAGTCAGACAGGGAGGAGAACAAAGGCCAGATCTTACAGCGATGCACTTCTCGAAGGCCGTGATCTTGTCATGGGCCACCTCCTCCCTGATGGCCACGTACATGTATGGGACATAGCTGAGGAAGTAGATTATCCCACCACACGCTGACGCCAGCTTGGCCTTGGAGTAGATCACTGACACCAGGAAACTGACATACACATACAGGACACAGACAGGTCACAGACAGGATACAGACAGGACACAGACAGGACACAGACAGACAGAAAGGAGAGAAATACTGTTAGCATTTACTAATCTTGTTTCTAAACACTTTCGCCAAATGGACAATAGCCTGGAGATGTATTTTTATTTATTTATTTTATTTAACCTATTTAACTAGGCAAGTCAGTTAAGATCAAAATCGTATTTACAATGACGGCCTACCAAAAGGCAAAAGGCCTCCTGCGGGGACAGGGGGCTGGGATTTAAATATATATATATATATATATATATATATATATATATATATATATATATAGGACAAAACACACATCACGACAAGAGACACCACAACACTACATAAAGAGAGACCTAAGACAACAACATAGCATGGCAGCAACAGAGGTTAAGATGAGGTTAAGCATTCACAGGTGCTGAATTTCCTCTTCACTTAAGTTTGCTCCTCAATCCATGCACCTTGGTTGAAAAGTTTCTACTTGTTAGCATTTACCGACCAGACACGTTTCCTTGGGACGTCTTGCAAAGGAGCGGAGATAGCATTTTTAAATAACATGTTTCTTTCTCAATGAACGTTGACATGAAGTGAAACTGCTTTTATCAAATCAGCCGTTAAATATATTAGTGAATCATAGAGTGATTCATTAGATTAATCTCTAACACCCTGAATGTGTGTAACGTCACTGCTGCTTTGATATCACGGCTTTCAGTGAGGATTGCAATAACAGAGAGAGAGGTGAGAGAGAGAGAGAGAGAGAGAGAGAGAGAGAGAGAGAGAGAGAGAGAGAGAGAGAGAGAGAGAGAGACCAGTCTAAGCAGAAGTTGCAGTTTCCACAATGAGTTTCACATTTTCCCCCAATAATGGTGAAGATTTCAGGAAGGTAAGCTGATCCTATATCTGTGCCTAAGGCCATGGCAACCTATCTGGGACATATAAAAAGTTGAAAGCTGCACATATGCTCCCAATGATTTAATGGTTATAAGAGCAGTGTGCAACTTTCTTTATAGTATAAAATTATGTTAGTCTGCACTTCTCCTACTACTTTGGCTGTGTGTCAACTCATGCTTTTTACTAGAGCAGTAGTGGTGTCATTACCAGAACATAATGGTGGCGATGGCGTAGATGGAGAGGAAGAGCCAGATGATGAAGATGTCGCTGTGGAGGAGCACCCGACCGTACTTCAGGATGGCCGTCAGGGCCGTCACTGAGATGGACAACTGGACAAACCCAGTGATGAACCAGGCCACCCAGTGGACCGCATTGTTCAGACCCATCATCTTCATCACCTACAGGCCAGGCAGGGAGGATACAGGTTACAGGTTATTCCTTTTTTTTACACTCTTACAGTCACTCATATGGATGTGAATGTGACCTCAACCCCCCACCCCTCCCCAGATATGAAACAAAATATTCTGAATATGAAGGAAAAAAAATGCATACAATATTATCATAGGAATTCAACTTGGAAAAACATTCCATTTAAATCCATATTTCTCCAGCAGGGGGCAGAAGAGAGGCAATACATACGAGTGACATCATCTTGCTATAGGATGCCGAACAAAGGCAGAGAGTAGATGGCTTAAGTGTTGCTGCTCCAATGTCACAGACAGACATTGGATAGGAGATGCATTCTAAATAGCACCCTTTTCCCTATATAGTGAACTAATTTTGACTAGAGGTCTGGTCAAAAGTATTGCAAAAGTTGCCATTTGGAACACACAGGGAGACCCTGGTGTAGACAGGTGAGCAGGCAGCTGCAGGCAGTCTCACCTCTTTGAGCCGGTGCTCTTTCTCCGCCACAATGTGTTGAATCATCATGGCTACAGAGTAGACCCAGGAGATCACCATGCACAGAGGCATCATGTGCTCGATCACAAACAGGAAGCTATGGACCAATGACAGACAGGACAAATCACTCGCTCAATGCTAAACCTCATTTAGATCTATTATTGAATAATTTGGCAATCGAGAAAGTTGAGGAGACTAAACTGCTGGATGTAACCCTAGGTAGCAACCGTTCACGGTCAAAACATGTTGACTCAATGGTTGCTAAAATGAGAAGAGGTCCTTCCATGATAGGGCGTTGCTCTGCCTTCTCAGTCGACCAGACAGGTCCTACAGGCCCTGGTTTTGTCGCACCTGGACTACTGCCCAGCTATGTGGTCATGTGCGGCAAAGAAGGACACAGCTAAATTGCAGTTGGTCCAGAACAAAGTGGCACGTATCGCACTTAGATGTACACGGTGGGTAAGTGTCAGTAACATGCATGCCAATCTCTCCTGGCTCAAGGTTGAGGAGAGATTGACTGCATCACTATTGGTCTTTGTGTGAGGTATCAATGTGTTGAAGGGTCAGAACTGTCTGTTCAAGCAGTTGGCAGACAGTTCGGACACTCATCGGTACAACACAAGACATGCAACCAGAGGTCTCTTCACGGTCTCTAGGTCCAGAACTGAGGCTGGGAAACACACAGTATTAAATAGAGCCATGACTACACGGAACTCTCTGCCACTTCAGGTAACTCAAGCTAGCAATAAAACCCAAAAAATTATAAAGGGGGCTGTGAAGAGACACATGCATTTTATATACAGTGAGGGAAAAAAGTATTTGATCCCCTGCTGATTTTGTATGTTTGCCCACTGACAAAGAAATGGTCAGTCTATAATTTTAATGGTAGGTTTATTTGAACAGTGAGAGACAGAATAACAACAAAAAAATCCAGAAAAACACGTGAAAAATGTTATAAATTGATTTGCATTTTTTAGAGGGAAATAAGTATTTGACCCCCTCTCAATCAGAAAGATTTCTGGCTCCCAGGTGTCTTTTATACAGGTAACGAGCTGAGATTAGGAGCACACTCTTAAAGGGAGTGCTCCTAATCTAATTTTGTTACCTGTATAAAAGACACCTGTCCACAGAAGCAATCAATCAATCAGATTCCAAACTCTCCACCATGGCCAAGACCAAAAAGCTCTCCAAGGATGTCAGGGACAAGATTGTAGACCTACACAAGGCTGGAATGGGCTACAAGACCATCGCCAAGCAGCTTGCTGAGAAGGTGACAACAGTTGGTGCGATTATTCGCAAATGGAAGAAACAAAAAATAACTGTCAATCTCCCTCGGCCTGGGGCTCCATGCAAGATCTCACCTCGTGGAGTTACAATGATCATGAAAACGGTGAGGAATCAGCCCAGAACTACACGGGAGGATCTTGTCAATGATCTCAAGGCAGCTGGGACCACAGTCACCAAGAAAACAATTGGTAACACACTACGCCGTGAAGGACTGAAATCCTGCAGCACCTGCAAGGTCCCCCTGCTCAAGAAAGCACATATACATGCCCGTCTGAAGTTTGCCAATGAACATCTGAATGATTCAGAGGACAACTGGGTGAAAGTGTTGTGGTCAGATGAGACCAAAATGGAGCTCTTTGGCATCAACTCAACTCGCCATGTTTGGAGGAGGAGGAATGCTGCCTATAACCCCTAGAACACCATCCCCACCGTCAAACATGGAGGTGGAAACATTATGCTTTGGGGGTGTTTTTCTGCTAAGGTGACAGGACAACTTCACCGCATCAAAGGGACGATGGACGGGGCCATGTACAGACAAATCTTGGGTGAGAACCTCCTTCCCTCATCCAGGGCATTGAAAATGGGTCGTGGATGGGCATTCCAGCATGACAATGACCCAAAACATACGGCCAAGGCAACAAAGGAGTGGCTCAAGAAGAAGCACATTAAGGTCCTGGAGTGGCCTATCCAGTCTCCAGACCTTAATCCCATAGAAAATCTGTGGAGGGAGCTGAAGGTTCGAGTTGCCAAACGTCAGCCTCGAAACCTTAACGACTTGGAGAAGATCTGCAAAGAGGAGTGGGACAAAATCCCTCCTGAGATGTGTGCAAACCTGATGGCCAACTACAAGAAACGTCTGACCTCTGTGATTGCCAACAAGGGTTTTGCCACCAAGTACTAAGTCATGTTTTGCAGAGAGGTCAAATACTTATTTCCCTCATTAAAATGCAAATCAATTTATAACATTTTTCACATGCATTTTTCTGGATTTTTTTGTTGTTATTCTGTCTCTCACTGTTCAAATAAACCTACCATTAAAGTTATAGACTAATCATTTCTTTGTCAGTGGGCAAACATACAAAATCAGCAGGGGATCAAATACGTTTTTCCCTCACTGTATATTGTATTGTAATTTGCACTGTACTATGTATTAGACCTAGATATTGTGTGTACTGTATGTACTGATATGTAAGCTGTGTGTGACATTTTAAATGTACTTCAGTCTTTGACTAATAATGTTCTGTACTATCTATCTATATATCTATCTATCTGTCTGTCTAATGTGCAGGGCCAATGTAATTTGATTACCTCAGAATTAACATAGAAATAGTGCCAGAATGAACAGTTATTTTGGACACAGTCCCCGGGCAAAGGAACTATAAGAAAAACCCAATGTGAGTAGAGGAGAGGTATATAGAGACAGTTCCAGGTCTTACTCGTCTCTTGTGTAGCAGGGGTAAGGGAACATCTGAACATAGTTTCCAGGCTCCACCACGTCATGGCCCACAAACGTGTTAATGATGGCTCTCTCCATCATATCTGAGGACACACACACGCAGGCATGCAGACACACACGCATGCACACATGCACGCCGACACACACACGCGCACACACACACACACACACACACACACACACACACACACACACACACACACACACACACACACACACACACACACACACACACACACACACACCAAGACGCAGCAGAGTTGACAGGGCCACTCTACACCTTAGTGAGTAAGCCTTCCCATTAAGTTTTCCCCAAAACATACGGAGAGAATGTGCTGGATCTGCAGCTTGGCATTGGTACCCACACAGGCGTGCCCACCTCAAGATCACTAGGGTAAGCAGTTTACCCCAATAAACCCGTATCTTAATAAAACGCCAGGAAAAATGTGTTTGACATAACAATTGTGTCCTCCGTAAACCTGAATTTGTCAGTTGATTTATAGTCCATGTACAGTCTAGCCTATTCATAGTTTTGCCTTTGGCAGATAACGTTGAAACAACAAGTACAGCTTTGAGTTTTGAGATGTCTTCTTTACTACTAAGCAAGGGGAATGAGAAACATACCAACGACACAACAACATTTGGAAATGCCATACCAGCATTCCAATTCTGTATAAAACACTAATTAGAGCCAACAGTTTTCTTAATATTAATTCATTTGAAATAGCCCAGCTGCCAAACTATTCTACTTTGGTTAAAGGGATACTTTGTGATTTTGGCATGCTAGCAGATATCCATAGATATTCCAGTCATTGTGCTAACACTAGTTAGCATTGCCTCGTGAAACTACATTTAACTTCCTTCATACTGGACACAGAGACATGAACATGTGATCCACAAGTTCATCTGACTCTGGGGAAATAGATAAAGTGCCTCATTGCCAAAATCCCAAAGTATCCGTTTAATGCCTTTGTGGCTGTGATGCTGATGATAATGGCTACAGTTGTCTAAAGTTGTCTAGAGTTGGATAGAGTTGGCTAAAGTTGTCTAGAGTTGGCTAAACTTGGCTAGAGTTGTCTAGAGTTGGCTAGAATTGACAACATTTCAGTCTACATTTACAACACTTCAGTAGACAACATGGAGGATTCTGGTCACGTACCCTGGATCCACACAAAGCCGTAGAGGAAGTAGAACTTTCCCCCCGTGTTGGGCCCCGGGCGCCAGTAGGCCCGGCGGATCTCGTTGGTTTTCTCTGTGAAGCTGGAGTTCTGTCTGATCTTATAGAGGACATGAGGAGGCAGGGAGCCATCTAGGTTGGTCTGGAATATCACACCTGGATGAGAGGGAGGGGGACATTATGTACAATATATCTTTGACATTATTTCCTCATAATATGAAACCTATTTCCGATCGAAGGCTAGCTGCATGCCATAGCCACTGCCCTTTCAGTAAAATCCATCTGGCCACCTGGGCCTGGCCATTAGCCATGATCTGTTTTTACTGTAAAGCCTAATCGAGTGCCAAAGACACATTTCCATTTTGTGATAATGTAATGGACAGTAAAGTTGTCATATCCTTTCTTATGATTAAATCAAGTAGTCTGCCCACTGCAGTGGTTAGTGTACTCACTGGCAAACACTGAGATGTTATCATGGTAAGCTTGGTTCAGTGTGTAGTTGACGATGCTGTCCTCATCCGGAAAACCCTTGAAGATATCCACACTGACCTGGAACAAGAAGAAGAAGAAGAAGAAGAAGAAGAAGAAGAAGAAGAAGAAGAAGAAAAAGAAGAAAAGAAGAAGAATACTTTATTGATCCATTTTACTTGCAGTCAATGGAACATAGTCTTCTGCCTTGATCCCAACCCCTCCGAAAACCCACAAACCCACCCAGGTTGGAAGGGTTGGAGCAGATGGCAGCCACAGTGCAGCGCCAACCGCCAAGAGCACAGGAAACGTCTATATCGGCAACATCGGTAATAATAGTCCCTGCCCTGGGCTCTGGTCAAAAGTAGTGCACTATTTAGGGAATAGGGTGCCATTTGGGATGAATCCTGGGACTATTGAATGGAGCTTTGCGTCCTGTCCAGAGCTGATTATCAGTGCTCATATTACTGCACGCCTGCTGTCTGTGTTCAGATCAATAAACAGTACTCAAGTTCCACTGCTCTTCCTATGTCAGTCTGAATCAGAACGCCCATGTCTACAGTTCTTCCTGTCCGTACACCAGAATCTTATAAAGCTCTCATGTAATGGATAGTGACCTTGGACGTTCTGAACTTTCCAACCAGGACTACTACTACTAGATTTACTATTCATCTCTGTTTTTTTTGTGTGTGTTCGTGTGTTTCTTTCTTTCTTTTTCATTATAATTTCATACTGACCTTGGACATGAAGTGTGTCCAGCCACAGGCGGCGTTGTCAATGGTGTCCAGCTGCTCCAGCAGGGTGGAGGTGTTGGGCAGGGTGTAGTTGCCCTCCAGCAGCCCACGCAGCAGATCACTGTCTGTCCCATTCAGCAGTTCCGGGTGACCACGTAGGTCAGAGGTCAACTAGGAAGAGGAATACATAAGGAGTTAATGCACAGGTAGGCATATCCATGGGCTTATTGTCAGGTAGTGTGTATGTGTTTATGTTACAGTGTACATATGGGCTTATCAGGCAAGATATGGACTGTATTAATATACTGTGTGGGGGACAAAACATTTTTTCAAGATTGTCAGTTAAGTCTTATGCCATTTATCAGATAACATTACCTTATGAGGTGAGGTAAATAGTGCCGGTTACTGAATATGAAGAGAGGTAAAAGCTGTGTGTTACCTGCTGCATCCAGGCCAGGTGGTGGTGCAGCTTGCCCTCCTCCAGATAAGTCCTGAGCTGGGCAGAGATGTTGAGCCACACCCGGGCGTAGTGAGTCACGTTCCCCACAAACGCAAACGTCTCATTGGCCTTCACACAGAAGCAGAGTCACGTGTCACCGACACAGAAGAAGCTATCCCAGTCCTCGCTCTGGTCCAGGGTGTTACGTGCAGCTTGCTTTTGCTGAGGCTTCTCAGTGTCAGCAAGCCACATCCTGAAGCAGAGCTATCCCAGTCCCATTAATGTCTTGTTACTCTATCCACATCCTTTCAACTGCCCTTTTCTGTTGAGTCCTTTCTGTGGCTATTCCCTCTACTTTCTGCCTCTCTCCCTCCCTCTTTAGTTTTGTTCATTTCTCCACATGCCTCCCTCCTCCAGTCCTCTTGCTAAGATAACAAATCTAGCTATGGACCATCTGCCAATAACAAGCCGGTGGTAACTAGTGGGATGTTAAGAGAAACAGAGAATCAATGGCCAGTTCTGCATATGTTGTGGTATAGTGAGACCACCGGGGACTGAGGATAGCATGATTCATCTAGCAACGCATTGACTTCCTACACATCTTGCTCTTAACCGATGTACAGAACATGTAGCTACATGATTAGTGTGTAAGGCTGGGATACAAATGACCATGGGGCTTCTAGTGAATTCCCAACATTTTCTCAATACACTGTGAGTCTCAAACAGCTAGGCAGTATAAATGAAAGAAAAATTGGAGCACCGGCTATCCTCAGTTTAGTCTTGGCATTTGGAAATAGATCACATCTTGTGTACGTAAGCATTTCCAAGTTGTTTTCCTCGCACTTTATCAAATGAATATAGACAATGCCTGGGCAGCAGTGTGCATAGCTCTATGGCCTAATGACATCTGAATAACTCTATTACAGTACACTGTATAGGTACAAGTCACTATGTACATGCTACAGTACATCCACTATAACGATACAGATGACAGAGCTTGAAAGAACATGGTCATGTACTTGCCTTCTGAATGACTTTGTCCACCTGTGAGCCGATGGGAGAGTAGAGGATCTTGGGATTTGTAGTCATCAGATGCACTAGTAAGCCCAGATTGCGCTGCTCTTTACTGGTAAAGCCCAGAGAGCTCATATTCCCTTGCTTTAAAGCCTCTGGTTCAATGATTCTGGAGACAATAGACAGGGATCAACAACTTCAGCCTTTACGGCATAGGTGTACAGCACAGTGTTCCTCTACTCTGGCACCAGCCCAGTTCTAACATACCTGATGCATTTTATCAATTTAAAACATCAAGCCCTTGATTAGTTGAATCAGGTGTGTTATTATATGGCCGGGACATAAGCCTGCAAACCCTGTAGATCTCTAGCCTGGTCCCAGATCTGTTTGTGCCCAAGCAACTCCATGGGTGACAGGGAATTGGCATGATAGCACAATCAGACTAGCACTCAGGCAATTGGATCTGCAGTTAAAGAACAATGGCATAGGAATGATCCTATTACATAGACACAAACCTGTTGTTCCCACACAGAATAGGCTGCAGCCCTGCCCACAGCTGCACAAAGGTAGAAAACGAGTGAGGGTTCTCTTCTTTCACATTCTCTTTCTCTCGTCCTCCCCCCTCCTCTCCGCCCTCCTCCCAGGGGTTCTCGGTGGTGTTGGGCCCCCAGGTGGTGGCGTTGATGGACCAGGAAGTGGTGGTGTTGGCTGGAGCCCCAGGGGGGGCGTGGCCGGCACAGGCCCCCTTGGGGAGCAGGCGAGCCAGGCCTGACAGCAGGTCTACATCCCTGAGGAGCCTCTCCACGTCAGCCAAGTCCTTCAGCAGAGCACCCAGGTGGGACTGGGACAGAGGGGCCGAGGAGTTGGCTTGCTCCAGACGCAGCTGGAGAGAGAAGGTCGAAAGGTGTGGAGAGACAGAAGAAAGGGGTAGAGTATGAGGGAGCGAGAGAACGAGAAAGAAAGTGAGAGACAGATGGAGAAGAATCAAAGGGAGAGAGAATAATGAGAGTATTAGAGATATATACTGAGATACAGTAGTATATACTGAGATAAGTAGATAGGGAACTGACAAAAATACTGAGATAAATACCGAGGAGCCATAGAATGTCAGCCATTCCAAATACAAAATCCACAGTATTTATTTATGTGTGTTTGATTAGGGAAAAGCACCTCACCACAGGGATTCTCAGTTCAAAGCAGCCATTGAATGTGTTCCAAATGGCACCCTATTTCCTATATAGTGCACAGCTTTTTTTATGGGCCCTGGTCAAAATTACAGCACTGAATAGGGAATAGGGTACTATTTTGGATGAAACGATTGTCTCTAATGTACCTTGTCAATGAGGCTCTGTGTGTCTATCTGCTCTCGGAGCTCCTGGCTCATCTCTCTAAAGCGCTCAGTCCTTTGTCCCGCCCCGCCACCACAAGTGGCGCTGTGATAGGCCTGGAGCAGGGACTGCTGCTTCTCAGGAACCAATAGGATCTTGCTCAGCTCACTAGTCCCATCCTCCCCACAGGTAAGCATTTCCAACATGGCACCAGTCAGGAGAACACCCTTTGAAAAAACAATCAACAGCACATACAATACAATTCACCATCATCATGTATGGTATCAATTTCAATGGTAGTCTTGTACGATAAAGGCTATTGATTCAATAGAAAAAAGACAGGAGGAAGGAGGAAAGAAAAGGGGGATGATTCAGACAGAGGAGGATAGATAAGATAGGCAGTGCACCTCCACCTCCTTCAGAGCCTGGGTGTCGTATCTCTGGCCTGCCCCTCCTCCTGCTAGGCCTAAAGCCTGGGACATGAGTTTGAGTAGGGCCTGCCGATGGGTTGCTTTGGTTGGGTCTCGTAAAGCTTTGTGGATCAGTCCACCATCCAGACTTTGCATGACTCCCAGCAGCTTCTCCTGAGCGGAGGATAGAAGGGGGTTACTGTTGAACTAATACACAGACTCAGATCAATTAAATTCAATATTTCCCAGTAGTAACCTACCTCCAGTTGAAGGATCTCTGCAGGGGTGTGTGTGCTCTCTTTTTCCCCTCCAGAACTGTGACTACTCCCCCCTCCAGTTCTGGGGTACAGGCCAAAGATCAGGTTGAAGACCTGCAGTTCAGCAGGTGAAAGAGAGGACCCACACACTCAGAGAACAGGAAGATAAACACACACATGCACACACACACAAACACACACGCAAAAACACACACAGGTGGCAGACAGGCCTTCAGTGTTTGTTCGCATAGGGAAATCTGTCAGAAAGACAGGATAATGAAGAGAAACATGGAGGGACAGACAGAAAGTGACTGACTGAAGAAGATGAAGATGAGGACCTGATGCCAGGCTTAGACAATTAACCGAGACAGAGATGGAGGGAAACAGAAAGTTGGGAGGCACCGAGCCATATATTGATGCTTTATGATTCAATGTCACTCCTCAATGACATTACGTCTTTGCCAAGTCTGTAATCTTGGCAAACGGGTGTATATTCAAATGTATATGTCAACATTGTGTTATCTAAATGTAAATATACCCAATAGCCAAGATTTCAGATTTGGCAGTCTATACTAACATTGTTTCTTACTTTCTTGTTCATCAGTCATAACATTTGAATGTAAACTCTGCATTACCCCAAAACTAAAACAGTCCCCAGGGGGTAGATGAGAACTAGGGAAGTACAGTGTGTGTGTGTGGGGGGGGGGTGCATGTGACAGGATCACAGACCTCTTTGAGGTTGACAGGAGTGGAGAGCAGCAGGCTGGCGGTGTCATTGGGGAGTGACAGATTCCTGACCAGGAACTGATGGAACACTGACTGGTTCTTCAACACACTGGCTACTGTGAACCCTGCAGGGCAAGAATCACACCGCACAACCACAGATAATATACACGAAGACTTCCAGGAACTGCTTATCCAATAGAAATCGCACAGAACAGTATCAAATGCAGTGTATGTACATCCAATAACTTGTAGGTGCTGGGTACAAAAATAAACTAATGCAATTAAGATAGATACCCACAAACTGACAAAATATAGCTTACCAAGCTAGAAATTACTTCACACTGGAAGAAGTTAAGCTACACTAAAGCTACCCTTAAGAAAACTATAATTGACTTAACTAAAGCTACTTTGAAAATTTAGTTCAGTACATCTAAGCTACTTTTTGAAAAATTATCATATGTACATCTGAAATGTCATAGACTACAAATTGCAAGACAGATCACTTTGGGGTTATATGTTAACAGAATGTGTAATTTAGCCTATTCAACACAAAAACGATGTTTCAAGTGAGAACTGGGCAGGTCGGATGATGAAAAAGAAAGGAAATTATTGCCTACTTCACCCAAAAAGAGTAGTGTGTAGTTCCAGTAGTTAGCTACACCACTACATGGCGAAAAAGTAATTAACTACTGAAAACACTACCTAGATTTGATTTTAGTTAAGCAACTACTACCAAGCTACTGCAAAACCTAGTTCAATTACTAGTTAAACTACATGTAGTTCACTACTCCCCAACACTGCAAACGGATGAATGCTCCTGCAGTTTACTGTGTAATGTTTCAACCCAAAGGTCTTTGTCCCCTTGAAACTTTTGTGTGTGTATCACTTGGGTGTGGCACGCACACACACTGCAGGAAATCACTATCCAGAGGGAGCACTTGTGTCTTGCTAGAATTCCTCAAGCTTATTGATTTCCATGCCCTGAAAGGACAAACACAAACTTTGATTTGATCGTTAAATAGCTTGTCTTCCAAATCTGTCTACAGCTGGTGTCCTCAATATTTAGAGCAGAGGTAGTTTAGAGAGGTACAGGTTTACTGTAACGCAGAACCACACACATAACAGTGTAACCAACGGTTATGGATGAAGAACATCATGAAAATAAAATAACTGTCATAACCTTTAACAAAATAAATGTTACACACACACCTTGGCTGGTGTTGAAATTGTTGTCCAGTGGGTAGGGCCCTGCGGATGTGCTGAGGCTCTCCAGCTGTTGCTGTAGGGACTCCAGCTCCTGGCCCAGTCCTGGCCTGTCTGTTGTGAAAAGGTGGTTCTGTAACACCACCTCACGGATCCGCTCCAACAACTGGGTCACACTGGGGGAGGGGAGGAGGAGGGGTGAAATAGAGGTGAGCGAGGGAAAAAAAGGTGGAAAGAGAGTGGAGAGAGAGAGAGAGAGAGAGAGAGAGAGAGAGAGAGAGAGAGAGAGAGAGAGAGAGAGAGAGAGAGAGAGAGAGATAGATAGATAGATAGATAGATAGATAGATAGATAGATAGATAGATAGATAGATAGATAGATAGATAGATAGATAGATAGATAGATAGATAGATAGATAGATAGATAGATAGATAGATAGATAGATAGATAGATAGATAGATAGATAGATAGATAGATAGATAGATAGATAGATAGGACAGATGAGAGAGACAGGGAGAAGACAGATAACTTGTAGGTGCTGGGTACAAAAATAAACGAATGAAAGATAGATACCCACAAACTGACAGTTTTGTGGAAGCTACTCTGAAAATATAGCTTACCAAGCTAGAACGTACTTCACATTGGAAGAAGTTAAGCTACACTAAAGCTACCCTTAAGAAAACTATAATTGACTTAACTAAAGCTACTTTGAAAATGTAGTTCAGTACATCCAAGCTACTTTTTGAAAAAGTATCATATGTACATCTGAAATGTCATAGACTACAAATTGCAATAGATAGGAGAGGCCGACAAATCAAAAAACTAAGCAGAAGGAGATTAATCAATCACATGCATACAATTGCAGGTAATGACCACCATCCAATCCTACTGTTAAGTGTTATGGACATTAACACTGTTAGGACATTAGTGCTTAGTGGCATTAAACTAAAGGCTGCCTGTCATAAAGAGGAGAGAAACAGAAGGGGGATGTAGAGAGAGAGAGAGAGAGAGAGAGAGAGAGAGAGAGAGAGAGAGAAGAAAGAGAGAGAGAGAGAAAGCTGGGACTGTTTGACTCACGTGGAGTTCTTGTACTGTAGGAAGCCAAACTCGTCCCTCTGGCCATCGGGACACAGAGACTGCATGATGGGAATGATGCCTGCTGAGGTGAGGGGAGCTGCGCTGTAGAAGGCTGGACAGACAGGATGGACACCAGGGAAGGACAGGGCGGGACAGGTGGTAGGTAGGGAAGACAAGAATAGAGAGAGAGGACAGCGATAAAGAAGGGCAGGGAGAGATAGGCAGGACACAGATAGGCAGGACAAAGAGATATGATTCACAGGAAAAGCAAGGAAGAGAGAGAAGGGAGAGGATTAAAGGATTGGTTGGGAGGAGGTTGGAGGGTTTGAATGTAAAGACCAAACCCCAAAAAGTATGTCAAATGAGTAAAGAGAAAAAGAGAGAGGAGGTTAGAAAGAAAGAAAAAACCCAGATCACAGATAACACACAGTCAGTAGCCAGAGAGGAGAGGGACCAAGATGTCGGGGCTGAATTCTTGGACATTATGTCATCATTCTGTCTCAACAAAATGCTGCTTTTGTTTCTAAAACACTCATAAATGGTGACTGCTGGACACGCTTTCACCAAGCCTGCAAAAAAACTAGGTCTGAACATAATGAAAGGTGTCCCACAGGGGTCGATTCTGGGTCCTGTACTTTTTACTGTTTACATGAACAATATTGATGTCTGTAAAAATGTTTAACCTGCACTTGTATGCCAATGATACTGTTGTGTACGCTATTGTCTCCTTTCATTGTATTACAGAAAAACTTGATTGATCTGAAATTAGCATTGAATGCAGGTAAAACTAAATATATGTTGTTCTCTAGAGTGCATAATATTAACTTCATTTAAGCATATGTACTTTGGATGGTGTTCATGTTGATAGTGTCCCTACTTACAAATACAGTATCTGGGCATCTGGATAGACAAAAGGGTGTCTTTTAAAAAACATATTGATGAGCTAAGAATGAAAATGGGTTTCTTCTATAGAAATAGGTAATTCCTCTCACTAAATAGTAGAAAGCAGATTATTCAGTCAATGTTCCTAACAGTTCTAGACTATGGCGACATCTTCTATATGTACACATCTGCAACTTCATTAAAGCCGTTAGCTACTGTATATACAGTTTATCATAGCGCACTGTGCTTTATTACGGGCAACAGTTTTAGTATTCATCACTGCATTCTCTACCAGAAAGTTGGTTGGCCATCTTTGATGTCACGTAGATTGACACTTTTCTTTTAGATTTTTGGTTTTGTACTTTTACCCCTTTTTCTCCCCAATTTGGTATCCAATGGTATCCAATTGGTAGTTACAATCTTGTCTCATCACTGAAACTCCCGTACGGACTCGGGAGAGGCAAAGGTCGAGAGTCATGTGTCCTCCGAAACACGACCCGACCAAGCTGCACTGCTTCTTGACACAATACTCGCTACAGCGCGATGGGACAAGGACATCCCTTCTGGCCAAACCCTCCCCTAATTCAGGGCTCATCTGTAAAAGAGACCATGTCTCAGTATGACTCCCTGATAAAATAAAGGTTAAATAAAATAATACTGTACAATGGAATAGTCCATGTTTCCATGACTACCGTGGAGAGTTTTTCTAAACGTTTCTCTCTCAGCAGCTCCATCCATCCGCCTGGCAACAACACTCTCTATTCTCTTCAATGATGCATCCATTCATCCCTCATATTACACTGTCATGCATCCCTTCAGATAAAACAATAAGCATCCTAACTATGCATATCCTAGCTATCAACAAATAGGCCACTTTGAGAATGTATTGTTTGATATAACGGTTGCCTTGATTGGCATTGTAGAGCGCTACCTATAAAGGATATTACTAAAGGCTGTTTGTGATCTAGGTCTATAAATGATTAAACGGATCAACTAGTGTTCTGATGTTAATGCAGTTTTGTCTGATTGTTCTAAATGTGCAGTGATATTTTGCAGCTTTTTTGTTAATATAAGTATAAAAAGGTATAAAAATGAATTACCCCCTGTGATCATAAAACTCTATCCATCTCACCAACGTTGCTTTATCCTAATACAACCTGAGGCTAAACTGCTGACACATACTATGGTGCTATTACTGTCTCATTGAATAACCTATAAAAGTTAGAAACTTCCAACTCTGAGCCAATTCCAGATGAAGGAGTCCTTATGTGAGCACTTCTCATGATGGTCTAGAATGAAGCAGCCCCTGTAGACACTGGTCTATGGTCAGTTTTTTTGGGGTTTCCCACCTCTGATGGTTAATGTAAGGTCTGGAGAGGGTAAACTGATCCCAGATCTGTGCCTAAGGGCAATTAGTATTCAGAGCTGCTGAGTAATATCTGTCATGTTAAGTGTTACAGTGACAGACACTCTAGTGATGTCAGCCTGTTGAAGATGACAGTCGGTACATCCCAAATGTTTTCCTGGCACCACTCTGCCAGGGAGGAGGTTAGAGGTCTGGCAGGAGAACAGCCTCTCCCTCAACGTCAGCAAAACCAAAGAGCTGATCGTGGACTACAAGAAAAGGTCCCTATTGTCATCAACGGGGATGCAGTGGCGAGGGTCATAAGCTTCAAGTTACTAAGCGTGCACATCACAGAGGACCTGACATGGACCAACCATACTACTACCATGAAGAAGGCGCAACCTCGAAGGCTCAACACACACAGGGATCATGCCGCTTCTCCTTCCAGGCACTACTAACACTGTGTCATGGCACAGTAGACTATAAAGACGTTAAACCACAGAACATGCCTGTCAAAAAGGATTGTTCCTTGATAACTGCATCCCTGGGATTTAAGTCCTGTGTTGCTTAGTTGGTAAGAGCAGAACACAAGCAAAATCCAAGGTTGTGGGTTCAATTCCCACAGGGATTTCAAAGACCTACACTTACAAAACGTGTATGCATTGTACTGTGCTGTAAGGAGGGCCGAACACGCCCCCATTCACATTGACAATAAGCATTTCACTGCCCGTAAGCATTTCACTGCTAGTCCACACCTGTTGTTTACGAAGCATTTGACTAATACATTTTGAATTTGACACATAAACACTGACACACAGTCGATGCTGCTGTTCTACTATATATAATTTATTATACTGCCCGACCAAGACACTACCAACTTTATATCAGTAAATACTGTCTATTACTACTATGCATACTAGCTCTTTTATTACTTGTTACAGTATTTTTGACCTTGACTCTTTTTGTTGTCTTTATTGATATTATTGTTCTGCATTATTGAGGGAGCTAGCACACAAGTATTTCGCTGCACCTTTTATGCCTGCTGCAAACAGTGTATGTGACGATTTGTATAAAAAAATAATAAAAAATGTTATCCAATTCCCTATATAGTTCACTATTTTTGACCAGGACTAATAGTGCTCTGGTCAAAAGTAGTGCACTACATATGAAATTGGGTACCATTTGGGACGCAAACAGTCATATCTTCCACATTCCAACCCAGTTCAGACCTGACATCTGGTCCCCCCCTTCACACACTGAGCTCAGGATAAAAGGACACAAGATCATCAAAGGTCAATGGTTTAGTTGATCAGTCAACCAGCAGAAAAGTAGATCAAGTGTCAGTCCGTTAGAGCTAGTTCGAGACAGATTTATGGTACAGGTATGTTATGTATACATGATGTATTATATGTTTCTACCAGTAACTGGTTATCACAGAAACACAGAAGCATAGACACAGGCACCCATACGGATTCCCACATACTCACACACACAGACAACATTCACCTTCAAATCCATATGAAGGAATATTATTTTCACACGGACAGCCCAGTGATTTTATTTGTGATCATGACTGTAAGTGCAGTCACAGATAGCATTTCGTATTTGCTCCCTACACATTTGAGCCGGTGGTTGTGCGCCCGCGTGTGTGTATGTGTGTGTTTGTGTGTGTATATGTGCCAGGGTGCCAGTATCTGTCTTACAGCGCTAACCTGGCCACAAAGCTCTTTAGTATTAGTCAGATGTGTGAAATAGGATCTGTTGGCTAGAGATGACATTGTAGACAGATCCCACCCCAGTCACTGAAAATACGTCCCAAATGGCACCCTATTCCCTATATAATGCGCTGTCCTGGTCAAAACTACTGTACTATAAAGGGAACTATGGTGCTGACAACACAGAGACCAGGAGGGGAGGCATACACACAATTTCTTTTAAATATTTGACATTTAAGTTCTTTAACAGACACTGTTATCCAGAGCAACTTACAGAAGCAATTAGGGTTAAGTGCCCTGCTCAGGAGCACATTGACAAATTTTTCACCTAGTCGGCTCAGAGATTCAAACCATCGACCTTTTGATTATCGGCCCAGCGCTCTTAAACGCTAGGCTACCACACACACACATATTAGGAGACCCGAGACAGAGTCAAGGTAAATATAACCATCATGAATGAGTCAGTCACAGCCACAATAACAAAGACGTATTTGACACTTACAGACTGCTCTAGCATGCAGTGAACATGCATCATGCGGAGGAGACAGAGAGAGAGGGAGAGATATAAAGAGAGAAAGAGTAGAGGGCCATAGAATAAAAGAGAGAAACAAACATGTAAATAAAACAGGTGGATATGTCTGTGGACAATGACAGTGCACAAACTAACATGACTAAACATGACTAACAGTACTATGAATGACAACATGACTAGACAGTAGTGTCTTTGCAACCAGCCCTTCACTAGCAGATTAGCAAAGCTAATGTTTGCCTTCTACAACTAAACAGAAAAAGGTGGCAATTCACAACACACATAGGCTGTCTCAAATGGCACCCTATTCCCTTTATAGTGCACTACTTTTGACCAGTAGTGCACTATATAGGGAATACAGTGCCATTTGAGACGCATACATTCTATATTTAGGCCAATATGCATCTGTATCTACGGAGCTTTGTAGGCTACAGCACTGTTAATTTTCTTCTAGAACTCCACAGTGGGACTGTCAATGAAAGTATGGTTAGATTAATATGTTGTGTTTGAACTGGTGGACCCCTTCCCCACTGGGAGGCAATAGTGAGGTAAGCATGGGAGATTCTCAAACATCCACAGCACAGTAACTAGCCAACCACTAACCACCATCCCTCCTCAACACTCTGCATCCTGGCCTCCTCTCATCTTCTTCTGCATTAACCTGGTCCGAGATCTCTTTGTGCTCTTGCCAAATCCAGTTGTTGTTACCCCCATATTCAAGTCTGGAAATTGTTTTATGGTCAATAATTAAAAAACATAAAGAACACCTGCTCTTTCCATGACATAGACTGACCAAGTGAATCCAGGTGAAAGCTACGATCCCGTATTGATGCCACGTTAAATGTAGATGAAGGGGAGGAGACAAGTTAAAGAAGGATTTTTAAGTCTTGAGACAATTGAAACATGGTTTGCGTATTTGTGCCATTCAGAGGGTGAATGACCAGGACTAAAGATTCAAGTGCCTTTTTATTTTATTTCACCTTTATTTAACCAGTTAGGCAAGTTGAGAACAAGTTCTCATTTACAACTGCGACCTGGCCAAGATAAAGCAAAGCAGTTCGACACATACAACAACACAGAGTTACACAAACAAACGTACAGTCAATAATACAGTAGAAAAAAGAAATCTATATACAAAGAGTGCAAATGAGGTAAGATAAGGAAGGTAAGGCAATAAATAAGCCATGGTGGCAAAGTAATTACAATATAGCATTTAAACACTGGAACTAGGGTGCAAAGGAACAAGATAAATAAATAAATACGTTAGGGGATGAGGTAGTTGGTTGGGCTATTTACAGATGGGCTATATACAGGTGCAGGAGTCTGTGAACTGCTCTGACAGCTGGTGCTTAAAGCTGGTGAGGGAGATAAGTGTCTCCAGTTTCAGAGATTTTTGTAGTTCGTTCCAGTCATTGGCAGAAGAGAACTGGAAGGAAAGTCGGCCAAAGAAGGAATTGGCTTTGGGGGTGACCAGTGAGATATACCTGCTGGAGCGCGTGCTACGGGTGGGTGCTGCTATGGTGACCAGCGAGCTGATATAAGGCGGGGCTCTACCTAGCAGGGACTTGTAGATGACCTGGAGCCAGTAGGTATGGCGACGAGTGTAAAGCGAGGGCCAGCCAACGAGAACGTACAGGTCGCAGTGGTGGATGGTATATGGGGCTTTGGTGACAAAACGGATGGCACTGTTAAGACTGCATCCAATTTGTTGAGTAAAGTATTGGAGGCTATCACCGAAGTTGAGGATCGGTAGGATGGTCAGTTTTACGAGGGTATGTTGGCAGCATGAGTGAAGGATGCTTTGTTGCGAAATAGGAAGCCAATTCTAGATTTAATTTGGGATTGGAGATGTTTGATGTGAGTCTGGAAGGAGAGTTTACAGTCTAACCAGACACCTAGATATTTGTAGTTGTCCGCATAATCTAATACAGGATCATCCAGAGTAGTGATGCTGGACGGGCGGGCAGGTGCGGGCAGCGATCGGTTGAAGAGCATGCATTTAGTTTTACTTGCGTTTAAGAGCAGTTGGAGGCCATGGAAGGAGAGTTGTATGGCATTGAAGCCTTTGAACAGGGTATGGTAGTAGGTGCCAGGTGCATCGGTTTGTGTGAAGAACTGCAACGTTGCTGGGTTTTTCACGCTCAACAGTTTCCCATGTGCATCAAGAATTGTCCACCCCCCAAAGGACATTCAGCCAACTTGACACAACTGTGAGAACGCTTCGACACCTTGTAGAGTCCATGCCCCAATGATTTGAGGTTGTTTTGAGCAAGGGGGGGATCAATATTAGGAAGGTGTTCCTAATGTTTGGTATACTCAGTGTATAAGAATTTTGCCAATTATTTCAAAAGCTGCATAGAGGGTAGTTGCTGAGCAATTTGATTGATCACTTGAATACTTGTGATTTGTCATTGCACCCGATTAAATTTGGCTTCAGAGATAATCATTCTACTGAGTCAGCAAACTGTTATTTTTTTGGGGAAGGTTCAATTGAAACTTGACAAAGTGTGAGTGGTAGGAGCTTTGAAAAAAGCATTTGATACTGTAAATCGGGTTGGGTTAAATGCGGAAGACACATTTCAGTTGAATACATTTAGTTGGACAACTGACTAGGCTTCCTTTTTTCCCTTTCCCTAAATCACAAATTCTATTCTCTAAACTAGCAATGTTTAAAGAAAAAGCATTGAACCTTTTCTGACATCTTTATTAAGTGAGAAAAAAAAATCTATATTGTGTCTGAATATA
This sequence comes from Brachymystax lenok tsinlingensis, assembly GCA_030435695.1. Lineage (NCBI taxonomy): Eukaryota > Metazoa > Chordata > Actinopteri > Salmoniformes > Salmonidae > Brachymystax > Brachymystax lenok. The sequence goes on along the minus strand of CM059819.1, from coordinate 50,743,058 downwards.
AATACCTGGGTGTGGTATTAGACTAAACTGACTTTAAAAAAACATGTAAAGAAGCTGTTCAATACTGCACACCCCTTGAGGTTTTTCACATTTTGTTGTGTTACAGCCTGAATTGAAAATGATTACATTGAGATTTTGTGTCGCTGGCCTACACACAATACCCCATAATGTCAAAGTTTAGCAAATTAATTAAAAATGAAAAGCTGAAATGTCTTGAGTCAATAAGTTTCAACCCTTTGTTATGGCAAGCCTAAAAAAGTTTGTAAAAATTTTGTAAAATGTGGAGTAAAAATGTGCTTAACAAGTCACATAATAAGTTGCATGTACAATAATATTACTTAACATGATTTTTGAATGACTACTTTATCTATGTGCCCCACACATACAACTATCGATAAGCTCCCTCAGTTGAAAAGTGAATTTGAAACACATATTCAACCACAAAGACCAGGGAGGTTTTCCACTATTATTCTATATTGTAGAATAATAGTGAAGACATCACAACTATGAAATAACACATATGGAAACATGTAGTAACCAAAAAAGTGTTAATATTTGAGATTCTTCAAAGAATCCACCCTTTGCCTTGATGACAGCTTTGCACACTTTTGGCATTCTCTCAACCAGCTTAATGAGGTAGTCACCTGGAATACATTTCAATTAACATGTGTGCCTTGTAAAAAGTGAATTTGTGGAACGTCTTTCCTTCTTATTTGGTAAAAGACCAAGTCCATATTATGGCAAGAACAGCTCAAATAAGCAAAGATAATGACAGTCCATTATTACTTTAAGACATGAAGGTCAGTTGCAGTTGCAAAAACAGTTGCAAAAACCATCAACAGCTATGATGAAACTGGCTCTCATGAGGACCACCACAGGAAAGGAAGACCCAGAGTTACTTCCGCTGCAGAGGATAAGTTCATTAGAGTTAACTGTACCTCAGATTGCAGTCCAAATAAATGCTTCACAGAGTTCAAGTAACAGACACATCTCAACATCAACTGTTCAGAGGAGGCCTTCATGGTCAAATTGCTGCAAAGATACCACTACTAAAGGACACCAATAAGAAAAAGAGACTTGCTTGGGTCAAGAAACACGAGCAATGGACATTAGACCGGTGGAAATGTGTCCTTTGGTCTGATGAGTCCAAATTGAGATTTTTGGTTCCAACCACCATGTCTTTGTGAGACGCAGAGTAGGTGAACGGATGATCTCCGCCTGTGTGGTTCCCACTGTGAAGCATGGAGGAGGAGGTGTGATGGTGTGGGGGTGCTTTGCTGGTGACACTGTCTGTGATTTATTTAGGATTCAAGGCACACTTAACCAGCATGGCTACCACAGCATTCTGCAGCGATACGCCATCCCATCTGGTTTGCGCTTAGTGGTACATTTGTTTTTCAAAAGGACAATGACCCAAAACATACCTCCAGGCTATGTAACGGCTATTTGACCAAGAAATAGAGTGATGGAGTGCTGCATCAGATGACCTGGCCTCCACAATCACCCGACCTCAACCCAATTGAGATGGTTTGGGATGAGTTGAACCGCAGAGTAAAGGAAAAGCAGCCAACAAATGCTAAGCATATGTGGGAACTCCTTCAAGACTGTTGGAAAAGAATTCCAGGTGAACCTGATTGAGAATGCCAAGAGTGTGCAAAGCTGTCATCAAGGCAAAGGGTGGCTACTTAGAAGAATTTAAAATATAAAATATATTTTGATTTGTTTAACACTTTTTTTGTTACTACATGATTCCATATGTGTTATTTCATAGTTTTGATGTCTTCACTATTATTATACAATGTAGAAAATAAAGAAAAACCCTTGAATGAGTAGGTGTGCCTATACTTTTACTGTTACTGTATATCAACAACAATGTCTGATGTTTGTATGTTGTCTGTTCGTATAAATAATGTTTTCCTTGTTTATACTGTATGTTCACCTGCCCGGGGACTGCAGACTGAAAGTCTGGTACAATGCATCTTTTCTCAAATGTACTGAGACTTATGTTTTGTTGTACCTTGTCCCTGTTCAAATAAACATAATAATAATGCCAAACAATGTTGGCAGGACAATGAGTTACAAGGAGTTTGCATGGTAACAAACAGACTGGCACTTAAGCAACTTTTACATCACTTCTGTTACTCTGTAATTTGTACACTCTTTTGTGTAGCTCCCTTCTTTCTTTCCTACCTTCCTTGACGGGGATGGCAGGTTTCTTCTGGCGCAGGCCCAGCAGGATGAAGAAGAGGACCAGAGGGATAAAGATCTCAAAAGCCAACACCCACTGTAGAGAGGGAGGGAGGGAGAGAGAGAGGGGCAGGGAGGGAGAGAGAGAGTTAAACCGCTGAACAGCTAAACCAGTCTAGGTACAGTAGTTGTAAACAGCACACAGGTGTGGCTACAAGGTTGAATTTAGTTAGCTACTACTTTCCTTCCACAATGAACCACTCCTTGTCGATTATCATTTACTTGGTGATATATCAGCGTAGTGAATGGATTGAGTTGACTTAACCCAGTGTCAGTTATTGATCCATTAAATCAGGGAGTTGGGGTGAAGGTTGTCCAGTTTGCTAAACAAGCACTATTGGCTCATGGACTGGGTGCCAAAACAGCCAGTGCTTTCCAAAGTGGTCTGCTACAGATATTACTTATGAAGAAAGGGGGGTATAGAAGATGGAAGATGCAGCACTATAAGAAACACCACACACATACACAAACAAACACACACACATACAGTTGTGGCCAAAGGTTTTGAGAATTACACAAATATTAATTTTCATAAAGTCTGCTGCCTCAGTTTGTATGATGGCAATTTGCATATACTCCAGAATGTCATGAAGAGTGATCAGATGAATTGCAATTAATTGCTAAGTCCCTCTTTGCCATGCAAATGAACTGAATCCCCAAAATATATTTCCACTGAATTTCAGCCCTGCCACAAAAGGACCAGCTGACATCATGTCAGTGATTCTCTCGTTAACACAGGTGTGAGTGTTGACGAGGACAAGGCTGGAGATCACTCTGTCATGCTGATTGAGTTCGAATAACATACTGGAAGCTTCAAAAAGAGGGTGGTGCTTGGAATCATTGTTCTTCCTCTGTCAATAATGGTTACCTGCAAGGAAACGCGTGCCATCATCATTGCTTTGCACAAAAAAGGGCTTCACAGGCAAGGATATTGCTGCCAGTAAGATTGCACCTGAATCAACCATTTATTGGATCATCAAGAACTTCAAGGAGAGTGGTTCAATTGCTTTGAAGAAGGCTTCAGGGCGCCCAAGAAAGTCATTTTGGGTATCTGAGTATTGATTACAAATGCTGTTTGACTTTTTCCGACAAACTTTACGGGTACTTTTGGGATATCGTTTGTCTGCATGGATGAAAGCCTTTGGGCAGGTGGATTACTGAACAAAACGCGCCAACCAAACGGAGCTATATGGATATAAAGAGGAACTTTATCGAACAAAATGACCTTTTATTGTGTAACCTGGACGCTTTGATAGGCCATCAGAGGAAGATCATCAAAGGTAAGCGATTTATTTTATGCTATTTTTGAGTTTTGTGACACCTCTGCTGGTTATGTTATTATGCTAATTGAGTTTTTGAGTGGGGGGTGCTGTCCTCAGACAATCAAATGTTCTGCTTTCGCCGTAAAGCCTTTTTGAAATCTGACAATGCTGTTAGATTAACAAGAGTCTAAGCTTTTGAAGGGTGTGCAGCATTTGTATTTTCATGAATGTTTGAAATTAGTATTTTTGTAATTTGAATTTGGCGCTTTGCATTTCACCGGATGTTGTCAAAATCGATCCCGTTCATGGGATTGGATCTGTAACAGGTTAAATAAACCTTTTCCGTGGTGCCCCAAAATTGCTGATGATGAATTGTTACATGAGTAATTTAATCATCGCAATAATTAAACATAGTTAATCGATTTGATAAAACAATCGTCATCACATTAATGATAGCCAAGTCACGACAGAGAGTAAAGGAGAGAGGGGAGAGAGAGAGAAGAGAGAGAAAGAGACTGAGAGAGTGTAGAGGAAAGAGGAAAGGATAGAGAGTAAAGGAGAGAGAAAGTAAAGGAGAGAGAGAGAGGAATAATGTGTGTGACAAAAAGAGCGGTGTGCTGATTTTCTCTTCTCTCCCAAGTGTTCAAATAGCTGCTGGTCTCTATGCGCTGCGGAAGTCTGTGTTCTCCTAGAGAAGAGAAATCATTTGAGATGCAGACTCTGACCCTACCTCCATCCTCTGCTACAGTCTTCTCTGCTGGGACTCCCATGGCCCATATAGGCCAAGCAAGCCTCACTTTATGGGAGTGGCAAACATTGGTCACCTGAGGGGACATGGTGTGCGTTCCAAATATGTCTCTATTGGCCCTGGTCAGAAGTAGTGCAGTACATAGGGAATAGAGTGCAATTTGGAACGCAGCCCAGTTCTCCTCATCTATGCTGGTCACCTGGTCTAACCCTCTTTTCAACTAGATCTGTCCTGGTTTAACCGTGTCCTGATTTCCCATTCTACAGCTGAAGTTCCCTGCATTGTTGGGTACAATGACTGATAATGCATATAATAAGCTTAACATTAACATAAAAATGTTGTATGGACATGAAGTAGGGCTTTATTGGACAAAATAATGTTTATATTATCATGCAAAACACGTCACTTAAGGGGTAGTATGGAGATGAGAGTGTACTTACAGACAGACTGAGGGTGGGACTGTAGTGATGTGGGTTTAAGGGTCAGAGATGGTGTGTGTGGGAGACAGATGACGTAATTGACACAATGGGAGTGTCAGAGACCCAGTCAGAGTACACAGACTACCTCATTCTACGGCATGGTGTCATGGTACCCAGCACCAGGGAAACAGTCATCTGTGTAGGTCTCCTTCTCTCTCCTCCTACCTCTCTCTCTCTCTCTCTCTCTCTCTCTCTCTCTCTCTCTCTCTCTCTCTCTCTCTCTCTCTCTCTCTCTTTCTCTCGCACCAACACCCACACACACACATGCATGCACACACAGTGCAAGAGCAAGGGCCACCTGTCCAATCACAGGCTGGATGCTGAGTGCTGAGTCACTGGAAAGAGGGAGGATGGGTAAGTGATTGAGTGACAACGCAGGTGTTTGTGTGTGCCTGTGTGTGTGTGTGCCTGTGTGTGAGGGATGTACTCTCTTCACCCCGCTCTGTCCCAGTCATCTCTTGTTCACATGAGAGACAGGGGGGTCAGACAAACAGCTCTTTGACATGCTTCTCACAATGCCCTGACACACTCAACAAAGCTTCCATTATAAGATCCTAAGTAGTAAACACCACTGCTCTCTCTCTGTGTATACACACATGCATGAACAAACACATTCAGTACGCACACACAGGCACAAGCACATACACTCAAACACACGCATGCACATGCACGCACGCACGCACGCACGCACGCACGCACACACACACACACACACACACACACACACACACACACACACACACACACACACACACACACACACACACACACACACACACACACACACACACACACACAGGCAAGTGCAAACACACAAACACACTGCAGGAAATCACTCTCCAGAGGGAGCGCTTGTTTCTTGCTAGAATTCCTCAAGCTTATTGATTTCTGTGCCCTGAAAGGACAAACACAAACCTTTCATTTGAATATTAAATAGCTTCCCTTCCGAATTATTGAGTTTGAAAGTGCCTGTTTGAGTTTTTTCCTCCCACAAATTTGCATGTCGAAGGTATATCTTCCATTATTTATAGGTGTGCCAATGCGTGTATCTGCCTCTGCTGTCCTCAATACTGAATGCAGAGATAGTTTAGAGAGGTACAGGTTTACTGTAACACAGAAACACACACACACACTATAAAGAGATTCTGGGACTACAGGCTTCACAGGTAATCTGATGTCACTTAACAAACAACATCACTCACCTCTGTAGTAGATATACTTTAGCACAAAAAAATACCTAACAAATACTCACAAACTAACCACCCTCTAGGCACCTGAACACTCAGATATGGGCCTGACATTGTCTGTAGTCCACAGGAGGCTGCTGAGGGGAGGACGGCTCATAATAATGGCCGGAACAGAGCGAATGGAATGGCCATTGTTAGAGCCGATTTGGACAGATTTGTATAAAGGACAGAACATACAGAGCTCCATGTACGTTTGTGTAAATATATTAAATATGATTAAATATTGTATATGTATATAATGTATATGATGAAATATTAGGTACGTACCTTTATGATTTATATTTACCTGATTGAGATGTATTTATTTGTTGTTAGTGTAACTTAGTTTCTGGACCCCCCTCTTGCCCATTCATTGTACTGTGGTAAGTGTGTTAGGATAAAGGCAGGAAGTTGGGCATTCAGGGAAAGAGTCCTAGCTAGACGTGGGAGCGGTATAGTTTTTTGACCATACAGACATTCAAACAGATCATATTATGTATTTTTCCATGTCAAGTAATCTCTGCTTTAAGTTGATTGGAGAATAATTGTTGTTAGATATAAGAAGAATAAACCTTTTTGTTGCACCATATCCCTGGATCTCAGTGAATGTTTTGGCTGTTTGGAAACCTTGAGTGTGGACTGTATGCGTACGAAACAACCCCGCTTCAGGCTAGGGCAGTGGCTATGGTAAAAGGAAAGGAAGCCACTACAGCCATTCCACTGATTCCTCTCCAGCCATTACCACGAGCCTGTCCTACCCAATTAAGGTGAAACCAACCTCCTGTGCTGCAGTTCCACACAAGATAAAAAACAAAACCCCACTTATTTCACTGATAAATCATACAGCATTAAAATGGTCAGTGTTAAGTACAGTGCCTTTTGAAAGTATTCAGACCCCTTGACGTTTTCCACATTTTCTTACGTTACAGCCTTATTCTAAAACTGATTAAATAAATAAAAATCCTCAGCAATCTACACACAGTACCCCATAATGACAAAGTGAAAACTTTGCTATGAGACTTGAAATCGAGCTCAGGTGCATCCTGTTTCCATTGATCATCCTTCAGATGTTTCTACAAATTGATTGGAGTCCACCTGTGGTGAATTCAATTGACTGGGAATGATTTTGAAAGGTACACACCTGTCTATATAAGGTCCAACAATTGACAGTGCATGTCAGAGCAAAAACCAAGCCATGAGGTCGAAAGAATTGTCCGTATAGCTCCTAGACAGGATTGTGCACAGATCTGGGAAAGGGTACCAAAAAATGTCTGCAGCATTGGAGGTCCCCAAGAACACAGTGGTTTGGAACCACCAAGACTCTTCCTAGAGCTGGCCGCCCGGCCAAACTGAGCAATAGGGGGAGAAGGACCTTGGTCAGGGAGGTGACCAAGAACCCGATGGTCACTCTGTGGCAATGGGAGAACCTTCCAGAAGGACAACCATCTCTGCAGCACTCCGCCAATCAGGCCTTTATGGTAGAGTGGCCAGACGGAAGCCACTCCTCAGTAAAAGGCACATGATAGCCCGCTTGGTGTTTGACAAAAGGCCCCTAAAGACTCTCAGACCATGAGAAACAAGATTATCTGGTCTGATGAAACCAAAATTCAACTCTTTGGCCTGAATGCCAAGTGTCACGTCTGGAGGAAACCTGACATCATCCCTACGGTGAAGCATGATGGTGGCAGCATTATGCTGTGGGGGTGTTTTTCAGCAGCAGGTACTGGGAAACTAGTCAGGATTGAGGCAAAGATGAACAGAGCAAAGTACAGAGAGATCCTTGATGAAAACCTGCTCCAGAGCACTCAGGACCTCAGACTAGGGCGAAGGTTCACCTTCCAACAGGACAATCACCCAAAGCACAAAGTCAAGACAACGCAGGAGTGGCTTTGGGACAAGTCTCTGAATGTCCTTGGGTGGCCCAGCCAGAGCCCGGACTTGAACACGATCAAACATCTCTGGAGACACCTGAAAATAGCTGTGCAGCAACGCTCCCCTTCCAACCTGACAGAGCTTGAGAGGATCTGCAGAGAAGAATGGGAGAAACTCCCAAAATAAAGGTGTGCCAAGCTTGTAGCGTCATACCCAAGAAGACTCAAGGCTGTAATTGCTGCCAAATGTGCTTCAACAAAGTAAAGGGTCTGAATACTTATGTAAATGTGATATTTATGTTTTTGCTTTGTCATTATGTGGTATTGTGTGTAGATTGATGAGGGAAAAAAACTATTTGATACATTTTAGAATAAGACTGTAACGTAACAAAATGTGGAAAAAGTCAAGGGGTCTGAATACTTTCAGAATGCACTGTATATTGTAGTGTCAAGAATCTCAACAATTATAAAGCTATACCACAACTTATTAAATAGCGTTCCATTTGCCTATATATTGCTAGTATTCCCAAAGGTATCACTTCCTCAAATAAAGTGTACCCTTCACTTTAGATGGGATTATTTCGATAATAACAACAAAAGGCAGTGAAACTTTAGTGTGTTTCTTTCCCACCTAGGGAGAGTCTAATGAATGGAAAGAGTGAAATAGTGACCAACAGAGAGATAGAGAGAGAACTGGAAGGGAAAAGGTGAGAGATAGAGAACTGGGAGGGAAATAGGATTTTAAAGTACTAGGGAATTGCATTCCTGCCATGCCATGCAAACTTTTCCCACTGATTCACTATACAGGCTGCATTCCAAATCGCGCCCAATTCCTTATGCAGTGCACTACTTTTGACCAGGGCCCATAGGACTCTGGTCAGAAGTTGTGCACTATATAGGGTATAGGGTGCCATTTGTGACGAGCCCACAATGTAGCCAATGTCTGAGGTTTAAGGATGTGTGGGTGGGTGGGCGGGGGAGATGGAAAAATTAAATGCCTGAATATTGCAGAGCAGCTTATCGCAAGGGTTCAATCAGTCTCTCAACAGGCAACTGGAGTGCACAGTAGAGCTGGAATGGAACAATGGTCAATTGCACTGGATTGATTCTCCATACTACATCATAATAAGAGGCTAGCTTGAGCCGCAGACAGACACTTATTTCCCCCGGAAAGGGCACACTCCTCTCTCTCTCTCTCTCTCTCTACCTGATTGCTTAGAGGAATAGCCTTAGTCTATGAATAGTGTCTGCCTCTGACCTGCAGAATCAAACAGAGATTTGTTTATCTTCTTTTTTAATGAGCATTGGTGTTGATTGACTGGTGACTTTTGACCGTGAAACTGGACTTTCAGCATTTGAACTGGAATTAATTTGTACAGGTCACCATAGCTGCGTTCCAGGCTGACTAAATTGTAGACACCTGGATACTATAGGTGTTTATGTACCCTTGAGCAAGGCATTTAATCCTAATTTGCTCCACGGGCGCCGTACTATTATGGCTGACAACACATTTCACTACACCTATCCGATGTGACAATAAAAACATACTTATTTTAATGTGATATTATGTTAATGCTGTATTATTCGGTAACCACATCATATGATATAGCAATCTGATGCCTGTCTGCGCAGTCGATAACGGGGCACACAACCATTGGTTGATGGACTGCAACGTCTGCAATGTAGTCGACCTAGATTGTGACCAATATTTCCAGTGGACAGCTTCTTCTCTAAAGGGGTCAGTGAAGAGACGTTATGGAGAAGAATGGTCCAATGTCCAGGCTGTAATGACACAATTAGTAGTGGTTCCTTAACAAATGCCAACAAAGGAAAAAATATTTTACTCTCTCAATAACATACTGTAACATGCTGACCAAACCGGACACACGCGTGCGTCCGCCATCGCACGCATGTTGATTTTGTTCACCCACAACAAAAGTGATCAGGACAAGCAGGTTGAAATATCAAAACAAACTCGAAACCAATTATGTTAATTTGGGGACAGGTCAAAAAAGCATTAAACATTTATGGCAATTTAGCTAGCTAGCTTGCTGTTGCTAGCTAATTTGTCCTGGGATATAAACATTGGGTTGTTATTTTACATGAAATGCACAAGGTCCACTACTCTGACAATTCATCCACAGATAAAACAGAAAACCAAATTTGTTTCTCATCATCTTTCCTCCTTCCTTCAGGCTTCTTTTTCTTCTTTGGACTTCATATGACAGTTGGCAACCAATTTTACGGCGCATTACTACAACCGACTGGAGTGCGGACCTCAGTTAATCTTTCAATCCCCCACATGGGTATATGCTCCTAAAAACCAATGAGGAGATGGGAGAGGCCGGACTTGTAGCGTGTTGAGCGTCACAAATAGAACCAATTTCTATTTTAGCCCCTGGCCACGCAGACGCTTGCTGACGGGCGCGAGCAGTGTGGGTGCAATGATTGAATAACATGTATGTGTACATTTCTTTTGCAACGCTCATCGTGCTCTAGCGACTCCTTGTGACGGGCCGAGCGTGTGCATGCTGACTTCGGTTGTCAGTTGGAAGGTGTTTCCTCCGACACAGTGGTGCGGCTGGCTTCTGGGTTAATCGAGCATTGTGTCAAGAAGCAGGACACATAGCTCTCAACCTTTGCCTCTCCCAATTCCGTAGGGGAGTTGCAGCGATGGGACAAGACCCTAACTTCCAATTGGATATCACGTAATTATTTATATTTTTAACAACTATGTGTGCATTTTTCCACCCGATCAAATTGACTTGTTATGGATAAAAGCCTGTGTGTGATGACGTAGTGCACATAAAAATAACTATTGCGGGGTAAATTCCCATATAAAAATACAAAACAATGTTGCGTTATATAGCAAATGTGCCCACTCTGGTCTTGGCATGCTCAGCGCCCTCCAGCCAAGAGCTCGGAGATACAGTGTGGGTAAACTTGCCTACATGATGAGATTATTATGGACAAAAGAGTGAGATTATTTGACTTCACAGTGTGGTGAAAGTGCATGGTGATTGATGCACCTTCCCAGTAAATATTGAGGGTCTTATTCATGTGACATGATGATTGATGATGTAGCCTACTAAACGACATGCTTTCCCAGGTCGTAGTGGGAGGACCACACAACATATCATCCATCGTGTGACTCCAAGGTTACGTCGATATGATGGTTATTATATCAATATTTGCGAATAAGGGAGTTTCCACCGCCATTTCTCGCATAATTAATTTTACAGACACAAAAAGATCCCACCTTATCTAGCATATTTTGTTTTGTTGACATTTGGAAAGTTTACTGACAAATTTACTGTTTCCATCAGGCCTATCGTGACATTTTTTTATCTTCTTTACGCGCATAAAAAGGTTGGATGGAAACCTGGTTACTGAGGAGGAAGAAACAGGAGTATTTTTTGCTTAACTCCGCACATCTCTGAGTTGTTAATTACCAAGAAAACTGTGAGCATCACAAACAAACTTTGATCTTTCTGCTTGTGGAGGCGTCGCTTTTAATCAATACCAGTCAACTCAAGACCGTGCAGGCTTTTATGCATGAAATACATCCAAATTAGCAGCTTCATCACAGCAATTAGTGGAGATTCTGTCTCTGGAGCCTTTTGTTGTTTTACCCTGCAACTAAGAACAACTGAACACACTCTCATCCTCTCTATTGTGCTGTCTTCTACTTTCACTCTCTCTGTCTTCCTGTTTCGCTGTATATCTTGTTCTGCCTCTCTTCTCTCTCTCTCTCTCTCTCTCTCTCTCTCTCTCTCTGCCTCTTTCTAGCTTTCTCTCTCTCTTACTTTCTCTCTCTACGTATCTCTCTGTTTCACTCTTTTTTCCCCAGCCTAGTTAGTTCTCAATGTGCCATTACTACTGAGATAACAATGCAGAGAGGACTAAGTTACACAGGAACAGAACCACAGATACATGGTCAGGTACTTGGGTCTTCAAAATTGGAGATTCTACTCAATAGAAGACAAGTCACAAACATACAAAGAACTTCTGGTCTCATTTCACCCCTCATTTCATCTGCTTTTCCACCTAGGTAATTGTGTTTCATTTTAGCTGGCATCTTTCCTTGTAGCCTATCTCTCCTCTGTTCTCTCCTCTGTTCTCTCCTCTGTTCTCTCCTCTGTTCTCTCCTCTGTTCTCTCCCCTGTTCTCGTCTCTGTTCTCGTCTCTGTTCTCTCCTCTGTTCTCTCCCGTGTTCTCTCCTCTGTTCTCTCCTCTGTTCTCTCCCATTCTCTCCTCTGTTCTCTCCCCAGTTCTCTCCTCTGTTCTCTCCCCAGTTCTCTCCTCTGTTCTCTTCTCTGTACTCTCCCATTTTATCCTCTGTTCTCTCCTCTGTTCTCTCCTCTGTTATCTCACATAAAGGAGCTCGTTTCTGCTGCTGCTCTAACTGTCGTCTAATACAACGCAGCTGATCAATTATTAACGAGCAGCTCGGCACTCATTTGCAGGTCAATTATTACGAGGGCTGATCATGAGAAAGCTCTGTTGATGGATCCAATGTGGAGCGCTCTATAGGACAGTAATGTGTGAGCGAGACGCCATCTGTGTGTGTGTGTGTGTGTGTGTGGGTGTGTATGTACCTGGAGGTAGAGATGTGTGTGTGGGTTTGTATGTACCTGGGGGTAGAGATGTGTGTGTGGGTGTGTATGTACTATGTACCTGGGGGTTGAGATGTGTGTGTGCGTGTTCACATCAAACAAGATAATACTGCTGGATTATGTGAAAACACATATCACTTTGACTGCTTTCGCAGTACACACACAGTTCTGTCCATCCCTGTAGTGCTTTGTAGAATCAGTCATGATGTGGCAGGAAGGCAGGCAGCATCCCTGTCCATTTACCCAGCGTGTCACAACGTTGGAGCACACATGGCCCTAGCCACCCTACCCTTCCTCCACCACTGCCTCTCTAGCATAATACCAGCCCTACCCTCTGCCACTGTCTCTCATAATACCAGCCCTACCCTCTGCCACTGTCTCTCTATCATGATACCAGCCCTCTGCCACTGTCTCTCTATCATAATACCAGCCCTACCCTCTGCCACTGTCTCTCTATCATAATACCAGCCCTCTGCCACTGTCTCTCTATCATGATACCAGCCCTCTGCCACTGTCTCTCTATCATAATACCAGCCCTACCCTCTGCCACTGTCTCTCTATCATGATACCAGCCCTCTGCCACTGTCTCTCTATCATAATACCACGACAGCACAGCCTAGGCAGGATAAATCTCACCAGGTGTCTCCGTGCAGCACTCCTCTCCTCTCATGCTAAAAGCCATCAACATGACATGTATTATGTTAGTGTTGGATTGTGCAGTTGTCTCATGCTCATCTGACGCACAGCACGATCCTGTCCCAGGCATTTACATTCACTGGCTTTCTCTATCTTACACCCAATTTTAAAGTCCATAGTTTCATTAACAGCAACTTCTCCTCGGGCGAATGAGAGAGAGAGCTGGCCTCATGTAAATATGAAGATCAGAAATAAAAAGAACATCCCATCCTCCAGAAGGAGTTGGAGATTATCGTTTGCTGTTTGCTGCAGTATGCAAATGTGAGAAGTGTCCGTGTGTGTTTGTGTTTGTTTTTGGCTGATGATAGGGAAAGTGAGAGTGGAAGGTTATGTACAGGTCAGCAGTCACACACAGACATACACAGCATTTAACACCATAGTTCCCTCCGAGCTCGTCATTAAGCTCGAGACCCAGCCCTGTGCAACTGGGTCCTGGACTTCCTGACGGGCCGGCCCCAGGTGGTGAGGGTAGGAAACAACACCTCCACCCCGCTGATCCTCAACACTGGGGCCCCACAAGGGTGCGTTCTCAGCCCTCTCCTGTACTCCCTGTTTACCCATGACTGCGTGGCCAAGCACGCATCCAACTCAATCATCAAGTTTGCTGACGACACTACAGTGGTAGGCTTGATTACCAACAACAACGAGACGGCCTACAGGGAGGAGGTGAGGGCCCTTGGAGTGTGGTGTCAGGAAAATAACCTCTCACTCAATGTCAACAAAACAAAGGAGATGATCGTGGACTTCAGGAAACAGGAGAAGGAGCACCCCCATATCCACATCGACGGGACAGTAGTGGAGAAGGTGGAAAGTTTTAAGTTCCTCGGCGTACACATCACGGACAAACTGAAGTGGACCACCCACACAGACAGCGTGGTGAAGAAGGCGCAACAGCGCCTCTTCAACCTCAGGGGGGATGAAGAAATTCGGCTTGTCACCAAAATCACTTACAAACTTCTACAGATGCACAATCGAGAGCATCTTGTCGGGCTGTATCACCGCCTGGTACGGCAACTGCTCCACCCACAACCGTAAGGCTCTCCAGAGGGTAGTGAGGACTGCACAACACATCACCGGGGGGGTAAACTACCTGCCCTTCAGGACACCTACACCACCCGATGTCACAGGAAGGCCAAAAAGATCATCAAGGACAACAACCACCCGAGCCACTGCCTGTTCACCCCGCTATCATCCAGAAGGCAAGGTCAGTACAGGTGCATCAAAGCTGGGACCGAGAGACTGAAAAACAGCTTCTACCTCAAGGCCATCAGACTGTTAAACAGCCATCACTAACATTGAGTGGCTGCTGCCAACATACTGACTTAAATCTCTAGCCACTTTAAAAATAGGAATTGGATGTAACAAATGTATCACTAGCCACTTTAAACAATTTTGCATATAATGTATATAATGTTTACATATCCGACATTACTCATATCAAATGTATACACTGTACTCTAAACCATCTACTGAATCTTGCCTATGCTGTTTGGCCATCAACTCAAATCTCTAGCCACTTTAATAATTATAATTGGATGAAATAAATGTATCACTAGCCACTTTAAACGATGCATTTATATAATGTTTACATATCCTACATTACTCATCTCATATGTATATGCTGTACTCTGTACCATCTACTGCATCTTGCCTACGCCGATCAGCCATCGCTCATCCATATATTTATATGTACATACTCGTATTCATTCCTTTACTCTTGTGTGTATAAGGTAGTTGTTGTGAATTTGTTAGATTACTTGTTAGATACTACTGCATGGTCGGAACTAGAAGCACAAGCATTTCGCTACACTCGCATTAACATCTGCTAACCATGTGTATGTGACAAATAAAATGTGATTTGATTTGATTTGACATCACATTCTCTTGTGTCTCACACCGGTAACATCAGCAACCTCCCTGTGTCACCATGAGAGAGAGAACTCTCCCTCTACCCAGCCCCACAGACCGTTTTTATACAATTACATAATCTCTGAGGCTCCAGATACTACATAACGACATCGTCATGCAAAAATCCCTTAATATAAATTTGACTTATTGCAAATGCCAAACTTTTATCACCATGCTACAGTACAAATCGTTTGGACACATTACAACACACCTCCATTGGGGTGTTTTCTCAGGAGCTGTAGCAGTGTAATCATACAGTGTTGCGGCCCGGCCGGCGCTGTGTTCTGTTCCAAGGTGTTAGGTAAACAGATTACAGTTTGGCAACACTGTCACACAGCTACATGGGCTGGCCAACCTGAACCACACTGGTGCAGGGGGCTGCGTCCCAAATGGCACCCTATTCCCTATATAGTGCACAACTTTGGTAGTGCACTAGGGAATAGGGTGCCATTTGCAAGGGAATGGTGGAAGTCAGCCTCCTGCAGTGGTCAGCATCCCTACTGCTTTTACAGTTGTAATTTTCAGTAAGAATTGAACATATTTCTAAAGGATTTGGGATTAGTGACTGAAAGCGATAATGAAATTAGAGTAGAATAGTTTGAGGTGAAAAAGAAAGACAGAAAAAGTAACAAGTCAAGGGGACAGGTGAGAGTGAAAGAGAGGCACCCAGAGAAGAGGTGTAGAATGGGGTTAAACAAGTGTCTAATTAATGCTAAAGGGTCAGGTGGTCTCTAAGCCTGGGATGACAGGTGTAAACCAGGACAACAATGAGCAGGTTACGTTCCAAACAACACCCTATAACAGTGCACTACTTTTGGTCAGGGCACATCTGGCTTTGGTCAAAAGTAGTGCACTATATAGAGAATAGAGTGCCATTTGGAACGTACACCTATTCGTTCCACAAACCACCTATGACTGTGTAATATCCTGGAAGTGTGGGCACTGAATATAACAGGAAGTGTGGGCACTGAACGTCTGTTTTGCACATCCTGCTATGAATTACATATAGCCTGAAATGGTGGCCACCATTGGACACGAGGAGTTACTGCAATGTCTTATGGAGGGACTCCATACCCTGGCAGAATGCCATGACCAGGCGGTCGATACATTGCTGGAGAATATCAGCGGATTCCCCACTGGGCAGCGGGTCACACCCGTAATCCCCCAGCCTACCCCAGCGTCCCGAGAACCCTGCATACCTCCTCCGGAGCGCTATGCTGGAGATTCCAGAACCTGCCGGGTTTTTCTCTCCCAGTGCTCCCTCATTTTTGAGCTGCAGCCTTCTTCGTTCCCCTCGGACCGCTCGAGGATAGCGTACATCATAACGCTGATGTCCGGGAGGGCACTAGCCTTGGCCACGGCGGTGTGGGAGCAACAGTCCCCCCGTCTGGCTCAGTCTGTAGGAGTTCGTGCAGGAAGTTCGGAAGGTGTTTAATTCTCCGTTGTCCGGGAGAGAGGCTGCTTAAGCTGCTCCGTATTGTGGCAGATCACGCAGTGTATTTTCACACGTTGGCGGCTGAGAGTGCCTGGATCCCGGAAGCATTGTTTGACATGTTCCTTCACGGATTATCGGAGGTGATCAAAGATGAGCTCGCAGCCAGTGAGCTGCCCATGGACCTTGACTCCCTCATAGCTTTGACCATCTGGATCGATGGGCGGCTTCGAGGTCAGAACTGGCAAGGGTTTTCACTGACATTTTCAACCTCTCTGTCACGGATTCCCCCCGGTACTGCTGTTCATTCCGTTCACCAGCTCTGGAGGTCTATGTCTCCTGCATTCTAGGCATCACTGAACTGGATCCTTATCACCAACTCGGGACTGTCTTGTCTCATTACGCACACCTGGTTCACATTCCCCCATTACCGTGTTAGTGTGCACTTGTTATTGCGGGTCTCGTCCTGTGTATTGTTATTACGAGTCTTGTCCCGTGTATTTATTAAGCACGGGACAATTTATTAAGGTGGAAACATTATGCTTTGGGGGTGTTTTTCTGCTAAGGGGACAGGACAACTTCACCGCATCAAAGGGACGATGGACGGGTCATGTACCGTCAAATCTTGGGTGAGAACCTCCTCCTCTCAGCCAGGGCATTGAAAATGGGTCGTGGATGGGTATTCCAGCATGACAATGACCCAAAACACACGCCCAAGGCAACAAAGGAGTGGCTCAAGAAGAAGCACATTAAAGTCCTGGAGTGGCCTAGTCAGTCTCCAGACCTTAATCCCATAGAAAATCTGTGGAGGGAGCTGAAGGTTCGAGTTGCCAAACGTCAGCCTCGAAACCTTAATGACTTGGAGAAGATCTGCAAAGAGGAGTGGGACAAAATCCCTCCCTAATGTGTGCAAACCTGGTGGCCAACTACAAGAAACGTCTGACCTCTGTGATTGCTAACAAGGGTTTTGCCACCAAGTACTAAGTCATGTTTTGCAGAGGGGTCAAATACTTGCAAGTATAAACACCATGGGATCACGCAGCCATCATACCTGTCAAGGCGTGTGCGTACTGGTAGCGAAGTCAGGTGCAGGAGAGCAGAGAGTTGTGAACAGGCACACACTTTATTTAGACCGGAGGAACAAACAGATGAACGCAACTGCGTCAAAAAACCTCCATCCAAAAATGTCAAAAGTGCAAAAACCAGTCACACTACATACAAAGTGTAACAAATAAACAACTTTGTGAAACAACACGGAATAAAACACACTCGTCTAGCGCGTCAAAAACAAATGACATGTAACACAAACAATTCCACACAAAGACATGATGGAGAACAGAGGAATAAATACATGCAGTGTGATTGGGGAATGAAAACCAGGTATGCAGGGAACAAGACAAAACAAATGTATCAATGAAAAATGGAGCGGCGATGGCTAGAAAGCCCGGTGACGTCGACCACCGAATGCCGCCCAAACAAGGAGAGGAGCCGACGTCGGCTGAAGTCGTGACAATACCGCTCAGGAAGGAGACACGTTCTGCCTCCTAGAGATGAATGTACTTTGGTGCGAAAAGTGCAAATCAATCCCAGAACAACTGCAAAGGACATTGTGAAGATGCTGGAGAAAACAGATACAAAAGTATCTATATCCACAGTAAAACGAGTCCTATATCGACATAACCTGAAAGGCCGCTCAGCAAGGAAGAAGCCCCTGCTCCAAAACCGCCATAAAAAAGCCAGACTATAGTTTGTAACTGCACATGGGGACAAAGATCGTACTTTTTGGAGAAATGTCCTCTGGTCTGATGAAAAAAAATAGAACTGTTTGGCCATAATGCCATCGTTATGTTTGGAGGAAAAACGGGGAGGCTTGCAAGCCGAAGAACACCATCCCAACTGTGAAGCACGGGGTGGCAGCATCACGTTGTGGGGGTGCTTTTCTGTCCCTCGTCTGGTGCACTTCACAAAATAGATGGCATCATGAGGAAAGAAAATTATGTGGATATATTGAAGCAACATCTCAAGACATCAGTCAGGAAGTTAGAGCTTGGTCTTCCATTGGTCTTCCAGCTTAGCGGAGGCTGCCACTAGCACAGTCAGTGTAGTCAGCTCAGCTATCCCCATTGAGCATTGAGACCTTGTCTGTGCCTCGATCTAGGTTGGCCACTAAATGTGGCGGTGTTCGCCTTAGCAATCTCACTGGAATAAAGACCTCCTCCATTCCTGTCATTATTGAAAAAAAAATGATACTTTCAAACTCGGACAAAACAGAGATGCTAGTTCTAGGTCCCAAGAAACAAAGGGATCTTCTGTTAAATCTGACAAGTAATCTTGATGGTTGTACAGTCGTCTCAAATAAAACTGTGAAGGACCATGGATTTACTCTGGACCCTGATCTCTCTTTTGACGAAAATACCTACACGTACGCTACGATCACAAGACGCAGGCCTCCATACTGTCCCTAGAATTTTTAAGCAAACAGCTGGAGGCAGGGCTTTCTCTTATAGAGCTCCATTTTTATGGAATGGTCTGCCTATCCTGGAGGAGTGAAGAAACCGGTTGGAGGGGGCGGAACATCCGTTCATTGTGTGCACGGACCACAAGAACCTGGAAAATCTCTGCACCGCCAAGCGTCTCAATTCCAGGCAAGCTAGGTGGGCCCTGCTTTTCACCCAGTTTAACTTCTCCCTCTCCTACCAACCAGGATCCAAAAACATCAAGCCGGATGCACTGTCACGCAGCTATAGCCCGCGACTACACCCTTGGACCCCGAGACCATCCTTCCCACCTCATGTCTGGCGACGGCACTCAGCTGGGGGATAGGGAAGCAGGTCCGTGAGGCGCAGCGTTCCCAGCCGAGCCCCCCTCCAGGTGTCGCCCATCTTCCTCATTATCCCCAGTGTATTAATACCTGTGTTCTCTGTTTGTCTGTTGCCAGTTCGTCTTGTCTTGTCAGGTCTTACCAGTGTGTTTTTCCGTCTCCCTGCTTTCTCAAGTTCTGTTTCCTAGTTCCCCGGTTCTGACCATTCTGCCTGCCCTGACCCCGAGCCTGCCTGCCGTTCTGTACCTGCCTGACTCTGACACGTTTACAAATCTCTGCCTGTCCTGACCCCGAGCCTGCCTGCTGTTCTGTACCTTATTAACTCTGCCCTAGATTACAGACCTCTGCCTGCCTTTGACCTGTCTTTTGCCTTCCCACTGTTTGGGTCAATAAACATATGTGACTAGCTGTCTGCATCTGGGTCTTATCGTGAGCTTTGATAGAGAGAGTCTAGAATGATTAATGACGCTGATTATTATAACAATTTTGGATGCAGCCACAAGCAGGCAGGGGGCTAGTATGGCTACTAGCTAATATCTGGGAAACACTCCTGCAATGTTGGACACAGCTGGGGTGTAATCACTAGCCCCAAAGGTTTTGCAACGGATATGCTTACTCCAAATGGAAAACATTTTGCAAGAAATAGTTTATATTGGACAAATTCAGGTCCCACAATGTTTTGTTCCATTTTCTTCCGTTTGGTTATGTTTGGTTCCTAGTGAAATAATTAATGCACATAATTTCAAAATGTTTTGCAACTGAAAACAAAAACAGGCGTTTCTTATTATTGGACTTATTCAGGTAGGTCCCTCTTTGATTTGGCCTGTTTGCGTCCTTGTGGTTCCAAGTGAATACCAGGTGAATAGGCCAGTGTTAATCCAGAGGGTAAAAGGATTTCACCATGGTGAAAACTGTTCAGCCTCGCTCCCTTCCTCCTTCTCTCTCTCTATTCTCTCTGTTTTTCTCCCTATCCTTAAATTATATCGACTCTACTCATGGAGTTTTCTTGACTTTGATGTGAATTCATTCAAACACTCATTCAGAATCGATGCTCCCTCTTCAACATGAACACCTGAGACGGCAGGCGTTCTCTCTAACCATATCTGTCTAATCTCCCTTTCCTCTCTCTCTCTCCATCAGTAAACCTCTATCTTCTTCAGTAAGCCAGGGAATTAGACCACCCTCAATAAATACAATTTCCTAAATGGTGACTTTGTTTTCCTCAAGCATACATACACTCTAAATAATGTACTAATCAGCTTTGGATAATATATGCCAAGGTAGACAGAAAAGCAGTCTGGGTATAAATAGTGGAAGATAAAAAGACAAGACACTCTCTTTTCCTCACATTCACCCCAGTGCAGTCACACATACGCGTCTTTCTCGCAGACACACACACATGCACACACACTGTCACACACACACACAAGGTTTCTGGGCGGAAGTTTAAATGATTAATTGGGATCCAAGATGACAGTATCAATCATTAACATTCCCTCCCTACCTCTTTCTTTCCTTCCTTCCTTCCTTCCTTCCTTCCTTCCTTCCTTCCTTCCTTCCTTCCTTCCTTCCTTCCTTCCTTCCTTCCTTCCTTCCTTCCTTCAGTCCTTCCTTCCTTCCATCCCTTCTTCCCTCCTTCTGCACTTGGCACAGGTGGAAATGGTTGCAGCCTTCATCTAAGTGCCTGAGCAGAGCACTCCTCTTCAACAAGCAGCACAGTGCAGTGGAGAAGAGGGAGCAACTTGAATAGGACCTTCTACAAGCATCAGAGTGCGCAGCTGAACATTGTATGCTGGAAAACACTTGGTTTATTTTTTTATTGGAACAAAACCGCTATTCATTAAATACGAATACAGAACTTGTTTTTGCGTGTATTCCGCGACGCGGTAAGCTTTAACAGCTCGGACCGGCATTTTTTGTCCTGGAATCCCACTTAACAGACAAGTTGAAGACTGCTTGACAGAGACGCTAAGCTGCTAGCCATCAAGCTAGCAAATTTGGTACCAGATGAGTTTTGCAATGGAGGCCTCTTTGTCTGGAGAAATAAATTAACGGTTCCAGCGCTGTAGGAGCTGTTCTATTAGGCTTTGTTTCGGGACAAACCGGATCACTCAGAGTTCCAATGCAGCAATTGTTTACTTTCCGAGGCTTGAGGTGGCTTCCTTGATCACGCAGGTCGCCAGCCTACGTAACTGGGTAAAACGCTGAATGGAATGTTTACATTTTCTATGCCGGTGGCTGGACGGCGTTCGCGCTTGTTGGATGCATCTCCGCCTTGTAGTTTGTTGTTATCCGACTGGCTAGTGTTGCCCGGAGCTCTCCCATCTGATAGCTGAGTCAAAGGGGCACAGCATGAGGAAAAAGGCAATCAACGATGGTCGCATGTTACGAGTCGTGGAAGCCGAAGACAGCGACCTCAAGCAAAGCAGTCTACACTTCCAACGAGAGGCCAGGAGGGATACAAACAACAAATAGTTTTGCCATCCTGGAGCCTGTTCTTCCTGCACCCTTGTCGCTGGGGGTGCATGTGTCTACAGCCACAGTGCCTACTACTACGATTTCGAAGTCGACGTCGGCAACCTTCCGTCCCTGCTCTGGATCGAGCGGGGCTTTTCCATCTGTCGAAGGCCTGAATCCTGTGAAGCGTGGGAGTGGGCGGATTTCCTCATCCTTCTCGCCAGCCGTGATTTTGGGCAGCTCCATGGTAAGAAATGTGACCGTTCCTGGTGCAAAAACAATGTCCTATCCATGAGCAAGAGTAAATGACATTACTAAGCTGCTCCCGAATGTACTACGTCAGGACATGGAAATCGATTATATCGTAGTCCATGTGGGTTTTAATGACATTATGAAGGGCAGCTCTGAACAGTTGAAACTGGATTTTAAAGAGCGGATTGACTCTCTGCTAGACAATAACAAAAGACCCATCATATCTGTCCCTGTGCCCTCTCTTAATCGTGGCATTGTACGCTTTAGCAGGATTCTTTCTCTTCACAACTGGCTACATGATTATTGCAGCTCAACAGGTGTAATGCTTTCTGACAATTTCGATACCTTTTGGAAACAAAACGCGTTTTATAAGGATGGGATCCACCCAAATCATTTGGGTTCCTGGATCCTTTCACAGCATTATCAAGCTGCGTTGAGACAATGATTTATCAATGACCCAAGACCAGCTCAGTTAATCCCTACCATTGTGACACAGTGTAGTCATAATGCTTCAGCAAATGTACATTACACCAGTGGTGTCGGTAGACACAATATAAGTAACATAATTTATGTCCCTCTAACTGCTCTGAATGCCTCTGCTGGTTCCTACAACTATTGTATGCAGTAATCATGTGCCTACAAACCTGATTTATACTGTTAGCACTGAGCTGGTGTGCCCTAGGAGGAAGTCCACTGTGTGCAGCTCACCCTGTACTAGCATAAAGAACATGAGCACATCTATTGTTGCTAAGAGTAAAGCAATAAAAACAAATAAGCATCACAGAAGAAAAGTGCTCAAAATAGCCCACGTTAACATATGTAGCTTAACTATTTACGGAGTGGTGGGGCGACACTACCCGGTGAAATGCAAGGCGCCAAATTCAAAATCCAAAAGTTGAATTATTAAACATTCATCAATATACAAGTGTTGCATAGTCATCAAAAGCTCTGCTTCTTGGCAATATCACTTGCGTTGTCAGATTTCAAAAAGGCTTTACGGCGAAGGCACAACATTTGATTGTTTGAGGGTAGCACCTCCAATATTTTTACATTAGCATAAATTCATAAACCATCGCGGTTCACAAAAACACATTTCACAACGAAAACAAATCCCTTACCTTTTGAAGAACTTCTGCTGAGGGCTTCCCAAGTGTCCAACGAAGACATCTAATGGTTCTTTTGTTAGAAAAAGTCATTTATTATATCCATAAATCTCCGTTTGGTTGGCGCATTATGTTCATAAAATACAGCGTCGACTCGCCCATTGAACCGTGAAGAGAACACGTTCAACCTATACCTATACACTTGTCCAAGAACAATCAAACATCATTGATAATGTATCCTTAGGAACAGTTTTATGTATATTTACTATAATATTTCAACCAGATTATAAACTGGACGATAGGAAAGGAAAAAACCACAGCGCGCACGAGCCTGTGAACGCGCTTCCTCTTCTGTTTACATCTGATGACCACTTCGAAATTCTTCTTCTATTACCATACAGAGCAACTAAACATCATCAAACACTGTCTAGAGACTGTTGACATCCAGTGGAAGCAATAGGTACTGCAATCTTACTCCTATATATGTCTGTTTTCAATAGGGAGGGGTTCAAAATGAGGCAATGTGTCAAAAACACTTTTTCCAGGACAGAAATTTCTTCGGGTTCTCGCCTGTTATATCAGTTCTGTTATAGTCACAGACAATATTTTAACACTCTTAGAAACTTCAGAGTGTTTCCTATCCAATAGTACTAATTATGTGCATATCCTATTCTCTGGGCCTTAGTGGGAGGCATTTTACTTTGGGCACGCCAGACTCTCCAAAACCGTCACCTTGGGAGCCGCTACCTAAGAAGTTAAGAAATAAGGTTTATGAAATCAATAATGTAATAGTAACAGATGACATTCATATTCTGACTATCTCTGAAACTCACTTAGATAATACCTTTGATGATACAGTGGTAGCAATACAAGGTCATAACATTTACAGAAAATATAGAAATGCCAATGGTGGAGGTGTCTGGATAACATGTGTGAAATGCTTGATAATGTGTGTGATGTCAATAGAGATGTTTACTTTCTGGGTGATTTAAATATTGACTGGCTTTCATCAGGCTGCCCACTCAAGAGAAAGCTTCAAACTGTAACAAGTGCCTGCAACCTGGTTCAGGTTATCAATCAACCTACCAGGGTAATTACAAACAGCACAGGAATGAAATCAATCAATCATGTATTGATCATATCTTTACTAATGCTGCAGAGATTTGTTTGAAAGCAGTATCCAAATCTATCGGATGTAGTGATCACAGTATAGTAGCCATATCTAGGAAAACCAAAGTTCCAAAGGCTGGGCCTAATATAGTGTATAAGAGGTCATACAATAGGTTTTGTAGTGATTCCTATGTTGTTGATGTAAAGAATATTTGTTGGTCCGTGGTGTGTAAATAGAAGCAAACAGACGCTGCACTTGACACATTTATGAAATTGCTTATTCCAGTTACTAATAAGCATGCACCCATTAAGAAAATGACTGTAAAAACTGTTAACTGCCCATGGATAGTTGAGGAATTGAAAAGTTGTATGGTTGAGAGGAATGAGGCAAAAGGAATGGCAAATAAATCTGACTGCACAACCGATTGGCAAACATACTGCACATTGAGAAACCGATACTAAACTGAATAAAAAGAAGACGAAACTACACTATGAAACAAAGATAAATGACATAAAGAATGATAGTAAAAAGCTTTGGAGCACCTTAAATGAAATTTTAGGAAAAAAGGCAAACTCAGCTCCATCATTCATTGAATCAGATAGCTCATTCATCACAAAACCAACTGATATTGCCAACTACTTTTTATTGGCAAGATTAGCAAACATTGGCAAGATCAGCAACAAACGCTGACACTACACATCCAAGTATATCTGACCAAATTATGAAAGACAAGCATTGTAATTTTGCATTCTGTAAAGTGAGGGTGGAAGAGGTGAGAAAATTATTGGTATCTATCAACAATGACATGCCACCGGGGTCTGACAACTTGGATGGAAAATTACTGAGGATAATATAGCGGACGATATTGCCACTCCTATTTGCCATATTTTCAATTTAAGCCTACAAGAATGTGTGTGCCCCCAGGCTTGGAGGGAAGAAAATTCCTCAACCCAAGAATAGTAAACCCCCTTTACTGGCTCAAATAGCCGACCAATCAGCCTGTTACCACCCTCAGTAAACTTTGACCAGATACAATGCTATTTTACAGTAAACAAATTGACAACAACATTTCTGCATGCTTATACGGAAGGATATTCAACAAGCACAGCACTTACACATTATGACTGATGATTGATGATAAAAAGATTATGGGGGCTGTTTTGTTAGACTTCAGTGCGGCTTTTGACATTATTGATCATAGTCTGCTGCTGAAAAAAACGTGTGTGCTATGGCTTTACACCCCCTGCAATATTGTGGATAAAGAGTTACCTGTCTAACAGAACAGAGAGGGTGTTTTAATTGGAGGCCTTTCCAACATAATCCAGGTAGAATCAGGAATTCCCCAGGGCAGCTGTCTAGGCCCATTACTTTTTTTAATCTTTACTAATGACATGCCACTGGCTTTGAGTAAAGCCAGAGTTTCTATGTATGCGGATGACTCAACTCTATACATGTCAGCTACTACAGCGACTGAAATGACTGCAACACTTAACAAAGAGTTGCAGTTAGTTTCAGAGTGGGTAGTAAGGAATACGTTAGTCCTAAATATTTCTAAAACTAAAAGCATTGTATTTGGGACAAATCATTCACTAAACCCTAAACCTCAACTAAATCTTGTAATAAATAATGTAGAAATTGAGCAAGTTAAATAAACTGCTTGGAATAACCCTGGATTGTAATCTGGCATTGTCAAAACATATTGATATAACAGCAGCTAAAATGGGGAAATATATCAAAGATAAATCGCCACTCTACCTTCTTAACAGCACTATCAACAAGGTAGGTCCTACAGGCCCTGGTTTTATCGCACCTGAACTACTGTTCAGTCATGTGGTCAGGTGCCACAAAAAAAGTAAAGTTGCATTTGGAAATGTAATACTAATAATATGCATGTCAATCTCTCCTGGCTCAAAGTGAACGAGAGATTGACTTCATCACTACTGGTTTTTATGAGAGGTATTGACATGTTGAATGCACCGAGCTGTCTGTTTGAACTGCTGTTGCACAGCTCTGACACCCATGCATAACCCACAAGACATGCCACAAGAGGTCTCTTCACAGTCTCTAAGTCCTGAACAGACTATGGGAGGCGCACAGTACTACATAGAGCCATGACTACATGGAACTCTATTCCACATCAAGTAACTGATGCAAGCTGTAAAATTTGATTTAAAAAACAGATAAAATACACCTTATGGAACAGCGGAGACTGTGAAGCAGCACAAATATAGGCACAGACACATGCATATACAAACACACGATAACATGCACACTATACACACACATACACATGGATTTTGTACTGTAGATATGTGGTAGTGGTGGAGTAGGGGCCTGAGGGCACACAATGTTGTTGTGAATGTACTGCTATGTTTAAAAACAAATATGAACTGCCTTAATTTTGCTGGACCCCAGGAAGAGTAGCTGCTGCTAATAAATACAAATACAAATACTGTACACTGGCCTATTCTCCACTGCTTACACAAGACTACAAGATCCACAATCTAAAGGCCCGCATGATTTACCAAACACTGCACTTCTGCAGCTCAAAGGGCAATGTGGAGAATATTCATCATTTTGGAAAAGAGACTGTGGGGAAACCTATGTTCGGCTGTTAGCCAACTCCACTATTGAGCAATGGAGGAGTTGGCTAAAGCACAAAGCAATGTGAATACCAGACTAAGGCTTGTGTTATCGCCGGGAGAAATGAACAATAGACTCCACAGGTTATGTGACAGAGATGAGTAGCTACTCTACTGCAGCGTCTGCCTAAATCCTGCTCCTCTCCCCTCACATCCTTTCCCCTCCTCTCATCTCCTCTACTCTGCTCTGCTTTCCTCTCATCTCCTCTCCCACCCCCCTCTCCTATCCTTTACTCTCCTACTCAGCCCTTTTGCCCACTCTGCTCCACTCCCCATTAGACAGACAAGACAACATGAATTTTGCAAACAAGCTCCTCTCTGCTTCCTTTTACCAGACAGACAGTGAACAAGACGTTCTGCTGGCTGGGCCATCAATCCTAACAAGAGAGGCTGTTGGACACAGCAGACACATAGAACAAACAAACTATCCTTCTCCTGTCACCCAAAGTCATATCAATCTAACAGACAACATTTAGCGAGATGTTCACTTAGGCACTTCGGCATACAGGACACTTCCTATTACTTGGAACTAAAACCCTTCTGGAGAATAAAAATCTGCCTTTTACAACAAACTAGAAGAGAGGACGCATTTAATAATGGCCTGTAATGCATCCCAAATGGCACTCTATTCCCTATATAGTGCACTTTGACCAGGGCCCATAGGACTCTCGTGAAGTAGTGCCCTATGTAGGGAATAGGGTGCCAATTGAGACAGACGGTTATCTTTCATATTATTAGTTTTACATCAGAAAATTCAAGATGTCTATAAAGGTAAAACATGACGATTTGATAAGAATGAACATTGTATTATGGTTATGGTACAAAAGCTGTAAATATTCAATGGTATGCTTTAAACACAGCAACTAAATTAGATAGAGCAGCTGAGAGGCCATTTTCATTCCATTAACAGTAAGACACCCTGATTACAGCTGAGGGAACACAGCGAGGGATAGAGGAGGGAGGGAGATAGAGAACACATGAAAAGAGAGATAGAGGACAGACGCAGAGAAATAGACAGACATACATTTCACATTCTGCAGATGTGTGTGGATGTGTGCACGTTGATATTCTCACTTCCACATCATATTAAATAACCACATGATGATGATCCTAATTTTGACAATAATGATTGTAATTAAACGAACAAACGCACGCATGCAGGCACGCACGCTATCCCTGGTCTCAGTTGGTGTGAGAGCATTGTTACTGGCCACAGATCTGTAACAGCAAACAGGTGGCTCACACAGCAGGACTGGGGATGGGGCCATGCACAGCCGAGATACAGTCATATCAAGACACACACCCTGACTTGAGAATACACAGTGCTAGATCCTTCCACCGTCAGATCCAAGTCTCTGTCTACTATTCCCAGCAGTCAAGATTTACTAATCCCTGATTAACTATGAAATGACTTTACGAGATGTAGTTTGAAGCAGTAACAGCCATTTGACAGGGAATGCTCCACACTCCCCATTACTGTCACTCAGTTATGTCAAACACATAGCAGGTGATATTCGGTCAACACTTGACGATTGCGCTTTATCCTTACAGTTACAGCAGGCAAAACGTTATGATTACTAATCTCTCTCTGTCTCTCTCTCTCTCTGCCCGCGTGGTGAACGGCGGCTGTTGGAATTCTCTCCCTCTCTCCTATTTTTTTTTCCTTCTCCATCTCGTATATTCAACCCAGTCTCTCTCCAGCACGCTAGGCTCTGGAAGAAAGGAGTCAGAGCAGAGGACTCTAAAAACCCAGCGGAGGGTCTGTGATTTTTCTTTCTCCCCCCCCTATGGAAATCAAATGCCCGTCCAACTGATTTGTTCTGGCACCGGCCCTGCCAACACCACCACTAACACTGCCACCACCACCAACCAGTGACGTGTTTTTATTTTTTATTTTTTATTTTAACCAGGTAGGCAAGTTGAGAACAAGTTCTCATTTACAACTGTGACCTGGCCAAGATAAAGCAAAGCAGTTCGACACATACAACAACACAGAGTTACACATGGAATAAACAAACATACAGTCAATAATACAGTAGGAAGAAAATAATAATCTATATACAATGTGTGCAAATGAGGTAGGATAAGGAGCATAAGGCAATAAATAGGCCATGGTGGCAAAGTAATTACAGTATATCAGTATATCAACACTGGAATGGTAAATGTGCAGTAGATGAATGTGCAAAGTAAATATACTGGGGTGCAAAGGAGCAAGATAAATAAATGACTACGGTAAGGGATGAGGTAGTTGGTTGGGCTATGTACAGGTGCAGTGATCTGTAAGCTGCTCTGACAGCTGGTGCTTAAAACTAGTGAGGGAGATAAGTGTTTCCAGTTTCAAAGATTTTTGTAGTTCGTTCCAGTCATTGGCAGCTGAGAACTGGAAGGAAAGGCAGCCAAAAGAGGAATTGGCTTTGGGGGTGACCATTGAGATATACCTGCTGGAGCGAGTGCTACGGGTAGGTGCTGCTATGGTTACCAGCGAGCTGAGGTAAGGCGGGGCTTTACCTAGCAGGGACTTGTAGATGACCTGGAGCCAGTGGGTCTGGCGACGAGTATGTAGCAAGGGCCAGCCGACTAGAGCATACAGGTCGCAGCGGTGGGTGGTATAAGGGACGTGTGGTCAGGGTAGACAGGGTAGGCAGTGCTACCCTGTGAAAATGAGTGAAAAAATAACTGTAATGAAAAATAAATACATCTAAATTTGATCAATAATCATTTTGTCACCATCATGTTTTTTCTGCATGATAAAATCAATTTCTGAACTAGTACTTAGGTCCCAAATGTCACGGTGTGCGCTACTGGGGTGAAATCAGGTGCAGGAGAGCGGAACATGTCGTAAAGGCGCACACTTTAATGGCACAACAAACAAAAGAAAGAACGCAACAACGCGTCAATATTCTAGGCCACTAAATAAAGTGTCAAGCGCTATGACATAAACACAGTCCAAGTTAAGCCCAAAATACAAATACGGGTTAACAATACCTTACCCGGAGAAAATGAGCCTGTACTACACGCACAATCAACAATGATAATTCCACACAATGACATTACATATTCACCGGAAATAAATACATGCCGCAATCACTGGAATACAAACCAGGTGCAAGGTGAACAAGACAAAAGCAAAGGAAACAAAATAACAGCTGAGCGGCGATGGCTAGAAAGCCGGTGACGTCGACCGCCGAACGCCGCCCGAACAAGGAGAGGAGGCGACTCCGGTGGAAGTCGTGACACCAAATTTTCAGTGATCTGGTACAAAATGCACAAGGAGGCCAGGGGAATGGCACCCTCGCCGTGTGCCTTTCTCCTGTCCTTCAAACTCCAAACTCAATGCAATGCAAGGCAATGACATGACTTGCGCATGCGTGTGTCTACCTTATACTGCCACCAAAATCACTCACAAACTTTTACAGATGCACTATCGAGAGCATCCTGTTGGGCTGTATCACCGCCTGGTACGGCAACTGCTCCGCCCACAACCGTAAGGCTCTCCAGAGGGTAGTGAGGACTGCACAGCGCATCACCGGGGGAAACCTACCTGCCCTCCAGGACACCTACACCACCCGATGTCACAGGAAGGCCAAAAAGATCATCAAGGACAACAACCACCCGAGCCACTGCCTGTTCACCCCGCTATCATCCAGAAGGCGAGGTCAGTACAGGTGCATCAAAGCTGGGACCGAGAGACTGAAAAACAGCTTCTACCTCAAGGCCATCAGACTGTTAAACAGCCATCACTAACATTGAGTGGCTGCTGCCAACATACTGACTTAAATCTCTAGCCACTTTAAACATAGGAATTGGATGTAACAAATGTATCACTAGCCACTTTAAACAATTTTGTATATAATGTTTACGTATCCGACATACTCATATCAAATGTATACACTGTACTCTAAACCATCTACTGTATCTTGCCTATGCCATTAAATATCGACCCAAATCTCTAGCCACTTTAATAATTATAACTGGATGAAATAATGTATCACTAGCCACTTTAAACAATGCCATTTATATAATGTTTACATATCCTACATTACTCATCTCATATATATATATGTGTATATACTGTACTCCATACCATCTACTGCATCTTGCCTATGCCGGTCAGCCATCGCTCATCCATATATTTATATGTACATACTCGTATTCATTCCTTTACTCTTGTGTGTATAAGGTAGTTGTTGTGAATTTGTTAGATTACTTGTTAGATACTACTGCATGGTCGGAACTAGAAGCACAAGCATTTCGCTGAAAGCTTCGCTGCCTTCCATGTGTCA
Source organism: Brachymystax lenok tsinlingensis (assembly GCA_030435695.1). Lineage (NCBI taxonomy): Eukaryota > Metazoa > Chordata > Actinopteri > Salmoniformes > Salmonidae > Brachymystax > Brachymystax lenok. Next base: position 50,711,904 of record CM059819.1, on the reverse strand, counting down.
ATATGTCCCATTCATTTTCATGAATTGGCGTGAAAAAAGTAATGGCGGTTACATTCAGGGAGTTATAAGGGATGGAAGACCAACACCTGAGCTTAGGGACCTACATCAAAGGAAGGGACAGAAAATAACACTATAATTTGAATCTGAGTGTTATCAACAGAAAGACTGGCTCTGTGGCTGCGCTGTTAGCTGCCGATTCAACTGCTTCCCCTGCCTGCTGTTCTCCACCAGCGACAGCGTTTGGACAATATCCGGTTACTACAACTTGCCTATAGCACTCAACAAGTGTGAGAAGTCTGTCTCACATCAAAAGCCAGATAGCTCTTAAGACATTTGGCAGCTCACGAATAGATCTGTCATTGAATGAACATCAGCATGCAAAGGTAAAAGAGAAGAGCGGCATTTGAATTAATGCTCATCAACCTACCTAGATGAGAGTGCTGGTTCATCAAACAGGCCCAGGGGAAAGTATGTGTAACTATAACATGCCTTCAATTTAAAAAAGCAACTAATTTAGAGACCAACACCATGTTTGCTTTTTGCTCATGATGGAATTGTCAATGAAGAACAAAGAACAAAGTGATGGATATGAGTGTTTGCCATACCCGTATCAGCGACACAATGCAAGTCCTGGACGGCAGCTTTAAGACTTTAATAATTGCTATGAGAGATTCGAGCAGAAATTCAATGATCTGGGCTTGGCAGAAAGCGAAACTCGTAGTAAACAGCCGATCAGTAGATAGGGGGCGGATTTACTACAACATAGTGGACAATACCAATGTTCAGATGAGAGCCAGGTTTGACCACATTGGTGAACTTAATTTCCTTGGCTTAGTGGACTGCACATTTTTTTCAACAATGTCACAAAAGTTAGACACCAGCAGACGAGAGCCTGTCAAAATATGCCAAGTACTTTGATTTCGTTAGACTTAAGGCTGACAGTTCACAAATGGTACGAGACAAATCATTTAGACAGCTCCTCGGCTTTTTGTTCCAGCATGTCACAGACTGTCCTCGAGGCGACAAAGTTACTGCAGCTCCCGAGGCGACAAAGTTACTGCAGCTGGTCCTCAATACACAAGCCACAACAGCTTCCGTTGAGGGAATTTTCTGAAATGGATAAAGACATGCATTTGAAGCCGGACCGATCAAGGATGACTCTCATCCCTTGCCATATCTCCATTACATCAAGACCGACAGACTTCTAAAACCAAGGGCCAACAGGGAGGAGTTTTACAGTTCAGTCACTGATGTCTTTACCCAGAAGGATAGATGGGTGGTGCAAATGTGTATTTACAGGAGCGCTGTCTACTATTATTACATGACATGTTTATTGTGTATCTCAATCAGTAGCAATGACTACTAGGCATTTTGTGTGTAGCGCTGTCTACAAGTAGGCCTACTCTCTGGCATTTGGGTCAAAGTCTTCGGTGCTGAAAGTCACCTGTTCATACAGGGCCTGTGAATCAGGGTTTACTTTTGCCAGTAATTGCTTGCTTTTGGCTGACAAAATAAATTAAAAGCTGATGAATAACATTTAGGAGAACGAGAAAGCGAGACAGGATCCTTGGTCTAGGCTACTGTTGTTCGCAAAGATGGATGCCTTTTTCATTTAAGTAAAACTAAAGTTAGAGAGTATGACTATAGTGAAAATTCTATACAAGGTAGGGCTCCAGACTGCGACCATTGAGTTGCATTTTGTGGCCCTTTCACTTGGCTGTGTGAGTAAAAAAAAACATTGGTCGCTTTCAAAACCATGATTTGGTCAAATAGTAAAGTACATTATCCTCTTGATTCATACAATGAAAGTGTCTGCCTGTGTGCCGCTGTACCTGTTTTGCTGGGGACCGATAGGTGTGTCGAGAGAGTCACTCCGGGAAAAATGCTCCGGGAGAAAGAAAAGTGTTCTGATTGTATAACATAAAAAATCGAATTGCTGTGAAAACACAAACTCTCAATTATGAGCTTAATACCAACTATTTTTGAAAGATATTTGATATGGCTTTGAGATACAGAGCGCTCGAAACGCACATTGGTCATTGTGAGTGAATAGGCCTCGTTGGACGGTACTGGCCTAGCTGGGAGTCTAGGCTAGGCCAGTGCGAATCCAGATGGAACTGAATGGGAATTGGGGGGTGGCTGTGGCTACTGTATCTTGTAGCCAACTCTTTGTGCATGAAAACATTAGAAGAGCTGCAGGCTAGTGTATGTCAGGCTTGGGTTAGCCCAACATCTAGTCCTAGAGAGGGCCTGCATGGACCATGCCAGGTGTCACTGTGAGCCATTAATATAGGTACTGTATGGAAGGCCATGTTTACTGGTTGTGTTATCAATCAGCCATAAAGCTGTCTTTGTGTGTGTTTATTATGCTGTGTGTCATAAAATAGATTAATTACAGTGCCAAACAGCATCAGACTACAGGAACTTCTCTCATACTAAGTCAATCCTTTTTTTCTAAATCCTTAAAATGATGAAACTCAAAAGTCTGTTAAACATGATCGAAAACATAAAATGCTGTCACGTCCAGGCCTGAGAAGACAGGCTGGAGTGTTTAGTTTTGTTTTTGGTGTAGGGGTTTTCTGTTCTAGGTTATATATTTCTATGTTGGGTTAATGGTTCCCAATTAGAGGCAGCTGAGTGTCGTTGTCTCTAATTGGGAACCATATATATGTTTGTAGTTTTCACTTGGGGTTTGTGGGTTATTGTTGATGCATAGCTTTGTTTTTGTATTGTTAGGCTATGTTTAGTTACGATCTTTTGTTATTTTGCCCAGTTACGTTTCGTTTAAATAAACATGTATACTGGATGCCTCGCTGTGCCTTGGTCTGTCCATACAGAAGATCGTGACAAATGCATGCCTCAGGCTGGAGTAACAACTGAATTAATCAGGTACTGAACTGTAATATTCAAATTGAATAACCTGTCAATCAAAATCTTCAAGTTATTGGATATTCATCCAATTGGAACATCCAGGAATATTCAAATCTTTGAGTTATCCAGAAAGTTATTGCAGATCTTTTCTTACTTGTTGAATATATTCTAGGCCTAATTTAATATTTAAACAGTTTTTGTCACTTCAATTATACAAAGAAAGAGGCAAATCAAAACAAACGAAGCATGTATAAGCACTTGTAAAAAATTAAATGTTTAATATCATTTTGAGTTTTATTTTTGGTTCCAATTTCAGTCAGGGGCTGAAATAAACTCAGTCAGACATTCAGAAAAATGTATTACCTCATATGCATATTGCATACCCTGCATATCAGCCACTGCAGGTTGGGCCAAATAATTCTGAAGGCTCTAGTAACGACTCATTGACGACATCATTCATGAGCTCTCACTATTGGTGAGGGATAATGGATTAGAGTAGTACACATTAAGCTCATACAGTACTGCTCATACAATACTCATACAATACTGTAGTAGTAACCCTCTACTCCAAAGTGAGATATGTGTGCAGCCCCTCCAGACTGACCTCCATCTCCTGTCCTGTCCCTGCTGTGAGATCAGCATACGGAGATAGCTTGTGTCTAACATCCCCAACATCTATGAGCTACTGCAGTACTAGTCCATTAGAGTTTACAGATATCATGTAAAATTTATCGGCTTGCCAGTTGGATGCTCTCCTCTGTAGTTGTCACTCTCTCTTTCTCCCTTTCAATCTTTCTCCCCCTTTTACCTCCCTCCCCTCTCTCTCTCCCTTTCCCTAACTCTCTCTGTCTCTGTTACCCAGCCAGCTCTGCCAGGCGCGGCACGGCCCTCAGTCAGCCAATCATTCAGGGACGCTGAGTGCCTGACTGGGAGAACTAGGTCATGAGTGCTGGGGCTGCTGCTGCACTAGGCAGGCTAGTGGTGAGCTAAGAGTGTGCAGTGGGACAGAGAGGGGTTTGACCACCCTCTTCCTCTTGCTCCCTCTCTCTCAGCATTGACCCCTCTGTCTATCTTTCTCTGTTCTCTCTTCCCCTCAGCTCTCTTTTCTCTCTCTGTCTTTCTCGCTCTCTCTCCAACAGAAACATGTCTGCATTACAACTCACAAAGCAAAGCAGGAGCAGTGACAGGTAGTTATTGACAGACTGGAAGCGGAGCTAAAGGGTTGATGCTTTAGACATGGGACTTTTCTGTACCAAACAACAAAGGGATGAGGTTACGTTATTTAGTGATATTTGCATTGTGCCTCTACAGACATTGCTATGCCTTGGAAATAATCACAAGGTTTTTCTGTGTGGCACGCACTGTCAGGCAGAAAACAAAACAATGAACCATGGTCTTCACACCGTGGTGTCAGTTGGTTGCTATGCAAATTAAGACCTTTCCGGTACAATAGGCTCTTTCGAAAACACAGTAAAAAGTTGTAAATTATCAACTCTCCTCACAAACATTGCTCTGTCCATAAAATGTCAAATGTGCGCTGGCATAGTGGACACTCACAAATGGCAATTGGCTGTTCGGTCACAGCTACAGAGTTTCCAATTTCTATACAATAGCAGGACTCGCTCATTAGAACATAGACCAAAGCATGCCACTGGTCCTGGCAAATGCTGACTAGCCCCATCCTAAAACCCATCAATCCACTAGGCTAAAGACATCTTCCTGAGCCCCTGCAGGCCCAGCGCTGGGCTGCATGATAATAAACCTACAGATGACGTGGCTGTTACTATTATTACTCTGAGGCAACCCTAGTGTACTCCAGGGAATCTATCTGACATTTTTATTGAGGCTGTGTCCTAAGTTTCACCTTATTCTCTATGTAGTACTGTAGTGCATGACCAGGGCCCTCTGGTCACTATGTAGGGAATAAGGTATGGGCCCTGGTCAAAAGTAGTGCACTAAAAAGGGAATAGGGTGCCATTTGAGACAGATCCTGTCTGTGATCTCTGAAGGGGAATCAAAGATAAAAATAGCACAAAAAAAGGACACGGTTGGCAAAGACATTAGGCTATGATAAAGATCTTTAAGCAAAACCCCCATTGCTGTAAATGGAAAGGCTCCAAAATGCATGGAAATAGATTGTGCTCTCTACAGACTACTATAAATAGGCCCTGTTTACTGATTAACTAAAAACAGCCCTTTAGGTCATTAGGTTTTATAGTAGGTACTTTACACTGTACATTAAAGGGGTTCACTCCAAAGTTTGTCAGGTGCTGTCTACAAACTAGGCACCATACATTATAAGCATTGTTCTGGGATTCATCCAATGGCACTGAGCTTGAATACCACCTCAGTCACTGGCTTCATCAATATGTTGACCGTAAGTACATATCCCAACCAGAAGCCATGGATTACAGGCAACATCCGCACCGAGCTAAAGGCTAGAGCTGCCGCATTCAAGGAGCGGGACACTAATCCGAACGTTTATAAGAAATCCCGCTATTCCCTCAGACGAACCATCAAACAAGCAAGGTGTCAATACAGGACTAAGATTGAATCCTACTACACCGGCTCTGACGCACATCGGATGTAGCAGGGCTTGCAAACTATTACAGACTACAAAGGGAAACCCAGTCGCGAGCTGCACAGTGACGCAAGCATACCAGATGGGCTAAATGCATTTTATGCTCGCTTCGAGGCAAAAAAAACACTGAAGCATGCATGAAAGCACCAACTGTTCTGGACGACTGTGTGATCACACTCTCCATAGCCGATGTGAGCAAGATCTTTAAACAGGTCAACATTCACAAGGCCGCGAGGCCAGAAGGATTACCAGGACGTGTACACAGAGCATAAGCTGACCAACTGGCAAGTGTCTTCATTGACATTATTAACCTCGCCCTGACCCAGACTGCAATACCTATGGAGACCACAAGTCTTTCTTTCACAAGTACGTGAAGGTAACCTTCCAAAATGACTACCGCTCGTAGCACTCATGTCAGTAGCCATGAAGTGCTTTGAAAGGCTGGTCATTGCTCACATCAACACCATCATCCCGGAAACCCTAGACCCATTCCAATTCGCAAACTGCCCCAACAGATCCACAGATGAAGTAATCTCAATTGCACTTCACACTGCCCTTTCCCACCTGGACAAAAGAAACACCTATATGAAAATGCTGTTCACTGACTGCCAGCTCAGCGTTCAACACCATGGTGCCCACAAAGCTCATCACTACTAAACACCTTCCTCTGCAACTGCATCCTGGACATCCTGATGGGCCGCCACCAGGTGGCAAGGGTAGGCAACCACACATCTGCCACACAGCCCCTCAGGGGTGCGTGCTTAGTCCCCTCCTGTACTGTGGAGCGGGTCGAGAGCTTGAAATTCCTTGGTGTCCTCATCGCCAACAAACTATCATGGTTCCTGCCATCCAGGACCTATACACTAGGCGGTGTCAGAGGAAGGTCCAAAAAATTGTCAAAAACTCCAGACACCTAAGGCATGGACTGTTCTCTCTGCTACCGCACGGACAGTTTAATTTTCTTAAAACTGAATTGTTGGTTAAGGGCTTGTTAGTAAGCATTTCACGGTATGGTTATATTCGGTGCATGTGACAAATACAATTTGATTTGATATTCAGGCCCAAATTCCAAATTAATGTTAAAGGCACCATCTAATTAGAGTTATTTAAGAGTTCATTCAATCCCATTATGTCTGGTTTACATAATAATAATATCATAACAGGTTATAACTTAATAATGTTATTCTGTATCTGTAGTTATAGAGTTATTTTACTGCTCAGGGTTTTTTAGGTGCCGCAGCATCTTTACTAATCTGACATAAGCTTGTAACACTGTGTAGCCTAACACATGCACGTGCTACTGATGGGGAGCTCTCTAAGAAAGTAGTGTTGTTTATTCCACTGTGGGGTTTTACAAAACAGTATGTAGACCAGTGATTTAAAAAACGTGTAGAGGAGTCATGTTCGTCATAACACAGACATACACGTACAGTAACATTAAAATGAGCCAGAGCTGTGACTATCCTTGGATTCTGGTCCTTTCTCTCTATTATCCTATCTGAAGGGAGAGCTACCTCAGAGCATCTTATTTTTTGCAGGGACATGCACAGATAGGTGCCAGAGCACCAGCACCCTCTGTGAAAGTGCCCCTCCCAAATGTATCTACATAATTTTAAGATATTAAACTGAGCACCAGCTGTCCCCATTCTCAGTGTCCTGTCCTTACTGTCGTTGTCTGTCAGGTAGCCTAGGCTACGCGTGAGGCTGGTGTTTAACCAACATATTTAATTGTAATCTATTATCATTTCAAGATACATTTTCACGATACCAGAATGACTTGCATTTAAAGAAGTTTATTAAATGTGTGTTTACATCTTCTTCCCTACCACATTGATTGATGCTCTGAGGCGCATGAGCTGATATGAATTGTTGTTTGTTGAAACACAACAACCTGTTCAGTTCTATGTGCACGACAAGTAAAACCCGGTACAACACCGAGTGGTTCTGTGTGTACGACAAGTTAAACCCGGTGCTACACCACATCTAAACACCTTGGAAACTATGGCAGCGCAAATTGGCCTACAATTTCACAAACATATCAGTGAATGAGATGTATTGATAATAAAGGGACGAGGTGCTAAATGTTCAGTCGATACATGAGGATATCTCTGAATATCATGTCAGCCTGAAATACATGCAATGCAGCTGCAGCAACCGAATTCTATAGTAGACCGACGCCTGTCTGATCTCGCGCTGACATCCGGCGAGCGCACAAGCTAAAGAAGGCCCACATTTCCAAGTGTCTCCATTCTAATTATCATCTATGAATATCAACGAAAATGTTTCCTTACCGGTCCTCTCCTCTTCAAAGACACATTCTTCCACAACAGTAGATGTAGCTGGTGGAGGAATCCCATTTTCACAGGCTCGCGGTTTAACGGTTAAATGATGAGACCGTTAATTCAGTTACCATATAGTGGTGGATTTTTGAAAATGGATTACGAACCATTCCGACGTATTTAAATGACAATTTAGATACATTTCTGTTGGACAGGCTATACAGACTTGATATAGGCTTATTTGCCCATTTTACCTCTCGCTCTCTATCTCTCTCTCTCTCTCTCAACTAGACCAGATGACTGTTTTCCTCCACTGATGGCTAAATGTGTCTAGCTGTATTTCAGCGGCAAGCCAGGCTGGTATTCTGTATGCAATCACCATCCGCGGAAAAATACAGAAGCATCCAATGGAAACCGTGCTTATGCAATGCGTTAGAACGAACCGAGCACCGTGGGTATAGGGAGAAATATCACGGTTGTGCAGTCTAGTGGGCGGAGACAGCTACAGTAGTCTACCTCTTCTCCCACTGTAATCTAGATACTAAAACACAAAGTTCTTCCAGCCAAAACCTAGTAGTCTATGTATGGCATATAGTTCCAGGATTTTAACCTAGTCATTTCAGTGTAGACAGTCTCTGTGTTCCCAAATCTAAGTTGTAGAATTATAAATCTCTCAATGTTGTTCTTCGTTACAAAATATTTGTTATGACCATTGCTTTCTCAAATGTTCAGTCATGCACTCGTGTGTTGCTCTGTATGTGTGTGTGTGTGTGTGTGTGTGTGTGTTTGTGTGCAGAGAGAGATTAAACAAAGATGGAGACACACTGAGCATCTGTGTGACATGTCTTTATGCAGTGGTTCTAAATACTAGGGGTCTGGCAGGAAAAAAATAATATTTCTAGTCAAGTCTTAAACAAAATCTTGTGTTCATATCAATTCACTTCTACCACTTGAGGATGATATATTTATCTGTTCCTAAAGAAAATACCTGGCCACAGCTAATTCTTTACTTCCCGATGCCATCTAGTGGTTTTTTTATAAATTGTTGCTGCTACAATTGTTCAGCATTCCCCTTTACATAATGTGCTACGTAGAGAAGGGTTCCAATTGGGGCATGACAGTAGTGGCACGACAGTAGTGTTCTAATTGTTAGCAGGGGAATGTAGGGGTGTGATGAATGTAAAAAAAAAAAAAAGCATAGGGAAAGGCTTCTCAGTGGTTTATTGCGAAGGTGTGAGTAGATAGTCCTTTTCAAGCCTTCCATTTTGGTACAATTACCAGTTTAAATCAGACAGCTCTTGCACAGTAGCCAGTCTGAGGGTATGGTCACGGGCGGGACCTGGTCTACAACAGGAGAGAAACTAGGCAGGGCTGTGTTTGAACAGATACAGTGCATTTGGAAAGTATTCAGACCCCTTGACTTTTTACACATTTTGTTAAGTTTCAGCCTTACTCTAAAATGTATTACATCGCTTTCCCCCTTATCAATCTACACACAATACCCCATAATGACAAAGCAAAAACAGTATTTTTTTTTATTAATACAAAAATACTGAAATATCACATTTACATACGTATTTAGATCCTTCACTCTGTACTTTGTTGAAGCACCTTTGGCAGCGATTACAGCCTCAAGTCTTCTTGGGTATGACGCTACAGGCTTGGCACACCTGTATTTGGGGAGTTTCTCACATTATTCTCTGCAGATACTCTCAAGCTCTGTCAGGTTAGATGAGGAGCGCCGCTGCACAGCTATTTTCAGGTCTCTCCAGAGATGTTCGATCAGGTTCAAGTCTGGGCTCTGGCTGGGTCACTCAAGGACAGTCTTGGCTGTGTGCCTAAGGTCGCTGTCCTGTTGGAAGGTGAACCTTCGCCCCAGTTTGAGGTCCTTCACACTGGAGCAGGTTTTCATCAAGGATCTCTCTGTACTTTGCTCCATTCATCTTTCCCTTGAGCCTGACTAGACTCCCAGTCCATGCCGCTGAAAAACATCCTAACAGAATGATGCTGCCACCACCACGTTTCACCGTAAGGATGGTGCCAGGTTTCATCCAGATGTGATGCTTGGCATTCAGGCCAAAGTGTTCAATTTTGGTTTCATCAGACCAGAGAATCTTGTTTCTCATAGTCTGAGAGTCTTTAGGTACATTTAGGCAAACTCCAAGCAAGCTGTCATGTGCCTTTTACTGAGGGGTGGCTTTCGTCTGGCCACTCTACCATATAGGCCTGATTAGTGGAGTGCTCCAGAGATGGTTGTACTTCTGGAAGGTTCTCCCATCTCAAAAGAGGAACTCTGGAGCCCTGTCAGAGTGACCATCGGGTTCTTGGTCACCTCCCTGACCAAGGCCCTTCTCCCCTGATTGCCCAGTTTGGCCGGACGGCCAGCTCTAAGAAGACTCTTGGTGGTTCCAAACTTCTTCCATTTAAGAATGATGGAGGCCTCTGTGTTCTTGGGGACCTTCACTGCTGCAGATTTTTTTTGGTGCCTTTCCCCAGATCTGTGCCTCGACACAATACTGTCTCGGAGCTCTACAGACAATTCCTTCGGTCTCATGGCTTTGTTTATGCTCTGACCTGCACTGTCAACTGTGGGACCTTATATAGACAGGTGTGTGCCTTTCCAAATCATGTCCAATCAATTGAATTTACCACAGGTAGACTCCAATCAAGTTGTAGAAACATCTCAAGGATGATCAATTGACTGTATGTTTGTTTTACTCCATGTGTAACTCTGTGTTGTTGTATGTGTCGAACTGCTTCGCTTTATCTTGGCCAAGTCGCAGTTGTAAATGAGAACCTGTTCTCAACTTGCCTACCTGGTTAAATAAAAAAAATGGAAACAGGATGCACCTGGCTCATTTTTGAGTCTCATAGCAAAGGGTCTGAATACTTACGGAAATAAAACCTGTTTTCATTTTGTCATTATGGGGTACTGTGTGTAAATTGCTTAGGATTTTTATTTATTTAATCAATTTTAGAATAAGGCTGTAACGTAACAAAGTGTGAAAAAAAAGTCAAGAGGTCTGAATACTTTCCGAACGCACTGTGAGATTTAGAAGTAAATTGCTGGCAAGAAAAGTGGCATCGGCCACATAAAACCGTTATTCTGTGGTTATACTGTGGTACCTCTTTCCTCTCCATTTTTCAACTCTGACAGGAAACATTGGGGTTTAGTAATCTGAAAGTTACGCCCTTGGTGCCTACGGTTGACCTCAACTGAAGTGATTGTTCTGAGCATACAGTTTAGATTGTTATTAATGGGGAACAGTTATTAAAAAGCTCAAATACAGTAAAAAAAAGGGGCGTTTGAACATATGAAATGGATTCAGAGCAGAAAACCGATTAGGATCTACTGATTAGGATCTAGTAGAAAGTCTGGTTGACCAAAAACTCTGCTTGTACCCTCGTCCAATGACTGAAATACGCTTATTTTGGGCTATTTCATTATTGTGATTGATTTTTGGTATTAAACATTTATGAGACCTATCTATTGCTAAAATGAATGTATTCTTAGAGTAACTACAAGAGTGCCCTACCAAGGCTCAGCTGTAATGTCCAAATGACTGTCATAAAGTCCCAGCCAAGGGTGTGGTGTGTGGTAAGTGTGCATGTTGAGAAAGAACAGAATGATGATGTTGTGAAAAAAGAAGTGAAAAAGGGGTCATAACAGGATTTCCTACACACTGGTAGGTGCCGCTGCCTACGTTGCTGTATAATCTCACAAGAGGAAAGTCATCTTCAGTGAGTCTTACCGCCACAGGACAGCAAACACTGACAGACATTCACCTTGGAGCTCACCCAGGTGAGTACCACTGAGCCTTGGTGTCGTGAGACATCTCTATTTGCCAAATCATATGAAATGTTATTAGTCACATACACATGGTTAGCAGATGTTAATGAGAGTGTAGCGAAATGCTTGTGCTTCTAGTTCCGACAGTGCCGCAATATCTAACAATGCCAGCGGTACTAAAAGGGTTCTATGGAATGGGGTGCTCATCTGGGTAAATTTAAAAACGAACCGGTGACGGCATGGCTTACTACAAGGGAGAACAATACGTAAAAGAGTATCTATGCATTAGATCAAATGTTTGAACCCTTTGAATAACCCTTTTTGGTTCCAGGTAGAACCCTTTTGGGTTCCATGTAGAACCCAAAGGGGTTCTATGTGGAAACAAAAAGTGTTATCCTATGGGAACAGCCAAATAACTATTTTGGAATCTTTTTTTCTAAGAGTGTAGGGGTCTGGGAAGGCCGAAAAATGATGTTCCTGTTATGCACAGCATGATACATTGTATCTCATTGCATAGCCACACACCGCAGGAGGCCACTCAGGCGTCACACATGATATTCCACACTGCATGAATCAGCACATTAGAGAAAGCAAGAGCACTTCAACATGTACCATCTGAAACCATTTCTGTTCCTCTGACTGTCATTTCATCTCCTTTGAAAATATATGGAAGAGGCAGAAAACGTGCCTTTATGTACAGTGAGGGAAAAAAGTATTTGATCCCCTGCTGATTTTGCACGTTTGCACACTGACAAAGAAATGATCAGTCTATAATTTTAATGGTAGGTTTATTTGAACAGTGAGAGACAGAATAACAACAGAAAAATCCAGAAAAACGTATGTGAACATTTTTATAAATTGATTAGCATTTTAATGAGGGAAATAAGTATTTGACCACTGTACATGGGCTATGTGAAAAAAGAGAGATCATTTCCATTTGTAGTGATATATGAATATTTTCTGATTACTTTAATCAATTAATCAATCCTCAGATACTGTGTATTCCATCTTCTGTAAGGCTAATCATGTACTGTACTTAATGTATTTAACTGTTATAGGGATTGTGAAATACTGATGGTAAATGTGATGGTTATCTAAACAGTAGAAAGAAGTGAGAGGAAGTGGTATTGCAGAGGTGAAAGTGGAGCTGATGCAGGTTTCTAAAAGTGACTATTTTATTCATTAGAGAATATTTTGCTATATTGTTAATGTCTGTATTTATAAGGAATTCCAAGAGCTTCTTCCAACCCTGTTCTTTAAGGACCCGATTCAGACTTAGAAATTCCAAAACCTTCATATTTTTTAAACATTAACATATACTATGTTGAAAATCTCACACTTAGTGATCCACATTATAAAGTAAGGAGGGAAATAACACGGACCTTGAATCTATTGCATACTAATTTATCTTATTGTCTTACCAGGGAGGAAATATTACACTATTTGAGTAACAATCCCAAGGAGATTCTGGACTAAGCTAAAGTATCCCACAATTCCACCAGTCAGTCTGTTGCCTGCCTGTCATCCCCTGGGACAGAGATGACTGCCTCCATGCCCTTGTACCTCTCAGCCATTATGCTCCTCAGCATCTCCTCTTATGTACTCCACCAGTGGCTCCCACTGCTGGCTCAGATAGGGACCGCTCATCAACACAATCCCAGGAATCTCACTATCCTGCTGTGGCACTGGCCCTTCGGCCGTCCCTACAGCCTGGAGGGAGATGTGTGCAGCAACGAGTACGGTATCCCAGGCTGCCTCCTCAGTGACAACACCTCCCTGTTCTCCCAGGCAGACGTGGTGGTCTTCCACCACCATGAGCTGAGGACCGGCCGCTCTTCCTTGCCTCTCCACCTCCCCCGGTCAGTCTCCCAGCGCTGGCTCTGGCTGTCCCTTGAGCCCCCGGTGCACAATGGCAACCTGACCCAGTACAATGGACTGTTCAACTGGACCATGAGCTACCGAGGCGACGCAGACATATTCATGCCCTATGGGAAGATAGTTCCGGTTCCACATAACGGTAACAGTGGCAGCTATGTGATCCCCAAGAAGGGGGCTTGTCTGGCCAGCTGGGTGGTCAGCAAGTACAGGTCTGACCATGCCAGGAGTAAAGTCTACCAGAGCCTGAGGAAGTACATTCCCATAGAGGTGTATGGACACTGGTCAAAAAGGCCACTGACCGACCAAAGTCTGATACCCATCATTGGCCGCTGTAACTTCTACCTGGCTTTTGAAAACTCAGTGGCATTGGACTACATAACTGAGAAGTTGTGGAGGAATGCCTACCAAGCAGGGGCAGTACCTGTGGTTCTGGGGCCCTCTCGGGCTAACTATGAGGCCCTGGTGCCACCAGGCTCGTTCATCCATGTCAGTGACTTCAATAGCACAGAGGGGCTGGCTATCTTCCTACAGCAGCTGGCCACAGACAGAGGGCGCTATGAGGGTTATTTCAAGTGGCATCAGACACATAGAATCAAGATGTACACAGACTGGAGAGAGAGGCTCTGTAATATCTGTGTCAACTATCAAAGACTACCAGCTAACAAGGTGTACTACGATCTGGAGGCATGGGCCAGTAGATAACATCATAGATGCTTTTGCTACTGTAGGTTATTTTGTACTACAATATGTTCAATATGTTGTACTACAATATGTTGTTCATGCAAAACAACAGTCTGCAGTGAAACTTGAAATGCATTCAGTTCTGGTGGTGTGCCACGTTCATATCAGCTTGATGACATTACAACATTGACTTTTGGTCCCTAATGCAGAAATACCACAGAAAAATCACAACTTCTGTTCCTATAGCACCCAGCACGCTGACACAATACATTTTTAGTTCATATATTAGATGCTTTGATTTATTATTATTATTAGTAGTATGTATTTTCTTCTGTATCTAATCAGGTTGACAAATGTGGGTGGGCAAGTGGGAGGGATAGGGAAGGCTCAGAGGACAAACAAGGGCTTTTCGGGATTCTGAGCGGTTTCACTTTTGTAAAAATGTATGCTTAAAACTTCAATAAAAAAGGGGAGAAAATAATGCAAGTAAGTTGCCAACCTTAGCATGACTTACTCGACTTAAGCCCTTGGCTCCTATAGGGAGAATAGGCAGTTGATGAATGTCCTCCATCACACTTGGTTCAGGGTTTATCCAGATCACACCAATTGAGGCCGTTCTCAGTCATTTCTGCCTGGATGTCTCTCCTCCAAGTGCTTCTGGGTCAACCCCTATTTCTTTTCCCCTGGAAAAGAATAGTAAACCATTAACAAAATCCCTGAACCAATACTTAAGCAATCCCTCTCAGAGAGATTACTGTGCATTAAAGGTTCTGCATGTCACTCAATTCAAACAAACTCCTCTGTAACCCAATGTAACCTTATAACCAATAGTGATGCATATTATGGAGATTACAGTTTCAATGAAAATTACACACACCAAGGTTGCATCTCAAATGGCACCCTATTCCCTACATAGTGTAATTTATAGGGAATAGGGTGCCATTTGGGATGCAACCTTAGTTTCTGGTACAGATACTGATTCTATGGATTCGGGGAACAATAATTGACCACTATGCACTAATAGCTCTGGCCACCAGATGCCATGATTGCCTAACAACTGAATAAAATATGAGAACAATAAAGATATGCTTTTGACATTTCTTCAATGGTGTAAAGTACTTAAGTAAAAATACTTTAAATTACTCCTTAAGTAGTTTTGGGGGGTATCTGTACTTTAATTTTACTATTTATATTTTCAAAATCGTTTACTTTTACTTCACTACATTCCTAAAGAAATTTACTTTTTACTCCATACACTTTACCTGCCACCCAAAAGTACTTGAATGTTTAGAAGGACAAGAAAATGATCCAGTTTGCACACTTATGAAGAGAACATCCCTGGCTATCCCTACTGCTTCTGATCTGGCGACTCACTAAACACAAATGCTTTGTTTGTAAATTATATCTGAGTGTTGGAGTGTGCCCCTGGCTATCCGTAAATTTAAAAAACAAGAAAATTGTGCTGTCTGCTTTGCTTAAGTATAATACTGAAGTAAATTTTGATACTAAAGTATATTTTAGCAATTACATTTGCTTTTGATACTTAAGTACATTTAAAACCAAATACCTTTAGACTTTTACACAAGTAATATTTTACTGGGTGACTTTCACTTTAGCTTGAGTCATCTTTACATTGCTTGTGTTTCTTGGACCAAGCAAGTCTTTTAGTATTGGTTTCTTTGCAGCAATTTGACCATGAAGGCCTGATTCACGCAGTCTCCTCTGAACAGTTGATGTTGAGATGTGTCTGTTACTTGAATTCGGTGAAGCATTTGCTTGGGCTGCAATCTGAGGTGCAGTTAATGAATTTATCCTCTGCAGCAGAGGTAACTCTGGGTCTTCCTTTCCTGTGATGGTCCTCATGAGAGCCAGTTTTATCATAACGCTTGATGGTTTTTGCGACTGCATTTAAAGAAATGTTCCACATTGAGTGACCTTCATGTCCTAAAGTAATGATGGACTGTCGTTTCTCTTTGCTTATTTGAGCTGTTCTCACCATAATATGGACTTGGTCTTTACCAAATAGGGCTATCTTCTGTATACCACCTCTACCTTGTCACAACACAACCGATTGGCTCAAACGCATTAAGAAGGAAACAAATTGCACAAATGAACTTTTAACAAGGCACGCTTGTTAATTTGAAATGGATTCCAGGTGACTACCTCATGAAACTGGTGGAGAGAATGCCAAGACTGTGCAAAGGCAAAGGGTGGCTACTTCTCAAATAAAATATTTAAAACTTTTTTGCTTACTACATGATTCCATATGCGTTATTTCATAGTTCTGATGTCTTCACTACTATTCAACAATTTTAGAAAATAGTAAAAAATAAAGAAAATCCCTGTAATGAGTAGGCGTGTACAATTTTTGACTGGTACTGTATATTTTGGTTCTCTCATGAGATCCCAGATAGTTGTTTGCATCACATCTAGTATTTGTGCTTGAATTTCATTTAAAAACAATCTTCACTTGAAGCTTTAGATCATCTTCCAACAAGATTGTCCATTAGGTCATAAAAAACCACAGCACAGCAGACCATGTTGCAGTTAAGATAATATAAATACTTTATTACATTTTTCTTTTATGTCTTCATGCATCATGTTCAACAATCCCAGTTGTAGTTAAAGAGGTTGTTCATCTCTCAGGGTTGATGTGTTAATTACCCTCTAGTCCGGGAGGGTTTACTGTAGAAAAGGGCAGTCACTAATCACTCCTGGAGATTCTTAACCATCCACATTCGTGAAAGCAAATTTCAATCATTCAACAAAGATTTATGGAAAACCTATAAATGTTGGTTAGGTCATCAGCATTTTGCAACCCTAGGGCCTACGGGACACTATTGATGTAAGAGGTAACTGCCAAAATAAAAGGAAACTCTTGAGTAAATGAGGGATACAAAGTACTGTATATTGAAGGCAGGTGCTTCCACACAGGTGTGGTTCCTTAAAGGTCCAAAGCAGATGCTTTTCTCAATATCAAATAATTTCTGGGTAACAATCATTTTAATTGAAAACAAACAAAAATAGCTTCTTAGCAAAGAGCATCTTCTCAAACAAGAATTTTGCTAGGACTGTCTGGGATTGGTCTGAGTGAGGAGGGGGAAACTGAAAACTATCTGTTATTGGCAGAGAGGTTTGGAACTCTCTTCTTATTGGTCTATTAACGACACCAGGCAGGCCAAACCTACAGTAGGCTGAACTTTTCAGGCAGTCTTTTCAAACAGCTCTTACACTAAAAGGGCATTACCATCATTTTCACAATTTTAGTGTTACTCTAACCTCAGTGTAGAAATCCATGACAGACTGACCAGGTGAAAGATATGAACCCTTATTGATGTCACCTCAAATCCACTTCAAACAGTGAAGAAGGGGGGAGGAGACCAGTTAAATAATGCTTTTTAAGCCTTGAGACAATTGAGTATGTGTGCCATTCAGAGGGTGAATGGGCAAGACAAAAGATTTAAGTGCCTTTGAACAGGGTATGGTAGTAGGTTCAAGGCACACAGGTTTGAGTGTGGGTTTTTCCACTCTCAACAGTTTCCCGTGTGTATCAAAAAGGATCCACCACCCAAAGGACATCTAGCCAACTTGACAACTGTGGGAAGCATTAGAGTCAACATGGGCCAGCATCCCTGTGGAACGCTTTCAACACCTTGTAGAGTCCATGCCCTGATGAATTGAGGCTGTTCTGAGGGTAAAAGGGGGTGCAATTCAATATTAGGAAAGTGTTCCTAATGTTCTGTGCATTCAGCATATATATAAACATTTGACTGCACTGGGATTTAAGCAATTAACATCCCATCATGCTTTGGGTCATGTATAAAAATGTCAAGTTGGCCATTATTTTGGCTACAAGGGCTAGAAGTAGAAATCCTTATGGAATTTATTGTGGAAGACTGGTGTCACATCCCTCCAAAAGAGTTCCAGACACTTGTAGAATCTATGCCAAAGTGCATTGAAGCCGTTCTGGAGGCAGCACTTCCAATTAAGACACTTTGTATTGGGGTTTTCTTTATTTTGGCAGTTACCTGTAGGTATGTGGTAAAACAGTCAAGGTTTAATGTTCAGCATCTTAACCGTAACAAGTCATCTAGGCCTACATCAATGGATGGGTCCATTCTAAGAGAATCCTCTTTCTATCTTACATACATTGTTCTTGAAGCCTAACTGTTCAAATAAAATTGGCTGCATCCACAAATCATTCATGTTACAGTATGTGTCAGACTACCTTTTCCTTCAGTATGGAGAGAGTTGAGGCAGAGAGTAAGAGAAATGGTTAAGTACATAGAAGAGCTAATGACATCAGCATTCCTGAGAGACAACAGCAATAGGCAACTTCTGAAAAGACTAGTGTGCTCCAAAGAGCACCCTATTCCCTATAGTGCAAAACCTTTGACCAGGCCCTATCTGGCTTTTATAAAAAGTAAATGCACTACACAAAGATTGGGGTGCAATTTGAGTCTCACATTAGGCTAAAGAAAACAGTGGTTCATTTGACACAGCAATCAGAAATATAGACTAATAATGTGTACAAATACATCATTAGTGACAATTTGCTATCTCTGTACAGTACACGTCAGTGGCTATTTACATAAACATCGTCACAAATCATGGGGACAAATATATGTACACAATGGGGTTGCTCTGTTTCAGAGTTCTGTAAAGAAGTTCCAAATTCCTTTGAATTCACTCACGTTATCGAAATATCATAAGCAAGTTTACACAGGAAACTTGAATAACAATCATAAATGCATATAGACTTTTTATCCCTTTTCAGCAGAACCCAGTGTCATCAAGTCATGCATAGAGGGACCATATATAATGATAATGGCTATATAAGAGAGCTTTAACAGGTCAGGTTTACCATATGTACTGCATGTGTACATGAAACAGTAAAATACAAATTATATATATTTTTTTAAAGTCAATGATGAGTTTCAGATATTTAAGATGCATAATTAATGGAACTTTATTCCATATATATATATATAGTGTATGTAGGGAATGAGGTGCCTTTTGGAACGCAGCCATTTAGTCTGGCCAATAGTACTATGCCAACCATTCCTCATCTCCGTTTCAAAGGCTTGACCGAACGTCTGCAGTTCCATAATTATTTCTAGGACCAGTTTAAGCCTACAGCTACCTATAGGCCCATACCACATATTTATTTTCCCACTGTAGTTCTCTGTTCTCCTTGAACCGGTCTGTGGGTATCTGTCGTTGACGCAGGGTTGTATTCATTAGTGCACACTGTAGCAATACATTTTGCAATGGAAAAAGAAAAAAACATTTATTGTTGAAAAGGTTCAGGTATAGTCAGTTCTCTTCTGTGTGGTTTCTAGTAAACACGGCCCAGAAGTTCCTCTGTACAGGGGTGACACAGCGCTAAGGACTGAAGGGGAGAGCAGAACTTGGAGAATCGTATCCATCATCATACACACTAATCTCTCAATCAGTTAGTTGGTTGATATGTGTACATGTTTGACAGAAAAAAAACAGAATTTTACAGCATCAATTACACCCGAGAGAAGATAAACATTACAAAATAAAAAGGAATGGATATTTTAGGCCAGACGGAAAGGTACAATATCGTGTAGGTTTTCTAAATGAGAGAGACGTCATGGGTCCCAGATATCAGTCCAATCCAAGAGGAGATTCACCTATATGCCACTTCAAACTGCCATTCAGATACAATGTCCATACAGTCCATCTGCCATGCAGATACAATGTCCATCATCTCCACCACTCCTCTTCCTCCTCCTGTTCAAGTCAGTCTTTCTCACAACTTCCACTCATTCCTTCTCTCCTTACAAACCTGCCGCCCTACCGTGTTAGGAGTGTATCATGTGACACAGGTTAGTATAGAGAAACCTGATGTGTATTTGTAGGTGTTTGAGTAATTAAGTGCGATTTGATCTCCTGTACATGGAGGATGATATCTTTTATCGGTGCATATCAGAATGTCCAGGGTTGTCAGGGTTACTTGTGGCTCCGCTGAAGGGTGGAATCATCAAACAAAGGATTCTTCACCTCCATTTCGCCTGTCTAAAGAGAGAGAGAGAGTTAGCGACAACCTGCCATGAGACGAGGAAGAATGTGAAGTTTATAAAACTATGACTAGTAGTATTGTGTCCATTTATTTCCCCCTTCCCCTGATTTAAAATTGTTACTTCTGATTTACATAACCTGTTCCTTTTCTATTGTTAATTGCTCTATTTTCTCATTTACATTGTGCTTTGGCAATATGTATCAATACGTCATGCCAATAAAGCAAATGCGAGAGAAAAGAGAAGAGAGGTCTGTTGCCTACTGTGTATTCAACTGTATTCAAAGTAAATGTACAGTATTTAACTAAAATTTATTCAAACTAGGAGGTAAATATATATTGGATATCAGTCATGTATCGTTGCCTGCTACTGTACTGCATGCCTGTGTAGTACACTATATGTGTCTGTCTCTTACTGGGGCCAATCCAGGACACTCATACACCGTGAAATCCCCGTCCTCATTCTCCTCATCTGACGTGGCCCCAGAGTCAGGCACCTTTGGTTCATCCCTGTGTCTGGAGAATAAGGACAAACACAGAACAGAACACTTGAGTCGTGGAGGTATCCAACCATCACACCACAACCCACAATTCACCCTGATACAGACTGACAGGAAGACAAGGGAGGAGAAGGGAGGGAAGAGGAGAGGCGAGATGTGAGCTGTGTCTGGAAACGTTAATAGCCTTCTTCCTCTGTCATTTTCCCCCTCAATTCCTGGTAAAACACATTGGAGCGCCCCCAAGTAGCTTTACAAAGGAGTAAACAAGGAATTGACAGCTAGTAACATTTTCAGACAGCCAGGGACAGAGGGCAGACTAAACTAGTAAGTCTGGTTACATAGCAGACAGACAGTGGAGCTTGAGGCCAGGGGCATGACTCACTTCTCCAGGGAGAGCATCTGCTGTTTTTGGTGTTGGTAGTGGTACATCTGGGCACTCTGAGCCAGCCTCTTATCCCCAGGCTGCAGGCAGGGCATAAGATTACATTAGAGGGCATGGTGGCACCCTACTCCCGACACAGTACACTACTTTTGACCAGACTATATAAGAATCGGGTGCCATTTGGGACTGTTTCAATAGAACGTTATTGTACAGAACATTTGATTTTTTCAAAGTGATTAGTATTGCACTGCATTTAAATTGAAACACTTTACAGTAAAACAATAACATGAAGATGACAAAAAACAGAAGGCAAAAAAGCGATAAATAAAAATACAAACATTAAAGATAACGTAGGAAAGAAAATGTATGAAATAACATTTATAGGATTTCTATTGTAACCGTGACTTTGTAATGCGATTGTGTTCTGTACTCACCACATTGTTGTCATAGGAATGGGGCCCCATACCCCCATAAGCAGGGTAGTCTACCTTCTGAGCCAGACGCACACCTCTCTGCAACCTGAGATGATACAGGGACATCAGAGTTAGTTCTATGCCATACCCAGCACACTGTACATTGGACATCCAAATGTGATGAATGTGGTTCTATTTTGTAAAATGTACTTTCTCCTTTGTCAGCATTTATAACATGGAATAGATTAGAGGGCTCTAGACTCTCTTTTCAGTTGACAGCACCATTTTTGGCTTGACCTATGCCCCATATTGTACCTGCATTCCATACAGAACCAGGCTAATGACTAGCCATCTTTTAAATGACCATGCCCGTGTAGGGCTCGTCATTCAGGTAAATTTGCCAGTGGGCCAGTGCCACCTGAAAACTACTAGCCTGAATGAAAAGAATACCGGCCCGGGAAAGCGGCTGATGCACGCAATCATTTAAATGTCATCTTTAAGTAGCATATAATTACATACCCTCAAACAAAATGAAATTTTAACTTGACAATATCATATTTGCATTTATTGTTTGGAGGGAAAAATATAACCTTGACGCAATCTCAAAAAGGGTGTAGGCTAGATGATGTGATGGCGGAGCTGGCTAAACAAATGCCGGGCAATTGATACAAATCATTATGATATCATTCTGCCAGGTAGGCCTACTTTCCGGTCAACATTTAAATTGGGAAGTTTTTTGGGGAAAGCCTTTAGAAAATGTTCATTCAAACAGCGCATGATGGGTGAATTGCGCATCTCAAAGTCAACTAAGACTTTGGATCAAACTTTTTGAATACCTGGTTTGCATACCGATTGATGTTCAAATAAATCTTGAAAAAAACCTAAAAAAAACTAACGTAACCAGCTAAAGCAATTAAAAAATTGGTGTCGCACTGCCAAGTCAAAGGGTCGCAAATTCGAGGATTTCGGTCGTAGTTTTGAGCCCTGGATTAAAGTTTAAACCAATATGAATCTAATCTCCCTGAATTTGCTTTGTAATCAATTTACAAATAGTCATGTAGCAAGTTAAACCTCTGTTGTTTATTCATGCGGAGTCAGTCGAGACTCTAAAATGGTTACATGGAGTAAATCTCTACCAGTCTGTACAACTGAAGGGCATACAATTTACAAATCAGCACCTTAAAAACGAAGCAACAATGTGACTACTAAAAACATACCAAACTGTCCGTTCATAAAACAGTTAAGTCAATGTACAGTAAAGTACCACGCAACATGTAAGAAACCAAAGCCAACTGGAACAAGCTGCAGATGTAGGGAGAATTTTACCTGATCCAACAGACACCAGCCAAGAGCAAGGCCACAGATCCCATGACCACAAACACACTGGTCATGACTGTAAAGAGGAAAAGAAAGGGTGTTAGGAAAAGAGGATGAAAACGGCTGGTAGAGGAAAGGGAAGACATATCTAGAAGATGGTATAGATCAGAGGAGAAGACAGACAGACTAAGGCACTGTCTGGGTTAGTTCATGGACTAGGAGAAGTAAGGGGGACAGGAAGGATAATCCATTCACAAGGTTATATGCATCCCAAATTGCTTCCCTGGGAATATCGTGCCATTTGGGGCACTTATAAACCTCAGTTAAGAGCCAAAAGCAGTTAAAGTCAATATAGCATTCACAAGATAATCAGGATGTGGAAAAACTTCAGATTGGAGAACAATGGTTCCCCTGTTCAATATTTCCATGAGAAATGTGTAGATAATACTGGAACGTTCTGGACTCATGTATATAGAGGAAAGCATTTTGCTGTTAAAATCGAAACATTAAAAAGTAATAAGGAAGGTTACATGCCAATAAACACATGATCGTTGGAGGGGTAAGGGATGATCTGGGGCCCACTACGAACGGCTGGGATGTGGGTGGTGGTGGGGACCGTCATTGTGGGGGCGGCTGTAGTCGTGTTATACGGGGCTGTAGTGGTACTGTGTGTCATAGGCTGCTCTGTGGTAGGCCGTTGGGTGAGGATCATGGATTGGTCATCCTCCTCGGCTTTGGAAAGATCCTGAGAGAGAGGAGCTAGGAGATACAAAAAAAACGAGAGAATTGATGGTAATTGATAGCAAGGAAAACTATACTACTAATATAGCAAATCATATGATCTTCCTGGTCACATTATGCCATAACTATGCAATTAAAACCCGAATGGTACAGCGGTCTAAGGCACTGCATCGCTCCCGGCCGCCCAAGCGCACAATTGTCCAAACGTCATCCGGGGGATGACGTTAGGGGAGGGTTTGGCCAGGGGGGGCTTTACTTGGCTCGTCGCGCTCTAGCGACTCGTCGCGGCACGGGCGCCTGCAGGCCATAGGGCTTTGGTCAAAAGTCTGGCACTGTAAAGCCAAAGGTTTTCTTCTCTCACCTGGATGTTTGACCCCTGACTCCTTCTGTTGGCTGATGATGGTGGACAGGAAGTCTATCTCCTCATCCACTTCAGGGAACGTGGTCACTTTGCCCACTGAAAAGAGAACATGATCTTGGTTATTGGGTTTCAATGATTACTTGCGCAACGATGTGAGGAGAGGAGATAGGAGAAGACCGAGGTAGACACAGAGAGTGAGCAATTCCTCCACCATCCGGGTGATTGCAGATATGAGTCAGAGATCTACAATCGCCAATGACGACCTCCTACTACACCATAGTGACTAGGGGAATCAGTCATCAGATACTGATAACACAAGCAACACTTAATCAACTGCACAAGCTATTGAGTTCCATACAGAACGACAGGCTACGAAATAATACAAAACACAGAGCCATATAGTCACACTACTGTAGAGATCAGGCATCTATAATTGCATTAATAGTAGTGCTGTAGGTCAGGGTGGCAGATCAATAGGAAAACCACAGCCCTGCTGACTAAGGGAAATACAGAGTCTTTGGTACTTGACTCCAGAGGCATACACTTTAAATGGGGAGCTAACATGGCCACCATATGGAATTACAGTGTAAATGCATGATAGTGCATCCTTTACTGAACATAAATACAAATGCAACAATTTCAAATATTTGACTTTGATACAGTTCATATAAGGAAATCAGTCAATTTAAATAAATAAATTAGGCCCTGATCTATGGACTTCACATGACTGGGCAAGGGCGCAGCCGTTTAAATTGTTTTTATTTTCTTAACTAGGCATGTCAGTTAAGAACAAATTCTTATTTACAATGACGGCCTACACCGGCCAAACACGGATGACGCCCTATGGGACAACCAATCACGGCCGGATGTGATGCAGCCTGGATTCGAACCAGGTACTGCACTGAGATGCAGTGTCTTAGACCACTGCGCCACTCGGGAGCCTATTTGGCAGCCAGGCCCAGTCAATCAGAATGAGTTCTTCCCCACAAAATGACTTTATTACAGACATAAATACTCCTCAGCACTCCCTCAGACGATCCCGCAGGTGAAGAAGCCCGATGTGGAGGTCCTGGGCTGGCATGGTTACATGTGGTCTGCGGTTGTGATGCCGGTTGGACGTACTGCCAAATTCTCTAAAACGACATTATGGTAGAAAAATTAACATTAAATCTCTGGCAACAGCTCTGGTAAACATTCCTGTCGTCTGCATGCCAATTGCACACTCCCTCAAAATTTGAGACATCTGTGGTGTTGTTGACAAAACTGCACATTTTAGAGTGGCCTTTTATTGTCCCCATGCTGTTCAATCAGCTTCTTGATATGCCACACCTGCCAGCTGGATGGATTATCTTGGCAAAGCAGAAATGCTTACTAACAGGGATGTAAACAAACTTGTGATCAGAATTTGAGGGAAATAAGCTTTTTGTGCATATGGAAAATGTCTAGCATCTCATTTCAGCTCACAACACTTTCCATGTTGAGTTTATATTTTTGTTCAGTGTAAATACACGTCTCTCCTTGACTCCATCCATATACCCCGTACTGGTACTCTCAGGGACACAGAGGAATTCCAGTTAGAAAGAACTGGTCCATGCTGCCCTCATGTGGCCAGTGTGAATAAACACACGCACCTACAACGAGTGAGTCGATGATAAGTGTAAGGATCCAAATCAAAATCACTCATCAAGTACAAAAGGCTTGCGCAAACAAACTGCAGCCTTGTACAAGCATTAAATATCTTTGTATTTGCAGAGACGACACACTGCATGTTTCTTACATTGGATTGGTTTGTGATTAATCATCAAGGGTTAATATAATCAACAGTAATTAATAATGCTGGTTTCACAGGTGAGGTGAGAGCAGTGAGGTGATAAACTGCATGGTAGTACGGTGCTGTAAGTGTTAGAATGTGTGTGTGTGTGTGTAATGCCTGTGTGTATGTATGAGACTAAGTAAGCCAGGGATACTGTGTGTTGCTAGCTGGATCAAAGTGAGAATCTCTGTGTGGGTGGGTGTCTATGACAGAGTGAATGTGAGGTGCTTTCGTGCATACACGTGTGTGTGAGGGAGAGTGGTGCAGTATGTGTGTATGGGAGAGAGTGTGTGTGCATGCATGCGTGTATTTGCGTGTGTAAGAGTCTGTACAGTACATATTAATGAGAGTGGGGGAATGTGTCGCAGTGTGTGGGTGGATAGGTCAGCGTCTCTGTCATGAAGAGGTGCTCTGAGCGTGTGGGTGGAGGGCACAGAGGAGGTAGGGAGAGAACGATAGAGAGAGAGCGCGAGCGATGGAGAGAGAAAGAGGGGGAGGGAGAGCGAAAGAGGGAGGGAGAGCCAAAGAGGGAGGGAGAGCAAGAGAGCGAGAGAGAAATCATGAATGAAAACCATAACCAGGGCAACAGAGAGAGGAGCCAAGAAAGGGGAGAGGATAAAAGGTAACTATTCCCCAGGTTGTTGCTGTAAATTAGAACGTGTTCTCAGTCAACTTAGCTAGTAAAATGAGGGTTAAATAAATACAAATAAAAAAGGAGAGGAGGGGGTCAGAGTCAGATTAAATATGTGGTTCAGAGGTGAAGAACCGTAAATGAACCCGTAAATGTAGGGTATTATTATTTTCTTATGTAATAAATTTTTTCAAAATGTGAGACTTTGGTCATATACATCAACACACCTTAGCTTTTGTGCCAACCAACCACATTGTAAGTGCTCTAGAGCTTCACCTAGAGGTCAGTAAAGTGAAGTGCACAATAATACAATAGAGATGAATTGACCAGTGGCATCCAAGCAGCACTGAATAATAGTAACTGCTGGGCACCCTGTCATCAATTCTTCCTATTCAGTTCAATGCAACTATTGTATGCAGCAGACCACAGATATGACTCCAATTATACTGAGCAAAAATATAAACGCAACATGTACAGTGCTAGTCCCATTTTTACCTTTATTTTACTAGAAAAGTCAGTTAAGAACAAATTCTTATTTTCAATGATATAGGAACAGTGGGTTAACTGCCTGTTCAGGGGCAGAACGACAGATTTGTACCATGTCAGCTCGGGGATTTGACCTTGCAACCTTTTGGTTACTAGTCCAACGCTCTAACCACTAGGCTACCCTGCCGCCCCATGTTTCATGAGCTGAAATAAAAAAAGTTCCACATACACAAAAAGCTTATTTCTCTCAAATTGAGCACAAATTTATTTATATCCCTGTTAGTGAGCATTTCTCCTTTGCCAAAATAATCCATGCACCTGACAGGTGTGATATATCAAAAAGATCATTACACAGGTGCACCTTGTGCTGGGGAAAATAAAGGACCACTTTAAAATGTGCAGTTTTGTCACACAACATCACAGATGTCTGAAGTTGAGGGAGTGTGCAATTGGCATGCTGACTGCAGGAATGTCCACCAGAGCTGATGCTAGAGAATTGAAAGTTCGTTTCGCTACCATAAGCTGCCTTCGTTGTTTTAGAGAATTTGGCAGTACGTCCAACCGGCCTCATCCACAGACCACGTGTGATGACGTGCAGCAGCTTGCAGGGATTTGTAGTCTTGCATGATGTCTTCTTTGATGCTAATTAGCATTTTTGAATCAGAGTAAATAGAGCCAAATATATTGATAAAAGCCACCTTGTCCGAGAGAGATTTACATGGATATCAAAATGTCATGCCAGGGTAAGCCTACACGAAACACAGCCCTTATTTGAAGTGTTTCTAAAATCCACAAAGGATAAAATGAATGGTGGAAAAACAACTGGAACCATTTCAGTGTTTGAACGCTAGGTTTTATGGGTATTATGACGCAGCCAGTCAAATTCTGTTAAAGGTCCCCAAAGCACATTCATCACTGAGTCGCTCATCTTTTCAGTTCGCTTCAGCTAGCGACTGGAACGAGCTGCAACAAAACACTCAAACTGGACAGCTTTATCTCAATCTCTTCTTTCAAAAACTCAATCATGGACACTCTTACTGACAGTTGTGGCTGCTTAGTGGGATGCATAATTGCCTCTACCTTCTTGCCCTTTGTACTGTGTTCAATAATGTTTGTACCCTGTTTTGTGCTGCTACCATGTTGTGCTGCTGCCATGTGTTGCTACCATGTTGTGTTGTCATGTGTTGCTGCCATGCTATGTTGTTGCCTTAGGTCTCTCGTCGTGATGTGTGTTTTGTCCTATATTTTTAATCCCAGCCCCCGTCCCAGCAGGAGGCCTTTTGGTAGGCCGTCATTGAAAATAAGAATTTGTTCTTAACTGACTTGCCTAGTTAAATAAAATAAAAAGTCCACTATGGGGCTCAATAGTCCCATATAGTAGCCGACTAAACAACACGATATACAATGGAGTTGAGCAGCAGCTGATGTGAGCAGACTGGTGCTAAGTCATCATAAAAGGATTTATTAAAATAAAAACACTATTGATTTCAGCACCCAAAGAATAGCCTGCAATAACACAGAACATTCTATGTGATGTCGGAGCTCTAATTAGTCCACACTAGTCGCCGCTAAATTCCAATTGTAAATCGTTGAGTTTTAAAATCGGCTATATAGTTGACCCATGATAATCTGGTTTATTTTTCTATTCACACAGTAAGACAAAAAGGCCTCACTGCTTGTCTCCTGTCATATGAAATTAGTAAATGTCATTATGTATTGAATTGAAAATCACAGAGCCCTTTTTCAGTCTGGCTCCCTTCTAGCTATGGTTGATGGCATATGGGTCTTAATGACGCAAGCCAGTTATGCATATATTAGTGATCTAGTCCCTATTGATAACAGAGAAAAGGTTGCACCTGAAACCAAAGCAAATGAGTCATCTCCAGATGCAACTTCCAGTAATGTGGTGGCCACAGTTAGTGGCAATCTCGGACTTAAACAACAGCTGGGGAATAGGGTGCCGTTTGGGAGCACACAAGACACAGTGGCAACAGAAATATGAGTCATACTGCAGCTCAATGCTCGAATGTAATTATTCTGTCACATTTCCTCAAAATGTTCTGTGTTTGTCGAGTGGGTGGTTGGGGCTGGGTAAAGACCAATCTCTTGTTTGAACATGTTGTCTCTGCAAATATTGCCTTGTTTTGGGGGAAATGACCTGAAATAGGCAACAGTTTGCCCTGAAATATGCTGCTGATTGTCCTATGTGCCTAGTGGCCAAGTGTAATACATAGAATTGTTCCAGGTGTTTTGTAAGTGAGCGAGCTATACTGTAGGGCAGAGTTACACAACTGGCATCCCGCGTGCTGTGGTTTAATTTGCCCCCCAAAGTTCTGAGCAAGAGAAAAATGTATATATACACTGAAAAAAAATATAAATGCAACATGTAAAGTGTTGGTCCCATGTTTCATGAGCTGAAATAATATATCCCAGAAATCTTCCATATGCACAAAAAGATTCTCTTAAATTGTGCACACATTTGTTTACATCCCTGTTAGTGAGCATTTATCATTTGCCAAGATAATCCATCCACCCTACCATAAGCTGCCTGCAACGTCGTTTTAGAGAATTTGGCAGTCCCTCCAACCGGCCTCACAATCGCAGATCAAATGTAACCACGCCAGCCCAGGACCTCCACATCCGTCTCCTTCACCTGCGGGATCTTCTGAGACCAGCCACCCGGACAGCGTATGAAACGGAGGAGTATTTCTGTCTGTAATAAAGCCTTTTTGTGGGGAAAAACTAGTTCTGATTGGCTGGGCCTGGCTCCCAAGTGGGTGGGCCTATGCCCTCCTAGGCCCACCCATGACTGATTTCCTTAAATGAACTAACTCAGTAAAATTTTTGAAATTGTTGTTGTGTTTATATTTTTGTTCAGTACATTTAGTTTTCTGATAAAGAAAAGCATAGATTTTTGGCCGGGGTAGGCCGTCATTATAAATAAGAATTTGATCTTAAATGACTTGCTTAGTAAAATAAAAAAGGTAACATTTTTTTTATTGAATGTTTGATGTATGATGACAACCCTTCATCTAGAACGTTAGCAAAGTATTTTCTGTAGAAAAGCAGAGGAGATCCCGTGTGTGTGTGTGTGTGTGTGTGTGTGTGTGTGTGTGTACACACGTGAGAGAAAGTGAGTGAGTGAGGATATTCCATGACCTTGGTGTGGTAGAGGGATCAGCATGAAAACAATCCAGAGCTTCAGCCAACCACAGATCAAATGAAGAGCATGCTGTGAACCTAATGTTAGATATTCTGTTTCCATGGTTATCACCTGCCATGCTCCACACCTGCTGCACTCATCACCACCACCACCACCACCTCCTGCTGTGGTAAATGCAGTGATAGGGGGAAGAAAAAAGAGAGAAGAGCTAGGGGACAGAAAGCGTCAAAGAGCTGGAAAACGAGGGAACATACAAAGTGGTTTGCATGCGATGCATTCTTATCCATAAAATTCAGTCATGTGTCCGCGGTCCTAAGTGAGCGCAGAGAACTAATGGCCATTAGGAAAATGGATACCACTTAAATGCGGTGGGCTAAGTCGGTGAATTAACTGTGTGTACAGCTGCAAATCCAGAGGTACGTCTCAAATGGCATCCTTATTCACTACATAGCGCACTACTTATGAACAGAAGCCAGACTATGGTCAGAGCAGTGCATACGGGGACCATTTGGGAAGCAACCCAGGATGAGAACCGGTAAACATGTCCAGATGACAGATTCTCAAAGTCTAAACGGGTAGAATGATCTATATCAAAACCAACATCCTTGTTAACATGGCCATCCATACGAATGGACGATCGTTTCCAACAGATATTGTTGCTCACAATATCAGTGTGCTCAGTGTGTATGGAGTGGCAAGAATATCCACGGATGAGCTGGCTCAGGAGGAGGATAGAGTTTGTGCAGGACAGCAAGAGGAAAAGAAAGAGAAGGAAAGGAGGATAAAGAGGGGAAGAGGAAAGAAGAGGGTTTCCTCTAACCTTCTGTTTAGTGGTTTACTCCATTTACCATCAGCTCTTCTAGAGCCAGTCAGTGGATGTGGGTGCCATTTGGGATGGGTGCCATTTGGGATGTGTTTTGTCAGTGGATCAGGGAAAACCTGCTTGGCAGACAGTCCATGCTTTAAATCTGTGCTGAGGGATACTCGATTAGATTAGGCTGTAATCTCACAGACCGATGGTGAATCAGGTCTCAGTCTTTCAATTCCTTTCCTTCTTTATGTAGGGCTTTCCTGGAGTTGCTCTCCATCCAGTGTATGTCTGGCCTATGACTAAAGAGATATCATTATGAAAGTCATCCATTCTCATTTTGAACCATTATGAATCCTTTCCCATTGCTCTGGCTCTCTCGCCATTGGAACAACTGACCATTTTCCTGAGCTATCAGCGATCAGTCCCCTGACGACGCACCCTCCTATGCTGCCTCATTAACACTCGTTAAAGTCTGAGGCAGTGGGGGACTGGAGGGGAGATGGCTATTATCCATTAAAAAGTGACCAATATTAACCTCTTTTTCACATTAAACTAGTCTCTCGTGAGATAGGACAGATAATGTGGAACAATTCTTCCTGTGCCCTCGTTTTGTGCAACAGGTTATTTGGACAAATCTCGTGGGGGGTACACTCAATGTTCCCTCAAAAGGTCTGCTGAGCGCAAACTTGAACATTGTGAAAAATCTGTGCAACTCCAGGCGCTCGTTTACTGCGAACACGGCGGCTGTACCCGCTTTAAGTTACAGTTTTAACAGTGGTCAAGTAGACCGCTGCGGCTGTTTGATCATAATTTAGTCCTGCCAGAGTGGCCTACCATCAAAAACAATGGATAAATGGATCCCATAACATTTTAACATGGAAATAGCTGTTCTATCATTCAGTCTACAGTAGCAGCCAATGTGTGGTGTTCAATGTAGGCCTACATTCGATTAGACCAGTGGTTCCCAAACTTTTTATACTCCCGAACCCCTTCAAACATTCAACCTCCAGCTGCGTACCACCTCTAGCACCAGGGCAGGGGACTCTCAAATGTAGTTTTTTTGCCATCATTGTAAGCCTGCCACACACACTATACGATACATTTATTAAAACATAAGAATAAGTGCGAGTTGTCGTCACATCCCGGCTCATGGGAAGTGACAACGAGCTCTTATTGGACCAGGGCACAAATAATAAAAATAATAATAATTTTGCTCTTTATTTAGCCATCTTCCATATAAAACTTTAGTTGTTCATCGAAAATTGTGAATAACTCACCACAGGTTAATGAGAAGGTTGTGCTTGAAAGGATGCACTCTGCAATGTTCGAGAGTCTCAGTCTTAAATCATTTCCCACACAGTCTGTGTCGGTATTTAGTTTTCATGCTAGTGAGGGCAGAGAATCCCCTCTCACATAGGTACGTGGTTACAAAGGGCATCAGTGTCTTAACAGCGTGATATGCCAAGACAAGAAACTGAGCGTAGCCCAAATCAGAATTCTGGCAGTGGCTTCTGATTGAATTCCAAAAAAACTTGTTTAAAAAAAATTCAACTAAAAAATATTTTACTGAAAAGTGGTCAGTTCATATGTATTCACCCTCTTTGCTATGAAGCCCCTAAATAAGATCTGGTGCAACCATTTACCTTCAGAAGACACATAATTAGTTAAATAAAATCCACCTGTGTGCAATCAAAGTGTCACATGATCTGTCACATGATCTCAGTATATATACACACCTGTTCTGAAAGGCCCCAGAGTCTGCAACACCACGAAGCAAGGGGCACCACCAAGAAAGCGGCACCATGAAGACCAAGGACCTCTCCAAACAGGTCAGGGACAAAGTTGTGGAGAAGTACAGGCTTGGGTTTTAAAAAAAATCCTGCAACTTTGAACATCCCACGGAGCACCATTAAATCCATTATTTAAATTATTTTAAGAATATGGCACCACAACAAACCTGCCAAGAGAGGGCCGCCCACCAAAACTCACGGACCAGGCAAGGAGGGCATTAACCAGAGAGGCAACAAAGAGACCAAAGATAACCCTGAAGGGTTAGTTAACATGCCAAGGGGAGGGGGTTAGAGGTGAATACTTTCGCAAGCCACTGTACACAATAAAATGCATCATTATTCCTATACCACTATTACAGAGAATCAGACAAATGATGCTACCCTCTGCGTATTGGGTACTTACCTCTTCAAGCCTGTCTCAAAATACAAAACATGAAAAAGCACTTTACCTGACTCACTTTTGAAAGATGGCTAGAAATGCACACTATTGCAGCTCTTGTATGAAGCAATCACTCCCCCATTGTTGACTACAAATGATCTATAACTGGGCTAATAACTCACTAACTAGCAAAGGATATGAACAAAAGTGCACGTGGCTACATGTAGCTCTCGCATTGATCTCAAAAGAAGCGCATCTACTCATGACCGCTGTCGTGACGTGACTTTCATTAATGTGATGATTGTTATTTACCTAATAATTACCTACCATGTTTAATTGTTACCAGACTAAATTAATCATGCAACAATTAACTCATTAGGAATTTGGGGAACCACGGAGAAAGTTGTTTAACGAGTTTCCATATCCCCAATTAAACAGAAGAATATATACATAAGTTATATAAAATCGATAAGTCACTTAATCGTTACCTCATATCATTCTCATACGGAACGTCGCAGGTCTTGAATCTGCACAAACCCGAGTCTTACTGATCATTCCGTACCACACAAATTGATTTGATTATTTATTTACTAACAAACTAAATGATAACAGGACACACACACACTTATTGATTTGAAACTTATGACAACAAGTCCCTAGTTGACTAACACAATACGACACTTATTACAAAAGATGGAGAGTTAGAGACAACACTTGGATACATTCAAGAACTACGCTCACAGTAATCCTAATACCTTGCCCCGAACTGCCGCCCATTTGGGTAAGAAGTATTGCATGTATTTACGTGTTTAAGGTCTTCGTCGTGTATCTGTTGGACCCAGGCCTTCGTGAAAAGGGTTAACTACTTAGGGAGCAGCACTCCCGACACTACCCGGTGAAATGCAAGGCGCCAAATTCAAAATCCAAAAGTTGAATTATTAAACATTCATCAATATACAAGTGTTGCATAGTCATCAAAAGCTCTGCTTCTTGGCAATATCACAGCATTGTCAGATTTCAAAAAGGCTTTACGGCAAAAGCACAACATTTGATTGTTTGCGGGTAGCACCTACAATATTTCTGCATTAGCATAAAGTCATAAACCATCGCGGTTCACACAAAACACATTTCACAGCGAAAACAAATCCCTTACCTTTTGAAGAACTTCTGCTGAGGGCTTCCCAAGTGTCCAACGAAGACATCCAATGGTTCTTTTGTTAGAAAAAGTCATTATATCCATAAATCTCTGTTTGGTTGGTGCGTTATGTTCAGAAAATCCAACATCGAATCGCCCATTGAAACGTGAAGAGAACGCGTTCAAATATACCTATAAACCTTTCCTAAACAAATCAAATACCAGTTGAAATGCATCCTTAGCTATCCTTTTATGAATATTAGTGATAATATTTCACTCGGATGGTCACCTATACCTTATATAAGTAAAATAACGTGGGGCACTCCAGCCAGACTCGGGCCCGAGAAAACTTGTTGACATTTCAGGTCCCCATGCCATTTCCTGTACCTATTCGCAATGCTTACTCCAATCTCTGAGTCTTTGTATATAGACTGCTGACATCTAGTGGAAGCCATAGGTACTGCAGTCTCAGTCCTGGTAACAAATGTATTCAATAGGGAGTGTGTCTAACAGAGCCAAAGGTCCCCAGAAACTGATTTCCGGATGGTTTTTTCTCAGGTTTTTGCCTGCTAAATAAGTTCTGTTATACTCAGACATTATGTTAACACTTTTAGAAACTTCAGAGTGTTTCCTATCCAATAGTACTAATTATGTGCATATCCTACTTTCTGGGCCTGAGTGGGAGGCATTTTACTTTGGGCACGCCAGACTCTCCAAAACCGTCACCTCGGGAGCCGCTCCCTAAGAAGTTACCAAAAATATTATCTTCATCCTTGATACTTCCTACACAGCGTAAAGGATGTAAACCTGATATACAGTGTGAAAGCTCTTCAAGTTACAATATATTTTCGTTATATAACTTTTATATAATTTTTAATGACATGACAAAATAAATACATTTACTATAATACTAGAGACCAAAAGGAGTAGTCTGCTGCCAACAATTTACGATCGGCTTGAGGTGTCATAAAACCCCTACACCAATAGACGCTGATCAATTGTAGCCTAATCTTTGTCATGACACTGCTCATGCTGTAAACATAGTCCAGTTCAAAGTGAATGGCACAGATCCATATACGGCAATGGTATATTTGCAAATAAGCCTACTGCAGCTCTGATTGGTTACGACACACTTATCTGTGTAGAGTACGGGCCTGAGTCATACCTGTCAATGCAACAGAATCTTACTCCGATGCGTTCTGCTTACAACAAAATCTTGTGCATAGTTAGTATGCAAAACTAAGGGTAATACTCAATATGCATAATACAGTTCTCCACTCTCATGCTACGAGGGCATTCTCCAACAACGTTCTCGAGTACGCTTGTGAGAACGAGAATGTGGAGAAAGCATAAAACATTACATTTGAGAAGCACTGGCACTCCACCTACTGTATTACAGCACGCTTCACCTCCCCATTCACTGAACCTTCTTCCAGCCAGGACAATAGCAACAAGACAAAAAAAGATATTCACAAAACAAAATATAATAACTATTATCAGCTAGATATTTGAATCGTAATAATCTAACTAGCCAGCTAGTTAAACAGGCAAACATGACCTTAAACTAATGTTATGCAAGGTAGATGTAAATTTTTTGTGGGTACCTACCAATTCTTTGTGGCTAGCTATCTAGATAGCCGTATTGACTTCATACTACATACATCTATGGTATGTTGGCAAGTAAACATGCCAAAATTAACACCGCATGTATTTATTAACATATCAAACATTCCATTCCGATGGCGGAGTGTATTTTCTCTCGCTTCAGCTCAAATAATGAAATAATTAATTTTCTTTGCATGCTTTCAGTTGAAGCTTGCATTGATGCATGCTTCAAAATATGTACAAATGGAGTATGCATTCGAGAAGTGCCCACCATGCTCTGTTTCGCATACTTGGACATACCCTCCCATGCTCCAATTTGCGTGCTCGGAGCATGGTAGTATGCCTTTTGAGAAACACCCCAAGTCTTCCCAGGTTTGTTTTGTTTCGGTATGTTGCATTGAAAGTGGCTAATATTGCGTTGATTCAATCACAATTCCCACAGTAAAGGGAAATGTTGATAGTGTTAACTAACAGGGAAAACTATAGAAAGTTGAGTGAAGTTTATTCTAGTGCCTCTTTGCGCAGGCAGACATTTCTTCTGCACGGCAGTCCTGAGGGAGCAGCTAAGAGGGAACATTGGGTACACCTACATTCAGCATCTTTTGAACTTCGGAAGGAGAGGGGATATTTGGCCCAAAGGCTTTGTCAAGGCTTGCAATGAGAGGTGCTTTGTGGCTTTGGCTACTGTTTCTACACTAGCAGTGAAACAGCAATGCATTGGCATTAGTAGAAATAAGTGAACATACCAAAATGGGAGGCGTGAGCGTGTCTCCTCTTCACTATGCATCTGCCATGCGAGTTCTCTACCAGCGCGTTGAGGCAGGGGCCGCAGTGTGAGCTGCCCGGCTGGCAGAAATGACGCCCTGCTCGGGCACAGTCTAAGCTCCGTGGGCATACTGAAGAAGACCCTGTGGAGATAGTAAGACACAGTGTAACATTAGTATTCACATCCATTTGGATTTGAACTCCAGTGCACTAACAGTGAAAAGGCAAGACTATCTCTTCCTGACTGTTGGTGCTAACAACATCAGCAGACGTTTTACTTTAACATGTTAATGTAAAAATGCTAATCAAATGTATTGTCAACCAAAACACCAGTCTCTACGACAATACCCATTGAGGCTTCCACACAAATTGGACACACACTAGAGAACTAAGCATATAAATAGAATAAACTAACATTATGCACAGAGGCATCTCATGAGTCTTATAGCCTAACTAATATCAGAGTGCCTAAGGTGACAACGGAAGAGTAAGTGAGAAAGGGAGAAAATAGACAAAGTAAAAAATAGAATCATAATTACTGGTGCCTGACAGTACGTAATCTAATATAATACACCTCCAGGCCAGCCCTACCCCTCACTGAGCTACAGCTAATCAGAATAGATACAGCGTCCCAAATGGCACACTATTCCCTGTGTAATGCACTACTGTACAATAAGTGTACTACATAGGGAATAGGGTGCCATTTGAGTCACATCTCTAGTTTTAGCTGAGGATATACCTAGTCCGACATCTACTTCACTCCCCCTCAGGAAAACCAGACATTACCAAATCTCACCACTATGGTTGAGTCAGAAACCAAACTCCTGAAGTCTGAGGGCAAAGTCTTTAGTTTGTAATGTAAGGGTCAGAAATGATGCTGCAGGTTTAGGCTACCATGGAGGAGGTTGAAATCCTTCACTCTGACGTGAACAGCCAGGAAGGAAGATTAAACTACAGTATTTCTTGACCGGTATTTGATGTTGTTTTGGGGGCAAGTGGCCTCTGTCGCCACTTGACCGGTGTGCAGTGGGGTTGAGGTGGACAGGCTCTCTGGGCTGGGGGACTATATGGGCCAGCAGGTGGGTGCTAAGATAAGGGAAAAGACTGTGCTGTTAGCTAAAGGCCCTTTTCTCATGGAATAGTAACCCTCACTGAGACCAAAACAGTGAGTGAGTCAGTCTGCCCAAGGCTCCTGACTCCTGTTGGGTTGTATGTTTGGTGTCATGTTGAGTTAGCCTAGCAGTATAAACATCTGGCTAAACTCCTAACCGACTAAATAATGCTCTCCACGGAGAGTTAGACCAAATGACAGGCCCGGGTCAAAAGTAGTGCACTACATAGACCAGGGAATAGCCAATTCGAGGCCTTAAGTCTTTGCGTGTGTGTGTGTGTATGAGAGGTCTCGGCTGGGCTCGACTTAAAAAGGCTGTTAGAGGATTCATACAACCAGCCGTAGATTTGTTCCGTCTCTGCCTGCCAATGCTCTGTAAGCATTCAATAGGCAGAGGGAAGCAAATAATTAAGAGTAAACCTATCAATATTAAAACGCCTTACTGACTCTCCCCCCCTAAAAAGAACTCAGCCAACCACTGAAACTCTAGGCTGCTGTGGTTGCCATAACGACTGCCATGGCAACAGACAGCATGACATCAGGTGTGAGTCACACTTTGAATGCAGAATCCGAGGATGGAGAGAAGGGGTGGGGGAAGGTGGGATTAAGACAAGCTAAGATTAAGACAAACGATAGTGAGAAGGGAACATTATTTTGAGTGGGTTAGTAAACTTTAAAAGACAAAGGACATAGTGTTTATTTTAAGTAGTAGGCTATGCTCCAGTCTGCTTCTGATAAGCGTTATCAATGAGATATTCATGAGTTTGACCCTGAAAAGCAAAAACAAACCCTTGAATCTCATCTGAATGTAATATTAAGTAGCTAAATAAACTACAAATACTGATCTATATTTATTCGCTCTCATTCTCATAGCCTACGTCCCAAATAGCAGCCTATTCCGTCTAGGGCTCTGGTCAAAAGTAGTGCACTATGTAGGGAATAGGGTGCAATTTGGTATGCTTGTTTTCCTGATTTGACTAATTAACTCAATATCTGGCCCAAATGGCTTGTTTTTGCACTTGACAAATCAGGCTTCTCAATTGGTACTGACAGAGAACAGATCTCCTGTAATCTTCATTCAGCAGCAGCAGGCTATAATCACCCCCATCTAATTTTCCTCAGAGAGCACGGTCTCTCTACAATATGCTAGTCTTGACCCTGGCTATGGCCATGAAACATTAGAAGAAACAACAAGAGAGAATGGAATGTTTCCTCAGCAGCGTGACAATTTTTTTTAATAATAACTACTTGAGATTACCCTGGAAACCATGTGATTATAAACGACAAAAACATTAAAAAGGAGAAAATAGGTTGTGAGGGGTATGAACACAAACGACAAGACCCAGAGGTCTTTACAATGCATCCATGTCAACTAGTGGTGGTCTTCCTTAAGCAGCATCCAGCTGCTTACTGCCTAAGCACCAAGCATGCACAACTGACTACAAGCCATTCATCGTTCTCCACACCTGTCCGTGGGTCAATAAATCCACAACTGACGCATATAACCAAATCCTCTCTGGGTACACTTGAGGTTGCCCTGTTCATCTGGCAGCACACATTGCGTCCCAAATGGCATCATATTCCTATCTAATGCTCTACTTTTGACCTAGCATTAAGGGAACAGGGTGCCATTTGGGAAGCGCTGTAGTCCTAGCCGCATACTGTATGCAAATCTACTGACAGAAGACGTAAATGCAGTACTACAATCTCTCCAACTCTTCCAAACGCTGAGGTGAGTCAAGAAGACAGTCTCGTCCATTTTGATGTGAAGGGGTTTTATGCCTATGAACTGTTGGAGTTGTTGGTTCTGTGGGTCGGGCGGATGGGGCACCAGCATCCTCCTCACGATGGCTGCAGAAGCTGGGGAACTTGGGATATGTTGCCTCCCTCTGGATTTGAGGTCTTACCAATGCCTTGCCCAGCTCCTCGAGAAAGAGCCGACTTCTCTGGAGCTTCCCTGTTCCAATCTGGGTTTAATGCCCTCCAGGTGACAAACGTGTTGTACACCGAGATGTCCAAGATGTTGAAGAATATCACAAGTGGCCAGCTTAGGGTTCTTCTTTTGCAGCTGTAGCCAGTCACCAGCTTGTCTAAAATTGTCCACCCCTCCTTTTGTGGCATTGTAATCCATTATGATTTCTGGTTTTTGATGTAGCTGGCCACAGATTCTCCCATCCCTATGCAGCGTACTCACAAGTAACACATTTTTGCCTTTCTTTGGCACGTAGGACACTAGGGACGTGTCGGCCGTGAACACGAATGTAGAGGAATGGATATGGCTGTTCCGTGTATTCAACAGTTGAGATGGGTGCTCTGGCTTGTTTTTTCGTACTGTTCCTACCCTCGGCAGCTTCCTCGAGGAGCTCTTGTCCCAGCTTGTGCAAAGTAAAAAAAGTTATTGCATGTGATGTTGTGGCCAGAGTCCCTGTGTCACGTGCAGGACAACTCACATCCCTTGGTTCTTCTCAGGGGCTCTTCCGACTGCCACATATACACTTGCTAGTTTCACACATATGATGAAGCAGCATCAAAGGCAGCTCAGATCTTGATTCCATATTTTGCGGGTTTAGACAGTATGTACTGCCTGAAGGGGCAACGGCCCCTAAATGACATTGAAAACGGGCCCCACAGACACGAACACCACACAAGGGTTAATTGACTCAAATTGAAATGGTATGACTATGGGGATTATCAAAGCACTACAGCACGGTACGGTCTAAGGCACGTGCGCTAGCTCCTCCACAACCTGCCACCTATTAGGGCTGGTGATCTTCAGGGCTAGGCAGGCTGTGTGAGCTGGGAGGACAGCTAGCTAGCTGTAAGCTGCTGTCAGAGGCCAGACATTAAGCCCCGTGAACCTAGGGCATTGAAGGGTGGCGACCGTGGCGCTAATCTGAAAACATGACAGGCAGTCTCCATCAAGAGCATTCTATTTACAAATAGAAGACTCTGCCTCCATCAAGCTCTGTCTGTCTATTTGTTTGAGGGATGTCAACAGGAAGAGTCCAGACTTATTAGCATCCTCTTTTAGGCTAAATGTTTACTATTAAGACTTATGTACGTCCCAAATGGCACCCCATTGCCCATATATAGCACTCCTTTTGACCAGTGCCCTATGGTAGTAGTGCACTATATAGGGAATACTAGGATGCCATTTGGGACACAACCTTACACTCTTCCAGAGGGTGGTATAGAAAAGACGCAGTTCTACAATTGGGCCCTTTAACTTCTGCTCCATCTGTTAAATGCCATTTTCTGTTTACCATCAAACAGCATGTTCGAGTGATGCGTGCACATCCCAACATCAAAAAAAGCGTTAGCAGGATAGCTAACACTGATGTCGGGACCTTGACAAACTTAACAGTGAGTGAGTGATGATCATATTAAAACACACAAGACTGATGGCTGTAGCTATGTTCAACAAGTATATTCATCTTCTGGATTTCTCTCTATAATGAACAAAAACACAAAACGCAACAATTTAAGATTTTAGTGAGTTACATTTTATGTAAAGAAATCAGTCAATTGAAATAAATTAATTAGGCCTTAATCTATGGATTTCACATGATTGGGCAGGTGTGCAGCCATGGGTGGGCATAGCCAGACCCAGCCAATCAGAATGAGTTGGGCTTTCTTACAGACAGAAACACTCCTCAGCACGCCTCCCCCGATCCCGCAGGTGAAGAAGCCGGATATGGAGGTCCTGGGCTGGCTCGGTTACACGTGGTCCGCGGTTGTGAGGCCGGTTGGACGTACTGCCAAATCCTCTAAAACAACATTTAGCATCTACTTTTATGTTTATTCCATGGCCAACCACCTCTCTAGCTACCCCTTATTCCACAATAAGCCTTTTACGCCCAATGGTCCCTCAACTTCGGACCTCTCCATCTTATCTCTTTTAACCAAACCTGCCTTCACCTATTTTCCCTACGCTGCTCCCTTCACTTGTTCTTCTCCTGATTTGATAACATCTAGACTCAGTAACGTTTAAAAAAAGTGTTGTGGTGTACTGTTTTTGCTATCTTTTTCACCTGTGTAATGCTGTCCTCCTGCTTATTCTGGGGTTCAGACTGGATGCAGTGGTAAATGTGTTGCTCACAATTGACAGCAGCAACATGGACCTGTTTAAATTGACAAGAAAGGTGTTGATATAGCTGCATTTAGGCATGGATTCCTTGTTTTGAGTATGCTAAGTGTGTTTCTCATTCTTCTGGAGTGGACCTAGTATTTTATATAAAACCTACCTTACTCGTCCAGTTTTCCCATTTGTAACTCACCCACCAAAATATACTGTTTTTA
Organism: Brachymystax lenok tsinlingensis; assembly: GCA_030435695.1. Lineage (NCBI taxonomy): Eukaryota > Metazoa > Chordata > Actinopteri > Salmoniformes > Salmonidae > Brachymystax > Brachymystax lenok. The sequence continues at coordinate 50,670,076 of CM059819.1, read as the reverse complement.
CATGCTATTTGTGCTAGTCTAATTCCTAAAATGGAAAAGCAGAAGAGTCTGTGCGCTCTCGGATAGTAATAATACTTCATATGGTGCTTTGCGATGTCCCAGGTTTGTGGCAATGATTAATAAATCATTTAATGTTTACTTAACTGTTTATATGTTATGTATAAAAGAGACACTCACCAGAGAGAGTTTATTAGACACCCATCTAGTACTGGGTCAGACCCCACTTTTCCTCCAGAACAGCCTGAATTATTCGGGGCCTTCTACAAAAGGTGTCGGAAACGTTCCACAGGGATGTTGGTCCATGCTGACACAATGGCATCACGCAGTTGCTGCAGATTGGAAGGTGGTACATTCATGCTGCTTACAGCCCATTCCATCTTATCCCAAATATGCTCTATTGGGTTGAGGTCTGGGGACTGCGCAGGCCACTCAAGAAAACTGATTTTGCTGTCATGTTCCAGGCGATGTTGTTCCACTCCTCAACTGTCCAGTGTTGGTGATCGCGTGCCCACTGGAGCCTCTTCTTGTTTTTAGCTGATCGGAGTGGAACCCGGTGTGGTCGTGACAAGGATCAACGAGTTGTGCGTTCCGAGATGCCGTTCTGCACACCACTGTTGTACTGCTCCGTTATTTTTCTGTTGGTGGCCCACCTGTTAGCGTGCACAATGTTTGCCATTCTCTTCCGCCCTATACTCAACAAGCTGTTTTTGCCTACAGGACTGCCCCTGACTGGATGTTTTTTGTTTGTCGCACCATTCTCGGTAAACCCTAGACACTGTCGTGAGTGAAAAGCCCAGGAGTTTAGCCGTTTCTGAGACACTGAATCAGGCACTTGGCACCAATGATCATACCACGCTCAAAGTTGCTTAGGTCACTTGTTTTTCCTACTCAATCGAACAGCAAATGAATGCTTTGATGCCTGTCTGCCTGCTTTATATAACAAGCCATGGCTACGTGACTGTCTGTAGGAGTGGTCAATTTTCAAGAATGGATGGCGTACCTAAAACTGGCCGGTGAGTATGTATTGTTTACCATTTAGATTTCTTTAAAAACAATGTTAGAGTTCAGGTGTTTGACCTGATTGATGGGTGACTAGGTGCATTTTTCTCAAATAAATATGGTTATTCATTTATGATTGTGGATAATGTGTTAAACTGGCTTAAAATCTGCAACAGGACATGTCAACAAGTTACTTCGGAATTGCTTTAATACAGCCGTCCATTCTGATACCATGAATTGAAAGAGATTTCCTCTTGTTCATATAGTTGTCAGAAATGATAAGGGATTAAAATCAAGACCTCCACCAGCTGAAGGAGAAGAGGATCTGGTAAAATAAGGGTATGTTGCTAATATCACCTAGGTAGGTAGCTCCCTACATATATTGCTGCTTAGCAAAAACTAGCCTACTATTCATGGCACATTATAAATATCTGACTGCTACTAGGATAGTATTCTGTACAAGACCAAAAGGATAAATAAAGACAAATATTAGTTAAATAAAATATGGAACAGTAAATTAAAATGTTCAATATATCTTTTGTTTTGGATCAAGGTAACTAGCTAGCTACATGACAGCTAAGGTGTCAGCTAGAGATGATGTGCAGGAGCTTGCAGGGATTTGTAGTCTTGCATGATGTCTACTTTGATGCTAATTAGCATTTTTGAATCAGAGTAAATAGAGTTGAATATATTGATAAAAGCCACCTTGTTCGAGAGAGATTTACATGGATATAGTTATTTCAGCACCCAAAAAAACAGCCTGCAATTACACAGAACAATGTTGTGTGTAATTGCAGGCTATTCTGTGGGTGCTGAAATCAATAGTTTTTATTTTAAGAAATTAAATTTGATGTGACGTCCGAGCTCCAGTCAGTCCACACTAGTCGCCGCTCAACTCCAATTGTAAATCGTTGAGTTTTAAAATCGGCTATACAGTTGATCCATGATAATCTGGTTTCTTTTTCTATTCACACAGTAAAACAAAAAGCGTCACTGCTTGTCTCCTATCCTGTCATATGAAATGAGTAAATGTCATTAAGTATTGAATTGAAAATCAGAGCCCTTTTTCAGTCTGGCACCCTTCTAGCTCTGGTCGATGGCATATGGGCATTAATGATGCAAGCCAGTTATGCATATATAGTTGAAGTCGGAAGTTTACATACACCTTAGCCAAATACATTTAAACTCAGTTTCACAATTCCTGACATTTAATCACAGTAAAAATTCCCTGTCTTAGGTCAGTTAGGATCACCACTTTATTTTAAGAATCTGAAATGTCAAAATAATAGTAGAGAGAAGGATTTATTTCAGCTTTTTTTTCTTTCACTAGACACAGAAGGCGAGCGGATTGCTTATGTCAACGTTGTGAACAGAGTGCCCCATGGTGGCGGTGGGGTTATGGTATAGGTAGGCATAAGCTATGGACAACGAACACAATTTGAATGCACAGAGATACCGTGACAAGATCTTGACACCCACTTTCCTGACATTTATTCGCCACCATCACCTCATGTTTCAGCATGATAATGCACGGCCCCATTTCGCAAGGATCTGTACACAACTCCTGGATGCTAAAAATATCCCAGTTCTTCCATTTCCTGCATACTCACCAGACATGTCACCGATGTTTTGGATGCTCTGTATCGACGTGTACGACAACGAGTTCCAGTTCCTGTCAATATGCAGCAACTTCGCACAGCCATTGAAGAGGAGTGGGACAACATCCACAATCAACAGCCTGATCAACTCAACGTGAAGGAGAAGTATTGCGCTGCATGATGCAAATGGTGGTCACACCAGATACTGAATGGTTTTCATGAACTGTAACTACGTAAAATCTTTGAAATTGTTGCATTTACATTTTTCTTCAGTGTATATTTTTTTAGCATTTTAATTGTTGGACATAAAATACTAAAACCAATAACTAATCAGCAACAAGTGGTTTTAATTAAAATACAAGCATTTTGCTACACCCGCAATAATCTGCTAAATGTGTGTGTGACCAATAAAATTTGATTTGAATTCTGAAAATATGTTCAAGTATTCCCACGCATAAGAGAGATGTGATCGCATACAAATATTAGCAAGGTTTGAAATTATTATGTTTTAGTCAAATATATCTGTTTGGACTTCTTGTGGTCAATCTGCAGTGTATTCATTATTTGTAATCAAGTTCCAGGCCACCGACCATTCTCAAAAAATAAAATAAATAAAGCCAGAAGCTGAATTTAGTTGATGATCTCTGCTGTAGGGTCTGAAGTAACCTCGTCCCAAAGCTCAATTTCTACCACATAAAGGGAAAGCCGGCTGGGGACAAGATTAGGTCTGAAGTATTGTACATAGAAATGTAATTATTTCTATGGTAGACAATTAATATTTCCATTACAACAATGTCCAGTAGTGAGTGTGATCTCCTCTGAAAGAACCTACAGGTGTGAACCATTGAAGGTCATTGAGACCCCCCAGTCTGTTGTATTATACAGATATCCTCAGCTGCCTGACAGATATTTCCTTTCCACACAACCTAATCCTTAAATTATTTTCTCCCCTGTGACATTCTGCACAGCTATACAAGGACACAACAAGTCTACATTGCATATGGCAATCACTGAACTGGATTGACCTGGTAATCCATATGCAAGGTTAACTTCTTATGTCCTTGTTTAGCCGTGCCGAATGTCACAGAAGAGAAGACAAATGTCTTTTAGGCATAAATGTATAAAGATATGCACTTCACATTATTTTACCTCTGTTCATCCAGATTGCGCACAGAACCTTTCTTGGTTATGATGAAACAACTGACATGCACTTAAAATAATTAATATGGATAAACAGAGTAGTCGTACCCTTATGTTTTTGGTACTGAAAACTAAAATATAATGTAATGTCCATCTGGTTACTGGAATGTTGATTTACTGATCAACATTAAAATGTTAAATCAAACAGATTCAGGGATTACAGAATACAGTTCAGGCTAAATAATGATTTATTCTACACACTAATATCCCTGCTTTAAATTATGACGAGACTGACTAAAATAGAATGGATTCAAATTATTCCCATTGCTCAGTGTTTGACAGCGGCCGGGAATGAGTTAGGCTTCTATTCCAGTGCCTGAGCGGCTATATTATTAGAAATGATCCCTCAACCTTCATTTGAGGATGTGTAGATGTAATTACCTTCATGTGATATGAGCATTTATGGGAATGTAACTCTGCAATGGAAAATCTTTGTTGCGTAAAATAAGTATCTTTCATAAATAGTAATCTATGATTCAAAGTACTTTGGTTATTCCTCTTCAGAAAACAAAGGAGGATTCAAGAGCAAAGATGGTTTTAGACATGTAAAGTGTCCTCTTAGTGAACTTATTATTATACTTTTTTTTAAGTACTAGAAATACAGTATGAGAAACAGGACATAGGGTAACGTGGGGTGACTAGCCCCTTCTGTCCAATTGATGACACAATAAAGCAATGTTTGCAGAAGAAAAATGGTATGTAGTTGATAGGCATGCTTAGGCAAACAAACTGAAGGGAAATACGTGGCTATAGTTTACACTTTATAGTTAATTAATGAAATGTATTTTTTTTTTAAAGGGGTGTTTTTCCCCAAGCGATTCTGATAACGTACAGGAACTCCAGTGTTCTCCCGATCAAGAATGGTGATCGCAATACCTCCAGAGATAATCATCTTCGGTTATTGTCACTGCGGTGTATATTACCCCCCCGAGCTGACACCACGACATCTCAAGGAACTACACTGGGATTTTGTGCAACCTGGAAACCACATATCCCGAGGCAGCATTTATTGTAGTTGGCGACTTCAATAAAAGAATCGGAGGAAAAAGCTGCCGAAATTCTAACATGTTCTCTGCTATACGCGGAGAGAATACTCTTGACCATTGTTTCTCTTGCTTCCAGGATGGCTACAAGGCCCTTCCCCGCCCTCCCATCCCCAAATGAGATCAAGCCTACATCCTGCTTCTCCCCACCTATAGGCAGAAACTTAAGCATGAATCAGCTGTGGTAAGGACTGTTCAACGTTAGTCTGACAAATCCGAATCTATGGTTCAAGATTGTTTTGATCAGGGGGGACTGGTCGCTCCTGGGAATAGTATCGAAATATACACACTCAGTGACTAGGTTCATCAGGAAATGCATAGAGGATGTTGTTCCTACTGTGACGATTATAACTTATCCAAACCAAAAACCGTGGATAGATAACAGAATTTGTGCAAAACTTAAAGTGTGACCACCGCATGGAACCATGGCAAGGTGACAGAACATGGACATGTACAAACAGACCAGCTACGACCTCCTTAAGGCAAAATCACAGTACAGGGACAAAGTGGAGTCCCAATTCAACAGCTCAGACACGAGAAACGTGCAGGGACTCCAGATACTCAGGTACAGTAAAGGGAAAGCCTGCCACGATGTGGACACCGACACCTCTCTCTGGGACAAGCTAAACACCTTCGCCCGCATCAAGGAAAACAGAGCCGCCGATGTGGGCTCCTGTCGCTCACGAGGACTGTGTGCTCCCAATCTCCGTGGCCGACGCGAGTAAGCCATTTAAGCGTGCTAACCCTCGCGAGGCTGCCAGCCCAGACGCGTCCTCAGAGCATGTGCAGACCAGCTAGCTGGAGTGTTTATGGACATATTCAAATCTCTCCTTATCCCAGTCTGTTGTCCCTACTTGCTTCAAAATGTCCACCATTGTTCCTGTATACAAGAAAGCAAAAATGACTTCGCCCCGTAGCACTCACTTCTGTCATCATGAAGTGCTTTAAGAGACTAGATAAGAATAATTTTACCTCCCCCTTACCCAACACCCACTACAATTTGTATACCGCCCCAACAGATCCACATACCACACAATTGCCATTGCACTGCCCAATCCCACTTGGACAAGAGGAATACCTACACTAATGTTCAGATATTTTTTAAAAGCTTTTAGAGCAGAGAAGAAGAGGAATCAGGAAGTGCCCCCAGAGATGTCAATAGAAGAGGACGCGCGCTCTCGCCAAGCACGCTCTGTGGTTTTTTCCCTTTCTTATAGCCCAATTTATATTCCGGTTGAAATATGCTATTTCTACATAAGTGTTCCTAAGGATATATTTAAAATTATGTTTGATTGTTCTTGGACAAGTTTATAGGTATAAGTTGAACGAGTTCTCTTCACGTTTCAATGGACGAGTGGAAGCTGTAGTTACTGATTATAACGCGCAAACCAAACAGAGATTTATGGATATAATACATTACTTTTTCTAACAAAAGAACCATGGATTGTCTTCGTTGGACACTTGGGAAGCCATCAGCAGAAGTTCTTCAATAGGTAATTGATTTGTTTTCACTGTGAAATGTGTTGTGTGAACCGTGAAGGCTAATGAATTCATGGTAATGGAAAAAATATATGTTAGGTGCTACCCTCAATCAAATGTGGTGCTTTTGCCCTAAAGCCTTTTTAAAATCTGACAACGCTGTGATATTGCCAAGAAGCAGAGCTTTTGATGACTATGAAACACTTGTATATTGATGCATGTTTAATAATTCAACTTTTGGATTTTGAATTTGGCGCCTTGCATTTCACCTGGTAGTGTCAGGAGTGGGGCGCTAGCGCCCCAGCGCACCTTGCTGCTCCTTAAGAGGTTAACAGACCTGAGGAAAAAAGGATGCCAGAAGACAATGTAACAATTAACCTATAGAAAAAGGACATAGGGAAGCTGTAAGCTTTGGGAGGGGTCTATGTATTTAATGTAAGGATGAAATACTATAAAGGCTGTGCTCTGCTATACAGAGTTAGCTGTTTCCCGGGTCAGCTCGACTTTTAATTACTCGGAATTAAAAGTCTTATTGAATTCACAAGTTTTTGTATGAGTGTCATAATTTGAAGATAATTTCTTCCACGACACGTTGTGTTAGCTAATCCAAGTTTATAATTTTAAAAGGCTAATTGATCATTAGAAAACCCTTTTGCAATTATGTTAGCACAGCTGAAAACTGTTGTTCTGATTAAAGAACCAATAAAACTGTCCTTCTTTAGACTAGTTGAGTATTAAATCAATTTTTATAGGTCACATACACATGGTTAGCAGATAATGCAAGTGTAGCGAAATGCTTATGCATCTAGTCAAAGTCACCATTATTAGTCAGTTCTACAACCGAATGCCATAAACTGAAATGTGTCTTCTGCATTTAACCCAACCCCTCTGAATCAGAGAGGTGCGGGGGGCTGCCTTAATCGACATCCACGTCTTCGGCGCCTGGGGAACAGTGGGTTAACTGCCTTGTTCAAGGGCAGAACGACAGAATTTTACCTTGTCAGCTCGGGGATTCTAACTTGCAACCCTCCGGCTACCTGCCGCCCCTAGTTCTGACTATACAGTAATATCTAACAAGTAATCTACCAAATTTAACGACTACATATATACATACATACATACATACATACATACATACATACATACATACATACATACATACATACATACATACATACATACATACATACATACATACATACATACATACACACACACACACATATATATATATATACATATATATATACACATACATATAACACACACACACACATACATATATATATATATATACACACACACACACATACACATACATATACACACACACACACACACACACACACACACACGTAAAGGGATGAATAGAATATGTACATATAAATATATGAATGAGCGATGGCGTGCGGCATAGGCAAGATGCAGTAGATGGTATAAAATACAGTATATACATATGAGATGAGTAATGTAGAATATGTAAACATGATTAAAGTGGGGTTATTTCAAGTGACACCTTTATTAAGTCAATTTATTTAAAACGGACAGAGATTTGAGTCTGTATGTTGGCAGCAGCCTCTCTATGTTAGTGATGGCTGTTTAACAGTCTGATGGCCTTGAGAAAGAAGCTGTTCTGTAATGTGTACACCGAGGAACTTAAAACTTTCTACCTTCTCCACTGCTGTCCCTTCGATGTGGATAAGGGGGTGCTCCCTCTGCTGTTTCCTGTAGTCCACGATCATCTCCTTTGTTTTGTTGACGTTGAGTGAGGTTATTTTCCTGACACCACACTCGAGGGCCCTCACCTCCTCCCTGTAGGCCGTATCTGGAGCATCAGCATTTGTGGGGTTGATTATAGGCTCAAAATGTCCAGAAACAAAGAACTTTCTTCTGAAACTCGTCAGTCTATTCTTGTTCTGAGAAATGAAGGCTATTCCATGCAAGAAATTGCCAAGAAACTGAAGATCTCGTACAACGCTGTGTACTACTCCCTTCACAGAACAGCGCAAACTGGCTCTAACCAGAATAGAAAGAGTGGGAGGCCGCGGGTGCACAACTGAGCTAGTAGATTACAGTATCTAGTTTGAGAAACAGACACCTCAGAACGCATCATTGGGGGCACACTGCCTGTCTGGTCTGGAAGCTAATTTCATGCAATTCTATTCATTTTGCCATGGGGTTTTGTACTGTGTATTTAAAAATAGTGGATTCTCGACATAGCTCATTATAATATTTATACTGCTGTACATAGTATTTTAATGACACTGTTTAAACACTACATATATTTTTATATACTGGATTTGTGACATACCTCACTCTAATATATATACTACTGTACAGAATCATTCTAGTATGCAAATTCATCCGGTGTATATACACACACACACACTACATTTGGAAAGTATATCCCTTTGAATTTTTCAACATTTTGTTAAAGCCTTATTCTAAAATTGATTAAATATACTTTTTTCCTCAAATCTACACACAATACCCCATAATGACAAAGTGAGTTTTTGATTCTCCCCCCCAAAAAAATGTTTAAATATTCAGACCCATTGCTATGAGACTCGAAACTGAGCTCAGGTGCATCCTGTTTCCATCGATCATCCTTGAGAATCTTTCTACAACTTGATTGGAGTCCACCTGTGGTAAATTCAATTGATTGGACATGATTTGGAAAAGCGCACCTGTCTATATAAAGGTCCCCCAGTTGACAGTGCACGTCAGAGCAAAAACTAAGCCATGAAGGAACTGTCCCTAGAGCTCCGAGACAGGATTGTGTTGAGGCACAGGTCTGAGGAAGAGTATCAAAGCATTTCTGCAGCATTGAAGATCCCCAATAATACAGTGGCCTCAATCATTCTTTAATGGAAGACGTTTGGAATAACCAAGTCTCTTCCTTGAGCTGGCCGCCCGGCCAAACTGAGAAATTGGGGTAGAAGGGCCCAATGGTCACTTCGACAGAGCTCCAGAGTTCCTCTGTGGAGATGGGAGAACCTTCCAGAAGGACCAATCAGGCCTTGATGGTAGATTGGCCGGACGGAAGCCCCTCAGTAAAAAGGCACATGACAGCCCTCTTGGAGTACCTAAAGACTCGCAGACCATGAGAAACAAGATTCTCTGGTCTGATGAAACCAAGATTGAACTCTTTGGCCAAGCGTCACATATGGAGCAAACCTGGGACCATCCCTAGGGTGAAGCATGGGTGGCTGCATCATGCGGTGGGGATGTTTTTTAGTGGCAGGGACTGGGAGACTGATCAGAATCGAGGCAAAGATGAGAGATCCTTGATGAAAACCTGCTCCAGAGCTCTCAGGACCTCAGACTGGGGTGAAGGTTCACCTTCAACAGGGCAACAACCTTAAGCACACAGCCAAGACTGGCTTTGGGCCAAGGCTCTGAACGTCCGAGTGGCCCAGCCAGAGCTCGGACTTGAAGCCGATCTAACATCTCTGGAGAGACTTGAAAATAGCTGTGCAGTGACACTCCCCATTCAACCTGACAGAGCTTGAGTGGATCTGCAGAGAAAAATGGGTGAAACTCACTGAATACAGGTGCACCAAGCTTGTAGCGTCATACCCAAGAAGAATCGAGGCTGTAATCACTGCCTAAGGTGCTTCAACAAAGTACTGAGTAAAGGGTCTAAATACTTATGTAAATGTGATAGTTTTTAAAAAATAAATGTGACACATTCTAAAAACCTGTTTTTGCTTTGTCATTATGGGGTGTTGTGTAGATTGCGGAGGGGGAAAATAAAATGTAATTCATTTTAGAATATGGTTGTAACGTAACAAAATGTGGAAAGTGGTGGCTCTGAATACTTTCAGAATGCACTGTATTTCTGTAGATATATTGATGATTTTTAAAGCCAGGCAGTTAGTTACCCCTACATGACGTTCCAGATCAGGGGAGTCAAACTCATTTACCCCGGAGGGCTGCACTTCACTGTCAAAATTTGCTTTAGTTTCGATGACTGTTAGCAAGCTGGACAGAGTAGAGAGACTAACTGTAGGTCCATTATCATTTATACACAGTTTTGATTTAGTTTGAGTCATTGCCATGAGATCATTTTCCCCCTGAGAAAAAAGCGATATATTAAAATAAAATAATGATTTACTCAAACCACCCGTTCTAGATGGTTCAAGAATAACAAAGGGTTGAGAGAGAGAGAGAATACTCTTATGAGCGTTGAGAGAGAAGTGAGTTCTTGAACATTTACCTATGGCACCAGAGATGTTATTGACAATAAGAGATGAAAGCGAAAGAAAGCATGAAAGAGGAATGACTCAAAAACACAGGAGAGAGCGAGAGGAAGAAAGAGAGCAAGAGGAAGAAAGCGAGAGACAAAGAGAATTAGGAAGAAAGAGAGAATTGGAGGGGAAGAGAAAGCTGGGAGAAAGGCAGTCTAAACTGGTCCTCCCAGCGCCAGCAGCACACACCACATCAGCAGAAGACTAAACATCTCACTGACACGTCGACAGGATTAATCTTCAAGCCAGCACTACTCTGACGAGCCTACTTGGGGGGCACGTAGCCACGCGCACAGCAGACAAGTTTTTGGAACCACCGTAGGGAGCGTTTTGGACACGATAAGATCTGAAAGCTGCTGACAGGTAGCAGTTAGTTCACCATGTGACGTCAGTCACTTCCATACAAAAAGCACACTGTCGACCAGACAATACCTAGAGAAAACGAATGTAGGTGTTTAATCAGATCTTAGTTCACATACTGCGAGTGTAAAAAGGCCCTAATACTGCTGTTCCAGTCTAACATCAAGTTCATATGCTTGTTGACACTCAAGCACAGATCTCTACAGACGTCAGATTGGGTGAGATGAGAAGAGGCAAGTGATATGAAGAAACTACATTCAGTCACGCTCCTAAAATGGAACGCCTTCGGGAGAAGGAACAGACCTGCCCTGGTCGTGTTGTCACAGTTGCGCTCCACAGCTTCTAATAAACCTAGACATAACCTTTTAATTCATTACGCCCTCCTCCCCTACTCTTGGGGCAGCAGCAATACAACAAATTCGACATCTCCACTGCAACAAAGCAATCGATACAGACGGTCATGCATTTATTATGAGTGTTTCCTCCAGAAACTCTTCTCGCAACACTTTAAGTGTCAATCCTCTAATTATCAATTATCATTGAGAGTCTTTTAAAATTGTGCTTCTGGTATTCCAAGTGGCATCTTTTCCAAGAGTTAGACATAGCCTCTGGTTTCCTTGAACAGTCAGAAGCTGCATCCTAAATGGCGTCCTAGTCGCTATATAATGCACTATGGGCCCTGTTCAAAAGTAGTACACTATATAGGGAATATGGTTCCATTTGGGAATCAGAGGAATGTCTACACTTTGTATGATGCCAGAGCTATATTCTATCTACATGACTGGAGAACACTTTGTATGATGCCAGAGCTATATTCTATCTAAATGACTGGAGAAACAAACCCACATATCTACATTAAAATTAACAATGGGGTCGCTCTCTGCCAAAATGACAAGGTGTGGCACAGGGACAAGGCTTCCCAATGCCTGAAACAGCTTCGCCTTAAAACAGAATGCCCTAAATGGCTTCTCTCAACAACAAAAACATTTTTGGGGGACATTTAGCCATAAGGTTAAAGTGTGTTCAGGACAGGAGTGCCAGCACAACAAAGCACATCTCCTTTAGGAGCTGAATACTATTCAACTGTAGTTATCTCCTCTACAGTCCTAACATAATGCTGCCATATGTTTGGTTAGTCAGTGTGTTCAGGACAGGAGTGCCAGCCCAGAAGATATCCTTTAGGAGCAGTATACTATACAGCTCCAGTTCTCTTGTTTCCACACAGTCCTGAATCAGGTTCTCAATTTTACAGCTTTAACAGAAGGCAGCTCTCATCTCTCAGCCCTTCTATCCAGCTCACAAAAACCCAGGTTGATTCCAAAAGAGAATGTCAACTGTTAAAAACAACTTCTTTACACAGTCTGCATGACAACTTGTCGTTATTACATGCTACTGTACATACGTTTCTACATACCAGATGTTATAACGTCCTTATATAATTTACCAAACTGGGCAAATGGGAGCACAGATGTATTTAGGATTTTTAAAATTTTAACAAAACAAACTGCTCTGAAGCACAACAGGATGTGGGGGTAGTAAGTTGTGCAGGCTACAGTAACAATTACATAAAATGGGTAGTTAGTCAGGTAGCCAGCACACTAAGTAATTGCATCATGTAGCTCTATGGGAACAGGGTTAGAGAGCCCTGCTGTGCACAGTCCAAAAAGTGTTTTGTTTGACAGTATAGAGCCCCACAGTGGAGGTGTCATAATACCCATTAAACATAGCAGTCAAACAGGGAAATGGTTCCAATCTTTTTTCCACCATTCATTTTCCATAGGAAATTTTCAAAACACTTAAAATAAGGGCTGTGTTTCATGTAGGCTTACCCTGGTGTGATGTTTTGATAACCATGTAAATTTCTCAGACAAGGTGACTTATCAATATATTCAGCTCTAGTTACCCTCAGACTAATCAGCATCAAAGTAGACATCATGCAAGACTACAAATCCCTGCAACCTCCTGCATGTCATTTTTAGCTGATACCTTTGCTATTTAAAACTTGCACAACAAAGTTTACAGAATTGTCAATTTAAAGAAATGTATTTATTCATACTAAATTTAGCTAACAGATATTTAATCCAGAGATTCTTACCCTTGCCTTGATTTGGCAGTCTCATCCAGATCATCATGGAATTTGTAGTTCTTTATGATAGCCAAATTAGCAGCTAAGAGGCAAATATATTGATAAGTTACCTTGTCCTAGAGAGATTTACACGGTTACCAAAACTTCACACCAGGGTAAGCCTACACAAAACACAGCGCTAATTTTAAATGTTTCTAAAATCTCCTTTGGGAAAAAATGTATGATGGAAAAACAATTGGAACCGTTTCCTTGTTTGACTGCTAGGTTTTATGGGTATGACGACGCATACTGTGGTACTCTATTGCCACTAGCTAGCTAGCTAGCCAGCCAGCCATTTATTCACCCGTAGGGCCACAACATGAGCACAAGCAGCCCCACTGTGCCTCCATCGATGCATAGCTAGATGGCTAGCTATTAGCTAAAGTTAGCTAGCTAGCTGACTAGCTATAGGAGGAATCCCGAATTATAAAGCTGACATCGCAGCACATCACACAATCTCCCTACGAGCTCTGGTAAAAAGTAGCACACTATAAAGGGAATAGGGTGCAATTTGGGACACATCCCAACCAATTGATGCCTGTGCTTAAGAGCTCACATCAGTAAATCCAGGTTCATGTTGCCAGTCAAACACAGCCGCACTAAGACCAGTGGCAGGGCTATGCCGCGCACTTGCACTCATGGCAACCCTTTTCATGTCACAGATTGTATCACCTCTCCTGTCCCCGGGACAGGGAAACAGGGATGAAAGGAATTAATCAAGGTGGTGAGAAGCACTGTTAACAACAGTCCTGCACTCCAATAAAGCAGGCTAAGTGAAAACACAAAACGATCCTGGAAATCGGAGTGGAAACTCAGAGCACAACATGTTCTCTGCTTCTGTTCTGAGGAGCGAGATCATGCCATACCATGAATGGCATAGAAAATCATCTTCACAGAATGCACCCTACTTGATTGGGTTAAACATGTTTTGACAAAGATGTGTTCATTATGTTATATAGTACAGTAAAATGTATTTTTGTGTGGCAATTGTCGTGGAAATATTCTAATCAAAGGAGAGACTTAGATTTCTTCAAAACAATCAAACTTCATTACTAATTACTGCAGTAATGGAATGTTAACAATCCCCCAATGGTGTAGAGTTAAAGCCCAAATAAACAGGATTCGGTTACATATATTTATAGTCTTCCTGAGTCCTTGTGACGAAGAACAGATATGTTGAAATTATACAAAAAAGGTACATTGTGCTCTCACGCAACCGACATCAAGATTTAAATTGCGGCAAATATGTCTCTAGTTTATTTACTGCTTGCTTACACAAAAATACTAACGCAACCTAGAATACTGAATCCTTTCCTTAAATAAACAGGTGGTTGGTTCTTCCTGTTACCGACAGACAGGCACACAGACACTAATCATGGTTTGGAATGCAATGCAGTCTTTAGGTTATCAGCAAGCCATCGTAAATCTACTTGTCAGCGTTAAATCTCAAGCTTCTCTTCACACAGACATGAAAGTTATAAAAATCCTATTGTGTTGCCTCTAAGAAAAACAGACAGTGCGAGTACTAATATAAAGAGTAATCTGATTAACAAATTTGTAATTCTACGACACAATCTATAGAGTATTTGTGGTGTTGCTTCTTAGCTCTTTGCATGTCTCTGAGTTTTGTTGATTTTAAGAATGTGGCATTGGGGTTAAAGTATACGACATGATGAAATCTATTTACTTGAACACATGTAGCATTAAAATGAACGATAAAACAACAGAGTTTTTTTTGCACAAGGGCGAGGTGTGAGACAAGGGTGCAGTTTAAGTCCAACGTCTATTTCAATGAACTAGCAGTGTTGTTGGACCAATCTGCAGCCCCTGGATACGAATTCCTGCTCTATGCAGATTACCTTGCTCTGTTGGTGACCTCTGTTGGGAATACAGCATCAACTGTGCAATCAACATCAATTTACAGAAAACCAAAAGTTGTGATTCTCCTGAGAAAGGCAGGGAATCAGAGCAGTAGACACTCCTTCAAATGAGGAAATACCATGGTTGAACATGCCCAATGGTACAACTACCTGGGACTAAAAATCAGTGCAACTGGTGGATTTGGTCTAGCAGTGAATGCACTAAAAGAAAAAGCCTGCAAAGCATTTTACTCCATAAAAATACATTTCTCAAAAATAGATATTAATATCCAAATCTGGTGCAAAATATTCAAGTGTAATTTTACCAATTGCATTATATGGAAGCAAGGTTTGGGGTCCAACCTGTATTTACTATTTTGAGCATTGGGAGAAAAACCAGATAGAAAATCTACATACAGAATATTGCAGAATTATCCTAAATATCCAAAAGAAAGTACCCAATAATGCATGCAGAGCGGAACTCGGACAATTCCCTTTAAATTGTAACTATAAAGAAGAGGACACTAACATTTTGGCATCATTTGAGATTAAGCCCCAAAACATTCTCACAATTCAAAGCACTGGAAACCCAAGAGCTGATCCCTGAAAAGAGTCCCCTATGTCAGCGGTTAAAAACACTAAACAACTCTATTATCCAAACAAGGAAATTCATCAAATTGTTACAAAAATGAAAACCTCCTACTTGACAAATTGGGGGGAAAAAAATGGGCAGTATATCTCTACTCTGTCCGAGATACAAAACAGAGACCGATCCTGACCAAATACAGGCTCAGCAACCACCAATTAGCTAAAGAAAAAAGGAGACACAACAAGACAGGGCTAACCAAAGAGTGTCTATGTGGTTACTGCACGACAGGGGAGGTAGAGACAGTGATGCACTTTTTCCTCTGTGAGAAATACTCCCAAATAAGATCATATTTTTTTTCAATAAAATATCTCAATCAATTCCTAACTTCTGTGCATTTACTAATAACATAAAGCTGGGAATTATTCTGTGTGTGTGTGTGTGTGGGGGGTTGATACATTAATTAAATGTATCAACCAAAGAGGCCCCTTTAATTTTTCCACATTTTGTTACAGCTTTATTGTAAAATTGATTAAATAAATGAGGAAAAACAATCCACACAAAGTGAAAACAGTTTTCTGAAAACGTATTAAAATAAAATATGACATTTACATAAGTATTCAGCCTCTTTGCTATGAGACTCGAAATTGAGCTCAGGTGCATCCAAATTTATGCAGCATTCAAGGTTGCCAAGAACACTGTGTCCTCCATCATAAAAAAAACTGAAATACCTTATTTACACAAGTATTTGTAAAGGCACACACCTGTCTATATAAGGTCCCACAGTTGACAGTGCATGTCAGAGCAAAAACCAAGCCATGAGGTCGAAGGAATTGTCCGTAGAGCTCCGAGACATGATTGTGTCGGCACAGATCTGGGGAAGGGTACCAAAAAATATCTGCAGTATTGAAGGTCCCCAAGAACACAGTGGCCTCCTCCATTCCTAAATGGAAGAAGTTTGGAACCACCAAGACAATTCCTATAGCTGGCACACCCAGCCAAACTGAGCAGAAGGGGAGAAGGGCCTTGGTCTGGGAGGTGACCTAGAACCCAATGGTCAATTTGACAGAGCTCCTTTGTGGAGATGGGAGAACTTTCCAGAAGGACAACCATCTCTTCAGCACTCCACCAACCAGGCTTTTATGGTAGAGTGAGCAGACAGAAGCCACATGACAGCTTGCTTGGAGGCACCTAAAGGACTCTCAGACCATGAGAAACATGGTTTGATGAAACCAAGATTGAAGTCTTTGGCCTGAATGTCAAGCGTCACGTCTAGAAGAAACCTGGCACCATCCCTACAGTGAAGGATGGTGGTGGCAGCCTCATGCTGTGGGGATGTTTTTCAGAGGCAGAGACTGGGAGACTAGTCAGGATCGGGGGAAAGATGAAGAGGAAAGGTGAAGCTTCACCTTCCAACAGAACAACAACCCTAAGCACACAGCCAAGGCAACGCAGGAGTGGCTTCGGGACAAGTCTCTGAATGTCCTTGAGCGGCCCAGCCAGAGCGCGATCAAACATAACAGACCTGAAAATTGCTGTGCAGTGGCGCTACTCATCCAACCTGAGACCTTGAGGATCTGCAGAGAAGAAATGGGAGTAACTCCCCAAATACAGGTGTGCCAAGCTTGTAGCGTCATACCCAAGAACACTCAAAGCTGTAATCGCTGGCAAAGGTGCTTCAGAAAAGTACTGAGTAAACAAAGTCACGTTGTCATTATGGGGTTTTGTGTGTAGATAAAAAGAAATGTCTGTAACGTAACAAAATGTGGAAAAAGTCAAGGGGTCTGAATACTTTCTGAACATACTGTAAGTGCTGGTATTAGTTGGCAGGGGTCTTTACTTCAACATTACTGTGTTTTGATGCATTTCTAATACATTTTAAGACTTTTTCTGGTAGATGTTGTCTAAGACCCCTTTTCCATCTGTTTGACCAGAGATCATAGCTTTTGCTTATTCCAAATGTTTTGGGTGGAACATGGTTGACAAACCTCAAAAAAAAAAAAAAAAAAAAAAATTAGATATATATACACACACACATATGTGTGTGTGTGTGAGAGAGAGATACAGTAGACTCTTAGCTTTCATTGACACCCAATATGACACGGTCATGGGTCCTTTTACTTTGAAATGACCAGAACTATCACAATGAGGATCAGTTAACAAATATTATTGAGCGTTGCAGATAGAAATGCCATGAAGTGCTGATATAATTCCTTATTCTACATGTCAGAGGCATGTTTGTTCTACAATAGTATATTTCTATGTACTTTTCAATTAAAATATCCCCTTTTCAAATCTAAAAAAGCCTATGATCAGAAATCAATAGTAGTTCATCTATTTTTGAGTTTGTGTAGGCCTAGAGGCCTACCATATGTTACCTTTTGTAGGGAACGTGGTAACACCTGCGCATTAATATATTTACATTGACAGCATATGACATCATCCACATCGGGAACAACTTTCATAAATGTGCGAACACGCAGACTTAAATATTAAAAGAGCCTTTCTTACCTGGCATGCATGCGCTCATAGCAACGAAGGTTGCAAAGACAGCAACCTGGGTTAGAAGCGTGGCGGCGGTTCTCCGTCGGTGATCGACACCTCTTCTCGGGGATGGCATACTGAAAAGCGCTCCTACAACTGATACAACTGAGCTGGAGATGGGGAGTCGGGATTGATCATTCCCCCATCCCCTTAGAACAGAAAGAAGCTTAGGAAAGGTGCTCAGCTTTTGAAAATATGTAGTCAGAATACGGAGTAGAAAAGGCGCTCAGTTGCAAGTACCAGATTCGGTAATAGAGCGCTGGTGAACGATTTCGTCTCCTATGTGTTTTGCGCAGGATCCCATTATGTCGCTTTATGTGTGACGGTTGAAGAAACGAGTGAGGGCAGGGCTGCTGTCTGTCAGAGTTTCTATGGTGTTGTGGGAGAGTTACGTAGATGTCGTCACGGCGCGCCTAATCAGTTTTACGGTACGCACAGCCGCAAATACATGCCACAGTACCGAAGCAGAGAAGCCAACAAGTGCATTTTAATGGACGATAAGTGCCTCTATTGCATCTCCGGTTCTGAGAGAAATGTGTTCATAAATAGCTCTTTGCTCTTTTTTTAAGGCTGAAAAGAATCTGTATAAGGGCACACTGATGATTCATACATAATGACATGACACAAGGTTACATAAAAGGCTGAAATAAATAAATGAAGTCTGGAATAGAGATACAAAACATTGTTCTATTTATGTGGCTGAACCAATATCTCTTGAAATAGTATTGTTTTTAGAGTGTTTGGTTTGTGGAAGATCAATACTTAACGTGGGTTATACATACTATACATTTGTAGCAGGGGTATTCAACGCCTACCCTACGAGGTCCGGTTCAGAGCCTGCTGGTTCTGTTCTACCTGATAATTGACTGCACCAACCTGGTGTCCCAGGTCTGAAGAAGAATAAAACACAGTGGAACTGGCTTCCAGGTCCAGAGTTGAGTTTGAGGGCTCTAGAGTCTGTACCCCTCAAACTCAAAGCCAGCTCCACTGCATTTTGTCATTGTTCCCCTCTAGTCAGTGACTGATTTAGACCTGACACATGAGGTGTGTGCAATGAATTTTCAGGTAGAACAGAAAAGCAGGAGGCTCCGGACCTCCTAGGGTAAGAGTTGAGTACCCCTGGTCTATACATTTGGCATTTCCCAAGATAACATTTTTAAACCACAATTAATCTATGGCAGGCTACTACATTGTCCTATTCTGGAAGGTGCAACAATGCAAGGCATAGTAGCAAGTCTCTCTTCAGACTAACTGTAGATTGTGCCCAGATGGAAATATGACAGGCAATGTGAACGCAAGACTAAATACTGCTCCACTTGAACCCAACAATCATTTAAAGGGGCAAATCTGGGATTGGTCCATCCATTTTCGAAATTTGAGAGTAGTTAAAATTTCTCCAGTCCCATCCCTGAGTTGTTTAACATAACAAAAAGTGGCAAGATGTCCACGTTGTTTTTCAAATCCCAGATTGCCCCTTTAACAAACCTTTGTGTTCCAAAGGAAAAACATACAGACAAACATATTGAATCAACAATGATTTATTATCAGTAACAGTCCTTTGTATAACATTGAGTAAAATAAATCTAAAAGAACAGGCATCAAAAGGGATGTGGGACAGGGACGTAATGCAGAGCGCAATACATAATAAATACAAATAATTGAGGAGATCATATTATGTGTATCAATGAAGGCACTGAAGAGAAAGTAAAAAATAAACTTGTCGCAGCTGCTAAGACTAGCATCTGTGGAAAGACTATATGATAGTGAAAAGGGTCAAAAACGTATGAAGTCAACATAGCATTAAATACAGTATGTACAGATGCTTTCTCTGTTGGGAATAGCTCAATGTTATAACTGAGGTATTCATATCAATAGGAATTTGTCAAATATTAAGGACAACATATCAAATACCATTACTCATTTGCCTTGCTTTCCATGTCTTGCGATAACAGAACAGTTAACACATCAATATTTTTGACGGATTGTCATTTCAATTTGAAATAGAAAATAAAAAGTACTTTGAATGAGACGTTTTCTAGTATTTCATTAGGCACTGTTACTACAGAATTGCTTACACCAATTGCTTGATTCCCAGACACCTTTTCAACATATCTCAATAAATACACCCCAGAAGAATATTATTGGAGATTGATGCACAATTATAAAAGTATTGGAATTACTCTGATAGAAACAGAAAAAGCGATTCAAAAACTGACAGGAAACTTCAGAGTAGAAAGCAACTGTACGAAAGTAATGAAAGAACACCAATAAGATGACAACAAGGACATATCAGTCGTTGAACCTATTGGAATAAATACTCTATGCTTTTGATTTAGCCATGGCTAGCTATACTGTAGCTTTGCTCATGTTGTCATGGTCCACTCTAAACACAATTTAACACAAACTAGATAAGTCAGACCCTTGACAGCATGTGGATTCAGGGTAAAGCCAATTCAAATGGTTGAGCAGTAGTGCAGGTCATTGACGACAAATCAATGATGATATTGAACGTTATATACCCCACCAAGAACACCTGAAGTGTTTGAGTTAATTTCATATTTACAGCACACCATAATATGAACACAATTGGGTCTTTCTATTGTGCTCATCATTCACTACCCAGTGACTATATAGTAAAAAAGGAGTTCCTAACCTGGTTCCAGATCAGTTTGTCCCCTTTCCAATTCCAAAGCTGTCATTGTCAAGCCATGTTTTTTATATGACAATGAGTGACAGAGTTGGCATGAGCGCACAAACATCTGGTACTCAAGCTACAATGCACATGCTATCAATTGGAATGTGGACGTAATCTGTCAAAATATAGAAACAATACGAAAACAACATATACAGGCATTGAAGTTGCACCTGAACCCCGATCAATGTACATACAGACTGATGATTTGGTAGAGGTGGATAATATTGATGAAAAAAGTAACTTATTAGAGAATCATTTTGAAGACGAAAACTAAGCAGTACAATTATTGGCAAAACTACTGTATACAAACCATTTCCATTGATTAAATTGTCTATGCTATTGTGAGATTAATTGTGTATAATATCCCAGTCTTGGTAAAAAAACAAAAAAAACAAAATCCAAATTAACGGCAGCATACAGCCCAAACAATGACTCATCCACACTGGCACCTTCTGCCTTCTCTGAGTCCTTCTTCTATCCCGTCACAGAGTCCTTCTTCTGCGCTGCTGCTCCCTCCTGGGCCACAGTAACTCCCTCTACCCCTGCCTCAGGGATCACCTCTGCTGCCTCTGGCTCCTCTGTACTGGGGGCAGCCTTCACCGCCTCACTGGTGGGAGACTGGAAGCCACTGTCGTCATGTGGAGGTGGAGGGGGCAGGGAGTTCAAATCCACCGTGGGTTGTGGATTGGCTCTCTGGACATTTGAAGTGCTCTCAGTGCTCTCCGACTCCACTGACATTGGTGCAGGGACAGGGACTTTCTCCGTCTCCAGGGCTGTTGTTGTGGCTGCAGGAATTTCTGTTGGTGTGGGTGCAGGCACTTGGAGCTCTGTGTCCAGGGCTGTTGGTATGGGTGTGGGGATCTCCTCTTGTGCTATGGGAGTTACTGCTACTGCCTCCATCTGCGTTGAGGGTAGGGAAGATACCTCCTCTGAACTAGAAGGAGACGTATCCTCTTGGGTTAGAGCTGCTGGTGCCGAAGCCTCTTCCTGAACTGTTTTCAGAGATTTCTTCTCTTTGCTTAAAGGTACACTACTATCCTCCTGGCTTGAGGGGGACACTTCTGCTGCGGTCTCCTGTGAAACTGCGGCCGCCTCCACGTCTGGCTCGCTGTCCTCCTCCTGCACAGCATTCTCTATCTCCTGTATGGCACTCTCGATGGCTGATGCGGTGTTCTCGGAGTCCTGTAAGGAGCTCTCAATCTCTAGGAACTTCTTCTCACGCTCAGCTTCCTGGGTCACATCCTCTGAGATTTTGGTCTGCACCTCTGGGGCCACACTCAAGATTGTCACAGACTCTCCTCCTTTCAGGATGGAGCCATTCGTTAGGGCAGGGGATGGACTGTTCTCTGGCTGGACAGGAGGTGGAGGGGCTTTCCTCTTTTCTTTTGAAGTGGTTCCATTAACTTTGACTGGATCCTGGTGGACGATCTCTGGAGACGATGGAGCGTCTGCGTCCTGGTCCTCCCCCTCTCCCTCCCTCTCCTCAGGGATGCCGTCCACACTGGGCACCTCCAGGCAGGACTCGTTGACCAGGATGGGGGAGCCATCCAGCTGGATCATAGAGACCACCTGCTTCATTCTGCGCCTCCTATGGGCCTCCCCACTATCCCCAGCCTCCTTCCCCTCTACCTCATCTTGTTCCTGCCCATCCTCCGGTCCTGTCCCGTACTCCCCAGCCCAATCGATGGCAGGGTTGTCCCCCAGCAGGTGCAGGTTGGGGTCACTGCTGGTCAATACAATGCTGTCCCTGTACAGGTTGTGTCTCCTCTGGACTGCTGCCTCCTTCACAGCTACACAGGGAGGAAGAAGGAAAGGATATAAAAAGAAAGGTCATTAAGACATTGTACACCGGAGGTTCGTTCCATTTCATTTCAGAAAGCCATGACACCCACCATCTCAGATTGTTCTGAAATGGTTTCTGTAGTTGTATTATTTGTTTTAACATTATCTATGTATTTCAATATTATTTTGTTGAAAGACATTTTGAATTCTGAGAAATTAAGCTAATTGATTGCACACAAATAGGCAATTTCAATTTATAGTATTCATTAAATATAATACGCCAAACTGATTTCATGGCCTCTACATTTCATATTGCCCAAGCCGAAAAACAAGGCCTTAATCATAAAGTTCAGACCCTCCTCCCTTTAATAAACACAAGTGACCATCAAAGTAACAGCATGAACAGCGGCATCTAGTGGGAAAAACCTGGTACTTTCACACTATTTCACACAAGCGACTTCAATGGCAAATTTGTCTGAAGATGGGGGAAAAAACATCACAAAATTCACTGAAAATGCCTTACATAGTACATAGTATGAATAAACAGTAATCCAAGCCGCAGTGTCATACTACCTGTCAAACAGAGAACTGATACTGTATACTGGCCATTGGGATGGGCTTGAGGGTCCGGGACGTTTTTGACCATTTATTTGGATAAGTGGTTTGCACCAAACTGGAAGATGGGTAATATATTTATTAAATATTATATGAATCCTATACATTTAAATGGCAAATACGTGCAACAATTAGCTTAATCTCTCAATCTTTCAAATAGTCTTGCAACAAAATAATGATAATATTATCTGTTTCTAACTACAAAAACAATTTCAGAACAATTAGAGATGGTGTCTGTCAAATCTTCTTTCTTGTGCTTTTGAGGTGAAACGAATTTAGAGTTTTTCTTAGTGAGGAAGAACTCTGGGCCCTAAATATAGCCTGTGAGTACTCTTATTCCATACACTGAATACACAAGGCAGGGATCATCAACTAGATGCAGCACCGGGACGATCTTTTCTTGAATGGATGGTCAGGGGGCCGGAACATAATTACAAACAATTTGTAGACTGCAAATTGACACACTCAGAAGCCCAACAGGTATAATGTTACACTAAAACATAATTTCAAACCTTGCTTACTTGCATATGATCACATACAAAACATTAGAAACACCTTCCTAATATTGAGTTGCAGCTCTTTCACCCTCAGAACAGCCTCAATTCATCAGGGTATGGACTCTACAAGGTGTTGAAAGCAAACCACAGGGATGCTGGCCCAGGTTGAATCCAATGCTTCCCACAATTGTGTCAAGTTGGTTGGATGTCCTTTGGGTGGTGGACCATTTTTGATACACATGGGAAACCTTTGAGCGTGAAAAACCCAGCAGTGTTGCAGTCTTTGACACATTCAAACCGGTTAGCCTGGAACCTACTACCATACCCCGTTCAAAGGCACTTAAAGACTTTTGTCTTGCCCATTCACCCTCTGCATGGCATACATACACAAGCCATGTCTCAATTGTCTCAAGGCTTAAAAATCTTTATTTAACCGATCTCGTCCTCTTAATCTACACTGATTGAAGTACATTTAACAAGTGATATCAATAAGGAATCATGGCTTTCACCTGGATTTACCTGGTCAGATTGTCATGGAAAGAGCAGGTGTTCCTAATGTTTTGTACACTCACTTGGTGCGGATTTGCTTGTGTTTCTATTGTATTTTAATTCGAACCATCCATTTTTTTTATGAATACATTTTTTGCTAAGAAAACTTGGGGGGCCAAACTAAATCACCGCCAGTTGGTTAACCCTGACAAAAGGCATTCCCACTGTTCTCCGCTGTGCAATCCGGTTTCCGAGCTGGTCACGGGTGCACCTCAGCCACGCTCAAGGTACTAAACGATATCATAACCGCCATCGATAAAAGACAGTACTGTGCAGCCATCTTCATCGACCTGGCCAAGGCTTTCGACTCTGTCAATCACCGTATTCTCATCGGCAGACTCAATAGCCTTGGTTTCTCAGATGACTGCCTCGCCTGGTTCACCAACTACTTTGCAGACAGAGTTCAGTGTGTCAAATGGGAGGGCCTGTTGTCCGGACCTCTGGCAGTCTCTATGGGGGTTCCACATGGTTCAATTCTCGGGCCGACTCTTTTCTCTGTATATATCAACGATGTCGCTCTTGCTGCGGGTGATTCCCTGATCCACCTCTATGCAGACGACACCATTCTGTATACTTCTGGCCCTTCTTTGGACACTGTGTTAACTAACCTCGAAACGAGCTTCAATGCTGTACAACACTCCTTCCGTGGACTCCAACTGCTCTTAAAACATTAGTAAAACCAAATGCATGCTTTTCAACCGTTCGCTGCCTGCACCCGCCCGCCCAACTAGCATCACTACCCTGGACGGCTCTGACCTAGAATATGTGGACAACTACAAATACCTAAGTGTCTGGCTAGACTGTAAACTCTCCTTCCAGAGTCATATTAAACATCTCTAATCCAAACTCAAATCGGCTTTCTATTTCGTAACAAAGCCACCTTCACTCACGCCGCCAACCTTACCCTAGTAAAACTGACTATCCTACCGATCCTCGACTTCGGCGATGTCATCTACAAAACAGCTTCCAATGCTCTAGTCAGCAAACTGGATGCAGTCTATCACAGTGCCATCCGTTTTGTTACCAAAGCCCCTTATACCACCCACCACTGTGACCCGTATACTCTAGTCGGCTGGCCCTCGCTACTTGTTCGTCGCCAGACCCACTGGCTCCAGGTCATCTATAAGTCTATGCTAGGTAAAGGTCCGCCTTATCTCAGCTCACTGGTCACGATAACAACACTCACCCGCAGCATGCGCTCCAGAAGGTATATCTCTCTGGTCATCCCCAAAGCCAACACCTCCTTTGGCTGCCTTTCCCTCACTAACTTTAAACATCAGCTATCTGAGCATCTAACCGATCGCTGCAGCTGTACATCTGTAAATAACACACCCGATATACCTACCTCATCCCCATACTGTTTTTATTTACTTTCTGCTCTTTTGCACACCAGTATTTCTACTTGCACATCATCATCTGCTCTTTTATCACTCCAGTGTTAATCTGCTAAATTGTAATTACTTCGCTACTATTGCCTATTTATTGCCTACCTCCTCACGCCTTTTGCACACACTGTATATAGACTTTCTTTTTTTCTATTGTGTTATTGAATGTACGCTTGTTTATTCTATGTGTAACTCTGTGTTGTTGTTTGTGTCGCACTGCTTTGCTTTATCTTGGCCAGGTCGCAGTTGTAAATGAGAACCTGTTCTCAACTAGCTTACCTGGTTAAATAAAGGTTAAATAAAAATAACATAAATAAAAATAAGAAGAATGTCTACGTCCCAAATGGCACCCTATTCCTCCTATTGATCAGGGCCCATAGTAAATGCAATACAAAGGGAGTAATGGTGCCATTAAGGACAAAGCCACTGTTTCCGCTGTGAGACTAACCCATCATGATGTCCTTCATGACAGAGTGCAGCACCACTTCCTCAAAGATGTTCTCCACCAGGATGAAACGAGAGAAGTCCTCAAAAATCAGCTCCTGGAAACGAGGCAGGTCCTGGACAAGGCAGAGGAACAAGTATGAGAAGAGAGGACCCATGAAAGGTGTCATACACACTCACGAATACACTCAGGAGAGACATGCAGAGAAACAGTAAGTTAACAGTATGAGCGACAAAGGGAATGCTATTGCATGGAAGTGTAATGTCAGTTTCACACAATGTATGCATTTGACCCATCTAGACACACTGTCTAGCCGGCTACAGCTGCTAGACTTACAGACGCGACGGAGGGAGTGAGCTGCTTCAGCATGTAAGGGATGAAGATCTGAAGAAGAGCCTCTCGGAAGAACCTCTTCCGGACTGTGCTGCTGTCATAGTCAAATTTCTGAGGACAGACAGGAGGGAAATAAAAGGCAGGAAATGTTATGATTTTTTAGATAACATTTATGTGGTATCAATCCTATTTATCCATCCATGTGCCTAGCAAGCCGTATGACATTTTTGTGTGATTATCTAGATTCACAGGTTTTACACACCAACTAAACTTTTTTTGGGGGGGGAGAGCGCAATGGTCTGGATTAGTCATTGCGCCTATGTCATGGTGGGCACTGGGCCAACAGCCATCCCTTTCCTGTCTGCCTTACCTTGATGACCCGGTCCTGGCAGCGCTGGATGCTCTTACAGAGACCCTCTGGTCCCTGGTCCTCCAGACTCTGGTGGAGGATCTGCTCAAAGGTGTACACCGCATCGTCCATTTGCTGCACAGATAACGGTTTGTTTGTCAGTTTACATTTGAGTCATTTAGCAAGCGCTGTTGTCCAGAGTGACTTACAGTCAGTGCATTCGACTAAGTTTAGTAGTGGAAAAACAACCACAAATCAGTCATTGCAAGTAAACCTCTCTTTAAAATGGTCTATAATCTACCAGACAGAAACAGAATGCAGAGAAATCAGTTTATAAAACAGATCATCATGTGGGCATGTTGGTAACTCAATAAACTGGTGAACTCCACTAAGCAGTCATCAGACAGTGTATAGATAATGATTTGCCTGTTTGCTGAAATCACAAAATGCCAAGCCAAGAACAAAACATTCCATCAGTTTTTATATATTCACCACAAGGGGGCACTATCTCCCCAACAACTCATTTTTAAGAGTAGCATAACAAAATAGGATTGCTTTCTATATATTAGTTGAATCCTGTCCAATAAAACCCTTCCCTCCCTCCATTCTAAACTAATCATACTCTGAACCCTGAGGGTAGACGTTTGCTATTGTATATCTGAACTATAAAACAGAATCTTGGATGCAAAGTTCAATTGTTGAACTCTCTGAGACCTTAACCCCTGTCTGAGAAGTCTCACCCCCAGCAGCTTCTAGCCACTACAAAGAGGACAGCCTATGTGATTCACAGTGGGGGACAGAGTGGTGAATACTTGGCTCTAGGATATCTCTCCAACAACCTACAGCCTGTCAACAGAGACCAGCCAGCCAATGACAGTAAACCATAGCCCCACCACTCACTAACCAGAATGTGCTTGTTCTCCAAACATAATAATAAAGAACTCCCCATACTGTAGCTCTGAGAATCTCAAACAAGACAGCACAACCAACAACCACAAAATAGACCTCCAGGCCGCATCCTTTCAGCACTCATACACCAACCAGGAACTCAAATGGAGACATTTCAGCAATTATTTAATTAGTACCTCACCATACTCATACCCCATATGTCAGTTTAGTGAAAGACTGTCCACATCATCAGTAAGAGGTTGTATCACGTTTTGCAGAATGTAATGAGGTGTAGGAGGGTGTAGTTCACATCTGCATTTCGATCACATTCAATTAAGCTAGGTACGACAACCTATCACAGTCATTGCAAGTAAAACCTTCATCCTCAACCAGTGCTAGTTAGTTGTACCTCTCTCATGAGGATCTGTGCCCTTTGGACGAACACGGAGGGGCTGGAGACATCGAACCTCTGCTGCAGGCCGTCCAGACTCAGGTCCTCTACTTTCTCATAGCAGCTCTGCATCTTCACCGGGTGGAAAGCCAGCATAGAGATCTTCTCCATGTGCTGACGAGAGAGGGAGAGAAGGAAGAGTAAAGCTGGGTTGACAGAATTAACACAGACCATAGAGACCAGGCTTGGATGATATACAGTTGAAGTCGGAAGTTTACATACACCTTGGCCAAATGCATTTAAGCGGTTCCACAATTCCTGACATTTAATCCTAGTAAAATCTACCTGTTTTAGGTCAGTTAGGATCACCACTTTATTTTAAGTAGAGAGAATTATTTCTTTCAGCTTTTATTTCTTTCATCACATTCCCAGTGGGTTGGGATGGTGTTTTTCGGCTTGCAAGCCTCTCCCTTTTTCCTCCAAACATAACGATGGTCTTTATGGCCAAACAGTTCTATTTTTGTTTCATCAGGCCAGAGGACATTTCTCCAAAAAGTACAATCTTTGTCCCCATGTGCAGTTGCAAACAGTCCTCGGGCTTTTTTAATGGCGGTTTTGGAGCAGTGGCTTCTTCCTTGCTGAGCAGCCTTTCAGGTTATGTCGATATAGGACTCGTTTAAATGTGGATATAGATACTTTTGTACCCGTTTCCTCCAGCATCTTCACAAGATCCTTTGCTGGTCTTCTGGGATTGATTTGCACTTTTCGCACCAAAGTACGTTCATCTCTAGGAGACAGAATGCGTCTCCTTCCTGAGCGGTATGACGGCTGCGTGGTCCCATGGTGTTTATACTTGCGTACTATTGTTTGTACAGATGAACGTGGTACCTTCAGGCGTTTGGAAATTGCTCCCAAGGATGAACCAGACAATTCTTTTTCTGAGGTCTTGGCTGATTTATTTCATTTTCCCATGATGTCAAGCAAAGATAGCACTGAGTTTAAAGGTAGGCCTTGAAATACATCCACAGGTGTACCTCCAATTGACTCAAATTATGTCAATTAGCCTATCAGAAGCTTCTAAAGGCATGACATCATTTTTCTGGAATTTTCCAAGCGGTTTAAAAGCACAGTCAACTTAGTGTATGTAAACTTCTGATCCACTTGAATTGTGATACAATGAATAATAAGTTAAATAATCTGTCTGTAAACAATTGTAGGAAAAATTACTTGTGTCATGCACAAAGTTGATGTCCTAACCGACTTGCCAAAACTATAGTTTGTTAACAAGAAATTTGTGGAGTGGTTGAAAAACAAGTTAAAGACTCCAACCTAAGTGTATGTAAACTTCCGACTTCAACTGTATGTCTTTCAATTCACTCATCAATTTGTATGCTACACTTCAGATACCACCTAAATGGGTGGATTAAAAGTATGCAGCTAAACTGTTATGCTGGATCATTAGACTGACACCCATAGAAATGAATAACAACGCTCTCACCTCTCCCAGTTTTTCCTTGGTGCTGTCGTTCAGACTGTTCTTGCTCATGTCCACAAGCTCTCTGAAGAAGACGTCCCTGACCTCAGAGAAGCCTCGACTGGTAGGCTCCATCAGGGCCTCCAGGATAGAGCTGATGTAGGGCTGGATACTCACCTTCAGCAGCTTCTCTGCCTTAGGCAGCGCCACCGCTGGGAGGAAACACAACGAGAGAGAGGATGTCAACACACAGACTAGTCTACATGCCTTTATAAACTGGCAGATGTTCCACTGTGACTCATTGTGCAACACATGCTTTTCTCAAGATATGATTCGGCCAAAGGAATTCCGCTCCTCTCCGTATAAGACTGTTATTGCGACAGATTAAGTCCCCCACGTAACTGTTGATGGAATGCTGCTATTCTTCCTGAGTTCCACTCCATGGACGCAGGCTGTTATTGCACAAAACTGTCTGTGGTTGTGACAACCACCTGTCCAACTGCTGGTAAATACTTGTCACACCACTGGTAAATGACACACCTCCCAGAATGACATGCAGGCCAGACATGTACCGCTTACCCCCCCAAAATCCACTACTGGGTGGACTGTAAAACTGACGTTGGGTCAATGTCTGGGACTAGGGCTCAACTTCATCTTACTGTGGAGGGCTCATACCTTTTAAATATATTCATTGTGGGATATTTATTTATTTTATAAAGATGGGGCAGTGAAGAGGAGACATGGTGGAAAAGTTTGCAAGTCAGAAGTGCAGTGGTGTGGATTCCAACTCATGCTGACTCTAGTATACATGAGCTAGGGTCCGCAGCTCTAACAGCTGGACCACACAGGTCACGGAGGGTTCACCTTTGATTTTGGTGCTGACGTGCTCCTTGGAGGTGATGATCTGGTCCATGTCTGTGCGTATGGAGGCCTCTAGAAGGGGGCGTCCGGCCTCACAGCTCTGCACCACAGCCTCATACTGGGCCTGGGCCTGCCTCACCACCAGACCATAAACAGCATCGCAGATCTGCATGGGGACACACAGAGGATTGTTATGTCTGCAACTTGTATTGAGAAAAGCCACTGGGCCGAAACATTGACCAAAGTGCCATATTATCCACCTTTGTGAACATGGAAAACAAAGATGTAGATCACCAGCATTCTTGCATCCCAACATGACATGGATTCATGTACAAACAGGGAACTCAGAAGCTGGGTAAGGAGAAGACATTTTCCCTAGTATTATAAAGGGGTATTTGGTCAGTTGTGTGAGATAGGACTTACCAGCATCCAGTTCCTCTGCCTTTCGTGCATTTTGCCTTTCAGTCCCGGGGTGATGAGATCCCTGACCTCAGGGAGAAGTGTCTCCATCACCAGGTTGGCCAGAATCTACAGGGATAGTAGTGGGTTCGAGATCAGATGACAACAATAAATGTGGTGATGCTGTGCTGTTTGAGATGCAAGGGAAATTTCCCCAAAAAGGGACGCAAAGTGATTAATGAACGACTGAGACCAATACGGCCATACTTCCAGAGTGATACAATTCTTATGACCTACTAAAGGTCATACCAGCTCACTCTCTCCTCTGGGCAGTGGGGCTAATCTATGGCCTCAGGGCAGAGTATTTATTTCTACATGGGAAGTGGTTCATTTTAGATCCCATTCATGCTTTGTATCTGCTGGAGAGCATCTCCAAAGGTCTGTATACTAGCCTACTGTACTTTACCCTCTCAGGTGTGGTTGGCACTCTACACTACAGATATGTCAGAGCTATCGAAACCTGAGAACTGGTTTTTCTAGCCTGATTGCTCTAGATCAGTGGGATTCAACTCTTCCCTATGAGGCCCGGGGGCCTGCTGGTTTTCTGTTGTACCTGATAATTAATTGCACCCACCTGGTGTCCCAAGTCTAAAATAAGTGGAACTGGCTTTGAGGTCCAGAGTTGAATATAAGGGGCCCAACACATTCATCACAACATATGTATCATGACTATCTTCTATTGTATTTATTTGGCCTTGAAGTCAAGAGCCTTGAGCTAGGCTGGGAGTTACTGATCTTGCATGTTGATATGGGACAGAGGAATGTGTATGAGCAGAGTTGGCAACGCTGCCAGAGAATCTCTGTTCTACCATTCTGGTGTACTTCAACTTGAAACAGAACGATGAGTGCTGGTCTTATCTGTAGGTGTCTCATTGGTGGTGTGTCACAGCAGGGCACGATGAATGACTACCACTGTTTGGTTATTGTTAAAATGTTAGCCAAGGAGTGCAGAGGCAGCAGTCACTGCTGCTACAAGCATAACAGCATCCGGCTATCTGTCCTGATCGGTCTCTTTAGCCTTGTTCACAATGCTGGCCTTAAAGCTCAAAATCCGTTTTGTTTTTCAAATCCGTTTTGGAATACTGACTGTTCAAAAAGCAAGTTACAAGTGACCAAATCAGATGTGTGGGTGTTCAGACAGCAGTAATTTTCTTACAAGACTATGATAGTTGTCATAGTAATGGCAGGTGTGTGTGCAGTGGTGTAGGCTGATTGGTGGTGGTGCTCATGCTTCCTACCACTCAGAAGTTATGTAGCAAGCGAAGTTGACAATGCTTGCCATGGACGTTTCCCAGTTGCTTTGAATGTTCAAAATCATAGTGTAAGAACACTTTTTAAAGCCTCAAATTAGTCCATTTTGTCTAGCAACAACAGCCAACTAGCTAGCTAGGTAGCCGTTTAGCTTTCTAGCACATTCACAAATTTGTTTTTAAACCGTTAACAAGCTAGTTAGCTACCATGTTCTTGTCAAACTGTCAACAGGGTGGCTAGCAAAAAAACTAAATATGCCAAATAACAGTCTAAAAACCACTTAAGGGCAAATAATAAGGTGCATGGCCAGGAATCAGATTTGTATCTGACTTCAAACCACTTACAAAGGTGGTTTGAAATGTGGCTTGAAATATCCGATTCCAAGTGGCTTTTGGCTGTCGATTCAGATTCTAATCGATATACAAAAACAAAATGGATTTGAGTCACTTAACACTGACCAATGTGGACAAGGCTTTACTGACACAAAAGGTTAGTTGTTCTGTCGGGTGTGTGACACCTCAGTGACACGGTATAATAAAATAGTATCACAGTGCACTGCTGACAGAAAATCATACTTTTCACATTTACTGTCATTCCACAAAATGAGTCCCTTTGATATTTTAAGTAGAAATTGTGCATCAACATTGAATTTTAAAAGATTGTTATATTAAATGAAGTGCCCTTTAATATAACATTGAACATTCAATAAATCATATTTTTATTGAATTCATTTTGGCATGTCCCTCTGTGGACTGACTTCTAGGAAGATTTTAACCCACTTAACACCAGCATGTTTAAGCATTTTCATCATTGTAAAGCCTTAGTTATTTTGTTGTTTTGACAAAATAATTTCTGAAAATCATTATATTTCATATTTTCATTTTCAGGAAGAAATAAAACATGTGCCACATTTTAAGGTCAACCCTGTTACGTGAACTGAACTCACATTTTAATATTGTGAAACTATTCCTTAAAGAATCAAAAACAGCTCATTCTATTCTTTTTGTCCATTTTCTGGTGTGTCGTGGTGGGAAACTGAGAAAGTCAAGCATAACACGTCAACCCTGTTACTCACAGCGGCAGGTAGCCTAGTGGTTAGAGCGTTGGACTTGTAACCGGAGGGTTACAGCTGACAAGGTAAAAATCTGTCGTTCTGCCCCTGAACAAGGCAGTTAACCCACTGTTCCCCGGGCGCCGAAGACGTGGATGTCGATTAAGGCAGCCCCCCGCACCTCTCTGATTCAGAGGGGTTGGGTTAAATGCGGAAGACACATTTCAGTTGAAGGCATTCGGTTGTACAACTGACTAATAATGGTGACTTTGACAAATAGACCGGCTAGAATTATTTTACCAATAAAACGTTTGTGGAGCTTGTCACAGGGGGGTTAATGGCTGATTTAAGATGAAATCGTCAACTCCGTTACGATCACCCCTGTTACTTTATTTGGCACTTACTATAGTCGTTTTTTTATTTAACGACTTGAGATTGAAAAACATGTTTTAATAAGTTGAACATGTGCTCTTCATGACAATGTTAAAATGATGTATCTTATAAACACTGATTTCACAACACATTAGGAACACCTTCCTAATATTGAGTTGAACCCCCTTTTGCCCTCAGAACAGCCTCAATTCATCGGGGCATGAACTCTACAAGGTGTCAAAAGCGTTCCAAAGATGCTGACCCATGTTGACTCCAATGCTTCACAATGTTGTGTCAAATTGGCTGGATGTCCTTTGGGTGGTGGACCATTCTTGATACACACGAGAAACGTTTGAGTGTGAAAACCCCAGCAGCATTGCAGTTCTTGACACACTCAAACCTACTACCATACCCTGTTCAAAAGGTAATTCAATCTTTTGTCTTGCCCTTTCACCCTCTGAATGGCACAAATACACAATACATGTCTCAACTCTCGAGGCTTAAAAATCCTTCTTTAACCGGTCTCCTCCCCTTCATCTACACTGATTGAAGTGGATTTAACAAGTGACATCAAGAAGGGATCATAGGATTCACATGGTCAGTCTCATTGGAAAGAGCAGGTTTTCCTAATGTTTTGTATATATAAGCATATACACAGGCTGTGTCTGCCTGTCTGTTCAAAGTGCTGTGTTGTGTTTGACCTTCGGGTCTATGGGAGTCCTGACTCTGCGGTTAACTATGAGCCCAAGGCTCCTCGTCTGACCTTTGGCTCCCTACATCTCCCACTGGAGCAATCTGTCTATGAGATACTAAGAATGATGGGTATGAGTCAAAGCCCCCAGGCCAGGATGTAAGAGCTACAGACATCACACTCACACACAGACAAAGACAGCCCTCTGCATTGAGTCTGCCTTCCACTCAGCTCTGCAGAGTGGGGTGGGGGGGGCTGCACAGTGAGCTCATGCCCACAGGATGCTGTGTCACCAGGGCAGGGGGAATAGTGACATCATCTCTCAGCTGAATCCCTGATTGTATCCCAAATTACACCCTATTCCCTACATAGACCCATTTGGCTCTGGTCAAAAGTAGTGCACTACAGTGCATTCGGAAAGTATTCAGACCCATTGACTTTTTCCACATTGTTACGTTACAGCTAGGGATGCACAATATATCGGTAGGCATATATCATCCGATATTAGCTAAAACGCAGATGTCAAAGCTGACGTGCATACCTACAGTGAGGGAAAAAAGTATTTGATCCCCTACTGATTTTGTACGTTTGCCCACTGACAAAGAAACTATCAGTCTATAATTTTAATGGTAGGTTTATTTGAACAGTGAGAGACAGAATAACAAAAAAAATCCGAAAAACGCATGTGAAAAATGTTATAAATTGATTTTAATGAGGGAAATAAGTATTTATGATCATGAAAACGGCGAGGAATCAGCCCAGAACTACACGGGAGGATCTTGTCAATGATCAAGGCAGCTGGGACCATAGTCACCAAGAAAACAATTGGTAACACACTACGCCGTGAAGGACTGAAATCCTGCAGCGCCCCTAAGGTCCCCCTGCTCAAGAAAGCACATACACATGCCCGTCTGAAGTTTGCCAATGAACATCTGAATGATTCAGAGGACAACTGGGTGAAAGTGTTGTGGTCAGATGAGACCAAATGGAGCTCTTCGGCATCAACTCAACTCGCCGTGTTTGGAGGAGGAATGCTGCCTATCACCCCAAGAACACCATCCCACCCGTCAAACAGAGGTGGAAACATTATGCTTTGGGGGTGTTTTTCTGCTAAGGGGACAGGACAACTTCGCCGCATCAAAGGGACGATGGACGGGGCCATGTGCCGTCAAATCTTTGGTGAGAACCTCCTTCCCTCAGCCAGTTCATTGAAAATGGGTCGTGGATGGGTATTCCAGCATGACAATGACCCAAGGTCCTGGAGTGGCCTAGCCAGTCTCCAGACCTTAATCCCATAGAAAAATCTGTGGAGGGAGCTGAAGGTTCGAGTTGCCAAATGTCAGCCTCAAAACCTCAATGACTTGGAGAAGATCTGCAAAGAGGAGTGGGACAAAATCCCTCCTGAGATGTGTGCAAACCTGGTGGCCAACTACAAGAAACGTCTGACCTCTGTGATTGCCAACAAGGGTTTTGCCACCAAGTACTAAGTCATGTTTTTTATTTCCCTCATTAAAATGCAAATCAATTTCTAACATTTTTTACATGCGTTTTTCTGGATTGTTTTGTTGTTATTCTGTCTCTCACTGTTCAAATAAACCTACCATTAAAATTATAGACTGATCATTTCTTGTCAGTGGGCAAACGTATAAAATCAGCAGGGGATCAAATACTTTTTTCCTCTCACTGTATATAACGTAGGTAGATGACGTAATGACGCCACGAAAAATAGAGCGCTACACGTGCAACACAGCAGTCCAAACCTAGCCCACAATGTCTGCTGTGTGTATCGAGCAGTCATTTGAAAAAGTAAAAACATTTCAGCGAGACTACTCAAAGGCAAAATTCATTCACGCCAAGAAAATGGAATTCATTGCCCTTGACAATCAACCGTTCTCTGTTGTGGATGATGCAAGTAGGCGCTATTTTTCAGATGTTACCGGAGTTGTTGAAACGCACATCCATGAGCTACTTGATATGGGCGTCACTGCTATTAGCTTCACGACTGACATTTGGACCAGCAATGTCAGCCCCATGAGCATGCTGAGTCTGAGAGCACAGTGGATCGACGAGGATTTCGTACAGAGGAAAGCTCAAGAATGTGCTGGTTCTCATACCGCTGCTGCCATTTCAATGACATTTGAGACATGTTTGAAAATTGGAAACATGAACACACGTCTACCTCCATTCGAACAACTGAGAAGAAGCTCATCAACAGCGTCTGCAGCAGACGCTCAATAAAACCGCCGACACAGACCGTGGGATTAACTTGGAAAAGTACTCTACTAGTATTCTGACCCTTTGCTATGAGACTCAAAACTGAGCTCAGGTGCATCCTGTTTCCATTGATCATCCTTGAGATGCTTCTACAACTTGATTGGAGTCCACCTGGGGTAAATTTAATTAATTGGAGATGATTTGGAAAGGCACACACCTGTCTATATAAGGTCCTAAAGTTGACAGGGCATGTCAGAGCAAAAACCAAGCCATGAGATCGAAGGAATTGTCCCTATGATCTCCGAGACATGATTGTGCCAAGGCACAGATCTGGGGAAAGGTACCAAAACATTTCTGCAGCATTGAAGGTCCCAAAGAACACAGTGGCCTCCATTATTCTTCAATAGAAGAAGTTTGGAATCACCAAGACTTTTCCTAGAGCTGGCTGCCCAGCCAAACTGAGCAACCGAGGGAGAAGGGCCTTAGTCAGGGAGGTGACCAAGAACCCAATGGTCACTGACAGAGCTCCAGAGTTCCTCTGTGGAAATGGGAGAATCTTCCAGAAGGACAACCATCTCTGCAGCAGTCCACCAAATCAGGCCTTTATTTTAGTAGCCAGACTCATCAGTAAAAAGGCACATGACAGTCATCTTGGAGTTCGCCAAAAGGCACCTAAAGACTCAGACCATGAGAAACAATATTTTCTAGTCTGATGAAACCAACATTCAACTCTTTGGCCTGAATACCAAGCTTCACGCCTGGAGGAAACCTGGCATCATCCCTACGGTGAAGCATGATGGCAGCATCATGGACTGGGGATAATTTTCAGCGGCAGGGACTGGGAGACTAGTCAGGATCGAGGGAAAGATGAACGGAGCAAAGTACATAGAGATCCTTGACGAAAACCTGCTTCAGACGCTCAGGACCTGAAACTGGGGCAAAGGTTCACCTTCCAACAGGACAACGGCCCTAAGCACACAGCCAAGACAAACAGGAGTGGCTTCGGGACAAGTCTCAATGTCCTTCAGTGGCCCAACCAGAGCCAGGACTTGAACCTGATCGAACATCTCTGGAGAGACCTGAAGATGTGGCAGGGCTTGCAAACTATTACAGATTACAAAAGGGAAGCACAGCCACGAGCTGCTAAGTGACACGAGCCTACCAAACGAGCTAAATTACTTCTATGCTCGCTTCGAGGCAAGTAACACTGAAACATGCACGAGAGCATCAGCTGTTCCGGATGACTGTGTGATCACGCTCTCCGTAGCCGATGTGAGCAAGACCTTTAAACAGGTCAACATCCACAAGGCCAGACGGATAACCAGGACGTGTACTCCGAGAATGCGCTGACCAACTGGCAAGTGTCTTCACTGACATTTTCAACCTGTCCCTGACGAAGTCTATAATACCAACATGTTTCAAGCAGACCATCACAGTCTCTGTGCCCAAGAACATTAAGGTAACCTGCCTAAATGACTACTACACTCACATCTGTAGCCATGAAGTGCTTTGAAAGGCTGGTCATGGCTTACATCAACATCATTATCCCAGAAACGCTAGACCCACTCCAATTTGAATACCGACAAAAGGAACACCTATGTGAGAATGCTATTCATTGACTACAGCTCAGCGTTTAACACCATAGTGCCCGTAAAGCTCATCACCAAGCTAAGGACCCTGGAACTAAAACACCTCCATCTGCAACTGGATCCTGAACTTCCTGACAGGCTGCCCCCAGATGGTAAGGGTAGGTAACAACACATCCGCCACGCTGATCCTCAACACGGGGGGCCCTCAGGGGTGCGTGCTCAGTCCCCTCCTGTACTCCCTGTTCACTCACGACTGCACGGACAGGCATGACTTCAACAGCATCATCAATCAATCAAATGTATTTATAAAGCTCTTTTTACATAAGCCGATGTCATAAAGTGCTGTACAGAAACCCAGCCTAAAACCCCAAACAGCAAGCAATGCAGATGTAGAGAGGAAGTTTGCAGATGACAGAACAGTGGTAGGCCTGATCACCGACAACGATGAGACAGCCTTTAGGGAGGAGGTCAGAGACCTGGCCGTGTGGTGCCAGGACAACAACCTCTCCCTCAACATAATCAAGACAAAGGAGATGATTGTGGACTACAGGAAAAGGAGGACCGAGCACGCCCCCATTCTCATCGACGGGACTGTAGTTGAGCAGGTTGAGAGCTTCAAGTTCCTTGGTGTCCACATCACCAACAAACTATCATGGTCCAAACACACTAAGACAGTCATGAAGAGGGCACGACAAAACCTCTTCCCCCACAGGAGACTGAAAAGATTTGGCATGGATCATCAGATCCTCAAAAGGTTCTACAGCTCCACCATCGAGTGCATCCTGACTGGTTGCATCACTGCCTGGTATGGCAACTGCTCAGCCTCCAACCACAAGGCACTACAGAGGGTACTGCATACGGCCCAGTACATCACTGAGGTAGAAGCTTCCTGCCATCCAAGACCTCTATACCAGGCGGTGTCAGAGGAAGGCCCTAAAAATGATCAAAGACTCCGGCCACCGTAGTCAGACTGTTCTCTCTGCTACCGCACGGCAAGCGGTACCGGAGCGCCAAGTCAAGGTCCAAAAGGCTTCTTAACAGCTTCTACACCCAAGCCATAAGACTCCTGAACAGCTAATCAAAGGGCTACCCAGACCCCTCTTTTACGCTGCAGCTACTCTGTTAATTATCTATGCATCACTTTAACTCTACCTACATGTACATGTACATACTGCTATTGTTATTTTACTGCTGCTGTTTAGTTGTGTTACTTTTATTTTACATGTTTTACTTAACACTTATTTTTCTTAACTTAAAGCACTGTTGGTTAAGGGCTTGTAAGTAAGCATTTCACTGCAAGTTCTACACCTGTTGTATTCGTTGCATGTGACAAATACAATTTGATTTGATCTGATTTGATAGCCGTGCAGCAACGCTCCCCATCCAACCTGACAGAGCTTGAGAGGATCTGCAGAGAAGAATGGGAGAAACTCCCCAAATACAGCTGTGCCAAGCTTGTAGCGTCATACCCAAGAAGACTCGAGGCTGTAATCGCTGCCAAAGGTGCTTCAACAAAGTACTGAGTACGGTCTATATATTTATGTATATATTTATGTAAAATGTGATATTTCAGTTTATTATACTTTTGCAAAACGT
This sequence comes from Brachymystax lenok tsinlingensis, assembly GCA_030435695.1. NCBI lineage: Eukaryota > Metazoa > Chordata > Actinopteri > Salmoniformes > Salmonidae > Brachymystax > Brachymystax lenok. The sequence continues at coordinate 50,630,546 of CM059819.1, read as the reverse complement.
GTTTTTGCTTTGTCAGTATGGGATATTGTGTGCAGATTGATGAGGGAAAAAAACTATTTAATACATTTTAGAATAAGGCTGAACGTAACAAAATGTGGAAAAAGTCAAGGGGGGTATGAATACTTTCCAAATGCACTGTATGTAGGTAATAGGGTGCCATTTAGGACATAGGCCCTGGGTGAGTAGCAAGTATGCTTCCTGTTGCTGTTCTCTCTGGGGTAGCTGTTCAGGAAATGTACACTAATGGAAAGTGACTTGGTAGGAAAAGAGGTATTCTGATCAGTATTTTGCTGGTCTCTGATTGTACTGTAGAGAATCAAAGTACCTAAGACTTAGATTTGTTCGATTGTCTTACAGTTTAAATAAAGTCTCTTACCAAAACCTTTACACAAGGGGCGGCAGGTAGCCTAGTGGTTAGAGCATTGGGCCAGTAACCAAAAGGTTGCTAGATTGAATTCCGGGGCTGTCAAGGTAAAAAACCCACTGTTCCTAGGCCATCATTGTAAATAAGAATTTTTTCTTAACTGACTTGCATAGTTAAATAAAGGTAAAAAAAGAAAGAAAATAAAATATGTTCAGGGGTAAAATCATGCAGAAAGACAGGGAGTTCTCTCTTCTACAACACGCAGAGAGAATTTCTGTGTCTCAAATGGCACCCCATTGCCAAAACTACTTTTGATAAGAGCCCAAATGTCATGACGTAGTATATATAGGGAATAGGTTGCCATTTGGGACACACAACCGTTATTGGCTGTGCCATCCTTACCTGTGGAGGTTTGCCACACATCATATCCCAGGTGCCATACTGCCCATGGGCCTGGCGGTAAAGCCTCACTGAGTCTGTGAAGGCTGGCGTCTGCACCTTATTCTCCTCTAACAAACCTATGGGGTAACCAGAGGATTAGCATTGTTAGTGGACATTGTGAAGGTTGATTCGAAAACATTGTACAAGTTTGATAATTTATCATAAATCAGCACTAGCCTGGTCAAGCAGACTGACTGCTGTGCTCACATTTCAAACCAAATTGTGAGCTATCGCACAGACTGGTTCCACCAGGCTAATCTCAATTTAAATCTTGAATTCAGGTTTGACAGAAATATACTTGAAAAAGAGTTTCCATGCATTCCTAGAGTCTGTTGCAACTTGTGCAGAAAGAGAACTGTCTAGTACAGTGCATTCTGAAAGTATTCAGACCCCTTTTTTCCACATTGTTACTTTAGTCTTACTCTAAAAATTATTAAATAAAAAAAAACAAAAAAAACTCATCACTCTACACACAATATCCCATAATGACAAAGCGAAAACTGGGTATAAGAAATGTTTGCAAATTTATAAAAAAATAAAAACAGAAATACCTTATTTACTTAAGTATTCAGTCCCTTAGATTACGAGACTCAAAATTGAGCTCAGGTGCATCCTGTTTCCATTGATCATCCTTGAGATGTTTCTAAAACTTGACAGGAATCAACATGTGATAAATTAAATTGATTAGACATGATTTGGAAAGGCACACACTTCTCTACATAAAAGGTCCCACAGTTACCAGCGCATGTCAGAGCAAAAACTAAGCAACGAGGTCGAAGCAATTGTCCATAGAGCTCAGAGACAAAATTGTGTCGAGGCAGAGATCTGGGGAAGGATACCAAAACATTTCTACAGCACTGAAGGTCCCCAAGAACACAGTGGCCTCCATTATTCTTAAATAGAGGAAGTTTGGAACCACCAAGACCCTTCCTAGAGCTGGCTGTGCGGCCTAACTGAGCAATCAGGGGAGAAGGGCCTTGGTCAGGGAGGTGACCAAGAACCCGATGGTCACTGCCAGAGCTTGATGAAAACCTGCTGCAGAGTGCCCAGGACCTCAGACTGGGGCAAAGTTTCACCTTCCTACAGGACCATGACCTTAAGCACACAGCCAAGACAATGCAGGAGTGGCTTCGGGACAAGTCTCAATGTCCTTGAGTGGCCCAGCCAGAGCCCAGACTTGAACCTGATCGACCATCTCTGGAGAGAATTGAAAATAGCTATGCAGCAACACTCCCCATCCAACCTGACAGAGCTTGAGTGAATCTGCAGAAAATAATGGGAGAAACTCCCCAAATACAGGTGTGCCAAGCTTGTAGCGTCATACCCAAGAAGACTCAAGGCTGTAATAGCTGCCAAAGGTGCTTCAACAAAGTAGTGAGTAAAGTGTCTGAATACTTGTGTAAAAGTGATATTTACATTTTTTATTATTTATAAATGTGCAAACATTTCTAAAAAATAGTTTTTGCTTTGTCATTATGGGGTATTGTGTGTAGACTGACAAACATTTTGAATAAGGCTGTAACATAACAAAATGTGGGAAAAGTCAAGGGGTCTGAATACTTTCCGAATGCACGGTACTGTATGTGGACCAAGGGTCACCATCTAAATATGTAGGGAAGAGTGAAACAGTCATATGCAATGTGACATCAGTGACCACACCGCATACACTCTGTAAAGTCAAGTGAATCATTCTCATGTCACGATTAGCTAGGGTTATTTATCAGAGCTTTGCCATGGTAACCCAGGGAGATTCCACATTATCCATCTTTAGGGAAGTCAATTCTTGTCTTGCCTAAAAAAAAATATATATATATATATTTTTAAAATCAGCCATTAATTTTCCAAATATTGAAGTAGTAGCTACAGAAGGTTCCAGTAATCGCATGAGAACTGTACATGTTGTTTTGGCAACAGGGTTTGTTTTGACAATAAAGTTACAGTTTTGATGGCAAAGGCAAAAGCTTATTCATTGGGCCAGAGTGACTGGTGAACAAGGCTACATCTAATAGATGGCGCACACAGACACACCTCTCGCTTAGATCATCTTCACCTCTACTGAAAGAGTCAACCTGAAGAATGTATTAATGTATCCAGCTGTGTTTGGATCAGGAATCAGACTGGTATGTAGACTCACCATCCAAACATACAGTGCATTCGGAAAGTATTAAGACCCCTTGACATTTCCCACATTTTGTTACGTTACAGCCTTATTCTCAAATAGATTAAATTGTTTTTTCCCCTTCATCAATCTACACGAAAATGACAAAGCAAAAAAGAGGTTTTTAGAATTTTTTGTACATTTCAACAACAAAATAATCAGACCCTTTACTTAGTACTTTGTTGAAGCACCTTTGTCAGCCATTACAGCCTTGAGTCTTCTTGGGTATGAAGCTTCAAGCTTGGCACACCTGTATTTGGGGAGTTTCTTTTGGCAAACTCCAAGCAGGCTGTCATGTGCCTTTTCCTGAGGAGTGGATTCTGTCTGGCCACTCTACCATAAAGGCCTGATTGGGGGAGTGCTGCAGAGAAGGTACTCCCATCTCCACAGAGGAACTCTGGAGCTCTGTCAGAGTGACCATCGGGTTCTTGGTCACCTCCCTGACCAAGACCCTTCTACCCCAATTGCTCAGTTTGGCCCGGGCAGCCAGCTCTAGGAAGAGTCTTGGTGGTTCCAAACTTCTTCCATTTAGGAGGAATGGAGGAGGCCACTGTGTTCTTGGGGACCTTCAATGCTGCAGATATTTTTTTGGTACCCTTCCCCAGATCTGTGCCGACACAATCATGTCTCGGGGTTCTACGGACGATTTCTTCGACCTCTTGGCTTGGTTTTTGCTCTGACATGCACTGTCAACTTATATAGACATGTGTGTGCCTTTCCATGTCCAATCAATTGAATTTACCCCAGGTGGACTCCAATCAAGTTGTAGAAACATCTCAAGGATGATCAATGGAAACAGGATGCACCTGAGCTCAATTTCGAGTCTCATAGCAAAGGGTCTGAATACTTATGTAAATAAGTTTATTTTTTATAAATTTGCCAAAAAATCAAAAAACCTGTTTTCCCTTTGTCATTATGGGATATTGTGTGTAGATGGATTAAATAGAAACAAATTCTCATTAGAGAATAAGTCTAACGTAACAAAATGTGTAAAAAAAGTCAAGGGGTCTGAATACTTTCTGAATGCACTGTACAGTACAGGAGGAGAGAGCTAGTCTACCCACAGCACCAGAACAAATCATGTGAAATCCTGTCTTGTGATAAAAATGGGGAATTCATAAATTAACTCTAGCCATGACAAAGACCGGAAGTATGTTGTGCAGGGTGGGGGAGTGAGTGGGCGGTGTGAGTGAGAGTGGGGCCTGGGAGCATGAATTAGGGGGGGGAAGTAGAGCTAGCTACAGGCAGGAAGTCTACAGCCCCAGACTACCTCCCGCTCTGAAGCTGTGTGTGTATGTATGCGTGTGTGTTGAAAGAGTGTGAGGGTGGGAGCCAGGCCATTTATCTTGGCACTGCCTCATGAGAACGAGGGGATTTTTGCCTGTACCCCGGATCTAAAGTCAAACTAGACTAAAATACTAGTTTATGCTGAAATTACAGTACTGTATATCAATTGATCAGCATATCTGTGTGTGTTTTTTTTTTTTAATAGTCTGCTTTGTTGCCAGAGGGTCCAGCTTCGGAGCTGACTGGGGCGATTTTTATTCAACTTAAAAATCCCTATATCATATGCTTTTCGGACATGGTGATCATAGCTGCTTTTCCAGTCATTGCAACTTTTTCCAGATCATAGTCAGCCCTACAGTGTGTTTTTCCATAAAGAAGTATCATATTCTCAAGTTGGACAAAGTAACATGATCACAACTGTCAATGTAGACAGAGGTCAATTGAAACCAGACAGATACAAATCAAATCGTATGTCACACGCGCAGAATACAACAGGTGCAGACTGTGAAATGCTTTCTTTCGAGCCCTTTCCCAACAATGCAGTTAAAAAGTAAGGAAATTAACAAACAGATAAAGAAAATAGAAACACAAAATAACAATAAAATAACAATGACGATGCTATTTACAAGGAGTACCCTTTACAAGGTGGTTGGGGTAATTGAGGTAATATGTACAGTATATGTAGGTTTGGTTAGGTAATTGAAGTACTATGGTAATGCTTGCTGTGCGGTAGCAGAGAAAACATACTGACTTGGGTGGCTGTAGTCTGACAATTTTTAGGGCCTTCCTCTGACACCACCTGGTATAGAGGTCTGGGATGGCAGGGAGCTCGGCCCCAGTGATGTACTGGGCCGTACGCACTACCCTCTGTAGTGCATTGCGGTCGGATGCTGAGCAGTTGCCATACCAAGCGGTGATGCAGCCAGTGAAGATGCTCTCAATGGTGCGGTTGTAAAACTTTTTGAGGATCTGCGGGCCCATGCCAAATCCTTTCAGCCTCATGAGGGGGAAGAAGAATTGTCCTGCCCTCTTCACAACTGTGTTTGGTCTATGATAGATCCTTAGTGATAGGTCCATACCACCCTGCATACCACTGCTGGCTAAGCAGGGTTGGTCCTGGTCGGTCACTGGATGCTGCAGGAAGTGGTGTTGGAGGGCCAGTAGGAGACACTATTTCCTCTGGTCAAAACAAAAAGAATATATATACACACCCCAATGCCCCAGGACAGTGATTGGGGACATTACCCTGTGTAGGGTGCCGTCTTCAGGATGGGACGTTAAACAGGGTGTCTTGACCTTCTGTGGTCACTAAAGATCCCATGGCACTTATCGTAAGAGTAGGGGTGTTAACCCCAGTGTCCTGTCTAAATTCCCAATACCATCATGGCCACCTAATCATCCCCAGCTTCCAGTTGGCTCATTCATCCACACTCCTCTCCCCTATAACTATTCCCCAGGTTGTTGCTGTAAATGGGAATGTGTTCAGTCAACTTACCTGGTAAAATAAGAAAACAAAGTGATGTGGACACAGAGGAACTTCAACCTCATCAATGCTGGCTATTCCTGCCGCTCCCCACCATGCTAACTTCAGTCTGCTTGAGCCCTAGGTTGTGTCCCAAATGGCACCACAATCCCTATATAGTGCACTACATACGTAGGGATCAGGGTGCCATTTGGAACACAGCCCTAGTGCTGGACATAAGCGATGAATGAGGAGTAAATCCTGGCCCCTGAAGGTGAAACCTTCAGCAGGGTGTCCGTCTGCTGGACAGGGTCCCTCTGTGTTCGGCCCCTAGCCACCAGCCTGCTCTAGGAAGGAGGGTGGGGGTGGGGAGAGCCGGAGCAGGGCGGCCCGCCTGAGGAAATTAATTGCCGCCACATACCAGACTTTATTGAGCCTGCAGTCTAAACATGGAGCTACAGAGCAGTTGTTCATCACTGCTCTGACCGACCACTCAGGGCTTGACTACATGAAGACATGCGTGTTCCAAATGGCACCCTATTCCCTATATAGTGCACTATAGGTCCTGGTCAAAAGTAGTGCACTATATAGGGAACAGGGTGCCATTTGGGAAGCGCCCATGATGTGCACTTTACAGACTAATTAGACAACATTGTGGTCCCCTTCTTTATGATCTTTTTGTGGCTCAGGCTGGAGCTTCTACACATTGTATACACTTAATGATGAGTTGTTTTTAGGTTGGCCTGTGTCTTTGCTCTGGTCATACAAGGCTACAGGGACATACCAAATAGTACTTGAAGTATTTGCCTCATGCTACAGAAATTGGAGATGGACTAATGTTCTATGGGCTGATCTGGCTCGGAAAAGGCAAACTTACTTATAGTACTTAAAGTGAGTACAAATGTGAGTTTTGGGGCATGATCTAGACCAGTGTTTCCCAACTCCGGTCCTCGAGTACCCCCAACTGTACATATTTTTTGTTGCGGCCCCGGACAAGCACACCTGATTCTACTCGAGGACCGGAGTTGGGAAACACTGATTCTAGACTCCCCTGATATGACAGAAAGAAAGAGCTGTACTGTACATCCGCAAAAGCCCTGGCCGCCAGGCAGATGAGATCTTTCACTGAGGACTAAATCAGATTAGAAAAGTAACAAAGTTGTGTCGGTCGAGAATCCCAAGAATGACAGCTGCCTGCTAACTGATTCCTTTACCAAGTTCTCTATTGAGTTAGAGCTTGTTATATGTAACCATTTGCCTAAAAAAGGGGTCTACGGTAAGCCCCTGGTGCCTGGCACCTCCTTCATTAGCTCTTCCTCTCAACCAAGAACATGTTGCCAACTCATGCTTCCAGTTTGGGCTAAATTACCAGCAGACCCTTACTCGTTGTGTCACACAACAAACTGTCCTCCCACTCAAATACACCCTCACAGACTCTGTGCTTAGCATGCCTACTGACAACTCAATTAAGTCACATAATGACTTCAATTAAGCCATCACAGATTTTGGAATGGGAGTGCTTAGTAAGTAAATACATATGCTTTGACTGACCCATGACAATCTCAAAAGGCACTCTGTTCTCTATAGTGCACCACTTTTGACCAGAATGTTCATATGAACCCTCTTACTCCTCTCCCACAACATTCAACTCCCCCTGGCTTATACTATCAAAAGGCACTGTGAGTCCTGTGTTGAGGAGTACCAGAGCATGTGAGTCAGAGGGAGCCTTCCTCTCTCTCTTCTGTTCTCCATCTCTGGTTGTGTTGACTGCCTGGTCTGGTCTGTACCACTGCTAGCTAGCTAACCTGTCCATGTACAATGCACGCAGAGCGGATTCCAGGAGCAGGCAGGGCCGCCCACAGCCACAGCCAGACCTAGGTTCAAATACCATTTTAAATACTTTATCTGTGCTTGATTGAGCTTGCCTTGCTTCATGGACCAATGGAATAGTCCCTAAACCTGCCCATCTGGCACTTGAGGCAGGCTAAAGCAAACGCACAAAATATTTTAAATAGTATTTGAACCCAGGTCCCGTCACAGCTGCTCCCTAATACCAGAGTAGCCATAACTCAAACAGGGGGAGAGATATGAGTGAGGTAGTTTACATTGTAGCAGTGTGAAGTGATGTCATCTGAACCCACTCATCCCAGGCATTGTGGCTTCTAGCTGTTCTCTGCTCACCAGCCTCACCATTTCATGATGGTTCCCATGTTTCTCATGCAAGATCCTATCCACATATGGGTAAAATAAAAGACCTTAGTAGGTTTGCAGTCCAGTACATTCTGTTAACTAACTCCTAGGGACGTATTGATAGTGTGTTGGATCGGTTAGGGCACCCATGTTGGGTGCCCTAACCGATAAAGAGCCATGCAACGACGATGCTGGTAAAGCCTAAAGTAGAACTACATAGATTATACATAGTTATATGGTTTTGGCATGAGTTCATTGGGCATGCATCCGTTTCTCTACAGTATAATTAGCAGCCACAGCACTTGATCATTGACATCTGCAGTAACATCCAATTAGTTAGCTATAACATCTTCAAGTGGACAGAAACAGAAACTCAGGTGGATGTTGCATTGGAAAGGTGTTGGCTATGGAATAGACTGCACATGATGTCAGCTGTTTACCTGGTCCCCGTAATGACAGCAGAGACATTTTGGCAGGAGTACCTGCCTGCCACTCTTAATTGTCAGTTTTGTTGTAACGCCTTGTGAGCTGCCGCTGACCTTTGACCATATTTCTGAATTTACATAAACAGTAAGTCATACACATGATTCCCTATATTTAAGTTTGAGAACTGGTATGTAAACTACAGTTTTAACGTTGACAGGCACTTGTCTGTGCATGTGCCACACTGTTTTGTTTACAATTCTGTGCATTGTGCAGGGCAGACAAAAGGTTGGGTAATCAGACCCTAGACTCATCCACAGGCATGAAATACAAGCCAACAAAGCTAAACAAAGTAAAAAAAAATTGAAAAAGAGGAAGACTGTTGGAAGGCAACACATCTAAAGTTAGGGAGTAACCAATGAATATGTAAATTAGTGATGCATCTTGCACAATGGAAAATGTACTTAACAGTGAAGTTGAAAGGTTATTACTGCAAGGCATATTTTATGTTGATCCAAGCTCTAAAACATGAACAACTAGTCTAGCTACATAACAAAACTAAAGTAAATCACAGATTCTTTTGTGCCTTTTGCATCCCTTTGATATTTTAAGTGGAAATTGTGCACAAATATTGCATTTTAAAAGCCTGTTATATTAAATGAAATGCCCTTTAATATAGAGCACATGGAAAATTCTATAACTCTGACTTGCTAAAACTCAATAGATATATCTTCTGACAAAGTTTTCACCGTCATTGTAAGGGCTGTTATTATTTTGTTTCTTTGACTACAGTATGTCATTTCATGTGGTTGGTGATTCATTTTAGGTTAATAAAAATGTCCCCCTCATTTTAAGGCCAACCTTGTTTCATGAACTGAACTCTCGTTTTAATATGGCGAAACTATTCCTTTAAATAAAATAATAAATTCAAATGAAACATTGAACATCTAATAGTTAAATCATAGTGTAAAAGCAGGTGAGCTGGTTTGGCAAAGAAAACATATTTGTGGTAGAAAACTGAGCAGGTCGAGCATAACACGTCAGCTCTGTTACCCATAGATACAGACTCAATTTCTTTTATATTCAATTGTACCTCCCTGTTGCACAGAACAAACTTCCATTCCCCCTGTCACATGGGGATTTATGGCTGATTTAAAATAAAATTGTCAACCCTGTTACTTTATTTGGCCTTTAATATGCACTATAGTCATTTTATAATTTAACCTTGAGCTAAACACTTCATGCTCACAGAGGCAATCAACAATGAGGACCCCCACTGCTGAAGAGGACTGTGAGCTCTCGATCTCTGTGGCAGACGTAAGTAAAACTTTCAAGCGCGTGAACACTCGCAAAGCAGATGGTAACCCTGGCCGTGTCCTCAGCGATTGCGCAGACCAGCTGGCTGGAGTGGTTAAGGACATATTCAACCTCTCCCTGTGATCCCCACATGCTTCAAGACGTTCACCATTGTCCCTGTACCCATGCAAACAATGGTAACCCTGCAGCATTCATTTCCGTCATCATGAAGTGCTTTGAGAGGCTGGTCAAGGACCACATCTGCTCCACCTTACCTGACACCCTGGACCCAGTACAATTTGCATACAGTCACAACAGATCTAAGGACGAAGCAATCGCCATTGCACTGCACGATGCCCTATCCCACCTGGACAAGAGGAATACTGTACATATGTGCCAAAGCTTTTCATTGAATACAGCCCAGCTTTCAACACCATAGTCCCCTCCAGGCTTGTCACTAAGCTGAAGGCCAAGGGAATGATCACCTCCCTCTGCAACTGGTTCCTGGACTTCCTGACAGGCAGACCCCAGGTGCTAAGGTTAGGCAACAACACCTCCGCCACGCTGACTCTCAACACGCCCCCCCCCCCCCAATGGGTGTGTGCTCAGTGCCCTCCTGTACTCCCTGTACAACGCACGACTCCAACACCATCATTAAGTTTGCCAACGACATGGCGGTGGTGGGCCTGATTGCCAAGTCAGCCTACAGAGAGGAGGTTAGAGTTAAAACAGCCTCACCCTCAACGTCAGCAAAAGCTGATCGAAGACTACAGGAAGCTCTTTATTTGTACGTTTTTGAATTTGCGAACATGGAGACATTGACATCAATACAACATATCCAGTCTTTTATCCCCCTCACCCACCCCACCAAGGCATCATATATTTAAATAAATTTAAGCAGAATGATAAAAAAAATACAATTTAAGTTAAATAAATAATATACACAAAAGAGAAAATACAATGAATAAAATAAATTAGGTCTCAAAATAACAATGGAATCATATCTGCACACTGTAGCCAGTGACATAACTGCCTGTACTGAAAAAAAACGATAGTCATTCTCCACTAGCAGCTCAAACATGACAGCGTCCCCTGGCCCCAGGGACCAGAGGGGGCACAAATCCCCGCCCCTGCATCCAACGCACTCGACACCAGTCAGAAGTTTGGTTACGAGTTAGTACGCCCCTATTGACATCGACGGGGCTGTAGTTGAGAGGGTGAAAAGCTTCAAGTTCCTCGGCATGCACATCAAAGAGGACCTGACATGGACCAATCACGCCAACACCGTGGTGAAGCCAGCGCAACCGCGCCTATTCAACCACAGGCTACTGAAGAAGATCAGGGAGTACGGGAGTGGGCTGATCACACCCCTGGAAGGCCCCCGTGTTGAGTCAGCTGGGCGGAGGTGGCCCTCAGATCCTCAAGAAGTTCTACAGCTGCACCATCAAGAGCATCTTGACAGGCTGCGTCACCGCCTGCTATGGCAATGCCCTCAACCGCAAGGCTCTACAGATGGTGGTACAGACGGCCCAAAACTTCTCTGGGGGCGAGCTCCCTGTCCTCCAAGGCATCTACACCAGGCAGTGTTTGAGGAAGGCCCAAAAAGGTTATTAAGAACTCCAGTCACCCTAGCGATGGACTGTTCACTCTGCTACAGCTTCTTTCACCATCAGACTGTTGAACAGATAACCTTAGCGGTCTCCCTGGACAGACCTGCACCTTGTGACTATTACACCCTTGAGACCATCTGCACCTTAGAGACTATTTGCACTCTCCACACATCCAACCCTTACACACGCACACGCGCACACACACAGCGTGCAGCTGCATTATGAATCGATGATTACTTGTGTGCTGCCAGCTGTGGGCATGTAGGCAGGATTGAAACAATGTTTCTGATTCATATCGATGCCACATAGGCTGTTAACTAAATGAGAAGTTAGTTTTAGGGGCAGTTGCTCTTTAGGTTTAACAGGTGCTCTTTACGACAGACTTAAAACAAGGTGAAATAAAACATTGTTTTTTTTCCCCTCACCAAGTTAGGGTCATTCCACCAATTGAGTACCTAAGATCTGTGGAATTGTGTGTTTAATATGTGCTCCACTACCAAATAATTAAATGTGAATGATAGGATTTTTATGGGCTCTACAGTGTGTCTAGGTTTGAATGTTTGTTGAATGCTTGTGTGGGTTTAACTCACCATCATTGGTATGCCTCACACAGTCCTGAAAAACTGCATGCCACTTCTTCTGCTCTTTCTCCGTTACCACGCAGAAGTAGTAGTGGCGGGCATACGGGTGCCACAGGATCAGAATGAACTCGGTGGCACACTTCAGGAAGGGAGCATTGCCCACTTTAGCCTTTACATCTGAAACACACACATTCCTGTATCAGTGGGTAGCCACATCGCCTTTCTGCATGGTTTTGGAATCATACACTCACACTGAAAATAACTTAAAGGTCCAGTATAGTCAAAATGCAGATTTGCCTGTGTTTTATATGGTATTTGAATACTAGTAGTTTAAAGTAACACTGTGAAATTGAGAAACATATGATCACACCTATAGCCTCAAGTTCTTTACAACATCAAATGACATTGAGATGTTCATAATAAGAACAGTATTAAGCCTCCCAATTTAAGGGATTATATATTACAATTGGGTGAGCAGTTGTAACATGTGCCTCACGCCCACCCTTGCTACTCTCCTCCACACCTCCCCTGGTTTTCAGTCGTAACATGTTCTCACCAGGCAGGCTGTTGTTGAGTAGCTCCAGGTACTGATCCATCGAGGTCAGCACTTTGTATCCGGCACAGTTGATGGTTCCCTTGGGGTGCAGCCCTCTCTCATGAGACTGGACAGGAACACAAGGACATGGTAGATTTAAGAGAATTATACTTGCAGATATTGTAGCATTTTATTAGCTAATTCACTAATACGGACATAAATTACATCATAATGCAACTGAGCTAAGGTGTGTGTGTGTGTGTGTGTGTGTGTGTGTGTGTGTGTGTGAGATCACACACACACACACAGTCAAAAGTTTGGACAAACCTACTCATTCAAGGGTTTTTCTTTATTTTTACTTCATTCTACAATAATAGTGAAGACATCAACACTATGAAATGGCACATATGGAATCATGTAGTAACAAAAAAAGTGTTAAACAAATCTAAATATATTTGAGATTCTTCAAAGTAGCCACACTTTGCCTTAATGACAGCTTTGTACACTCTTGGCATTCTCTCAACCAGCTTCACCTGGAATGTATTTCCAACAGTCTTGAAGGAGTTACAACATACGCTGAGCACTTGTTGGCTGCCTTTACTTCACTCTGCGGTCCAACTCATCCCAAACCATCTCAATTGAGTTGAGGTCGAGTGACTGCGGAGGCCAGGTCATCTGATGCAGCACTCCATCTCTCTACTTCTTGGTCAAATAGCCCTTACACTGTCTGAAGTGTGTTTTGGGTCATTGTCCTTTTGAAAAACAAATGATAGTCACACTAAGCGCAAACCAGATGTGATGGCGTATCGCTACAGAATGCTTTGGTAGCCATGCTGGTTAAGTGTGCCTTGAATTCTAAATAAATCACAGACAGTGTCACCAGCAAAGCATCTCCACAACATCACACCTCCTCCTCCATGCTTCACGGTGGGAACCACACATGCGGAGATCATCCGTTCACCTACTCTGCGTCTCACAAAGACACAGAGGTTAGAACCAAAAATCTCAAATTTGGACTCACCAGACCAAAGGACAGATTTCACCGGTCTAATGTCCATTGCTCGTGTTTCTTGGTGTCTTTTAGTAGTGGTTTCTTTGCAGCAAAATCGACCATGAAGGCCTGATTCACGCAGTCTCTTCTGAACAGTTGATGTTGAGATGTGTCTGTTACTTGAAATCTGTGAAGCATTTATTTGGGCTGCAATCTGAGGTGCAGTTAACTCTAATGAACTTATCCTCTGCAGCAGAGGTAACTCTGGGTCTTCCTTTCCTGTAGTGTTCCTCATGAGAGCCAGTTCCATAATATTGCTTGATGGTTTTTACAACTGCACTTGAAGAAACTTTCAACGTTCTTGAAATGTTCCATATTGACTGAACTTCATGTCTTAAAGTAATGATGGACTGACGTTTCACTTTGCTTATTTGAGCTGTTCTTGCCATAATATGGACTTGTTTTTTTACCAAATATCTTCTGTATACCCCCCCTACCTTGTCACAACACAACTAATTGTGTCACACGCATTAAGGAAAGAAACTGCACAAATCAACTTTTAACAAGGCAAACCTGTTCATTAAAATGCATTCTAGGTAACTACCTTATGAAGCTGGTTGAGAGAATTCCAAGGGTGTACAAAGCTGTGATCAGGGCAAAGGGTGGCTACTTTGAAGAATCTCAAATGACTTCATATGTGTTATTTCATAGTTTGGATGTCTTCTCTATTATTCTACAACGTGGGACATTTTAATGAAATCCTCCCTTACCGCTTTGTTGTCATAGTAATTCATGTTGTAGGAGTCAGGAACGAAGAGGAAACGGTTTCTCCATTTCTTGTTCTCCTCCAGAAACTGGAACAGAGCTCCAGAGAAGATGGACCTATTCTCCAGCGGGGCCTGAGTGGGACAGACAGGGGAGTCAGTACGCATCCCAATGATGACTGGCATGAACGGACATCACCTTTGTGTGGATTGAGCCATATTCATGGACAGTATATTTTTACGTCAACAATAAATTCCATGATTTTGTAATACTCCAAAAAGCCAAGGAGTGGCCTAAAACTTTAAGCCTTTGCAATCCTTTGGAAACATCAGGCATACTTAATTATACTACATGCCATGTGTGATACTACTGTCTGTAAGTGATATCTCAACTGTCGCCTAGACACTGGAGTAGTGTTGTTTAGTTTACCCAATCATACGCCCACCCAGTCAGTATTATTGTTCTCAGGAAAACAGCAGGCATTTCTCAAGAACCTCACTTACTCACCACAGACAATTAAACAATGTGTATCCCAAATGACACCCTATTACCTTCATAGTGCACTACTTTTGAACAGAGCTACATAGGGAATAGTGTGGCACTTGTGATGCGGAACAAGACTTCGGTCACTTCCACAAAGCTTCGATAGTACCAGACAGAATGTAACCGTTTCTCTTTAAAAGGTAATGGCACTGTGCAGGCTTGAAAAAGGTGAATTAAAACATGGGTAGAGACACTGGACACCCAGGAGAAAAATAATAAGAGTTTACTAAGTGTGACGCCACTCGCCTTAAAGTCAACTGTAGCAGTTGTTCAAGCGGACATCTAACTTTGTCAGTAGCACGGTTAACTTGAGATCTCACTGCAGATGAGGTCAACACGACACACCACGGCTACTCGTTCTTCACTAGCCTGCTAGCTAACATCTGCTACACAGCGATAGAGCCATACAAGGAAAACTGAGATCTTTCCCTCCGTACCATGTAACTCTAAAGCAGACTCATCTGGCTTAAGTGGAAGTGGCCTACAAAATCAGGGCTACTCTCATGATGTATTTATAATAAACTATCTAGTGACCTAAACACACTTAAATCTTCAGAGTACACTGAAAGCATGGGAGTGTAAATCAGCATTATACAGTATCCGTCCTGAGCCACTCTTAGATTGCCATTAATTTGATGTAGTGTGATGTGAGCTTCAGGTTCAACATAATGTGGGCAGTGTTCCAAATGTCAGCACTTCATGAGAAACTGCAGATATTATTCCATCACCTTCTCAGGGAAGACACAGTAGGAATAAAGGAGTACGGAAGAGGGGAACAAGTGGAGGAGAAGAAACGGGGACAGCAGAGGAGGACGTGTTTGTTACCTTGCGGCGCAGTAGCTGTGGCTGGGGCCCCCCTCCTCCCTCAATGTCAAAGCGGACCTTGTTGAAGAGGGCCACTGCATACTGCTGCTCATACAGACGGCCAAACTCTCCAATCACCTCGCCTGTCCGGGCTGCATGGGGAAGGAGAGGCGGGGTCAGTTGTTACAAATTAAGTGGTGTAAAATGACACACAGCCACATGCTCCAAACAGGAGGCTCTTGCTCTATAGGCCATTCTGGCTCAGACAATGCTTACTTAATGACGCATTCCGCATGTCAACAGTGATGTATTAGTTAGGGTATTCTGAATTCATGTGTTACAGTTGAAGTCGGAAGTTTAAATACACTTAGTTTGGAGTCATTAAAACTTGTTTTTCAACCACTCAACAAATGTATTGCTTACAAACTATAGTTCTGGAAAGTCGGTTAGGACATCTACTTCGTGCATGACACAAGTAATTTTTCCAACAATTGTTTACAGACAGATTATTTCACTTATAATTCACTGTGTTACAATTCCAGTGGGTCAGAAGTTTTTTATTTTTATTTCACCTTTATTTAACCAGGTAGGCAAGTTGAGAACAAGTTCTCATTTACAACTGCGACCTGGCCAAGATAAAGCAAAGCAGTTCGACACATACAACAACACAGAGTTACACAGAGTAAAACAAACATACAGTCAGTAACACAGTAGAAAATAAAAACAAATCTATATACAAAGAGTGCAAATGAGGTAGGATAAGGAAGGTAAGACAATAAATAGGCCATGGTGGCAGAGTAATTACAATATAGCAATTTAACACTGGAATGGTAAAAATGTGCAGTAGATGAATGTGCAATGTAGAAAAACTGGGGTGCAAAGGAACAAGATAAATAAATACGGTAGGGGATGAGGTAGTTGGTTGGGCTATTTACAGATGGGCTATAAACAGGTACAGTGGTCTGTGAGCTGCTCTGACAGCTGGTGCTTAAAGCTGTTGAGGGAGATAAGTGTCTCCAGTTTCAGAGATTTTTGAAGTTCGTTCCAGTCATTGGCAGCAGAGAACTGGAAGGAGAGTTGGCCAAAGGAGGAATTGGCTTTGGGGGTGACCAGTGAGATAGACCTGCTGGAGCGCGTGCTACGGGTTGGTGCTGCTAAGGTGACCAGCGAGCTGAGATAAGGCGGGACTCTACCTAGCAGGGACTTGTAGATGACCAGGAGCCAGTGGATATGGCGACGAGTGTAAAGCGAAGGCCAGCCTACGAGAGCGTACAGGTCGCAGTGGTGGGTGGTATATGGGGCTTTGGTAACAAAACGGATGGCACTGTGATAGACTGCATCCAGTTTGTTGAGTACAGTATTGGAGGCTATTTTGTAAATTACATCACCCAAGTCGAGGATCGGTAGGATGGTCAGTTTTACGAGGGTATGTTTGGCAGCATGAGTGAAGGAAGCTTTGTTGCGAAATAGGAAGCCAATTCTAGATTTAATTTTAGATTGGAGATGTTTGATGTGAGTCTGGAAGGAGAGTTTACAGTCTAACTAGACACCTAGGTATTTGTAGTTTTCCACATAATCTAAGACAGAACCGTCCAGAGTAGTGATGCTGGACGGGGGCAGCGATCGGTTGAAGAGCATACATTTAGTTTTACTTGCGTTTAAGAGCAGTTGTAGGCCACGGAAGGAGAGTTGTATGGCATTGAAGCTCGTCTGGAGGGTAGTTAACACAGTGTCCAAAGAGGGGCCGGAAGTATACAGAATGGAGTCGTCTGCATAGAGGTGAATCAGAGACTCACCTGCAGCAAGAGCGACATCATTGATGTATACAGAGAAGAGAGTCGGCCCAAGAATTGAACCCTGTGGCACCCCCATGGAGACTGCCAGAGGCCCAGGCAACAGGCCCTCTGATTTGACACACTGAACTCTATCAGAGAAGTAATTGGTGAACCATGCTAGGCAGTCATTTGAGAAACCAAGACTGTTGAGTCTGCCAATAAGAATGTGGTGATTGACAGAGTCGAAAGCCTTGGCCAGATCAATGAAAACGGCTGCACAATAATGTCTCTTATCGATGGCGGTTATGATGTCATTTAGGACCTTGAGCGTGGCTGAAGTGCACCCATGACCAGCCCTGAAACCAGAATGCATAGCGGAGAAGGTACAGTGGGATTCTAAATGGTCGGTAATTTGTTTGTTAACTTGGCTTTCAAAGACCTTAGAAAGGCAGGGTAGGATGGATTTAGGTCGCAGTTTGGGTCAAGAGTGTCTCCCCCTTTGAAGAGGGGGATGACCGCAGCTGCTTTCCAGTCTTTGGGAATCTCAGACGTCACGAAAGAGAGGTTAAACAGGCTAGTAATAGGGGTTGCAACAATTTCGGCAGATAATTTTAAAAAGAAAGGGTCCAGATTGTCTAGCCCGGCTGATTTGTAGGGGTCCAGATTTCGCAGCTCTTTTAGAACATCAGCTGACTGGATTTGGGAGAAGGAGAAGTGGGGGAGGCTTGGGCGAGTTACTGAGGGGGGTGCAGGGCTGTTGACCGGGGTAGGGGTAGCCAGGCGGAAAGCATGGCCAGCCGTGGAAAAATGCTTATTGAAATTCTCAATTATTGTGGGTTTATCGGTGGTGACAGTATTTCCTATCCTCAATGCAGTGGGCAGCTGGGAGGAGGTGCTCTTATTCTCCATGGACTTAACAGTGTCCCAGAACTTTTTGGAGTTTGTGTTACAGGAGGCAAATTTCTGCTTGAAAAAGCTAGCCTTGGCTTTCCTAACTGCCTGTGTATATTGGTTCCTGACTTCCCAGAAAAGTTGCATATCACGGGGGCTGTTCGATGCTAATGCAGAACGCCACAGGATGTTTTTGCACTGGTCAAGGGCAGTCAGGTCTGGAGAGAACCAAGGGCTGTATCTATTCCTGGTTCTAAATTTCTTGAATGGGGCATGCTTATTTAAGATGGTGAGGAAGGCACTTTTAAAGAATAACCAAGCATCCTCTACTGACGGGATGAGGTCAATATCCTTCCAGGATACCTGGCCAGGTCAATTAGAAAGGCCTGCTCGCTGAAGTGTTTTAGGGAACGTTTAACAGTAATGAGGGGAGATCGTTTGACCGCAAACCCATTACGGATGCAGGCAATGAGGCAGTGATCGCTGAGATCTTGATTGAAAACAGCAGGGGTGTATTTGGAGGGCAAGTTAGTTAGGATTACATCTATGAGGGTTCCCGTGTTTACGGCTTTGGGATTGTACCTAGTAGGTTCATTTATGATTTGTGTGAGGTTGAGGGCATCAAGCTTAGATTGTAGGATGGCCGGGGTGTTAAGCATGTCCCAGTTTAGGTCACCTAGCAGCACGAACTCTGAAGAAGATAGATGGGGGGCAATCAGTTCACATATGGTGTCCAGAGCACAGCTGGGGGCAGAGGGTGGTCTATAACAAGCGGCAACGGTGAGAGACTTGTTTCTAGAAAGGCAGATTTTTTAAAGTAAAAGTTCAAATTGTTTGGGTACAGACCTGGAAAGCAAGACAGAACTCTGCAGGCTATCTCTGCAATAGATAGAACGGCCAAAGGGGGCGGTGTTGCTATCTTGTCTGAAGATGTTATAGTTAGGGATGGAAATTTCAGTGTTATTGGTGGTCTTCCTAAGCCAGGATTCAGACATGGCTAGGACATCTGGGTTGGCAGAGTGTGCTAGGGCAGTGAATAAAACAAACTTAGGGAGGAGGCTTCTAATGTTGACATGCATGAAACCAAGGCTTTTACGGTTGCAGAAGTCAACAAATGAGAGGGCCTGGGGAATAGTAGTGGAGCTAGGCACTGCAGGGCCTGGATTAACCTCTATATCACCAGAGGAACAGAGGAGTAGGATAAGGGTACGGCTTAAGGGTATAATGACTGGTCGTCTAGGACGTTCTGAGCAGAGGGTAAAAATAACAGGTTTCAGGGGGTGATAAAATAGATTAAAGGCATAATGTACAGACAAAGGTATGGTAGGACGTAAATACAGTGGAGGTAAACCTAGGCATTGGGTGGTGATGAAAGAGATATTGTCTCTAGAAGCATTTAAACCAGGTGATGTCATCGCATGTGTGGGTGGTGGAACTGATAGGTTGGATAAGGTATATTGAGCAGGGCTAGAGGCTCTACAGTGAAATAAGGCAATAAACACTAACCAGAACAGCAATGGACAGGGCATATTGACAATGAGGAGAGGCATGCTTAGTCTAGTGAACATAAGGGTCAAGTTAGTAGTGAGGCTGGCTGGGGACACAGTGTTTCAGACAGCTAGCCAGGGACCACAAGCTAGCAAAGTCTAGCAGGCCGGCTAACAAAGACGGAGGAAGTCTGTTTATAGCCTCCTCGTGCGTTTCCGTCGGTAGACCAAGTCGTGATGGGTCGATGGGGTTCCGTGTGGTGAAGGGGACCAGGCCAGATGGCACAAATAGGTAAGAGTGTCCCAAGAAAGTTTACATACACTAAGTTGACTGTGCCTTTAAACAGCTTGGAAAATTCCAGAAAATTATGTCATGGCTTTATAAGTTTCTGATGGGCTAATTGACATCATTTGAGTCAATTGGAGGTGTACCTGTGGTTGTATTTCAAGGCATACCTTCAAACTCAGTGCCTCTTTGCTTGACATCATGGGGAAATTAAAAGAAATCAGCCAAGACTTCAGAAATAAAATTGTAGACCTCCACAAGTCTGGTTCATCCTTGGGAGCAATTTCCAAATGCCTGAAGGTACCACGTTCATCTGTACAAACAGTAGTACGCAAGTATAAACACCATGGGACCACGCATCCGTCATACTGCTCAGGAAGAAGACGCGTTCTGTCTCCTAGAGATGAACGTACTTTGGTGCGAAAAGTGCAAATCAAACCCAGAACAACAGCAAAGGACCTTGTGAAGATGCTGGAGGAAACAGGTACAAAAGTATCTATATCCACAGTAAAACAAGTCCTATATCGACATAACCTGAAAGGCCGCTCAGCAAGGAAGAAGCCCCTGCTCCAAAACCGCCATAAAAAAGCCAGACTACGGTTTGCAACTGCACATGGGGACAAAGATCGTACTTTTTGGAGAAATGTCCTCTGGTCTGATGAAACAAAAATAGAACTGTTTGGCCATAATGACCATTGTTATGTTTGGAGGGAAAAGGGGGAGGCTTGCAAGCCAAAGAACACCATCCCAACCATAAAGCAGCATCATGTTGTGGGGGTGCTTTGCTGCAGGAGGGACTGGTGCACTTCACAAAATAGATGGCATCATGAGGTAGGGAAATTATGTGGATATATTGAAGCAACATCTCAAGTCGTCAGTCAGGAAGTTAAAGCTTGGTCGCAATTGGGTCTTCCAATTGGACAATGACCCCAAGCATACTTCCAAAGTTGTTGCAAAACGGCTTAAGGACAACAAAGTCAAGGTATTGGGAGTGGCCATCACAAAGCGCTGACCTCAAACCTAGAGAGAATTTGTGGGCAGAACTGAAAAAGCGTGTGCAAGCAAGAAGGCCTACAAACCTGACTCAGTTACACCAGCTCTGTCAGGAGGAATGGGCCAAAATTCACCCAACTTCTTGTGGGAAGCTTGTGGAAGGCTACCCGAGATGTTTGACCCAAGTTAAACAATTTAAAGGCAATGCTGCCAAATACTAATTGAGTGTATGTAAACTTCTGACCCACTGGGAATGTGATGAAAGAAATAAAAGTTGAAATAAACCATTCTCTCTACTATTATTCTGACATTTCACATTCTTAAAATAAAGTGATCCTAACTGACCTAAGACAGGGAATTTTTACTAGGATTAATTGTCACCTAGGATTAATTGTGAAAAACTTTAAATGTATTTGGCTAAGGTGTATGTAAACTTCCGACTTCAACTTTATGTAATAGTCTTTGAGAGAGCAAACGGTCACTTTTCTCTCGTTACAGTGCACAATTACCTCAATTCCTATTTACTACGCTTATCACGGTGTAAAACAACAAATGTTTCCAAGTGGAAAGTCAAACACTGGCTTTGAAGAATGTACAGCATTTCACACGGTCCTTTGTGTCCTTTATCAGAATGTCCACACGGTCATGTTTGCATTACCCAGAGTTAGCCTTCAGTTCACAGATCCTTTCACTCTACCCAGTAATGGAGTTGGCATGGAAACAAACCTGGCACATTATCAATCTGTTTGTGAAACTGAAAAGGCCTGACTTCAAAGTTATATCCTGGTCTAGGGCTGGAAATTGCCAGGGATCTTTCTATTTGACCTAGATAGTTTGTGTGCATGCATTGATATGTAGGCTACGTGTGCCTTTACATTTATTTTCATGTAGTTCTGTCTTTGAGCTGTTATTGTCTATTGATGCAGCAGACATATGGGAGGCGATGTTTGTCATTCTGTATTATGTTTTGTGTGGACCACACAAAGAGTAGCTGCTGCTTTTGCAACAGCTAATGGGGATCCTAATAAAATACCAAAATATATATTATCATGATACTAAGGTGCTGATACGATATGTATTGCGATTCTCACAATTCTATATGCATTGCTATTTGATACTGTCATTTTATTCCGATTCGATGTTCCAAACATTGCCTCCCATATGTCTGCTGCAGAGGGACAACAGAGAGCCATAAGAAAATGAGTTTGATCAGTCATGGAAATGTAAAGTGCTGAAAACAAATTGGCTCCCTATATAAAAAGATGGTGAACAAGCTATGAAGGACAAATATTCTGGTGTTCTGGTGCAGGTACAGCCAACTATACTGCAATATTGTCAAAAACATATGATATACCAAAGATTACATCCCGATATGTAACTATCGATTTATTTCTCCATCACCATCCTGGACCTTCAACAAACTATTTTAGCCGTTTCTTTATGTGACTCTCCTACCCAGCGAGGCCATTTCTGATGTTATCTGTCTCTTTATGTCTAGGCTATTTCGGAGAGAAGGGAATAAAGAAAAAAAAAATGTCTAATTTGTTCGTTTTTTTCTTGTCTCTTTATTTAGAGAGAGAGTGGTGCTATAAATGTAGCGTGACGAGGAATGGTCTGCTGGCAGGGCAGAGGGCTCTGGTCAAAAGTAGTGCACTATGTAGGGAACAGGGTAACATTTGGGACGTGCGACCAGAAAGTGAGAGAAAGAGAAAGCTGGAACCAGGCCAGTAGGGGAAATAAAGAACCACCTGACTGGTGCCAAATAGTTTGGGTTCTCCTGAAAGAGGACGGCAAGAGTCCTTCCTTCTGCTGCTCTTTAGACCAATCATAATCTAAGACCACCAACCCAAGACCACTCAGGACCCAGCTGAGGAGAAAAATAGCTAAAAATATAAATAATTGAGTGTGTGTGAGTAGTAGCCCAACCGAGTGAGTGACTAAATGGTAATGCCAAAAAAGAATTACAAAATTGGCAAAATGTGTATTTCTGATACTATAACACTTATATGGGAAATATGATAATGTTTGATAGTAATTATAGTTGCAGCAGAGATAATCTTTCTCTGATCCCAGCTGTTCTGCATTAAGTTTATGAAATGTTTATTTTGCTGGGACTGGGAGAGAGGTGGATCAGATCTGCTTTCTAAAGACTGAGGCTACAGTATAATTAAGGGCTCTGGTAAAGCCATTAGGCAGGCAGGAGCAGCGTCTGGGGGAACTGGACATTAGAACGAACTGGGTTAATAAGGAACTAGGCTAAGAAGACATGGGGAGGGGTTGAAAATCACCAATTATTTTGTGGGAGTGATAGGCTCACAGCAAAGTCCACCTTGTGCCCCTCCTTCCTATGGCCTTCCAACACAACACAGGCCTTCCATAAGATTACTGAACCGACGCGCTGATTGGCCCCCAGTGTCTCAGTGGAAGAGGGAATAAAGTAACAACAACTCTATCCATTTTCATCCCTGTACTGTGTTTCAGAGTAGAGTGTGGGTCTATCAGAGACTTGAGGACCATGGTACAGAGAAGGAATAGCAGGTGACATGTTGGTGGTGGTTTTAGGGTAGCCTTTCATGTAGCACTGTTTGTGTAGTGACTCACACTCCATCTTGAACAAACATCTGACTGTAGACAGAGGACAAAAACTGCAAGTTGCTCCTCCACTCCCAGTCAGTCCAAACCTATCCAGTCACCAGACGCTTGCTCAACTCAACTCTCTCCCACAGATTCTGACTGCATAATCCCTTAGTTATGAGAGCTAGGTCAAAGACAAGGGATGGTTCCACAGGCCACAACTATTCAGACTTAGATCACCTCTAGGTGGAGTGAGCCGAGCCTGTGGGTCAGTATGTTTCTGCTCTCCTTGTCAGCTATTGTCATGCCAAAAATGACAATTTCATAGGGAGTTGGCCAGATAGCAGAAACAGATCTGGGACCAGGCTAGAGGGAGTCTAATGCACTGCAACTCTGTTGCAGAAAAAGCAAAAAAATATGGTCAGGTCCGAAGTGGTAATACTGGCTGTGACCCCACTCTCCGAGGGTACCTCAGGGAGAGTTGGGATATGCAAAAAAACACATTTGAAATAGGACAAATACTGTATAGGCACCCACCAAAATTAAATGGTATTATTAATTATTGGAAAGAAATAAGGTTAAAGAATAGAAAGGTCCAAACACTGCAATTAAAACTTTTCTGTTTGACCTGATGAAGATCTTCTTGATCAAAACATTGTCATTGTGTAACCTTTATTTAACTAGGCAAGTCAGTTAAGAACAAATTCTTATTTACATTGACGGCCTACCCCGGGCCAAACACGGACAACGCTGGGCCAATTGTGCACCACCCTATGGGACTCCCAATCACAGCCGGATGTGATGCAGCCTGGATTCAAACCAGGTACTGCAGTGACGCCTCTTGCACTGAGATGCAGCGTCTTAGACCACTGCGCCATTCAGGAGCCCAAGTCATTAAAAGGTGGTAATTAGAACTAAGTAAACAGTGAATGGTGTTTTTTTGTGGGGGGATGTGAGTATGACCAACCATTTCTATCAAAATAAGATGACACAAAGCTTGGGGAATGTCCTGGTGGGCCAGCTGGCTGACTGGTGAGGAAGTCTCTACGTTATGTAACAATTAATAATAACTTAGTCGGGGGTACTGATGGAACAAAACCTGGAAATCAGTTCAGGGGTTATGGTCCTTTTAAAGACCCACTCCACTATTTTTTATACTTTTCCCTTTGAAAAACTGAACCAGCGAGAGGGAGCTAGGAAAGAGAGTTGGCCTGGGAATGGTTCCCATGTCACTTTTGAAAGCTTGGAATGACAGGCCTGAGGAGTAACAACCACAAGATACAACAGTGCGTTGTGTGTGTGTGTGTCACTTGATTGAGTCATATACTGACTTAGTTTCATGTGATCCAAGGCGAGACAGTGACACTCTTCTCATTGTTCCCAAACATGAATAGCAATCATTATGAAATTATACAGCCAGAGTGGCAGTCTTTATCCTCTGTTAATCGTGTTTAGAAAGCCTACAAGTGATTGAAGTCAAGGTAACTGAAAGAGCACTCTGTATGGCTTTGGCAGACTTCATAACACGAACAATATTTACAATGAGGTGTGAGCGGTTGGTTTGGCGCATGACACAGTTGACATGCTCTCAACACTGTCATGATCACATGGTGGCAGGACCAATGAACTTCTTTAAAAAAAAAAAAAAAAAAATATGAAAAGCTTAATTTATCTCAGTACATGATGTCTAACTAGACAGCATGCGGTAGCTGGGCTCACAGATAATACTGCCCCTATTCAACTGGCCTTTAGTGTCTTGTAGGCTACAGTTGAATAAACTTCCCTGGAACTCTTCTGTGAAGGTGAAACGGTCCACTGAAAACTTAGGGTGCCATTTTAGATGTAGCCTTAGTTGACACTAGATCCCATAATAACCAACCCTGTGCCCTAGAGGTTTGGAGCCCGAGTGTGAGAAATGTGATTCAGATGTGTGTGTGAGTTCTCTCTGCAGTGCGAGGATGGGTGAGGGTTTCTTGTTCTTCATGACGAACAAGACGTCTCTCCCCCACTGTCAAAAGTGGTGAGGGGGAGGGAGTGCTGACAAGGGCATGTGTATGGTCTCACATCAGATGGCGTCACTCCTACGCAACACTTGTCCCTCAACCGATTGTAATGCTTTTGATGTATAGTCCTAGTACATACTGTAACATAGTGTCATTTTACAGGACTCTACTATAAAAAAAAAAAAAACTATTTAACCTTTAACTAGGCAAGTCAGTTAAGAACAAATTCTTATTTTACAATGATGGCCTACCAGGGAACAGTAACAAATGAGGCTGAGAGCAATAAGGTAATTGCATTTCACCATATTACCATCCTCCATTCAAAGAAACACTTTATTTTGTCCCTTTAATCCATTTTCATGGAGAAGAGAGACGAGTTAAAAAGATGGAAGAAAGAGAGACAGGGAGCATCTTGGCTCTGTTATTGTGAGACTAGCTGACGCTGTGTTAGGTTGTTCATTTGGTGTGCCGTCGTGTCCCAGCTAATTGTGTTGGGGGCCTCAGCAGTGCTGAGTCTGGGTGAAAGCTGGGTTACTGTCCTGTCATGTTCCAATGACTCACAAGAGAACGCTCAGTCTCAAATAGCACTTTAATCTCTTTAATCCCACTACTTTTGAGCAGAGCCCAATGGGCACCCTACTCCCTATATTAGTGCACTACTTTCACGGCCCCCATAGCAACACTATATAGGGAATAGGGAGAACTTTAATTGTGAGAAAGGATGTTTTATATGCTTTTTACACTTGTATCACAATCCCATTTTTTTTTTTTTTTTATCATGGAAGTGGCCAAAAGTAGCAGAAATGTAATGTGTTTGAAGACTATATTGTTCCAAACAATGTCAAAAAAAATAAAAATAATCAAAGACTACTTTTGAGATATTCATATTAATATTTTTAATGTTGAATTAATTCATGGGAAAAATGTTATGTGAATCTAGACAGACTCTATTTTTAAGAGCACATAAGGAGTCAAATGACACCAATATGCTGCTGTATCATGTAGGGTTCACAGATCACAGGGTCTTACAAGAGGCACGTTTAGGTCTAACAAAGGGCCTAAGATGGCCACTTTCAAAATGATTTTCAAAAAAGTGATACAAATGTAAAATGCATATCAAACATCCTTCAAAACAAACAACTGCACTTAAACAGCTAAATAGCCTATGGGTGGGTGGGTGGTTGGGTAAATGTATGGTAAGCACTAGCTCTCCAAAACTCTAGGTGACCTTCTGCCTTCTCCCATCAGTTCTCAGGCATTAGATTTGTCCACGACTGGCATTTGTGAACAACACTGAACAAAAATATAAACAACATGCAACAATTTCAAAGATTTTACTGAGTTACAGTTCATACGGAAAATCAGTCAATTGAAATACATTGATTAAGCCCTGCACATGACTGGGAATACAGCTATGCATCTGTTGTTCACAGATTCCTTTAAAAAAAAAGGTAGGGGTGTGGACAGAAAGCCAGTCAGTATGTGGTGTGACCAACATTTGCCTCATGCAGCACGACATCTCCTTCGCATAGGAGTTGATCAGCCTGTTGATTGTGGCCTGTGGAATGTTGTCCCACTCCTCTTCAATGGCTGTGCGAAATTGCTGGATATTGGTGGGAACTGGAACACGCTGTCGTACACATCGATCCAGAGCATCCAAAACATGCTCAATTGGTGACATCTGGTGAGTATGCTGGCCATGGTAGAACTGGGACATTTTCAGCTTCCAGGAATTGTGTACAGATCCTTGAGACATTGGGCAGGGCAGTGCACTATCATGCTGAAATATGATAATGCACTCTGATGGCGGCGGATGAATGGCACGGCAATGGGCCACAGGATATCTCTGCGCATTTAAATTGCCATTGATAAAGTGCAATTGTGTTCGTGGTCCGTAGCTTATGCCTGCCCATACCATAACCTCACCATGGGGCACTCTGTTCAATGTTGACATCAGCAAACTGCTCGCCCACATGACGTCCTACACACTGTCTACCATCTGCCCGGTACAGTTGAAACCGGGATTCATCCGTGAAGAGCACACTTCTCCAGCGTGCTAGTGGCCGTCAAAGGTGAGCATTTGCCCACTTTAGTCGGTTACGATGTCAAACTGCTCTCAGGTCAAGACCCTGGTGAGGACGACGAGCATGCAGATGAGCTTCCCAGAGACGGTTTCTGACAGTTTGTGCAGATATTCTTCGGTTGTGCAATTCTTCGGTTGTGGAAACGATCCTGCAGGTGTAGAAGCCAGACGTGGAGGTCCTGGGCTGGCGTGGTTACACGTGGTCTGTGGTTGTGAGGCCGGTTGGACTTACTGCAAAATTCTCTAAAACGATGTCGGAGGCAGATTATGGTAGGTAAATTAACATTCAATTGTCTGACAATAGGTCTGGTGGACATTCCTGCAGTCAGGTGGATGGATCATCTTGGCAAAGGAGAAATGCTCACTAACAGGGATGTAAACAAATTTGTAGGCAAAATATGAGAGAAATGCGCTTTTTATGCATATGTTGCGTTCCTATTTTTGTTCAGTGTGTAAGTGTAGTGTACAGATATGAGGTAGTCATTCAAAAATCAAGGTAATCCATGCAACTTATTATGGGACTTGGTTAGCACATTTTTACTCCTGAACTAATTTTAGGGTTGCCATAAAGGGGTTGAATACTTACTGACTCAAGTCATTTCAGCTGTTCATTTATTTTTTATTAATTTGTAAAAATGTTGAAAAACAATTCTACTTTGACATTATGGTGTATTGTTAGGCCAGTGACACAAAATCAAAATATAATGCATTTTTTAATTCAGGCTGTAACACAACAAAATGTGGAAAAAGTCAAGGGGTGTGAATACTTTCTGAAAGCACTGTATAAGCCCAAGCACGAAAAACAACAGAGTTAAAAATCCCGATTGTGTGGTTCAACAATATATAGCATAATAGCCTACTGCATATTACGCATGGAAGAAATATATATTTTTATATTATATTATTTTAAGATGTCTTTGGTCAAAACAAATGTCTAGCCTATACTCCAAAATTAAACAAATTCTAGTAAATCGCCTTTGAGTGTTGACCGTATTATTATGCATACTGGATGGACAGGTTACCTTATGCTACGTGCCAAACGTTCAATCCATAAGTCTGAGAAAGATCGTAAACTCTGCAAAAAAAAGAAACGTCCCTTTTTCAGGACCCTGTCTTTCAAAGATAATTCGTAAGAATCCAAATAACGTCACAGATCTTCATTGTAAAGGGTTTAAACACTTTTCTGACTCTGAAAAACATCAAAAGAAAGATGCCCAGGGTCCCTGCTCATCTGCGTGAACGTGCCTTAGGCATGCTGCAAGGAGGCATGAGGACTGCAGATGTGGCCAGGGCAATAAATTGCAATGTCCGTACTGTGAGACACCTAAGACAGCGCTACAGGGAGACAGAAGGGACAGCTGATCGTCCTCGCAGTGGCAGACCACGTGTAACAACACCTGCACAGGATCGGTACATCTGAACATCACACAGGTACAGGATGGCAACAACAACTGCCCGAGTTACACCAGGAACGCACAATCCCTCAATCAGTGCTCAGACTGTCCCCAATAGGCTGAGAGAGGCTGGACTGAGGGCTTGTAGGCCTGTTGTAAGTCAGGTCCTCACCAGACATCACCGGCAACAACGTCGCCTACGGGCACAAACCCACCGTCGCTGGACCAGACAGGACTGGCAAAAAGTGCTCTTCACTGACGAGTCGCGGTTTTGTCTCACCAGGGATTATGGTCGGATTCACGTTTATCGTCAAAGGAATGAGCGTTACACCAAGGCCTGTACTCTGGAGCGGGATCGATTTGGAGGTGGAGGGTCCGTCATGGTCGGACTGAGCTTGCTGTCATTGCAGGCAATCTCAACGCTGAGCGTTACAGGGAAGACATCCCCCTCCCTCATGTGGTACCCTTCCTGCAGGCTCATCCTGACATGACAATGCCACCAGCGATACTGCTCGTTCTGTGCGTGATTTCCTGCAAGACAGGAATGTCAGTGTTCTGCCATGGCCAGCAAAGAGCCCGGATCTCAATCCCATTGAGCACGTCTGGGACCTGTTGGATCGGAGAGTGAGGGCTAGGGCCATTCCCCCCAAGAAATGCCCGGGAACTTGTAGGTGCCTTAGTGGAAGAGTGGGGTAACATCTCACAGCAAGAACTGGCAAATCTGGTGCAGTCCATGAGGAGGAGATGCACTGCAGTACTTAATGCAGCTGGTGGCCACACCAGATACTGATTGTTACTTTTGATTTTGACCCCCCCCCTTTGTTCAGGGACACATTATTCCATTTCTGTTAGTCACATGTCTGTGGAACTTGTTCAGTTTATGTCTCAGTTGTTGAATCTTGTTATGTTCATACAAATATTTACAGATGTTAAGTTTGCTGAAAATAAAACGCTGTTGACAGTGAGAGGACGTTTATTTTTTTGCCGAGTTTATATGCCTAGGCGATGCAGTTTCATTGATTGTGCAGGGCGGCTTGCAGAGTTAATTATAGTGAATTTGTATTTGATTTTGAACAGCCTAGTAATAGGGCTTATTCTATATTTTCATAATTAATAGGCTGAAACATTACCTTTTAGCTACAGAATATCTCCTCTCTCTCCATTTTGTTCTCGAGTGTGCAGAGATAGGGCTTGTCAACAGTTTAATTAAATATGTTTTGTTGTGAAAAGGTTACTATCAATGTTCACGAACAGATTTCATTTGGTTTCCCAAATTAACCACTGGGTAGCAGTAGGAACACGGTTGGAGAGCCCGTGGCATACAGAATTTGGGCGGAATGTCACCTGTCATGCAGCGAGAGGCTGCATGCTCCTTAAAGTGGTTGATGAATGAAGTGAAATAAGTATTCTTATAAGCCCATACATTTCTAGATGCAATCCTGTGTGATAGTAGAGTTTATTTTAGGTGGTGTATGATTTATTGTGATGGTGTATATTAAATGAATTTATTAGACTTTTAAAATATAGATGTTCCAAAGGTACGCATCAGCGGCTTGTATGCATGGAGGCCTGGAGATTCTAAAAATGCTTAGGTTAATTAACGGTTAATTTCTGTGAGACCAGCAGTCATTTTCAAGACAATAACCGTCTGACATAATGTCAAAAATATAATGTCATGAACAGCACAGCCCTTGCTGCAACCCTATCCTACTAGTCTCAAGATGATGACCTCATTCAAGGGTTAGTGGAATACAGTTATGATGTTCAATCTTGGAACATGGCCATGTGTAGAGGGATTCCCAGACTGTAGCTCCTATCAGCATCAATGCAACTAACTCTCAACAGAGCTGGACCAGAATATAAGCAAGCAGCCAGTAAAACAGGGAAATTAGTCATGACACAATGATATATCTGATAATTCAATTATTAACTATTTAAGCTGTAAGGGAACAGTCACCTTTTCTACATCCAGAATATAGGGACTGATTTTCAGTAGGAGTTCTCTCCCTCTGTCTGGCACGCTGTTTAGGTAAATATGTGGTTTGTGTGCGCAAACAGGCAGACACGTACAGTTGAAGTCGGAAGTTTACATACACCATAGCCAAATACATTTAAACTCAGTTTTTCACAATTCCTGACATTTAATCCTAGTAAGAATTCCCTGTCCTAGGTCAGTTAGGATCACCACTTTATTTTAAGAATGTGAAATGTCAGAATAATAGTAGAGAGAATTATTTGTTTCAGCTTTTATTTCTTTCATCACATTCCCAGTGGGTCAGAAGTTTACATACACTCAATTTGTATTTGGCAGCATTGCCTTTAAATTGTGTAACTTGGGTCAAACATCTCGGGTAGCCTTCCACAAGCTTCCCACAAGAAGTTGGGT
The DNA here is from genome assembly GCA_030435695.1 of Brachymystax lenok tsinlingensis. Taxonomy (NCBI): domain Eukaryota; kingdom Metazoa; phylum Chordata; class Actinopteri; order Salmoniformes; family Salmonidae; genus Brachymystax; species Brachymystax lenok. The sequence continues at coordinate 50,599,224 of CM059819.1, read as the reverse complement.
GAATTTTGGCCCATTCCTCCTGACAGAGCTGGTGTAACGGAGTCAGGTTTGTAGGCCTCCTTGCTCGCACACGCTTTTTCAGTTCTGCCCACAAATATTCTATGGGATTGAGGTCAGGGCTTTGTGATGGTCACTCCCAATACCTTGACCTTGTTGTCCTTAAGCCATTTTGCCACAACTTTGGAAGTATGCTTGGGGTCATTGTCCATTTGGAAAAACCATTTGCTTTAACTTCCTGACTGACGTCATGAGATGTTGCTTCAATATATCCACATAATTTTCCTCCCTCATGATGCCATCTATTTTGTGAAGTGTACCAGTCCCTCCTGCAGCAAAGCACCCACACAGCATGATACAGCCACCCCCGTGCTTCACGGTTGGGATGGTGTTCTTCGGCTTCAAAGCCTCCCCCTTTTTCCTCCAAACATAACAATGGTCATTATGGCCAAACAGTTCTATTTTATTTTAATCAGACCAGAGGACATTTCTCCAAAAAGTACAATCTTTGTCCCCATGTGCAGTTGCAAACCGTAGTCTGGCTTTTTTAATGGCGGTTTTGGAGCAGGGGCTTCTTCCTTGCTGAGCGGCCTTTCAGGTTATGTCGATATAGGACTCGTTTTACTGTGTATATAGATACTTTTGTACCCGTTTCCTCCAGCATCTTCACAAGGTCCTTTGCTGTTGTTCTGGGATTGATTTGCACTTTTTGCACCAAAGTACGTTCATCTCTAGGAGACAGAACGTGTCTCCTCCCTGAAAAGTATGACGGGTGAGTGGTCCCATGGTGTTTATACTTGTGTACTATTGTTTGTACAGATAAACGTGGTACCTTCAGGGTGTTTGGAAATTGCTCCCAAGAATGAACCAGACTTGTGGAGGTCTACAATTCTTTTTCTGGAGGTCTTGGCTGATTTCTTTAGATTTTCCCATGATGTCAAGCAAAGAGGCAATGCGTTTGAAGGTAGGCCTTGAAATACATCCACAGGTACACCTCCAATTGACTTGAATTATGTCAATTAGCCTATCAGAAGCTTCCAAAGCCATGACATCATTTTCTGGAATTTTCCAAGCTGTTTAAAGGCACAGTCAACTTAGTGTATGTAAACTTCTGACCCACTGGAATTGTGATACAGTGAATCATAAGTGAAATAATCTGTAAACAATTGTTGGAAAAATTACTTGTGTCATGCACAAAGTATATATCCTAACCGACTTGCCAAAACTATAGTTTGTTAAGAAATTTGTGGAGTGGTTGAAAAACAAGTTTTAATGACTCCACCCTAAGAGTATGTAAACTTCCGACTTCAACTGTATGTGTGTGTATATCTGTCTCAGCCCATAATAATGAACAGACATTTCCTCATAGCAGACTGAAAGAATACCTTGACAGTCACTACTTTAGAGACTGTATGGCGCTCCGCTCTCTCTCTCTCTAGGGCTCACAAGAGACTTACTGCAGCCCAAGGCCCCAAATATTCTAGTTTTCCAGCCACAAGCACACATTCTTTTTTCATGCATTCCTGTAATTCCACATCTGATACATGTCTCTGGATTGGCTGGCCAACGCATTAAAGTATGACTCCAAAAGAGAACTTTGCTCCCTTTATCATCAAGAGGACCACTCTCTCAGATGCTTCCCTGCTCATGGCACAGGATTACTTGGAATAGGGAAAGACTTGATTTGTTATCTTCAAAACCTTTTATTAAATTGTTTGGTTTTTCATAAGATAGCTCGACATTCTTCACATTGATGTATTGTGTGCAGCCAGGGTTTATAAAGCCATTGGTGTGCTAAGGCAAGGTGTTGATACTAAATGTCAATGTTGGGAGGGAGTGTCCATTCTCTACTATGTTGCCCAACACACCCTTACCCAGGGTTCTTTTCTGGATCAAAATGGGGCTTAGGTGGTGGGCGTGACAATGGCGTGGCCAATGGTGCTGTATTTTTTTAACCCCTCCTGTTGGTCGCAATGACAAAATGTATTATTATTATTATTATTATAATACATTTTTTACCTTTATTTAACTAGACAAATCAGTTAAAAATGAATTACTATCTACAATGACGGCCTACACCGGCCAAACCCTGACGATGCTGGGCCATTTGTGCGCCGCCCTATGGTACTCTCAATCACGGCCGGTTGTGATACAGCCTGGAATCGAACCAGGGTGTCTGTAATGACGCCTCAAGCACTGAGATCCAGTGCCTTAGACCGCTACACCACTCGGGAGCCCGAAAGCTGTTTTAAAGCACATTTCCTGCAATTCTACAAATTTTTCCATGTGGTGGAGATAACATTTTGCAGTTTTAAAGCAGATGTCCAGCAATTCTACACATTTTGCCACAGTTTATGCTATCGGAGTGCCTCAAATATTATAACAAAATCAATGGTGGCCTTATGTCATGACAACAAAATAAACTCCTGAATGCATCATATATATTTTTAAGATTCTCCCTGACTGTCTAGCTATTAGGGATGGGAGTTTGAAATAATTTCACTATTCGAATAGTATCATACATTTTTTGGGGATATCCGGATATTCTAAATACATGTGTTTTTTTACCTGAGCCCTGCTGAGTGAGGGAGAAGCTGGCGCTCTATTGCTGATGCTGCAGAAGGTATGGGGCATTGTGTGTAGTGAGCAGCCGGAGAGAGATGCCAAGGCAACTCGGCTACAGCGAAGACTTGTAGAAAGCCACAATGTTATTTATCATCCCATATAACAGTGCCTGTTGACTGGAGTAGCCTAGAGAAGCTAGCTAGGTTAACTGAGGCCACCTGCTGCACTTTCTCCCCAACCCCATTCAGAAAAAACAGCAGCCTACCTGTTGTTGCTCGTTGTAGCCTACTCCTTCGCTAACTTTTAATTCTGTAATTTTATTCCATCTTGCATTGAATTAGTAAACTCGCACTCCACTTGCTACACATTGCGTCTCTTTGTAGTTTATGTTGGCCAATTAACTTGGCAAAGCTACACAGGGTCAAGGCTACTGGTCGGCCACATGTCTTTTTTGGGGGAGCACCACGCACATCATAAAAACTACTTTAATAAAACGTCAAACTTTTCAAATGAATAATTTGAAATGTCATGGTATATCCTTGTATGTAACAATGTCACATGGATATTTTAATTAAGAAAAAGGGTTCAGTGTTAAAATATGGCAAAATATTCCCCCCCTCAACAAAATGAATACTCACACAAGTATTCGAATACTAACATCCGTTCAGATAACTTGGCCTACACAATCACCCGACCTCAACCCAATTTTGTGATGGTTTGGGATGAGTTGGACCGCAGAGTGAACGAAAAGCAGCCGACAAGTGCTCAGCATATGTGGGAACTCCAAGACTGTTGGAAAAACATTCCAGGTGAAGATGGTTGAGAGAATGACAGTGTGCAAAGCTGTCATCAAGGCAAAGAGTTGCTACTTTGAAGAATCTCAAATATATTTTGATTTGTTTAATACTTTTTTGGTTACTACATGATTCCATGTGTTATTTCATAGTTGTTGATGTCTTCACAATTTTTCTACAATGTAGAAAATAGTAAAAATAAAGAAAAACCCTTGAATGAGTAGGTGTGTCCAAACTTGTGACTGGTACTGTAAGTGGCCCGAAAAAAACAGACCAATACTTTTCTACTCAAAAAAAGAAAAGAAAAAAAGTTTAATCATGTGTTATGTTATTCCTCTCTGATCAAGGCACATCCTCTCAGCTGCCTGTGGACAAGTTCCTACAGGCAGACCCATGAAGCTTCTGGGATTATACAGACTGCTGCAAGAGTCTGATTATACAGTGGGATAAAACTCAGTCTTTATGGTCAGCATTGCCACGTGGGCTTCTCATTGCTATCAACTCAAGTAAAAGAGATTTGCATAGAAAATTAACAATACTCCCCCCACTTTAAGCCATGCCTCTGTGTAGTCTGATTAATCAGTCTGTAATACACAATGAATTAGTATATAGAGCCTAAAACGTGTGCAAAATCCTGTATATGTTCCATAAAAGACATGAATGTCGAAAATAAGGTACATTTGAACTTAACATTTCTCTGTAGATTTTGTCCTTCAGCTGCTCAAACTTGAGACAAAATATCCACAGGAAAATATTGTTCACCCACATTTTTAGAGAGCCGGTAGGCATATTGTTTGGCACAAAGGTAAAGTTTTATATTGGATATTCGGTTCTCTCGTCAATAGCTATTCAACCAAGCATTCCATGACAATGAAAATGGTATACTCAATCAGGGGAGGATTGGGAACAATCCACACATTTTCTGTTAACATTGTTGTGTAACTTTTTATTCAACATTCTGGCATTTAAGGAACATTTACACGATTTTGCACACAAAAGTTACAGGCTGTATATACCAAATCATTGTATATATACCAATTCATTGTATATATTAATCAGACTAGCATCTGTGGTGACTAACCCATTCATAGACTAACGGCCAACAGGGAGGAGGTGAGGGCCCTGGCGGAGTGGTGCCAGGAAAATAACCTCTCCCTCAACGTCAACAAAAGTAAGGAGCTGGTCGTGGACTTCAGGAGACAGCACAGGGAGCACACCCCCATCAACAAGGCAGCAATGGAGAAGGTGAAAAGCTTCAAGTTCCTCAGCGTACACATCATTGACAATCTGAAATGGTCCACCCACACAGATAGCGTGGTGAAGGCACAACGCCTTACTGAAGAGCTCAGTGACTTTCAAGGTGGCACCGTCATAGGATGCCATCTTTCCAACAAGTCAGTTCGTCAAATTTCTGCCATGCTATTGCTGCCCCGGTCAACTGTACGTGCTGTTATTGCGAACTGAAAATGTATAAGAGCAACAACGGCTCAGCTGTGAAGCGGTAGGCCACACAAGCTCACAGAACATGACCGCCGAGTGCTGAAGCGCGTACAAATTGTATGTCCTCGGTTGCAACACTCACTACCGAGACTCAAACTGCCTCTGGAAGCAACGTCAGCACAATAACTGTTTGTCGGGAGTTTCATGTAATGGGTTTACATGGCCGAGCAGCCACACACAAGCCTAAGATCACCATGCATAATGCCAAGCGTCGGCTGGAGTGGTGTAAAGCTTGCCACCATTGGACTCTGGAGCAGTGGAAACGCTTCACCATTTTCCAGTCTGACAGACGACTCTGTGTTTGGCGGATGCCAGGAAAAACGCTACCTGCCCGAATGAATAGTGCCAACTGTAAAGTTTGGTGGAGGAGGAATAATGATCTACGGCTGTTTTTCATGGTTTGGCCTAGGCCCCTTAACTCATTCCAGACAATTCTGTGCTTCCACCTTTCCTGTTTCAGAAAGACAATGCCGCCGTGCACAAAGTGAGGTGCATACAGAAATGGTTTGTCAAGATCGATGTGGAAGAACTTGACTGGCCTGCACAGAGTCCTGACCTCAACCCCATCACTTCTGGATGAATTGGAACGCCGACTGCGAGCCAGGCCTAAATCGCCCAACATCAGTACCCGACCTCACTAATCCTTGTGGCTGAATGGAAGCAAGTCCCCGCAGCAATGTTCCAACATCTAGTGGAAAGCCTGGGCGGGGTCAACTCCATATTAAAATGCCCATGATTTTGGAATGAGACGTTCAACGAACAGGTGTCCACATACTTTTGGTCATGTACAGTCGTGGCCAAAAGTTGAGAATGACACAAATATAAATTTCCAATGTTTACTGCTTCAGTGTCTTTATATATTTTTGTCAGATGTTACTACGGAATACTGAAGTATAATTACAAGCATTTCATAAGTGTCAAAGGCTTTTATTGACAATTACATGAAGTTGATGCAATGAGTCAATATTTTCAATGTTGACCCTTCTTTTTCAAGACCTCTGCAATCCACCCTGGCATGCTGTCAATTAACTTCTGGGCCACATCCTGACTGATGGCAGTCCATTCTTGCATAATCAATGCTTGGAGTTTGTCAGAATTTGTGGGTTGTTTGTTTGTCCACCCGCCTCTTGAGGATTGACCACAAGTTCTCAATGGGATTAAGATCTGGGGAGTTTCCTGTCCATGGACCCAAAATATCGATGTTTTTTTATCACTTTTGTCTTATGGCAAGGTGCTCCATCATGCTGGAAAAGGCATTGTTCGTCACCAAACTGTTCCTGGATGGTTGGGAGAAGTTGCTCTCGGAGGATGTGTTGGTACCATTCTTTATTCATGGCAGTGTTCTTAGGCAAAATTGTGAGTGAGCCCACTCCCTTGGCTGAGAAGCAACCACACACATGAACGGTCTCAGGATGCTTTACTGTTGGCATGACACAGGACTGATGGTAGCGCTCACCTTGTCTTCTCCGGACAAGCTTTTTTCCGGATGCCCCAAACAATCGGAAAGGGGATTCGTCAGAGAAAATGACTTTACCTCAGTCGTCAGCAGTCCAATCCCTGTACCTTTTGCAGAATATCAGTCTGTCCCTGATGTTTTTCCTGGAGAGAAGTGGCTTCTTTGCTGCCCTTCTTGACACTAGGCCATCCTCCAAAAGTCTTCGCCTCACAGTGTGTGCAGATGCACTCACACCTGCCTGCTGCCATTCCTGAGCAAGCTCTGTACTGATGGTGCACCGATCCCGCAGCTGAATAAACTTTAGGAGATGGTCCTGGCGCTTGTTGGACTTTCTTGGGCACCCAGCAGCCTTCTTCACAACAATTGAACCGCTCTCCTTGAAGTTCTTGATGATCCGATAAATGGTTGATTTAGGTGCAATCTTACTGGCAGCAATATCCTTGCCTGTGAAGCCCTTTTTGTGCAAAGCATCGATGACGGCAACTGTTTCCTTGCAGGTAACCATGTTTGACAGAGGAAGAACAATGATTCCAAGCACCACCCTCCTTTTGAAGCTTCCAGTCTGTTATTCGAACTCAATCAGCATGGCAGAGTGATCTCCAGCCTTGTTCTCATCAACACTCACACCTATGTTAACGAGAGAATCACTGACATGATGTCCTTTTGTGGCAGGGCTGAAATGCAGTGGAAATGTTTTTTGGGGAATTCAGTTCATTTGCATGGCAAAGAGGGACTTAGCAATTAATTGCAATTCATCTGATCACTCCTCATGACATATTGGAGTATATGCAAATTGCCATCATACAAACTGAGGCAGCAGACTGTGAAAATGTATATTGTGTCATTCTCAAAACTTTTGGCTACGACTGTAGTGTGTATACAGTGCATTCAGAAAAAAGTTCAGACCTCTTTACTTTTTCCACATTTTGTGACGTTACGTCTTATTCAGTCTTGTTTTTTCCCCCTCATCAATCGACACACAATACCCCATAATAGCAATGCAAAAACAAGTTTATATAAGGTCCCACAGTTGACAGTGCATGACAGAGCAAAAACCAAGTAATGAGGTCGAAGGAATTGTCTGTAGAGCTCAGAGACAGGATTGTGTTGTGTGACAGATCTGGGGAAAGTTACCAAAAATGTCTGCAGCATTGAAGGTCCCAAAGAACACAGTGGCCCCCATCATTCTTAAATTGGAGAAGTTAGGAATCACCAAGACTCTTCCTAGAGCTGGCCGCCTGGCCAAACTAAGCAATTGGGGGAGAAGGGCCTTGGTCAGGGAGGTGACCAAAAACCAGATGGTCACTCTGACAGAGCTCCTCTGTGGAGATGGGAGAACCTTCCAGAAGGACAATCATCTCTGCAGCACTCCAGCAATCAGGCCTTTATGGTAGAGCGGCCAGACAGAAGCCACTCCTCAGTAAAAGGCACATGACAGCCTGCTTGAAGTTTGCCACAAGGCACCTAAAGACTCTCAGACCTTGAGAAACAACATTCTCTGGTCTGATGAAACCAAGATTGAAGTCTTCGGCCTGAATGCCAAGCGTCAAGTCTGGAGGAAATCTGGCACCATCTCTACAGTGAAGCATGGTGGTGGCAGCATCATGCTGTGGGAATGTACTTCAGCGGCAGGGAGTGGAAGACAAGTCAGGATCGAGGGAAAGATAAACGGAGCAAAGTACTTAGAGATCCTTGATGAATACCTGCTCCAGAGCGCTCAGGACCTCAGACTGGGGAGAAGGTTCACCTTCCAACAGGACAACGACCCTAAGCACACAGCCAAGACAAAACAGGAGTAGCTTCAGGACAAGTCTCAATGTCCTTGAGTGGCCCAGCCAGAGCCCGGACATGAACCCGATTGAACATCTCTGGAGAGACTTGAAAATAGCTGTGCAGTGACACTTCCCATTCAACCTGACAGAGCTTGAATGGATCTGCAGAGAAAAATGGGAGAAACTCCACCTAATACATGTGTGCCAAGCTTGTAGCGTCATACCCAAGAAGACTCGAGGCTGTAAACACTGCCAAAGGTGCTTCAAAGTACTGAGTAAAGGGTCTGAATACTTATGTAAATGTTATATTTTATTTTTAATACATTTGTAAAAAATTATTAAAACCTGTTTATGCTTTGTCATTATGGGGTATTGTTGGTGTAGATTGAGATAAAACTATTTAATCAATTTCATAAATAAGGCTGTAATGTTACAACATGTGGAAAAGGTGAAGGGGTCTAAACATTTTCTGAATGAAATGTATATTTATACTCCGGACTCAGACATTGTGCGTCCTAATATTTCTATATTTTACTTTTATATGTGTTAATTGTTGTGTATTGTTAGATATTACTGCACTGTTGGAGCTCGGGAACATTTTTGATACACTGTTGGAGCTAGAAGCATTTTGCTACACCTGCAATAACATCTGCTTAACATGTGTATGCGACCAATTTAATTGTATTTATTTATGGCTTTAGTGCCTATTGAAGATAGTATCTTCTGGTCGAGGGAGTTTTGTTAAGATCCTTAACACTCATTCTGAACATTAAAACGCACGCTTGCAGTACGGTTTTGGAAACATAAGGAACTTATCTTTCAAATCATAAAAAAAAGGTTAAAATACCTTTATAGGATTAGTGTTCCCACATGGCCATATCTCAACTACGTACATAGCTTTTTGACAGAAACCATAGGCAGCCATCTGTGCTAATTAGCTATATAGCATGCTCCGAACACCTGGGTGTAAGTACAGGTGGGGAGGAAATGTAGCTGGTCAACTGGAGCAATCTGGTTTTAGAGTAGTTGTATTATTCTGTATTGAAATCCGAGAAACTCAATTTAGTATGATATGTTTCGTATGGTAAGTATTAATTTGTGGATGTCTATCATTCATTTTGTATGATATGTTACGAATTACAATTTGTTGTCCCTAACTTTGGCTAGGTGGTTAACACTAATGTTAGCTAGCTGACTAGGAGTTAAGATTAGGAGTTAGGGGAAGGGTTAGCTAAAAGGGTAAAGGTTAGGGGAAGGTTAGCTAACATGCTAAATAGTCAAAATATAGTAAATAGTTGAAGTTTCTAAAATGCTAAAGTTGATCATCATGAGATTAGAACACACACTCTTTGGGTCGCTAGACATACGCGTTATAATATGTCCACCGACCCACCTTTCGTTTTTGCCTTAAGTAACCTTCTGTCGTATGTACCCATGCCAAACCTAACATATCATACTAATTTCATTCTCCTGGATTTACATTTACTATGCTACGACCATGCTGACTGGAGGCACACAACTTGTGGATCGGTTCCGTTTAAAACTGCTTGATTATGTATCTTTTTTTATATGAAAGATAAGCAAAACCGTGTTGAAAACGCTGATTTACGTTTCTGAAAAGACAGCATTTTTGTTCACATGGAGCCAACCTTGGGCGAATGTAACGGCTGAAAACCGTTTCCATTGGTAGGGTTTTCGAGAGCCATGGTAACACTAAAGTTTGGGAACTGGAATCGAACTATTCCATATATTAGACACCCACCTAGTAGTTTACTTTACCTGCTATATTCATGAGAGTACGACAGTGCTTCCATTCAAAACACAAAAATGCTGCTGGTAACATTGACTATGAAGGCTATACTGTCTTTATTCACGCATTTATGATCTGTAGTATGTATGTACACACAAAACATGCATTACTGTGGTAAAAGCAAACATTGACAAAATCCCGACGTACTCACCTTTAATGATCTCCCGCTTGCCCTCATCCAGGTGGCTCGAAATCAAGTCCCCCATAGCAACAAATATAACTTAATCCAGTGACAACAATTCCGTTCGTTTCAAAGGCAAATAGAACATAAAAATATACAAAACAAATTAACAGGAACTCGTGTGCACACAACGTGATGGATGATTGGAAGAATGCAAGCGGTGGTGAAAGAACGAAAGGGTGGAGGGAAAGAAAATAAGTTGAGCTCGCCTTGAGCAGGAGGGAGACACCCTAAATGTGAGTCACTACTCGTTGAGTATGTTGAACTATGCCAGTCAGAAATCTCTTTAGGCATGTAGAAAGTGGGGTTTCGACAGAGGTAGGCCTACGACAGATGAGGCCAATTCACTACTATAAAGGGCGTGTCAAGAGATTTCGCTATAATTTGTTTACGTTTGCCTCCGGGCAAACGGAATTTTTAGCTGAAAGATGGAGAGATTTTCTCTCCACAACAGTTTTACCAGATGTGAAATACTTGCATTAAATTAGGGTTTTTATTCGAGTTTGTACTATAAACCAAACTGCTGAGTTTCAGCTATAAAATACACATAAACGATCCTAAAATTATGATTAATTAAACGCCGAGACCCCAAGAGGACGTAGTTCTTTCTGACGTCTTGTATTACCAATCTACTGTATGTGTTGACTGAAAACGATGTTGTCAAAATATATTGGTTGCGGGTTGGACCGCGGCCGCCATAACATTTCTCTAAAAAAAATAGACTAACGTTACCTGCCTTTATCTAGGAAAACTATGGCAAACTTGAATTACAATAATAAATCCCGATTTTAGTCTGTAGCCTATGCCTATTGAAATGACAAGTCAATCTCGGCCATTTATAACGATTTCAGATCCTCTGTCCAACTTTCATCACTCAAACTCCCCTGTCGAATTTATGATTATTCACATGCGCAAAATTAATTAATTTACTATTATATACCTGGTTCTAGCCCTGAATGCAGATTGCCTGAAATCCGTGGTATATCAGACAAACACAGTGCATTCGGAAAGTATTCAGACCCCTTGACCTTTTCCACATTTTGTTACATTACAGCTGTATTCTAAAAATGATGAAATAGTTTTTTACCTCATAAATCTATACACAATACCCCATAAGGACAAAGCAAAAACAGGTTTTTAGAATGTTTTGCAAAAAATTAAATAACATATCACATTTAAATAAGTATTCAAACCCTTTACTCAGTACTTTGTTGAAGCTCCTTTGGCAGCGATTACAGGCTCAAGTCTTCTTGGGTATGACGCTACAAGCTTGGCACACCTGTATTTGGGGAGTTTCTCCAATTCTTCTCTGCAGATTCTCTCAAGCTCTGTCAGGTTGGATGGGGAGCATCGCTGCACAGCTTTTTTCAGTTCTCTTCAGAGATGTTCGATTGGGTTCAAGACCAGGCTCTGGCTGGGCCACTCAGAGATTTGCCCAGAAGCCACTCCTGCGTTGTCTTGGCTGTGTGCTTCGGGTCATTGTCCTGTTGGAAGGTGAACTTTCTCCCCGGTCTGAGGTCCTGCCGTTGAAATACATCCCCACATCATGATGCTGCCACCACCATGCTTCACCGAAGAGATGGTGCCAGGTGTCCTCCAGACGTTGCACTTGGCATTCAGGCCAAAGAGTTAAATCTTGGTTTCATCAGACCATAGAATCTTGGAGAGTCCTTTAGGTGCTTTTTGGCAAACTCCAAGCGGGCTGTCTTGTGCCTTTTACTGAGGAGTGGCCTCCGTCTGGCCACTCTACCATAAAAGCCAGATTGGTGGAGTGCTGCAGAGATGGTTGTCCTTCTGGAAAGTTCTCCCATCTCCACAGAGGAACTCTGGAGCTCTGTCAGAGTGACTATCGGGTTCTTGGTCACCTCCCTGACCAAGGCCCTTCTCCCCGATAGCTCAGTTTGGCCAGGTGGCCAACTCTAGGAAGAGTCTTGGTGCTTCCAAACTTATTCCATTTAAGAATGATGGAAGCCACTGTGTTCTTGGGGTGCATGGTGATCAAAATTGTGTTTTAATTAACTGGAAAAATATGAATTTTACTTTTCTTTTCGGCGGCACACCATTAAAGCTAGTTCAGGAGGAAACCGATGCCTTTGCAGCCTGAATGGAGGATATTTTATGTACTCGCTAGTTGCGGGGGTTACGAGTGTATTGCTGGCTACTCTTCATATTGGGACGCCAAAGACAAGCTCCCTCTGCTGTTTTCTGAAGTCCACGGTCATCTCCTTTGTTTTGTTAACATTGAGTGAGAGGTTGTTTGCCTGACACCACACTCCGAGTGCCCTCACCTCCTCCCTGTAGGCTGTCTCGTCGTTGTTGGTAATGAAGCCCACTACTGTTGTGTCATCTGCAAACTTGATGATTGAGTTGGAGGTGTGCATGGCCACGCAGTTGTGGGTGAACAGGGAGTACAAGAAGGGGCTGAGCATGCACCCTTATGGGATCCCAGTGTTGAGGGTCAGCGAAGTGGAGATGTTGTTTCCTACCTTCACCACCTGGGGGTGGCCCGTCAGTAAGTCCAGGACCCAATTGCACACGGCGGGGTTGAGACCCAGGGCCTCGACCTTGATGATGAGCTTGGAGGGTACTATGGTGTTGAATGCTGAGCTGTAGTCAATGAACAGCATTCTTACATAGGTATTCCTCTTGTCCAGATGGGATAGGGCAGTGTGCAGTGTGATGGCGATTGCATCGTCTGTGGACCTGTTGGGGAGGTATGCAAACGGAAGTGGGTCTAGGGTGGCCGGTAAGGGGGAGGAGATATGATCCTTGACTAGTCTCTCAAAGCATTTCATGATGACAGAAGTGAGTGCTACAGGGCGGTAGTCATTTAGTCATCTTTGCCTTCTTGGGTACAGGAACGATGGTGGCCATCTTGAAGCATGTGGGGACAGCAGACTGGGATAGGGAGCGATTGAATATGTCCATAAACACACCAGCCAGCTGCGCATGCTCTGAGGACGCGGCTAGGGATGCCGTCTGGGCCAGCAGCCCTGCGAGGGTTAACACGTTTAAATGTTTTACTCACGTCGGCTACAGAGGAGAGAAGGGGGGTGCAGTCCTTGTTAGTGGACCGCGACGGTAGCACTGTATTATCCTCAAAGCAGGCAAAGAAGGTGTTTAGTTTGTCTGGAAGTGTGACGTCGGTGTCTGTGACGTGGCTGGTTTAATTTTTGTAGTCCATGATTTCCTGTAGACCCTGCCACATAAGTCTTGTGTCTGAGCTGTTGAATTGCGACTCCACTTTGTCCCTGTACCGGAATTTCGCTTGTTTGATTGCCTTGCTGAGGGAATAACTACACTGTTTATATTCAGCCATATTCCCAGACCCCTTTCCATGGTTAAAAATGGGGGTTCGTGCTTTCAGTTTTGCGCGAATGCCGCCATCCATCCATGGTTTCTGGTTAGGGTAATAGTCACAGTGGTTACAACATCTCCAATGCACTTCTTTATAAACTCACTCACAGAGTCAGCGTATAGATCGATGCTGTTATCTGAGGTTGACCAGAACATATCCCAGGCCGCATGATCAAAACAATCTTGAAGCGTGGATTCCGATTGGTCAGACCAGCGTTGAATGGTTGTAGTCACTGGTACATCCTGTTTGAGTTTCTGCCTATAAGACGAGGAGCAATATAGGAGCAATATGGCATCGTGGTCGGATTTGCCGAATGGATGGCAGGGGAGGGCTTTGTATGCATTGCGTAAGTTCGAGTAGCAGTGATCAAGTGTATTACACCCGCGCGTAGTGCAATCAATATGCTGATAGAATTTAGGTAACCTTGTTCTCAAATTGTCTTTGTTAAAATCCCCAGCTACATTAAATGCAGCCTCAGGATATATGGTTTCCAGTTTACATAGAGTCCAGTGAAGTTCCTTGAGGGCAGTCTTGGTGTCTGCTTTAGGGGGAATGTACACCACTGTGAAGATAACTGACGAGAATTATCTTGGGAGATAATATGGTTGGCATTTGATTGTAAGGAATTATAGGTCAGGTGAGCAGAAGGACATGAGTTGTTAATCATGAAGCATACACCCCCACCCTTCCTCTTCCCACAGAGGTGTTTATCTCTGTCGGTGTGATGCATGGAGAAGCCAGGTGGCTGAACCGATTCCGGAAACATATCCCGAGAGAGCCATGTTTCCGTGAAACAGAGAATGTTACAGTCTCTGATGTCTCTCTGGAGGTCAACCCTTGCTCGATTTTTCATCTACCTTGTTGTCAAGAGACTGGACATTGGCGAGTAGTATACTCGGGAGCGGTGGGCGATGTGCATGTCTACGGAGCCTGACCAGGAGGCCTCTCCGTCTGCCGCCGTTGTTTTGGGTCGGCTTCTGGGATTAGGTCCATTGTCCTGGGTGGTGGTACAGACAGAGGATCCGCTTCGGGAAAGTCGTATTCCTGGTCGTAATGTTGATAAGCTGACGTCACTCTTCTATCCAATAGTTATTCCTGGCTGTATGTAAGATTTCCTGGGGTAACAATGTAAGAAATAGTACGGCGCCATCTTGCAACTTGATATTTCAACCTGCGTGTCCTGATAATCACGTCTGGTGTGGATGGACAAAAAAAGAAATGCACGCGATGGCGCACGCACGTGCCTGGTCTAGTTTGCATGTTACTCCTCAGCCTGAAGTGTCCCCACTTGCACCAGCGAATAGCTAGTTTTTCGCGTGGCGCCCACTGGTAAGACGCTTCAGGAGGGCGGTCATGTGTGCTAGCAAGGCAGAGGACCCTAGTGTGACTGCCTTTCTGAAGAGTCTTATCAGTCGGCGTCATGCAAAAAGCTAGCTAATGAGGCGGAACACTTCAGACTGATGCCTTGATCAAACCGACCGCGTCATTACATTTTGTTACACCAGAAGTATAGATTTCCAATGGAAAGCTGCGTTTACCTTGCAGCATTGCGTTGCAGAGGCAATTGCAGTGCATTCTGTGTGGTGCGTATGTTGGATTTATTGAACCCAATTTATGCGTAAAACTGTATACGTAGACAGCTTGACAGAAATGGTAGCTGAAGGTGAATTTTGAACTTCTGTTGCACAAATATCCAGATGATGCTGCATACCATTTTGCGCAGTGACACTGTAGGTGTGATCGAGGCGTGAGGATGAAGTTTCACACATCCCCATTTGCTACACAGGCACTTCATGTTTTTGGATTTAATCAACCTGGAATTCCAGGTTTGTGAAATTTAGGCAATCACTGAACTGATCAATTAGCTCAGTTGGTCAGGTGTGGTGCCTAGTTGGAACAAATTCCTGCAGTACCTGCAGCACTTCAGGAACAGGGTTGCCTACCCCTGGTGTATACACAAGACATGACCTTACACCTCGATCACACTGACAACGTCATTGCATTTTGGTACACCAGAAATACATTTATTTCCGATGGAACGCTGTGTTTGCCTTGCAGCTTTGCGTTGGAGAGGCAGTTGCAGTGCGTTCTGTGGTGCATACTTTTGGATTTATTAATGTATGCATCAAACTGTATGCGTGTACGGCATTTCAGAAATGGTAGCAGAAGGCAGTGGTGGAAAAAGTACTAAAATGTCCTACTTGAGTAAAAGTAAAGATACCTTAATAGAAAATGACTAAAGTAAAAGTGAAAGTCACCCAGTAAAATACTAATTGAGTAAAAGTCTAAAAGTATTTGGTTTTAAATATACTTAAGTATCAAAAGTAAATGGAATTCCTAAAACATACTTAAGTAACAAAAGTAAAAGTATTAATGATTTAACATTTCTTATATTATGCAAAGCAGACAGCACAAGTTTCTTGTTTTTTATTTATTTTCCGGATAGCCAGGAGCACACTGCAACACTCAGACATAATTTACAAACTAAGCATTTGTGTTTAGTGAGTCCTCCAGATCAGAGTCAGTAGGGATGACCAGGGATGTTCTCTTGACAAGTGTGTGAATTGGATCATTTTCCTGTCAAAATGTACTTTTGGCTGTCAGGGAAAATGTATGTAGTAAAAAGTACATTATTTTCTTTAGGAATGTAGTAAAGTAAAAGTAGTCAAAAATATAAATAGTAAAGTAGTACAGATAATACTAATAGTACAGATACCCCAAAATCTACTTAAGTAGTACTTTAAAGTATTTTTACCTAAGTACTTTACACCACTGGCAGAAGATGAATGTTGAACTTTTGTTGTGCACATATCCAGATGATGTTGAGTTTTGCGCAAAACACTGTCAGTGTGATGGAGGCATAAGGATGGATAGTAGGCCTATATTTACTTAGACATTACTGCCACTCCGTGGACATCTGTGGGTATTATTGATAATGTAGCCTATTGTGTTTTATACAATTGCAGTTGCTATGAAAATACAGTATGTTCAAATGAGAATTCAATGGTCTGATCATGACTTTTTTCAATTAGGGTTGTACAATATCCTAATTGTTGTATACAAATTACTAGGCCCATAACTGATATTTATTCTAACCCGAATAGCCTATTAAAATAGTTCACACATACAATAACTTTATTCCACTTGATAATAATACCACTGCAAACAGCTAAACATGTGGATGTGGATGTCTATTAAAAGTTAAAGTAGGTTGTCCGTGGCATTGTATGACAGACAGTTGAAATCGGCATGTTTGTGGAGGCGCGGAAGGGATTATTTTCGACGCAATACGGTCTCTGCAATCACTTTGGATGTTGTCCGGCGGCCTACAGTCCTGCACAGTATTAGTGGTGGTTAGGTATAGTTGAGAGGGAAAGAGAAGCGGAGGCGGAGACACGTCCACGACAGAGACATCACCATGGCACCACTCGGACTAAAAGCCATTGTGGGAGAAAGTAAGAATATGTATTTTTGTTTAACAATCAACCATCACTTCGTTATGTAGATCTATGCACTATGGTTATTTTGTATTTTTTCAGGTACTGTGTGTTGGCCTAGGCTATTTTATTTTTTACTTTATTTTTGACATTCTATTAATTTAGGCTATTTAGTTGGTTTGAATTACAATTTTATTTAGATCTCAATTTGTATTTCAAACACAATTTAAATACATTATTTGGCCAAAAACGTGTCCAGAAGTAGACCTATTGGAAGTAAAATGTAGTGCGTCTCGCGTTCGATAGGATTGCACAAATTGCGTAAAGGCGCACTACCGCACTCTCAATTATCCTATCTCTCTGCATCATTAGATATTGAAAAATGTTGGTCTTATAATATTGTGTTTTAATTCTGTGCACTATACAATACTGGCATTTGTTTTGTAGTGAGTTGCACCATGAAATTGTCGTTTCGGGTAAATCCACATGCGCTAAATCCATACGGATTAAGCTCTTCCACTGTCATAGTGCGCCACCCTGCATGGATCCACCACAATACAGCACCACACTCGGTTACCTAAAGCCACTACGAGAGAGGAAAATCTCTTCTTATGTGGATGAAAACGTGTAGGCCACAAGTGGCACCTTAATTGGGGGGGACAGGCTTATGGTAATGCCTGGGGCAGAATTAGTGGAGTGGGATCAAATACATCAACAAGGGTGTTTCCATGTGTTTGTTGGCATTCGATTTGTCTGTTCCAGCCATTATTATGGGCCGTCCTCCCCTCAGCAGCATCTACTGGTGTAGGCATATTACTTTGTATTGTGCGCTTTTAAGAGAAATCTGCTGTGTTGAGGGCAATTAATTCAAGAACGGGCATACAACCTAGTTTCCCCATTATGCACATAAAAAGCAAGACCTTATCCATGCATGAAAAAGTGAAAACAATAATTCCACAATGCAACTTCAGTCTTAAATACATTAACTGTTAACTGTTTGGCTGGCAGTCTTTTTTTATTTATGGTAGACGGGGGAATAGAGATATTGGGGTTAATGTGTGTTTTTATTGCGTGGGTATCCGCTATTTAATACCTCCTCAGCAGGGTTTGTTAGGTCACTTGGCTAGGTTACTTTCTAAATGTAATCCGTTAGTTACTAGTTACCTGTCCAGAATTGTAATCAGTAACATAACTTTTGGATTACCCAAACTCAGTAACACAATCTGATTACATTCAGTTACTTTTAGATTACTTTCCCTTTAAGTGGCATTAAAAGAATACAAACATGTATGTTACCAATTGAACCATATCTATTGCAGGATAAATCAATGTTAATGTTTACATAGCTGGCCATATATGGATGTTAAATTTTACTTTATGGGTTGGTTATGT
Organism: Brachymystax lenok tsinlingensis; assembly: GCA_030435695.1. Lineage (NCBI taxonomy): Eukaryota > Metazoa > Chordata > Actinopteri > Salmoniformes > Salmonidae > Brachymystax > Brachymystax lenok. Next base: position 50,580,962 of record CM059819.1, on the reverse strand, counting down.
AGGCTTCTTCTACCCATCGCTTTCTACTACATATAATAATTATATCAAATTATATCTTTACAAGTCCAAAAATTGATGTAGCAACTACAGATTGCCCCTTTAAGTCTATCAAAAGTGTGCGAGTTTGAGCATGTGTCCATTAGGCCTATGGATGTATTTATTTTATCAGCATGAATAAGATTGAGGAATAAAAGTGGGGCTTTTATTGCTCAAAGGCTGGGATACGTACTATGCAGATGTTGCAAGAGCGCATTTTTCACTGGCTGTCAACTGGCTTCAAAAACAATGATTGATAGGCAGCTTAAACTATTTGAATTCAACCATTATTGGGTTCAAATACACATTTAGATTTGTGAACAGCCGTCTACAACAACCACAATCCTTAAGGCGCAAATAGCTAAATGAGAGAGCAGCAGTGTGATTCACATCAATGCGCTATGTAGACATCAATAATAATTGATATCCATATCGCCGTAGACTACACCACTGCTGTCATCCTTACCTCCAAGCGTTTATTCAAGTCGGATAATCATTGGATGCCGACAGCAGTCGCACCATTGGAAGACATAGCTTGGACTGTAGCCTACAAAAGCCTATTCCTGCTCTTTTCCCAAGATCCATCAAACACATTTGGTGTGTCATCAAACTGGTCTCTGACTTGTGGTCAGACTCGCTCAGGTGAACCACTTTAAACTTGAGCCTTTTTTCAATGCTGATTTGAATGTCAATGAGAAACAGAGAAGTGTCATACTTTTTTTTGCAAACATCCTTTCTGAATTTAAAGTAATCCTCAAACTAATCATCTAGTTTTTCAAAAGTATCTGTAATCTGGTTACAATATGTTTTACTGGTAACGGATTACAGTTACTGTTTTTTGTACAACCCTGCTCCTCAGATACCCACTGCATTTGATTGAGGTGAAACAGGATGGTGCTATGGTGATTCAGTTTGTTCCACTGGTGTGAAGTGAGCTGTGGTCTCCAACTCCACCCAGCCACCAGTAACATTCAGCATCACCAACTGCTAGCTATGCTGGACCACCTGAAAGTCACATGTTGTAGTACTGTGTACACAAGGAGTACTGTTGGTGTTCACAGTTTGTTGACAGTCTGTCTGTCCCTTCAATTTTCTGGGTTGTTTTGCTCTTAATCCTGAAGGCTTTTATTGTCATACAGACATAAATATTCATGGGTATGACAAATACTGTATAATACATTTGAAATAGATGGAAATCACCCACTCAAAAAGACAGAGAAAAGTTAGTTGAATTTCCAATGTGTTATCACTGTTTTCAACCATCTAAAAGCACAATCAAACTCCAATGTAAAAACAATGTCAGATTTTTGGTTTAGTTGTCAACCAAATATCTATCACAGACCCCACCCCTGTTTTGGTAAAAAGCTGAGGAATGGGGTTGGAGAAATTTTGCCACTCGTACATTCATAGACAGAGCTACGGAAAAGGACTGACCATCCATGATTCTGATGGCTCTTGTATGCAGGTCTTTCGGAATCAAGCGCAGGAAACAGAGATGAGACAAACGTCTTTACTTGAAGGACACAAACTACTAAAACGCACCGACACCGGTCTCGGGGACGACCCGGAGGACGAGGCACAGGGCAATCCGGGTGGAGGCGGTGAAATTCCCGCAGCAACGAAGGATCCAGGATGTCCTCCACCCGCACCCAGCTTCTTTCCTCCGGACCGTACCCCTCCCACTCCACGAGGTACTGAAGGCCCCTTGCGAAGGCCCCTTGCCCGACGCATTGATGGCCCCTTGCCCGATGTCCAGAGGGGGCGGAGGAACCTCCAGAACCTCAGGTCCCTGGAGCAGGCCAGCCACCACCGGCCTGAGGAGAGACACATGGAACGACGGGTTAATACTGTAGTCTGGGGGAAGCTGTAACCTATAACAAACCTTGTTCAGTCTCCTCAGGACTTTGAAAGGCCCCACAAACCGAGGCCCCAGCTTCCGGCAGGGCAGGCGGAGGGGAAGGTTTCGGGTCGAGAGCCAGACCCGGTCCCCCGGTGCGAACACCGGGTCCTCACTGCGGTGGCGGTCGGCGCTCGCCTTCTGCCGCCTCACGGCTCGTTGCAGGTGCACGTGGGCGGCATCCCAGGTCTCCTCCGAGCGCCTAAACCATTCGTTCTGGGCCATCTCTGCCCAGGGAATGAACACCGCCCACTCCCCCGGCCGGTCCTGGCAATACGACCTCAGAAACCTACCCACATCTTGGTTGACTCTTTCCACCTGCCCGTTGCTCTCGGGGTGAAAACCTGAGGTAAGGCTGACCGAGACCCCCAGACACTCCATGAACGCCTTCCACACCCTAGATGTGAACTGGGGACCCCCGATCAGACACTATGTCCTCAGGCACACCATAGTGCCAGAAGACGTGGGTGAACAGAGCCTCCGCAGTCTGTAGAGCCGTAGGGAGACCGGGAAAAGGAAGGAGGCGATAGGACTTAGAAAACCGATCCACAACAACCGGGATCGTCGTTTTTCCTTGTGACAGTGGAAGGTCACAAAATCCACCGACAGCTGTGACCACGACCGCCGTGGAATGGGTAGGGGTTGTAATTTCCCTCTGGGCAGGTGCCTAGGTGCCTTGTACTGGGCGCACACCGAGCAGGAGGAAACATAAACCCTCACGTCCTTAGCTAAGGTGGGCCACCAGTATTTCTCACTAAGACAGCGCACTGTCCGGCCGATACCCGGATGACCAGAGGAGGGTGATGTGTGAGCCCAAACGATCAGACGGTCGCGGACAGCGGACGGAACGTACATACGCCCAGCTGGACACTGAGTGGGAGTGGGCTCTGTACGTACCGCCCGCTCGATGTCCGCATCCAGCTCCCATACCACCAGTGCCACCAGGCAAGAGGCAGGAAGGATGGGAGTGGGATCGATGGACCACTCCTCTGTGTCATACAACCGGGACAGTGCGTCTACCTTAGCGTTCTGGGAACCTGGTCGGAAGGATAAAGTGAAATCAAAACGGGTGAAAAACATAAAACATTGCCTCCACGCAAGGTGGGCTGTCTCCTCGCCACCCGGATGTACTCCAGATTACGGTGGTCAGTCCAGATGAGAAAAGGGTGTTTAGCCCCCTCAAGCCAATGCCTCCACGCCTTCAGAGCCCTCACGACAGCCAACAGCTCCTGGTCCCCCACATCATAGTTTCGCTCCGCCGAGCTGAGCTTCTTTGAAAAAAAGGCACAGGGGCGGAGTTTTGGTGGCGTACCCGAGCGCTGAGACAGCACAGCTACTATCCCAGCCTCGGATGCGTCCACCTCAACTATGAATGCCAGAGAGGGATCCGGATGAGCCAGCACGGGGGCCGAGGTAAACAGAGCCTTCTGGTGATCAAAAGCCCTGTCCGCCTCAGCTGACCACTGCAGTCACACCGCCCCCCCCCTTCAGCAGTGAGGTAATGGGAGCCGCTACCTGACCGAAGCCCCGGATAAACCTCCGGTAGTAGTTGGCAAACCCTAAGAACCGCTGCACCTCCTTTACCGTGGTTGGAGTCGGCCGATTACACACGGCGGAAATGCGGTCACTCTCCATCTCCACCCCGGACGTAGAAATGCAATATCCTAGGAAAGAGACGGATTGTTGGAAGAACAGACACTTCTCAGCCTTGACGTACAGGTCATGCTCCAACAGTCGACCAAGCACCCTGCGCACAAGGGACACATGCTCGGCGCGTGTAGTGGATCCCTAACCTACGGGAAAAAGAACGGTCAATAAAATTCCCAGCTGCACCTGAATCTACTAGCGCCTTATGCTGGGAATGTGGAGAACACTCAGGAAACTCTACTAACAAAAACATGTGAGCAACAGGGAGCTCTGGGTGAGTCTGGTGCTTACTCACCTGGGGTGACACAACAGTGCTCTGCCTGCCGCCTCGCCTCCCTGAAGAACCCCCCCAACACTGACCAGCAGTGTGTCCTCTGCGGCCACAGCTGGTGCAGGGAATGGCCCCTCATCCGGCCCCCCTGAGCGCAGCACCTCCCAGCTCCATAGGGGTCGGAGCGGAGATGCTGGAGGATGGAATTGACGAGCCCTGATCCGGATGTCCGCGGGTGACCAGCAGGTTGTCCAGGCGGATTGACATGTCCACCAGCTGGTCCAACGTGTGTGTGGTGTCCCTTCAGGCCAGCTTATTTTAACAGTTTTAGAAACTTCAGTGTTTTCTATCCAATAGTACTAATTATGTGCATATCCTAGTTTCTGGGCCTGAGTGGCAGGCATTTTACTTTGGGCACGCCAGACTCTCCAAAACTCCCACCACTGCTGCCGCTCCATAAGAAGTTTATACCATGTTTTGAGGCTATGTGGTGTTTGTCTACATTTACTTTGTTTACAAACATTGGAGTAAACAAGCTTATATTTTGGGTCGTGATTGGGTACAACAGTTGAACTAGAATCATGAGGCATTTATAAGTTATATTCTTTAAGAATCAATAGGTATATGTCATTAATTTGTCAATCCAAAAATGGATGTAGCAACTGCTGATTGCCCCTTTTAAAAGTACATGGTGCAAGTGATCAATGCCTTTTGAAATTCTGCTGAGATTATTACTGCAACAACTGGAATTAAAGCCAGAATAAGTCAGTGGAACAGATGGAACTATCCAAGCAGAAGATACATCTGCTTCAAAAGTTGTTATTTGGTTGCTCTGACAACCGAACAAAATTCAATATCACTAAATATCTTTACATTCACAGATTGAAACCTTAGGCCTATTGTATTGTCTATGTTTAGTTACATTTTGGGTTGAATTGAAACAATAGCTGTTGATGACTTTGCTATTGCTATATAGGCCTAAATAGCATAATTGATGATATATGAGTGATAGTATGTTCACATTTAATTTGCTCTTTTAAATCTACCCTTTGCAATGACTTCGATAGCAACAGTGAATCTTAGTTTTCAAATGGAGATCTCTCAGCAGTCATTCTCACAATAGCACATTGATAATAGTGACAAATCTCGTAGCTAAGCAGGGATGGGCTTGGTTAATAGCCAAACCAACAGTTTACGTTGACTACTGATTACTTTTTTAATGTCCAATGTATTTTCCATATCATAATACGTTGACAAATTCCGTTGAAACAATGTTGATTCAACCAGTTTGTGCACAGTGGGTTAGTTAATAATTGATATGTTGGTTTCACATCTCCATCTCACCCCAACAATTCTAAATTAAAGAATAGGACTAAATCAAATCAAACTTTAAATGCACTTTAAATAAAGTTTGATTTGATTTAGTTATATTATTTAACTTTCACAATAACACACTGGTAATAGTCAGTTACAAATATCATAGCTAAGCAGGTCTTGGTTAAAATCCTAGATGGGAGACCAAAGTATAGCTGTGGATAGACCAATTATGCTGCACAGCCTATTGTTTATTTCTGATAGTGGATATAACTTTGAAGATCTGATGTTGTTTTAAAGGTACAATTTCAACACTTTGTATACAAGGTTTGTCTATGTTGAAATTTGGTTACCATGATGTCATAATGATCCTGGTTGAAATTGAACCCCCCCAAAATAATATTTATGTTGATTACTTTTTTCAATTCCAATGTATTTTCCATATCACAATACATTGGCAAATTACGTTGAAACAACGTTGATTCAACCAGTTTTGGCCCAGTGGGTTGGCTCTTCTGTTTACCTTCTGAGACCGAATAGTTGTGGTTGTCCGGCTCAGACAAACAGGAGGAGTTTAGTGGATGCGTCCCAAATAGCACCCTATTCCCTATATAGTTAACAAATGTTGACCAGAGCCCTATTGGCCTTGGTCGAAGGTAGTGCACTATATAGGGAATAGGGCGACATTTGAGTCACAGACATTATCTCCCATCCCAAAGCAGCTTGTTAGTTTGTTGTTGCTGACTGACTCTTTCATGGGGCATTGGGGAAATTCCCCCTAGCTAATCCAGTTGGGTAATTGGATACAGAACTCATTCACTGATAGACAGACATGTCACCTCAATTATCAACCCACCCAACCCATATTCAAAATGGAGGTAATGCATGTTAAGATGAATTTAGAAAACAGAGAGCCATGCTATGCTACACCCTTTGAATAACTATTTTTGGTTCCAAGTTGAAACATTTTTGTTCCAAGGAGAACCGTTGTTGGGTTCCATGTAGAACCCTTTTCACAGAAGGTTCTGTGGAACCAAAAAGGTTTTACCTGGAACCAAAAAGGGTTCTCCTATGGGGACAGCTGAAGAGCCCTTTTGGAACCCTTTTTTAATAGTGTATCCTGACACAACAGCCAAATACTTCGCTCTCTGGCTTTTAGGATCCATGCTCTATGTAACAATCGTTTTAAGCTGGGGATGAAGGATATACAGGGCCTATACAAGTAGTCACACCCCTTGACTTTTCCCACATTTTGTTGTGTTACAAATTGGGATTAAAATGGATTGAATTGTCTTTTTTTTCTACACAAATACTCAAAGTGGAAGAAAATTCAACTTAAAAATAAAACACTAATATATCTTGATTAGATAAGTATTCAACCCCCTGAGTCAATACCTATTAGAATCACCTTTGGCAGCGATTACAGCTGTGAGTCTTTTTGGGTAAGTCTCTAAGAGCTTTGCACACCTGGCTTGTACAATATTTGCCCATTATTCTTTTTAAAACTCTTCAAGGTCTGTCAAGTTCGTTGTTGACCATTGCTAGACAGCCATTTTCAAGTCTTGCTGTATATTTTCAAGCAGCTATAAGTCAAAACTATAACAAGGCCACTCAGGAACATTCAATGTCGTCTTAGTAAGCAACTCCAGTGTATATTTGGACTTGAGTTTAGATTATTGTCCTGCTGAAAGATGAATTTGTCTCCCAGTGTCTGTTGGAAAGCAGACTTAATAAAGGTTTTTACTCTTGGATTTTGCCTGTGCTTAGCTACATTTTTATCCTACCAAAAAAACTCCCTAGTCCTTGCCGTTGATGAGTATACCCATAACATGATGCAGCCACCACCATGCTTGAAAATATGAAGACTGGTACTCAGTGATGTGTTGTGTTAGATTTGCACCAAACATAATGCGTTGTATTGAGGACAAGAAGTTAATTTCTTTGCCACATTTCTTGCAGAATTACTTTAGTGCCTTATTGCAAACAGGATGCATGTTTTGATAGATTTGTATTCTGTACAGACTTCCTTCTTTTCACTCTGTCATTAAGGTAACTACAATGTTGTTGATTTATCCTTAGTTTTTCCTATCACAGCCATTAATCTCTGTAACTGTTTTAAAATCACCATTGGCCTCATGGTGAAATCCCTGAGCGGTTCCCTTCCTCTCCGGCAACTGAGTTAGGAAGGACACCTGTATCTTTGTAGTGACTGGGTGTATTGATACACCACCAAAAGTGTAATTAATAACTTCACCACGCTCAAAGGGATATTCAGTGTCTGCTTTTTTTTATTTGTACCCATCTAACAATAGGTACCCTTCTTTGCGAGGCATTGGAAAACCTGCCTGGTCTTTGTGGTTGAATCTGTGCTTGATACAGATAATTGTTTGTGTGTGGTACAGAGATGGGGTAATCATGAAAAAATGATGTTCATCACTTATTATGCAACTTATTATGTTACTTTTTAAGCACATTTTTACTCAGGAAAGTATGTGGGCTTGCCATAACAAAAGGTTTGAATACTTGACTCAAGACATTTCTAAAATTAAAATTCCACTTTGACATTGTGGGTTATTGTGTGTAGATCAGTGGCACAAAATCTCAATTTAATCCATTTGAAATTCAGGCTGTAACACAACAAAATGTGGGAAAAGTCAAGGGATGTGAATACTTTTTGAAGGCATTGTAGCTACTACTCATTTAATATGTATAGTTATTTAAAATCAAATAACGCTGATGACTGTATTTAATAGAGGTTTTTTTTAGGATACTAGCCAAATCGAGTGTACGTGTGTGTGTCAACAGGTTTCCCTGTGACGTCACATCCTGTGGCACAGAAAGAGCCCAGAAATAGCGATCCTGGCGGTTCTGTGGCGTAAGAGGATTGGAAGAGATTAGGCCTTGTGATTGCTGTGTGTCCCTCTCACTGACTCATTCCAGTAGATAGATGGGCCAGCTTTTAAACTATATATTCAAAGCTGATCCTTCCCCGTCTCCATTACCACAGACTGGCATTTGGGATGCATCAACTGTCTCCCAGATGGTTCCAACGGGGCACCAGGTTCCCAGACTCCTCACAGATGAGTGATACATTGGTGTAACTGCCCACTTCAGACCCCTCACCGGATCCCATTAAACTCCAACTGTGGCTGTGCCGTCACTGCTAACACCGTCTGTCACCCCCCTAAACTAAGAATTCACTAGACCAAAATATCTAACATGCCCTTTTATACCTGAAGCATTATGCTTAGATACCCAGGCTTCGCTCAAGTTGTTCCATTAGTTTGAGTCAACAAGACGAGATTTGGAAGGATGGCCTCATGAGACTAAACTGTATACAAGGTGTCAAGGCTCAGGAAAACACCCAGATGCAGACAGTTTTGAAGTAACAAAAGTTTATTACAAAAACAGGCGGGCAGGCAAACGACAGGTTAAGGGCAGGCAGAGGTCAGTAGTCCAGAGCAGAGTCCGAAAGGTACAGAATGTCAGGCAGGCTCAGGATCAGGGCAGGCAGAGGTTAGTAATCCAGGGTGGTGTTATAAGGTACAGAGCGACAGGCAGGCTCAGGTACAGGGCAGGCTGAATGGTCAAATACCGGGAAAGTTAGAAAACAGTAACGAGACAGAAAGGAGCATGGGAAAAACCGCTGATAGGCATGATGAAACAAAACTAACTGGCAACAGAGAACACAGGTATAAATACACTGGGGATAATGAGGAAGATGGGCGACACCTGGAGGGGGGCAAATAGCACAAAGACAGGTGAAAAAGAATAGGGTGTGACACAAGGGGCAAATAGCCTACAGTGCTTGTTCTTTTTAGCATAGAACAGTTTAATGTGTAAGTTGAAGTGTGTGCTAATCAATTATTCCTCCGTTTACAGAGATTATGAATGATGTCATCAAGAAGGTGCACAAGAAGGGCGAATGGAAGGTATGGGAAAATAAAATCAAACTTTGTCACATGCACCAAATACAACAGGTGTAGACCTTTCCGTGAAATGCTTACTTACAAGCCCTTAACCAACAATTCAGTTCAAGAAAGATTTAAGAAAATATTTACCAAATAAAATAAAAAATAATAAAAAGTATGTGTGCAGGGGTACAGGTTAGTCAAGGTAATTTGTACACGTATGTAGGGTTAAAGTGACTATGCATAGATAATAAACAGCAAGTAGCAGCAGTGTAAAAACAAATGGGGGGGGTCAATGTAAATAGTCTGCGTGGCCATTTGATGAATTGTTCAGTAGTCTTATGGCTTAGGGGTAGAAGCTGTTTAGAAGCCTCTCGGACCTAGACTTGGAGCTCCGGTACCCCTTGGCGTGTGGTAGCTGAGAGAACAGTCTATGACTTGGGTGACTGGAGTCTGACATTTCTGGGGCTTTCCTCTGAAATCGCTTAGTATGTAGGTCCTGGATGGCAGGAAGCTTGGTCCCAGTGATGTACTGGGCTGTACGCACTACCCTCTGTAACGCCTTACGGTCAGATGCCGAGCAGTTGCCATACCAGGCGGTGATGCAACCGGTCAGGATGCTCTTGACTGTGCAGCTGTAGAACTTTTTGAGGATCTGGGTACCCATGCCAAATCTTTTATAGCAATGACATTCTTGGTTATGAATGACTGTGTATGTGATAGCACATGATAGTACTTGTCTGCGCCCAAATGACACCTTATTACCTATATAGTGCACTACTTTTGACCAGAGCCCTATGATCCCAAGTCAAAAGTCGCACACTATATAGGGAATAGGGTGCCATTTAAGACACACCCCTTGACCCCCTGTAAACTCTGACCCGTGTAACCTCGTCCCTGTCCTCCCCCAGGTTCTGGTAGTAGACAAGCTGAGCATGAGGATGATGTCATCCTGCTGTAAGATGACAGATATCATGTCAGATGGCATCACCAGTGAGTACCACTCCGTCAACATCGCACACGCACATGCACGCTCAATGTTCAGCATCACTTCATAGGCTAACTGAATGACTGTGCTTTTCTCTCCTATCCTGTCCAGTTGTTGAAGACATTGGCAAGAAGCGAGAGCCTCTCCCCAGTATGGAGGCCATCTACCTAATAACTCCCAATGATGAGGTATTGGAACCATTTAGTTTTAGTAAATGCGTTTATCCAAAGTGATTTAATGCAGTACATGCATACATTTACATATGGGCGGTTCCAGTGTAATCAAACCCACAGCCCTGGCGTTAGAAGCGCCATGCTCTACCATCTGAGACACGCAGGACCAAAAAACTTTAGCTTTATTTGGTAAGATCCGTGATGTTCCCGTTCCTTCTTCTACCCAGACTGTGGAGGCACTCATAGATGACTTCAGAGACCCGCGGTCGCCCAGATACAGAGGAGCTCACGTCTTCTTCACTGACAGTGAGTAATATTGGAGAGACATGGGACGACTTTGTACCATCACTTATTGTATGCAGTATATGAATTTGAGTTTGGAGCAGTCTGATGATGCCTTTATATCTGATTCTCCTTGAGTACTGGGAACGGACTAGCAGGCAACTCCTCTTTGCCATGCCAACACTCAATGTCAACCTTACACAGTACACTCTCTCTTCCAAAAGGGTTCTTCAGCTGTCCCCATAGGAGACCCCTTTTTGGTTCCTTGTAAAACCCCTTTTTGGTTCCAGGTGAAACCCCTTTTTGGTTCCAGGTAGAAACATTTGGGGTTTCATGAAAAACCCTCTGTGGAAAGGCTTCTACATGGAACCAAAAACGATTCTACTTGGAATCAAAAGGGTTCTACCTGGAACCAACAAGGGTTCTTCAAAGGGTTCTCCTATGGGGACAGCCAAAGACCCCTTTTAGGTTCTAGATAGCACCTTTTTTTCTAAGAGTATATTGATTTCTATTCTATTTCCCTATTATTTTCATCCTTTAATTTCATTACATTTCAATTTTCTATAATTTCATTTTTTATTCACTCCCCACTCACAGCAATCCCAGATACATTGTTCAATCTGTTGACGAAATCCCGTGCGTCCAAAGCCATGAAGACCTTGACTGAGATCCACATCGCCTTTCTGCCCTATGAGTCACAGGTAAGAGCCTGTCTCTGGTGAGGGATAGAGAGACAGTGGGAGAGATACATAGAGAGAGAGGAGGAGGAGGAAAGGGAAGGATTATGATTGGGAGGGTTAACAGGAGGGGACACAGAGAAGGAAACACCAGTGGAGAGTGGGAGAGGGGGAGGAGTATGGGAAGAGTAGAAGAGCTGGGGTAGTCTCCTCTTTCTCCTGATGGAATGTTCCAGAGCAGAGTGGCTTTAGCCAGGCAATGGCTTTGCTGTGCCTCCAATCCTTTGCTGTTCTGTTGTCCTCTAGAATTAATCCTACAGGGGACGGTGTGGGGATGAGAAGGAGCAGAGGGGTGTGTGGGGAAGCCACGTCGCCCAGCCTCCCTCCCTCCCAGTCCGTCTCTAATCCCTCACCACATTGGCAGATGCATCAAAATGCTGGCCTGGGAGCCAATGGGAGCCGGAGGAGGGTTGTGTGACAGCGGGAAGTTGTTTCCACACTAGAGGGATTGTAGTCATGTGACGGTCAACAGATGGGCTCGAGTGTTTGGAGGTGCTGGTTGCAGTGGTGCATGGGAAAGAGAGAGCCTGCCTGACTGACACACATTATGGGTTTAGTAGAGGGGATGAAGGGAGGCATGGCTGAGAAGAAATAGGAAGTTTTAGTTTGGAAATAAACTGTCACTTATGTCATGGGGCATTTGGCAGTGTTATCAGAAAGCCCAGCATTGATTTTCACTGCTACGCAGACGATATGTAACTCTACATTTCTGTGTCACCAGAGGATTTTAGTTCCACAGATAAATTATTAGACTGTATTAGTGATTTTAAATACTTGGATGGTTCACAACTTTTTCCAGCTAAATCAAGACAAGACCGAGGTACTTATTGTTGGAGCCAAAGCACGGAGAGAGAATCTAGCCTCACATTTTAAACAAAGACGAAACACCAGGTAAAAAACCTAGGTGTTATTTTAGATTCTGAACTACATTTCTAATTACTCATTAGGATATGTGACCAAAATAGCTTTTTACCACCTGAGGAACATTGCCAAGGTGTGGCCGAATCAAATCAAATCAATCTCTCTCAGGCTGATACAGAGAGACTCATCCATGCTTTTATTACAAGCAAGCTTGACTACTGTAATGCTCTCTTGTCTGGTCTACCCAAGAAAGCCATTGGTCAACTGCAAAACATACAGAATGCTGCAGCACGGGTACTGACCAAGACCAGAGAGCACACATTACACCGGTTTTAAGGTCTCTGCACTGGCTGCCTGTGAGTTTTAGAATGAATTTTAAGATGTTTCTATTGGTTTTTAAATCAATCCACGATTGTGCACCCCAATACATGTCAGACGTGCTTTTAAGTTATGTACCCAGTAGATCGCTCAGGTCCTCTGGCGCTGGCCTTTTAACTATCCCAAAGCCTAGGACCAAGAAGCATGGAGATGCAACCATTAGTTATTATGCCCCCAGCTTCTGGAATAGCCTGCCAGAGAACCTGAGGGGGGCCCGAAACTGTGGACATATTTAAAATAGATTTTAACACACCTTTTTTCCTTAGGGTGCTTTTTAGTTGTTCAGTTTGTGTTTATTATTTTGTTTTCATGTTATGTTTGTTGTGTAGTAAATATTTCAGCTTTTATTTTCAAAATGTTTTATTTGTTTGTTTTTTCCTCTAAAGCACATTGCGTTGCGTTCCATGTCTGAAAAATGTTGTATAAATAAAGCTTGATTTGGATTTCTGAAATCAGTCATAAGGGAAAGAAAGGGGTAAGGGAAAACGGATACATAGTCAGTTGCACAACTGAGTGGATTCAACTGAAATGTGTCTTCTGCATTTAACTTAACCTCTCTGAATCAGAGAGGTACGGGGTGCTGACTTAATTGACGTCCACATCATCAGAGCCCAGGGAGCAGTTATTGTTGGGGTTTAACTGCCTTTCTCAAGGCTGGAGGAATTAATGAAAGATGTCCCATCTGATCCTACAGCCCTGTACTGTATTGTCAGTCATTTGGGCATCAATGCAGACGAAGAGGATTATATTATCTTACCCACACAGTCTCACACACTGCTACAGTGCCACCTGCAGGTCTGGCCCTGCATCCCCACTGGATAGGGTTACAAACTTTTGTTAATTTCTCCCAAATTCATAAATTCCTGGTTGGATTTCTTGCTTATACTATCCTTCCGGGAATATTCCAACCAGGATTTCTGGAAAACCTAGGTATTTTGGGAAAGTGACCAACATTTTTGTGTATAGGACGGGTAACTGTAAAGCACGTTGTTACTGCTGATGTAAAAACACCATAATAAAATACATTTCAGTGATTTGGTTCTTTCTCTGTGTGTTTCTAGGTGTTTTCCCTGGACAAGACAGATGCCTTCCAGGACTTCTACAGCCCCTACAAGGCTGACATCAAGCACAACATGTTGGAGCGTTGTGCTGAGCAGATCGCCACTCTCTGCAACACCTTGAAGGAATACCCTGGCATCAGATACAGAGGGTAAGAAAGAGAGAGAGAGAGCTACAGCAATATCAATTACTGCTGTTTCGTGTATACTTGCTTCTGTAGTGGTGGCTGGTGGTTCGTTTAAGTCCCAGACAGACCAGAGTGGAATGTTTTTAGGCTATGTCTCAATCAAAAAGCAGCTACCTACCTCCAAACACAGCATCCTTGTGGATTGGGACATAGCCCATTCATTCTCCTTTGAGAGGATTGTTAGAAGGAGTCAGTCTTCTGTATGTCTGATGGAAAGCTAACAGCCTGTTTGTTGTCTACTCTGTTGTCTTGACTCAGGGAGTACAAAGACTGTGCCACTCTGGCTCAGCTTCTGAAGGACAAGCTAGACGGCTACAAGGCAGACGACCCCACCATGGGAGAGGTGAGGCAGGAGAGCAGCCAACCAACAAGCCACACTGATTTAACTGATATAACACACACTAAAGGGATTACTGTGAATCTGACAGTATCTTACAGGCAGCTCGGTGGCAAGTACAATTCGGTATTTCATATTACAGTACACCTACTGTAATATAAATACGGTATCAAACAAGTACGATAGGTCAGCCACCTGCTGCTTTTACCCTTTCGCCGGCACGATGTGTTTTGTCCGTTACAGTGAAGCATGTCATTATGTCAAACCAATGTATCGTTCACAATAATTAAATAGTTGAATCTATTGTAGATCGTTATGAAGTTTTGGAGGTTAGGAAACTGCAATAGTACAGTCAAGTCATAATGTAAACCTCTTTGTCCAGCCTTTTGTCTCTATGTCCCTTTCAGTTAATATGGCCCCCTTTTTCTCTCCGCCCTGCCTAGGGTCCGGACAAATCTCGCTCCCAGCTCCTGATTCTGGACCGAGGCTTTGACCCAGTCTCTCCCATCCTCCACGAGCTCACCCTCCAAGCCATGGGCTATGACCTGCTGGGCATCGAGAACGACGTCTACAAGTAAACACACACACACTGGCACAGCCTGGCACAGCAATGGGTTCATAGCACACTGGCACAGCCTGGCACAGCAATGGGCTCATCGCACACAACACACTGGGCCTCGCACCACAGAATTACAGAGAACATATAGGATCTCTATCCCTATTTGAATTATAAGATCTCTATCCCTATGTGAATTATAGGATCTCTATCCCTATGTGAATTATAGGATCTCTATCCCTATGTGAATTATAGGATCTCTATCCCTATGTGAATTATACAATCTCTATCCCTATGTGAATTATAGGATCTCCATCCCTATGTGAATTATAGGATCTCTATCCCTATGTGAATTATACAATCTCTATCCCTATGTGAATTATAAAATCTCTATCCCTGGCACAGCCTAGCAATAGGTCCATCTCTTGTTTGGTTTGTATATGAATTGTCATCTTGTCCTGTAGCTTCTTATTTGGTTCTAAGTCTACATTTGAGCATGTCAATCTTTGCTGTTATGAGCATTTATGTTGTACATCTCTCTGTGTTTGACTCTGTTCCCTGTTTCTCTCTCCTCTCTTTCTCTTTATCTCTCGCTTTCATCTCTCGCTCTCTCGTATCTCGCTTTCATCTCTTGCTCTCTCTCGCTCTGTCTCTGTTTGTCAGGTATGACACCAGTGGGATGGGGGAGGTCAAGGAGAAGGCGGTGTTGCTGGATGAGGATGATGACCTGTGGATGAGTCTCAGACACAAGCACATTGCCGAAGTCACCACGTAAGTCTTTAAAAAATAGGATGCTCCCTTGGTTCTCACACACATACATGCACGGACGCCCTGCTGCCCTGTATAGGTATTTTATTTATCTCTATTTTTTTATCCATCCCTGTCACACATTCAAACAGGGCTGTGACCCGCTCCCTCAAAGAATTCTCAGCCACCAAAAAGATGAACACAGGAGAGAAGGTACATGCAACTCAGTCTGTATTAGTCCTACCTACCTACTGCATTATTGAACTGAGATGTGTCCTTCGTAACCCTCTGTACTGTGTTGACTGCTGTATGTGTCTAACAGTGATGTGCTGTTCTGGGTTTGCTACAGACCACAATGAAAGACTTGTCTCAGATGCTGAAGAAGATGCCGCAGTATCAGAAAGAGCTAAGCAAGGTAAGCATGATGAGTCATATGATACTGTACGGATGTCCAATCACAGAAATAATACACCCAACATGCTCAGACAGACAACTGGTCCCCCAGGCAGCTATGAAATATAACACGTAGAAGACCTTCACTATGGACAATTAAGACTATGAATGTGTGACACCAAATGGGAGACAATTGACTGAGGGACTACCTTGACGTTGTCCAATAAGAAATTCTTGTTTTCTTTTTCCGTTGCAACGCGATTTGCTACGGTGTACACTAATGAATCCACCCCTCCCTGTGTTTCAGTACTCTACCCACCTCCACCTGGCTGAAGACTGTATGAACCGATATCAGGGCACGGTGGACAAGCTGTGTCGTGTTGAGCAGGTAACAGAATAACCAGGGAGCCCAGGGAATTGGAATACATTTGGGTGAAACGTTTGTGATCTGTTTGTACTCTTGCCAACTCCACTGGTTATTGTCAAGCCAAATAACCAGTGACAGGGAGTTGGCATTATAGCACAAATAGACTAGCACTCAGGCTATTAAAATGGGTACACTATACTGGATATGCCCTGAGTTTACAAAACATTAATATTTTGCCCTCAGAACAGCCTCAATTCGTTGGGGCATGATCTCTACAAGGTTTTGAAAGCGTTCCACAGGGTTGCTGGCCCATGTTGACTCCAATGCTTCCCACAGTTGTGTCAAGTTGGCTGGATGTCCTTTGGGTGGTGGACCATTCTTAGATATATATTTTTCAATTATTATTATATAATTTTCCTTGTTTCAGGTCAACATCGTAAAGAGATTGTACATATATTTGAATTCCAAAATAAAACAAGGTAACGTAAAACATAGCATAACCAACAAACACCAAAACATACAAAAACAATTAGACTTATATATTCCATTTCAGTTCTCTGCTCTTCATTTTTAATTACTTTAATCAAAAAATATAACATTAATTTCATTATTATTTTTTATGTTCCTTACATAGACTATCAAAATAAAGAAAGTCGCACACTCCATATATAAACTCCCAGCAATTTAATGGGTATTTACCAACGTTTCGGCAGCACTGTGCCTTCCTCAGGGTAATGTCATGAATACTTGAACCAGGTTATGTAGACAAACAGTGCAATTAGTGCAACCAATGACAATAGTGAGGGGTGTGTCATAATGATGAAGTTAATTCAAATGAATTAGTGAAACTTAAAAAAAAACTATAGTTTATGGCATATTAAATATATTACGCTATTGTTATCATATAGAAATATAATTGAATATTATACATCATATTAGCATCAACATACATTATTGTTTAATTAAATTTCACATAATTGTTTCGTATTTCATTTAATATTTTCTCCATGTAATCTTTTGGTTCAACCTTAATATATAATGAGCATCATCAACAGGGGGAACGTAGTAGGTGTACGCTAATAAGCTTTAGAAATAATATATTAATTTATAAGACTTGTTCATAAAAGTAAAGATACAAAACAAATGTGACTATGTGAATGAATGTTGCCGACAACTATCTAAAGGTGACTTCTATTGCAAACTGAATTGTGACCCTACCCTAGAATTCCAGTATAATATCTCATCCACAGGGAAAAGCTGTTTGGAATCAGGACAAATCACCAAAAAAGAAGTTGAATTTCTATGTGTGAAATTTCCCAAGATACCAACTTTCTATACAGTCGCTAAATTACACAAACAAGTGTCTCCTCCTCCAGGTAGACCCATTGTAGCAGCAATCAACTCTGTGACATCCAACATTTCTAAATTTGTGGATTACCACATTAAACCGATGGTTGAGAATCTCCCATCTTATGTCAAAGACACTAGTCACATGATCTCATTGATAGAGGGCTTTGGAAGGATACCAGAGGGCACCCTGCTGGCCACTTTTGATGTGGAGAGCTTGTACACTAACATCCCACACACAGGAGGCTTGCAGGCGCTGCAACACTTCCTTGCTCCATCCAATGATTGCATCTTACAACTTACTGAACTGGTATTATCCAATAACTACTTTGTCTTTGAGTCAGACTTTTTCCTTCAAATTCGGGGTGTAGCCATGGGCTCCCTTTCCCCCAACTATGCAAACCTGTATGTGGGACAATTTGAAGAAGCACTCTTTTATAAAACAGAGACACACCCCTTACTTTCTAAAATACTCCTATGGAAGAGATACATAGATGATGTCTTTGTGCTCTGGGAAGGAAGTCAGCAGGAATTAAATTAATTCCAAACTCTACTAAACGAGAGCTCTGAATACCTCAAATTCACCATGCAGACTGATGAGAGAAAAATAAACTACCTGGACATGGATTATCAAAGAGTGATGCATTACACACAAACTTATACACAAAGCCCACAGATCGCAATATCTTGCTATGTGCGGATAGTATGCATCCCCTTCCCCTCAAGAATGATATACCATATAGCCAGTTATGCAGGGTTGAACAAATCTGTGGCCACCAGACACATTTTGACAGAAATGCTAAAAAAATGACAGATAAATTCCAAATGAGAGGCTACAAGGACAAAACTCTTGATGCTGCAATGATGAAAATATCTCAAAAACCAAGAGAGGAATTACTAAAAACTCAACCAAAGAAGAAAACCAACGCAACCGTCTTTTGCACTAAGTACACCAAGGGTTCAAAGAAAATGAAAGCAATCCTGAAAAAGCACTGACATATTTTGCAATCAGACAAAAAAAATCGCACACCTCTTCAAGGAACCCCCACTGGTGGTCTATAAGCGTGGTCACAATATTGGAGATAGCTTGGTGAGATCTGACATGCCCACTCAGACACTCTTGACACCTGTCCCAAATGGAAACTACAAATGTGGCTCAACGGCACAGTGCAATAGCACTATAAAAACGTCTTTCTTCAGACACCCACATACAGGTCGAAAAATCCCTGTTAGGGGTATCATCTCATGCAAGACCAAGGGAGTAATCGATCTCATCACCTGTTCATGTGGAAAAGCCTACGTAGGACAAACGAAAAGACAATTAAAACAACGCATAGCTGAACACCACAGCTCAATCAGGTGTAAGAACATTGACTATCCAGTAGCAGCTCACTTTGTTGAAGCTAACCATCCAATCTCCTCCCTCAAATACACAGGCATTGAGCACGTTGCTCTACCAAGGAGAGGAGGTGACATCGAGATCCTACTACTACAAAGGGAGGCTCTGTACTGCCCCGATCCCGTAGCTGAATCAACTTTAGGAGACGGTCCTGGCGCTTGCTGGACTTTCTTGGGCACCCTGAAGCCTTCTTCACAACAATTGAACCGCTCTCCTTGAAGTTCTTGATGATCCGATAAATGGTTGATTTAGGTGCAATCTTACTGGCAGCAATATCCTTGCCTGTGAAGCCCTTTTTGTGCAAAGCAATGATGACGCACGTGTTTCCTTGCAGGTAACCATGGTTGACAGAGGAAGAACAATGCTTCCAAGCACCACCCTCTTTTTGAAGCTTCCAGTCTGTTATCCGAACTCAATCAGCATGACAGAGTGATCTCCAGCCTTGTCCTCATCAACACTCACACCTGTGTTAACTAGAGCATCACTGACATGATGTCAGCTGGTCCTTTTGTGGCAGGGCTGAAATGCAGTGTAAATGTTTTTTCGGGATTCAGTTCATTTGCATGGCAAAGGGGGACTTTGCAATTAATTGCAATTCATCTGATCACTCTTCATGACATTCTGGAGTATATGCAAATTGCCATCATACAAACTGAGGCAGCAGACTTTATGAAAATTTATATTTGTGTCATTCTCAACTTTTGGCCACGACTGTACATATCCTGGTTCAAGTATTCATGACATTACCCTGAGGAAGGCACAGTGCTGCCGAAACGTTGGTAAATACCCATTAAATTACTGGGAGTTTATATATGGAGTGTGCAACTTTCTTTATTTTTTGAAGTTAATAGTTTATTTTCTGTTAGTCAGCACCTCCCCACCAGCAAATTTTTCTGGGTGTGCGCCACACTCATGTTTTTTAGTCTATGTTCCTTATATGCCTTTATTAATTTTAGTGTCACAAAATGTGTGGCTGTAGTGTGGAAAATACTCTTGACGTATAGGCCTCTATACTTTGTTAACATAATTATTTTATACATGAAAGCGACCAGGGTCTAGTTGACCCATAGATTCATATCATTTTTATATTGACACTTCTTAATCTGTAAGATTAAGGGGAAGAGATAGCAAAATGGGGTCCCATATTGTATAGAAATCTCCTTCCTTGTTCCTAAATATAGCACTAATGTTCTCCAGTGGTAACACTTTTTAAAGATCTCACAATACCACTGATTTATTGTTGATGGGTGGTCTTTTATTCAGTTAAGGAGAATGCATTTGTGAGCCACAGAGTATTTTTTTAAGAAGATTGAGCTGTGCTAAGGTAAGTGAGGGCCTGTTCCCGACGACACAAAATACATATAGACATGGGTTCATTCTTATAGCACTTATGAACATGCCTTCCAGCTCCGTTTTCAGATTTTCACAGAGAAATGTAGTTAATAGGCAAGTCCAAAACAGATGGTCATGAGTGCCTTTTTCCTTCTTACAACAGGTATCAGAAAATTCTGCTTTCATGTTATTCCATATAATGGGAGTACTATGAACCCTTTGCATAATCTTATATTGCATCTCTTGCACCTTGTTGCATGTGAACAGCTATCTTGCTTCGAGCATAGTCTTTGTCCAATTTACTTGCAGATACCCAATGAATTGTCTGTGTGGTACAGCACATTTTTGGGGGATTTGCTGAAACGATAGCAACGTGTCACCATCAAATATATCTGATATTGACCTCATACCTTTCTGGTACCAGAGGGGGAAAATGCTATCAGAGACGCCAGGGGAAAATACTTGTTATTAATAAGGGGAGTCAGAGCAGAAAAGCTATCCTTTCTCCCAAGATGTTTGCAAATATCTATCCAGATCTTAAAGGTACTGTTAAGTATCGTATTATGTTTCACTTCTGTGCTGACTGAGTTTCTATCACCAGTCATAACACTGATTAATGAGTATGCAGATGTGAAGCAGGAGTCATTACTGACCCAATTAGAGTAATGTTAATCTCTGAACCATTCTGCAATTATGCGAGCGTGACATGCCCAGTTATAAAATAGCACATTGGGTAGTGCTAAGCCTCCTAAATTATATGGTAGCTGCAGTTTACAGTGCTATATAAAGTCTTAGAGGTGTTTATTGAGTTCATAAAAAGTATTTTTCGTTATATATAATGGGACCATCTGGAGAAGATATAAAAGTCTGGGGAAAACATTCATTTTAATCAGATTAATTCTACCCAACCATGACAATGGCAAGTCCATCCACCTATCTATGTCTTCCTTAACTGCCATAAGTACTGGTGCAAAGTTGCTATTAGACAGGTTGTGAAGTTTATTCAACATTTTTGAATCAGTACGTTATACTGATTGGTTAAGCCACGGGGGAGGTGGAGTCTTGAAAATGAAAATCATTATTATTGGACAAACCATTCAATCCTACCCATTCTAACCTTAAATTATGTTCACTGGTTATAAACCATGCTTAAGGTTGACCACATCTGGAAATACATTTTACGTCGTCTAGGCCATCGTCTCCTATGAGCATCTTCCATTGCGTTCATTAGTCCAAAAAAACGTTAGGATTTTACCATTAGCTACCCTGGTACGGTCTACCTTCCTAGAGGCCTTTTCCCAAATTGAAGTAGATATCAGGGCAATTAAAACGGCATTCAATAGTTCGTTCAGTCAGCAAAACCATTAGCTGACAAGTAATTTACTAGCCTATTTAATTCATTATAGCCTAATAATACCAATGATAAAGTAATAATAATAATAGTGGGCTGGGAAGGAGAAAAGAAAATGCATCAAACTTCCCTTAATTAAACAAGCTCATGGTGTAATAAGAACAAAATAGACTTAAGAAAGAAGAGGGATTCGTTAATGACAGCTGGCTTCTCAATCGAATATCAGGGCAAATCCCATTCTGCTTCATATTATAGACCGCAAAATCAAACATAACCACCTCTCAATATGTGAATCCCAGTCTGAGAGCCAGGGCGAGGCTATAGTAGCTCATTAATCTATCAATCTTGATTATTCGAACCATGTTATGATGGGCGTCTGACCAGCTCAAGTCATTTTCCTCAACTGAGCTCTCAGCGCCAACATAAAACACATAGGGCTAATAAACTGAATCCTTCATGAGGAGGAAAAAGAGAGAGGTCTTTGGAATCTTTATGCTGAAAGTGGACAGGCACCACATCAATGTGAAAATCCAAACAGAATAGACCCATACAAACCGCTACAGGTAGGTGCTCTCGACCCCACCAGCCTCGAGCCACCGGTCAGCTGAGGACCCTGCCCTCGACCAAAGGGATTTTCCAAAGACGGGAGAGACCCAACCCGGCCGGCCGCCCCGACGAACATGGAGACGAGCGCACCTACAAACCCCACTCCAAAATAATCATTTAAAAAACAATTACAAATTTATCGGGTCTATGATTAGTCAGATAATATTTTCATCAACACAAGAATGTATATGCAGTTAGCCTACATTGTCCCGTTTGAATGACATGACGCATGTGACCAGTAATTAGGCGTTAGGCTACCTCTGCCGATTATGAATATCCCGTTGAAGTACGTAGTCGTGCAGCATACTTAATAGGGACAAGAAGAGGGAACTAAACAAGAAACTAAATAATTCCATCACGACATATCATGAGTCATGACTTCCATTTCCTTTAGTTTTAGTGAGTTCTTTATATCCATTTGACTGTAGTGTCAGCATGCAGGTGGTGGGTGGACCATTCCTGATACACATGGGAAACTGTTGAGCGTGAAACCCAGCAGCGTTGCAGTTCCTGCATCTACTAGCATACCACGTTCAAAGGCACTTAAATCTTTTGTTTTCCCATTCACCCTCTGAATGGCATACACAATCCATTACTAAATTGTCTCAAGGCTTAAAAATCCGTCTTTAACCTGTCTCCTTCCCTTCATCTACACTGATTGGAAGTGGATTTAAAAAGTGACATCAATAAGGGAGCATAGCTTTCACCTGGATTCACCTGATCAGACTATGTCATGGAAAGAGCAGGTGTTCCTAATGTTTTGTATATCTGTTAGATCTCTAACCCTCTAATCCACCCCGTGCCCCTCCAACTGTCTTGCCTTACCCCAGGATCTAGCGATGGGTACAGATGCAGAGGGGGAGAAGATCAAGGACCCCATGAGGGCCATCGTACCCGTCCTTCTGGATAAAGATGTCACTGTCTTCGACAAGATCCGCATAATCCTGCTATACATCTTCATGAAGAACGGTGAGAGAAGTCTATTTTCTGTCTGTAATTTACGATGTACATTACTCCACTTCTCTGTTACCATTACAATTCAGATTTTGTGGTGTGGGTGTGTGCATGTTTCTGCATGTCTGTGCATTTTTTCATGCATGTGTGTGTTTTTCTGTGTATGTGTCCATGTCTGTGTTTGTTCATGTGTGTGTCAGGTGTTTCGGAGGAGAACCTGTGTAAGCTCCTCCAGCATGCTAACATCCCTCCTGAGGACAGTGACATCATCGCCAACATGGCCCATATGGGCATGCCCATCATCTTAGAAGTGAGATCTTATAGTAACATACACCAGGACATATATTCATTAGGCACTGAACAGAAGAAAACAGACTGAAACAGGGAGGGATTACTAGCCAACTTGTCCAACAAGCAACGCTTGTTTTCGTTTTCTGTTGCAAAATGTTTTGCTACGTTTTTCTACAGTGTGCCCTAATGAATATGACCCAGGAACCATTGTGGAACCATCTCACAACTCTTTCACACACTAGTAGAAACATTTTAACATGTGGATTGGGTATCTCTTTTTGGGATAGTGGCATAAATATGATATCTGCAGTGTTTATATGCTATCTGGGTCCAACTGAAAAGTGTTTCAGTGCGTCAATCATCTACTGAACTTTCTAGGGGAACCCGACCCGCAAAGTGAAAAAGACTGATCGGAAGGAGCGAGTGAGTGAGCAGACCTACCAGCTCTCCCGATGGACCCCTCTCATCAAGGACATCATGGAGGCAAGTCCAGCCTGCTGTTGTAGACTGTTATATACATGATCAATTTGTTAGTAGGGTCTAACATACATTAATTTAGTGTGGGTTAAGACTGGCATGGAAAAAATGGTCTCTCCCTTTTAGGGTTGAGACAGGGTATGGACATGAAGCTAGGGTTAGGGTTGAGCCGGGGTATGGTTAGTCCACTGACCCAATTATGTCTCTCTACAGGATGCCATTGAGGACAAACTGGATCCAAAGCAGTACCCCTACATCTCCCAACGCACTGCATCCACCCACAGCAGCGCTCCATCGAGGTATACAGATAAACCCTATTAATTTTACATCACCTCTGTGCTCTGTACCTTCTGAGATTCCAATTACTTACTGACATTTTTCATTTTAGGTCTTAGTGGAGGTAGGAACAGTCTCAATATTTCCCAACACTTTGGTTTGATAGTTTTTATACTGAACAAAAATATAAACGCAAAGTGTTGGTGTTGTCTAAAGTGTTGGTCCCATGTTTAAAGAACTGAAATAAGATGTGTTTCAGAAATGTTCCATACACACAAAAAAACGTATTTCTCTCAATCTTAATGCACAAATTTGTTTACATCCCTGTTAGTGAGCATTTCACTTTTGCCAAGATAATCCATCCATCTGACAGGTCTGGCATATCAAGAAGCTGATTAAACAGCATGATGATTACACAGGTGCACCTTGTGCTGGGGACAATCAAAGACCACTCTAAAATGTGCAGTTTTTTAACACAACACAATGCCAAAGATGTCTCAAGTTTTGAGGGAGTATGCAATTGGCATGCTAACTGCATGAATGTCCACAAGAGCTGTTGCCAGACCATTTAATCCTGAAAATGTCCCAGTTCTTCCATGGCCTGCATACTCACCAGACCTGTCACCCATTGAGAAGGTTTGGGATGCTCTGGATCGACGTGTACGACAGCATGTTCCACCTCCATCCAATATCTAGTAATTTCGCACAGCCATTGAAGCGAAGTGGGACAACATTCCACAGGCCACAATCAACAGCCTGATGAACTCTATGCGAAGGAGATGTCGTGCTGCATGAGGAAAATGGTAGTCACACCAGATACTGACTGGTTTTCTGATCCACACCACCACTTAGACAGACTTTCTTATATGAACTGTAACTCAGTAAAATCTTTGACATTGTTGCACGCTGCGCTTATTATTTTGTTGTAGTACATCTGTAGACGCTCTACAAACCATTGAAAGACTATCCTAGCCAGTTATAATTGTAATGGCTTAGCAGATAATAAGAAAAGACGATCAGTATTTACCTGGCTAAAAGAGAAGGAATATTGGTTGCAGGAAACTCGTTCAACAATTTTAGATGAAGTTGTGTGGAAAAAGGACTCGGGGGTTAAATATATTTCTCCCATGGGCAAAGAAATTCAAAAGGGGTGATGATATGAATTAACATTAATTTTGATACGAATGTGCAAATTGTCTAAACAGATCCTCAAGGTAGATGGATGATTTTAAATATGTTATTGGACCATAAACAGATATGGCTCATTAACCTACAGTGTCTTGGGAAAGTATTCAGACCCCTTGATTTTCCACATTTTGTTAGGTTACAGCCTTATTCTAAAATTTATTAAAAACAAAGTTTCCTCATCAGTCTACACACAATACCCCATAATGACAATACCAAAACAAGATTTTAGATTTCTATGCAAATTTATAAACAAAATAGAAAACTGAAATATCATATTTATATAAGTATTCAGACCCTTTACTCAGTACTTTGTTGAAGCACCTTGGGCAGCGATTACAGCTTAGAGTCTTCTTGGGTATGACGCTACAAGCTTGGAACACCTGTATTTGTGGAGTTTCTCCCATTCTTCTCTGCAGATCCTCTCAAGCTCTGTCAGGTTGGATGGGGAGCATTGCTGCACAGCTATTTTCAAGTCTCTCCTGAGATGTTAGATCGGGTTCAAGTCCGGGGTCTGGCTGGGCCACTCAAGGACAGTCAGAGACTTTTCCCAAAGCCACTCCTGCATCATCTTGGCTGTGTGTTTAGGGTTGCTGTCCTGTTGGAAGGTGAACCTTCACCCCAGTCTGAGGTCCTGAGTGCTCTGGAGCAGGTTTTCATCAAGGATCTCTCTGTACTTTGCTCCGTTCATCTCTGCCTCAACCAGACCCTGCCACTGAAATACATCCCCACAGCATGATGCTGCCACCATCATGCTTCACTGTAGGAATGGTGCCAGGTTTCCTCTGGAAGTGCTGCTTGGCATTGAGGCCAAATAGTTCAATCTTGATTTCATCAGACCAGAGAATCTTGTTTCTTAACTGGTGTTCCGGCGCCGACAGAGATGGCCACCTCGCTTTCGCGTTCTTAGGAAACTATGCAGTATTTTGTTTTTGTATGTATTATTTCTTACATTGTTACCCCAGGAAATCTCAGCCGGGAGGGACTATTGGATATAAGAGCAACGTCAACTTGCCAACATTATGACCAGGAATACGACTTTCCCGAAGCGGATCCTCTGTTTGCCAAAAGGCACCTAAAGACTCTCAGACCATGAGAGTCTTTAGGTGCCTTTTGGCAAACTCCAAGCGGGGCTGTCATATGCCTGTTACTGAGGAGTGGCTTCAGTCTGGCCACTCTACCATAAAGGCTACCGTCTCTTAGAACCAAAAATAACTTCTGGACATCAGAACAGGGATTACTCACCTCGAACTGGAAATAGCTTTTTCCTTTTACGAGTCCGGCGAGTACAACGTGAAGGATATACTGCTTTCCTGGGGAACAGGCCCAAATCCACGTCATTTGCGTGAAGAAAAGACAGAGAAAAAGGGGGCGGTGGTTAGGCTGCCTTCTTAGAATTCGTAGGCATGCGAGTAAACTCCCACTGCCATGCATTCTATTGGCCGATGTGCAATAATTGAAAAAATTCAATTGATGACCTAGATCAAGATTATCCTACAGACGGGACATTAAAAACTGTATTATCTTGTGTTTCATCGATTTGTGGCTGAAGGACGACACGGATAATATAGAGCTGGCGGGATTTTCCATGCACCGGCAGAACAGAGAAGCTATGTCTGGTAAGACGAGGGGTGGGGGTGTGTGTCTATTTGTCAATAACAGCTGGTGCTCGGTGTCTAATATTAAAGAAGTCTTGAGGTATTGCTCGCCTGACATAAGAGTACCTTACGATAAGCTGTAGACCACACTATCTACAGTTGAAGTCGAAAGTTTACATACACTTAGGTTGGAATCATTAAAACTAGTTTTTCAACCACTCCACAAATTTCTTGTTAACAAACTATAGTTTTGGCAAGTCTGATAAGATATCTACTTTGTGCATGACACAAGTACTTTTTCCAACAATTGTTTACAGACAGGTTATTTCACTTATAATTCACTGTAATCACAATTCCAGTGGGTCAGAAGTTTACATACACTAAGTTGACTGTGCATTTAATCAGCTTGGAATATTCCAGAAAATTAGGTCATGGTTTTAGAAGCTTCTATATAGGCGATTTGACATCATTTGAGTCAATTGGAGGTGTACCTGGGAAAATCTAAATAAATCAGTCAAGACCAAAAATGTACACCTCCACAAGTCTTGTTCATCCTTGGGAGCAATTTCCAAACGCCTGAAGGTACCACGTTCATCTGTACAAACAATAGTACGCAAGTATAAACACCATGGGACCACGCAACCGTCATACCGCTCAGGAAGGAGACGCGTTCTGTGTCCTAGAGATGAACGTACTTTGGTGCGAAAGTGCAAATCAATCCCAGAACAACAACAAACGACCTTGTGAAGATGCTGGAGGAAGCAGGTACAAAAGTATCTATATCCACAGTAAAACGAGTCCTATATCGACATAACCTGAAAGGCCGCTCAGCAAGGAAGAAGCCACTGCTCCAAAACCGCCATAAAAAAGCCAGACTACGGTTTGTAACTGCACATGGGGACAAAGATCGTACTTTTTGGAGAAATGTCCTCTGGTCTGATGAAACAAAAATATAACTTTTTGGTACCCTTCCTCAGATCTGTGCCTCGACACAATCCTGTCTCTGAGCTCTACGGACAATTCCTTCGACCTCATGGCTTGGTTTTTGCTCTGACATGCACTGTCAACTGTGGGACCTTATATAGACAGGTGTGTGCCTTTCCAAATTATGCCCAATCAATTTAATTAAACACAGATTGACTCCAATCAAGCTGTAGAAACATCTCAAGAATGATCAATGGAAACAGGATGAACCTGAGCTCGATTTCGAGTCTCATAGCAAAGGATCTGAATACTTATGTAAATAAGGTGTTTTTGTTTTTTCATAAATTTGCCAAAATATCTAAAAACCTGTTTTCGCTTTGTCATTATTGGGTGTTGTGTCGATTGCTGATATTTTTTTAATTGAATCTATTTTAGAATAAGGTTGTAACGTAACAAAATAAGGAAAAAGTGCAGGGGTCTGAATACTTTCCAAAGGCACTGTATACCATCCAAATAATGATGATCCACACTTCTTTGAAAATATATAATAAATGATCAACCCTACAAGCAATACAAGACTCTATTATTATGGGGGGAGATTATAATACGGTTTTAAATACCTCCTATGGACCGTAAAGGAAATCACACAAAAAACTATCACCCTCATGCCCTTACGGTAATCATGAATGTCATGGATATATTGGAACTAGTGGATATATGGAGGATTAAATATCCTGACCTAGTGAGATATACATGGCTGAGGCTCAATCAAGCTAGTCGTCTTGATTACATTCTTATGTCATTTTCTATGGCACCAAAAGTTTAAAAAGTGTTGATAGGGGACAGAATGCGGTCGGACAATCACATCATTTGCATAGAAGACCCGAGGCTGTAATCGCTGCCAAAGTAAAGGGTCTGAATACTTATGTAAATGTCATATTTAAGTTTTTAATACATTTGCAAACATTTCTAAAAATCCATTTTTGCTTTGTCATTATTTGGTATTATGTGTAGATTGATTAAGGGAAAAAAACTTTAATACATTTTCGAATAAGGCTGTAACGTAACAAAATGTGGAAAAAGTCAAGGGGTCTGAATACTTTCAGATGGCACTATATATATAAATATTCACTACCGTTCAAAAGTTTGGGGTCACATAGAAATGTCCTTGTTTTTGAAAGAAAAGCACATTTTTTTCCATAAAAATAACATCAAATTGATCAGAAATACAGTATAGACATTGTTAATGTTGTAAATGACTATTGCAGCTGGAAACGGCTGATGTTTTATGGAATATCTACATAGGCGTACAGAGGCCCATTATCAGCAACCATCACTCCTGTGTTCCAATGGCACGTTGTGTTAGCTAATCCAAGTTTTTATAATTTTAAAAGGCTAATTGATCATTAGAAAACCCTTTTGCAATTATGTTAGGACAGCTGAAAACTGTTGTGGTGATTAAAGAAGCAATAAAACTGGCCTTTAGACTAGTTGAGTATCTGGAGCATCAGCATTTGTGGGTTTGATTACAGGCTCAAAATGGCCAGAAACAAATAACTTTCTACTGAAACTCGTCAGTCTATTCTTGTTCTGAGAAATGATGGGTATTCCATGTGAGAAATTGCCAAGAAACTGAAGATC
The DNA here is from genome assembly GCA_030435695.1 of Brachymystax lenok tsinlingensis. Classification (NCBI taxonomy): domain Eukaryota; kingdom Metazoa; phylum Chordata; class Actinopteri; order Salmoniformes; family Salmonidae; genus Brachymystax; species Brachymystax lenok. The sequence goes on along the minus strand of CM059819.1, from coordinate 50,551,440 downwards.
TCGTACAACGCTGTGTACTACTCCCTTCACAGAACAGCACAAACTGTCTCTAACTAGAATAGAAAGAGGAGTGGGAGGCCCCGGTGCACAACTGAGCAAGAGGACAAGTACATGAGTGTCTAGTTTGAGAAACAGACACCTCAACTGGCAGCTTCATTAAATAGTACCCTCAAAACACCAGTCTCAACGTCAATAGTGAAGAGGCGACTCCGGGATGCTGGCCGTCTCGGCAGAGTTGCAAAGAAAAAGCCATATCTCAGACTGGCCAATAAAAATAATAGATTAAGATGAGCAAAGGAAAACAGACACTGGACAGAAGAACTTTGGTCCATCCACAGATGTTCAACAAACTGTCAGTAGACTATTATCAACATATCATCAGTAGCATCTCAACAGTATATCTCATCATAGATGGACTATCCAAATAAAGTTACTTGAATATCTTCCCCTCTCATTGCAGTGCCCGGTACGGTAACTGGCATAAGAACAAGGGCCCCACAGAGATGAAGACAGGTCCCCGAGTCATCATCTTCATCATCGGAGGCATGACCTTCAGCGAGATGCGCTGCGTCTATGAGGTCACACAAGCCAATGGCAAATGGGAAGCCATCATTGGTGAGTTGGCAGCATACGTAGGGTTACATGTTTTACTGTTTTGTGTTCTGTTTTTCTTTATGAAACATGGGAATATAAGCAGTGAATAAATACATAGGCCTAGGCTATATCCATGGGCTGGTTGCACCAGTTGCATGTTTTCCTGGTCATCAAATAAAATATACAATTGTATTTGTCACATGCTTTGTAAAGTGAAATGCTTACTTACGGGTCCTTTTCCAATAAAGCAGAGTTAAAGATAAAAAGAAGGAAAAAATATACAGTGAATAACAATAACAAGTAAAAATAACATGGCTATATACAGGGAATACAGTACCAAGTCGATTTGCAGAGGTACGAGGTAATTGAGGTAGCTATGTACATATACAGTTGAAGTCGGAAGTTTACATACACTTAGGTTGGAGTCATTAAAACTTGTTTTTCAACCACTCCACACATTTCTTGTTAACAAACTATAGTTTTGGCAAGTCAGTTAGAACATCTGCTTTGTGCATGACACAAACAAAAAATCCAACAATTGTTTACAGACAGATTATTTCACTTATGATTCACTGTATCACAATTCCAGTGGCCCAGAAGTTTACATACACTAAGTTGACTGTGCCTTTAAACAGCTTGGAAAATTCCAGAAAATGATGTCAAGGCTTTAGAAGCTTCTGATAGGCTAATTGACATCATTTGAGTCAATTGGAGGTGTACCTGGGGATGTATTTCAAGGCCTACCTTCACACTCAGTGCCTCTTTGCTTGATATCATGGGAAAATCAAAAGAAATCAGCCAAGACCTCAGAAAAAAAATTGTAGACCTCCACAAGTCTGGTTCATCCTTGGGAGCAATTTCCAAACACCTGAAGGTACCACGTACATCTGTCTAAACAATAGTATGCAAGTATAAACACCATGGGACAACGCAGCCGTCATACAGCTCAGGAAGGAGACGCGCTCTGTCTCCTAGAGATTTGGTGCGAAAAGTGCTAATCAATTCCAGTACAACAGCAAAGGACTATGTGAAGATGCTGGAGGAAACAGGTACAAAAGTACCTATATCCACAGTAAAACGAGTCCTATATCGACATAACCTGAAAGGCCACTCAGCAAGGAAGAAGCCACTGCTCCAAAACCGCCATAAAAAAAAGCCAGACTACGGTTTGCAACTGCACATGGGGACAAAGATCGTACTTTTTGGAGAAATGTCCTCTGGTCTGATGAAATAAAAATAGAACTGTTTGGCCGTAATGACCATCGTTATGTTTGGAGGAAAAAGGGGGAGGCTTGCAAGCCAAAGAACACCATCCCAACCGTGAAGCACAGGGGTGGCAGCATCATGTTGTGGGGGTGCTTTGCTGTAGGAGGGACTGGTGCACTTCACAAAATAGATGGCATCATGAGGTAGGAAAATGATGTGGATATATTGAAGCAACATCTCAAGACATCAGTCAGGAAGTTAAAGCTTGGTCGCAAATGGGTCTTCCAAATGGACAATGACCCCAAGCATACTTCCAAAGTTGTAGCAAAATGGCTTAAGGACATCAATGTCAAGGTATTGGAGTGGCCATCACAAAGCCCTGACATCAATCCTATAGAACATTTGCGGGCAGAACTGAAAAAGCCTGTGTGAGCAAGGAGGCCTACAAACCTGACTCAGTTACATCAGCTCTGTCGGGAGGAATGGGCCAAAATTCACCCAACTTATTGTGGGAAGCTTGTGGAAGGCTACCCGAAACATTTGACCCAAGTTAAACAATTTATAGCCAATGCTACCAAATACTAATTAAGTGTATGTAAACATCTGACCCACTGTGAATGTGATGAAAGAAATAAAAGATGAAATATATCCTTCTCTCTACTATTATTCTGACATTTCACATTCTTAAAATAAAGTGGTGATCCTAACTGACCTAAAACAGTGAATTTTTACTAGGATTAAATGTCAGGAATTGTGAAAAACTGAGTTTAAATGTATTTGGCTAAGGTGTATGTAAACTTCCGACTTCAACTGTCTGTAGGGGTAAAGTGACTAGGCTACAGGATCGATAATAGACAGTTGCAGCAGTGTGTACTGTGAGTGTGTGTGGTGTCAGTGTGCATGTGTGTGCATGTTATGTGTGTGTGTGTGTGTGCTGGGGTGTCAGTGTAAGTATGTGTGAGTGTGTAGGTCCAGTGTCCAGTGTGTGAGTCGGTGCAAGAGAGGGTCAAAGCAGGGAGTCCAGGTAGCCATGTGATTAGCTATTTATCAGTCTTGTTTAGCAGTCTTATGGCTTAGGGGTAGAAGCTGTTCAGGGTCCTGTTGGTTCCAGACTTGCACTGGTACCGCTTGCTGTGCGATAGCAGAGAGAACAGTCTATGGCTTGGGTGGCTGGAGTCTGTGCTAATTTTTTTTGTCCTTCCTCTGACACCGCCTGGTATAGAGGACCTGGATGGCAGCGAGCTCGGCCCCAGTGATGTACTGGGCCGTACTCACCACCCTCTGTAGTGCTTTGCGGTCTGGTGCCTTGCAGTTGCCGTATCAAGCGGTGATGCAGCCAGTCAAGATGTTCTCAATGGTGCAGCTATAGATCTTTTTGAGGATCTGAAGGCCCATGACAAATCCTTTCAGCCTCCCGAGGGGGGGAAGAGGCGCTGTTGTGCCCTCTTCGCAACTGTGTAGGTGTGTGTGGAAACTCTCGCCCCTCTCCATTATAGACCCATCGATATGGATGGCCCCTCCAATTCATGTAGTCCACGATCAGCTCCTTTGTCTCTGACATTGAGGAAGAGGTTGTTGTCCTGGCACCACACTGCCAGGTCTCTGACGTCCTCCCTGTAGGCTGCCTTATCTTCGTCGGTGATCGGTCCTACCACGTCGTGTCACAGCAAACTTGATGATGGTGTTGGAATCGTGCGCAGCCACAGAGTTGTGGATGAACAGTGAGTACATGAGAGGACTAAGCACACACCTTTGAGGGGCCCCCATGTTGATGGTCAGCGTGGGGCATGTGTTGTTGCCTACCCTCACCGCCTGGTGGCGGCCCATCAAGAAGTCCAGGATCCAGTTACAGAGGAAGATGTCCAGTCCCAGTGTCCTGAGCTTGGTGATGAGCTTGAAGGGGACTATGATGTTGAATGCTGAGCTGTAGTCAATGAGCAGCATTCTCACTTAGGTATTCCTTTTGTCCAGGTGGATGAGGGCAGTGTGGAGTGCAATAGAGATTGCATAATCAGTGGATCTGTTGGGGTGGTATGCGAATTGGGTGTCTGGGATGGTGTCTGGAATGGTGATGTTGATGTGAGCCATGATCAGCCTTTCAAAGCATTTCATGGCTATTGATGTGAGTGCTACTAGTCATTTAGGCAGCTTACCTTGGCATTCTTGGGCACGGGGACTTTGGTGGACTGTTTAAAACAAGTTGGTATTACAGACCGGGTCAGGGATGGGTTGAAAATGTCAAGGAAGACACTTGCCAGCTGGTCAGTGTGTGCTCTGAGTACGCGTTCTGGTATTCCATCTGGCCACGTGGCCTTTGCGACCTGTTAAACTTACTCACAGAGTCATCCCGTACAGCTTGTGCTCATGTAGGGCTGTGGTGGTCACAAACCCTCGTCAGACGGTGATTGTCAAGCAAATAACTGTCGATCTCACGCCAATTGACCGTTAATTAACATAAACAAATGTATTATCTCCTGGCTTCCACACATAGCCTACAAGCCACGGATGCAGACCTTTGGAACATTACATTTTTAAAAGTCTAACAAATCCATGTAATATAGCCTACACCTTCACAATAAATCCATTATTTATTTTAGACAGATCAAAAGAAGCTTGATATGAAGAAAATGTTGTCTTTTTCAGAAGAATAGAATAGCATACTCTAAGTTGTCCTTATGTAGAGGGGCTATCACTCATTCACACTGGTAAATTAAGCATGCTGTCATTCAGTGATAATTATTCCCATAGTAATTCGTTATGGATCCATTAATATATTTAAATTCCCTAAACTCGACAAGAGTCTTTGTCCTGCTGATAGTTGACAAACACAGTATTTTTATCATTATTTTATTAACGAAAGCATAAAGATGTTGAAGAAATTCTGTACAGTATATGCTTTACCCAACATTTTGCAGTTGCATGATGTTTGTAGTTAGAAATGTAAAACTTTAGAGTACTTAATACATTGCAAATTGGGGAGATTTTTTTTCACACCTTAGCCCGAGCTATACTTTTGTAAAGGTTGAAGAGTCTATTGTCCTGCTAATAGCCCATCAGGGAAATGTTGTTTGCACCCATAGGTTTTAGGCCTGCATTAGCTTAAAATAATCCATGCCTTCTGGGAATGTTTAAAAGTCCAAAAAGTATGGGTGGAGTTAGAATTTTGGCTGTCAGAAGTATTAAAATCAACCAATGTCAGCCTTTAAATGCTTTATTATCCCATTTTGGTCTTAAATGCAGGGCCGACAGACAAGTTTCTTACCTTTTCCCCCCTTCCAATTGATAAAGTAATTTCTAATTTCTGCCCTCCGAATTCATATTCATTATATAAATAGGCCCTTGGCTTGCCATTCCAAATAAAATTGAATATTTTTTGCTCATATAATTTAAACAGGTCGCTAGGTGTAGGCAAAACCATAATTTAACCTTTATTTAACTAGGCAAGTCAGTTAAGAACAAATTTTTATTTACAATGACGGCCTACACCGGCCAAACCTGGACGACGCTGGGCCAATTGTGCGCCGCCCTATGGGACTCCCAATCACGGCCAGTTGTGATACAGCCTGGAATCGAACCAGGGTGTCTGTAGTGACGCCTCAAGCACTGCAGTGCTTGAGGCTTCTCTCTTCGGGAGCCCATAAGCAAATTGTTAAACTGTGATATGACTAAAGAGTTAATCAGGGAGATTTTTCCACAAATAGACAGGTATTTTCAAGGACACATTGTTTGCAGAAAAATATACTTTCTCCAAATGATTTTAGGGGAGTGCGCACATGCAGCTATTCTGTGTTCAGCGGTTATCAAAGAAATGGGTATTCCTATATGCTTCATTTAGAGTTATTAATGTAACTTTAGTTGTTCTACAAACATTGGGATATATGTTTTGATTTTTAATACATTGTAAGGCTGCATGATGCGACTCTAAGGATGATTTTTTTTTTTAAGTTGCTTGAAAGGCATGAGCTCTGCTTTGTTTTATGCGCAGGCTGTACACACTACATCAGTCACACATTCACAATTTGACAAGCACTTAGAAATTCATGGCGGCATCCCCTTTGTGTGGCCGTAATGCACCCCCAAAAGATCCATGCCTTTTGCGGCCATTGGCCATTGTGGCCTTCTGAGCGCACCGAGCGCACCGAATCACCTCTCACTCACATGGCTCTCCATCACAGACACATCGGGGACGCAACTGCACACGTCCTGATCCAATTCCGAGGTCATAGTGAAGATATTGGAAGAACTGTCCACATTTACTTTTTGTCAGGAAACAAGATGAGTAGGCCTCACGAACAGCAAAAGCACTAGCCTATGTCAATACTATCCACCCTAGTCTGGGACAGTTGTGGGGTGCAATAGAATCCAAATTAATACTATCACTAGCATATATTTTTTTTTTTTTAATAAAATGTGCCTGACGCAACTGATCAGAACATTTAGCTTAAAATGTTGATCAACTATTAGGTGTTTCTTCACATTATAAGTACAGTAATGCGCACATACCAATGAGGATGTTCCATTAGCGGGAAAACACCACTATCAAAAGTGTCTGTCAATGCGATTATGCATGTAATGCTTTTATTATAAAGGTGCATTGTTATGGTGAAAATGATCTTCCCCAAACTTGAAACTCACGTGCTGCTTATGTATTCCAGTTAGGCTCTAAACACCTTGTAAAGCGGATTAATGTGCTTAATTTTAAGAAGTTATTTGGCCACTTTAGTTGTGATACAAACCTTATCAAAGCAAATAGACCTATGGGCTCGGCTACATGAGGTGTGCTATGATTAAAAAAAGTAGCATGCTGGGCATCATTCACATGTGATATTATATCATTCACAAGTGATAGGCTAATATTGTCACCCATCAGACTATTCTTTATTTAATCTTTACATATTCTAAATAATATATGTGCGAAATTTGTTTTGATTTAGAATGGACCATTCATGCACCTGTCTCGAACAGGGGCAGTGGGGAAAAATATGCACTTAAAAAGCGAATGGAGGACACCTTTCCTGTGGTTCATTTTCATGTCTGCCAGGTAGGCTATACTCCTGTTGGAAAAATAAACAATGTGCTTAATATTAGGAAAGTTGAGATGGGATCCTCCTCTCGTGCAATTTCATAGCCTATAGAAATGTTGCTCAACATGAGCTCATGGGCTCTCATGGCGTCGCTAATGCACTTATTAATGAAGCCGGTGACTGATGTGGTAAACTCCTCAATGTTACCAGAGGATTCCCGGAACATATTCCAGTCTGTGCTATCGAAACAGTCCTGTGGCTTAGCATTAGCTTCATCGTACCACTTCTGAATTGAGCGAGTCACTGGTACTTCTTGTTTGAGTTTTTGCTTGTAAGCAGGAAGCATGAGGTGGTTATGGTCTGATTTGCCAAAGGGAGGGTGAGGGAGGAAGCCTAGCTAACGTTAGCCACCTAGCCACCTAGCTAACATTAGCCACAACAAATTGGTATTCGTAATATATCATACAATTTCTATGATAGCATGTTATGTCTACCCTTTTGATTTGATCTACATTTCTTGAATGATCCTATCTATACTAGGATAGGATGCTATAGGATCTTATCAGATAGGATCCTATCTGAACTTTGGAAATCATTAGAATATACAGTTGATATCCTATATTGCTGTTTCCGATGTGTCTGACTCAGCTGTTGCTGCTGCTACTGCCTGGAATCGGCTTAGTGTGTTAGTGGGCTCAGATCAGATGGTTTTTCTGAGAATGCATCAGATAGAGGATGTGTGTGTTGTGACTGCGGGGAATGGATACCAACAGTGGCAGGGACAGGACACAGTTACTCTACAAAGGTACTGAATTACATTGATCTGCAGATTAGTTACCTATCAAAAGCCAAGTCTAGGTCAAGTTAAATGACTTACTTGCATCCTAAATGGCAGCCTATTCCCTATATAGTGCATTACTTTAGGGTGCCATTTAGGATTAGAAAATAAGCTTAATTAATGTTATCTGGAGAATGTCCTTTCACACATGTTAACTGCTTTTACATTCATTTTTTTTGTTTCCACTAACATTTATCTTTTTAGGGGACCTTACCATTTTACATCAGATAAAGTGCGACAACTTATAGTTCATGGCAATGCAGTCACGTTAGAATAATGTCATCTGTCGGAAGACAATGGAGATTGTACACAAAAACAGAGAATGAGATTAGGGTGCAATGTGAAAGCCTTTGTCCCTCCTTAGGTTCCACCCACACACTCACTCCCACCAAGTACCTAAAGGAGCTGCAGCACCCTGACTTCCTAGACCCCAACGCTGCCCCTGAGGAACCAGAGCCTGCCCCTGCAGAATGAGAACACACACTGAGAAGTAAAGATAGTTGTTGTGATGTGAAGCCACCTTTTCTGATCTCCCTCAGTCTCACCCCACATTCCTTCCTCTGGCCCTGGGCCCGGGTTCCCGATAGCAATGGAACTTAGGCTTTCAAGTGTTTTAAAGATGCATCGTTCCTACAACAACCGAAGATGTAACATGCATTTCCCAAAACACTACGCAGAAAGAACGTTGGCTAAGTGCGTCGTTGGAGCGTGTGTCGATACTGATAGGATCGAAAGAAAGGCACAGCTGCTCTCGGATCTGCTTTCTCCATTGAAATCTTACCTTAACATTATAATTATTCCACAATACTGCCGACGGATCAGGTCCTAGAGAGATATTATCACCTTATGGCTGGAAATATTGAGGCGGCTTATTCTAATGCTTACCCTGGAGCCTAATAATGCATTAAATCACAGATTTGGCACATCAATGCGCACATATTGTTACACATCATGAAATATATTAAAGAAAAAAATGGGACAATTTAGCCTACAATTAGCAAAATGGAACTCAATTGACTAAACATTAAATTAATTTCAATATGATTGAAATACTGTATCTGCAGAGGCCTATGTAGCCTATAGGCCTACTGTATTTATTTTTTGAAGCAGTCATCCTGGTTTTCTGTTATCCTTCACAGATATTGCCAACTTCGTATTTGTAGTCAACTTCGATTCGAAGTTATGGGGGTCACAGAGAGACAGATAAACAGCTTGATTCTATTTTAGTGGAGATCTTCTGTGTATAAAGTGACGCGGAAGGGCAAAAAAGCCTCAAACGACGCACTTAGCTGTTTTGAGGCAGTCAAGTGCAACTTTACTAACGATGGTTTTGGGAAACATCTTGGAGATTTAACGATGCTCCTACAAAGGTTCTAACGATGAACTTAGCCTTAATTAACCTTAAGATGCTTTCGGGAAACCGTGCCAAAGACTGTAAGTCATCTGTTGTGCATCCCAAATGGCACCCTGTTTCCGTTATATTGCACTACTTTTGACTAGGGCCCATAGGAAAAGCACATTCTGATTCTAATGTTTGTGATCTATCCCTTTGTTCCTCACGGTTCAGTGGATTGTTTGTTCTCACCTCTATTCCTTGTCTGTATGTGTGTACTTGGTTAGTGGTGCTGTCGTCTATTCTGTATATATTGTGTGTGCTCTCTGTTTCTGTCCTTTGGACATTTGTCCTTGTGGTGTGCTGTATGCAGACAGTTGTCAATAGCTCCCTTCTTCTGTATTAACAATCAACAAGGCACTATGTCAGTATTGTATTTAGCAATGTAATATTTCTTGCACAGAGGTTTTTTAAATTAAGCTTTTTTGCCCCTGTATTCTTTTTGTCGTTTGGCTGAAAATTACATGTTTTAGAGAAGCCGCAGCTATTGTCATTTCCTGCGTTGCTTCCGGTGCAAAGAAATTTTATATTTCCCTGAATATGATACTCTTTCCTGGAATAAAGCTGAACCCATGTCTTTATATGTGATTTCTGCTGTCTGTGTATTTCTCATTCCAATTTGGTACTGTACTATAATTTGGATTAACAGACGAGCCCAGTTCAAACTGAGAAGATGTGTAGTTCTCTCTCTCTCTGCTGCAGGATCAACCAATATCTTCACTCCTACACGCCTTCTTCAAGCCCTCAAAGACATGGATAAGCAACAAGATGTTTGAGCGGAACAGCTAAGAGCTCCCTGGCTGCAGTTGTCCCTCTCCTAACCTCCAAACTCTCCCAACTGGCATACATGAATAGTCAGGACCCAAGACATAACAAGCCCTTCTACTCTATACATAACAAAACAGAAGAAAACAAATGGCAGCATCTATTTCTAGCATATCCCAGTCATGTATTCAGATATCATGTTTCAATAGAATTACATAAGATCCCTCAAAACCAGAGCACCAAGAGCCACATAATGTTTGAACTACTGTACATACACCCTGAATGATTGGATGGAAGAGTAGAGTTTGAGTGTACGCTGGATAACTGTTGATACAATGAGCAGTAGATGTAAACTGCCATCTCAGGATGCTGTTGTTGCACTTCCTTAAAAGGGAAGCCAATCATAGAGGAGATTAGATTAGTGTAGTTGGAAATTGAGGAATTATTTAGGCTGGTGTTTGGTGTAGAGTGCTCATCATATTTCATATAGGACTATAAAGGCACCAACTGTGAAGGAAGTGGGATGGGATCTATGTCTAACATTCCCCCATTAAAAATATTTACAGTGTCATTATAGCTTTTGTCTCATTGCTTGTAAACATTCCAGGAACATTGAGCAAAAAGACCCATACATTTCAGTATTTTAATAAACAATTTTAGAATTTGGAAACTTCACCACCATTTTAAAATACGAAACATCTTCCATCTCATGCAATCAGTAGTTAGTAGAATATATGCCATGCTGTATCAATGTTTTGATGGTGATTAACCTAACTTTGGACATGCCAATGTGAAGCCACTCTGTACTAGTGGTCATTTAGCTGTAGTAAACAGTACAGTAGTTGGACAGTGATCAACCATTGGAAAGTTCTTCCTCTATTAGTTGTCTGTCTTTGTTCATTAACATTATGTCACTATATTGACTTGATTTGTTATTGCCTCTCCCTGTAGTAGTTATGGTCATTTTCATTCCACTTTCCAGTGTTGACACTGTCATGATGCAAACTCATTTGTTGTCATTGCAACTGTTGCTGTGTATAGTGATTTGTTAGCTTTCTATTAGTGATCTATTATTTATTAAGAAATATTAATTCCTGTAATACCAGTATAACTTATCAGCATTCAATGCTTTGAAGGGATTTATCACAAACAGTACTCTTTCTGCAAATATCATGTACTAAAGCTCCAATAAAGGCTTCAAATAAAAGTTGATCTTGTATTGTTACATTACTACATGACTATTGAAATACATATAGTGCATTCGGAAAGTATTCAGACCCCTTGACTTTTTCAAAATTTTGTTACGTTACAGGCTTATTCTAAAATTGATTAAAAAATATATATATTTCCATCAATCTACACAAAATACCCCATAATTCCAACAAACTTCTACACATTTTGAATATTGTGGGGGTTACTTCAATGAATGAAACATTTGTTTGAATGGTAGGAGAACTAAATTAATACTATGTTTTGTGGGTGGGACTAACAACAAGATAACAAATGTAAAATATACTGTGTCTGTAAAATGTAAATAGGTTCAGAACTTTTGTGAAATAGCACAGTTAAAAATATATGGGAAATAGAAATCAGACTGGATGGACATCAGAAATGGAGGAAGGTCAGGACTAAAAACGAACAAAATAGAACTATTGTAAAATAGATTGTGTCCGTGAAATGTATATAGTATGTAAAAGCTGGAAGTAAAAGCCTAAGTGTTATTGTTTATTAGTTTACTCCAATTAGGGGAGGGGCGGTAAGGTTTGTGAGAAATAATAAAGGAAAATGTATTTTAAAAAGATATGTGTGTATATTGTGGCGTAATAATCAGAATTAGTTTAGTAACATAGATAATATGTTTATGTGATATACTTGTTATTAGAATGTATCCCTTCGGACTCTGGTGATGGCAGTTTCACTTCTTTCCTCAGCTGGGGCTCAGTCACCTGGGGCCCAGAGAGGGGGAGAGGTCAGGCTTGTCTTTCACACGTCCCTGGTGCTATGCAGAATATCAGAAAGGGAAGAGGACAGGAGGGAACATTGTCTTCATATGTGAATGTGTCTTTACCTATTCTTCAACCATGTGAAGGGATGGCGTGATTAATGGGGAACCAATTACTTGTCTCCACAATGTCTGTGCGCCAGTCACTCTCTCCTTTTACTTTGGGGGATGTGTGTGGTAGTGTCTGGAACTATTGTATGTCATCTCTGATGTTGCACTTATCTTGGGATAGTGTATGACCTAGAGGCTCACTCCCCTCAGTGAGCTTGTCCAGGTGTGTGGTCAAGAAGGGGTTTTACTTGATATGGGAGTATCTGGAGTTGACAATTGATTTATGCCATTGGATGAGTTGGTGTTTCTGTGCTATGAAGTACCAGGAACGAGATCTGAACCTCGTCTTAGGGGCCAAATTGAACATAATTTATAGTGAATGCTATCTGGCTGGGGGATGCTCCTTTCTCATTTAAAAATTCTCACCTTATGACCTGTTCCAAACATCTCTGGTTTGATATGTAGACTAGGGGGTGGATCTTTGCTATAAAAGATCTCAGTAGCCTTTGTGTCGCCGCTCTCAACGGACCATCAGAGAAAGTGGTGAATTCGTTGAGAAGCCGTTGCTATTGCAAAGCTCTTACTATTAAAGATGTATTTTAAGTATAACTCTGACTTGTGTGATAAGTTTGTCTCTCCTCATTTGATAGTGAAGAAATTCACCACCACTATATATACATAAAATGTATGTGTATTTGTATGTCTATGTATGTGTATGTATGTTTATATATACAGTACCAGTCAAAATGTTGGACACACCTACTCATTCCAGGGTTTTTCAATATTTTTATTACATTTTTTAACCCCCTTTTCTTCCCAATTCCTTGGTCTCCAATTGGTAGTTACAGTCTTGTCTCATCGCTGCAACTCCTGTATGGACTCAGGAGAGGCGAAGGTCGAGAGCCTCGCGTCCTCCAAAACACAACACAACCCAACCAAACCAAGCCGCACTGCTTCTTGACACAATGTCCACTTAACCCGGAAGCCACCCGCACCAATGTGTCAGAGGAAACACTGTGCATCTGGCGACCGTGTCAGCGTGCACTGTGCCCGGCCCGCCACAGGAGTCACTAGTGCGAGATGGAACAAACCCTCACCTAACCCAATTGTGCGTCGCCCCATGAGTTTCCCGGTCGTGGCCGGCTAAGACAGAGCCTGGACTCGAACCCAGAATCTCTAGTGGCACAGCTAACGCTGCGATGTAGTGCCTTAGACCACTGCGCCACTATGAAATGACACATATGGAATCATGTAGTAACCAAAAAAGTGTTAAACAAATCAAAATATATTTTATATTTGAGATTCTTCAAAGTAGCCACCCTTTTCCTTGATGACAGTTTTGCACACTCTTGGCATTCCCTTAACCAGCTTCATGAGAATACATTTCAGGTGTGCCTTGTTAAAAGTAAATTGTGGAATTTATTTCCTTCTTAATGCGTTTGAGCCAATCAGTTGTGTTGTGACAAGGTAGGGGTGGTATACAGAAGATAACCCTATTTGGTAAAAGACCAAGTCCATACTATGGCAAGAACAGCTCAAATAATTGAAGAGATATGACAGTCCATCATTACTTTAAGTCATGAAGGTCAGTCAATCCGGAACATTTCAAGAACTTTGAAAGTTTCTTCAAGTGCAGTCGCAAAAACCATCAAGCTCTATGATGAAACTGGCTCTCATGAGGACCGCCACAGGAAAGGAAGACCCAGAGTTACCTCTGCTGCTGAGGATAAGTTCATTGGAGTTAACTGCACCTCAGATTGCAGCCCAAATAAATACTTCACAGAGTTCAAGAAACAACATAAACTGTTCAGAAGAGACTTCGTGAATCAGGCCTTCATGGTCGAATTGCTTCAAAGAACCACAATTAAAGGACAACAATAATAAGAAGAGACTTGCTAGTGTATATACACTACCATTCCAAAGTTTGGGGTCACTTAGAAATGTCCTTGTTTTTTAAATTAAAGCAATTTTTTGGTCCATTTAAAATAACATCAAATTGATCCGAAATACAGTGTAGACATTGTTCATGTTGTAAATTACTATTGTAGCTGGAAACACCTGAATTTTTATGGATTATCTACATAGTCGGACAGAGGCCCATTATCAGCAACTATCACTCCTGTGTTCCAATAGCACGTTGTGTTAGCTAATCCAAGTTTATCATTTTAAAAGGCTAATTGATCATTAGAAAACCCTTTTGCAATTATGTTAGGACAGCTGAAAATTGTTGTGGTGATTAAAGAAGCAATAAAACTGGCCTTCTTTAGACTAGTTGAGTATCTGGAGCATCAGCATTTGTGGGTTCACTTACAGGCTCAAAATGGCCAGAAGCAAAGAACTTTCTTCTGAAACTCGTCAGTCTATTCTTGTTCTGAGAAATGAAGGGTATTCCATGCAAGACATTGCCAAGAAACTGAAGATCTCGTACAACGCTGTGCACTACTCCCTTTACAGAACAGCGCAAACTGGCTCTAACCAGAATAGAAAGAGGATTGGGAGGCTACCGGTGCACAACTGAGAAAGAGGACAAGTACATTAGAGTGTATATACAGTTGAAGTCGGAAGTTTACATACACTTAGGTTGGAGTCATTAAAACTTGTTTTTCAACCACTCCACAAATGTCTTGTTAACAAACTATAGTTTTGGCAAGTCGGTTAGGACATCTACTTTGTGCATGACACAAATCATTTAAAACAAATATTTCACTTATAACTGACTGTATCACAATTCCAGTGGGTCAGAAGTTTACATACACTAAGTTGACTGTGCCTTTAAACAGCTTGGAAAATTCCAGAAAATGATCTCATGGCTTTAGAAGCTTCTGATAGGCTAATTGACATAATTTGAGTCAATTGGAGGTGTACCTGTGGATGTATTTCAAGGCCTACCTTCATATTCAGTGCCTCTTTGCTTGACATCATGGGAAAATCAAAAGAAATCAGCCAAGACCTCCGAAAAAAAATTGTAGACCTCCACAAATTTCCAAACGCCTGAAGGTACCACGTTCATCTGTCCAAACAATAGTATGCAAGTATAAACACCATGGGACCACGCAGCTGTCATACCGCTCAGGAAGGAGACGCGTTCTGTCTCCTAGAGATGAACGTACTTGTCACGACTTCCGCCGAAGTCGGTGCCTCTCCTTGTTCGGGTGGTGTTCGGCGGTCAACGTCACCGGTCTTCTAGCCATCACCGATCCACTTTTAATTTTCCATTTGTTTTGTCTTGTTTCCCCACACACCTGGTTGTCATTCCCTCAGTACTTGTCATGTATTTAACCCTCTGGTTTCCCCCCATGTCTGTGTGTGTGATTGTTTATTGTCAGTGGCACGTTCCGGCTAGTTTGCGCTGGATTTGTTTGTTCATTGTGTTTTGTGCTGCCGCACTTGATTTCCGTAGGCATTTTTGTTGTTGTGACGCTATTGGCGTTCAGTGACTTTATTCTGTGCCACAGTAAAGTGCTTTCGCTCACTCATTTCTGCTCTCCTGTGCCTGACTCTCACGCACCAGCTACACACACGCTTATGACAGTACTTTGGTGCGAAAGGTGCAAATCAATCCCAGAACTACAGCAAAGGACTTTGTGAAGATGCTGAAGGAAACAGGTACAA
Source organism: Brachymystax lenok tsinlingensis (assembly GCA_030435695.1). Classification (NCBI taxonomy): domain Eukaryota; kingdom Metazoa; phylum Chordata; class Actinopteri; order Salmoniformes; family Salmonidae; genus Brachymystax; species Brachymystax lenok. The sequence goes on along the minus strand of CM059819.1, from coordinate 50,535,955 downwards.
AAGTATCTATTTCCACAGTAAAATGAGTCCTATATCAACTTAACCTGAAAGGCCTCTCAGCAAGGAAGACGCCACTGCTCCAAAACCGCCATAAAAAAGCCAGACTACGGTTTGCAACTGCACATTGGGACAAAGATCGTACTTTTTGGAGAAATGTCCTCTGGTCTGATGAAACAAAAATAGAACTGTTTTGCCATAATGACCATTGTTATGTTTGGAGGAAAAAGGGGGAGGCTTGCAAGCCAAAGAACACCATCCCAACCGTGAAGCACAGCTTGTTGTGAGGGTGCTTTGCTGCAGGAGGGACTGGTGCACTTAACAAAATAGATGGCATCATGAGGGAGGAAAATGATGTGGATATATTGAAGCAACATCTCAAGACATCATTCAGGAAGTTAAAGCTTGGTCGCAAATCGGTCTTCCAAATGGACAATGACCCCAAGCATACTTCCAAAGTTGTAGCAAAATGGCTTAAGGACAACAAAGTCAAGGTATTGGGAGTGGCCATCACAAAGCGCTGACCTCAATCCTAGAGAGAATTTGTGGGCAGAACTGAAAAAGTGTGGCGCGAGCAAGGAGGCCTACAAACCTGACTCAGTTACACCAGCTCTGTCAGGAGGAATGGGCCAAAATTCACCCAACTTCTTGTGGGAAGCTTGTGGAAGGCTACCCGAAACGTTTGACCCAAATTAAACAATTTAAAGGCAATGCTACCAAATACTAATTGAGTGTATGTAAACTTCTGACCCACTGGGAATGTGATGAAAGAAATAAAAGTTGAAATAAACCATTCTCTCTACTATTATTCTGACATTTCACATTCTTAAAATAAAGTGGTGATCCTAACTGATCTAAGACAGGGAATTTCTACTAGGATTAAATGTCAGGAATAGTTTAAAACTGAGTTTAAATGTACTTGGCTAAGGTGTATGTAAACTTCCGACTTCAACTATATATATTTATATAAATCTGTTTTGTTCGACAGCAGGATACCCAGCAGTGATGCCGCTTCAACTTGCAGGTATATTTTAATTTGTCACTGATTTTCTCCTTACGTAGTGAATGCATAGCCAAAATAGAACTCCCACCTGACATAATACAGAAAAATGCAGTACATCGAGAGTCATATGTGCTATCCTGTTTAGTTGCTCTATAATACTAATCTCTCTGTTGAGCACTGTGAAGGAAGTTCAAGGCCATATGTTTGTAGGCAGTGGCTGCTGAGCCAACTGAACATTGGTCAGCCACCGATTTATGGTGACAGCAGAGGAGGCTGGTGGGAGGAGCTATAGGAGGAAGGGCTCATCATAATGGCTGGAATTGAATAAATGGAACGGAATCAAACGTTGTTTCCATATGTTTAATACGGTTCCATTTATTCCATTCCAGTCTTTACAATGAATCTGTCCTCCTATAGCTCCTTCCAACAGCTTCCTCTGGGTGACAGTGTATTTTTAATTGATAAATTATAAATTAAATGAAAAATATTTTGTATTTTGAAATGTTATAGCTAACCAGGCAAAAACCAGGCAAAAATGATCTAAGACATGAGTTGGTAAATCTTTATTCAATTCACTTCAGTGTTGCATTGTTATGCACTCTATAGACTTCAGGAATATGTCTAAGGCCTAGATTCAATCAGATCAAGCATTAACCTGTGAAAGCCGACACCCGCATAGCTGATGTTTTGCCGGTGTTGGAGGTGTCAAATTGGTGAGAAGCTACTAGTGATCATTTTCAAGAAGCCACATCCGTCCTACTGGTATTTGAAGTTCAGAATGAGAAAGTATAGGCTATATAGAAATAATTACGGTCAAACTGAAAATCATTCAACGAAATAATGAGGATTTCTGTCATCCTAATCGAGGTGTAGACTACATCTCACATTCCAGTGTTCGAACTTATAAACAAGGCTGCATGGGATTTCTCTTAATGCGGCTCCATGCAGCCAATGGCAATGTCCGCTTTAAGTATAATGCCAAAAGCCGCTTGTGGATTTGACAGCTCTAACGCAGCTCCACCTCCGACACCACCAAAACAACCCCTATGCGGATGTTGGATCTGATTGAATAGAGTCCTAAGCTTTTAGTGCAGTAAGCATTTGGTTATGATTGTACACCTCTGATATTGTGTCAGCTCTGTAGTAGTAAGATGCACTATGTTACTATGATATGCTGCTACAGCTATAGTGCTGAAACATTAGCCTGGTCCTATACCTGTTTGTGCTTTTTTTTGTTAAATTTGTATTATGTTCATTTGGCAGGGACAATGCACAACAAAAACATAAGTCTCAAACCACTGAGGATTGATGTGTCGCACCAGATTTCGCTTAAAGCTACTTTCCATCTGTTGCCAACTCCATTGCTGTCATTGTCAAGCCAAACATTGCCATGACAATGAGTGACGGGGAGCTGGCATGATAGCACAAACAGACTGGCACTCAGGCTATTAAAACATTGTCCAGCGTGATTTTTATTTTTTTACAATACAGCCTACTCTTGGGTAACAGAAGGCCTGCACAGAACAAAAAAAAGGCAAATTGACTGACAATGTATTACCTATAGCAAGTGAGGGTGTTGTAATGTTACATCACTTTTATCTTTGCACCAAAGCAGTGCAAAATCATTTCAAATACTCATGGTAACAGTATGTGACATCAGTTTAAATATAATTGTATTTGTCACATGCACCGAATACAACAGGTGTAGACTTTACCATGAAAAGCTTAATTATGAGCCCATTCCCAACAATGCAAAGTTAAAAAGTAAGAAAAGTTAGGAAAGGAAATAGTAACACAATAAAATAACAATAATGAGGCTATATACAAGGAGTACTGGTACCGAGTCAATGTGCAGGGACATTTAGTTGATAATATAGTAAGATGAAAAACACAATATAAACCTAAAGTAGACTATTTACAAGTCTGCTGCATCATGGCTGCATTTACACAGGTAGCCCAATTCTGATCTTTTGCCCAATTATTGGCAAAAGTGCTAATCTGATCCGTGAAAAAAACAATTAGTCAAAAAAGATCTGAATTGGGCAGCCTGTGTAAACCGGGCCAATATGCAGCAGACTTGTAAATAGTCTACTTTAGATTTACATTTTCATCTGACTGTATTATCAACTGATTTTCACATACTGTTACTGTGAGTATTTGTAAATCTTGGAATTATTTTGGTGTAAAGTGCCAGAAGGTGATGTAGCATTACACCACCCTCACCTGCTATAGGTAATGCATTGTATGTGGTCAATCAATCAATACCCAACTGGAACCTGAGCAAATACACTATGAGAAACTAGTCGAATGAGAGCTACTGTAGAATGTGACAGACACAGGAATAATACAGTGATATTGTTTGTAGTTGTGTGATACTTTCAAACAGTAATGTAATCTGTCACTCTCTATGTCTATAAATCTATTTACAGCATATACAGTGCATTTGGAAAGTATTCAGACCCCTTGACTTTTTCCACATGTTGTTAAGTTACAGCCTTATTCTAAAATTGATTAAATAAAAAAAAAATCTCATCAATCTACACACAATACCCCATAATGACAAAGCAAAAACAGATTTGTATGAATTTTTTTACATTTATTAAAAAACAAACCAGAAATATCTTATTTACATAAGTATTCAGACCTTTTGCTATGAGACTCAAAATTGAGCTCAGGTGCATCCGGATTCCATTGATCATCCTTGAGATGTTTCTACAACTTGATTGGAGTCCCCCTGTGGTAAATTCAATTGATTGGACATGATTTGGAAAGGCACAAACCTGTCTATATAAGGTCCCACAGTTGACAGTGCTCGTCAGAGCAAAAACCAAGCCATGAGGTCGAAGGAATTGAGAGAGCTCCGAGAGCTCCGAGAAAGGATTGTGTCGATGCACAGATCTGGGGAAGGGTACCAAGACTCTTCCTAGAGCTGGCCACCCGGTCAAATTGAGCAATTGGGGGAGATGGTCACTTTGATAGAGCTCCAGTGTTCCTCTGTGGAGAGGGGAGAACCTTTCAGAAGGACAACCATCTCTGCAGCACTCCACCAATCAGGCCTTTATGGTAGAGTGGCCAGACGGATGCCACTCCTCAGTAAGGGACTGGGAGACTAGTCAGGAATGAGGCAAAGATGAACGGAGCAAAGTACAGAGAGATCCTTGATGAAAACCTGCTCCAGAGTGTGCAGGACCTCAGACTCGGGCAAAGGTTCACATTCCAACAGGACAATAACCCTAAGCACATAGCCAAGACAACGCAGGAGTGGCTTCAGGACAAGTCTCTTGAACCCGAACTAACATCTCTGGAGAGACCTGAAAATAGCTGTGCAGCGACGCTCAGCATCCAACCTGACAGAGCTTGAGAGGATCTGCAGAGAAGAGTGAGAGAAACTCCCCAAATACAGGTGTGCCAAGCTCGTAGCGTCATATCCAAGAAGACTCAAGGCTGTAATCGCTGCCAAAGGTGCTACAATAATGTACAGAGTAAAGGGTCTGAATACTTATGTAAATGTGATATTTCAGTATTTTATTTTGTATAATTTGCAAAAATGTCTAAAAACCAGTTTATGGGGTATTGTGTGTAGATTGATGAGGGGGAAAAAAACACTTTAACCCATTTTAGAATAAGGCTGTAACATATAAAAATGAGGAAAAAGTCAAGGGGTCTGAATACTTTCCGAATGCATATATGTGGACAATATATATGTATCATGTTTGGACTGTTTGCAGTCACAAAAACATGTATTTTGTATAATATTCAAAAATACCTGCAAACCTTTAGTCTATGATAATGTTATACTCTTATTGAAAGATGTATCATTAGTCATTTTACAACAGTTCATTCAGTTCAAGACATCCATCAACAGCAAGCAATGTGTTGTGTCCCAAATGGCACCCTACTCTATACTTTTGACCAGGGCCCATTCGGGAAGTAACTGGTGCCAACCTCCCCGTTATGGTGACAGGATATCCACTAGTATACACTTCCGCTGATACACTACATGGCCAAAAGTAGGTGGACACCCCTTCAAATTTGTGGATTCGGCTATTTCAGCCACAGACGTTACTGACAGGTGTATCAAATTGAGCACACAGCCATGCAATCTCCATAGACAAACATTGGCAGTAGAATGGCCCGTACTGAAGAGCTCAGTCACTTTCAACGTGGCACCATCATAGGATGCCACCTTCCCAACAAGTCATTTTGTCAAATTTCTGCCCTGCTAGAGCTGCCCCGGTCAGCTGTAAGTGCTGTTATTGTGAAGTGGAAATGTCGAGCAGCCACACACAAGCCTAAGATCAGAATGAGCAATGCCAAGTGTCAGCTGGAGTGGTGTAAAGCTCACTGCCATTGGACTCTGGAGCAGTGGAAACACGTTCTCTGGAGTGATCTGAGTTTGGCGGATGCCAGGAGAACGCTACCTGGCCGAATGCATAGTGCCAACTGTAATGTATGGTGAAGTAGGAATAATGGTCTGGGGCTGTTTTTCATGGTTTGGGCTAGGCCCCTTAGTTCCAGTGAAGGGACATAACGCTACAGCATATAATGGCATTCTAGACGATTCTGTGCTTCCAAATTTGTGACAACAGTTTGGGGAAGGCCCTTTTCTGTTTCAGCATGACAATGCCCCGTGCACAGAGGTTGATAGTGAAATCGCTCGCTGAGATTGGTGTGGAAGAACTTGACTTTTCCTGGGAGAGGACTAATTTTCCTCTCCCAGGATCACTCTCTGACTCTTCATTACCATCTCTGATTCAGCTCTACAGCTCAGATGAAGTACCTTTGCTAATTTTCAGTATTGTCTCTGCTTTTATCTACTGTACAGTCGTGGCCAAAAGTTTTGAGAATGACACAAATATTAATTTTCATAAAGTCTGCTGCCTCAGTTTGTATGATGGCAATTTGCATATACTCCAGAATGTCGTGAAGAGTGATCAGATGAATTGCAATTAATTGCTAAGTCCCTCTTTGCCATGCAAATGAACTGAATCCCCCAAAAATATTTCCACTGAATTTCAGCCCTGCCACAAAAGGACCAGCTGACATCATGTCAGTGATTCTCTCGTTAACACAGGTGTGAGTGTTGGCGAGGACAAGGCTGGAGATCACTCTGTCATGCTGATTGAGTTCAAATAACAGACTGGAAGCTTCAAAAAGAGGGTGGTGATTGGAATCATTGTTCTTCCTCTGTCAATAATGGTTACCTGCAAGGAAACACATGCTGTCATCATTGCTTTGCACAAAAAGGGCTTCACAGGCAAGGATATTGCTGCCAGTAAGATTGCACCTAAATCAACCATTTATCGGATCATCAAGAACTTCAAGGAGAGCGGTTCAATTGTTGTGAAGAAGGCTTCAGGGCGCCCCCAGAAAGTCCAGCAATCACCAGGACCGTCTCCTAAAGTTGATTCAGCTGCAGGGTATCGGGGCACCACCAGTACAGAGCTTGCTCAGGAATGGCAGCAGGCAGGTGTGAGTGCATCTGCACACACTGTGAGGCGAAGACTTTTGGAGGATGGCCTAGTGTCAAGAAGGGCAGCAAAGAAGCCACTTCTCTCCAGGAAAAACATCAGGGACAGACTGATATTCTGCAAAAGGTACAGGGATTGGACTGCTGACGACTGGGGTAAAGTTTGGGGCATCCGGAAAAAAGCTTGTCCGGAGAAGACAAGATGAGCGCTACCATCAGTCCTGTGTCATGCCAACAGTAAAGCATCCTGAGACCATTCATGTGTGGGGTTGCTTCTCAGCCAAGGGAGTGGGCTCACTCACAATTTTGCCTAAGAACACAGCCATGAATAAAGAATGGTACCAACACATTCTCTGAGAGCAACTTCTCCCAACCATCCAGGAACAGTTTGGTGACGAACAACGCCTTTTCCAGCATGATGGAGCACCTTGCAACAAAACAAAACATCGATATTTTGGGTCCATGGCCAGACCTTAATCCCATTGAGAACATGTGGTCAATCCTCAAGAGGCGGGTGGACAAACAAAAACCCACAAATTCTGACAAACTCCAAGCATTGATTATGCAAGAATGGGCTGCCATCAGTCAGGATGTGGCCCAGAAGTTAATTGACAGCATGCCAGTGCGGATTGCAGAGGTCTTGAAAAAGAAGGGTCAACACTGCAAATATTGACTCTTTGCATCAACTTCATGTAATTGTCAATAAAGGCCTTTGACACTTATGAAATGCTTGTAATTATACTTCAGTATTCCATAGTAACATCTGACAAAAATATCTAAAGACACTGAAGCAGCAAACATTGTGGAAATTAATATTTGTTTTCTCAAAACTTTTGGCCATGACTGTGTGTGTATATATATATATATATATATCTAAATATGGAAGTGTATGAAAAAGGATTCTTAATGTAATCACAAGATTCACCACACAGCCAATTAACCAATACTGTATATCATGAACACAAAGTATAGAAAAGGAACTGCCCTTATAAATAACAAATGGATGCAAGTAAATTAATACAATCCATAAAGAAATGTGATTGATCCTCTTACATACAGACAACCTAGTGTTATAAATAGCTCAGATCCTCTACCTCTTAAAAGGTGTTTCAGTGTTATATGCAATATATACTATATACAATATACAGGGTGTTCATAAAACACTACAGAAATTATACAAAAAAAGGTATTTTAGAGATAGCATAAAGGTATAGTTTGACTAGGATTAGATACAATTTCTGTCCATTTTCAAAGCACCATCTTGGTATAACCACTTCCAGGGGAGAGCTGCTACGAATGGCAGACCTATTGGAGAGGAGAGAGCAGGTAGACTGAAAAGCAACTAAATGGAATGACGAAATTAATGACATCACAGCATTGATATTGTTGTTATAAACTGTGATTTTCAAGATTTCAGTTCAATACTATTAGGTTCCATTGATGGGTTCTTCTTAGGTTCTATTAGGTTCTATTGGTGAGTTCTTCTTATGTTCTATTAGGTTATATTGGGGAGTTCTTAATGCAGAATGTCATGCATTTTGGCAATAAAACTCTACATGGCAAGCCTGGTTGCGATCTACAGACAAAAAAGTGGGAAGGGAGAACGGGTTTAGACAAGATAGATTGTTTTTATTAACACTCAGATCTCTCCCTCCTGTTCTCTCCTTCTCCTTCTGTTTCACCTCTTTAAAGTGCAAAGTCCTGCTAAAGCCCCTGCAGGAAAATGGGAACAAGCATTTCTTATTTGACAAGTTCAGGTAGTCCCTGCCTATTTCAGTCTGTTTTCTTCTGTATGGTGGCTAATGAATATGCCCAGGCAAAAGGCCCTGCAGGAGGGCTGCGTTGAACTCTGTGACCAGGAATTCAATGTGGTCCCTCTCTTTGGACTTGAAGGCCTCAGCGATGACGCAAGCAGCGTCCTGGTGCTCACGGCCCCTCAGGGAGACACCGTTCACTTCCAGAATCACCTGACCCACCTTCAGCTGCCCACAACCGTGTGCCGAGCCCCCCTTCTGAGAGAGAGAGAGAGAGAGAGAGAGAGAGAGAGAGAGAGAGAGAGAGAGAGAGAGAGAGAGAGAGAGAGAGCGATCACAGCAGCAAGATTTGTGACCTGTTGCCACAAGAAAAGGGCAACCAGCGAAGAACAAACACCATTGTAAAGACAACCAATTTCCATTTTGTACTTAAACTATTTGCACATAATATGACATTTGAAATGTCTTTATTCTTTTGGAACATTTGTGAGTGTCATGTTTACTGTACATTTTTTATTGTTTATTTCACTTTTGTTTATTATCTATTTCCCTTGCTTTGGCAATTTAAACATATGTTTCCCATGCCAATAAAGCCCTTAATTTAATAATTAAGTGAATTGAGAGAGACAGAGAGAGATAATGAAGCATCAATTAAATAATCACTTTTGTAGACAGGATGTGTCCTTGTGGCAGAAATAAAGAGCTAAAGAGAGAACGAGAAGATATGGAGAGAAGAGGAGAACATGATTGGTGGTTTCAAGGAAAGGTGAGAGGCAAAATAGAAAGGTAGAGGCTCTTCTGATTAATTTTCAGAAGAGATTGAGGGGAGGAATGATTTGGCACTGTGCGGGGTGGTACTTGGCACTGTGCGGGGTGGTCTTCTATCGGTCAGGCCAAATAAGGACAAAGACATCAGGGTAAAGACATCAGGCTAATCAAATCAAATACCATTTTATTTGTCACATGCTTTGTAAACATCAGGTGTAGACTAACAGTGAAATTCATACTTACGGGTCCTTTTCCAACAATGCAGAGTTAAACATTTAAATAATGACCCATGGAATAAATACACAGGGAAAAATTAACAACAGTGAATCACTGTGAATCACTCCTATCCTCAAGCAGGCATTGACCATCAGAAGGAGCAACATCACAACATCTGATAAGCCATGGATGACTCCTCAAATAAAGGAGCTCATTGTCGATAGGCCGAGAGCTTTCCAATCAGAGGACAACAGTGAGTACAAGAGACTGGGCTCCAAAGTGGCATACCTGGGGCAGCAGATAGCCTAGTGGTTAAGAACATTGGGCCAGTAACCGAAAGGTTTGCTGTTGTTCCCTTGAGCACAACAACTGCTCCCCGGGCGCCGATGACGTGGATTTCGAGGTATCCCCTTTCCCTATCTCATTCAACATGCTAAGAAAATATACTGTACTAGGAGGATAAAGTCTCTCATCTCACGACTAAGGGCAGCAGAAACTGGTCCATTAAAAAGCTGATGGGAGCTGCAGAAGACCAGAGTGAGAGAGATGACACAAAGACACAAGAGTGTGAAACCCTGAGTCTATACTTCCCAAGCTCGGAGGTTGAAGACAGCATATTAGCAAACATCACGTAGCCAGGCGCTAAAATAGAACTTGGTTCTATTTGTGATGATTGACGTGCTGTAGGTCCCGCCTCTCCCATCTCCTCATTGGTTTTTAGGAGCATAGGAGCATATACCCACGTGCCATCTCCTCATTGGTTTTTAGGAGCATATATCCATGTGGGTGATTGAAAGATGAGCCCAGTTGGTAGTGGTAATGCACCTTAAAGTTGGTTGCCAACCGCTATATACAATGAGGGAAAAAAGTATTTGATCCCCTGCTGATTTTGTACGTTTGCCCACTGAAAAAAGAAATGATAGTCTATAATTTTAATGGTAGGTTTATTTGAACAGTGAGAGACAGAATAACAACAAAAAAATCCAGAAAAACACGTGAAAAATGTTATAAATGGAATTGCATTTTAATGAGGGAAATAAGTATTTGACCCTTCTGCAAAACATGACTTAGTACTTGGTGGCAAAAAGCCTTGTTGGCAATCACAGAGGTCAGACGTTTCTTGCAGTTGGCCACCAGGTTAGCACACATCTCAGGGGGGATTTTGTCCCACTCCTCTTTGCAGATCTTCTCCAAGTCATTAAGGTTGAGGCTGACGTTTGGCAACTAGAACCTTCAGATCCCTCCACAGATTTTCTATGGGATTAAGGTCTGGAGACTGGATAGGCCACTCCAGGACCTTAATGTGCTTCTTTTTTAGCCACTCCTTTGTTGCCTTGGCCGTGTGTTTTGGGTCATTGTCATGCTAGAATACCCATCCACGACCCATTTTCAATGCCCTGGCTGAGGGAAGGAGGTTCTCACCCAAGATTTGACGGTACATGGCCCTGTCCATCATCCCTTTGATGCGTTGAAGTTGTCCTGTCCCCATAGCAGAAAAACACCCCCAAAGCATAATGTTTCCACCTCCATGTTTGACGGTGGGCATGGTGTTCTTGGGGTCATAGGCAGCATTCCTCCTCCTCCAAACACGGCGAGTTGAGTTGATGCCAAAGAGCTCCGTTTTGGTCTCATCTGACCACAACACTTCCACCCAGATGTCCTCTGAATCATTCAGATGTTCATTGGCAAACTTCAGACGGGCATGTATATGTGCTTTCTTGAGCAGGGGGACCTTGCGGGTGCTGCAGGATTTCAGTCCTTCACGGCGTAGTGTGTTACCAATTGTTTTCTTGGTGACTATGGACCCAGCTGCCTTGAGATCATTGACTCCCGTGTAGTTCTGGGCTGATTCCTCACCGTTCTCATGATCATTGGAACTCCACGAGGTGAGATCTTGCATGGCGCCCCAAGCCGAGGGAGATTGACAGTCCTTTTGTGTTTCTTCCATTTGCGAATAATCGCACCAACTGTTGTCACCTTCTCACCAAGCTGCTTGGCGATGGTCTTGTAGCCCATTCCAGCCTTATGTAGATCTACAATCTTGTCCCTGACATCCTTGGAGAGCTCTTTGGTCTTGGCCTTGGTGGAGAGTTTGGAATCTGATTGATTGATTGCTTCTGTGGACAGGTGTCTTTTATACAGGCAACAAACTGAGATTAGGAGCACTCCCTTTAAGAGTGTGCTCCTAATCTCAGCTCGTTACCTGTATAAAAGACACCTGGGAGCCAGAAATCTTGCTGATTGAGAGGGGGTCAAATACTTATTTCCCTCATTAAAATGCAATCCCATTTATAACATTTTTCACATGCGTTTTTCTGGATTTTTTTGTTGTTATTCTGTCTCACACTGTTCAATTAAACCTACCATTAAAATTATAGACTGATCATTTCTTTGTCAGTGGGCAAACGTACAAAATCAGCAAGGGAATCAAATACTTTTTTCCCCCACTGTAAAGGCCAAAGAAGAAGAAGAAGCCTTTAGGAGGAGAGATTATTAGAAACAAACTTTTATCTGTGGATGAATTGTTCGAGTAGAGGACCTTGTACATTTCAGGTAAAATAACAACCCAATGTTTATATCCCAGGACAAATTAGCTAGCAACAGCAAGCTAGCTAGCTAGCTAAATTGCCATAAATGTTTAATGCTTTTTGACGTGTCTCCAAATTAATATACTTGGTTCAGGGTTTGTTGCGATATCTCAACCTGCGTGTCCTGATCGTGTCTGGTGTGGGTGGACAAAATCAACATGCGTGCAATGGTGCACACGGACACACGCGCACGAGCGGTCTGGTCAGCATGTTAGGCAATGAGTTTACGTTGACGAGCGAGAATTGGTCTGAGAATTGTCTATATCAAAATGCAGATATTTAAGTGATAACGCCCCGAGAAGCCGGTGTTTGGAGGATACTGTATATTGCGTGAATGTGCCTTAGGCATGCTGCAAGGAGGCATGAGGACTGCAGATGTGGCAAGGGCAATAAATTGCCGTACTGTGAGACGCCTAAGACAGCGCTACAGGGAGACAGCTGAACGTCCTCGCAGTGGCAGACCACGTGTAACAACACCTGCACAGGCTCGGTAAATCCGAACATCACACCTGCGGGACAGGTACAGGATGGCAACAACAACTGCCCGAGTTACACCTGGAACACACAATCCCTCCATCAGTGGTCAGACTGTCTGCAATAGGCTGAGAGAGGCTGGACTGAGGGCTTGTAGGCCTGTTGTAAGGCAGGTCCTCACCAGACATCACCGGCAACGATGTTGCCTCTGGGAACAAACCCACCGTCGCTGGACCAGACAGGACTGGCATAAAGTGCTCTTCACTGACGAGTAGCGTTTTTGTCTCACCATGGGTGATGGTCGGATTTGTGTTTATCGTCGAAGGAAGGAGCGTTACACCGAGGCCTGTACTCAGGAGCGGGATCGATTTGGAGGTGGAGGGTCCGTCATGGTCTGGGGCGGTGTGTCACAGCATCATCGGACTGAGATTGTTGTCATTGCAGGCAATCTCAACGCTGTGCGTTACAGGGAAGACATCCTCCTCCCCCATGTGGTACCCTTCCTGCAGGCTCATCCTGACATGACCCTCCAGCATGACAATGCCAACAGCTATACTGCTCGTTCTGAGCGTGATTTCCTGCAAGACAGGAATGTCAGTGTTCTGCCATGGCCAGTGAAGAGCCCGGATCTCAATCCCATTGAGCACGTCTGGGACCTGTTGGATCGGAGGGTGAGGGCTAGGGCCATTCTCCCCAGAAATGTCCGGGAACTTGGTGGAAGAGTGGGGTAACATCTCACAGCAAGAACTGGAAAATCTGATGCAGTCCATGAGGAGGAGATGCACTGCAGTACTTATTGCAGCTGGTGGCCACACCAGATACTTTTGATTTTGACACCCCCCTTTGTTCAGGGACACATTATTCCATTTATGTTAGTCACATGTCTGTGGAACTTGTTCAGTTTGTCTCAGTTGTTGAATCTTGTTCTGTTTTCTGAAAATAAACGCAGTTGACAGTGAGTTTATATATACATTTTCCTAGCTATAATATATGATTCATGTATTGTTCGGTTTCTCAGTGCGTACCGAACCGTGCACCCTGTACTGAACGGTTCAATACGAATACACGTACCATTTCACCCCTAATAAATATACACTACCGTTCAAAAGTTTGGGGTCACTTAGAAATGTCCTTGTTTTTTAAACAAAAGCAATTTTTTTGTCCATTAAAATAACATCAAATTGATCAGAAATACAGTGTAGACATTGTTCATATTGTAAATGACTATTGTAGCTGGAAACGCCTGATTTTAAGGCACATTATCAGCAACCATCACTCCTGGGTTCCAATGGCAAGTTGCGTTAGCTAATCCAAGTTTATTATTTTAAAAAGCTAATTGATAATTAGAAAACCCTTTTGCAATGATGTTAGCATAGCTGAAAACCGTTGTGGTAATTAAAGAAGCAACAAAACTGGCCTTCTTTAGACTAGTTGTGTATCTGGAGCATCAGCATTTGTGAGTTCGATTACAGGCTCAAAATGGCCACAAACAAAGAACTTTCTTCTGAAACTCGTCAGTCTATTCTTGTTCTGAGAAATTAAGGCTATTTCATGCGAGAAATTGCCAAGAAACTGAGGATCTTGTACAACGCTTTGTACTACTCCCTTCACAGAACAGCGCAAGCTGGCTCTAACCAGAATAGAAAGAGGAGTGGGAGGCCCCAGTGCACAACTGAGCAAGAGGACAAGTACATTAGAGTGTCTAGTTTGAGAAACAGACGCCTCACAAGTCCTTAACTGGCAGCTTCATTAAATAGTACACGCAAAACACCAGTCTCAACGTCAACAGTGAAGAGGCGACTCCGGGATGCTAGCCTCCTAGGCAAAGTTCCTCTGTTCAGTGTCTGTGTTCTTTTGCCCATCTTAATCTTTTCTTTTTATTGGCCAGTCTGAGGTATGGCTTTTTCTTTGCAACTCTGCCTAGAAGGCCAGAATCCCAGAGTCGCCTCTTTACTGTTGACGTTGAGACTGGTGTTTTGGATCCTGGATCACTACTGCCTCTGATCTGGCGGACTCACTAAACACAGTGAGTGTGCCCCTGGCCTGCTTGCCTTACTGCACTCACTGTTCCTTCACTGTTTTCTCCAATTTAGTCATTCAGCAGACGCTCTTATCCAGAACGACTTACGGTCAGTTCATTTTTTTGGTAGAAACCCCCCACCCCCCACATATCACAGTTATTGCAAGAAGACCCTTCTTCAAAATAGTTATCCGCTATCAGCAGAAAGGAAGAAAATGTAATAACACTAATCAAACACCCTAACAACAATTATATTGGACAGCAGCAGTCCCCACTTAAGTTTAAGCACCCTGCAATCTACCCTCATTACGACAAAGGGGGGAAGGCATTTCAACTAACCAACCATGTTTACTCTTTGGAAAGCGGTGGCACTCTAGCGTTATGCAATAGCTGCTGCAGAGCCTTGAAATTGGCTGTGACAACCTATTGTTTATAATCTTCTTATCGCACCATATCCCCAGAGGTGTTAAGGCTCCATATCATTCAGTCAGTAAAAAAATAATATCCTGAAATAACCTCTTTAACCATGTCATTTATAATTCTCTGTATGACCATTCAGAGCCAACCTAATGTCTGCGTGTCAAATAGAACCCTATTCCCTATGTAGTGCACTACTTTTGACCAAGGCCCATACACTCTATAGAAAAAAGGGTTGCAAAAGGGTTCTTTGGCTGTCCCCATAGGAGAACACGCTTTCGTTCCAAGTAGAACCCATTTTGGTCCCAGGTAGAAGACTTTTGGGTTCCATGTAGAACCCTTTCCACAGAGGGTCTTAGAAAAAAAGGTGCTATCTAGAGCCTAAAACGATTCTTCGGCTGTCCCCAGAGGAAAACCCTTTGAAGAACCCATTTTGGTTCCAGGTAGAACCCTTTTGGGTTCCATGTAGAACCCTTTCCATAGAGGGTTCTACATGGAACCCAAAAGGGTTCTACCTGGAACCAAAATGGGTTCTTCAAAGGGTTTTCCTCTGGGGACAGCCGAAGAATCGTTTTAGGCTCTAGATAGCACCTTTTTTTCTAAGAGTGTAGGGACTATAAGTACTATATAGGGAATAGGTTGCCATTTGGAAAACAACTATGGACTGTTACTGAATCAGAGACAGTACCATTAAATGGTGGGGGGAAATTGTTGGAATAATGAGGCGGTGTGATATCCCTGCTATGTTGATAATGGGCGAGGCAGCGAGTGTTGTGTTAGATTAACCTATAAACGAGTGGGAGTCTATTGGACTACTGATATTTATGGGGGCTGTTCATGAGGAGTCATTGATATGGAAATCTCTGCACCGTCACACAAACACCTGTTTGTGTCACGCCTGCTCCCTCTCTGGCGCTCGGGGGTGCCAGGCTGACTTTCATGACGCACACCTGTCACCATCATTACACGCATCAGCGCTCATTGAACTCCCCTGGACTCCTTCATGCTTTGATTGCCTTCCCTATATCTGTCTGTTTCCTCTGTTTCATCCCTGTGTCAGCATTATTGTTGTTTCCGTTTTCCCTGTCCAGACGCTGTCTGTATTCTGTTCCTGTCCGTGGTTATTAAATGTTCAATCCCTGTACCTGCTTCTCGTCAATCCTTACAGAATGCTACTATACGAAGCATCAGGGAGGTATTTGTTTTTTGTTTTGTTGGTGACGTCGGGTCCGGGTGCCGCCGCCGATGGAACCGGGGGTGCCCCAGCTGGCTTGTCAGGCTTGCACGCCTTAGCTGGCTCGAGAGGTTTCCTTGCTCCCGTTGGGTCAGAAGGCTCCCATCCCACGTAATGCCTCAACCGGCTCGTCGGGTTCCTACGCCTCAGCCGGCTCATTGGGCTCCCATCTCACGTCATGCCTCAGCCAGCCCGTCGGGTACCTACGCCTCAGCCGGCTCATTGGGCTCCCATCCCACGTCATGCCTCAGCCAGCCCGTCGGGCTTCCACGCCTCAGCGGGATCGTCGGGCTCCCACGCATCAGCCGGATCATCAGGCTCCCACGGTTTCCTTGCTCCGGTTGGGTCGGCAGGCTCCCATCCCACGTAATGCCTCCGCCGGCTCATCGGACGCTGTCCGTATTCTGTTCCTGTCCATGGTTCTTAAATGTTCACTCCCTGTACCTGCTTCTCGTCTCCAGCGTCGATCCTTACATCAAGGCTGTTCTTGACAATAATATGTTAACACACATGTAGGTCCACTCACAATGACTGTCGGTCCACTCACACCTGAAAACTAAAAATGAAAACACGTGTTCCTTATTGGACAAGTTCAGGTAGACCCTCCACGTTTTGGGTTTGCTTCCGTTTTGTTCCTAATTAATATGGGCCCTGGTGACCTGAATAGATCATCCAATCCAAGACTCCTGAGACTAAACAGGTGGTAGAAAACTTTCTTCAACAAAGTTACAAATCCCCAGGAGAGCATCCTTTACCTGATTTTAGATTCTTATCAATGCAAATATAGGCTGCTATTATGCACATAAACAGATGCTCGGGGGAAAGTCACATTTATGATGAAAGTGAAAATGGTAATTCTGTCATTTTTATGCTTGCTGTTATGCAATAAAATATATATAAGTATGGCACACCTTCAGGCGCAACATGGGGGGTCTCCATTCACATAGAACGATGTAGTTCTTACTATTTACAGACATCACAGTACAAAAGCCCTGTGTAGTCCTCATCATGCTACATTCATGTTCAGAGTTATCCTAAATGTCGGAGTATGATAAAGTGATGCAGAATCATCTGCTTTTACCCGGAGCCCCAAATGCCCTGGTCAAAAGTAGTGCACTATTTTGGGAATAGAGAGACATTTGGGACGCAGTATTCTCTCTTTCTCACCTGAATGGTGACGATGCGTGGTAGCGGCTGGCGTGTGTTTGCCCCTCCCTCTATAGCGATACCCAGAGTATTGGCATTCTTTACCACATGTACCAGGGTAGGGGTGGGCACTGGAGAGCCAGGCTGCTGCAGGGAACGCAAGAAGAATGAGGACATAGAATGAGGACATTGAATAAGGACAAAAAGACATAGAAGCAAGACAAACACTACGGTTAAGGGATGGACAGGCACTGAGTGTAGTGTAATAAAACGT
Source organism: Brachymystax lenok tsinlingensis (assembly GCA_030435695.1). Classification (NCBI taxonomy): domain Eukaryota; kingdom Metazoa; phylum Chordata; class Actinopteri; order Salmoniformes; family Salmonidae; genus Brachymystax; species Brachymystax lenok. The sequence continues at coordinate 50,518,594 of CM059819.1, read as the reverse complement.
GTGGCAAACCATGAATTTGTGAAAAGGCTAAACAGAGTGTTGTGAAACTCAGAGATTTTTGAATGTTATGGAATGCGTCCTAAATGGCACCCTTATCCCTAGATAGTGCACTACTTTTTACCAGAGCCCTATGAGCCCTGTTCAAACGCAGTGCACTATATAAGGAAAAGGGTTCCATTTGAGACCCCAACATGTTATTTCTGTTGTGATATGGGCCCTTGGTGGCCCTCACCTGTTTGGATGCCAGTGCTGCAGGTCCCTGGGCCACTTGGGACTGCTGTGTTGCCTGGTTCTTACTGGGCCGAGGACTGCTGTCTTTACTAAGCCCTCCTGCCTCAGCAATGTCCACCCCACTGTCCTCACTCAGAGTCTGACCACTGTCTGACAGCTGGGACAATGTGGCGCCTGGATACACAGAAGTAATAGAATAGATTATATATATATATACACACTGAGTGTACACAACATTAGGAACACCTTCCTAATACTGAGTTGAACCCCCTTTTGCCCTCAGAACAGCCTCAATTCATCGGGGCATGAACTCTACAAGGTGTCAAAAGCGTTCCACAAAGATGCTGGCCCATGTTGACTCCAATGCTTCCCACAGTTATGTCAAGTTGGCTGGATGTCCTTTGGGTGGTGAACCATTCTTGATACAGACGGGAAACTGTTGAGCGTGAAAAACCCAGCAGCGTTACAGTTCTTGACACACTCAAACTGGTGCGCCTGGCACCTACTACCATACCCCGCTCAAAGGCACTTCAATCTTTTGTCTTGCCCTTCCACCCTCTGAATGGCACACATACACAATCTATGTCTCAATTGCCAAGGCTTAAAAGTCCTTCTTTAACCTTCCTCCTCCCCTTCATCTACACTGATTGAAGTGGATTTAGTGACATCAATAATGGATCATGCCTTGCACCTGCATTCACCCGGTCAGTCTATGTCATTGAAAGAGCAGATTTTCCTAATGTGTTGTACACACAGTGTACAAGCATGTAAAGTGATACACACACAGAAACACAGGCAGATATGCACAAAAACACATAGACACACAGACACACATTGACCTTTACCTCTCTGCTGGGGCTGGGGCCTGACCTCAGCAGTCAGTCTGTGTACGCCTGCCATGACACACTGACCTCCCTGGCTGAGGGAGGGAGAACAGGGAGAGCAGGGTCTGTCTGGGTTACATGGGGGCGGCCTCAGGACAGCGAGAGAGGGACAGGGCGAGGGACAGGGGGACAGACATGGGGAGAGACCAGGGGAGGGACATGGTGAGAGACAAGAGGAGGCAGTCTTAGGGGAGGTAGCAGGCTTCTCATGGGAACAGGATCTGAGGATGGGGTTTTTGATGGCTGTCTCCTGGTTTGGTGGAGCAGAGGGGAACCATAATGGGTTGTGATGAAGGGAGTCGGGGCAGGTATGGTGGCCAGAGCTAGGGCAGCCTTGGTGGGGGTGGTGGTCAGAGGTGGGGGTGGAGATGTGGAGGGAGTTCTGGCAGGTGCGGTGAAGAGAGTTTATGGATGTCTGATGACCAGAGCTTGGATTGGTACTGTGGTTTGTGCCAGGGTTGGGGCTGTTTTGGTGGCCAGGGTTGGGACAGGTGTGATGGAGGCCAGAACTAGGAGAGGTGGAGGTTTGGTGGTTGGAGGAGCTGAAGGCTTTGAGGGATTTGTGGTAACATTCCTGGTGTAGCCTGGTGGGGGCAGTAAAGATCAGGCCAGACTGGGAGTGACTGGATGAGGGGCGCTTGGAAGGGTCCCTCTCCTTGGGGTTTCTGGTCTGGGTATGGCCGGAGGGAAGAGATGGCTTGACGGACGGAGGAGATTCAGCTGTAGACTGCACTTCTTTCTAGAAACACAAAAGGACATTGCTTGTACAGAAAAGTGGTCCAAACTCTTTACAACCTCAGTCTGTCTGTTGAAGTTCACCAAAAATGTTTTTAATGGAGAGTCACCTTCAAACGCAACTTCACGCCCCACCTTTGAATGCATTGTACACAAAGATTAGCATTTAAGTCTAATTTGCCACTCATGCACATAATAAAACCTGACTGTTATTTCCATCGGACTAGAACAACATCAAACTCACACAGACTCACCAATGTAATGTCAGGTAGGACATTAGTGCATACCCCTGGATCTTGCTCTACACTGTCACTATGTGAGCACTCATGCTGAAAGAGACAGAGACACAAGGTTTTGTGCGTTATAATATGACTTAACCTGTTTACTTTAACTTATCATTCAAAATAAACAGGCCCATCCATAGACTCCCTGACCTGCATCCCAGAACAATGTTGTGTGACAATAATGTGCTGAAACATTAACCCTGAACCGTGACTAAAGCCAATTATCAACACAGGAAGCTAATTTAGTGCATACAATATAAATGAACTGCAATTACTTGTTTACTAAGGGTGTGATTTTACAGCTAAAGTAATGAGGATGTCAACGAGGCCAATTATACAAGCACAGAATGGACCATGGCAATCAGCTTAACCAGCCAACCAACAGAAAGCAACACTTTGCTTTGTCACCTTGGACCATGGGGAAACTGACACACACACACACACACACACACACACACACACACACACACACACACACACACACACACACACACACACACACACACACACACACTAAGATGAACTACTGCTGAGCACACAAAGATATTCAGTTGAAGTCGGAAGTTTACATACACTTAGGTTGGAGTCATTAAAACTTGTTTTTCAACCACTCCACAAATTTCTTGTTAATAAACTATAGTTTTGGCAAGTCGGTTAGGACATCAACTTTGTGCATGACACAAGTATTTTTTCCAACAATTGTTTACAGACAGATTATTTCACTTATAATTCACTGTATCACAATTCCATTGGGTCAGAAGTTTACATACACTAAGTTGACTGTGCCTTTAAACAGCTTGGGAAATTCTAGAAAATGATGTAATGGCTTTAGAAGCTTCTGATAGGCTAATTGACATAATTTGAGTCAATTGGAGGTGTACCTGTGGGTGTATTTCAAGGCCTACCTTCAAACTCAGTGCCTCTTTGCTTGACATCATGGGAAAATCAAAAGAAAGCAGCCAAGACCTCAGAAAAACAAATTGTGCGAAAAAAAAAGGAAGAAGCAAGGAAGAAGCCACTGCTCCAATGTCCTCTGGTCTGATGAAACAAAAAATGTAACTGTTTGGCCATAATGACCATTATTATGTTTGGAGGAAAAAGGGGGGATGCTTGCAAGCCGAAGAACACCATCCCAACCGTGAAGCACAGGGGTGGCAGCATCATGTTGCGGGGGTGCTTTGCTGAAGGAGGGACTGGAGCACTTCACAAAATAGATGGTGTCATAAGGAAGGAAAATTATGTGGATATATTGAAGCAACATCTCAAGACGTCAGCCAGGAAGTTAAAGCTTGGTTGCAAATGGGTCTTCCAAATGGACAATGACCCCAAGCATACTTCCAAAGTGGTGGCAAAATGGCTTAAGGACAACAAAGTCAAGGTATTGGAGTGGCCATCACAAAGCCCTGACCTCAATCCTATAGAAAGTTTGTGGGCAGAACTGAAAAAGTGTGTGCGAGCAAGGAGGCCTACAAACCTGACTCAGCTCTGTCAGGAGGAATAGGCCAAAATTCACCCAACTTATTGTGGGAAGCTTGTGGAAGGCTACCTGTAATGTTTGACCCAAGTTAAACAATTTAAAGGCAATGCTACCAAAAACTAATTGAGTGTATGTAAACTTCTGACCAACTGCGAATGTGATGAAATAAATAGAAGCTGACTATTATTCTGACATTTCACATTCTTAAAATAAAGTGGTGATCCTAACTGACCTAGGACAGGGAATTTTTACTAGGATTAAATGTCAGGAATTGTGAAAAACTGAGTTTTAATGTATTTGGCTAAGGTGTATGTAAACTTCCGAATTCAACTGTTCTTGGGTTCAGCTCTCAGTCATCTTTCCTCACAATGGTTTCAAATCCCCCCAATCCACGGCTGAATAATCTCTGCTTTGTTGGAGCAAATAGCATCCTATTCTGTATAGTGCATTACTTTTGACCAGAGCCAGAGTATGGTCAAAAGTAGAGCACTAAATAGGGAATAGGGTGGCATTGTGCATTCAAACACTGTTTTAACAGTTTTTATTACAGGGTGGCTGGGTCTCATTTGGATGGTTATAGAGTGTTTTGTAGAGTGACTGTGCCCTGGCAGAATGAGGTCCCATTATACTGATCTGGGCCACACTGATTCAATGAAACATCGATGCTACACTGGCACTGCAGCTCAGTAATCTCATCTGAAATCACTGCTCTCTCTCATTTGACACTGGTGCCAGATCCAATTGATGACAGAACATATTTTAAAAGGACGCCTGGAGGAAATCAAACACACACTCACCATAGACCTGAATAGGCATGCATGCACACATGGGGCTCTGGTCAAAAGTACTCCACTGTATAAGGAGTAGGGTGTCATTTAGGATGCAATCTTTCCACTACCTTGGCAGAGCAGAGAGTGGTGGGGTTGGAGTGGGTGTGGCTGGCTGAGGGCTCTGTGTGTACATAGCGGCTGTGTGGGTGCAACGTTCCTTTTTCTCCATGCCAGGCCTTCAGACCCTCCCTCTCATGGTGCAGCACCAGCCCATCATACAGCTCCAGGTCCTGGGGTGCCACCAGGCTACGCACCTGAGACAGCAAGGATAACTGTAGAGGAGAAACGGTCAACAAGTTACATAGAGGCCCAATAGAGTTACATAAATTCGCTTTCATAGTTACATAGAAGCCCTATGATGTTACATAGAGGCCCTGTCGGTTACATAAAGTCCCTATAGGTTATATAGAGTCCCTATAGGTTATATAGTCCCTATAGGTTATATAGAGTCCTTATTTGACTTAGAGCAGGTGTTGGATGTCAGAAGGTGTTCAATAAAAGGTGAAAAGGGGACTCCACACACTGCATTATGCTCTCAATGGGAATTTATTAGACTACGTTTAACTTTCGAGCACTAGGTTTTCATCATCTCCTTTGACAAAGGGAACTGGAGGGAGGACAGGAGGACGAATGGTGGACCGTTAAGACAAGGAACCACCAAAATAACATTTATAGGCATTTTGTGACTGGGTGTACATTAAATGAACAATTCCCAAACAGTTGTGGAGACCATCTTCTGGAGAGAAAAATATCAACCATCAGATGAAGCAGACACCCAGGGTGTATCCCAAATGGCACCATATTCCGTATAGTGTACTACTTTTGACCAGAGCCCTATATGGTGCCATTTGGGACGCTACCCCAGATGTGCTGTCTCAGCAGGCGTTACAGTACCTTGGCGTGGGTGTTGAAGAGTTCAAACAGGGCCATAGCCAGGGGCTCCAGGCCGATGTGTCCCTCCTGGTACTCCTGCAGGTAGTAGCCCATGGTCTGCCTCTCTGGGTCTGTCAGCAGCAGAAAGGCCTGCTCCTCCAGAGACACCTGGGAACCTGGGGGCCACCCACCTTGACACACTGACTGTATAGAAGGAGGGAGAGGAGAGAGAGAGAAAGAGAAATAATGAATGTACACTCTTAGAATTAAGGGTTTGGTTAGAGTACAGTATTGTTCCCTGAGGTACAACAATCTAAATACACAGAATGTTCCTTCAGAGGTATAATCTCACATGAGACTGTTACTGTAGGACCCTTTTTTTCAAATTTCACCTAAAATGACATACCCAAATCGAACTGAGTGTAGCTCAGGACCTGAAGCAAGGATATGCATATTCTTGATACCATTTGAAAGAAATGTGAAATTAATGTAGGAGAATATAACACATTAGATCTGGTAAAAGATAATACAAAGAAAAAACATACGTTTTTTGTTGTTGTACCATCTTTGAAATGCAAAAGAAAGGCCATAATGTATTATTCCAGCCCAAGTGCAATTTAGATTTTGGCAGCAGTGTATGTGCAAAGTTTTAGACTGATCCAATGAAACATTGCATATCTGTTCAAAATGTTGAATCCAGACTGCCCAAATGTGCCTAATTGGTTTATTAATACATTTTCAAGTTCATAATTGTGCACTCTCCTCAAACAATAGCATGGTATTATTTCACTGTAATAGCTACTGTAAATTAGACAGTGCAGTTAGATTAACAATCATTTAAGCTTTCCTATATCAGATATGTCTAAGTCCTGGGATTTTTTTTTGTTACTTACAACCTCATGCTAATCACATTAGCCTACGTTAGCTCAACCGTCCCGTGGGGGGGACACCGATCCCGTAGAGGATAAACTAGTATAATGGTACAGTTTTGTACCTAATATTTTGAATATAAAGGTGAAATCATCACACAAACCATGCCCATAATTAACATATTTCCCAGCATGCTCTATTGCAGGTTGATTTTTAGAATTGTTTGTTTCAATAAGTGTGTTTTTGAATGTACAATGATTGTTTGATCTTATGCTACACAAAGATAAATAGTATATATTTTTATATACTAATCCTAGTCTGGTAATAGTTGGACTAACCAAGGAGTTATGGCCTCATGATATATGTAATGTATTGTCATAAAGAATAAAAAATAAATAATCTTAGGCCCTCTCTTGGTGAAGGCTACAGCACTGAAAGCCATCGAATGCAACAACCATGTCTGTGTCACTAGCAAACACAGTTGGTGGTACTGTTAACTCTAAAATATGCTTGAAACGCACCTTGGGAAATATGCAAATGAGGATTTACACCTTACAATGTTAAAACAGTGTCACGTCCAGGCCTGAGTTTTACAGGCTGGCGTGATTAGCTTCGTTTTTGGTGTGGGGTTTTTTAGTTCTAGGTGTGATTTTCTTTGTTGGGTTAATGGTTCCCAATTAGAGGCAGCTGAGTGTCGTTACCTCTAATTGGGAACCATATATATATTTGTTCTTTTCAATGGGGTTTTGTGGGTCATTGTTTATACTGGTTGTTTGTTATAGTATGTTCAGTGGTGTGTGCACTTATTAGCCACACCGGTGTTACGATCTTAGTTTTTGTTTATTATTTTCCCAGTTACGTCGTTAAAATAAATATGTATACTGGAAGCATCGCTGCATCTTGGTCCGTCACTATAGGAGATCGTGACAGAATAACCCACCATAAAAGGACCAAGCAGCGAGAGTACAAGGCGTCCTGGACATGGGAAGAGATATTGGCTGGAAAGGGATCTTGGACATGGGAAGAGATATTGGCTGGACAGGGACCCTGGGAAAAGACTGCGGAGCATCATCGCCCCAGGGAGGAGATGGAAGCAGCGAGGGCAGAGCGGAGCATGGATAAGGAGAGATATGCTGGGACACGCCTGGCGAGGAAGCCCGAAAGGCAGGGGAGGTTGGCCGTTTCAGGGTGGACTCCTGAGCTAACTCCTCGTGCTCTTTGGAGGGAGCGTCACACTGGTAAGACGCCGTGCTATGGTGTGATGCGCACGGTGTCTCCAGTGCTCGTTCCTAGGCCGGTACGTGAAATTCCAGCTCCCCTCATCTGTCGGGCTAGGTTGAGTGTGCAGCCTGGAAGAGTGGTGCCGGCTCAGCGCTCCTGGTCTCCGGTGCGCCTCTTCGGACCAGGATATCCTGCACCGGTTCTGCGTGCAGTGTCTCCGGTGCGTGTCCACAGCCCGGTGCGCGACATTCCAGCTCCCATCATCTGTGAGGCGAGGGTGAGTGAACAGCCGGGTAGAAGGGTGCTGGTTCCGCGCACCAGGCCCCCTGTAGGCTTAGAGAGCCCAGCACGTCCAGTCCCTGCTCCGCGCACCAGGCCTCCTGTGCGCATAGAGAGCCCAGCACGTCCAGTCCCTGCTCCGCGCATCAGGCCCCCTGTACGCATAGAGAGCCCAGCACGTCCAGTCCCTGCTCCGCGCACCAGGCCTCCTGTGCGCATAGAGAGCCCAGCACGTCCAGTCCCTGCTCCGCGCATCAGGCCCCCTGTACGCATAGAGAGCACAGCACGTCCTGTCCCTGCTCCGCGCACCAGGCCCCCTGTGCGCATAGAGAGCCCAGCACGTCCTGTCCATGCTCCGCGCACCAGGCCCCATGTGCGCATAGAGAGCCCAGCACGTCCTGTCCCTGCTCCACGCTCCAGGATCCCTGTGCGCGTCGTGGGCCCAGCATGTACTGTCCCTGCTCCACGCTCCAGGATCCCTGTGTGCGTCGTGGGCCCAGCATGTACTGTCCCTGTACCACGCTCCAGGATCCCTGTGCGCGTCGTGAGTCCAGCACAGCCCGTTCCTGCTCCCCGCACCAGAGTTCCAGTGCGCATCGTGAGTCCAACACGGCCCATTCCTGCTCCCCGCACCAGAGTCCCAGTGCGCATCCTGAGTCCAACACGGCCCGTTCCTGCTCCCCGCACCAGAGTTCCTGTGCGCATCGCGAGTCCAGCACAGCCCGTTCCTGCTCCCCGCACCAGGTCCCCTGTGCGCATTGCGAGTCCAGCATAGCCTGCTCCTACTCCCCGCACCAGGTTCCCTGTGCGCATCGTGAGTCCAGCACAGCCTGCTCCTGCTTCCTGCACCAGGTCCCCTGTGCGCTTCGTGAGTCCAGCACAAACTGTTCCGGCTTCTATCCCAGGGCCTCCGGTGCGTGACTTCGGGTCAGCACGGCGGCACCGAGCCTCCACCTTGGACAAGGAGACCCACTCAAGACCCCCATAGACTTTGGGTACTGTCACGTCCAGGCCTGAGTTTTACAGGCTGGCGTGTTTAGTTTAGTTTTTGGTGTAGGGTTTTTTGGTTCTAGGTGTGATTTTCTTTGTTGGGTTAATGGTTCCCAATTAGAGGCAGCTGAGTGTCGTTACCTCTAATTGGGAACCATATATATGTTTGTGCTTTTCAATGGGGTTTTGTGGGTCATTGTTTATACTGGTTGTTTGATTGAGAGTATATGTTCACCGTAGTTACGATCTTCGTTTGTTTATTATTTTCCCAGTTACGACTGGAAGCATCGCTGTGTCTTGGTCCGTCACTATAGAAGATCGTGACAAACAGCACCCAACTTTTCAGAGGTACATTTTTGCCATTTTAAAGGAGCAAAACGGCTTTGTCACTGTGGTGGTACCCTAAAAAAGGCAAAATTGTACCTTTTCCAAAGATACGCTTTTATACCTGTACTATATTGTCCCCTAAGGAACATTATTGGCTCTTTTAAGAAATGAACCGCAAGGGTACAATTAAGTAACTTTAACTAAAGGTACAAAGGACATACCTTAGAGGTTTCTGCTACAATGACAAGCGTTTGTACCCCTTTAAGAAAAATCTCAACCTTTATTTCTGAGAGTGTACAGAGTCTGCTCTCAGTCATCCCACACACAGCAACAGCACACCAACAAGCTTTCTAAAGCTCTAACAATAGAAACCACTTCAAAGTCATCAGTGTTAGGGTGAGTCCAATAACTGTATCATTGTTATTCAGCTACAGCTTGAAATGGCCATTCCAGCTTTAAATAGACCGTAACTTAGAATATTGAGTACTTAGCCATTGATGGATCTTAAATACCATTCATTGTTAAATGATTTCACTCAAAAGGATACAGTTCCACTCATTCTAAAATGGGTGCCTGGATAAGAGCTGTACGTGTATGTGGAGAGGACTTCTAACACAAATGGTTATGTTTGGACATATCAGATGATATACCGCAGCACACCTTTTTGAGGACAAAAGTGTTAGAGGTTATAGATGCCTGGGAATGTGAAACAAATTGTCAAGAGGAGCACCAGGAGGATAAATATGATGCGGGGCCCAGAGAATAAAGAGAAAAATGACAGAGACAGTTAGCAGGTCAGGAGCAAAGCATTGACTTGTTACTATTAATTACTAAGGGAATTTGTCAGTCACACTGGGCTCCTGTCCTGCGCTGTGCTGACCTCACTTCTCCACCAGCACTATACTTAGCTCAGTCCAGAGAAATTCACTGAGTCCCAAATGGCACCCTATTCCCTATGTAGTGTACTACTTTTGACCTACTACTTTTGAAGTTGGGTGTGGTCAAAAGTAGTGCACAATACAGAGAATAGGGTGCCATTTGGGAATCAACGAAGACATTAATTTCTCCCCAAGGTGACCCTACAGGGTTTACCCCGGTAGCATTCCAAGTAACACAACCCTGTGGAGTTTACGTGAGCTCCCAAATCCATACAATGGAAGAGCAGTCACTTTTATGGTTACGTGTCGGGTTTGAGATACAGTTGAAGGTCTACAAAGGTGTAAAGGAGAGTTTATGATGTGAACATTAGAGTATGACTAAGGACAGGGAAAACTGCAGAGAAAACACTTTCAGCATAATCAATCACAGAAAGTGTGAAAAAGCACAATATAGCTCTTTTGAGTCACCTCTGTCTCTGCCTCTTTATCTGTCTCTCGGTTTATCTTTCTTTCTCTCGCTCTCTCACCATTGAGCTCCATTGTAAACAGAAAGCCAACATACAAATTTGCTTAGAATGCTTACAACTAGATCTACATCAAAGGACCTTGCTAAAATTAAACAGCTATTCATCAGGAATGAGTCCAAACTGGGTGCCTCTGGCGGTCTGCAACTAATGAGATTTGTAATTGGAGATTGGTGGTGAGGGCATGTTGATTTAATACAGGTCAGAGTATCATTTTAACAGCCGCAAGCCAGACTGACTGAATGCACTAGGGACACGAGGATGTGTCCCCAAGTTCGAATCCCCGAGCTGACAAGGTAAAAATCTGCCCCTGAACAAGGCAGTTAACCCACTGTTCCCCGGGCGCTGAAGACGTGGATGTCGATTAAAGGCAGCCCCCCGCACCTCTCTGATTCAGAGGGGTTGGGTTAAATGCGGAAGACACATTTCAGTTGAAGGCATTCGGTTGTACAACTGACTAATAATGGTGACTTTGACTTTTTTTTTACTTTGACTTGGTCACAAATGGGTCCCTATTCCCTATGGGCTCTGGTCAAAGGTAGTGCACTATTTAGGGAATAGGGTGCAATTTAGGAAACATGGCAAATAAAAGACGTCCCCTCTTTGGAAACAAAGCTGCAACCATCACAAGATGAGATGACACATTTAGGAACCGGTAGATTTGAATGTGTTGGTCTAGGTTAGAAGGAGGAAAGACAGAGCCTGTGTTTTTGTACCTGTATCATTTCACAGTAAGTGAATGTGTTTTTCTAAAGCTGGTTGTTGTGAGTTAGGTAGCTATGATATTGGTCATGAGTCCTCACTTCTCGGCAGGGGGCACCATAGGGTGTTCTCCTGCTGTTGTGACTGTGAGAGAATGGTATCTGTGTGTGTGACTGTGAGATTGGTACAGGGGCCATTAACCTCTCTCTGGCTGCCAGAACTCACCCTAGACACTGTAAATTACACACACAGACACACACACACGTGTCTATATTGTGTGTGAAACCATTGGTGGTCCCATTGCGGTCCTTTGTGTCTCAATGTGTTGATGATGATTGAGTGTGTGTGTGGTGTGTGTGGCGCACATGCGTGTTTGCTCATCCGTACGTCCGTGTATGCATGCTCGTGTGTATGATTGAGTGTCTAGGCTGTCTGTCATTGAACCCTGCCTCTCATCACCACCATGGGACCACTCTGCAAGCCTCCTCAGGAGATCCTGACTAGAGCACAGGTACACAGCACTAGAAGGTAAACCATCATACAAATGAAAGCTTCAGAACCTAGAATTGCTCAATCATCAAGTTGATATTTCTCTCACCAGACTCAGGGCGCTCTGCACACTCATACAGTGGCTGTGAGAAGAGACTACCCCCAAACTGGTGAACATGAGGAGGAGAACCTCAGGGTCTCCAAATAAATTGATCAACTCTCTCTACAAATATCAGCTGATAAATACACTGCTTGCCGTAATAGTCATACTACCGTAACCTGTAATTCTATGTCATCTGTTGCATTGCATTTCTCTATATTAAACTTTATACATAGTGAATGCTCATGAGTAGCGTGAGGTTTTAGGGACAACAATAGTGATGCGTCATGGTTGAATAGGGAATGTAGCATTTCTTCCATGAGATTAGCTCAGTGTTTCCCTTTAATTAAAGATGACTAACGAAGGACTCTTCCCTCGCTTTTCTCTTTTATTGAAGAGACCTGACTTTGAGTCGCCATGGTGATGGTATCTTGTCAGGCGGCTGTCACTGTCCCTTGACAGGATCAATCATAATGTCCAACTAAGGATGAGGTCATGGACGTTAGGACTGAAGTGAAGATGAAATTCAGCAACTCTTGGAGGACAGTGGATCTTGATAAAAATGCTTCTTTATTGTTAAAACCAACACGTTTCGGCCTGTGAAGAAGGCCTGAACACAAAGGAGAGTTGTTGAATTTCCTCTTCACTTCAGTGCCTCTCTTGCTAGGAGAGAGAGAGAGAGAGAGAGAGAGAGAGAGAGAGAGAGAGAGAGAGAGAGAGAGAGAGAGAGAGAGAGAGAGAGAGAGAGAGAGAGAGAGAGAAAAGCAGGGTTGAGCTACTCTTAACTGTAAAACGGTAAAACACAATACGTACATACAGTACCTAACCCTGTGATGGTTTGGTAAAGTCCCATAACTCGAGACACTGCTCTTCATGGTCGGATACCATCTGCAGTATTTATTTTCCAATCGAACTAGCCGCAAAGTGCCTCTCTTTCTTCTCTTCCAGTAAATCCTACTGTTTTCTATGTTTTCTACATCCATATATCCCATATAGCACCCTATTCCCTACATAGTGCACTACGTTTGACCAGAGCCCATAGGGATGTAGTACACTACATAGGGCATAGGGTGCCATTTGGGACACAACCCTGGTCTTACTCTAAGTACTCCCACTTTGAGCTATAGATTAGTACCTTAATGCTACTGGAAGATTTAGGATGCATCCCAAATGGCACCCTATACTTTTGACCAGGGCTAGTTCAATTGGAAAATCAATATTGCAGATTTTATCCGACCATGAAGAGCTGTGATTCAAGTTATGGGACTTTAACAAACCATCACGGGTAGCCCTGGTAGCCCACTATATGGTAATAGGCTGCCATTTGGGACACACACTGTGTTCATATATGATGTGCTCAGCTGTCTGTGAGGTTAATGGTACTAGAATATTAAGATTTAATCTGAAGATAGTGAACTATATTATAAGTTTCTTTATCAATGAAGATATAGTAGCATCAAGTAGCATAGGAGTTTATACTGTGAGTATGTAGTAGAATTTGACTTACCTTTCCTAATACAGGTGTAGCCAGCGCTGAAGACGGCCTGCAGCAAAAACAGTAGAACATTAAAGATGCTCACATTATAAACCACTGGCAGAAACCCATTTTACAATAGTACATATAACAACCAAGCACAACTGACTTTGAAATGTGTAATATGTCATGAAAACAACAACAACAACAACAGCCCGGAGAGAACTGGCAGTAGTGTTCCCTGTGCCTCAGGAAAAAGGAAGCCAACAGATGCATCCCAAATGGCACACTATTCTCTACATCCAGTGGTTCCTCAACTAAACGTTGAGTGCGAAGACCAAATCTCTTTTAAAATACATTTTCAGAAGACATTTTGATTGAGGAGATTCTAATGTTTCTAATGAATCTATTTTTGGCAAATAACTCACAGAATTGTTTCAAAAAACGTTTTCTCAGTATAAAGGTGTTTCTCAAGTGGGTACTGGTAGCATTAGCCATTTGGGGAAAAAATCCTTTCTATTTTATTCTGTTATATTACATTTTATTGTTACTGTAAAATATGTGTGTTGATTACGGTAAGGCAGGGGAATATTACACTGAACAATAATATAAATAAAAATGTAAAGTGTTGGTGCCATGTATCATGAGCTGAAATAAAAGATCCCAGAAATGTTCCATAGGCACAAAAATATTATTTATCTAAGATTTTGTGCACAAATTTGTTTACATCCCTGTTAGTGAGCATTTCTCCTTCGCCTAGATTATCCATCCACCTGACAGGTGTGGCATATCAAGAAGCTGATTAAACAGTATGATTATTACACAGGTGCACCTTGTGCCCGGGACAATAAACAGCCACTCTAAAATGTGTAGTTCTGTCACACAATACAATGTCACAGATGTCTCAAGTTTTGAGGGAGCACGCAATTGGCAGGAATGTCCACCAGTACTGTTGCCAGAGAACTTAAGGTTCATTACTCTACCATAAGCCACCTCTAACTTTGTTTTAGAGAATTTGGCAGTATGTCCAACTGACAATGTGTATGGCATTGTGTGGGCGAGCGGTTTGCTGATGTCAACGTTGTGAACAAAGTGCCCCATGGTGGCGGAGGGGTTATAATATGGGCAGGCATAAACTACAGACAACAAACACAAATGCATTTTATCGATGGCAATTTGAATGCACAGAGATACCGTGACGAGATCCTGAGGCCCATTGCGAGGCCCATTTTTTCAAGGTATCTGTGACCAACAGTTGCATATATGTACTCCGAGTCATGTGAAATCCATAGATTAGGGCCTAATGAATTTATTTCAATTGACTGATTTCCTTATATGAACTGTAACTCAGTAAAATATTTTATATTTTTGTTCAATATATAATCTTTATACAGTGTACAAAACATTGGGAACACTTTCAAAAGAGCCCCAAATCATCGGGGCATGGACTCTGCAAGGTGTCAAAAGCTTTCCACAGGGATGCTGGCCAATGTTGACTCCAATGCTTTCATACAGTTGTGTGACGTTGGCTGGATGTTCTTTGGGTGGTGGAACATACAATACTTGATACCTGGGTTGGGTAGGTTACTTTCTAAATGTATTCCGCTACAGGTAATCGTTACCTGTCCAAAACTGTAATCAGTAACGTAACTTATAGATTACCCAAACTCAGAAACGTAATCTGATTACATTCAGTTACTTTTAGATTACTTTCCCCTTAAAAGGCATTAGAAGAACACAAAAATCTATGTTACCAATTGAACGACATCTATTGCAGGATAAATCAATGTTAAAGCTTACATAGCTGGCCATATATGGATGTGAAATTTTACTTTAAACAATGATTTATAGGCAGTTTAATCTTCTTGAAGTCAACCATTATTGGGTTCAAATACTGGTCTCTGACTTGTGGTCAGACTCACTCAGGTGGAAGCACCTTAAATTTGAGCCTTTTTTCAATGCGGATTTGAATGTCAAACATCCTTTCTGAATTTAAAAGTAACCCTCGATGTAATCATCTAGTTTTTCTAAAGTTTCTGTAATCTGATTACAATATTTTTGCTGGTAACGTAACAGATTACAGTTACCGATTTGTTGTAATCCCTTCCATGTAACAGATGTAATCCGTTACTCCCCAACTCTGCTTGATACACATGGGAAACTGTTGAGTGTGAAAAACCCAGCAGCGTTGCTGTGCTTGACACACTCAAACCGGTGCACCTGGCACCGACTACCATACTCCGTCTTACCCGTTCACCCTCTGAATGGCACACATACAAAGTCCATGTCTCATACACAATCCATGTCTCAAGGCTTAAAAAAATCCTTGAAGTAGATTGAAGTAGATTTAACAGGTGACATCAATAAGGGATCATAGCTTTCACCTGGTCAGTCTATGGAAAGAGCAGGTGTCCTTAATGTCTTGTGCATTCAATGTAGATCAGAGTGATACGCCATTGATACATTTTAGTAAAGCTGGTGATTAAATGCTGACACCTAGCACACCTAGCCGAGCTACTTTGTACAAACAACGGTCAATTACATTGTTACAAATCAAATCAAATTGTATTTGTCACATGCGCTGAATACAACATTTCACCTTACAGTGAAATGCTTACTTACAAGCCCTTAACCAACAATGCAGTTAAGAAAAAAAGTTTTAAGAAAATATTTACTAAAATAAACTGAAGTAAAAATAAAAAAATACATATATATTGTGAGCGGACCAAGTAATTTGGTGTTACTCTAAAGCGGAAAGGTGGAATAAACGAATCAGGAGTAGGTTTGCTTAATTGAACAAAGATCTCTATTGAGGGATTTCTTTCAACTCAAACACTCCAACACAATCAATGATAATCTCCCAAGGAAAACATAAATTTTCTTCTTCAGACCAATGTAGAACACAAGACGATTATCTTTAACTTCTTAGGGAGCGGCAGCAGAGGTGACGGTTTTGGAGAGTCTGGCGTGCCCAAAGTAAAATGCCTGCCACTCAGGCCCAGAAAATAGGATATGCACATAATTAGTACTATTGGATGGGAAACACTCTGAAGTTTCTAAAAATGTTAAAATAATGTATGTGAGTATAACATAACTGATATAGCAGGCAAAAACCAGAGGAAAATCCATCTGACCTTTTTCTCCAGGCTGCCTATTGATTTCTATGTTATCTAGGACTGAGACTGCAGTACCTATGGCTTCCACTAGATGTCAACAGTCTTTATACAGTGTTTGGAGGCTCTAGCACTAAGCAGAACAGATAGGAAGAGGAAATAGTGAAGGGACTACATTTGTCAACAACGTTTCACGGGCGCGAGATTGTGAGCGCGCCCCACTTTATTTTCCTTTCCTATCGTTCACGTTATTGTCCGGTTGAAATATTACAGTAAATATACATAAAAGGATACGTTCTCTTCACGGTTCAATGGGCGACTCAACGTTGGATTTTCTGAACATAATGCGCCAACCAAACGGAGATTTATGGATATAATAAATGACTTTTTCTAACAAAAGAACCATTGGATGTCTTCGTTGGACACTTGGCCCTCAGCAGAAGTTCTTCGAAAGGTAAGTAATATTTATTAGCTCTTATATGGGTTTTGTGTGATCCGCGCTGGATATGAATTTATGCTAATGCATAAATATTGGAGGTGCTATCCTCAAACAATCAAATGTTGTGCTTTCACCGTAAAGCCTTTTTGAAATCTGACAACGCTGTGATATTGTCAAGAATCAGAGCTTTTGATGACTTTGCAACACTTGTATATTGATGAATGTTTAATAATTCAACTTTTGGAATTTGAATTTTGAATTTGGCGCCTTACATTTCACCGGGTAGTGTCGGGAGCGGCCCGCTAGCGCGCCGTTTCTCCCTAAGTAGTTAAACTATAACATAAATCACGGATTTGTCACCGTCTTAATGGTTCGTTCGTGGATAGCTCCTCTCTCCTGGTGACCGTTCCCCAGAAGTAGTTTAACTTCTTGTCCTCTTCGCCTTCCCAAAAGATATGTCTTCCCCTTTGGAGGAGCAAACACTCTTTCCTTTCTTTGTCTCTCCCTTTCTCCCGGTTCCCTCCTCCCTCTTGTAGGAGAAAGAAATTGGTCATTAGTACTGTCAGCTGTGCTTAATTGTCTCTGGTCTCATTGACTCACATGCATGGTTGGGCTACTATCCGTGAGCCCAGCCTGCCCTCTGGTGGTCCTTCCACATACCTCCCCCCCCACAGGACCGGACCGGTGGGTTGGGCGCCAGACGCACCATCTTGGTCGCGTCGGCATAGCGCGTCTACATTCCCGTTCCTCGATCCGGCCCTGTGGATGACATGGAAAGAGAGCGGTTGTAAAGCAAGAAACCATCTGGCTATTCTGTTGTTATTGTTTCTCTTGCCGGCCATCCACGTGAGGGGAGCATGGTCGGTAACGAGTGCAAACCTACGTCCCAGTAGGTAGTACCGGAGATAATCGAGGGCCCACTTAATGGCTAGGGCCTCTTTCTCTACTGTAGCATATCGCTGTTCCCGATCGCTGAGCTTCCTACTTATGAAGAGAATAGGCCTCTCTGCTTCGCCTTCACCCTGAGCTAGGACAGCGCCGAGCTCCATATCCGAGGTGTCAACCTGTACAATGAACTCTTGTGAGAAGTCAGGAGCCTGTAGGATGGGATCCGGCTATCTTTTAGCAATTGAAAGGCATCTTCCGTCTCGTCTTCAACGCTACCCGGTTTGGCAAGTTTTTCTTGATGAGGTTTGTGAGGGGGTTGGCAATGGTTGCATATCCAGGGATGAAACAGCGATAATATCCCGTTATCCCTAAGAAGGCCCGAACGTCCCGCTTTGTCTGGGGTCGAGGCCAGTCCCGAATTGTCCTAGTCTTCTCTGCCTGCGGGCGTATTTTCCCATTCCCCACGGTGTATATCCCAGGTATTCCGCTTCGGACAGACCCAGGCAGCATTTTTTTGGATTGGCCGTCAACCCTGTAGCTTCCAGTCTCACGAGCACCGCCCGTAGTCACAGGAGATGACTATCCCAGTCTTCGCTGTGGATGACCACATCGTCTATATATGCTGCTGCGTACTCTTGATGGGGCCGTAGAATGGCATCCATGAGGCGTTAGAAAGTTGCAGCAGCACCATGCAGTGCGAAGGGCATCCTCACATACTGAAAAAGCCCATCCGGTGTGGCGAAGGCAGTCTTTGGGTGATCCTCCGGTGGTGATGAACTTGGCATTTCCTAAGCGCTCCAAGAGTTCATACACACGGGGCATGGGATACGCGTCGAATGTAGAGATGGCGTTCAGAACACTAAAGTCATTGCAGAGTCTCATACTACCATCGGGTTTGGGGACCAGGATTATGGAACTGGACCACTCACTCGTAGATGGCTCGATTACCCCCATCCTCAGCATCTCCCTTACCTTGTTCTTAGCAATGACTCGGCGGGCCTCAGGAATCCTGTAAGGCCGAATATGCACCTTCTTGCTGGGTTCAGTGTGGATATGGTGAAACAGGACATCTGTTTGTCCTGGGAATGGAGAGAATACCCGGCAGAATTTCATAATCAGCTTGTCTAGCTGTCTCGACTGCTCTGGCAGGAGAGTTTGGCCATGGCTCACCTGTGGTAGAGCCTCCTCTTTCCTTTGCCCTCCAGGGCCATCAAAGCCAACCCCTCCTCTCTTCCGTGGTATTTTTTCAACAGGTTTATGTGATAGAGTTGGACCTTCTTCCTCCTGTCAGGTTGCTTGATGAGGTAATTTGATCGGTGAGACCCTTTTCGTTACCTCGTAGGGCCCCCTCCACTGCGCCAGCAAATGGTGTTCAGCCGTGGGCACGAGCACCATCACTTTCTCTCCCACGGTGAACTCACGGGGTGTCGCAGACTTATTGTGGGCCCGGCCTTGGGTCCGTTGTGCCTTCTCCATATGCTCCTTTACTATGGGCCACACTGCCGACAGGTGGTCCCTCATCAGGGTAACATGTTCTATTGTGGACCGGAAGAGGCATGGTTGGGTCTCCCAGGATCCCTCGACAGGGTCTGCCATAGAGCAATTCAAATGGGGAGAATCCAGTAGACGCCTAGGGTACTTCTCGCAGGGCAAACATTAAGTGTGGGAGAAGCATGTCCCAGTTTTTCCCATCTCTGGACACCACTCTTTTCAACATGCTTTTAATCATTTTGTTCAAGCGTTCGCACAAACCGTCTGTCTGAGGGTGGAATATGCTTGTGCGTATCTGTTGAACCTGATATAACCGACACAAGCCCTTCATCAACCGGGACATGAACGGGGTTCCCTGATCGGTTAGGATAGTCTTGGGAAGGCCGACCCGGGAAAACATCATGAACAATTCCTTGTCAATTCCCTTTGACGACATGTTACGAAGAGGAATGGCCTCTGGGAACTTGGTAGCATAATCTACGACCACTAGGATGTACTCGTGTCCTCTGGCGGATTTCGGGAGGGGTCCCATAAGGTCCATAGCTATTCGTTCAAATTCTTGGGGCAGGTCGACTTTGGATTTGTCACCGTCTTAATGGTTCGTTCGTGGATAGCTCCTCTCTCCTGGTGACCGTTCCCCAGAAGTAGTTTAACTTCTTGTCCTCTTCGCCTTCCCAAAAGATATGTCTTCCCCTTTGGAGGAGCAAACACTCTTTCCTTTCTTTGTCTCTCCCTTTCTCCCGGTTCCCTCCTCCCTCTTGTAGGAGAAAGAGAATAGGTCATTAGTACCGTCAGCTGTGCTTAATTGTCTCTGGTCTCATTGACTCACATGCATGGTTGGGCTACTATCCGTGAGCCCAGCCTGCCCTCTGGTGGTCCTTCCACAATATATACAAAAACGAGAAAAATAACAAATAATTAAGGAGCAACAATAAAATAACATTAGCGAGGCAATTTACAGGGTGTACCGGTACAGAGTCAATGTGCGGGGGCACCGGTTAGTTGAGGTTATTGAGGTACATGTAGGTAGAAGTAAAGTGACTATGCATGGATAATAAATAGAGTAGCAGCAGTGTAAAAAAGGGGGTATCTAGACTTGGTGCTCTGGTACCGCTTGCCGTGCGGTAGAAGAAAGAACAGTCTCTGACTAGGGTGGCTGTAGTCTTTAGCAATTTTTTGACACCGCCTGGTATAGAGGTCCTGGCTGGCAGAAAGCTTGGCCCCAGTGATGTACTGGGCCGTACGCACTACCCTCTGCCTTGTGGTCAGAGGCTGAGCAGTTGCTATACCAGGCAATGATGCAACCAGTCAGGATGCACTCGATGGTGCAGCTGTAGAACTTTTTGAGGATCTGAGGACCCATGCCAAATCTTTTCAGTCTCCTGGAGGGGGAATAGGCGTTGTCGTGCCCTCTTTACGACTGTCTTGGTGTGTTTGGACCATAATAATTTGTTGGTGATGTGGACACCAAGGAACTTGAAGCTCTCAACCTGTTCCAGTACAGCCCTGTGGATGAGAATGGGGGTGTGCTCGGTCCTCCTTTTTCTGTAGTCCACAATCATCTCCTTTGTCTTGATCATGTTGAGGGAGAGGTTGTTAAACTCTCTGACCTCCTCCCTATAGGCTGTCATCATTGTCGGTGATCAGGCCTACCACTGTTATGTCCTTGGCAAACTTAATGATGGTGTTGGAGTCGTGCTTGGCCATGCAGTCATGGGTGAACAGGGAGTACAGGAGGGGCCCCCGTGTTGAGGATCAGCATGGCAGATGTGTTGCTGAGATTCTCTGCCTCTAACCCTATTACAGGGGCTGAGTTACTGGCTTACTGGTGCTCTTCCATGCCGTCCCTGGGAGGTGCGTTGCTTGAGTGGGTTGAGTCACTGACATGGTCTTCCTGTCTGGGTTGGCGCCCCCCCTTTGGGTTGTGACGTGGCGGAGATCTTTGTGGGCTATACTCGGCCTTGTCTCAGGATGGTAAGTTGGTGGTTGGAGATATCACTCTAGTGGTGTGGGCGCTGTGCTTCGGCAGAGTGGGTGTGGTTATATCCTGCCTGTTTGGCCCTGACCGGGGGTATCGTCGGACGGGGCCACAGTGTCTCCCGACCCCTCCTGTCTCAGCCTCCAGTATTTATGCTGCAGTAGTTTCTGTGTCGGTGGGCTAGGGTCAGTCTGTTATATCTGGAGTATTTCTCCTCTCTTATCCGGTGTCCTGTGTGAATTTAAGCATGCTCTCTCTAATTCTCTCTCTATTTTTCTCTCTTTCTTTCTTTCTCTCTCTTGGAGGACCTGAGCCTTAGGACCATTGCTCAGGACTACCTGGCCTGATGACTCCTTGCTGTCCCCAGTCTACCTGGCCGTGCTGCTGCTCCAATTTCAACTGTTCTGCCTGCGGCTATGGAACCCTGACCTGTTCACCAGACATGCTACCTGTCCCAGTCCTGCTGTTTTCAACTCTCCAGAGACAGCAGGAGCTATGAAAAGCCAACTGACATTTACTCCTGAGGTGCTGACCTGTTGCACCCTTGACAAACACTGTGATTATTATTATTTGACCCTGCTGGTCATCTATGAACATTTTAAAATCTTGGCCATGTTTTGTTATAATCTGTACCCGGCACAGCCAGAAGAGGACTGGCCACCCCTCACAGCCTGGTTCCTCTCTAGATTTCTTCCTAGGTTCTGGCCTTTCTAGGGAGTTTTTCCTAACCACCGTGCTTTTACACCTGCATTGCTTGCTGTTTGGGGTTTTATGCTGGGTTTCTGTACAGCACTCTGTGACATCAGCTGATGTAAGAAGGGCTTTATAAATAAATTTGATTGATTTGATTGATTGATTGTTACCTACCCTTACCGGCCCGTCAGGAAGTCCGGGATACAGTTGCAGAGGGAGGTGTTTAGTCCCAGGGTCATTAGCTTAGTGATGATCTTTAAGGGCACTATGGTGTTGAACTCTGAGCTATAGTCAATGAATAGCATTCTCATGTAGGTGTTCCTTTTGTCCTGGTGGGAAAGGGGCAGTATGCAAATTGGAGTGGGTCTAGGGTTTCTGGGATAATGGTGTTGATGTGAGCCTTTCAAAGCACTTCATGGCTACAGACGTGAGTGCTACGGGTCGGTAGTCATTTAGGCAGGTTACCTTGGTGTTCTTGGGCACAGGGACAATGGTGGTCTGCTTGAAACATGTTGGTATTACAGACTCGGTCAGGGAGAGGTTGAAAATGTCAGTGAAGACACATGCCAGTTGGTCAGCGCATGCTCGGAGTACACATCCTGGTAATCCGTCTGGCCCTGCGGCCTTGTGAAAGTTGACTTGTTTAAAGGTCTTACTCATATCGGCTTCGGGAGAGCGTGATCACACAGTCGTCCGGAACAGCTGGTGCTCTCATGCATGTTTCAGTGTTGCTTGCCTCGAAGCGAGCATAGAAGTTATTTAGCTCGCCTGGAAGGCTTGCGTCACTGGGCAGCTCACAGCTGTGCTTCCCTTTTGTAGCCCGATAATTTGCAAGCCCTGCCACATCCGACGAGCATTGGAAGACGGTGTAGTATGATTCAATCTTTGTCCCGTATTGACACTTTTCCTGTTTGATGGTTCATCCTTGGCTTCTGGTTGGGGTATGTAAGTATGGTCACTGTGGGGATGACGTCATCGATGCACTTAATGATGAAGCCAGTGACTGATGTGGTGTACTCCTCAATGCCATCGGAAGAATCCCGGAACATATTCCAGTCTGTGCTAGAAAAACAGTCCTGTAGCTTAGCATCTGCGTCATCTGACCACTTCCCTATTGAGTGAGTCACTGGTACTTTGTTGCAGATGTAGGGAGCCGCGCGCTGTTGCGCATAATTTTCTAATAAGAGCGGTCCATGATTTCTGTAAAAAGCATTAAGTAATTATTTAGCCTATTGGCCTGCTCCAGATCAGCCATGTGAATCCATTTGCAAATGAGAAAATAAATGGGGGCAAATTAATAATGAAGCATTACCCTCGAATTTAACCAGAGGGCCCCTTCCATGTTGAGAAATAGCCCCACACACGTGCACCATGGTTGGGTGTTCTGGCTTGGGCTTGGGAGGGAGGGAGGGAGGGAGAGAGAGGGAGAGAAAGAAAGGAGGGGCACATTTCTCCCGTTCTGAGGACCGGAACGAAAGCATAATCAGCGTTCTAACTCCCCCCTTGCGGCGGTTTGACACAATGGCACAATGACTAGGGCTGTTGCGGTGACCGCATTACCGCCACACCGGCAATCACGAGTCATGAAGGCAGTCAAATTCCGGGAATTAGGCTTCTCCAAGCTCGGATGCTTTTACCGCTGCTCCTGTTTTCGAGACAGGGGCATGATAATGTTCCATTCTAAATCAAAACAAATTTCACGCACATTTTATTTAGTATATGTAAAGACAAGATTCAATAAAGAATAGTCTGATGGGTGACAATATTAGCCTATCACTTGTGAATGATATACAATCACTTGTGAATGATGCCCAGCATTCCTACTTGTTCTAATTATGGTCGCACACCTCATGTAGGCTAGCCCATAGGCCTATATATTTTGGCAAGGTTTGTATCACTACTAAAGTGGCCTCTTAAAATTAAGCACATTAATCCTCTTTACAAGGGGTTTAGAGCCTAACTGGCATACATAAGCAGCTCGTGAGTTTCAAGTTTGGGCAAGATCATTTTCACCATAACAATGCACCTTTATAATAAAAGCATTACATGCATAATTGCATTCATGGTCACTTTTGATAGTGGTGTTTTCATAGCCTACTGCCAATAGCGCATTGCTGCACTTATAATGTGAAGAAATAGCCTAATAGTTTATCAACATTTTAAGCTAAACGTTCTGATCTGTTGCGTCAGCCACATTTTATTAAAATAAATGTTTGTGATAGTATTAATTTTGGATATATTGCACCCCACAACTGTCCCAGACTATGTTTTGAATATTTATTTATTTCACAGAATAGAATAGCTCGAGTTTTGTACTATGGGGGATAGTAGATTGACATAGGTTAGTGCTTTTGCTGTTCGTTAGGCCTACTCTTCTTGTTGGCTGACAAAAAGTAAATGTGGACAGTTCTTCCAATATCTTCAATACGCACCTCAGAATTGGACAAGGACATGCGCAGTTGCGTCCCCAATGTGTCTGTCTTCACTTGTAGCCTGTGAGAAAGACCCGATCATGTGATTTAGAGCCATGTGAGTAGAAGAGGCGCTTCGGATTGCGCAGCAATCAGGGAGAAGGGCACAACACAGCACTCCGGGTCACAAACGGCATGGATCTTTTTAGGGTGCATTACGGCCACAAAGGGGATGCCACCGTGAAATTCGAGGCATCATCAAGTGCTTGTCAAATTGTGAATGAGAGACTATTGAAGTGTGTACAGCCTGAGCAAAAAACAAAGCAGAGCTCATGCCTTTCAAGCGACATTTTTCAAATCATCATTAGTCTCATCATGCAGTCTTACAATGTATTAAAAACAAAAACATATAGCCCAACATTTTTCACATGCATTTTTCTGGATTTTTTTGTTGTTATTCTGTCTCTCACTGTTCAAATAAACCTACCATTAAAAGTATAGACTGATCATTTCTTTGTCAGTGGGCAAATGTACAAAATCAGCAGGGGATCAAATACTTTTTTCCCTCACTGTACATGATGTAATATGCCAGGGAGATATGTATACTGTAGCTAAGAAAGTAATACTAAATGTATGTTGTTTAGTAAGCTGTTAGCTGTTTTTGGTGCACATGTAGCCTATAGCCTGTTTTAGAGAAATGTCATCATTGAATATTGTAAGAGCTTTCATTGTCTGCTTATATGCCCCCTTTATTAATCCTACGTTTCTGACTTGGTGTACAGGGAGAATACTGTAACAACGGCATGTTCTGAATTCTGTCACTATACATTTCAAAAGTGCTGAACAAATAGTTATATTGACTATGTCCGTCCTAGCTCGCTCATTAATGTCTTAATCAAAATCACGGATTGCCTCTTATCCGCTCGTCGTCCTCTTATGCCATAGTTTGTACATCTCAATTGTCAGTAGAAACCACATTTGATTAAGCAATTTTTTTTTAAGTTAGTAAATGAGGCTGAATGAACTGTTTCGCTGCCAGATAAGGCTCCACTAATAGCCAGGTGTAGCAGTGGTAAGGATTCATTCCATGGTGTAGAAAAGAAAGCTCTGCTGTTGGGACAGCTTTATGTAGGCCCTAACAGTTTGTGGGCACTGTTGGTCACCGTTGTAGTGCAATTAATGTATTGTTTAGTGTTGTGGCTTAGCTGGCATGCATCTAAAGCTAATCTTTTTTGCCCCACCAATATTTTCATGCTAAAGTTGCCACTGCACACACAAGTATACACCCACACTAAAGTGCCATAGGTTTTCCTGATAACCTTGAACAGTGAATGTCACTACAACAGTCAAGGACAGTCTTCAGGAGAGAGCAGAGCAGACATTCTGAGAGCTGCAGCTCAAGGTTCAGCCAATAACACAGACTACACTGAAGCAGAACTTAGTGCAGTTTCTTTGTTGACTAACTACTGCCCTCGCATACACACACGTCTTATTCTGGAAATAATCTCTGGTGTCATTCGCCCATGGGAAAAGAAGCTACTGGCCTGGTCAAGCAAATTGGCTGCTGCACTCACGTTTAGTTTCACGGATACGTAAAGTGAAACAGCATGTGAGTTATTGCCAGATTAGCCTGGTTCCACCAGGCTAAGCAGCTAACGCAATGCGGTTTGATTGAATTGTGCCATAAGACCGAGTAGGCTCTTTGGTTAGTAATTAAACAGAAAGTGCTGGAAGGAGGATATCACTAATAATGAGGCCAAATCTATGGAAGTGAAGGACTAAAAGCCACCTTGCTTGATTTATAAAGGAGATGAGGGGAAATGCATACTTCCCAGGGTTCTCAAACAGCCTGCCTCCATTAGAGCTAGTGACAGAGAGCTGAGGAAAGGAGGGAGAGACAGGCAGCTCGCTGTGGGACTGAGCACCATATCACACATCACAGTCAAACCCAACAATGAAGTGGATGTATTCTGCCTCACATTACTCACTCAATCACTCGCATGACAAAAGCCCTACCACTAACAGTGGTGGGATAAATAAATACATTGGTCAGAGACTGAATGGTAATTTCATTCTGTTACCTTGCTACGTGATAATTAGATGAAATGCTTCAATGGGGGCTGTCTTATAAAGAAAAAAAATATTAAATGATGTTGCTAATCTTAATGTCAACCGGTTGAATATAATTGATTTCACCCAACAGAATGACTGCGTCCCAAATGGCATCCTATTCCCTATATAGTGTACTAGTAGTGCACTAAATAGGGAATAGGGTGCCTTGCAGACAAAGTATTTTTCCATCAATGTTCGAAGCTTGAAACATACTACATCCCTCTTAAGAGAAGGTTGGAGCCACTGTACATTGTACATTCCAAGAACGTTTGGTTTAAAGGGAATTTAAAATAAACAGATGAAATAGCTTACACTCACTAGTGTGACCTTCAACATGTGACCTTCAACATGACTTTTTCGCTGAAAAAAGAATGTCATAGAACTCCCATAGGAAGCATCTCAAATGGCCCATAGGGTTCTGGTCAAAAGTAGAGTACTCTATAGGGAATATACACACATAGAATTCTCAGAGATTGCCCTTTTGACAATGTTGTGCCTGTTTGCGCTAAATCACCGTGTAGTAGCTTGGCTGGCGGCGCTCTCTGCTATGGGCGGTGGGCTGGGGGGGCTAGGGCTGCTGATCCATTTAGTCTGGTCCACCACGGTGCGGGCATGGGGCAGGCGGCCAACGTCTCTCACCCTAACCAGCAGGTGGCGACACGTCTTCAGGATCCTCACCGCCTCATCATGGGGGATGGCCACGAAGCTCCGCCCATTCACCTCCAGCAGCTGGTCGCCCACCTGAACCCACAGAGAAGAGAGGTTATACTTGTAGATACACACTGAGTATACCAAACATTAGGTGCACCTTCCTAATATTGAGTTGCACCTTCCCTGTTGCCCTCAGAATAGCCTCAATTTGTCAGGGCATGGACTCTACCATGTGTCGAAAGCGTTCCACAAAGATGCTGGCACATGTTAACTGAAATGCTTCCCACAGTTGTGTTAAGATGGCTGAATGTCCTTGGGTGGTGGACAATTCTTGATACACACGGGAAACTACCCAACACAAAACAACCCAGCAGCATTGCAGTTCTTGACACAAACCGGTGCGCCTGGCACCTACTACCATAACCCGTTCAAAGGCACTTAAATCCTTTATGTTGCCCATTCACCCTCTGAATGCAACACATACACAATCCATGTCTAAATTGTCATAAGGCTTAAAAATCCTTCTTTAACCTGTCTCCTCCCCTTCATTTACACTGATTGAAGTGGATTTAACAAGTGACATCAATAAGGGATCACAGGCAGAGCCCCACCTTGAACCACACCTGTTTAGCACCTGTTTAGCTAAGAAGTGCCCATCCAAGAAGGCTCAAGGTCATTGGCCACAGATAAAATGACATCAAATCCCATTATATCTACTGTAGCTTTGATTGGACTGATGAGAGGCCAAATCTATGGATGGAACATCACTCATAAAACCATGTTCTCTCAGACCACAACAATCAATGCTTATTATCTCCCAGCCTATCCATTCTTCAAAAGCACAAACACAACACTTGACATAGTGATTTACAATCAATAATCCTCTTTGTTTTATGCCCTTCCATATTCTTCCTGTTTGACATTTATGAGAAGCAGTTTAGCTTTGATTTGAGCTTAAAATAGTTATTAGGGAGTAAACGTTATAGACAGAGAAAATTGGACCTCTCTGAAATAAAAATGAATGGCCCTCCCTTCAGCAAAATATATTTTACCTAAACCCTCCCTGAACGCATGAAAAATAAATTAAGAATTGACCCTCCCCTATGACCCAAAATAATATTTAAAACAAAGTGGATAGTAGAGAACATGTCCACTGTTTACCCTCACTTCTTGGACAGACCAGAGACTTAGATATGCAGTTTTAAAAACCGTTCTTCATCCTGTCAGCATTACATAGCAAATCAGGAATTTTGATAGCGCTCAGAACTGCGGGCCAGAAGGTTGTGGGATCGCAAACCACCGTAGACAAGAGTAGTGATGGAAATATTTTCTTTATAGTTAAAGCATTGCATGATTGCCATTTATAAACATTTCATGCAATTCTACATCATTTTACATATTAGCAGAATATTTTTTTAATACCAGAAAAATTACCGAAATTACAGACTAATGGACAGAGAGATAGGCCTGTGTTCATCTTATCATTATTTATCCAATGCCAAATCAGTGTCTTCTTTGCAAAGAAACTGTCCCAGTTTGCAAAATGAGCATGGTACTTTCAAAAGCTAAGCCTACCTTTCCTGTTCTATAATTTCCTTGGATAATTTCATGATTTAATGTGTACCTGAGTTATTGACGTTCAAGCAGGCAGAAATCCCGCCGGTATTACGTAGTACTGTGATAAAGTCGCTCTCACTACTCTAGAAGTTGATAGGAATACGACGTTTAGACCGTGAAAACATCTATCATACATGTCTGATTTCAATATTGGCCGATGTCATAACGTGGGAGGATTTATTTTCTCGAATGAGCCATTGATCATATTTTCCTGATATTCCTACCTTTCCTATTTGTCTACCACTCTAAAACTTGTTAGGGCTATGGTATATTTTTCTACATTTCCGCCTGACTGACGTGCCCAAAGTAAACTGCCTGTTTCTCAGGCCCTGAAGCCAGGATATGTATATAATTGGTACCATTGGAAAGAAAACACTCTGAATATTAGCACCTGCTAATATCACTTTCCTATTGAACAAACTTCTTTCCGTATTAAATATTATAGTTTAATTACATTTTAGGATACCTGAGGATTAAATATAAACATATTTTCACTTGTTTTAACAAAGTTTAGTGGTAGCTTTTTGGATTCCTTTCTCTGCATGTTGAACGAGTGGATTACTCAAATCGATGGCGCCAACTAAACAGACTTTTTGGGATATAAAGAAGGACTATATCTAACAAAAAGACACTGTATGTTGTAGCTGGGACCCTATGGATTACAAATCAGAGGAAGTAAGTGAATATTTAATCGCTATTTGTGAATTTATGAAACCTGTGCTGGTGGAAAAATATTTTGATGTGGGGCGCTGTCCTCAAACAATCGCATGGCATGCTTTCGCTGTAAAGCCTATTGTAAATTGGACAATGCAGTTAGATTAACAATAAGCTTTTAACCGATATAAGACACTTGTATGTACCTAAATGTTTAATATCCATAATTTGTATGATTATCTATTTGAATTGCGCACCCTCCAATTTCACCGGAAGTTGTCGACAGGTGTCCGGCTAGCGGGATACCTATCCCTAAGTAGTTTTTAATCCAACGCGCATTGCATGTTGCATTTGCTAGAGATATTATAGAAAGTAGATAGGAATACAATGAACGAAGGAACGTATAACGTCCCACCCAGCAGACTGTCAACCAATCGCGCTCACGTTGTCATGCTACGTAACACTTGCTAAGCTAATCATCACGCAATCCCTTTGTCAACATTTGGCCGGGTGTTTTCCGTTTTTTGACCACTAGAGGCTCCCATAGTGTCTTTTTTGTCTGATCCTTTTTCCTCTTTCCCTTGTTTCCAGTTATTATTTGCACCCGTGCCTCGTTTCCCTTGTATGTATTTAAACCCTTAGTTTTCCTTAGTTCTTTGCTCTGTGTTTGTATGTTAGCACCTTGCCTCAGTTAAGCTGTGAATATTTTGGTTGCTCCAGTTGGGACTCTCTTGTGGAACTTTGTTTTGGGTAACGTTTATTTTTTGGATTTTTCTTTTGAGACTATTTTTGTTGTTTCTTCTTTCCTTGTGGATTTACCTTTTGTATTTGTGGATTACTTTTTGCCTGGAGTACTTTCATTTTTTATCTTTATTAAAACACCATCTCTATTACGGCTGTGTCTGCTGCATCTTCTGGGTTCTGCCGACTACTCGTGGCTCAGTTCGTTAAGTGACTGGTTCTCACACCGGAGACCCGGGTCCTGACACCCTTCTCAAAGGTATATTTTTTTTCCTCAAAAGTACCTAATGTCACGATTTCAAAACTAAAAGATTTATAATGTTGTACTTTTTGTTGACGAAATTTGTGCGAATGTTGGGTTTTTGAGCTAGCCCTCAATAGACTCCCATTCACTCCTCCGAAACAGCAGAGCAGGCCAGGGCTCAGAATATCAATTGCTGTGTTAATTTTTTTTTTTTTTACATTTATTTAACTAGGCAAGTCAGTTAAGAACAAATTCCTATTTTACAATGAAGGCCAAACCCTCCCCTAACACAATCACGGCCGGTTGTGATACAGCCCAGGATCGAACCTCTAGAACTGAGATGCAATGCCTTAGACTGCTGCGCCACTCGGGAGCCCTCAAAATGCAGCCTAGTTTTGGCATAGGCTGATCAGGTAAATCCAAGTGAAAGCTATGATCCCTCATTGATGTCACTTGTTAAATCCACTTCCATCAGTGTAGAAGAAAGGGAGAAGACAGGTTAAAGAAGGATTTTTAAGCCTTGAGACAATTGAGGCATGGCTTGTGTATGTGTGCCATTCACAGGGTGAATGGGCAAGACAAAATATTTAAGTGCCTTTGAACAAGGTATGGTAGTAGGTGCCAGGCACACTGGTTTGTGTCACACTCAACAGTTTCCCATGTGTATCAAGAATAGTCCACCACCCAAAGG
Organism: Brachymystax lenok tsinlingensis; assembly: GCA_030435695.1. Lineage (NCBI taxonomy): Eukaryota > Metazoa > Chordata > Actinopteri > Salmoniformes > Salmonidae > Brachymystax > Brachymystax lenok. The sequence continues at coordinate 50,487,703 of CM059819.1, read as the reverse complement.
ACATCCAGCCAACTTGACATAACTGTGGAAAGCATTGGAACCAACATGGGCCAGCATCCTTGTGGAAGGCTTTCGACACCTTGTAGAGTCCATGCCCCGATGAATTGAGGCTGTTCTGAGGGCAAAATTATATGACCCTCCCCTGGACCACATAAAAAAATACTAAACCCTCCCCTTGACTGAAATTGAAAAAACATGACCCTCCCCCATTTTCCTCCAGGTAACCATTTGTTCCATTTCTATCTGTCCCTTAGTAAGGAAAACATGATCTACAGGATACAAAAGCCGTCTTTGCTATCAATATGTAACATGATTAGTATCTAACAGAAATTTCATTCACATTGAAACAACTTCTATATAGACTGTGTATCAGTGTTTCCATTTCTCAAGTCTTATACTAGTCTTCTCAGAGCATCTGAATGAGTTCGTCTAACGGCCTGGGGTGGTTTAGCTCTCTCCTCCTGCCTCATAATCTCTATCCTATCCATTAAACTTAAAAAAGAAAGGACTGCCCCACTCCTTAAAAAATTATAAGTTAGTCTAGTGTGAAATAAAAGACAACAGAACATCTGAGAAACACAAGAGAAGCTGAGGAGGTGTAGTGGCATTACTGGACCTCTTCAAATGGACAATTATCTTTCAACAAGAGGAAGTAAAGGGAGAAATTAGTTATTGACTTCTCCCCCTCCCTCCTAACACTAATGCATTTACAGTATACGCAGTGAAAGAATCAGCTTGAGTGAACCTCCATAACTCATTATTGAGGAGGGAGGGGGAAAGCGATGGAGGGAGGGTGAGAGGGTCTGATTTACACCGCCCAGCCAGGGCATCTGAGGTGCAGCCACTGAACGGGAGAGTTTTACTATAGGGTTCTGGTCAACAGTAGTGCACTATAAAGGGAATATGGTACCATTTGGGACCCATTCAAAGTCCATGTCCACACCCTTCCCAGCCCCCTGCCTCTGTAATGCTTACTCTGTGGCAGTATGGGACCCCTCCAGCGTACTGTAACTCAGCTGCTCAAAGTCAATAGATTGAACCGTCATTTCCAACTGGCGTTTCATTGATCATCTGAGACGAAGCGTGAAATAAAATGGTTATGAGTCAGACGAGACTGAGAGGAGCAATTGTCCATAAACAATGTTCTTGTCCTTTCTCAGAGAGAGAGAGAGAGAGAGAGAGAGAGAGAGAGAGAGAGAGAGAGAGGCTGAGGGCAATTTCCTATTTGCAGTTGTCTGACTTGATAGTGTGTCTCCAGGTGGCCTGAGAGAGAGGGGCTATTACGGACACAGTACAGCAAATGGACAATCTCTCCCAAACACACTAAATGTTGTTTTTCAGAGGGTTGCAGGCCCTGTCGTTCTGCCCCTGAACAGGCAGTTAACCCACTGTTCCTAGGCCGTCATTGAAAATAAGAATTTGTTCTTAACTGACTTGCCTAGTAAAATAAAGGTAATTTTTTTTTGCATACAGCAGGGTTTCCCAAACTAGGGGCCACAACCTGATTTGAAAATGGGGTTGCGAGAATTTGTGCTTGGTTCATAGAACCGGGGTTGTTCTCTGATAGGAAACTACATGCATATGTTTTGGCACTGATTAACTGTTGAAGCTCTTTGGAAATAAGTTTGTTGATGTCTTAAGAAAAATTCTCAATAAGATTCTTCCATTTTGCCCCGTTCTCATGCTCTTTGGTTACAATCAAAAATTCTACATGTCTTTTCAAGAAAAGCAAATAATCTTAGCTGCTTCAACAGCTGTGAAAAAAAGCATTCTCAAAAGTTGGTTTGAACTGAATATTGTATTGTGTAAAGTTTGGGTATTAATGTTCAATGACTGACTAAATTAATGGAGTTGGTGTTGAGACACTAACCAGCTTGTCCAAGGGTATCACGTACACCCAGAAGATGATCTAGGATATTTCACTTAAATATATTTGGCTGCTATTATAGGCTATATTTTTATGTTTGGTTTTTATATGTACTGTATGTGTATATGCATGTGTACCTATAGGTAACCGCCAAAATAACAGATACACCAACATAGTGTCTAAATAGGTTAACCTGTTAAACTCTGACCCCCCCTAGTGGCATTTTCTAAACAACGCATAATATTGTATACTACCCTCATAAAGTACATTTAGGTTTCAAAACTATACGTCCTACAAACCCATGCTAAGTAAAGTACTGTTAGAAAGGTATGAACTGTGGGATGCTGATAAAGGTGTCAGAAACAACTACAGAGCCTGAGATACACAGGCCCTGAAATGTACTTAAAAAAATGCGAGATTTGTACATTTAGGTTTGAGATAAAATATGTCACCAATTACTTAAAAATTAAGAAAAACAATTGAAAAGATTTGGGGAGAAAACAAAATTTAAAAAATGATCTGTTACCTACTGGTGGCGCACTAAACATGCACAAATTCCAATAGGAACAGCTACATTTTAAATGGCACAGGGCTTGTTCAACGTGCCTTGCCTTCATTTTCCGTCTTAAATAAAAAAATGGTTCCAAGTGGCACCCTATCCCCATAGGGCTTTGGTCAAAAGTAGGGGTGAAAGTATAGTGTGCCAGTGGGCTGGCCTGTTAAAAGAAAAGGCAGGACTGTAGGCTGGATGAGACAGTGTCCGATCCTCTGGGGGAGTGACACTAATTAAAGCCCACGTCACTGCATACAGATGGGACAGGCCCTTGATCATCTGTCACACCGCCCGTTAGACAACAGCTGGATCCAGACTGGCTTGATAGAGGCCCTCGTTATGGGGTTGACACCTGGCTGACGGACGGTGTCTTATTGCTCCTCAGTGACAGGATGACTAATAATATGCATTTAGAGGAGTTTAGTATATCCATTGTCAGAGGAGAGAAAAGAAAAGGAGGCATTTTGTTTCTCTTAGCTTCTGTAAAATAACTCCAGAAAAGGCCTTGAATCCAAAGAGCAACATTGAATTAGCCTCATGAAATCAGCCTGATCTTGATAGCTCACATTCTGTTTCACTGCTTGACCAGGCTAAGATTGAATGTCCCTGTTCTCAAACATATTTTTCTAACTCCATAATTCACAGGGCTATGCATAACTTCATCCATTTACAAACAACAGGTTATAGAACATTAACATTGCCACAATAATGGCTCCAATCACATACAGCCTTTGTGGTAATTAATCATTTATACACCTGGTGATGATGCAGGTGCAAACAGCATACTAAAAAGAAACGATAGTTTGATATCTAGCTGTTTCCCATTGATATCTGCCAGAGGTAGCATACAGACAGGCCTCAATTCAGTGTTTAACAGGCTGAGGTAAGAGAGAGGTAGAGGGGAAGAAAGAGGACATAAGAGATGAAGAGAGGGAAAGGAGAATAGAGAGAATGAGAGGGGGGTAAATGTGGGTAGGTGAGACAGACAGAGATGGCCTCCCGAGGAGAACAGACAGCCTCTTTACTTTCCTACTGCTCCTCCTCTAATGGCAATATCACTCACTCTGCCAGACTGCCATGGATGTAGACCCACAACATAACTTCGACAGAGCATTGCACCGGAAAACATTGTAGTTCTTATGGATCTCTGAATACACTGTGGAGTACAATTAACAACACCGAGGCAGAACATCTAAAAAATAAAATCAAAATATCTGAGAGACTTGTAGTAGAATAGAGAAAGAAAAATAACCTGTAACTTTTTCAAAATTAACAGTTTCTCCAGAAATCGCAGTTGGAAGATTCCGGGAATCAGGAGGGAATAACCAGGAAATCTGGAATCCTCCAAACAGGATTTCTGGAAAACCTTTAGTCCATGCAGGTTGTCATCCCAGTGGCTAGAGTACCATCAGCCCCACAGAACTAGAATGAGTAGAACAGGTCTCCATTAATGGGTGGACTGGTGGCAATTTTGAGTGCTGGCATGAGTTTACCAATCAAATTGCCATAGTCAGAGATTTTTATTCCCATACTAGCTATGCTATTTATATGGTTGGCCGCAGAGCCCGAACACTCAGCTGATAGCATGCCTGGCCTCTGTCCCTGCTTCCCCCTGCCACAGCCAGCTAGAAAACACAAGGCAGCACAGTGCTTTCTGTCAAAGAAATGCTGCCAAAATGTCAAGCGCCTGTTATTTAATCAAGAGTCCAGGCTTGGATTTAGTGTGGCTTTCTGAGTTTTTTATAGCCCTCTTTCTGGAAAAAGATTCTTCCAAAGAGGGAGATACCATGTTTGAACTGGGCTGACAGAGGGGATTCAGTGAGAAACAGAGACAGATGTATGCCAGATATCTTCCCAAGCCCAGCCATGCCATAGTGCTATGATGCCATGATTCAGTCATACTGTTTACAAGCACACTGATCTATACAGTAGCAAGAAAAAGTATGTGAACCCTTTGGAATTACCTGGACTTCTATATAAATCGGTCATAAAATGTAAAACAATAGACAAACACAGTCTGCTTAACCTAAAAACACACAAATAATTATACGTTTTTGTGTCTTTATTGAATACACCGTGTAAACATTCACAGTGCAGGGTGGAAAAAGTATGTGAACCCTTGGATTTAATAACTGGTTGACCCTCCTTTGGCAGCAACAACCTCAACCAAACATTTTCTGTAGTTGCGGATCAGACCTGCACAATGGTCAGGAGGAATATTGGACCATTCCTCTTTATAAAACTGTTTCAGTTCAGCAATATTCTTGGGATGTCTGGTGTGAACCGCTCTCTTGAGGTCATGCCACAGCATCTCAATCGGGTTGAGGTCAGGACTCTGACTGGGCCACTCCAGAAAGCGTATTTTCTTCTGTTGAAGCCATTCTGTTGTTGATTTACTTCTGTGTTTTGGGTCGTTGTCCTGTTGCATCACCCAACTTCTGTTGAGCTTCAATTGGCGGACAGATAGCCTTACATTCCCCTGCAAAATGTCTTGATAAACTTGGGAATTCATTTTTCCGTCGATGATAGCAAGCTGTCCAGGCCCTGAGGCAGCAAAGCAGCTCCAAACCATGATGCTCCCTTCACCATAATTTACAGTTGGTATGAGGTTTTGATGTTGGTGTGCTGTGCCTTTTTTTCTCCACACATAGAGTTGTGTGTTCCTTCCAAACAACTCAACTTTAGTTTCATCTGTCCACATAATATTTTGCCAGTAGCGCTGTGGAACATCCAGATGCTCAGACGTGCAACTTCAGACGTGCAGCAATGTTTTTTTTTGACAGCAGTGGCTTCTTCCGTGGTGTCCTCCCATGAACACCATTCTGGTTTAGTGTTTTACGTATCGTAGACTCGTCAACAGAGATGTTAGCATGTTCCATAGATTTCTGTAAGTCTTTAGCTGACACTCTAGGATTCTTCTTAACCTCATTGAGCATTCTGCGCTGTGCTCTTGCAGTCATCTTTGCAGGACGTCCACTCCCAGGGAGAGTAGCAACAGTGCTGAACTTTCTCCATTTATAGACAATTTATCTTATGGACTGATGAACATCAAAGCTTTAAGAGATACTTTTGTAACCGTTTCCAGCTTTATGCAAGTCAACAGTTCTTAATCATGGGTCTTCTGAGATCTATTTTGTTCGAGGCATGGTTCACATCAGGCAATGTTTCTTGTGAATAGTAAACTCACATTTTGTGAGTGTTTTTCTCCAATATTGTCCCAATGATTGTACTCCAGGTTAGCTGACTCCTGACTTCAATTAGCTTTCGGAGAAGTCATTAACCCAGTGGATCACATACTTTTTCCAACCTACACTGTGAATGTTTACATTTTGTATTCAATATAGACAAGAAAAATACAATAAAATGTGTATTATTAGTTTAAGCAGACTGTGTTTGTCTGTTGTTGTGACTTAGATGACGATCAGATCTAATTGGGTTCACATACTTTTTCTTGCCACTGTAGTCCTGCCTCAGCGATCTGACCTGAAAACACAGCAGACTGAAGTTGAAAATAGAGTGCAATGAGCTATGTTTTGTACATAGAAAGTCGAGTAAAAAGCAGCTGCAACACAGACCATAGCAGACTCTTTCCCCCACTGCTTAGCTGCGTCAGAACATTGCATTGTGTTTTATTCACTATGGTGGGGTGAAACAATTTCCATAGGATGTGTATGGTAATGGTCTGTAAATACCTTGAGTCCCCCGTGGTCTGCGGCTGAGCCTGGGTCCACTCCAGTAATGTATATGCCCAGGCCGTACTCCGCCCCTCCTCTGATCATCAGGCCCAGAGAAAGACCATTGTTCAGGTTTAGGGTGATCTGCAGGGATACACAGACAGAAGGGACAGGGATCAGTGGTCATGTTCATAAAGTGTGCTGATCTAGGATCAGGTCTTCCCTGTCTATATAATCTTAAGCATTATAATCTAAAAGGCAAATCCTTGAACAGCACTCCTATTGTGAGTTGATTGATACATATGGCCCCAGACCTCCTGGAAGTGACAGTGATCAGTGATTATAATTTAATAATAATAACAATAATAACAAGAATACATGGAACTTACAGTATAGCGCTTTCAATGATCCAAAGTCACTTGACAATTGTAGAAACTAAACAAAACAACTGTCACGTCCTGGCCATAGAGAGCCCTCTGGGTTCTCTATGGGGTTTTTGGCCAGGACGTGACCAGGGGGTGTTTGGTGTTTTCTATGTTGGTTTTGAGTTGGTTCCCAATTAGAGGCAGCTGTTTGTCGTTACCTATAATTGGGGACTATACTTAGTGTGTCCTCTCCCCACCTGTGTTGTGGGTTATTGTTTGTTATGTTGTATGTGCTGGTTGCGCTAAACATTATATGTTACGATCTGTTTATTCTTTATTGGTTTTTGTAAGTTTCACTTTTCATAAAAAATATGCTGCGCCTTGGTCCGTTCATGAAGATCGTGACAACAACAGAGATCATAACAAGACAACACCAGACTAACAGAAGGAAGAAACAAAAACATGAAACAAACAAACAAGAATGGTGAGGGGCTTAAAGAAGGGAAAAGAGTGTGATGTGTCAGTGTATGAGTGAGCGAGCAGGTGTTGTGTGTGTGTATGAGAGAGAGTGCGTGTGGGAGAGAGGGTGTGTGTGTGTGGGGAGGGGGGCAAGGTGGCCTGCTGTGGTGCAATGTAGAGAGCGTGTGGGTTGGTAGGGGAGGTAAGGGGGGATAAGGTGGTGAAGGTCTTTGTTGCTCAGAAGGAGGATCTTGTAGTTAGGAGACAAGGAGCCAGTGGAGTTCACGGAGGACAGAGATTATGTGCTGCTAGGACTTAGTGTGGGTGAGGAGTCGGGCCACCGAGTTCTGAACCATTTGGAGCTTATGGAGGGAGCTTGCATTGATGCCGGAGAGTAGTCAGTTGCAGTAGTTGAGACGGTAGGTGATGAATGCGGGGATGAGGGTTTCAGCAGCAGGACGGGAGAGGGAGGACCTGACTTTGTAAATATTGCGGATGTGGAAGAATAAGGATTTGACAGTCTGTCGGATGTGGTGGTCGGAGGAGAGGGTGGAGGCCAGGATGACGCCAAGGTTGGTGAGTGGTGTAATACATTTTGAGGGTGAGGTTGCCAAATTTGCTGAGTGTGGTTTTGGTGCCTAATAGGAAGAGTTCATTTTTTTTTATTCTTTAGATTGAGGAAGTGTTGCATCCAGGTTTGTGTTGCATCCAGGTTTGTATTGCAGAGAGGCAGGATTCAATGTGGGTCAGTGGTGAGTCGAGGAGAGATTTGGTGCTGAGGTATATCTGGGAGTCGTCAGCGTATCTGTGGAAGTCGAGGTTGAAGTGGCGGAGGATCTGACCAAGGGGGAGGATGTAGATGAGAAGAGTAAGGGGCCCAGCACAGAGCCCTGGGGGACACCCTGTGTGACAGCAGCAGAGTCAGAAGTATGGCCATTGAGGGCGATGTAGTGGGTCCGGTTGGTAAGATGTGATCGTAGCCATGAGAGTGCAACACTCAGACCCAACACTCAGACCCTGAGCAGGACTTGATGGCTCACCGCGTAAAAGGCGGCACTCAGGTGGCGGAAAATCAGTATGTTGAGGGCACCAGCATCAGCAGAGGTTAGGAGGTTGTTGATGACTTTGAGGAGGGCAGTTTCAGTACTGTGGATGGGGCGGAAACCAGACTGGAGGGGATCAAATAGGTTATTGTTCAGGAGATGGGTTTGTAGTTCAAATCAAATTGTATTTGTCACATGCTTTGCATGCTTTGTAAACAACAGGTGTAGACTAACAGTGAAATGATTAATAATAAACAATAGAAGGAATAAATACACATTGAGTAACGATAACTTAGGGCCAGTAACCAAAAGGTTGCTGGATCAAATCCCCGAGCTGACAAGGTTAAAATCTGTCGTTCTGCCGCTAGAACAAGGCAGTTAACCCACTGTTCCCCGGCAGTCCGTCATTGTAAATAAGAATTTGTTCTTAACTGACTTGCCTAGTTAAAGAAAGGTTAAATTAGTCGAGCATAGTGATGGTTTGGGGATGCTTTGCTGCCTCAGGACCTGGACGACATGCCTTAACAGAAGGAACCATGATTTCTGCTCTGTTTCAGATAATTCCATAGAAGAATGTAGCCATCCATCTGTGAGCTGAAGCTGGAGCGCATCTGGGTCATGCAGCAAGACAATGATCCAAAACACACAATTAAGTGTACATGAAAATGTCTAAAAAGCAAAAATGTTTTGCAATGGCCTAGTCAAAGTCCAGACCTAATCCCAATTGAGATGTTGTGGCAGGACTTGAAACGAGCAGTTCATGCTTGAAAACTCACAAATGTCGCTGAGTTACAACAGTTCGGCATGCAAGAGTGGGCCAAAATTGCTCCACAGCGATGTGAGAGACTGATAAAAGACTACAGGAAACATTTGGTTGGAGTCATTGCAGCTAAAAGTGGCACAACCAGTTATTGAATGTAAGGGGGAAATTATGTTTTCACACAGGGGCATTGCATCTTGCATAACTTTGTTTATTAAATAAATTAAATAAGTATGTAATTGTTGTGTTATTTGTTGACTCAGGTTCACTTTATCTAATATTAGGTTTTGGTTGAAGATCTAATAACATTCAGTATCAAAAATATACAAAAGTCCAGAAAATTTGAAAGGGGGTAAATACCATTGTGTTGTCTGCAAACTTAATGATGGTGTTGGAGTTGCCCGCTGCCACACAGCCATGGTTGAAGAGGGTGTGCAGGAAGGGACTAAGCACGCACCCCTGAGGGGCCCACATGTTGATGGTCAGCGTGGCAGATGTGTTGTCTACCCTCACCACTTGGAGGCGGCCCGTCAGGAAGTCCAGATCCAGTTGCAGAGGGAGGGGTTGGAGATGGGGAGATAGTTGTTGAGGATGGAGGTATCTAGTCCGGGCTTCTTCAGGATGGGGGTGACTGCATTTGTTTTGTAGTCTGATGGGACAGCTCCATGGGCCAGGAAGAAATCGATGTGGAGCTCCCCTCTGAGCATCCAGACACCCAGAATGCAACCCAAATGGCACCCTATTCACGTGAGCCCTGGTCCAAATTAGTGCCCTTTATAGTGAATAGCGTGCCATTTGGGATGTAGCCTGTGTTCTCCTTTCTCCAGTGCTTTCCCACCTCTCTCATATATTGATGTGAAACTGCATTGTCAGCTTCACAGACCAGGCAGGGCGTGCGGGGGTACGATACACAGTTTTGCACAGCGCTGCAGATTTAGATGGAAACTTTGATGATGGCCAAACACATCCAAAAGGATTTACATTCACTAAATAAACTGTGTGAATACTGGGCTCGCCAGGGGGGCAAACTTAATCCTACAGAAATGTGCTAATTTTTTGCTGTATTTGGATGAGACTCGAATGGCCTGAGATGTTTTATGTCATTAATGTTGACAATGATATAGTTTCTCTGGACGTGGGCCTGAGACATTGTTACTACCATTGATATCTCAGCCCAGGCCCCAGGCAGGGTATGATGTGTTGCTTATCTGCATCTAAAATGGCACTATTCCCTATGTACTGCAGTACTTTTGAACATAGGGCACTACATAGGGAATAGGGTGCCATTTGGGAAGCAGCCCTTGTCTTTAGGCGGAGTCAGGGAACATGAATCTCTGCCAATAAAGAGTCAGGTCTTTACTTTGTGACTCTTCCTTTGCTGGGCACCTAGCCTTCGTTGTGGGAATTGATGTTACCTCTGCACCTCTATATACACTCATTTGTATAGCATGGTTGCTGGCAAGGGCATTCTTTATCATGTATATTTAAGATGTCAAGACACAGACCAAGTATTTAGCATTTGATTCCCGGTAATAGCAAACCTACATGGCTGTCCGAGCAGCCCGACCACGGACCTACCAAAAATTCTCTACCAACGCAACTCCGCTTCCCCGGCAACAGAATGTGTGGATGGATAGAGAAATTGTTTGAACCGTGCTGAGAATTCAAAAAGTAGGACAACCAACGGTCCAATTTCAGACTCACTGTCTTCTCAGCCCTCTCCTGTGTGTGTCCACGTCTCTGGCTGTCCTGCCGTCCCAGGGTGCTGTGCTGCTCCTGCTTCTCCAGGTCGGAGGGAGGGGAGACACTGCGGCCCTGAGGGTCCACCCAGGTGTAGATGTGGTTGGTGATATAACCGCCAGGGATACGACCCACAGAACACACTGACATGGCCAGCTTCTTACAGCCCTTCAGGACCTGCATAGAGGAGAGGGAGAGGATTCCATTTAATTCAATAAAAAAACGTTATTCATCCCAAAGGGCAATTTAATTTGGGCATGTGAGAGTAAGTAACCACAGCAACATGAGAACATACAACAAACATACCACAAATGACACACACAAATGACACACACACAGGAGAGTGAGTAGTAGAAGATGGGGAGGGAAGAAGAGGACAGGGGTGAGTTGTTTGCTAACTTCAGTCATGACGTGTTGATCTTCTGTAGCTTACACACAAACTCATTTCACATTCCACTTTGTATCACGGCCGGATATACTCCTCACATCGTCCTAGCTGATTACGTACGTAGAGGCTCCATCATAAAATAAGCTACGGATGTTTTCAGATTGATTGGTGATATAGGCACAGTGTTTTATTGTCCTCTCAGGATGAATCGCTGTGTTTACCATCGTCATACCTTCGTCATTGATTTCATTATGTTCTGTTTGAAAACAGTGAAGCTCGTAACGAGTGGATGGAGTGTCTAGCAGCAGCCACATCATTCAGCTTCTTTATGAGCTGGAGGCAGCTCTCTGAGTGACTGTCCTCTGACTCACATGCACTGACGGAGCTCTGACAGAAACACACAGGGACACACACTGACACAGACATAGACAAACACACAAGGTTACACACACAGGGCCAAACACACACACGCACGCACACAGTAGTGCACACACTCAAACAAACAAACACACAGTATATGCCTCTCTATACAACACAGTCTGAGGGGGCAGGGAGATCATGTGGTGATAAGGATCTCCCTGGAGGCACCAAGCTGTCCCTCTCTACAGGATGGCTGTCAGAGAGAGACAGAGAGAGAGAGGACAGAGACAGACAGAGAGAGTGAGAAAGAGAGCACACATGAGAGAGAGAGATGTATCTGAGAGTAGCAGATTGGCTGCTTTTATCTTTCTGAGTGCATCTATGTGTTTTTCTTCCTAGAAAAATAGTTCTGGGGAAAATTGAAAACAATTTTCTGCTATACTGTTATTTGTAGCTGTACTGTATTTGTCTTTTATTGTGTATGTATAGAGTAATCCAGAAGTGAGTCATCTGTAAATTGGAGTTGCTCATCATCTGTACTTTTATGGTACAGTGGTAAAGAGAGCTCATTGGTTGCTTCACCCTGACCACCCTGTTGAATCCACACAATGTCCCTACTAGCCTCGGAGATGGCAGAGGCTACGCTCCTATCAAATCAAATCAAGCTTTATTATACAGCACATTTCAGACATGGAATGCAATATAATGCGCTTCACAGGAAAAAAAACTAATAAAAACAATAAAAACTGAACTATAAAAATAAATAATTAATGTTATATTTTATACACAACAAACATAAGAGGATAAAAAACAAAAGAATAACAATAGAAACTGAACTACTAAAAAGCAACCTAAGGAAAAGCAAAGATAAAATGTGTGTTTTAAGATCTCTTTTAAATTTATCCACAGTTTCGGCCCCCCTCAGGTTCTCTGGGAGGCTATTCAAGAGGCTGGGGGCATAGTATGCCTCTTGGTCCTAGGCTTTGGGATAGTTAAAAGGCCAGTGCCACAGGGACCGACTGGGGACCTACTACAGTAGGTACATAACTTAAAAGCATGTCCGACAAGGATTTAAAAACCAATAGAAAAATCTTTAAATTAATTCTAAAACTCACAGGCAGCCAGTGCAGAGACCTTAAAACCGGTGTAATGTGTGCTCTCCGTCTGGTCTTGGTCAGTACCCGTGCTGCAGGATTCTGGACATGCACCTGTCTGGGGATTGGACATGTCTGTTTATTTTTGTACCATTGCTATGGCTCTAATGTTTCTATGCCCTAATTTGAAACCAAACTAAAAATAATTGTGCAAGGCAAAAAGATAACGGTGGCTAAATGCCAGAGGGGATGAATCATTAACAGAAAGAGGAGTTACTATGTGTGTGACGTAAGAATGCAACCTGTATAAAAAGTGTGTGCCAAGGCTGGAAAGTTAGTTGTTTTCATGAACCAGCTCGGCTTATATTACTTTGTAATAAAAGTCTATTTGAACTCACAGGGTCCGGTATTTGAGAAATATTATTGCCTGAATATTTCAACTACATAAATGGCGAGCTTGCCAGGAGTGGCAAAAAGGGACCAGAGACAGTGAAAATTTGCAGCTGCGGTTGGGGCTTCTTGAATGAACCAAAGAAATATGGGGAGCTATTGAGTTCAAATGAAATGCATGCAAAATAATGAGGGGATAAAAAGCTTTGAGGGTTGCAACAGTGAAAATAGAGTATAGTAATTGGTGTGTGTGACCAATTGCAGAGGGAGATTTATGTGCGTCATCTGTCTTGACTGGCTCTGTTGAGTGGGGTTATTCACTAATTTGTTTGGGCAGTTGATCCTACCAGTTTGTTCAATCTGTTTGAGTTGTGACTGTGTTGTCTGATTCCGTTTGGCTGAACTTATTTGTTTAGACCTGTTTGAGTATGTGCACAAAACACAGTCCATTCATCTTATTCAATTAGTCCTTTCAATTCATCCAGCTCGCTCAGTTGCTCATCTGGGGTGGGTGTGTTCAGTCTCGTTCAGGTTGTCTGTCTGCCCTGTTGACTGTTCTGTTTGATTGAGTTTGAAATGTTGCCCAATATTATCCAGTTTGCTCAATTCTTCCCATATTCGAGACAAATTGTTTGAATTTTCATGCGCTTCTTTCAGCGACTCCAAGGGCCCTTTGACGACTCATTAATAATTATTATTCCCAAACCTCCCCCTACTATGTCTTGGGTGTTTTAGATTTCTTCACTCCCTTCTATTTTACACACCTTCTATTAACTATTTTCCAAGCCTCTCCCTATTTTCCTGTGATATCTGTATTCATGTTTTGCTCCCTAGTTTCATTTTATTGTGCTATTCACTTTATTAAAACCACTTTCTTTCTCTTGTTCTTAGATTTCTCTCTACTAGTCCAGGACTAAATCTAAAGCCCTGAACGACTTGACCACACCCTATTCCCTCCTATTTATATCCACATTATTTTAGTGAAGTGATGAAAGGGAGGAAGAGATAAGAGTAATTAAAGTGGCCTCCCTGTGAAAAGTAGAAGTTATGTTGTTTTGACTATAATTAAAGAAAAATTGTTCACTTAGTAAAGTAACGTTAGCCGAAAGACAGAGTTGAGATTGTAGAGAGCTTTCTGAGTTTAAGGGGAGAGATGTAGACTAGGAAAGGTAACAAAGGAGAGGTAGTCAATTAGAAAGTAAGAATTTCGAAGATTAATTGTTTGGATTGATAAAAAATTGGCTGATGTATTTTCTACATTTGGGCATTACAAGTTAATCTTAAAATAATAGATTTTTAATGAGTGTGAAGCAGAGGTTAATGATAAAAATATAGTTATATTGATAAGGAGGATTGATATAAACGTAATGAGTGTTGACAGTATGTGAATGGTAATATGTTATTAGTGTTTTTATAGCACTCTAATGATGTGATATTTTAGTAATTTGAAAAGATGAGGTTTCAGTACAAGGTTAAATGATGAGTAGAGGGATTGAGCCTTGAGACTGTAAAAAAGATTAGCTGCGGTTGAAAGCAAGCAGGTAGTTGGATATTTGAAGGAGATTTTTTTTTTTTTACAGTTTCTGATTATTGTTGCTTGGTTTTATAGTTAGGTAACACCAGTGAATTTGAGCAGGAAGTTAATGTATTCTAAAATTATAATCTGTTTCCATTACGTGGAACAGTGTCCAGTAATAAAAGTAGAATGAAATAAGTATTGACTATTAAGCTGATAAGACAGCTCCAACTTTTTTAAGGTTCTACATTTGTTAAACAACAGTTTTGTATTTTACTAAATTAATGCAACAGGTTAAACTGATAGGATTACCAGAAAGGGGCTCTGGGATTGTTGATTTTAAATGGGGTCGATTCCACTTAAGCTGAGAAATTGACTACATTTGCAACAGAAAAAAGTATTACATTTAGAAAGGTTAACTTTGGGATTTTGAAGCTAACTCCCTAAGTAGCTAACTACTTAGGGAGCGGTGGGGCGCTAGCTCCCGACACTACCCGGTGAAATGCAAGGCGCCAAAAATTGTAAGGACAGTGGATTTACCACTTTCATGTTTGGTTTATAAATAATACTTTGGGATTGCTGATTAAGATGTAGCATAGTGAATGCTAACGAAATGTACACTTTCTTTTCCAGAAGAGGAGGGGGTCTCATTACCTCTCTTTGAAATGTTTCCTGAGGCTATGGTCTTGGGAGAGCAGTTAGTGAAATTAGGCAGTTTTATAGGTATAAAGGTATCTGGATTCGGTGATGAAGAGAAGTTACCAAATTAAATAAGGCCTGGCCATTTTGTTTGTTTTTGTCATATGGTTTACCACACACACATACACACACACACACACACACACACACACCAGCACGCGCACACAATTTACCGGGTATGAATATGCGTTAGTGGTGTTGAAACTGTGGGATTTATTTTGGATGGGTTTTTTTCAATTCAGTTTTAAATTTGGTATGCAGAAGGATGGAAATGCTTTGAAAGGTGTTTAAATGGTTTTGGAAGGTCAGGGAAAGAAATGGGAGAGGAAATATTTTAATGATGTCAAATGCCCTGTATCCTGTCTTTCTGGTGAGGCCTGATCAATCTCACTAGAAATAACAAGAGCATGTAGGATTTAATTATACAATGAATTAGAAGCACCAGTCTCTATTCAAATTGTACCATTACTGTATGAGATTCTAATATTTTCTTAGAGAGTTTCAAAGAGTTGTAATTCTATGTTGATTAGTTATTTGAAATTGTTTCTTTTTTATTTAACATGTTGTTTTTGAATCATGTCTTCTAAGGGGAACATTACCAGTTTCCTGGGGTCTTGGTCTTTGGTTAAATCTACAAATGCACTTGGTTAAGTCTGCATATATAAGGAAAGATATATGTTAAGAAGGGATGACAGTTTGATGATTAAATCTTTTGTTTCGATACAAATTTCACCAGATTGGGATGTGCTGAGAGCGGCTTAGGTGAGAGACTCATGTACGTTGGAGATTAAAATTGGGACATTATCAAGGGCCATCAAATGGGACAGGCAAGAGTTACATGTGCCGTTGGGAAGAACTGTAACGATATCTGAAAAAGACACGCTAGAATGATAAGTGCCGGGAGAAGGATAGGGGGGAACAGTTTAGACAAAGGATGCATTGTGATACTGATGTTTCATTACCAGGCCACTTGTGGCAGGAAAACAGGGACAACGGGGGCTGTAATGAGAAGAGTTTTAACTTGTTAGGGAGTGGCAGCTGAGGGGTCGGTTTTGGAGAGCCTGGCATGCCCAAAATAAAATGCCTCCCATTCAGGCCCAGAAAATAGGATATGCACATATTGGATAGGATAGGAAATATTGTACCATTGGATAGTATTGTACCACATATTGTACCATTGGATAGGAAACACTCTGAATTTTCCAAAAGTGTTAACCATTTGTCTGTGAGTGAAACAGAACGCATATGGCAGGCGAAACCCGAGGAATTTCTGTCCTGGAAAAAGTGATTTTGACACATTGCTCATTTGGAACCCCTCCCTCATGAGAATGCCCTTATAAGGGCATATGAATGCAGTACCCATCGCTTCCTTTAGATGTCAACAGTCTCGAGACAGTGTAAGTTTTCATTTTGGATGCTTTAGACCAGAGAATAAGAGCAAACCAGGAAGTGACCTTTTTATGTAAACAGTACCAAGGTGCGCAGTGTCTTTTTTTACCGTCTTTATCGATCAGTTTATATTCCGGTTGATTTATAATAGTAAATATACGTAAAAGTGTTCCTAAGGATACATTTAAAACTATGTTTGATTGTTCTTGGACAAGTTTATAGGTATAAGATGAACGAGTTTGCGCCACGTTTCAATGGAGGAGTGGAAAGCGTTTCTGATTATAACGCGCGAACCAAATGGAGATTTATGGATAAAATACATTACTTTTTCTAACAAAAGAACCATGGATTGTCTTCGTTGGACACTTAGGATGACCTCAGCAGAAGTTCTTTAACAGGTAATTGATTTGTTTTCACTGTGAAATGTGTTATGTGTGTGCCGTGATGGCTAATCGATTCATGGCTATGAGAAAAATATGTGAGGTGCTACCCTCAAACAATCAAATGTGCTGCTTTCGCCGTAAAGCCTTTTTGAAATCTGACAACGCTGTGATATTGCCAAGAAACAGAGCTTTTGATGAGTATGGAACACTTGTATATTGGTGGATGTTTAATAATTCAACTTTTGGATTTTGAATTTGGCGCCTTACATTTCACCTGGTAGTGTTGGGATTGGGGCGCTAGCGTCCCAGCAATCCCTGAGAGGTTAACGGCAATAAATAGGTTCCGTTTACAAATGTACATTCTAACCGGGATGATGTGTGCTAAGTTAAGAAGCTGGAATTCGAGTCATAGACTCAAAGTAAGCACTAAGGACTGTCATTCTGAATTTGGGTTGGATAATTTGTAGTTAAGATTCGGATACAGCGAGAGAGAGAGTTGCTTTCGAACGGTGAAGGGTGAGGGCACTGCACAAATTTATTAGGCTGAGGGAGGCTCCACAAACCTTATTTCTAAGTGTTCTCCGACAGGGAGGTTGTTAGAGAACTCACTGGATGATAACTTGGGTTAACCATTAAGTTTTTGGTTCTCTTTTGTTTTACCATGTAATCAGAATTATAGTTTGTCGCATCAATGGGTGGTGTGAAGTTATTAAACGTGTAATTTTTTTCTCTTTCCTTTTCAAGTCAATATGTTTATTAGGTTTCGTGGAATGTTCCAGAGGAGGGATTGATGTATTTTGACTAATTGATTTGAGAATGTTGTAGTATGTTTATAACTAAAGAAGTGCATTATTAGGAGTAGTGACTAGTGTGTTACGGGTTAGATGGAATGATATACGTGCATATGTGCAAATGTATCTGTAGCAGGAGGAGGTGTTTGAGTGGGATGGAACAGTAAAGATCTGTGGGGGCTCATAAATTAAGGTTGGGGTTTTAGAGGAGTATCATTCCCAGAGATTGTATATTGTTACAGGAGATAGCTCATAGGAGAGGGAGGACAGCTAACTGTGCACAATATAGGGAGTTAATGAAGTTAAATTGAACATTACACATGCCCAGATTACGGTGAGAGTAGAAGAGATACAGTGCCTTGCAAAAGTATTCATCCCCCTTGGCGTTTTTCCTATTTTGTTGCATCACAACCTGTAATTTAAATTTATTTTTATTTGGATTTCATGTAATGGACATACACAAATTGGTGAAGTGAAATGAAAAAAATAACTTGTTTAAAAAAAAAAAAATAGAAAAATTGAAAAGTGGTGCGTGCCTACGTACTCACCCCCTTTGCTATGAATCCCCTAAATAAAATCTGGTGCAACCAATTACCTTCAGAAGTCACATAATTAGTTAAATAAAGTCTACCTGTGTGCAATCTGAGTGTCACATGATCTGTCACATGATCTCAGTGTATGTATACACAGTGAGGGAAAAAAGTATTTGATCCCCTGCTGATTTTGTACGTTTGCCCACTGACAAAGAAATGATCAGTCTATAATTTTAAATGGTAGGTTTATTTGAACAGTGAGAGACAGAATAACAACAAAAGAATCCAGAAAAACGCATGTGAAAAATGTTATAAATTGAATTGCATTTTAATGAGGGAAATAAGTATTTGACCCCTCTGCAAAACATGACTTAGTACTTGGTGGAAAAACCCTTGCTGACAATCACAGAGGTCAGATGTTTCTTGTAGTTGGCCACCAGGTTTGCACACATCTCAGGAGGGATGTGTTGCAGTGTGTATATCTTCAGGTGAACTCAGTACATAACCAAGGGCACAGAGATAACCAAGGGCACAGGCTGAATTCTGGAGATTGAGTGTACATAAAGATACACCAGGCGGGGGGTGTTGGGACAGAATTGGTCTGGTCCACACACAGTACTCCTTACAGCACCTGTAGCGGTAAAGATCGTCATGTCTCTCCTTGGTGGGTGCATAGTTCTCACGAGAAGTGAGGTCCAGTTGCGTAATGGGTGAGCTTGAAGACACCATGACAGAGGAAGCGGAGCTAAAAAGAGAGAGACTAGATTCCACTGTAAACATGCAGACGGGTAGGGTCTAGGAGCTACTTTAACATCATAGTTGGGTTGGGTTAGCTTCTTCATTGGTTAATGCAGCATATGAAAGAGGATAGATGTTGGGGTAATTGTACTCTAAACATTTTGAAGGCATTGATGTGAAATCATATACAGTGATGAGTTACCTTAAGAGGATGTAGTGTTGATTAGGGATACGCACTTGCCTATCAGGTGACGTGCCTATCAAGTGGCAATGAAGGAGATGGGGAACAAAGTGAAAATGACATGGCTCGGTAACACCTCTCGGAACCTGGGTCCGGAAAGAGGAAGACTGGGCGAAAGCATGAGGAGGCTTTTTAGGGCCTTCATTTTTGTGGAGTCCAGCAGAAAAGTATCCTGGAGGCATAGTTAGGTGAAGAGAGATCAGGAATTGTCATGGTCTCAGACTTTGGTTTTCATGCATATATATTTTGCATAGCTTACCACATTGTTAATACTGTTTTCTGTTTTTCGTTGCTTTCCAAGTCTTATGATATCACTCTCCAGAAGGAGAAAGTGGAGAAACTAAAAGAAGCTCAGCTGAAGTGAAGGAAGTCAGCAGCTTCAGCTGGAATGTCATTCTGTTGTGTGATGAGAGATGGAAATAAGATTATGTATGGTGTGATCATAGAGCAGAGGCCATAAGTCTCTGAGTTTGAAAACCTCACGGAAAGAAGGCGGAAACCTGAACCAGGACCAGAGGTTCCCCGTCCGGTGATCCCAGGGGACCAGGTCTACATCCGTGTGTTCCGGAGGAAGTGGAACAAGCCAAGGTGAGAGGGTCCCTACAAGGTGGTCCTAGCAACACGAACAGCCGTCCAGGTGGAAGGAAGCACCATGTGGTACCATCTAAACCATTGCACCAAAGCGCCAAGGGCGATCGAACGACCATTGAGCCTGGAGGGAACGGAAGGAGAGGATGCTGATACTTCAGGCAGGAGTCCGGAGGGAAAGGAAGGAGAGGATGCTAATACACCAGGCAGGAGCCTGGAGGAAACAGAAGAAGAAAAGGATCACAATGCAACTCCCAGATACACTCGCCTGAAGATCCAGAGAGTCCAGAGATGAGGAGGAGTGGCATGCC
Source organism: Brachymystax lenok tsinlingensis (assembly GCA_030435695.1). NCBI lineage: Eukaryota > Metazoa > Chordata > Actinopteri > Salmoniformes > Salmonidae > Brachymystax > Brachymystax lenok. The sequence continues at coordinate 50,467,821 of CM059819.1, read as the reverse complement.
TGTTGCTCCTGTCAATATTACCTACTCTGGCAGATACCCCTGATGGAGGCGCTGTCCAAGGGGACGGAAAAACAACGACAGGAGAATGGGAAGGCGACTTCACTACCATTGACATCTTTGCCCTCACATGGTCTTCCTAACAGACAGTGGAAACCAGGACAGGACAGAACGGTAGAATGGCGGTAGAGTGGCAAACCTAGAAGAAACGGTAAAAACACCTTCCCACTAGCACTAGTACACCAACTAAGACAATGGCAGCTCACAAGAAAGTGGGTTGCTACAGAAAATCTGGTCATCTGTTACCAACTGGGGTGGCCACAATGAAGAAACTACCCCAGAATCAAACATTGACCCAAAATTGAGAAAACCAACAAAGAAAATGGCTGGTATAAGTGGGCTCAGTGGGCCAGCCCAAAAACATAGAATGGACAAGTGTATATTGTGTAGCAAATCCCCCATGACAGGTATATTAATAGTACCTGAACCTGTGACGTTTGAGGTTTGTGCAAATGGTGCAAACTAGATGATGTGAAACTTGGACACTTTCATCATGCTGACCCAATTTTCTGTGCCATGTGAACAAAGGGGGACTGCCCCTTGTGTTGGGGTGTTTAAAGTATACACATAGAATATAACCATGCACTCAATGTAACAGTTGCTGAATGATACATTATGTTGGGGTTTTCCAGTTACAAGAGTCCACTGACCTTGTCCTTAATTCTTTAACAGGTGTTTTCACTTATGACTAAACAGTTGTTAGAGGTGTCTGTGAGGGAGGGCCATATGTTTAAGTGTCATATTGAGAACGACGTTATAAGGGTTTATGAGGTTTCAGTTTATCATTTTGTATGTTTATTGTTTTTCTTATATTTTACATAACTGAGAACCTCAGGCAAGGCTAAGAAATGCATGCATATGCTTTTACACTATGTTAAAGGACAATTGTCGTGAGGAGGGATCTTTTACTTCCTTCTAGCTATGTGAAGGGGTATATTTGGTCCTGCCTCCCCAGTATGAATGAGAAAGTGAAGCAAAGGTTGATAAGGTTTAATGGAGGCAGATTGTCTCCTTAGCAACATAGAAGGTGCTTCCCTTCTCACTTGTACTGGAACAAACTTTAATTTCTGGGACTTATTAAGCCCCAGAGGAGGGATATATTGGACGTTTTTCAATACATATGTGCCCATTACACATTTCGTAGCAGTCAGCAGGATAAGTACACTCTACATGTGTGTCTAGGTCATTAGACACCATTAGACATGCACCTGTCTGGGGAGTGGGCATGTCTGGTTATTTTTGTACCATTGCTATGGCCTAATATTTACTGTGGTTACGCCTCTTGGGAATTTTCTAGAACATGTGAGCCAATTATACATCTTGGAGTGGTCAACAGAATAGGTGCGCTCTGTATGTTGTGGCTAGGTCATTGGGCACCGTTGGACATGTACCTGTCTGGGGAGTGTATCTGTCTGGGGAGTTTCTATGCCCTAATTTGAAACCAAATTAAAATTAGTTCAAGGCAAAAAGATAATGGTGGCTAAATGCCAGAGAGGATGAATCATTAACAGAAAGAGGAGTTACTATGTGTGTGACGTAAGGATGAAACCTGTATAAAAAGTGTGTGCCAAGGCTGGAAAGTTAGTTGTTTTCATGAACCAGCTCGGCTTATATTACTTTGTAATAAAGGTCTATTTGAACTCACAGTCTCCGGTATTTGAGAAATATTATTGACTGAATATTTCCACAACATTGACCAATGGCTTTCTTGGGTAGACCAGACAGGAGAGCATTACAGTAGTCAAGCCTGCTTGTAATAAAAGCATAGATGAGTCTCTTTGTATCAGCCTGAGAGAGAAACGGCCGCACCTTGGCAATGTTCCTCAGGGGGTAAAAAGCTATTTTGGTCACATTCCTAATGTGTGATTCAAAAATGAGTTTAGAATGTAAAATAACACCCAGGTTTATTACCTGTTGTTTTATATTTATTGGCCATTAATTAAAATGTGCGGCCAGATTCTCTCTCTGTGCTTTGGCTCCAACAATAAGTACCTCGGTCTTGATTTATCTGGTGGAAGTTGTGAGCCATCCAAGTATTTAAATCACTAATACAGTCTAATAATTTATTAGTCGAGCTAAAATCCTCTCGTGACACAGAAATGTAAAGTTGTGCATTGTTTGCGTAGCAGTAAAAATCAATGCTGTGCATTCTGATAATGCTGCCAAGGGGTAATATATATAAAATGAACAGTACTGGAACCACAATTGAACCTTGTGGAACGCCACATGTGATATGTATTTTCTCCGAGTTATGTTCACGAAGGGTGAAAGAAATTCTTGACCGGTTCTAAATTTGGAACTGGACCGGAGAGGCCAACCCACTTCTCCAGTCTGTCAAGAAGGATTTCATGGTCAACAGTGTCGAATGCAGTACTTAAATCTAAGAATACAAGGACAGAGCGTTGTTTAGCATCTGTGTTTGGCTGTAAGATCATTTTCCACTAACTAAGGCTGTCTCTGTGCTGTGGTGGGCCTGAAAAACAGAAATGATTTGTTTTATACAGTTGGCACTTAACAAATAATTTAACTGTTTGAAAACCAATTTTTCTTAAGAATGGAAGGTTGGAGATTGGCGGAAAATTGCTAAAAGCTGAATAATCTATATTACTTTTCTTCAGAAGAGGTTTCACAATAGCAGTTTTTAGTGAAGTGGGGAAAGTGCCTGTGAACAGGTAGTGATTAACATTAGCTTGCACTTCTTCCTACTAACAACTAAAATTAACCTGACAGACTGTTATTTCACAGCACGGTGCATTGTCAAGTGGTTTTTCATTAAACTTGACTTTCAGGACATTGCAATCAATGTAAAATATAAACAGCAGCTCCTCTCTTCCTCTTTCTCCCTCTCTCTCTACCCAATTAGGCTACTTAAAACCCCAAGGCATTTTTAACTCAAATACTTCTAGTAAGTTGAGCACAATCTCCAGACCTGAACCCCATTGAAAACCTCTGGAATGTGATCAAGAGGAAGATGGATGGTCACAAGCCATCAAACAAAGCCGAGCTGCTTTTATGCCAGAAGTGGCATAAAGTCACCCAACATCAATGTGAAAGACTGGTGGAGAGCATGCCAAGATGCATGAAAGCTGTTTGAAAATCAGGGTTATTCCACCATATATTGATTTCTGAACTCTTCCTAAGTTAAAACATTAGTATTGTTTTTTTTTTAATTCATATGAACTTATTTTCTTTGCATTATTTGAGGTCTGACAACAGTGCACATTTTGTGTTATTTTGACCAGTTGTCATTTTCTGCAAATAAATGTTCTAAATTACAATCTTTTTTTTGAATTTGGGAGAAATGTTGTCAGTTGTATATAGAATAAAACAAAAATGTTCATTTTACCTAAACACATACCTATAAATAGTAAAACCAGAGAAACTGATAATTTTGCAGTGGTCTCTTAATTTTTTCCAGAGCTGTATATATATATATATATGTATATGTGTGTGTGTGTGTGTGTGTGTGTGTGTGTGTGTGTGTGTGTGTGTGTGTGTGTGTGTGTGTGTGTGTGTGTGTGTGTGTGTGTGTGTGTGTGTGTGTGTGTGTGTGTGTGTGTGTGTGTGTGTGTGTGTGTGTGTGTAATTTATTTTCATAATTTTTGGGGGGTGACCCCACTTGGGACGCTACTCGACTTTGAATACCTCTGCCCTACAGGGTCACAGTGAGAAATGACTACAAAATCACTTTAACTAACTGTAGGCTACTCAGATATATTAAGCGCAACTTTTTTTGAGTAATGACAGCACATTGGGGTTTACAGTGCATGGGAGGAGATAAGGTTTGTGTGATGCCCTGATTAGTGATCTCTACCCCTGGGACAAGCCTTCAAAGGACTTTTACTCTCTCCCTCTCTTAAAACAAAATGGGCATGACTGTGACTCTCTTCCAAACACACACACACATATTGACAAACACACTGGTGTACGCATGTGCACACACACAGCTTATTATTCACACAAATTATTTTCATTGTACCTTCTGCATGCGCCCCCACCCCAGTGTTGGTGATGGATGTCTGCCTCAGCACTAAGGTACCTGAAGTGTCATTCCAGCAACACACTGCCCATCCATCACACTGTGCTCGGCCCGTCACCACCCTGACAAACCAGCTGACACACATCCAAGGTCTGTCTCTGGCTATGTTAGCTACATCCCAAATGGCACCCCATTCCTTATGTAGTGCACTACTTTAGGCCAGAGCCCTATGGGTCCTGGTCAAAAGTAGTGCAGTATATAGTGAATAGAATGCCATTTGGGATGCAGCCTCTGTGCTGAGCCTATGAGCCTCGGCTGGGCTGGGCTGGGCCGGTGGTCCCCCACTCAACCATCCACACGCCCAGCTTGTACAGCTTCATCAGAGGGTGTGTGTGTCTGTCAGTCTAGGGCCATAGACACTGCATTAACCCCAATCAGGGTCCACCCAGCCACGAACACACAAACACATCAGACTAATTGTTGTTACATCAATACAGTCGAAAATAAACAAACAATCCACAACAGTCCATAACAATGTAAACCGTAAAGCTAGCAGTCAGATGTGAGTGACTGAACCGTTGTTGTACTGTTGAACCGTTGTTGTACCCAGCTGACTCAGTATAGAGCCCTTTTGGGCCTGACTGACTCACAGCTTAAAGTAATACTTTTCTCTCTCCCCCTCTTCCCACTCTGTCAAATCTCAGCTACACTCAGGCTGAAACTAACTACTGTAGCAGTCCCAGTCCTAGCAGATGGTTCCAGAACACTGAGTGTTGGCACGCTGAGCTCTACCCCCAAAAGACTGAAGACCCAGAAACACACTTAAAACAGGTAAAAAAAGGGCAGGAAAGGTAGGGCTGCATCCCAATTCCCAAATGGCACCCTATTCCATGGGCTCTGGTCAAAAGTAGTGGACTAAATAGGGAATAGGGTGCCATTTGTGCTGCACCCTGGGTCTTGTCTACCTCAGTCTCTAACAATAAATATGATAGACACCCCACATCCTTATGCTCTAAAGCATTTGTCACATTAAACAGGAATACTTGTGCTTTTTGACAATGTGTGAAGTACCTCATTTACTTTGATGCGCCGTTCTATTTGGGAGTTAGGAAGTGTTTCAAGTACAGATGACAGGAGGTCATTGTGACAGTATAGTACTGTAGATCGCTTCATTTCCAATGACGAGATAATTATAGATACAGTAAGCTCTGGGTTTTATCATTGGAGAATGGCAGATATCATAAGTTGCTGAAGTTTTATTACTGTATTCTTCACTAAACATACATGATACAGCAGAATATAGAGAAGTAGAGAAGGGACTGTCGAGAAGTCTGATTGTAAACTATGTTGAACAACCGTATGCTTTGAGCATGGCAAAAAGTCCCCGTGCATGTCCTAATTTATTGTAATTTTCTCCAAGTTCTATCCTGCCTTCCTACAATCTGCTAGGCTTTCTAAATAATGTTTAATGTTATGATGACAAACATGGAAAGGAAGTGTGGTGGAATGAATATAATTGCGACTGTGTTTAGTCATTATTCATTATAGATGCACAGGGGAGCAGACAGACATAGGGTGTGTCCCAAATGGCACTCTATTTCCTATGTAGTGCATTACCTTTGACCAGGGCCCATAGGGTTCTGGTCAAAAGTGGTGCACTATATAGGGAATAAGGTGCAATTTAGGTCGCAGTTATTCTTTATTATGGATGTTCAGGGAACAGACAGACAGACAGTGTTTTCCTTGGCACTGTCTATATAAAATCATGTGTCCTCCAACACTAAAGACCTCCAACCTCCAATTAAATCCTTCCCATGCTCCATTACTTCTGACAGCACACAGTAAAAGACACGCTGTTAAAACAAGCACTCAACATTAAAATGTTTCTCCTAGCCCATTATGGTCCTAATAAATTAGGTTGATACATAGAATCAATGTATTAATCACTTGACCCAGATAAAGCTTACAACAAAACAGAACAGCTCTCCACTGCAGTATAATATAGTTTCCCTAACTAACACACAAAACAATGTATGCTCGATGGTCACAAAAAGGATGCTAGCATAGAATTACAGTAAAAAAATAATCACTAGTGAATTACACAATCTTTTTGGAGGCTACTGACTGGAACAATGTACTGAACCATCCACTACTTGTACAACATGCTTATATCACTCTTGAAGTATACATTTAGTCAGAAGTACAGAACAGTAACCCCTTTTCTATTCTAGGTTGTTGGGTAGATGTGCTGCAGGCACCAAGCTCATATAGGAGGACGAGAGCCAAAGGTCAGTGATGTATTGAGCACAGAGGAGTAACACTCAACTGCTATTAGGCTATACATGTCTCCCTCAGGTTTTCAACGGATGCAGTCAGAGTTGGAGTGGGCGTAAACAGTGCTGTCAGTGGTGTTGGAGTTGGATGTATGGTGCTAGCTGGATGGGTGGAGGAGGATGGAGGGCTTTATTTATAAGTTGGAAGAGCAGGCCGAGAGGAGCCTAGAGGAGAGGGACCACTGCAGACGTCAACGCAGTGCATGCGGCAGGCTGCAGTGGCTCTGGCTAACAGGGCTTTCAGAGTCGTGCTTCACTACAGATGCGTATCTTAATTTGATCATCCTGTTTTTCCAGGAATTATTTCTGCACAGCAGGAATTGCAAACTTGTAGTGTATTTGAGGTTTAAAAGGCTTCTAAAGTTGCATATTCTATTTCAAGTGTCAGACTTGATTTGCCATAACGAAAAATGTATCATTAATTATAATACACATAATAATTCACGTTTCCTGTTACTGCAGGATTATTTTCCTGCTGTAGCAAATTGGTTCAAATTAAGATCCTACATCTGTAACTAGTCTCTCCTCACAGCCTTATCATAAATGTTAAAATCAAGTATCTAGTTCTGGGTGCCGAGATTAACACCAGGTATCAGATATTAGCTGACACCATGGAAATGTGCTCTTTATTTCAGCTATTATTAGAGAACACATCTTATGCTCTGCAGTGTATTGTGTACAGTCGCTTGAAAGTATTCATTTTTCCTATTTTGTTGCCTTACGACCTGGAATTAAAATTGATTTTTTGGATGTTTGTATCATTTGATTTACAAAACATGCCTACCACTTTGAGGATGCAAAAGAAAGAAAAAATGTGAAACAAACAAGAAATAAGACAAAAAAAACTGAAAACTTGAGCGTGCATAACTATTCACCCCCCCAAAGTCAATACTTTGTAGAGCCACCTTTTGCAGCAATTACAGCTGCAAGTCTTTTGGGGTGTTTATAAGCTTGGCATATCTAGCCCCTGGGATTTTTGCCCATTCAAGGCAAAACTGCTCCAGCTCCTTCAAGTTGGATGGGTTCCGCTGGTGTACAGAAATCTTTAAGTCATACCACAGATTCTCAATTGGATTTAGGTCTGGGCTTTGACTAGGCCATTCCAAGACATTTAAATGCTTATTGTTTTCTTTAAGCAATGGCTTTTTTCTGGCCACTTTTCCAAAAAGCCCAGCTCTGTGGAGTGTACGGCTTAAAGTGGTCCTATGGACAGATATTCCAATCTCCGCTGTGGAGCTTTGCAGCTCCTTTAGGGTTATCTTTGGTCTCTTTGTTGCCTCTCTGATTAATGCCCTCCTTGCCTGGTCCATGAGTTTTGGTGGGCGGCCCTCTCTTGGTAGGTTTGTTGTGGTGCCATATTCTTTCATTTTTTTTATAATGGATTTAATGGTGCTCCGTGGGATGTTCAAAGTTTCTGATATTTTTTTTATAACCCAACCCTGATCTGTACTTCTCCACAACTTTGTCCCTGATCTGTTTGCAGAGCTCCTCATTCTTCATGGTGCCGGTTGCATGGTGATGCCACTTGCTTAGTGGTGTTGCAGACTCTGGGGCCTTTCAGAACAGGTGTATATATACTGAGATCATGTGACAGATCATGTGACACTCAGATTGCACACAGGTGGACTTCATTTAACTAATTATGTGACTTCTGAAGGTAATTGGTTGCACCAGATCTTATTTAGGGGCTTCATAGAAAATAATCTTTTCATTTCACATCACCAATTTGGACTATTTTGTGTATGTCCATCACATCTATTTAAATTACAAAAAAATCTAAAAAAAAAAAATCTATTTAAAAAATCTATTTAAATTACAGGTTGTAATGCAACAAAATAGGAAAAATGCCAAGGGGAATGAATTGTTTTGCAAGGCACTGTATGCTTCTCAATAGAGTTGATCTTGTACATAAAAGCAAACAAACTGCAAAGATACTATTTTTCTACTTCATGAGGTTTGTCATTTCCAAAGCACCACAGTAGATTTACACAAATACTTTCTTATCCCCCTCTATATGTGCACATGCTGGAGTCAGACAAGATTGATTTCCAAACAACAAATAAGTAAACAAGGATTGCATAACAGTTCATATGAGGCCCAACAACAGTGATGGTGTGTGTGTGTGTCTGGGACAACCTCAATGTAGCAGCTTTAAATTGACTGTCACCGCAAATCTCCTTTGCCAGCTGATTCCCCTCATTTCTTCATCTATCACTGTTGACTCAACTCATCCCTTTCTAAACAGACCTAAACAGATCTCCCCCATCCCTCTCATCCATCCACCCTCTGCTACCCCAGGCCGAGACACAAACCCAGGACATGATTACTACACTCCCACTTCCTCCCTCTCCCTCTTCCTCTCCCTCACTCTCTCCTACATGGCCAGTTAGGGTGGTTTTTAGACACCAGAGGATCTGATTCACTTCATGTCCTCCTACACAGTGACGTTGGTCTGTTACTTAGAATATGTGCTTTGGAAGAATAACGAGCTACACTACATTACCGAAAGTATGTGGACACCTGCTCGTCGAACATCTCATTCCAAAATCATGGGCGTTAATATAGAGTTGCTCCCCCTTTGTTGCTATAAAAGCCTCCACTCTTCTGGGAAGGCTTTCCACTAAATGTTGGAATCATTGCTGCGGGGACTTGCTTCCATTCAGCCACAAGAGCATTAGTGAGGTCGGGCACTGATGTTGGGCAATTAGGCCTGACTCGCAGTCGGAGTTCCAATTCATCCCAGAGGTTTTCGATGGGGTTGAGGTCAGGGCTCTGTGCAGGGCAGTCAAGTTTTTCCACACGATCTCGACAAACCAATTCTATATGGACCTCGCTTTGTGCACGGGGGCATTGTCATGCTGAAACAGGATAGGGCCTCTCCCAAACTGTTGCCACAAAGTTGGAAGCACAGAATCGTCTAGTATGTCATTGTATGCTGTAGCATTAAGATTTCCCTTCACTGGAACTAAGGGGCCTAGCCCGAATCATGAAAAACAGCCCCAGGCCTTTATTCCTCCTCCACCAAACTTTACAGTTGGTACTATGCATTCAGGCAGGTAGCGTTCTCCTGGCATCTGCCAAACCCAGATTAATCCGTTGGACTGCCAGATGGTGAAGCGTGATTCATCACACCAAAGAACACTGTTCCACATTCCAATGGCGGCGAGCTTTCCACCACTGCTGCCACCGCTTGGCATTGCGCATGGCGATCTTAGGCTTGTGTGCGGCTGCTCGGCCATGTAAACCCATTTGATGATGCTCCTGATGAACAGTTCTTGCTGACTTTGCTTCCAGAGGCAGTTTGGAACTCGGTAGAGAGTGTTGCAACCGAAGACAGTCCCGTTCTGTGAGCTTGTGTGGCCTACCACTTCACGGCTAGATGTTTCCGCTTCACAATAACAGCACTTACAGTTGACCGGGGCAGCTCTGGCAGGGCAGAAATTTGATGAACTGACTTGTTTAAAAGGTGGCATCCTATGACGGTGCCACGTTGAATGTCACTGAGATCTTCAGTAAGGCCATTCTACTGCCAATGTTTGTCTATGGAGATTACATGGCTGTGTGCTTGATTGTATACAGCTGTCAGCAATGGATGTGGCTGAAATAGCCGAATCCACTAATTTGAAGGGGTGTCCACATACTTTTGTATATATAGTGTACATTCAAGGACACTCCACAACAGCCACTGAAAAATGTGGTCTTATTGGAAGAGCTGTCATTGTTTGAACGTGTGGTTGTGCCATGAATAAAAGACTCCAAGGAACTCCAGGAGATGCTCAAGACAACATCACTGGCTCTTATAACAGCTGAGTCATAATAATAAGTCACTGACCTTTACCTAACTGTCAGAAAAACACATCCTACGAACAAAGACATGTTCCCTGACCTTTATTGTCTGTTGTGGAATATTCAAAGGTGTGAGCAAAATAACAGAAAGAAAGCAAGCTATCATTTTGGTTCCATAAATGGTTAAACGTTTCTGGAGTTATACTGATGTAGTTCATCACACTAAATGAATAACTGAATAGTGTAACAGATGGGGATCAATAACTTACTCCTCAGCCTAAAATGTCTCCACAGGCACTGCCGTATTGCTAGCTTTTCAGTGGCATAACTGGCTAGGACATTGTCAAGGAGGTTGGTAGCGCATGTGTGTGAAGCAGAAGTCCTGAGGTCTAGTCTCAGTAAGTGCTGGTTAGATAGGAAGTGGTACAGCAAGCACAGTGCCAGTGCTGTATCAACTTTCACACCGTTTGCCAAAGAAACAACCCGATTACAGCTTTACAAGCGCATCCCTGCTGTTACTGACAGACTAGAGGTGCACTGAAAGGAAAGAGTGTAGTATCACTGTTTCCCAACTGATGGCCCAGACAGAGAGGTAAAATATAATGATGTCAACCACCAAACAGACACAAACAAACTTTTTATTCCCTACAGTATATAGTACACTTTTGACGAGAGCCCTATGGGTCCTGGTCAAAAGTAGTGAACTATATAGGGAGTAGGGTGCTATTTGGGATGCACTCTAAGTTAATGAAGCAGGAAACACTGTCAGGCAATCAAGCGTTAGGGTACATAATGCTGCCTGCTGTATGACTTGGAGCTGACAAGCTGATGTAAAAGGTGGCAAAGAGCATCTCTGTTCCACAGGGAATTCGGTGGCAATTAGCGGAGTATCACAATAATGGATACTACAGTTTTGCTATTGTTATTCAACTGTAGTACATCCAAATTAGTCCATCATACTACTCATCTAAGCAAAAAAAAAAATGTTTACCTTTATTTTACTAGGCAAGTCAGTTAAGAACAAATTCTTATTTTCAATGATGGCCTAGGAACAGTGGGTTAACTGCCTATTCAGGGGCAGAACGACAGATTTGTACCTTGTCAGCTGGGGGATTTGAACTTGCAACCTTTCAGGTTACTAGTCCAACGCTCTAACCACTAGGCTACCCTGACATGTTTATATAATTTTAGCACCCAAAACCAAATAATCTTAATGCTCATATACAGCAATACCTATACTGATCCAATTAGCTCAAGCCTAGATGTTCAACTAATAGTGGTAAAGACTACTATCAAGGTCCAGTTTATCATAGTGTGAGGATGTCACCTGTCTGGACCTTTCATTATTGGGCCCATAGTTCTCCTGGGAGCCTGAGATTGTTCTGCATTCCACACAGCCCATTGTAAGTAAGTAGCCTTCCACAAGCCATGGCTCCTGTTTCATGAGACAGCTTCATGTACAAGTTCACCCCCTGGACACTAGTCTATCACAGGGTCTTACCCCCAATCTATCTCCATAATGCAGAGTGCCAAGCAGAGACACACCAGTTTCCATTTGTACAGTCTTTTGTAGGACTCAGAAAGGGATTGAACTCCCAACCTTCCAATCTCAGTGCAGACACTTTAACCACAAGGCCACTGAGTTGGTCAAAAGTACTGCACTCTATAGGTAATAGGGTTCCATTTTGGATGTAGCCTGAGATGGAGTCTAGACCCCAAGTATCTTCATTTCAGACAGTAATTACAAGCTACAGCTCAATGCTCTAACAGCTCCATAAAACACATCATTTACTACTGCCTGTCTATCTATCCATTCATTCCACTGCTGTCTGACGGACAGGCTGGCTTGATGTGGTGCTGAAGCATATCAGTGTAAATGTTTCTCTCTGTAGAGGGCTGTTGGTTGGTATTCTGAGTGAGTGGTAGAGTGAGATACACAGTATTGTCCAGGGAAGACAGGGAGCAAAGAGAGAAGGACAGAAAGATGTGCTGTAGCAGTGAAAGGGAGACAGAAGAAAGAAAGGAATATAGGTCCAGAGAGAGAGAGAGACAGACAGAGAGAGAGCGAGAGATACAGAGAAAGTGAAAGAGTTGAAAGACAGAGATGAAAGATGGGTGACAAGAAATGGATCCCTGGTCACCGGAGACAGGTGAAAGAAAGGAAGACGGGGGAGAAGATGACAGACAGGTGGCGTTGATAAAGAGAAGCAGCACATGCAATGGGGATGACAGTTCAGTAATGAAGCCAGGAACAAAGTCAGTCAGAACTAGGGGCGGGGGACATGTACGGGCTAGGGCTGATCTGAGCCATACACTAATCTAATTGGCGAAAGAATGAGCTCTCAGACTACAAATAACAAGAACTCATGTAATGTGCATTAGTTAGCATCTTACATTTAACCTTGGGCAGCTTCAATATGTTCACTCTCAGTCCTTTGGTGCAGTGTTGAATACACTTTATGAATACAGGCCAAGAAATATAAAAAGAGCAGGGCATGATTTGGAGAGATGGTTGAGGTGAGTCTCATGTCGTCCTCTTTTCTTACATCTCGTGGAGAGAGCTGTGCTGGAGTATGTTAGGCCCTGCAGGGCCCTCCATGGTGCTTCAGTAAGGAAGAGAAGATATATAGCACACATTTTGTGCATGGGATGAGAACCCACCCAATTGATTCAACTATAATTCCACATTTCAAACATCTCAAAAAACCACTGCTGCCCCCTCAAAGCAAAATAACAGCTCTTTGATGAATCAATGGCTGAACTCATTCCAAAATGTGTCCCAAATGGCACCCTATTCCCTACATAGTGCACTATTTTTGACCAGAGCCTTATGGTCCCTGGTCTAAAGAAGTACACTATATAGGGAACAGGGTGCCATTTGGGATGCCGCCCAAACCTGGCTGGGATCCACTTTGAAAATACTGACCACGCCATGGCAGCTGAGCACAACTGCTGCTCCCTCCCTCCATATCTATTTATTTAATTCTTTGCTTATTATTCACCTCATTATTCACACTCCGCCGTTATATAAAGGTACCGTTTCTCTAAAGCTTTTGTCATGACATTCGCTTTTTGTTAGGCTACATGAAAAACTAAATTGCCCCTGTGTATCACGCTATATAAATAGCAGCAGCAGCATTGGTTAGAGGTCTGTTCCAGAGCGGTGGGAATTCAGCACAGCTTGTTTCTGCTTCATCTACTTCCTCCTGAATGAATGGAGAGGACGAGTTGGAGTATTAACTATTCACAAGGTTGTGAGGACTGTCTTGCCTTCAGCAAATTCCTCTGTGTGTGTGTGTGTGTGTGTGTGTGTGTGTGTGTGTGTGTGTGTGTGTGTGTGTGTGTGAGCGTGTGTGTGAGAGAGAAATAGAGGGAGGAAGAGAATGCAGATAAGAGTGACCGATTAAGCTCCTTGCCAGGCTGTTTGGTTTACTGTGAAGAAAGAGTCACAACACTGCAGGGGAGAACCATGTAGGTAAAACCCCATAGACCAAAGTTTCCATTTCCATTTCACTTCAGCTACACTCCCTCCAGCTCCTTGACAGAGAAACGTACAGGCTTAAAGTAATATGAGATTTGAATATATTACACTGTATGTGTTCCATAACAGCACCGAATAAACAATGAAGAGTATACCAGCACAAAAAAAGGTATGAAAATGTATGCATTCACTACTGTAAGTATCTCTGGATAAGAGTGTCTGCTAAATCACTAAAATGTCAATGTAAATGTATATAACTGCTCACTCCCTCCAGCTGCTTCCTGTCTGGCAAACATACAGTGGCACTTTGCCGACGTCTCAAATGGCATCCTATTTCCTAAATAGTGCACTACACTACTAAAGTAGTGCACTATATAGGGAATAGGGTGCCATTTGTGACATATCCTTTGAAGTAGCACAAGAGAGGAAGCATTAGCCTTGTTGCTCCCTGCCTTAAATGCTGCCTGCTTAATTAAAAGCTTTAATGAATTATTTAGTTCTTGATGAGATGGGGATCGAGACCAATGAATAGCTGAGAGGGAGCCACAGTCTCTCTCTGCAGGGAAATCATAGCAGCACAGCAGGGTGGTACAGGCCTTAGGAACTGATAGGAGTCTGCTGGGAACGTATAGGAGACAAAAACTGAAAAGTGATGTAACAGTTATATAAAATGACAATTTCATCCTGTGGATCTTATCAGTTATCTGGAACAAAAACCCTTTTCCCATAACGTCATTGAGTTAATAACCCTTTTTAAAATATTAATGAGCTAGAACTAATGCGTATATAAAAAAATAACAGCGACAAACACACTGGAAAACCAATTTAATCGACTTTAGGCACACTAGAGCGCATTAGTAAAATCGCTCGGAAGAGGAGGTTTTAACTGCATTCTAATGTCAACATTGCTTATGGAAACCATATTAAGCGAGTTTAGGCTTACACGTTTTATGAAAATATATATGGCCACTTCTGAAAATAGAGCTCTTTGTAATGGTTCAACAGTGTAAAGACTGTTGGAGACCTTAGTGGCCTGAGCACCTTTTCATGTATTGTATAAATAGCTTATCAGTAGTAATGATCTTGTTATGGATTATGTTGAACCTACGTACATTCAGAAAGTATTCAAACCCCTTGACCATTCGCCCATGTGTAACACACATACAGCACATTCAGAAAGTATTCAGACCCCTTGACTTTTTCCACATTTTGTTACGTTACAGCCATGTTCTAAAATGTATTGAAAAAAAATATCCACCTCATCAATCTACACACAATACCCCAGAATGACAATGTAAAAACAGGTTTTTAGACATTGAAAAACGGAAATATCACATTTACGTAAGTATTCAGACCCTTCACTCAGTACTTTGTTGAGGCAACTTTGGCAGCGATTACAGCCTTGAGTATTCTTGAGTATGACACTGCAAGCTGGGCACACCTGTATTTGGGGAGTTTCTCCCATTCTTCTCTGCAGATCCTCTCAAGCACTGTCAGGTTGGATGGGGAGCGCCGCTGCACAGCTATTTTCAGGTCTCTCCAGAGATGTACGATCGGGTTCAAGTCCATAATCTGGCTGGGCCACTCAAGGACATTCAGAGAATTGTCTCAAAGCCATTCCTGCAATGTCTTTGCTGTGTGCTTAGTCTAGTCTCCCAGTCCCTGCCAGCTGAAAAACATCCCCACTGCATGCTGCTGCCACCACCATGTGTCACCAACTTGCCTAGTTGTGACGCTTGGCATTTGGGCCAAAGAGTTCAATCTTGGTTTCATCAGACCAGAGAATCTTGTTTCTCATGGTCTGAGAGTCCTTTAGGTGCCTTTTGGCAAACCAAGTGGGCTGTCATGTACCTTTTACTGAGGAGTGGCTTCCGTCTGGCCACTAAACCATAAAGGCCTGATTGGTGGAGTGCAGCAAAGATGGTTGTCCTTCTGGAAGGTTCTCCCATCTCCACAGAGGAACTGTAGAGCTCTGTCAGAGTGAGAGTCGGGTTCTTTGTCACCTCCCTGACCAAGACCCTTCTCTTCTGATTGCTCTTCCAGCTCTAGGAAGAGTCTTGGTGGTTCCAAACTTATTCCATTTAAGAATGACGGAAGCCACTGTGTTCTTGGGGTGCATGGTGATCAGAATTGTGTTTTAATTAACTGGAAAAATATGAATTTTACTTTTCTTTTCGGTTTTGCTCGGACATGCACTGTCAACTGTGGGACCTTAAATAGACATGTGCGTGCCTTTCCAATTCATGTCCAATCAATTGAATTTACCACAGGTGGAATCCAATGAAGTTGTAGCAACATCTCAATGATGAACAATGGAAACAGGATGTACCTGAGCTCAATTTCGAGTCTCATAGCAAAGGGTCTGAATATTTATCTAAATAAGGTATTTCTGTTTTTTATTTTTAATACATTTGCAAACATTTCTAAAAATCTGTTTTTGCTTTGTCATTATGTGGTATTTGATTAATGAGGATTATTCTTTTTTTATCCATTTTAGAATAAGGCTGTAATGTAACAAAATTTGGAAAAAGTCAAAGGGTCTGAATACTTTCCGAATGCACTCTATGTGTGTTACACATAGACAAATGGACAAGTACTGACAAGTACAGAAGGAGCCTGTCTCTGAGTGAAAGTATGATTCTATAAGAGTTGGATAGGAGCCATCTGTCTGGGATTAGAACATGCTTTGCAGAGTTGGACAGACGCCATCTGTCTGGGTTATGATAAGGTCGTGGTTGAGTTACTGCCCACCAGTCTAGTTCCTGTGGGAAGACGGGAGATGGTCTTCAACGTTGAAGTTGGGGAGCGGAATGAGAATAACAGGATGCAGAGAGAGAAACTGTAACTCAAGGAGGAAGAATAGCCATCCGGCTCAGCCTGGGCAATCCTCCTGTGACATTTGCTACATGCACTGTATATAAAGAACTGTGTAACAGTATGCTATCCAGCTGAAGCATCCAGTTGGGAGACCGTCTAGATCTGTACCTTGAGAAGAACCCAAAAATCAACAACAATACATTGACTCATAACTACCAGGCTCCTAACATAACAAGCTGATCCCATTGAAACTTAAGACAACACAACCCTGCTGAGCACTAACCACCAAGACCAACATCCATATATTTAGATATGATTTATGTATATCTTAATATATGGCTCTGTCAAGGCCAAACCATTCTAAATCCCTCATTTTGAGGCAAGCAAACAGAAGAAGAAACTTCAAAAGATAAACATATCCAATACAAGAAATGTTTATTTAATAAAAAATATATATTCATATTTTGACTCAGTATTTGACTAAATAAATGACTGGACATGTTAACTTTGGAAAACAGTTTTTTCCTTCTAAAGGGATCCAAAATAGCCACATTTTCTTTGACTGTGTTGAAAAAGGTTATTTATTTGGTCTTAAATTATACATCAATCAATTCTGAATCCTCTGAAAGGCCTTTTATTTTGCAACAACAGAAGCTGCAGGTTGTGTATTCAAGTCTGATTGGGTGAAACCAGATGGCCTTTGCCACACAATGTCTTGTGACAGACAGCCTGACAAACACAGACAGCAGCACTGATAAAACACACCTGATGTGACAACAAAAGACCCCACTGATAGCAACCACACAAATAATGTCACTATGTGAAACACATAAATTTTCCTGACTAGATAAGAGAACCAGGTATTACACTGTCTGATTGAGTCCTAAATGGCACACTATTCCTTACAGTGCACTAAATGGCACCCTATGGGTTCTGGGCAAAAGTAGTGCACTTTATAGAGAATATGCTGGCATTTGAAACGCACACTCTCACTCTGCTGCCTGCACTCATCATCTCCTGTCACGATCTTCATGCAGGACAGACCAAGGCGCAGCGAGGCATCCAGTATACATGTTTTATTAAACGAAACACACGTAACTGGGCAAACTAACAAAATGAACGAAACGAAGATCTTAACATATACTGACAACACAAACAAAGCTATGTCTAAACAATAACCCACAAAACCTAAATGAAAACCCCAAACATATATATGGTTCCCAATTAGAGACAACGACACACAGCTGCCTCTAATTGGGAACCATTACCCCAACATAGAAATAGAACACCTAGAACTCAAAACCCTACACCAAAAACGAAACCTAAACACGCCAGCCTAAAACTCTGGCCTGGACGTGACATCTCCCTTCACTCCACTCACCCTGCCCCCTCCACTTTACATTCCACTTACACATTCCACGTTCAATTTCATACTACTTTTAGTGCACTATATAAGGGATAGGGTAACATTTTGGACGGCCCCAGTATCTGCACTATACTTTCTCTCCTCAGACTAGCGAAAAATTTAAAATAAAAAAGAGAAGTTCAGCTAAGGTTGCATTGGAGACACAGGCCATGGTTGGGAGCATGAATCTGTGATTGGTGATGTAGAATAAAACACAACATTGATTTTGATTGGATTAAAACTAGCGTCTTGAACTGGACCTTAAGCAACTGATGTAGTATCCCACATGACACTCTCTGTCAATCTGTTTCAGCAGACAAGAGTACATTAGTAGTTTGCTTTTCACTGGTCCTGTCCTTTTTCATAACATTAATTGTCTCCCAAATGGCACACAACCCCTTATGTAGAGCACTACAGTTGACGAGGGCCTTTTCTGGTCAAAAGTAGTGCCCTTTATAAAGAATATAAAGAATAGGGTGCCATTTGGGATGTACAAATAGCTTTTGTGTGTTTATTAATGTCACATTATGTTGTATTGTAACTGGGCATCATTGCTACTACTACCCTGTGTCTTGGTTTCTTCTGTTTTATTCAGCTTCTCTATTTAGCTGTGGACAGGCATATGCACTATGGATAGGGACAATGGTGACCCATCATTCAGGGCACGTGGGTTTTTTGCCTGTTTTGCATGTTATTTTGGCATTAATGTGTCACGTGTCAGTTTGCAAACAGTGTAATTTTTTTAAATAACATTTAGTTAACAAAGCCACATACAAACATGGTCTCTTTTTTGCTTTCTTGAGTAAGGCAGTGCCAAAATGCAGGTGCTTTCTGTGGTGGTGGGGCAGCCAGCGGGGTGTAGGAGTTGGTAATGTTCTCTAGTTGCGCCATGCTTGGCTCAGTGTTCTGTCACTCATGGGGACACTACGTCACCGTAAAATCTACGGGTAGAGCTTAAAAATTCAAGCAGTTTGGGTGCTGCCATACAGTTACATTAGAAGTGCCCATCCAAGAAGGCTCAAGGTCATTGGATAAATTTATGTCAAATTACGTTATATCTACAGTAGCTTTGATTGGACTGATCATGTCGACATCATACTTTCAAAACATTAGCTAGCAAGCTACGACTGGGAAAATACATTTTCAATGGTCATCCAACTCGGAATTGCAAGTTGGGGACTCGGGCCTCTTTCTAGAACTCCGACCTGAAGATCACTGAAGTCATCAGGATTCAACCTTGTTTTTTTCAGAGTTCCCAGTTGTCTTGAAAGCACCATAAATTCAGAGAATGCCAGAGTTTGATGACAAAGACCGCTGCGCCACCTTCCTGTTCAAGTGAGCACAGCACAACAAGTTGAGTCCAAAAATGTCTTGTATGCTGCTGCTGCTGCGTAAATGATGTAATATGCCAGGGAGAAATGTATACTGTAGCTAAGAAAGTAATACTAAGTGTTTGTTGTGTCGTAAGCTGTCAATTTTCCCATCATAATTTAGAAATGTATGCATTGAATATTGTAGGAGCTTTAATTGTCTGCTTATATGTTCCCTTTATTTATCAAGGTTCTGACTTGGTTTACAGGGAGAATACTGTAATAACGGTCCATGTTCTGAATTCTGTCGCTGTGCTGAAAAGTGCTGAACAAATAGTTACATTGACTACGTTCATCCTAGCTCGCTCAAACCTGTTAGGGCTAGGGGGCAGTGTTCGGAAGTTCGGAGAGTCTGGTGTGCCCAAAGTAAAATGCCTGTTACTCAGGCCCATAAACTAGGATATGCACATAATTAGAAGTATTCGATAGAAAACACTCTGAAGTTTCTAAAACTGCTAAAATAATGTCTGTGAGTATAACAGAACTGATATGGCAGGCAAAAACCCAAGGACAATCCATCCAGAAAAGAAAAAGAATTCAGCTCACTGTCTATTCGTATCCTTTCCCATTGAACAATGTAAAGAATAGCTCCCAGATTGCAGTACCTATGGCTTCCACTGGATGTCAACAGTCTCTAGACAAGGTTTCAGGCTTATTTTTTTTTAAAACAACGAGTAATAGCAGTTCTTCCTGGTGGATCATGAAGTGTCCTGTACTGTTTGGCGCGCGTGACTGTGTGCGCTCTCTTCGTTATTTTTCTTTTCTATTGAGCAGGCTATTTTTCGTCTGAAATATTATCATTTATTTACATATTAGGGTACCTGAGGATTGATTAGAAACATTGTTTTACTTGTTTCAACGAACTTTACCGGTACTTTTGGGATTTTGTTTGTCTGCATGTTTGAACGCTTTTGAGCAGGTGGATTACTGAACAAAACGCGCCAACCAAACTGAGTTTTTGGGATATAAAGAGGGACTTTATCGAACAAAATGACCTTTTATTGTGTAGCTGGGACCCTTGGGATTGCCATCAGAGGAAGATCTTCAAAGGTAAGTGTTTTATTTTATCGCTATTTTTTTGTTTTGTGACACCTGTGCTGGTTATGAAATTATGTTAATTGAGGAAGTATGCGGGGCGCTGTCCTCAGACAATCAAATGCTATGCTTTCGCCGTAAAGCCTTTTTGAAATCTGACACGGCTGTTAGATTACCAAGATTCTAAGCTAAATAATGGTGTACAACACTTGTATTTTCATGTTTAATATTACTATTTCTGTCATTTGAATTTGGCCCTCTGCATTTCACCGGATGTTGTCATAGGTGGGTCACAGGCGCCCCACCGATCCCTAAGAAGTTTTAATGTATTAATCAAAATTACAGATTGCCTCTTATCCGCCTGTCGTCCCCCTATGCAATAGTTTGTAAATCTCAATTGTCAGTGGAAACTGAAATAAATGTTTCAGCAAGTCAGCCATATCAGCTATGTTTTGTTAAAAGGCAGTAAATGAGGCTGTTTCGCTGACAGACAAGGCTCCGCTGATAGCCAGGTGTAGAAGTGGTAAGGTGTTGGGACTGTTGTTGGGACTCTGCTGTTGGGACAGCTTTATGTAGGCCCTAACAGTTTGTGGGCACCGTTTGTCACCGTTATAGTGCAATAAATGTATTGCTTAGTGTTGTGCTGTGTAGTGGCTTTGATGGCATGCATTAACAAAATGTTGGTTTGTTTGCCCCACCAAGATTTACATGCTAAAATCGCCACTTGATAGGGATATCAGTGCACACACACAATGAGATTTGAGGTGACAACGAATTTATCCCTGCTTCATGGAGGCTGTCCCAGACACACAAACACACACATATACACACAGCCACACAGCCTACCTTGACTGCCTCCATATGTGAGAGTCTGTCAAACAGCATGTCGTTAACAGTCACTATCTGATCACCGACCCTCAATCCCTCATTCTCAGCGAAAGATCCGGGTTCTACTAGCGACACATATATTCCCACATCGTGCTCAGAGCCTCCCCGGATGCTGAACCCTAAACCCTCATTGCTCTTTCTGCGTCTCAGTGTCACTTGGCGGATCTCTCCAACAGGCTCCCCCTGGATGAAAGCCTGGGGAGCTTTCCCATCAGCAGTGGTTCTGAAACCATCCTTGCCGGGACACGCTCCTGGTGATGCATAACAAGAGAGATCATGAGGGTTCATACAGTGAGCAGTGGGAATTGGGACATGGTGGTTTGCAGCATTGCCTACTTCTCCTCCAGAGATTTCAGGGTTGTTACCACTGTTTTGCGGTAGATGGTCCGTTTTAAGGTACAAGCCCTCGGAAGTATACTGGTCAAACAACAGCTGGTCTGAGCGCGGAATGACCAACCGTAACATGGGGAGGAGTTGTCGTTTGTTTGGCGTGTTGAGGATTATTTTTAGAGTTTGAACTAAATCGTAGACGTTGCGCTTTGCATGGTAAACATTGAGACAGTGGATGAACTGTTCTCTCTCGAAGTCTGTGAGCAGCAGGTTGAGCGCGTTGTGCAGCTTCCGAACGTTTGCTGACAGCGCGCGGCCACCCGACCCAGTTCCCGAGTTAGCCGTCGTTGAATTGAGTGAAACGCGCTCCAAATCACTGCTCATCATGCTACAGCTTTACCGTAAACAGCACACCCCAGACAGGGATGGTCAGATCATGCATTTGAAATAATGCTATAGAAGTCTCTCCGCTCTAAAAACACATGACCGCACAATGATTATTGGAGGAAGTCAGCTTTGAAAATTGTCATCTTTCCAATAATGCCTGTCGGAAGCATCAAATAATAGCAGCTCTCCATTGCCGTCGCATCTTCGATTTTCACCTATTTATGGAAGGTCTGGTTTTGTGTGAAAGTGCACGGTAGATCCGTTGATGATGGTGAGAAAATAATTGCTTCAAAAAGTTGGCAAAAATAATCGGGCAGCAGAGGAATATTTCTAAGCTTGTCACAACAACAACAACTTTTATTCAACTGAATATGATCCTGGATAACAAAGAAGACGCACAAGACGCGCCCTTGCGCTACAATCACACGCTATCAAAAAGTGGCACTGGAATGTGTTCCTCTGGGTTGTCTAGGAGCAAAACAGTTCGCAATTGGTCATCTTTGTAGGCTACCTATGTCATCATTATTATTATAGACCAAAATGAAAAAGCTGGTTGATTCTCGTTCGTCTCAGTGTCCCCTTCAATTGCTAGGTAGTTGGTCTTCCTCTATCGGATACGATTTCATATTGTTACTTAAAAGCTCCGTACTTGCTCATTCACTCAGATCTTTTCTGATTAGGAAATGACGCAGGTGTGTGCAGTATGGGTGTGTGTTGCTGAGAAACTGACAGCGAAGTTGCGGGGCGTTACACATCCACACATCCAGATGCTTGGCAATACGAGAGTTGTTCTCTTTGAAGTAACGCACATAAATAATGTAAGTTTCCAGCTACAGTATCACTACGCTCCAGTTAATTTACCTTACGTAAGATAGTTCCATAATGTCCATGAGATATACCCAGGCTAGTGAAAGTGGCATCGAGAGTTCACTACTTAATTTCAAACCGAGGTAAAAACAGTTTCAAGTTGGATATTCGACTTTCAAACCTCAATAGCTTTCAAACTACTTGAGCCACAGACTCCAAATAAGTGTCATGATGTTGGAAGAATTGCACACAACATTGCACAGGTCTTATTTTCACGATTTGGACATTCATTCGCTTTCCAAAGCTAATAAACATGTGGAAATGTGAGCAGCATTTGGTATTCCTAGTTGAATTAGTTAGGGAGCCTAAACAAAGTACAAACTTTTTTTACATTCGAATTTCAATAGCTCCTTGGTCATGTGACCTACTTGACACAAACAAGGTTTAGAATGTCCACTGACTACCCTTCTATATTGCACACCCTTTGGTTTGTCCGTTTTCGTCTCACATGTTTTTACATGCATTTTTCAAAATTAAAAATGTCAATAGCTCCTTGGTCATGTGACCCACGGACTTCAAACAAGGTTCAGAATGTACACTCAATGGGCCTACACATTGCACACCCTTTAGTTTGTAAATTTTCATCTCACAAGATATGACATGAATTTTTCCCAATTTAAAATTTCAATAGTGTACTGTAAAATCACGCGGTGTAACGTAAATTTTTCATAGTTTCAAAGTTCAATTACACACCTAAGAAGCGTGCAGTGGATATACACCCATATTGCATAACCTCTAGTCATGTATCTTCAATATTGTTATACATTAATATTAGTTTGACAATTAGGGGGTTCAGTCCAGTGTTGTGTTTACCCTTTTCTTTAATATTTATCTATAATAATTGGTAGTTCTGTTTTTAATTTTTCCCCAGTATTTAACAGCGGTACACAATAGGAGAGAGACAGATTATATCTCTTTTCATCGTTAATATCAACCATAAAGGAAAAGGGCAAAGTACGAGAGTCATGTTATTAATTGTCCAAAGCAGGGGTGGAGAGTGAGCTAGTGAGGTAGGCTGCAGTGGGTTTGCTGGTCAATACATGGCCTCGTCCACTGATCGTCGCCGCTGCGGAAGTGGGTGAGTGCTATGTTCCCATGGTTTCTCTCGACTCACCCAACTCCAGGATGGAATTTGATTCTTCAAACATATCCAAGTCGCTATATGCGATCCCTGACTCTGCTTCTGGTACGCAAGCTGTTTTAATTAGTTCACCGCATCCAGTGCAAGCAGGAGGGATAGTTAATTGCACTACCGAACTGCCCCTAATCAAAACGAAACAAAACGGCCTAAACCCAGCTTTCAGAAAACATAGAAAATTTAACTTTTTTTCAATGTGTCAATCACTGTTGAGTCATCTGGGACCCACGAGCTAAGCCCAAGGGACTACTAGGGGGGCACTTGAACATTCGTAGTGTAATTCCAAAAAGTTATCAAATTCAACATCTTCTCACAGACTCCAACCTTGACTTCCTCTGCCTTTCAGAGGCATGGCTCCATAAAAACTCTCCATATGCTGCTTTGATTGTGCCTGGCTACAATGTTTTCAGGATAGACAGGATTGAAGGAAGAGGAGGGGGTATGATGATTTACATTAAAGAACATATCCGATGTAAACAAATTGAGTGGTCATGTGATAATGAACTAGAATGTATTGACCTGAATGTTACACTGTTTCCCCAAATGTCTTTTACCCTTATTGGAATGTATAGACCACCTTCCACCAAAAGTGTGTTTTTTGATCAGTTTAATAACATGCTTAAGGAATGTAATTTTGGGAAAGAGGTCATCTTAATGGGAGATTTTAACATTAATTATGAAGACAAGTCTTGTAGGAAACCCTCAAACAGATCACTAATACCTTTCGACCTTACACAGCTAGTTAAAGGGCCAACCAGGGTGACTTGTTTCTCTAAAACACAGATTGATTTGGTGTTCAGTAATAAACCAGAGAGAGTGACTAAATCATTCAAAATGGTTACTGGGCTGTCTGATCATAATCTGACACTTATAGCCAGAAAGCTTTCTAAGAGCAGGTTTAACCTCTCTACTGTTAGAACGCCGGATCAACTAAGAATACCTAAGAGTGAATCAAATTATTTTGAAAACGCAATTAAGGGAATTAACTGGAATGATCTCTTGTCCTATACAGATGTGGAAGCTGATAGTCAGGTTTTTCTATCCACAATCCAGACTACAATAAATGGCTTCCTAAAAAAAATCTAATCCAAACCTGGCCAAAAGTGCACTCTTCCTTGGCTAAATGGAGAAATCTGGAAACTGATGAAAGAACGAGATTATGCTTTAAAACATCTCTAAAGTCCAAATTAGAGCATGACAGATGTAGGTTTACCATGTTGAGAAATAAGGTGATGAAAGAAATCAGGCAGGCCAAGACAAACTTTTTTATTAACATAGTTGGTGAAGCAAAGGGAAATTCTAAATTGATCTGGGAGAATCTAAAGAAGTTAACAGGAAAGACCATAGTAACACTGCACAAAGACTAGACATCATGGTGAATAACAATCTAACACAGGATGCAGTCGAAATAGCAATAGCCTTCAATTCCTACTTTATTGACTCTATCAGGGTACTGACACAGAACCCCTCCACTGGTTTATTGGGCTCAGTGCTAGTGAATGACGCTCAACCTGTCTTCATCATAAGGGAGGTTTCTGAGTCAAAGGTGAACAAGGTGATTAGCTCACTAAAGAACTCTAAAGCCAAAGATGTGTTTGGGCTGGACTCTACCTTTCTTAAAAACTACAAAGAGTCACTCATTGGCCCCATTACTAAGTCCACCAACACACCTATTGGTCAGGGGGTGTTTCCAAGGGTATGGAAGTCGGCCATAATAACAGCCATCTTTAAATCGGGTGACCCTGCTGACGTGAGTAACTACAGGCCCATTAGTATACTACCTGTGGTGTCGAAGGTTGTTGAAAAGTGTGTAGCAGAACAACTGATTTCCCACCTCAACAACAGCCCCTTCACATTACACTCCATGCAGTTTGGCTTCAGAGAAAAACACTCCACAGAAACGGCCAACTGCTTTCTTCTGGAAAATGTGAAGTCCAAGATGGACAAAGGGGGCGTTGTTGGGGCTGTGTTTCTGGACCTAAGGAAAGCTTTTGATACTGTTAACCATGAGGTTCTCATCACAAAATTGTCCAAGTTCAACCTTTCCCCCGATGCCTTGAGATGGATGAAATCATACCTTGAAGTCAGAACTCAGTGTGTCAGAGTAAGCAATGAGCTGTCGCCCACTCTTAGCTATGATGTGGGCGTGCCCCAAGGGTCAATACTGGGGCCCCTCCTGTTCAGCATGTACATTCATGATCTGCCTTCTGTCTGTACTGGGTCTGAAGTTCAAATGTATGCAGATGATACAGTGATATATGTGCATGCAAAGAGCAAACAACAAGCTGCACAAGAACTCACTACTGTAATGGTACAGGTTACAAAGTGTCTCAGTGACTCGTGTTTGCATCTCAATGTGAAAAAAAAAACTGGCAGCATGTTCTTCACAAAGAGGGCAACAGATGCTACTGAGCCAGATGTCTATGTGTCAGGGGAGAAGCTCCAGGTGGTATCTGATTTTAAGTACCTTGGAATCATACTTGATTCCAAGCTCTCTTTTTAAAAAGCAGGTGAAAAAGGTAATTCAAATAACCAAATTCAACCTAGCTAATTTCCGATTTATACTAAATTGTTTGACTACAGAGGTAGCAAAACTGTACTTCAAATCTATGATACTCCCAAACTTAACATACTGCTTGACTAGTTGGGCCCAAGCTTGCTGTACAACATTAAAACCCATTCAGTCTGTCTACAAACAGGCTCTCAAAGTGCTTGATAGGAAGCACAATAGCCATCATCACTGTTACATCCTCAGAAAGCATGAGCTCCTGAGTTGGGAAAATCTTGTGCAATACATTGACGCATGTCTTGTGTTCAAGATCCTAAATGGCCTGGCTCCCCCTCCACTTAGTACTTTTGTTAGACAGAAAACCCAAACATATGGCAGCAGATCCACAAGGTCTGCCATGAGAGGTGACTGTATAGTTCCCTTAAGGAAAAGCACCTTTAGTCAATCTGCTTTCTCTGTGAGAGCTTCCCATGTCTGGAATACACTGCCATCAGACACACATAACTGCACCACCTATCACACTTTCACAAAAAATATTAAGACATGGCTAAAGGTCAATCAGATTTGTGAACATAATCCCTAGCTGTGTATTGCCGCTTTCCATGTTGTCTGTTGTCTGTAGCTTGTGAGGTGTGAAAACACTGTTGCTTTTATGGATTTTGTCTTGTTGCTTTTTGTGCTATGCATGCTGTCTTACTTGTCCTATGTTGCTCTGCATGTGCTCACTGCTAATTGATTGTCTGTATTGTAAATGTTTTTAATAACCTGCCCAGGGACTGCGGTTGAAAATTAGCTGGCTGGCTAAAACCGGCACTTTTACTGAAACGTCGATTAATGTGCACTGTCCCTGTAAAAAAATAAAACTCAAATCAATGAATAAAAATGTAATATTGACCAATTAAACAGAAATTGTAGACCTTTAATCTTTCCAACATGTCAACAGACACTTTACTTCAAATAAGTATGAAACAGTGTTAACTTTCTCTTTATCCCTGGTTGATGTACATTTCAGAGCCTCTTCAATGTGGATGGGGTATAGCATACATTGTCAACAACAAAGACAGCACTTCTAGTTTGTGTTCTTTACTCTTTTGAACTCTTTTGTCTTCATTCCTAGGCACAGCACATGGAACCACCATTGGCATGCAAAACATTCATTCTAAAACAAAACAAAGCGTAACACGTTATAAATAATATCAAATATCAATGCAGTATGACGAATTAGCCATCCATTGTGTTATATCATAAATTGTCTTACATGCCGTCACTGTTGTCAAAAGATTATAAACATGTTAAATAAAGTTACTAACCCAGTCAGTCTTTGGGCCACATCCAGGTTCTTTATCAGTGGCACACATGAAGCAGTTGTTGGCTTTGTTGAACTCTGAAATCATAGGCATGAACTGAACATATGGCTGTCCCACACAACTACATAAAAATAAATGAATTTACATTTACTTTGAATTAAATGTCATTACATACCAAACATTTTTAGTATATCCTCAGCCAACTTTCCAAGATGGCGTAGCAGTTCAGACATCTTTGTCTTTGTCTTGTTGTGTCCCGAGTATATATCCTTTTTTTCCTTCGTATATATTTTTTCTATTTTTAACCTCAGTTTCAACATACTCTCCTGCAACCCGCCTCACGCAATGTGGTATGGATCTGCTATTTTCTATACTATAACCCCCAACAGAAGTTAGCCAGCTAACTAGCTACTAGCTAGTAGTCAGTTAGCCACTGCTAGCGGTCATCAGCTAACCTGAACCCAGTCAACTCCTGCCAGTCTGCACAGCGTGTTTCAACCCAGAGCATACCGGACTGCTTTTTCTCCACATCTCCGTATTCCTACCGCAAGCTCTAAACCTTTTCACCTGGATCATCGCAGCTAGTTAGCTGCTATCCGAGTGGCTACCCCTGGCTAACGTCTCTGTCCCGAAGCAAGCACCAGTGAGCCTGGAACTAGCCTCGTGCTAGGCCCATCTC
Source organism: Brachymystax lenok tsinlingensis (assembly GCA_030435695.1). Lineage (NCBI taxonomy): Eukaryota > Metazoa > Chordata > Actinopteri > Salmoniformes > Salmonidae > Brachymystax > Brachymystax lenok. The sequence goes on along the minus strand of CM059819.1, from coordinate 50,439,453 downwards.
CCGGCTAGCTGAAGAGGTTCATCAGCCACTCCTTGGGCTACAATACCTATTTTGCCAATTGGCCTGGACCCCTTTTATTGCCGACACGGAACACCGCCGATCCATCACGACTGGTCTGCCAACATAACCGTCCAAGGGGGCTACAACAGACCCTTCCGTTGCGACATCCCCCTATGCCCTACTGCTAGCCTGCTAGCCCGGCCCGCTAGCTGTCTGAATCGCTGTGTCTCCAGCCCGCCTAGCTACCCACTGGTCCCTATGATCACTCGGCTACGCATGCCTCTCCCTAATGTCAATATGCCTTGTCCATTGCGGTTTTGGTTAGTGATTATTGTCTTATTTCACTGTAGAGCCTCCAGCCCTGCTCAATATGCCTTAGCTAGCCCTTTTGTTTCACCTCCCTCACCTGGACTAAATGATGTCTCTAGAGACAAAATCTCTCTCATTGTCACTCAATGCCTAGGTTTACCTCCACTGTATTCACATCCTACCATACCCTTGTCTGTACATTATGCCTTGAATCTATTCTTCCGCACACAGAAACCTGCTCCTTTTACTCTCTGTTTCGAACGCACTAGGCGACCAGTTCCTATAGCCTTTAGCCGTACTCTTATCCTACTCCTCCTCTGTTCCTCTGGTGATGTAGAGGTTAATCCAGGCCCTGCAGCGCCTAGCTCCACTCCCATTCCCCAGGCGCTCTCATTTGTTGACTTCTGTAACCGTAAAAACCTTGGTTTCATGCATGTTAACATCAGAAGCCTCCTCCCTAAGTTTGTTTTATTCACTGCTTTAGCACACACTGCCAACCCTAACCATCTGTCCTAGCCGTGTCTGAATCCTGGCTTAAGGCCACCAAAAATCCTGAAATTTCCATCCCTAACTATAACATTTTCCGACAAGATAGAACTGCCAAAAGGGGCGGAGTTGCAATCTACTGCAGAGATAGCCTGCAGAGTTCTGTCATACTATCCAGGTCTGTGCCCAAACATTTCGAGTTTCTACTTATAAAAATCCACCTTTCCAGAAACAAGTCTCTCACCGTTGCCTCTTGCTATAGACCACCCTCTGCCCCTAGCTGTGCCCTGGACACCATATGTGATATGATTGCCCCCCATCTATCTTCAGAGCTCGTACTGTTAGGTGACCTAAACTGGGACATGCTTAACACCCCGGCAGTCCTACAATCTAAGCTAGATGCCCTCAATCTCACACAAATTATCAATGAACCTACCAGGTACAACCCCAAATCTGTAAACACAGGCACCCTCATATATATCATCCTGACCAACCTGCCCTCTGAATACACCTCTGCTATCTTCAACCAGGATCTCAGTGATCACTGACTCATTGCCTGCATCCGTAATGGGTCTGCGGTCAAACGACCACCCCTCATCACTGTCAAACGCTCCCTAAAACACTTCAGTGAGCAGGCCTCTCTAATCGACCTGGCCCGGGTATCCTGGAAGGATATTGACCTCATTCCGTCAGTAGAGGATGCCTGGTTATTCTTTAAAAGTGCTTTCCTCACCATCTTAAATAAGAATGCCCCATTAAAAAAAAATTGAACCAGGAACAGATATAGCCCTTTGTTCACTCCAGACCTGACTGCCCTTGACCAGCACAAAAACATAATGTGGTGTACTGCATTAGCATCAAATAGCCCCCACGATATTCAACTTTTCAGGGAAGTTAGGAACCAATATACACAGGCAGTTAGGAAAGCAAAGGCTAGCTTTTTCAAACAGAAATTTGCATCCTGTAGCACAAACTTCAAAAAGTTCAGGGACACTGTAAAGTCCATTGAGAATAAGAGCACCTCCTCCCAGCTGCCTACTGCACTGAGGCTAGGAAACACTGTCACCCCCGATAAATCCCCGATAATTGAGAATTTCAATAAGCATGGCTGGCCATGCTTTCCACCTGGCTACCCCTACCCCGGTCAACAGCCCTGCACCCCCCCACAACTTGCCCAAAACTTGAGATAGCTGATGTTCTGAAAGAGTTGCAAAATCTGTACCCCTACAAATCAGCTGGGCTAGACAATCTGGACCCTCTCTTTCTAAAATGATCTGCCGCAATTATTGCAAACCCTATTACTAGCCTGTTCAACCTCTCTTTCGTATCGTCTGAGATCCCCAAAGATTGGAAAGCTGCATGGTCATCCCCTCTTCAAAGGGGAGACACTCTAGACCCAAACTGTTACAGACCTATATCTATCCTACCCTGCCTTTCTAAGGTCTCCGAAAGCCAAGTTAACAAACAGATCACCGAACTTTTCGAATCCCACCGTACCTTCTCCGCTATGCAATCTGGTTTCCGAGCTGGTCATGGGTGCACCTCAGCCCCGCTCAAGGTCCAAAACAATATCATAACCGCCTTCGATAAAAGACAATACTGTGCAGACGTATTCATCGACCTGGCCAAGGCTTTCGACTCTGTCAATCACCACATTCTTATTGGCAGACTCAACAGTCTTGGTTTCTCAAATGACTGCCTCGTCTGGTTCACCAACTACTTCTCAGACAGAGTTCAGTGTGTCAAATCGGAGGGCCTGTTGTCCAGAACTCTGGCAGTCTCTTTGAGGGTGCCACAGGGTTCAATTCTCTGGCCAACTCTTTTCTCTGTATACATCATTGATGTCGCTCTTGCTGCTGGTGATTCCCAGATCCACCTCTACACAGACAACACCATTCTTTATGCTTCTGGCCCTTCTTTGGACACTGTGTTATTAACTAACCTCCAGACGAGCTTCAATGTAATACAACTCTCTTTCCGTGGCCTCCAACTGCTCTTAAATGCAAGTAAAACTAAATGCATGCTCTTCAACCTATCGCTGCCCGCACCTACTCACCCATCCAGCATCATTACTCTGGACGGTTCTGACTTGTGGACAACTACAAATACCTAGGTGTCTGGTTAGACTGGAAACTCTCCTTCCAGACTCACATTAAGCATCTCCAATCCAAAATAAATCTAGAATTGGCTTCCTATTTCGCAACAAAGCATCCTTCTCTCATGCTGCCAAACATACCCTCATAAAACTGACTATCCTACCGATCCTTGACTTCAGCGATGTAATTTACAAAATAGCCTCAAACACTCTACTCAGCAAATTGGATGCAGTCTATCACAGTGCCATCCGTTTTGTCACCAAAGCCCCATATACCACCCACCACTGTGACCTGTATGCTCTTTGCCCTCGCTTCATACTCGTCGCCAAACCCACTGGCTCCAAGTCATCTATAAGTCTTTGCTAGGTAAAGCCCCGCCTTATCTCAACTCACTGGTCACCATAGCAGCACCCACCCGTAGCATGTGCTCCAGCAGGTATATTTCACTGGTCACCCCCAAAGTCAATTCCTCCTTTGGCCACCTTTCCTTCCAGTTCTCTGCTGCCAATGACTGGAACGAACTGCAAAAATCACTGAAGCTGAAGACTCATATCTTCATCACTAGCTTTAAGCGTCAGCTGTTGAAGCAGCTCACAAATCATTGCACCTGTACATAGCCCATCTGTAAATAGCCCATCCAACTACCTCATCCCCATATTGTTATTTATTTTTTTGCTCCTTTGCACCCCAGTATCTCTACTTGCACATTAATCTTCTGCATATCTATTACTCCAGTGTTTTAAATGCTAAATTGTAATTACTTCGCCACTACGGCATATTTATTGCCTATTTATTGCCTTACCTCCCTAATCTTACCTCATTTGCACACACTGTATATAGATTTTTTTCTATTGTGTTACTGACTGTACGTTTGTTTATTCCATGTGTAACTCTGTGTTGTTGTTTGTGTCGCACTGCTTTGCTTTATCTTGGCCAGGTCGCAGAACTTGTTCTCAACTGGCCTACCTGGTTAGATAAAGGTGAAATAAATAAATAAATACACATTTCTTTTCGCAGTTGCTCCAAGTGTTTTTGTGAAGGTTCTATATTAATTTGGGAGGGGATGTGGGGAAGTTTTGTGCAACTTCATTGGCCATGTACACCAAAAAATTAAATAGAGTTTATTTAGAGTTTTTAATACAACTCCTCTTCTTTAGGTATAGATATTCACATATTCAGACGTTCCTGAGTACTGGACAGACCATATTTTCCAGAATACTTTGACAAGGTATGTAAATATATTCAAATGTCTGTCTGTTGTCATTGTAGCTCACATTAGGGCTTGTAGGGCCCTATGATTCCCGCAATGCGGGAAACTCAGACGGAATACAGAAATGTAAACAGAATACACGGTACCCCTCGGACAGGATACACAGGGTATTTTTATTACAGTAACCCAACATTAGTGTGATTAATAGGTATTAGATATATACTGTATTTTTTAATCACCCAAATGGATTTAACACGTTAGGCAACAAAAAGTTAACACAGAATTCCGAAAAATAAAACAGCATTTGGGCCCTATTAGTGTTTTACATAATGCGTTGTCGCCCAGGCAGGTATTGACAATGTGTGTCTTCCTTATTTTAGAATGAGATAGCATATGGGATGTGTAAGTAATCATGTTTTAAGCTTTTGTAGTGATTATGTATACACAATTTTTTTTTAATCTTAATTCCGTAGGGATCAGGCAGCACATGCAATGTAAGATCTGCAGTTTTGCTGCATTCAAGTACAAATACGTGACAACCACGACATTGTGAGTGCTAAAATGGCAAATACCTTCTCATATCGAAGACAAGATATCGTTCAGGCCCTTTCTGTGAAGGACTTCAAAGAAAGATGGCCAGCCTTGTTTGAGCCCACTCAGGTACAAAATACAGCTGAATGAAAATAGTCAATGTAGGTAAAAAATGTATTTAAATATTTTGTTGTCTTGACCTAATATTCTAATCTACAATTCAATATGCATTAAAGATAAGTCTGAACATTCTCACTCAGCACAAGCCTTGGGAGGGGTTCCCAATAGCATTCTGGCTCTCAGATCATCTTTTGTTCTTATCTGTTCAGAGGTTTTTTTTCTCTCTCTCTCTCTCTCTCTCATATATTAAGGAAGAGTTCAGAAGAATTACAACTGTTGCTCTTGAGTCCACCTTTATGCAGGATCTGGACGAATATACACCAAAACTATTGGACTTAAGTCAAAAGGAGGTGCTGTAAAGGCGGACATGCAGAAAATCCTTGGAGTTCTGTACAGGGTATGCACAGTAACACATTCACAATAGTATATAGGTTATACTGTATGTATTTAGTTGCCGGGATTAAATGCAATTATTTGTATAACATCATACAGTGCGACACCATCCAGGAACGAAGAGACAGTGTGATCCGTGGCCTGATCATATACCTCGGCGATAGGGTTGAAGACCTTATCACAGAATAAAGGTAAAGGTTTTTATTTTTGTATCCTTATTTATCTCTAAATGAGGTATCTTTCCCTCTCTCCTCTCAAATTGCACATTTAATCTAGTAGCCTAGTCTGTTATTTCTTAATTTTTTCACTCAGGATGCTGACGACACCATGATCCGAGAGGAACTCGTTCAGCATGTGATGAATGTGTTCACTGTGCACCAGAATATAGAGCATGGGATCTGCATCGAAGGAGCAGAGGTCCTGGCTGGTATTCCCAGTGTTACACAGTCATGTATGTTGCTTATGGGCCTCATCTATGGCTTAAATCTAAGGTACCCAAAAGAATTGAAATATACATTTGAGGTGTTCTTGGAAGTTAATGATCTCAGGACATCCCCACGGGTCCAAGCTCTAAAGATGAAGTTACTTGTTTTCATAAATATCTTTAGATATCTATGAGAATTCTCAAAGGGACACTCACTAACTGTGGTCTAAACCCTACTCAGTAAGCTGAAAAGCTAGTTGCTAGGTGGTATAGGAGCTACAGTTTATATGATGCTCTTTGTCAGGTGAAGTCATAAGAGACATTGTCCATTCCTGTTTAAAAAACAGCTTTGTTTTAAAACTTACTCCATATGCACTTGTGGATATCTGAGATTATTTGTCAGGTGCAAGATATCTGGATGTAACTTTACCTAAGGAGGCAAGGTGGAGTTATACCCAGAATGCTTATACCTGTCAAAACAATATGTCCATATGGGCTTCACTAGTGCATATGGAGTCAGATTTAAGGGAGAATTTGGCATATATTTTGTAACAAATGTGCAATGTATGTTTTGAAAACCCATGTTTTGATTAATCTAAAGCTGAAATAAATAATTCTCTCTACTATTATTCTGACATTAAACATCCTTAATAAAGTGGTGATCCTAACTAACCTAAGACAGGGAATTTTTACTAGGATTAAATGTCAGGAATTGGGAAAAATTGAGTTTAAATGTATTTGGCTAAGGTGTATGTAAACTTCCAACTTCAACTGTATATACTGTATTCTATTCTATGGTATCTTAGTCACTTTTTAATGTTTACATATCTTGCATTATTCATCTCATATGTATACTGTTTTTTTTCTATACTATTCTACTGTATCTTAGTTCTGACATCACTTGTCCATATGTATATAGACTTAATTCATTTCTACTTAGACACTGTGAAGCATTTATTTGGGCGGCAATCTGAGGTGCTTTTAACTCTAATGAACTTATCCTCTGCAGCAGAGGTATCTCTGGGTCTTACTTTCCTGTCGCAGTCCTCATGAGAGCCAATTTCATCATAGCGCTTGATGGTTTTTGCGACTGCACTTTCAAAGTCCTTGAATGAGTAGGTGTGTCCAAACTTTCGACTGGTACTTTATATATATTCTTTGCTAAACAGGTGTGGGTCAAAACAGGTGGGCTCTGCGATGCAGACAAGGTCCTCTGCCCATATACACTTAATTCACACAGTCTCAAGCTTCTATTTTTCTGCCAGTCCACAACCCTATTAAGAGAGACTAAATGGTATTACTTTTTGTTCAATGTGGGCACTAAGGTAAAGTAGGCCTAATAGAATTAGGGAATGGCATTATTGCAAATTCATTATTTCAATAATACTTTTTTAGAAAAAAAGGCCTACAAGGTTTTTTTCTTTAACGTCATTCTTACAACTAGATCATTTTAGTTTAACATATTTACATGGTCATAGAGGGAGTAACAACGATATTACAGTATAACGATATTACAGATATTGACAGTAAGTGGAGAAGGTGAACCACTTTTAAAGGTCATTACAATATTCCATAAGTACCTGTTTGACCAAATGCTAAGGCAACAAGCCCACTCTCTCTATTCCCTCCGAGTTCATGGAAAATGTCAGTGGCTTTGACAGGTAGGCAGCAAACACAATACGTAATCCTCCATCAGACAACCACAGAAACGTGAAGAGATGACATATAGTCTCAGGACTGATTCTGACAGCCGTCATGATCCCAACTCGAAATAGATAAATAAAGTATCACGTTTTTGATTGTGTGTAAGAGCTGCGCCTATTTCTCACAAATGCCCTTCAGATTTTTTGGGTTGCACCTAATTTCATGTTGGTTGAGAGCCTTCTAGTCCTCTGCATATAGCCTATGTCTGAAATGGCACCCCATTCCCTAAATAGTGCATTACTTTTGACCAGGACCTATAGGGGTCTATTCCCAAGGGAAAGGTTTGGAAACAAAAAAACACACACACACAAAACACATACACCTGAAATATACATTAACACACAGAAACTAGAAACCCTCCATATAATTAATCTCATAGGCCTAATAGTACTGTAGAGCTCTTTTTACTTGCACACATTACAGCTGGGTCGCGCCGTCCTGTCCCTAGGGGTCCAGCCCAACAGGTAGGGATTGCCTTAATAGATATCTCCGCTGACATGGGCATGTTTTCAATACAGACTCCTTTACTTGTACTGTATTCCATATAAGGCATCCAGACCTTAGGACAGTTGCCCAGTATACCCATAATCTTGTAATGAAGAAAATGTAGTGATACATAAACTTGTAATTTCTGCCATCCATTGTGACATTGTTGGAGGATAACCAACCTTTTCTTAGCTGCTATAAATGCTTGGTTAAACAGTTTCTTCAGACAAGTCTCCAGTATCAACATTGCCAAGCAAACAAAAACAGGGAGAAGGGAGAATCTGTAGACATGCTGAGATAAGAGAACATACTCTTTGCCAGAATTCAGCCAGCCTTCACAAGACCATAACATATACAAATATGTCCCCTTTTGTGTTTTACACCTCCAGCAGAGGAATAACATTTCATTTTTTTCAGTTTTACTGGCATATAGTACATTCTATGGATGGTCTTAAACTGCAGTAATTTATTTCTGAGATGATATGAACATGGTTGGGCATTCAAACCTATCGGTATCCATTCCTCATCATCAAAAGCTTCTACCAGGTTTTCCTCACATTTTTGTTTGACATGTCATCTGAAAAATGCCTGCGGGTCCGACAGAGATCATTGCGGCGCGGTCTGCATCTTTCATGCTGCGGGAGGTCAGACAGACGTCTTTGGGATGAACATATTTTTGTTGTCCCACGGATTATTTGTAAAGGGTCCTCTTTCTGCTTTGTATGTGTTAGCCTACCTACAGGCTTGCTGCCTTAGCATTTGGCTGTGGTAGCTACAGTACTAGCTCAGTCGAGAGGGGATGAAACATTAGCTAACGTTACATGTCAGTTACAATACTAGCTCAGCACTGCGAATAAACACTAGTTACGTTTTTTTCTGTTAAGTTAAACAGCAGTTACCTTGTCAGTTACATCACTCGCAGTTTTTACAACTCTGTGAAAGAGCGCAACACATACACACTGAACTATGCTCAACTCTCCCGTGCCGGTCCAGCCAACCTTACAGAAGCTTTGCCTTCAGACAGCCTGTCAGCCCGCTCTGTGGTATCCAAGCGGTCCTAAATCCATCTGGCTGAACACTCCAAACAGCCTACCCGACCACTTGGAGGCATGGTCCTAAAGCACACCGTTGCCTCTTTTGCTATTTCAGAATGTGGGGGGGACATGACCCCGGCCCCCGTCCCCAGTGAAAGTTGCACCCCTGCTTGTGGGGGTCTCTTCTTCCCGGTAGGCAAAACAGCTGGGGAAGATGCCAATGTAACCAGCACAGTGTCCCTCCAGCCACTCCTCGTTGACTGGTAGACAGACGGGGGAAAGAGAGAGGGGGGGGGGTTAGAGTCATTTGTCAGATCAGGAGGTTACATACTTACTGTGCACTTAAAAAGCACAAGACTTCATAATTTCTCATGCTCCATTACCTTCACTGAGAATGTCAATAGAGTCTCCCTCACTGAACTCCAAGTCCTCTGGGCCCTCTGCTGCATAGTCATACAATGCCACCATCTGGTAGAGAATGGTACGGTTGGCTAGGTGGTCCTCAGTCTGACACAGCGAGAGCAAAGGAACATACAGGTTATCTTTTACTCAGAAATTAGCCACACATTCCATTAAAGAATTTAAATTCAAAATGGCCCTGTGCTACATACAGTATATTGTACTATTGATTATTCCAGAGGCATACACTATAGGTCTTTGTCCCAAATGGCACCCTATTCCCTATATACTGCGATACTTTTTGCCTGAGCCCTGTGGATCTCACCTGGCACCACAGTGTGGTTCTGCCTGCCTCTGCCACCTCCAGCAGGGCCCTGAGCCCCTCCTCCCCATCCAGAGGCTTCAGCACCTGGGAGCCATGCTGCCTGTGTCTGGGGGGAGAGAAGGAGAGGAGGAGGAGTAGAGGAGGAGGGAGAAGGGGAGAGGGAATGGGAGAAAGGAAAAGAGGGGGAGAGAGTGGCAGAGAGGGAGAGGAAGAGAGAAGGGGGGGTAAAGTGGACACACGAGGGTGAGTGGTGATATTTTTAGTGCGGTAGCAGCACTTGTTAAAATTCAAGGTGACAGAAATGGGTTGGCAAGTCTCAGTTACCTGAGGCGCAAGTGTGAGGCTGGCTGCCCCAATTTGTGTGCAATTCTCTCCTGTAGTTCATCGTACGGTGTGCCTAAAGGGACACTCAGAGCCACGGTGTATCTGTAATGCACCTTTACCACCACAGACCCAGCCTCTGCTCCCTGGGGTGAAATGGGATCCTGTGAGAAAACATGTAAATTCTATTTTATTTTTGTATATGTTTTTTTTCACCTTTATTTAACCAGGTAGGCTAGTTGAGAACAGGTTCTCGTTTACAACTGCGACCTGGCCAAGATAAAGCAAAGCAGTGCGACACAAACAACAACACAGAGTTACACATGGAATAAACAAACATACAGTCAATAATACAATAGAAAAAGTATATATACAGTGTGTGCAAATGAGGTAGGATAAGGGAGGTAAGGCAATAAATAGGCCATAGTGGCAAAATAATTACAATATAGCAATTAAATAATAGATGTGCAGAAGATGAGTGTGCGCATAGAGATACTGGGGTGCAAAGGAGCAAAAATAAATAAATAACAGTATGGGGATGAGGTACTTGGATGGGCTATTTACAGATGGGCTATGTACAGGTGCAGTGATCTGTGAGCTGCTCCGACAGCTGGTGCTTAAAGCTAGTGAGGGAGAAATGAGTCTCCAGCTTCAGTGATTTTTGCAGTTCGTTCCAGTCATTGGCAGCAGAGAACTGGAAGGAAAGGTGGCCAAAGGAGGAATTGGCTTTGGGGGTGACCAGTGAAATATACCTGCTGGAGCGTATGCTACGGGTGGGTGCTGCTATGGTGACCAGTGAGCTGAGATAAGGCGGGGCTTTACCTAGCAAAGACTTACAGATGACCTGGAGCCAGTGGGTTTGCCAAAGAATTTGAAGCGAGGGCCAGCCAACAAGAGCATACAGGTCACAGTGGTGGGTGGTATATGGGGCTTTGGTGACAAAACGGATGGCACTGTGATAGACTGCATCCAATTTACTGAGTAGAGTGTTGGAGGCTATTTTGTAAATGACATCGCCGAAGTCGAGGATCAGTAGGATAGTCAGTTTTACGAGGGTATGTTTGGCAGCATGAGTGAAGGATGCTTTGTTGCGAAATAGGAAGCCAATTCTAAATTAAATTTTGAATTGGAGATGCTTAATGTGAGTCTGGAAGGAGAGTTTACAGTCTAACCAGACACCTAGGTATTTGTAGTTGTCCACATATTCTAAGTCAGAACCGTCCAGAGTAGTGATGCTGGACGGGCGGGCAGGTTGAGAGCATGCATTTAGTTTTACTTGCATTTAAGAGCAGTTGGAGGCCACGGAAGGAGAGTTGTATGGCATTGAAGTATCTGCACGAAAAAAAACTAAAACAAATTCTACAAAAAGCACTTTCTACCTGATTGTATAGGAAACAAACATGAGTGAATTATCATAAGGAAGCTTTCAGAAAAAAAGTATCTCCTGACAGCATAACTGGATTGGCAGTTTTAGCCTGGGCAGAAATGGAGAGAAATCTAGTCTAGTCTAGAACCTCTCTTTCCCCTAGCCAGCCAGTCAGGCATCTTACGGGAAAGTATAACAGCCTTCACACGAGTCCATTACATTTTGGCACAGGCATCAGGGAGATTTTAAGAGGTAATTTCTTCTCATGAAAAAAATTCAGGTCACTGACATGCTGAGGCACAAAATAACATATTTTTATCTGACAACATCTCCCTCCCCTAGGCATTCTATGGACTTAATCAGGGCACATCAGCAGCATTCTATTCATTGCACCACTACAACGCTTTATGAGTTATAAAATTATTTTCTATTCATCCACAACTCGATCAGAATACTGTAAACCCAGCTCGAAGGAAGTATAACATAGTTTGTGGGTGTCAAGTGATTACTCCTGTACACCTGCACATTGAATCAGGTGCTGGCACTGACCTTTATATACCTGCATTCTCATGCTTCTTTAACTCACATTGTAGTTCTTGTGTGTTGTAAAAAATATATATATTTCTGTAATTATCTATATTATTATTATCACTGCTTTGTTGGGAAATAGCTTTCAAGGTAAGAATTTCCCTGTACTGTTTTACACCTCTTGTATCCTGTACACACGGCAAATAAACGTTGAAACCTTGATCCTTCTTTGAATCACCCTGATACACACTCTAGTTTCCCTGTGAGACACGTACATATCCTACAGTACACCTTGAGGACAGATCGACAAAATATTTGCACCTGCTATCTTTAGAGGAATGAATTACATGATCAAAATCTTCCTTTTATCTTTAAATGTATTCTTTTGCTGGTGATTTACAGTTACAAACTCCGATACAAACACTGATTAAGTCAGGCCCTTTACTCACCAGTTCAGTGGGGCTGTCTACTGTGGATGTGCACTTGGGTAGCGGGGTGGAGCTGTTTGGTGGGTGGGTGGCAGAGGCAAAGTATGGTGGGGGTGCCTGTCTAAATGGGCTCTCTGCAGATGAATTACAGTACAACATTAAAAAGGCACACTCAGTGAAGAGGTTTTCAAAATTATCAAATTTATACCGGTAGTACTGTACATGGGCATGCCAGAATGACGACTGTTATAATTAAATAAACAACAAAAGGTGCTTTAGTTTAGATGGATGCTGGCCTGGCCCCATCCCCTTGTCCTGTCCTCTGCCAGAGGGGTTAAATGAGTTGAGCCTACCCTGAGGAGTTGCTGTGAGGCTGGGCTGGTTCTGTGGGCGAGTGGGCGGCCTGAGGCCCGGTGGGAGGGGGATCCCACTGGGAATACTCTGTGGAGGACACATCAGAACAGGGTAGTCAAGGTAACAGATCTCTCTCTGTGCTTTCCATTACAGCAGTGAACTATCCAGAGAGGCCGGGCTAATAATTTCTATTCCTTTTATGACACCTCTCTCCCTCATCGTTAAAATCCAAGGGAATTCAACAAGCCTGTCTGTCCTCTACATCTAGAAGTGTTAAGCAGGTGCAACTTTAGTACATTGTGATAAAGCAACTTTTTCCCTGACACATCACTTTTCCCCAATAAGTCCCAGGGGGGATTACAGTGAAGAAAAAGCTATATTCAGCATTACTCTAAAACTGAAAATTGAGCGATTAAATAGCCCAGATTAAAAACTGTAAATGAAGCTGCTCCTAAATGTGGTGTAACATTTAGTTCACCTCTATAACAGACATTGTCTTTGTAAAACATTAAATGGGGTGACATAATAGAAACAAAAACTCCTACTCTATTATTTCTTCTGCCTTTGGACTTCTTGACATCCACTGGGTCTAGCAGTGTCATGGGGACAAGTCCTTTCTAAAGGAAGAAAGAGATTCAAAATGAAAGATGATTGGTAATCAAATATTGAAAGGCATAGATACACAGTCATATAGAAAGAAGACAGGCCACAATAAAAGGAGTAGGTGCAGTGGCGTAGTGGAAACCCCCGCAGTCCCCGTTGTCTAATTTATTTGTACATTTTTTATAAATCCTTTTGACAGTAACCCTCCTTTTTAATTTCCACAAGTAGCAAGCAAAGTGTTTGTGTTGTCCAGTCTTGATGGTAGTAGGTGAGGCAGACAGACAATATAGTTGTCATGCATCTAATTAGCCTATTTCTCCACCGCCTCTGCCTCCTCACCTAATTGGCTATCAGGTATCAAAAAAGTTAAGTGAATCAGGTCAGACTCGGGTGGAGAGTGAGTGGGTTGTTCAAGATGGATAAACAAAAGGCAAGAAAGACCAAGTGGTGCACAAAAACACTGTAAAAAAGCTTGATCTGATCAAGCTTGTGGCAAATTACTGAAGATAAGCATCAGCAAAGCTACCACCTCGTCCTCGAATTATGAAACGCCACCGCAGGTGGAAGCTAGTAGGCCTAGTTATGCAGCAGCTAGCACTAGCAGCCTCCCAGTCCCGACAGAGCCCTCACTGCCCTGGCCCGGCAATGACAGTAGCCTTGCTCCTCCTCTTCTTTCTCCCCTAAAGAATAGTGACAGTTCCTCTAGTGAGAGTCCCTCCTTTTCCTCCTCTCCCAGAAAACCAAGCTGATGACTGCCAGAGACCCAGCGGCGCTCATGAGAGCAACCTCCATTCTGTGAACACAGGTAAGCCTACGAGTGATGGAACGGATAGCCCCGACAGCATGGAGTCCGAGTTCCAATGTGCAATATAAATAGACTACCAGTTAAATACTGTATATAGCTATTGATAGGCTAGTAGACTATCAATTGCCAGACAGATATTGTGAGCAGCAGAGCCTCGTGTGGAATGTGGAGGTATTGCATTGTTCTTAAGTGCTTTGTAATTCAAGCATCATTGTTAGCTTCTACTATGGAGTAGCGGCCACTAGTTACAGGGGTCTTTCACCTGTCCATCATGTATGACAGTGGCCAGTCCATCTTTTTCCATATCACTTAAGACAAACACCATGGCTCCCCCTGGCACCGTTAGCTGACCAGGGCCCCCGGATATGTAGGGGCTACGCAGACACATGTAGCGAGAATCCCTATGGGGAGGCAAATACACCATTACAAGTAAAGGGTAAACATGCACACTACCATGCTTTTCTCACTTGTAGTGCAGAGAGTGAAAAACCCAAAATAAACACACACAATTTTACTTTTGGACACCATGTCACTCAATCCACCATATTAACAATGAACATCTTCTTTGGATTCAAATATCAGCTCTGAGCTTTTCCTATGATGTCCCTGATCATTTTTCTGCTCCAATGACATTCATTTTGGGAACATAATTAAATGTCAGTGTGAATAATGTAACTTACTCAACTCTATCCACCTTGGGCTCGTAGTATCCAGGTTTCTGTTCAGAGGACAGAGTCACAGTCAGAGGGAGAGGCAGAAGGCATGGGCTTTGGGCTGTGTCCCAAATGGTACCCTATTCCCTTTATAGTGCACTACTTTGGGGGGCAGAAACTAATAATAATGTGTACATTGCAAATTGACCACAACTAATCCCAAAAAGAGATTGTATTTGAAAAGAACAATAATTTCATACCTTGATTACATTGAGACATACCGTATGTCTATTTTTTTATTTGTGGGAATACTTTAGAACAGATTTCCTAAAATAAAGTCAATTTCTGCTGAGCTACTGGTAGATTTACAGTCATTTTGTACCCCAAACTGTATTTTTTCTAATATTTGAGGGGATACAAAAAAACCGCCTGTTGCCGACCCCTGAAATAGTGTGTCATTTGGGATGCCCACAAGGTTCTGTGTAATTCCAATGCTATTCTAACAGCATTATTCAGCCTTACCTGAACCCTGAGAGGTTCAAATCCACCAAAGTCATCATTGGGAATCATAGAGGAAATGACCTGAAAGCACAGGAAAGGCCAATCTGTGATTAAATCTGATTCAATTTACGCACACACACACACACACACACACACACACACACACACACACACACACACACACACACACACACACACACACACACACACACACACACACAGAGAGAGAGGTGTGGATTTACTGTACCTTTGGTTTGCCCAGGAAGTCTCTCTCTCCCAGCTGTTCTACATCCTGTTTCCTGGGGCGAAACACCTGCCCCTCTGGCACCAGGAGGACAGGCAGCACCTCTCCCCTCTGGGGATGGACACACACACACGCATGCACGCACACACACGAAGAGAAAGAGAGGGTAACTCAGCACAAAGAGAAATGGAGCCATACAGGACACCACACACGTCCATGCCAATGTCAAAAGATTATGTGGGGATATAGCCAGGACTTTTTCCTGGCCATGTGACTTGATCAGTGAGAAACAACCTCTGGTCCTATGTGGGGAGATTCCGATGTCTTAAGTGAATGTTTCTGATAGTGTACTTACAGAGATCATGTCTAAAGCCACCTCCATGTTCCCTCCTCGCCCCCCTCTTCCTTTCTCCTGGGAGGCTGAGATCAGGATGTCCCGGGCTTTGTCCAACTGGTCCAGTCTAGAGTGGACAGCTGCTGTGTTGTACAAGACCTGGACAACCATAGAGAAACTGTCACAACTGGCACCTTACTCCTTATATAGCGCACCAGATTCCCTATCTAGTGCACTACTTTTAACCAGAGCCCTATGTGCACTGGTCAAATGTAATGCAGTATATGAATAGCGTGCCATAATAACAAAATCAAATCAAACTTTAGTCGTCAGAACACAACAAGCCCTTAAGTAAGCAATTCATGGTAAGGTCTACACCTGTTGTATTCGGCACATGTGACAAATAAAGTTTGATTTGATTTTGTTGTACACTCTCCATATGCTCACACAGACAAGTAATACTCAACAACAGCCCATGAGAGAGCTAAATTATGCTGCAATTGAAAACTTTGGTGACGCCTCATCTCTTAATAAAAACATATAAATTTGTCTGGGTGCTACAGCCTATACGTCTCACAAATGTGGTTGATAAACCAAAAACAATAAACACATTTGTTCTAGCTGATAGATTTGGGGAAATAAATTCCTATGCAATTCCTATGTCAAGAATGCCTTCGCCTGACAGACAGACACATAGTCGGTAGCCCAGATTGAGACAAACACAGCCACAGGTGTACATGGGGTAGGAATGTGTAATGTCTTATCTTCATTATGAGAGGTATTTAATATTGCGTAACCTCAGAAACCTTCCCCCCTTTCCTTCAATGAGGCTTTGTCAAAGATCCCTATCAGGTGGTGTATCTGGCATCTGAACTGGAAGTGTTGACATATTAGAACTGGGGATATTCTCAGTCATGAATTTGTCAGTGGGCACCCCAAATGACACCCTATTTCCTATATAGTGCACTTCTTTTGACAAGAGCCCTAATATAACAAGTCACATGACCAGAATGTGTGCCCTTTAAAGAGAATAGGGTGGCATTTGGGATGCAAACTTAATTCAAATATCTGACACCATTATATCTGACACTATATACATTTGGATTGTCATAGATCCATTTAGAATCTTGTTTAATCATACTTTACTCCACTACTGGTACATAGTGCACACACATAAGGTAAAAACTACACCTACACAGAGATCCTACTAAATTAGAGTTCTAATACAGTATGTAATTCTATGTACACCTATAAGACTGTGGTGTAAGTCTACACCTATAAGTTACAAGTCTACCTATAGGACCATGGTGTTAATATGATTCAAGTCCACCTATAGGATCATGGTGTTAGTATGACACAAGTCTACCTATACGATCACGGTGTTAGTATGACACAAGTCAACCTGTAGGATCATGGTGTTAGTATGATTCAAGTCCACCTACAGGATCATGGTGTTAGTATGATACAAGTCCACCTATAGGATCACGGTGTTAGTATGATTCAAGGCCACTTATAAGATCACGGTGTTAGTATGATACAAGTCCACCTATAGGATCATGGTGTTAGTATGATACAAGTCCACCTATAGGATCATGGTGTTAGTATGATACAAGTCCACCTATAAGATCACAGTGTTAGTATGATACAAGTACACCTATAGGATCAAGGTGTTAGTATGACACAAGTCAACCTATAGGATCATGGTGTTAGTATGATTCAAGTCCACCTACAGGATCATGGTGTTAGTATGATACAAGTCCACCTATAGGATCACGGTGTTAGTATGATTCAAGGCCACTTATAAGATCACGGTGTTAGTATGATACAAGTCCACCTATAGGATCATGGTGTTAGTATGATACAAGTCCACCTATAGGATCATGGTGTTAGTATGATACAAGTCCACCTATAAGATCACAGTGTTAGTATGATACAAGTACACCTATAGGATCAAGGTGTTAGTATGATACAAGTGTACGCCTTTAAGAGCATGGTGTCTGTTGTACCTGCCAACTGTAGAGCTTGTAGCGTAGCCCCAGCTGTTTGTAATCAATGACCATGTTCCCTCTCATGTGTTTCTGAGCCGAGATACAGTCATTCAGCGCCTCCTCCAGCCTGCACACATACCCGCACACACACACAGCAGCAAAGAGATGTTGGATATAATGGCTATCAGCTAACCGAATAAACAGTCATTTGCCTTAATAGGTTAACCAATGTCTAAAAACTGTACAGACTCAACCTGTTGTTTACTTTAATAAAAGATGGAACATCAGTAGACAGAAATGGAACCATAATGTTGTACAGTGATCACTTACCTGCTAACCAGTATGAATGCTCCAGCTCTTTGGAAAAAGCCAACTGCAAGTCGCTCATCCTTTGCTATGGTCTGGTCTAGAGCCTTGGCAACACAGGGTGACAGATAAATTTGACGCACACACACGTGCACACCCATACACTCCAGATATTGATTAATCACTCTCCTCCAGACTGACCTGGATGGCAGGCTCCAGCTGCCCCAAGGCGAGGTGAGCAGAGGCGGTCAGAAACAGAGTCCGGGAGGTAGGTTCAGTGATCTGGTTGAGTTTAGACAGGGCTCCCTGCCAGTCTCTGGCATCCACTGCCTTTACCGCTTCATCCCACAACCGCAACAACTCTGTGTACAACATCCTCCTCCTGTGATAGGAAGTTTTATATAAAAGACAAGTTATACCACAAAAAAGTTAGGACAAGTGGGAAGCAGAAGAATTGTATACACTGCAATTTTAAAGAGACAATCTGGTGTATTTTGGTACATCCATTTTCGCACTTTTAAATGATTGATATAGAGCCATTGTAGTTTATATCACCTCTTTGTTTTTCAAAACCCAGATAGCCTATTTAACCGATAACCTTGACAGGTCTGAGTGCAATGAAGAAAATAACGAGATTACTCTGAGAATTTAAGACATTTTATTTTCAACATTTCATGTAGGCCTACAATGTAATAACTGGACTAACTGGTGTGGTAGCCTATAAGAAAAAATAACACAACAAATAAAATAATTAGCTGATCTTCATCATTAAAAACAAGAACAACCAGCTCTGTGCTCATTCTCAGCAAACACAGCAGGGAGATTTTGATTTAGTGACTTTTAAAGAGTCTGCCATTCTTTCATATGTAATAATCAACCACATGCAAGCTAGAAGGACTTCCTTAAATATATCTTGCCTTGTATTACATTATATGTATTTAAATCATTGTTAAATATCTACAAAAAAAAATTACTTACAGGTTCTCCCTCCAACACTTAAAACATAAACAAGAAGAGAATCCTATGGTCAGTTCTAGGTTCTTGGTAAAGTATTCCACCTGAGCACCTTGAGTCTCCCTCAAGATGGTAGTGCTTTGGTGACAGCAGTGAGTGAGCCACAACCCTGCTCTACAAGGAAGTCAGTCGCATTCCCCGGGGTGGGGAGGGGGGAGCAAGCAAACAGGGCACGGAATGCACCTGGGCGGTTTCTCAAATGGCACCCTATTCCCTAAATAGAGCACTACTCTTGACCAAAAGTAGTGTATTATATAGCGAATAGGGTGTCATTTGGGACATACTCCAGGAGACTGAGGTTGATTTAGGTCATGGCTGATTCACACACTTTTTATAACACACTCATTATGAAACTCATTTACTTTCATTTACTTTCTGGTAATTCAAATTGACCTTTGAAATTTGGACTTGAAATGGATGTTCAAGAAGAGGAAGAAGGAAGGAAAATATATTTGCCATTGAGTTCCTGTCTACCTTGTCTACAAGAGCTGCTTTCTTGGAGAACTCACCTTTCCAATTGAATGATAGCTTGTAAAGCAGTTAGGTCAACTATGATGTTGTGATAAAGAACAGGTTCTGATCTTAGCTTTTTTTTATTTCACCTTCATTTAACCAGGTAGGCAAAGCAGTGTGACAAAAACAACAACACAGAGTTACACATAAACATAGGTAGTCAATAACACAAAATAAAAGACAAATAGAAAAATCTATGTACAGTGTGTGCACATGTAGAAGAGTAGGGAGGTAGGCAATAAATAGGCCATAGAGGCAAAAATAATTACAATTTAGCATTAATACTGGAGTGATATATGTGCATATGATGATGTGCAAGTAGAGATACTGGGGTGCAAAAGAGCAAGACGGTAAGTAATAATATGGGGATGAGGTTTCTAGCTTCTCTAGAAATTAAATGAAACATATGGTTAAATAAACTATGCATTTTTTATGAATACCTATCCCTGAGGAATCATATTATTAATTAATCATAGACAAATTATTTGATCTTTGTCAACATGAGGCCAAAGTTACTGCTGGACAATTGACCAATAGTGTCCTCTAGTGGCGATTTCTAAGAGTGAAAGTGACAAGTAATACAACACACTCATACAAGAGCTACTGTCTGGCATGATGGCACAGTATCCCTTCTATGGTTGACCCCCACAATGTAGCCTCAGAATCACTCAGGCAATAGCTTCACATGCCGTGCTTCTAGTCTAGAAGAGACTACCAGACATTCAAAACGTTAAACCACATACTCTATGGCAGGGGCACTCAAGTACTATTTGAGATGGTCCAGTCACACATTTCCTAGGTTGTAAAGGTCCGGACGGATAAGTCATTTATCAGCTTAGTAACAAACCCCCACCTCACAACCCATGCAACCTCAAACTGTTCACATCCTTCTTGTCCTGTTCTCCCCGCGTTCATCACTCAGAAGCAGAGCATCATGGCAAAAACTGACAGACCGCATGGCCAAACCTTCAGGTTGGCGAATAGCCACCACTAGTCAGCTACCTGTTCCCCCTCCTTCCCCACAGACTTCCTACCCCACCCTACCTATGGACATTACACACACCACCTGCGCTTTTATGAGCCCGCCTCTCCCTTCCACCTGCACCCCCCAATGAACATTTATCCTTGTTACTCACTTGTCACTTCATGGACAAGTAGCCTTGTTTACACATTTTGCCCCTTTTAACTGCAGCAACTGTATAGAATTTAAAACTAATTGTAAATACATACAGTGCGGTAAAAAAGTATTTGCCCAGTCTGATTTTCTCTATTTTTGCATATTTTTTATACTGAATGTTAAAAGACCTTCAACCAAAACCTAATGTTAGATAAAGGGAACCTGAGTTTACAAATAACAAAAATGTTAATTAAATAAAATAAGTATCCAAAGTTATGCAAGACCCAATTCCCCTGTGTGAAACAGTAATTGCCCCCTTGCCCAACGTAGAATAGAGTTCCATGTAGTCATGGCTCTATGTAGTACTCTGTGCTAGTCGTTTAAAACAGACAGCTCTGTGCTTTCAACATGTCAATAACTCTCACAAATACAAGTAGTGATGAAGTCAATCTCTCTTCCACTTTGAGCCAGGAAAGATTAACATGCAGATTAATGTTTGCTCTCTGTGTTCATCCAAGGGCCAGACGTGCTGCCCTGCTATGAGCCAATTGCAATTTACTAAGGGTTGGTAAAAGGCTGATTGGTTGGCTATTTGAGCTAGTAAAGGGGGCTTTACTATTCTTAGGTAGCGGAATGACTTTTGCTTGCCTCCAGGCCTGAAGGCACACACTTTCTAGTAGGCTTAATTTGAAGATGCAAATAGGAGTGGCAATATCATCTGCTATCATCCTCTAATTTTCCATCCAAGTTGTCAGACCCCGGTGGCTTGTCATTGTTGATAGACACCAATACTTTTTTCACCTCTTCCACACTCACTTTACAGAATTCAAAATTACAAATCTTGTCTTTCCTAATTTGGTCAGCTATACTTGGATGTGTGGTGTCAGCGTTTGTTGCTGGCATGTCAAAGTTTGCTAATCTTGCCAAAGATTAAATCATTAAAGTAGTTGGCAATATCAGTCGGTTTTGTGATGAACGAGCCATCTGATTCAATGAACGAGTTGATTTGTTGGCAGAGACAAACAAAAACACGTTAGGCTATGGAGCGAAGGGAAAATGTAGCAGTTAAAGCTAATTACATGCAATTCAAGACATTATCCATGGCTTATGTGTGTTCATATGATACCAGGAGTCGAATCCCGACTGAATGCCCCCCCAAAAAAAAAAAGAAAATTGTTGTGATCCGCTGTACTTATTTTACCCATTCTGGGTCAGGACCACGACCTGCGGTCCGCCAGTTGAGAAAAAGGCTGTGACCTTGCCATAGAGCAGCCATAGGGGAAAAAATATTCTTTATCAGATTTAAAGAGTTGTAGCATACACCTGAAATTGACAAACTTCCATGAAAGGATGGAGAGGCACTAGAAGGACAGGGAGCAGTTGGTTTTCAGAAAGCAGTGAATGGTAAACACACAAAATTAGCACTCTCGCACATCAGGTAAATTCAGAACCTTTATTGGTATTAACAAACTTTAGAAGTGATGTTACAAGGCTTTTCATATTTTCCACTGTTGAGGAATGAACAAATTCACATTAAGATGACCCGGCGTGACAGCTGAATTGTGTGAAACTAGATCAGATAGTCAGTGAGGACTTGCTCAGAGCAGCAGTTGGTCGCAATGTGCTCTATAGCATATTGAGGTCTGTGGATCACAAGGCTTTGGAAAGGTATAAGCAGTGTAGTGGGGTCCACCTTACAGATCGGCAGACATCCAAGGGTCAGGTCCACATACTGGTTAGGACCAAGAGCGTAGCGGTAGGGAGCAAATTAAGACCAGTTGCAAGACAAGAGTTGGGCAAACAGAGGAGTAAGTACATGAGCAGATAATCAACAGACAAATACCAAGTCACTGTGTTGATACTTACAGTTGAAGTCAGAAGTTTACATACACTTAAGATGGAGTCATTAAAACTTGTTTTTCAACCACTCCACAAATGTCTTGTTAACAAACTATAGTTTTGGCAAGTCGGTTAGGACATCTACTTTGTGCATGACACAAGTCATTTTTCCAACAATTGTTTGAAGACAGATTATTTCACTTATAATTCCCTGTGTGGGTGAATGGGTCAGAAGTGTACATACACTAAATTGACTGTGCTTTTAAACAGCTTGGAGAAAATTCCAGAAAATGATGTCATGGCTTTAGAAGCTTCTGATGGGCTAATTGACATCATTTGAGTCAATTGGAGGTGTACCTGTGGATGTATTTCAAGGCCTACCTTCAAACTCAGTGCCTCTTTGCGTGACATCATGGGAAAATCAAAAGAAATCAGCCAAGACCTCAGAAAAAGAAATGTAGACCTCCACAAGTCTGGTTCATCCTTGGGAGCAATTTTCAAACGCCTGAAGGTACCACTTCTCCAAAACCACCATAAATAATCCAGACTACGGTTTGCAACTGCATATGGGGACAAAGATCATACTTTTTGGAGAAATGTCCTCTGGTCTGATGAAACAAAAATATAACTGTTTGGCCATAATGACCATCGTTATGTTTGGAGGAAAAAGGGGGAGGCTTGCAAGCCAAAGAACACCATCCAAACCGTGAAGCACGGGGGTGGCAGCATCATGTTGTGGGGGTGCTTTGCTGCAGGAGGGACTGGTGCACTTCATGAGGGAGGAAAAGTATGTGGATATATTGAAGCAACATCTCAAGACATCAGTCAGGAAGTTAAAGCTTGGTCGCAAATGGTCTTCCAAATGGACAAAGACCCCAAGCATACTTCCAAAGTTGTGGCGAAATGTATTAAGGACAAAAAAGTCAAGGTATTGGAGTGGCCATCACAAAGCCCTGACCTCAATCCTATAGAAAATGTGTGGGCAGAACTGAAAAAGCATGTGCAAGCAAGGAGGCCTACAAACCTGACTCAGTTACACCAGCTCTGTCAGGAGGAATGGGCCAAAATTCACCCAACTTATTGTGGGAATCTTGTGGAAGGCTACCCGAAACATTTGACTCAAGTTAAAGACAATGCTACCAAATACTAATTGAGTGTATGTAAACTTCTGACCCACTGGGAATGTGATGATAGAAATAAAAGCTGAAATAAATCATTCTCTCTCTACTACTGCTGACATTTCACATTCTTAAAATAAAGTGGCGATCCTAACTGACATAAGACAGGGAATTCTCACTAGGATTAAATGTCAGGAATTGTGTAACACTGAGTTTAAATGTATTTGGCTAAGGTGTATGTAAACTTCCGACTTCAACTGTAAATCAACAGAAGAGTCGTGTACGTGTCAGTGTTCAACACAACATGCATTCTGAGATCACACAGCAGCATAGGTTAATAAGTGCTTAAAGTGAGTGGTTTAACAGCAAAAATGGCAGTCTGTTTTAGCATTAGATATCCTGCAGCATAGTCTGGGCTGGCTAATGCTAGAACAGAATGCCATCCCGGTTAGTAGTTTGTTTCACATCTAAAACAACACAAAAGCTTGTCGGTATGAAATGCAAATAGCACCTATGATTTTCTATCCCAGGTCAATACTTTGAAACAAAACATACTCCCCATTTCATGTAAACAAAGCACAGGTCTCAAAAAGAATACTGCAACAGAAATGCTCTTAATGTAATAATGACTTGAATGACAGTAGCCCCGAGGGCAAGGCTAGTCGGTTTAACAGAATGAGAGAGTATATTGCATTGGTTGTTGGTACCGGACAGTACTGTATGAACACACAGTGAACAATCCCAACTGACAAAATGACTCATACACACACACACACACACACACACACCCCCAACACCCCTAAGGACTGAGGTAAATTGTCAAAGGTAAATTGTTAAAGAATGGCGCCGGAAGGGATGGCTGCCGTTTTACAACCTTTTAAACAATTGTGCTATTTTGTGTGTTTTTTCATATTGTTTGTAACTTATTTTGTACATAATCATGATGCTACCGTGTCTTATGAATGAAAATAGCTTTTGGATAAGAACAGCGATTACTCACCTCAAACTGGACTAATATTCTAGTTTTCTTTAATGAGTCTGACGCGAAGGATATAAAGCTGCTCTCAGACAAAAACCCAAATCCCTGTCATTCGCATGAAGAAAATAAAGAAATACAAGGGGCGGAGATCAGGGTGCCTTGTGAGAATTAGTAGGCGAGTGAACCCGCCTCTACCATCCATTCTATTGGCCAACATGCAGTCACTGGAGAATAAACTGGATGAGCTCGTTCGAGACTATCCTACCAACGGGACATTAAAAACTGTAATATCTTATATTTGGCTGAAAGAAGACGCGGATAATATGCAGTTGGCTGGGTTTTCCGTGCATCGGCAGGACAGAACAGCTACGTCCGTTAAGACAAGGGGTGGGGGTGTGTGACTATTTGTCAATAACAGCTGGTGCGCAATGTCTAATATTAAGGTCTCGAGGTATTGCTCGCCTGAGTTAGAGTACCTCATGATAAGATGTAGACCACACGATCTACCAAGAAGGTTTTCATCTATATTTTTCGTAGCCGTCTATTTACCACCACAAACTGACGCTGACACTAAGAAAATGCTGATCCAGAAGCGACGCTCCTAGCGGCCAGGGACTTTAATGCAGGCAAATTTAAATCCATTTTACTGCATTTCTACCAGCATGTCGCATGAGCAACCAAAAATGCTAGATCACCTTTACTCCACATACAGAGACGCGTACAAAGCTCTCCCTCGCCCACCATTTGGCAAATCTGACCTTAATTTTATCCTCCTGATTCCTGCTTACAAGCAACAACTAAAGCAGGAAGTACCAGTGACTCTCTCAATACAGAAGTGGTCAGATGATGCGGATACTACGCTACAGGACTCTTTTGCTAGCACAGACTGGAGAATATGTTCCGGGATTCATCCAATGTCATTGAGGAGTATACTACCTCAGTCACCGGCTTCATCAATAAGTGCATTGACGACATCATCCCCACAGTGACCGTACGTACATATCCCAACCAGAAGCCATGGATTACAGGCAACATACGCACCGAGCTAAAGGCTAGAGCTGCCGTTTTCAAGGAGCGGGACACTAATCCGGACGCTTATAAGAAATCCCGCAATGCCCTCAGACGAACCATCAAACAGGCAAAGCGTCAATACAGGACTAAGATTGAATCCTTCTACACCGGCTGTGATGCTCGTCGGATGTGGCAGGGCTTGCAAACTATTACGGACTACAAAGGGAAACCCAGCCACGAGCTGCCCAGTGACGAGAGCCAACCAGATGGGCTAAATGCCTTTTATGGTTGCTTCGAGGCAAGCAACACTGAAGCATGCATGAGAGCACCAGCTGTTCCGGACGACTGTGTGATCATGCTCTCCGTAGCCGATGTGAGCAAGACGTTTAAACAGGTCAACATTCACAAGGCCAGATGGATTACCATGGCGTGCACTCAGAGCATGTGTGGACCAACTGGCAAGTGTCTTCACTGACATTTTCAACGTCTTGCTGACCGAGTCTGTAATACCTACATGTTTCAAGCAGACCAACATAGTCCCTGTGCCGATGAAATCTAAGGTAACCTGCCTAAATGACTACCGCCCCGTAGAACTCACGATGGTAGCCATGAAGTGCTTTGAAAGGCTGGCCATGGCTCACCTCAACACAATCCTCCTGGAAACCCTAGACCCACTCCAACTCGCATGCCGCCCCAACAGATCCACAGATGACACAATCTCAACCGCAGTCCACACTCCCCTTTCCCACCTGGACAAAAGGAACACCTATGTGAGAATGCTATTCATTGACTACAGCTCAGCGTTCAACACCATAGTGCCCTCAAAGCTCATCACTAAGCTAAGGACCCTGGGACTAAACACCTCCCTCTGCAACTGGATCCTGGACTTCCTGATGGGCCGCCTGCCAGGAGGTAAGGGCAGGTAACAACACATCTGCCACGCTGATCCTTAACACGGGGCACCTTAGGGGTGTTTGCTTAGTCCCCTCATGTACTCCCTGTTCATCCACGACTGCATGGCCAAACACAACTCCAACACCATCATTAAGTTTGCTGACGACACAACGGTGGTAGGCCTGATTACCGACAACGATGAGACAACCTATAGGGAGGTGGACAA
Source organism: Brachymystax lenok tsinlingensis (assembly GCA_030435695.1). Taxonomy (NCBI): domain Eukaryota; kingdom Metazoa; phylum Chordata; class Actinopteri; order Salmoniformes; family Salmonidae; genus Brachymystax; species Brachymystax lenok. The sequence continues at coordinate 50,412,794 of CM059819.1, read as the reverse complement.
GAGACCTGGCAGTGTTGTGCCAGGACAACAACCTCTCCCTCAACGTGAGCAAGACAAAGGAGATGATCGTGTACTACAGGAAAAAGAGGGGCGAACACACCATGATTCACATCAACTGGGCTGTAGCGGAGTGGGTCAAGAGTTAAGTTCCTTGGTGTCCACATCACCAACATACTAACACGGTCCAAACACACCAAGAAAGTCGTGAAGAGGGCATGACCATGCATTTTCCCCCTCAGGAGACTGAAAAGACCTGACATGGGTCCCCAAATCCTCAAATGTTTCACAGATGTGCCATCGAGAGCCTCATGACCAGTTGCATCACCGCCTGGTATAGTTAACTGTTCTGACTATTTTATGAACATTTTAAAATCTGTTATAATCTGCACCCGGCACAGCCAGAAGAGGACTGGCCACCCCTCACAGCCTGGTTCCTCTCTAGGTTTCTTCCTAGGTTTTGGCCTTTCTAGGGAGTTTTGACTAGCCACCGTGCTTTTACACCTGCATTGCTTGCTGTTTGGGGTTTTAGGCTGGGTTTCTGTACAGCACTCTGTGACATCAGCTGATGTAAGAAGGACTTTATAAATACATTTGATAGGATTTTGATTTGGTATAGCAACTGCTCAGCATCCGACTGTAAGGCACTACAGAGGGTAGTGCGTACAACCCAGTACATTACAGGTGCCAAGCTTCCTACCATCCAGGACCTATTACACTAGGCAGTGTCAGAGGAAGGCCCAACAAATTGTCAAACACTCCAGTCATTGACTGTTCTCTCAGCAACCGCACGGCAAGTGGTACCGGAGCGCCAAGTCTAGGTCCAAAAGTATCCTTAACAGCTTCTACCCCCAAGCCATAAGACTGCTGATCAATTAATCAAATAGTCCACCAGGATTCATTCTCGACCTGTATACAGAAAGGCTGCCAATATAGTCTTCCCATCCTCTATACGAATGCATTGAACATTCAACAATGCTACATTTTCTCAAAGTCTATCTATTTTGTAAAGAAATTGTATTTCAATAACTTGAAGGCCAGATTTCAGATTCTCTCAAATGTAATTATTAAGAGCAAGTAACTATTTTTGCTTAAATATAAATACACACAATTCAAGCAAATACATCTTTAAATCTAAATAGTTTTCAAATATTGCATTTGACCAAACCATACTTATTGACGCTCTGTTCAATAAGCCACGATACCATGGATTAGTTAAAGCCATAAAAAGAGTAGCGGTTTGGCCTCACAGTGGCATAGCTAGAAAAAACAACATCAGCCTCCCTGAGGTCAGTCACATCAACAGCACAATTCAAATATTGAATACAAAAACTCAAAACTTGGCAAAACACACCTCCATCAGCCATGTTCTTCTTATAGACGAAACTCACAATTAAATTAAGGTTGCGTCCCACATGGCACACCATTTCCTAATATAGTGCACTACTACACTGAACAAAAACATAAAACACAACATGCACAGTGCTGGTCCCATATTTCATGAGCTGAAATAAAAGATCCCAGAAATGTTCCATATGCACAAGACACTTTTCTTTCAAAATTGTGTGCACAAACTTGTTTACACCCGTCAGTGAGCATTTTATCCTGTCAAGATAATCCATCCACCTGACAGGCGTGGAAATATCAAGAAGCTGATTAAAAAGTATTCTCATTACACAATTGCACCTTGTGCTGCGGAAAATAAAAAGGCCACTAAAATGTGCAGTTGTCTCACACAACACAATGCCAGAGATGTCTCAAGTTTTGAGGGAGTGGCAATTGGCATGGTGACTGCAGGAATGTTCACCAGAGCCGTTGCCAGAGAATTTAATGTTCATTTCTCTAGCATAAGCTGCCTCCAAGGTCGTTTTAGAGAATTTCGCAGTACTTCCAACCGGCCTTACAACCACAGACCACGTGTAACCACGCCAGCCCAGGACCTCCACATCTGGGTTCTTCACCTGCAGGATCGTCAGAGGGGGGAGGAGTATTTATCTATAATAAAGCCATTTTGTGGGGAAAATCTTATTCTGATGTTTTAAAATGTTATTTAACCTTTGGCTGGGCCTGGCTCCCCAGTGGGTTGGCCTGGCTCCCAAGGCAAAGGATGGCAACTTTGAGGAAAAATATATATATTATTTGTCTAACAATTTTTTGGTTACTACATTATTCCATGTGTTATTTCATAGTTTTTATGTCTTCACTATTATTTCTACAATGTAGGACATAGTAAAATAAAGAAAAACCCTTGAATGAGTTGGCGTGTCCAAACTTTTGACTGGTACTGTATGTATTTTAGGGAATGGGGTGGCATTTGGGAAGGAGCCTAAAACAATCAGTCATATTGATTCATCAAAAGCAGTACTAGCGCATCTGAGTACTCACTTACTATAAAAATAGATAGTAAGGCTGTATCTTTATTCTAACTCATTTCAATTCACACATTTGACACACTAATCAAATATATTTTTACAGGTCTTGCTATTGCACAAAAATGCACTGTATTATTACGGGTCTATCTTCTGACAAGGCAAGTCATCGCACAGTCAATAATAAGTGCATGATGTTTTGGTTAAACAGCTCACATCTAATTTACTCTCAAAAGAAGACTGGCCAAACATTCGACTAGCAGTTTTACTTAGCTCAGTATACCACTGCATGTCAAATTCTTCACTGCATTGGCTTGTATGTTTATACTAAGATCGTTTGTTTCATTGCAGGAAGGAATGATACACCATCACTCAATCAACCCCCTTCCACTTATGTGGCATCCGTGGATCAAGGATCAATTTACCCTGAAACCTATCATATGTAGCCTGGTCCCAGATCTGTTTGTGCTCTTGCCAACTCCAACACTCATTGTCATTTTCTGCTATTGAAATCCTTGGGAGGGCCGCATAAGCATCCAAACCTTGTAAAAATTAAAAAAAGATTAACAGGCCGGCTGCGCCCATTGTCACGTCCACCACCTAAGCCACTTTTTGATCCAGAAAAAACCTTGCAATCAGTGACAAGGAGTTGGTCTAATATCACAAACAGACAGGCACAAACAGACAGACTAATCATACCACCCATTGTAAGAAAATACGAGTACGATTGTTCCTGCTGTAGTGAGTTGTTTTAAGAGCATTGAGAACAGGCGCAGAATTAGAGCAACATGATAACATTCAGTGCACAATGACAATTAATACATACATTACCAGTCAAAGGTTTGGACACGTACTCATTCAAGGGTTTTTATTTTTACTATTTTCTACATTGTAGAATAACAGTGAAGACGTCAACTATAAAATAACACATATGGAATCATGTAATTTCCAAAAAAGTAGCCACCCTTTGCCTTGACAGCTTTGTACACTCTTGGCATTCTCTCAACCAGCTTCATGAGGTAGTCACCTGGAATGCATTTCAATTAACAGGTGTGCCTTGATAAAAGTTAACTTCTGGAATTTCTTTCCTTCTTAATGCGTTTGAGCCAATCAGTTGTGTTATGACAAGATAAGGGTGGAATTAAGAAGATAGCCCTATTTGGTGAAAGACCAAGTCCATATTATGGCAAGAACAGCTCAAATAAGCAAAGAGAAATGAAAGTCCATCATTACTTTAAGACATGAGGGTCAGTCAATACGGAACATTTCAAGAACTTTGAAAGATTCTTCAAGTGCAGTCGCAAAAACCATCAAGCACTATGATGTAACTGGCTCTCCCAACACAGGAAAGGAAGATCCAGAGTTACCTCTGCTGGATAAGTTCATTAGTTACCTGCACCTCAGATTGCAGTCCAAATAAATTCTTCAGAGTTCAAGTAACAGATCTCAACATCAACTGTTCAGAGGAGACTGCGTGAATCAGGCCTTCATGGTTGAATTGCTGCTAAGAAACCACTACTAAAGGACACCAATAACAAGAGACTTGCTTAAGCCAAGAATCACGAGCAATGGACATTAGACCAGTGGAAACCTGTCCTTTGGTCTGATTAGTCCAAATTTGAGATTTTTTGCGAGACGCAGAGTAGGTGAACGGATGATCTCTGCATGTGTGGTTCCCATCGTGAAGCATGGAGGTGGTGTGATGGTGCTTTGCTGGTGACACTGTTGGTGATTTATTTAGAATTCAAGGCACACTTAACCAGCATGGATACCACAGCATTCTGCAGCGATACGCCATCCCATCTGGTTTGCGCTTAGTGGGACTATCATTTGTTTTTCTACAGGACAATGACCCAAAACACAACTCCAGGCTGTGCAAGGGCTATTTGACCAAGGATATTGATGGAGTGCTGCATCAGATGACCTGGCCTCCACAATCACCCAACCTCAATCCAATCGAGATAGTTTGGGATGAGTTGGACAGCAGAGTTGGACAGCAGAGTGAAGGACATGCGGCCAACAAGTGCTCAGCATGTAGAAAATATAAAAAAATAAAGAAAAACCCTTGAATGAGTAGGTGTCCAAACTTTTGTCCTGGTACTGTAGGTCTCTAGACATATATTTTTTTAAATCAAGACCATTACCAAGACAGACTTGACTTCAGACACTAAAAAGACAGCATATAATACACTTTTCTAAAAAGAAAGTTGCAATTAAATAAATATTTGGGAGAACGACAATGTCCTCCTTTACTTTTCCACTTCTTTGAGTAGTGTCACACTGTGACTCACAGTAGGCAGACCACTAGGCTCCCAAGGTTGAACACACAAAGAGAGATTGTGAGCAAAAGCAAAAGATAAAGTCAGTGTGTCTGACCACCCAAATCCACCTGTACCTCCACACTAAGTTTTGGACTTACTGTGATAAGCACAACCATTGCCATCACAGCAAGTGCATCCCAATACTTCCTACGAATCTAAAAGCATCAGATTTGTGGAGGCATGGACTAGAGGGAGTTTCAACCATATTTCTTAGACCAGTCATTTCCTTTTAAACCACAGAAGTGAAGTCAACAAGGAAGGAGAGGTTAACTGGAACATAGACATAACCTGGGGTTTAATCATTCACAACTGTAAGATAGAAACACGTAATTTAGAACAGACCTTATTTGTCACAGAGAATAATCAAATCGGATCCGCTCTATACATTACATGTCTATCTACAACCTTTGGAACGTTTTGACGTTCTGAACAAACCACTGGTTAGTACTGAACACTAATTTAATCATCACGCAACAGTTTGGTGCATGTTCACTTGCAGTCTGACTTGTCTTCAACCAAATTATACAGACTGCCTGGAGTCATTCAACTCTCGCTAGAAACATTCACCTTTGAGGAAATGTAACAATTTAAGGAGACAAATTAAACTAATTGATATTTAAATATGGCAAAAGGAACATTTTTGAAGAGTAAACATTGGTTTGATGCCTGGTCTTTTTTTGTACATGGAGAAATTATATCAAATAAATCATGTGCGTCATAACTATAAACTGTTCTTTTTAAAATGTAAAAAACAACAATAATTGTAATAATCATTTTAACATAGTTTTGTAAAAGTTTTTTTGTGGTATAAATAAATATCTGTTTTTACACCCCTTCTCCGACATTGGAAAAAAAAAAAAAAATACTTGTCACAGCTGTGCGCACACTCACACAAGCTCACAAACGGTCAACTACGTGCGGTTGAGTGTCTGGAAGATTCTGGAGATCTGCAGCATGACAGGCCCAGTCTCAGGGTCGTTCATCCATTGGGTGCTGTTCAGAGGGTTCTCCAACATGTCCTCAAACGCTACACACAAACAGAAGGTTTAAGAGGGTTTTAGAGACTATACAACAATTCAATTCAAGTAGCCTCGTCTAAGCCAAAACGGCCCATAGGACTGAAGCATGTTTCTGTAGCGTGACGCTTGATGTACAGGTACACCAACTCCCCTTAACCTCTGAGCTTTGTTATTTTTAACTGTACAATTTGTTTTACTCCAAAACCTACCCATCAGTGTTTTGGGATTGGTGAGGCCCAGCTGGACCACAGGGTTCTCCAGGATGGCCTGGAACAGAGAACTGTTGATGTCGATGCCTTTATCCAAGTCCTCCGGAGACGGCTTCCTGTCCCCCAGCAGCCACTCGCACTGTGGGTTTAGATCGGTTAGTTAACTTTTCTTAAACTAGGACGGTCAATGGAGAACCAGTTGGGTAAGAGTTGTAAAAAGCAGTCCATTCATAGAAGACAGGAATTACTTATTTTTTACTCAATAAGTGTGAGCTTCATTATTTTAAATCTATTTATTCATCAGTGTGGACAGTAAACCTACCGCAGCATCCTGTTGGTTGTTATTGACTCTCAGAGCGTCGACCACCTCCTTCTCATCAAAGCCCATCTCCATTAACGCAATGACAGCCTGCAGAGACAAAGAACAATACTGAGTTTGTAATGATAGACTTACTAGTGTCATTCCATAAAAGGACCAATAGTTTATCACAGTATGAAGCCAACATTCAGTAAGACAGTAGCAGAAACACATTTTATGACATTTTAGGTAAGCTAGCTAATAGCTATATACACAGTGTACAAAACATTAGTAATTGCTCTTTCCAGGTGAAAGCTATGATCCCTTATTTATGCCACTTGTTAAATCCCCTTCAATCAGTTGATGGATGTTTCATTTTAAACTATAGTTTGTTTGTGTCCTGTTTAGTGAATGATTACTTTGAGTATTAAATTGAGTTTAGGCCATGAAACTGTGGGTATGCTAATTTGAAAAAGTTTACCTAATCAGATAAGAGGAAATTGCCTAGGATCAGAGAGCAGGGTCAGGCCCAGGACAATGAAGATGGACGGGGTGTGATTCTGACATCTAGCTAAACAAAGAGAGGACCATGGGACATTCCACAGTCAAGATATGGGATACTCATTGGGGTCATAAAATGTATAGCTGGGGTGGTGACTAAAAGGAGGGAAGAGTATAAGGTGTTGTGAACTTTCTAAATGTATGCATTCAGCTGACGGCATCCTTGGTAATGAAAACTTGAAACTTCTCTTGAGCTTTTGGTCTCAATTCCAGGCTGCATCACATCTGGCCGTGATTGGGAGTCCCATAGGGCGGCGCACAATTGGTCCAGCGTCGTCCGGGTTTGGCCGGGGTAGGCCGTCATTGTAAATAAGAACTTGTTCGTAACTGACTTGCCAAGTTAAATAAAGGTTCCATAATTACTTATTTTTTTAAACAATTCCTTATTGCAAAGAGGTTGCAATAGCAATGAAGGGGAGGAGAGACAGGTTAAAGGATTTTTAAGCATTGAGACAATTGAAACATGGATTGTGTATGTGTACATGTCAGAGGGTGAATGGGCAAGACAAAAGATTTTGCTTGGTATATCCCAGGGCATTGGGACAGAGAGAACACTCACCCGTGAGTCGGGCCTGAACTCTCTTTTCCTTCGGATCCTCTTGAAGATCTCAGTGAGTTCGTCCTGCCTGGCGGCGGCATCTGTGCTGGTCTGGGAGAGGGTGCGGAGGAGGTTTGGAAATGAGGCTGAGATAGCGGGGATCAGGGGTGGTGCTGTGGCTCCTACTGCTCCTGGGGCATCCTGGCCGGGCAGGGTGGTGTCCACCGTGGGGTCGTCTACGTGCTCAATCAGCCACTCCATGGCCTGGGTCACTGACATGCTGCAGGAGAGGCAGTGAGGGAGGGGCATGGTTAAACTTGTTGTTTCAGACCCATCTGATCAGACTGGACTCACTTGTTGTGATGGATAGAATCACAGGCTAAGTGTCTAATTGATTCTTTATAGACTTCACTGATATGGCCACTGACCAGTATCATTGACTCAGACTACACTCCAGGGCAGTGGTCCATCCTCAGTGAATTTCATTTTTTTTTTTTTTATGTCAGACATTTATCCTTTTGGATTAGACTATACTAAATATAATCACATCACCAAATAATTGATTAAAACACACTATTTTGCAAAGAAGGTCTACAGTAACCTCAAAAGCACTGTGTAGGGTAGCGCCATGGTGTAGCCGGAAGACAGCTAGCTTCCATCCTCCTCTGGGTACATTGACTTCAACACAAAACCTAGGAGGCTCGTGGTTCTCACCCCCTTCCATAGACTTACACAGTAACTATGTCAACTTCCGGAGGATGTCCTCCAACCTCAGAGCTCTTGCAGCATGAACTGACATTTTGTCCACCCAATCAAAGGATCAGAGAATTAATATAGTACTGAAAGCATAAACTACATCTAGCTAGCACTAGTGTATAAAATGTGGTGAGTAGTTGACTTGAGAGAAAAATACAATAGTTGAACAGTTAAATTAACTTCCAAAATGGAGAAGCAAGACAGAAAGAGTAATTTCTCTCTTTCACTTTGCTAGCAAATGCAGCTAGCTAGTTTAGACTTTAGGCTAGGTTGTAGCAACCTCATGATGGGTATAGGGAAAATTTGAGTATCATGTAGCAGCCTAAACCTATCGCTGTTACATTGAACTGGGTGAATGGAATATGAATGAGTGTCATCCAATATGCTGTAATAGAAATAAGGCCATGCTCATAAAAAAAAATTAGAATCCTCCCTCATCTTAAACGCTCCAGGTTTTTTTGTTTTGCATAGAAAAGTCTTGGGCGGAAGGCCTAATCATTTATTTCGGTCCAAACAGTGTTTTCGGGGGGCATGGCAAAATGCATATAATTGCAGGGGGGAAACATGTAGGAAAACAGCTAAATGTTCCCCCAGCTCCATAGCAGAATTGCAGGAAATTGGCTTACAAACGGCAAAAGTTCTCTCAGTTTCATGGAAACATATGCAGAATTGAAGGAAATAGCACCGCGGCCAAGATGGGGGCCTCAAAAAATGTCTTGCCCAGGGCCTTGACCAAATACAGCTGGGCCAAGATAGCACTAACCATGGGCTGACCATGCCCATTGCCACACCCCCGTCACACCCCTTTTTGATTCAGAAAAAACCCTGCACTCGTTGTGTCAGTGATTCTGATTATCTCATTTGACTTCAGGTGCTGATAAGTATTATTGATTGTGACTCACTGGTTGAGTCTGAGAGCTTTGATGGCTCTGCTCTCAGGGAAACCCATCTCAGTCAGCTGCTGAAGGGTCGTCTCATCCACCCGGTCCTCCTCCTCCTCATCCAGCATGGCTGACAAACCACACACACAATATTAGTGAATAATAGTATAACTATAATAATACTTTATGCCATGGCATTGCTACTGATTGCCTTGAAGGGCATTCTAGAGCGTGCATTATTTAAGTGATAATGCCCGAGAAGCCGGTGTTTGGAGGATATATCCTACAAACACTGGCTTCTCTGGCATTATCACTTTTATACAACGGGTTACCAACATATACATTTTTTAAAATGTTTTATTATTTATTTATACTATTTAATCATTCCACAAGATATAGTCCTGACACAAATCTAGGGTTGCTACCCAAGCTGGCTGGTCGGTCGTTCGTTCTATCGGATTGGTTGCCAGAGACGCGACCCAGTCATTTAGTCGGAACTTTACATACACCTTACCCAAATACATTTAAACTCAGTTTCACAATTTCTGACATTTAATTCTAGTAAAAATTCCCTATCTTAGGTCAGTTAGTATCACCACATTATTTTAAGAATGTGAAATGTCAGAATAATAGTAGAGAGAATGATTTATTTCAGATTGTATTTCTTTCATCACATTCCCAGTGGGTCAGAAGTTTACATACACTCAATTAGTATTTGGTAGGACTGCCTTTAAATTGTTTAACTTGGGTCAAACATTCAGGTAGCCCTCCACCAGCTTCCCACAATAAGTGAAATAATCTGTCTGTAAACAAATGTTGGAAAAATTACTTGTGTAATTAGTGCCAAAAGTAGTGCCAAAACTATAGTTTGTTAACAAGAAATTTGTGGAATGGTTGAAAAACGAGTTTCAATGACTCCAACCTAAGTGTATGTAAACTTCCGACTTCAACTGTATGGACGCAACCCAGTCGTTTGTTCTAAATCTTCCATTGCCATACTGGCTGGCAACGTTCTTATCCCTTGCTTGCTAGCTATTCAACTACGGCTAACTTACAGTCATGTCAAAGTGTGCAGCCAAAATAACAGCTAAGTAGCTGCATTTGCGTTTGTTTAAGCTGTTTTCTAGTGATATTTTTGGGGATACATCCATAACAATGAGCTAATGATGCGCGATTTCACCTGGCATAGAAAATGTACTCTCATCAGGACACTGTTGTCCAGAGGAGCTAGCCAACAACACAGCTAACACAATCACTTCAAACTGAAGCTGGAAAGACTGCAAACTAGCTGCACTTCATTTAGTTTTACCTGTTTATTAATATTTCTTTGTATCCGTGAAAATGTATGCTGATTCGTGATTTCGACTGGTTGAGAAAAGATGCCTGTCTGTCTCAAATTTGAATATTTAAATGTTGCAAATGTCAGAGAGACAGAAAGCAAGATTTATACAAATCTCCGCTGTTGAAAACTAAATGTTAGTCTAAAAGAAATGTGAGAATATCTAGATGCTTTTTATAGTAAAGATCAAGTTTATAAATTGCCTAGCTGGGCTGATGAGACAGTGGATTGCACAGTCAGATGGAACAGAGTAAATAGGCATTTTAACTGCATAGATTTAGCCAGTGGTAACTTGTGGAATAGACACCGGCTGAAACGCAGTTTTAACCAATCAGCATTCAGAATTAGACCCACCCGCTGTATAATTAAGCATTAAGGCACGAGGGGGTGTGGTATATGGCCAACATACCACGGCTAAGGGCTGTTCTTAGGCACAATGCCAAACCACAAAGCCCAGAGGTGCCTTAATGCTATTATAAACTGGTTACCAACGTAATTAGAGCAGTAAAAATAAATGTTGTCATACCCGTGGTATACGGTCTGATATACCACGGTTGTCAGCCAATCAGCATTCAGGGCTCGAACCACCCAGTTTATAATTCACAGTATAAGTCAGTGGCTATGAAATTCATACTTACATGTTCTGTTTGAGCTTCTTTTGAAAGAAAAAGTCGATTTGAAAACATTATTGGCATTGTTGAATTAGATTCTCATAATAGCAAGCTAGGACTACTGCCTAGAAATCAGAATCAATCATACTGATTTATATGGGTTTGGTTAGCTGAGCTAGCAATACTATTTGTTTGGTTACCAAGGCAACTACTATAGATATCTAGTAAGCTTTCTAGCTACTTCAGTGGATGTTGAACACATTTCTAGCGTCAAATGTGTTAAATTATAGTATTAAGGTATAAAAAAAGGGATAATCAACTTGGGAGCTTGATGCATACTCTGGACAATAATGCAACTCTGTGGAAGGAGAGTTCCACTCCGCTAAAGCGTTGTGGAACACACCTTCCACGTCGCACATTATTTTCCAGAGAACGTATAGCCACTCGTTGATTATCCCTTACATAATGCACTATTCTGTCACTCATACATAAGCTCAGTGACAATATGACTGTTACAGCTCCAACTTGTTGTTCATTAAAAACGTCAGCTAGACGTTGGGGCAGCAGGTGGCCTTGTGGTTAGAGCGTTGGGCCAGTAACCGAAAGGTTGCCAGATCAAATCCCAGAGCTGACAAGTTAAAAATCTGTCATTCTGCCCCTGAACAAGGCAGTTAACCCACTGTTCCTAGGCTGTCAACCTACTGTTCCTAGGCCGTCATTGTAAATAAGAATTTGTTCTGACTTGCCTAGTTAAATAGAAACATTTTTTTTTAAATCATGCAAAACCAGCCTCTTACAACCCTGCAAGGCAGGTGCCAAAAACAATCTTTGATAATGAAATAATGTCTGCACTGTGCACACTGTACCATTGGCCTTCTTGAAGAGCTCCACGGCATCGGGGTTCAAGGCGAGAAGCTTCTGGGCCACTTCAATGAGAGAGACAAGGATTTTCCTGAGCTCTGTCTGAAACTGATGGAAAATGTACACACACACACACACACACACACACACAAACCAGACTTAACAACCTCTCTTTAAGAATGAGGTTCATGGCATAACATTAAGAGCATTACCAACTTGCCCTTGGGAATGAGGTCTTCTGACCTCATTGGAACTTCCTGGTTAAATAAAAAATGTAATCTTAGTATCAGGCTTAATATGACCAAATTCACTCATTTGAATATGCTTCTGATAAGTTTGCAGGCCCATGCATTTTAGGACTATAGTTGAATTTCAGTACAATAGTCAATGGAAAGCTCCTGAAGTGTCTTGAACTATGCATTCTGAGAGGTTATTTACTGTATTGTACTGTACTTACATCTCTGATGTTATGCTGGGTGACAGTGCGGTCTGTGTGGCGGGTGGACAGGCCGGCTGTGGCCTTCAGGATAGCATCTTTATCTGGAGCCTTGTTATCCTGCTTCTTCTGACAGACAAGGAGGAAACACACATTAAGATCGTCCCAAACAGTACAACTAGGTGGATGTGATACGTTTCTTGATGTGTCGTCGCTGGTTCTAGCAGTCTTAGCAATTCATTAAACATTTTTGTCTGATGATCAGTGCCTATTGAGTTTAAGTGCAGAGTTAGATAAGCCACAAACCAATACAATTAGGGAGAGTATTTACATCTGTTGTTTGGCCTACCTTTTCCTCTGCAGTTATGTCAGCCATTTTCAGAGGGGGTGGCAGTGGTCTCTTCTTTATCAGTAGAAGAACATCTAAAAACCAAAGGAAAACATTCACTTAAATGGCATGTAGTAGCATTGATCATATTGGCTAATTATTTGATTGGAAAAAATAAACATTGAGACAACTTCAAACCTTTAAATCCATAGGAGTACCTTTATCTTTTAGACTTTCATCTGCAACTGTTTTAGTTTCTGTGAGGATCCTCGCCGTGGTAGCATGGACAAGTTTATGGTGCGTGATTGTTTTGGGGTCTTCGAGGCTTCCATGCACATACTGCAAAACAACTAGGCAAATAATTGGTCATGTATAGGCTAGCTAGACATATATCAAAAGCCAAAGCTATTTCTAAAGGTACCAATGATTTCTGCATTAGCTGGGTCTCTTACTGTTATCTCGCAAGCAATGCAGGTGCTTCTACACCTGCAATGCTTGCTGTTTGGGGTTTTAGGCTGGGTTTCTGTACAGCACTTTGTGACATCAGCTGATGTAAGAAGGGCTTTATAAATACATGTGATTGATCTAAACTTGTACTAGGAGGATGCAGTGCAGAAAGAGATTGGCAGCCATATGGGGTAGGCTAGCTGTATGTGGGGCATCATATTGGCACTTACAGAAGAATCAAGTGTAAAAATGGGTAGCCCTAACTAGCAACAGTACAGTATTGACTGTGGAACAAATAAGGAAAACTCAGAAGGCAGGAGCCTAGGAACATAAACAGAGTAACTTACATAGCTACACCAACATTCACGAGCATTGGGGCTAGGCTAGCTATCACATTTTGCCAAGGAGTTCATGGGGTGAGCCTAGCTTGCAGGGATTCCAGGGTCGCTAACTTGTGAGCCAACTTGCTAAAATATAAATAGCAGTGTCTACCCAGTTACTATAAATACGGAACGACTGACACCGACACTGACTATTTCATCTAGAGCTGCAAACATCAGCGATACAGTTACACAACTACGTGACCCGGGCAAAGACCAATCAATGAGTAAGTAGGAAAATAAACAAGCATACATGTTTCAAGCACTTCTCTTTGAGTTTTTCAATAGTGGTATCCTCGGTTACTTCTTCCAACCACTCTGTACCCGCCATAGTACAAATGTGGATTTGTAATATTTTTCCAGCGAATATCTTTTCTTCTTGCACAAACATAGCTGTAGCTTTGTGTGTAGCTATCTAGCTAGCGAGCCAGTTCAGTGATGGCTACGTTAGTTTGCTAACATTAGCTGGCGTCTTCGAAAAACAGCGACAATAGTGCAAACACCTACACTTATGATTTTCAGACAGTTTGATCGGACTTCAATGCTATATCAGTCGAGTGCTGTTAATTTCGCAAAGAAGAGTTGTTTATCTTTCTCCAAGAGCCGAGCAGCTAGCCAAGTATACTATTGTGTTGGCAATGATTAACGTTTGTCCCTGCGCAAAATGGGAATTGTAGTTGTTTTAAATTGTGTAGTTTCGCGCTCAGTTAGCTTAGCTGTGAATCCTAAAAGGTCCACCAGAAGAGGGAGACAAAGCCTGCAGTGCCTGGGCCTACTACACTGAACATAAAATATAATATATACATAACAACCATTTCAAAGATTTGACTGAGTTACAGTTCATAAGAAAATCAGTAAATTTAAATAAATAAATTAGGCCCTAATGTATGGATTTCACATGAATTGGAAAACATATGTATATGTTGGTTAAAAGTAGGGGCGTGGATCAGAAAACCAGTCAGTGTATGTATATATAAATATTTTTTTTTGTTAGTTTTTTTAGTTTTAGTTTTTTACCTTTATTTAACTAGGCAAGTCAGTTTAGAACAAATTCTTATTTACAATGATGGCCACAACCGGCCAAACCCTCCGCTAACCCGGACAATGCTGAGCCAGTTGTGCACCACCCTAAGGGACTCCTGATCACGGCCGGTTGTGATACAGCCCGAGATCGAACCAGGGTCTGTAGTGACGCCTCTAGTACTGAGATGCAGTGCCTAAGACCGTTGCACCACTCGGGAGCCCTAGTTTATGGTGTGACCATCATTTGCCTCATGCATCTCCTTCGCATAGAGTTGATCAGGCTGTTGACTGTGGCCTGTGGAATGTTGTCCCACTCCTCTTCAGTGGCTTTGCGAAGTTGCTGGATATTGGCAAGAACTGGAACATGCTGTCATACATGTCGACCCAGAGCATCCCAAACATGCTCAATGGGTGAGTATGTAGGCCATGGAAGAACTGGGACATTTTCAACTTCCAAGAATTGTGTACAGATCCTTGTGACATGGGGCCGTGCATTATCATGCTGAAAGATGAGGTGATGGCGGCACGACAATGGGCCTCAGGATCTCGTCACGGTATCTCTGTGCATTCAAATGTCCATAAATAAAATGCAATTGTGTTCGATGTCTGTAGCTTATGCCTGCCCATACCATAACCCTACTGCCACCATGGGGCACTACGTTCACAACGTTGACATCAGCAAACTGCTCACCCACACAATGCCATAGGATTCATCTGTGAAGAGCCCACTTCTCCAGCGTGCCAGTGGCCATCGAAGGTGAGCATTTGGCCACTGAAGTTAGTTTACGATGCCGAATTGCAGTCAGGTCAAGACCTTGGTGAGGATGATGAGCACGCAGATGAGCTTCCCTGAGACGTTTTCTGACAGTTTGTGCAGAAATTCTTCAGCTATGCAAACCCAGTTTCATCAGCTGTCCGCGTGGCTGGTCTCAGACAATCCTGCAGGTGAAGAAGCCGGATGTGGAGGTCCTGAGCTGGCGTGGTCACACATGGTCAGCGATTGTGAGGCCGGTTGGACGTACTGCCAAATTCTCTAAAACGACATTGGATGAGGCTTTTTGGTAGAGAAATTAACATTTAATTAGAAGGGAACAGCTCTGGTGGACATTCCTGCAGTCAGCATGTTAATTGCACGCTCCCTCAAAACTTGAGACACCTGTGTAACAAAACTGCACATTTTAGAGTGGCTTTTTATTGTCCCCAGCACAAAGTGCACCTGTGCAATGGTCTTGCTGCTTAATCAGCTTCTTGACATGCCACACCGGTCAGGTAGATGGATTATCTTGGCAAAAGAGAAATGCTCACTAACAGGGATGTAAACATGGAACATGTTTGGCATTTTTGATTTCAGCTCATGAAACATGGGACCAACACTTTACATGTTGAGTTTTATATTTTTGTTCAGAATAAATATTGCCTTACTGAGGCATCCCATTTTGGCCACAGAAGGATCAGCCTTTCATGGGAAACACATTACAATTCAGATTCTACACACTTCACTACTTCCAGTATCCCCTTAACTTTTTTCTGTAGGCCAATATGTATTTCATAAATAGTGCAATGCATTGGGTTGAATGGGCCATGGAAACACACTGGGTCCATACTTGCCAACATTAAAAAACATTTAAAGGTGCAATATGCAAAATCGCTCCGCCATTTCCTGGTTTCTAAAATTGTACAGTTTAACTGACAAAATAAGTTGTGTATAAGCAGTGTAGAGAATCATTGTACCATCTAAACCGCTGTGAAATATATTTTCAATAGCCAACATTTTTTTTTCTTCAGCTGGTGTACAAAACCGACATTAAAAGACTCAAAAATTAAACTTAAAAGTAAATTCATGCTTGATCCGAAAATGTTGTCGGAGGCTTGGTATGGAAGGTGTGACGCAATTGCGGTGCCTCCGGAGGCATGCACAAACTCACTTCCTTGACAACTTCATTCACAATAGCTCTGCTCAGCTCAGCTAAGCACAAGAAGTATGAAATCCCTTTGGAGGCTGCATTGTAGTTAAATGCTGTATGGCCACTTCAGACAGACTACACAGGGGTTCTTAACCCTTGTGCAGTCTTAACATTCTGTATACTCCCTTGTCTTAAGTGTAAAATGACCCGCATTCACTAAACCCTTCAAATTAAGCAGCTTAATTGAATTTTAAACCCAAAATCTATTTTGCATGAAGAAACAACCTGTCATTCATCACAAACTTTGTGAATATCTGGGTTTTCCCTCTTCACAATGCAGAAAGACAGCACTTAATCAGTGGACACCACAAATTCTTTTTTACAACACACCTGTCTTAATTGTTTTCTTTACTAAAGTAGAGGTTTATTATTATTATTATTATTATTGCTAAAGGTACTACATAGGTGTAAACAATTTTTTTAGCAAGAGATAGCACTTGTATAGCCTAAGAAAGTAGCAGAAATGTACAGAAAGTAGTTTTGAATGCATTTTATTGAAGAGAAACAACAGTCACACTTTTTTGCCAACATAGTGATATATTCTTATATACTGTACAATGAGGAATTCAACTACAAAATACTAGTCTTCTCCCATTTTTTTTTTACCATTGCCCCCACCCACAAGGTGTAGAAACAACAACAATAAATAAGAATAAAATAAGATAATATATACAAAACAAAAACGTGAAGAACATAACTCTAATTAGCACATGTAGGACAGTATGCAAGTGTGTGTGCATGGACTTTGGAGATGTATTTCTCACATGTGCAGCACATAGTCTTTGTTTTACAGTCCTTCTTTGGGGGGCAGAATTGGCATCTCCTCCTCTTGCCTGCCCCAGCCTCAGGTGGATCAGGACAAGATTCAGCCCCCTGAACAGCTTTCACAAGCGCTGCAGAGGCTGTTGTGTGGGGGAGGCGCTCCCTTCTTTGAATGTGTGGGATTACAAGTGCCTTTCCCAGCTGCTCCAGGAACATCCTCCTCTTGTCCGCTTATCAGGCATCCAGGTAGGGTTGATATTGTTCCATATCACGAAGGCATTGTATGAGGACACATCAATGATATTATGGAAGATGACCAGGGGCCAGTGGGCAGTCATCATCCTGCAGCTGTATGTTCCAATCACCTCGTCCAGGTTGTCCACGCCTCCTTTGTTGTGGTTGTAGTCCAGGATGACGGCTGGCTTCCTGTCCTCACGATCACTGGTGTCAGCCGTTTTGTGCAGTGTGCTCAGGAGGACCACATTCTTGTTCCTCTTTGGGAGGTAAGAAACTATAGTGGTGGATGGGTTGAAGGCAAACTTTGATGAGAAGGCCTCTCTCCCCATTGTTGCGAAGAGTGCACGGGGGGAGCTCAGAGCTTGTTCTTTCTAACTGTGCCAACCGTGGTGATCTTCCTTTTCAGGAGCTGCTGGCTGAGTTAATAAGAGGTGAAGAAATTGTCACACGTGACATTGTGCCCCCGAAATCCATCTGTCACATGAAGCACAACCCGCATCCCCTGGTTCTTCTCCGGGCCTCCACCGGTCGGCTTCCCTGTGTAGACTTGCATCTTCCAAGCATAGCTGGATTGTGTGTCACAGGCCACCCATATCTTGATGCCATACTTTGCTGGCTTGCTGGGCATGTACTGCCGGAAAGGACATCAACCTTTTGACAAAAGAGATTACTATCAGTAATTTGTATCAGTGTCACAGAAAACAATCACATAAATCAATGATATTACAGCAATACATAATAAAATGAACAGTTAAAATCACTTGCATTACAGATATGAAAATAGAAATAGGAACCAGTTTCTCATCCACTGTTACTTCAGGTCCAGGGTTATAGAAGTATGGCAGACGCTCCAAACACTTCTCCCTGACCTCTCTTATGGCCACCAGTTTGTCTCTCACATGTCTTGCAGGTCTTGACTCACGGTTATCAAATCGTAGCATCCTTGAGGAAGTGTGAAAGACTTTAAGTGGCACGGAAAATCGCCCTTCCACTCTCTGCATTCCATAGACTACATGTAGCCTAGCCTCGGGACATATACACACCCGCTAAGATTAGCAGCCCTATGTAGGCACGAAGGTCAATCTCATCCATCCTTTTCCAGTTGTCTCAATATTTACAGAAACCCTCTAAATTTGTCATCTCCAGGAGTATTTTTTTGATGGCTGGTGTGATGAACATGTAGAATGTTGAGGCGATGTCCTGGGCATGGGCAACTACATGTCTTGTGGGCCCTGGGGTCATCCTTATAACATTTTGTGCTGCCATCCTGACCTGGTTGTCATATGGTGACAAGGACAATGTTATGTTGATGTTCTTTGACAAAAATGTCTCTTTCAGCTTGGGGGATTTCTTCTTCATCTGAAGATGATGCATCGTGCTCTGGGTTGTATTCTGCCCCATCTTCTTCTTCAGATGCCTCCTCCTCTTCTAAATCATTGCTCACTTGTTCCTCCTGGACATCTGAAAAAATCTGATCTACGACCTGTTGGGCACTGAAACGTGCACTCATGGCTTCAGAAAAGAGAGAACTAGGGGGACTGTCATCTGCAGCACATTCATAGCCTCTGACTTCATTCCCCATTAGTAAACAATGCTTTCAAGAAATGTTTATTTAGACTGGAATTGTTTTTATTTTGTCTGAAATTGTTTTTATTTTGTCTGTGAACTTGAGTCATGTGTTGGGTCGTGGAGGGGAGATGCTGCACGTGCACAAGAAAGTTTTAGTTTTGTCGGCGTTTAATCAGTATCAGTATCTCAATTTCTCATTGTGTGTGTGTGTGTGTTTTTGTGGTGTGTAAATGATTTTATAATTGCTGGGTCAAAAATTTCCCAAAGATAATCTTTGTACCCTGGTTGTGTACAGCTTCATGGAAATATGAACAAAGGCAATGTTTCACTTTTTTCAAATGTTGGGGTCACTCTAAGTCATCCAATTTCAACTTGAAAAAATACAATTTAGGGGGTTTTCTCTGCTGTTAAACATAGTGGTGGGTCATTTTTGACCCTTAAGACAACAAGGGTTTTAAACTTTTCCTGGGACCCAAGCTTAGGAAAATATGCAACTATACGTAAATATCGATACATTTCATTGCCCTTATGCCTAAAACAAATGCAATATAGACAAAAACAAATAGCAATTAAATGAAATAAACATGAATATATATTTATGTGGGTATTTTTCCCCATTAAAAACCCTCTTACATATCTGTCTAGGTTGGAACTGTTGCTGTTAAAATACAATAAATCATTTTAATTCTGAACTGGAATAAACTGACTGATCATGTCACACAGATGTATAACAAAACACACACACAGGATTGTTGATAGTGCAACCCTAAGTAACAGTACAGATGAAAAATGAGCAGGCCTACTGTACATGTTACTGTAGAAATGATTGTTGAAAGAAAGTCTAGGTTGGAACTGTTGCTGTTAAAATACAATACATATTTTTTATTTGGAACTGGAATAAACTGATTGATCACATCACAGATGTAGACCAGAAAACACACACACACACACATTCCTAATGAGAGGTGTGTGGCTGGTTGAAGTTTAACAGGCATGTCTATTCTGGGCTCCGTTTTTGACAGTGCAGGTCATGCACGGGCATCTCCCTCTCCCACTCGCCCAGCTGCCAACCCGAGCAGAGACCGCTGCTAATCAGAGAGCGCAGTTGCACTTAGCCAAATAAATTCCAGTAATGAATTAATTAATTATACATTTACTCTGACACCTCGCGACCCACCACAGATCCGCGACCCACTTTGTAATGACAGATCTGTAACTCTCATTTCTAAGTGAATTTGGTCGTGTCTCCCAAAAAGTTACAGCTTCAAGTATTAACTTTTTTTCTTCTCAAAATGTGCCTCAGCCAATTAAAATCGTCAACGTGGTCAATGAAAACCCCTGTGTTTTCCCTCACTGTGGGGAAATTGTGAATAGCGACTTGGAGTAGGCCTATTGGCTGATGCATAATTTGTTACAGGAAATAATACGTGTCCAAGGTGTTGTTAGAATATAGGGCTAAGCGTGCCAGGTTAGGCTTTCAGATTGTAAAAGCTACCATTTAGCGTTTTATCATGTGCAACTACCCAATTACAAATGTTGGACGTGATCGAGCCTAATGTATATGGATCAAAACTGAGGGGATTCTATTAATGCCCCAGGCCTGCCCGGGTGAACAGGGTTAGCGTTGATTGCATTCGTCTTGAAACCGGGCTGCCTCCCAGGGGTGAGCTGGGTCGCCTGGTCAAAGCCAACGGCAAAGTCGTTAGAAAACAAAAGTGACATATGCCAAGCACGTGGACGATTCAGTGTTTTCACATGGAAAAGTGTTAACCCTTATAAAAAATCATATCGCTTTACCTGCCTTCCCAAAGATAAACTACTTTGAAAATTGTAACATATATAGAGAAAATAAATGTTTTATATTTCGGAACAGTTAATCAGGCTGTTTTGTTGACATTATGGCCCCGTGATGCTCAGTTTGTGCCAGGCACTCCTCCTTCACCGCTTTTTCCGGTGATGTGACGAGCCAAAGCACGGTTTACCATGGTTCAGTCTAATCGAACTCGCTCACTATTTAATGAAAGTCACACGCCACGATTTTTTTCCCAGATTTTTTTTACCAGATAGACCAGTTCAGAACAAGTTCTCATTTACAACTGCGACCTGACCAAGATAAAGCAAAGCAGTGCGACAAAAACAACAACACAGAGTTACACATGGGATAAACACACCTAGTCAATAACACCATAGAAAAATATATGTACAGTGTGTGAAAATGTAATAAGATGTAGTAATATTAGGGAGGTAGGGCAATAAATAGGCCATAGTGGCAAAATAATTACAATTTAGCATTAACAGTGGAGTGATAGACGTACAGATGATGTGCAAGTAGAGATACTGGGGTGCAAAAGAGCATAAAAAAATAGCAATATGGGGATGAGGTAGTTGGGTGTGCTATTTACAGACGGGCTGCAAATAAAAGTGTTCAGTCCGAAGTATGCATTAGCCATACAGCATTTAATGTGATGTGACCTCTGCAGAAGAAATGTTCCCTCCATTTTTTTCCGGCACTGAGAAAATGTCAGGTCTGCTGAGCGCAAACATTGTGAATATTCTGTGTAATTTCCAGCATGCGTTTACTGTGAACTACACTCCAGCACACACACGCACGCAGATTAAAGGTGCTGAATGGTCATTCCGGGGTCTGCTTTGGCCTTGCAGCATTTAGGGTGATATGGCCTCTGCAGAATTCAGGGCATTCATACTTTTGCGCAGAGCTGTTGTGAAGGAAATTGTCAAGGAAGTGAGTCTGTGTTTATGCAGGACCTCCTGCCCTCACCTACAGTCAACCAATCATGTCAATGCAGAACCCTCCACATTCGTAAAAAAAAATGAGAGGCGCACAGCGATGCTATACAGAGCTCAATTTGGCTTCTGCATGCCTCCAGAAGCTCCGTAATTGCATCACACCATACATATGGCATAAATTACCAAGAGCCATGCTTGCTACACTGTGATCCAATAACATTTTATTTGTCTCATCATTCGTAAACAACAGGTGTACTAATGCCGCGTTCTAAACAACTGGGATCTCTGAAATTTCCAACTTCAGTGCATTCAAGATGGTGATTTTAAGACACACACAAAATGTCAGCTTTACACATAGCTCACTGTTATGATGCGTTCAAAAAAAACTGGGAACTCTGGGAATATGAGGTTGAATCATGACGTCAGTGATCATCAGGTCAGAGTTCTAGAAAGAGGCCTGAGTTCCCGAGTTGAAATTCCAAGTTGGATGATCATTCAAAATAAAATAAAAATTGCGGGTCGGGGGCGACCGCTTATGTCGCTTATGCCTGGAACCGGCCCGGGTTCCACCTGAGCGAGTCTGACTACAAGTCAGAGACCACTATGATGACCAAATGCGTTGGAAGGATCCTTTTTTGGCTTTTCACCTAAAACCCTCAAACTTTTGCAGATGCACAATTGAGAGCATCCTGTCGGGCTGTATCACCGCCTGGTACGGCAAATGCACCGCCCTCAACCGCAAGATTCTCCAGAGGGTGGTGCGGTCTGCACAATGCATCACCGGGGGCAAACTACCTTCCCTCCAGCACACCTACAGCACCCAATGTCACCGGAAGGCCAAAAAGATCATCAAGGACAACAACCACCCGAGCCACTGCCTGTTCACCCCACTATCATCCAGAAGGCAAGGTCAGTACAGGTGTATCAAAGCTGGGACCGAGAGACTGAAAAAACAGATCTCAAGGCATGTTAAATAGCCATCACTAGCACATAGAGGTTGGCCACTTTAATAAATGAAACACTAGTCACTTTAATAATGTTTACATATCTTGCATTACTCATCTCATATGTATATACTGTATTCTATACTATTCTACTGTATCTTTTTAATTTGTATTTTCTTCTTAGGGGGTGGATCATCTTTAATATTGCGGACAGATTGTTGCTTCCATCAATGTAATTGTCTGCTTCATTTCCAATCTATTTAATAATTTCTGCCCTCCAAATTCATATTCATTATATAAATAGGCCCTTTTAATTTTGTCTGCCTTACCATTCCAAATAAAATTAAATATTTTTTGCTCGTATAATTTAAAAAGCAGGTCGCTGCTGCTCTGATATTGCTCGTCCATATATGTATATATTCTTAATTCCATTCCATACTTATATTTGTGTGTATTGAGTATATGTTGGGAAATTGTTTGATATTACTTGTTAGATATTACTGCACTGTCGGAGATAAAAACGCAAGCATTTCGCTACACCAGCAATAACATCTGCTAAACACATGTATGTGACCAATAACATTTGATTTGATTTGATTTTGTCCTCTAAGGAGAATGTAATCCAAAAGTAAATGAAAGTAATCAGGTTATGATACTGAGTTTGGGGTAATCCAAAAGTTGTTATTGATTACAATTTGAGTGGTAACTAATACATGTAACTGATTACATTTATGAAGTAACCTACCCAACCCTGTTCAGTATACTATAATTGATTGATAAGTTGAAGGGTCATATAAAGTACTTATTAACAAATGCATTTAATATTACACCGTTTCATTACATTTCCAGTGACTAATTTCAGAACATAACAAAAGTTGTTGGTATGGCCATACACACCATCTACAAACCGTATTGCATACACATGGGCTGGGTCATTCCTGATACTTTTTTTTGCAAAAAAACAACAATGTAACATTGTTTCATATCTACCTTCATACGCCCTTCTTTGTCACTGAATGAATTGTTACTTTGAATCTCGGTTGGAGTGATGCGTGATAGTTTCAGCATCCACGCAGGCGTAGTGATTACTGGTTACCTAGCTCTGTATGTATTGCTAGCCGACTGAGTATTAGATTAGTATGGGAACGCGCGGACACGGGGGTACACAAGGTGCTTATTGCGAATAAGTCAAATTATTCTGGCTAAAATGAGCCATTAAATAGAAGGGATCAACGGTAAAACGACGAATGATTAAATACTGTGTTCCGTAACCTCGGTACATTTCTATCTGGCATTGGTAGTAAGTAAGCGCTCCTCGGGTTGCCGTGGCCGCAGATTTCTCAGGCCCCAAATTTGTTTTTTTTTGTTGCTGGGGAGGAGACCGTTCGTTCACCTCGCTGCTGTTATGTGCTGCTTGGGCTTTGCTCGAGCAATTGCATAAGAACGTCCTTATGTTGAATCCATTATCCTGTCGGATCTAAAGGGTGGATTGAGGACACATCGCGGCTCTGAAGGTATATTGAAAATATTGTTTGATTTAACTAACGAATGTCCGCTTGATTCACCCAGTTGTTGTAACCTAGCGTATATACTATCAGGCAGGCTGTTGTTTTTAACCTCCTAGCTAGCTAACGTTAGCGTCTGTGTTGGCCAAGGTGCTTTCTAACTTAGCTAGTAAAGCTATTTTGTAAAACATGTAACTTACGACACAGATGTAATATAACAGCCCACCCATTTGTCAGCTCGCTAGTTAGCCACCTGTCCAAGGATGGGCGCCCAATGAAGCTACGCTAGGAAGCTAGCGTCAGTGGGTTAGTTAGCTGGCTACAGTAACCAGTTGGCTAGCTAAGAACATTTCTTCAGTCACCAGCTAATATGAGCTAGTTAACGTAATGCACTCATGAAATCACTTGTAGTATGTTTGATGGAAAAGGGGCTTTATAAATAAATGTGATTTATAAATACGTGATTGAATTGGACTGTTTTATAGGATGGATGTGGAATTGTGTGCTGGTGGGCACAGCACCCGAAGAAAGATGGATTCAGCTGGCGAAGGGACAGTGGAGGTTGTACCTTTGGAATTGTACGACTCTGCCAGAGCAAAAATAGACGCCAACCTACGGTGGCTCTTCGCCAAAGCCTATGGCATTGGTAAGTTATTACATACACACACACACACAACATAGGCATTGAAAAGTTCCAAAATAGTTACCTGTCACACACAGCGCAAATGTCTTGGTGCATGTATACTGAAGAAAAATATAAACACAACTATTTCAAAGATTTGATTGAGTTACAGTTCATATAAGAAAATCAGTCAATTTAAATAAATGAATTAGGCCCTAATCTATGGATTTCACATGACTGGGAATACAGATATGCGTCTGTTGGTCCCAGATACCTGAAAAAAGTAGCGGTGTGGATCAGTATCTGGTGTGACCATTAGTTGCCTCATGCAGCGCGACACATCTCTGTCGCATAGAGTTGATCAGGCTGTCAATTGTGGACTGTGGAATGTTGAACTCCTCTTCAATGGTTGTGCTTAGATATTGGTGGAAACTGGAACACGCTGTCACACGTAGATTCAGAGCATCAACGAGTGACATGTCTGGTGAGTATGCAGGCCATGGAAGAACTGGGACATTTTCAGCTTCCAGGAATTGTGTACAGATCGTTGTGACATGGGGTCGTGCATTATCATGCTGAAACATGAGGTGATGATTGGAAGATGAAGGGCACGACAATGGGCCTCAGGATCTCGTCACGGTATCTATGTGCATTCAAATTGCCGGTTGGACCGACTGCCAAATTCTCTAAAACAACGTTGGAGGCGGCTTATGGTAGAGGAATGAATATTAAATTCTCTGGCAACAGCTCTGGTGGACATTCTTGCAGTCAGCATGCCAATTGCAAACTCCCTCAACTTGACATCTCTGGCATTGTGACATGTGCACATTTTTGTGGCCTTTTATTGTCCCCAGCACAAGGTGCACCTATGTAATGATCATGCTGTTTATCAGTTTCTTGATATGCCACACCGGTTAGGTGGCTCGATTATCTTGGCAAGGA
The DNA here is from genome assembly GCA_030435695.1 of Brachymystax lenok tsinlingensis. Classification (NCBI taxonomy): domain Eukaryota; kingdom Metazoa; phylum Chordata; class Actinopteri; order Salmoniformes; family Salmonidae; genus Brachymystax; species Brachymystax lenok. Next base: position 50,387,127 of record CM059819.1, on the reverse strand, counting down.
AAAAGGCTCACTAACAGGGATGTAAACAAATTTGTGCACAACATTTGAGAGAAATAAGCTTTTTGTGTGAATGGAACATTTCTAGGATCTTCTATTTGAGCTTTTTTATTTAACCTTTAACTAGGCAAGTAGGTTAAGAACAAATTCTTATTTACAATAACAGCCTACCCCTGCCAAACTCTTCCCTAATCCGGGTGACGCTGGGCCAATTGTGCACCGCCCTATGGGACTCCCGATCACGACAGGTTGTGATACAGCCCGGGATCGAACCAGGGTCTGTAGTGACGCCTTAGACCACTGCGCCACTCGGGAGCCCCAAGAATAACACATAGGACCAACACTTTACATGTTGCGTTTTATATTTTTGTTCAGTATAGTTTTCTTTTACTGTTCTCACTAAGGCACTTCTGGGTGTTTACCCTATATGAACCAAAATGTTATCGAGGCGTGAGGTTTTTAATTACCAGAAAAACAACTCTTCCCTAGCCAGTATCCATTGAACCTGGAATTGAAAGTGAGGATCATCTGCAAGGCTGGCAGAGTTGAGCCCAAATGTTGTTGGACAGGAAACGTGTCTGTGTTCGTCCACACCCCAGACTAACAGTTAGCAGTTAAGCTAGTATTAATGAGCCATGCTTGGAACAGACCTAGATGATATTCATCAAAATGTGTGTGTGCTGAACTGGCTGCCCCCCCAGTATGACTTGGCAAATGATCTGGCTCCCTACTGACTCACCAGATTTTGCCATTTTGTTTTTGTGCAGTGGCCTTTAGCAGCAGTGAGACTGGACTCGCAGGAAGCTGATGTATAAATCCACAGAATCTACTGTCAGACTGACATCCGGTCATGGAAAATGCAGAATAAGACATTAGCCTTTCTCACTCTCTTGTGAAGATAGCCAACGGCTGTTGGCTTGCTGCAATGATGCTATATTTAGGTAAAGAACATAATTGACAAAAAATAGGCTACCTGGATCTAGTGCTAACTCCAAACGAGCCCTCTATTTTGACTCCAAGGCCGACCCACCCATCCCTTCAGACACAACGTCTGGGCTCTGCCTGGCCAGAGAGGGGGGCACGGATACTGGGGTGGCACTCCAGGCCTGGCTTACTGTTAGGGACCACTGTAGAAAGTGTTGACCTTTAGTATTAGCCTTTTCCAGGTGCCCAGGTTCTCTGAGCTGTTGAGGGTAACCACTAGAGCAAGGTAACCACTAGAGCAAGCAATAGTTCATGGGCGGCAGGTAGCCCAGTGGTTAAGAGCGTTGGGCCAGTAACCGAAAGGTTGCTCGTTTGAATCCCAGAGCCGACAAGTTGAAAAATCTGTCTGTGCCCTTGAGCAGGTCACTAAACCCTAATTGCTCCTGTAAATCTCAATGGTTGAGAGCGTCTGCTAAATGATAAATGTAAATGCGTAAAACTTCTTCAGCGCAAAACAACCAAAATATTTTGACGCTTCTGGATTTCTAGTTGGTTGCAAGATTCCTAATGTCGTTCCCCGACACTTCTGCCCAACAACGTCTTGTGGACCAACGTGTCAGACTTGGCCTTTGTTTGCCAAAACAGAGCCAGGATGCAAAGATAACTTTGTCTGTGTATTCATGTGATTTTTACACACAAATTACTACAATTTATATGGGCAAAAAAATGTAATAGAAACATTAGCTGACATGGGCTAGTTGATCTGGACATTTCTGACAAGTTATAAATAGCTCTCTAAGGTATGCAATGACTAACATGACAGGAGGAACTAATGGTGCACTACCCAATTTATAAATTGCAACTTTCAATAGTACGTTTTTTAAAGTTCCTTAAAAAAGAAAAGGCTGTGCACCCCACAGTTTGGGATCCACTGTCTTAAAGGACCAAAGAGTTTGGTCTGCTTTGTTTTCATTTCTGCCATAGGAAAAATATTGTGATACTGGTATTGTCAGTCATAAAAGGCATTGGCTTATCGGCTTAATCTACCATCCAATCATCTCCCACAACACCTTCCCCTGTACGCTAGCATACTACAAGCACAACGCTACGCCTCAGTCATGTGATTCTCTAAAATGAAATGACAAATACTTTACTCAGTAGTTCACTTCCACTAAGGCCAACTGAATGAGTGATTATCCCAGGCTTACTGAGTCATTGTGCGGGGGTACAGGTTAGTCGAGGCTGTGCGTAATAGCTTGCGGAAGATGTTTCAATGACTGTCACTGTTCTGTAGCTCGTCAGTTATCCTCACCTCCAATATTTGCATTGTTTGTTTGGGAGCATAATTGAATAGATGGACTGGAGCATATGTTGAAAGAATTACACTTCAGTGCCACTACCTTTGTCAGTAGATACAGGTAGGAAATCCTTTAAAATAGGAATCAGGCCTAGCATTGTTATTGAATGCCTTTGGCTGTGGTTCCATGCAGAAGACATGCTAAGATGTTGTGGAGGAGCCAGAGCTAGGTCTGTCTATCAATGGTAGAGAACCTGTCATGTGTGAGACGCGTGACCTAATTTCACCGAAAGAGCACTTACTCTGACCATGAATCTTTAATTGCTGAACAGTCATGTCAATGGAGTGTGTCGTCTGTGCCTGTTGTCATTGGAAGAACAGAATGGCTCCATCCATTGTTTTCATATCATGGCTTCTTTTGATTGCCTTTCATATTTTGCCACTTCTGGCTTCAAGGGTCTATTTATTTTCGTATTAACTTACTGTTCAGGCCTCACTAATGCCGAGGCCTGTCACCTCCCTTAATAATATTTAAGCACCTGTGTCGCTGCAGTCTTGTAGTATATCATAGCCTACATTGTTCTTATTTAGGCCTAGGTTCCATTTCATGAACCTACCCTTTAGATTTCTGCATTCATTACTGTGATTTCATGATGTCACTAAGACTCAAACCTGCACAAAGAAAACAAATGATCCTAGATTTAGTTTATAATGGTTATCTATATGGATGGTTTGAATTCTGTTCTCCCATTTTAAGGATGTTTTTCTGCTTACTCTCCTAAAAGCTCCCTGTGTTCTAACAGCGAGCCGTGGTCCCAGAGAGCTCAGAAACAGTAATTGGCTTTTGTCCTGATGACGAACTCTGCCTGGCACTCTTCCTCCTCTCCCCCTCCTCTCCACTCCTCTTCTCTCACTCTTAGGAGTCTCCCCACTGTCTGTCTGTCATCTGCTCTAAGGGCCCTGGCTAACAAAGCCATGCGGCAAATCAAAGTTTATTTGTCACGTGCGACGAAAACAACAGGTAGACCTTACATTGAAATGCTTACTTACAGGCCCTAACCAACAGTGCAATTTTTAAGTAAAAAATGGGTATTAAGTGAACAATGGATAAGTAAAGAAATAAAAACAACAGTAAAAAGACAGTGAAAAATAACAGTAGCGAGGCTATATACAGGCACCGGTTAGTCGGGCTAATTGAAGCAAAATGTAGGTATAGTTAAAGTGACTATGCATATATGATAAACAGAGAGTAGCAGCAGCATAAAAGAGGGGTCGGTGGCTGGGGGGTGGCGGGACACAATGCAAATGACCTGTTCAGGAGTCTTATGGCTTGGGTGTAAAAGCTGTTGAGAAGCCCTTTGGTCCAAGACTTGGCGCTCCGGTACCGCTTGCCATGCGGTAGTAGAGTGAACAGTCTATGGCTGGGGTCTAATTTTTAGGGCCTTCCTCTGACACCGCCTGGTATAGAGATCTTGGATGGCAGGCAGCTTGTACTGATGTACTGGGCCGTACGCAGTACCCTCTGTAGTGCCTTGCGGTCTGAGGCCGAACAGTTGCCGTACCAGGCAGTGATGTAACCAGTCAGGATGCTCTCAATGGTGAAGTTGTAGAATGTTTTGAGGATCTGGGGACCCATGCCAAATCGTTTTAGTTTCCTGAGGGGGAATAGGCTTTGTCGTCCCCTCTTCACGACTGTCTTGGTGTGTTTGCACCATTCTAGTTTGTTGGTGATGTGGACACCAACAAACTTGAAGCTCTCAACCTGCTCCACTACAGCCCCGTTGATGAGAATGGGGTCGTGCTCGATCCTCCTTTTCCTATAGTTCACAATCATCTACTTTTGTCTTGATTACGTTGAGGGATAGGTTGTTATTCTGGCACCACCTGGCCAGGTCTCTGACCTCGCTATAGGCTGTCTCGTTGGTATTCAGGCTTACCACTGTTGTGTCGTCTGCAAACTTAATGATGGTGTTGGAGTCGTGCCTGGCCACGCAGCCGTGGGTGAACAGATAGTACAGGAGGGGACTGAGCACACCCCTTGAGGATCAGCGTGGCGGATGTGTTGCTACCTACCCTCACCACGTGGGGGTGGCCCGTCAAGAAGTCCAGGATCCAGTTGCAGAGGGAGGTGTTTAGTCCCAGGATCTTTAGCTCAGTGATGAGCTTTGAGGGCAATATAGTATTGAAAGCTGAGCTGTAGTCAATGAATAGCATTCTCACGTAGATGTTCCTTTTGTCCAGGTGGGAAAGAGCAGTGTGGAGTGAAATAGAGATTGCATTGCAATAGAGATTCATGGCTACGGATGTGAGTGCTTCGGGTCTGTAGTCATTTAGGAAGGTTACCTTAGTCTTCTTGGGCACAGGGACTATGGTGGTCTGCTTGAAACATGTTGGTATTACAGACTCAATCAGGGACATGTTGAAAATGTCAGTGAAGACACCTGCCAGTTGGTCAGCATACGTCCTGGTAATCCTTCTGGCCCCGCGTCCTTGTGAATGTTGACATGTTTAAAGGTCTTACTCACGTCGGCTACGGAGAGCGTGATCACAGTCGTCCCGGAACAGCTGGTGCTCTCATGCATGCCTCAGTGTTGCTTGCCACAAAGTGAGCATAGATGTGATTTAGCTTGTCTGGTAGGCTCGTGTCACTAGGCAGCTCGTGGCTGTGCTTCCCTTTATAGTCTGTAATAGTTTGCAGGCCCTGCCACAAGATGAGCGTCGGAGTCAGTGTAGTACGATTCAATCTTCGTCCTGTATTGGCGCTTTGCCTGTTTGATGGTTTGTCGGAGGGCATAGCAGTATTTCTTATAAGCTTCCTGGTAAGGCAATAAAGAGGCCATGGTGGCAAAGTAATTACAATATAGCATTTAAACACTGGAATGGTAGGTGTGCGGTAGATGAATGTGCAATGTAGAAAAACTGGGGTGCAAAGGAACAAGATAAATAAATAAGGTAGGGGATGAGGTAGTTGGTTGGGCTATTTACAGATGGGCTATATACAGGTGCAGGGGTCTGTGAGGTGCTCTGACAGCTGGTGCTTAAAGCTGGTGAGGGAGATGTGTCTCCAGTTTCAGAGATTTTTGTAGTTCGTTCCAGTCATTGGCAGCAGAGAACTTGAAGGAAGTTCGGCCAAAGGAGGAATTTGCTTTGGGGGTGACCAGTGAGATATACCTGCTGGAGCGCGTGCTATGGGTTGGTGCTGCTATGGTGACGAGCGAGCTGAGATAAGGCGGGGCTTTACCTAGCAGGGACTTGTAGATGACCTGGAGCCAGTGGGTATGGCGACGAGTGTAAAACGAGGGCCAGCCAACGAGAGCGTACAGGTCGCAGTGGTGGGTGGTATATGGGGCTTTGGTGACAAAACAGATGGCACTGTGATAGACTGCATCCAATTTGTTAAGTAGAGTATTGGAGGCTATTTTGTAAAAGACATCACCGAAGTCGAGGTTCGGTAGGATTGTCAGTTTTACGAGGGTATGTTTGGCAGCATGAGTGAGGGATGCTTTGTTGTGAAATAGGAAGCCAATTCTACATTTAATTTTGGATTGGAGATGTTTGATGTGAGTCTGGAAGGAGACAGTCTAACCAGACACCTAGATATTTGTAGTTGTCCACATAATCTAAGACAGAACTGTCCAGAGTAGTGATGCTGGACGGGCGGGCAGGTGCAGGCAGCGATCGGTTGAAGAGCATGCATTTAGTTTTATTTGCGTTTAAGAGCATTTGGAGGCCACGGAAGGAGAGTTGTATGGCATTGATGCTCGTCTGGAGGGTAGTTAACACAGTGTCCAAAGAAGGGCCGGAAGTATACAGAATGGTGTCGTCTGCGTAGAGGTGGATCAGAGACTCACCAGCAACAAGAGCGACATCATTGATGTATACAGAGAAGAGAGTCGGCCCAAGAATTGAACCCTGTGGCACCCCCATAGAGACTGCCAGAGGCCCGGACAACAGGCCCTCCGATTTGACACACTGAACTCTATCGGAGAAGTAGTTGGTGAACCATGCGAGGCATTCATTTGAGAAACCAAGGTTGTCGAGTCTGCCGATAAGGATGTGGTGATTGACAGATTCGAAAGCCTTTGCCAGATCAATGAATATGGTTTAGGACCTTGAGCATGGCTGAGGTGCACACATGACCAGCTCTGAAACCAGATTGCATAGCGGAGAAGGTACGGTGGGATTCGAAATGGTCGGTCATCTGTTTTGTTAACTTGGCTTTCGAAGACCTTAGAAAGGCAGGGTAGGATAGATATAGGTCTGTAGTAGTTTGGGTCAAGAGTGTCTCCCCCTTTTGAAGAGGGGGATGACCGCAGCTGCTTTCCAGTCTTTGGGAATCTCAGACGACACGAGAGGTTGAACAGGCTAGTAATAGGGGTTGAAACAATTTCGGCAGATAATTTTAGAAAGAAGGGGTCCAGATTGTCTAGCCCGGCTGATTTGTAGGGGTCCAGATTTTGCAGCTCTTTCAGAACATCAGCTAACTGGATTTGGGAGAAGGAGAAATGGGGGAGGCTTGGGTGAGTTACTGAGGGGGTTGCAGGGCTGTTGACCGGGGTAGCGGTAGCCAGGTGGAAAGCATGGCCAGCTGTAGAAAAACGCTTATTGAAAATTATTGTGGGTTTATCGGTGGTGACAGCGTTTCCTATCCTCAGTGCAGTGGGCAGCTGGGAGGAGGTGATCTTATTCTCCATGGACTTTACAGTGTCCCAGAGTTTGTTACAGATAGCAAATTTCTGCTTGATAAAGTTAGGCTTTCCTAACTGCCAGTGTATATTGGTTCCTGACTTCCCTGAAAGGTTGCATTTCACGGGGGCTGTTCGATACTAATGCAGAATGCCACAGGATGTTTTTGTGCTGGTCAAGGGCAGTCAGGTCTGGAGAGAACCAAGGGCTATATCTGTTCCTGGTTCTAAATTTCTTGAATGGGCCATGCTTATTTAAGATGGTGAGGAAGGCACTTTTAAAGAATAACCAGGCATCCTCTACTGACGGGATGAGGTCAATATCCTTCCAGGATACCTGGGCCAGGTCGATTAGAAAGGCCTGCTCGCTGAAGTGTTTTAGGGAACGTTTGACAGTAATGAGGGGAGGTCGTTTGACCGCAAACCCATTACGGATGCAGGCAATGAGGCAGTGATCGCTGAGATCTTGGTTGAAAACAGCAGGGGTGTATTTGGAGGGCAAGTTAGTTAGGATGACATCTATGAGGGTGCCCGTGTTTACGGCTTTGGGGTTGTACCTAGTAGGTTCTTTGATTTGTGTGAGGTTTAGGGCATCAAGCTTAGATTGTAGGATGGCCGGTGTGTTAAGCATGTCACAGTTTAGGTCACCTAGCAGCACGAACTCTGAAGATAGACGGGGGGCAAGCAATTCACATATGGTGTCCAGAGCACAGCTGTGGGCAGAGGGTGGTCTATAGCAAGTGGCAACAGTGAGAGACTTGTTTCTAGAAAGGTGGGTTTTAAAACGTAAAATTGTTTGGGTACAGACCTGGATAGTAAGACTGAACTCTGCAGGCTATCTCTGCAGTAGATTGCAACACCGCCCCCTTTGGCCCTTCTATCTTGTTTGAAGATGTTATAGTTAGGGATGGAAATTTCAGTGTTATTGGTGGTCTTCCTAAGCCAGGATTCAGACATGGCTAGGACATCCGGGTTGGCAGATTGTGTTAAAGCAGTGAATAAAACAATCTTAGGGAGGAGGCTTCTAATGTTGACATGCATGAAACCAAGGCTTTTACATTTGCCGAAGTCAACAAATGATAGCGCCTGGGTAATAGGAGTGGAGCTAGGCACTGCAGGGCCTGGATTAACTTCTATATCACAAGAAGAACAGAGGAGGAGTAGGATAAGGGTACGGCTAAAGGCTATAATGACTGGTCGTCTAGGACGTCCTGAACAGAGAGTAAAAAGATCTTGTTTCAGGGGGCGATAAAATAGATTAAAGGCATAATGTACAGACAAAGGTATGGTAGGACGTAAATACAGTGGAGGTAAACCTAGGCATTGAGTGGTGATGAATGAGATATTGTCTCTAGAAACATTTAAACCAGAACCGGAACTGAAGGGATGGATAAGGTATATTGAGCAGGGCTAGAGGCTCTACAGTGAAATAAGACAAACACTAACCAGAACAGCAAGGGACAAGGCATATTGACATTGAGAAGAGGCATGCTTAGCTGAGTGATCATAAGGGTCCAGTTAGTAGTGAGGCTGGTTGGGGACACGGCGATTCAGACAGCTAGCCGGGGATAGCAAGCTAGCACAGGTTAGCAGGCCGCCTAACAGACAGAGGAAGTCTGTTTATAGCCTCCTCGTAAGTTTCTGTCGGTAGACCAGTCGTGATTGGTTAGTGGGGTTCGGTGTGGTAAAGGGGACCAGGCCAATTGGCAAAATAGGTAATTGTGGCCCAAGAAATTGTCAGATGGACCTGTTTAGCTAGCAGCCGATGTGCTCTAGACAGCTAACGATTAGCAGGCCGCAGTTAGCTGATGGGCGTTCAGGTGACGTCGCGACGGAGGGCCGGTTGAATAACCCCTTGGGGCAGATAACGTCGGTAGTCCAGTCGTGAAGGCCCGGTGGGGCTCTCTCACCGGCAGTAAAAACGGGTCCGGATAGGTGTTGTAGCCCAGGAGTGGCTGATGGTATTCTTCAGCTAGCCGGAAGGTGGGCTTAGCATTAGGCTAGCTTCAGGCTAATTAGTGCTTGCTCCGGGAGATTTTCCGAGCTAAAGGTTAGCTGCTGCTGTCCGCTAGCAATGGTAAGCTAAATACTAACGTTAGCTAGTGAGCTGTGAACTTATTCCAGTCTGCTAGCAAAATAGTTGTGTAGTTTAGCATCTGCGTCATCTGACCACTTTTTTTTCACTGGCACTTCCTGCTTACATTTTTGCTTGTAAGCAGGAATCAGGAGGATATAATTGTGATCAGATTTGACAAATGAAGGGCGAGCTTTGTATGCGTCTCTGTACAGGTGATCTAGAATAGTTTTCCCCTCTGGTTGCACATTTAACATGCTAATAGAAATGAGGTAAACCTGATTTAAGTTTCCCTCCATTAAAATCCCTGGCCACTAGGAGCGCCACCTCTGTGTGAGCGGTTTCCTGTTTGCTTATTTCCTTATACAGCTGACTGAGTGCGGTCTTTAGCCGGTGCAGCGTATATCCCGCAAGCTGAATATCCATGTCGTCATTCAGCCACGATTCGGTGAAACATAAGATGTTCGTTTTTTATGTCCCGTTGGTAGGATATTTGTAATCGTACCTCGTCTAATTTATTGTCCCGTGATTGTACGTTGCCAAGTTATACTGACTGTGAAGGCAGATTTCCCGCTCGCAGTCGGCGTATCCTTATGAGGCACCCCGCTCTGTGTCCTCTGTACTTGCATCTGTGATTTTGGCCTTGTCGGGTGTCTGATGTACATCCTGTGTGTTCTGCTAGTTGACGAAAAAATCTTAGTCTATTCCGAGGTGAGTGATCGCTGTCCTGATATCCAGAAGCTCTTTTTTGCCGTAAGATAGGGTGGCAGAAACATTAGGTACAAAATAAGTTACAAATAACACGAGAATAAACACATAATAGCACAGTTGGTTAGGCGCCTGTAAAACTGCTGCCCCATTTCTTCCGGAGCCATTACATTTTTTGGGGGCAGAGACTGAGCACAGTACAGTCGCATGCACAACATCTATCTACAGTTGAAGTCTGAAGTTTACATACACCTTAGCCAAATACATTTAAACTGTTTTTCACAAATCCTGACATTTAATCCTAGTAAAAATTCCCTGTCTTAGGTCAGTTAGGATCACTTTATTTTAAGAATGTGAAATGTCTGAATAATAGTAGATGATTATTTTATTTCTTTCATCACATTCCCAGTGGGTCAGAAGTTTACACACACTCAATTAGTATTTGGTAGCATTGCCTTTAAAGTGTTTAACTTGGGTCAAACAATTCGGGTAGCCTTCCACATGCTTCCCACAATAAGTTGGGTGAATTTTGTCCCATTCCTCCTGACAGAGCTGGTGTAACTGAGTCAGGTACAGTGAGGGGGAAAAAGTATTTGATCCCCTGCTGATTTTGTACGTTTGCCCACTGACAAAGAAATGAGCAGTCTATAATTTTAATGGTAGGTGTATTTGAACAGTGAGAGACAGAATAACAACAAAAAAAATCCAGAAAAACCCATGTGAAAAATGTTATAAATTGATTTGCATTTTAATGATGGAAATAAGTATTTGAACCCCTCTCAATCAGAAAGATTTCTGGCTCCTAGGTGTCTTTTATACAGGTAACGAGCTGAGATTAGGAGCACACTCTTAAAGGGACTGCTCCTTTTCAGGTTATGTCGATATAGGACTCATTTTACTGTGGATATAGATACTTTTGTTCTTGTTTCCTCCAGCATCTTCACATGGTCCTTTGCTGCTGTCCTGGGATTGATTCGCATTTTTCGCACCAAAGTACATTCATCTCTAGGAGACAGAACGCGTCTTCTTCCTGAGCGGTGTGACGGCTGCGTGGTCCCATGGTGTTTATACTTCTGTACTATTGTTTGTACAGATGAATGTGGTACCTTCAGGCATTTGGAAATTGCTCCCAAGGATGAACCAGACTTGTGGATGTCTACAATTTCTTTTCTGATGTCTTGACTGATTTCTTTAGATTTTCCTGTGATGTCATGCAAAGAGGCACTGAGTTTATAGGTAGGTCTTGAAATACATTCACAGGTACACATCCAATTGACTCAAATTATGTAAATTAGCCTATCAGAAGCTTCTAAAGCCATTATATAACAATTCAGTCTCTTCCATCAGAGATTCATCTTGGAAGGTGTGTGTGTGTGTGTGTGAGAGCGAGCGGGTGGCTGCGTCACGTGTGTTAGCATGCCTTTGTATCTGTGTCTCCCTGTGTATTGTCTGTGCGCACGCATCCTCGCTCCTGTGTGTTTGTATCCACCCCAGTGCCGATACAGACAGAACATGGCTGGCACAGCTCCTCACACCAGCGGCCAGTCAGAATGCCACCCGTTGGGGCAAGCTGGTGTTCTGCTCTCCTGATTGGTTTGATGGTGATTGGGGGATGCACTACAGCTGGTCCTGGCAATGGAGCGGAAGGGTGTTTACCATGCAGAGCCCTCTCCCTGTCCCAGTAGTTGGCTATCCCAGCCCACTGTGCAGAGGGGGTAGGAGAGGGGAAGCTGCTGCCACACAGTATCAGCGTTTCCAGGGGGAAGTCAAACATGAAGACCCACCCGGGTCCCAGCCAGGCCAGACCCCTTTTGTTTTCACTCAATGCATTATATACAGTACAACACTCACACACATCTCTCGCTCTCTCGGAATGACTGACTGTTATACAATAACAGGATTATTATTGAATATGTTGTAATGCATAGACAGATACTCCTCTACAGGAATCACACGTTGTTATACAATCCCATGTGTATTATCCATACATCCCTACTTCTCATAACAATATTGTTATGGGCATTGAGCGCATATTCAGACTGTATTGCAGTAAAATCCAAATCAGACTATCTTACCGGCTGTGTTGTTGACTGGTTCAAGGAGAGCTCTGCTTGCCTCAACCTGTATGTCTTCCTGTTAGTGTGGTTGGATGGGAGAATGCTGACGATCCAATCCCTTACGCAGGGTGTAAAATTACAGTAACACCCGCCAAATGCTGGTAGATTTTGGCATTGGCAGTAAAACGTCTGTTTCACCAGCCATGTTGGCAGGCGATCAGGGCTCCACATTACGAGCATTTCACTAGCATTTGTTAATAAAAATAGTCAAGTATGATCACATTTATGTTCATCTGTTAGTTTTGTTGGTGTAATTTTAGGGGGAATAATATTTTGTCTGGTAAAATATCTGAGTGGCTGGTAGATTTTTAAATCAACCTTCCACAGTGGCTGGTAGACCAAAAGTAAAATTTAGGCCCTGCCTCTGCCATCAGTCAGTCATGGCTGGGAGGGTGGCATAACACGCAGATGTAGGAGTTTAGATATGGAGTTTGTTCTGTTAGCTCAGCCTCACAGCCACAACTGAGAGAGAGCTGTCTGAATAATGGAATTCATCAGGGTTATTTTTGTCCTGAAGAACGTCACACCTTTGTGAGAGAGTGTGCATGGGCTTGTTACATGCAAGGGACTGCTGTGGGATTCTGTTTTTTGCCTCCGCTTTTTTACTGTTTAAAGATCATAAAGACATGGATTGTATGCACATGTTTCCTATTAGATGACCAGAGTATGACATCAACAGACATCAATTATCATGATCTGATTCCTATCCTTCAACACTGGAGTCATTTAGCCTAATACGTTGGGTTTTTGAGTCATTGCAAATGCAAAACAGACTAAGATAACTCATAGATCAGTGTTTGTTTTCCTTCTCTGTGGTGTAAACTGGGAAGGCTTTGTTGCAGACTAGAGCAACCAGAGAACCCAACTCTGCTCTCATTAGTGTTACTGTAGCCCATCTGTTTCTGAGTGGAACTCCTGAGTGGAAATATAGGTCCCAAGCCATGACTATATTTACACAGAGTAAACTGAGCCCTCCTTGCAGAACAAATACACTACATGGACAAAGGTATGTGCACACCTGCTTGTCGAACATCTCATTCCAAAATCATGGCCATTAATATGGAGTTGGTCGCCGTTTGCTGCTATAACAGCCTCCACTCTTCTGGGAAGGCTTACCACTAGATGTTGGAACATTGCTGCAGCGACTTGCATCCATTCAGCCACGAGCATTAGTGAGGTCGGGCACTGATGTTGGGCGATTAGGCCTGGCTCGCAGACGGCGTTCCAATTAATCTTAATGGTGTTAGATGGGGTTGAGGTCAGGGCTCTGTGCAGGCCAGTCAAGTTTTTCCACACAGATCTCGACAAACCATTTCTGTATGGAACTCGCTTTGTGCACTGGGCCATTGTCATGATGAAACGGGAAAGGGCCTCTCAACTGTTGCCACAAAGTTGGAAGCACAGAATCACCTAGAATGTCATTGTATACTGTAGCATTAAGATTTCCCTTCGCTGGAACTAAGGGGCCTAGCCCAAACCATTATTCCTCTTCCACTAAACTTTACAGTTGGCACTATGCATTCGGGCAGGTAGCCTTCTCCTGGCATCCGCCAACCCCAGATTCGTCTGTCAGACTGCCAGATGGGTAAGCGTGATTCATCACTCCAGAGTCCAATTGCGGCAAGCTTTACACCACTCCAGCTGACGCTTGGCAATGTGCGTGGTGATCCTAGGCTTCTATGCAACTGCTTGGCCATGTAAACCCATTTCATGAAGCTCCCGACGAACAGTTCCTGTGCTGACGTTGCTTCAAGAGGCAGTTTGGAACTCGGGAGTGAGTGTTGCAACCGAAGACAGAATATTTTTTTTATGTGCTTCAGCACTCGGCGGTTCCGTTCTGTGAGCTTGTGTGGCCTTCCACTTTGTGGCTGAGCCGTTGTTGCTCCTAGACGTTTCCGCTTCACAATAACAGCACTTACAGTTTTACCGTTGCAGCTCTAGCAGGGCAGAAATTTGACAACCTGACTTGTTGGAAAGGTGGCATCCTATGACGGTGCCACATTGGAAGTCACTGAGCTCCTCAGTAAGGCCATTCTACTGCATATGTTTGTCTAATGAGATTGCATGGCTGTGTGCTCTATTTTATACACCTGTCAGCAATGGGTGGCTGAAATAACCAAATCCACTAATTAAGTGGTGTCCACATACAGTGTATTTTTACACAGCGAGCAGTTGCAGTTGTCACATTCCCTTTCATTGTTGAAAGGTTTGATATTCCCTAAGAAGCTTAATACTACAGAGACGCTTGTGGAGTTTTCAAAGTAAAAAGTTAATTATTTCACATTTGGCTATCCATCAAACATTAGACTCTTGTATATAGCCCTATGCATCTTTGTCATCACAGCAGTGTTTCCCCTAGATTATTCCCCAAGTAGGCAAAGGGCTGCACGCACCAAAACATTCCATTGAAAATAGTAACCAAATATTTTCATGCAGGTTGCTATACAAATAGATGTAGGAATTGAAACCTAACCAGTCTGTTACACCATAACCAACCATGTCTCTTCCCCTCCAGACCACATCCCAGAGGATCTGCGGGACCCGTTCTACACAGACCAGTATGAGCAAGAGCACATCAAGCCCCCCGTCCTCCATCTGCTGCTGTCCTGTGAGCTCTACTGCCGTGTGTGTGCCCTCATCCTGAAGACGGACCAGGCCGCCTCGCTGCAGTCACACCTGTCAGTTATCCAGGCCCTGAGCCGTAAAGGGATCTATGTCATGGAGAGTGATGACACACCTGTCACAGAGGCTGACCTCGCCTGTGTGCCCATCAAAATGGTGAGTGGTAGAGAATGGGTAGTGTGTGTAGGAAGGATGAAATAGGCCTACTGTTCAGAGGGTAATGGCTGCATCTCAATAGTCTTAAAGGTTGACTTTGGGCATGAAAAACTGTCCAACTCCCGCTCTTTTGCAATTTTCAGAAACGGGGTGTGCCTTTGGTGGTTCATCGACGTGTCATTCTAGTCATGCGCACTGCGACTGACGTAGTGCACAATAACTCCTCCAGTATTTGTTGATGTCATTTCTCAGGATTTGTTTTTGGACGGGATATGTAGTGATCGGTAAGAAATGGCACTTCTGTAGCCAAAAATCTTATGCATCCATTTTTTTTATTTTTTTATAATTCAATTTCATGGTATAATGGTGCATTTGTCAGTTATACAGTTTAAAGCTGTTATTTTTGCATTTTTGCCCAAGGTCAACCTTTTGGTTCAAGTATTTCTCCTTGTCTCCTCTTCTTAATCTGCACTGAAAACATTGGAGAGATAAAAGCAATATGGTGGATGCCTCACATGAGTACAGATTAAGGAAATAAGCGTTTGAGATGCACCCAATGGCCTCTTCATCAGACTAGGAGCTCCCTATTTGGGGCGTTGGGACTGGTTTGTGGGAGTCTTTGCCAGAGGCTGCTCATGATTTGTGGTTGAGAGAAGTCTTTAAAATGAATTAGCCCCTGTGCAAAAAAATTATCTAAATCAAGTCAGAAAAGCACACAGTGCCTTTCTGCTGGTGCAGGTGTGGCCTTTTAGCTGGCCACGGATGAGCGAAGTCAAGATCTTCAGACTTCTGTTTGGTAAATCTTTGTAGGCACACTGCCCTTCCATATAGACGTCAAGCTGGCCAAGGCAATGGAAGGGCGAGGGAAAGGAGTTTGGAAATGTTACAGGTGCCAGTATTGCCTGTATCAGTATCCCTTCCTGCTGTAGGCCTTCTCTTATCTCTTCTGATTTGTCCAATGAAAGTAGCCATTGTTCTATTCTCTCTATCAAACTATGGCATCTCACTACAGCCCTGAGCCTCTAACACTGGAATACCTCATCCACTAGATCTTGGCAAACAGCCTTTGACCTCTAGTCTTGCCTTTGACCTCATCTTTGTTGTTGGCAATACTTTCTCATCATAACATTCCAGGTTACAGTAATTTACATGTTGTTCATTTGTTTGACCTATTAAATTAGTTCCAGACCATTTGACTGCTTCCTTATCTTTGGCTACCTTGGTGATTCAAATTTGTCTCTGATTCATGTCCATATAAAGTCATTGCCTATTCCTTGTACATTCACAACAAAGCTTTTGGCCCATTCTGGTTCTTTAGGTCATTGTGAAGTGAACACTGATTCAGTTGATCTTGTTTGATAATTATTTTCTCACAGCTGGATGGAGAAAGGCGAACAGGCCTCTCCATGGTGAGAGGAGAGGGCAGTGTTGAGTTGGGCCTAATATGAGCTAAATGACCCAGTGGGGTTCCTTCTGTCCTGCACTATCTTTTCCACTCTCCTGTACTGTACCCTTGTCCCTAACAGGGCCATGTTGTCTAGTCAATATGGAGGTCTGGTGCAGCAGTTGCATAATGATTGATTGAACATTTTTAGCGCTCTATTCTGTCTCCACTAGCTCATGTAGCCTAGTTCTCATGAAGCACAAAGCGTCTCCTTTATGACTTTAAAATCTGTGACTGGTATTTTTTTTTATTGGGCTTGTACTTCGCTGAGGTCTCGAATGAACACCACTCCCTCCATGCATGTTATGTCGAATTGAATACATTACACCAGTATTTCCTTTCATAAGAGATCCAATATGTTTCACTGAAAGCACTAAGAGTACCAACACCAGTGTTGGGCGGCTTTTAAACATTCTATCCTGTCGTTGCCACGGAGACCTGCGTTGTAGCTGAGGCAGCTTCGTTCTGGTGCGTGACTAGTCAAGTGTGTGTCTCTAAGACTAGGTTGATAATCAAACCAAGGTGCTATGTAATCAACCAGACACAAATGCTTAGGAAAGTCTGAAATCCTCCTGACCAGAGAGAACTGCTTGTCTTTTGATAGACTAGGCAGCTCTGTGTAAGGGTTGAGAACCCCCCAGGTTGCTGAGTTGGCAAGGTGTTTCCATGGCAACACCAGTGTTCTTCCGCCACTCCTCATGTGCAGCCCCTGGGCTCGCTCTCTCTCTCTGTGTGAGGAGGCTGAAGAAATTTGGCTTGGCCCCACCCTCACTTCTACAGATTTACCATTGAGAGCATCCTGTCAAACTACTGCACCATCTGCAACCGCAGGTCACTTCGGAGGATGGCGTGGTCAGCCCAGTGCATCACTGGGGGAACACTGCCTGCCCTTCAGGACATCTACATAACCTGAGAGACTGAAAAACAGTTTCTATCCCCAGGTCATCCGACTGTTAAATAGTTGCCACTAGCCGGCCGATATTAGCTAAGAATGCCAGCATCAGCCCGATGTCTGGTTTAACTTCTTGGGGATTGCTGGGGCGCTAGCGCCCCAATCCCGACACTACCAGGTGAAATGCAAGGCGCCAAATTCAAAATCCAAAAGTTGAATTATTAAACATTCATCAATATACAAGTGTTGCATAGTCATCAAAAGCTCTGCTTCTTGGCAATATCACAGCGTTGTCAGATTTCAAAAAGGCTTTACGGCGAAAGCACAACATTTGATTGTTTAGGATAGCCCCTCATATTTTATACATTAGCATAAATCCATAACCAACGCGGGTCTCATAAAACGCATAAAATCGCTAATATAAAATCCCTTACCTTTCGAAGAACTTCTGCTGAGGGCTTCCCAAGTGTCCAACGAAGACATCCAATGATTCTTTTGTTAAATTACTTTTTCTATTATATCCATAAATCTCCGTTTGGTTGGCGCGTTATGTTCATAAAATACAGCGTCCACTCGCCCATTGAACCGTGAAGAGAACGCGTTCAACCTATACCTATACACTTGTCCAAGAACAATCAAACATCATTGATAATGTATCCTTAGGAACACTTATGTATATTTACTATAATATTTCAACTGGATTATAAACTGGACGATAGGAAAGGAAAAAAACCACAGCCTTGAGCCGTGAGCAGCGCCTCTTCTGATTACATCCTGTGACTAGTTCGAAATTCTTCTATTACCATCCAGAGCAACCTAACATCACCAAACACTGTCTAGAGACTGTTGACATCTAGTGGAAGCAATAGGTACTGCAATCTTAATCCCAGATATGGCTGTTTTCAAAAGGGAGGGGTTCATAATGAGGCAATGTGTCAAACACTTTTTCCAGGACAGAAATTCCTGGGGTTTTCGCCTGCTATATCAGTTCTGTTATACTCACAGACAATATTTTAACTGTTTTGGAAACTTCAGTGTTTCCTATCCAATAGTACTAATTATGTGCATATCCTAGTTTCTGGGCCTGAGTGGCAGGCCTTTTACTTTGGGCACGCCAGACTCTCCAAAACTGACACCTCAGCTGCCGCTCCCTAAGAAGTTAACAATTCCTGACATTTAATCTTGGTAAAAATTCCCTGTCTTAGGTCAGTTAGGATCACCACTTTATTTTAAGAATGAAGTTTGCATACACTCAATTAGTATTTGGTAGCATTGTCTTTAAATTGTTTAACTTGGGTCAAACACTTCGGGTAGCCTTCCACAATCTTCCCACAATAAGTTGGGTGAATTTTGGCCTATTCCTCCTGACAGAGCTGGTGTAACGGAGTCAAGTCTGTAGGCCTCCTTGCTCGCACACGCTTTTTCAGTTCTGCCCACACATTTTCTATGGGATTGAGGTCAGGGCTTTGTGATGGCCACTCCAATACCTTGACTTTGTTGTCCTTAAGCCATTTTGCCACATCTTTGGAAATGTTCTTGGGGTCATTGTCCATTTGGAAGACCCATTTGCAACCAAGCCTTAACTTCCTGACTGATGTCTTGAGATGTTGCTTCAATATATCCACATAATTTTCCTACCTCATGATACCATCTATTTTGTGAAGTGCACCAGTCCCTCCTGCAGCAAAGCACCCCCAAAACATGATGCTACCACCCCCGTGCTTCACGTTTGGGATGGTGTTCTTCGGCTTGCAAGCCTCACCCTTTTTCCTACAAACATAACGATGGTCATTATGGCCAAACAGTTCTATTTTTGTTTCATCAGACCAGAGGACATTTCTCCAAAAAGTACGATCTTTGTCCCCATGTGCAGTTGCAAACCGTAATTTGGATTTTTTTTTATGGCGGTTTTGGAGCAGTGGCTTCTTCCTTGCTGAGCGGCCTTTCAGGTTATGTCAATATAGGACTCGTTTTACTGCGAATATAGATACTTTTGTACCTGCTTTCTCCAGCATCTTCACAAGGTCCTTTGCTGTTGGTCTGGGATTGATTTGCACTTTTTGCACCAAAGTACGTTCATCTCTAGGAGACAGAACGTGTCTCCTTCCTTCCGTATGACGGCTGCGTGGTCCTATGGTGTTTATACTTACGTACTATTCTTTGTACAGATGAACGTGGTACCTTCAGGCGTTTGGAAATTGCTCCCAAGGATGAACCAGACTTGTAGAGGTGTACACTTTTTTTTATTTTCTGTGGTCTTGGCTGATTTTGATTTTCCCATGTCAAGCAAAGAGTTTGAAGGTAGGCCTTGAAATACATCCACAGGTACACCTCCAATTGACTCAAATGATGTCACTTAGCCTATCAGAAGCTTCTAAAGCCATGATATCATTTTCTGGAATTTTCCAAGCTTTCCAAGGCACAGTCAACTAAGTGTCTGCTGTGTGGATTGAGCAGTCAACTAGTCGAGCAGTCATTTGAAGGAGTAAGAACATTTCAGCGAGACGACTCAAAAGGCGCAATCCATTAACGCCAAGATAATGGAATTCATTGCCCTCGACAATCAACCGCTCTCTGACTTGGATGATGTTGGCTTTCGCCGACTGGTCGAGCACCGGTACACACTACCAAGTAGGCACAATTTTATTTTTTTATTTTTCAGATTTTTCCCTACCAATACTGCACAGTATTGTTGAAACGCACATCCATGAGCTACTTGCTATGGGCGTCACTGCTATTTGCGTCATTTGGACCATGTGGAGTCTGACAGCACAGTGGGTTGATGAGGATTTTGTACCGAGGAAAGCTGTATTTCATGCTCAAGAATGTGCTGGTTCTCATACCGCTGCTGCTATTTCAAGGGCATTTGAGAACATGTTTGAAACATGGACACACTCCTAGCGCCAATCGAAAAACTGACTAGACTAATAAGCTCAACTGCGTCTGCAGCAGACGTGATACCCTCTGTCATGGCACGTCAACACCTGCTCAACAAAACTGGCGACACAGACCGTAGGGTTAGCTTGGAAAAGTACTCTACTAGAGGCTAGGAGAACAAGCGAGTCGGTGGCATTCTCTCTGAGCCTCTTTACTGTGTCGCCACCATGCTCGATGCTAGGTTCAAGGCCCGCTACTTTGATGCAGACAGGAAACAGGGTTTACGTGAAATGTTAGACACAACTGGACAAGATGGAAACGGACACCATGACAGTGCGCACCGAGGAAGAGGCCACGGACAGACAGAGCTGAAACTTCCCTGCTTGACATGTATGATGAAATTCTGGTTGAGACTGAACAAAAGAACAACGAAACAGCACAGCAAGTAAGTGAAAGAAATAGGTTTTGATTATGTTTTACTGGTAATGGGGACATACGTAAATGCCAACAAAATAACTTTTTGGTGTGTGTTTCAACTATTTAACTGTACTAGAATGCTTAAAACGCCGCTAAAATTGTAAATTTAATTTATCGGTATCTTATTTTTGGCAAGGAAAATATATCGGATATCAGTATCGGCCATAAATGTCATATCGCTGAATCCCTAGCGATAACATCTGCAAAATGTGTAAGCGACCATTCAAATTAGATTAGAGAGAGAGAGCGATACCTGCTCAGTGCTCTGCCTCCTATTTGACTCCTGCTGCCTAGCAGCTGGGGCTAATAAAACAGCAGTGTACCATTTCCTGGGTCTACTCAGATGGGTTGGAAGAAAGGCATTGTCTTTGTGAAGGGGAGAGAGACGGGAGACTTGAAAGTCAGCTTGGGGCAATATAACAGTAGTAGTCCATCCATACTCTCCTGGGTTCCTTTCTTTCAGACAGGTCTAGGGAAGGGGATTGTTGGGTTTGTGTGTCTGGCATATTTATTGTCTCCTAACACTAGCACATGACAGTTAGGCTATGCTGTTTATGCTAGTATTAGTAATTTAGATACAGATTATGCTAGTATTAGCTGTTTAGATACAGCGTCCTGATGATGGATCAACAACGTTGTAGTTACTCCAAAATACTAAACTAATTGACAGGGAAAATAAAGAAGCCTGTACAGAAATATTCTAAAACATGCATCTTTTTTGCAACATGGCACTAAAGTAGTACTGCACTTTTTGTTCTGAATACACAGTGTTACGTTTGGGCCAAATACAAAACACTACAGAGTACTACGCTCCATATTTTTTTATAAAATCAAGCTTTATTTATAGAGCACATTTCAGACATGGAATGCAACGCAATGTGCTTCACAGGAAAAAACAAGTAAAGAAAATAAAAACGAATTTACTACACAACAAACAAACAAAATAATAATAATAAACTGAATGACAAAAGCTAAAAAGGTTTGTTTTTAAAATTGCTTTTTAAATATGTCCACAGTTTCGGCCCCCCTCAGGTTCTCTGGCAGGCTATGGCAGAGGCTGGGGCAGAATAACTAAAGGCTGCTGCCGTGCCTCTTGGTCCTAGGCTTTGGGATAGTTAAGGCCAGTGTCAGAGGACCTAAGGGACCTACTGGGTACATAACTTAAATTCCTCTGGTGACACAAATGTAAAGTTGTCTATTGGCTTTTTAGCAGTGAAAGTCAATGCTGTGCTTTCTGATAACGCTGTCAAGGGGTAACATAGATAAACTGAACAGTACCGGACCCCAAATCGAACCTTGTGGAACGCCACATGTATTTAGTGATATGTATTTTCTCAGAGTTATGTTCTCTAAGGGTGACAAACTCTCTCTCAACCAGTTAAATGGGTCCTTACCCAACCCACCTCTCCAGTCTGTCCATAAGGACGTCATGGTCAACTGTGTCGAATGCCGCACTAAAATCCAATAGTACAAGGACAGAGAACTGTTCGGTATCTGTGTTGGCTCAACGATAATTGACCACTAACTAAGGTGGTCTTTGTGGTGTAGTGGGCATGAATACCAGATTGGAATTTTTAACTTAAAAAATAAATGTAGCTGTGTGAAAAACAATTTCTGAAATTTTGCTTAAGAATGGAAGGTTGGAAATTGGCCGAAGATTGCTAAGAGCTGAAGAATCTAGATTGCTATGGCGAAACCCCTTCTGAGGAAAAGCAATGTTTAGTGCATTGAGGAAAGTGCCTGTGAACAGGGAGTAGTTAACACTAGCTTGCAATTCTTTAGATATGCAATTAACTGTTTTGAAGAAGGTGGTGAGGATCGGGTCGAGAAGGCATGTAGGCTTAAGTTGTGATATCACTTTCCTGAGAATTTCTGTGTCAACCAGGGAAAATAAATCCATAGTGCCTTTGTGTGGTATGCTAGGGCACATATAATCAAACTTCTCATCAGGTCTTGCTTTACTGATTCCCAGCCTAATGTTTATCTTCCCTGAAATAGGTTTGCGGGGCTAGGATTTATTAGGCCGACAATGGTCGATAAGAGTGCACTCATTTGATTCTGATTAACTGTGATCAAGTTTGAAAAATGAGCCTCTCTGGCATTTCGAATTGGCTTGTTATATACCAGTCAAAGGTTTGGACACACTTACTCGTTCAAAGGTTTTTCTTTATTTGTACTATTTTATACATTGTAGAATAATAGTGAAGAAATCAAAACTATGAAATAACACATGGAATCATGCAGTAACCAAAAAAGTGTTAAACAAATCAAAATATATTTGAGATTCTTCAAATAGCCACCCTTTGCCTTGATGACAGCTTTGGACACGCTTGGCATTCTCTCAACCAGCTTCACCTGGAATACTTTTCCTGAGAACTTGATTGCTGCTTTTCCTTCACTCTGCGGTCCACCTCATCCCAAACCATCTCAATTTGGGTTGAGGTCGGGTGATTGTGGAGGACAGGTCATCTGATGCACTTTCCCTCTTGGTAAAATAGCCCTTTCACAGTCTGGATGTGTGTTGCGTCATTGTCCTTCTGAAAAACAAATGATGGGAATCACACATGCGGACATCCATTCACCTACTCGGCGCCTCAAAAAAGACACGTCGGTTGGAGCCAACAATCTCAAATTTGGACTCATCAGACCAAAGGAGAGATTTCCACCGGGTCTAATGTCCATTGTTCGTGTTTCTTGCACCAAGCAAGTCTCTTCTTATTGGTGTCCTTTAATAGTGGGTTCTTTGCAGCAATTCGACCATGAAGGCCTGATTCACGCAGTCTCCTCTGAACAGTTGATGTTGAGATGTGTCTGTTACTTGAACTCTGTGAAGAATTTATTTGGGCTGCAATCTGAGGTGAAGGTAACTCTAATGATCTTATCCTCTGCAGCAGAGGTAACTCTGGGTCTTCCTTTCCTGTGGCAGTCTTCATGAGGGCCAGTTTCATCATAGCACTTGATAGTTTTTGCGACTGCACTTGAAGAAACTTTCAAAGTTCTTGACATTTTTAAAGTAATCATGGTCTGTCGTTTCTCTTTGCTTATTTGAGATGTTCTTGCCATAGTATGGACTTGGTCTTTTACCAAATAGGGCTATCTTCTGTATTCTACCCCTACCTTGTCACAACACAACTGATTGGCTCAAATGCATTAAGAAATTCCACAAATTAACTTTTAACAAGGCACACCTGTTAATTGAAGTGCATTCCAGGTGACTACCTCATGCAGATGTTTGAGAGAATGCCAAGAGTGTGCAAAGTCGTCATCAAGGCTAAGGGTGGCTATTTGAAGAATCTCATATAAAATATTTTGATTTAACACTTTGGTTACTACATGATTCCATGTGTGTTATGTCATAGTTTTGATGTCTTCGCTGTTATTCAGTGTAGAATGTAGTAACAATAAAGAAAGACCCTTGAATGCTCTCTCAGAATATCATAATGGAAGTGCAACTTTGACTTTCTCCACTTCCGCTCTGCCTTTCTGCAATTTCTCTTTTATTTATTAGTTTCCTCATTCATCCAAGGGGCTTTCTGTTTGGATGTGGCCTTTTTCAACCTTACCAGACAATGGCATCAATGGTTGCCCTTTAATTTGCTATTAAAGTTATCAACTAAATGATCACAAGAGGAAGGTAGAATAGGTGATGCTAATTGTTCATAAATCTGTTGCAACTTCAGATGCAAGTTAGCGTTTAAAAAAAATTATGTGTTCAGTATTACCCTGTGCTATAGGCAACAAGGTAGTAAACAAATACACAGTGGTGATCAGATAAAGCAACATCAACTAGAGGATATGTCAATAGAAAGGCTCTTGGTAATAACCAGGTCCAGATTTTGGCTGCGGTTATTGGTGGACCTAATAACATGTGGGATAATGTCCATAGAGCTCAAAAGATTCATAAATTCATTGACTTTGGAGTCACTCTTTGTCAACATGAATATTAAATCGACCCTTAAGGACAGTAGGTAATAGTAAAGAGATCAGTAAAGAAAGTGGGGCAGGGCATAATTTATTCTCTTCCCCTGTGCTAGCAAGGGTGTGTTACATTTATTTTGTACTCCTTCCTGGGTTGGGACTGCCTCGGGCAGGGGGGATGGAGGCTTTGAGCCAGGCTAGCCTGACCCTTCGCAACAGCAGATGGTGTCGGAAACCCCAGGAAGGTGGAGGATGACCCAAGACCCTTCTGGGCTCCCGAGTGGTGCAGCGGTCTAAGGCACTGCATATCAGTGCTAGCGAATCGTGTCACTACAGACCCTGGTTCGATTCCAGGCTGTATCACAACCGGACATGATTGGGAGTCCCATAGGGAGGCGCACAATTTGGCCCATCGTCGTCAGTGTTAGGGTTTGGCCGGGGTAGGCCGTCAATGTAAATAAGAATTTGTTCTTAACTGACTTGCCTAGTTAAATAAAAAAACAGAAATATAAGTCAGTGACCTGCTGAACTGTGGTGGCCGTGGGGGGAGGGTGCCGCTGGTGCTGGGTCATGGTATACACCCAGGATCCGTGCTGACTCCCGGGGCTGGTAGGTCCTTCTCAAGCGGGCAAAGCCGTTTGATAGCTGATCAGATCTTCTCGGATAGATGACGGGTGGCCAGACTGCCTCCCCGATCTCCTACACCTTGCGAGTGCACAGTCTCCCATGGGCTGCGGAGTAGAGCTTAACATCTGTCCATTGGATTGGGACAGATCAATCCCGCCCGACTCATAAACATCTTTGCTATAAGAGGCATTTAAAACTAAGATTTGTTTTGCCTGGGTTACAGCAAGGCCAGTGTACTTAGAAAGCAGGTTATCCTTTTCTCGCAGCCGAGCAAACAGCCGGAGGATCTCTTCCCTAAGCTGCTTGCACGTGGGGCATTTATGACAAACGAATCCCTGTCCATTTTTCCAGTTCCACCTTATCCTTCGTCTTGTGATTGTCATTTCTGCTCAGCGGTGGATTAAAAACACTGGTTGGCTAGCACTGCTAGCGTTAGCTGCTGGCCATCACGAAAAAGGAGCAAGCTAACTGCTAAGCACAGGCAAAATCCTAGAGGAAAGCCTCGTTCAGTCTTCTTTCCACCAGACACTGGGAGATGAATTAACCTTTTCAGCAGGACAACCTATAACCCAAATCTACACTGGAGTTGCTTACCAAGAATACTTACATATGGCAAGGCATGAAAATGGTTGTCTAGCAATGATCAACAACCAATTTGACAGAGCTTAGACTTTTGAAAATAATAAACGGCAAATATTGTACAAACCAGTTGTGCAAAGCTCAAGACTTAACCAACAAGACCCACAGCTGTAATCTCTGCCAAAGGTGATTCTAATATGTATTGGCTCAGGGATGTGAATACTTACAGTGCGTTCGGAAAGTAATCAGACCCCTTGACTTTTTCCAGATTTTGTAACGTTATAGCCTTATTCTAAAATTGATTACATTTGTTTTTTTCCCTCATCAATCTAAACCAATACCCCATAATAGCAAAGCGAAAGCAGTTTTCTGTTGTTGAAAATCTATTAAAAAGAAAAAACAAACCTTATTAACATAAGTATTCAGACCCTTTGCTATGACACTCGAAATTGAGCTCCGGTGCATGGCGTTTCCATTTACCATCCTTAGGATGTTTCTACAACTTGATTGGAGTCCACCTGTTACATTCAATTGACTGTACATGATTTGGAAAAGCACAAACCTGTCTATATAAGGTCCCACAGTTGACAACGCATGTCCGAGCAAAAATCATGCCATGAGGTCGAAGGAATTGTCTGTAGAGCTCCGAGACAGGATTGCGTCGAGGCACAGATCTGGGGAAAGGTACAAAAACATTTCTGCCGCATTGAAGGTCCCCAAGAACACAGTGGCCTCCATCATTCTTAAATGGAAGAATTTTGGAACCACCAAGACTCTTCCTAGAGCTGGCAGCCCAGCAAAAATGAGCAATCGGGGGAGAATGGCCCAAGAACCCGATGGTCACTGATAGAGTTCCTCTGTGGAGATGGGAGAACCTTCCAGAAGGACAACCATCTCTGCAGCACTCCATCAAATCAGGCCTTTATGGTAGTGGCCAGACGGGAGCAATTCCTCAGTAAAAGGCACATGACAGCCTGCTTGGAGTTTGCCTAAAGGACTCTGACCATGGGAAACATAATTCTCTGGTCTGATGAAACCAAGATTGAACTCTTTGGCCTCAAAGCCAAGCATCATGTCTGGAGGAAACCAGGAACTGCTCATCACCCGGCCAATACCATCCCTATGGTGAAGCATGGTGACTAGTCAGGATCGAGGGGAAGATGAACCGAGCAAAGTACAGAGATCCTTGATGAAAACCTACACCAGAGCACTCAGGACCTCAGACAGGGGCGATGGTTTACCTTCCAACAGGACAATGACCCCAAGCACACAGTCAAGGTAACGCAAGCATGGCTTCGGGACAAGTACTGAGTCAAGGGTCTGAATACTTACAGTACCAGTCAAAAGTTTGGACACCTACTTATTCCAGGGTTTTTCTTTTTTACATTGTAGAATAATAGTGAAGACATCAAAACTATTAAATAACACACACTACTAAAGGACACCAATAAGAAGCGCAATGGACATTAGACTGGTGGAAATCTGTCCTTTGTTCTGATGAGTCCAAATTTGAGATTTTTGGTTCCAACCACCGTGTCTTTTTGAGACACCGAGTAGGTGAATGGATGATCTCCTCGTGTGTTTCCCACCGTGAAGTATGTAGGTGTGAGGGTGTTTTGTTGGTGACACTGTCAGTGATTTATTTAGAATTCAAGGCACACTTAACCAGCATGGCTATCACAGCATTATGCAGCGATACACCATCACATCTTGTTTGGGCTTAGTGGGACAGTCATTTGTTTTTCAACAGGACATTGACCCGACACACCTCGAGGCTGTGTAAGGGCTACTTGACCAAGAAGGAGAGTGATGGAATGCTGCATCAGATGACCTGGCCTCCACAATCACCTGATCTCAACCCAATTTTAGATGGTTTGGGAGGAATTGGAACGCACAAAGTGAAGGAAAAGTAGCCAACAAGTGCTCAGCATATGTGGGAACTCCTTCAAGACTGTTGGAAAAGCATTCCAGGCGAAGCTGGTTGATTGAATGCCAAAAGTGGGCAAAGCTGTCATCAATTTTAGAATAAGGCTGTAACCGAACAAAATGTGGAAAGATTCAAGGGGTCTGAATAATTCCCGATGGCACTGTATGAACCACATTGACACATCCAGCCCAAAGCGGGAGGTGGGAAAAAAAAAAAAAAAATCTGGAGCATGTCTTTAATTAGACTAATGTGCCCATGTCCCCACATACCCCTGATTTTTGTTTTTCTCTCCCCCCTCCATCCACCCATCCCCATCACATGCCTATAATTGTTGATGTGATGGACCTGCTCTTTGCCATCCCTGTCCCCTCACACACTGAGTGTCCTGTGCCCACAGTCGATGCCCTGATTTTGGCGTGACGTGATTGTTCTGGCTCGACCTGCCCCCACACAATGCCAACATACCCATGATTGATCAATACCCTACTGATTTCTTAACTGACCTATCCCATGATTGATCAATAACCTGGTGTTTTCGGAACTGACCTAGACCTAAGGATCCCTCGCTCACCCTCCATCTACCAGAGTTCCCACATGCTCCTACGATGACCTACCCTTTACACATTGTGTGGGTTTTCTGATCTAATCTGTGCCATCGTTTCCCTCCTCCAGAGTGCCCACATGCCGATGGTTGATGCCCTGATGATGGCCTACACGGTTGAGATGATCAGCATAGAGAAGGTGGTGGCCTGTGTTAAACGCTTCTCCACCTTCAGCGCCTCCAAGGAGCTACCCTTTGACCTGGAGGACGCCATGGTATTCTGGATCAACAAGGTATGGTGGGGAATACACAAACATTTATTTGCCACACACACACAAACACTATAAGAGTGGAGGTGTCTGTCTGTGTGTGTTTTAACATACAGGTTCTTAATTTAGTTGTCTATCAGCAATTGTGAGCTAGAGACATTCAGAAAATAGTGCTTTTAGAACTAAGAGTGAATGTTGCTTTTGTTGCAGGTGAACCTGAAGATGAGGGAGATCACAGAAAGAGAGCTTAAAGTCAAGCATCACCCGCTGGAGTCTCCCAATCACCAGAAGGTAAGGCTGGTGCAGCACAGCGCTCTCATGGCATTGCCATAGATGGAAGATGAGGAAACTGAAGCGCTAGAGCCAAAATGGCTCCCATAGAGCTTGCTGCTCTTGATGCATCATCCGTCTCGAGACTGCAGTCCACACATACAGGACACATTCTAAGAATAATTGCTGTTGTAAAACCAATTTATTTGTATTTATGCAGGTTAGTCTCATCGACATATCTATTTTTCAAGAAAGACCTGGTCCAAGTCAACGTAGCTCTTCATCTCCTGCCATTTGGGGTTGAACCCTGATTGACATCTGTTCTCTTAACCCGGAAGCAGATCCAATCCTGTCTGACCTTTGACCTTTCTGCTCCTATTCTTCATGTCTGTCTGTCTCCTCCTTCCTCCTCCCCCTTCCCCTCTCTCCTGCTACTTGGATAGTCTCCCTCCAAATGGTATTGGAAACTAGTACCTGTAAGTTGGCTGCTAATAGTCCCCCCTCTCCTCCCTTTTGCACGCATAGTTCTGTGTCTATGTGCACACGCACCACACCACCATGGCTCATCCAAGCCCATTCTGTGCTGCTTGTAACCAGTGAGTCAGCCAGCCAGTGGGAGAAGGCTGGTGTTTTTGGTTATACATTTTTTTAGTTGAGAATGTCACACACTTGTTGTCTAGTCTGGTGGTTTTGGATATTTGGTGACAATGTTTATTTTGGGTGAACAATGTTTTTTGCCTTTCATTTCAAGCTGCTGCAAACTGTGGGGTCATAATGGCGTGTGGACGAGAGAAAGATGTGTGTGTGTTTGAGTGAGTGTGGAAAAACAGAAAATGTATAAGTGTCTTGAGTGAGAGAGAGCCGTGTATCCATCGCTCAGCCCTTGCTTTCCTTTACTCATGTGCTGAG
Organism: Brachymystax lenok tsinlingensis; assembly: GCA_030435695.1. Classification (NCBI taxonomy): domain Eukaryota; kingdom Metazoa; phylum Chordata; class Actinopteri; order Salmoniformes; family Salmonidae; genus Brachymystax; species Brachymystax lenok. Next base: position 50,357,817 of record CM059819.1, on the reverse strand, counting down.
ATGTTGATGCCATTTCCACCTGTGCCCACAACCACTACCATGCCCACCCATCCTATGCTGTCTCTGTCTGCTGTACCCATGTGGTCTCTCCCTGGCCTCTCACGGTGTCTCTCTGCTCTGCCCACGGTCTCCTTCTTACACTCGGCTGTCTGTCCGTCTCAGTCTGATTTCATGCACGCCCTGGCCCACTGCATGCTGGAGCCAGAGGAGCTGGAGCTCTCCACAGTGGTAGTACACTTGCAGTAGTCCTCCTTACTGTAGATGTCCCTGCCTCCCTAGAGAGCCCTAGAGATCTGGAACCTTCTAGTAATCTTTTTCTCTGACTTGTCACTCTAGTTAGGCCTACCCATGTAGAATTAGCTACTTCCCAATTAAAGATTAGTGTGTTGTTTTAATGGTAGTTACACTTTAATAATTAGCCTCCATCCTGAAGATTTGTATATTCAGATTGCAGGATGGGTTGTTTTATTTGCTACTACTGTGGCCAAGTTGTGATTAGACTTGGAGGCCTATGGATTGTGATCCATTTAGTATCCCTTATCACAAATTCAGTCTGTAGTCCTCGTATTTGGTTGATGGTTGGAATTTAACTTAATGATTAATCAAACTAATGTAGTATGGTTCAGGCTGTTCAGCTAGTCCCGGCGAGTAGACTACAGCATTGATGAATACACCGCACAGTTAGCCAGCAAAAGTGGGCCAGTGATTCCCATGTGACCCTTTTCTGTATGCTAGTGGCCTGGTTTGACTGTGGGGACAGTGACACTGCATTCACAGAGGTCTGTGAGGGTTGGTGGCAGACCAACCATGGCTCTATGAAGGACCACCCCACCCATCTCCACCCTCACACAGACAGACTGGGGCTTATTCAGGGAGTGACACTGAATGAATTCTGATAGAAATGCATTGTCTAGACTGGACATGATTTGTTTTTTTCAATAGGGAATCGTGTCTGCTTTTGTCATTACATTTCTATCTACTCTTGTCATTATATTTCTATCTGCAACCTTATGAACTGAATAAGCCCTAGGCTGTATGGTAGGACTATAATAACTCAGAGGGGCTCAAGCCATAGAGATGGGCTGACTCTCTCCCTCCCCCTGGTGGTTAGGTGCGGTACCGCAGGGAGCACACATCAGGGCGCCAGTTGCCCTTCTTCCCCCTACTGGAGGACCTGATGAGGGACGTGTGTGATGGAGCCGCACTCCTCACCGTGGTCCACTACTACTGCCCCAACCTCATGAAGCTTGACGGTAGGACATGGACGCCGTCCCACTCAACAAACTTAGGCTAATCTTTAGATATGTTGTTACTTTGTTGGTCAGAGGAAGCCTATGCAATTTGTTTCCCTGGTTAGGCCTAGTTAGAAGGCCTTGATTGAACTAAGCAATCAATAGTGGCTTTATCTGATTTATAATTGAAATAGACCATGGCAAACTAGTGTTGTTCACTTACCGAAGCAGAGTTTTGTAATCCTGTGCTCTTTCTATGTGATATCTAAGCAGCAGGTCTTTCAGCTCCATTCTGACCTTTTGACCTGTGTGTCACCTATCAGATATATGCCTGAAGGAGGTGACCTCCATAGCCGACAGTCTGTATAACATCCAGCTGCTCAAGGAGTTTGCCAACGAGTATCTCAACAAGAGCTTTTACCTAACAATAGAAGATATGCTCTACTCTCCACTGGTGCTCAAGGTAAATATTCCATATATTAGTGTTTATGAGCTGTTGCATGTACCAAACTACTTCTGGGATTTGATACCATACTCAAAACAGTACTCTGCTAGCCCACAAAATATTGGTTGTTAGGGCGACTGTACTTAATCTCTCATGGGGAAAGGCAATGTCATTGTGCAATGCTAAGCTAGCCACGGAAAGCTAGCTGCCAGGGCATTAGGCTATATGTCAGTTGTCTAACATGGTCCCTATTCTCTCCCTGCAAGCACAATGTGATGGTGTTCATTGCGGAGTTCTTCTGGTGGTTTGAGACGGTCAAGCCAGAGTTTGTCCAACCCAGGACTGAGGAGTTCAAAGATGGTGAGCATCATGTGCTCTTCATCTGGTTCAGTTGGGGATTGGTTGGGTGTGTCTGCTGTAACCAATAAGCTTGATCTTGCAAGGTAGCTACTTAGTTAGCAAACCAAATGCATAGCTGGAGCACTGAGCTTGAGATCATTTATTCGGCACATCTTAGATAGTGAACCTATAGTTTTAATCAGTGGCGTATCACGCACCCCCTGAGCTTCATGGGGCCCCAAACCCTATATACATTACATTTTGTTATTGCGTTTCGACGATCGACGATCATACCATCTGTATTTCAAAATACCCCAATATACGGTGTACCGCCAAAGCCTAGTTGAGATATAGTGCAGTATTTTTTTTTTTTTTTGTGTGAGCAGGGAGGGTAGTGCCAACTGGGTGGATCAACTAAAGCTGTTGAACCTGCAAGACAAGGAAGAACAGTATTACTGGTTTCTTACATCTCAAATTATTTGGTTAAACTGGAGTGTCAATTGTCTTAATTTTTTTATTACTGTAATTCCCACAACTTTTCATTGCACATTTGTAGATCATCCCTTTGTCATTTTCAATAGTCTGTTATATATGTTGACTTGCAGAATTTTCTGATCTTAACAGAATACATTTAGACAGAACTTGACTGGGAAGGAAAATAAGCAGCTGCAGTTCCAGGAGACAATTTACATTATTCTCCACTCCTTACCCACCCACCTCTGTTTTGATTGATCCCTCTCCCCTCCTCTCACAACAGCCCGAGCAATGGCTCAGCCGAAGAGTGCCCGCCCCTCAGTGCCCATCTCCAACGCCACCAAGCGTAGCTTCCAGGTGACCCCTGGCATCACTGAGGCCTCTCTGTCTGTCTCTGCCCAGAGCAGCCCTGATGTCTCCAACAGGTACTTCCTGCACCCTGCTGAAGACTCTGACCCTCTGTAAGTCTCTCCTTCCTCTCTCTCCACCCTTCTCATTTCATATTTCATCAACCTGTATTTCCCATACAGAGATCTTAGAAAATATTACATTGTTTCCTCTCACCTTTCACATGCATTTGCTGACCCGTCCAATTTTTGCCCCCACTTTCTCCTCCACTGTAGTTAATTTATGTTTCACAATCATTCCAGCCTTGAATAAAACATATTGCGTGAACATTGTTGATCAGTGGGAGGGTAAAGGATTAGGATTAATTCATGGGATTAAAGGGACAGTAGGTCAGATTAACCAAGACCATAGAGTCAACTGACTGATGTTTATCTGTGTGGAGTGTGGGTGGTTATGGGGTGTGTTATCCTGATGTCTGTTTACTTTTAGTTCTCACTTTCACGCATTCTTAAAGACCCATTGCAGTCAAATATTTTATTTCCCTGTGTTTTAGATATATGTCCACACTGAGGTTGGAATAATACTGTGAAAGTTATGATAATGCCCTCTTAGTGTAAGAACTGTTTGAAAGGATGGCCTGAAATTTCAGACTGTTTTGGTGGGATGGAGTTTTGGCCATCCGTGGTGACATCACCATGCAGTAAATGAGTTAATAGACCAATAAGTGTTCCAAACCCCTCTGCTAATAACAGCTCATTTTAAGTTTTCCCCTCCCCACTCAGACCACCCCCAGACAGTCCTAGCAACATTTTTGCTTAAGAAATTGCCCATTAAGACACCTTTTGACAATTTTAATTGAAAACTGTCACAGTAAGGTACTTAATTGTTACCCAGAAATGATTTGATATTGAGATAAAAGCGGTTGCATTGGACCTTTTTAAAAATGCAAGCAATAAGATGATTCCGTATGAGACGGCTAAACCAATAATGTTCTAGGGGATGTGGGTCAATCTGCTTTACCGAAGGTTGAAGAGGGGCTAATCCCTTAAACTGTCTGTGTACTTAAGACCTGAATGAATCACGTAAGACTTCAATGAATTCACATAGTCTAGGAAAGGATATACAGTGCCTTTGGAAAGTTTTCAGACCCCTTGACTTTTTCCACATTTTGTTACGTTACAGCCTTATTCTAAATTGATGGGGGGAAAAATTATTTAATCAATCTACACACAATACCCCATAACGACAAGGCAAAAACAGGTTTTTTTTACAAATAAAAAAACTTAAGTCACATTTACATAAGTATTCAGACTTTACTCAGTACTTTGTTGAAGCACCTTTGTCAGCGATTACAGCCTCGAGTATTCTTGGGTGTGACGTAACAAGCTTGGTAAACCTGTATTTGGGGAGTTTCTCTCATTAGTCTCTGCAGATCCTCTCAAGTTCTGTCAGGTTGGATGGGGAGTGTCACTGCACAGCAATTTTAAGGTCTCTCCTGAGATATTAGATCGGGTTCAAGTCCAGGCTCTGGATGGGTCACTCAAGGACATTGAGACTTGCCCCAAAGCCACGCCTGCGTTGTCTTGGTTGTGTGCTTCGGGTTGTTGTCCTGTTGGAAGATGAACCTTCACCCCAGTCTGAGTTCCCGAGCGCTCTGGAGAAGGTTTTCATTAAGGATCTCTCTGTACTTTGCTCCGTTCATCTTTTCCTTGATCCTGACTAGTCTCCCAGTCCCTGCTGCTAAAAAACATCCACACAGCATGATGCTGCCACCACCATGCTTCACCGTAGGGATGGTGCCAGGTTTCCCCCAGGCATGACAGTTGGCATTCAGGTCAAAGAGTTCAGTTTTGGTTTCATCAGACCAGAGAATCTTGTTTCTCATGGTCTGAGAGTCCTTTAGGTGCCTTTCGGCGAACTCCCAAGTGGGCTGTCGTGCCTTTTTTACTGAGGAGTCTGGCCACTCTACCATAAGTGCCTGATTGGTGGAGTGCTGCAGAGATGGTTGTCCTTCTGGAAAATTCTCCCATCTCCACAGAGGAACTCTGGAGCTCTGTCAGTGACCATCGGGTTCTTGGTCACCTTTCTGACCAAGGCCCTTCTCCCCCGATTGTTCAGTTTGGCCAGGCGGCCAGCTCTAAATCATGTCCAATCCAATGAATTTACCGCAGGTGGACTCCAATCAAGTTGTAGAAACATCTCAAGGATGATCAATGGAAACAGGATGCACCTGAGCTCAATTTAGAGTCTCATAGCAAAGGGTCTGAATACCTATGTAAATGAGGTATTTCTGTTTTCGCTTTGTCATTATGGGGTATTATGTGTAAATTGATGAGAACATTTTTTTAGAATAAGTCTAACAAAATGTGGAAAATGTCAAGAGGTCTAAATACTTTCCAAATGCACTGCAATTCTGCAACAAAATTGAATTCTAGCAGTACAGCAGCAGACAACATCCAAAGACTTATTGACTAGGTATGTAATCTAAATGGTTTGTGTGCGTGTGATTCACAGTACTAAAGGAGGTCCTGCTGCAGCCTTCAGCACCTCCCACCCACTCCTCCCTCTGAGGCAGAGACAACAGAAGCAGCAACAGGGAGAGGACGGATCAGGTGAGGGCACCACTCTACCCAACACCATAGTTACCATTTACCATAGAAGACTATCCAAAACCACGCCATAGGCACATTTTACAAATTACATTTATACTTTGGTTATACTGATGGTTCGTTGTAGTGGAATAATACTACAGCCCACATTTCAATATCGGAGATGGCTTTTCTATTGTGTATAGCTGTATGGTAAATTTTTTGTCTGTGTGTGTGTGTCTAGGAATTAGAAACCGCTCCAACTCCTTGGAGAACAGACAGCCACGAGGCTCAGTACAGGCCTGGCCTGACAAGAGACAGAGGTATAGTATGACAATAACACCTTTCTTAATGTGTATCAAATAATCAGGGATCTCAGATTTTATTATTTTAACTCCAGAAAACCTGATTTCTTATCATTTATAGACTTTCTAATGTTGTGTTGATCACATTCATGATGTATAGTCACTCTCTCTCGCTCTCTCCAGGCCAATGTCAACGCTCAACCCGTACACGTTTGGTATCTCAGCCACCGACAGTGATGCTGATATAGCCTCTGGGGACAGTGTGAGTCTGGCCCGCTCCATCAGTAAAGACAGCCTGGCCTCTAACGTGGCCAACCTCACCCCCAAACACCAGGGTCTGACCCCCCAGGGCCACACCCTGATCGGACCCGTCCAGGTAGGCCGTGCCCCAGTCAGCCCCGCACCCCGCCGAGTCAACGGCCACTGCCTGCTGGGAAACGTCAACATGGAGGAGGAGGAGCAGCTTGTGTCGCGGATGAGGACTGACGCGTCAACAGCTCTCCCCAGTCAGGGAGAGGCGGCACAGCCAACTGCTGGGGCCAGGCCCAAGGATAGCTTTTACTTAGAACCACTGATGCCTGCTGTGTTGAAATCGGCAAAAGAGAAGTCTGTATGCCTGAATAAGGAGGAGGAGAGTGGGGAGGTGGGTCGATCGTGGGGAGGGGGATCTATCCGGAGAACAGAGGGGGTGCCTGGACTCGCGGCGTCGGCCAGGAGGAAAATCCCCACTAGCCTAAATCGGACCTGTACTCCCACTTCTAGTGGGGAGTTTGCCGTGTCTACTGAAGCTTCAGTGGCTGGGCCACCCCAGGGACAAGGAGCTTGCAAAAACCTGGTCACTAGTAGTTTGGACCCCTCCTCCAGAGAGCCACCTGGGGGCTTCTACCTCCACTCTGAGGGTGACAACCAGAATCCTGGTCAGGACCTGGAGCCAGACCTGGATGAGGCTGATGAGGAGGACCTGGATGAAGCCCTCACCACCAAGGACCCAACCAGGCCTAGGAAGGCCTTCGACGAGGAGGAAGAGTCAGCTAAGCTACAGGAGGACCTGAAGGAGAAAGAGGACAAGGATAAAGGGGATGATGGTGGTAGTGGACGCTCCAGCCCCTGTCTCAGCACCCACTCCCAGGCCAGCAGCCTGGCCAGTGGCAGCGTACGCATGACCAGCTTCGCTGAACGCAAGGCCCAGCAGCGCTTTGGCAGCAACCATGACCTGCGACCCAGCGCATCTAGCTCCCAAAGAACCACCCCAGACGGCTCCGAGTGCAGCGGGCCCCTCTCTCTGCCCACCTCCTGGAGGCTGAAGAGGGACCAGAGCCCTTCCTCGCCCCAGGGGGGGCGGGGGGACAGTGGCACCAACTTGCTGGCTTCTGAGCTGGTCCAGCTCCACATGCAGCTGGAGGAGAAGAGGAAGGCCATCGAGCACCAGAAGAAGAAGATGGAGGTGCTGTCAGCCAGACATAGACAGAAGCTGGGCAAGGCTGCCTTTCTGCACATTGTCAAGAAGGGCAAGAGCGACACCCTGCCCCACTCGCTCAAACCAGACTACTACTCCAAAGAGGAGCTCAACGGGGACAAAGGGGTGAGCTCGAAAGATGACTTATGCCTGGACGCACTGAGAGGGGCCAAAGAGACAGAGTCTGCCACCTCGCCAGTCCCAGATGCCTTAGAGACGGTGGAAAGGAAGTGCAGCGGTAGCCCCGGTCTGCTGCTGGACGAAGAACTGGACCTGAATGAATGTAACCGCTCCATTGAGATGCTGAATGACGCCATTGGCAGCATCCAGCAGCAGATGATGCAGCTGTCCCTCCAGCAGGACCTGCTGATGAAACAGAATGTACAGTCCCCTCCCGGCCCCCCTCCTCCCTTCTCAGCCAATGACAAGACCAGCGGCTCTGAACCAAAGGCCCAAGCTGCCGTCCACTTTGTGGAGATGGGCAGCTGCGCACCAACCACAGGTACCGCACCAACCAGGAAACCCCCCAAGCTGTCCTCGGCCAGAGGCCCAAGGTCCAAGCCGTCTGAGCTGAAGCTGGTCAAGGAGCACGGGCGGCAGGGCCTTACCTCCAGCAGGGCAATCACCCCCACCCACAGCCTGGAGACCCTGCCCCATTTGAGGCAGTTCCCCGGGGGCAGGTCCCCCAGGGCGGACCCCCCTGACACCAGAACCCCCTCTGTTGGAGGAGAGACAATCGGTGGACAGGACAAGCCTGGACGGAGTGCCACCTTTAGGCTCAACGATGAGGCTAACCTGCGCACAGTGGCCCGTATCGACCCGGTAATGGTCACCCCAGAAGTGTCCTTTGAGTGCCTGTCCAGTACCCTGAGGGAGGGGGAGCTGAATTCCTCGGACAGCTCGGGGAAGGAGAACGTCCCCTTGGAGGAGGTGTCATGGAGCAAAGCCCCCCTGATAGAGGTGGACCTGTCAGACCTGAAGGACTCAGAGGAAATGGAGGGAGACTGTGGTCAGAACAGCACCATGGATGGGGAAGACGGAGAACAGAAGTCTGGCCTGGGATTCTTCTTCAAGGTGTGTATATGTGTGGTTTTCTGTCAGAAACATTTGATGCTAGACAACGTGACTGGGACGATTTTAATTTACCGGACGTTTGAGAAATTTTCTGGACATTCATATGCTTTCAGATCTAAGAATAGAGCGAGAACGAACGTGTCCTTAAAAACAGCCTATAACAAATTACAAAAATACTAGGCTTTTCTGTGTTTCGATGTGTATCATATACAAAACGCTATAGCCTATTATTTTCTAAAATAATGATTGTATACCTCACGGTTCAGCTGTCTTGAGATTTGAGCACTAAATGCATCAGGGCATTGCATGCGGCCTATAGGCTTATCCGTCCTCTGTATGATATTAATATTTAAAATATATAAAGGAAGAAAAGCTTAGGCCTAGCTCCAGAGAGATAGAGATATGCTGGCGGCATGCTACGACACCGACGTTAATTTCTTTATCCTTGTCAGATAGGCTACTGTATCTGCTATAGAGATAAAGACGTACAGAAGGAGGCTAATTCCTTCATTTTTTTATCTGAATATTGTTTATAAAGATGAGCATTATATTGTTAGATTATAAGAGTAACTCTGGTAGGCCTAAAACATTCCTAACCTCAAGTTCAACTGTCTGACTCCGTTGGATTGCCGGTGCGCACTGCCTTCATATCATAGGCCAGCAGTCGCTAAAGCATAGTTTAATTTAGCCAATGAAAATGTCTCAACAGAATGAAACAAAACATGTTTGCGTATTTAAAGAACTGGTTTAGATTAATGCCTACAATAATTAAGCAATAAGGCCCGAGGAGGTGTGGTGTATGGCCAATATACCACAGCTAAGTGCTGTTATTATGCACGGCGCAACACAGAGTGCCTGGACACAGCCCTATTGGCCATATATCACAAACCCCAAGGTGCCTTAATGCTATTATAAACTGGTTACCAACGTAATTGGAGCAGTAAAAACAAGTGTTTTGTCATACCCATGGTATATGTTTGATATACCACAGCTTCCAGCCAATCAGCATTCAGGGCTCGAACCACCCAGTTTATAATAAGTGATATACAATAATAATGATCAAACCAATGATTATACTTTCACCCAGGATGCAACTTTCCAGTGCAACTATTTTTGCCCTGTAATGTTAAAAAAAAATCAGACAAACCTATAGTAGAATAGTTTACATATTTACCTAGTCGGGTTGTGGTGTTCATTTGCAAAAGAAATATTATTCTCGAGGCACTTTCAAGTTGAGAGCCATGGGCAGGGAAACATGTATTCTGACAAGAAGTAAATGAACAAAAATTCTTAACGCAATCGCTGGAAAACCCGTTTGTTTATATATTTGATTTATTGTTATACATTTTTTTCTTTGTAATTTTCCCCAATTTCGGGATAACCAATTGCTAGTTACGATCTTGTCTCATCGCTGCAACTCGGGAGAGGTGAAGGTTGAGACATGCATCCTCCGAAACATGACCTGCCAAGCCGCGCTGCTTTTTAACACACTGCTCGCTTAACCCCGGAAGCCAGCTGTACCAATTTGTCGGAGGAAACACTGTTTGACTGAAGCCAGCTTGCAGGCATTAGAGCTTGCAGGCGGAGTCGCTAGAGCGCGATGAGCCAAAGAAAGTCTCCCCTAACCTGGATTGCGCTGGGCCAATTGTGCGCCGCCCTATGAGGCTCCGTATAGGAATCAAACCCCTGGCTGTAGTTGCGCCTCAGCAATGCGATGCAGTGCCTTACATGGAACCCAAACCAGCTGCGGCAGCGCGCCATCGTGCATAAATGTATTTTGTCCCCCTACACCAAACGCGATCACGACACACAGGTAAAAATATCAAAACAAACTCTGAACCAATTATATTAATTTGGGGACAGGTCGAAAAGCATTAAACATTTATGGCTAGCTTGCACTTGCTAGCTAATTTGTCCTATTTAGCTAGCTTACTGTTGCTAGCTAATTTGTCCTGGGATATAAACATTGAGTTGTTATTTTACCTGAAATGCACAAGGTCCTCTACACCGCCAATTAATCCACACATAAAACGATCAACCGAATCGTTTCTAGTCATCTCTCCTCCTCCCAGACCTTTTCTTCTCTGGACTTTATATTGCGATTGGCAACTTTCATAAATTAGGTGCATTACCGCCACCGACCTCGTTCGTCTTTGTCACCCACGTGGGTATAACCAATGAGGAGATGGTACGTGGGTACCTGCTTCTATAGACCAATGAGGAGATGAGAGAGGCAGGACTCACAAATAGAACTGACTTCTATTTTAGCAACGCAGACGTTCGCGAGCAGTGTGGGTGCAATAATTGAATAATATGGATTTCTAAATTTATTTTGCAACGCTAGCGCACGCAATGTGAGCGGTGTAGTCAGCCTGTTAGACCGCTGCGCCACTCGGGAGGCCCACAGCAAATGTATTTTGAAAGCAGATTTGGCCTTTGTTAAGAGTGGGGATCCCAGTTTTTCCGTTGCTACCACGTTTATTTCTCTACTTCAATTGTGCGAGTTGCATCGTTTTACAAATGCAATTACAACCGGAGTTTCAAGCATGGTTTAGGCGCAGCTGAGCAACACAGCTCAATGGGGCAATGGCGTCTTAAAAGGGCAATGGCATACTTTCATTATAGAAACCAAAAGAAATCTAATCAAATGAATAATTGTTTATATATTGTTAATAATTATTTTATTATAAATCAGGATGTTGTGTCCAATGGGGTAAATGTAGATGGACAAATCCCACGATTCAGCCTATGAAAATTGTATAGCCACTATGTTGCATCAGTTGGGCTACAGGCGATGATGCCTATAGCTAATAGCGCATCTAAGAATATAGACCATTCATAGGTTATTATTTGTATTTAATTTAACCTTTATTTAACAACCTTTTGGTTACTGGCCCAACGCTCTAACCACTAGGCTACCTGCCGTTATATACATGATCCAATATGTAAAAATCATTGTAAATGCCCAATACACCTGTTTTTATCTCAATATCAAATAATTTTGGGGTAACAATTTAAGTACCTTGTTGTAAAAGTTTTCCATTAAAATTGACATAGCTTAACTATTTTACAGTGCTCGTTTCATCAGCTGTTGTACAATATGATACAAATCACAAAATCAGCGCTGGACCTTTTTAAAATACTTTTTACCGAAATGTTATTGGGCACATTGCTGGTGGTGGAAATGATATTTTAGATGGTGTCAGCGTAATTTTATTTAAATTCATTTTGGAGTAGAATGTCTTTTTTTCAGTTCACCAGAACTGAGCTTCTCAGTCCTACATAAAAATTATCCCAGGGAGGACCCAGGACCACCTAAGCAAGGGAACTGGAATTGCCGAACTTGCAATAAAAAAAAAATGGTCCTCTTTCCCTAAAGGCATGATGGTCATGACTTTCTTACATGAAAGGGGAGGTTAACAATCGATCTGAGATTGACTTAAGTTTCAGTCATGGGATTTTTTAGTTGTTGCTTTAACCTGTTACGGATCCAATCCGACAACAGAAATCTGACAACATCCAGTAAAATGCAGAGCGCCAAATTACAAAAATATTACTTTCAAACATTCATGAAAATACAAATGCTGCACACCCTTCAAAAGTGTAGACTCTTGTTAATCTAACAGCATTGTCAGATTTCAAAAAGGCTTTACGGCGAAAGCAGAACATTTTATTGTCTGAGGACAGCGCCCCACTCAATTAACATAATAACAACCAGCAGAGGTGTCACAAAACTCAAAAAAGCATAAAATAAATCGCTTACCTTTGATGATCTTCCTCTGATGGCATACCCAAGCGTCCAGGTTACACAATAAAAAGTCCTTTTGTTCAATAAAGTTTCTCTTAATATCCATATAGCTCCGTTTGGTTGGTGCGTTTTGTTCAGTAATCCACCTGCCCAAAGGCTTTCATCCATGCAGACAAACGATATCCCAAAGGTACCGGTAAAGTTTGTTGAAACAAGTCAAACAGCATTTCTAATCAATACTCAGATACCCTAAACTGAATATAAACAATAATATTTCAGACGGGATATATAATCTGCTGAATAGAAGAGAAAAATAACAGCGTGCATTCCCTGTTACGTGCAAAATCCAAAACAGGACACTTGACGTGAACTCAGGAACAAGTGGTCTTACTCCCTTGATTTTCATGATTGAAGCTTGAGATCTTTTTCTAAAGACTGTTGACATCTAGTGGAAGCCATAGGAACTGCAATCTGGGGGTTAAACTATGAGGCTTTGAATAGCTGGCCTTGAAAACAGTGTGACATGACTGATTCAGACATCCTGGATGGATTTTGCTCAGCTTTTTGCCTGCCATATCAGTTCTGTTATACTCACAGACATTATTTTAACAGTTTTAGAAACTTCAGAGTGTTTTCTATCCTAGCTTCTGGGCCTGAGTAACAGGCAGTTTACTTTGGGCACGTTTTTTCATCCGAACTTCAAAATACTGCCCCCTAGCCCTAAGAAGTTAACCCTTGTAAATACGAAAATAAATAATAGTTCCAAAATTGCATCCTACCTGAAGAGCGATTTGCACACAATAGCCTGCATTTGGCTGCGCTAACGTTCTTCTCATTTTTGTCCACTACAATAGGCATTTTCACTAAAGGCAAACTTTTTTTTTCCTCCAGCTTTCATTTTACTTCAATGAAAAAGGCCTCCATCTTCGCGATAACAGTAGCCTTGACCAGGGGTAGGCAACTGGATTCAGCTGCGGACCGATTTTTGTCAGAGAGGATGGTCGGGGGGAAATTATAATAATTTGTACACTGCAAATTGACCATAACTAAGCCTAAATAGATTGTATTTGAAAATACAATAATTTCATACATTGAATTACATTGAGACACGGTCACATACAGTATGGCTCTTGGGAGCAGATTTCATTTTCTTTTTTTTGCTGAATTATTGTGGGCCAAGGCTCCTCTCACTCGTTCTTTCTCTCCTCAGCAGCAGGCGCACGTAAGGCAGTGCAAGGAGTGAGGGAATGTTGTAGCACAAAATCACAGCGTATGATAGGTAGCCTAATCAAGGGATTGTTTTTCTCCCAGACAATTTGACCAGCTACAATTTTTTTTTTTATTTTTATCGGCCAAAAGCCGGCAATTACCGGCTAACTGTGTGTCATAAAGTGGACAAGATATAGGGCCTACTCTCCACATCTTTTGGGTGGTCGAATGTCTAGGACAAGGAAAGGAATTACATAATTTTTATAGTAGGAACATTTACTGAATAAATAAAGCAAGAGACGAGGGAGGAGACACATCCAATTGTTTGTGGCATAAATCAAGTTTTATTGAATGTAATTGAGTAAAATGCTACTAGTAAGTGTGTTGTATTGTGCTACAGGATGAACAGAAGGCGGAGGATGAGCTGGCTAAGAAGAGGGCAGCGTTTCTCGTACGGCAGCAGAAGAAGGCTGAGGATGCCCGGTTACGCAAACTACAGCTGGAGGCAGAGACCGAACATAAGCGGGAAGAGTCCAGGTAACCAACATAACATCTTTACAACCAAATCAAAACGATGTCTGCTAGATAAGACATAATGCTCAGGTAGGATAAGACTGTCTAAGCACTAGCTTAATAACCACCAAAACCCCCCCACAATAGTGCGTGTTACCGGTATAGTCACAAGTTTTGCACACCTGTGTATTTGCTCTTTACACCTCAAATGTAGTGCGTACGGCCCAGTACATCACTGGGGCCAAGCTTTCTGCCATCCAGGACCTATATACAGTGTCAGAAGAAGGCCCCAAAAATTGTCAGACTCCAGTCACCCAAGTCATAAACTGTTCTCAAGGCAAGCGGTACCGGAGCACCAAGTCTAGGTCCAAAAGGTCCTTAACAGCTTCTACCCCCAAGCCATAAGACTGCTGAACAATTAATCAAATGGCCACCCGGACTATTTACGTTGACCCCCTACCTACATGTACAAATTACCTAGACTAACCTGTACCCCTGCACATTGACTCGGTACCGGTACCCCATGTATATAGCCTCGTTATTGTTATTTTGTTACTTTTAATTTTTTACTTTAGTTTATTTAGTAAATATTTTCTTAACTATTTCTTGAACTGCATTGTTGGTTAAGGGTTTGTAAGTTAGCATTTCACGGTAAGGTCTACAACTGTTGTATTCGGCGCATGTGAAAGATGACATTTGATTTGAAATGTTAATTCATAGAAAAACACAGAAAATGGCAGTATTGTCCCTCCTCCATCCTCTTCCGTGTTAAGTCTATTCAAATGCTGCAGTTGTTGAGCCAGTGGTCTGTCTCTCCCCCTAGGCGGAAGGCGGAGGAGGACCGGATGAGGAAGGAGGAGGAGAAGGCCCGTAGGGAGCTGATCAAGGAGCAGTACCTGAGGAGGAAGCAGCAGGAGCTGATGGAAGAGCAGGGCCTTGGCAGCCCAGCCAAGCCCAAGACCCCCAAGACCAAGCCTAAGAAACCCAGTCACCAGATTCACAGACCCAAGTCTGCGTTCAGCAGAGAGGAGTCATCCAGCGACACCTTCTCTTCCAAGTGCTCTTCTTCTACACGTAAAAACCACCACACTTTTGTTCATCTTACTAGGCCAGGGGTAATAACTCCTGTCCCAGAGGGCAACAGTGTGTGCAGACTTTTGTTCCAGTCCTGCACTAATACATCTCATTCAACTGCGCTGGGAAAAAAACCTGTTAACACTGTGGTTCTCTGGAACCAGGATTGGTTGACATCCTTGGTCCAGGCCAGTTTCATGTCTCCCAATTCCCTTTGAGAAAATATTGGATATTTTGCAGTCATGCATTTCTGTATGTGAGGATAGGAGTGTAATAGGAAGAGTTAGCTATACTAAGATGAAATCTATATTTTGGTTCTCGGTAGCTGACAACCTGAGCAGTGCCCAATCAGGCTCCAGTCTGTCCCTGGCCTCCGCTGCCACCACTGAGGCAGACAGCGTTAACTCTGGAGGAGCAGGATCGCAACGGTAAGTGCCCCAAATATGTTGGTGGGTGCTTGTGTAAGTATTTTGGTTTGGGTATAATTGATGACAGTGTTTTCTGTCTCTGTGTGCCATTTTTAAACCTTTTTTTTTTTTTTTTTATAATCTCTGTGTGCTCTGCTATCCGTTGCCAGTGGTGAGTCTGAGTCTTTCCCAGGCCTGAGTCGGAACGCCAGTCGGAACACTGAGAGAGACTGGGACAACGGCTCCACTGCATCTTCAATCAACTCCATGGCAGAATACACTGGTTAGTACACATGAAAGTCAGTCTTTGCCAAACTGGGAAACAGTCTTTCCCATAATGTTCCAATAATATTCCCATAACACCCCTAAAATGTTCCCATAAAACCGTTGCTCTGCTCACGTTCTCATCTCTATTAATATTAGCATTTAATGCTAAGACTTGTCGTTCCACTGTGTCCTCAGGTCCCAAGCTGTTCAAGGAGCCCAGTTCCAAGTCCAATAAGCCAATCATCTTCAACGCCATCTCTCACTGCTGCCTGGCTGGCAAGGTCAATGAACCCCAGAAGAACACCCTCCTAGAGGTAAAGCTTTACCTTACTGTGAAATGCTATTAACATGCACTCCAGAGCAAATGGTCACCCACACACAGGTGAGCCATCATCTCACTGTTGTGACTTTTGCCTATGGATTTTCAAGATAATTTACTGATTTAATTACTGGAATAATTGTATCTAATTTAATTAATTTGGTTATCCTATCCAAATTCATCTGAGGGGCACCATTTAAGGGTTTTGATATAAAGACTCCTTGAATTAACACTATCAGTAGTTATGAACCGTTATACCATTTAATCCTATTTCAGTAATAGTCATTATCAACAGTCAATGTACTATATTTTCATTCTGAATGGTCATCAAGCTCGGACTTCAAGAATCTAATTGCTCCTTAGGGTCTTCAATGCAACAGATGTACTTCAAAGTTGTATTGCTAGACTCAAGTGGATTGAAAATAAGGTTGGTAGAGTTGTCTTAATAGACACAAGATACAAATAGAATGCAGTACAATCATTGAAGTGAAATTCTACAGATTAGTTTAATAAGGCTTATATGACAGGCAGATATGACAACACTTGAACAGGACTTTGGAGAATTTGACATTTTTATTTGTGATAACAGGAGAAGTGAAAGAGAGGCTACATCAGTAAAGTTTCACAGCCGTGAAACTATAGGCTCCCCAATCAGGGGTATACCGGGCTGGTTACAGGTTAACACCTGCTGTGGGTAGCGCTAGGATAAGCGCTACAATAATTACTGCCACATTTACACACAGCGTCACCGAAAGGGAAATTAAATACAATGTATTTACATGTATTTTAGATGGACAAATCCCACGATTCAGCCTATGAAAATTGTATAGCCACTATGTTGCATCAGTATTTTAGTGTCATCTGGTTCAGTTGTATTTCTGTTATGACAGAGATGAAAAAGGTCAGTGGTTCTGTCATTGGAGTTTGCAGCCAAAGAAGCTTCTTCCCTCATCGGAGCTCTTTCTCAGTCGTCAATCCCATTTAGTCCAAAGAGATAAAGTTTAAGGCACTAGGGTGCAGTAGAATGTTTGGGTCCTCATTGGGAGAGAGAGAAACTCAGCGGTTCGTTGTGAGTGTGTTCAGCAAAGTTCCGCTCAGGAGATAGCCATCTCTGTCAGTTGGATTGTGCAAGTCAAAGTTGCGTTAGGTTGTCAAGGAGATGGATCAATACCTCTAAGGCGTGGCCGCACCTCACGAAGAGCTGATCTAATTTCTGTTTAATAACTTGCAGAAGGCGGGCCCTAATGGTCGGATAGAGTGACATGGGAACTCATATCTCATAATTTTCATGAGATAAACCTGACAGGCCATTCAGTCGTAGGGAGAGCAGTTTATTTTTCTTATAATAGCCTTTAACCTCTTAAGCATCATTAAGGAGCGCTGGGGCGCTAGTGCCCCATTCCCGACACTCCCGGAAAAATGTAAGGCGCCAAATTCAAAATCCAAAAGTATAATTATAAAACATTCATCAATATAAGTGTTGCATAGTCTTCAAAAGCTTAGACTCTTGGCAAAATCACAGTGATGTCAGATTTCAAAAAGGCTTTACGGCGAAAGCACAACATTTGATTGTTTGAGGATAGCACCTCTCATATTTTATGCATTAGCATAAATTCATAACCAGCGCATGTCTCACAAAACACAAATAAGAACTAAAATAAATCGCTTACCTGATATTCTGCTGAGGGCATTCCGAAGTGTCCAAGCAAGACAATCCATGTTTCTTTTGTTAGAAAAAGTCATTGTTTATATCCATAAATCTCTGTTTGGTTGGCACGTTCTTTTCAGAAAATCCACCGTCCACTCGTTCCATTATACAAGACATATAGAGCGTTCAAATTATACCCAACTTTTTCCAAACACTATTATGTATATTAAAGATTATTTTTCACACGGATAATATCTTGAACGATAGTAAAGTAAAAAACCGAGGTGCGCGCTCTCGTCTCTCGCGCACCAGACAGAAATCACTTTGTCACTCCACGGATATAAACATCCTGTATGAGGCTCTTGTTCGTGACAAACTCTTGAAACACTGTCTAAAGACTGTTGACATCTAGTGGAAGCCATAGGTACTGCAACCTGGGTCCTAGAATCCTCCAGGCTCTATACCAGCCTATGGTAATAGAAGGCATGTCAAAATGGATGGATTTTGCTTGGGTTTTCGCATGCTATATCAGTTCTGTTATACTCACAGACATTATATTAACAGTTTTTGAAACTTCAGAGTGTTTTCTATCCAATAGTACAAATTATGTGCATATCCTAGTTTCTGGGCTTGAGTGGCAGGCATTTTACTTTGGGCATGCCAGACTCTCCAACCGACACCACTGCTGCTGATCCCTAAGAGGTTAAAGGGGCGCCGTCTAATACAGAACTGTAACTTTTGATCTGGAATGTGGTACTTAAGGATCTCTGTTCTGTCACTCACTCCGCCCCCGTTGTGGGCTCTTCGTCACAACATAGTCAAATTGCAAGGTAGGGATGTGAACCACAAAACTCAAGAGTTTAGTTCTTCTGTCCTATTTATCAGTAATTTAGTCCAGCCAAACCCCATGCTGTGTAAATGAGCACAGTAACATGTAGGTCACATTTAGTGGGCCAGAATGAGCTGCTCAGCTCAATATTATCCAGCTGTAGCACAGCATGTTCTTGTCCTAAACACACACTGATGTCCTGTTTTTAAAGTGCTCTGAGTTTTCCTGAATAAAACCGTAGACTAAAACTTAAGTCTAGAGTTTTTACGTGTCAATCAGGTGGTCAGGAAGGGAAAATTCCCAACCCTTCCCAAGAGGACATCCAGACATCACTGTATCTGTAGGTATCAAATTGCTTAGAATGTGAGACAGCTTCTCAAGATATTTGTCAGCCATACAAACTAACAATCCACCCCCCTCACATCTCATCCCAGGAGCTGGAGAAGGTTGAGGCCCACCACCTGATGATCCTGTTCAGGGACGGGGGCTGCCAGTTCCGGGGAGTCTACTCCTTCTTCCCAGACACGGAGGAGATCCTCAAGCTGACTGGCACGGGCCCCAAGAGCATCAGCAAGAAGATGATTGACAAGCTCTACAAGTACAGCTCGGACCGCAAGCAGTTCACCGTCATCCCCGCCAAGACTGTGTCGGTCAGCATAGACGCCATCACCATCCACAACCACCTGTGGCAGGCCAAGAGAACCACTGTGCCAAAGAAGAGTGGGAAATAATCTGTGGAGGCCCTTGGAATTCTGGGGTTCCATTCCACTCCATGGTTGTTCTAGGTTCCATTCCACCCTGCTCTCCTGGATAAACTGCATTGATGTTCACAGTCAATAAACTCCCTCTATCAATCTGAAGGAGAGGCCACATGTATGGACAGACACGTGGCCCTTTCAGTTCACACTAATGTGGGGGCATGGATGGATGTATGCATCTGTGCTGATGGCCTGCGAGTGGGATTGTCATCTGCATGAACCAATATGGAGGGTCCTCTTTGTCTGGATCTCAATGTATTCTGTTCAGGGTGTCCATCGATCAATTCATTCGGTTCTGTTTTTCTAAAGACTAAGAGAAGCATGTGGCATTTTTTCATGTGGTCGATTTTTTTTTTACTTGAAGTATTTATTGGTTTGGCACTGAATGGTTGAGCTCAGCTGCAGCATACATACAGTAGTCCATACAACACTACCCCCTCTTATTGGACTGGTAATGACCCTGCGATAACCCACCTCGCTCTTGTTGGAGGGGGTGGGTTGTTAAATCTCTCTACTGCAAAATCGGACCTGAAAGGACCTTATGTCTCTTTAGGACTTAAAGGACCGTTCTGCTGCAACAAAACAATCTGCAGTCGAACGAACTAGAACTATCTACCAGACAAGCATCGCCGACCTTGCCTCTCCAGTTATCTTTCTGTCCAATGTGCTGCTTTGATCTCCCGTTTGTTACCTGGGCTCCTCCCAGACCATCTGCTGGCCTTCTTCATGCGTCATAGTGGTACTGTCAACTGTCTATTTATTCAATCTTCAACCGCTTTTAAATGCATATCAGCCCGTTGTAGCACTGTCTATCTGGTGTGTATAGAATTATAATGGCCGTTTTTAAACTACTCGTCTACTCGCCTTTTAACCCTCTAAAACGAGGGTGTGAAGACGATGAATAATAGGCTTTGGTACTGTAGATAAATGTCATGATGCTTATTTTTTTGTTTTTGTGTTATTTTTTTTGTATTGAGCAGTGTGGTTGGTTATACAGCAATTGAGCTGATGTTATGTGTTTTTCATCGTAACATACATTAATCTGTCTGACATACGTTAGCCAGTTAGAGCTTGTCGTGTTTCTCTTCACCGGGCACTACTATGTCCTGTATAAAAGTGCACTCCACTCATGATCACGTTTCAAAGGCTTATCATGCAATGTACCCCCCCTCCCTTCTATTCCATGAGTGATCGGCTACCCACCAGGGGTGGGGTCCATTCCATTTAAATTCAGAAAGTAAACTATAATTTCAAGTCCATTGGCATTTTAATTTTGGATTAGTTCCTAAATTAACTGAATTGACCCCAACCCTGCTACCCACCCAGCTTTTTCCATTCACTTTCTGCAGCCCTTTCCCCGGAGAGCTGCATGCTCTTGTTCTGAAGAGTGTGCTCCCTGCTGTAACTGGTTTAAATGACATTATTTCATATATTCATAATGGGTTACTCTGTGGGACTGTGGTCTATTTATTTACCTACCAACCAATATTAAAGAACATTCCTGAAAGGTGTCAACAAACACTGCCACCATTTTCAATTTTTCTCTGTCCAAGTGCTTATTATTAGATAATGTATGTTGGCCTCAAGAACAACTATAAGTGTTGCACGTGCACTTTACTCACTAAGTACAAAAAGTGGAATTCAACTTTAAACGGGCATTTGAAACGTATTGCAAACGAACAGAACATGGTATAGTTTTTTTAAACTGAACTCCTGTACACTCCCAACAGAGAAACACTACCCCTCCTGAACTAAAACAAAACACTTGATTTAACACTGAGCAGTCGATTAAAAAGTCCTCGTTTCTTCACTACTACGGCTGTCTCCAAAAATGCATAGAATACTTGATTATAATTTGCTGCATTTGGTTTATTTTTTTATTGATCTTTTCAATGTTAGTGTTTTTATGTTTACTAAAAGATTGTATTGGCGTTGATGACCATTTGTTGTGTTACTGTATGCAATTTCCATCCCTGTTCGTTTGACTATTTCTTTCAGATCATACCATCTATTTATTTTAAACGGACGCACTGAAACTGAATAAAACTTTCAAGTTAATAAAACACATTTTCATATTTTTTGTTCACATTGTTTGTTGAGAATACATTTGACTTAAAATACATGTTTCGGCCTACATCACCAACAGTTCAATTTATAGTTTGGCATTCATGTGCATGTTCACAACTTCAGACACCTACAATACATTTTTGCATGCCCTGTTTTCACCCCCACACCAGTTACTTAGGGATTATTGATGGCATCTTTCACTTCAATTGAATATCAAGTAGATCTAAAGTTTTTTTCACTGGTGCTGGGCCAAAAATACTAATAATTGAAGTTAAACCCAGCTCCCAAGTAACCTGCAAGGGTGTTAGTGAGATGTGCTGCTATCCCCATAGCCTCCCTGGTGTTAACGGTCTCCCCCTCCACCGCCCAACTGGAACAGCGGTGCCCGGAATGCTTCGATGGCAGCAGGACTCATAACCATGGTAAACACCTACAGACATACATAGGCCTGCCATGGCAACGGACAGTTTATTCTCTGCAGGTGGCTCAGTGTCAGGTATTCTGTCACAAGATAAACTGTGACTTGCAGGTCCCATCTGAGAGACTAGTTCAAACTCTGTTCTGTGTCTGAAGAAAACTATTACACGAGCAAACCAGATACCTGGCATTTGAGGCCATATTGAATTCATCATGAACGGTGAGTTCTTATTCCTTGTTTGGATGGTTGTCACAGCCATGTATTTGTATTGAAGGTATGCTATGAGCTGATGTCCTCTTACTGTTGAATATCCCACAGTGTCTGCTGCTGGCCTTTCTGTGTTGATGCTGTGTGGGGTTCTAGTCTCGGTGCGCTCTGACTCTTGTACTCGGGATGCACGGATTTACATCTGTCTAGAGATCCCACAAAGTAAGTAATTTAGAAACCAAAGATATTTGATCACAAAAGTAAACATTAACATTGATCTTTTGGCTCTAATCTATGGCATTTAGATTGTATATTTGGGTCAATCTATTCTCTACTTTATGATCAACATTCTATAAAATACCTATAAACAAGACTTAACGCCACAACACACTTATTTTTTTATGACCTCAGGTTACCCTGTTGACCTGGCCTCTCTGGTGCTCATTGTAAGTAATGTTGGAGCAATCAACCGTACGGTGTTCAGGAGTCTCAACCTGGTCTCAGTCACCCGCCTCACCATCAACAACGCTGGCATCACCGGCATCGCATCCGGAGCTCTCTGTTCCTTCCACAACCTCACAACCCTCAGCCTGGACTTCAACAACATCTCCCAGCTCAACCCAGCCTGGTTCAGACAACCAGCCAGCCTCCAAAACCTCACCCTAATTCAGAACCACATTGAGGTTGTAGAGGACTCCATGCTTAGTGGGCTCACTGGTCTAACTAGCCTAAACCTGACCAGGAATATGATCCAGAGCATTGCTCCTGGTAGTTTTAGCACCCAGACCCGTCTGGCCAGTTTGGACCTGTCTGGTAATAGGATCGTAACCATCATTCCTGGTAATGTAGCATGATGTACTACATTATCATACACAGTGCATTATGGGTATTCTGTTTTATCATAGTAAAGAAGTTTCTGAAGCTAACAATGGTGTACTGTCTTATCGATACAGGTAGTTTCAGTGGACTCACTGGCCTAACTAGTCTAAACTTGGCCAGGAATAGAATCAATACCATCAGTCCTGGCTGTTTTAGCACCCTGACTAGTCTGGCCTACTTGGATCTGTCTGGTAACAGGCTGACCAGGGTTAGCCCCCAGGACCTGCTCCCACTCTCCCCCTCCACACAGATCAGGCTGGATGGCAACCCCTGGGACTGCTCCTGTGGAGTGGAGGACTTTGTCATCTTCCTCAGAGGTAGAGTTTTCTAGTCATTTGTGGGTAGGGGTTATGGTGGGGTATAAGTACTGCAATGCTGTAAAGTGATCATATTTTGTATATTTGTATTGCAAAAAGCTTTAATTCAGTTTAATTTAATCAATTATACTTTAAGAAAAAATAAATCTACAAATGCTATGAAAATTGAAAACTAATTAAAATTGGGCTTGAGCCACCCACACAATGACTACCACACACATGATGTTCTAGACGTCACTAATGTGTGTCCAGGTCTGCAGAATGCCTCTCTGCTGGAAAGAGAGATGGAAGTGACGTGTGCCAGCCCTGCAGTCCTGAGAGGCCAGCCTGTGTGGAACGTGTCCAAGTGTTTAACACCTAACCCACAGCCCCAGGAGGATACCCACATACGGCCCCCAGCCATGTCCATCACTGTCTCCACACTCATAGCAGTGATAGGTAGGTTCTGGAGCAATGCTGTACTGTGTACACTACAAATAAATAAAATAGAACACAATAGTATTGCCAACACACATCTATGGTACAGTATGTTAAGACTGTGGTTTTAGTCAATCTCATAACAAATAATGTACGCTATGCTATCAGGCAAAATATGTATCGTGGTCCATTCTGCATATAACACAACAGAATCAAGTGTGAACAATCCTCACTAACTCTAGCTTGTCTTGTCTTCCAGTGGTGCTGTCTATCCTGATCTGTGTGGTCTGTGCCCTGGCTGTAGTCTGGAGGAGGAAACATGAGACCAAACAGGTGAAGCCCAGTCTGGAGACAAAAGAGGAGGAGGAGGAGGCCGCAGAGCAGCCAGACAGTTCCACCATCACCCTCCACAGACAGGTGTCTTCAATGTCTAAATGGGATCCAGAGCTTGCTACAAGAACTTACAGATCTGGAGTCAGAGCCAAGTCTGCTGATGCTGTCCTCTCCACGTCCCAGTTTTGTAGAGCAGAGAGAGAAGCACACAGGGTGGTGGTGGAGACTGAGAGAGAACTATACAGGACGGAGTGTGTGAGAGAGAGCCCATTAAAAGATATGAGGAACTCAGAGGAAGAGAACAGCAAAGAGCCAGGAGATAATGAGTCCCAGGGGGTAGATAGAAACCTGACAGGAAAAGATGATATTAAGGGTGAAGTGAGTCAGGCAAATTACAGAGATGAGAGAGATGATGATGGAACTGTGAATCTGCAAGATGGCGGCCAAAACATAATCTGTGTATCCCAGGATTCGGAGACCATACCGTACCTGACCATCGGTGCTGACCCGGCCGAACCAAACCCTGAACGCCACAAAGGTCCAAGTCCACAGAAAGTCATGACAAGGATTTCCACTTGGCCCCCCACCTCAGCTCAGTGGCAGACCCACTTCGCCATACAGAGAGAGGGGCTCTGTGTCTTCCCTGAGAATGACCCTGGCCATGAGGTTGAAGGTGAAACAGAGAACCAATCACCAGACCCTGACCAAGAGGTCGAACAGATCCAGTCACCTGACCCTGGTGAAACAGAGAACCAGTCACCTGACCTTGAGCAAGAGTTTAAAGATGACACAGATAATCTTTCAGCTGATGTTTCTGTCAGTGTTCTGGAATCTTCCCTTTCACCCATTGCTCTGGAGTCTTCACCCCCAGAAGGGGACATGGGTGAGGTCAATGCTGAGAACTGCAGCACGCCACCAGACTTTGAGACATCCTCTCCAGAGTATGATCCAGTCTCATTGGATGATACTGAACCAGAACCTCTCGTTGAGGCAAGCGAGACCCTGTCAGACCTGGTCGACACTTCACTGTCTAGTAATGTCCTGACCCAGACTGCGACCAATCCCGGTCAAGAAAATCCTGAAGAATTGGATAAAAAACCCACACAAATTATAAACAGGGCTGTACAGAGTGAAGGCAAATCAAACAGAAAGGGGGTACCAAAGAGAGCACACAGGAGCAGAGAGAGTACAGAGCGTAGTGGAGCTCCCCCTAGTGGCGTCTCCCCCAATGACGACAACCTGCTACTGGATAATGAATATGCATATATTGACTTGCTGCACGAGGTGGTTCAGAACCAGGGCCGATGGACCAGAGATAGGTGGAAACAGACTCAACTCAACAAAGCAGCAAGCAAGAGAAGCAAGCACCAGGGGCATTAAACTTAGACTGTGGCTTTTATATGATCTGGTGTTGTCATGTTTTTACTTGTCCTATGTAATAGTCTGTAGTGTGTTAAGTGTAGTGTTTTGAAAAGTGCTTAACATAAACATATTAGCTAATAATGATAATACATTTTTCCCCTTTCCTGTGGCGACAAAGGGTGAGCAACCCCACCATTAGAAGTGTTTGATTTTTCCCACTGTTTTGTAGTATATAAAAGAAACACTAGTTATTTTTGTGTTTCTGAGTGATGATTTCTCTCTGTGATTAAACAAACTACAGGAGTGTTTTTCCATTTCAATGTTTCCGGCTGCATGCAGCATTTATTGTTCATATTTTACATCATGTAGAGAAGTACACATACTCTGTAATAAGAAAAAGTACAAAATGGATCAAATCTTGACAATTAACAAAAAATATGATAAAGGAAGGTAAACAGAGGATTTTGTCTGGAGGACATGCATGGTTCCATATAAAGATATCAAATGATATGCTTACAAATAACAAGTGGGAGATATCAGATTAATTTTCTAGTTGTGATACTTCACACAGGTCACCTAACTGTAGAAAAACATATCTGGTTTTGACAAACTATCTCAAAACATGCTTTTTGTGTTTGCATGCCCCTTTTTATATTACAGTATGTTGTATGAGCTTTTATAGTTTTTTTTTTTTTTTCTCCAATAAGAGAATTCCCTTGTGGTTCTGTTAACATACAACAACGATAAGGGGGGAGGAGACAGGAAGTGAAGATCTGTACTCTTTAGCCCTCCAGATCTGTAAACTGCCCTTCTGGGGGCCAGGCTAGTATGGAACACATTTATCTACACATACGGTTGAAGTCGGAAGTTTACATACACCTTAGCCAAATACATTTAAACTCAGTTTTTCACAATTCTGGACATTTAATCCTAGTAAAAATTCCCTGTGTGTGAAATGTCAAACAATTCTCTCTACTATTGTTTCAGCTTTTATTTCTTTCATCACATTCCCAGTGGGTCAGAAGTTTACATACACTCAATTAGTATTTGGTAGCATTGCCTTTAAATTGTTTAACTTGGGTCAAACATTTCGGGTAGCCTTCCACAAGCTTCCCACATTAAGTTGGGTGAATTTTGGCCCATTCCTCCTGACAGAGCTGAGTCAGGTTTGTAGGCCTCCTTGCTCGCACACACCTTTTCAGTTCTGCCCACAAATTTTCGATAGAATTGAGGTCAGGGCTTTGTGATGGCCACTCCAATACCTTGACTTTGTTGTCCTTAAGCCATTTTGCCACAACTTTGGAACTATGCTTGGGGTCAATGTCCATTTGGAAGACCCATTTGCGACCAAGCTTTAACTTCCTGACTGATGTCTTGAGATGTTGCTTCTATTTTGTGAATTGCACCAGTCCCTCCTGCAGCAAAGCACCCTCACATGATGCTGCCACCCCCGTGGGATGGTGTTCTTCGGCTTGCAAGCCTCACCCTTTTTCTACAAACATAATGGTAATTATGGCCAAACAGTTCTATTTTTGTTTCATCAGACCAGAGGACATTTACCCAAAAAGTGCGATCTTTGTCCCCATGTGCAGGTTGCAAACCGTAGTCTCATTTTTTATGGCGGTTTTGGAGCAGTGGCTTCTTCCTTGCTGAGCGGCCTTTCAGGTTATGTCGATATAGGACTCGTTTTACTGTGGATATAGATACTTTTGTACCTGTTTCCTACAGCATCTTCACAAGGTCCTTTGCTGTTCTGGGATTGATTTGCACTTTAGGCACCAATGTACGTTGATCTCTAGGAGACAGAACGCGTCTCCTTCCAGAGCGGTATGATGGCTGCATGGTCCCATGGTGTTTATACTTGAGTACTATTGTTTGTTCAGATGAACGTGGTCCTTTCAGGTGTTTGGAAATTGCTCCCAAGGATGAACCAGACTTGTAGAGGTGTACACTTTTTTTTCTTTAGACTTGGCTGATTTCTTTTGATTTTCCCATGATGTCAAGCAAAGAGGCACTGAGTTTGAAGGTAGGCCTTGAAATACATCCACAGGTACACCTCCAATTGCTTCTAAAGCCATGACATTTTCTGGAATATTCCAAGCTGTTTAAAGTCACGGTCAACTTAGTGTATGTAAACTTCTGGCCGACTGGAATTGTGATACAGTGAGTTATAAGTGAAATAATCTGTCTGTAAACAATTGTTGGAAAAATGACTTGTGTCATGCACTAAGTAGACGTCCTAACCGACTTGCCAAAACTATAGTTTGTTAACAAGAAATTTGTGGAGTGGTTGAAAAACAAGTTTTAATGATTCCAACCTAAGTGTATGTAAACTTCCGACTTCAACGGGAATGGGGTCATTACATCCGAAAACACATCAAAGACTACTCCAGAGATCTTCAAACCCAAAAATGTTAAAGCCTTACTTTTTTCCTATCTAACCTTTCCATCAACTTAATCTCATTCATGCAATCAGGCAATGCATGTTCAGAACTACTTCCCTATTACATTTTATAACAAACAAGCAGAAATGGCACATATCAAAATATATTCTGTTTGCAATGACAATGATCATTTAAAACAAATGTACTTAAAGGCCTAGGACTCTATTCAATCTTTACAGCTGAAGCGTTTCAGAAATGTAAAGGTAATTTCTGATTGAGCCGTCATTTACCGTGTGTGCCGTCCCCGCTAAATCGGGAACAGCCAATGGCAATGTCCTCTTTAAGTATAATGCCAGGACCGGCTTGTGGATTTGACAGTTCCACCTCTGACACCGAAAAACAACCGCTATGCAGATGTCGTCTAAAGCGCATCTGATTGAATACAGCCCTTTAAAAGTTGATATACTATATAACACCTCTGACCGTATGGAGACTGATTCATACTGTGCGAATACTAAAGTATTTTATTGTATAGTTAAAGTTTTGGGTTAAAGGGTCATGCTATAATGCTCTATTAAGGACCACAGAGCTTAGTGCAAAAATATTTCAAGTCCCATTTGTTTTCATTTGACTAATAATGACTAAAAGAACATTGTTTGGTTCAATGAGGATTTCTTTTTTTTTTTTTTACAATGATATAACATTAGTCCAAGCAAACAGTATCAGAAATACAGAGCAGATAAATATCTTAAATAATTATTAAAATATATAAAGCACACACAATACTACATTTACTGTACAAGTGATACATGTACAAGTGAAATGACATATTGGAAGGCAGCTTGCAACACTGCAATCCAAGCCCAGGTACTGGCCATATTAACAGACTTCAAGTAATAGTTCACTCCAACTCATCTTAACATCAGATTACTTTTGATATCTGAAAACATAAAATGTTCATTTTGGAGTGAACTATCACTTTAACTATGCCTGTCTCTTATTGTGCAAAATAAGTACTCATAACAAGTGTTCATAACTTAGGGTTGCCACTGTAAACAGCTGTGAAGGATCATTCTACTGTAATGTACTGTAATTAATAAAATCCTGTCAGAAATGCTGAATGATTGAGCATTGGCTTTCGTAGAACATTGACTGATACATAAAGAAGAACCAGAAACTGTATGGCACAAATAGAATTAAGTAGGGGCATGGCATAATTTATTAAGGTTCATCAATCCATTAACTATTCTAGACTTTTTAATAACAAATAGCATGATGTAAAAAAAAAAAGAAAAAAGTCATACAGAATGAGCAATAAAAGATAGAAAATTGCTTATAAAAGTCTTCCCACTGGCCACACACTGGTTTCAAAGAAATTACGTTGAACCAACGTGGAATAGCTGTTGAATTGATGTCTGGGCCCAGTGGGTTGTGCTCATAGGGAAAATAATAAGTGCTCATGTACTTTCATGATTGATGTGTATGAATACTGCCAGGAATTCTTGTTAAGGAATAATTTCTGTACATGACTTGATTTTGCAACTGATATTCACAGTCTACACATACACACACACACACTACACCAAGTGTGCTTGGTGTAGCTCGCAGGTGCGCCATTTGGGCAGAGTTTTCCCTTTTGACACCTTTCTATTGGTGCTAAGGTGCAAGCAAGCTCCACCCACCTAGTGTGCCGACGAGCTAAATCAAACAAACCTCTAAATATTCAGAGCATCACATGACCTCCGACAATCTGTCTCTCCTCTCCTTTGGTTGGTTATAAGTATGTTTCCATCGACTTGTTCATGTTTTATCTTTTGCAAAGAGGGCCATGTCTGAGTCTGTGTGTCTGATGCTCTCTAAGGGTTTAGGTTAGGTAATGACGAGGCACTCTTCATGCATCCTCCCATAGCAGCTCAGTGACACGTGTCTCTATGTAAGTCTGACACAGGGTGGAGGGGGATTGGAAGGTAAGGGTGGGCAAGGGCAGTGAGGATCTGGGGGGTCTTTCCCTTGTATGGCACAAATAGAATGTATCGTGCAAAGGCGGTGAGACAAGGGGGCGAGAGGTCCGGGGGTGGTGAGGCGAGGGTGCCAGAGGGGCGAGGGGATTTCAGAGGTGGGTCTCATCCCTGGTCTCTGCTCCAAAGTCCTGCCTTGTCTGGCCGCCGCTGCTCTGCCCCTGAGCCACATCCTCGGGCACGTCGGGCCCCGCCAGCGGGGTCGGACCGGATGATGTAGCTAGAGAGAGATGAGGACAAAACCAACTCTCTTGGGTCACATCCAGATATTTATAGAACACACTACTAGATAACTGTACTGTCCTATACCCAGGCTAGTGTGCAGTCGACACAGCTTGGTACAGTGTAGTACCGATAATGTAAAGAAGAAGTGCTGAAGAGAAGAGACACCTCTCCTGCTGGTACTTACACAATGTCATTGAGCTCCAGCATGGTGTCTGGAGGGGGGTTGATGAGAACGTAGGACAGAGTGTTCTGGTGGTCGTTCATCTCATCTGGAACAGAACAGATGCAGGGACAGCTCTTAGCAGCTGCTCTGGCTGTACCAGTCCCCTCACATTCACCAATTACACACAACATTAGACAACTAATGGTCCATTTAGAAAATGGAAGTATAGGATTCTCTGATCTTCAGTAAACAGCTGACTGACATAAATCATATGCATATACAGTAAGGGCCGTTCTGGCTGGACAAGGCTTATTTATATACAGAAGCCTATAAGTCCTGTATGATATAAGTCCTGTGTTCATTTTCTTAATGTCTTTTCAAATACAGTATAATCAATGGTGTGTAACTGAATATCCCTTGACATGGCATACTTTGATGTCCTGTGCTTGTCTTGGAGTAGGATCAAGTTGCCCCTGGACACTGATCTAAGGTCAGTTTCCCCCTGATCTTAGACCTTTGCCTAGGGGGGCAACGTCTATTCAGAGTGAGTGTCTGTGTGAGAAGTGATGTGTGTGTTTTACCTGTTTCGCGTGTATGAGTGTGAGTGACAAACTGTGTACCTGGGACAGAATGAGGCTCAAGCCTGGGGGTTGAGGGGTAAAGTGCATCTGCTTCTCCAAACCCACCTGTGTTTGCCCCTTATAATGCCAGGCGGGGTGGGTAGGAGAGAGAGAAGGTCTAACTGTTACTGACAGGGCATGGCTGGTACAGGGTAGGCCCATGCTGCCACAAGGCAAGCGCATCCCTCCATGCGCAGTTTAAGAAAGACATGCAGACACTGTCCGCATCGATTCACCTTCTGCGCATTCCACACGTCAGGCCTGGTCACTCACGGCGACAGGTCACCATGGTTGCCATGCCAACGACACTCAGCCCCCATATAAAAATGTTGACACACCCACAAACACAACTAGAACATGCTCTGGCATCCGGCAGGGCAGACTCAACCAAATCTAAGAGTGAAGCAAAATACATTGGGTGTGTGGGATTAGAAGGGGTCATAATATAGCGTCAATCTATGATAGTCTTTCAGAGGGACTAAAATGTGATGAATATTTTGAAATCATATTGTACTTAGGCTATTAAAATGCTAAATGTTTTTTCTGTTAGCAACCATTGTTATATTCTACAAGATTCCCAGTGTAGCTTTGGTTTGTTTGATAGCAATGTACTGTTGACCTTCCGAACAACACAGTCATAATGCTTTCTGCTCCACTCTGTCCCATCCCGCCGCACTGTAGTGTATCCACACTCCTGCCCTGCAGTAACTTGGTAGTCTGTCTGGCCGTCTCTCCCCTTCCATCATCAGTCAATAAGTCCTAGTTCACACAGGTTGTACAACTGATGTACAACGCATTTGAAGCAACTGTTGTGTACATCAGTTGTACAATTTGAACTAGGCCTAAGTCTCCCACTTCAGCCCACACAACGCAAAGGACGGAGAGAAAGACTGCTTGTCTGCCACCCACCACTGCCATCATCATTATCACACAGAGTCATGCAGTAGTGCTGTATGATTATGATTCTCCATCTAACCTGTTCTGGTCTCTTCTCTTAACGGATGCTCAGAAATTCCCTGCAACTCTAAGACAGTCAACACTGTTAACTCACAGGCTACTGTCGTACTTTCGTTAAATAACACAACATTCTGACTGTCTATACTAATATACAGTAGCCTAGCTATTCAAAAACAGGTACTAAACTACTAGTATGAAATCGATCCATCCACTATGTATTTTAATGAATATGGTACCATCTTCAACCGATCTCCCCTTTTAAAGGGATGGTGGTATATCCACCACTTGAGTTGTCTTACAAAGTAGAATATTAGAAGCATATACAGTGCCTTCGTAAAGTATTCAGACCTCTTGACGTTTTCCACATTTTGATACGTTACAGCCTTATTCTAAAATTGATTAAATAAATCCTCAGCAATCTACACACAATACCTCATAATGACAAAGCAAAAACAGGTTTTTAGAAATTGTTGCAAAAAAAATGAAATACCTCATTTACATAAGTATTCAGACCCTTTTCTATGAGACTCGAAATTGAGCTCAGGTGCATCTTGTTTCCTTTGATCATCCTTGAGATGTTTCTAGAACTTGATTGGAGTCCACCTGTAATAAATTCAATTGATTGTACATGATTTGGAAAGGCACACACCTGTCTATATAAGGTCCCACAGTTGACAGTGCAAGTCAAAGCAAAAACCAAGCCATGAGGTCGAAAGAATTGTCCGCAGAGCTCCGAGACAGGATTGTGTCGAGGCATAGATCTGGGGAAGGGTACCAAAAAATGTTTGCAGCATTGAAGGTCCCCAAGAACACAGTGGCCTCCATCATTCTTAAATGAAAGGTTTGGAATCACCAAGACTCTTCCTAGAGCTGGCCGCCCGGCCAAACTGAGCAATCGGGGGAGAAGGGCCTTGGTCAGGGAGGTGACCAAGAACCCGATGGTCACTCTGACAGAGCTCTAGAGTTCCTCTGAGGAGATGGGAGAACCTTCCAGAAGGACAACCATCTGTGCAACACTCCACCAATCAGGCCTTTATGGTAGAGTGGCCAGACGGATACCACTCCTCTGTAAAAGGCACATGACAGCCTGTTTGGAGTTTGCCAAAAGGCACTTAAAGTCTCTTAGACCATGAGAAACAAGATTCTCTGATGGTCTGATTAAACCAAGATTGAACTCACGTCTGGAGGAAACCTGGCACCATCCCTACGGTGAAGCAAGGTGGTGGCAGCATCATGCTGTGGGGGCGTTTTCCAGTGGCTGGGAGACTAGTCAGGATCAAGGTAAAGATGAACGGAGCAAAGTACAGAGATATCCTTGATGAAAAAACTTCTCCAGAGCGCTCAGGACCTCACTGGGGCGAAGGTTCCATCAGGACAACGACCCTAAGGACACAGCCAAGACAACCCAGGAGTGGCTTTGGGACAAGTCTCTGAATGTCCTAGAGTGGCCCAGCCAGAGCCCAGACTTGAACCCAATCTAACATCTCTGGAGAGACCTCAAAATAGCTGTACAGCAATGATGTCCATCCAACCTGACAGAGCATGAGGGGATCTGCAGAGAAGAATGGGTGAAACTCCCCAAATAGATGCCAAACTTGTGTAGCAGCATACCCAAGAAGACTCAAGGCTGTAATTGCTGCCAAAGGTGCTTCAACAAAGTACTGAGTAAAGAGTCTGAATACTTACAGTTGAAGTCTGAAGTTTACATACACCTTAGCCAAATACTTTTAACCTCAGTTTTTCACAATTCCTGACATTTAATCCTAGTCTTAGGTCAGTTAGGATCACCACTTTATTTTAAGAATGTGAAATGTCAGAATAATTAGTAGAGAGAGATTTTTCAGCTTTTATTTCTTTCATCACATTCCCAGTGGGTCAGAAGTTTACATACACTCAATTAGTATTTGGTAGCATTGCCTTTAAATTCGTTTAACTTGGGTAGAACTTTTTGGGTAGCCTTCCACAAGCTTCCCACAATAAGTTGGGTGAATTTTGGCTCATTCCTCCTGACAGAGCTGGTGTAACTGAGTCAGGTTTGTAGGCCTCCTTGCTCGCACACACTTTTTCAGTTCTGCCCACACATTTCCGATAGAATTGAGGTCAGGGCTTTGTGATGGCCACTCCAATACCTTGACTTTGTTGTCCTTAATACATGTTGCCAAAACTTTGGAAGTATGCTTGGAGTCATTGTCCATTTGGAAGACTCATTTGCGACCAAGCTTTAACTTGCTGACTGATGTCTTGATGTTGCTTCAATATATCCACATAATTTTCCTTCCTCATGATGCCATCTAGTTTGTGAAGTGCACCAGTCCCTCCTGCAGCAAAGCACCCCCACAACATGATGCTGCCACCCCTTCAGGTGTTTGGAAATTGCTCCCAAGGATGAACCAGACTTGTGGAGGTCTACAATTTTTTTCTGAGGTCTTGGCTGATTTCTTTTGACTTTCCCATGATGTCAAGCAAAGAGGATCTGCATTTGAAGGTAGGCCTTGAAATACATCCACAGGTGTACCTCCAAATGATGTCAATTAGCCTATCAGAATCTTCTAAAGCCATGGCATCATTTTCTGAAATTATTCAAGCTGTTTAAAGGCACAGTCAACTTAGTGTATGTAAACTTCTGACCCACTGGAATTGTGATACAGTTAATTATAAGTGAAATAATCTGTCTGTAAACAATTGTAGGAAAAATTGCTTGTGTCATGCACAAAGTAGATGTCCTAACTGACTTGCCAAAACTATAGTTTTAACAAGAAATTTGTGGAGTGGTTTTAATGACTCCAACCTAAGTGATGTAAACTTCTAACTTCAACTGTATATAAATGTGATATGTTTTATTTTTAATAAATTACCAAAAATGTCTAAACTTGTTTTTGCTTAGTCATTATGTGGTATTGTGTGTAGATTGATGAGGGAAAAAAACGATTTAATAAATTTTAGAATAAGGCTGTAACCTAACAAAATGTGGAAAAAGTCAAGGGGTCTGAATACTTTTTGAAGGCACTGTATAATTTCACTAACAACATTCTTCTCTGAGCCATGAGCATAGTTTTCAGGAAAGTAGCACTACACTTGAACATATAGAATGAAATTCTAATTTCACACCACTTGACATATTTAAGAGATGGGAGTGATGACTAAATGAAATGTGTTGCATTGCATACTGTAAGTGAACACTACTGTATGTGGGATTACCTTGTAAATATCCTAGATTTACTCGGTTCATGACATCGCTCGCAGTAAGATTAGCAACATCCTCTACAAGACAGAAAATCAGAGGAGAGGAGAATGAAAAGATCAGGCAAGCAGCAAAAAAGCAATTGCAGTTTTCAAAAGGGGATGTAAAAAAAATGACCTAACATGCAAATAAATGTTTTTTGAATTATTTCATAAATATTAGATCATTTATTATGTAAATATCTATAGTATTTCTGTCTCAATCATCCAATTTAAAATCACCAGTAAATAATTTGTTAAGTACTTAACTCTTCAGTATTTTTTATGCTTTTCTGGCAGTATTACGTAATAAGCATTTTCCCTCGACAGGGATTATATGAATGAGCCATCATAATGTTTTGGCATGAGGAATTGTATGGAGAATTATATAGGGAAATCATTTTTTTGTTTTGCAAAAGAAGGCTAAGGAAGTTGAGGAAAAGAGTGAAAAGAAGTGAGAGGGGAGGACATGCAGTCTGAGGGGAGGCAAAATGCAGTCAGATTAAATGCTTCAGTTGTCCATCCATCCATAGGCTACAAGTTACACGAAAGTTTATGCACATTCATAAGAGGTTATGCAGGTACATTATCATACTATGTAGAATAATGTGAATAATATTTACAGTATTATTATTTATAATATTTACAGTATGTTAGGCGTTGTGTGAAGTTTATATGGTTATTGGTGTCATGGTACTTCTTGTACACCCCTTTGAAAATGGTGTTCAATGAAGTGAGGTGAATGGATGGACAGATTGCATGGTGAAAACAAAAGTCAGAAGCTATGTAATACATCTTTAAAAAACTAACACAACTCAATAATATTACTAAGATAGAATGTTCATCTGCTGAGATAAGTAATTAGTAATTGACAATCAGATTTAACATACAGCAAAATATATCCCAAACATCTCCAACAATATATCCCAAACAAGTCCATCATAAATACTCCAACTAATCCCGCATCATTGTCATTCTATACAGCACCAATGCCCAAACTATGACAGTTGACTAGGGTTGCAAAATTCCAGGAACTTTCAATAAATTGCCTGGTTTTCCAGAAATCGTGAAAACCAGGGAATTTATTGAAAGTTCCCGGAATTTTGCAACCCTACAGGTGACACATAAGACCACCAAACTAAATATATGACACAGCACCCTATATTGTCACTCAGTATTACCAGGGTGTCCTGTAACTTTCCGCTCACCGTATCCGACAGTGGGCAGGCCTAGGTGCTTCATGCGGTTCTTGACCAGCTCAGACAGCTCCTGTCTCTCGGAGCGCCGGTACAGGTTGAGGCGCTGCTGGGAGATCCGCTCGGTGCGACTCGGTGGCTTGGTGTTCTTACGGCTCAGACGCCGCGCCCACTGGAGGCTCTTCTTCCTCAGCAACGGATGTTCTGATTGGTCGCTGGTGGTGGAGTTCCGGTGAGCTGTTTTCTCCTTCCACGACTCGCGACGATTGTTTCTCTGGTCGTCACCACCAGTGTTCTCTATGTTGATGGATACTTGAGACTAGGGGGAGGGTGAAGGGTTAATACCAAATGAACTGTGTGGACAGTATGAGGATCCAATAGGATGTCTTGGTGACACTTTACATAAGTAATAGAAGCTCTAGATACGCATTTATAATGCATTATGAATAAGCGCTTGACTGACAGCATTACTGAAGTGCCAAACAAAACATAACGCATACTTTCATTTTTGTTGTACTGCAAATGGGAGCAGATAACGACAGTTATGTAAAATGTCAAGACAAGGATGTCATCGTAACTGTGGGTAACTAGGAAGGAGGATACTTGGACAGACCAACAAACAAAAACACACAATGATGGATGAAATAAAAAAAACTTTCACAGAGTAGCATTGGCAAAAGTAAATATAATTTACTTGACCAAGAATGTTTGTTTGTGAATGGTTGCACCAAATAGTTAAATTATGCATATAAAGCATAATTACAATGATTAGCAGCACAAGTATAGCACAAATACACTGAGTGTACTTTCCATGACATAGACTGTCAAGATGAATCTAGGTGAAAGCTATGATCCTTCATTGAGGTCACCTGTTAAATCCACTTCAGTCAGTGTAGATGAAGGGGAGGAGACAGGATTTTTAAGCCTTGAGACAATTGAGACATGGATTGTATATGTGTGCCATTCAGGGGGAAAATGGGCAGGACAAAATATTTAAGTGCCTTTGAACGGGGTATGGTAGTAGGTGCCAGGCACACCGGTTTGTGTGTGTCAAGAATGGCAATGCTGCTGGGTTTTTCACGCTCAACAGTTTCCCGTGTGTATCAAGAATGGCCCACCACCCAAAGGACATCCAGCCAACGGCAGGCCAGTAGTCAAAAACGGGTAATTGATGAAAGAGGACAAAGGAGGCTGACACGAATTGTGCAGAGCAACATACAGGCTACAGTTAGTCAACTGACGGTCCAGTACAACATTGGTGCCCAAAGACCCATAAAAGAATGCACAACTCGCAGTACCTTGACACGAATGGGGTATGCAGCCGACGACCTTACAGAGTTCTACCTCTTTCAGCCAAAAACAAGAAATTGTGGTTGAAGTGGGCTAAGGAACGAAAACACTGGACACTGGAGAATTGGAAAAACATGCCTGGTCTGATGAATCCCGGTTCCTGCTGTTTCACGCTGATGGGAGGACTAGGGTATGGAGAAAACCACATGAGTACATGCATCCATCATGCAGCGTGTCAACATTGCAGGCTTGTGGTGATGGTGTGGGGAGTATTTTCATGGCACACAATTGTCCCCTTGAAAAAAGTGGCGCAACATTTGAAATCCACATGATATCTGAACATCATTTCCAATAAGTTGCATCCCTTCATTGCAGCAGTGTACCCATCTGCAAATAAAAAAATTGCAGCAGGATAATGCCCCATGCCACAAGGCTAGGATTGTCCAGGAATGGTTCCACGAACATGACAGTGAATTCAGCTTACTATAGGGGCCTGCTCAGTCACCAGATCTCAATCCATATGAGCATCTGTGGAATGAGATGGAACAATCTATTCAGAGTAGAGATCTACTACCAGCTAACTTGGAATTAATATGGGCCAGCATCCCTGTGGAACGCTTTCGACACCTTGTAGAGTCCATGCCCCAACGAACTGAGGCTGTTCTGAGGGCAAAAGGGGGTGCAACACAATATTAGGAAGTTGTTCCTATTGTTTTGTACACTCAGTAATATATTGATGACTCAGAGGTGGCTTTGTTCAAATTCTTATTTTTAGAATGCATCCTTCTTTCTTTCCATCCTTCCTTGAGCTAATCATTTATCATTCTGTGATTTGACAAGAGAAAGCAAGATTACTATCCCTATTGCTCTCATTTACCTCAACAAGGAAGAAATTAAGAGAAAAAATAAATAGGGGAAGGAAGGAAGGAATAAAGGACGGATGCCTCTAGAGTATTTGAACAGGGACTGTCTCTATCTTGTCTTACCTCTGAGGAGGAGAACATGTGTGACTCTGTACGGTAGATGCCTATTGGAATCTCTGCACTGGAAGAACAAAGCTTTTGGAATAACCTGCCATACGTCCTGATCCACAGGTCCTCCTCTGTCACCTTCATCTGGGGAGGAGGAGGGAGCACATTCAGTATACACATGCATACACACATACACACACACACACACGTCGTGCGTTGACCTATGACGCCTCTCTCCCAGACGAACTCAATGCCTTCTATGCTCACTTCGAGGTAAACATTAAGCCATGCATGAGGGCTCCCGCTGTTCCGGATCTTGCTCTCCGTGGCTGGCGTGAGTAAGACTTCTAAACAGCTTAAAACTGCTAAGGCTGCGGGACCTGACGGAATACCAGGGCACATCCTCAAAGCATGCGCAGATCAAGCGTGTGTGGCAAGCCTCTTCACCAACATTTCCAACCTTTCCTTGACCTTGTCCCAGTCTGTTTTTCCAACATGTTTCAAGCTAACTATCATTGTTCCTGTCCCCAAGAATTCTAAGGTAACCTGCCATAATGAATAGCTAATCAATGGCTACCCATCCATGGACTATCTGCGCTGACTCCACCCACACTCTTAGAAAAAAGGGTTCCAAAAGGGTTCTTCTGCTGTCCCCATAGGACAACTCTTTTTGTGGTTCCAGGTAGAACTCTTTTGGGTTCCACGTAAAACCCTCTGTGTAAAGGGTTCTACATGGAATTCAAAAGGGTTCTACCTGGAACAAAAAGGGTTCTACCTGGAACCAAAAAGTGTTCTTCAAAGAGTTCTGCTATGGGGACAGCCGAAGAACCCTTTTAGGTTCTAGATAGCAATTTTTTTTCATTGATCTCTTCCACAAACTATCACACTTACACACACACACAACGTCACCTCACACACTGAACTGACCTTATATATAGCTTACATTCTTGTGTGTTTTTATTTTTATCTGACCTGTTATTGCTTTTTTTTTAAAGATCCTATTCTTGACTACTTCGTAATTTGATATTGAACTCTGCATTGTTGAGGATGAGCTTGGAAGTAAGCATTTCGTGGTATGGTTTACACCTGTGCATGTGGCAAATGAACTTGGATTTGATTTGAAACACACACACAAACACACCCAAAACAGGTGTGCTAGAAATGTTTATGTTTGTGCTTTTCTAAAAAACTATTTCTGTGTTCATGCAAGTGACTGATTGAACGTGCCTGGGATAAATCCTCACTGTAGTATCTGCAATTTGGCAGTACGCCCAGACCCTTGTTTGGAGAACGATATCTCAGTTTCAAAGGCTCAGCTTGGACAGAAGAAGCCTCGTGAGGTATTGGTCTGCCACATTCATGAACCAGTATTGGTCGGTCACATGAATGAAGCAAACATTAATGCTGAATTAATTATGAATAGGCTAAATCATGCAAATATTACTTTCTGTGTAAGTATATAAGAGAACTAACGGGACTGTACATGGTGCGAGTTGGTTGGAACCTCTCCAGCATGCTGATAATAAAGAATTATTAATTTAAGATTGACTTAGAGTGTCCCTGTGAAGGATTTCCACGACACCGGTATCCATACTTACTGCACATAGGTAACCAGACCCTGGTGTGGTATCCAGGCCTAGTAAAAGTCTTGCTATGGGAATCATATAGTCCTTTACAAATGACTGTAAAAAAGCAAGAGAATGTATAAACAAACAGTAGGAACCAGAGACTGAAAACACACTCGTCTAGTTCCAAAGAAAACACTATTGAGGAGAGAAACTACTGAATGATCATTGCGCTCAAAAATACTATCTCTCTCTCTCATCATACACTGATAAGCTCCACACACCACTGTGAACAGAGTATTCCCTCGTGACACTGATCTAAGATCAGTTTTGCAGTTCTCTACTTAAAAGTTAAGGGTTAGGATTTAGAGAAGGTAAGCTGATCATAGCCTAAGGGAATGACTAAGTGATCAAACAGTCCACTCTGCTGGCTGAGGTGGTGATACACTGCAGATAAGCTCCCTAGCTACGTCTCAAATGGGACCCTGGTCAAAAGTAGTGCACTATATAGGGAATAGGGTACTATTTGGGACTCTATCCTAATATATTACATCTGGTAACACACCTGGTAGAGCAGTGTATCCAGCATACTGATACTGAACACTCTGCCTGCAGCGAACGGCAGGCGGAACATGAAGGCCAGGTTGGAACCCTTATCACGCTCTATCTGTAGGGGGGAGAGGGAAGAAGAGGGGAGGGAGAGAGTGTGGGGGGAGGGAGCAGAGGGAGAGTGGGTGAGGAGAAGAGGGAGGGGAAAGAGTTAGGAGAGAGAAAGATAGAGTGCAAATGAAATGTCACCAGCTGGCTTGTTAACCCAGCCCCAGGGCTCTATGTCTTCATGTCTGAGACTGTATAAGAGTGCACCTCCCACACGACATCCACACAGACAGATTGTAATAAGGGCTGAAGCCTGAAATCTAAAGATGGAGGAGTGACATGCCCCTGTCACTGAACTGCTCACCTTCTCTAGCTTGGAGAGAGCCAGGGAGTAGCAGTCCTTAGCCCTGAACTGCATAAACCTCATGTTAGAGGGGTGGGTCAGCTCGGTGATGATACTGAGACTGGGAAACAGCCTGGACAAAAAGAGAGGAAGAGAAAGAAAATGCTTTGGGCTCATGGTTGGACCAAGCTGGCAGTGATGCATAGTTTACATTTGAGGATGTTGAAGAAAACCTTGCAGAGATTTCTACCCTGATAGATGCTGTTTAATATAGTTTCACCCGGGGTTTTAATAACTTTAGAGACTTTTCAGGGAAAAGCAACTACAGTGGCTTGCAAAAGTATTCACCCCCTTGG
Organism: Brachymystax lenok tsinlingensis; assembly: GCA_030435695.1. Taxonomy (NCBI): domain Eukaryota; kingdom Metazoa; phylum Chordata; class Actinopteri; order Salmoniformes; family Salmonidae; genus Brachymystax; species Brachymystax lenok. The sequence continues at coordinate 50,316,880 of CM059819.1, read as the reverse complement.
AATTTTTCCTATTTTGTTGCCTTACAACCTGGAATTAAATCAAATGAATTTTTGGGGTGTTTGTATCATTTGATTTACACAACATGCCTGCCTACCACTTTGAAGATGCAAAATATTTTGTGTGAAAAAGGCACAAAAAAAAAAAAAGACAAAAAAAAACAGAAAACGTATGTCTCTATAAGCTTGGCACATCTAGCCACTGGGATTTTTGCCCATTCTTCAAGGCAAAACTGCTCCAGCTCCTTCAAGTTGGATGGGTTCTGCTGGTGTACAGCAATCTTTAAGTCATACCACAGATTTTCAAATCGGATTGAGGTCTGGGCTTTGACTAGGCCATTCCAAGACATTTAAAATGTTTCCCCTTAAACCACTCAAGTGTTGCTTTAGCAGTATGCTTAGGGTCATTGTCCTGCTGGAAGGGGAACCTCCGTCCCAGTCTCAAACTTTGATTTGAAATCTTTGTAAGACAAACAGGTTTCTCTCAAGAATTTCCCTGTATTTAGCGCCAGCCATCATTCCTTCAATTCTGACCAGTTTCCCAGTCCCAGACGATGAAAAACAATCCCCACAGCATGATGCTGCCACCACCATGCTTCACTGTAGGTATGGTGTTCTCGGGGTGATGAGAGGTGTTGGGTTTGCGCCAGACATAGTGTTTCCCTTGATGGCCAAAAAGCTCAATTTTAGTCTCATCTGACCAGAGTACCTTCTTCCATATGTTTGGGGAGTCTCCCACATGCCTTTTTGCAAACACCAAACGTGTTTGCTTATTTTTTTCTTTAAGCAATGGCTTTTTTCTGGCCACTCTTCCGTAAAGCCCAGCTAAGTGGCGTGTACGGCTTAAAGTGGTCCTACGGACAGATACTCCAATCTCCGCTGTGGAGCTTTGAATCTCCTTCAGGGTTATCTTTGGTCTCTTTGTTGCCTCTCTGGTTAATGCCCCCGTTGCCTGGTCCGTGAGTTTTGGTGGGCGGCCCTCTCTTGGCAGGTTTGTTGTGGTGCCATATTCTTTCCATTTTTTAATAATGGATTTAATGGTGCTCCGTGGGATGATCAAAGTTTCAGATAAAAAAAATTATAGCGCAACCCTGATCTGTACTTCTCCACAACTTTGTCCCTGACCTGTTTGGAAAGCTCCTTGGTCTTCATAGTGCCGCTTGCTTGGTGGTGCCACTTGCTTAGTGGTGTTGCAGACTCTGGGGCCTTTCAGAACAGGTGTAAATATACTGAGATCATGTGACACTTAAATAAAGTCACCTGTGTGTAATCTAACTAATTATGTGACTGCTGAAGGTAATTGGTTGCACCAGATGCTATTTAGGGGCTTCATAGCAAAGGGGGTGAATACATATGCACGCACCACTTTTAAGTTTTTTATTTTAGATTTTTTTTTGAAACAAGTATTATTATTATTTTTTTCACTTCACCAATTTTGACTATTTTGTGTATGTCCATTACATTACATCCAAATAAAAATAAATTTAAATTACAGGTCGTAATGCAACAAAATAGGAAAAACGACAAGGGGGTGAATACTTTTGCGAGGCACTGGACATACAACACTTTCCTTACATTAATTGTGTATTTCATTGTTTTTCTGTCAGTTCCATGCTTGCAAAACAAATGTCCCTCTTGGATAATAAGATTGTTGTTCATAATAATGCTTTACTAGACTACAAGTAGTCCACATTCAATAGGTTACTCAAAATGGAGAGCTAAAACTGTCTGCAGTCGATAATTTAACATGGGAGAATGCCTCCCATACCATACCTGAACATGGTCTGTACGTTGACGATAGTTTTGGCATCTGCCATATAGTCCTCCTCAGCGCTCATGGTGCTCTCCTTGTCCACCACCACCAGGTTATCAGCATAGATGATGCCACACTGCAGCAGATTGTCCAGGCTGCCACAGAGAGAGCAAAACACAAAAGAACACAATGAAAATCTGCCACAAAGAGAACCCAACACAATACACCATATTATGATATTCATGAATTTTAAATTTAGCAGCCTATAAAAGATGCACGTGTAATTGATTTCACTTGATAATTGTAAATCCCTGGGATAATATGGCACGTCACGGAATGATATGTGCTTTATTGTTACCCGTCTGTGCGTGATGTCATTGGGATGTCATTTGAATAGAGAAGAGTAATTGTAGTTCTGTGAGGAGGGTCATTATGTTTATAATGATTGAGTAATGAACACCTACTTATCCATGGTTCCGGCCATGAAGTAGACCATTGGGAAACAGCAGATGGCTTCTAGGAAGTGGTTGTCAGGCCTGCAAACAGGAAACACACATCAATAGGGACAGGACAACGACAACTGCAATCACACACAGATGAAATACAGGTAACAGCCAAAATAAAGTAAACACCAACATAAAGTGTCTTAACTTGTTAGGGAGTGGCAGCTGAGGGGTCGGTTTTGGAGAGCCTGGCGTGCCCAAAGTAAAATGCCTCCCATTCAGGCCCAGAAAATAGAATATGCACATATTTAGTACCATTGGATAGGAAACACTCTGAACTTTCCAAAAGTGTTAACCATTTGTCTGTGAGTGAAACAGAACGCATATGGCAGGCGAAACCCCGAGGAATTTCTGTCCTGGAAAAAGTGGTTTTGACAGAGTGCCTCATTGGGAACCCCTCCCTCATGAAAATGACCATATAAGGGCATATGAATGCAGTACCCATCGCTTCCTTTAGATGTCAACAGTCTCGAGACAGTGTAAAATTTCATTTTGGATGAATTAGACCAGAGAATAAGAGCAAACCAGGAAGTGACCTTTTTATGTAAACAGTACCCAGTGCGGGCGCCCGACAAGGCGCGCAGTGTCTTTTTTACCGTCTTTATCGATCAGTTTATATTCCTGTTGATTTATAATAGTAAATATACGTAAAAGTGTTCCTAAGGATACATTTAAAACTATGTTTGATTGTTCTTGGACAAGTTTATAGGTATAAGATGAACGAGTTTGCGTCACGTTTCAATGGACTAGTGGAGGCTGTCGTTTCTGATTATAACGCAGAACCAAATGGAGGATTTATGGATAAAATACATTACTTTTTCTAACAAAAGAACCATGGATTGTCTTCGTTGGACACTTAGGATGACCTCAGCAGAAGTTCTTCAACAGGTAATTGATTTGTTTTCGCTGTGAAATGTGTTATGTGTGTGCCATGATGGCTAATCGATTCATGGCTATGGGAAAAATATGTGAGGTGCTACCCTCAAACAATCAAATGTGCTGCTTTCGCCTTGAAGCCTTTTTGAAATCTGACAACGCTGTGATATTGCCAAGAAACAGAGCTTTTGTTGAGTATGGAACACTTGTATATTGGTGGATGTTTAATAATTCAACTTTTGGATTTTGAATTTGACGCCTTACATTTCACCTGGTAGTGCAACCCGCTAGCGCCCCAGCAATCCCTGAGAGGTTAATAGGGCGTTGGGCCACCACGAGCCACTAGAACAGCTTAAATTAGCATTGCCATTGATTCTACAAGTGCCTGGAACTCTATTAGAGGAATTCAACACCATTCTTTCACAAGAAATTCCATTATTTGGATTTTTGCTGATGGTTGTGGAAAACACTGTCTCAGGCACCGCTCCAGAATCTCCTATAAGTGTTTAATTGGGTTCAGATCTGGTGACTGACACACACACACACACGTCCGCCCGCACACCCACCCTTCAAACCCCTTATGCTCCTTTGAGACCCATTTTTCAAAGTCACTGAGATCGCTTCCTCTAGCCATGGTACCAAAAAGACTGGGCAACTGGGCATTTTTATACATGACCCTAAGCGTGATGTGATGTTAATTGCTTAATTAACTCAGGAACCACACCTGTGTGGAAGCACCTGCTTTCAATATATGTTGTATCCCTCATTTACTCAAGCTTTTCCTTTATTTTGGCAGTTAGCTGTACATCCAAGTGAGAATTTAGACAATTAGAAGCCTCAGCAAATCATCATAGCAAATCAATTTGCTTTTAGCTATGCATTGAATTACATAATGCCCTAAAATGCGTATGTAACAAACATGTTTTATGTTAATTGTTTGCACACTGGATTACAAAATACTGCTTTCTCAAAATTACTCAGGATATATGCAATATGGCCAATTAGACTGTTGCCATGATAACCGCTCATACAGTAGGCAGCTTTTAAGTGGCCCTTGGCTAGATAAGCAGACAGTGTTAGTCTCTCTGCTTCAGACTCCTACCTATCTTTTGGATTTGGTCCTGCCGTACATACCTACACGTACGCTACGGTGTCCTGTCTTTGGCATCATTAAAGGTGAAGACTGTTATTTTATCAAATCAATTCTCTGTAATTATTATTACGTGATTAAACTAATCATGTACATTTAATTAACTAGGAAGTCGGGTCACCACGGAAAATCTTCAGATTACAAATGTATAATTTTTTCAGAATAGAACTCTTCAGATATTTTAATATCTGATCAATTAGTCTTCTATTCATGAATTATTCTTTACCTCACGTCAGTCTTATCTGAACGTCAAAAATTGTTGGTTATCTGCACGAAACCCAGCCTTTACTATAAATCACCCATACACCAATTAGCTTAATCATTTATTTACTAACTAAATAATCACAGAAATGCATAAACAAACAAACAGTAGATATTGGTTACTAACAAATGATAGGGAAGATTCCCTAGTGGGCTAAGCCGATATGATGGCTTTGTGGACAAAGGGAAGTGGGTGTGGACTGAGAAAGAAGCGGGAAAGACAAAAGGGATCACTACACAGTTGATAATTATATTAATTGAAATGCAAATCCTTTGCACATGACCGCTCACTCATTCGTGAATAATTCCAATCAATATATATTTACGCCCATGTGTCGTTGTGATCTTCTCTGTTGGAATCCGGCCCGTCTGCTGGAGAGTTCATCCGAGTCTCTCTCTCTCTCTTTCTGTTTCCCTGAAGAGCAAAGTCTTTCGTGGTTAGAATGGATACTTCAGAGTACCATTCAGAAATTTTCTCATAGAATAGATGTTTTGCCGGTTGTCGGTATTCTCGTCCCAGGTTTACATAATTTCTAGCTGCAGACTAGTAATTAGTATGTAAGATTTGCTCTTATTCTGTAGGGAACGCTGTGGGTTTGCTCAGTTTTGGTACTCAAACCTGTGCCACCTCAGGCCAACGACTTAGTTAAACTTTAAAGGGAATAGCATTTCTCACATTAAAGGTTTAACATCACATTACATAATTTCACAAATAGTTTCATCTTTACTCATTCATTTTATGCAAGAATTAGATGCAAGCCTCATAACTGAGGAACTTGTATAAACAGAGTTAGGGTAATGTGGCTGTATTGTCTTTCATGAGGTCACAAACATGAAACAAAATGGACTGGGTTGAAGCTGGCTTCTCCACCGACCGTTTACACATTCTCCAAAATATGGATATTGTTCAATTCTCAAATTCTGAAATGTAGTAGAATTTGGCGGAAGTTCCTTTGTTCTACTGTGAAACTCTCTCCATACTGCATGGCCAGGGGGAGAGAGTCTCCGCCAGGAATTTACGACCTGAGATAACAGAACCTGGGTGTAGGAGAGAGTGAGAGAGGGGGAAGCCACGATCTATACACAGAAAGGGCCACGTCATGACAACGGTCACAAGACGCAGGCCTCCTTATTGTCCATAGAATTTCTAAGCAAACAGCTGGAAGCAGGGCTTTCTCCTATAGAGCTCCAAATTTATGGAATGATCTGCCTATCAATGTGAGAGATGCAGACTCGGTCTCAACCTTTAAGTCTTTTTTGAAGACTCATCTCTTCAGTAGGTCCTATGATTGAGTGTAGTCTGGCCCAGGGGTGTGAAGGTGAACGGAAAAGCACTGGAGCGACGAACCACCCTTGCTGTCTCTGCCTGGCCGGTTCCCCTTTCTCCACTTGAATTCTCTGCCTCTAACCCTATTACAGGGGCTGAGTCACTGGCTTACTGGTGCTCTTCCATGTCGTCCCTAGGAGGGGTGCGTCACTTGAGTGGGTTGAGTCACAGATGTGATCTTCCTGTCGGAGTTGGCGCCCCCCCTCAGATCTTCATGGGCTATACTCGGCTTTGTCTCTGGGTAGTAAGTTGGTGGTTGAAGATATCCCTCTAGTAGCGTGGGGAATGTGCAAAGTGGGTGGGGTTATATCCTGCCTGGTTGGCACTGTCCGGGGGTATTGTCAGACGGGGCCACAGTGTCTCCCGACCCCTCCTGTCTCAGCCTCCAGTAATTATGCTGCAATAGTTAATGTGTCGGGGGGCTAGGGTCAGTCTGTTATATCTGGAGTATCTCTCCTGTCTTATCAGGCGTCCTGTGTGAATTGTAGTATGCTCCCTCTAATTCTCTCTCTTTCTCTTCTCTCTGAGGACCTGAGCCCTAGGACCATGCCTCAGAACTACCTGGCCTGATGACTCCTTGCTGTTCCCAGTCCACCTGGTCGTGCTTCTGCTCCTGTTTCAACTGTTCTGCCTGCGGCTATGGAACCCTGACCTGTTCCTCGGACGTGCTACCTTGTCCCGGACCTGCTGTTTTCGACTCTCTCTTTCTACCGCACCTGCTGTCTCTAACTCTGAATGATCGGCTATGAAAACCCAACTGACATTTACTCCTGAGGTGCTGACCTGTTGCACCCTCTACAACCACAGTGATTATTATAATTTGACCCTGCTGGTCATCTATGAACGTTTGAACATCTTGGCCATGTACTGTTATAATCTCCACCCGGTAAAGCCAGAAGAGGACTGGCCAACCCTCAGAGCCTGGTTCCTTTCTAGGTTTCTTCTTAGGTTCCTGCCTTTCTAGGGAGTTTTTCCTAGCCACCATGCTTCTACATCTGCATTGCTTGCTGTTTGGGGTTTTAGGCTGGGTTTCTGTATAGCACTTTGTGACATCGGCTGATGTAAAAAGGGTTTTATAAATACATTTGATTGACTGATAATACCATAGACTAGGGCTGGGTGATAAATCAATATCAATAATTATCGAGGTAATTACTTCCCTCAATAACTATATAAAAAGGTTTAGATTTATTTTCGATAATGTCGACATAGAATAATTAGGTACAGCCGTCCATTTGACCTATGTGACGCAGCAGGAACGTGCAGAGAAGTGACAATATGCACATGGAGAGGTATACGCCCACTAAAAACCACTTAGCACCTCAAGTGATGGAGTAGCCACTATTAACCATGAAAAAGTGATGTAGGCAAAAACAGTGACAGTGATAGCCATGGAGAAGGAGCAGCTTCCAACAAATAAATTATTGACAGAAAAGGGTTCAACTGTTTAAGTTATTTGGAAGAGGTTTGGCTTTTTGAAGTCCGACAAAAAACAGAGCAATGTTCGCTGAAAATTGTGCCGTAGACAGGTGGCTACCAAGTCTGGTAATACGACAAACCTTTTTCACCATCTGAAGCAAAATCACTATTTGGAACATGCAGAAAGTTTGAGTTTGCGCCACGGTATTGATAAACACCTCTCAAGCACCAGCCAATCTAGGGATGTTCGCTCGAAGCAGTCAACACTGACAATGTTTATGCCCTACAAGCAAACATCGAAAAGACACAAAGACATCACAAATGCTATTATGCATTTCATTGCTAAGGACATGCTACCAATTAGCACAATCGAAAAAGGAAGGTTTCAAGAGGCTTATCAATTTAATTGATCCCAGGTACGTGCTCCCTGGCCGCAAACATTTCTCACACCGCACTGCCTAAACTCTACGTCATGTGTAGGGAAAAAGTTGAGGAACAGCTCAAGACAGATTTTACGTATTTTGCTACTACTACTAATCTGTGGTCTAGTCGCACGTCAGAGCCTTATATTAGCCTCACTATCCACTATATTGACAAAGACTGGAATCTTCTAAATACATGCCAAACATCATACTTTCCCGACTACCACACGGTTGAAGCTATAGCAGAGGGGCTCATTGACGCTCTTGTCTCCTGGGGACTCAGTCAAGACAGACAGGTCTGCATTACAACGGATACTGGTGCGACTGTGGTGACAACAAATGGACCCGACTGCAATGTTTTGGACATCATCTGCACTTGGCCACTGGTAAGTAACCTTGTCAATTGTGTATATTGAAGTGATTGGTTAGATGAAACTAAATGTGATTTTTTTTTCATCAACTGATTAAGTTAAATATTACATTTGTACATAACTAAAGGGATTATTGTGATTTTAACATTTTATTAAAATCTCTTGATTTCTCTTAGAGTGGGTAGGTAGATACAAACGGGTGGATCGAGCAATTGGAGTATGCAAGAAAGTGGTAGGTGCCTTTTCCTATTCGTGGAGAAAGCAGAGAGACCTGGCAGTTGCTCAAAAAGAACACAACCTACCCCAGCACAAGTTGGTGAAAGAGTCGCCTAACAGGTGGGGATCACGTCAAAAGATGGTGCAAAGAGTACTGAAGCAGGAGAAATCCATTTCACAGGTCTTGTCCAGTGACAAGAAGACCCGGCACTTAGCTCCCAACTATACAGATATAGATGTTCTTGTGTCCATCGACCAGGCATTGACCCCACTCCTAGAATTCACAGATGCTCTGTCTGGTGAGTCTTATGTCAGTATGACTTACCTGAAGCCAGTACTACACCTGTTCAATACAGAGGTCATGAAACCTGATGATGGTGAAACAGAGCTCACCCAAACCACCAAAACGATAGTCATGGACTATCTGAATGAGAAATATGATGACCTCCTGGACTTATCCTCGTTGGTCGACCCTCGATTTAAAACACATTACATCAAAGAGGAGAAGGTGGGCCACATAAAAGCAAAAGCTGTCTCAGAGATGGTCAATGAGGGACATGAAAATCCAAGCCCAGCACAGGGAGACGTTGCTGCTGCTTCACCACAACTGCCAGCTAAAAAGAGTCACTGGGCAGTTTTTTCAAAAAGCCATGCTCCACCACCACAGGTCTTACTGAAATCCAGCTGGTAGAAAAGGAATTCAGCTGCTACCTTCAGTCTCCTGATGCTGACAGTGAAACCAATCCACTGGACTGGTGGAAGATCCACCCAAAAAACTTTCCCAAAGTCAGCCACCTGGCAAAGCGCTCCCTGTGCATTCCTGCGACCAGCTCCCCCTCAGAGCGTGTTTTTAGCACAGGTGGCAACATAGTGACCTGCCAAAGGGCAGCTTTAAAGCCAGAGACCGTAGACAGACTTGTCTTTCTTGCTTGTAACTTGTAGGACAACAACTACCCCAACTTCAACTGTGATGTGTCATTAGGCTAACAGTTATAATACATAGACCTGCACTATCAGTATTTTTTATTTCTTGTTCATGACTTGTAAGGGTTCATAGCTTTAAAAAAAGTGGAGTTAATGTTATTTGTGAGTTCTACTTCTGACAATAAATAAGAAACATTGAAGCCTTCGGTTTGTTCAGGCAGGCTTGAGTCTGAAGCAAAAATGACCCTTTTAAACATTATTTTATTAAAATTGTGATAATTATCAAAGCTAGAGACATTAGATGGACTTGTCTTTCTTGTTTGTAACTTGTAAGACAACAACTACCCCAACCAACTGTGATAATGCATATTGACTTGCACTATTTGATTTTTTTTATTTCTTGCTCATGACTTGTAAGGGTTTACAAGTTCAAATGTTATTTGTGAGTTCTACTTCTGACAAAGAAGAGACATTAAAGCTTTTGGTTTGTTCAGGCATTCTTGAGTCTGAAAATATATATATATCGTGATCATTTATTTGACATATTGCCCAGCCCTACCAAAGACTGTACGTTATTACAGAGCAACATGACGCTCTGTTTATCTACATAAATAAAACTTTGCTGGAGAGTCTGAAGTTATTGTAATGAAATCCCTACTGAATTATTAGTGGCAAAAACATCACACACACACACACCTACCTGAGTGCTCCCCAGTGCTCCATTAATCCAACAGAGGCACTGCCAGCAATGAATAATGCAGAAATAATTTCTCATCCTGCGTCAGTAAAGTTAACCCAGGCTGCTGCTGTAAAATAAAATTCTCTCTCTCTCTCTCCTCCTCCTGAGGTGTAACACTGTCAATTCCTTCATGTCACACTTCATTCATCTTTATGTAGCCGAATAATACATCTTGGTAACACTTTCTTTTAAAGTTAACATCTGGTGTGTAATGTATTTTAATGCTATAATAGGCCTGAGGAGGTGTGTTACAGTACATGGCCAATATACCACGGCTAAGGGTTGTTCTTAGCATTACGCAACACGGAGTGCCTGGACACAGCCCTTAGCCATGGTATATTGGCCATATATCACAAACCCTCAAGGGTATGTTTTGTCATAAGGTCTGATATTCCACGGCTTTCAGCCAAATCAGCATTCAGGGCTCGACCCACCCAGTGGGTAGTTTACCAACTGAATGTAATGCATAAGCAGGAATACTGCGTTATGCATTTATGAAGGCTGTTATAAGATTCCATGAGTCATATCCAATGCTTACAGTCTTAAAATGCACTGAGTGTCCTATAAAGCACTATAAATACATTATAAACAGGTGGTTTCTAGGATGTGTTAGCTAAAACCCTTATAAAGAAGCAGGGTGATTTCTTACGGGTAGTCTAGTAGCAGTACAATAGGGTTGAGCTCTTTTCTGGGGCGGTAGTAAGCGCGTAGAGGGACGATGAAGTTATAGAGGCCGTTCCCTGCCGTCTCCGCAGATACTAGGATCAGCTTGTTCTTAAAACAATAGGCCTTGGCATCCTCAAAACTGTTGTGTCTGCAACCCTGGATATGACAATGAAAAAAAAATGTATATATATATTTATGTTTAAAGGTTGTTCATGTTTGTCATGTCTGTCAGTTTTATTAAATACATCCTAAGGCAACTTTTGTTTCCGTGAACATAAACTATTCCAGAAACTATTGTGTTGGCAATATACAATTGTGTTTTTCTGCTCTATTCTATTATTCAAAGCTACAAAGACTTTCTATTCTATTATTCATACAGTCAACTTTACAAAGAGGAGCTGTACAATTGTTTAGACACAGCACAACACATTTGGATACAATATAATTGTTTACTGTCTTTGGAATAGGATTATGTGGCTTAATAATTAGCACACAAGAGAATAAAACCAAGTTTGTTTTTGCACAATAGGCCTCATGTCCTTGTCTCTACTCACCTTGTCCAGCCGAAGGCAGCAGAATGAGGCTTTCTGAGGTAAGAGATGGCACAGGGTTGGAGAGCTGCCAATGTATGGGGAGTTGGGAGGGTATCCTTTCACAAAGCTGAGATAAAATAACAGCAGAAACACACATACAGAGAAAGGCTTGAGAAGAGGCAATAGACCAAAAACTTTAGCAACAAGGAAATCGATTGAATAATCAAATCAAATTGTATTGTAAACAACTTGGTGCATCCGTATTGCTTGTCGTGTGGTAGCAGAGAGATCAGTCTATGACTTGGGTGGCTGGAGTCTTTGAAACATGTTTGTGCCTTCCTCTGACATCGCCTAGTATAGAGGTCCTGGATGGCAGGGAGCTCGGCCCCAGTGGTAAACTGGGCCGTACACTCTACCCTCTGTAGGTGTCCACATTTTTGAATGGTACTGTATATATTCAAAGCCTTGTTGTATTGAAGGTTAACACAGAGGAGTGATGGATTGCTACATACAGTATTGAGACTGAGTGCATCCTTTTTCCAAAGGCTTGTCTATCACATGACCACACAGGGGCACTGTAGAACTTCAAGCTGACTGTATCCCCATGAGACAAAGGCCATGACCAGTATACATTATATGAAATAACATTTCTCTCTTATTCTCCCACTAATTATATTTCTCTCTCTACGATTCAGAGATTCAGAGTGTTTAATAGTCACATGTACAGGGTTGCAGGTGTGATTGCAGGGTACAGTGAAAATCTTAGACTCTGAGCTCCAACATGCAGGACAAAGTGAAATAAAATAATGAAAATGGTAATAAAAACAAAAACATAGAATAGAAACAGCACTATATACACATCTTAACTGTAGCAGTACTGCAAAAATAAATGTTGATTGGAGGGACCATAGGGGAGCAGCATGTAAGGTACAGTGGCTTGCAAAAGTATTCACCACCTTTGGCATTTTTCCTATTTTGTTGCCATACAATCTGGAATTAAAATAGATTTTTGGGGGTTTGTATCATTTGATTTACACAACATGCCTACCACTTTGAAGAAGCAAAATATGTTTTATTGTGAAACAAACAAGAAAACAAAAAAAACAGACAACTTGAGTGTGCATAACTATTCACCCCCAAGTCAATACTTTGTAGAGCCACCTTTTGCAGCAATTACAGCTGCAAGTCTCTATAATCTTGGCACATCTAGCCACTGGGATTTTTGCCCATTCTTCAAGGCAAAACTGCTCCAGCTCCAGCTTCAAGTTGGATGGGTTCTGCTGGTGTACAGCAATCTTTAAGCCATACCACAGATTTTCAATTGGATTGAGGTCTGGGCTATAGACTAGGCCATTCCAAGACATTTAAATGTTTCCCCTTAAACCAAGTGTTGCTTTAGCAGTATGCTTAGGGTCATTGTCCTGCTGGAAGGGGAACCTCTGTTCCAGTCTCAAATCTCTGGAAGACCGAAACAGGTTTCCCTCAAGAATTTCCCTGTATTTAGCACCATCCATCATTCCTTCAATTCTGACCAGTTTCCCAGTCCCTGCTGATGAAAAACATCCCCACAACATGATGCTGCCACCACCATGCTTTACTGTAGGTATGGTGTTCTCGGGGTGATGAGAGGTGTTGGGTTTGCGCCAGACATAGCGTTTTCCTTGATGGCCAAAATGCTCCATTTTAGTCTCATCTGACCAGAGTTTGGGGAGTCTCCCACATGCCTTTTGGCGAACACCAAACGAGTTTGCCTATTTTTTTTCTTTAAGCAATGGCTTTTTTCTGGTCACTCTTCCGTAAAGCCCAGCTCTGTGAAGTGTACGGCTTAAAATGGTCCTATGGACAGATACTCCAATCTCCGCTGTGGAGCTTTGAATCTCCTTCAGGGTTATCTTTGGTGTCTTTGTTGCCTTTCTGGTTAATTCCCTCCTTGCCTGGTCCGTGAGTTTTGGTGGGCGGCTCTCTCTTGGCAGGTTTGCTGTGGTGCCATATTCTTTCCATTCTTTAATAATGGATTTAATGGTGCTCCGTGGGATGATCAAAGTTTCAGATGTTTTTTTATAGCCCAACCCTGATCTGTACTTCTCCACAACTTTGTCCCTGACCTGTTTGGAGAGCTCATTGGTCTTTATAGTGCTACTTTCTTGGTGGTTCCCCTTGCTTAGTGGTGTTGCAGATTCTGGGGCCTTTCAGAACATCTGTATATATACTGAGATCATGTGACAGATCATGTGACACTTAAATAAAGTCCACCTGTGTGCAATCTAACTAATTATGTGACTTCTGAAGGTAATTGGTTGCACCAGAATACATACCCACCACTTTTCAGTTGTTTTTTTATTTTTTGAAACAAGTCATTTTCTTTATTTCACTTAACCAATTTTGACTATTTTGTGTATGTCCATTACATGAAATCCAAATAAAAATTAATTTAAATTACAGGATGTAATGCAACAAAACATGAAAAACGCCAAGGGGGGTGAAAACTTTTGCAAGGCACTGTAAGTGACCGTTGAGAGGGTGTAGGGGGGAAATGTCCATAGGGGGAGTAGCAGGGAGTAGGTAGCAGACTAGTGATGGCTATTCAGCAGCCTGATGGTCTAAGGGTAGAAACTATTGGCCAGTCTTCCAGTTTTTGTCATGATGCTCTTGTACTGCCCACGTCTGAGTGATTGAAGCGGGGCTTGGGTGGCTGGGTTTCCTGATGATCTTCTTGGCCTTCCTGCGACACCTGTTGTTGTAATTGTCCTGTAGGCCAGGCAGTGTGCACCCAATGGTGCGTTTGGTGGCACGTATCACCTTCTGAAGCCCCTTGCAGTCCGCGGTGGTGAAGTTGCCATACCAGGCTGTGATGCAGCCCAACAGTATGCTCTCGATGGTGCTCCTGTAGAACACTGCTGTCTCTGTCTTATTCTCGCTCTCCCTCTTTTCCAAGCAGCAGTACATCCAGCACCACTCAAAGCATGGAAGTTAAACATGCACCATGCATGGAAGGCAGAGAGGCATAAAAGAGCCTGGAGGCTAGGAGAGGCTAAATCATGTCTTGCTCCGTGAGAGGAGAGCGTGTAGTGGCCAAGGCTGCCCTAAACTGCTGTGTGCTGAGTGGGGTTGTATGAGCTGTGACAAGCACTGTGACATTGCCAGAAGCACATGCAGACACATGCAATATGTTCTGAGCAGTAGCAGTCTCTTGCAGCAGGATGTCATGGCAGAGTGTTATTTATGTAACTGTGGTCTAAGGGCTCAATATTATGCACTGAAAGACAGGAAGAAAGGAATAAAGGCATAGAGAGACAGAAAAAGAGAGAAAAAAAAATGAACAAACGAAAGAAGGAATCCAGTAGTCTAGCCTACTCTAACACACAGATAGGATCTGAGTAACTTGTCCTGTCTCAATCTAGGATTTATGAGTTGAGAAAGAGAAACATGCTACCTTTCATTCATCAGACACATCCATCACGCACATGCCACCTCAGTACCTTAAGACATCACCACACAAAGGTTACTTGTCATTACTTACACATTGCAACTCAATCCTTTCAATCTCACACCCATGACCTTTGTGACATAAGGTCAAATGAGCGTAATCCACAGTCACCCGCTCTAACCCCCATCCATCCCATTCACACTCATCTCCTCTCTCCTTCTGTGATTGAATGGATAGAGTAGATATGTGGTTCAACCTTGAGCTGAATGGACACTGTAAGTATTGAATGGACTCTTACTTCTCGTAACCCTTCAGATCATTTAAATAATGTTTCTAGGTACAGCCCAGTCATAATCCATCAAGTAGGAATTTACTGCAATCCACCAATTTATTCCCGACCCGCCAAAGAAACTCCTAAACCCCTCCCAATCCTCTCCTCTGTGATTGGATACTCACTCTGACACTGACGAGCCCTCCTCGTCTGAGTGGTTGGTCTCGTCCTCTGATTGGTCGCTGAGCAGGTCACAGGGTAGAATGGAGGAGGAGTCAGCTATCTCCAGGACGGGGGCAATGCTGGGCCGTCTGTCCCCAGCCCCGTTCTCTGTAGGCGGGGTCAGTTTGCTGCAGTCCTCTGGGGGGTCCGCCGGATTCTGGAGGTCCATGGCTACCGTCCCTGGAAAAAGGTGGTAGAATGGAGGGTGAGACAATTATATATATGGGGTGGTGCTGAGGTGTAAATAGCCCTAGTGTTAGATAGATGGACTTCATTGTCAATGACATTGTCCATTTATTGATAACTGTTTAACTGTTTGCAAAAAAAAAAACTTGTGATAATTCCTATTGAAACCCTATACATAGTGCATTTTAAGCACATGCTGTTGCCTAGTGATGATACTCATGATTATTTTTTTAATTGAAAAATTAACCCGCACAGCAGCCATACTGTCATTACTTTTGGTTGAATTAGTAATCTTTGTCTTCTGTCCTTCCCCAAAGCAGCACACTCATCCATAAAACTCATATTTCCTCTCTACATTTCATTTTAGTGGACTTTACAGAGTAATGTCCTCTACTCAACAATATCTGGGTCGTTCCATGAAATGGGAGCCTTTTGCGTCCGTTGATATTTTAATATAGATCACATTCAATAAGAATTCAATCAATCAGATATTTTATATACAGTTGAAGTCTGAAGTTTACATACACCTTAGCCAAATACATTTAAACTCAGTTTTTCACAATTCCTGACATTTAATCCTAGTAAAATGTTTGTCTTCGGTCAGTTAGGATCACCACTTTATTTTAAGAATGTGAAATGTCAGAATAATAGTAGAGAGAATTATTTATTTCAGCTTTTATTTCTTTCATCACATTCCTAGTGGGTCAGAAGTTTACATACACTCAATTAGTATTTGGTAGCATTGCCTTTAAATTGCTTAACTTGGGTCAAACGTTTTGGGTAGCCTTCCACAAGCTTCCCACAATAAGTTGGGTGAATTTTGGCCCATTCCTCCTGACAGAGCTGGTGTAACTGAGTCAGGTTTGTAGGCCTCCTTGCTCACACACGCTTTTTCAGTTCTGCCCACATATTTTCTATGGGATTGAGGTCAAGGCTTTGTGATGGCCACTCCAATACCTTGACTTTGTTGTCCTTAATACATTTTGCCTCAACTTTGGAAGTATCCTTGGGGTCATTGTCCATTTGGAAGACCCATTTGCGACCAAGCTTTAACTTCCTGACTGATGTCTTGATGTTGCTTCAATATATCTACATCATTTTCCTTCCTCATGACGCCATCTATTTTGTGAAGTGCACCAGTCCCTCCTGCAGCAAAGCACCCCCACAACATGATGCTGCCATCCCTGTGCTTCACCGTTGGGATGGTGTTCTTCAGCTTGCAAGCCTCCCCCTTTTCCCACCAAACATAAAGATGGTCATTATGGCCAAACAGTTCTATTTTTGTTTCATCAGACCAGAGGACATTTCTCCAAAAAGTATGATCTTTGTCCAGTTGCAAAGCGTAGTCTGGCTTTTTTATGGCGGTTTTGGAGCAGTGGCTTCTTCCTTGCTGAGCGGCCTTTCAGGTTATGTCGATATAGGACCAGTTTTACTGTGGATATAGATACCTTTGTAACAGTTTCCTCCAGCATCTTCACAAGGTCCTTTGCTGTTGTTCTGGGATTGATTTGCACTTTTCGCACCAAAGTACGTTCATCTCTAGGAAACAGAAAGCGTCTCCTTCCTGAGCAGTACGACGGCTGCGTGGTCCCATGGTGTTTATACTTGCGTACTATTGTTTGTACAGATGAACGTGGTACCTTCAGGCGATTGGAAATTGCTCCCAAGGATGAACCAGACTTGTGGAGGTCAAAAAAAAAATGTCTGAGGTCTTGGCTGATTTCCCCATGATGTCAAAAAAAGAGGCACTGAGTTTGAAGGTAGGCCTTAAAATACATCCACAGGTACACGTCCAATTGACTCAAATGATGTCAATTAGCCTATCAGAAGCTTCTAAAGCTATGACATCATTTTCTGGAATTTTCCAAGCTGTTTAAAGGCAGTCAACTTAGTAATATGTAAACTTCTGACCCACTGGAATTGTGATACAGTGAATTATAAGTGAAATAATCTGTCTGCAAACAATTGTTGGAAAAAGGACTTAGATGTCCTAACTGACTTGCCAAAACTATAGTTTGTTAACAAGAAATTTGTGGAGTGGTTGAACATTTTGATTTAATGACTCCAACCTAAGTGTATGTAAACTCCCGACTTCAACTGTAATTAAAGTCTTGCTAAAGTGCAAAAATTCAGCATTTTCAACCCACAAAAATGTCTCCAAAATGTCTCTCTTTATAAATCAATTTAATTGATTGATTTTCCATGCAATTGAATGTTGAAAGAAGATATATTTTAAAGTTAATTTCTTAAATGTTTGCATGTCCAAAAGGCACCCATTTCATGGAACGACCCATCTACACTATACCATCTACCCTCCTTCTATAGAATTATAAAGTACTCGTCACAGATGTGCTATACACTGCCTTGACAAAGTTGAATACAAAATGCCGTCACTGAATGGATGCCCTTGAGTTCATTGTCAGCATGGTAAATTACAAGTTCTAAAGCCATCCGTTCAGAGCAGACGTGTCCACCTTTTACATCTAATTTCTGAAAGGCTACAAATGCAGGCAAAACGTTATCTCGTTATAGTGGGGAGTAGCTTCATCACTGGACTTTAGGGTTTAAAAGGCACTATGCTTAAAGTAAAGGAACCCTACAACACATGCAAAACCACATAGATGTGCTTATGTCAAAAGTATACATGGACTGCATACTGTATGAAAAGTCATCCATTCGTATCACATGCAACATTTTGACAGGACAGTTGATGCTTATTTGAAAAACAGAACTAAAATGATGCAAAATGACGTGCAAAAATCTGTCAATAAAACACTGATTAACAGCAAAAACATTTACAGAACATCAAGCTTTAACAATCACACAAAAAAATGACCCTACACAATAGATAGCACAATGGTATGGTAGCAACTTGCACAAACTTACCATAAACAGTGGCCTGATCAACTTTAACAAGTGATAGTAGAAAGAAATTCAAATAAAAGTCAGCCCAGAAAAGGAAAAAAGAGAGCATGCCATGAAAGAGAGCACAACAACCACCACAAACAATCACCACCATGTCTATGCCAGCATACGAGTCATTCCACCAATTTGGAGCCTTTTGAGAAGTGTAACGTTTGATTTCACAAAATGTTTACATTCAGTCATAAAGAGCACATGTTCAACTTCATAAAAAACATTTTTTTCCATCTCAAGAGGTTGAATAAATAAAAAAATACTATAGTAACTGTCTTTTAAGTTCCAAATAAGGTAACAAGGTTGAACGTAACAGGGTTGACGATTTCTTCTTAAATCATCCATAAATCCCCTTGTGACGGGGGAATGGAAGCTTGTTGTGTGCAACAAAGAGTGGCAAGCTTCACAATACAAAAATTTAAAATTGGTATAACATTTCTAGCCTGTGTATCTATGGGTAACAGGGTTGACGTGTAATGCTCGACCCGCTCAGTTTTCCACCACAAAACACCAGTAAATAGCCAAAAAGAGTAGAACCAGCTCACCTGCTTGTACTCTATGATTTGACTATTAGATGTTCAATGTTTCCTTAGAAATAAATATTTTAAAATTAATAGTTTCACCATCTTAAAAGAGAGTTCAGTTCACGTTACAGGGTTGACCTTAAAATGAGGGACGGACATAAATAAATCACTAATCATATGAAATAAAAAATGATCTTCAGAAATTAACTTGTCAAATAATCAAAATAACTAGGGCTTTACAATGATGGTGAAACTTCGATACATTTTGAGATTAACTGGGTTACAATCTTCCTATAAGTGATACAGGGTTGACAGAGGGACATGTCAAAATGCTGAATTTTGGCACTTTAGCGAGCCTTTATTCATATAAAAACCTTATTGATTTAATTCTTCATGTGGTTGTAATGGATTAAATTTACTTTGTGCATCTTATCTTTGGTGTCATAAACAATCCTTGGTTCCTGTCTGTGTCTGGTCAAGAGAGGAGGGGGAGGGCCCCTCCGGAGGAACATCTGGCAGAACGACCAGAATATGTGACCAGATTCTGGAAACTAGGCGTATGTCGCAAGTCCCCACTTCACAGGAGAGCAGTTTAAACTTAGATTTTTTTTTTTTTTAATCAAAATGCTTTTTTTGGCCAGAAATGCCTTCTCGAACATGTGAACTTTCATGTGCCTTAATAACAAACTTGTATGCCATCTGAAAATACGAATAAAATTGTTAAATTACGAGCCTGGTTGGTTAAGCCACAGAAAAAGTGAGCAACCTTCCCACTAGCCATGATTGGCTGAGATAATGAATGGGCTGGACATGCCAAAAGAGGAGTTTGGTTTGGTCTGCCATATTGAAGGCGTCTATTTGAGCTCGTTAGTCTGTGTTGGTAATCCTGTCGAACGCGGCTTTAAAAGAAAATGTATTGTGTAGTGGAGCTGCATAAGTGTTGCTCTCCATTTTCTAGAGGATCAAGTTTTGAAATCAGTGGAATTAGAGTATGATATCTAAAGAGATGAAAACACCTGTCTCCCTGGATTACATCTTCAAACTAAGGTGAACCGTGGTATGGCATTCCTGACAGGAAGACGTGTCCATGATGCATGTTGATGTATGCTGGTAAGATAGCTAGTTACATTTTAATATATTACACGTTTCTAATTTTGACAGAAAGTGGTTTTATTTCAAGCTAAAGTGTACTGATAGCTAGCTAGCTAACGTTAGCTGGCTGGTTCCTTAGCTGACATTATTGTTTTTGTCAGAGCTGTTTGCTTTTCTAGTTAGAGTCTAGTTAGCTAACATTGGACCTGGTTGGTTAGCTCCCAGCACTGTGGCATTGTTGCCACTTTGTTCATTGTTGTTTAACTAGCTAACGTTAGCTGGCTGGCTCGTTAGCTAACGTTACATGACGTGTGTAAAACACCCGTTGAACATGTCAGTAAACATCTGCAAAAAAAAAGCGTAATGAAATTGATGCCAGCAGAGCTGGTTAGGCTGTTTTCATGTTATCCAGAGGTAAACAAATCATCGGCCAGAGCGTCACGTGTGCGCTCCGAGAGCGAAACGAGATGGGTGGGGCTAAAGCTAAGAGGGTGTGAACAATGCTGAATGGGTGTAGACAAAGAAGAGCTCTTCACTAGATACCAAAACATTCAAAGGCGATTTTCTCAAAAGTGAGTTAACAAGTTGATCAACTTTCAAAGCAGATATACTTTCCCATTGTTCCTCAAATGCAGTGTATGATATACCATTTTGTAGCTCTGAGTCTCTACTTTTATAAAATGTAAAAATCACCCTTTCACATTTTACTACATAAGACTGAATCTAGGTGGTGAGTCACATATGTTCTTTAAGTTAAGATAGATGGAGCCAGTCACATGTGTAAACCGATCAATTGAATCAAGTAGGTGTCACGCCCTGATCTGTTTCACCTGTCTTTGTGCTTGTCTCCACCCCCCTCCAGGTGTCACTCATCTTCCCCATTATCCCCTGTGTAATTATACCGGTGTTCTCTTGTTCTCTGTTGACAGTTCGTCTTGATCGTCAAGCTTACCAGCATTTGACCTGTCAGCTCCTGTTTTTCCCAGCCTCTCTTTTTCTCGCCTTCCTGGTTTTGACCCTCACCTGTCCCGTCTCTGTACCCGCCTGCCTGACCACTCTGCCTACCCCTGACCGCCCCTGACTGCGACCTGTACCCTTGCCCCATTGACCTGTCTCTTGCCTGCCCCTTGGACTATTAAACCATTGTTTATTCTACGTGTCTGCATCTGGGTCTTACCTTAATTCCTGATAGTAGGTTTAGATAGCAGTATATGAGGCTTTATGTAAGGAATGCCCTTTAGAGCTCACTTCCGACCGGTACTTATGCATCCAAGTTTGACTGACCTCTCCAGCTTTCTGACAAAGAGTGATTCATTTAATATTGACTTTGAGTGTCCTATATAAGAATTTCCATAACAGTCTATATTAAAGGGCACTTCATTTAATATAACAGGCTTTAAAAAATGTAATATTGGTGCACAACATCTACTTAAAATATCAAATGGACGCAAAAGACACTCATTTCGTGGAATGACCCATACAGCAGGTGCACTGTGAAATCTTTGACACGGCAAAAGGTGTAGCTAAACTCATACACAGCAGTGAAGAGTGAAGAAATAAAAACAAAACTCAGTCATCCCTCTCCTTCATCCTTGCCATATCTTCCCCAATCTCTTCTTCCTTCCTCCAATAATAGAACCCCCCCATTCCCCCCACTTATCTCTACACGAGACTTCCCCTCACCCCCCCTTCCTCTCTCACTCCCCACTAACCCCTTTATTAGACTCACCCATCCCTCCTCTCTAACCAACATAGAAGATATAGACCCTGCTCTCTCACTCTCCCCTCCCACCATCCCTCTCCCTGTTTCTCACCCATGCTGGCAATGATGCTGTGTACAGGCAGCCTGGAGGGGGGCGTCGTACAGCCCGGTCACCGGCAGGCCCTTCTTGTCTTTCTCCTCCTGTTTGAAGATGAACGCTGAGTTCTCTTCCTTGGTGATGTTGATGTAGTAGCAGGTGTCTGGCGCGGCCATGATGTGGCGAGGACCTGGGTTCAGCAGGATGCTCTTGTTGTCTTCCCTCTTCACCCCGATCAGACACACACCATACCTGAGGGGAGATGGACTAGATACTTTAATGTCTGTTTGGTTAGAACAGAAATTAGCCTTCTGACTTTTTTCCAACACCCCCAGAGAAATGAAGAGTAGGCTCAGTCATCTGATATGTTGTAGTTTAATACAGTGGTGTACAACTTTGGACCTAGAGGGCCCCTGCAGGCTATCCTGGTTTGTCTTTTATACAGAGACTGATACATTCCTGGGTTACCAGGATAATCAGTAAGCCTGTCTACTCACTTTTTGTGTGCGTGGAAGGAGGCGTAGGTGAAACTCTTCCCGTCGTACTCCCCAAAGAACTTGCTGTCGCACAGGCGGATGTGGTAGACCTCGTTCCCAGAGCAACGTCCATACGTCCTCTGCCACTGCTCTGGTGACAGCTGGCCCTCCCTGTAGTCAAGGACAGAAGTCGAGGAAACTCATTGTGGCCTTATGTCCCAACGGGTATGAAGATGATTGAGCAATTAATTGACTCTCTCTGTAACAGCAGTACCGGAGAAGAGAGACTCAGTGTTCTTATACCTGACAACACCTTGACCTGAGATGCTAAGACAATGTTAGACAGTGATGAACTACTAGCTATTATGAAGAGAATCTGACACCCTTTTCACAGTAGTCTCCGTCTGAACCGTAATGTGCTGGCTCAGATATTTTATTTTCAAATTGTCCTTTCCAGCAACTATGGTGTATGGATGTGTAAATTGGCCAGCACAGTACAGCTCAGATCGGCATTCGGCGTTCGCCTCAGTAGTGTAAAAAATATATGGTTCTTCTTTATATATGAAAAATGGCAGACTGAATGCTTTCAGACAATGCTTTTACGGGTATTGATAAACACTCTGATTTGGCTCAGTTACCTCCACTCCCGTAGTACTCCTTTGGCTTGATTTGCAACTCAGCACTTTCCTTTGAGTAATTGCTCCATCTGGCCAAACAAATTGCTTCTGACCTTTTATGAGCTTGTACTCATCCATACCCTCCTATTGTTCTTCTCTTTCTCTCTCGCTTCTCTCTTTCGCTCTCCATTTCACATTTTCACTTTTGATCAATCTGAGGACTTCAGAGAAACTTTTCCATAAAAACCTGTCACATAAAAAGAAAATAGCCTATCCAAGTTTCCATAAAGAGGATTACAATAGCTTTTCTGCTACGTTAAGCTGTGGATATTATAACGGTTTGACGTTTTTATCACCTTGGTGTAGATGGAAGCGCACTGTGAGATTTATGAGTGTGGAGGCACAAGGTAAACTCTATGGCAGTGCAGTAGCTTTCAGGAAGGAGACCATAATAAGGTAAGGCCTTTGGACAGTGACACATTTGTTTGCTGTTGTTGTGGCTTCCTGGCACTTGTTTAGAAAGAAGGAAACCTCAATGTAAAGGTTACGGTTTCACACTTCAAAACCTGCATGTATAATAATGGATTTTATTTGTATAGCACTTTCTCACAACCCCAAAATCTGAGGTTTATGGTTTATTTATGCTTATTTGCAGAGTTTTCAGTAGAAGGGAGAGTATCATTAGTGTTTTAATGGGAAGTTAATGGGGTGTACTCACTGTCCTCTGGAGGTGTGCACCAGGAGTGTGACCAGCGTGGAAGTGGCTGGACATACACAGTTCAGAGCCAGCATGGCATACTTGAATTCCTCCTCACAGACAACATGATCTAACAAATAAACCAGAATAGTGTAAGTCAGAGCAAATAGGTGTTGTAAGGACTTGGTTTTTGTAAGGCTTGCAAATGAAGGAGATGGGGAGGGAAGGGAAGGAGCGACCAAGTTATAGAGATAAGAATGTAAGAGAAAGAGACAAAGGGAGACAGGGCGACAGAATAAAAGAGACAGAGAGACAGAATAAAAGAGTGCTATTTGCGAGGAGGTAAGCTCACCAGCAAACTTCACATGGAATTTGTTCTCTGGTTTGAGGATCTGGACGTACAGGGGGCAGTTTGGGGCAAAGTCCTTCACAGCCCAGGCTCTCAGTATGGTCTGGTGGTCCTGCAGGAGAAAACAACATCCCTTACCATCTGACACTTCTGCCATTTCCACCTTCAATATCGTCATCATCCCTCAACCGTAAATGTAATCCAGATTTTATGAGCCCTGAGAATTGGCGAGCTAGGCTGTAATGTGTGACCAATATGGGTATATAAATCCAATACATATTTTTCATTTTCTTCCCATTTCTGTCCATCTTGAAAAATCTGCTGATTTGGAAAAGTAAAAGAGTACTTGAGCCACAGATCCAATCAGCACGATCTAACTGAGAGGGAGTTGGAGTGGAAATATTCAGTTCATTGCAATCGTAACTCTATTCATATTTGGACATGTGTTCAGTTATGATTGCAATGAGCTGAATATGAAGTCATGAATCTGATAATAAACTTACAGCAGCGGTGCGGTCCACCTCGTTCCTACTGCTCAGGATAAAACAGGCTTCTGCATCATCCATCCTGTAGGAAACACACTGTATTAACAGAAACACACACACACACACACACACACACACCAAGCCAAGGAAGCTTCAGACAGGTATTATTAGTGAGAACTACCTGTGAGAAAAGCTAATAGGCTAACAGCACCATGTTGTTGTAATGTGCACTGTACTGTCTTGTTACTGTATTTCTGTTTCATCCGGAGTCATTTCATGCGTGAAAAGAGCAGAGTGGAGGGATAAACTGCTGGAATTATGACTCCGTTTTCACTGAATGGCCATGCAGCACTGTGCTGCAGTGGACATTGTAAATTTCAAGCCATCAGTTTTCCCTCATGGGGACAAGCAGTATTACCACAATTCAACCACCATTCCATAACATCCACTCTATGGCCACAATAAAAATTGGAGCTATACATTAGAACAGCTGCATATATCAATGGATGCCTGTATTGTGTTATTGACAGATCAGCCCGTGCCACTGCCAACACGTTACGGTGTGATATACCCAGGCAAAAACTTGGCTGTTATGACGAGGATGAGCAGTAGTGAGAAATCCCATTACACTGATATACTGTACTAGGAGAGGACAGCCAACTAAATGAATACCTTCGGCCGCCATTTTCCTGACTTCACTGTTCTCGTATCTGCCAGCACCACAAGGTACACAAACTCACTCACAGACGCTTGACTAATATCTGAGATCAGAAAGCCTATCAGCCAGTAAGTATGAGGACTCAATAACAGGTTCATGAGAGGTTGGTCCTTATCTGAGGTAGCCACAGCCGAACTGTGACCTCAACTGATGGTGTCATTAACGTTTCTGATCCCCCTCGCTTCCCCTTATCATTGCAAATAGAAATGCTATAGAATGGAGCTGACCGAGAGACGTGATATTTGTATCTATAACGCACCACAACATTGGGCCCTGTTCAACGTGGGTTGTGGGTCACTCACTTGGCCCTCATGAGGTCTGTGTCTTTGAGTGCTGAGCCCTGGAGATAGATGACCCTCTGGGACCACAAGGGGATCTGGAGGATACGACGCACCTGGATGTCCATCTCTGTAGGGCACAGGATCACCACATAGTAGTCCTGCAGGAGAGCAGGGTAGATAGCTGTTAGGTACCTTACGTCGAGCATTTTTACATTTGATATTTTGCAAGCTAATTGCACGTTGTTAGGCACGATTTGATTGTCTTAATGACAAGGGTGACAAATGAAACGGAAATATTGAGCTCTGTCCTTTAGCTCGGTCTTTGGAGTACACACCAAATAACATAGCCTTCCTCTATTCCTGTAGACCTACTTGTAATCTAGGATGAGCGTAGAACTCGTTGAGGAAGTCCATGAGCAAGTCTATCTTCAGAGAGCTGACGCACAGGACTGCATGTTTCTCTGTCTGGGCCCGGTGTCTGCTGTAGTTCCCTCCTGACTTCTGACGCTCCATCCACAGATAGGCCAACTCCTCAAACTGACACACACACATTTGGGGTTACAGAAACCTGCTGTACACTAATGTAAGTAATGCACTTATAGCCTAATGATGTGCTTTTGGATGGTGACAGAGTGAGGAGTTAAAATGCTGATGCAAGTTCATGAAATGGATTTCTATGGATTCTATTCATTAGCTAATGTATACTGTGGGGATTTTGGCAACATATCAAAAGGCTTTATGAGGAGGGTTGCTGTTCTGTGAAGTCCTCTCTTTTCTTTCCAAAACTCTTGAGCGTGCTGTCTCTGATCAACTCTCTTGTTATCTCTCTCAGAACAATCGTCTTGACACTAACCAGTCAGGTCACTCAACCGAGACTGCTCTTCTCTGTGTCACGGAGGCTCTCTGCTCTGCCACAGCTGACTCTCTCTCTCCTCTGCTCTCATCCTCCTAGATCTATCCATTGCCTTCGACAGGCTCTGCACACTCTTGGATTGCATCCTACCTGGCAGGCCACTCCTACCAGGTGACCTGGAGAGGATCTGTGTCTGTACCACATACTCTCACTACTGGTGTCCCCCAGGGCTCGGTTCTAGGCCCTTTCCTCTTCTCTCTAAACACCAAGTCACTCTGCTCCGTCATATCCTTGCATGGTCTCTCCTATCATTGCTATGTGGATGAAAACTCAACTACTTTTCTCCTTCCCCCCTTCTGACACTGTTGTGGAAAATCTTGAGTCAAATATTTACACAGATACCGGAACTTGTGAATTCAATTCAGAATTTAATATCACGGATTAACTTCTTAGGGAGCGGAAGCAGAGGTGACGGTTTTGGAGAGTCTGGCGTGCCCAAAGTAAAATGCCTGCCACTCAGGCACAGAAAATAGGATATGCACATAATTAGTACTATTGGATAGGAAACAATCTGAAGTTTCTAAAAGTGTTAAAATAATGTATGTGAGTATAACAGAACTGATATAGCAGGCGAAAACCCGAGGAAAATCCATCCGGATTTGCAGTTTTTTTTGTACATTACCTTCTTCTCCAGGCTGCCTATTGATTTCTATTTTAACTAGGACTGAGACTGCAGTACCTATGGCTTCCACTAGATGTCAACAGTCTTTATACAGTGTCTGGAAGCACTAAGCAGAACAGATAGGAAGAGGAAGTAGTGAAGGGACCACTTTTGTCAACAACGTTTGACAGCGCGAGATTGTGAGCGCGCCCCACTTTATTTTCCTTTCCTATTGTTCACGGTATAAATATACATAAAAGGATACCTAAGGATACATTAAAAATGTTTGCTTTGTTTGTAGAAAGTTTATAGGTATAATTTGAACGTGTTCTCTTCACGGTTCAATGGGCGACTCGACGGTGGATTTTCTGATCATAACGCGCCAACCAAACAGAGATTTATGGATATAACAAATGACTTTTTCTAACAAAAGAACCATTGGATGTCTTCGTTGGACACTTGGGAGCCCTCAGCAGAAGTTCTTCAAAAGGTAAGTGATATTTATTAGCTCTTATATGGGTTTTGTGTGACCCGTGCTGGATATAAATTTATGCTAATGTGGAAAATATATGAGGTGCTATCCTCAAACAATCAAATGTTGTGCTTTTGCCGTAAAGCCTTTTTGAAATCTGACAACGCTGTGATATTGCCAAGAAGCAGAGCTTTTGATGAGTCAATTCAACTTTTGGATTTTGAATTTGGCGCCTTACATTTCACCGGGTAGTGTTGGGAGTGGCCCGCTAGCGCGTTGCTACTCCCTAAGTAGTTAAAGCCGAGCCTCTCCAAGGAAAGAGACTGACTCCCTTATCACAGAGCTCTTCCTTTATAGTATTCTGTCCCTGCTTAACGTATAGAATCCCTCCTTGTATGTTCATGAACTACTCCCATTGGCCCGCTCTACAATTATCTTCCTCTCAGTTCTTTGCTTGTTAAAACGCCCACACCTGACGACTGTCTAGGTTATAATGGTAGCTATAATGGTGGCTGAGCACTGGTCCTATATGTTCCATTCCTTATATAGCCATTCTGTCTCAGCACTTAAAAGTGGACAGTCTAAATTCTGCCTGCTTATATTGTAAATGCAATCTCAGTCATGATTTTCTCTACCACAACACCCAGGTGGCGACACGCATCTCTGCAAGACGGAGCTGCTCTCTTCCCGGGGAAGGCTGGACCGCTCAAAGACCTCTCCATCACGGTTGACAAGTCCAGTGTCACCCTTCCAGAGTGCAAAGAACCTTGGTGTGACCCTGTCATTCTCTGCCAACATCAAAGCAGTGACTTGCTCCTGCAAGTTCATGCTCAACAACAAAGTTTATTTGTCACGTGTGCCCGAATACAACAGGTGTAGACCTAACAGTGAAATGCTTACTTACAGGCCCTAACCAACAGTGCAATTTTTAAGTAAAAGATAGGTATTAGGTGAACAAAAGACAAGAAATAAAAACAATAGTAAAAGAGTAAAATAACAGTAGCGAGGCTATATACAGGCACAAGTTAGTTAGGTAATTGAGGTAGTATGTACATGTAGGTATGGTTAAAGTGACTAGGCATATATGATAAACAGAGAGTAGCAGTAGCGTAAAAGAGGGGTTGGCGGATGGTGGGACACAATGCAGATAGTACGGTTAGCCGATGTGCGGGGGCACCGTGGTCGGGCTAATTGAGGTAGTATGTACATGAATGTATAATTATAGTGACTATGCATAAATGATAAAGAGAGAGTAGCAGCAGCGTAAAAGAGGGGTTGGGTGGGCGGGAACATGCAAATAGTCTGGGTAGCCATTCGATTTTTTGTTCAGGAGTCTTATGGCTTGGGGGTAAAAAACTGTTGAGAAGCTTTTTGGTCCTAGACTTGGCACTCCCGGTATCGCTTGCCATGCGGTAGTAGAGAGAACATTCTATGACTGGTGTGGCTGGGGTCGTTTACCATTTTTAGGGCCTTCCTCTGACACCGCCTAGTGTAGAGGTCCTGGATGGCAGGCAGCTTAGCCCAAGTGATGTACTGGGCCGTACGCACTACCCTCAGTAGTGCCTTGCGGTCGGAGGCTGAGCAGTTGCTGTACCAGGCAGTGATGCAACCAGTCAGGATGCTCTCGATGTCGCAGCTGTAGAACCTTTTGAGGTCGTGAGGACCCATGCCAAATCTTTTTAGGCTTTGTCGTGCCCTCTTCACGACTGTCTTGGTGTGTTTGGACCATTCTAGTTTGTTGGTGATGTGGACACCAACGAACTTGAAGCTCTCAACCTGCTCCACTACAGCCCCATCGATGAGATTGGGGGCGTGCTCGGTCCTCCTTTTCCTGTAGTCCACAATCATCTCTTTTGTCTTGATTATGTTGAGGGATAGGTTGTTATTCTGGCACCACCCGGCTAGGCAACTAACCTCCTCCCTATAGGCTGTCTTGTCATTGCCGGTGATCAGGCCTACCACTGTTGTGTTGTGTGCAAACTTAATGATGGTGTTGGAGTTGTGCCTGGCCACGCAGTCGTGGGTGAACAGGGAGTACAGAGCACGCACCCCTGAGGGGCTCCAGTGTTGAGGATCAGCGTGGCAGATGTATTGCTACCTAACCTCACAACCTGGGGGCGGACGTCAGAATTGCAGAAGGAGGTGTTTAGTCCCAGGATCCTTAGCTTAGTGATGAGCTTTGAGGGCACTATTGTGTTGAACACTGAGCTGTATTCAATAAATAGCATTCTCACGTAGGTGTTTCTTTTGTCCAGGTAGGAAAGGGCAGTGTGGAGTGCAATAGAGATTGCATCATCTGTGGATCTGTTTGGGCGGTATGCAAATTGGAGTGGGTCTAGGTTTCTGGGGTAATGGTGTTAATGTGAGCCATTACCAGCCTTTCAAAGCACTTCATGGCTACGGACGTGAGTGCTACGGGTCTGTAGTTATTTAGGCAGGTTGCCTTGGTGTTCTTGGGCACAGGGACTATGGTGGTCTGCTTGAAACATGTTGGTATTACAGACTCAATCAGGGACATGTTGAAAATGTCAGTGAAGACACCTGCCAGTTGGTAAGCCCATGCCCGGAGTACACATCCTGGTAATCCGTCTGGCCCCTCGGCCTTGTGAATGTTGACCTGTTTAAAAGGTCTTACTCACGTTGGCTACGGAGAGCGTGATCACAGTTGTCCGGAACAGCTGGTGCTCTCATGCTTGCCTCAGTGTTGCTTGCGAGCATAGAAGTGGTTTAGCTCGTCTGGTAGGCTCGTGTCACTGGGCAGCTCGCGGCTGTGCTTCCCTTTGTAGTCTAATAGTTTGCAAGCTCTGCCACATAAGATGAGCGCTGGAGCCGGTGTAGTGCGATTCAATCTTAGCCTTGTATTGGCACTTTGCCTGTTTGATGGTACCGTCAGAGGTCATAGCGGGATTTCTTATAAGCTTCCCACACCTTGAAAGCGGCAGCTCTACCCTTTAGCTCAGTGTGAATGTTGCCTGTAATCCATTGCTTCTGGTTGGGGTATGTACGTACAGTCACTTATGATTCTCCTCAACGCCATCGGAAAAATCCCGGAACATGTTCCAGTCTGTGCTAGCAAAACAGTCCTGTAGTTTCGCATCTGCTTCATCTGACCACTTTTTTTATAGACCGAGTCACTGGTGATTCCTGCTTTAATTTTTGCTTGTAAGTAGGAATCAGGAGGATAGAATTGTGGTCAGATATACCAAATGGAGGGTGAGGGAGAGCTTTGTATGCGTCTCTGTGTGTGGAGTACAGGTGATCTAGATTTTTTCCCCCTCTGTTTGCGCATTTAACATGTTGATAGAAATTAGGTAAAACTTTAAGTTTCCTTGCATTAAAATCCCCGGCCACTAGGAGCGCCGCCTCTGGGTGAGCGGTTTCCTGTTTGCTTATTTCCTTATACAGCTGACTGAGTGCAGTCTTAGTGCCAGCATCCATCTGTGGTGGTAAATAAACAGCCACAAAAATTATGGATGAAAACTCTCTTGGAAAATAGTGTGGTCAACAGTTCATCATAAGATACTCTACTTCAGGCGAGCAAAATCTAGAGACTTCCTTAGATTTCGTGTGCCAGCTGTTGTTTACAAATATGCACACCCTCTCGTCTTTCTGGAGAGTGCTGTTCGATCTTGCCGGTGCAGTGTATATCCCGCTAGCTGAATATCCATGTCATCATTTAGCCACGATTCCGTGAAACATAAGATGTTACAGTTCCTGATGTCCCGTTGGTAGGATATTTTTGATCGTACCTAGTCTAATTTATTGTCCAGCGATTGCATGTTGGCAAGTAATATTGACGGTAACGGCAGCTTTCCCACTCACCGTCTGCGGATCCTTACGAGGCGCCCCACTCTGTGTCCTCTGTACCTGTATCTCTTTCTCTTGCCAATGACGGGGATGTTGGCCTTGTCGGGTGTTTGAAGTAAATCCTGTGCGCCCTGCTTGTTGAAGAAAAAATATTTTTCTAATCCGAGGTGTGTGATCGCTGTCCTGATATCCAGCTCTTTTTTGCCGTAAGATACGGTGGCAGAAACATTATGTACAAAATAAGTTACAAATAACACGAAAAATATAACACATAATAGCACAATTGGCCCGTAAAACTGCTGCCATTTCTTCCGGCGCCATTTTAGGTATACTTCACACAGGATGCGGTGCAGGTCCTAATCCAGGCACTTGTAATCTCCCGACTGGACTACTGCAACTCACTGTTGGCTGGGCCCCCCGCTTGTGCCATCAAACCCCTGCAACTTATCCAGAACGCTGCAGCCCGCCTGGTTTTCAACCTTCCCAAGTTCTACCATGTACCCCATTCTTCTGCACACTCAAGTGGCTTCCAGTTGAAGCTCGGATCCACTACAAGACCCTGGTGCTTGCCTACGGAGCAGCAAGAGGAACTGCCCCACCTACCTTCAGGCTATGCTCAAACCCTACTCCCCATCCCGAGCACTCCGTTCTGCCACCTCTGGTCTCTTGGCCCCCTCACCAGCTCCTGCTTAGCCCAGTCCTAGCTCTTCTCTGATATGTCACCCCAATTGTGGAACCAACTTCCCACTGAAGAAAGGACAGCAGAGTCCCTGCCCATTTTCTGAAAGCACCTGGAACCCTACCTCTTCAAAGAGTATCTTAAATAAATCCCCTCCTCCTAACAGTTAGTGAATGTATTAACTGATAAATCACTCAAATGTAAAATGTGTTCTCATTTCTGAGTTCCAAAAACAGATGGACAGTGCATGAGGTATGACAAGCAGATTATGTTACGTTTTTACATCAGATGCAACTGCGTCTGTTACTTTTTTTGTTCTAGATCATGATGTTTGTTCAAGCCGTCTTAGCATTGAGGATGTTACTTTATGGTTACTACTTCGGGTATACAGCTATCATTTCCAAACAGCTCTGATCAGGTACTTCTTAAATCAAATGTTGTGATACAGTGTTTGAGAACAATCAACAACATTATGGGAAATATTTTCTTATACAATGGGAAAATAGCCCCATTGTATAAGAAAATATTTCCCATAATGTTGACTGTTGATTGTTCTCAAACACTGTATTATATTCAGTTATATTCAGTCTCATACCTGTAGCGGGAGCACCACGAGGGCCACACAGATGAGTATGACCACCAGCAGCTGAGAAGGCCAGATATGAGGTGTGACGTCACCATAGCCCACCGTAGAGAAGGTGACGATGCAGAAATACAGAGAGTTGAACAGAGTCAGGTTCTTTCCGGCCCTCTCTAGATGTTGGATACCACACGCCCTGGAAAGAGGAGAGGGATTTCACATTTAGGGGGCAACATTTTGCACGAGGTAGTCTTGCGAGCATAGACACTCAATGCTCAACGTTTCTGAATCTGTGTTATGGAGAACCACTATAACGCTGGAACTAGGCTATGCATGAGGAAATAGCAGTGTGCTTATTTGAATAAGGACCGATTCAATTAAAATATGGACACGTTGGATTAACAAAGAGAAAGGTGAATTACACTATCACGTAATGATGATAGGGTGATGAGCCAATATGACTTACTCATTTCTACAGGCCTCATTACCGATAATATTTCAACAGAGACTTTGGCATACATCTACATTGAAATTCAGCCTGGCAGATTAAGGATCAAAATCCTACTTTCCCCACGATCGATGCACCACAACACTTCTGCTCTGATCTGTGTAATCAGTGAGAATGACACCATTGATTCTGCTGTCTGTTCTGCCCGACTTCCTCAGCTAGTTCTCTGTATTGGATAATGACATGCCAAGATGACAGAGGGAGGAGGAGAGAAGAAGGTCCCAGGGAGCTTCAGGGATGAGTGACTAAGATCAGGGGCTGCATTTCATTACAAAAAGCTGTTTCCTCCTCTCTGATCTGCTCTTGTTAGTCCCCTTCACAGATCTGCAACAACTGGGCATGAGCAAACTATGTCAGTGGGCATTACAACCCGCTTGGCCCATTTCAATGTTGCTTACACCTAACCAGATTTCATCAGATCTGTGAGTGGGAATGGGCATATGGGAGGGAACATGTTTGTGGAATGAGATGCTGCCCATGGTGCCAGATCCATGGGGGGTTCAAGGGAAAAGGGTCTGGGATCAGGGGGCACATACCCAGTGAAGACCAGACAGAGAAGGGTGCAGATAAGTATGAGGACCTGGTTGAACATGGCAGAGTGGGTCCTCTGGATGGCACGATGGAGATCATTCTGTGGAGAAAGAGGGGTAGAGGGAGAGTGGGAAGGAGAAAGACAGTGAGAAGGAGTGCCTTTCTAAGGTCTTCGAAAGCCAAGTTAACAAACAGATCACCGACCATTTCAAATCCCACCGTACCTTCTCCGCTATGCAATCTGGTTTCCGAGCTGGTCATGGGTGCACCTCAGCCACGCTCAAGGTCCTAAACGATATCATAATCGCCATCGATAAAAGATAATACTGTGAAGCCGTATTCATCGACCTGGCCAAGGCTTTCGACTCTGTCAATCACCACATTCTTATCAAATGACTGCCTCGCCTGGTTCACCAACTACTTCTCAGACAGAGTTCAGTGTGTCAAATGGGAGGGCCTGTTGTCCGGAACTCTGGCCGTCTCTGGGGGGTGCCACAGGGTTCAATTCTCGGGCCGACTCTCTTCTCTGTATACATCAATGATGTCGCTCTTACTGCTGGTGATTCTCAGATCCACCTCTTCGTAGACGACACCATTCTGTATACTTCTGGCCCTTCTTTGGACACTGTGTTAACTAATCTCCAGATGAGATTCAATGCCATACAACTCTCCTTCCGTGGCCTCCAACTGCTTTTAAATGCAAGTAAAACTAAATGCATGCTCTTCAACCGATCGCTGCCCACACCTGCCCGCCCGTCCAACATCACTACTCTGGATGGTTCTGACTTAGAATATGTAGACAACTACAAATACCTAGGTGTCTGGTTAGACTGTAAACTCTCCTTCCAGACTCACATTAAGCATCTCCAATCCAAAATTAAATCTAGAATCAGCTTCCTATTTCGCAACAAAGCCTCCTTCACTCATGCTGCCAAACATACCCTCGTAAAACTGACTATCCTACCAATCCTTGACTTCAGCAATGTAACTTACAAAATAACCTCAAATACTCAGCAAATTGGATGCAGTCTATCACAGTGCCATCCGTTTTGTCATCAAAGTCCAATATACTACCCACCACTGCGACCTGTATGCTCTCGTTGGCTGGCCCTCGCTTCATATTCGTCGCCAAACCCACTGGCTTCAGGTCATCTATAAGTATTTTCTAGGTAAAGCCCCGCCTTAGCTCACTGGTCACCATAGCCCCACCCACCCGTAGCACGCGCTCCAGCAGGCATATTTGACTGGTCACCCCCAAAGCAAATTCCTCCTTTGGCCGCCTTTCCTTCCAGTTCTCGCTGCCAATGACTGGAACGAATTGCAAAAATCACTGAAGCTGGAGACTCATATCTCCCTAACTTTAAGCATCAGCTGTCAGAGCAGCTTACAGATCATTGCACATGTACATAGCCCATCTGTAAATAGCCCATCTGTAAATAGCCCATCCGACTACCTCATCCCCATATTGTTAATTTATCTATTTTTGCTCCTTTGCACCCCAGTATCTCTACTTGCACATTCATCTTCTGCACATCTATCACTCCAGTGTTTAATTGCTAAATTGTAATTACTTCGCCACTATGGCCTATTTATTGCCTTACCTTCCTAATCTTACCTCATTTGCACACACTGTATATAGATTTTTCTATTGTGTTATTGACTGTACGTTTGTTTATTCAATGTGTAACTCTGCGTTGTTGTTTGTGTCGCACTGCTTGGCTTTATCTTGGCCAGGTCGCAGTTGTAAATGAGAACTTGTTCTCAACTGGCCTACCTGGTTAAATAAAGGTGAAATATATATATATATATATATATATATATATATACAAAAAAATTGGTTGGTCAGTCAGTCTGTCTATCTATCTATGCCAGTGGTACTTAAACATTTTCAGTCGGCATCCCATTTTTTCTGCCATAATTTCTGAGGATCCCATTTTTCACCAAGAACTTCTTGCGACCCCACCCTAAATCTAATGACAACCTTAAAATCGGTACATTTATATTTTTACATCAACAAATACAGTAACCTTCAATTCAATTTTCAAAATTTAAAGAACCCAAATACATTTACTTTGAATACCACACCATCTCTCGGTCTGTTTATTTCTATATCAAACATATCTGGTTACTTTGATACTGATGCAACCATTCCATAAACAACCTTTCCTCAGATATACCAGTGGGCATGCAGTCCATGCCACACCTTGTTAATGTTTCTGCCTGGCTGAGTTGCTACCCACCATCTCCCCTCCCTTCAATCTCTTCAAGCTATCTACCCACCACGTCCCTTCATTACGTGTTAATGTTTCTGCCTGTCTGACTAGCTACTTCCCTCCAACCTCTAGGCTGGATCTGTTCTCTGTTCTCTCTCCCAGCACTGGTCTCCATGGCCCTGGACCTAACCATCTGCCCATAGAGAGATGCTTCTGGCTCTGCATCAAATCTACACTCATTGATGGTTTGCTTTACTCAATACAAATAGAAACTGGGTGTCTTTTGACTCTTTATAACTAGGGAATTTCTACCCACCAC
The DNA here is from genome assembly GCA_030435695.1 of Brachymystax lenok tsinlingensis. Classification (NCBI taxonomy): domain Eukaryota; kingdom Metazoa; phylum Chordata; class Actinopteri; order Salmoniformes; family Salmonidae; genus Brachymystax; species Brachymystax lenok. The sequence continues at coordinate 50,281,040 of CM059819.1, read as the reverse complement.
TGCTTTGGACTGTCTTCCCATATAATGCAGACAGAGTTTGGCTATTCTACAAGTAGACTACTGTATATAATCTCTTAGAACTGAATCATTTTGATAAAAAAACAAAACATGTATTGTCACATGTGCTCCCTCTCCAGCCTCTAGGTCACCAGGCTGCTCGTTAGGGCGCACTCCTGTCACCAGCGTTACGAGCATAATGACACTCAACTGGACTCCATCACCTCTTTGATTACATGCCCTTTTTATATGTCAGTTAGTTTCTTCCCCACTCGTCATTGTTGCCGTTTCATGTCGGTGCGCTGTTTGTGTTTCTTGTTTTGTTCATTTATTTATTAAATGTATTCACTCCCTGAACTTGCTTCCCGACTCTCAGCGTACATTGTTACATGTATTCCCCGCGAGCGAAACTGGTTGAAATTACTTAATTGCAACTATTTTTTTCCGGTTTTGCTTGCTGCGTTATGGTTATAGCATATACTCACAATCATATTCTCCAGGGCACACTTGGCTAACCAGCAGTTGAGAAACACTGGGATGAAGATGTTTCTCAATGGAGGCCAGAAGATCTGAAAAGACAATTGAATGAGTTAATCCTCGAGCCTAGGGCAATATGCACATGTACAGTGTAGGCCTATGCTCCCATCAGCAAGCTTCGATACTCATAGTCTTGCGTTACCATAATCCTAAATCTCGAGAGCTTGAAATCGACACCATAAACACTGCAAAAAGTCATATGTTTGCTAATGGGCCTTGTTTGCTTGTGAAATATGGTGTGTGTGTGTGTGTGTGTGTGTGTGTGAGAGATCTTGTGGAAGAAGACTCACAGTAATTATAAATGGCACGGTATTAATCATCTCCAGGATGAAGGAGATCTGGAACATCTGCTCCCAGATATTCCCCTGGAACAAAGAAACAATATCAATGCAGTGTAAGCCAAGGCTGTGTATTAATTACAGTAATAGTGACCAGATCAGAATTACTATTATTATATTTTTACCTTGTCAGCTCGGGATTCAATCCAGCAACCTTTCGATTACTAGCCCAATGCTCTAACCACTAGGCTACCTGCCGCCCTGAATGCGAAAATAACTATGATCAATCACACCTGGGTTCAAACACTATTCTAAATAATTTCAAATACTTTAGCTGAGCTTAACTGAGCTTGCCTGGTGCAACGGAACCAATAAAATAGGGACAAAACTGCGAGCCCCGCCCATCTGGCACTAAAACCCCGCCCATCTGGTAGACTAGAGCAAATGCTCAAAGTTTTAGCTGTGGCATTGGCTCTGTACTAATTACAGTAATAGCGACTAGGTCCGAATACAAAAACAACATCAATATTGTTGTAGTAATGACAAGCCCTCATAAATTATCATAATAACAGGATTCATTATAACAATTAGGGATGGGATCTATCTGCCAAAACAAACTAAAACTAAACCCAATGTACTTTGTCCTCCTGAGGTAAATCAAACTTCACCTAATTCATCAAAGAGACATAGCACTGTAATTAATGGGCCATTTAAGGAAATACAATCAATGTAGGATGGACACCTAATCTTTTATTCATTGGGATTCCAGGACTTTGTTCAATGGGATAGTGTATTAATTATCTGTTCTTCTGGCTCAGGTTAGAGCTAAGTGAAGGTGCATTCACACTGGTCGCGGTAAAAACTTTGCCAGAAGGTTCACCAATTAAATGCAATCTCACACAGACATGCCTCATGACTGCTCAATGAAATGACTTCCTTCTAGCTTATACGACCCTGACTGAGTAGAGCGGAGATGGCTTACCTTGTAGCTGAGATATGTGAGGAGCATCGCCTCCAGGAAACTGATTAAGGCCACGGTCACCTGGAGCAGAGCAGACAGAAGAAACATATTACCAGGGCTGCAATCTAACCACAGCACCCAGGCAATCCATTACTTGAGAGAGATGTGTTGTAAAGTCGTTTCTGTTCTAAAATCTTTCCTGCTGTAAAATGTTTTCAGTTATAATGCTGTGTGTTAAGATGCTACGCTTTACTTGGGACTACAGTACCAATAAGGATGACTCTTGGTAAGGTCAAAATTCTAAAATGTTTGGAAAGGCATAGAGAGGACAGAATCTGGAAATCTGTGTGAAATCCTACATTGGTGTCAATGGGAGATTCACAGGGATATGTACGCATATGGGATTGGCCCAGAGTGATTGTGTGACTATTGTTGAATGAAAAACATGAGAAGTCAGCTTCGATTTTGATAAAACTATGTCTGTCTCCTCTCACCTGTATCGCCCAGACAGGAACCCTTCTGTTCACCCAGAAAATCAAATCCCTTTCACAAGACAAAACAACCTTATTGATTATACAGTGTGTACTGTATATTTATTATTAGACAAAATTAATTCTCCCTTTCACAAGACAAAACAGTATTATTGAGTAGGCTATAAATACACCATATGGGTTAGACAATATTAATTCCAAAACACCACCTGATAGCTATGGGATTTGCTGAGCACATTACAATACAAAACACATTCAAAGCCCAGGGTCAAGTCAATGTGCAGTGATCCTCATAACTTACCAGTTGATTTCTGTGATTTCTGTGGATTCTGCTGTGGCTGTGCTTGTTCTATTCTGACAGTTCACACTGCAAATGAAATGCATAGGAAAGGTGGGGGGAAGGAATGTCATTCAGGGAGTGTGTGTGGTGAAAAATGTACCCTGTGTGTAATAGTCACCATCACTCACTCAGTACTGTATCCTGCCATGGTGATGGCTGGGAGGCAGAGGGACTATGTCTTTAAGAGCTTCTGGCGGCGGGATACTCAAACAAACATATCCTGCTTCCACATCACTACACTAAGACTGAGAGAAAGACTGCCCCATCACCAACGCTGCTCTTTCAGGCTTTGTGTCTCACACTCACAAATAAAAAACAAGTTTCATAAAAAAACTAATTTCAGAGTCATAGAAACTCTGAATCTTTTTTATCTGGACCAAATACAGTGGGGGAAAAAAAGTATTTAGTCAGCCACCAATTGTGCAAGTTCTCTCACTTAAAAAGATGAGAGAGGCCTGTAATTTTCATCATAGGTACACTTCAACTATGACAGACAAAATGAGGAAGAAAAATCCAGAAAATCACATTGTAGGATTTGTTATGAATTTATTTGCAAATTATGGTGGAAAATAAGTATTTGGTCAATAACAAAAATGTATCTCAATACTTTGTTATATACCCTTTGTTGGCAATGACAGAGGTCAAACGTTTTCTGTAAGTCTTCACAAGGTTTTCACACACTGTTGCTGGTATTTTGGCCCATTCCTCCATGCAGATCTCCTCTAGAGCAGTGATGTTTTGGGGCTGTCGCTGGGCAACACGGACTTTCAAAGATTTTCTATGGGGTTGAGATCTGGAGACTGGCTAGGCCACTCCAGGACCTTGAAATGCTTCTTACGAAGCCACTCCTTCGTTGCCCGGGCGGTGTGTTTGGGATCATTGTCATGCTGAAAGACCCAGCCACGTTTCATCTTCAATGCCCTTGCTGATGGAAGGAGGTTTTCACTCAAAATCTCACGATACATGGCCCCATTCATTCTTTCCTTTACACGGATCAGTCGTCCTGGTCCCTTTGCAGAAAAACAGCCCCAAAGCATGATGTTTCCACCCCCATGCTTCACAGTAGGTATGGTGTTCTTTGGATGCAACTCAGCATTCTTTGTCCTCCAAACACGACGAGTTGAGTTTTTACCAAAAAGTTCTATTTTGGTTTCATCTGACATTCTCCCAATCCTCATCTGGATCATCCAAATGCTCTCTAGCAAACTTTAGACGGGCCTGAACATGTACTGGCTTAAGCAGGGTGACACGTCTGGCACTGCAGGATTTGAGTCCCTGGCGGCGTAGTGTGTTACTGATGGTAGGCTTTGTTACTTTGGTCCCAGCTCTCTGCAGGTCATTCACTAGGTCCCCCATGTGGTTCTGGGATTTTTGCTCACCGTTCTTGTGATCATTTTGACCCCACGGGGTGAGATCTTGCGTGGAGCCCCAGATCGAGGAAGATTATCAGTGTATGTCTTGTATGTCTTCCATTTCCTAATAATTGCTCCCACAGTTGATTTCTTCAAACCAAGCTGCTTACCTATTGCAGATTCAGTCTTCCCAACCTGGTGCAGGTCTACAATTTTGTTTCTGGTGTCCTTTGACAGCTCTTTGGTCTTGGCCATAGTGGAGTTTGGAGTGTGACTGTTTGAGGTTGTGGACAGGTGTCTTTTATACTGATAACAAGTTCAAACAGGTGCCATTAATACAGGTAATGAGTGGAGGACAGAGGAGCCTCTTAAAGAAGAAGTTACAGGTCTGTGAGAGCCAGAAATCTTGCTTGTTTGTATGTGACCAAATACTTATTTTCCACCATAATTTGCAAATAAATTCATTAAAAATCCTACAATGTGATTTTCTGGATTTTCTTTCCTTATTTTGTCTGTCATAGTTGAAGTGTACCTATGATGAAAATTACAGGCCTCTCATCTTTTTAAGTGAGAGAACTTGCACAATTGGTGGCTGACTAAATACTTTTTTTCCCCACTGTAGTTCTCTTTTCAACTGTGTAAAAGTTAGATTCTCTGAATCAAACTATACCCACATGGATGAATACCACATTTATCAATCAATAGGAATAAAATACATAAATCAGTAAAGTATGTATGTATTCTGTCTCCAAGAGTCCACACAAGTCTGTAGCTCAATGGCAAATCACAGTTTAGCATACATGGTGAGTCACTAGTAAGAGGTGAAATAGCAGGACTCTAGTAAGAGATAGATGCAATTGTAAGAGTCTCACCACACTCCAGTGACCTGTTCAGGGTCGTCCAGAGCCACTCTGAGGACGTAAAGGGCACACGTCAACAGCTTCAAGGAGAAGTTAAACAGACGGATCCTCAGGCCTGCAGAGGAGCAAACACAATATAACACTAAAGGCCAGATTTACTAAGTAATTGCATTGGGAGCAAATCTGTTCACCTGTTTCCAAGAGGGAATTAAACGATGATAGCTGACAAAGGTCAAATTAAGCTTAATAACTTATGGTAAAGAGTAACTGAATTTGTGCTGATTCATCACCTGTTAAAAAAATGAATCTACTTAATCCGGGCTACTGTATATTAATACATCAGGATGATGTGTGCAGTAAAGTTTTGTAATGCAAGACACATTAGTATAGGGATATAATAGTTTAGGAAATGTGTTTTTAACTCGGAAACTGACCTCATCCCGGGCCAATGAAATGAGCAGTGGGGACATTTAATTGAATATCCGGAAATCCAAGTGGACGTTAGTATTCGATTACCTGAGTGAGTGTTCATTTTCAGAGAACAAAAACGGTAGGCCTATTTTGACAATAAAAAAGATTTGTTATGAATTAAATGATATTGTTACCTACCATGACATTTGAAATACTTAATCAAATATATTATACTTTTATAACCGTGCTGAGCTAATGCTGCACATTTAGACTTCCAGTCAGAATCAGTTCTATCATGGCAAAACCAGACCTCTCTTTCATTGTTGCTTTTAGCTAAAAACTACAGAGAAAAGCAGCCAGTCCTCTTAATTACCTCTGCTATGTGCATTTGCGGCATTTTGAATGGTCAAGAGAGTCGAGAGCATTTTGTTTATTTTTTATTATTTCGACTACACTTCACAGATTTCCCGATTTAAAAAAATAAAAATATTCTACCTGACAGAAGTATCATCTCTCACCTGAACCTGTTAAGAGTGCTGCCCTTCTGTTTGCTTCTCTGTCTGTCTCTGGCCAGAAAGAAAAAGTGATCATATCTGTCTACGGACAGAGCCAGTGATTCTACCCTACCGGACATCTCTCCTCCCCTGAACCCTATCTGTCTAGGTGCCCAGGCTGTGCTTTCTGCTCTCTCTCTGAACAGTCTAAAGTGACAATATATGTCTACGCAAAGAGCCATGACTAACACGGTTTCATGCTGGACTGGCAAGCCTTCACAACTGATTTACCCCAACTCATCTTTTTCACACACAGCGCCCAGCAACAACACAGCACAGTCACTGCTTTGAAGTAGGGAATAAAGACAGGGTTCAACAACTATATGACAACCTGTGGGGGAGGTTGTGTTTAAATGCTGTATGTTGTGGCAGGTATATAAAGCAGTGCAATAGAGGATTCATTATTATTATAATTGGGGAAGAAAACACAACCCAGAGTAAGGTGACAGTAAAGTCATTACAACAACACTGTGTTTACACAAGGCTGAACACACACACACACACAACTTGCCTGGCTGCAGATACACATGTAAGTCAGAGGATGGTGCTAGTTGCTTTACAAAGGAAATGTTCACTTTTCAATCATCCAAGCCTGCCTGCCATTGAATCTCTTTGCAATATAAACTCACCAGGGGACACAGTTACAACATCAACGCTTCACAATGGTTCTAAACTGAACAGGCCAAAACAATCATTGTAAATGGCTTGCTGGCTCAGCAGTAGGCTCTATACGGGTTGGATTTGCATGACATTTCTATTTGGCCCTGATGCTTTTTTCTATAATTGATGGGAAGTTGCTCGGAGATAACAACTAATACATTGCAAACAGTAACAATGTACTGTAACCACACACACAGGCACACACAGGCACACACACACACAGGCACACACTAACAGGCACCTACCACGCAAACACACAACATTTCTATTTGGCCCTGATGCTTTTTTCTATAACTGATGGGAAGTTGCTCAGAGATAACAACTAATACATTTCAAACAGTAACAACATACTGTAACCACACACACACACAGGCACACACACACACACACACACACACACACACGCAGACACACACACACACACACATACATACAGACCGAAGACTGAAGATTGTTGGACAGATATGTCTATTTTAGAAAGCCTACTGTACCATGTCCTAATCAGAAATGATAATAGCCTCTCCCTCAACAAAAAACCTAAAGCATTGTCCTCCTTTCACACTTACATGGCGTGTAGATACAGCAACATGCGTCACGACAACTAATTGAAAACCCAGACTGGAGCTGAAATTGGATATGCAATGCACCTTATCACTTAGATTAAAGTTATTATCTTTCTCGTTTCCAGGTCTCTGACTTCCTCGTTATGTTGTGACAGTCCTGTACTTCTCTGTGCTGTACTCTACTTACTTGACCTTTGGTTTTTGATGAAGAACAGCTTGAGCCTCTCCTTGAAGGTGTTTTCATTCACATAGAACTCCACCTGCACCCTGGACAGAAGAGAGACAGTCAGTACAACTACCATGGAAGGTCACATGCATCCATATAGATACAAGGACCATGGTTTTGTGGTTAAATTCTGAACAGTGTCATGATATTAGTGAGTAAATTAACTTTATCAAGATGCATTGTGGTGAATACAGGGAAGCTCTGTTTTTTTTGTGTATCTGTGACATCCATTGTTGCATTAGAGTACCATATGAGGCATTCAGCAGTGCAAGACAAGGAACATAGCTGGTCCTGGATGGGAGACCAGATGCTGCTGGAAGTGGTGTTGGAGGGCCAGTAGGAGGCACCCTTTTCTCTGGTATAAAAAAAAGACCAATGCCCCAGGGCAGTGATTGGGGACATTGCCCTGTGTAGGGTGCTGTCTTTCAGATGAGACGTTAAACGGGTGTCCTGACTCTCTGTGGTCACTAAAGATCCCATGGCACTTATCGTAAGAGTAGGGGTGTTAACCCTGGTGTCCTGGCTAAATTCCCAAGCTGTCCCTCATACCATCACGGTCACCTAATCATCCCCAGCTTACAGTTGGCTCATTCATCCCGCCTCCTCTCCCCTGTAACTATTCCCCAGGTTGTTGCTGTAAATGAGAATGTGTTTTCAGTCAACTAACCTGGTAAAATAAGGGTTAAATAAATAAATAAAAATGGGTCACAATTACAAAACCAGTTACTTTCATTGATTCTGTAATAAATCGTAATGGCCCCTTTATAGTCTCTTATTACCCACAGTGGTCCAATTACGACAACAAAGTTTAATAAATTATTAAAGTGATGAACAGTAACCATGGGAATTTGGAAACATATATTAGGAGGTTGAATATTGTTATACGACAGAGCAATGGATCTGATGTGGCACAACAACACATTGAGAATGCAATCTGCTTTAACATCAGTGCCTTCCCTGTCTGCAGGGACGCAAATTGCTGAGGGCCCAAAAAGGTGTCACTTTTTTTGCACTGAAACATGTAAAAAAAATCCCTTTTAGGGGGAAATGCAGGTTAACTAATTAAACAACAAAAGAATATGATCCACATGATCAGTCTCTGTGTGTAGAACAAAATGTGGTTAAAGAGGAAAGCTAACTCACAGCTAAAAAATGTAAAGAAAGCAATCTAATGTTATTTGTTGCCTAGACTTTACTGCAAATGACACTCAAGTCTTGAGAAAGAACAATACACTAATATTGCAGTTAGCCATGACAGCCTTTATAATAGAACGGTTGTGACCACACACATCTAAATATTGAACTTGGGAAAAAAAACACATCTTAAAGTAAAAATAGAATGAAACAAACAGGCATTCTATTTTTGCTTTATTATAGTGCCCACTATAGTAGACAGGCTACATGTGTGCAAAAATAACGTTCACTGAGTAAAAAAGTTTAATAACCCCTCACTCACACGTGTCACTGTCAAGTTCAACACAACAAAAGCAATATCTTTGGGCTACACATTATTCGTGTAACGCCCCTTGGTTTATAAGCGCGGATATCGACTATGGCGCACGAGCATGCATTTGCCTCGTGCGCCACAGTCGATAGCGCGCAGGACCTCGGGCTAAAAGGTCGAGGGTTCGAGACCTGCTCCCTGCTGTTTCATTACATTACATTGTACACTTTCTGCCCGTGGCCATCTGTTCTACAATGTGCCAGCAGAGCATGATACCCTTTGTTGGCATAATAGATCTCTTTCAGGTAGAGAGTACACCTGGAATACCCCTTTTTATCCACTGACTGAAAAAGTGAGAAAGAGGGAAAGTGTGTGGTGTTCCTTTCACCTCTATGGTGGCATCCAGTTTAAACCAGGCCCAGCTCCAGCTCCACTTCATCCCTGCATCCACTTGTTTAACAAGTAACGCCTCATTTACACCTAATTCTCTAATTAAGAAAATTAACCACATACTTTAGAGGAAAAACATCAGTTCGTTAGCTAGTTAACATTTCACACAGATTGCCAGGGTCCAGTAAGCAACTAACGAGTTATAACTTGAGGAAAGGTAAGAAGTCGTATACCAGTTAAAACTATAGCGAATTGGTTAGCAGCCAGCACATTTTCACACCATAAACTAAATTATTTGATCAATTAAGTTGGCTAATGTTGCTCAACATTTCTCTGGCTAGCTAAAGGAGAATTCAATCCAGCTAGCTAGATACTTAATGCTAACAACACTTGTTTCACCACACTTTCTCCCTCACCTCAAACTTTCCAAATGCCAGCTGTTTTTCGGTTATGGCTCAAGAAGTACGCTTCATCACGTTCTCTCTCCGTGGTCAGGCTTCGTATCGTTCAGGGGACGAGCAAACTGCCTTTCCACTCTCCCGCTGTCTTTCCGGAGCGCGCGCTGGATGACGTAAACTAGCAAATTGGTTGTCTCTTCTCTCTGCAGTCCTGTGCTGCATTCTGTTATGTGAACGATTGGCTGAGCCTTGGATGATACACGCCACGTTCATCTTCAATGTGACACTGATAGCTATGGAGCTATGGAGTGATATCGTTTCCTGTGGAGGATTTGAACAGACTTTAGATAATGTATGTCTTTAAAGTGCAATGTATCCTTATTTTGCAGCCTTGAGCATAATTGTTCTCCCATGATGCAATTTAAAACCACATATCCTACATCCTTAGGAAGCCTAGAACTTCCCCTAACAGCTTACACACATAACTGTATGTGGTTTAATAATTTAGGAACATCAATAAATTGAGTCATGTTGACTTTCTGTAATTGTTCCTCCAACTTAATTCTTTATTTTACACCGACCACCTTGAGCATCATTTTGATCTACTTCTCCTATGATGCAATTTGCTAAGCCACCCCCTTAGTAGGCCTACAATACAATTTATCCAAGCAAGTTACATACTGTACTAGTGTGAGAAGTTTAATAATGTAAGAAGTAGGAACTCTCATTAAGTTCAGTCATATGTTGATTATAATGCTCTGTGAGCTGCAGTACTGTAAATGCATATTACATAATGATCAGCACATTACATAGCTGTGGCTCCGAGCTGTAGAAAGCTTTGTTGTGGTGTGAAGAACTTTAGTGTACTAAAAAAGGAAGAGGTGAATACAGTATTTCTGGTGTTCCCCAGGGTAGCCCATCCCTTCCTGTGTGTGACATCCTCAGAGACCAGAGGTTGTTAATATTTATATCCTGCACTGTTAGAAAAAACGTTCTGGATAGAACCACCAAGAGTTCTATGCACGCTTCATATATATCACCCTGAAATTGGTTCCATGTGGAACCTTATATAGAATCCAAGGGTTCTATACGGAACCAATTTCTGTTCAGCGGAGAAGAACCCCTGGGGTTCTGATCAGAGAACCTTACACAACGGTTCTATATAGAACCTTTAGGGGTGTCATATATGCAGCAAGCAATATAACCCTTATTGGTTCTTTCCAAGAATGTGCACTCTGATTGGTTCCTCAGCTATTCCATTTATTCCTGATTGGACTCTCCTAATCCATCATGTCATGAATAAGTAAAAAGGAACGGTGTAGTCACTGTGATTTATGGATCACCCATGTGGTACCACTTATTCATAACTGACATATATTCAGTTGCATAGGCATATACTGTAGCTATCTAATGAAACACATTGGCATTCAGGTAAAGCAATTACATTAATAAGGGCCCATGGACTGAACGTTGGGGTGTCTCAACTAATCTAAAGTGGGGGTGAAACAGATCTATTTGATCTGTTTCTGTAATAAAATGGTTGCCTCTCCTAACTCCTGCAGAGGGTAACAATAATGGGCTCTAAACTCCTTAGATTGTATACTAAGAGATGTGTAGCTATTGAGCCACAATCTTCATCTTGCTTTCATTCATTTCATGTTTCATGAGCTGAAATAAAAAAAATCTGAAATGTTCCATATGCACAAAAAATGTATTTCTCTCAACTTTTGTGCACAAATTTGTTTACATCCCTGTTAGTGAGCATTTCTCCTTTGCCAAGATAATCCATCCACCTGACAGGTGTGGCATTTAAAGAAGCTGATTAAACAGCATGATCATAACACAGTGCACCTTGTGCTGGGGACAATAAAAGGCTACTCTAAAATGTGCAGTTTTGTCACACAACACAATGACACAGATTAGCATGCTGACTGCAGGAATGTCATCCAGAACTGCTGCCAGAGATTTAATGCTCTTTTCTCTACCATAAGCTACCTCCAACGTCGTTTTATAGAATTTGGCAGTATATCCAACAGGCCTCGCAACCACAGACCGTGTGTATGGCATCGTGTGGGCGAGCGGTTTGCTGATCGCAACGTTGCAAACAGAGTACACAATGGTGGCGGTGGGGTTATGGTATGGGAAAGTTACAAACACAATTGTGTCACACCCTGATCTGTTTCACCTGTCCTCGTTATTGTCTCCACCCCCTCCAGGTGTTTTCCCCAGTGTATTCATCCCTGTGTTTCTTGTCTCTCTGTGCCAGTTCATCTTGTATGTCCAAGCCTACCAGTGGTTTTCCCGGTTTCCTGCTTTTCCTTTTCTCCTTTTTCTAGTCCTCCCGGTTTTGACCCTTGCTTGTTCTGGACTCTGTACCCGCCTGGCTGACCATTCTGCCTGCCCTGACCTCGAGCCTGCCTGCCACTGTGTACCTCCTGGACTCTGATCTGGTTATGACCTTTTGCCTATCCATGACAATTCTCTTGCATATTCCTTTTGGATTTATTAAACATCTTAAACTCCAACCATCTACCTCCTGTGTCTGCATTTGGGTCTTGCCTAGTGTCATTTTATCAATGGCAATTTGAATGCACAAAAATACCGTTACGAGATCCTGAGGCCCATTGTGAGGCCAATTTATCTTTAAGGTATCTGTGACCAACCGATGCATATCTGTATTCCCAGTCATGTGAAATCCATAGATTAGGGCCTAAAGAATTTATTTCAATTGACTGATTTCCTCATATGAACTGTAACTCAGTAAAATCTTTGAATATGTTGCATGTTGCATTTATATTTTTGTTCAGTATACAGACACACACACACACACTATTGCCGTTTTGAAAATGACACACTGAAGTGAAGACTGTGCACTGTAAATAAACATCAAACAGCTTTTTGACGGCAGGGCAATCTGTCTAAAAGAACAGAACAAAGCTGCTTTAAATGCTCTGTTATCTGATTCACTTTCATCTGTTGGGAGAAGTGAAACCATGATAAATGAAAGAGACAGATGCTTCATTCCATATGTCTTGTTTTTAAAAGGCGTAGAAGTAACACACACAGATGACAGTGTCAGTGATTGTTACTTCTCTAAGGTAGACAGGACAACCATGGGGGGTGACTGAGATGCAACCAAACAGTTGGACACTTGGAAAATTGTCTAGGTAATTTCTTACACATTCTAAACACGTTCAGAACAGTTATCCCATTGGCTGAGCTGAGGCTTGTTTGATATGAGACACGCAGCTGTGTTGATTTCCCATGTTATCATCCTACATACATTTATTTGCATACTGAACAATATTCTCTCTCTCTCTCTCTCTCTCTCTCTCTCTCTCTCTCTCTCTCTCTCTCTAGTCAACCAACTCCACTGTTCCAGTCAACCTATTTCTATCTTTGATGGCTGTGAATAGAGTAAAGTCAGACTATCCATAATATACACAAAGAAATAGCAATAGAAATAGCAGTTCTTACTCTAAGCACAATGTCTGTTGAGATATGTTGCAAGTAGAGCATCAGGGTGCACATGCAAATAGAAGAATTTAAAAACTTTCAAGCATAGACTATGTTTAGCTTTCAAATGTACATTTATTGATCAACAGAACCAGCCTTCCATAGCCTTCTGGTTTGGATCGTCCAGCCCAGGCTGACTGGAGGTGTATCACAACACAGAGACTACAGCTTTCAGGGAAACAACCGAGCCAGTCCCTGTATGTCTAACAACTCCTACTTGGAGGTCTTGTTCCGTGGTTGCCATGGCGTGTTGAGGAAGCCTAGGCAGAGAGCTATGTCAATATTGTAATATTTTACTGTTTTTCAAGTGTTTCTTATTGAATTATTTTATAAACCCCTTTGTAGGGGGCTTTTCCGAACAACCACCAAGGTGTGGTGGTCCTACTGCCGCTTTTACAGTCACCGAGGCATCACCCAGGTGGGTGCTACACTTTGATAGTGGATGATCCAGCCTACATGCCTACTCGTCGCCGGTCTACTAACCACCGGCCCTGGCAACCATTAGTACGGACACCAGCTCCCCATCATTACACCTGGACTTCATCATCACCTTGGTTATATTCCCTTTATTTAGCTCTCAGTAGCCTCAGTTATCAGGCAGTATTGGTTTGTTGTCCTGTTCAGTACAAATCCCCTGTTTTTCTGCACCTGTTTCCTGACTCGTATTTGTGACAGCATACTGCCTCGCAATATGGAAGCAGCAGAGGAGAAAACCATCTTCTAGAAGGTCAAGGAACAGGGTCATCTGCTCCACCAACCCCACAACCAGCTGGTGCAACTGGGTAAGGCCATGGAGGAGGTTCTCCACCACATCACCAGGGAGGCTATCCATACCCCTATCAGAGGGCCTCCTACCAAGGGTCGTCACAGTGAGCGAGTCCCCCAGCCTACCTAGCCGTCCACCCAGGTCAGCGAAGCCCTATTCTCCCTTCCGGAGAAGTTTAACGGTACTTCATCGAAATGCTGTGACTTCCTAGGTTGCCACGGTCATTTCCCTACTGACCGGGCGGGTGTTGAAGTGGGCTATGACTGTCTGGGAGAGAGGAGTGGAGGAGCTGGGTTCCTATGAGAGGTTCATGGCTCTGTTCGGGACGGTTTTTGACCATCCTCCAGAGGACAGAGAGGGAGGTGAGCGACATCTCCAACTCCAGCAGAGTCCCCAGACCGCTGCGGAGTACGCCCTTACCTTCCGGACTGTGGCAGCCTCTAGTGGATGGAATGAGACAGAGTTGGCGTGTCAGGATGACAACCTATCCTTGGACGCACTAATCACGATGGCCATGCGTCTGGATAACCTTCTTTGGGAGCGCCGTTGCTCCCCTTGCCACTCGCCTTCCACCTTTGGCTGTCCTGAGGCTGAGCCTGAACCCATGGAGGTAGGGGCCACACATCTCTCCCAGGCAGAGCGGAGTTGCCGGAGACAGCTGGGGCTCTGTCCCTATTGCGGCCAGGAGGGGCACCAGCTTCAGCGGTGTCCGGTGCGTTGCAACCCGGAGTCCACTAGGGCAGAGGTGATCTACCATCTCCCAGGGTAGGTGTGAGTATTCCATCATTGTTTTCTGCCAAACCCTTTCTGGTTCCCATTTCACTGGCTGGCTGTCCCTCAGGTGTTGTCTCTACAGCTCTAGTGGACTCGGGTGCCACAAGGAATTTCCTCGACCAGGCCTTTTCCTCCTCCCTGAACATACATTTGTACACACTCTCCTCTCCTTTTCCGGTCCAAGCCCTGGACAAGCAACCATTGGGATCTGTCACAATCACGCACATCACAGCACCACTCACCTTCACCGTGGGACGCATGCACCAGGAAAGACTCCCCTTCCTCATCATCATTCCTCATAATTTATTTAGCCCTCAGTAGCCTCAGTCATCAGGCAGTATTGGTTTGTTTTCATGTTCAGTACGCCTCCCCTGTTTTGTTAATTTGCCTTGCATCATTGTAATTAAACTCTCCTACTGCACTTGCTTCCTGACTCCCTGCGTATACGTGACACTTACGAAGGAGGAGCTGTGAACATCGAAGATGACAAGGTGCCCGATGAAATGCTCCGGGGCCGGTCTGTCAGATGTTTTCTAGCCAATTCCTTGCCTGGCTGCATCAATGCTCCCTCCGCTCAAGACACTACTTTTCCAAACTGCCTAGCTTCATCTGAAGTTGTGGAAGACCATCGGCCAAAAACCACCAGATCCCCAAAAAATTGTAGCGCCTTTGAGATTCTACTTGTAATGAAATCTATAATAATTATTATTATTACTTGTACTGTAATTAAGACTGCTAGCTAATTATCGACTTCTTCACATGCTCCACATTATCTATTTCCCGTGTTCAGCCCCCTACATTAGACAGTGATGATGATACATCTTAAAGAAACACTGTTGCTGGGAGTGGTAACGAAATCAAGCTTTCCATTCTAAATTGGTGTTTTTTGATACAAGATACTGTTTCAAAGCAATTTGATTTTGAACTATTTTAGTACATGAAATTAACAAATTGAGTACCAAACGCACAAATTGAGTACCAAAGCAGAATGCCATGATATGGAAATATTGTGAGGAAAACCCTGTTTTGTTTAAACATTTTGCCATCCACTGCTCGGGCTGGGAATTGCCAGGGACCTCACGATACAATATTATCATGATACTTAGGTGCCGATACAATACGTATTGTGATTCTATATGTATCAGTGATTTATCACAATTCTACAGTCGTGACCAACATTTTTGAGAATGACACAATTATTAATTTCCACAAAGTTTGCTGCTTCAGTGGCTTTAGATATTTTTGTCAGATGGTACTATGGAATACTGAAGTATAATTACAAGCATTTCATAAGTGTCAAAGGCTTTTATTGACAATTACATGAAGTTGATGCAAAGAGTCAATATTTGCAGTGTTGACCCTTCTTTTTCAAGACCTCCGCAATGCGCCCTGGCATGCTGTCAATTAACTTCTGGGCCACATTCTGACTGATGGCAGCCCATTCTTGCATAATCAATGCTTGGAGTTTGTCAGAATTTGTGGGTTTTTGTTTGTCCACCCGCCTCTTGAGGATTGACCACAACTTCTCAATGGGATTAAGGTCTGGGGAGTTTCCTGGCCATGGACCCAAAATATAGATGTTTTGTTCCCCGAGCCACTTAGTTATCACTTTTGTCTTATGGCAAGGTGCTCCATCATGCTGGAAAAGGCATTGTTCGTCACCAAACTGTTCCTGGATGGTTGGGAGAAGTTGCTCTCGGAGGATGTGTTGGTACCATTCTTTATTCATGGCTGTGTTCTTAGGCAAAATTGTGAGTGAGCCCACTCCCTTGGCTGAGAAGCAACCCCACACATGAATGGTCTCAGGATGCTTTCCTGTTGGCATGACACAGGACTGATGGTAGCGCTCACCTTGTCTTCTCCGGACAAGCTTTTTTTCCGGATGCCCCAAACAATCGGAAGGGGATTCATCAGAAAAAATGAATTTACCCCAGTCCTCAGCAGTCCAATCCCTGTACCTTTTGCAGAATATCAGTCTGTCCCTGATGTTTTTCCTGGAGAGAAGTGGCTTCTTTGCTGCCCTTCTTGACACCAGGCCATCCTTCAAAAGTCTTCGCCTCACTGTGCGTGCAGATGCACTCACACCTGCCTGCTGCCATTCCTGAGCAAGCTCTGTCCTGGGGGTGCCCCAATCCCGCAGCTGAATCAACTTTAGGAGACGGTCCTGGCGCTTGCTGGACTTTCTTGGGCACCCTGAAGCCTTCTTCACAACAATTGAAAAGTTCTTGATGATCCGATAAATGGTTGATTTAGGTGCAATCTTACTGGCAGCAATATCCTGCCTGTGAAGCCCTTTTTGTGCAAAGCAATGACGACGGCACGTGTTTCCTTGCAGGTAACCATGGCTGACAGAGGAAGAACAATGATTCCAAGCACCACCCTCCTTTTGAAGCTTCCAGTCTGTTATTCAAACTCAATCAGCATGACAGAGTGATCTACAGCCTTGTCCTCATCAACACTCACACCTGTGTTAACGAGAGAATCACTGACATGATGTCAGCTGGTCCTTTTGTGGCAGGGCTGAAATGCAGTGGAAATGTTTTGGGGGGATTCAGTTAATTTGCATGGCAAAGAGGGACTTTGCAATTAATTGCAATTCATCTGATCACTCTTCATGACATTCTGGAGTATATGCAAATTGCCATAATACAAACTGAGGCAGCAGACTTTGTGAAAATTTATATTTGTGTCATTTTCAAAACTTTTGGCCACGACTGTATATGTATTCCATTTCGATACTGCAGTTTTATTGCGATTCAATGTTCCAAACATATTGCTCACTTTATGTCTGCTGCAGAGGGACAAGAAAGAACCATAATAAAAACTAGTTTTGATCGGTCATGGAAATAAAAGTGCTGAAAACATTTAAAAAGAAGATTGAGGCCAAACTATAGGTGGAGAATAATTTTTGCCGCAGGTACAGCCGACTAGCGCTATCTAACGTTAACTATGTTTTTTGAGAATCGATACTTGGGGTAATAGAATCAATATAATATCTTCCAAAATAATTTGGCGATACTCCTTCCTCCTTCCCTCCCTTTTCCAGACCCATGTCTAGAGGGGAAAGACCATGGGAGAGAACACTTGTGCCAACAGTTAAGCCCAGCTGCATGCTTCTGACACCGCACCACCAGCACTTACAGCATCCCTAAGAAAACCTATTCACCATCCGTCTCCTCGACAGACAGACAGACAGACAATACAGAAACCACAGAGAGCACAGAAAGCATGCTATCAGTTATCATTTCCAGCCTGCCAGGCATAGCAGCCCACAAAAAAATGAACCACACACGCACTACATCAAAATTGCTGTTTGACTTAGTAGCGCTAGTGATTGTTCTGCGGGCCGGAGGGCTGTATTGATCTTTTTTTAAATACGCAATAATGTGATTTTAGTAACCAGTAGCCCGTTTAGCCCAAAAAAGTAATTTGCAATAAAATGCTGAGGGAGCACTTATCAAACCGGCTGACAATGGTTGATAGGCGTTGCTCTATGAAGACAATCAATTACTCATTTTCAGTTCTTCTAGATAGCACTATACAATATGTACATTGTAATGCCTACTGTACGCTGCAATAATTTATAGGCAGGCAGGCAGACAGTCAATGTACTCCAACCGTATCCACTGACTGTATCACTGAACAAAATCAAATAATCTGGAGGTTTTAACACCTAAAGTACTTCTCTAATCTCCTGACACAAACTCAATGGTTTCATCTGGTGCTGTGACTAAGGCTACACCCCAAATGGCTCAATATTCCCTTTATAGTGTACTACTTTTGACCAGGGCCCATATGGCTCTGGTCAAAAGTAGTGCACTCACTGTATAGGGAATAGTGTGTCATTTCTGACACATACTCAAGTCAACATGGAGGGAAAGAATAAGAACAAGCGGTGTGTGTTTATCAATCTCCCATAGCTGACAGAGTCACAGGACACATGCCATGCCATGCTAGCATGATGCTGGAGTTGTGTTCCAAATGGCACCCTATTCCCTACATAGTGCACTACTTTTAACCAGAGTCCTATGGGCCCTGGTCAAAAGAAATGCACTATATAGGGAGTCGGGTGCCATTTGGGATGCATCCTGGGACTTACTGGGCGTTGGTAGAATCCATACTGTACTCCTCCTGATACCTATAGGCACAGCACACATGGACACAGATAGGGAGATGTTAAGAGGAGAAAAGGAGGAAAGGAAGAGAGGGAGGGATGGGGGCGGTGGCATGCTTTTATGGAGGAAACACAACACCAGAAAGACAAAAGGGTCTCAGAGTAGGCATGCTGATCGGTTAGCAGGTCCCATGATTTACAAAAATGAAAAACTGATCCTAGATCAGGATCACACATTAGGATTGACAGGGATTCTCGGATACAATGCTTTGATTGGTTTAAGAACAGACGGGAGACTCTCATTGCAAACCACAGGAGACTACAGGACAGCAGGAAAGAAACCCACTGGGACAATCGCAACGGCTTCAGCATTCAAATGACGACAAATTGGACAGATTATATTCCGTTCTGTAGCAGGTTGAATGAATGTATCATGGTGACATTGAGCCGAGCGGTGCCATGGACACATTAATAACGTATGGTGACAGCAAACAGAGAAGGATAATGTTGAGAGTCAAAGGCTCAATGTCAAACATGGAGAATATGAGAATAGTCATGGAGGATATAAGAAAAGTCAGTCAATTAAATAAGAATTTGTTCTTAACTGACTTGCCTAGTTAAATAAAGGTTAAATAAAAAAAATATATACATAAATGGGAATGAAATCATATAGAACAGATTTGTATAAAATGACTGTACCATACGTTATACTGAGCTATATGCTAGCTAAAGGTATAGACTTCCTGAAGTTTGCTAATGAAAATCTTAGTTAGAAGAATCAACAGCTTATAGAGACCCTGTGGAGAGACCATTACTTTACTTACAATGTACTTTTGATCAAACATAGTCATAAAAATAAATGTATATGAACAGATTGAGTTTTTATTAGGAGGGGCACTGTAATTCCCTAGATATAGTACCTGACAAATTAAAAAGATAGAATCGGATAAATACCTTTTACGGATTCGTCACTTCCTATACTTGTAGATGGATAAAAATATTCAAATCTTTTTTTGGAACCCATACCTGATCCAAGCATTTTCTCAAGCAACACTTAAAATGGGCCTACTGCACTACCATTCAAAAGTTTGGGGTCACTTAGAAATGTCCTTGTTTTTTAAAGAAAAGCAATTTTTTTTTGTGTAGACATTGTTAATGTTGTAAATGACTATTGTAGCTGGAAACAGCAGATTTTTATAGAATATCTACATAGGCGTACAGAGGCCCATTATCAGCAACCATCACTCCTGTGTTCCAATGGCACGTTGTGTTAGCTAATCCAAGTTTATCATTTTAAAAGGTTAATTGATCATTAGAAAATCATTTTGCAATTATGTTAGCACAGCTGAAAACTATAGTGCTGATTAAAGAAGCAATACAACTGGCCTTCTTCAGACTAGATGAGTATCTGGAACAAACACCAGTCTCAACGTCAACAGTGAAGAGGCGTCTCCAGGATGCTGGCCTTCTAGGCAGAGTTCTTCTATCCAGTGTCTGTGCTCTTTTGCCCATCTTAATTTCTTGCATGGAATAGTCTTAATTTCTCAGAACAAGAATAGACTGAAGAGTTTCAGAAGAATGTTATTTGTTTCTGGCCATTTTGAGCCTGTAATCGAACCCACAAATGCTGATGCTCCAGATACTCAACTAGTCTAAACAAGGCCAGTTTTATTGCTTCTTTAATCAGCACAAAAGTTTTCAGCTGTGCTAACATAATTGCAAAAGGATTTTCTAATGATCAATTAGCCTTTTAAAATGATAAACTTGGATTAGCTAACACAACGTGCCATTGGAACACAGGAGTGATGGTTGCTGATAATGGGCCTCTGTACGCCTACTCTATGTAGATATTACATAAAATATCAACCGTTTCCAGCTACAATAGTCATTTACAACATTACCAATGTCTACACTGTATTTCTGATCACTTTTATGTTATTTTAATGGACATAAAATGTGCTTTTCTTTCCAAAACACTGACATTTCTAAGTGACCCCAAACTTTTGAACGGTAGTGTACATCAGGGGCAGATTACAACGTTGTCCAGGCCACACACTTTTGAGCTGAACCTAAATCCCTGAGCTCAACTACATTCAGGTCACTCTGTGTGGATGAAGAGAATGGCGTTCTGCGCATCACAACCTATTGAGTCTCTTAGGCAAATACCTTTGACTGCCAAATAAAACTCCCTATTTTAGTATTCAGTCTGTCCCTGACATCTTTGTATACCGCAACATTTTTAGAAGCAATTTATTTTGACAGTCTTCAACAGATGATCTATACAGGTGTTTCTCAACTGCAGTCCTCTTCTACCCTTTTTTGTTCAAGCCCCGGACAAGCACCCCTGATTCAACTAATCAAGGGTTTGATAATTAGCTGGAGAATATACATTTGCAACCTTGGGGAACTTGACAGACTTGACACTGATATACAGTATAGATGTTTAACTAATCAATCAATAATTTACACGCTATCGGTTTCATTTATTACGTTTCAGTTGACATTTAAAGAGCGACTGCCTTTAAAAAGCAACAAATCCCTTTGAAAACGGCCTATGCGGCATCGATTCAAGTCAGAAACAGTTATTCTAGTGTCAGAATTGACTACAAAGTGTAAATAGGATAATTTTGGTCATAATGTCAGTCTTGTCTAAAACAGAGTTTGGAACATCTGTACGTCACAACAGGGTAAATGAAAGTTGGCGTTTGGTTTGACGATGTCCATTTGCTTACTATCATGGGATGAAGAGCTATGGTGATTGCTCTCTATCCAATAGCATAGCTAGTGAGACAGACCTGCCCAGCAGCTCCGACTTTGTTTACATAAGACAAGACATCGCACATTTTTTTACTTGAGAAATACTGCAACAAACACCTTAGTTAGATCTAAAATTGCGCAACTAAAACTGAAATCTCATTTTTCTCATGAGAAAAAGAAAAACACACGTACCAATCAGCGTGTTCAGTGGCTCTTTAATACAAATCCAACTGAAAGTCTGTTGATAGTCTGAGCATCTCTAAGGTATACATCATATGTAGAGGTCGGGGCAATCCAAATAAAAGTGAGACTGGTGTCTCCACGGCAATGGACAGAGTGGTTTTGTCAACATCTCTCTAGGTGAGTGGCGGTCTGTTTGATGGCCGTAGTTGAGGGCTGTGAAATGAACAATAAAGATGGTATCTAATTATAAAGCACTTATCTGGTACTCAAGCGGTAGGCCATACACAGATGTTCTTCCTCTAATGAGCTCTGGTGATTACATATCTACTCTACATCATCAACCACTCTATCTCTGCCTCTGGTATCAGAGGCATCACAGGCCCACTGGAGGAGCCTGCAAGTCTCTGTTGTATTGGTAATCATGCAGGTAAGGTAGTGTATCATAAACACTGTCACACTCTGTTTAGCCCCTGAGGCATTCAATGCAGGAACAAATTGATTCTCACCTCACCTTGACAGTAGATCCGGCAAACCAATTTATATAAAAAACAGTAATTGCTAGTGCTAAACCAGTGCTAAACACTGGCAGGTATTAGTGAATTAATTCAGATCCATGCTGCTGACACTGGCTGAATCCTCTGTCACTTGTTCCCTCAAGGACCTATTGAAATGGTGTGGGGCCACATGAGTCTCTGCAGTAATTTAGAGGGATGCTGGAACTTGTAGTTTTGCATCCGTTTCCCAAAAGTGGAAGCTTGCCAGTGGGGCATAGAACTACACTTTCCAAGCCCTTTTTTGCATTTGGCATGGAGTGCTCCAGAGGTGTACAAGCCAAAGGAATGACACAGATCATCATGTCCAATAGTGCAACCCCTCCTGAAGTCACACCTGCCTCTGCCAACACCTCTGGGGAATTACTCTGTCCTTATAATCCAAAGGGACAAACAGTGACTTAAACATGTAAGGCATTTGCATTTAGTGTTGGTAAGGATCTTCACGCATGCACACGCGCATGTACGCACGCACACGCGCATGTACGCACGCACACATATACACCCTCCTGAATATTAATGGCAGCTTTTAGCTCCACTCGACTATCAAAGTAGGGATTGTGGGATTGTGGGTAGGAACTCACAACGCACCAATCACGACAATGCTTCCATGGGGGCTACTTCGCTTTTCAAGTCAACTGATGAGAAACTGCTTCCGCTCCAGAATACAGCCCCAATGATAACAATTATGACATAATTTATTATGAGGATCACGTTAAAGGGTGACTGCACTCCCTGATTTGGCCTCGTTTTGAAGATTGCTGATTAAGAAATGCTAGTGGACATTGACGTAATTAAACCGAACAAGACTTGTCTTGGGGGTGTAGCTTGATGTGGGTGTGTTATGTTTGCATATCGTACACTGTCTGATACTGTTGTTTGACCCCCTTGAGTCACCATAGTAACAACATAGCCACTTCCTCAAAATGGTCAGTTCATTAAAATTGTCCGAAATAATCTAGGATAAATCAAGAAATCTGTCATTAATTTAGACGTTTTTGCCGAGGAGGTCTTAGTCACCCAGTTACATCTAGCTAAGGTGTTTGGTGCAGTATTTCTCAAGAAAAAATGGTGCATAAAAACTAGTCAGTGCAGTGCATACAGTCTATCGAGTCGGGAAAGTCTGATTGCGCGCTCAGGACTGATTCCTGAGAACAATAACATGTCTACAACTTCATCATCTGCAAACTGTCAAACTATCGTAAATATCAGTGCTCAAAATCACTTGCTAGCTAGCTAAATGCCAACTCTGTGTTTGTCAATTAAGCTAGCAAGTAACATTAGTAGATAGCATGCTTCGGTGCAGTTTAGTTTTTTACAACTTTCATTATCTATTACCAGAGTGTGTGTCTGTCTGGCAGTCTAATAGGGAATCATGTTAAAAAACAGGGTTTTGGATTAAACATCAACAAATGTGTCACTGTCTCAATACTTTTGGAGCTCACCGTAGCTAGCTTCAGTAACACCTGCTATGAGTATACTGAAGACAGCAGCTAATGGAGTGTGTGTTAACTTCTAAGATCTTGATGATTAAGTAGTACGCTAATTAGGGCACAGTTAATTAAAGGTGCAACCAACATTTCTATTAAATTGAGTAAATAGCCAATTTAAGCACAGATATAGAGTAATGGATTAGAGATGGATCCTGGATAATGACTTGGTTCATGGTCTCCCTCTCACTAAAGGAATAAAAAATGCAGCATTGAGTCCAATCAATTAACAAGCTCCTGTATTTTAACTAGGTAACCCCTTGGAAAGGTGCTCTTGGACTTATTAAAAAGGTGCAATGAAAAACAATCTGCCAACTGCATGGGCAATTTGCCCTAATAGATAGTGACTGGCACAACATACAGCGTGTGAAGGACGATAGTAGTGGCCCTACATTGAACAACAGCTGAATAGGATAAGCCTATACATAATCAATTATTGTGGTACAGGGGGCTTAGAGAGGATTGGTGAGGTTGTAAGATTAAACTAAGGCAGAGAACTAACAAAGAGAAAGAACATTGCGTTCAGTCTTTTCAAGCACAGCACTCTCCTCATTTCAATTAGAAAAGCAGCAGCCTCGGCCAGCAGAGCAACAAATCCCCCTGCAATCCGTCATCAGCATCCTCCAGCCATTCCCTAGACAGAAGTTGTTATTACTATTGAGGCCAGAGCATTGTGGCCAAGCCATTCCTTTTGTCATTTAGCAGAACCGTAGCAATTAAGGTTAAGTGTCTTGTTCAAGGGCACATTTACACATTTTCCAACTAGTCAGCTCGGAGATTCGAACCAGCGACCTACTATAGTATTTATACCATAGTATAGTATTTTTTTCATGTGGGAATGGGTGAGTGGGTGTGAAGATAAAGATCTAATGATGAGGATCGCAATGAGGTGTAAGCCCAGTTGGTGCTCTGAAGGGCTGGAGGAGGACTCTGGAGAGGAGAGGGAATTCAGCTAAAGTATTACGTTTTTCTAACCCTATAGCTTAGTATATTCAATCTGAGTTATGTATCAATAGAGTTTGTAAGAGTGCACACACTTAATTTCTCTTTTTATGATCTGTATCAAACCTGAGTAACATCTATAGAAACGTTTCTCAAACTCGATCATGGGGACCCCACATTTTTGCCCATCATCAAGCTTTAAATATTTTGGTTTCATAACATTAAGGGACAGACTTTGGAAGCATAGAACATAGCATATTCCCATAACCATTATGTAAATTATGATTTATCCCTAATGTATCAAACCTGAGTAACATCTCAATTGATTCTATAGGGATAGAGATGCACACAATTAATATATCTTTCTAATTTCATGATATAAGGCAAATGCTTAGGAAGCGAAGACTATTAATCCTATAATCCCATTATCAGAATATTCCCATAATCAGAATATCGTACAAATATTTTACAGTATAAAAGAACAAGATCTTACAGTATCAACTTCCTGTATCCTTGGAAAGAAAACATCCATATTAGCTTACTGTAAGTCTTGGTTACACTGTTTGTTTACATCCTACATCCTCCTGACCTGCTGTTGGTATGAATGTACCGTGAAGCATCCTAGCACAGCACTGAGGGGGTTCCCAGGCATTTAAATAATGCCGTAATGAATAACTAAACAGAGAGGAGTGTGGAGGAATGGAGCGGTGGGTCAATGGAGATGGGTCATATTATGGATTCTCACTCCTTCCTTCCATCTCTCCTTACTTTCATCCTCTTTGGAGCTGAACACTGAACACGTAGAGGACAGGTCTCACACTGATCATGTTTCACTGCCTTCCCATGGAGAACTCGGATCTCTGACTGACTGACTGACAACATCCTTTCTGTCTGAAGGAAGTGAATTAAAAGTGATGGGAAGTGGAAATTTTGTTGCAGTCACAGATACCGTAATATAACGTTTTTGTACTATAAAATGTTTGTCACACAATACATGGACATGTAAGTGTAAAATTAAATGATATGGATATGAACACTATTATGCAAATGAGAGCCTCAACGTGGATGTTGATTAAAGGCAGCCCCCCCCCCACCTCTCTGATTCAGAGGGGTTCGGTTAAACGCAGAAGACACATTTCAGTTGTATGCATTCAGTTGGACAACTGACTAGGTATCCCCCTTTCCCTTTCGATTTCATACAAGATCAATGCATAAAAGATCAGCACACCAGACTAACTATCTAATGTGTGGTGCTGTTTGACTATCTAATTTGATAACGGATATTACAAATGCCTCAAACTCTGCTATATTCTACTGTGTTTATCATTCCATGCCGAAGCAGTAAATCAACACTGTAGGCTATTCAGTGAAGACTGTGCTGTGCCTGGATGCAAATAGTACACTCAACAACAGTGAGCCGATTTACTCTCATTCTCACTCCAGTGTATTTAGATCAGTGCACGATGACTCTGAGGCTTTTGTGAGTATATTAAGCTGTATGGGCTTAGAGTCATAACCACCATTATCATAATCATCTGAGGAACACTATCTTGTCCCTGCACGCAAGCACACACACATGAATGCACATACACGTGCACAAGTGCTAGTGATGCATGGGTTGACTCATAACCCGCAGTTACCGCGGTTATATCCGCGTGGATGAAGGGTGAGTGTGTGGCGGGCAGAGGGGTTGAATATAGAGAAAACAATGCATTAAAAATCCAGAAATGTATCATTCTTGTGCAATTCATATCTATAGGCTATATTGAGGTTTTTCATTAGGCCTTAAACGTATTTGCTGCGCGAGAGAAGCAGAGATGAAAGAGGAAAGAGAAAACAAACTTTACCACTGTCAACTAGATTTAAGCATTCATTCTATCGATGTTTTATGACATTATTATTGTGAGCAAGGGTTTATGTAGTATTCTAGCGCAACAAGTAATGACAGAAGAGAAGCTCCATCTATCTAATTATAGACAAGTTGACTAACAAATGTCGGAAATTATAAGCAGAAACATAGGCCTATGTAAAAAGGCCTGTCAAAAAATAGTTCCACCATCTCTGACTGTACAGCGCATTATCTATATTTGCGGGTAAGGGTTGGGTGTGGGCCTCAGATTTTCACATATAGTCTGGCAGTTGTGGATGTGTTATTAGCAATTGCGGTCGGGTGCGGGTGAAACAGCTGACTCGCGCATCACTAGCACGTGGACAAACGCACGCACGCACGCACGCACGCACACACACACACACACACACACACACACACACACACACACACACACACACACACACAGGGCTCTTTAACCTATTAGGGAGCGGCAGCAGAGGTGTTGGTTTTGGAGAGTCTGGCGTGCCCAAAGTAATGGATAGGAAACACTCTGAAGTTTCTAAAACTGTTCAAATAATGTCTGTGAGTATAACAGAACTGATATAGCAGGCGAAAACCCAAGGAATTTCTGTCTGGGAAATCTTTTTTTTTTACCTTCTCTCACTTACAATGGAAGCCTATGGAATTTCCAGTATAATAGCTCCCAGGTTGCAGTACCTATGGCTTCCACTAGATGTCAGCAGACTTTAGACAGTGTTTCATGGCTTTATCATGGAACAGAGCCTTATAGAAGAAGATTTGGTAAGAGGAGTGACGAAGTGGATCCTGAGTTTTGTGCGCGAGACCGTGAGCGCGCTCCTCTGTATTTTCCTTTTCTATCATTTAGGATGCTATCCGTGTGAAATATAATCGTTAATATACATAAAAGGATACCTAAGGATACATTATAAATGATGTTTGATTTGTTTGGGCAAAGTTGATAGGTATAATTTGAACGCTTTCTCTTCACTGTACAACGGGCGACTCGACGGTGGATTTACTGAACATAACTCGCCAACCAAACTGAGATTTATGGATATAATAAATGACTTTTTCTAACAAAAGAAACATTGGTGGTCTTGCTTGGACACTTCCGATTGCCCTCAGCAGAAGATCATCAAAGGTAAGCGATTTATTTTAGCTCTTATATGTGTTTTGTGAGACCCGCGCTGGTTATGAATTTTTGCAAATCATAAATATGCGAGGTGCTATCCTCAAACAATCAAATGTTGTGCTTTCGCCGTAAAGCCTTTTTGAAATCTGACAACGCTGTGATATTGCCAAGACTCTGAGCTTTTGATGACTATGCAACACGTATATTGATGAATGTTTAATAATTCAACTTTTGGATTTTGAATTTGGCGCCTTACATTTCCCCGGGTAGTGTCGGGAATGGGGCGCTAGCTCCCCGGTTATCCCTATTAAACTTCCCAATCATCTCTGTCTCAGAGCCTACGGCTGACAGCATGGGGAAACAACAACAGGGGATAAAAAGTAGGCAGGGCAGACAGGAGAAGAAGATCTTGCAAAGGCCTGGTAGCTGCTACTGTTGAAAATAAATAGAAGAGAGGCCCAGAACAGTAGTCTAATGTTTGGAAAAGATTTGGTGAAGTGGTAAAAGACGATGATAGCCATGCTGTAACTATGTTATGTATGATGATTGTGAGGCGCTATACAAATTCGACAGTCACAAGAGCGGGAATTCAAATTGAATCAGCTGTGTATTGTTAGGGCAAAACCCAAAATGTACACCCCTTGGGGTCCCGAGGATCGAGTTTGGGAAACTCTTATCTAATATGATATTAACTCCTGCAGAATTAAGCATTTCTTGAAGTAAAATGATACACCAAATGTACATTTTGAATCAGGAACAGGAGTGGAGAAATATTATTAATTTATTATAGGATGTTGAGAGAATGAATGCGCAGTTAGGAACCGTTTGTAAAGGGTGCCAGTTTTATCAGCATCATAAACGCTGATAGCAACCACATAAAATATGTATCCAAGCTGAACTGAAATCTTATAAACAAACATGTTGAGTCGTATTAACAGCTTTTAATTTCCTTAAAACTAGTCAAACTGATGAAATTTGGAAATTGTGCATGGAAAGGCTTTCCCGTTGTTTTAGAGTTAGGCGGATTGCATTTTCTCTAAACGTATTTGCTGCGCGATAGAAGCAGAGATGGAAGAGGAAAGAGAAAACAAACGTTCCAATGTCAACTGGATTGAAGCATTCATTCTATCAATTTATGACATTATTCTGGTGAGCAATGATTTATTTAGCGTTAAATTAATAACAGAAGAAAAGCTGCATGTATCTAATTATATTTTTAATTTAACTAGGCAAGTCAGTTAAGAACAAATTCTTATTATACAATGACGGCATACCGGGGAACAGTGGGTTAACTGCCCTTGTTCATTGGTAGAATGACAGACTTTTACCTTGTTAGCTCCAGGATTCGATCAAGCAACCTTTCGGTTACTGGCCAAACCCTCTAACCACTAGGCTACCTGCAACCCCTAACAAATAGCCTGACTAACAAATAGCCTACATACATGTTGGAAATTATAAGCAGAAACATAGATCTACAGTGGGGAAAAAAAGTATTTAGTCAGCCACCAATTGTGCAAGTTCTCTCACTTAAAAAGATGAGAGAGGCCTGTAATTTTCATCATAGGTACACTTCAACTATGACAGACAAAATGAGGGGAAAAAAATCAGAAAATCACATTGTAGGATTTTTTATGAATTTATTTGCAAATTATGGTGGAAAATAAGTATTTGGTCAATAACAAAAGTTTATCTCAATACTTTGTTATATACCCTTTGTTGGCAATGACAGAGGTCAAACGTTTTCTATAAGTCTTCACAAGGTTTTCACACACTGTTGCTGGTATTTTGGCCCATTCCTCCATGCAGATCTCCTCTAGAGCAGTGATGTTTTGGGGCTGTCGCTGGGCAACACGGACTTTCAACTCCCTCCAAAGATTTTCTATGGGGTTGAGATCTGGAGACTGGCTAGGCCACTCCAGGACCTTGAAATGCTTCTACAAGCCACTCCTTCGTTCGGACGGTGTGTTTGGGATCATTGTCATGCTGAAAGACCCAGCCACGTTTCATCTTCAATGCCCTTGCTGATGGAAGGAGGTTTTCACTCAAAATCTCACGATACATGGCCCCATTCATTCTTTCCTTTACACGGATCAGTCGTCCTGGTCCCTTTGCAGAAAAACAGCCCCAAAGCATGATGTTTCCACCCCATGCTTCACAGTAGGTATGGTGTTCTTTGGATGCAACTCAGCATTCTTTGTCCTCCAAACACGACGAGTTGAGTTTTTACCAAAAAGTTCTATTTTGGTTTCATCTGACATTCTCCCAATCCTCATCTGGATCATCCAAATGCTCTCTAGCAAACTTTAGACTTGCCTGAACATGTACTGGCTTAAGCAGGGGGACACGTCTGGCACTGCGGATTTGAGTCCCTGGCGGCGTAGTGTGTTACTGATGGTAGGCTTTGTTACTTTGGTCCCAGCTCTCTGCAGGTCATTCACTAGGTCCCCGTGTGGTTCTGGGATTTTTGCTCACCGTTCTTGTGATCATTTTGACCCCACGGGGTGAGATCTTGCGTGGAGCCCCAGATCGAGGAAGATTATCAGTGGTCTTGTATGTCTTCCATTTCCTAATAATTGCTCCCACAGTTGATTTCTTCAAACCAAGCTGCTTACCTATTCCAGATTCAGTCTTCCCAACCTGGTGCAGGTCTACAATTTTGTTTCTGGTGTCCTTTGACAGCTCTTTGGTCTTGGCCATAGTGGAGTTTGGAGTGTGACTGTTTGAGGTTGTGGACAGGTGTCTTTTATACTGATAACAAGTTCAAACAGGTGCCATTAATACAGGTAATGAGTGGAGGACAGAGGAGCCTCTTAAAGAAGAAGTTACAGGTCTGTGAGAGCCAGACATCTTGCTTGTTTGTATGTGACCAAATACTTATTTTCCACCATAATTTGCAAATAAATTCATAAAAAAATCCTACAATGTGATTTTCTGGATTTTTTTTCCTCGTTTTGTCTGTCATAGTTGAAGTGTACCTATGATGAAAATTACAGGCCTCTCTCATCTTTTTAAGTGAGAGAACTTGCACAATTGGTGGCTGACTAAATACTTTTTTCCCCCACTGTATCTAAAAGGCCTGTCAAAAAATAGTGATGATCGAGTGCGGGCCTCAGATTTTCACTTTAAATCCTAAACATGAAGTGCCTGTGGCCCTAGACCAGGGTTGCCTACCCCTGCTCTGTGGTACAGTACTTTACTTTAGACTAAAAAAAAAAAGCCCACTGATGCATTTTTGCTGTTGGTGCAGTAGTGGGCCTCTTGAGTTCTGCCTCAGTCTGTATTATTGATGAGAGATACTGCCTTTGAAAGAGAAACATATACTGCCTACAGACTATACTGTCATATTTTCACAGGCAGTAAGGCAGTATACCATAGCCTCAGCAATATTGCATTCGCTTTGACAGAATTATTGTTGTAATGGTATACAGAAAATGATTAACATACATGCGTCAATGTTACTGAATAGTTCATGAACCCAGTGACATTGGAAAATCACAGGTAAGGGGATTCCATTGTGCATAAAAGTCAGAACTAAACATTACAGGCATATGTCACTGATAATAATGTTAAAACTGCTGTAATTAACCGTATTGACTTGGCACAACTGTCTGCAACTATTAAAAGATGTAACACCCTGCACCAAGCTCAACCTGACTTTGCCCCTCTGGATTTTGCTACACAGCAAAACTACTGTAGCAGAATCAAAACATTGTTGCAAGTTTCTGCCCAACCAACATCATTAATTTAACTATGCAGTAAAGTGCTAAGAGAAATGGTGAGAAGGGATGAGAATGGTAAAGATAGCATTTTAACACCCATACTGACTTTTATTCAGGCATGCCAATGTAGGCTGCCTGCATATCCTCCACCTTAATGATGCCTGCATATCCTCCCCCTCCCATTCAGAGAGAAGCATCTCATGTGACTTGACTGGAGAGTTCAGGTAAGGCTACTCCACTGTAGTTGCTGATATACTCTGGCACACATGTAGCCTAGGCTACACACATAGGCTGCACACACACGCACACACGCACGCACGCACGCACACACACACACACACACACACACACACACACACACACACACACACACACACACACACACACACACACACACACACACACACACACACACACACACACACACACACACACACACAGAGAGAAACACACACACACAGAGAAACACACACACACACACACATAATCCCCTGTGGTTTGCATTGGAAAGCAGACAGTAACTGAAAGGTTGCTGGTTAGAATTATCGAATCCCCGAACAGAGCATGTGCCCTTGAGCAAGGCACTTAACGCTTATTGCTCCTGTAAGTCGCTCTGGTTAAGAACGTCTGCTAAATGACTCAAAAGCAAATGTCTATCATGGAAATTGAAATCGATTAAATCACTTGAACGAGCAAAATATCAATACAAATGTGTCAATATCCTCCATGCAACCAATAAAGCAATTGTACGGTCCCTACACGATTCAGACATCTATAAAGAGCCGCAGCATCCTCCGAGTTATGTAAGCGATGCACAGGAATCAAACTGCAGACATAAAGAAAAACCCAGAAAAAACTCAACAGGAGGCTGAGAAAAAATATGATTTACTAGTGGGTGGCGCAGACAGTGGCAATTTCCGCAAATGTAACAAACAGCCATTGCGTGCGGTCAGCTTTGACAATCCGTCATAAATCAGTTTCATAAATCGCGCATAACATGTGTCAATATAGCCTTAACCTATCAACAGACTGGAAAACAGAGATCGCGATTTGTTATTTTCATTTTTTGCAAAGGATATCATCGATTAAGGAATGTAGGCTATATATTCGATACGAATGTATCATTACATAGGTCAATTCATATCCTTTGCCTAAGTATAATAATAAATAGCTTATATGGGATACAATTTGACTGGGCTTTGCGCCGCGCGCTTGAAGCATCACACGGGTTTGAGGATGCTGCAGGTAAGATATCGAACTGGTGCTCTTAGTCTGAGACATGCAGCGGCTTCATGCGGGTCAATGTGCGGTACCTTTGCCCAGCATCACTCCCAAAAGAGCCCATCGTCCGTATCGGCTTCAACGGATTGACCCAAGTCGGCTCCTCCGGTGTTTTCGTCGCCTCGGTTTTGACGTCTGGGTCTATCTCCGAGGGAGACGGCGTGAGTTTAGCGCCTGCCATCGTTCACCCTCTCCCAAGTTACCCCCAGCTAAGAATGACCAATATGTTACCCCTCTGTTGTCAATACCAGCTCATGGAGCGACTGAAATTCAAAACTGCATCCTGAACACACTTCTGCGGCAAAATAGACCGAGGTAGAGTTGCTTTCCATTCCTTTCTGCATCACACAATCATGTGAGAAAGTGCTGGGAGCTTCTTGTTATTGAGCAGCACTCCATCATTTGGAGATGTGAGGTCCATTGCATCTCAGCCTCAAGACGTCATTAGTCCAACCTCAAACCATTCTACCCAGTAGACGCGTGCTTCTGTTGCTAGTGTAGCTGCACTAATTGTTACATAACTTGCAAGATGTTCAAAGGGGTGTGTGATCAAACATTTATTTTAATCACTTCACATTGCCACAGCTGTCATTCTATGCACCAAAATATAATGTGTATTAACAGTTTTGTAGTGTAAAGTGTCTTTACTCCATTATGAATTAATACCGATCTTATAGAGGTTGAGTCCCCCTCGGGAAGGTTGAGCTAAAGTAGGCTAATGCGTTTCACATGAGGTTGTAAGTAACAAGAACATTTCCCAGGACATAGATATATCTGATATTGGCACAAAGCTTAAATTCTTGTTAATCTAACTACACTGTCCAATTTATAGTAGCTATTACAATAAAAGAATACCATGCTATTGTTTGGGGAGAGTGCACAGTTATGAACTTGAAAAGTTATTAATATACCAATTAGGCACTTTGGGCAGTCTTGATACAACATTTTTTTAACAGAAATGCCATGCTTCATTGGTTCCGTTTAAAACTTTGAACATTCACTGCTGCCATCTAGTGGTCAAAATCTAAATTGTGCTTGGGCTGGATTAATACATTATGGCCTAACTCTTGCATTTCAAAAACGCATGTTTTTTTCCTTTGTATTATCTTTTACCAGATCTAATCTGTTATATTCTCCTACATTCGTTTCACATTTCCACAAACTTCAAAGTGTTTCCTTTCAAATGGTATCAAGAATTTGCATATCTTTGTTCAGGTCCTGAGCTACAGGCAGTTAGATTTGGGTATGTCATTTTAGGCAAAAACTTGAAAAAAATGGGCGGATCCTTAAGAGGTCTTTAATGCATAGGATCACTGAGGTGAGGTTTATTAATTTACAAAACAAGAGTGATGGATGACTTATTCATACTGTGAAATCTCAGTAATGCTTAAAGCTTGCAGTTGCCACCAGACCTGACACTCCCATAATCAGTAATCACTCCCATGTCTCAGATAAAGTGGGTCGTCTTTTACAGTGTAGATACAACACTTGACCTGGCACCACCAGACCAACATCCACAGGCATATGAACAGGTGCACTGCAATTAACTAACACTAGGATGCTTGTATGCACTTAATATAGGAGCTAATTTATAACACCAAAACAAAAACGGAACCTCCACTTCTCACCATGGCCTACAGTATATTTTCCAACATTACTGAACCCCCAAAACCTTTTATGTTCTCCTACAGTGAAGAGGATAATACAAGGAAAGACAAAAAGACAGCCTGTCACAAACACTTTAGAATGATCAATAGATAGCTCCAGGAAAACTCCAGGAAAAGCAATTGCAAGAAGAAAAATGAAGGAGGACTGAGTCCAGTATGGGAAGAAAATGATAGAGGTAATGTAATAAAAAAGTGATGGAGATTGAAGGTGGTGCAAGAAAAAAATGATTTAGAATGAAGGATGGGAAAAGGATGAGGAAGAAAACAGAGGAAACAGAGGAGAGGACCGTACTCAGTCTCCACAGAGTCACCTTGTGGTGATGGAGAGAACAACAGCCATACCTCCAGCAGACACTGAGCAGGAGCAGCAGTTTACCACAAGGAGCAGACCAACACAACTGAATGATCAGTAGTATTTGGTGAGCAAAATATAACTCTTAGGATAAGTTGATGCTTTGTCAATGTGTGTATGTAACAGGGGGACTTCGTAACCAGGAGCTATTGTCATTAGATCAAAGGGAAATTACTCTGGTGCAAGGGCTACTATTGGGTTTTATACTCAAGGCTAATAATTGCCAGAGCGTGATTTCAAATTACCTCCGCTACATGTACCTATTTGGAAAACAGCAATATATAGCACTAATAACACTACAACAGTCTATGTGACAATAAAAAACACTAGCTATAAAAACATACTGTACTGTAGTGTTGTTAGAAGATTGAACAATTAGCAGATTACAGATAATAGGCACTTTGGAAGAGGGTCCAAAAGGTCCCTTTAAATCTCATTCCAATACTGAAAATAAGGCTGGCGACAGTGGGAATTAAAAGGCATTCTGGGGCGACAACACACACACACACGCAGACACACTGCAGTCGGAGCGACCACAGTCCCCTAATCCCTCATAATCACTGGTCATGCACCACTACCTCCTTCACACTGCAGATGGAAACCGAGAGCCACAGTAACACTGTTCTGTCAAAACACATTAGAACAGGAGCAAGCAGCGTCAAGCTCCACATGCTACACAACACCACAGCTGTCTGCTTCAAAATAACATGGCCAGAGTGGGGAGAAAGGCTGACAAGTCAACACCACTGGCACACTTGGACACACGCATTCATGACCACATACAGTACGTACACACGTGCACACATATGCACGCATACTGTATTTACACACACACACACATGCTGCGCATGCAGCAGAGGGAATGCGACCCAAGGGCTAAGCTAAAAAAGAGCACTTTCCTCTATGTGGTCTGAAATAGACTATGCCTCAGGGATCAGGGGGGCACGTATGGACGTATCTTATTGTACAGATATGTGACAGAAGTGGAAACTGGTTGTTTATTTTACTGGCATAATAGTCACGTAAAGTATGTGCTGATATAGAACAATTTATTTATATATATATATATACAGTGGGGGGAAAAAGTATTTAGTCAGCCACCAATTGTGCAAGTTCTCTCACTTAAAAAGATGAGAGAGGCCTGTAATTTTCATCATAGGTACACTTCAACTATGACAGACAAAATGAGGAAAAAAAATCCAGAAAATCACATTGTAGGATTTTTTATGAATTTATTTGCAAATTATGGTGGAAAATAAGTATTTGGTCACATACAAACAAGCAAGATGTCTGGCTCTCACAGACCTGTAACTTCTTCTTTAAGAGGCTCCTCTGTCCTCCACTCATTACCTGTATTAATGGCACCTGTTTGAACTTGTTATCAGTATAAAAGACACCTGTCCACAACCTCAAACAGTCACACTCCAAACTCCACTATGGCCAAGACCAAAGAGCTGTCAAAGGACACCAGAAACAAAATTGTAGACCTGCACCAGGTTGGGAAGACTGAATCTGCAATAGGTAAGCAGCTTGGTTTGAAGAAATCAACTGTGGGAGCAATTATTAGGAAATGGAAGACATACAAGACCACTGATAATCTTCCTCGATCTGGGGCTCCACGCAAGATCTCACCCCGTGGGGTCAAAATGATCACAAGAACGGTGAGCAAAAATCCCAGAACCACACGGGGGGACCTAGTGAATGACCTGCAGAGAGCTGGGACCAAAGTAACAAAGCCTACCATCAGTAACACACTACGCCGCCAGGGACTCAAATCCCGCAGTGCCAGACGTGTCCCCCTGCTTAAGCCAGTACATGTTCAGGCAAGTCTAAAGTTTGCTAGAGAGCATTTGGATGATCCAGATGAGGATTGGGAGAATGTCAGATGAAACCAAAATAGAACTTTTTGGTAAAAACTCAACTCGTCGTGTTTGGAGGACAAAGAATGCTGAGTTGCATCCAAAGAACACCATACCTACTGTGAAGCATGGGGGTGGAAACATCATGCTTTGGGGCTGTTTTTCTGCAAAGGGACCAGGACGACTGATCCGTGTAAAGGAAAGAATGAATTGGGCCATGTATCGTGAGATTTTGAGTGAAAACCTCCTTCCATCAGCAAGGGCATTGAAGATGAAACGTGGCTGGGTCTTTCAGCATGACAATGATCCCAAACACACCGCCCGGGCAACGAAGGAGTGGCTTCGTAAGAAGCATTTCAAGGTCCTGGAGTGGCCTAGCCAGTCTCCAGATCTCAACCCCATAGAAAATCTTTGGAGGGAGTTGAAAGTCCGTGTTGCCCAGCGACAGCCCCAAAACATCACTGCTCTAGAGGAGATCTGCATGGAGGAATGGGCCAAAATACCAGCAACAGTGTGTGAAAACCTTGTGAAGACTTATAGAAAACGTTTGACCTCTGTCATTGCCAACAAAGGGTATATAACAAAGTATTGAGATAAACTTTTGTTATTGACCAAATACTTATTTTCCACCATAATTTGCAAATAAATTCATAAAAATTGCAGATTCAGTCTTCCCAACTATTGCAGATTCAGTCTTCCCAACCTGGTGCAGGTCTACAATTTTGTTTCTGGTGTCCTTTGACAGCTCTTTGGTCTTGGCCATAGTGGAGTTTGGAGTGTGACTGTTTGAGGTTGTGGACAGGTGTCTTTTATACTGATAACAAGTTCAAACAGGTGCCATTAATACAGGTAATGAGTGGAGGACAGAGGAGCCTCTTAAAGAAGAAGTTACAGGTCTGTGAGAGCCAGACATCTTGCTTGTTTGTATGTGACCAAATACTTATTTTCCACCATAATTTGCAAATAAATTCATAAAAAATCCTACAATGTGATTTTCTGATTTTTTCCCCCTCATTTTGTCTGTCATAGTTGAAGTGTACCTATGATGAAAATTACAGGCCTCTCTCATCTTTTTAAGTGAGAGAACTTGCACAATTGGTGGCTGACTAAATACTTTTTTTCCCCACTGTATATATATATATATATATACACATATACAGTACCAGGCATCAGACTCATTCAAGGGTTTTTCTTTATTTTTACTATTTTCTACACTGTAGAATAATGGTGAAGACATCAAAACTATGAAATAACACTCATGTAGTAACCAAAAAAGTGTTAAACAAATCAAAATATATTCTATATTTGAGATTCTTCCAATAGCCACCCATAATTTTCCTTGATGACAGCTTTGCACACTGTTGGCATTCCCTCAACCAGCTTAACCTGGAATGCAATCTTGAAGGAGTTCCCACATACTGTATGCTGAGCACTTGTTGGCTGCTTTTCCTTCACTCATCCCAAACCATCTCAATTTGGATGATGTCGGGTGATTGTGGAAGCCAAGTCATCTGATGCAGCACTCCATCACTCTCCTTCTTGGTAAAATAGCTCTTACACAGCCTGGAGGTGTGTTGGGTCAGTGTCCAAATGATAGTCCCACTAAGCCCAAACCAGATGGTATGGCATATGGCTGCAGAATGCTGTGGTAGCCATGCTGGTTAAGGGTGCCTTAAAAAATCAACCACATACAGTGTCACCAGCAAGCACCCCCACACCATCTTTTTATTTATATATTTAACCTTTATTTAACTAGGCAGGTCAGTTAAGAACAAATTCTTATTTACAATGACGGTGGGTTGACTGCCTTGTTCAGCGGTAGAATGACAGATGTTTACCTTGTCAGCTCTAGGATTTGATCTAGCAACCTTTTGGTTACTAGCCCAATGCTCTAACCACCAGGCTACCTGCCACCCAAAAGGGCTAACCATAACACCTCGTCATTGTTTACGGTGGGAAATACACATGCAGAGATCATCTGTTCACCCACACCACGTCTCACAAAGACATGGCGGTTGGAACCAAAAATCTCAAATTTGGACTCATAAGACCAAAGGACAAATTTCCACCGGTCTAATGTCCATTACTCGTGATTCTTGGCCCAAGCAAGTCTCTTCTTCTTATTGGTGTCCTTTAGTAGTGGTTTCTTTGCAACAATTCAACCATGAAGGCCTGATTCACACAGTCTCCTCTGAACAGTTGATGTTGAGATGTGTCTGTTGCTTAAACTCTGTGAAGAATTTATTTGGGCTGCAATTTCTGAGGCTGGTAACTCTAGTGAACTTATTCTCTGCAGCAGAGGTAACTCTGGGTCTTACATTCATGTGGCGGTTCTAATGAGAGCCAGTTTCATCATAGCGCTTGATGGATTTTGCGACTGCATTTGAAGAAACTTTCAAACTTCTTGACATTTTCTGTATTGATTGACCTTCATGTCTTAAAGTAATCATGGACTGTCGTTTCTCTTTGCTTATTTGAGCTGTTCTTGCCATAATATGGACTTGGTCTTTTACCAAATAGGGCTATCTTCTGTATACCCCCCTACTTTGTCACAACACAACTGATTGGCTCAAACGCATTCAGAAGGAAAGAAATTCCACAAATTAACTTTGAACAAGGCACACCTGTTAATTGAAATGCATTCCAGGTGACTACTTCATGAAGCTGGTTGAGAGAATGCCAAGCGTGTGCAAAGCTGTCACCAAGTCAAAGGGTGGCTATTTGAAGATATTATTTTGAGTCAATAAGTATTGCACCCCTTTGTTATGGAAAGCCAAAATAAGTTCAGAAGTAAACACTTGCTTAAAATTTGCTTAACAAGTCACACACTGTAATTAGTTGCATGTTTAAAAGTGTTAAACATGATTTTTGAATGACTACCTCATCTCTCTACCCCACACATACAATTATCTGGAAGGTCCCTCAGTCGAGCAGTGAATTTCAAACACAGACTCAACCACAAAGACCAGGGAGGTTTCCCAAGCCTTGCAAAGAAGGGCACCTACTGGTAGATGGGTAAAAACCAAAAAACAGACAGTGAATATCCCTTTAATTACACTTCAATACACCCAGTCACTACAAAGATACAGGTGTCCTTCCTAACTCAGTTGCCGGAGAGGAAGGAAACCGGTCAGGGATTTCACCAGGAGCCCAATTGTGACTTTAAAACAGTTACAGAGTTTAATGGCTGTGATCGGAGAAAACTGAGGATGGATCAACAACATTGTAGTTACTCCACAATACCAACCTAATTGACAGAGTGAAAAGAAGGAAGACTGTACAGAATAAAAATATTCCAAAATATGCATGCTTGCAACAAGGCACAAAAGTAATACTGGAAAAAATTGACAAAGCAATTCACTTTTTCTTCTGAATACAAAGTGTGATGGTTGGGGCAAATCAAATACAACACATTATTGAGTAACACAGTGGTGGCTGCATCATGTTATGGGTATTCTTGTAATCATTAAGGACTGGGGAGTTTTCCAGGATAAAAAAATAAACAGAATGGAGCTAAGCACAGGCAAACTCCTAGAGGAAAACTTGGTTCAGTCTGCTTTCCACCGGACACTGGGAGATGAATTTACCTTTCAGCAGGACAATAACCTAAAACACATGGCCAAATCTACACTGGAGTTGCTTACCAAGAAGACTGTGAATGTTCCTGACTGGCCAAGTTACAGTTTTGACTTAAATCTACTTGACAATCTATGACAATACCTGAAAATGGTTGTCTAGTAATGATCAACAAACAATTTGACAGAGCTTGAAGAATTAAAAAAATAATAAATGGGCAAATGTTGCGCAATCCAGGTGTGGAAAGCTCTTAGAGACTTAGCCAGAAAGACTCACAGATGTAATCGCTGCCAAAGGTGCTTCTACACAG
Source organism: Brachymystax lenok tsinlingensis (assembly GCA_030435695.1). Lineage (NCBI taxonomy): Eukaryota > Metazoa > Chordata > Actinopteri > Salmoniformes > Salmonidae > Brachymystax > Brachymystax lenok. The sequence goes on along the minus strand of CM059819.1, from coordinate 50,240,737 downwards.
TATTGACATATGTATATGAGATATTTCAATATTTCATTTTCAATACATTTGCTACAATTTCTAAAAACGGTTTTCATGTTGTCATTATAGGGTATTGTGTGTAGATGGGAGCAAAAACAACAACAATTTAATCAATTTTGAATTCAGGCTGTAACACAACAAAATGTGGAATAAGTCAAGGGGTATGAATACTTTCTGAAGGCACTGTACTAGCCAATTATTTTCTATGTATTCCACTTGCCTGCACAGAGAAGAGAGAAGCAGAGTAACTCTTCTACCATTCTGCCATGTCTCATAGAAACCAATTCCCATTTCCCCTTGTCCCCACATCAGCCTCCAGTCCGGTGTGACGATGCTGTGTCTCTATGGACACACACGCGCACACACGCGCGCACACACGCACACACGCACACACACATAGTCCCTTTGCTCGCTGACGAGCTCGTCACATCCCAGTCACTACAGCAGCTTATTAAACATGACAACCGTAGGGCTCCAGCCTCCACCAACGGCAGCTAATTAAACAAGGGAAGACGCCTGAGTGATAACATTTCGCACCACAAATAAATGAAGGAAAGCAATACAGAGGTTATAAAACTCAGGTCTCCCCTGACAGTTTTCCTTTCTCACTTCCATGAAGTCTATACTTATTGCAGTTGCCACTAGGACGAGCCTCGTGAGACTGTGCTCGACAACCAATTAGTATCCTCTGCGTTGGGGCTCTATAAAACAGGCTAACCGTAATCATTCATACCGTAGGCAAAAACGAATTTAATCTCATTCTATTTTCTAGCTAGGAGATACTGACTAATACTAGATATACAAATACTGAAACAAGTGTTAATCATATCAGAGGGAAGTAGAAATGGAATCTCAAAGACACATTTAACACATTGGGATGCTCATACTGATTGAGCTATACTACACAATCCAGATGTACAGATCGAGGCAGTGCAGTCAATTTAAATGGAACAATGTCTAGTCCCGATGAGGGTGAGAGGCGAGAGCTGTGGCCCACCCACACACTAGCATGATGACTAAGCCTACCTATGGTCTAGACTCCAGGCTCTGAGTCTGACAAAGTGTGTGTGTGTGTGATGCTTGTGCACGTATGTGCGTGTTCATGTGTGTGCCATGCGTTTGTGTCTAACCTGTAGGTGCCCTGTTTTGGAAGGAACATTGCCCAACACTCCAGTCCAGGCACATCACATAATGTACCTTCACACATTAGGTGGCAGAACAGGGAAAAGTTCACACTAACCGTGACATTCCCTGAGGCTCATACAGCCCTTGATGCATTCAGAAGACTACTACTGGTTCATCATCATCATCATAGTCATCGTCATTATCATCATCATCATCATCAGTGTTACACCCTGCCATAACACTGTTATGTACACCATCCAGTCTTGTCCACAGCTGTCTTGTTGTTGCCTTGTCGAGTGGAGTGTTTTCAAAGTATTAAACACTTATTTCTCTGTTAAACAGGCTATAGAAAGCAAGGTCAGTATTCGAACAGGGATTCTTCCTCAAAGGAGCAGTTATAGTTGATTCAGCATCTAATTACCACCACTCATTCCATATAGCTCCCATCAGCATCATGAAAAGCGGCACAAGGGTGGAGGAAAACACAATTGTTAATCGTAAGGGAAGATACACTACCGTTCAAAGGTTTGGGGTCACTTAGAAATGTCCTTGTTTTTGAAAGAAAAGCAAATTTTTTTGTCCATTAAAATAACATCAAATTGATCAGAAATACAGTGTAGACACTGTTAATGTTGTAAATGACTATTGTATCTGGAAACGGCTGATTTTGAATGGAATATCTATATAGGCGTACAGAGGCCCATTATCAGCAACCATCACTCCTGTGTTCCAATGGCATATTGTGCTAGCTAATCCAAGTTAATGATTTTAAAAGGCTGAATGATCATTAGAAAAACCTTTTGCAATTATGTTAGCACAGCTGAAAACTATTGGCCAGTCAGAGATATGGCTTTTTCTTTGCAGTTCTGCCTAGAAGGCCAGCATCCCGGAGTCGCCTCTTCACTATTGAAGTTGAGACTGGTGTTTTGCGGGTACTATTTAATGAAGCTGCCAGTTGAGGACATGTGAGGCGTCTGTTTCTCAAACTAGACACTCATGTACTTGTCCTTTTGCTCCCACTCCTCTTTCTATTCTGGTTAGAGACCGTTTGTGCTGTTCGGTGAAGGGAGTAGTACACAGCATTGTACGAGATCTTCAGTTTATTGGCAATTTCTCGCATGGAATAGTCTTCATTTCTCAGAACAAGAATAGACTGACGAGTTTCAGAATAAAGTTATTTGTTTCTGGCCATTTTGAGCCTGTAATCGAACTCACAAATGCTGATGTTCCAGATACTCAACTAGTCAGGAGTGATGGTTGCTGATAATGGGCCTCTGTACGCCTACAGAGATATTCCATTAAATGTCAGCCGTTTCCAGCTACAATAGTCATTTACAACATGAACAATGTCTACACTGTATTTCTGATCAATTTGATGTTATTTTAATGGATTTTTTTTCTTAGAAAAATAAGGACATTTCTAAATGACCTAAAACTTTTGAACGGAAGTGTAGATAGAACCAATTCTCACAAACATTATCCGGTTTCAATCAAGAGGCGGGCGCACATAAAAGCCGAGCTACATAGAGAATCTGACTTCTGTTTTCTATTTCTGAAATGAGCATTTAACAACCCCTCCTCCTCCTCTGCTCTGCCAGACCTCCTTCCTCCCATCCCCCTGTCAATCATACACGTGTGTATACACATACACACAAACTCCCATCCCCCGCCATAAGCATGCCCCTGGTGTGCCTGTTCCTCTTCAGCAGTAATTGTCCCCCCCCACCCCCGCCAATGCTAGCCTGCCAGCAACACCAGCCAGGAGCAGCAACCAGCCTGGGAGACTGACAGCACTGATAGAGCCCACTAGCTTCACTTTACCTACTACTCAGACAGACACAGGGTGGAGGGAGGGAGAAAGCACTGACAGAGCCGGTTGGGCTGCACAACTACCCCTACCATCCCATCCACTAGCCTGCATACTAGTAATAATAATAAATATAGCTATTTTATAAAAACTGCCAGTTAGAGTGGAGGAAGAAAAAGAGAGAGACAAAGAAGGTGGGAGGGAGAGAGACAGAGAGAGCGAGCAAGCTGGGGACGGTGTTGCATGGGAGTCTGGGGGTCATCCTATCATCCGTGCCTTACTATAACAAGGTCAGACTATTGCATGATAACCAACCTTTCGAGGAATTGACTAAAACACAAACAGATCAGACCACTACCAGGCAGGTACATTGGGGTGCTGGTGGTTTTGGAGATGCCCCCCTCAACAAATCACAGACACGTCAGCTCGGTAATCACAGCAAAACTAAATACATTTCAAAAGCAGACATTGAATATCCCTTTGAGTAAAATAATGTGGCAAAGCAATTAACTTTTTGTCCTGAATACAAAGTGTTATGTTGGTGGCAAATCCAATACAACACATTACTGAGTACCACTCTCCGTATTTTCAAGCATAGTGGTGGCTGTTATGGATACGCTTGTAATTGTTAAGGACTTGGGAGTTTTTCAGGATAAAAAAGAAATGGAACGGAGTTAAGCACAGGCAACATTCTAGAGGAAAACCTGGTTCAGTCTTCTTTCCACCAGATACTGGGAGAATAAATCACCTTTTAGCAGGACAGTAACCTAAAACAAGGCCAAATATACACTGTAGTTGCTTACCAAGAAGACAGTGAATGTTCCTGAGTGGCTGAGTTAAAGTTTTGACTTACATCTGCTTGAAAATCTATGGCAAGACTTGAAAATGGTTGTCTAACAATGATCAACAACCAATTTGACAGTGCTTGAAGAATTTAGAAAATAATAATGTGTAAATATTGCGCAATCCAGATGAGCAAAGCTCTTTCCTGGTGGTTCAACTTCCGGCGCCGACAGAGATGGCAGCCTCGCTTCACGCTCTCAGGAAACCATGCAGTATTTTGTTTTTTTATGTTTTACTTCTTACATTGTTACCCCGGAAAATATTAAGTTTTATTACATACAACCGGGAGGAACTATAGATATAACGCCAACGTACCAACATTACATTACAGGAATACGACTTTTGTTCACCTGACATAGGATTCTCTTTTAACCCAAACACAACAACAGAATTCTTCGATTATAATCACAGCCGTGTACATCCCCCTCAAGCTGATACATCGACGGCACTGAAAGAGGGAATTCATCGGACTCTATGTAAACTGGAAACCACATATCCTGAGGCTGCATTTATTGTGGCTGGGGATTTTAATAAGGCTAATTTAAGAACAAGGCTCCCGAAATTTTACCAGCATATCGAATGTGCCACCCGGGCTGGTAAAATCCTGAGACCACTGTTATTCCAACTTCCGTGATGCATACAAGGCTATTCTCCGCCCTCCTTTCGGCAAGTCTGACCATGACTCCATTTTGTTGCTCCCAGCCTACAAACAGAAACTAAAACAGGAAACGCCCGTTCTCAGGTCTGTTCAACGCTGGTCCGAACAATCTGATTCCATGCTGCAAGATTGCTTCGAGCACGTGGACTGGGATATGTTCCGGATAGCATCTGACAACAACATTGATGTATACGCTGATTCGGTGAGCGAGTTTATTAGCAAATGCATTGGTGATGTTGTACCCATAGCAAATATCAAAACCTTCCCCAAACAGAAACCATGGATTGATGGCAGCATTCGCATAAAACTGAAAGCGCGAACCACTGCTTTTAACCAGGTAAAGGCTACCGGAAACATGACTGAATACAAACAGTGCAGCTACTCCTCCGCAAGGCAATCAAACAAGCTAAGCGTCAATATAGAGACAAAGTAGAGTCACAATTCAATGGCTCAGACACAAGAGGAATGTGGCAGGGTCTACAGTCAATCACGGACTACAAAAAGAAAACCAGCCCGTCGCGGACCATGACGTCCTGCTCCCAGACAAACTAAACAACTTCTTTGCTCGCTTTGAGGACAATACAGTGCCACCAACACGGCCCGCTACCAAAACCTGCGGGCTCACCTTCACCGCAGCCAATGTGAGAAAAACATTTAAATGTGTTAACCCTCGCAAGGCTGCCGCCCAGATGGCATCCCTGGCGTGTCCTCAGAGCATGCGCAGACCAGCTGGCTGGTGTGTTTACGGACATATTCAATCAGTCCCTATCCCAGTCTGCTGTTCCCACATGCTTCAAGAGGGCCACCATTGTTCCTGTTCCCAAGAAAGCTAAGGTGACTGAGCTAAATGACTATCGCCCTGCAGCACTCACTTCCGTCATCATGAAGTGCTTTGAGAGATTAGTCAAGGATCATATCACCTCCATCCTGCCAGACACCCTGGACCCACTCCAATTTGCTTACCGTCCCAATAGGTCCACAGACGATGCAATCGCAATCACACTGCATACTGCCCTAACCCATCTGGACAAGAGGAATACTTATGTAAGAATGCTGTTCATCGACTACAGCTCAGCATTTAACACCATAGTTCCCTCCAAGCTCGTCATTAAGCTCGAGACCCTGGGTCTCGACCCAGCCCTGTGCAACTGGGTCCTGGACTTCCTGACGGGCCGGTCCCAGGTGGTGAGGGTAGGAAACAACATCTCCACCCCGCTGATCCTCAACACTGGGGCCCCACAAGGGTGCGTTCTCAGCCCTCTCCTGTACTCCCTGTTTACCCATGACTGCGTGGCCAAGCACGCATCCAACTCAATCATCAAGTTTGCTGACGACACTACAGTGGTAGGCTTGATTACCAACAACGACGAGACGGCCTACAGAGAGGAGGTGAGGGCCCTCGGAGTGTGGTGTCAGGAAAATAACCTCTCACTCAATGTCAACAAAACAAAGGAGATGATCGTGGACTTCAGGAAACAGGAGAGGGAGCACCCCCCCCTATCCACATCGAGGGGACAGTAGTGGAGAAGGTGGAAAGTTTTAAGAATTGGTCCACCCACACAGACAGCGTGGTGAAGAAGGCGCAACAGCGCCTCTTCAACCTCAGGAGGCTGAAGAAATTTGGCTTGTCACCAAAATCACTCACAAACTTTTACAGATGCACAATCGAGAGCATCCTGTCGGGCTGTATCACCGCCTGGTACGGCAACTGCTCCGCCCACAACCGTAAGGCTCTCCAGAGGGTAGTGAGGACTGCACAACGCATCACCGGGGGTTAAACTACCTGCCCTCCAGGACACCTACACCACCCGATGTCACAGAAAGGCCAAAAAGATCATCAAGGACAACAACCACCCGAGCCACTGCCTGTTCACCCCGCTATCATCCAGAAGGCGAGGTCAGTACAGGTGCATCAAAGCTGGGACAGAGAGACTGAAAAACAGCTTCTACCTCAAGGCCATCAGACTGTTAAACAGCCATCACTAACATTGAGTGGCTGCTGCCAACATACTGACTTAAATCTCTAGCCACTTTATACATAGGAATTGGATGTAACAAATGTATCACTAGCCACTTTAAACAATTTTGTATATAATGTTTACGTATCCGACATACTCATATCAAATGTATACACTGTACTCTAAACCATCTACTGTATCTTGCCTATGCCGTTCGGTCATCGACCCAAATCTCTAGCCACTTTAATAATTATAATTGGATGAAATAATGTATCACTAGCCACTTTAAACAATGCCATTTATATAATGTTTACATATCCTACATTACTCATCTCATATATATGTGTGTGTGTATGTGTGTGTATATATATATATATATATATATATATGTGTGTGTGTGTATATACTGTACTCCATACCATCTACTGCATCTTGCCTATGCCGGTCAGCCATCGCTCATCCATATATTTATATGTACATACTCGTATTCATTCCTTTACTCTTGTGTGTATAAGGTAGTTGTTGTGAATTTGTTAGATTACTTGTTAGATACTACTGCATGGTCGGAACTAGAAGCACAAGCATTTCGCTACACTCGCATTAACATCTGCTAACCATGTGTATGTGACAAATAAAATTTGATTTGATTTTCTTTAGGTGTTTTCACACTTGGTCCCTTTCAGCCAATTTTTGCAAACTCAGTGTGGTTCGCTTAATTTCCTGTGCAGTGTGAACACTCAAAAGAAACTCAGACCCAAAAGAGCCCCCGAAGTGAACCGAACTGAGACCATCTCGAGAGGTGGTGTCACGATCTCCATGAACAGACCAAGGCGCAGCGTGCCGGGTTGAGTTAAACATGTTTATTTAGGTTAACTCACTGAAACAAACCAACAAAACAGAGATCGTCCAATCACTGTGTGGCACATAACCACCTACAAAAACAAAGTCAACTTCCCACAAGGAAAGGAAGAAAAGGGCTACTAAAGTATGGCTCCCAATCAGAGACAACGATGGACAGCTGTCCCTGATTGAGAGCCCTACCCGGCCAACAACAAAGAAATAGAAAAACTAGAACATAGAATGCCCACCCCAAATCACACCCTGACCAAACCAAAAAGAGACATAAACAGGTTCATACAGGTCAGGGCGTGACAGGTGGTCTGAGTTCGGTTCACTTGAATTCTGCGGTCTGGTTCCGTTTTTTAGTACAATGTGAATGCAAAGCTCCCCAGGTTCTCCTGTCATTATTCCTGCACCACACACTAGACTACTGCAACACCGGTTCCCCTGCCATAAACCCTCAAATTGTTGCCACAAAAGAGAGAAGATGATGCTGTTTTTGGATATTGATTAGCGATTGTCAACGATGCACAGAAATTCCAAAATGTGTGGAGAGAGCTATATAAGCGGTTTATTGATTGTGGGGTTCGAATAATGTGAGAAGACAATATATTTGTTACAAATCACAACATAGCGTACAAAATCTATTCCAGCTCTTAAAGTGTCAGTAGCCTACCTTGTGTGTACAATTTTCAATTACAGAATGATTTATTCTTCAGTTTTTCTATTGCTATTTATTCTGTTACCAATCAAATGTACATGTTAATAGTATTTTCTGTACGCTATTATTATGTCTCATATTTAACTAAATGCAATCTATTAGCTTCCAAAATGTAAGTAGGTATATCAAGCTGTCTGATAACACATTCTGATTGAATGGCTTGTCCTGCACTTTGTAAAAACCCAGTGTGCATGTTGGAAAAATATCTTGGTTCCTTTCTAAACATAACAATGTGAATGCAAAGAGGACTCCGTCTACAAAATAGGTAACAAAACTGGCAAAAGTGTTGAGTCCTCATTCAAAGGCAAGGGCAGTGTGAATACAAAGAGAACTGAGTTATTTTGTTTTTTTTACCCCAGTGTTCACTTTAAAGAGGACTGAGATCGGATCTTTTAAAGAGGACTATATGTAAAAACTTAGACTTACCCAGAAACACTCACAGCTGTAATCGCTGCCAAAGGTGATTCAAACATGTATTGACTCTGGGGTATGAATACTTAGGTAAATTAGTTATTTCAGTATTTCATTTTCAATACATTTGCAAACATTTCTAAAAACATGTTTCCACTTCGTCATTATGGAGTACATTTATTATTCAGGCTGCAACACAACAACATGGGGAATAAATCAAGGGGTATGATTACTTACTGAACTTATAGAGCGTAGCAAAACCAAATGAGTTTTCTTCTTTCAGTTTACACTAGGCCTATGCTCTGGAGCTAAGAAACAATCAATCACGCTAGTGATAAGCTAATTGCAGTTGTTTCCATTTTGGCTAATGTTCTTATGACACAACTTGCTAAAACCAGCAAGTGCGTGAAGATGCTTTTCACATAAATCCCACCACAGCCATGAGAGAATACAGACACACTCTGGAGGGATTATAGTGAATTATAGTGTCTAAAAGGCCAGCAAACATGGTAGCCCGGCAACCAGCTACGATTATCCTCAACAATGAGACGGTGAATGGCTCCACAATGACCTTTCTGAAATACTAAAGTGAAAATATACATGAAGATGTATGCATTGGTTTTAAAAAATATCCTGTTACATATGAATAGGCAAACATGTTATATGATATTCACAGTGCGGTGAGATGAAACATATCAACAAATCTGCTGATTTGCGCAATATCTTTGGAAAGCAATCTCTATGTGCTTAGAATCAACATTCTGCAGATAATAGGCGGTGGGCCGAAGCATCGCATCTGCTTTATTTTAAAACATTTTTTTTTTATAAATTTTTTCAGATATAACAACAAAAACAGTACAACCCCAACCCCTCATTCTCCCATCCAGGACGCATGCACAGTGAACCTTACCTTCTCCAGAGGCAGAGAAGACATCATCTCCTTAACCAACTGCATAAAGGAGGGCGGCTTTGCAGACTTCCAGTGAAAGATGACAAGGCGGCGAGCTAGCAGCGAGGCAAATGCGATGACGCGTGGTAGCATTTTGGTCTAGGGGAAGTACCCCAAAAATGGCAGTGACCGGGTTGGGGCTAACAGTTGTATTACACATACACTACCGTTCAAAAGTTTGGGGTCACTTCGAAATGTCCTTGTTTTGAAAGAAAAGCAAAACATTTTGTCCACTAAAATAACATAAATTTTTCTGAAATACAATGTAGACGTTAATGTTGTAAATGACTATTGTAGCTTAAAACATCTGATTTTGAATGGGATATCTACATTGGCGTACATAGGCCCATAACTGTTGGTTAGCGGCTCGTAAGCATTTCACTGTTGTATTCGGCGCATGTGACTAATAAAATTTGATTTGAAATTTGATTTGATTTGATCTAATCATCTCTTCCCAGCGTCACAGATTGACACGGCATTCCAGTTCTGGCATAGGAACGGTCTGGTGTTTTTTGTGACCTATTTGTTGATTATACATTTGTCTCATTCGATACTCTTGAGGGTTGACCATAATATTCCAAATACCAACTTTTTTTTATATCTGCAAACTTGCAGCTTTGCCAAAAAACATTTCCCTTCATTTCCACTCAAGCCTCCTAAGTGTCCAGTCGAGAGGTGCTTAGATCTTAACTCTTATCTGAAGGGCACAATCTCCAGACTATACAACATATTACTGAACATTAATCCACCTTCCTTTGCAAATACAAAATCTGCATGGGAGCAAGACATAGGTGGCGAGCTACCGGATGATATATTGCAACAAAGTAAAACAAAAATTGCATAAGGCATGGGCTTATTCACCTTAAGGTTTTGCACTGTCTCCATTACTCGAATGACAGATTGGCAAAAATATACCCAAATGTTGACCCCAAGTGTTTGAGATGCCATAGTCAGAGTCCTGAGGGGAAATAGGTTTTGTCGTGCCTGCTTCACCACTGTCATGGTGTTCTTGGAACATTAGTTTGTTAGTTTGTTGGTGATGTGGACACCAAGGAACTTGAAGCTCTCAACCTGATCCACTGCAGCCCCGTCGATGAAAATGGGGGCGTGCTCTGTCCTCTTTTTCCTGTAGTCCACAATCATCTCCTTTGTCTTGATCAAGTTGAGGGAGAGGTTGTTGTCCTGGCACCACACGGCCAGGTCTCTGACCTCCTCCCTATAGGCTGTCTCTTGTTGTCGGTAACAGGCCTATCACTGTTGTGTCATCGGAAAATGTATTGATGGTGTTGGAGTCGTGCCTGGCCGTGCAGTCATGAGTGAACAGGGAGTACAGGAGGGGGCTGAGCACGCACCACTGAGGGGCCCCTGTGTTGAGGATCAGCGTGGCGGATGTGTTGTTACCTACCCTTACCACCTGGGGGCGGCCCATCAGGAAGTCCAGGATCCAGTTGCAGAGGGAGGGGTTTAGTCCCAGGGTCCTTAGCTTATTGATGAGCTTTGAGGGCACTATGGTGTTGAACGCTGAGCTGTAGTCAATGAATAGCATTATTACATAGGTGTTCCTTTTGTCCAGGTAGGAAAGGGCAGTGTGGAGTGCAATATAGACTGCATCAGTTGTGGATCTGTTGGGGCGGTATGCAAATGGGAGTGGGTCTAGGGTTTCTGGGATGATGGTGTTGATGTGAGCCATGACCAGCCTTTTAAAGCACTTCATGGCTACAGAGTGCTACGGGTCAGTAGTCATTTAGGCAGGTTACCTTAGTGTTCTTGGGCACAGGCACTATGGTGGTTTGCTTAAAACATGTTGGTATTACAGACTCGGACAGGGAGAGGTTGAAAATGCCAATGAAGACACTTGCTAGTTGGTCAGCGCATGCTCGCAGTACGCGTCCTGGTAATCTGTCTGGCCCTGCGGCCTTGTGAATGTTGACCTGTCTAAAGGTCTTACTCACATCGGCTGTGGAGAGGGTGATCACACAGTCTTCTGGTACAGCTGGTGCTCTCATGTTTCAGTGTTATTTGCCTCGGAGCGAGCATAGAAGTAGTTTAGCTCGTCCGGTAGGCTTGTGTCACTGGACAGCTTTCGGCTGTGTTTTCTTTGTAGTCTGTAAGGCCCTGCCACATCCGGCAAGGATCAGAGCCGTTGTAGTACAACTCGATCTTAGTCCTGTGTTGACGCTTTACCTGTTTGATCGTTCGGAGGGCATAGCCGGATTTCTTATAAGCTTCCGGGTTAGAGTCCAGCTCCTTGAAAGCGGCAGCTCTAGCCTTTAGCTCAGTGCGGATGTTGCCTGTAATCCATGGCTTCTGGTTGTGGTATGTACGTACGGTCACCGTGGGGACGACGTCATCGGTGAACTTATTGATGAAGCCAATGACAGATGTGGTGTACTCCTCAATGCCGTCTGAGGAATCCCGGAACATATTCTAGTCTGTGCTAGCAAAACAGTCCTGTAGTTTAGCATCTGCTTCATCTGACCTCGTTTTATTGCTCTAGTCACTGGTGCTTCCTGCTTTAATTTTTGCTTGTAAGCAGGAATCAGGAGCATGGAATTATGGCCAGATTTGCAAAATGGAAGGTGAGGGAGAGCTTTGTATGCATCTCTGTGTGTGGAGTATAGGTGGTCCAGAATTCTTTTCCCCCTGGTTGCACATTTAACATGCTGATAGAAATTTGGTAAAAAAGACCCCAGCTACTAGGAGCACCGCCTCTGGGTGAGCGTTTTCTTGTTTGCTTATGGCTGAATACAGCTCATTCAATGCTATCTTAGTGCCAGCCTCTGACTGTGGTGGTATGTAAACAGCTACAAAGAATATAGATGAAAACTCTCTCGGTAGGTAATGTGGTCTGCAGCTTATCGTGAGAATCTTCCTTAGATGTCTCGAGCTTCCTTAGATGTTAATGGGGAGAAGCCGCTTAAGGCTAAAGTGACTTCGGAATTGGGACCAGATTTTAAGGGAGTTCTTAACAATGGGGTTCAACACATGGGTTCATGGGCATTGGGGAGCACAGGAGTGAGACCGGAGAAGTTGGAAGGCTTGACTGTAACTCCATGATGACCCAAGTTGGGCCATCCTTGTTTTCAAATGTAAAAACCCAATAAACACATTTAGATATATTTACTGACCAGTAGTAGTGTAAAAATTGCAGGCTTAGGTCTCTCTAGATATACCTTTCTCATTCGTGGATTTGACTTATTCCAAATGAAGTTGGAAATGTAGCTGTCCAGTTGTTTGAACATCGACTTTGGGAATCATTTGGAATAAGTACAAAAACCTAGGTAGTACAGTCATCTTAACAGAATTAGTGCGACCTGTTAATGAAATGGGAAGAGACAACCACCTTATGAAATCCTGCTTAGTGTGCTCCAGGAGTGTTTTGAAGTTATATTAAAACAGAGCCTTAAATGAGCGTGCGACCTTTATCCCCAAATAAGTAAAGACCTGATGCTCCACCTTGAATGGGGAATTGGCGTACCCAATTCCTTCTGCTAACTGATTCATGGGGAGGAGCACACTTTTTATTAGGTTTTACTTCTAACCAGAGAATGTCCCAAAACCTTGTAGCATGTCCAAGAGATAGGGTATAGACTCCACAGGGTTAGAGATGTATAAAAGAAGATACTCTGCATATAAGGACAATTTGTGAGTTATGTTGCCCCTTAATATTTCCTTAATCCTCTCCTCCTCTCGCAGGGCGATAGCAAGAGGGTCAATAGCCATATCAAATAGGAAAGTGGATACACAGCAACCCTGCCTGGCCCCCCTGTGGAGAGGGAAGTAGCTGGAAGTAACATTGTTGGTGCGAACAGAAGCCACTGGGGACGAGTACAAAATCCTAATCCAGGAAAGGAATGACGGGCCAAACCCAAATCTCTCTAGTACTGTAAATAGATATTCTCACTCAAACCGGTCAAAAGCCTTTTCAGCATCAAGAGAGATGACAACCTCTGGCTGTAGAGTTGAGTTGGCAGAATAAAGGACATTAAATAGCAGGCGCATATTATAGAAAGATTGCCTATCTGAAATAAATCCGTTTTGGTCAGAGTTAATTATATTAGCCATCACTGTCTCTAAACGGCGTGAGAGGACCTTAGTGAGAATTTTATAATCGCAACACAAAAGGCTTATAGGGCGGTATGAGCCACAGTCTAGGGGATTCTTGTCTTTTTTAAGCAAAACCGAAATAGTCGCCTGGGTAAGTGTATGTGGGAGTTTCTGACTAGAAAGGATTTCATTGTACATTGAGCTGAGGATAGGGGATAATTTAGAGGAGAATGCTTTACAAAATTGAATAGGGAAGACATCAGGCCCACGGGCTTTACCGCTCTGCATGGACTGGATTGCCAGAGTAGCTTCATCATCACTTATTGAGGCATCCTTGTTGGTTTGTTCATCTGAATTGAGGCAAAGGATGTCCAGATTGTCTAGAAATGCATGCATACAAGATGTGTCAGGAAGAGCCTCTGATGAGTAAAGAGCAGAAAATAATTACTTAAATTGATTGCTGATTTCTTTGGGATTGGTAGAAGTTAAATCAGCTGCAACACAGCTTTCAGGTATGGCTCTGCTAGTAGCGGATTGTTGTAGCTGGTGAGATAATAACTTACCAGCTTTCTCTCCGTGTTCATAGAAATTTTGCCTTGACATAAACAGAAGCTGCTCCATTTGTTTGGTGGAAAGATTGTCAAATTCCGATTGGTGTAGCAGTCTCTCTTTGTAGAGTTCAGGAGTTGGAGAAGAGGCATATCTGTTGTCCACATCTAAAATTAGTTGAGATAGCTCCGATAAGCGTTTGGTTGCTGTTTGCTGTCATACTCTGTGTATGAAATAATTTGGCCCCTTAGATATGCTTTTAACGACTCCCACACAGTAGAGTGAGACACGTCAGGGGTGCAGTTGATCTGTAAAAAGACATCAATGTGAGTTGATATGTATTTTTTAAAGGCACCACAGGATAGTAGTAGTGGGTCAAGTCACCATGCACGGTGTAACACAGTACTGTCCGGAAAGCGGGTATCTAGCTGGACAGGGCTATGGTCTGAGATAACGATGCTATTATATTGGCTATTAGTTACAAAAGGAAGAATTCTATTGTCCAGCAGGAAAAAGTCAAGCCTAGAGTATGAGCGGTGGACTGGAGAAAAAAAAAGGAGTACTGTTTAGCAATGGGATTGCTCCTCCTCCATGGATCAGACAAATTAGAGGATTCTAGAAATGATTTGATTACTGTGCCTGATTTTGAAATTACATTGTTGGGCTTCGGTCTGGATCTGGCTAGACTTGGATGCAATACATAATTGAAATCTCCGCCCAATATCAAATGATGAGAGTTAAGGTCGGGAAGTGTTGCGATGAGGTCAGAGAAAAACTTTGCATCATCCCAATTAGGACCATAGAGCGTTGCCAGAATAACCTGTGAGCTAAACAATTTCCCCATCACTATAATATATTTGCCATTAGTATCGGAAATTACTTTGGAGGAGACAAACGGGGTGCCTTTTCTGATAAGGATGGCAGCCCATCTGGCCTTAGCACCAAAGTTGGAGTGAAATATTTGGTCTACCCATCCTCTCTTTAGTTTATCATGGTCGCTGGACAGGAGCAGTCTCTTGGAGAAAAACAATGTCCGGACTTAAGATGAGCATACACCCAGCTACGCTTGACCACCTGGTTAATTCCTTTCATGTTCCAGCTGATAAAAGCATGTGGAGCCTAGAATATGTGAATTAGGCATAGTCATAGTAATCAGAAATGAATATTAGTACGATCACATGGCCAGTGTGCTGAAAGGTCAGAGTAATAAAATATAAAGAAAATAAAAAACAGCTAAAAACAGCAAAATACCCAGAAGAAAACCTTGAGCCCCTATGCTGGCCTTGCCCATGTTGGAAGGCTGCCTCTACCTTTCCTAGACTAGAGCAAAATACTACCATGCTAAACTGAACCTCAGTAGAGCTCTATCCAGGGCGAACATAATCAAGTTTACACCTAGGGAAGAGATTCTGGAGGGAACAACCTCAGTTATCTAAGGTATCTTATGCAATATGCATATTTGAAGGATAGTAAAACAACATAAAAAAGGAGGTTTAGGTATACGTTCCCCCGTCCCCCCCGACCAACCCCATCCTCTTGGGAGGACTTAATACTCGAGGTCCTCAACCTTGGAAGTGAGTTTGACGACATCTGATGATAGCCGGGTGACTTGCTCTTCTAGTGTCACCACTTTGTTGGAGTAAATATTTGCGCCATATTCCAGGCTAGTCAGACGGGTGTCATGTCTCGCCAAAGTCTTCGTTAACAGAGTTGATCTTTATGTTGACCTCAGATGGGAGAAAAGCTATTTGTGCGGATAAGTCAGTGGATAATGACTCCACCTGAACCAGCACAGTCTGTTCCGATTTCATGATAGCCGCGAGTTCCATGTAGAACACTTAACACAAAGGGTTCTACCTGGAACCTGAAAGGGTTATCCTGTGGGGACAGCTGAAGAACCCTTTTGGAACCCTTTTTTCTAAGAGTTTACAGTAGATAACAGAAGTGGATAGCTTTATCTCATGATCTATTCATTTCACTCCTGTGTTCTCGTGCTATTCACCAAGCATGGGCTCAGCTGTTTTACTCAACTGTGAGGAGAACCATCCTACTACAATTTGAACTAGCACTGCCATCACTATAATACACTGAGACCCCATATGCATTTGCCTGTTGTTTTTTTCTTTGTAGATTGAAGTGGATTTAACAAGTGATATCAATAAGGGATCATAGCTTTCACCTCGATTCACCTCGTCAGTCTACACTGATTGTACAAAACATCAGGAACACCTGTTCTTTCCATGACATAGACTGATCAAATAAAATAAAATGTATTTGTCACATACGTCAAATACAACAGGTGTAGACCTTACAGTGAAATGCTTACTTACAAGCCCTTAACCAACAATGCAGTTTTAAGAAAAATACCTAAGAAAATAAATAAATAAAAGTAACCAATATTTAAAGAGCATCAGTAAAATAACAATAGCGAGGCTATGTACAGGGGGTGCCGGTACAGAGTCAATGTGCGGGGGCACAGGTTAGTCGAGGTAATTGAGTTAATATGTACATGTAGGTAGAGTTATTAAAGTGACTATGCATAGATAATAACAGAGTAGCAGCAGCAGCGTAAAAAGGCGGGGGCAAAGCAAATAGTCTGGGTAACCTATTTGTTTGATTAGATGTTCAGGAGTCTTATGGCTTGGGGGTAGAAGCTGTTTAGAAGCCTCTTGGACCTAGACCATGTGGAATGCTTTCGACACCTTGTAGAGTCCATGCCCCGACGAATTGAGGCTGTTCTGATGTCAAAAAGGGCTGCAACTCAATATATATTCATAATGTTTGTACACTCCGTGTATAACCATGCCAAAACATGATTAAATTCACAGACAGAGAGATAGCTAATGAAACACTAGCTAGCTTCCTGAGCAGGCAAATTTACAGTAGCTGGCTAGGCTAGTCAAACTATAACATTGGCTAGCTTTCAAAGATTTGCTACGTGGTCAACGGAGTTACCTTTTCATGTGATCAAGACAATTCTCATTGTATGCTGCATTTCAAGTTCCCTCGAAAACATTTTTTTAAATTATTATTACAGTCTTCATCACCCACAGACAGTAGCTCAAGTTCACGCGAGGCTGTGTTTACTTATATAGAAGCAGGTCATTGGCTGCCTTCATCACGAGGGGTATATACGGGAGTTCGATTGGTTCCAAGTTAACCAGTTTGTCAAATTTGCCTGAGCAGACAGTGTTGAAATATAATTTTATGAGAAAATGTGCAAGAAAAGAAGGTGCCAAAAAATTCTATAGTCATCATAAGAATGTTTTCGGCTTCGGTCCACCAACTATAAAATGAAGGACCACCGCAGAGAGAAAACACATTGTGTGCATCTTCTCTCAGTATGTAAAGGAAATACTGAGAAAATCTGTGTCCCAAGAGAAAACATACTGTCCAATTTCAGCTGGACATACTCTACAATATTTATAATGAGAACAGGCATCAGCTTCACAACTCTGATATAACACATACTGACAGCAATATCCTGCTGGAAGGGGAAGAGAGAGAGAGAGAGAGAGAGAGAGAGAGAGAGAGAGAGAGAGAGAGAGAGAGAGAGAGAGAGAGAGAGAGAGAGAGAGAGAGAGAGAGAGAGAGAGAGAGAGAGAGAGAGAGAGAGAGAGAGAGAGAGAGAGAGAGAGAGAGAGAGAGAGAGAGAGAGAGAGAGCGCAACGTGACAGAGAGAAATGAGAGAGAATGAGAGAGAAAGATAGAAAAATGGAGATAGAGAGAGAAAGAGAGTGCAACGTGACAGAGATAAATTAT
The DNA here is from genome assembly GCA_030435695.1 of Brachymystax lenok tsinlingensis. Lineage (NCBI taxonomy): Eukaryota > Metazoa > Chordata > Actinopteri > Salmoniformes > Salmonidae > Brachymystax > Brachymystax lenok. Next base: position 50,223,046 of record CM059819.1, on the reverse strand, counting down.
AGTCGTCACATTGACTCTCACAAAAGCCACTTTACCTTGGCATTTCAGGCAGCAGCAGAAAGGGATTTCTCTTTCTCCGTCAATAAAAACCCATGCAGTTGATCTACTATCCACTAGGAGATAGTGATACTGGACATGTTCAGAAGAGATCTACAGACGGTTATCGACTTCTGGGTGAGACATTTGTGCTTCTGGAATTTACATTTTGAACCAGGAATACAGAAATAACAGTGTGCTCTGTTGGTCTGTGATGTTTCTGTCAAATACAAACTTCCAAATCAAATCAAATTTTATTAGTCACATTTAAAAATATATATATTTCACCTTTATTTAACCAGGTAGGCCAGTTACAACTGTGACCTGGACAAGATAAAGCAAAGCGACACAAACAACAACACAGAGTTACACATGGAATAAACAAACGTACATTCAATAACACAATAGAAAAGTCTATATACAGTGTGTGCAAATGAGGTAAGATTAGGGAGGTAAGGCAATAAATAGGAATTGGCATTGGGGGTGACCAGTCAAATATACCTGCTGGAGCGCGTGCTATGGGTGGATGCTGCTATGGTGATCAGTGAGCTGAGATAAGGCGGGGCTTTACCTAGCAAAGACTTATAGATTACCTGGCCAGACCTGAGATACAGAGTCAATGTGCGGGGGCACCGGTTAGTTGAGGTAGCATGTACATGTAGGTAGAGATAATTAAAGTTACTATGCAATGATGACAACAGAGAGTGGCAGTGGTGTGGAGAGGGGAGGGGGCAATGCAAATAGTCTGGGTAGCCATTTGACTACATGTTCAGGAGTTTTATGGCTTGGGGGTAGAAGCTGTTGAGAAGCCTCTAGGACCTAGACTTGGCGCTCCGTTACCATTTGCCGTGCGGTAGCAGAGAGAACAGTCTATGACTAGGGTGGCTGGAGTCTTTGACAATTTTTAGGGCCTTCCTCTGACACCGCCTGGAGTAGAGGTCCTGGATAGCAGGAAACTTGGCCCCAGTGATGTACTGGGCCTTTTGCACTACCCTCTGTAGTGCCTTGCGTTCGGAGGCTGAGCAGTTGCCATACCAGGCAGTGATGCAACCAGTCAGGATGCTCTCGATGGTGCAGCTGTAGAACCTTTTGAGGATCTGAGGACCTTTGCCAAGTCTCCTGAGGAGGAATAGGTTTTGTTGTGCCCGCTTCACGACTGTCTTGGTGTGCTTGGACCATGTTAGTTTGTTGGTGATGTGGACACCAAGGAACTTGAAGCTCTCAACCTGCTCCACTGCAGCCCCGTCGATGAGAATGGGGGCGTGCTCGGTCCTCTTTTTCCTGTAGTCCACAATCATCTTGTTTGTCTTGATCACGTTGAGAGAGAGGTTGTTGTCTTGGCACCACACGGCCAGGTCTCCCTATAGGCTGTCTCGTCGTTGTCGGTGATCAGGCCTATCACTGTTGTGTCATCGGCAAATGTATTTATGGTGTTGGAGTCGTGCCTGGCCGTGCAGTCATGAGTGAACAAGGTGTACAGGAGGGGGCTGAGCATGCACCACTGAGGGGCCCCTGTGTTGTGGATCAGCGTGGCGGATATGTTGTTACCTACCCTTACCACCTGGGGGCGGCCCGTCAGGAAGTCCAGGATCCAGTTGCAGAGGGAGGTGCTTAGTCCCAGGGTCCTTAGCTTATTGATGAGCTTTGAGGGCACTATGGTGTTGAACACTGAGCTGTAGTCAATGAATAGCATTCTCACATAGGTGTTCCTTTTGTCCAGGTAGGAAAGGACAGTGTGGAGTGCAATAGAGACTGCATCATCTGTGGATCTGTTCGGGCGGTATGCAAATGGGAGTGGGTCTAGGGTTTATGGGATGATGGTGTTGATGTGATCCATGACCAGCCTTTCAAAGCACTTCATGGCTACAGACGTGAGTGCTACGGGTCAGTAGTCATTTTGGCAGGTTACCTTAGTGTTCTTGGGCACAGGCACGATGGTGGTCTGCTTAAAACATGTTGATATTACAGACTCAGACACAGATAGGTTGAAAATGTCAGTGAAGACACTTGCCAGTTGGTCAGCTCGCAGTACACGCAGTACACGTTAAATAAAGTCCACCTGTGTGCAATCTAAGTGTCACATGATCTGTCACATGATCTCAGTATATATACACCTATTCTGAAAGGCACCAGAGTCTGCAACACGACTAAGCAAGGGGCACCACCAAGCAAGCGGCACTATGAAGACCAAGGAGCTCTCCAAACAGGTCAAGGACAAAGTTGTGGAGAAGTACAGATCAGGGTTGGGTTCTAAAAAAATATCTGAAACGTTGAACATCCCACGGAGCACCATTAAATCCATTATTAAAAAATGGAAAGAATATGGCACCACAGCAAACCTGCCAAGAGAGGGCCGCCCACCAAAACTCACGGACCAGGCAAGGAGGGCATTAACCAGAGAGGCAACAAAGAAACCAAAGATAACCCTGAAGGAGCTGCAAAGCTCCACAGCGGAGATTGGAGTATCTGTCCATAGGACCACTTTAAGCCTTACACTCCACAGAGTTGGGCCTTACGGAAGAGTGGACAGCAAAAAGCCATTGCTTAAAGAAAAAAATAAGCAAACACGTTTGGTGTTCGCCAAAAGGTATGTGGGAGACTCCCCAAACATATGGAAGAAGGTACTCTGGTCAGATGAGACTAAAATTGAGCTTTTTGGCCATTAAGGAAAACACTATGTCTGGCACAAACCCAACACCTCTCATCACCCCGAGCACACCATACCCACAGTGAAGCATGGTGGCAGCATCATGCTGGGGGATGTTTTTCATCGGCAGGGACTGGGAAACTGGTCAGAATTGAAGGAATGGTGGATGGCGCTAAATACAGGGAAATTCTTGAGATTTGAGACTGGGACGAAAGGTTCCCCTTCCAGCAGGACAATGACCCTAAGCATACTGCTAAAGCAACACTCGAGTGGTTTAAGGAAAAACGTTTAAATGTCTTGGAATGGCCTAGTCAAAGCCCAGACCTCAATCCAATTGAAAATCTGTGGTATGACTTAAATATTGCTGTACACCAGCGGAACCCATCCAACTTGAAGGAGCTGGAGCAGTTTTGCCTTGAAGAATGGGCAAAAATCCCAGTGGCTAGATGTGCCAAGCTTATAAAGGCATACCCCAAGAGACTTGCAGCTGTAAGGTGGCTCTACAAAATATTGACTTGGGGGTAGTTATGCACGCTCAAGTTTTCTGTTTTTTTGTCTTAGTTCTTGTTTGTTTCACAATAAAAAATATTTTGCATCTTCAAAGTGGTAGGCATGTTGTGTAAATCAAATGATACAAACCCCCAAAAAATATATTTTAATTCCAGGTTGTAAGGCAACAAAATATGAAAAATGCCAAAGGGGGTGAATACTTTTGCAAGCCAAGTGCCTTCAGAAAGTAGTCACACCCCTTGTGTTTAATTTTTTTTGGTGTTACAGCCTGAATTTAATATGGATTCAATTTAAGTTTTGTGTCACTGGCCTACATACAATAACCCATAACGTCAAAGTGGAATTATGTTTTTCAAAATGTTCTAAATTAATAAATAATGAAAAGCTGAATGTCTTGAGTCAATAAGTACTGTATTCAACCCCTTTCTTATGGCAAGCCTAAATAAGTTCAGAAGTGTGCTTAACAAGTCACATAATAAATTGCATAGACTCACTCTGTGTGCAATAATAGTGTTAACATGATTATTGAATGACTACCTCATCTCTCTACCCCACACATACAATTATCTGTAAGGTCCCTCAGTCGACAAGTGAATTTCAAACACAGATTCAACCACAAAGAAGTGCACCTATTGGTAGATGGGTAAAAAATCTCTGACATTTCAGTTTAAACATGGTCAAGATATTCATTACACTTTGAATGATGTATCAATACACCCAGTGTATTGACTCTTCACTCTTGCACAGACATTTAGAAACGAAACATGCCAATTTGAAAAATAAGCCACAGGAGTTTTTTGAGTGAGAATTAAGATGACTTTCGAGTAGTAAGCCATGTATAAAAGCGACAGATACCATTACTAATAAGGGGCTAGAAGCATCTTATATGGTGAGCTACCGAGTGGCTAGGACAGGCAAGCCCCATACAATTGTGAAGGACTTAATTCCTCTTGCTGCCACGGATATGGCTGGGACAATGCTGGGGGAAAAGGCAAAAAAACTATACAGACAATGTCTTCATCAAACAACACTGTTTCACGACACATCAGTGACATGGCAGGAGACGTTTTGAAACAATTACTGCTTCGCATACAAGCCAGTGAATTCCATGCGTTACAGCTGGATGAGTCAACAGAGTGGCGGGCCTGGCACAGCTCCTGGTACATGTCTGTTACGTTTATGGGGGGTCAATTAAGGAAGACATCCTCTTCTGCAAACCCCTGGAAACCAGGACAACAGGAGAGGATATTTTTGAAAGTACTGGACAGCTTTGTGACATCTAATGGACTTGGGTGGTCAAGATGTGTTGGTATCTGTACTGATGGATACCAAGATGTGTTGGTATCTGGTACACCGCAGCATCCACCGAAAGGCTCTTGCTGCCAAGGGAATCCCTGACAGCTTGAAATACATTTTGGCCACTACAGTGAAAACAGTTTTTGGCCCCTGAACTCTCGTGTATTTTCTGCATTATGCAATGATATAGGCAGCGACCACGCAACGCTTTTACAGCATACAGAAGTGCGCTGGTTATCAAGGGGCAAAGTATTGACACGTTTTTTTAAGAATTGAGAGACGAGCTTAAAGTTTTCTTTACAGACCATCATTTTCACTTTTCTCCTTGCTTTGCCTCCTTGCATGATGACGGGTTTCTCACATGACAGGCCTATCTGGGTGATGTTTTTTCGCAACTATATTCAATGTGCGGGACAAAATTGAGGCTATGATTAAGAAGTTGGAGCTCTTCTCTGTTTGCATTAACATGGACAGCACACAGGTCCTTCCATCATTGTATGATTTTACGGACAATATCAAATATGATATAGCGAAGCACCTGAGTGAGCTGGGTGTGCAGGTACTTTATCGAAATGGACGAGACAAACAACTGGATTCGTTATCCCTTTCTTGCGCTGCCTCCAGTCCACTTACCGATATCTGAACAAGAGAAAGTTATCGAAATTCTGTGAAAATGTAATTTAATCAGAAGCCACTGCCAGATTTCTGTATAGGGCTGTGCTCAGAGTATCCTGCCTTGGCAAATCGAGCTGTTAAGACACTGATGCCCTTTGCAACCACGTAGCTATGTGAGAGTGGATTCTCGGCCATCACTGGCATGAAAACTAAATACAGGCACAGACTGTGTGTGGAAAACGATTTAAGACTGAGACTCTCTCCAATACAACCCAAAATTGCAGAGTTATGTGCATCCATTCAAGCACACCCTTCTCATTAACCTGTGGTGAGTTATTTACAACTTTTGATGAACAAATAAGGTTTTATATTTAAGATGGCAAAATGAAGAACAAAATTATTGATTATTATTATATTATTATTTGTGCCCTGGTCCTATAAGAGCTCTTCCTCACTTCCCATGAGCCGGGTTGTGACAAAAACTCACACTCATTCTTATATTTAATAAATGTATCGTAAAGTGTGTGTGTGGCAGGCTTACAATGATGGGGAAAAACAACATTTGAGAGTGCGCTGACCCTAGTGCTAGAGGGGGTACAGCAGCTATAGATTGAATGTTTGAAAGGGTACGGGACTATGAAAAGTTTTGGAACCACTGCAATAAGGCATTAAGGTGAAACTGCAAAAAATGTCATTATCTTCATGTCCAATACCTAGTGTTATGTTTGAGGCAAATCCAACACAACACATCACTGAGTACCACTCTTCATATTTTCAAGCATGGTGGTGGCTGCATCATATTATGGGTATACTTGTCATTGGCAAGGACGAGGGAATTCTTTACGATCAAAATAAACATTATAGAGCTAATCACAGGCAAAATCCTAGAGGTAAAACTTGTTCAGTCTGCTTTCCAACAGACACTGGGAGACAAATCACCTTTCAAATCACCTTTCAACTGAACAATAACCTAAAACACAAGGCCAAAAACAGTTCCTTACCAATTTTACATTGAATGTTCCTGAGTGGCCTTCATTTTTTATGAATTTGCAAAAATGTCAAACAACATGTTTTAACTTTAGGGTATTGTGTGTAGATAGGTGAGAAAAAAATATATTTAATACATTTTTAATTCAGGCTTTAATACAACAAAATGTGGAATAAGTCAAGGGGTATGATAATTTCTGAAGGCACTGTACTGGCTAAGGGGATTTAATTCCAGGTGTCTTGGCCAATAGCTTATCTTCCAATCAACCAATGAAATACCTCTGCAGCTATGATACCTGGAGAGCCCCTAGTCAATATTATAGGACCAATTATGTGGTCAATTAAGTAAAAAAACATGAGGAAGAAAACAACTGCACACACATCCCACGCATGCAACACGCACATGTCGCATGTACACACACACATGGAACACACTGTGGCCATTCCAGGACTTTTTAATGAGGGCCATATTATGTCCTGGCCAGAAGTATTATAGTTGATTGTGGTGGCTACCTGTCGTCATTCTGAAAAGACTGGTCCCCCAGAAGCAGGTCCCTGAAGCGGTAGCGGGGCGGTAGAGGGGGAACCTCAGAGTCCACTTCCGCCATCTTCAGGGCTGAGATGTCCAGAATAACTCCAGTGTTGCTGCTGTTGTTCTTCTGCAGGGTCTCAGTGGACGATGACCTGACAGGATTATAGAGATATAGAAATATAAGAAATATGGACTGTTGGCTGGCTTTTGATACGCACTCTGATTGCTGCCTGACTTTTGACCTGATCTCTGATTTCCTGACAGAGCACTGAGGATGTTAGAATAGTCTCACATTGGGAAAATTATATTGTTTTAGTTGTTGACAGCACAGACATAAAACGATGACATACGTGACTCGTTTCAGGAAACTAGGCGTATGTCGCGCGCCACTACTTCACAGGAGAGACATTTAAACGTAAACGTATTGTTTTTATCAAAATGCGTGTTTTGGCAGAAATGCTTTCTGGAACATGTGAACTTTCATGTTCCTTAATAACAAACTTGTATGCCATCTGCCATTGTTAAATTACAATCCTAGTTGGTTGAGCCACAGAAAAAGATAGCAATGAGTTCGGATTGTTCTGCCATGTAGCACGCTTCTGTCTATTTGAGCTGGTCAGTATGTGTAGGTAATCCTTTCTAACACAGCTTCTGTTTTTTAAAGATTTCACGTAGTAGAAGTGTTGCTCTCCACTTTCAAGAGGACCAAGTTTTTAAATCAGTGGAATTAGAGTATGATAGCTAAGGAGATGGAGAAAACACCTGTCTGTGGATTACATCTTCAAATTAAAGGCAACCAAGGCATTTCTGACAGAGAGGGAGGAGCGTCCATCCATGTATACGGGTAAGATATTCTAGCTAGCTACATTTTCAGATATTACACATTTCTATCGTCATGAGTTGGGATTATAGTTCATTATTTAGATAGCTACAGTGAGGGAAAAAAAGTATTTGATCCCCTGCTGATTTTGTACGTTTGTCCACTGACAAAGAAATGATCAGTCTAATTTTAATGGTAGGTGTATTTGAACAGTGAGAGACAGAATAACAACAAAACAATCCAGAAAAAATGCATGTGAAAAATGTTATAAATTGATTTGCATTTTAATGAGGGAAATAAGTATTTGAACCCCTCTCAATCAGAAAGATTTCTGGCTCCCAGGTGTCTTTTATACAGGTAACGAGCTGAGATTAGGAGCACACTCTTAAAGGGAGTGCTCCTAATCTCAGCTTGTTACCTGTATAAAAGACACCTGTCCACAGAAGCAATCAATCAATCAGATTCCAAACTCTCCACCATGGCCAAGACCAAAGAGCTCTCCAAGGATGTCAGGGACAAGATTGTAGACCTACACAAGGCTGGAATGGGCTTCAAGACCATCGCCAAGCAGCTTGGTGAGAAGGTGACAACAGTTGGTGCGATTATTCACAAATGGAAGAAACACAAAATAACTGTCAATCTCCCTCGGCCTGGGGCTCCATGCAAGATCTCACCTCGTGGAGTTGCAATGATCATGAGAACGGTGAGGAATCAGCCCAGAACTACACGGGAGGATCTTGTCAATGATCTCAAGGCAGCTGGGACCATAGTCACCAAGAAAACAGTTGGTAACACACTACACCATGAAGGACTGAAATCCTGCAGCACCCGCAAGGTCCCCCCTGCTCAAGAAAGCACATATACATGCCTGTCTGAAGTTTGCCAATGAACATCTGAATGATTCAGAAGACAACTGGGTGAAAGTGTTGTGGTCAGATGAGACCAAAATGGAGCTCTTTGGCATGAACTCAACTCGCCGTGTTTGGAGGAGGAGGAATGCTGCCTATGACCCCAAGAACACCATCCCCACCGTCATGGAGGTGGAAACATTCTGCTTTGGGGGTGTTTTTCTGCTAAGGGGACAGGACAACTTCACCGCATCAATGGGACGATGGACGGGGCCATGTACCGTCAAATCTTGGGTGAGAACCTCCTTCCCTCAGCCAGGGCATTGAAAATGGGTCGTGGATGGGTATTCCAGCATGACAATGACCCAAAACACACAGCCAAGGCAACAAAGGAGTGGCTCAAGAAGAAGCACATTAAGGTCCTGGAGTGGCCTAGCCAGTCTCCAGACCTTAATCCCATAGAAAATCTGTGGAGGGAGCTGAAGGTTCGAGTTGCCAAACGTCAGCCTCGAAACCTTAATTGGAGTTGGACTTGGAGAAGATCTGCAAAGAGGAGTGGGACAAAAGCCCTCCTGAGATGTGTGCAAACTACAAGAAACGTCTGACCTCTGTGATTGCCAACAAGAGTTTTGCCACCAAGTACTGAGTCATGTTTTGCAGAGGGGTCAAATACTTATTTCCCTCATTAAAATGCAAATCAATTCATAACATTTTTCACATGCGTTTTTCTGGATCTTTTTGTTATTCTGTCTCTCACTGTTAAAATAAACCTACCATTAAAATTATAGACTGATCATTTATTTGTCAGTGGGCAAATGTACAAAATCAGCAGGGGATCAAATACTTTTTCCCCTCACTGTAGCTAGCTACATGTCTTAACAAAAGACTACACTATTTAAGTAACCATTTCAATAGAATGTTCATGATGTCACTGCGACAACTGTTTATAGACGTAGCTTGTCAGAGCGCAGAATAACTGACGAATTTACCAACGCTCAACAACCGTTGAATATGACCGGTGTCAGTAAACGTTGGCAAAAAAGTTTCATTAAATTATTGCCAACAGCACAGCTGCAGTCACCAACGCTCTGGATAACATAAAAACAGCCCAACCAGGGCGAGTAAAATGGTCAGAGTGAGCTGTTCTTTCATTTGTATCCTGAAGTAGCTAGCAAGCTAGCCAACGTTAGTCATTTAGCTTGGGTTCTTGACTGCTGTTGTTAGGACAGAACGCTCAGATCAACCCTACTCCTCAGCCTCACATGCGAATCCTTAAAGAGATGGGTGGGGCTAAAGCTTAAGAGGGTGTGAACAATGCTGAATGGGTGTAGACAGTGTTCTCCAGTAGTAGGTGTACCAAAACATTCAAGGCCATTTTCTCAAAAGTGAGGTTACAAAGTTTATCAACTTTCAAAGCAGAATTACTTTCCCATTGTTCCTCAACTGTAGTGTATGATATACCATTTTCTAGCTCTGAGTCTCTACTTTTATCCAATGTAAAAAACACAATTTCAAATTTGCTACATATGACCGAATTGGCCTGTCGGTCACATATCTCAATGGATGGCAACATGCACAACCAGTATACTTTCTTTCTTCTTACTCTGTAACTTTCCATTGCAATGAAAGGGAACGAGATGACAAACAAGCAGAAAAGGAAATTACATTTCCATCAGTAGATTTGTGTGTGTGTGTGTGTGTGGCACATTTTCATTACATGGGCAAACATTTTTGTGCAATTTTGTGCATTAATTTTGTGCATGAATTTGTTCACATCCCTGTTATTGAGCATTTCTCCTTTGCCAAGATAAACCTTCCACCTGATAGGTGTGACATATCAAGAAGCTAATTAAATAACATGATCATTATACAGGTGCACCTTGTGCTGGGGACAATTAAACGCCACTCTAAAATATGCAGTTTTGTCACACAACACAATGCCACAGATGTCTCAAGTTTCGATGGAGCGTGCAATTGAAATGCTGACTGAAGGAATGTCTGCCGGTACTGTTGCCAGAGAATTTAATGTTAATTTCTCTGCCATGAGCCGCCACCAACGTTGTTTTAGAGAATTTGGCAGTACGTCACATGTGCTTACAACTGCAGACCATATGTAACCACGCCAGCCCAGGACCTTCACATCCGGCTTTATTTATCGGGGTGGCAGGTAGCCTAGCGGTTAGAGCTTTGGGCCAGTAACCGAAAGGTTGCTAGATCGAATCCCCGACCTGACAAGGTAAAAATTATCTGCCGTTCTGCCCCTGAACAAGGCAGTTAACCCACTGTTCCTAGGCCGTTATTGTAAATAAGAATTTGTTCCTAACTGACCTGCCTAGTTAAATAAAGGTTTAAAAAATTAAAAAAAAAACCTGCAGGATCTTCTGAGACCGGACAGCTGATGAAACTGAGGAGCATTTCTGTCTGTCATTCTGATTGTCTTGCCCCTGCCCAGTCATGTGAAATCCATAGATTAGGGCCTAATTCTTTTTCAATTGACTGATTTCCTTATATGAACTTTAACTCAGGAAAATCTTTGAAATTGTTGCATGTTGTGTTTATATTTTTGTTCAGTAAAGAATGTGCTGGAAAGAATTACAACACTTTTGGCATTAGATGAGAAATGAAAAAACACCTGTTGGAGAGTGAGGATGCTAAATCCATTTACTTATGCAGTAATTGAATTGTAAGATTACCTAAGCAATTTTATAAAAATAAAATTAAAAGGTAATTTTGTCTCTGCATTAGATAACTGTGGCACAAAGTCTGCATATTTGATCAAGTGGAATTTGATGTCTGAGAACCATTTGCACAGCAACAATACATTATGTATTTATTATTACTGAATTCTGGGTCTCGGTTTCTGTGTTCAGTGTTCTGTGACAAACGTATTTTTAATAGAAAGCTAATAATTCTAATAAAATAAATTGTATTTGATTGTGGAGGGGTAAACATGATCTGAACTAATACTCTGATTCACATCAAGTCATGCATGAAAACCCTCCAGAGGATGCAGAGAGACCATCTGAGGCTAGACACAGGTCTTAATAGGGTGTTGTTCGATACGCCTTGGCATAGATTCTACAAGTGTCTGGAACTCTATTGGAAGGATGCGACACCATTCTTCCACAATAAATTCTATAATTTGGAGATATGTTGATGGTGGTGGAAAACGCTGCCTCAGGTGCCGCTCCAGAACGTCCCATAAGTGTTCAATTGGATTGAGATCTGGTGACTGAGACATACACACATACACCCTTTAAACCCCATATGCTGCTTTGAGGCCCCTCTTTCAAAGTCTTCTTCTAGTCATGGTAGCCAACATAATTGGCAACTAGGTATTTTTATACATGACTCTAAGCATGATGGGATGTTTTAATTGTTTAATTAACTCGAACCACACCTGTGAGGAAGCACCTGCTTCCAATATACTTTATGTTAGTTTGTGTCACATTGAGAAGAATTAAACAGGTCAGAACATTACCTGTCTCCATGGGAACTCGAGGATCGACGTGGCGGGCTCATAGTCACCTCTTGGCGAGGGATTTAGGAAATTAAAGAGAGAGAGAGGGAGGGGGGAGACAGAGATTAATAATTCATACATTAAGGTCAGAAGGCATGATATGTATCATTATTATTACAGACAGCCTTTACAGTAATTTAGCTTACATCTGTGCTGCTGCTAAGCAAGCCAATCCCTCTGAAGTTAGCTCTCTTCCCTTGACTTTCTTCCTCAGGATTACTCTAACACCCAGCTGACGCCTGAGGCTTTTTGGGATAAACCCTCTGGATGGCTTATGTCTCACTGTAACACACTAACTGTTTGATAAAACCTTGTGCATGTTCAAAGTGCTGTTTTAGTTTTAGCCAATGAACTGTACCAAGTGGAGTGTTTGATGATCAACAAGCATTAAAGTGACTCTCAGATGTTCTGTAATATTAACAAACTGTGTAACACAATGTGTGAATGTGCTGTTCCTCAAACACAAGGGAATATGATGGGTTATGAAAATAAGAAGACATGGCATTGATTTTGTAGTCTATCACATCTCTGATTGTAATGGATTCCTGATCTGGTGAGCCATGTTCTGGGCTAACAAGTATGTTCAATCTATGGCAGCCTATATTATAGTTCAATCTATAATTAGAAGCTTAGGTGTTGGTGATTCATCTGTCACAGCCATGGTGACTCTATCACAATCAATTATTTGCGAGACTACCCCACTCACTTGCTCTTTCTCTCTCTCTCTCGTTTTGGCAGTCTGTGAAACTGAGTCTCTTAATAATAAGCAATAGGGACCAAGGAGGTGTGGTATATGGCCATTATACCATGGCTAAGGGCTGTTCTTATGCATGACGCAACTTGGACTGCCTGGATACAGCCCTTAGCTGTGGTATATTGGCAATATACCACAAACCCACAAGGTGCCGTATTGCTATTATAAACTGGTTACCAACGTAATTAAAGCAGTAAAAATACATGTTTTGTCATACCCGTGGAATATGGTCTGATATATCACGGCTGTCAGCCAATCAGCATCCAGGGCTCGAACCACCCAGTTGATAATAGAGAATATAGTACACAGTGGAGAGAGACTAGAGCAGATGGGGCAAATACAAATATATGGAGGGACGAGGAGGAAAATATGTTCCTGAGGTGGAAGAGAAATTTGGGGAATTATGAGAATTAGGATGAGGACTACTAGGTATTCTTATTAATAATGTATGCTTTGAGGCTTCTGGAAATGTAGTCAGTCATATTTTGTTTGAATGAAGTGACAACGCTTATTCTGCTCCGTACTGTTATGATTTATATTAACCTACAACATGAAACATGACAGTCTGCCTTTAGCGGCAAACTGATAATCAGCTCACTGAATAATAAACACATCTGGATTTATGTTTTGCAATATCAATGGCTCTTTATGATTAATAAAGTGAAATACGTAAACAACTATTAAATAAAACCCTGAGACAATGCAATCAGAGTAATATTGACCATCAATGCCAAAAACTGAATTCTCCTTCATCTTTACATTTCTTATTTTCTCCACAAATACTTGGAATTATGGTAACAACACACAGCACAGCAGCCTCTGAAAGCGTAAAATGTACACTATTTTCAGTGAACATATGAGTCCCACTGTACTGGGGTTAAAATAACACTTTTGAAAGTGTTAAGTATTTAACTATGTTGCAGTGTTCTACATGTAAGTCTGAAAGTGTAAAATTGACACTATTTCAGTGAAAATATGAGTCCAACTGCATTGGTGTTAAAATAACACCTACAGTGTAAAACATAACAAACTGGACTTACTTTGCTTCGTGCTGACGCTGTTACACTATCTCAGTGTAAGATATTAGTGTTACAGTAAATCAGTTTTGGGTGTTGTTTTAACACTGTATGGTGTAAAGCCTAATTTGCATATTTCCCAGGGTGCCTTTTCTTTTTGAGCAAATTGTAGAGCTAACACGCGAGACTGTATCTGTTAGTGACAGAGATATGGTTGTTGAATTATTTTATTTTAAAGCCTATGGCTTTCACCAAGTGAGTTCCTAGGCGAATGTTATCAATAAAAATTTAACTCTATGACAATACATTATATATATCATAAGGCCTTACAAATTGGCCTACTTTTACCCTAACACAGTGGTGTTAGGAAACACCTGGTTTACAGGCCACATCAGGCTTGCAAGTCACATTATGCTGGCTTGCAAAGGGATGTGTAATTTCTATTGGAATCCAGCCAGATTAAGGATATCCAAAAGTGATGTGCAGCCTGCGAACAATTTGTTATTTTTGAACAACTATTTTTACTGACTTGAGAGTCATGCTTCATTTTTATGAGTTATTCGTTCATTATGACATTCATTTGACCTGCTGGCCGCGGGATTAATACGTGCTCCTCCGGCTCAGCCGCTCCGGAGACGTGCTCAGACCAACTACCATAAAATAGATCATGCTGCAGGCAGCAATAACAGCAAAGACGAGAAAAATACATGTTTAGAACTTGTTATTGATTGCATGGTGCAAGAATAAATGCAATGAATTGATTTTTGAATGTTTTGATAGACAGCTTTGTAGAACCAAAACACTCAGTCTCTGCTCAATAAACTCAAACTCGAAAACAAATTGTTTGCGGTGCTGCAGTTCGTGAACGACTTTGTGTTTATTGCCCTCATGGCAGTCAAGCAATGCATTCCACCAAGAGTTGTTCACAATCTAGTCCGGCCACAACTAGACTATGTTTAAAATGCATCAAGAGATAATCATATTTTTATGCCTAGCAAGCAACAAATTTATATTGTTTAAAGCACACTTTTAGAAGTCTCAGTCACAAATGACAGCTCCAATAAGCCACTTATCGTGAACGACATGGGAACTGGAAGCTTGTAGAATCATGACTCTTTCGAGTTGTCAGTTCATCGTAAGCCGGTGCTCCTTTCGTGCTCTAGGCATTTAGGATTCAAATGAACGGAATGAGTTGTAATATTAATTATTTTTATAGAATGAGTTGAGAAGACCAGTCAGCAAAAAAAGCCTAGCTTCCATCACTAAAATTCATAAATTGAATTTGTATTCACCCATAACAGACATTGAGAATGACTGTCAGGGTTAGGAAACACTACCTAAACCATTTAACCCAGAACAACCATTTCAGTAACGGGTGCAATAAATCTAACTAACTGAATGGATTAGTTTCGAAAAATGTATGTTCTTAATCTTTGTGTATCATAAGATTATTAATCAATCAATGTACATGCAAAACACAGATATTAAAAACAATCCTCAAAGATCTACCTGCAGTAGAGCATACTGGGAAATATGATAATGATGGGCGTGGCCTAGATGGGATTGTTTTACTCTTCAGTGTAAAACAATAACTTTGGTTATTAACACCAACACTGGGAGCATTTTACACCACTGAGTGTTAATTTCACTCTTACAGAGTGACTTTAACTCCTGAATCCACACTAGAAATGTTACAATGAAAAATCAACATAGGCCAATTTGCTGTGTACAATGTTAAAAGTTGAGTAGACTGCAGTTGATAACAACAATGCATTGCCAGCCAACAGATGTTTGTTTGGCTCTCAGTCAATTCCAATCAACGTTGGCCAAGCCAAGACTAATAGCTGCCCCCAGTTCGGTCCTTACCTGGATCTGTCGGTGTCCGTGGTCCCATCATCGTAAACACACGTCTTGTTTCAGATAAAACATCTGCTGCACATTGTCCGTGCAGCCCCGGTCGAGTCGCAGAGGTGGCGGATGTCTTCCGATTTAAATGTTGCCTTGAAAGCTCCGTCTTCTTCATGGATACATTTAAATTAGCCTACATTAGAAAGGGTCCGTCCCCGCTGAAGCCCCTGACGAGGGTCTACGCATCCAGGTCCTCATGGCGTAGGTCGATTTAAATGTTGCCTTGAAAGCTCTGTCTTCTTCATGGATAAATTAGCCTACATTAGAAAGGGGCCGTGCCCGCTGAAGCTGAAGCTGACAGAGGGTCCACGCATCCAGGTAGAAGTATATTCTGGTCCTCATGGAGAAATATTTCTGACACTACATCTCCGACTGTATTTTCCTTTTTGTCTTTAGATTTTACAAGGCTGCTGTTCTTGTTGAAAGACAACTTGAAGTTGACATTTTTCTACTTACGTTTCTTCTTTAGTTAGAAAATGTCATGTTTTCTTGTAAAATAATCAAACGCATTTCAAAGCAGATACAGGCTAGTGGCAGCATCAGCCTCAGTGGTCCTAACTGGATAACATAATCCATGCTTTGGGTCCACTGCCACACAGGAACTGTTCCCCTCCTATGTGCATGTGTAACGGCAGGGTATTGCATGTGGAACGATGGTAAGACGCACATTCATAGTACCCAACCGACGCTCCATGCCCACACACATACATCCATACACAACTCGCCATCTAATGGACAACCTTGAAATTCGGTGTATGTTTTGTATCTTCTTCGAAGTAAGAGTGTAATTGCTATTGCGTAGTTGCCTGAATAGCGACGCGTAAGAGCTATTGCGTAGTTGCCTGAATAGCGACGCGTAAGAGCAAGACCTGTCATTAAAAAGCTTTTATCAGAATTAGGTTTAGGAGCCTTCTCCTTAATAATTGTCAATATCTGTAGATGTGGGCTTTTACTTGAACTCATCATAATTTCCACAGAAAGCTTGTCTGTAGGGAATTATATGACTAACATTCAAGAGAAGGTTGTAGGCGACTGTATACAGCTGGATTTCCAAAGGTTACAATAGTGAGGTGCACTTCATCCTTTCTCAAGTCCTCTGGTGGCGTTGGAAGAGATTGCAGCTCTCCCTTCTCTGAGAATGAAGCGATGTATTCTTGACACTGCAGCTGATTATGGAATAACACCATAGAATAGCACGGACCTACAGATGAGATGTAGATGGTAGGCTATTGTCTGGTGTGGTGTTTTGCATGTACTTAAGTATTAATTTGTGTTTCCTGTTTCAAAATGTTTTGATCAAAGGAAATACATTGCGATTTTTGTAGAAATTCAAGAATGCTATACTATTTGTAAGTACTGTTTGATTGAGCTTTGAGATGCAGTCAAGCATTTAGAACCATAAACTTGTAGGCCTATACAAACGCAGGTATAGGCCTACATGTTTAAATTATCGTACTTTTACTTTTGATACTTAGATATATTTTAGCTATTACATTTACTTTTGATACTTAAGTATATTTAAAACCAAATACTTTTAGACTTTGACTCAAGTAGTAGTATTTTACTGGGTGACTTTCACTTGAGTAACTTTCTATTAAGGTATCTTTACTTTTACTCAAGTATGACAATTGGGTACTTTTTCCACCACTGGAAAGGTGCCACTCAAGATGTCGTTTTGTTTATCGGACATTAGTCATGGTCTGCAGATATGACAGTAAGGAATCGTCTATTCATGTCTATTCACTCACTGTGAGCTGTGTCTTTGATTGTTACCTACTGGTAGCCATGTATGTAACGTTAAGATTTTCATAAATGCAAATGCTAGCGAACATTAGCTACTGTAACCTGTTAAAAAATCTTTTTTTTACAATGTAGTATTTATAATTGAATATTTAAAATAATAATAATAATTTAAATATCAAGTCATGGTGGTTCTAGTAGTTATGGAATTCCAGCGCTTCTAGTGTTGACTCCTTTTGAAATTCCCACTTCTCCTTATATGGTTCTTTTCAAAATCCCACTTCTCCTTATATGGTTCCTTTTCGAAACCCCCATTTCTCCAAATATGGTTTCTTTCTAAACGCCCACTCATTTCGAAACCCCCCTCTTTTTCTGATAGATGCACTGCACTGAGAGATTACATATCAGTAAGTGGCAGCATCGAGACCCTGAGGGTTGACTGCACTGAGAGATGACATCATAGATGGACCCTATTGTTATTATCAGACGTATTAGATTACAAACTCCGACTTGTTGGATATTCTGTTAATGAAATGTTAGAGAAAGACCCCACTGGACAATTCAGAACATTAATAATCACATTTGCCTTGGTAAAATGTATTTTATAACATTCTGTAAGGAAGTAAAATTTCATCACCAAAGCGTGTTTTTACCTGACACCCTATTCTGTGAAAAAGAAGTCACTGAGACTGAACTGAATTAATGGTACAACACTTCAAATGCTGGATATTTTGTCAATGCTAAGGGGGACTGCTTGATGATTCCAGCGTTATTATGTAGCAAAAAGCCCAAAAATTGACATGGAAAGTTCTCAGGGAAAGGATGTAGGCCTTTTTCTGGACACAGGTCCGCCAGAGGCCTGGTTGAGTTTAATGAAGGAGATGAACTTAGAATAGCATATGCAGGGCCAAGCTTAAAAGGCACACAGCCTACAGGAAGCTGACAGGAAGCTGAGTGCTAGAAGCATAGAATATACTCAGAAGAGTAGTCTTAGAAATGCAACCCAAAAGAGTATAAAGTATGTGAACAACCAACATATAACATACATTATACTACTATGAGGATGAATGGAAGTTTGAATTTAAAATGTGTAGCCATACTCCCTATGATACTGACTATTATAGTTTGATCAGGCATGGACATTTTAATTGGAGATGTATTAATATGTCTGGACACCTTGTTAGTCATTGTACTGAGAAAAAGAAAAATTAAGCTTGCTTACAGGATGGTACAGGATTGGTCCTGGGTATTGCATACCCAGGACAACCACCATTACCTACAAAAAGGAAACTAAGTACGGACCTTCCATACCATGAGAGGGTGTAGCAAAAGGCCCGAAAATGGATAAGGAAGGTCCTAAATGGGTAGAAGTGAGTATTTTTATAGTAGCGCTTCTGAGCGCCCCAGAACTGTATACACCCCCGCCTCTAGATGCAGAATAAGCTTGGCTGTAGCTAGATGGAGCTGAACTTAGACCTGTAAATGATTAAGAAAACCTCACGTGAGTACAACCCCAGAGGAGTACAAACATCAAAGGAGTATAGAAGCAAAAGCTTGGCTTTAGCTTAATGAAGGAGCTGAAATTAGACATGTGAATGATAAAGAAAAACCTCAAGTGAGTACAAACCTCTGGGGAGTACAACCACAGAGGAGTACACAGGCAGATATATTTAAACATAGAAATCTGAAAGGGTATATAAGATGGACGGACCCAAGGGTAGGTGTCACAAAAATTGTTCTCTCAGACTCTTACATGACTCACGTCACACTAAGATTTCCTGACTAGAACATAGTTACCAATTTGATAAAACTAAATTTACAAGCGTAACACCTTTACTCGGGCTTAGCGATCTAATTTGCTCTATTGAGTTCATATCCCATAAATACCTCTAGTCCAGACTCTCACGAGCGGCGGGCATGTTGGTTGGGTGGTCGACTCTTAGAGTATGGATCTGCACAAAGTTTGAATAAAGGATTAGTGTTCAGTCGTTGCTCTTTTGAGTTTATATCACATAAACACCTCCAGTCCAGGAGCCAAGTGAGCGACTTCACACAAATACCTCTAGTCCAGACTCACACGAGCGGCGGGCATGTTGGTTGGGTGATCGACTCTATCTTGAGCCATGGGCATGTTGGTTGATTGATTGGCAAAATCCAGTATAGGCGATAGAAACTCAACACTGAGTTTAGACTTACAAATTGATAGGCCCTGTGGACCAGAGGAAACCCATCTCTTATACGCTCTCAAGGACTTATCACACACCGAGAACTGGTAAATATGATATGCATCTTAGACACGCTGTAAACTGATGTAGGAAATAGAGGTGAGAATACGTAGAAAATAACTGTATGCATTGGCTGTTGGTATTGGATAAAACGCTGTTGTATTGAACTTGTGCTGAATATTCAAATAAAAAGAGGGACAGTGGTAAAGCGAATTGGTCGTTTTAACCCATTGAACCCTCACCAAAGGCACTTGCTGAGTTGAACTGAGTTAATCACTTAGGACAGACACGGCAACGTAGGATCTCGCACAGAGTTTAACTACACTCTAAGGAGGGTAAAGGACGCTTACTGATGAGCAGTATCAGGGTAAAACTCACCGGACCGAGTAGTGGCTCAGAGATGGAGAAGAAATCCTGATGAGCAGTATCGGGGTTAATTCTCACTGGACCGAGTAGGGTTCAGAAATAGAGGAGGAACACTGTTCTGAGAACAGTATGTTTCTTAGAGCTTGGTGAGGGTGTGGTTGTCCTATGGTTAAATTGCATACAACCTTCCCACAACTTTCTGGGAATGGTGCAGGATAGTTGTTTGACTATGGAACATTCTCGGCACAGTTAACACGTTTAAGGAACTTGACAAAAAAAACAATTTTCTTAGTATTTCATTACTTTAAAAGTTGAAACATGGTTACATTTAATTTACATGTTGGTAATGTTCTAGGAACGTTCTCCAACTGGTTTGGCATTGGGAATGTTCTCAAATAATTCAGAGAACGTTAATAAGAAACAACGTTCTTCTGTGGGAATTTCAGTTCTTCAGCATAACGTTTCCTACAGGTTTCATCATGGTTCTATTTAAAGTCATGTTCTCAAATTGTTCCAAGAATGTGAAGAAAATGTTTTATAAAAAACACACTTTAGTAACGTTCAGAGAACATTCTAAGAATGTTATTTAAAAAAACATATACATTCTGTTCTCAGCATTAACAAAACTCTATACTCTATCTTGCTAAGTGTGTTCAAGTGTGTTGGCCTTGCCCACTAATTGGCTACACCTGATCTTAATGAGTGCTTGTTTCCTTTGAAATGGGGTCTGTTTGAATATATAAAAATAAATATATTCGTATACATAAAAAAACATGGCATGTTAGCTCCATCCTGGTGGTCGCAGTGGACTAAGGACAGTTGTTTGCATGATAAATGCCTAAAGAAATTAATTTCCATGTTTCCTATCTGTGCTTGGAGTTCAAAAAGGTTAAACCAAAATAAGCTAGCAGTTTTATTAAAAGTGTTATTGAAAAATTAATTGAAAGTTTTAAGGAAGTTATTCAAAAATCTCCAAATAACCTATAATTTCTGTTCTCAGAGCATTAATAAAACCTCACCAGGAAAACAATTAGGAACTATAGTAAAACATTCTCAGTCAGAACCTCCCTGCAAACAAAAAACAGAACAGGCAACATTTTTACTTCTGTTCTCAGAACCTTTAAAAGCTTTCAGTTTTACCAGTCAGGAAAAGTATGGCTTCGTTCCCACAACCAATGTAAAACCAAAAACATACATTCCCACAACTTCCAAGGAACCAAATGTGCTAGCTGGGTAAAGTGCCGTTTGGGACACAGTCATACACATCCTAAATGACTTTTCTCAATCATCCTTCAAGGTTCCTATCCTGCCTTTCCCTTCATCATACACTTACCAATAAACTATTTCTATTGAAGAAGCATAACACTATTTACAGGAGTCTAACAGTTGCTCTCGCAAAAATTCCATACAACTTCCGCTATTGTCCTATTTTACATAGTCATATAATTTTATAAATCATATTTGTGGTTATGATTACTATAAATCATAAATAAATAATATCATAATAAATATTATGAATCCATAAGTTATTGTCCATCAACTTTATATCCAGTTACAAGCTGTAACCATGTTTTGTGTTCAACATGGCAACATGGCCTCCCGGATGCTTGGTCTTCATGCTCCCAAAGTGTCTGAAAACAAAGCAGGGAGAAGAACTTACGTTATTATCTGAAAAGAATAACCAAAGAAATATACTCCCAGGCTAACTACATAAAATATGTATATGAGTCTCCTCTTTCATAAGAACTTGGCTGATGATGAGCCAGAGCCACAGAGAGTATGCAAATAGAGCAGTCTTAAAAACTACTACAGTAGTTACTGGTCTTTCTCTTCCCATGAAGTAAAGCATATTCCTTGATCGACTAGATAACACTGACTGTGCCCACTCCACCTGTTATGGTACATATAGTTGAAGTCGGAAGTTTACATACACTTAGGTTGTAGTCATTAAAACCCATTTTCAACCACTCCACAAATTTCTTGTTAACAAACTATAGTTTTGGCAAGTCAGTTAGGACATCTACTTTGTGCATGACACAAGTAATTTTTCCATCAATTGTTTACAGACAGATTATTTCACTTACAATTCACTGTATCACAATTCCAGTGGGTCAGAAGTTTACATACACTAAGTTGACCGTGCCTTTAAACAGCTTGGAAAATTCCAGAAAATTATGTTATGGCTTTAGAAGCTTCTGATAGGCTAATTGACATAATTTGAGTCAATTGGAGGTTTACCTGTGGATGTATTTCAAGGCCTACCTTCAAACGCAGTGCCTCTTTGCTTGACATCATGGGAAAATCAAAAGAAATCAGCCAAGACCTCAGACAAAAAATGGTAGACCTCCACAAGTCTGGTTCATCCTTGGGAGCAATTTCCAAACACCTGAAGTTACCACGTTCATCTGTACAAACAATAGTACGCAAGTATAAACACCATGGGACCACGCATTTCATACCGCTCAGGAAGGAGACGCGTTCTGTCTCCTAGCGATGAACATACTTTGGTGTGAAAAGTGCAAATCAATCCCAGAACAACAGCAAACAGGTACAAAAGTATCTATATCCACAGTAAAACAAGTCCTATATCGACATAACCTGAAAGGCCGCTCAGCAAGGAAGAAGCCACTGCTCCAAATCCGCCATAGAAAAGCCAAACTACGGTTTGCAACTGCACATGGGGACAAAGGTCATACTTTTTGGAGAAATGTCCTCTGGTCTGATGAAACAAAAGTTGAACTGTTTGGCCATGATGACCATTGTTATGTTTGGAGGAAAAAATTGCAAGCCGAAGAACACCATCCCAACCATAACCTGCCCAGGGACTGCGGTTGAAAATTAGCCTGCTGGCTAAAAACGGCACTTTTACTGAAACGTTGATTAATGTGCACTGTCCCTGTAAAAATAAAAAAACTCAAAATCAAAGCACAGTGGTGGCAGCATCATGTTGTGGGTGTGCTTTGCTGCAGGAAGGACTGGTGCACTTCACAAAATAGATGTCATCATGAGGAGGAAAATTATGTGGATATATTGAAGCAACATCTCAAGACATCAGTCAGGAAGTTAAAGCTTGGTCGCAAATGGGTCTTCCCAATGGACATTGACCCCAAGCATACTTCAAAGGTTGTGGCAAAATGGCTTAAGGACAGCAAAGTCAAGGTACTGGAGTGGCCATCACAAAGCCCTGAGCTCAATCCCATAGAAGATTGGTGGGCAGAACTGCAAAAGCGTGTGCGAGCAAGGAGGCCTACGAACCTGACCCAAGTTAAACAATTTAAAGGCAATGCTACCAAATACTAATTGAGTGTATGTAAACTTCTGACCCACTGGGAATGTGATGAAAGAAATAAAAGCTGAAATAAAGAATTCTCTCTACTATTATTCTGACATTTCACATTCTTAAAATAAAGTGGTGATCCTAACTGACCTAAGACAGGGAATATTTACTAGGATTAAATGTCAGGAATTGTGAAAAACTGAGTTTAAATGTATTTGGCTATGGTGTATGTAAACTTCCGACTTCAACTCTACCTCCATGTGTTTGACTCGTGGTTGTAGATTTCTATTGTTTTCAGATTGGTAACGCCATCAGAGCCTCCTACAGCCAACAGCGACCCATTGAACACCATCAGGGACATCTGAAAAGGACAGACCGGATAGGAGCACCAGTGAGCCACAAGAGCTAATGTGAAAGGTTGACTCAGCAAGATGATATCATCATAAACAATGAGACAATTTCCCACTTACAGACATCAACAGTAACCAAATCTGACAAGGGTGTAATTATTGTCTCTTAGAAAGGACGTGTGCTAAGAGACAATAATGGGTATCTTGGGAGATCTGGGAACTGTTGATGTTTATGTGGGAAGTCGTCCAATAACCAAGAGGGTGGCAAAAAAGGGTGTGTGTGACCAATCACTTACGTTGTTCCTCTTGCACCTCATGTGTTTGACGGGGGTCCATCTCAGAGCGTCTGGATCAAACTTCTCTGCAGCGCTGAGCTCCAGGTTGAGGTCATCCTGTCCTCCGGTCACAAACAGACGTCCAAGGTACACACAGCAGCCGGCGTTCTCTCTAGCGGTCAGCATGGGGGGGCAGACATACCATATCCCGTCCAAGGGATTAAAACGCTCCACTGGGGATCACAGAACACAGACATATACAGCCCATAAACAGATACAGCCCACAAAATACATACAGACCTTGAAACAGACACTGGGCAGACATGGTCATGGATGAGGTCATTTAGGAGGAAATACAGAGACAGCAATGATACTGGCACAACAGCACAATTAAATTATTGTTTTCTTCATCGGTTTCTGGTTAGTGGGCTAAATCTCACTGAAATAGAATTAAACAGGTTATTGGATTCTTACTGAAGAAAAAACAGTAAGAATCCAGTAACTAATAACCTTTGTTGTCAGATTCTCGCCCAGCTAGCACATAACGTTCTGAGAACCATATGTTTCTTAGAGCTTTGTGAGCGTGTGGTTGTCCTATGGTTATTTTGCATACAACATTCCCACAACTTTCTGAGAATGGTGCAGGATAGTTGGTTGGCTTAGGAACATTCTCTGCACATTTAAGGAATTACTTTAACAGAATGTTTCCTAAAAGTTCAAACATTGTTACACTTAATTACATTTTTATTAATGTTCTAGGAACGTTCTCCAAATGGTTTGATATTGTTAATGTCCTAAAATGTTTCGAGAACGTTAAGAAACAGCGTTCTTCTGTGGGAATGTTAGTACTTCAGCATAACGTTCCTACAGGATCCCTCATGGTTCTATTTAAAGTCATGTTTTCAGATAGTTCCGAGAAGCTAAGAAACAACGTTCTTCTGTGGGAATGTTAGTACTTCAGCATAATGTTTCCTACAGGTTTCCTCATCCTTCTGTTTAAATGTCAGTACCTCCACAGAACATTCCACACAAGTTGGATTGTGAGTTCTACTAACAACATGTATATAAATAATGTTTATAGCATGTTGGATGATACTTTATTATACAATAAATAGATTTTCGATCCTACCTCCAACTAAAAAAACTGAAGTGAATAAAGTCCTTGATAAAGGACTACAAAATAAATGGTGGACAAAACAGAAATGTAAATATATATCTGTCCCAAAACCTACAGTTTTGATCCTTTATGGTCTGTTTAAGATTCACAAATGAACCACAGACCCTCCATTAAGACCTATCATTTTAGGTATTGGCTCCCTAACAGAAAAAAGTGTCTAGTTATGTGGACGTTCACATTTATCCATTAGTCAAACAGTTGCCATCTTCTTTAAAAGACACCACTGATTTTATAATGAAACTACAAAGTATACCATTTATTAGTGAAGGAGATGGCTAGTCACTTTTGATGTTTCATCGCTATATACCAACATTTTGAATGATGGAGGTATGGAAGCCTTCAAATTCTTCCTCTCCAGCCGTTTAAGCGATGTGCACCACACGGCCAGGTCTCTGACCTCCTCCCTATAGTCTGTCTCGCGGTGTCGGTGATTAGGCCTACCACTGTTGTGTCGTCTGCAAACTTAATGATGGTGTTGGAGTCGTGCCTGGTCATGCAGTCGTGGGTGAACAGGGAGTCCAGGAGGAGACTGAGCACGCACCCCTGAGGGGCTTCAGTGTTGAGGATCATCGTGGCAGATGTGTTGCTACCTCAAATCAAATCTAATTTTATTTGTCACATACACATGGTTAGCAGATGTTAATGCGAGTGTAGCGAAATGCTTGTGCTTCTAGTTCCGACCATGCAGTAGTATCTAACAAGTAATCTAACAAATTCACAACAACTACCTTATACACACAAGAGTAAAGGAATGAATACGAGTATGTACATATAAATATATGGATGAGCGATGGCTGACCGGCGAAGGCAAGATGCAGTAGATGTTATGGAGTACAGTATATACATATGAGATGAGTAATGTAGGATGTGTAAACATTATATGAATGGCATCGTTTAAAGTGGCTAGTGATACATTTATTTCATCCAATTATAATTATTAAAGTGGCTAGAGATTTGAGTCGATGGCCAAACAGCATAGGCAAGATTCAGTAGATGGTTTAGAGTACGGTGTATACATTTGACATGAGTAATGTCGGATATGTAAACATTATATACATTATATGCAAAATTGTTTAAAGTGGCTAGTGATACATTTGTTACATCCAATCCTATTATTTAAAGTGGCTAGAGATTTAAGTCAGTATGTTGGCAGCAGCCACTCAATGTTAGTGGTGGCTGTTTAACAGTCTGATGGTCTTGAGATAGAAGCTGTTTTTCAGTCTCTCGGTCCCAGCTTTGATGCACCTATACTGACCTCGCCTTCTGGATGATAGCGGGGTGAACAGGCAGTGGCTCGGGTGGTTGTTGTCCTTGATGATCTTTTTGGCCTTCCTGTGACATCGGGTGGTGTAGGTGTCCTGGAGGGCAGGTAGTTTACCCCCGGTGATGCGTTGTGCAGTCCTCACTACCCTCTGGAGAGCCTTACGGTTGTGGGTGGAGCAGTTGCCGTACCAGGCGGTGATACAGCCCGACAGGATGCTCTCGATTGTGCATCTGTAGAAGTTTGTGAGTGTTTTTGGTGACAAGCCAAATTTCTTCAGCCTCCTGAGGTTGAAGTCTTCACTACGCTGTCTGTGTGGGTGGACCATTTCAGTTTGTCCGTGATGTGTATGCCGAGGAACTTAAAACTTTCCACCTTCTCCACTACTGTCCCGTCGATGTGGATAGGGGGGTGCTCCCTCTCCTGAAGTCCACGATCATCTCCTTTGTTTTGTTGACGTTGAGTGAGAGGTTATTTTCCTGACACCACACTCCGAGGGCCCTCACCTCCTCCCTGTAGGCCGTCTCGTCATTGTTGGTAATCAAGCCTACCACTGTAGTGTCGTCAGCAAACTTGATGATTGAGTTGGATGCGTGCTTGGCCACGCAGTTATGGGTAAACAGGGAGTACAGGAGAGGGCTGAGAACGCACCCTTGTGGATCAGCTGGGTGGAGATGTTGTTTCCTACCCTCACCACCTGGGGCCGGGCCCGTCAGGAAGTCCAGGACCCAGTTGCACAGGACTGGGTCGAAACCTAGGGTCTCGAGCTTAATGACGAGCTTGGAGGATACTATGGTGTTAAATGCTGAGCTGTAGTCAATGAACATCATTCTTACATAGGTATTCCTCTTGTCTAGATGGGCTAGGGCAGTATGCAGTGTGATTGCGATTGCGTCGTGTGTGGACCTATTGGGACGGTAAGAAAATTGGAGTGGGTCCAGGGTGTCTGGCAGGATGGAGGTGATATGATCCTTTACTAGTCTCTCAAAGCACTTCATGATGATGGAAGTGAGTGCTACGGGGCGATACTAATTTAGCTCAGTTACCTTAGCTTTCTTGGGAACAGGAACAATGTGGTCCTCTTGAAGCATGTGGGAACAGCAGACTGGGATAGGGACTGATTGAATATGTCCGTAAACACACCAGCCAGCTGGTCTGCGCATGCTCTGAGGACACGACCAGGGATGCCATCTGGGCCAGCAGCCTTGAGAGGGTTAACACATTTAAATGTTTTTCTCACGTTGGCTGCGGTGAAGGTGAGCCCACAGGTTTTGGTAGCGGGCCGTGTCGGTGGCACTGTATTGTCCTCAAAGCGAGCAAAGAAGTTGTTTAGTTTGTCTGGGAGCAGGACGTCATGGTCCGCGACGGGGCTGGTTTTCTTTTTGTAGTCCGTGATTGACTGTAGATCCTGCCACATTCCTCTCGTGTGAGTCGTTGAATTGTGACTCTACTTTGTCTCTATATTGACGCTTAGCTTGTTTGATTTCCTTGAGGAGGGAATAGCTACACTGTTAGTATTTAGTCATGTTTCCGGTCGCCTTACCCTGGTTAAAAGCAGGGGTTCGCGCTTTCAGTTTTGCGTGAATGCTGCCATCAATCCACGGATTCTGGTTGGGGAAGGTTTTAATAGTTGCTATGGGTACAACATCACCGATGCACTTGCTAATAAACTCGCTCACCGAATCAGCGTATACATCAATGTTGTTGTCTGATGCTGTCCGGAACATATCCCAGTCCACGTGCTCGAAGCAATCTTGCAGCGTGGAATCAGATTGGTCGGACCAGCGTTGAACAGACCTGAGAACGGGTGTTTTCTGTTTTAGTTTCTGTCTGTAGGCTGGGAGCAACAAAATGGAGTCATGGTCAGACTTGCCGAAAGGAGGGCGGAGAATGGCCTTGTATGCATCACGGAAATTAGAATAACAATGATCCAGAATTTTACCAGCCCGGGTGGCACATTCGATATGCTGATAAAATGTAGGGAGCCTTGTTTTCAGATTAGCCTTGTTAAAATCCCCAGCCACAATAAATGCAGCCTCAGGATATGTGGTTTCCAGTTTACATAGAGTCCAATGGATTTCTTTCAGTGACGTCGATGTGTCAGGTTGAGGGGGGATATATACGGCTGTGATTATAATCGAGGAGAATTCTCTTGGTAGATAATGCGGTCGGCATTTGATTGTAAGGAATTCTATATCAGGTGAACAAAAGGACTTGAGTTCCTGTATGTTGTTATGATCACACCATGACTCGTTAATCATAAGACACACACCCCCGTCCTTCTTCTTACCAGATAGATGTTTGTTTCTGTCAGCGCGATGCGTGGAGAAACCAGGAGCCTGTACCGACTCTGATAACGTGTCCTGAGTGAGCCTTGTTTCCGTGAAGCACAGAGCGTTGCAGTCGCCGATGTCTCTCTGGAAGGCAACTCTTGCTCGTATTTCGTCTACCTTGTTGTCCAGAGACTGGACATTGGCAAGTAAAATACTCGGGAGAGGTGCGCGAGCCTGACCAGAAGACGCGTTTCCCCCTTCTCAAATCTCACTGATGCTGTGTCATAATTTAAAAAACTGTTTCCATGATTAATGCTTAAGCAAATGCATTTCCACGTGTCCTACTGCATGTGCTTGGAATTCAAAACATTTAACCCAAAATAAGCTAGCAGTGGTATATTTTTTTTTTTACTGAAACATTCAGTGAAATAACCTTTAGATTTCATTCTTAGTGTTCAAGGTCCAATGCAAACGTTTTTATCTCAATATCATATCATTTCTTGGTAACAATTAAGTACCTTACTGTGATTGTTTTCAATAAAAATAGTCAAAAATAAACAAAAATAGCTTCTTAACAAAGAGCAATTTCTCAAACAATTTTACCAGGACTGCCTAGGAGTGGTCTGAGTAGCAGTTATTGGCAGAGGGGTTTGGAACTCTTTCTTTTTTTTCTTTTTAGTTTGTTGTCCTTTTTACCACCCTTTTTCTCCCCAATTTCGTGATTACGATCTTGTCTCATCGCTGCAACTCCCCAACGGGCTCAGGAGAGGAGAAGGTCTAGTCATGCGTCCTTCGAAAACGTATGTTTTCCGAACTTTTAAAAAAACATTCAGTTTTACCGGTCAGAAAACGCATGGCTTAGTTCCCACAACCAATGTGAAACCAAAAACATATGTTCCCAAAACTTCCAAGGAACCAAATGTGCTAGCTGTGTGTGTTCTTTCTAGCAAAACCCCTAGTGTCTGGGTTTTATGAAAGCTGAAAAGCTTATGGGAATTTTCATAGACAGAAATAAGCACTGACAAGTGGCAGCACAACATAACCCTCCCATGTGTATCTCTGGCAGACTCAGAGGGTTGTTATGCATGACCAAAACTCTGCTACATTTTGAATAGTGGTTCAAAGTAAATGTATTCCTCTGGATAGCAACAAATACAAGCAAACATCTACAACCTTAAAATATAGAGGCCTCAGTAGGACCAGGATTTTTTTCTGACTACTTGACCTCACCAAGGCAAACTCTGGACCCTTCCTGTGATGCGTCCAGAGATCAGACGTCGAAAGACCCCTGAACCACAGACACAGGCCAACCATACAGTCTCACAAAATTCCCAGGTTTTCCAGAATTCCACATTTCTTGCTTATTCCCTCCTGATTCCAGGAATCTTCCAATCTGGTTTTCTGGAAAACCTGTCATTTAGGAAAAGTTACGAGACTTTTGCAACCCTAGTCCTAATGTTGTACGTTGAGTAGGGTATGTCTATGCGTTATCTTATTGTTTTATTTATACCTGTGTTCATCGGTACGTCTCCATCGGTGCCTCCAATCACGTACAGCTGACCATCCATCACAGCAGCAGCTGCCCCACAACGCCGGCTCAGCATCGGAGCCTGCTTCGTCCAGCTGTTCATTTTGGGATTATACCTGGTGGAATACAAGAATATACAAACATTATGTTTCCAGAACAAAAGTAAGATTCATATGAGCACTAGTTAGACAGAGATACTGAAACTATGTCTAAATACATTGTTCAAGTCTCCCTTTCCTGTATCCGTATTCAGGTAAATCACAGAAAACAGGAAGTATCTAAAGAGTATTTAGACATGGCCCTGGCCTTTGTTATTATTTGTCTATCTTGCAACCATCATGCAACAACTAATGATATGGACCTACCTCTCAACAGTGTTGGTGCAGACTGTGCCGTCATACCCTCCAAGGGCGTACAGGTATCCATCCATCTCCACCAGACACACTCCGCTGCGGGGGCTGCTCAGTGGGGCCACGTCGTTACTCCAGGTATTAGTTTGTGGGTCGTACCTGCAGAGGTAGGGAAGTAAGAGAGAAAGGGGGTATGATACAAAAAGACTGAAACGTGGTTCTGAGGAGCGTGCTGTTTAGGGATAGTAAAGAGAAATCCCCAAAACACTAACTTAGGTATGAGGAGCAAAATAAACTCTCAATTATGTGTCATAAATTATAGCTCTATTGCAAAAGTGGCAGAGTAAACCCTCAGTTGGAAACCAAAATTGTGTTCAGTGACAGTGTTAGTTTGAGCATGCAATCAGTTAATTGTTCTGAAGTAGCACATATTGCCCCGAGACACAAATTCTCCCTCCTGCAGGGCTGAAATGGGGAAAGTTTTAAAAAATGGATAAGAGTGTCTGCTAAATGACAAAAAAATATAACAACAATAATGGAAAACCCAGCATGAGGCTTAATCAAATGATGAGATCCCTGAGAGCCAGAGCCCAGGGCTTGAATGCTACTCTCTGCTGCTGTCTGCTTTCTCTGCTCTGCCGTCAAGCAGACATATGGGAGTAACCGTCCAGACCGATAAGAAAAGGTTGAGCTCCGAGGGAACACTACCCATTTCACGATCGTTGTGAATGACGGACCAAGGTAGTTCCACGTGAGTGTGGTTCCACATTTTAATACAATAGTGACACTTACAATAAACAAACAATCAGAATAAATGTGTAGCGCACAAACAATAACCCACAACACAAGTGGGGAGAGGACAAACTAAATAGGATTCCCAATTAGAGGCAACGACAAACAGCTGCCTCTAATTGGGAACCACACACAACACCAACATAGACATACAAATACTAGAACCGACCCTAATTACGTCCTGACCAAAACCACCATAGAAAACCCAAAGGGCTATCTATGGCCAGGACGTGACAACCCACAAGGGATTGTCTCTAGTTTCTAGGAGGTGGAAGATTGTGAAGCAGAGAGGGGGCATACTAGTCTGCAGAATAGTATCCCAATTATCTTCCTTTTCTCCTGAAGTATGCAGTCATGCACTCCCTCGCAAAGATAATTAGGATGCAGGGCCAGTTGTAGAGAAAGGGGGATTTGAGGAGAAGTCACCCTGGTCTAAGACTAAAAAGGTTGTGAAAGCGGGCTTTCCTGTGGAAATTTAGAAGTGCTGGATGTTTCCAGGAGACATAATGCCATCCCCACCCCTCACCCCTTTTACCCCACCACGCAGAGGCCTCCCTCCCCAGTGTCAGCACTCAGCACTGACAGCACTGGGCCGCAGGTTGTTGATTATTAAGAGGCTGACAACCTGTCCCCACATCTATCACGGATCCATCAAAATCACACCCAATCCTGGGGATTCCTCTCTGACTACACAGCCCCTCAGCCCAACCCTCCAGACCCCCTGGTGGACCACCCTCCTGCTAGATTTCCTCTCAATAGTGATCAGTTATCATTTCAATGCACTGAAAATAAATGTTTAAATAAAAATATTTTTGGGGACAATTTCTAATATTTAGAAATATATATTTACACACAAACTATAAATATCAAAGTCAAACCTGTGACATACATTTATATTTATACATCATAAATTTACATTTCAAAATATCAGGACATAATATCAAACATTTAATGAATAAAGACATAGAAAAACATTCCTCAACATAGATAATGTTCTAATTACTGAGCGTGTGCACCTGCTGGATAACTATGTGAGCGCTCTTCAAATCAACACTCTGCGGTGGTGAGTACAGGTGAGCAGATGCTTTTAGACTTTAATAAACTTTGTTATAATTTATTCTTGCATGTCATCTTTTATATTACCAATGTAGGATATGTCTAGCATTAAGAATGTGTGCTTGAAATCATTAGCAACATGAGCAAACATTAGCAAACATTCGCAAACTGTTTTGTCGCCATAATGAGGGAATAGCAATGGAGTAGAATGTCCAATGTGATGGCGCTCTTCACACAAACACAAATGGTAGCCTACCTGCTAAAATAGGAAATACAAATAAAGCATTACCAACAGTTCTATGGCAGCCATCCTAAAATACCTTTACCTGTCCACATTGCTTTTGCAGGTGACGCCATCGGACCCGCCCACTGTATAGATCTTCCCATACAGGCCGCACACGGCCACGTTACCACGGTGATTGATCATGGAAGCCATGTTCTTCCACTCATTCTCCAGGGGCAGAACTCTTCCACTGGGCAGGAGGGGTCCTCCTGGGTCCAGCCGCCCACTGACGGGAGATACAAGGAGAGATGCTTTTGTGAGTGAAACCAGTTGAGGAGTTAGTTACTTTATTGACAAGCCTGTATTTACCTGTTACTTTTGAGACTCATAATTAGAATTGTAATGACTTCCTTATGATTGCTCCTCTGTTTCTTTGAGATTCATTAACGAGTACTGTATATATTTTTGTCTATTTTCAATCCCACTACTATGAGGACTGTTCACAGCTAAGGCTCACTCACTTACTACTACCTAACTGTTTAAACTAGGACATCTAAAGCACTAATACAAAATCTTTTCATTCTCAAAAACACTGCAGAGTTTATTTTAGTTAATCATTCACACCCATAAGCGGAAGTTCCTTATTCAGACAATTAATATGATCTGTCCTCTCCAAAAATACCAGTCCTTAATGCCTGAGGGTAGGGAGAATTTATGGATGTGTCACCCTCTCACTTTCAGGCCTGAACACTTAGCACTTAATGACCTGGTCCTCTCTTCCAGCTCAGCTGCCTGACTACTTATGACATGTGACTGTAAAGCAGAGGTACACAGTGTGTCAGTCCTCCATGTCAAGTGAACATATCCAGTGAGGCCCCGCACTAAGCACAAAGATAATGCTGTTCAATTTGCAGTGCTTACCCCAAAAAGTATTGCAGACTGATGTTCAGAAATATGTTGAGAGATATGGTGCAGTTTGTTCTTTCTTTACATTTATTGAATTCAATATATTTCAGCTAGCCCCCGTGATCATATCCACCAAGTGTCAAACTGAATCTAAGATAGCTATGACTTTTACTCATATCAACCAATGCCCGACACAATCTGCAAAGCCATGGCATTGCAAGAACATATCAAATTTCTACAATGCATCAGAGTTTTAAAGATGTTGTTGCATTGATCATGCTACCACAATAAATGCAGTTTAATTGTATGTAGATTATTGGTGCCTTGTTTTTTTAAATGTCCAATTAAACCTTTAACCAAAGAGCATCTTTATTAAAAAAGAAATTAAGATCTAGTACACATGCCGCTTTTCCCATTTTTCGGATTTTGTTTTCTCTACAGGATTTCACATTTATCCAAATTGTCATGACATGCCATAGACTCAAACATACCTGCATATAACATTTGGCATCCAACCTTTCCTTTGGAGTTTTCCGTTAATATACAGTGGGGGAAAAAAGTATTTAGTCAGCCACCAATTGTGCAAGTTCTCTCACTTAAAAAGATGAGAGAGGCCTGTAATTTTCATCATAGGTACACTTCAACTATGACAGACAAAATGAGGGAAAAAAATCCAGAAAATCACATTGTAGGATTTGTTATGAATTTATTTGCAAATTATGGTGGAAAATAAGTATTTGGTCACATACAAACAAGCAAGATTTCTGGCTCTCACAGACCTGTAACTTCTTCTTTAAGAGGCTCCTCTGTCCTCCACTCATTACCTGTATTAATGGCACCTGTTTGAACTTGTTATCAGTATAAAAGACACCTGTCCACAACCTCAAACAGTCACACGCCAAACTCCACTATGGCCAAGACCAAAGAGCTGTCAAAAACAAAATTGTAGACCTGCACCAGGTTGGGAAGACTGAATCTGCAATAGGTAAGCAGCTTGGTTTGAAGAAATCAACTGTGGGAGCAATTATTAGGAAATGGAAGACATACAAGACCACTGATAATCTTCCTTGATCTGGGGCTCCACGCAAGATCTCACCCGTGGGGTCAAAATGATCACAAGAACGGTGAGCAAAAATCCCAGAACCACACGGGGACCTAGTGAATGACCTGCAGAGAGCTGGGACCAAAGTAACAAAGCCTACCATCAGTAACACACTACGCCGCCAGGGACTCAAATCCTGCAGTGCCAGACGTGTCCCCTGCTTAAGCCAGTACATGTTCAGGCAAGTCTAAAGTTTGCTAGAGAGCATTTGGATGATCCAGATGAGGATTGGGAGAATGTCAGATGAAACCAAAATAGAACTTTTGGTAAAAACTCAACTCGTCGTGTTTGGAGGACAAAGAATGCTGAGTTGCATCCAAAGAACACCATACCTACTGTGAAGCATGGGGTGGAAACATCATGCTTTGGGGCTGTTTTTCTGCAAAGGGACCAGGACGACTGATCCGTGTAAAGGAAAGAATGAATGGGGCCATGTATCGTGAGATTTTGAGTGAAAACCTCCTTCCATCAGCAAGGGCATTGAAGATGAAATGTGGCTGGGTCTTTCAGCATGACAATGATCCCAAACACACCGCCGAACAGCGAAGGAGTGGCTTTGTAAGAAGCATTTCAAGGTCCTGGAGTGGCCTAGCCAGTCTCCAGATCTCAACCCCATAGAAAATCTTTGGAGGGAGTTGAAAGTCCGTGTTGCCCAGCGACAGCCCCAAAACATCACTGCTCTAGAGGAGATCTGCATGGAGGAATGGGCCAAAATACCAGCAACAGTGTGTGAAAACCTTGTGAAGACTTACAGAAAACGTTTGACCTCTGTCATTGCCAACAAAGGGTATATAACAAAGTATTGAGATAAACTTTTGTTATTGACCAAATACTTATTTTCCACCATAATTTGCAAATAAATTCATAAAAAATCCTACAATGTGATTTTCTGGATTTTCTTTCCTCATTTTGTCTGTCATAGTTGAAGTGTACCTATGATGAAAATTACAGGCCTCTCTCATCTTTTTAAGTGAGAGAACTTGCACAATTGGTGGCTGACTAAATACTTTTTTCCCCCACTGTATGGTTAACGTTTTTTCCTTAACGTATGGTACCTATAACCTACACTACGGCAGTCTGCAGAGTAACTGTCCACATAAATTGAACATGAGTGAGCACGTCTTTGAGGGGAAGTTACTGACCTATGTACATGATGTCGTTGAACACCTCTTTAGGGGGGAGTTTGGAGTGTTGTCTGCGCAGGCACATGGAGCTCGGGATGCCATGGCGACCACCAACCCCTCCTCGTCTGTCTTTGTGACTCATGACCTCCTGTGTGTCTGCTTCCCCAAGGGCCTCCCTGACACACACACACACACACACACACACACACACACACACACACACACACACACACACACACACACACAGGATCAGAATGAAAGTTCATGTAATGGTTAGTAATAATTTACGTTTACCACCTTCAAATTACCTGGTATTTACTCATATCAGATTCATTACAGACTTTATAGGCTGTCACCAATAGGTCAAATATCCACACCCTGTACATACCAACATACTGTACTCATCATACTTAATTTTTATTAAGCATAACATTTCTCAGCTTTCGAAAAACTACCGCAACAGCCATCACTGCATGTTTTCTCATTCACCACTGTGCTGTCTCTCTTAAGCAGAAGAAACTCTGATTAGAAAACATCCACATTAATATTCAGAGATCAAATCAAATTGTATTAGTCACATGCGCTGAATACAACAGGTGTAGACCTTACAGTGAAATGCTTACTTACGAGCCCCTAACCAACAATGCCGTTTAAAAAATACGAATAAGAATAAGAAATAAAAGTAACAAGTAATTAAAGAGCAGCAGTAAAATAACAATAGCGAGACTATATACAGGGGGGGTACCGAAACAGAGTCAATGTACTGGGGCACCGGTTAGTTGAGGTAATATGTACACGTAGGTGGAGTTATTAAAGTGACTATGCATAGATGATAACAACAGAGAGTAGCAGCGTTGTAAAAGAGAGAGAGGGGGCAAGCAATGCAAATAGTTTGGGTAGCCATTTGATTAGGTGTTCAGGAGTCTTATGGCTTGAGGGTAGAAGCTGTTTAGAAGCCTCTTGGACCTAGACTTGGCGCTGCGGTACCGTTTGCCGTGCGGTAGCAGAGAGAACAGTTTATGATTAGGGTGGCTGACATCGCCTGGTATAGAGGTCCTGGATGGCAGGAAGCTTGGCCCCAGTAATGTACTGGTCCGTTCGCACTACCCTCTGTAGTGCCTGGTGGTCGGAGGCCGAGCAGTTGCCATACCAGGCATTGATGCAACCAGTCAGGAAGCTCTCGATGGTGCAGCTGTAGAAACTTTTGAGGACCCATGCCAAATCTTTTCAGTCTCCTGAGGGGGAATAGGTTTTGTCGTGCCCTCTTCACGACTGTATTTGTGTGCTTAGACCATGTTAGTTTGTTGGTGATGTGGACACCAAGGAACTAGAAGTTGAAAGCTCAGCTGTAATCAATGAATAGCATTCTCACATAAGTGTTCCTTTTGTCCAGGTGGGAAAGGGCAGTGTGGAGTGTAATAGAGATTGCATCATCTGTGGATCTGTTGGGGCGGTATGCAAATTGGAGTGGTTCTAGGGTTTCTGGAATAATGGTGTTGATGTGAGCCATGACCAGTCTTCCAAAGCACTTCATGGCTACAGACGTGAGTGCTACAGGTCGGTAGTCATTTAGGCTGGTTACCTTAGTGTTCTTGGGCACAGGCACTATGGTGGTCTGCTTAAAACATGTTGATATTACAGACTCAGACAGGGAGAGGTTGAAAATGTCAGTTAAGATACTTGCCAGTTGGTCAGCGCATGCTCGCAGTACACGTGTTGGTAATCCGTATAGCCCTGCGGCCTTGTGAATGTTGACCTCTTTAAAGGTCTTACTCACATTGGCTGTGGAGAGCGTGATCACACAATCTTCCGGAATAGCTGGTGCTCGCATGCATGTTTCATTGTTATTTGCCTCGAAGCGAGCATAGAAGTAGTTTAGCTCGTCTGGTAGGCTTGTGTCATTGGGCAGCTCTCGGCGGTGCTTCCCTTTGTAGTCTGTAATGGTTTGCAAGCCCTGCCACATGCTGAACAGTGACAGTCATTCATTCATTACGCACATAAAAATGCACACATTCACCACACAACTCCAATAATTACTAGAATTACCCTTGTTCATTGTACACTCCCATGTCACCTCAGCTCTCAGGTCAGGTCTCCAGCAACATTATATTTTCTTTTGACACCTTAACAGCTAGTCAAATCTCTCTTTCACAGTCTTGTCAATCTATAGTTCACTTCAGCTCACTCTCTGCTGCCTGAAGTCTATGTTCTTGCCCAGTCTACGGACTGATATAGTAGACTGCTCAGTTTGCTGCTCCCTAAAGTCGAATACTGATAACCCCAAGAGCCAGAGCCTGCCCCCTCTACCCCTGAGATACATTTATATCTGCCCCTTCTACCCTACCCAGCAACCATGCCAACCACCAGCTGTGCCATCTTGACTCACACATCCCGAAAGCCTGCTGAAACCCTAACCCCCATCAATGCTTCTTTAGAATCCTCATGCTTCTTTAGACACTGTATGAATCAGAATTGACCGGATTCCATTCCAAAGAGCACTGACAGGAATATCTCTGTTCAGACTAGTGGTGTCATACATAGAGTAAAGAGATGGATTGAAGAAGAGATATAGAGAGTGTCTGTGTTGAAGATATACTTTATATTGCTGGACACCACTGGAGACCTTTTGTCCTTTTTTGCGATACAGTACAAAGCAATGGAGTGGTGAAATTCATAGTCACCGTATCGTCACAGGGGCATAGAGCTGTTATTGTCTGACCTGACCGTATCAGCTCTCGCTCTGAACCTCTCACTCTCCCTGATCCTCCCTTAAAGCTCCCATAGCGACCTGTATGTCCATTTATATTTCTATGTACACCGCAGAAATACCTCAAGTAGTCTGAATATTTCCTTTAATGTGGGTCAAAAGAGGCACTGCTAAAAAAGCTGATCAGCATCACTGTTATCTACCCACACAGCCGATGCTTCACCATTGCGGCAACTACCGACCAGAGAGTTACTGTTCAGAGCAGATGGTGAAGTAGCTGGACTACTTGGCTCACTGGGTAAGATCGACATTATGCTTAATCAGCTTTGAAAATATCTGCTGAGCCAGACAGTGACACAACATATTGGTGTAGTTGGCTTCCAACTCCTACTCAAATTTTTACATTAGGTTCAAATGTTAATTAACCTTTGCAACAAGTGCATCAGTTAATACGAAATATGAATATGAAATATGAATTGTGCATCAGCCAGCCTCAAGGGATTGACTTTTACAACACGCCTTAGACAGCAGAACCAAGGATTCACCTAGTTTGGGAATTTCAATGTTCATGCAGATTTAAAAACATAGCATTCACAACTTATAAACATACATGCTCAAGGCATCATAATTTATAGACAGACTTTGGGGAGAGTTAGAAGAGTTTTATTCTCTTGGCAGAAAATGTCTTAATAGAAATTAATGAAATTAACACAGACAAACACTCACCAGGAAACACCTCCGGTATAATGGCCAATGACTCAACGAGGCCTGTAAAATGAATCCAATAAGACAGACACCCAAGTTCTGAAAAATCAAGCGTGAAAGTAATATCTAGTTCCTGTTATTCTCCAGGTGTAAATAGTAGTTTAGCGTCTTGTGTATAACAGTCTAGATGTTCCCTAAAGCCTCACGACAGTCCTGAGTCCCGGGAACCAACAATGAGCCCTAAACCATCATAGGAGGCCTTTAATGTTGTCACTTATGCAACCCTGGCACTTGGCAGCACCCAGCTCAAGGCGTAGTCTATCTAAAGATCTAGTCTTTCCATTTCCATCGTAAACCAGGCACTATTTTTATTTTTCACGAGGCCAAAGGGTTCGGTGGAGGACGTTAAGTTAATACTGACACCTACATTTCATAAGATTTTACAGGTGGAAAAATGCAGATGGTAAGGTGCTCTCTGCTGAGCTATTAAAATCTTACTCTGGTCAGAAAGAAAGTTACACACCTGTATAGTGCCAGCTTTTCCACCCTCTTCAGTGGTTTTCATATGGAAATAAATACTATATATTGAACAGAATGAGGGAAAGTTATGTGTTTAAAACAATCTGAAAAATAGGGATTTAATATAGTTTAATAGAGGAAAAGGGATAGTATACTGTTTCTCACGCACTCCCACACATTTTTTTGCTGATTCATCAGCGATAATAAATAGATATTTATTGTACATGAATGTTTCTGCAGATTATTTTGGATTACTTTATTTGGAAACCCCGAAGGTTGCACAAAGATCAATACAGGGTAAATTAATTTACAAAATATAGCTGTGAGCAGCAATGAATGGGATTCACAGGATGACAGAAAGGACACAAGATCAGTTGGATAACAAAAGCATCTATCATGTAGGAACTATCTTCCTTTATGTGCAATCAGTGAAGCATTATCATATTGCTGTTTATCAATACCACAAGGATGACGCAAGTGAAGAATGCAGAAGGTCAATTTGACTAATAGTTAATGTTAAGATTTGTGAAATATTTTCAGCGTTATTTTCACAATATTTCACATTGCTGCATAATTTTAACATTTGACATTTTAGTCATTTAGCAGACGCTCTTATTCAGAACCCCCGCAATTCCCGCAATTCAACGGCTCAGACACGAGACGTATGTGGCAGGGTCTACAGGAAATCACAAACTACCAAAAGAAATCCAGCCACGTCACGGACACCAACGTCACGCACACAAACTAAACACCTTCTTTGCCCACTTTGTGGATAATACAGTGCCACCGTTGCGGCCCGCTAACAAGGCCCGCTAACAAGGTCCACACAGACAGTGTGGTGAAGAAGGCGCAACAGCGCCTCTTCAACCTTAGGAGGCTGAAGAAATTTGGCTTGTCACCCAAAACTCGGACAAATTTTTACAGATGCACAATCGAGAGCAACTGCACCGCCCTCAACCGCAAGGCTCTCTAGAGGGTGGTGCGATCTGCACAACACATCACCAGCAGCAAACTACCTGCCCTCCATGACACTTATAACACCCGATGTCACAGGAAGGCCAAAAAGATCATCAAGGACATCAACCACCCGAGCCACTGCCTGTTCCCACCGCTACCATTCAGAAGGCGAGGTCAGTACAGGTGCATCAAAGCTGGGACCAAGAGACTGAAAAATAGCTTCTATCTCAAGGCCATCAGACTGCTAAACAGCAGTCACTAACTCAAAGAGGCTGCTGCCTACATTGAGACCCAATCATTGATAAATGGATCACTAGTCACTTTATACAATTCCACTTGAATAATGTTTACATATCTTACGTTACTCATATCATATGTATATACTGTATTTCATACCATCTATTGCACCATGCCTATGCTGCTCGGCAATCGCTCATCCATATACTTACATGTACATAGTCTCATTCACCCCTTTAGATTTGTGTGTATTAGGTAGTTGTTGGGGAATTGTTAGATTACTTGTTTGATATTACTTATATTATTTGATATTATTGATATCACTGTCAGAACTAAAAGCACATTTCGCTACACACGCATTAACATCTGCTAACCATGTGGATGTGACAAATACAATTTGATTTGATTTGGAATTTATTTCTATGCGACGGCAGTGTTGACTACAAGGTCGGCTCCTTTCCCTCTCTCTGGATCTGACGGGGCACTGCCTGCTGTGGGAGGTCTGGAACTATCGCCGTTAGCAGCAACGTACGCTATCCTGCTTCTCGTGGACCTGTGGAAGGTTTAACAAATTGTGTGAGGGGTAGGAATGGGCGGATTTCTCTATTTCCTTCTCCAGCCGTTTTATTGGGCAGTTCGAGGGTGAGAAGTGTTTCAGTCCCTGGAGCAAAAACTTTGTGCTATCCCGTAGCATGAGTACAGGACATCAATAAGCTGCTCCCAAACATTTTAAACCAGCATAAGGAAATTGAGTCTATCATAGTTCATGTGGGATTCAATGACGTTATGTAGGGCAGGTCAGAACAGCTAAATATGGATTTTAAAGAACTGAATGGGACACTGCTTGACACCAACAAAGGCCCAATCATTTCTGGCCCTCTGCCCTCCCTAAAGCTGCATTGAGATACTGTAATGACTTATCAATGACCCAAGCCCAGCTCAGTTAATCCCTACCATTGTGTTGCTGAGTTGTCATAATGCAAATGTACATTGTCGCAGGGGAGTTGGAAGACACAATGTAAGTATTCTAATTTATGTCCCTCTAACTGCCCTGAATGCCTCTGCTGATCCCACAGCTATTGAATGCAGTAATAACTTTTCTATGAACCAGAGTTATACTGTTAGCACTGAGGCGGTGTGCCCTAAAAGGAAGTCCACTGTGCACCCTCAGGCCTGGAGGGAAGCAAAAGTCATTCTTCTACCTAAGAATTTTAAAGCCCCCTTTACTAGCTCAAATAGCTGACCAATCAACCTGTTACCAACCCTTAGTAAACTTTTGGAAAAATTGTGTTTGAGCAGATAGAATGCTATTTTACAGTAAACAAATTGACAACGGACTTTCAGCATGCTTATAGAGAAGGACATTCAACAAGCACAGCACTTACACAAATGTTTGGCCGAGAGAAAATGATCAAAATATTGTGGAGGCTGTTTTGTTAGACTTTAGTGTGGCTTTTGACGTTGTCGATCATAGTCTGCTGCTGGAAAAACGTATGTGTTATGGCTTTACAACCCCTGCTACTGTATATTGTGGGCCCGTGTATGCACTGTACTCTAAACCATCTACTGAATCTTGCCTATGCCATTCGGCCATAGACTCAAATCTCTAGCCACTTTAATAATTATAATTGGATGAAATAAATGTATCACTAGCCACTTTAAACAATGACATTTATATAATGTTTACATATCCTACATTACTCATCTCATATGTATATACTGTACTCCATACCATCTACTGCATCTTGCCTACGCCGGTCAGCCATCGCTCATCCATATATTTATATGTACATACTCGTATTCATTCCTTTACTCTTGTGTGTATAAGGTAGTTGTTGTGAATTTGTTAGATTATTTGTTAGATACTACTGCATGGTCGGAACTAGAAACACAAGCATTTCGCTACACTCACATTAACATCTGCTAACCATGTGTATGTGACAAATCAAATTTGATTTGATATTGTGGATAAAGAGTTACGTGTCTAACAGAACACAGCGGGTGTTCTTTAATGGAAGCCTCTCCAACATAATCCAGGTAGAATCAGGAATTCCCCAGGGCAGCTGTCTAGGCCCCTTGCTTTTTCAATCTTTACTAACGACATGCCACTGGCTTTGAGTAAAGCCAGTGTGTCTATGTATGCGGATGATTCAACACTATACACGTCATCTACTACAGCGACTGAAATGACTGCAACACTTAAGAGCTCCAGTTACCTTCATAATGGGTGGCATGTCGTTAGTAAAGTTAGTCCTAAATATTTAAAAAAAGTGTTGTATTTGGAACAAATCATTCATTAAACCCTAAACCTCAACTAAATCTTGTAATGAATAATGTGGAAATTGAGCAAGTTAAGGTGACTGAACTGCTTGGCGTAACCCTGGATTGTAAACGGTCATGGTTAAAAC
Organism: Brachymystax lenok tsinlingensis; assembly: GCA_030435695.1. Taxonomy (NCBI): domain Eukaryota; kingdom Metazoa; phylum Chordata; class Actinopteri; order Salmoniformes; family Salmonidae; genus Brachymystax; species Brachymystax lenok. Next base: position 50,179,999 of record CM059819.1, on the reverse strand, counting down.
ATTTTAATACAACAGTAGCTAAGATGGGGAGAAGTCTGTCCATAATAAAGCGCTGCTCTGCCCTTTTAACAAAACTATCAACAAGACAGGTCCTACAGGCCCTAGTTTTGTTACAACTGGACTACTGTTCAGTCGTGTGGTCAGGTGCCACAAAGAGGGACTTAGGAAAATTACAATTGGCTTAGAACAGGGCAGCACGGCTGGCCCTTAAATGTACACGGGGAGCTAACATTAATGATATGCATGTAAATCTCTCATGGCTCAAAGTGGAGGAAAGATTGACTTCATCACTACTTGTTTTTGTAAGAAGTGTTGACAAGCTGAATGCACCGAGCTGTCTGTTTAAACTACTAGCACACAGCTCAGATACCCATGCATACCCCACAAGACATGTCACCAGAGGTCTCTTCACAATCCCCAAGTCCAGAACAGACTAAGGGAAGAAAACATTACTACATAGAGCCATGACTACATGGAGCTCTATTCCACATCAGGTACCTGATTACAAGCAGTAGAATCAGATTCATGGAACAGCGGGGACTGTGTAGAGACACACACACACACACACACACACACACACACACACACACACACACACACACACACACACACACACACACACACACACACACACACACACAGGTACAGACACATGCATACGCACACACAGGCTAGCACACACACTCTACACACACATACATTGTAATATTGTTGTATGGTGGTATTATACATTGTGTATTTTAGATATGTAGTGGTGGATGGGTTAAGGGGGGTGGTGGATGGGTTAATTAAAAAAATATATAAAAAAAAATATTTTGCTTACAAGTAACGATAAAGTGCATAATGTTTTGCATAATACCGACCTGTAAAAAATTTGAAATACGGTGTCTGGTTCATGGACAGCTTCACGAATGAGGAAGTAGCGCCAAGGTCAAAGTACATCACCAACCAGAGCTCCCAAATGTTAGTCACCCCTTGTGATGACACTTGTTATAAATGACTTTCAATGAAACGTCTGGAAGACATATTCCTAAATAGAATATTTAAATAAAATAAAACAAAATTAACACAAAACTGTGACCATACATTTTGTGTGTGTCACATTACCAACGTAGGGTGGTCAATAAGACTTAGCTAGCAAATAAGCTTAGCTAGCAGCTTAGCTAGCAAATAATGTAACAAAATTATTATTTTGGATTCAAATCACAGTAGCAAGTACCCCTGGTGCACTGTTAAGCTATTTAGCCATTTAAACAAATAGTTTTTTGGTGAAAACTTTGTTTTTATAATGCCCTCATCAGCTTTCATGTGTTTCAAATATAAGCTTTTCCCGAGATGTTGGAAACTGTTATGAGCCAGCTGGGGATCGAACTCGGGTCCCCGATGTATGTGTGTCCCTGATGCGGACCACTCCACTACTGGAGGAGGTTGAACCCAAGTGCAGAAGAATAGAAAACAATGAGATCTCAAAAGTCTGAGTTTTATCTTTGGCTCTTTACTTCAGAGAAAAAAAGCAAAACATAGCAACAGTCTTTGCAACACTTCAAATGAATGTGTCCCAGGGTAACTCAAACTCCTCCTCTTGGGGGGCAATACAAAAAGGTAATCCAAAACAGAAGAGAAATCCTTAAACATGAGTCCAGAAACATATTTCCAAGAGTCCACAAAAAGGAAACAAAAAAAACATAGAATCCAAGTTCAAAATTAGAAAGCAGAAAAATCTCAGACCCAAAGAATCCTTGAGAATGACAACACCTAGACCAACATCAGGACTGAACAAGGCAGTGGGGCCTCAAATAGGGTTTGTCATTAGAAGTAATTCAACACAGGTGAGGGCATTACTTACAACAATTAACACAGGAGAATCAATCTGGGTTGACATAACGCCATCTAGTGGTAAAGTCAAGGGGCTTCAGACAAAACATTACAGGAAACGATGAAAGCTGATATCCATTGGAGCGCTAAGATTGGTTTCCCAAAATCCTTGGGCCGGTGAATGGGTCAATTGACCAAGTTATTCATGGACTCTAGTTTCTGTGTTACAAATTAGAAAAAAAGTGACTAATCTATGATTGAGTTACTTGATCATGTCAAGGGGAAAAAAGAATGTGAACCCCTATTTACTGTAGTTCAGTAAATAAGACTAGATATGGCAGTAGAGGAGGAAGAGGTCAAACAGCAAAGTCAAAAACATGGATGATTCCACCTCTCTGTGACACATAACAACAATCATCCTGGATACAGTATATAAAACACATTAGATAGCAATGACATCAGAATCATTCTACACTCTGAAAAGCCAGGGAAAGACTAAAGACATGGCCGGATGGATCCCACAGAACTGTTGGCACTGGCAGACATTTTGGTTCCAAAGGGAGCCATAAGAGAGGGGGACCAGGTGGCAGTTTGCATCTGAAATATCTGAAATATCAGTATATTCCCGTAGTGAATATATTCCCGCACTACTCTGCCCTACCAAGCAAAAAGGCAGTAACTGCTCATTTGGTCGAAAATGAGTTGTCATTTTTTCTACATTAAATACATGCTTAATCATATGGACAAGTATCCTGCCTCTATTATATTGTGTTTTGGGGAAAATGAGGGTCATGTTAGCAGTAACTGGATAAAGTTACTGTGAAACCAAGGTAAATAAAAGCAATTTTTCTCAGTTCCACGCTATGAGCAGTTGCTGCCTTTTTGCTTGGTAGGGCAGTACTGCATATAGAGAATAGGTTGTCATTTTGGGCACATTCCCCAGGACCAGGTGGCAGTCAAATCCATGTTGACCAGACACCATCCAAGTTACCCAGAGTCAGAAACTCAGTGTGTGAGTGATGCTAACGATGTGGTGAGGTTACTGCTCAGATATGAGGCTCAGATATGAGCTTGATGGATTAGAATACAGTGAAAGGTCACAAACATCAGTCCAGTATTGTCAGATATATCCTGGTTTCAAATAATATGTGAAATAATTTAAAACACTTTAACTGGGCTTGCTTGATTGAGCTTGTCTGTTGCAATGGAACCAATGGACCACCTGGCACTTCAGGAAGACCAAGGCAAATGCTCAAAGTATTTGAAAGATTTCAAATAGTACTTAAACCCAGGTCTGTTTTGAGCAGTCCTTTGAGTCCATGCAGTAGTAGTTTTGGTCACTGCGTCTCTGACAGTTGGCCAGTACAAATATACAAAGCTTGCCGTGAATCACCAACCAGTGGCCTTATTTTGGTGCACTCACTAAATGTGAGGGCACCACATTTTTGGTTCACTCAATAAATGTCCTGATACCAAACAGGAAAGTGTGACAAATTGTAGTTGTGGGTTATGCTATTTTAGGAAAGGATTTTCAAGAACGACTGTACAAATTTTGATTGATTTGGAATATTACAAATACTACTGACATTTGTCATTCTTTTGGTCTTTCCACGTCACGTTCTGTACAGTCGTCATAGAATGTCTATTGTTTGCATCACCCAGTGGTTTAGACTGGCATTGTGGAGAAAGACATCCAACTGAGTGTCCTGAGATCCCCTGGGGGGCTAGCCTCATATTACCGTCCTGATGAAAGCTCGCAAGATTCCAGGGATGGTTGCATGAGGCTACTGTGGGGGGCTGACCCGGGATACACATACCAGGGAACTGCCAGGCCGGTCAGGCAACAAAACCCAGCGAAACCCTAACACTTTGTAGCCAGTCAGCCAGCCAGCAACACCCTAGCCCGTCGCAGCTGTCCCATTGCCCTCACTGCCAATCACTTACGTCATAACACAAAGACGTGCCGAAAGGTCCACTGCAAGAAATCCATCCGCGCCCTTTAAGAACCAGCTGGCAGCCACAGCCACGGTAGCTGGGTAGCAGCACTAATATTTTTGGTGTTGGTGGTGTCGGTAGTGTAGGTGTACAACGTTGGGTGTGAAAGTGAGGTGGACATTTTACACTTGCATGGCTTGATAATTGTATCAATCACTTGCAAGCATGTTGGCATTGTTGAACTCCCTTCAACACACACACATATCTCCCTCAGGTTTTTATGCAACCATATTTTTTTTAACTCTGTTAAATATCTGCTCCAAATTAAGATTCAAAGTTGTCCGCAGAAAGAATGGGATGTCAGCTATAACCTGGCACCTTGAGTTTGAAGAAGTCTCTTTTGGTTATTGAACTACAGTAAGTGAAATGGATTGACACCCGGTAACAGAATTATGGTAACGGAATTACATCATGGATCTCTGATCTATACTACACAGAAATGCATAATGCTTCTGTGAACTTTCATTATCTTCCCTCATGAGGGAAATAAATGTAAAAATATCTTAAAGGAATTACAAGGCACAAGGCAATATTTCTTAAAGTTACACAAGGTAAACAATTTCTTCCAAACTAAATTGTGTTGATATTAGTCAACATTATTGTGTTTTGGTGTATTTTTGATACTGTTTTTAGACTTTTTCTGGTATCTGTTTATCCAGAAATCAAAGCCTCTACTTATGCCTAATTTATAAGATGGAAAATGGTTGGAAAATGTATCTATGCCTTCATTTCCCAAAAATATAGACTCTTAGCTTTCATTTGACACCCAATTTGATGCTCCTATGAACTTCACATGTTGATGCTAATGGGTCCTTTTCAATGGAAATGCCCTGCAACAAACCCCTATTCAGTCTAGGGACGAGAGCAGAGAGAGGAGGACAGGCAGGAACAACTTGACGTCCAGACAGGGAATTTAGATCTCTGTTCACAGCTGATGAGGAACCTACTGTCTGTCTGCACGTTCATCAACATCTGAATGGAAAGCAGCACTCACACATAATGGATGGCATTGTGTATCAGAAACTGCACATACGGTAGCTCTCTGTGGTTATCATCATAAATTAGGCTGCATACCCACTGTCCGTAACGGGGAAAGACATCATACTCTTGGTTCCTGAACAAGCTCTCTCAGACAAGCAGTCTGTGTTAGGATAACATAAAAAAAACACCATCCAAGAAGCCTAATTAAACCAGAATGTTTGATGTACTTTCTAGGCCTATGTTGTGCATTTCTTACAGTAAGGGTTGTTTTTGTCCCAGGCAGAGTCATATATGATTTTGAGTTCCTAAGGAGTTACAAATATGAATTTGTTCTTAACAGACTTGCCTAGTTAAATGAAGGTTAAATAAAACATTTAAAATACTTTAGACCCCTGTCAGAATGCTGATCTAACCCATGACCAGGTCAGATGTGCTCATCCATCAGATGTGCTCATCTATCTACTCATCTAGGTGCTAATACTGTTACACATCCAAGATTTAATGATGGAAGTCTTACTGCAACACCAGATAGCCCTCGTTACTCAAACACAGATACGTAATACTCTCAAACCATGTACAGTGCCTAGAGAAAGTTTACATAACCCCTTGCAGTCTTCACATTTTGCTGCCTTCAAAATAATTACATTTGATTTGTTTCTTACCAATGTACACAACCTACTCCACTTTTTCAAAATCAAAGCAATATTCAAGATTTCTTTCTCTCAAATTAATAACAAATTAACAATGAAGATGCCTTGATTGCTTCACACTCCAAAGTATATACTTGGTGAAAGCACCTATGGGAGCCATTATGTTTGTGAATCCTTTTAAATAAGATTCTACCAACCTTGCACAACTCTTAGGGCAACATATTGTTCTTGTCAAAATTGCTCAAGGTCTGTACATTTGGTTATGGACAGTGTTATTCAAACCTTGTCTCTGATTTTCAAGCAGATTTAAGTCAGGACTGAGACTGGACCATTCAGGAACACTGAACACCTATTGCAACGCCATTCTGGTGTGTCTTTGGCAATAAAATGTGTGTATTGTCCCACTGTAAAATAAAACTATCCCAGTGTTAGGTATTCAGAAGACTGAGACAATGTTTCCTCAAACTTTTTATCTGGGCTTTGCTCCTTTCGTATTTCTTTTGATCATGGCAAACTAACCCTGCAAGTTATTTTTCAGAGGGACAATTACACACATTTTAATTCTAAAGACACACCAGAATGGCTTTCTAAGATGTGTTGAATGTTGAATGCAAATAGTCTGGGCAGCCATTTGATTAGATTTCAGGAGTCTTATGGCTTGGGGGTAGAAGCTGTTTAGAAGCCTCTGGGACCTAGACTTGGCGCTCCTGTACCGCTTGCCGTGTGGTAGCAGAGAGAAAGGTCTATGACTAGGGTGGCTGGACTCGTTGAAAATGTTTGGGTCCTTCCTCTGACACCGCCTGGTATAGAGGTCCTGGATGGCAGGAAGCTTGGCCCCAGTGATGTACTGGGCCATTCACACTACCCTCTGTAGTGCCTTGCGGTTGGAGGCTGAGCAGTTGCCATACCAGGCAGTGATGCAACCAGTCAGGATGCTCTCAATGGTGCAGCTGTAGAACATTTTGAGGGTCTGAGGACCCATGCCAAATCTTTTCAGTCTCCTGAGGGGGAATAGGTTTTTTCGTTCCCTCTTCACGACTGTCTTTGTGTGCTTGGACCGTGTTAGTTTTTTTGTGATTTGGACACCAAGGAACTTAAAGCTCTCAACCTGCTCCACTGCAGCCCCGTCGATGAGAATGGGGGCGAGCTCGGTCCTCCTTTCCTGTAGTCCACAATCATCTCCTTTATCTTGATCACATTGAGGGATAGTTTGTTGTCATGGCACCACACGGCCAGGTCTCTGACCTCCTCCTTATAGGCTGTCTTGTCGTTGTCGGTGAACAGGCCTACCAATGTTGTGTCATTGGCAAACTTAATGATGGTGTTGGAGTCGTGCCTGGCCGTGCAGTCATGAGTGAACAGGGAGTACAGGAGGGGACTGAGCACGTACCCCTGAGGGGCCGCTGTGTTGAGGATCAGCATGGCGGATGTGTTGTTACCTACCCTTACCACCTGGGGGCGGCCCGTCAGGTAGTCCAGGATCCAGTTGCAGAGGGAGGTGTTTAGTCCCAGCGTGTCCTTTGGGTGGTGGACCATTCTTAATACACATGGGAAACTTTTGAGCATTAAAACCACAGCAGCGTTGCAGTTCTTAACACAAATTGGTGCACCTGGAACCTACTACCATCTTTCCCATTCACTGGCAGTTTTGTCTTGCCCATTCACTGTCTAAATGGTACACATACACAATCCATGTCTCAAATGTCTCAAGGTTTAAAAATCCTTAATTTACCTGTCTCCTCCCCTTCATCTACACTGATTGAAGTGGATTTAACAAGTGACATCAATAAAGGATCATAGCTTTCACCTGGATTCACCTGGTCAGTCTGTCATGGAAAGAGCCCGTGTCCTTAATGTTTTGTACACTCAGTGTATAAAGGGAATAGAGTGCCATTTTTGGGATGCAGCCTGCAAGAGGAGAAGACCCCCTCACAACCAATGGGGTAAGGAGGACACGTGTGCCTGTCTTACTGTCATTGTTAAATTATGTGCTGTGCTGACGCAAACATTGTGCGTATGGAAACCTGATAGGCCAGTCTGTGGGAAGAGGATCTAAACACATCGTAAAACACTAATCTGTGCTCAGCTCTACATCTCTCATGCCTCAGTCTCTGTAGTGTAGGAGCAGGGGAGGGTGGACAAAGGGAACAATGGGACAGTGAAGTCTGCTTGGAGACAGGGGCTGTGTCTAACACTCTAAGGTGGCTTTTTTTCAAGTGTCATAGTCCACACTGGTTTAAAAGAACCGGACAGGTGAAAGGCCAGCCGGTTTACTTCAATTCTGCTCTCACCTTCGAATATTTATAGGTCAAGGTGGACCCACAAATTGGATATACTGTGTGACCTCCTTTCAGAATCTTCAAACAAACCTAGGCCCCCTTGAGTGTTGGGGGACTGCCATGGAAGAGGCAGGGACTAGAAGGTTGAGGAGAGTGATGAGGATGGAAAGAGAGGAAACAATATCTGCAAGTCGTAAAGCCCCTTTTAGAATATTGTAACTTTCTAACTGCCCCTCCTGCACATTGAGATGCAGGAGGGCTGGGGGACATCAGTAAGGAGGGGCAAGGAAAAATGATGGGAGTGTGGTTAGGTTAAAGATGGAAGGAGAGGAATGATATCTACAGCTGCAGGTCGTAAAGTCCAGGGAACATACAGTCCAGTGCACAGCACAACCATCTTATAGGAACAAGGACAGCTGATCTTATCTAGAGACAGTATCGGCCTGACAGGGTTATATAATTAGCTGTAATGTCCACTATATTTCACACTATCATATAATTTCTTAATCAGAGCCTATATATATATATATATATATATATATAAAGCATTTTCAGTATTTAGTTTGGGGTTACTGTATTGGTAGGTCTTTCTGTATTTACGTTCTACATTGTTTGCTTTAAAACAAAAACAAAAATCCACAACCAGACTTGCCGTTAGGAGGTATAAAATCCCACAAACCCAACACATACAAACCCACCCAACGATGTTCCCTCTAAGCTGCACAAGTACGCAGGCGAGCAGCTCCCGGGGACTGCCGCTCAGAAGAAATATCAGCCTGCGCAGAGAAGCACAAGATTTTCTAGAGTAGTAAATTAACACTATCAACGTTTCACTTTACTGTGGGAATCGAATCAACGCAATATTACCCACTTTCAATCAGTAGCGGTTAGTTTACATGCCTTGTGACTGTGATATACAGTGCATTCAGAAAGTATTAAGACCCCTTGACTTTTCCACTTTTTGTTACGTTACAGCTTATTCTAAAATGAGTTAAATATTTTTTTTCTCAGCAATCTACACACAATACCCCATAATGACAAAGCAAAACCAGGTTTTTAGAAATGTATTTAAAAAAAAAAAATGAAATATCACATTTACATAAGTATTCAGACCCTTTACTTTGTTGATGCACTTTTGGAATTGATTACAGCCTTGAATCTTTTTGGGTATGATGCTACAAGCTCTATTTGGGGAGTTTCTCCCCTTCTTCTCTGCAGATCCTCACATCGCTGCACAGCTATTTTCAGTTCTCTCCAGAGATGTTCGATCGGGTTCATGTCCGGGCTCTGGCTGGGCCACTCAAAGACATTCAGAGACTTGTCCGGAAGCAACTCTTGCATTGTCTTGGCTGTGTGCTTAGGGTCGTTGTCCTGTTGGAAGGTGAACCTTCGCCGCAGTCTGAGGTCCTGAGCGCTCTGGAGCAGGTTTTCATCAAGGATATCTCTGTACTTTGCTCCGTTCATCTTTCCCTCGATTCTGACTAGCCTCCCAGTCCCTGCTGCTGAAAAACATTCCCACAGCATGATGCTACCACCACCATGCTTCACCGTAGGGATGGTGCCAGGTTTCCTCCAGAATATTGTTTCTCATGGTCTGAGAGTCCTTTACGTGCCTTTTGGCAAACTCCAAGCGGGCTGTCATGTGCCTTTTGCAGAGAAGTGGCTTCCGTCTGGCCACTCTATCTTAAAGGCCTAATTGGTGGAATGCTGCAGAGATGGTTCCTTCTGGAAGGTTCTCCCATCTCCACAGAGGATTACTGGAGCTCTGTCAGAGTGACCATCGGGTTCTTGGTCACCTCCTTGACCAAGGCCCTTCTCCCCCTGATTGCTCAGTTTGGCTCGGCGTCCAGCTCTAACAAGAGTCTTGGTGGTTCCAAACTTCTTCCATTTAAGAATGATGGAGGCCATTGTGTTCTTGGGGACCTTCAATGCTGCAGAAATGTTTTTTGTACCCTTCCCTAGATCTGTGCCTCGACACAATCCTGTCTCGGAGCTCTAGTACAATTCCTTCGAGCTCATGGCTTGGTTTTTGCTCTGACATGCACTGTCAACTGTGGGACCTTATATAGACAGGTGTGTGACTTTCAAAATCATGTCCAATCAATTTAATTTACCACACGTGAACTCCAAGTTGTAGAAACATCTCAAGGATGATCAGGATGCACCTGAGCTCAATTTAAGGTCTCATAGCAAAGCGTCTGAATAGTTATGAAAGCAAGGTATTTCTGTTTTTGCTTTGTCATTATGGGGTATTGTGTGTAGATTGATGAGGAAATGTGTTATTTAATCCATTTTAGAAAAAGGCTGTAACGTAACAACATGTGGAAAAAGTCAAGAGGTCTGAGTACTTTCCGAATGTACTGTACTGTATAGGCCTAAAGACCGAGACAATAAGAAGACACAGTGGCAGAGTAAATCCAACAACACTTTTGTTTCATCACAACACTGGAGAGCAACCTCTGTCCGGTGAAATCCACAAAGCATATTGGATGTAACAAGCAGTTACATGACCTACAGCATGGTCAAGCAAGTCAAGGTTTCCAGCATTTTTTGAGACCACTAAACAACTATTGATTTAGAACCACAGAGAGTTACTACAAGTCGCAAAGAAAACAGGAGCTTCCTCCACTATTCCAGCACCATTTCAACTCTAACATTTCAACATCATCAAATCACATATACTTAGTCTAATACAATTACAACTAAAAGATACCAAAAACTAGGGATGCACAATATATTGGTGAACATATCGTAATCGGACGACATTAGCTAAAAATGCCAACATCGGTATTGAGAAGAACATTGTTTGCATCAATGAGCTAGCTAGCTTTTTTTTATGACCAGCACTGTAGGTGCGCGAGACAACTTTACCAGCATCATAGCATACGTATTGATGAATCGTTGTGACATATGACATACGAGTGATAGTGTAATCAATGTATAGTAATTACATTTAAAAAATTATGAACGCGTTAAATTATTATGTGACGTGCAGTCATATTCAGATCCTGATTGGTCAACAAGCTTATTTGACACGTCAAATAGTGTCTTTTTTGACATGCAAAGACCCAAACTGCATTCCGTAGAAATCCTGGTTGAGAATGAAACGACAGAACAAATGATGTTTTACTGGTAATGGGTACATACGTAAATGCCAACAAAATAACTTTTTGGTCAGTGGTGTATGTGTGTGTGCACGCTTTTTTTAACTAAGCAAGTCAGTTAAGAACAAATTCTTATTTACGATGACGGCCTACCCCAGCCAAACCCGGACGACGCTGGGCCAATTGTGCGCTGCCCTATGGGACTCCCAATCACGGCCGGATGTGATACAGCCTGGATTCGAACCAGGGGCTGTAGTAACGCCTCTTGCGCTGAGATGCAGTGCCTTTGACAGCTGCGTCCATGTGTGTGTGTGAACTATTGTGCGTGTTTTAACCATTTTACTGTACTAGAATGCTTAAAAGGCTGCTAAAATGTTCAATATTGGTTATCGGTATTGTTTTTTTTGGCAAGGAAAATATTGGATATCGATATCTGCCAAAAATGTCGTATCGGTGCATCACTACCATTTAGTCCAATCAACAAAAGTTAAATATAATGTGACTGTCCATGTTTCTGATTTCTCTCTGTTTGTGTGTGTGTGTGTGCGTGTTCGTGCAAGCAGAAAAAACATTTACTCACCCTACTTGAAGAGAAACGCCAATGCTATCCTCCTCTCTTTCATTTTGACGAAACGGTCTATCACTCTGTCATTAAGTACACGCTTTTATTTTTTGTTGTCTTAGGCTACCTGGCTAAAATGCTTGCTCGCTAGCCTAACTTCCTTTCATGGGCATTGTTCGCTAGTTAACATTAGCCATCTAATCTAGCTACATATTGAACTTACATCCTCCCATGCTAGAGGCACAATGTTTGAATTAATGGTTGGATCAGAATTGCTGTTATAATCATTGGCAGTTACGGAGAATTAAGTAAAACCACAAGTCCAAATCCCTATCTCAATCCATGGCTAATTTAGGAAGAGGCTTCCCTTGACACTTTTTTTAGTGTGCCAGGACCATTCACAGTTGAGCTCACTCAGTTTAGCTCAATGCTAATTGGCTTTTGTTTTATACTTTTTTTATCAAGGGAGGCCAAATGCTCGCTGGCTTCACTTGCATTTAATTCTATGGGTGGCAAAAATGTCCTATCTTTTGTACCAGACAGCATCAGATAGATGGCCTACACATACAGAGACAGGGGTGCTGTTTCGCTCGCTCTGATGAGCTTCTTGTGAATTTAAGGAAAATTATGAAAATTCTTTGTGAATTTTCTGGGGAAGCCTTCCCTCGACACCCATAAATACACTCCACTGCTTTCAATTCAACATACCGAAACAAAACAAACTATGCAAGAATGAGTATGCAAAACTAACTATGCAAGAGATTTTGTTGTAGTCAGGACCCATCGGAGTAGGATTCTGTTGCATTGACAGGGAGGATTCAGGCCTGTGTTATACACAGATCGGTGTGCCATAACCAATCAGAGCTGCAGTAGGCTTATTTGCAACTAGACCACTGACATATACGGATCTGTACCATTCACCTTGTGTCGTGAGTAGATGCGCTTGTTTTGCACTTGTTTTGAGATCAAAGCTACATGTAGCAATATGTGCGCATTTGTACATGTGTTCATATCCTTTGCTAGTTAGTGAGTTATTAGCCCAGTTACAGATAATTTGTAGTCAGCAGTGGGGGAGTGATTGCTTCTTTGAAAAGCGAGTCAGGTAAAGATTTTTCTTCTTAAAGGAGCAGTGTTTAATTTGGAGAGAGGTTTGAATAAACTAAGTAACCAGTAGGCAGAGGGAAGTATAATTTGTCTGATTCTATGTCAAATTGTATGGGAATAATGCTGCATGTAATTTTGTAAAGTGTTTTTTTGCATCAAACATGATGGTGGGCCACTCTGGGGGGGAGGGAGAGAGAGAGAGAGAGAGAGAGAGAGAGAGAGAGAGAGAGAGAGAGAGAGAGAGAGAGAGAGAGAGAGAGAGAGAGAGAGAGAGAGAGAGAGAGAGAGAGAGAGAGAGAGAGAGAGAGAGAGAGAGAGAGAGAGAGAGAGAGAGAGAGAGAGAGAGAGAGAGAGAGAGAGAGAGAGGAAGCAGAGCAGGTCTTTCGTGCATCTGTGCCTGGCCCAGAGGGGGAAGGCTGTCACAGAAGGGGGTGAGGGTTAGAGAGGGAGAGATGGGGAAGAAGGCTGTCACATAGGGGGGAGGGGCTCACAGCATGTCAGCAGACTCTGACATGCTGTGAGCATGGATCTCTAATGAGGGTGAAGGGAACTGTCTCTCTAAGTGCAACTTCGCAAAATAGTTAGTGGAGTTAGTGGATAGATATGGCTGATACAGTATGGATGTAGATGCCAGCTTTATTGGAGGCATATGCTATTTGGTCTTCAGTTGTGTGGATGTCAGCTTCTTGCAACAGTGAGGTTTCATATATATATTTTTTTAATCCTTTATTTAACTAGGCAAGTCAGTTACGGCCTGCCGGGGAACAGTGGGTTAACTGCCTTGATCATGGGCAAAACTACAGATTGTACCTTGTCAGCTCCGAGATTTGATCCAGCAACCTTTCAGTGACTGGCCCAAAGCTCTAACCACTAGGCTACCTGCTGCCCTGGTATGTGCTAGGTCTAATGTAAATGTCTATGACATTCATCCGTTTGTGGAGATACCCTTTGGACTAAGTAATTGTCCATCAATTGTCCACAGGAGAATAAAAAAGCACAAAGAGGGTCAGGGACAACAGCCAACGATAACGAGGAACAAGCCAGGCTCCACAGTAAATGGAAGAGATGATGGGGATTGGCTGGGTGAGTTGGGTCCTCTTCTGCACTCTAGTGGTGAAGTATTGGAAATACAGGATATTTTCCTTCTGTCTATGACTAAACTATGAATGCATTGCATGATTAAACCTGTTCCCATCTGTTTATTGGCTTGGGATTTAACAGATGCTTTACTGTCATTTTTTTTTAAACAGTAGTTAATGTTCAGAACGTCAACACTCAATAGTATGGCTGTTACTTTTATGGAATCCAGCTGTTCAGTACTGTGTCGCGGTCTGACTCACCTATTGTACTTGACACTTCAAATCTAATTTTATTTGTCACGTACACATGGTTAGCAGATGTTAATGCGAGTGTAGCGAAATGCTTGTGCTTCTAGTTCCGACCATGCAGTAGTATCTAACAAGTAATCTAACAATTTCACAACAACTACCTTATACACACAAGTGTAAAGGCTGGAATACGAGTATGTACATATAAATATATGGATGAGCGACGGCTGACCGGCATAGGCAAGATGCAGTAGATGGTATATAGTACAGTATATACATGTGAGATGAGTAGTGTAGGATATGTAAACATTATATAAATGGCATCGTTTAAAGTGGCTAGTGATACATATATTAAATCCACTTTTTAATTATTAAAATGGCTAGAGATTTGAGTCGATGGCCGAACGGCATAGGCAAGATTCAGTAGATGGTTTAGAGTACAGTGTATACATTTGATATGAGTAATGTCGGATATGTAAACATTATATACAAAATTGTTTAAAGTGGCAAGTGATACATTTGTTACATCCAATTTTCTATTATTTAAAGTGGCTAGAGATTTAAGTCAGTATGTTGGCAACAGCCACTCAATGTTAGTGGTGGCTGTTTAACAGTCTGATGGCCTTGAGATAGAAGCAGTTTTTCAGTCTCTCGGTCCCAGCTTTGATGCACTTGTACTGACCTCGCCTTCTGGATGATAGCGGGGTGAACAGGCAGTGGCTCGGGTGGTTGTTGTCCTTGATGATCTTTTTGGCCTTCCTGTGACATCGGGTGGTGTAGGTGTCCTGGAGGGCAGGTAGTTTACCCCTGGTGATGTGTTGTGCAGTCCTCACTACCCTCTGGAGAGCCTTACGGTTGTGGGCGGAGCAGTTGCCATACCAGGCGGTGATACAGCCCGACAGGATGCTCTCGATTGTGCATCTGTAGAAGTTTGTGAGTGTTTTTGGTGACAAGCCAAATTTCTTCAGCCTCCTGAGGTTGAAGAGGCGCTGTTGTGCCTTCTTCACCACACTGTTTGTGTGGGTGGACCATTTCAGTTTGGACGTGATGTGTACGTCGAGGAACTTGAAACTTTCCACCTTCTCCACTACTGTCCCGTCGATGCGGATAGGGGGGTGCTCCCTCTGCTGTTTCCTGAAGTCCACGATTATCTCCTTAGTTTTGTTGACGTTGAGTGAGAGGTTATTTTCCTGACACCACACTCCGACGGCCCTCACCTCCTCCCTGTAGGCCGTCTCGTTGTTGTTGGTAATCAAGCCTACCACTGTAGTGTCGTCAGCAAACTTGATGATTGAGTTGGAGGCGTGCTTGGCCACGGAGTCATGGGTGAACAGGGAGTACAGGAGAGGGCTGAGAACGCACCCTTGTGGGGCCCCAGTGTTGAGGATCAGCGGGGTGGAGATGTTGTTTCCTACCCTCACCACCTGGGGGGGCGGCCCGTCAGGAAGTCCAGGACCCAGTTGCACAGGGCTGTAGATTGTTGAATAAAATAGAAAAGGCATATGAATATGATAATGCATCCCACTCATTAGATGGTTCTCCAATCTAACGTGTTCCCACATATAAATACTTAGGTATTTGGAGTGATATGGATTTGATGTTTAAAAAACATACAGACGAGATAGTTAACCTCTTGTGGATAATTAAGGAGCGCTAAAGACCAGTAGATCTTTACATTACTCCCTTTTCATTTACAAGGCCCTACTTCTTAAACTTCCATCTTAGGGTCTCTGCTTTTAGTTTTAACACACCTTATTGTTGGAACAAAATTCTAAATACATGTAATATCGAGGTTCTGGTGCCATTCGGGCAATTTAAAGTATTGATTGGGGACTTATTTGTGGAGGAATGTAACAGTTTTTCTGGGTGATTTGTGATGTTTCATTTTGTGCTTCCCATGACTGTGTTTTTGTATTTTCATGTGTATATACAGTGCATTCGTAAAGTATTCAGACCCATTTCCTTTTTCCACATTTTGTTACGTAAAAGCCTTATGCTAAAATGGATCAAATGCATTTTTTTCCCCTCATCTACACACAATACCCCATAATGACAAACAAAAACAGGTTTAGACATTTTTGCAAATGTATTAAAAATAAAACAAATACCTTATTTACATAAGTATTCAGACCCTTTGCTATGAGACAATCAGGACTCAGGATAAGACCCAGATGCAGACAGTTTGAATCACAGATGTTAATTTACAAAACAGAGGGCAGGCAAACGACAGGTCAAGGGCAGGCAGAGGTCAGTAAGGTAAGGTACAGAACGGCAGGCAGGAAAATAGACTTTCTCCATGTAACCCACATACAAATTAGCATAGTTAGGAGCCATGGGGGATCCCATAGCAGTACCCTTCGTCTGAATAAAGAAATAATTTAGAAACATGAAGTAGTTGTGAGTACAGCCAATGATTTGATGCATGCACTGGAAGGTAGTTCATTAGGGTCACGTTGCAGAAGAAAATGTTCCATAGCTTCAATGTCGCCCTCGTGTGGGATATTTGTGTATAACGACTCAACATCAAAAGTAACTAACAAAGTATTCCCAGGGAGAGGATCAAAAGATTCAATAATAGAGATCATACTGCTGGTGTCCTTTACAAAGGAGGGGAGCTCTTATGTGAGTGGTATGATACAAAAGTCGACCGAGGGGCCGTTACTGCATCAATGCCCGCTACAATAGGGCGCCCTGGAGGTTTTGTAACATTGTTGTGGCAAAGTATAAAGTGGCAATTTTAGGGTGTTGAATAACCAAAAACGAACACGACTTTTTGGCTATCTGACCAGAACTTAAATACCCCTCTAGTACAGTAAAAATCGTGTTCTAAAAGTGGGGTCACTTTTTAGTTTCTTGTAAAAAGTGTTGTCAAACAGTTGTCTATGACACTAATTTACATAAACTGTCCTATCCATGAGTACAACCGACCCATCACTGACGTATCGGATTGTAAATCAAGCAATGTCATGGGGAGGAGGAGCAGGACCTCTTTTGTCTGGTTTTCTCCAGAAGTAGACTTTGTCCTCGGCCTTGTCTTTTTTGTCTTGCTTGAATTTCTTGACTTTAAGTTCCTTTATTTCTGTAGATAACTAACAAAGCGCTTCAGGACAAGTTTACCAGTTCATTGAATATGCCATCATCATTAACAGCTCCTTTCAGAGCTGTGCGTTTCTCTTCAATCGTTATCCATTTCAATAAAATCCCTTTTCAACTGGTCAACAATTGTCATTAAATCAATAGAGCATTTGTTCAGGATGGCACACCAGCGCTCACAGAAATTATCTGTGCGCTGTCCCAATTACGGTTTTTGCCACCTGAGTCCCCGTGGAATAATGCCTTGACGCACATAATCACTAAGAGTGACTATATGTAGATGCATTCTCGTCTGGAGCTTAGATAAATGTAACAGTTCCTTCGAGAGGTCAGAATTACCCCCGGCATGTCAAAAAGGGACTCCGATACAATTATCTTATCACGTTCCCTTTGGCTATATTCGAAGTAGTCTTGTTTGGGTCTTTGACCAGTGTCAGGAAAATAATTATAATTCGGCATCGTTTTAGAGCTTTTTGTCAGTAGGGTGCTGTTTGCTGCGAAACAGAATAACCTAGAGGCGAAAGAAACGCACACATATTTAGGCGAGGTGCTGGCTAGCGGAGTGGAACACTTAAAAAAAAAAAAAAAGAGGCGAGCCGCACACTCAAGGAGCTCAGATGCAAAAATATTTATAGCCAACGTTTCGACAGACAACGCTGTCTTCATCAGGGTATAATAACAAACACTGCGGGATGACTCATTTTATATAGTGTCAAAAGACACACAGGTGTCTAATCATGGCCGGGTGTGGCCTGATATCATTGGTTAATTCTCATTTAAAATAGCATACAAAAAACATAAATGGATAGTGTACGATCATATATACAATTAGGCTACCTAAGCCTAACAATTTCTTACAATAGCTTAATCACAAGAATGGCTTCAAATCTACGTTGAGACCGAAGGGAACAAGGGTCTTTAAATTAAAGATCCAGGCAACCTCTCGTTTTAACAATAAATTGTCGAGGTCACTCCCTCTCCTAGGGAGGGTCACATGTTTTCTTCCAAAAAGTGGGCCACAACTGGGTAAGTCGAGTTTTTGCACCTAATGGTGCTAAGATGCTCCCAGATACGTACTTTGAATTCGCGCTTTGTTTTACCAACATCATTTTGGGGAAAAAAGTGAAGGGGTGTGAATACTTTCCCGAATGCACTGTATATTTTGGGTATAATGTGTATTTGTTTTATTATACTGGGTGCATTTGCAAAAGAGACTCATTTCTCTATGTCTTCCGTGTTAAAATAAAAGTTACATAACATTTTTTAAACATAATGACCTATTCACAATGCATCCCCATGAAGCTGGGGAGCAGGAGCCTACGGACAGTAGCTCCATAAACTGACACATTGCCTCACTGAGAATGGCAGAAAGCAAACACAGGCCTGCCAAGCACAACCCACAGGCCCCTATCTGTTTATATGGATGTAATGGATCCTGCAGGCGATCAGAAACCGGGGCCCAGTTGCTCCAGGATCACTTTGAACCGCACAGCATAACAAACCAAAAAATTATTTGGAGCCAAGTTGGATGCCAGATGATGGCTGAATGGTCCTGTACAGTAGCTGCATTTACAGCGCTCACAGCAGGTCACAGCAGTGAGGGAGAGATGAGATCTCTATGGAGATACGGTACTATCAAGATACAGTTTGTTCCTGTTAAATGTCTAAACCATATGACTGAAGGCCATTAGGATGAATCCAAATAAATGCATCTGGTGTTGTCCTATGGGATTCTGCCTTGGAGCTCTCTGTTGATATACAAGTTTCCTGTTTTTAATGAAGCAAACAAGTGTAAGAATAGTAGAGTCTCGTAGATGCAGTAGGGTTATGTGTTCACACATAAAAATGGTCTAATGAAGACTATAAAATCCATTTCACAAGCAACAGAAGCCATATACCCAGTAGTGGCCACTTAAGATGCCCCACAACAATGCCTAAATTAATTAACCACAGTTTATGCCAAAATAATCCAGACACATCTGCAAATAACAACAGTGACCAATGCAACAGGAAAGAGCCATAAAGGACAGCACATATAAGTAGCAGAGACAGAAGGACATACGGTTAGAATGTTTAAAGATGCATGAGGAAGCAGTGTGACTTGGTGTCAAAGCTGTCAGCTGCTCAGGTGTCAGTGGTGTAGTGTGAGATGGGAGCAGAGAACAGGAGATCAACAGGTGGATGGGTATCAGATTACCTGGAGGGAGATTTTACCTGGCTGAGCTGGAAAAAAGGATATATACTTTTTTGCAAGATAACAGGTAAGACAGCTGTTTATTTGTGGTTTGTTGCAATTACAGATTCTACTATTACAGCAACTTTATCATTGATAGTAGAAGTTAGATTAGTAGATTATTGTTTTACAACAGAGGTTATTGGGGAATGGGAGAGGTTAGTGAGTAAAGCCCAATTACTTGTAAGGCACCATTGATTATGGGTCGTGTACGCTTGAATGACTTCAAATCAATATTGACACACGATGAGTAGATCTGTGACATTTGTCATAAATCATCCACAAAAATGTGTAAGGTAAAACGTGTTTGACATCAAGTACGTCAACAAAATACTATTCATAGGTATCCGCGACCAAACCTCTCCCCTGCAAAAGACCACAGCATAGACCAGCATACATTTCAAGCTTGTCCACGCTGATCTGTGTAGGTCTGATGCTGGACAAGCTGGTCTGACCAGCCTGGTCTAACTCAGGGATGGGCAACTTTGATGGGGGTGGGGGCCACATCCATACCCACACATGTAGTCAGAGCCGGCCCTAGCCTTTTCGGGGCTCTAACTGTTTTGCGAGCGAAACATTTAAGAGGCCCCCCTCTTGACAACAGAGAAAAAAAGTTAATTTCCTGCAATCCTACACATTTAGCCATGGGGCGTAGAGAAAATCTTGCAGTTTTAAAGCAAATTTGCTGTAATTCTACACATTCTGCCATGGTGGAGAGAAATGTTAGCAGTTTTGAGTGACTAACAAAATCAACGGGGGCCCCTCGATCGCTAATTTTAGATAGCTGGCTAGACTAACTTTTTTTTACTGACATGGGCTAATTGAGTGACTGTCAGTGCCTCACACACAATATATACAAAAGTATGTGGACATCCCTTCAAATTATTGGATTCGGCTATTTCAGCCACACCGATTGCTGACAGGTGTACAAAATTGAGCACACAGCCATGCAATCTCCATGGACAAACATTGTCAGTAGAATGGCCTTACTGAATAGCTCAGTAACTTTCAGTGTGGCACCGTTATAGAAGGCCACCTTTCCAACAAGTCAGTTCATCAAATTTCTGCTAAAGCTGCCCTGATCAACTGTAAGTGCTGTTATTGTAAAGTGGAAATGTCTAGAAGCAACAATGGCTCAGCCGTGAAGTGATAGGCCACACAAGCTCACAGAAAAGGACCGCCGAGTGCTGCAACACTGACTACCGAGTTCCAAACTGGGTCTGGAAGCAACATCAGCACAAGAACTGTTCATCGGGACCTTCATGAAATGGATTTCCATGGCCGAGCAGACGCACACAAGCCTAAGATCACTGTGCAATGCCAGGTGTTGACTGGAGTGGTGTAAAGCTCGTCGCCATTGGACTGTGGAGCAGCGGAAATGCGTTCTCTGGAGGGATGAATCACACTTCACCATCTGGCAGCGCAACAGACAAATGTGGGTTTGGTGGATGCTAGGAGAACGCTACCTGCCCCAATGCATAGTGCTAACTGTAAAGTTTGGTGGAGGAGGAATAATGGTCTGGGGCTGTTTTTCATGGTTTGGGCTAGGCTCCTTAGTTTCAGTGAAGGGAAATCTTAATGCTACAGCATATAATGACATTCTAGACGATTCTGTGCTTCCAACTTTGACAACAGTTTGAAGGCACTTTCCTGTTTCAGCATGACAATGTCCCCGTGCATTAAAGCTATGTCCATACAAAAGTGGTTTGAGAGATTGTTGTGGAAGAACTTGACTAGCCTGCACAGAGCCAGGCTTAATCGCCCAACATCAATGCCCAATCTCACTAATGCTCTTGTGGCTGAATGGAAGCAAGTCCCCTCAGCTACGTTCCAACATCTAGTGGAAAGCCTTCCCAGAAGAGTGGGGGCTGATATAGCAGGAAAGGGGGGGACCAACTCCATATTAATACCCTTGATTTTGGAATGAGATGTTCGACGAGCAGGTGTCCAGACTTTTGGTCATGTAGTGAAACGAGAGAAAATGCTGATGCATAACCAAATATAGAAATTGCAGAACAGTATGACTAGGGTGGCTGGAGTCTTTGACCATTTTTAGGGCCTTCCTCTGACACCGCCTGGTATAGAGGTCCTGGATGGCAGGAAGCTTGGCCCCAGTGATGTATTGGGCCGTTCACAATACCCTCTGTAGTGCCAAATCTTTTCAGTCTCCTGAGGGGGAATAGGTTTTGTCGTGCCCTCTTCATGACTGTCTTGGTGTTCTTGGACCATGTTAGTTTGGAAGTGACGTGGACACTCAACCTGCTCCACTCCAGCCCCATCGACGAGAATGGGGGCATGCTCGATCCTCTTTTTCCTGTAGTCCACAATCATCTCCTTTGTCTTGATCATGTTGAGGGAAAGGTTGTTGTCCTGGCACCACACGGCCAGGTCTCTGACCTCCTCCCTATAGGCTGTCTCATCGTTGTCGGTGATCAGGCCTACCTCTGTGATCAGGCAAACCCTTGGCTAACTTAATGATGGTGTTGGAGTCGTGCCTGGCCGTGCAGTCGTGAGTGAACAGGGAGTACAGGAGGGGACTGAGCACGCACCCCTGAGGGGCCCCTGTGTTGAGGATCAGAGTGGCGGATGTGTTGTTACCACCTGGGGGTGGCCCGTCAGGAAGTCCAGGATCCAGTTGTAGAGGGAGGTGTTTAGTCCCAGGATCCGTAGCTTATTGATGAGCTTTGAGGGCACTATGGTGTTGACTACAGCTCAGCGTTCAATGAATAGCATTCTCACGTAGGTGTTCCTTTTGTCCAGGTGGGAAAGGGCAGTGTGGAGTGCAATAGAGATTGCATCATCTGTGGCCAAAACACAGTGAAGCCTGGTCACCAGCAAGAACCCAGTGAAGTCTGGTCTCCAGCAAAAGGCTGGTCAGGGCTATTAGTAGTGTCTCTTAATAAGAGCAGCATACAGTCAATACCTGTTACCATACATCTGATTCTGTGGTCATTCATGCATACTGTAACGTAAGTGCTGGGCCAAATGAGATGAATGTCTGTGTGTGTGGATGCTGGCAGCCTGTTGCCTCCTGTTCCAACTCTACGCCGATCTGTCTAGCAGATGACGGCCTGAGATTATATTACAAATACAGCACATTTTGTTAATTCGCTAGCCATGTCAGTGACAATGCTAATTTGAGTGGCATCTCATCTCCCTCTCCTCTTGTGTAGTGAATTTGACCAGCTTCAAAATTGAAAGTTAATATTAAGAGTTAGGCAAAACTGTGATATTTCTGTGTCTGGATAGTGTTGTTTTTCTTGCAGACAAGCGAAACAGCAACCAGCAACAATGGAGTTATACCAGAAGGAGTCTGTGCGTTGGATGAGAAGACACAGCCAGAGTCTCCTTCAGGATCTCTTCTACAAGGGTGTTCAAGCTGGGGACAGAGACACACCTGTAAGTGCATATGTCAAGAGGGTGGAAAAATGTGTCTTGGTATTTACAGTTGAAGTTGACATACACTTAGGTTGGAGTCATTAAAACTCGTTTTTCAACCACTCCACAAATTTCTTGTTAACAAACTATAGTTTTGGCAAGTCTGTTAGGATATCTACTTGGCATGACACAAGTAATTTATTTGAACAATTGTTTACGGACAGATTATTTTACTTAATTCACTGTCACAATTCCAGTGGGTCAGAAGATTACATACACTAAGTTGACTGTGCGTTTAAACAGCTTGGAAAATTCCAGAAAAGGATGTCATGGCTTTTTAATCTTCTGATGGACTAATTGACATCATTTGAGTCACATGGAGGTGTACCTGTGGATGTATTTCAAGGCCTACCTTCAAATGCAGATCCTCTTTGCTTGACATCATGGGAAAATCGGCCAAGACCTCAGAAAAAAAATTGTAGACCTCCACAAGTCTGGTTCATCCTTGGGAGCAATTTCCAAATGCCTGAAGGTACCACGTTCATCTCTACAAACAATAGTACGCAAGTATAAACACCATGGGACCACGCAGCCGTCATACCGCTCAGGAAGGAGACGCGTTCTGTCTCCTAGAGATGAACGTACTTTGGTGCGAGAAGTGCAAATCAATCCCAGAACAGCAAATGACCTTGTGAAGATGCTGGAGGAAACAGGTACAAAAGTATCTATATCCACGGTAAAATGAGTCCTATATCGACATAACCTGAAAGGCTGCTCAGCAAGGAAGAAGCCACTGCTCCAAAACCGCCATAAAAATGCCAGACTACGGTTTGCAACTGCACTTTGGGACAAAGATTGTACTTTTTGGAGAAATGTCCTCTGGTCTGATGAAAAATAGAACTGTTTGGCCATAATGACCATTATGTTTGGAGGAGAAAGGGGGAGGCTTGCAAGCCGAAGAACACCATCCCAACCATGAAGCACGGGGGTGGCAGCATCATGTTGTGGGTGTGCTTTGCTGTAGGAGGGACTGGTGCACTTCACAAAATAGATGGCATCATGAGGGAGGAAAATTGTGGATATATTGACGCAACATCTCAAGACAGTCAGGAAGTTAAAGCTTGGTTTCAAATGGGTCTTCCAAATGGACAATGACCCCAAGCATACTTCCATAGTTGTGGCAAAATGGCTTAGGTACAACAAAGTCAAGGTATTGGAGTGGCCATCACAAAACCCTGACCTCAATCCCATAGAAAATTTGTGGGCAGAGCCGAAAAAGCGTGTGCGAGCAAGGAGGCTTACAAACCTGACTCAGTTACACCAGCTCTGTCAGGAGAAATGGGACAAAATTCACCCAACTTATTGTGGAAAGCTTGTGGAAGGCTACCTGAAATGTTTGACCCAAGATCAACAATTTAAAGGCAACGCTACCAAATTCTAATTGAGTGTATGTTAACTTCTGACCCACTGGGAATGTGATGAAATAAATAAAAGCTGAAATAAATCCTTCTCTCTACTATTATTCTGACATTTCACATTCTTTAAAGTGGTGATCCTAAGACTGGGAATTTGTACTAGGATTAAATGTCAGGAATTGTTAAACTGAGTTTACATGTGTTTGGCTAAGGTGTATGTAAACTTCCGACTTCAAATGTATCTTTAATAAGTGCTAGAGGTGTCACTACGGACCCTGGTTCGATTCCAAGCTGTATCACAACCGGCTGTGATTGGGAGTCCCATAGGGCAGTGCACAATTTGGCCCAGCATCGTCCGGGTTAGGGTTTGGCCGGGGTAGGCAGTCATTTAAAAAAATAATTTGTTATTCACTGTCATGCCTAGTTAAATAAAATGGAAAAATCGTGACCTGGCATGTATGAGATTTCTAAATTTTCCTACAGATACCAGCTCAATATGGAACTGCTAATAAGAGCTGCTCGATCCTCTTAGCTGCCAGCATCATCAGTGGGAAGAGCAAGCTTCTTCTGCTGGAAAGCCCTGACACTGTGGAAATCTACGGTGTACGTGACAATAAAACAGACACATTTAAAAAATTTTTTTATCTATTTACTGTCTTATTCTCATTATGACGGACCTAGTCATAACAGTCATGCAGTTTTTCCAGTTTTGAAGGTGCATGTCTGAATGATTCAAATCCAGTCTACTGTAAGGACATATAACCAAAACACTTAAAATAATCAAACATCCTTTCCACAGTAATTATAGTCAAAATACTCACTCTGGTCTCTTTGTTTCAGCTTTCACCATAACAGGTTGTGACATTTTTCACAGCTTAATAAACCAGTGGCGCACCCAGGGGTAGGAGGGACGGGACATGTCTACCTCCCTGCCGTCACAGCCAAGCCCTCCAGTCTGGCTTCAGTCAGAGGGTCTCTGAGCTCTTCCTGCCCTCATCTGTACAGCAAACGCAGAGGATCCTTTTCTTCCATAGGCTCACAGAGAACTGCAGACTATAACAACAACAAACAGGTAACTTTAGTTTATTTAGTAAATATTTTCTTTACTCTATTTCCTGAACTGCATTGTTGGTTAAGGTCTTGTAAGTAAGCATTTCACCTGTTGTATTTGGCGATGTGACATGTGACAAATGTGACTGACTCATAACTGAGATGCATTCAAACATATGAGAAAATGTAATCTCTTTTCGATCACATCTCACCTTCGTCCGCTGTACCAGAGTAACCTAAAGACATTGAAGGAGGCCAAGCGATCCAATGTCACCGTGACGATGACCTACCTGGGGTCACTTGGTCACCTGGGGTCTGCAGGGTCACAGCAGGATGAGCTGAAAGTGCTCCAGCAGATCTGTGGAGGAGAGAACATCTGTGTCTTCAAGGGCTTGGTACAACCTGGAGGTAGGTCCCCTTAAATCCATACAGGGCTCTAAATTAACTTTAAAAAGTTAAAAGCACACAGAAAAAGATAGATTTAAATTATATAGCCTAGGCCATAGCTTACATTAGCAGCTATCCAGGAGCCCCCCCCCTTCTTCCAGTGCCGTCAAGTTACCAGGTAGCTACCCCATTCATAGACGCTAACTAATTTAGGGCCTGTTGACGAAATCCTTTTTGAATTTGTATTTTATTTAACCTTTATTTAACTAGGCAAGAGCAAATTATATTTACAACGACGACCTACCAAAAGGCCTCCTGTGGGGATGGGGCTGGGATAAAAAAAAAATACAAATAAATTAAAAAAAGAATATAGGACAACACACATCACGACAAGAGACAACACAACGAGAGCCCTAAGACCACAAAATAGCATGGTAGAAACACAACATGGCAGCAGCACATGGTAGCAGCACAAAACAGGGTACAAACATTGTTGGGCACAGACAACAGCACAAAGGGCAAGCCACAACTCTCAGTAAGAGTGTCCATGATTGAGTCTTTGAATGAAGAGATTGAGAACTATCCAGTTTGAGTGTTGGTTGCAGCTCGTTCCATTCGCTAGTGGACTATAACAGTTAGGATCAGCTTGATCTCCCCCTTTAAATATAGGACTAACCGTGGCTGCAACCAACACCCAAGCAATTGGAACCTCCCCAGAGAGGAGAGACATGTTAAAAAGGTCAGAGATAGGGGCAGCAACCTTAAAGAAGAAAGGGTCTAAACCATCTGACCCAGATGTTTTTTAGTGGTCAAGTTTAAGGAGCTCATTTAGCACCTCGGTCTCAGTGACCGCCTGCAGGGAGAAACTTTGTAGCGTGGCAGGGGAAAAATAGGGAGGAACATCGGGGCTAGTTGCATTAGAAGGGGTGGGAAATGAGGAATTGTTGGATGGGCAAGGAGGAATGGCTGAGTCAAGTAGGAATCCTGACTTGATGAATTATGGTGATTTTAAAGAGCTCAGCCATGTGGTTGTTACTGAAAGAAGCACATCATCAACTTTAAGGGACATGGGCAGCTGTGAGGAGGAGGGTTTATTCTCCAGGTCTTTAACAGTTTTCCAGAACTTCTTGGGGTTAGACCCACAGAGCGAGAACTGCTCCTTAAAGTAACTAACTTTGGCCTTCCGGATAGCCTGAGTGCAGTTATTTCTCATTTGCCTGAATGAGAGCCAGTCAGCCTGAGTATGCGTGTGCCGAGCCTTTCACCAAATGCAATTCTTGAGGTGGAGTAACTCTGCAAGATCACGGTCTAACCAGGGTCTGAACCTTTTTTTTTTTTTTTTATTCAAATTTTCTTTATGGCCGTGTTTGTTAACAATATCACTAAAGATATAAAAAAAAGAAGGTCCAAGCTTCATCGACAGAGGGGATCAAGCTGATTTTATAAACCCGTATACAGAGGCTAGGTCATGAAGGAAGGCTTGCTCATTCAAGTTTTTTAGCATGTGTCTATGACAAATCAGGACAGGACGTTTCACTGAGCAGCCATTACGAGCACAGACTGTAAAACAGTAATCACTAACGTCATTACAGAAAGATTTAGGGATTCCCGTTGCTTAAGGACTTGGTCAGGTGGTTTTAAAACCAGCAAATCAAACAGACTTGGTGGAGACAACCCAGCACTGAAAGTGATCCTTGGTAAAGATTGCCACTCCCCCACCTTTGGAAGATCTGTCTTTCCGAAAAAGGTTATAGCCAGAAAGGTTAACATCGATATTCAAAACACTTTCTTAACCACGTCTCAGTAATGACCAACACATCTGGATTGGAGCTGTGAACCCACACTTTCAATTGATCCATTTTAGAAAACCCAGGCTTTTACGAGAGCAGAAGTCAGTGAAACAGGTATCAGAGCACAAGACAATTGGGGCTAGCAACAGTAGATGGGCTAGGGTGTTCATGCACATTTACAGATATCATCAACAGTAATGCAGTCAAGGCACAGCAGAGGACAGGGAGAGCTCTGCAGTGTTGATTTATGACATTTGAATGTACATTAGATGGCAACGGGATCAAATTATACAGCAATTTCATCAGGTAACATGAATACAAAGCCGGCGAGAGGTGGTTACAATGTGATGGGGGCGCCAAAAGTCTGTGTAACCAATAGTCAGAGTCCCGAGTGTGGGAACGAACAGCCTATCCCACGGTAGGGTAAACTATAAAGCATGCAGGAGTCATGAGGCAAATAGCAAAATGCACAAGAAAGAAAAGAAAATAGGGCAGACGGTGAACAGATCGCCAGGTGGAATCCAAGCAGCAGGCAGCGGGAGAAGATATCACACCCACTTGGGAGGCAGATTTATTGTAGAAAATGCCAGTTAAGGAACATATCTTTCATATCAGCGAGAAATACATTTCTAGGGTTAGTGTTCCCACATGGCCATATCTCCATAATACAGCGCTTTTTTACGTAAGACAGACCGAAGCTATAGGCGGCCAACTGTGCTAATTACCTATCTAGTGTGCTCTGAACATCTGTGTGAGCGAAACTGGGGAGGAAGTATAGTTCGTCAGCTGGAGCCACACCATTTATGGATATGTGCGAAACTGATGATTACTGTATCTTTTTTTTATTTGAAATATTATTTCTCGCTGACATGAAAGATGAGGGGCATATCAGCATACGTTTAGAAAACCGTTTAGAAAGCGATGATTATTGATGTTTCTAAATGTTAAACCATAGCGTTGGAATTGTAGTTCACACAGAGCCAATCGTGGGTGAATGTAAGCACTGAAAACCCTACATACCGAGACTAAGGGTTTGAGAGCTACCAGGTAGTCATTTGTATAGTAATATGACTGGACAAGGTTGTTTATCAAACAAATTAACTTCCTGCAAAATGGTTAACAAAATAAAAAAATGTGACGAGTGAAACCACAATAGAAGAGAAATTATGTAGCTCCGGTAGCTAATATGACTTTAATGGTTTTGGGCTAGAAGAGCAGCACTGTAAAAGGTGCAACCATATACAGTATCAGGCTTCAAAAAAGTTGATACATTGTATAATTTCACCTCACCTGTGAGAGGAACTGACATCGGATTAAATAAAAAAAAAAAATCAACACCCGAAAATAAATCAACAGTCCAATCCAAATCACATCCCTACACAGGCTCAAGCACCTGTGCGGGCAGAACAGTTGTTGACAGGATTCCTTGCAAGGCCACGGCTGTGAAATTGTCCCCAAAATCACTTCCAATGATACTTACAATTTTCTCAATGTGTTCTCTGTTTGTGCTGTGCAGTTATGACCATTGCAATAAATGCAATGTTGTCTTAGGGCAATTCACATTACTCTGTATGTAAATATGTGACAATCCATTTAGTATATGTTACATTACATTAGGTTACATTCTGAATGGAATCTCGTTCGTACAATAGCACACAAATGGGATGACGCAAGTTATCAGACATCTTGGAGGACGTATAGCATCACACATCTTTATCTGATACCAGGTTGATTGTTGCATGCAGGTAGCAACAAAGGAGAATTATGGGGAAAATGTACATTAACGGTTAGGTGAATTTACATAGCAGGTTAGGTGAATTGGGTTAAGTTTACAATAAAGCTTACCAAATTGCTTCCCAGTCAAAATAGTTTGCACATATATTATGATGAAATTAAAATGTTTTTGTTCATTTTAGTGTTCGGCACCTTTTTGGCAGGGTTTTCTGCCGACTGTTTGAGCACGCAACATTTTGTCTTGAGGCAAGCTGAAGTTTGGTAGCCAACGTCTACACCCTTTTGCAGGTGATTGGTCAACAAATCACATGTGCCAAATACAACCGGTGTAGACATTACAGTGAAATGCTTACTTACAAGCCCTTAACCAACAATAGCTCACCGCTCCCGAGTATACTACTCGCCAATGTCCAGTCTCTTGACAACAAGTTAGATTAAATTTGAGCAAGGGTTGCCTTCCAGAGAGACATCAGAGATTGTAACATTCTCTGTTTCACGGAAACATGGCTCACTCGGGATACGTTATCAGTTGGTACAACCACCCGGTTTCTTCACACATCGCGCCGACAGAAACAAACATCTCTCTGGTAAGAAGGGCGGGGGTGTATGCCTTCTGATTAACGAGTCGTGGTGTGTTCATAACATACAGGAACTCAAGTCCTTTTGTTCACCTGACCTAGAATTCTTTACAATCAAATTCCGACTGCGTTATCTACCAAGAGAATTATCTTTGATTTATAATCACAGTCGTGTATATCCCCCCCCAAGCAGACACATCGACTGCCCTGAAAGAACTTCATTGGACTCTATGTAAACTGGAAACCACATATCCTGAGGCTGCATTTATTGTAGCTGGGAATTTTAACAAGGCTAATCTGAAAACAAGGCTCCCTAAATTTGATCAGCATATCGAATGTGCGACCCGGGCTGGCAAAATTCTGGATCATTGCTATTCTAACTTCCGCGACGCATACAAAGCCCTCCTTTCGGCAAATCTGACCATGACTCAATTTTGTTGCTCCCAGCCTATAGACACAAACTAAAACAGGAAACTCCCGTGCTCAGGTCTGTTCAACGCTGGTCCGACCAATCTGATTCCACGCTTCAAGACTGCTTCGATCACGTGGACTGGGACATGTTCCGGATAGCATCAGACAACATTGATGTATATGCTGATTCGGTGAGTGAGTTTATTAACAAGTGCATCGGTGATACAACAGTACCCATGGTGACTGTTAAAACCTATCCCAACCAGAAACCGTGGATTTATGGCAGAATTCGCGCAAAACTGAAAGCGAGACCCACTGCTGTTAATCATGGCAAGGCGACCGGAAACATGACCGAATACAAACAGTGTGGCTATTCCCTCCGCAAGGCAATCAAACAAGCTAAGCGTCAGTATAGAGACAAAATAGTCGCAATTTAACGGCTCAGACACGAGACGTATGTGGCAGGGTCTACAGTCCATCACGGATTACAAAAAGAAAAGCCCCGTCGCAGACACCGATGTTTTGCTCCCAGACAGACTAAACAACTTCTTTGCTCGCTTTGAGGACAATACAGTGCCACTGACACATCCTGCCACCAAAACCTGCGGGCTCTCCTTCACCGCAGCCAACGTGAGAAACATTTAAACGTCTTAACCCTCGCAAGGCTGCCGGCCCAGATGGCATCCCTAGCTGTGTCCTCCGAGCATGTGGCAGACCAGCTGGCTGGTGTGTTTACGGACATATTCAATCAATCCCTATCCCAGTCTGCTGTTCCCACATGCTTCAAGAGGGCCACCATTGTTCCTGCTCCCAAGAAAGCTAAGGTAACTGAGCTAAACCGCTATCGCCCTGTAGCACTCACTTCCGTCATCATGAAGTGCTTTGAGAGATTAGTCAAAGATCACAGCCCCTCCACCCTACCTGACACCCTAGACCCACTCCAATTTGCTTACCGCCCCAATAGGTCCACAGACGACGCAATCACGCTGCACTCTGCCCTAACCCATCTGGACAAGAGGAATACCTATGTAAGAATGCTGTTCAATGACTACAGCTCAGTATTTAACACCATAGTACCCTCCAAACTCGTCATTAAGCTTGAGACCTTACAGTGGTAGGCTTGATTACCAACAACGATGAGACAGCCTACAGGGAGGAGGTGAGGGCCCTTTGAGGGTGGTGTCAGAAAAATAACCTGTCACTCAACGTCAACAAAACAAAGGGATGATTGTGGACTTCAGGAAACAGCAGAGGGAGCACCCCCCTATCCACATCGACAGGACAGTAGTGGAGAAAGTGGGAAGTTTTTTTTACGTTTCTCGGTGTACCCATCACGGACAAACTGAAATGGTCCACCCAAACAGACAGCGTGGTGAAGAAGGCGCAACAGCGCCTCCTCAACCTCAGGAGGCTAAAGAAATTTGGCTTGTCACCAAAAACACTCACAAACTTCTACAGATGCACAATCGAGAGCATCCTGTTGGGCTGTATCACCGCCTGGTACGGCAACTGCTCCGCCCACAACCATGAGGGTAGTGAGGTCTGCACAACGCATCACCGGGGGCTAACTACCTGCCCTCCAGGACACCTACACCACCCGATGTCACAGGAAGGCCAAAAAGATCATCAAGGACAACAACCACCCGAGCCACTGCCTGTTCACCCCGCTATCATCCAGAAGGCGAGGTCAGTACAGGTGCAACAAAGCTGGGACCGAGAGACTGAAAAACAGCTTCTATCTCAAGACCATCAGACTGTTAAACAGCCATCACTAAAATTGAGTGGCTGCTGCCAACATACTGACTCAAATCTCTAGCCACTTTAATAATAAAAAAATTGGATGTAAAGAATGTGTCACTAGTCACTTTAAACAATGCCACTTACTCTACATTACTAATCTCAAATGTATATATTGTACTCTACTATCTGCTGCATCTTGCCTATGCCGTTCGGCCATCGCTCATCCATATATTTATATGTATATATTCTTATTCATTCCTTTACATTGTGTGTGTATAAGGTAGTTGTTGTGAAATTGTTAGATTACTTGTTAGATATTACTGCGCGGGTTGGAACTAGAAGCACAAGCATTTCGCTACACTCACATTAACATCTGCTAACCATGTGTATGTGACTAATGAAACTTCTTCAAATCAAAATAAGAAAATATGTAAATGTTTTAAATATTAAAGCAACACAAGAAAATTACATCACAATAACGAGTCTGTTTTACCTTTATTTAACTAGGCAAGTCAGTTAAGAACAAATTCTTATTTTCAATGACTGCCTAGGAACAGTGGGTTAACTGCCTTGTTCAGGGGCAGAACGATTTTACCTTGTCAGCTCAGGGAGTCGATCTTGCAACCTTTCCGTTACAAGTCCAACGCTCTAACCACTAGGCTACCTGCCACCCCAAATATACCGCGGGTACAGGTTAGTCGAGGTAATTTGGAAAGTGGCTATGCATAGATGATAAACAGCGAGTAGCAGCAGTGTAAAAACAAAGGGGGGGCTCAATGTAAATAGTCTATCCATTTTATTAACTGTTCAGCAGTCTTGTGGCTTAGGGTTAAAAGCTGTTAAGGAGCCTTTTGGTCCTAGACTTGACACTCCGGTACCGCTTGCCGTGTAGTAGCAGAGAGAACAATCTATGATTAGGGTGGCTGGAGTCTTTGACAATTTTTAGGGCCTTCCTCTGACATCGCCTAGTGTAAATAGGTCTTGGATGTCAGGAGCTTGGCCCCAGTGATGTACTGGGCTGTACACACTACCCTCTGTAGTGCCTTATGGTCCGATGCCAAGCAGTTGCCATACCAGGCGGTGATGCAACCGGTCAGGATGCTCTTGGCGGTGCAGCTGTATACCTTTTTGAGGATCTTGGGACCCATGCCAAAGGGGAAAAGGTGTTGTCGTAACCTCTTCACAACTGTCTTGGTGTGTTTGGACCATGATCGTTTGTTGGTGAAGTGGACACCAAGGAACTTGAAGCTCTCAACCTGCTCCACTACAGCCCTGTCGATGAGAATGGGGGCGTGCTCGGCCCTCCTTTTCCTGTAGTACATGATCATTTCCTTTGTCTTGATCCCTATAGGCTGTCTGGTTGTTATCCAGACAGCCTATAGGGAGAATGTCAGACACCTGGCAATCTCATCTTTGTCGTCAGCAAAGTTAATGATAGTGTTTGAGTCGTGCTTGGCCACCCAGTCATGGGTGAACAGGGAGTACAGGAGGGGACTAAGCACGCACCCCTGAGGGGCCCCAGTGTTGAGGATCAGCATGGCAGATGTGTTGTTGTCTACCCTTACCACCTGGGGGTGGCCCGTCAGGAAGTCCAGGATCCAGTTGCAGAGGGAGGTGTTTAGTCCCATGGTCCTTAGCTTAGTGATGAACACTATGGTATTGAACACTGAGTTGTAGTGATAGAACAGCATTCTCACGTAGGTGTTCCTTTTGTCCATGTGGGAAAGGGCAATAGAGTGTGTAATCTGTGCATCTGTTGGGGAGGTATGCGAATTGGAGTGGGTCTAGGGTTTCCGGCATGGTGGTGTTGATGTGAGCCATGACCAACCTTTCAAAGCACTTCATGACTACCGATGTGAGTGCTAAGGGGCGGTAATAATTTAGGCAGGTTACCTTCACTTTCTTGGGCAGAGGGACTATGGTGGTCTGTTTGGAACATGTAGGTATTACAGACTCTGTCAGGGAGAGGTTGAAAATGTTGGTGAAGACACTTGCTAGTTGGTCAGCGGATGTGTACACGTCCTGGTAATCCGTTTGGCCCTGCGCCTTTGAATGTTGACCTGTTTAAACGTCTTGCTCACATCGGCTACGGAGAGCATGATCACACAGTCGTCCGGGAACAGCTGGTGCCTTCATGCATGCTTCAGTGTTGCATGCCTCGACGCAACCAAAAAAGACATTTAGCCCATCTGGTAGGCTCGAGTCACTGGGCAGCTCATGACTGTGTTTCCCTTTGTAGTCTGTAATAGTTTGCAAGCCCTGCCACATCCGACGAGCATCAGAGCCGGTGTAGTAGGATTCAATCTTATTCCTATATTGAGGCTTTGCCTGTTTGATGGTTTGTCATCACAGGATTTCTTATAAGCGTCCGGATTAGTGTTCCGCTCCTTGAAAATGGCAGCTCTAGCCTTTAGCTCGGTGCGGATGTTGCCTGTAATCCATGGCTTCTAGTTGGGATATGTACATACGGTCACTGTGAGAATGATGTCGTCAATGCACTTATTGAATAAGCCGGTGACTGAGGTGGTATACTCCTCAATGACAATGAATAAATGCGGAACATATTCCAGTCTGAGCTAGCAAAAGCGTCCTGTAGCATCCGCATCATCTGACCACTTCCGTATTGAGAGAGTCACTGGTACTTCCTGCTTTAGTTGTTGCTTGTAAGCAGGAATCAGGAGGATAGAATTAAGGTCAGATTTGCCAAATGGAGAGCGAGTGAGAGCTTTGTACGCGTCTCTGTATGTGGAGTAAAGGTGGTCTAGCATTTTTGGTTGCTCATGTGACATGCTGGTAGAAATGAGGTAAAACGGATTTAAGTTTGCCTGAATTAAAGTCCCTGGCCACTAGGAGCGTCGCTTCTGGACTTAAGATATTCGTTTTTAATGTCTCGTTGGTAGGATAGTCTCGAACAGAGCTCATCCAGTTTATTCTCCAGTGACTGCACGTTAGCCAATAGAATGGATGGTATAGGCGGGTTACCCACTCGCCTACGAATTCTCACAAGGCACCTTGAGCTCCGCCCCTTGTATTTCTTTATTTTCTTCATGCAAACGACAGGGATTTGGGCCTTGTCTGAGAGCAACTTTATATAGGTGAGTAATCGCTATTCTTATCCAGAAGCTCTTTTCATTCATAAGACACAGTAGCATCAACATTATGTACAAACAATGTGAAAAAACACACAAAATAGCACAATTGTTTAAGAGCCTGTGAAACGGCAACCATCCCCTCCGGCGCCATTCTTTAATGATTTACTTTTGATCAGTGCTTGGGGGTCTTTGTGTGTGGTGTGAATCATTTTGGCAGTTGGGATTGTTCACTGGGTGTTCATACAGTACTGTCCGGTACCAACAACCAATGCAATATAATCTCTCATTCTGTGAAACCGACTAGCCTAGCTCTCGGGGCTACTGTCATTCAAATCATTGTTACATTAAGAGCATTTCTGTTGCAGTATTCTTCTTGAATCCTGTGCTTTGTTTACGTGAAATGGGGAGTACGTTTTTGTTTCAACTCCCGGAGATAGTATTGACCTGAGAGAAAGTCCTAGGTGCTCAATGCATTTCATACCGACAAGCTTTGTTGTTTTAGATGTGAAACAAGCTACTAACCGGGATGGCATTCTGTTCTAGCATTAGCCAGCCCAGACTATGCTGCAGGATATCTAATGCTAAAACGGACTGCCATTTTTGCTGTTAAACCACTTTAAGCACTTATTAACCTATGCTGCTGTGTGATCTCAGGATGCATGTTGTGTGCAGCACTGACATGTACACGACTCTTCTGTTGATTTAAGTATCACCACAGTGACTTGGTATTTGTCTGGTGATTATCTGCTCATGTACTTACTCCTCTGTTTGCCCAACTCTTGTCTTGCAGCTGGTCCCAATTTGCTCCCTACCGCTACGCTCTAGGTCCTAACCAGTATGTGGACCTGACCCTTGGATGTCTGCAGATCTGTAAGGTGGACCCTCCACCACTACACTGCTTATACCTTTCCAAAGCCTTCAGATCCACAGACATCAATGGGTTAGGGCCAAGGAGGTGGGGGGGCTATGGAGCATATTGCAACCAACTTGCTCTGAGCAAGTCCTCACTAACTATCTGATCTAGTTTCACACAATTCAGCTGTCACGCCGGGTCATCTTAATGTGAATTTGTTCATTCCTCAACTGTGAAAAGCCTTGTAACATCACTTCTAAAGTTTGTTAATACCAATAATGGTTTTGAATATACCGGGTGTGCTAATTTTGTGTGTGAAAACCAACTGCTCCCTGCCCTTGTAGTGCCTCTCCATCCTTTCATGGAAATTTGTCAATTTCAGGTGTATGCTACAACTCTTTAAATGTGATAAAGAATATATTTTCCTCTATGGCAAGGTCACAGCACATTCTCAACTGGCGGACCGCAGGTCGTAATCCCGACCCAGAATGGGTAAAACAAGGACTGCGGGTCACAACAATCTTTTTTTGGGGGGTTCGTTCGGTCGGCTTTTGACTCCTGGTATCATATCAACACACACATGCCATGGAAAATGTCTTGAATTACACGAAATTAGCTTTAACTGCTACGTTTTCCCTTCGCTCCATGGCCTAATGTGTAGAATTGTGGAAAATGTTTTTTTTCTCTCTACCAACAAATCAACTCATTCATTGAATCAGATGGCTCATTTGTCACAAAACCGACTGTTATTGCCAACTACTTTAATGATTTAATCTTTGGCAAGATTAGCAAACTTTGACATGCCAGCAACAAACGCTGCCACTACACATCCAAGTATAGCTGACCAAATTATGAAAGACAAGATTTGTAATTTTGAATTCTGTAAAGTAAGTGTGGAAGAGGTGACAAAATTATTGGTGTCAATCAACAATGACAAGCCACCGGGGTCTGACAACATAGATGGAAAATTAGAGGATAATAGCGGATGATATTGCCACTCCTATTTGCCATATCTTCAATGTACTAGAAAGTGTGTGCCCTCAGGCCTGGAGGGAAACAAAAGTCATTCAGCTACCTAAGAATAGTAAAGCTGCCTTTACAAGCTCAAATAGCTGACCAATCAGCCTTTTACCAACCCTTAGTAAATTGCAATTGGCTCATAACAGGGCAGCACGTCTGGCCCTTGGATGAACACCGAGCAAACATTAATCTGCATGTTAATCTTTCCTGGCTCAGTGGAAGAGATTGACTTCATTACTACTTGTATTTGTGAGAGTTATTGACATGTTTAAAACAGACAGCTCTGTGCTTTCAACGACTAGCACACAGTACTACATAGAGCCATGACTACATGGAACTCTATTCCACATTGGGTAACTGATGCAAGCAGTAGAATCAGATTTAAGAACCAGATAAAAGTACACCTTATGGAATAGCAGGGACTGTGAAGCAAACACAAAAACATAGGTGCAGACACATGCGTACACACACGATAACGTACGCACTATACTCACATGGATTTTGTATTGTACATATGTGGTAGTGGAGTAGGGGCCTGAGGGAGCACACTTCGTGTGTTGTGAAATCTGTTTATGAATGTAATTTTTTTTAAATTGTAGAACTGCCTTAGTTTTGACAGACCCCTGCCTTGGCATCAGCTTATGGGGATCCATAATAAATACAACTCAGTTTTCGTCACATGCACAGGGTCGCAGATGTAATTGCAGGATACAGTGAAATGCTTATGCTCTGAGCTTCAACAGTGCAGGTCAAAGAAGTGAATGAAACAATAATAGTAATAATTCTAAGAAAAAATAATAGAATGGAGAAATATAACATGGCATATCCTGGATATATATATATATATATCATCACACACAGTGCATTCGGAAAGTACCCTTTGACTTTTTCCACATTTTGTTACGTTACAGCATGGATTACATTCTTTTTCCCCCTCAATCTATACACAATACCCTATAATGGCAGTGAAAAGTTTTTTTTTAGAAATGTAGGATTTAGAAATAAAAAAACAAATACCTTATTTACATAAGTATTCAGACCCTTTGCTATGAAATTTGAAATTGAGCTCAGGTGCATCCTGTTTCCATTGATTATCCTTGATGTTTCTACAACTTGATTGGAGTCCACCTGTTGTAAATTCAATTGATTGAACATGATTTGGAAAGGCACACACCTGTCTATAAAAGGTCTCACAGATGACAGTGCATGTCAGAGCAAAAAGCCATGCGGTTGAACAAATTATCCGTGAGCTCCGAGACAGGACTGTATCGAGGCACAGATCCGGGTAAGGGTAAAAAAATAACACTGCGGCCTCCATCATTCTTAGAAGGGTCTTGGTCAGGGAGTTGCTATCTCTGCAGCACTCCACCAATCAGGCCTTCATGGTAGAGTGGCCAGACGGAAGCCACTCCTCTGTAAAAGACACGACAGCCCGCACGACACCCCGCTTGCTCAGTTGTGCACCGGGGCCTCCCACTCTTTCTATTCTGGTTGGAGCCAGTTTGCGCTGTTCTGTAAAGGGAGTAGTACATAGCATTGTACGAGATCAAAATGGTGTTTCAACAAAAAACAAACTACATTTTCCACATTGCATCTCTGTGTGTGGAGTTCTCCCTATAGCGCTGCATCTCAATTATTTTTGGGAAAAAGTGCGTCCTGTAGATGACACTGCCCTTAATCTTAAATCCAGGTGCACTGTGGCGAACCCTGTTCTTATACTCCAGCCTCTCTGTGATCTGTTTTTATGTGTGTGTCTCTCAGGGGATTGGGAATAAAGGGGGTGAGGGGAGAAAACGATGTCTTACGGGAGAACCAAGGTAAAGTTTGTAGCATGTAGACTTTGTTGAACTAATCCTCTTATATCCCTTTATATCCTCACCTCTAACGCCCCTGTTCTGTCTCCTGTGTCCCCTCCTGTAGAGCAGTTCCAGTGGGTCTCCCAGAGGCACTGGGGTTACCCCTTTAGCGGCACCATGTATGTAAACCGCCTCATCGCTGCTAGGATCAGCTCCTGCTGTGAGTACCGCTATGCCCTGGGCTTCCAGCAGGGCAAGAAGAGCTGCTTCAGACTCACCTGGCTTGCTGGAGGGATGCCCTGCTATAGGTGAGCATTCAATCCATAGATAGACAATATATGATTCAACCTCTCTCAGATGGATTAAGACTACAAATTAATGTCAGCTCAACTTCAACTACAAATTATTGTCAGTTTAGGTAAGCATGCAACCTAGTTCAAGCTTATTTATAGCCATTTGTTAGATTTTTCTGTTTGATTTCTCAAACAATAAACATACACAAAATCAATCAATAAGTAGTCAGTAAAAACTGCTTATATATGATGGCCTATTTCAGCTTAAAGGGATACTTCGGGATTTTGCCATACTAGCAGATACCCATAGACTTCCAGTCATTGCACTAACACTATTTAGTATTGGCTCGCAAACCTACCTCTAACTTCCTTCATACAGAGACATAAAAATGGTATTTACTAGTTCATCTGACTCTGGAGAAGTAGATAAAGGGCCCGAAGTATCACTTTAACCTCTAGCCTACACATCAATGTCACCGTTAACCAAAGCCATAACAATGTTTTATGTTTACTATAAAAACCTGAATACCGAAAGCAAGAAGATTCATGTCCATGTCTTATGGCAGTGAGCATTGACTTCACCCACTGTGTTCCAATTGAGCGACCTATTGCGGAAATATTACAAGTCATGTTCAAAATGTATTTTTCATTATTTTCAGATGTACAAGTTTCCGAAACAAGTACAGCACCTACCAGCAGCTGAACAATGGCACACAAGAGAACCTCAGTCTGCCTCCAGACCAGAACCCTGGCAATGGTATAAAGCACGGAAATAAAGGGCTGTCTCAAAGTCATCAACTTTCCTACTCATTCAGCAACAATTCCTGTTTTTAATGTTCTGCATAGTCATCATTTCAGAAACAAACCCGTCTCTGTTTTAGCAAACTGTAGGCTATTTAAGAAACAAAGCACAGCAAACATTTTGAAAGTTATTTATTAAATAACTTTTTTTTTTGCGCTTTGGAACTACTTTCTCAAGTATGTGCTGAATTTTGAAAACTTGTAGTACCAAACTGGTAACACTTGTAGTCTTCGATTCAAAACCTTTCATTGTGCATTCATTTTGTTTGTAGACATCTTTCACCACACAGCCATTGATCCAAAATATAATTTTACTGTGAAATATAACGAAAACATTGAATTATTCACCAAAACACAACATAATGATATCTTCTCAATTTAGTTATTTTAACATCCAGTTAATCCAATAGCAAAAAATGTAAGATACTGTACATGTTTCAAAATTGCCCTTTTAATGTTGTATGCTACAGTACATTACACAGTTTTTCCATTAGGCAATACACTTGCACTACCCATTACAATTGACTGAACATCACTGTTCCATGTGTGATCAAAGGTTAGATCATTGAATGTAATCCAATTAAAACAATGAAAGAATCTATGTTTAGCAGGCACTAGTTTGCATCAAGCTTGTCTTGATCATTTGGCCACAGGTTCTAATCATGCACTTGGGGAAAAACATTTTGGCATGGCGAATCCAAGCTTGACATACAGTAGGTCTGGATTGAAATCATTGCATGCCTCATCCATGGCCTGAAGGAGGGTTGTACGCTCATGAGGATAGCAATCATGCATCTTCCACCTGTATTGTACTTGTGAAAAATAGTACCAAAGTGATAAAAAAAAACGATTGATTTGTTGGAGGGCCAGTAGGAGGCACTCTTTCCTCAGGTCAAAAAAAAATATCCCAATGCCCCAGGGCAGTGATTGGGGACATTTCCCTGTGTAGGGTGCCGTCTTTCGGATGGGACGTTAAACGGGTGTCCTGACTCTCTGAGGTCATTAAAGATCCCATGGCAATTATCGCAAGAGTAGGGGTGTTAACCCCCGGTGTCCTGGCTAAATTCCCAAGCTGTCCCTCATACCATCATGGTCACCTAATCATCCCCAGCTTACAATTGGCTCATTCATACCCCTCCTCTCCCCTGTAACTATTCCCCAGGTCGTTGCTGTAAATGA
The DNA here is from genome assembly GCA_030435695.1 of Brachymystax lenok tsinlingensis. Lineage (NCBI taxonomy): Eukaryota > Metazoa > Chordata > Actinopteri > Salmoniformes > Salmonidae > Brachymystax > Brachymystax lenok. The sequence continues at coordinate 50,139,338 of CM059819.1, read as the reverse complement.
GAAGGTGTTCTCAGTCAACTTACCTGGTAAAATAACGGATAAATAAAAAAAAATACGGTACATTTACAGTATATTGTATCATGGCGCGGGAGAAGATGTCTGACGTTTTACGTGCTCCTAACCAAAGGTTTTTTTTTTTTTTTGCGTTTTAACTTAAAAAAAAACGTATTCTGTACATAATGTTGCTGCTACCGTCTCTTATGACCGAAAATAACTTCTGGACATCAGAAGAGCGAATACTCACCACGAACTGGCAGAAGCTTTTTTTCCTTTAATGAGTCCGACGAGCCCGACGTGAAGGACATACTGCTTTCCCGGGAACTCTCCCAAATCCCCGTCATTTGCGTGAATAGACAACGGAGAAGAAGAGGACGGAGGTCGGGCTGCCTTCTGAGAATTCGTAAGTGATCAAATAAACCCCCAATGCCTTCCGTCCTACTAGCTAACGTGCAATCATTGGAAAATAAAATCGACAAGCTACGAGGAAGATTAAACTACCAAAAGGACATTAATAACTGCAATATCTTATGCTTCACGGAGTCGTGGCTCAATCAACATACAGCTGGCGGGTTATGCGCTGTATCGGAAGGATAGAACAGCGGCGTCTGGTAAGACGGGGGGCGGGGGACTATGTATGTTTGTAAACAGCTGGTGCACGATATCTAAGCAAGTCTCAAGGTTTTGCTCGCCAAAGGTGGTAAGCTGTAGACCACACTATCTACCTAGAGTTTTCATCTGTATTTTTCGTAACTGTCTACATAGCACTACAGACCGATGCTGCCACTAAGACCAAACTCAATGAGCTGTGTTCAGCCAGCAATCAGGAAAACGCTCACCTAGAGGCGGCGCTCCTAGTGGCCGGGGACTTTAATGGTTGGCCTTCTGGAAGGTTCTCCCATATCCACAAGGGAACTCTGGAGCTCTGTCAGCGACCATCGGGTTTGGTTTTGCTCTGACATGCACTGTCAACTGTGGGATCTTACATCGACAAGTGTGTGCCTTTCCAAATCATGTCCAAACAATTGAATTTACCACAGGTGGAGACCAATCAATGGAAACAGGATGCACCTGAGATTAATTTCGAGTCTCTTAACAAAGGGTCTGAATACTTATGTAAATAAGGTATTTCTGTTTTTTAAATGTTTGTTTGCAAAAATGTTGAAAAACCTGTTCATATTGTTATTACAGGGTTTTGTGTGTAGATTGAGGCAAAAAATATTTAATTCATTCTAGAATAAGGCTGTAAAGTAATAAAATGTTAAAAGTCAAAGGGTCTGAATACTTTACGAATGCACTTATGTGAACTTACTGTGAAGTAAAATTATAATAGTCATCATCATAGTAGTATATTCATACTTTTTATTTTTCTACTTTACAGACAAACATTTTCATTATATTGTTCTCAAAATCTGTAGTAGACAAACCAGATGTAAAATCTATAGGTTTACCAAATGTTTACGTGATCATCATTTAAGAGCAGTCAAATTAAGTTAGAGTAAAATGTCTTAACAAAAGACAAGACAATCATATAAAAAATGTGGCTAATTGTACTGTGAAAGGCAATTACAATCTGAATTGTATTTCTAGATGAAACACTGATATCGTGTCAAATCGGAGGGCCTGTTGTCCGGACCTCTGGCAGTCTCTATGGGGGTGCCACAGGGTTCAATTCTCGGGCCGACCCTCTTCTCTGTATACATCAATGATGTCGCTCTTGCTGCTGGTGATTCTCTGATCCACCTCTACGCAGACACCATTCTGTATAACTCTTGCCCTTCTTTGGACACTGTGTTAACTAAGTTCCAGACAAGCTTCAATGCCATACAACTCTCCTTCCGTGGCCTCCAACTGCTCTTAAATGCAAGTAAAACTAAATGCATGCTCTTCAACCGATCGCTGCATCATTACTCTGGACGGTTCTGACTTAGAATATGTGGACAACTACAAATACTTAGGTGTCTGGTTAGACTGTAAACTCTCCTTCCAGACTCACATTAAGCATCTCCAATCCAAAATAAAATCTATAATCGGCTTCCTTTTTCGCAACAAAGCATCCTTCACTCATGCTGCCAAAAATACCCTCGTAAAACGGACCATCCTACCGATCCTCGACTTCGGTGTTGGCATTTACAAAATAGCCTCCAACACTACTCAACAAATTGGATGCAGTCTATCACAGTGCCATCCGTTTTGTCACCAAAACCCCATATACTACCCACCACTGCGACCTGTACGCTCTCATTGGCTGGCCCTTGCTTCCTACTCGTTGCCAATCCCACTGGCTCCAGGTCATCTACAAGTTCTGCTAAGTAAAGCCCCGCCTTATCTTAGCTCACTGGTCACCATAGCAGCACCCACCCGTAGCACGCGCTCCAGCAGGCATATCTCACTGGTCATCCACAAAGCCAATTCTTCCTTTGGCTGCCTTTCCTTACAGTTCTCTGCTGCCAATGACTGGAACTAACTGCTAAAATCACTGAAGCTGGAGACTCATATCGCCCTCTCTAGCTTTAAGCACCAGCTGTCAGAGCAGCTCACAGATCACTGCACCTGTACATAGCCCATCTGTAAATAGCCCATCCAACTACCTCATCCCCATACTATATTTATTTATTTATTTATCTTGCTCCTTTGCACCCCAGTATCTATACTTGCACATTAATCTTCTGCACATCTACTATTGTAGTGTTTAATTGCTATATTGTAATTACTTTGCCACCATTGCCTATTTATTGCCTTACCTCCCTTATCCTACCTCATTTGCACATACTGTATGTTGACTTTTTCTACTGTATTATTGACTGTATGTTTGTTTATTCCATGTGTAACTCTGTGTTGTTGTATGTGTCGAACTGCTTTGCTTTATCTTGGCCAGGTCGCAGTTGCAAATGAGAACTTGTTCTCAACTAGCCTACCAGGTGAAATAAAAAAAAATATTTTGGTGAAAAGTGACTATGATTTTGTGTTGTTTGAACAACTGCCTTTTTGATCTGTTTTGAGTTTTGTACTAAGAGTTGTGAAAATGTACCATATACTGTACTTTGCACCAAATTGATAAAAACTGTACGATGATAATGTCTTCTGTACAGGCACAATAGTTGAGTCTTGTCCTTTTGTCTCCTGTGTTTCTCCCAGCCAAACCAGAAGCCAAGCCAAAGAAGGCTGTGAGGAGGAGAACTAGGAAGAACCTGAAGGACGGGAGCACTGGCAGCTGGTCTACAGACAGTGAAAATCCTGCTTGTACCAACGGGAAGCCAGGGAAGCCCAAAAGACGCAAGAGCCAATCCCATCAGACAAAAGACGGCAAGGACACTGCCAATGAGAGAGAGGACAGCAAGGCTCCAGCCAGAGACGACAGCAAGGCCCTGGCTATTGAGAGAGAAGACAGCAAGGGGTCAGGGTTCACAGGTGAGTGTGAGGACCTATCCCTGTCTGGCCCAGAGAGCAGAACGCACCAGAAAAAGACCAGCCAAGTTAAGAAGACCCCAGAGAAAGACAATGCCAAGACTCCACAGAAAGAGTCCAATAATGTCCCTGGTGAGTATTCTTTTACTATTTTACCTCGTGTGTGTGTGTGTGTGTGTGTGTGTGTGTGTGTGTGTGTGTGCGCGGATATGTGTGGGTGTCATTCTTCATTCCTAAAGAAGAGTCTGGCATCATGCTACCGTACTTTGAAGTTAAGATACAGATGACCCGCCATCAATCTTCATGAAGGTATTTCCATTTATGTACTTTGTGAGTTGGAAAGAAATTGGAACGAATCAGAGTGTTGCTTTTTAAAGATTCATTGCAGGATGAGGAAGCTCTGAGTAAGCAGAACGGGAAGAAAAATAAGGATTTGGGATCAAATGGCAATAGCAGAAATGGGGAAAGACTGAAGGACTTCTATGAAGAATGTGTGGAAATGAGCACTGGGCTGGACCTGGGCCCAAACAAACAGCACTGGTTCAAGGCAAACAGTGAGTAAATAAACCACGGCTCAATACGGGCTGGTATACACCCAGAGTACTTACTGTAGCTGATTTATATACACTGTAATACACATATTAATGCCTTATCTAGAATATAAATCTAATATCAATGGTTTTCTGAATTGAGAATGATGAAATGTTTCATGCTTATTTTCAGATGTACTTAGACATCCATCCACCACTTTTCCATTTCATCCAATCAGTGAACAGGTGGTGCATTATTTGTGTTCCATGTCTGTGTGTCCAGTACTGGAAAGGCGGCGTCTGGAGAAGAAGTTGTCATCTTGTCCCATCCCCTCGGGCTCAGATGTGGAGCTAAGTGAGGAGAGTGACAGCGCTCTGCACCCTGACAGGCAGCCAGGGGACCAGGACAGAGCTGTACTCAACACGAGTCAAACACACATCTCAATGATAGAACAAGATCTACAGGCCCAGGTAGGCTACATGGTGTGAAATAAACAAGCTGTGATTATAGTAACTCTGTACACATACTTCTAGGAAGTGAAAATCAACGGAACAAGCACCAAAAATAGAAATTGTGCTGATTTGTTGAGAACAGGTGTAGAAAAACCATTAGAAGCTGCCCTTTGGAAGGTACTCCAAAATACACCCCATAATGACATGAAGCTGAATACAGTACATTTATAAAGTGCAGTTTGTCGAAGGGCATCTGTCTGTTTGTTACTGTGGGTCAACAGGTGCTTGCCACATCATCACCCTCAGATGATGGAGCATTCAGTTCAACCCCGTCCATCATATGATCACCTGATATAGCAGGCTGAAACATTCCACACAGTCTAGCAAGGTGGCCTGCTGCATGTGGACAGTCTTTCAAATATTTTTGAGCTTCTGCTTTAGCCTGTCTGGAGTGCCAGGTCGGCGGGGTTTGCACTTTTGGGACTTTTCTATTGGTTCCATTGCAACAGGTAGATCTTAATCAAGCACAGTTTGAGTAAGTATTTTAAATACATTTCAAATAGTATTTGAACCCAGGTCTGCTCACTCCACACCTCCATACCTCCTTGGTCCATACCACCACAGTCTCAGTCAGATCCCTGTCTAAGACATTCCTCAGTTATCCTCAGACAAACAGAAAATGCCTTGATCCTCTGCTCGCAGATTAAGGGTCCAAAATCTGTTTAATATCGATCAAATGTGACTGGGGTGCCGACAGGAATCGCTGGATTTATTGAACTCTGAGCCAATATGAGGAATTGCTGTCTGAATTCTGAAAAGTCTCAGTATTACATAATTCTAGCCAGTAGATATGGATTGTAATTCCTCAATAGGATGAGACTGACGTATTTCAGAATGTGTGCACTGTAGAACCTTACAAAACACATAGCTGGATGTCATAAATTGATGATGAGTTCTGCTTATTCTCTCCATCATATTACACAAACAACCTCTGACAGATCTAATGACCAGTCTAAATAGAAGAGTTATCACTGCCTACTCTCCTTGTCATCTCCCTAGCTGGACCCATCATGAGGGGGCTACTTTTTCATTAAATAAAAAAAAATATACATATATATCTGCTTTCATTGACACCTGTCTCTCTGTTTTATCTCTGATTACTTTTCACTGTCTTTATCTTTGTCTCTAGCTGGATGTCATGATGCAGGTGTTGAACACGTCTGACGAGGTGGAGCAGCTGGTGCTGAGGAACACTGGCCTGACAGACGCACTTCTACTGAGCCTGGCCGCAGCCCTGAAGAGGAGCCCCTCAGAGGTCACATTCCTCAATCTCAACCTCAACCACCTCGGACCCCAAGGGGTCCACATCCTCATGGACCTACTGGGGGCCAAGCCCCAGGTCAAAGGCCTGCTGTGAGTCACTGTATGAGTGTGTGATGGTCTAGCCCCAGGTCAAAGGACTGCTGTAGGTGACAGTCTTTGTTTAGCTCCAGCTTGTATTTCTTATTCATAAATCTGTCCTGTAAAAAATTAACTGAATATCTCTATTTTTTACATAAATTTTTCTGTGAACATTTCATGAGCCTAGGACATTGTGAATGAAGTTGGCTTTTTGAAGATACAAGGTTTTTCCAGGACGCCAATGACATACTGTAAACCCATTTACACACAAGTGATCAGGACAAGTGTAGGCTCCATATCTCCCAACAAGATCCTGCTGTGGGCCAAGCCCTAGGTCAGAGGGCTGCTGTGACGGTGTCACAAAGCCTTTGATGTTTAGTTCCAGCTAATATGTCATACCTTTAGCAACTATTACTTGACCCATGGATGCACAAGCATACACGTTATATCTCTCAAGAAGATATGTCAGGTGAGAATGCCCTCAGCTCTCCCTTGAAAAATAGATATTTGGACTTCAATGGGAAAACCTGGTAAGAACAGCTGGACAATGGCAGTGGAGGGGTTCCTAACAAACTGCAATTTTGTGTGTTTTTTCGCATTGTTTGTAACTTATTTTGTACATAATGTTGCTGCCATCTCTGATGACCAAAAAGATATCTGGATATCAGAACAGCGATTACTCACCTCAAACTGGAAGAAGATTTTTTATTTAATGAGTCCGACGTGAAGGATAGACTGTTTCTTTGAGACCAGGCCCAAATCCCTTTCATTCGTGTGAAGAAAAGACAGAGGTACAGAGGGCGGAGATCGAGGTGCCTTGTGAGAATTCATCGCGGGTGGGTAACCAGCCTCTACCATCCGTTTTATTGGCCAACGTGCAATCACTGGAGAATAAACTGGATGAGCTCTGTTCGAGACTATCATACCAACTGAGTCATGGCTGAACAACGACACGGATAATATACAGTTGGCTGGGTTTCAGTGCATCAGCAGGACAGAACTGCTACGTCCGGTAAGACACACCACCACCCCTCGTATCTATTTGTCAGTAACAACTGGAGCGCAATGTTTTTAATATTAAGGAAGTCTTGAGGTATTGCTCGCCTGAGGTAGAGTACCTCATGATAAGCTGTAGACCACACTATCCACCAAGAGAGTTTTCATCTATATTTTTCGTAGCCGGCAATTTACCACTACAAACTGATGCTGGCACAAAGACCACACTCAACAAGCTGTATAAGGTCATAAGCAAACAAGAAAATGCTCAACCAGAGGCAGTGCTCCTAGTGGCCGGGGACTTTAATGGAGGCAAACTTAAATCTGTTTTACCTACTACCAGCATGTCACATGTACAAACAGAGGGGAAAAAACTCTAGCCCACCTTTACTCCACACACAGAGACTCATATAAAGCTCTTCCTTGCCCTCCATTTGGAAAATCTGACCATAATGCCATCCTTTTGATTCCTGCTTACAAGCAAAAACTAAAGCAGGAAGTAACAGTGACTCGTTTAATACGGAAGTGGTCAGATGACACGGATGCTAGGCTACAGGACTGTTTTGCTAGCACAGACTGAAATATGTTCCGGGATTCATCCAATGGCATTGAGGAGTAGACCACCTCAGTCACCAGCTTTATCAATAAGTGCATCGACGATGTCGTCCCCACAGTGACCGTACTTCCATATCCCAACCAGAAGCCATGGATTACAGGCAATATCTGTACCGAGCTAAAGGCTAGAGCTGCCACTTTCAAGGAGCGGGACAGTAATCCAGATGCTTATAAGAAATCCTTTTTTGCCCTCAGACGAACAAACAGGCAAAGCGTCAATACAGGACTAAGATTCAATTCTACTACACCGGCTCTGACGCTTGTCGGATGTGGCAGGGCTTGCAAACTATTACGGACCACAAAGGTAAACCCAGCCACGAGTTGCCCAGTGATGCGAGCCTACCAGATGTATTAAATGCCTTTTATGCTTGCCTCGAGGCAACACTGAAGCATGCATGAAAGCACCAGCGGTTCCGGACGACTGTGTAATCACGCTCTCCATAGCTGATGTGAGCAAGACGTTTAAACAGGTCAACATTCACAAGGCCACAGGGCCAGATGGATTACTAGGACGTGTACTACGAGCATGCGCGGACCAACTGGCAAGTGTCTTCACTGACATTATCAACCTCTCCCTGACCGAGTCTGTAGAACCTACATATTACAAGCAGACCACCATAGTCCCTGTGCCCAAACAAGCAAAGGTAACCTGCCTAAATGACTACCGCATCAACACCATCATCCCGGAAACTCTATTTCTTGAACTGCATTGTTGGTTAAGTAAGCATTTCACGGTAAGGTGAAATGTATTCAGCGCATGTTAGGTGAGCCACTTCAAAGAAAAATTAAAATGTTAGTTGGAAGGTGTGATTGACTGCTGATTCTTCTTCTTCTCTACAGCTTGTTTGGAAACCAACTGGGAGACCCTGGAGTTATGACACTACTTAGTGGACTGGCTCAACTCCAGGAGAAAACAATGAGACCCCCAACATCACTTTCATGCATCGAAGACCCACAGGTCCAGGGCCAGAACCCATTAACACACTCTGTTGTCACCCTCCCTCCAACCACCAGGGGCACTTTCTACCCCTTTTCACTGTTGGAGCTGGACATAGGAGGGAACGGGCTGAGCAGCAATGGCCTGAGGATGTTGACGTCCTACATGAGACTCCACTCAAGACTGCAGTACCTGGGGCTGGCTCGGACCACTGGTGCGGACCTAGAGGCATGGCGGGAGCTGTTTGACTCTCTGAAGGGAAACGTGACCCTCAGCCATATTATCCTAGATGAGAGTAACCTAGGAGACCAGGGAGCCAGGCTATTCGCTGACATGCTGAGAGCCAATCAGAGCCTGAGGCAGGTGGATCTGGACAGTAATGGGATTGGTGAGGTGGGAGGAAGTAACATCATAGAGGCACTGCTTTGTAGGACACATTTTCCGCTGAGACACCTGAGTCTGGAGGGGAATTGTATCAGCACCGGACTAATGGGTAGAATAAAACAGGAAGTGAGATTTAACTGACACATCTTTTTTGACATATTACAGAACTGGAATTTATCCAAAATGATGAACAAGGTAGGGCACAGCCCATAGCACAAAAGAGGAACAGTCAAAAGAGATGTTGCGGAAATGACAAAATAATATTGATTTGTCTGACTTTCTATACAAGATCAGCATCTAGCTACTGTACACGAGACTAGACTATTCCTCACTGTTAATAAATTACTTCTCACATCTATGTTGAATCATTTAAATTGGAGCTCAGTCAGTGTAAATTGCAGGTCAGCGGAAGAAAACTGGGTAAACATTTGACTCTCTTCGCCAACACACATGGAGGGCCTTTCCATCTGCTACTGGTTGCCCTGATTTAAATATCGTTGTAGAACTCACAGACATGGCCATCAGCTCAGCAGGTAGGAGTGCTTTGTGATTTAGCTAGGCTGCTCTGTGGTATGGATGAGACGTCAGAGAAAAGCCCTGTAAAGTAAGTCTTTCTTCCCAGAACCTGTGGTGAGGCCAGGCCAGGATGTTGACCTTGTGCTATTTTCTTCCCACCCTGATTTATGCACAAATGCTTCCCTCAGGACCACACTCTCCTCCTTGTTGACACTTGTTATTCCCTAAAGTTTAGTAATCCCCTGTAAAATGTTATTTGGAGAAATGTCCCGTAACCATCTCGTAACCATGGTGATACAAACATGAAGTGGCACAATTAAACAGTACTTCCTATTAGAGACTAATGTAAAAAATAATTTCTACAGTATCTACTGTATTTTAAGGCAGGAATAAAGAAAATCAAATCGAAGAAATATATCCATCACACAATATATCCATACTTTTGTTGACAGAATGACCTAATGTGTTTTGCGTGTGTTTGTGTGTCAATGGAGAGGGAGAGCGAGGGAGAGGGAAAGACGGGAGAGGGAGGGTATATAGCAGGGAGTTCTTCCAAGATGCAGGATGTTTGGTTTCAGTAGGAAATACACTTGACAGAGCAGCCTTAGGTGGACTGAAGGTGGAGTCATAAGAAACACACAGTCACTTGTCTCTTCGAGTGAAATGAGATGGTGGATAGTGGGAACATGAAGACCCTGTAATACTAAAATCTTGCCCAAAATAAGCTGCTGGTTCAAATATACCTTTTTCTTTTCTGAAAAAAAGGCACAATGCTTTTATTCTATGTGGCTCAAGATTTGAGGGGAAAAAGTCACATCCGTGCGGGAGTGTTAAGTGGGGCACAGATTTAGAAATGTTAAGTAGAATATTTGGATATGCTTTACATTATAGGGTGCTATTTACATGGTATTTACCTCAAAATTACACTAAAATGGTAATTACCAGATAACTACTTTTGAGGGATATTTGAGCTTAATGGACACTAGGTAAATAAAGACTTACAAAACTTTCTTTGCAAGGCACCAACTATTTACTGTTTACAGTGGGGAAGTATTTTGTAATACTGTATCTTCTGTATCTAAATCTGAAATGTACACTATACACTGTATTTTAACCCTTTAACTGTCTCTACTTGAAAAACATGTAACTAACAACTCAAATAAGAACTTCCAATAACAAAAAATTTAACTCAATAATTATTTTGGAAATAACTGAGCTCTACAAGGCGGTTGAGATGTCAAAAGAGGGTCATACCAGCAATGCCATAATAGAATGTAAATTTGCATAGCATTTTTATTAATCTCAACAATATGACAAATTTACTTTAGGTCTGCGTCAATGGCTTATAGGTAGGTAAGCAATGAGGACTGATGTCAACGTTGAACAAATGTCTTTTTGCATATTAAATTACATTGAAATGAATGCGTTTCAAGTGGTGTATAGTGTAATGTCCCTCAAAATGTTTTTTTTTTTACATTTCTAATGATCTAGACTACATTCTTAGATAAAATGCAGTTTTGTATTACTATTATAGGCATTATTTCATAGGCAACCTTAAGTCTGAATGATTCATTGACCCCATGGGTCATGAAATGTAGTTTAACCTCCAGTCTAAGAAAACAAACCTTTTACAAATCAAAAAGGGATTACTAAGAACTAAGCCAAACCATGTCATGTATAGCCTACTGTAATTTCAGTGTTCTCAGTCCTTCATAAGTTATACAATACTTCCTTTCAGAATCAGACACAAACAAGCACAAAATGTAGGCTATCAGAGAGAGAGAGTTTTGACCCCGGTATGGACCATGGTATTGTTCTTTGAACCAACTGACATGTTGAGAATAACTGTAGAATGACTCTATTCGTCTGATCAAAGCTTGTCATCATAGTGATTACCCCCAGGCTCAGAGTCAGGGCTGCTGCCAATAGTTGCTGTGTTGAAACCAATCCCTCTATCCCTCCATTCCTCCATGCTTCTGAAACCAATCCCTCCATCCTTCCTCTGTAGTCCTCCTCCCCTGGCTTGGTTTCCTCTCTGTAGCCCCTGATAAGGATCCTTTATGAGCCTCTATGTGGGTTGACAGACGGATGGATGAGACTGACTGACTGACTGGTGCACCTGAAGATTACAGAGCTTAGCAGAGGATTTCAGTTAGCTCAATTGGTTAGCTCAATATGTTTGTACAGTAGCTCACACTGACAGGATGGTGTGGGAATAATTTTGGAATGTACACTACCGGTCAAAAGTTTAATAATACCTACACATTCAAGGGTTTTTCTTTATTTGTACCAAATACGGCTATCTTCTGTTTACCCCTCCCTACCTTGTCACAACACAACTGACTGGCTCAAACGCATTAAGAAGGAAATAAATTCCACAAATTAACTTTTAAGAAGGTACACCTGTTAATTGAAATGCATTCCAGGTGACTACCTCATGAAGCTGTTTGAGAGAATGCCAAGAGTATGCAAAGCTGTCATCAAGGCAAAGGGTGGCTATTTGAAGAATCTCAAATATAAAATACTTTTTTGGTTACTACATGATTCCATATGTGTTATTTCATAGTTTTGATGTCTTCACTATTATTCTACAGTGTAGAAAATAGTAAAAAATAAAAACCCTTGAATGACTAGGTGTTCTAAAACTTTTGACCGGTAGTGTATATTGTCTTGATTTTGTCCCGTCATGCTCTTTCAGTCATGATATACATTTTGTACAACTTTCGTTGTATCTTCACTGGGCTATTATTTCAGTTTTGTGAAACTCCTCATAAATCAAATAAAATTGTATTTATTACATGCTTTGTAAACAACGTGTAGACTAACAGTGAAATGCTTACTTATGGGCCCTTCCCAATAATGCAGAGAGAAACAAAAAAGAGATAGTTGAACAATTAAAAAATAATAACACGAGGAATAAATACACAATGATTAACAATGACTTACTTGGCTATATATATATATATATATATATATATATATATATATATATATATATATATATATATATAATATATACACACACACACACACACATACAGGGTACCAGTGTCGAGTCGATGTTCAAGGGTACGAGGTAATTGAGGTAGATATGTACATATAGGTAGGGATAAAGTGACTAGGCAACAGGATAGATAACCAACAGTAACAGCAGCATGTGATGAGTCAAACGAGTTCAAAAATGGTTAATACAGATATTCCGGGTAGCTATTGGTTAACTATTTAAATAACTATTTAGCAGTCTCATGGCTTGGTGGTAGAAGCTGTTCAGGGTCCTGTTGTTTCCAGACTTGGTGCATCGGCACCACTTGCCGTGTGGTAGCACAGAGAAGCAGAAAATCTCACTTATTTAGTGTCAATTGTATCAGGTGACCTTTACTTCAGAAACACACAAAATGGATCTTGAAAGGAAATTGTATAATTGTATTTTTCAGTGGATGTAGGCGTTTTTGCCATATCCCTGGGTTTCATTCATCAACTTCCATGAGAAAATATAAGCCATAAATTAATAAAATACTTCAAATCTATCTTAATTACGTTATAGTCCTAGTTAAATTCTCTCTTCTCAATAACGTTTTTTTTCATGATTATTGTATTTATTATTATTATTATTTTATTTAAGGTTTTCTATGTGTCCCTGATATCACTTTCCACCCTGTTAGTTTGTTGTAATTCTCCATTTTAAGAAAACAACCCCTTCCTACAATGAAACCACATTCAGGAAGTATCCTAATTTCCTTGGTGGAAAAACAATGGTACCCAGCTAAATAAATATGAACACTCGTTTCTATTTTTCTATGTTTCATTTTGTCTGTATGTCCCAGAACTTAAATGACTGTCTCCCTCCAATGCATTAACATTCTTTCTTATTGTTAAACCAGCCTGGCCAATAAGGAGAAAGACTGTAATCCAATGACGAAAGATTAGACCTTCAGACTTTTCTGTTACAGCTGGACCCAGATGAGTGACCCCACTGTATCCTCACCAATGTTATCTAAATCAGCCCTGAAACGAATACTGTAGTGTTACAAGGCTCATTCAACTGCTCTCTCTCGCTGCCTGCAGACTACTGTAATGTTACAAGGCTCTCAAGACTCTTTCAACTGCTCTCTCTGCCAAATACAGGGCCCGATAATAGAACCTCTATCTTCAAGGCATTTACAGGTATGCTTTCTATTTAATGCTTGGTATTGTATCTACAGGGTACAGTATTTGTAATTAACTTCATTATGATTACAGACATTACGCAGTGTGAAGTGAAAAATAACCCCCCCCAAAAAACGTCCTTTTTATAGACATTAACAGTCTCCATTCAATATAGGCCTCAACATAGCCTCAAGCGATTAACAATTTGTCTTAGTTTCAAATGGCAGGTTGAGTGAGTGACTGACTTAGTATTTAGCTTCACTTTTTGTCAGTCAGTCAGTGTGTGCTGTGTGCGTGCACGCGCACACACACACACACACACACACACACACACACACACACACACACACACACACACACACACACACACACACACACACACACACACACACACACACACACACACACACACACACACACACACACACACACACACACACACACACACACACACACACACACACACACACACACACACACACACACACACACACACACACACACACACACACACACACACACACACACACACACACACAGAGACAGGTCTCTCTCTATACCTCTCTGTGCGTGGATCCGTCTCACCTTTTCATGGTTCTGTCTGAGCTGGTCACACCTCTTTTGTCAATGTGTGGACGTCTGTCTGGGCAGCAGGTGAGAGTTTATGCCCGTAGTGAGTGAAATCAGAATCACTCTACAGTAGGTTGACAGTAGCAAAACACAGACATGTCAACAAACTGTCTGAGACAGGTTTAATGAGGTTTAGATGAGGAAATAAGGTTGGTTTATTCCAGTAATTAAAATCTTCTCTTAACGTCTCTCAGCCAACTGTAAACACTAGGATGCTATCAAACACTCAATAAAAGACAGACATAATAATGTGACTGTCCAGTGTGGTTAATAGAATATACCAATACCTTCAGACAACCATCCCATTCACAGCACCACCATAAACAAATAGTAGGGACCATAAGAGGACGATTTGTGCCCATTCTTTGGTCAGTGTGGCCACTGAGGGTCAGTCAGCCCTCTGTCTCTGTCTTGGAACAGGAAATGGGTCGGATGAAGTTTGTGTGTGTGCTGTACTGTACTGTAGACCTGGTCTCTCCCAGTCCCTCCATTTAAAGAGCCCGTCAGTGTGTTTGTGTGTACAGAGGCCTGGAGGCGGTGTATAGACTAGTACCTGTGGCTGAACAGCAGAGCCTCTGTTGGGTCCGTTTGGGTTCACGCTGTACTGGCTCTACACGTACACCAGCCTCATATGTTTTTGTCTGGTCGGAGCCAATCAGATGTGCTGGTCAAACGATGCCAGTAACATGTTTACTTTCAACTCTAAATAATTATTTAACACGTGTCGTGAAGAGCCAGCAGAGCCAGTGTTCACGGTAGCCTATCAGTTAGTTGTGCAACAGTAAGGCATTCCTGTTTACCATTCAGTGGATGCAGGAGTAAAATATGCAGTAAAAGTTTTCCATTTGACACTGTATGCCTGATATTGCTCTGGTATTAATAGGATGGCACAAAATAGGGTAACCGTTACGATGATATTACAGAACTCTTCCATCTCCCAACAAGTAATGAAGTTCTCTATTCATCACGATCATCCTCATCATAATCACCCCAAGAAGAAAGATCTCCATCCAGTATGTGGAAAAAAAGCTTCATAGAATAGCTAGAGGATGCCAGTGGACAGGCTAAGGCTCGGCTGAGGATGAGAGAAAGGGATCTATATATCTGTAAGATGTAGTGCTACAGTGAGATTTATCCCGTTGGTAGGGTTGTTTATCTGCTGGGCACCCCACCACCAAGGCTCCGGCTGGGGAGGGATGAAGGCTCTGGCTGGGGCGGGTTTGGAGAGATTTTGGAAAGATCTGATTTATATAAGGGTTCCGGCTCTGTGTAGAACGGTCAGACGATGACGCACCGGGGTACTGTAAAACCAACACAAATAGAAAATCCATTACACATCATGAAAATTGAGCTATTCTACAGATATTAATACATGGCTTTTGGGGGATATTTGTTTGAAACAAACAATGGCTCATGCTACTGTTTCACATTTGGCAAAAAGAACATGCTTTCAATGTAAAGTAGTTTTTTCGTGTTTGATCCGCCCATAAAATGTCACCACAGCAATCTCTATGACTTGGCAACTACATATATCCTGTCTCTCCAAAAGCTACATGGGGCAACATATCAATGGCTATCTATCATGGCAGCTGTTACAGACATTCAAGAATTGCCTAAATGTACATATCAATATTTCAACATTTTGCACTAATGGTATTTGACAGTCATGTATTGTGCAAAGAAATACTTTCTTTCACATTTTGTTTTGATCAGAACAGGTACTTACCAGTACCTATAGACTAGGAATGCTTGTAAATTAAATTATTATGGGATGAAAGCGTTCACACCCCATTTACAGCACACCTTGCCACACCTATTGTAAGCACACATAAATACTTTGTGTACCTTCCTGGCCTCAAAGTTTTTCTAAATTGAGTTCAACTACTGTACAGTGAAGACTCTCTCCTTGAAGCTCCCACCTAGAGCCTTAAATTAAAAATAAATAAATAAATTAAGGGCTGAATATGGGTATGGCCCCACCCAACCCCTACTTTTCTTCGAGATCAACATCATGTGTGTTGTCAGTGTTCAGTGAGCTCTGGTGAAGATTGTCTTATACAGTAGATAGACTGGCCTTGAATCTGACTGACTCAGGGGGATGGAAAACCACAGAACACCCAGGTCGAACCTCTCAGTTGTGACATCATTCCCC
Source organism: Brachymystax lenok tsinlingensis (assembly GCA_030435695.1). Classification (NCBI taxonomy): domain Eukaryota; kingdom Metazoa; phylum Chordata; class Actinopteri; order Salmoniformes; family Salmonidae; genus Brachymystax; species Brachymystax lenok. Next base: position 50,123,173 of record CM059819.1, on the reverse strand, counting down.
CTTCCACCTCACACAGTGGGCACTCTTCTCTTAAACAAGTCTATGTGGAATGATATCAACAACATTATTCTTAACTACATTGCTAAGAGCAGTATTATGCACAATTAACATGCAACAGACCTTTTCTGCATGACCCTCAAGAATGAGTTAGAGTAGGCCTAATCAAGTCCAAGACATATACTTCACATGAACAAATCTGAAAATGTACTTTAATACAAAAATGTATATGATATTGTAAACCAGTAAAACACACTAACACATTAACAGTGGTCTCTGTCACTGTTAGTCGTACATAACACAATTAAAATAGTTTTAGTACAGTCATGTCCCTATTTATTGCTGTCAATTTCGACACATTTTCTGGTATGTAGCCCCCTCACAGGAATGACTGCACACACACATTAACCAACCACTCAAATGCCGGTCTGCACACCGTTCTTCCCTTTCACACGTTCACAAGTAGGATCTATTCAAAAACCACAGTCATCCTCAACACCTGACAATCCTGGAATACCACCCAAATGGCGTCTGTATGGCTCCTCTCCAGACCAGATGACGTCATGAGATATTCACTTAAAATGTTCAAGTCTTTGCTCTATTCCGGACGCACAAAAAAACCATACAAATATGCATCTGAAAATGACAAATGACAACATAGTATTATTCTTTTGTTCTTCATCAGTGTTTCAAAAGTCAAGGTACTAAGTCACTCTCTGAGGTGTGCTAATATGCACTCTCTGAGATTTTCTCCAAATGTGCTGTTTAAATGTATGGAATGGATAAACAGAGTGTTGCGTCGGGAGATGCCATACTGAATCCAGTTGTGTCCAGATAGAGGCTTTCAGCTGGCCCTAATTCCTAAAGACATGGGAGTAAAAACAAAAGTACCTGTGTTAATCCTTCAAGACTTCCCATTGTTATCATACTAACCTGACATGGGGGAGGGGATAACATAGATGTGTAGAGATAACATAGACAGAACAGTTGCTGATGAGCAGTAACTTAGAACCATAATTTGTTATTGGAAAAACATTATGGGTTGAGAGCTATCTAGCCAATAAAACACAGAGGGTCTTCTTTAATGGATGCTTCTCTAATATAATACATGTAAAATGTGGTGTTCAGCAAGGCAGCTGTCGGTCCTTTACTGTTCTCTATTTTTACTAATGATCTACCACGAGCCTTAAACAAAGTCTGTATGTCTATGTACGCTGATGATTCAACATTATACATGTCAGCAACAACAGCTAGTGAAATCACTGCAACCCTAAACAAAGAGTTGCAATCAGTTTTGGAATGGGTGGCTAGTATTAAACTAGTCCTGAACATATCTAAAACTAAAAGCATTGTATTTGATACATTCCTTAAGTTCTAGAACTCCGCTGAATCTGGTAATGATTTATGTGGCTGTTGAGCAAGTTGAGGAAACTAAACTTCTTGGTGTCACCTTAGACTGTAAATTGTCATGGTCAAGGCATAATGATTGAATTGTTGTAAAGATGGTGTGATAGTGTGATAAAGAGATGCTCAGCATTTTTAACACCACAGTCGACCAAACAAATCCCGCACAGTTTTATCTAATCTTGATTATTGCCCAGTGATACGGTCAAGTGGTGCAAAGAAGGACCTAGAAAAGCTGCAGCTGGCCCAGAACAGAGTAGAAGACCTTGCCCTTCAATGTACACAGAGGGCTAATGCCAAAAGTATACATGTCTGTCTCTCTTGGCTCAAAGTAGAGGAGAGATGGACTGCTTCAATACTTGTTCTTGTGATAAATATGAATGTGTTGAAAATTCCAAATTGTCTGTATAATCAACTTACATATTATATATTATATAGAGCCGTGATTGCATGGAACTCCCTTCCGTCTCATATAGCGCAAGTGAACAGCAAACCTGATTTCAAAAAACAAATAAAGCAAGACTTCACGGCACAACGCCTCTCCCCCCATGTGGCGTAATTCAGAAAGTAAGCAAAATTCCAATTCCACATTTTCCTCATTGAAAAGCATTGGAGAGAATTGGTATGGGAATTTCAGTGTACTTTCTGAATTGACTGTAATTGAAAGGGAATTGACCCCAACCTTGGTATGTACTGACATGTAAGTGTAACTGATGATGCACAAACACGCACTCGACACTTTACACTCACCCATACATTATTATTCTTTAGCTGTAATATTTATTTTTTTATTTGAGTATTTACTTGTAGAAGATTTTTTATCTGTTTTATATATACACTACTGTTCAAAAGTTTGGGGTCACTTAGAAATGTCCTTGTTTTCCATGAAAACATACATGAAGTTGCAAAATGATAGGAAATATAGTCAAGATGTTGACAAGGTTATAAATAATGATTTTTAATTGAAATAATAATTGTGTCCTTCAAACTTTGCTTTCGTCAAGGAATCCTCCATTTGCAGCAATTACAGCCTTGCAGACCTTTGGCATTCTAGTTGCCAATTTGTAATTTGAAGAGATTTCACTCCATGCGTCTCACGAATGTTCTTCTTTGTGATTTAATTTAATTGAATTTATTTTGTGCAACAGACATATCTGAACACCTCAAACTTAGATTTGTCTTTCCAACACTTTTTTCCAATCTTCCTCTGTCTGTGTCCTCTTGCCCACCCATTTTTTCTTTTTATTGGCCAGTCTGAGATATGGCTTTTTCTTTGCAACTCTGCATAGAAGGCCAGCATCCCTGAGTCGCCTCTTCACTGTTGATGTTGAGACTGGTGTTTTGCGGGTACTATTTAATGAAGCTGCCAGTTGAGGACTTGTCAGGTGTCTGTTTTTCAAACTAGACACTCTAATGTACTTGTCCTCTTGCTCAGTTGTGCACCGGGGCCTCCCACTCCTCTTTATATTCTGATTAGAGCCAGTTTGCGCTGTTCTGTGAAGGGAGTAGTACACAGCGCTGTGCGAGATCTTCAGTTTCTTGACAATTTCTCGCATGGAATAGCCTTCATTTCTCAGAACAATAATAGACTGACGAGTTTCAGAATTAAGTTATTTGTTTCTGGACATTTTGAGCCTGTAATCGAGACCGCTGATGCTCAAGATACACACAACTAGTCTACAGAAGGCCAGTTTTATTGCTTCTTTAATCAGAACATCAGTGTTCAGTTGTGCTAACATACGTGCAAAAGGGTTTTCTAATGATCAATAAGCCTTTTATAAACTTGGATTAGCTAACACAACGTGCCATTGGAACAAAGGAGTGATGGTTGCTGGTAATGGGCCTTTGTTCGCCTATGTAGATATTCCATTAAAAATCGACCGTTTCCAGCTACAATAGTCATTTACAACATTAACAATGTCTATACTGTATTTCTGATCAATTTTATGTTATTTTAATGGATAAAAAATTTGCTTTTCTCTCAAAAACAGGACATTTTCTAAGTGACCTCAAACTTTTGAGTTGGTTGAGTCACTGACGTGATCTTCCTGTCCGGGTTGGCACCCCCCTTGGGTTGTGCCGTGGCAGAGATCTTTGTGGGCTATACTCGGCCTTGTCTCAGGATGGTAAGTTGGTGGTTGAAGATATCCCTCTAGTGGTGTGGGGGCTGTGCTTTGGCAAAGTGGGTGAGGTTATTTCCTACCTGTTTGGCCCTGTCCGGGGGTATCGTCGGACGGGGCCACAGTATCTCCCGACCCCTCCTGTCTCAGCCTCCAGTATTTATGCTGCAGTAGTCTATGTGTCGGGGGGCTAGGGTCAGTGTGTTATATCTGGAATATTTCTCCTGTCTTATCCGGTGTCCTGTGTGAATTTAAGTATGCGCTCTCTAATTCTCTCTCACTTTCTCTCTTTCTTTCTTTCTCTCTCTCGGAGGACCTGAGGCCTAGGACCATGCCTCAGGACTACCTGGCCTGATGACTCCTTGCTGTCCCCAGTCCACTTGGCCCTGCTGCTGCTCCAGTTTTAACTGTTCTGTCTGCAGCTAGGGAACCCTGACCTGTTCACCAGACGTGCTACCTGTCCCAGACCTGCTGTTTTCAACTCTCTATAGACAGCAGGAGTGGTAGTGAAATTCTGAATGATCGGCTATGAAAAGCCAACTGACATTTACTCCTGAGGTGCTGACTTGTTGCACCCTCAACAATCACTGTGATTATTATTATTTGATCCTGCTGGTCATCTATGAACATTTGAACATCTTGACCATGTTCTGTTATAATCTCCACCCGGCACAGCCAGAAGAGGACTGGCCACCCCCTCATAGCCTGGTTCCTCTCTAGGTTTCTTTATAGGTTCTGGCCTTTCTAGGGAGTTTTTCCTAGCCACCGTGCTTCTACACCTGCATTGCTTGCTGTTTGGGGTTTTAGGCTGGGTTTCTGTACATCACTTTGTGACATCAGCTAATGTAAGAAGGGCTTTATAAATACATTTGATTGATTGATTTTGAACGGTAGTGTAAGTCTGTAATGTCTGTTAATGTTTTAAATGTACATTTTAAAATCGTTGTCTTTTTCGTTGTGTGTTGGACCCCAGGAAGACTAGGTGTTGCCATTGGCGTCGGCTTATGAGGATCTTAGTGAAAATCATAAATCATGACACCTCATTCAATTTTCTTATTTAGATTTTTATTTCTATTACATAAAGAACATTATCATAAAGATTTAGGTAATAGAAATCCAGTTCTTATTCTGATCACTAACATATACAGTGGGGTCCCAAATGATTGACAACGTTGATAAAGATGAGGAATAATGACTGTATAAAATACATTATTAAAATACTGACCTATATTGTATGTAAAAAAAAAAAAAAAAGGTGGAAATTATATTATTTGATACAGATACGATTAAAAAAAATATATATATTTTTTTTCTCAAAAAGGTAAGGGTCAAAATTATTGACACCCCTAAAGATTCTTATATATAAAGTAGTCAAAAGTTTAGTATTTGGTCCCATATTCATAACACGCAGTGACTACATCAGGCTTGTGACTGCAAACTTGTTGGATGCATTTGCAATGTTTTTGGTTGTGTTTCAGATTATGAGTCAGAAAGTAACAGAGGGTTAAAGATCATTCCCCCAAGACATGCTAACCTCCCCCCTGTTATTGGTAATGGGGAGAGGTTAGCATGTCTTGAGGGTATGATAATTGACCCTTTGTAACTCTCAATCATCATTGTTTACAATTCATTACGGATTATAAGTAATCATGGTAGAATCCACAGTAACATAGAAGTGTTTAGAAACATATTCTATTCTTGTTTATAATAAAAGTGACTCCAAAATGACACAATACATTATTTATCATTAATTTCTGTTGCGGCAGGTAGCCTAGTAGTTATAGCGATTTTGTTCTTTACTGACTTGCCTAGTGAAATAAAGGTTAAATAAATAAAAAATATTTTGGGCACAAAATTATCTGAAACACAACCAAAACGTATTGAAAATGCTTGTAGAGTCACAAACTTGATGCAGGAATATGGGATCAAATACTACGTTTGACTACTTTATTTATAATCATCTTTAAGGGTGTCAAAACCTTGACCCCTAACCTTTTGAGAAAAACGACATCTCTTTTTCTGAACAATTGTATTCATATAAAATAATATAATTTCCCCATTTTTTGGAGCATACAAATAGCTTAGTATTTGAACTATTTATTTTTCACAGTCATTATTGCTCATCTTCATCAGGGGTGTCAATAAATTTGGACCCCACTGTATATCAATCAAATTTAGCTCATCAATTCTATACATGACTGGTCTAGTATATGCATGTGATCCATATGAACACTGGACAGATAGGGTATAGGGTTACTGGTCATACACATTGACTCTGTCTGCAGGAAAATCCTCCAATTTCCTGCAGACACGGAACTTCTAGCTTCCATTGTAATAGCAGGGTATAAATGGCCAGATGACTTCCATTACCTGCCGCTAGTCTCCAATAAAGAATGATCACAGAGTCGTCCACACCTGCCAATGGTTAAAGACAGGGGTTCCAATATGGCAGTCATATGTGATTAGTGGTAGAAAATCAACTCATAAAACACTAATATATAAACTGGCCTCCAGGTCTTGGCCATTCTCTCTTTTTTAAAAACCTGGTTTTACTGTATGATATTTGTTGGAGATGTGTGCTACAGTGCCTTCAGAAAGTATTCATACACCTTGACTTATTCCACATTTTGTTGTGTTACAGCCTGAATTCAAAATGTATTAAATTATTTATTTTATTTTTCTTACCCATCTACACTCAATATCCATAATAACAAAGTGAAGACATGTTTCTAGAAATGTTAGCAAAATTATTGAAAATTAAATACAGAAATATGTCATTTACATAAGTATTCACACCCCTGAGTCAATACCTTGTAGAAGCACCTTTGGCAGAGATGAGTCTTTCTGAGTAAATCTCTAAGAGCTTTCCACACCTGTATTGTGCAACATTTGCCCATTATTATTTTCAAAATTCCTCAAGCTCTGTCAAATTGCTTGTTGATCATTGTTAGGTAACCATTTTCAGGTCTTGCCTTAGATTTTCAAGTAGATTTGAGTCAAAACTGTAATCTGGCCACTCAGGAACATTCACTGTCTTCTTGGTAAGCAATTCCAGTGTAGATATGGCCTTGCGTTTGAGGTTATTGTTCTGCTGAAAGGTGAATTGGTGGAAAGCAGACTGATCCAGGTTTTCTTCTAGGACTTTGCCTGTGCTTAGCTATATTCTGTTTATTTTTTATCCTGAAATGATTACAAGCATACCCATAACATGTTGCAGCCTCCACTATGCTTTAAAATATGGAGTGGTACTCACTAATGTGTTGTATTCAGGACAAAAAATGTATAGCTTAATTTTTTGTTTTGTTGCAGTATTACTTTAGTGCCTTGTTACAAACAGGATACATGTTTTGGATATTTTTTCTTCTGTAAAGGCTTCCTTCTGTTCCCTCTGTCAATTAGGTTAGTATTGTGGAGTAACTACAATGTTGATCCATCCTCAGTTTGCTTGCTCTCACGACTCACGTACAGTAACCTAAGATATCACTCATCGCAAACCTACAGTGCTGAAACAAAACCCTCAACACTCAAACTGCTCTGCTGTGCTTGCTCTGCTTCGACTTCTAGGACATTGCCTCCATTGTCTGCGAAATAAAAGTTTGAAGTAACAAAATCTACCATCAGACATGTAAGCTCAGACAGGTACATGGGATGTGCTCTTTCAAGGTGGTGTGCACTCTTCCTTGGATGCATCCCAAATGGCACCCTATTCCCTTTATAGTGCCCAGAGCTAGTCAAAAGTAGTGCACTATATAAGGAATAGGGTGCCACTTGGGATGCAGCCCTAGTCTTAGCTGGCTGTGAGCGGAGAACTGTGAGGGGCTCTGTGTGCTGGGAGCCCAGGCTCAGGAATGGGGGATCCAGTTGCAGGGAGCTGAATCGGCGCTCTGTTGGGGCTCGGCTGGACACTGTCACTGCGTGTTTGTTGAGGGCGGGTCAATGAGGACAGAGGAATTTCACAGCACACGACTGCAGCAGCAGCATGATAGGCAGTAGCCGAAAGGCCGGCAGATGGCAACATTTAATCTGGTATTGATGGTTTCATTTTACCGTCCAAACACATTGTATGCAGCCGGCAATACACGTATCCCTGTGGACTGGTTAGTACCTAAAACATTCTCCATTCAGGCTGCAAAGGCATCGATTTCCTCCTCAGATAATGTCTAGGCAGAAAGAAAACTGGGAAAATGTGCATACTTTCATTATGAAACACCATTTTCCACCACCATGCTAGTGGCTAATAGTACACCTGATGTTGCGCCCTGCATTAGCCACTTTAGCATTGTGATGGAAAATTGTGTTTTATAATGTACTCATATTTTCCCTTTTTTCACTTCTCGCCAATAAATCTAGTTAAGGAGGAAATCGATGCCTTTGCAGCTTAAATTGAGAATGTTTTAGGTTCAAACCGGTCCACGGGGTATAGGAGTGTATTGCCAGCTGCATACGATGTGTTTGGATGGTAAAATGAAAACGACTCAATATCGCCATCTGTCTGCCTTTGGGCTAGGTAGGCAGCAGAGCTCTGCTCCGGCTCACAGGCATGAGCGTACATACAGTGCTGACTGTAGGTAAGGTGGGCAGGAAGGATAGGCAGCTATATGGCCTGGAACACTAAAAAGTCAGTGAACAGCACAGGATACAATAAAAAATAAATAAAACAAATAATAATAGTCTATTCAACTTCTATAGCGCTGTTCATTACAAATATCTCAAAGCACTTGAAAAAGCAAAACAAACAAGAATCAAATAGTACAGATATATGATAGAGTAGGTCTGGAGTACGATTTTGAGCCTGAGTTTAACGTTTTGGGTGTTTCAAGCCTCCAACAGACGGAAAGACAGTTACAGGCGCCTCGCCACCTCGCAATTTGACTGTGACTTCGTAGCAATTGACTCTCTGGTTTTGTAGAACAGGATAAGGATGTCCTATTCTTTGCTGTGTTGGAGAGCAGTGAAACACCAAGGTGGCACCAGGCACCTTGCCCCAGACAAAACAAGTATGCTGGGTAAACAAACAATCAGCCATGCAGCTGCCTACAGTCTAGACCTGTCACCTGGCCAATAAATAACTGGACAGCTGAAGGCTTCTCATACCTATCCAGAGACAAGGCCAACCTCGACTCAGGGGTAGACGTAACATATGAAATCCAAGACTCACTTAGTATGATAGGTATGGTATGTATTAATTTGTGCATGTCCATCATGTTAAGGTTAGGAGTTAAGGTTAGGAGTTAGATTCAAGGGTTAAGTTTTAGGGGAAGGGTTAGCTAACATGCTAAGTAGTTGCAAAGTAGCTCAAAAGTAGTAAGTAGTGTTGTAATGTTGTAAGTAATGTTGCTAATTAGCTATTCATACACAACTTTTGGGTTGCAAGTTATATGCCCAACCAACCAACCTACTTTCGTCTTTGCCTTATTAGGTACCCTCCTGTCTTGTGTTACCATACCAAACATAACATATACTAATTTGAGTGTAATCGATTTACGTTTACTATGTTAAGCCTAGTCTATGAGACCAGGCTGACAAGACTGATTCTGATGAAGTCAGAGGTCTAGGTCATCATGTATGGCACTAAATTAAATCTGCATACATGGTCTACTTACTAAGGCAAAGTGCAATTTTAGAAGGTTTTGCTTTCCAAGCAAGACACACCTTCCAATGAAATGTCTCTTCTTCTTTACACCATTCATGTGTTTCCTCCTTCAATATCAGCTGAGACGAAAGAAGGAGGTGTGTTTCTCTGAGTCCCGAGCAGAGAATTCCCTCACTCACTCCACGATATCGTGTATATTAGAAACGTCGGCGTACAAGGCGGTCGCCATTCATTCATTCCACCGTGCTCGTATGAGTGTATTAGAGATTGTACTTCTCCCCATAGACATTTACCGGGAGTCGGTTCTTTAGCGCGGAAAAGTAACACTCCCATGGAGCTCTGTAGATCGTGGTTTCTTCTATGTAAAGAAATCCTGAAGGAAGATAACGGAACGACATTGAGAAAGGAGGAAGACACTTTATTGATCTCTTATTACCGGTGCTTTTTTGGTTCCCTTTCGAAGTTTTAAGGATCAGCTGCAATGGAAATGATTTGCGTATGTCTCCTGCCACTCTGGACCGTTGTAAAAACTCTTAAGAAAGAATGAAGTAACCGCTATGGAGCCGGACAATGCCCTGTACTCCAAACTCAAAACAGCTGGAGTCGGGGGGTGAGTACAAATTATCCAAACAAAACAGCTCTCCCCTTCATCTCTTATCTATCAGATTGATCATGATTTAACTCACTTCTGAACATATGTGCAGCTGTTTTAACTCCAATGCTGTTTAACTGTTTCCATACATTCCAGAATAAATGCATGTTTACTTTCTTGAGAGCACACAAGAATACAAAGTGGGAATCATGTCTGTGTCAATGAATGAATGATACCCATTATGTGATCCCAATGTGTGGGCTAATCTTTTGCCTTACTATTTTCATTTTGGATTAGTCAGCTATGACATAAACACGTTATTTGTCTAAACTTAAAGCCTATATTTTAGAGTAGGTATTCCCAAACATTTTTACTCAGGCCCCCCTTTCCAGCATTGGGGATCTATATTTCTGTGGGCACAAGCACTGTTCATGACAAACTGTTCACACCCCTCTTGTTGGCATAGAGAACATTTTACAGGTTTAAAACGCATTTCCTGCAATTCTACCTATTTCCTGCAATTCTACATATTTCGTCATGGGGTGCCGAGAACATTTAGCAGTTTTAAATAAAAAAGGTTGTAGCAATTCTATACATTTTATCATGTCTAATGTGCATTCATGTGATATTTGAGTGACTCAAATATTACAACAAAATCTAGCTGACATGGGCTAGTTGATCTGGACATTTCTGACATGTTATAAATAGCTCTCTAAGGCAGGGTTTCCCAAACTAGATCCTGGGGCTGATTCAAATAACCAACTCCCCATCAAACTTGATTCTGGGGGCCCAGAACCGAGTTTGGGAAACCCTGCTCTAAGGTATGCACTGATGGACATGACAAGAGGAAAACTGGTGATGCACTACCCAATTTTGAAATTGCATCCTACTATTACAACTTTCAATAGTCTGTTGAAAGCCGGAGTTCCTTAAAAAAAAGAATTTACTGTTGAGAAAAAAGACCTTTTAATAAAGCCATAATAACATATGTCATGTGTCATAGGCTACTGTTGAGGAGAGGCATTTTTAGGATTTCCACACATGGGGAACATTTGTTAGCAGGGTCTGCAAAAATGGGCCTTTTAAAAAACGAACTTCATGAAATTCAACGTCATTTACATGATAAAAGACATTAGCTGAATCTTATTTAATACCACACAAATGACCGAAATGAGTGGCTACTCTGACACTGACAAACTGAGATCAATCTGGTCTTGAATTCAACAAACAATAGCCCAGGCCATTGCAGCGACAAAGAGATTGTACAATATTAGGAGTTAATATACAGTATATATATGTATAGGCTATGTAGGCTACTAAGTAACATTTCCAGTGGCACGCTGACTCACCTAATGATGATGAATAAGCCATAGGCTTCTACTTACTGTGATGGCCCGATGCACACGTCTTGGCACACGTCTTCTCAAGATAAGCTACTTTGAAAAACAGTGCTACTGTTTGCAAAAAATTGGGTTGTTGATAAAAAATATATTTATATTGGTTCTACTGGTTCTATTGGTTCACACGTCTTCTCTTTTCAGCAGTAGGCATTTGCTTTACCCACAATTGTGTTTTGAAATTTGCCAAAAGCCAACAGACAGCCAAAACCAACCATAGAAATATAATCCATAGATGGCAGTTCCTATTCAAGTCAGGACTGGCAGCCGTTGTGAGTTTAATAGTCAAATTGCCAGGATAAGAGGTTCCAAAACCCTCCTATGGATTGATTATATGTCTGGCCACATCGCAACAAGCTTTATATTTGGCAAGCATGCTGGACAAATTGCGGGCCTTCCCGACTGTAGGAAACCGGTACCTGCCAAAATAAAGGAATGGGGTGCATTTTCTTGGCATGGTTTAGGTCCACTTGTAGAATCTATGCCAAGGCGCATTGAAGCTGTTTTGGCAGCTCGTGGTGGCCAAACACATTTTAAAAGCTAATTTATGCTTTTTCCGAAAATGTGTTTGGAGGCTCCATATGGAGGGTGTGACGCAATTGCCGATTCTCCTGAGGCATGCAGAGGCCAAATTGAGCTCCGTACAGCATCGCCGTGTGCCTCCCAAATGTTTTAACAATGCGGAGGGCTCAGCATTGACATGATTGGTTGATGCTAGGTGGGGGAGGGAGGTCCTGTATAAACACAAACTCACTTCCTTCACAACAGCTCTGCTCAACAGCTCTGCCCTGCTCCGCGAAGCGCAAGAAGCATGAATGCCCTGACTTCTCCAGAGGCCGTATCAGCGTAAATGCTGCACGGCCACTGCTGACGTCAGATTGACCATGCAGCGCCTTTCAGACACTATGTTGGTGTTTCCTTTATTTTGGCAGTTACCTGTATGTGCTGGTGATAAAATGTAATCCACAGTAATTTTCCTGAAACTATTGATCCTCTGTGGCTAAATTATGCTCTCTGGTATATTTTGAACATTGAGAACGGGCTCCTGTGGTTGTATAAAAAAAATTGAATAAAAAAAAGAACGTGATTTATTTGATTTTATTATTGCCTCTTGGGCCCCCTTTGGACTTGTGCCTAGCCCCTGACTCAGACAATTGTCCAATCACATTTATTTATTATGCAGTTTATTTGAAAAATGTATTAATCAGTTACCCAATCAAGGCAGGGCTCCACAGTTACCCACGTGTGCCCCCAACCTCCTCTCCTCCCGCATCTGATGATTAGCAGAGCAGCAGCAGGCTGTCTACACTCATTGAGAAACATCTTGTGTTTTTTTCTGCCTCTTGGGCCCACCACGGGACTGGGCCAAGGGGCTTCAGGCCCTGTAAGGCCCTGCATTAAACCGGCCCTGCTTGCAGAAACATTGTTAGAGAAAAGTTGAGTAGCCTGTGAAAAGTGTTCTGGATTCCAGTAGAGCTGGTGGCTATATACTATCAATAATTATTATAGTTATTAATGATAGCGATAACACATTTTGGATTTCAGACTGTGCATTGCAATGTCTAAGTAAGATACAACTTCCAATTCAAAACATTTTCTTATTGAAAGTGTAAGCATTCCTCTTTATAAACTCTGCCAATGGACTTGAAGTTGCACTCTGCTGCTTATGCAGTTGTGCACTGCTGCCAAATGAACGCTGTGGGAGTGAGTTTTTGGGATGATTTAGAGCAGGGATGGGAAACTTTGATGGCGATGGGGGCCACAAAAAATCTGAACTCATAACGGGCCGAAGTTGCTTGTGGGTTTGCGTACCCATAAACACACACATTGTGAGCAAAATATTTTAGTGGCACCCCTCTTGACAGCAGAGAGACATTGTTTTAGTTTTAGAGTTCATTTTGTGCAATAATTTTTTTTTAGCCATGGGGTGTAGATAAAATGTTGCAGTTTTAAAGCAAGTTTGCTGCAATTCTACACATTTTGCCATGGGGCAGAGAGGAAAATCTGATGTTTTGCAACTAATTCCCTGCAATTCTACACATTTTGCCATAAGGTGGAGAGAAATTGTCACGAATTCCGCCGAAATCGGTCCCTCTCCTTGTTCGGGTGGCGTTCGGCGGTCGACGTCATTGGTCTTCTAGCCATTGCCGATCCACTTTTAATTTTCCATTTGTTTTGTCTTTGTTTTCCACACACCTGGTTTTCATTCCCCAATTACTTGTTCATGTATTTAACCCTCTGGTTCCCCCATATTTGTGTGCGTGATTGTTCATTGTTATATGTCGTTTTTTTCCCGGCTGGTATTTTCGCCCATGGTATTTTATTACCGTTGTTTTGGGAACGGTTGTATATTGTTTACTTTGTACTTTCTGAGTAAACTACGTTGTTCACTCATCTCTGCTCTCCTGCGCCTGCCTTTATGCACCAGCTACACACACCGGCTTTATGGAGTCAGCAGGAGCAGATACCGCTGTAATACCGCTGTAATAGGGGTCGAGGAGCGCATCCAACAGCAAGCGGCTATGCTACAACATCTCGGCACCGCCATGGACCGCGTTCTTCAGAGCTTGGATCACTGGGAGAGAAGAGGTGTTCCTCCAGCGCCTCCACCAGCACAACCAAGTTCACCATTACTCACCCCTCCTTCACCCGGTCCCAGTGGGATTCGTCTCGCCCTTCCTAGGGATGATCTCGCCCTTCCTAGTATGATGGGAAGGCTGCAGGTTGTCAGGGGTTCATACTACAGCTGGAGCTCTACCTGGCAACCATCCACCCGCCCCTTTTGGACCGTGAGAGGGTGTCCGCCCTCGTCTCCTGCCTCTCAGGGAAAGCCCTGGAGTGGGCCAACGCCGTGCGGGGAGAAGGAGAAGCGGTGCCGGACCACTTCGAGGAGATCACCCGCCGCTTCCGGGCAGTTTTCGACCACCCGCCTGAGGGTAGAGCGGCAGGTGATGTCTCGTCCACCTGAGGCAGGGGACGAGGAGCGCACAGGAGTTTGCTTTGGACTTCCGGACCCTGGCCGCCGGCGCAGGATGGAACGACAGGGCCCTGATCGATCACTACCATTGCATTTTGCGCGAGGACGTCCGTCGGGAGTGGGCCTGCAGGGACACTACTCTCACCTTCGACCAGCTGGTGGACCTGTCCATTTGGTTGGATAACCTGCTGGCTACCCGCGGATGTCCAGATCGGGGTCTGTCGGTTCCATCCCCCAGCACCACCGCTCTGACGCCCATGGAGCTGGGAGGTACTGCACTTAGGGAGAATGGAGGAGGTGCCGTTCCATGCACCATCTGTGGCCACAGAGGGACACTGCCGGTCGGTGCTGGAGAGGTTCCTCTGGGAGTCAAGACAGCAGACAGGGCACTCTCGCGTCACCCCAGGTGAGTCAGCACCATGCTCACCCAGAGCCCTCTGTTGCACACATGTTTTTGTACATATATTTTCCTGAGTTTTCCTCGCATTCCCAGCATAAGGGGCTCGTAGATTCAGGCGCAGCTGGAAATTTCATTGACAGATCATTTGCCCATAGTTTAGGGATCCCCATTGATCCAGTGGATATGCCCTTCCCTGTTCACGCCCTAGATAGTCGACCATTAGGGTCAGGGTTAATTAGGGAGGCCACCGCTCCACTGGGCATGGGGAAGCAGAAGGGTCACAAGGAGAATTAGTCTCTTCCTTATTGATTCTCCTGCATTTCCCGTGATGCTGGGCCTACCCTGGTTGGCTTGTCATGACCCCACTATCTCGTGGCAACAGAGGGCTCTCACGGGGTGGTCACGAAAGTGCTCGGGGAGGTGTTTAGCGGTTTCCGTTGGTGCTACTACGGTGGAAAGTCCAGACCAGGTCTCCACCGTGCGCATTCCCCCCGAATATGCCGATTTGGCTCTCGCCTTCTTCTTACAGAAGGCGACTCAATTACCACCCCATCGACGACGGGATTGTGCGATAAACCTCCTGGTAGATGCAGCACTTCCCAGGAGTCACGTGTATCCCTTGTCGCAAGAAGGAAACGGAGGCTATGGAAACATATGTCTCCGAATCCCTGGCGCAGGGGTACATTCGGCCCTCCACTTCACCTGCCTCCTCAAGTTTCTTTTTTGTGAAGAAGAAGGATGGAGGTCTGCGCCTGTGTATTGACTATCGAGGTATCAACCAGATCACTGTGAGGTACAGTTACCCGCTACCTCTCATAGCCAGTGCGATAGAGTCAAAGCACGGGGTGCGCTTCTTCACCAAATTGGATCTCAGGAGCGCTTACAACCTGGTGCGTATCCGGGAGGGAGACGAGTGGAAGACGGCTTTCAGTACCACCTCAGGGCACTATGAGTACCTCGTCATGCCGTACGGGTTGATGAATGCTCCATCAGTCTTCCAGGCCTTTGTAGACTACATTTTCAGGGACCTGCACGGGCAGGGTGTAGTGGTGTATATTGATGACATTCTGATATACTCCGCTACACGTGCCGAGCATGTGTCCCTGGTGCGCAAGGTGCTTGGTCGACTGTTGGAGCATGACCTGTACGTCAAGGCTGAGAAATGTCTGTTCTTTCAACAGTCCGTCTCCTTACTAGGGTACTGCATTTCGACTTCAGGGGTGGAGATGGAGAGTGACCGCATTTCAGCCGGGCGTAATTGGCCGACTCCCACCACAGTAAAGGAGGTGCAGCGGTTTCTAGGGTTTGCCAACTACTACCGGAGGTTTATCCGGGGTTTTGGTCAGGTAGCAGCTCCCATTACCTCACTGCTGAAGGGGGGACCGGTGCGTTTGCAGTGGTCGGCTGAGAAGGACAGAGCTTTTGGTCACCTGAGGGCTCTGTTTACCATGGCTCCCATGCTGGCTCATCCGGATCCCTCTTTAACGTTCATAGTGGAGGTGGACGCGTCTGAGGCTGGGATAGGAGCCGTGCTCTCTCAGCGCTCGGGTACGCCACCAAAGCTCCGCCCCTGTGCCTTCTTCTCGAAGAAGCTCAGCCCGGCGGAGCGAAACTATGATGTGGGGGACCGGGAGTTGTTGGCTGTTGTCAGGGCTTTGAAGGCGTGGGGACATTGGCTGGAGGGGGCTAAACACCCTTTTCTCATCTGGACTGACCACCGCAATCTGGAGTACATCCGGGCGGCGAGGAGACTGAACCCTCGCCAGGCCAGGTGGGACATGTTTTTCACCCGTTTTGTTTTCACCCTGTCTTACAGACCAGGTTCCCAGAACACGAAGGCAGACGCACTGTCCCGGATGTATGACACAGAGGAGCGACCATGGATCACACCCCCATACTCCCGGCCTCCTGCCTGGTTGCACCGGTAGTGTGGGTGCTGGATGCAGACATCGAGTGGGCGCTACATGCAGAGCCCACTCCCATCCAGTGTCCAGCTGGGCGTTTGTACGTTCCGTCTGCTGTCCGCGACTGTTTGATCTATTGGGCCCACACGTCACCCTCCTCTGGTCATCCGGGCATCGGTCGGACGGTGCGCTGTCTTAGTGGGAAGTACAGGTGGCCCACTTTAGCTAAGGACGTGAGGGTTTATGTTTCCTCCTGCTCGGTGTGCGCCCAGTGCAAGGCTCCTAGGCACCTGCCAAGAGGGAAGTTACAACCCTTACCTGTTCCACAACGGCCGTGGTCGCACCTGCCGGTGGATTTCATAACCGATCTTCCTCCCTCACAGGGTAACACCACGATCCTGGTCGTTTTGGATCGATTTTCTAAGTCCTGCCGTCTCCTCCCTTTTTCCGGTCTCCCTACGGCCCTACAGACTGCGGAGGCCCTATTTACACACGTCTTCCGGCACTATGGGGTGCCTGAGGACATAGTCTCTGATTGAGGTCCCCAGTTCACGTTGAGGGTTTGGGGGTGTTCATGGAACGTCTGGTGGTCTAGGTCAGCCTTACCTCGGGATGTGGGTAGGTTTCTGAGGTCTTATAGCCAGGACCGGCCGGGGGAGTGGGCGGCGTTCGTGCCCTGGGCAGAGATGGCCCAGAACTCGCTCCGCCACTCCTCCACTAACCTCTCTCCCTTCCAGTGCGTACTGGGGTACCAGCCGGTTCTGGCGCCTTGGCATCAGAGCCAGATCGAGGATCCTGCGGTGGACGACTGGTTTAGGCACGCGGAGGAGACATGGGACGTCGCTCATGATGTGCCAGAAAGCCAGTGCAGACCGTCACCGCAGTGAGACCGGGTCTGGCTTTCAACCCAAAACCTGCCCCTCCGCCTGCCCTGCTGGAAGCTGGGCCCGTGGCTTGTGGGACCATTTAAAGTCCAGAGGAGACTGAACGAGGTTTGTTACAGGTTACAGCTGTAACCCCCCGACTACCGTATTAATCCCTCGTTCCATGTGTCTCTCATCAGGCCGGTGGTGGCTGGTCCACTCCAGGAGTCTGAGGTGCGGGAGGTTCCTCCGTCCCCTCTGGACATCGAGGGGGCCCCGGCGTATGCAGTTTGGTCCATTCTGGACTCAAGGCGTTGGGCGAGGGGCCTTCAGTACCTTGTGGAGTGGGAGGGGTATGGTCCGGAGGAGAGATGCTGGGTGCCGGTGGAAGACGTATTGGACCCTTCGATGCTGCGGGAGTTCCATCGTCGCCATCCGGATCGCCCTGTGCCTCGCCCTCCGGGTCGTCCCCGAGGCCGGTGTCAGCGTGCTGCTGGAGCCGTTGTCAAGGGGGGGGGTTTTGTCACGACTTCCGCCAAAGTCGGTCCCTCTCCTTGTTCGGGCGGCGTTCGGCGGTCGACGTCACCGGTCTTCTAGCCATCGCCGATCCACTTTTCATTTTCCATTTGTTTTGTCTTTGTTTTCCACACACCTGGTTTTCATTCCCCAATTTTTTGTTCATGTATTTAACCCTCTGGTTCCCCCATGTTTGTGTGTGTGATTGTTCATTGTTATTCCCGGCTGGTATTTTCGCCCATGGCATTTTATTACCGTTGTTTTGGGCACGGTTGTATATTGTTTACTTTGTGCTTTCTGAGTAAACTACGTTGTTCACTCATCTCTGCTCTCCTGCGCCTGCCTTTATGCACCAGCTACACACACCGGCTTGACAGAAATGTTTGCAATTGTAACTCGCAACAGTAAATTGAGACGAGGGCTGTGCGGTGACTGTATTACCGCCCACACCGGCGGTCACGAGTCATGAAGGTAGTCAAAGTCCACATGACCGTTTTAGTCACGGTAATTAGGCTTCTCCAAGCTCTGTTGCTGCTGGTCATTAGTAGCCTACCAAACCTGCTAACTGCCTCATACTCAGCATTCTATTGTCCCTCTAATCACTCTGACATCAATGCAAATCTATTTGAAAATGTAATCAAACACTTCATGAGAGCCCATGAGCTCATGTTGTGCAACATTTCTACAGGCTATGCAATTGCGGGAGAAAACAGAGTGATGGCCACTAGTAAAAATAGGAGGATCCCATCATCTTTCAATAGGCTAGGCCTACTATATTTATTTCTCATCTTTCCTAATATTAAGCACATTGCTTATATTTACAACAGAAGTACAGACTACCTGGCTGGCATGAAAATAAACCACAGGGAAAAGCGTCCTCCATTCGCTTTTTAAGTGCATTTACTCGCCTGTTTCGATACAGGTGTATGATAATGGTCCATTCTAAATCAAAACAAATGTCACACATATATTATTTAGTATATGTAAAGACAAGATTACATCACGATTAGTCTGATGGGTGACAATATTAGCCTATCACTTGTGAAATATATATTATCACTTGTGAATGATGCCCAGTAAAGAAACAATGGCTTTTTTTTGCGACTTGTTCGAATCATAGTAGCTCACCTCATGTAGCCAAGCCCATAGGCCGATATGTTTTAATAAGGTTTGTATCGCAACTAAAGTGGCCAAATAACTTCTTAAAATTAGGAATATTAGTGTCAGGACCCGGTAACGAACTCGGGTTTCCGGTGTGAGAACCAGTCACTTAGCACCCTGAGTCACAAGTAGTCGGCAGAACCCAGAAGATGAGGCAGACACAGCCGTAATAGAGATGGTGTATTTAATAATGACAAAAATAGAATGAGCTTCAGGCAAAAATAATCCACCAAGACAAAAAGGTAAATCCACATGGAAAGATGGAACAGCAAGAAATAGTCTCAAAAGAATAATCCAAAAATAACGAAACCCAAAACAAAGTTCCACAAAAAGTAGTCTCAAAAGAATAATCCAAAAATAAACAATACCCAAAACAAAGTTCCACAAGAGAGTCCAACTGGAGAAAAAAACGTACACAGCTTCACTGAGGCAGGGTGCTAACATTCAAACACAGAGCAAAGAACTAAGGAAAACTAAGGGTTTAAATACATACAAGGGAAACGAGGCACAGGTGCAATTAATAACTGGAAACAAGGGAAAAAGAAAAGAAAGGATCAGACAAAAACCACAATGGGAGCCTCTAGTGGTCAAAAACCGGAAAACACCCGGCCAAATGTTGACAATTTGTCCTCTTTACAAGGGGTGTAGAGCCTAACTGGCATATATAAGCAGAGTGTAAGTTCCAAGTTTGGGGAAGATAAAAGACACCTTTATAATAAAAGCATTACATACATAATTGCATTCGCGGTCACTTGATAATGGTGTTTTCTGCTAATGGAATATTTGCGCTTAAAGCCTACTACCATGTGCGCATTGCTGCGCTTATAATTTGAAGAAATAGCCTTATAGTTTATCAACATTTTAAGCTAAACATTCTGATCTGTTGCGTCAGCCACATTGCATAAAAAAGTTTTTGGGATGCTAGTGGTTGTATTAATTTGGGATCGCATTCCACAACTGTCCCAGACTATGTTTGGAATCTTTATTCATTGTACAGAATAGAATAGGTCGACTTTTGTACTATGGGGGATAGTAGATTGACATAGGCTTGTGCTTTTGCTGTTCGCTAGACCTACTCATCTTGTTGGCTGACGAAAAGTAAATGTGGACAGTTCTTCCAATATCTTAAATATGCACCTCGGAATTGGATAAGGACACGCGCAGTTGCGTCCCCGATGTGTCTGTCTTAACTTGTAGCCTGTGACAAAGACCCGACCACGTGACGGAGAGCGGCGTGAGTGAGAGACACTTTGGATTGCGCAGCACACTCAGGGAGAAGGGCACAACGCAGCACTTCGGGCCGCAAAAGGCATGGATTTTTTTAGGGTGCATTACAGCCACAAAGGGGATGCCACCGTGTAATTTGAGGCATTATCAAGTGCTTGTCAAATTGTGAATGAGAGACTTTTTGAGTGTGTACAGGCTGTGCAAAAAAAAACAAAGCAGAGGCTCATGCCTTTCAAGCAACTTTTTTCAAGTCATCATTAGAGTCTCATCATGCAGCCTTACAATGTATAAAAAAACTAAACATATAGCCCAACGTTTGTAGAACGACTAAAGTTACATGAATAATTATAAATTAAGGATATAGGAGTACCTATTTATTTGTTAACCGCTCAACACAGAATAGCCGCATGTGCGTACTCCCTTAAATCGTTTGGAGAAAATATGTATATTTTATTCAGCTTTGTTCAATTGTATTCTTCATACTATAAAATAATATAAATAATGCCATGGAATTATAAGCAAATCTTGTCTGCTAAATGAACTAGTGTAGCCCACTGCCATTTGGCATAGCCACATCATGACCTAACATAAGAACAACTCAGAGTATGCTATTCTGTTCTCATGAAATAGACTACATTTTCTTCATATCATGCTTCTTTAAACCTGTCTAAAATAAATTAATTTATTGTGAAGGTGTAGGCTATATTACATGGATTTATTATACTTTTTTAAATTGCTTGTAGGCTATGTGTGAAAACCAGGAGATGCTAAATGTTTTTGTTAGTTAACGGTCAATTACTGTGAGACCGACAGTTATTTTCTTTACAATCACCGCCTGGCGAAATTCCGTGACCGCCACAGCCCTAGTTGAGACCCTGACGGAGTTATTTAAAAATCACAAAACAATGTATTCTTAAATCTCACTCTGCTGGTTGGCTAGTTCAGTGAGTGGGTGGGGGAATACACAATTCATCAATTCATCATTAACTCAGCAAAAAAAGAAACGTCCCTTTTTCAGGGCCCTGTCTTTCAAAGATAATTCGTAAAAATCCTAATAACTAAATACTGTTTCCCATGCTTGTTCAATGAACCATAAACAATTAATGAACATGCACCTGTGGATTGGTCGTAAAGACACTAATTGTTTACAGATGGTAGGCAATTAAGGTCACCGTTATGAAAACTTAGGACACTAAAGAGGCCTTTCTACTGACTCTGAAAAACACCAAAAGAAAGATTCCCAGGGTCCCCTGAATGTGCCTTAGGCATGCTGCAAGGAGGCATGAGGACTGCAGATGTGGCCAGGGCAATACATTGCAATGTTCGTACTGTGAGACGCCTAAGACAGCGCTACAAGGAGACAGGACGGACAGCTGATTGTCCTCACAGTGGCAGACCACGTGTAGCAATACCTGCACAGGATCGGTACATACGAACATCACACCTGCGGGCAGGTACAGGATGGCAACAACAACTGCCCGAGTTACACCAGGAACGCACAATCCCTCCATCAGTGATCAGACTGTCCGCAATAGGCTGAGAGAGGCTGGACTGAGGGCTTGTAGGCCTGTTGTACTGCAGGTCCTCACCAGACATCACCGGCAACAACGTTGCCTATGGGCACAAACCCACGTCGCTGGACCAGATAGGACTGGCAAAAAGTGCTCTTCATTGACGAGTCGCGGTTTTGTCTCACCAGGGGTGATGGTCAGATTCGTGTTTATCGTCGAAAGAATGAGCGTTACACCGAGGCTTGTACTCTGGAGCGGGATCGATTTGGAGGAGACGGGTCCGTCATGGTCTGGGGCGGTGTGTCACAGCATCATCGGACTGAGCTTGTTGTTATTGCAGGCAATCTCAATGCTGTGCGTTACAGGGAAGACATCCTCCTCCCTCATGTGGTACCCTTCCTGCAGGCTCATCCTGACATGACCCTCCTGACAATGCCACCAGCCATACTGTTCGTTCTGTGCATGATTTCCTGCAAGCCAGGAATGTCAGTGGTCTGCCATGGCCAGCGAAGAGCCCGGATCTCAATCCCATTGAGCACATCTAGGACCTGTTGGATCGGAGGGTGAGGGCTAGGGCCATTCCCCCCAGAAATTTCCAGGAACTTGCAGGCTCCTTGGTGGAAGAGTGGGGTAACATCTCACAGCAAGAACTGGCAAATCTGGTGCAGTCCGTGAGGAGGAGATGCACTGCAGTACTTAATGCAGCTGGTGGCCACACCAGATACTGACTGTTACTTTTGATTTTGACCACCCCTTTGTTCATGGACACATTATTCAATTTATGTTAGTCACATGTCTGTGGAAGTTGTTCAGTTTATGTCTCAGTTGTTGAATCTTGTTATGTTCATACAAATGTTTACACATGTTAAGTTTGCTGAAAATGAACACAGTTGACAGTGAGAGGACGTTTATTTTTTTGCTGAGTTTATTACATTCAAACTAGTTGTCGTCACAACTCAGCAAACCACACTCGATGTCTTATATGCTTTTCTGCAAATATAAATGTTGAATGTAGTGTTAAAATATTGAATGAGGCAAAGGTGCAGAAAGCTGAGAATGTAGAAGTGACTATAGTAGTAGTAAGTTTAATAAGCCTGTGGTCACTTGGTGACTTTCTGCTGTTATTGGGCGCCAGGGAGGCAGTGTCTCCCTGCCTCCCTGGCTGCCTGGCTGGAATCTCCAGGCCTGCAGGTCATTGAGAGGCCTCACTTCATAAGAGGAAACCGCAGAAGTCAATGCGTTTTTCAGATTGTGGACAAGTAGCTGTGCCGTAACCACATACTGCAAGCACTCTCATCCAGCTCAAATACTCATTGCTGGTGAATACTGCATTGCTGGCGAAACCAAATACAGGCATAACATTTACACTTTGGTCTTGATGGATTCCAACACTTATCCAGGCTAACATCCAGGCTGAAAACTACTCAGTGATATTCCCAGTCCATCATTGAGACTCATCCTTTGGCCACATCCACTTTCCGTATCTTAAGTTTGAAGTACGTAGTCATGGTACTGAAAAACAAACTCACAGGATATTATAACCCCGTTATGTATGTGACGTCACTGTCTGACTCTGAACTGGAAGTGCTGACTGATGATTTAGTGTGTTTAGTTTCTTAGTGTTGATGTTTCCAGATGTTTGTCTCCCCCTGCCCTTGTAAATGAAGGACTTTTCCTCATTTAAGAACCATTGGCTGGGGTAATGCAATTACAAGCCATTGGAGGCCTTAGTCAGAGACTGTGTCCCAAATTAAGACTAAGGGGGAGCAGTACTCACCTAGCCCCCCCTGTGGGTCAGATGATCTGCCATGTGGATAAGAAAGTGCCCCAGTGACTTGAACAAGCTGGATGGGCTTTGGGTAGAAGTAGTACTTCTGATGCTGGTGCTGCTGATGCTGCTGCCTCCATGGGTTACTATGCATGAGATCTGACCAGGAGCAATGATATCATAAACCATGTATATACTACTTATAAACTAAGGATTAAATGAGTGTAGAAATTAATTTATAAATCTTCTACAAACCCTGTTATAACCTATACCCTATGGCAGTGGTGTAAAGTACTTTAGTAAAAAATAAGTCGTTTTTTGGGGTATCTGTACTTTACATTCCTATTTATATTTTTGACAACTTTTCCTTTTACTCAACTACATTCCTAAAGAAAATTATGTACTTTTTACTCCTTACATTTTCCCTGATACCCAAAAGTACTCGTTACATTTTGAATGCTTAGCAGGACAGGAAAATGGTCTAATTCACGCACTTGTCAAGAGAACATCCCTGGTCATCCCTACTGCCTCTGATCTGGAAGACTCACTAAACACAATTGCTTCATTTGTAAATTGTGTCTGAGTGTTGAACTGTGCCCCTGGCTATCCGTAAATTTAAAAAACAAGAAAATGGTATCGTCTGGTTTGCCTAATATAAGAAATGTTTTATTATTTATACTTTTACTATTGATTCTTAAGTACATTTAAAACCAAATACTTTGAGCCTTTTACTCAAGTAGTATTTTACTTTGTGACTTTCACTTTTACTTGAGTCATTTTCTTTAAAGATATTTTTACTTTTACTCAAGTATGAAAATGTAGTACTTTTTCCACCACTTCCCTGTGGATGAGTGTGTGTAACCATATTCTCTCTCTACCCCACAGGAGAACTCTGTTACTCTGGACTATTCTCTATTGTACCTGTTTCCTGGGGCTAGCTCAAGCACACCCTGAAGGTGAGGTTTCATTATTTCATTCTAGAGTAAGGATTCAGAAATCCAATCATGCATTTTTATTGAGTTTTAGTATAGCTCTACAGCAGAACATTGTATTGCATATTGTCAGTGTCAAATTGGTACAGCCTAGTAAAAACACACTTGGAAAGAGCTGGGGCCAAAAGTGTATGATTCAATGTAAAGTGGTGAAATGTGGACTGTAAAATGTATCATAACCCAGCTGAAACAGCTTTACTTCATTCAATCGATCCAAACATAAGTCCTTTATCATTTGATGTGTTTCGTGAAGTTGTTTGAGGATGAACTGTGACAGGGGTCTGTCCGTCCGTCCGTCCGTCCGTCCATCTATCTAGTCTAGAGGCTCAGCTGAAGCCTGTTTATTCTGAGAGAGATAACAACCCTATCTCCAACAGTAGTGGTGTGGAAGTGGAGAGATTGTGGAGATAAAACTCTCTCTGTTCTATTTCTATTGTGGGAGTGGGAGATGTGTACTGAAGATTCTACGGGGATTATACGTAATCTTCTGATATCCTTCCCTCTTCTGTCTCTGATGCAACGGCTGCATTTACTGTGGAACTCTGCCATGATTTTCTAATAAAGGATGTTCTGTGGAGATCTGGATGTAATAGGGTCAAACCTAGAGTTTTGGTATTCACTGTCCCCCCTCCTATAGCAGACTACTTACTTCTATTATGTTATTACATTTCATCATGTATCTTTTATGTGCACTTATTAGGTAAATAGCAGACTGTAAAATAATCTCTCAGAACCATTATATAGATAATTGTAAGCTACAGTATCATGGGATATTCTGCTGATGAAGTACGTTTTTGTTCTTGTCTTCAAGTTCAGCTTCAGTTTGATGCCCTTTCCATGTGTAGGGGGGGTCTGTCCAGTGATCATGCCCTCCCTGCCTCCCACTTGCCTGCACATAGAAGTGTCACAAATGGCACCCTACTCACTATATAGTGCACCACTATGGGCTCTGGTCAAAAGTAGTGATCCAAATAGGGAATAGGGTGTCATTTGGGACGCTGAATAATATACAGCCCATCCCCTTCCTTCCCCCCTAACATGACTTATGGCTCAACAGCCCTTAAGAATCATAGCTGCAGTGTCTGTACTGTTCTGTATTTCCTCTCTATTGTAGCACTATAATTCAACTCAGTGTTTAGTTGACTGTTGCCCACATTTGTTTTGCATTAGTCAAGGGGAAGTTGTACTTTCACATCTGAAGCCATGTACTGTAGTCTTTATGTTGGTCACAAAGAGGATTAACCGTTTCAACCACCTTACTTCAACCTGGTGCAGAGAGTTAAACATTTTTTGGGGGACAGATACAGAGATGGGGAGATTGATAAGAAAAGAGATATCATGGAAAGTGAGTGGCATAAACAGCAATCAAACCACTCCCTCCAGGGACAATGTGTGGTGTAGGGACGGCAGCACGACCTCTAGACCAAGCTGCAGAGCCAGGGGGTTGTTTTAATGCTGATCTAAGAAGTTTTAAACACCAGATTCAGCCTTTATTGGCCTCAGACAGCATGGTACAACCACTGTACCTGGTGGTACCCAGATGGCTTATTACGGTACATATAATTCAGCTACATTACTCCATGTTAGACAGAGATGAAGGAGAGATGATTTGTATAAAGCAATACACCATTTATTGTAGGTAAGCCATACACTGTTAAAAGTGTTTTGTAGCACTACAACTACTGGCAACTGAGCTGCCACCAATGTTAAGGAGACAAAACCTTAACTTTGCTAGTTGTTTAAACACATAATCCTGAAATGTTCTGGAACATGACATGGTGTTGTAACACCACTTAATCAAGAGTCGTGCAATACCTTGCCAGAGACTGGGAAAACTACTGGAAAATGTTGAACATACTATTATGGCGTTTCAAATCCTGTCCAGTGCAGAATTATATCCCTTCTTCTGGAGTTTCTAAATACTGTAAATGGGAGTCCCTTCTCTTATTGTGTATTCCCTGCTCTTATATGGTGTGTCACACCGTGTGTGTTGATAAACTCCTCATTGGTAATACCAAAAGGTCAAATGTTAAGTATTATTCTCAAATAAAAGACACCAGAAAAGATACCTTTGTGAAAATACAAATTAATAAGATTGTCCAGGATAATAATTCATGAGTACATATGACTTTTTAAAGACCTGATTTTAAAGCATCAAATGCTTTATTTTTTCTTTGCAAATTATCCAATGACAACAAAACATTAACATGTCTTTCACATGGTAAATCAAATCAAATTTTATTTGTCACATACACATGGTTAGCAGATGTTAATGCGAGTGTAGCAAAATGCTTGTGCTTCTAGTTCCGACCATGCAGTAGTATCTAACAAGTAATCTAACAATTTCACAACAACTACCTTATACACACAAGAGTAAAGGAAGGAATACGAGTATGTACATATAAATATATGGATGAGCGATGGCTGACCGGCATAGGCAAGATGCAGTAGATGGTATGGAGTACAGTATATACACATATATATATATATATATATATATATATATATATATATATATATATATATATATATATGAGATGAGTAATGTAGGATATGTAAACATTATATAAATGGCATTGTTTAAAGTGGCTAGTGATACATTATTTCATCCAATTATAATTATTAAAGTGGCTAGAGATTTGGGTCGATGGCCGAACGGCATAGGCAAGATTAAGTAGATGGTTTAGAGTACAGTGTATACATTTGATATGAGTATGTCGGATACGTAAACATTATATACAAAATTGTTTAAAGTGGCTAGTGATACATTGTTACATCCAATTCCTATGTTTAAAGTGGCTAGAGATTTAAGTCAGTATGTTGGCAGCAGCCACTCAATGTTAGTGATGGCTGTTTAACAGTCTGATGGCCTTGAGGTGGAAGCTGTTTTTCAGTCTCTCGGCCCCAGCTTTGATGCACCTGTACTGACCTCGCCTTCTGGATGATAGTGGTGTAGATGTCCTGAAGGGCAGGTAGTTTACCCCCGGTGATGCGTTGTGCAGTCCTCACTACCCTCTGGAGAGCCTTACGGTTGTGGGCGGAGCAGTTGCCGTACCAGGCGGTGATACAGCCCGACAGGATGCTCTCGATTGTGCATCTGTAGAAGTTTGTGAGTGATTTTGGTGACAAGCCGAATTTCTTCAGCCTCCTGAGGTTGAAGAGGCGCTGTTGCTTCTTTTTCACCACGCTGTCTGTGTGGGTGGACCAATTCAGTTTGTCCGTGATGTTCCACCTTCTCCACTACTGTCCCCTCGATGTGGATAGGGGGGTGCTCACTCTCCTGTTTCCTGAAGTTCACGATCATCTCCGTTGTTTTGTTGACATTGAGTGAGAGGTTATTTTCCTGACACCACACTCCGAGGGCCCTCACCTCCTTCCTGTAGGCCGTCTCGTCGTTGTTGGTAATCAAGCCTACCACTGTAGTGTCGTCAGCAAACTTGATGATTGAGTTGGATGCGTGCTTGGCCATGCAGTCATGGGTAAACAGGGAGTACAGGAGAGGGCTGAGAACGCACTTTGTGGGGCCCCAGTGTTGAGGATCAGCGGGTGGAGATGTTGTTTCCTACCCTCACCACCTGGGGCCGGCCCGTCCAGGAAGTCCAGGACCCAGTTGCACAGGGCTGGGTCGAGACCCAGGGTCTCGAGCTTAATGACGAGCTTGGAGGGAACTATGGTGTTAAATGCTGAGCTGTAGTCGATGAACAGCATTCTTACATAAGTATTCCTCTTGTCCAGATGGGTTAGGGCAGTATGCAGTGTGATTGCGATTGCGTCGTCTGTGGACCTATTGGGACGGTAAGCAAATTGGAGTGGGTCCAGGGTGTCTGGCAGGATGGAGGTGATATGATCCTTGACTAATCTCTCAAAGCACTTGATGACGGAAGTGAGTGCTACGGGGCGATAGTCATTTAGCTCAGTTACCTTAGCTTTCTTGGGAACAGGAACAATGGTGGCCCTCTTGAAGCATGTGCGAACCGCAGACTGGGATAGGGAATGATTGAATATGTCCGTAAACACACCAGCCAGCTGGTCTGCGCATGCTCTGAGGACACGGCCAGGGATGCCATCTGGGCCGGCAATGTGAGAAATGTTTTTCTCACATTGGCTACGGTGAAGGAGAGCCCGCAGGTTTTAGTAGCAGGCCGTGTCGGTGGCACTGTATTGTCCTCAAAGCGAGCAAAGAAGTTGTTTAGTTTGTCTTGGAGCAGGACGTCATGGTCCGCAACGGGGCTGGTTTTCTTTTTGTAGTCCGTGATTGACTGTAGATTCCTCTTGTGTCTGAGCCGCTGAATTGTGACTCTACTTTGTCTCTATATTGACGCTTAGCTTGTTTGATTGCCTTGCGGAGGGAATAGCTACACTGTTTGTATTCAGTCATGTTTCCGGTAGCCTTACCCTGGTTAAAAGCAGTGGTTCACGCTTTCAGTTTTGCGTGAATGCTGCCATCAATCCACGATTTCTGGTTGGGGAAGGTTTTAATATTTGCTATGGGTACAACATCACCAATGCACTTGCTAATAAACTCGCTCACCGAATCAGCATATACATCAATGTTGTTGTCAGATGCTATCCGGAACATATCCCAGTCCACGTGCTCGAAGCAATCTTGCAGCATGGAATCAGATTGGTCGGACCAGCGTTGAACAGACTTGAGAACGGGCCTTTCCTGTTTTAGTTTCTGTTTGTAGGCTAGGAGCAACAAATTGGAGTCATGGTCAGACTTGCCGAAAGTAGGGCGGAGAATAGCCTTGTATGCATCACGGAAGTTGGAATAACAATGATCCAGGATTTTACCAACCCGGGTGGCACATTCGATATGCTGGTAAAATTTCGGGAGCCTTGCTTTCAAATTAGCCTTATTAAAATCCCCAGCCACAATAAATGCAGCCTCAGGATATGTGGTTTCCAATTTACCTAGAGTGAAATTAATTTCTTTCAGTGCCGTCGATGTGTCAGCTTGAGGGGGGATGTACACGGCTGTGATTATAATTGAGGAGAATTCTCTTGGTAGATAATGCGGTCTGCATTTGATTGTAAGGAATTCTATGTCAGGTGAACAAAAGGACTTGAGTTCCTGTATGTTGTTATGATCACACCACGCCTCGTTAATCATAAGACACACACCCCACCCTTCTTCTTACCCGATAGATGTTTGTTTCTGTCGGCGCGATGCGTGGAGAAACCAGGTGGCTGTACCGACTCTGATAACGTGTCCTGAGTGAGCCATGTTTCCGTGAAGCAAAGAACGTTGCAGTCTCGGATGTCTCTCTGAAAGGCAACCCTTGATCTGATTTCGTCTACTTTGTTGTCCAGAGACTGTACATTGGCTATTAAAATACTCGGGAGAGGTGCACGATGCGCCCGTCGACGTAGCTTGACCAAAATACCGGCGCGTTTCCCTCTTCTCCGGCGCCGCCGTTGTTTTGAGTCGCCGGGTGCTATCCAGTCTAGTGTCCTAGTTGGGCTAGCAAACAGAGAATCCTCTTCGGGAAAGTCGTATTCCTGGTCATAATGTTGGTAAGTTGACGTTGCTCTTATATCCAATAGTTCCTCCCGGTTGTATGTAATAAAACTTAATATTTCCCGGGGTAACAATGTAAGAAGTAATACATAAAAAAACTAAATACTGCATGGTTTCCTAAGAACGTGAAGCGAGGCTGCCATCTCTGTCGGCGTCATATTACCATATATTGATAAAGAAAGACAGTTCTAAGATCTGTAAGGTATTTAACATATTCTTCCAAATCAAGAGAATATGACAGTGGAGGCTGCTGAGAGGAGGACGGCTCATAATAATTGCTGGAACGGAAATAATGGAATGGCATCAAACCATGTGTTTGATACCATTCCACTGATTCTGCTCCAGCCATTACCACGAGCCCGTCCTCCCCAATTAAGGTGCTACCAACCTCCTGTGATGACAGAGTACCACAGTATGAGTAATAATACCAATAAAACCTAGCGGTCAAACAAGAAACATTTATCCAATTGTTTTTCCACCATTCATTTTTCCCATAGGGGATTTTAGTGACACTTCAAATAAGGGCTGCGTTTTGTGTAGACTTACCCTGGCGTGACATTCTGATAACCGTGTAAATCTCTCTAGGACAAGGTGACTTTTATCAATATATTCACCTGTATTTACCCCCCCAGAAATGAAATGCTAATTAGCTGCTAATGAACTACAAATGCCATGATGATCTTGACAAGACTGTCGAATCAAGGCAAAGGTAAGAATCTCTGGATTATCTATCTAATGTCAGCTAAATTTAGTAATGAATAAGTTGGCTACATTTCTTTAACCCTCCTGCTGTGTTCCGGTCGAATTGGACCGATTTTACATATTTTCTCTCTGAAAAATGTAGTTAATTTAATCTGATTGTCATAAGGTTCCATGACTTTGTCCACACAGGGCATCTGAACACACAAAATACATCTAGATGATTTTCATTGCATTTTGGATGTTGTATTGAACTTTTGTACACCTGTGGTGTTCCCAGGCAAAAATGACCGGTCATTAGAAATGAATGGGTAAGACTACAATTAGTGTATAAAATTGAGTTCAGGCGGGAACCTTTCCCCGATAGAGTCTTTCCCCCACGGGAAACACACCTGTTGGCATTCTCACAAACAATCGCAATCAACAACAATCAATAATATATAGAACTTTTCTTGCAGCTCTGGTATATAACGTTTTTTGAGGCCTTGCTCACAATTCATTCTGTGGCAGCACAATGACCAAACGATATACTGTATGTGAGGCTGTTGATCATATCTTTGATCATGACACTGGTGAGGAGGAGAGAGTCGTTAAACTTTGGCACAAAGTAGTATGTGATAAATAGCACAATATGTTTAATCTGAGCATTTGTTATGGTCAAAATAATTCATACAATATGCTTTTTTTTTTACTCAAATTGGATGAGTTCAGGTCAATGAGGCCTAC
The DNA here is from genome assembly GCA_030435695.1 of Brachymystax lenok tsinlingensis. Classification (NCBI taxonomy): domain Eukaryota; kingdom Metazoa; phylum Chordata; class Actinopteri; order Salmoniformes; family Salmonidae; genus Brachymystax; species Brachymystax lenok. Next base: position 50,091,805 of record CM059819.1, on the reverse strand, counting down.
AGGCCATAAATAGCAAATAGAAGTTCAAAACTTGTAATGTTCACAAGAACTTAAGTTGATAAAAAGATCTAACACAACATTAGGTGATAATATTGTATATGTATTATGATGGATTCATCATCAGCTATAATGGGGCAGTCATTTTGGACCGGGAACACAGAATTCATTAACATGAAACAAACACAACAGGAGGGTTAAATTTACAATTTTGTGAACTGTCTTGTGCAAATTTTAAATGGACACAATACCTGTAAGCAAAGGTGTCAGCTAGAGATGACGTGCAGGAGCTTGCAGGGATTTGCAGTCTTGCATGATGTCTATTTTGATGCTAATTAGCATTTTCTTTTAAAAATCTGACAGTAAATAGAGTCGAATATATTTATGAAAGTCACCTTGTCTGAGAGAGATTTATCAAAGGTCATCAAAACGTGACACCAGGGAAAGCCTACACAAAACACAGACCTTATTTGAAGTGTTTCTAAAATTCCCTATGGGAAAAAATGAACAATGGAAAAACTATTGTTACCATTTCCCTGTTTGAACACTAGGTTTTATGGGTATTATGACACCTCCACTGTGGGGCTCTATTATATTCATATATACATTATATTCAGATGGATTGAATCACAGTACAGTTGAGTTACATGATATGATTGACAATTAACAGTTCCGCAGTGGTTGAAAAAGTACCCAATTGTCATACTTGAGTAAAACTATAGATACCTTTAATAGAAAGTTACTCAAAAGTGAGTCACCTACTAAAATACTACTTTAATAAGTCTGAAAGTATTTTTATTTTTTTTAATATACTTAAGTATCAAAAGTAAAAGTAGAAATAATGTAATATTCCTTATATTAAGCAAAGCAGATGGCACCATTTTCTTGTTTAAATTTGTTTTCCTGATAGCCAGGGGCACACTCCAACACAGACATTATTTTTGCTCAAGTACTTTACACCACTGCAGTTCAGTTGGCATTAGTCTGTGATCCTTGATTGGCTTTGGGTAGGATTGACCAGTCGGTGGGTAATATGGTTTTCTGCAGGGAGAGCAATAATTACAGTACAAAATGCATAATTAGTAACTAACTGTTATAATATGAAATGCTAAATGAATATACAATACTTAAACATATCAATAGCAAAATGCAAATACATAATGAATAAAGCTATGCAAATATAGCAACAAGATAACAATATGAATGTCAAAAGTGGGATGCAATAACATGTAGCATAGTAAGCCAAAGCTAGAACAGGCATAATTGCAGTGGTTATTTAGTGTAGCATGTAACATGTGGGACAAACATCAAACAATAGATAAAGCTCATAAAGCTAGTAGGCAAACAAGCCAGCAGTATTAACTACAAATCAGGGTTAATTTTTATAAAAAAATGAATGCAAGAAAGGTTCAAACAATGACGTACTGTATTAAATTACCAGCCTACATGTACTATCAACAAAACTGATCAATTAATCAAAATGGCTGCTTGACTTGGACTATTAGCATTCTACACAAAACAAATGTTCTTGTTGAATTCCTTGTGAATTCCTTCTCTGTTGACTTCTTTAATGTGATACTCACACTTTCATTGACGCATGCTTTCTTGGATTGTTTTGGAGAGTTTCACCCGAGTGTTTGGTGTGCCCTCACCTCTCTGTATTTGTGAAGGACCCATATTGAGGGGAGGTGCCTTCTTCTTTAGTATTATGGTGGTCCCCAAAAATAATAATGATATAGATGCATGCCGTTACCTACTCAAATCAAATCAAATAACATTTTATTTGTCACATACACATGGTTAGCAGATGTTAATGCGAGTGTAGCGAAATGCTTGTGCTTCTAGTTCCGACCACTATTGGCTGTGTATCAGCCTACTATTCTGCAGTATGAATTCATTACACTTTGTGAAAAGATTGCCTTACAAACTAACCCTGCACCCATTAAAACCTCACCTATTCTACTACTTTGGCACACTCCAATCCTACTGCAGGCTAGCAGCCTGGGAGGATGGGACACTATCGTTCAAAACATCTTGTGACTCTTCTGCAGTAAAATCTTGTATGCCCAAGTACTTCTCTGCTGCTGCCACCACATCTATCCTCTGATTCATGTTCCATTCCTGCGGTACAATTGACAACCATGGCCATGAACGCCAAAAAAACAACCATATTGAAGCACGTTATTCCTATCACTCTTTTTTGGCCTCGGGCCTACCCACAGGGATCCTCTTAGGTCCAGGCTGAGGGATCCTATCTTCCTCTACTACCCTCTTCACTGCCTCAGCATACGACACCTTCTGCACTACTCTGATCTTGGCAACCTCAACCTGCCTTTCTCTCACGGACACCCTCTGATCTCCAGCACCATGGGTGCCCGCACAGTTTAGTGCGGGCCCATTACGCCTTTTGTTTGTCTGAATTTGCCGGTTTTACGCACCAGCCAAGCTTCTGGTAGAGATCGATGGTCCCCTTTTGATTACCCATATAGTTTACACACACACACACACACACACACACACACACACACACACACACACACACACACACACACACACACACACACACACACACTGTTTTCATCGATACTACACATTCCTTTGTCTCATGTCATCCTACACACTGCTGCCACATGACACCTAAAACACTAATGGATTCGGGACAAAAGCTCACAGTATAACGGACAAATCCTAACTTAACTCTATCTGATAAAGACTCTGCTTCAAAACTCAGTAGTTTCACCAAGCTGTCCACTGGGTCTGTGCCGCACTAAACTGCAGGCATCACAGACACCGGGAATCTTCAACTTCAGTTGATCCACTTAACGCCATTCCAGTTATCACTCCTTTCAACAGCGCCGTGCTCCAAAGAGGAAAGCAAGTCACAGTTATTGTCCCCAAACGCGTGGTGCGGAGAGCATGCTCCCTCTGGACGGCAGGAATAAAAATAAAAAATAGAAACAATTCCGATTCAATTCACTTTCATTGACCCAACATTCCTCAACCTCCACCCAACCCGACAACACATACTGTATGGATCTGCCTGAAGGCAAATATCCATTCTCTCCAAAAATCTCATTCCCACTGGGCCAGAATCATCTTTTTCATCATCAGGACGAGGCTCAAGCTCGGCGGTCTTCACCGCACCTGCCAGTTAATTCATCCTCACTCTTGTCACTTTCAATTTCCTTCTGTGTCTCTTCCAAAACCTCTGTGTGATCCACCACTCCATTTTCACTCAACATGTTCCACTTTCCTCCTTTTTTTCCTGTCCACCATCTTACACTCACCTCATGGCCTGAGGGGAGGTGCCTGCAAACTTGCCTGTTTTTATACTTGACCATAGAGTTTGCTAGAGGGTTCATCTTCCACGAATGGGGAATTCTGAACAGTACAACAGAACAATGTTTGAAGTTCACATTTTGCCTTTAATCGAAACATTTGTCTTCTGATATGTGGGCCCAGGCTTTAGTTCAATGGGATTAACAAGTTCCTCACATGGTACGTGTGCTTGAATGGGTAACATTACAAAATGTGACATCTTACTGCCCCAGAAGTCGCAGATTAAATTCCCGCTTTAATCTGTCCCACTTCTTCTCTGTCTCCTCCTTTTTCTAATCTGTGTAAATAATGAATAGAAAAAATAAAGGTGAAAATATTTTCCATAGGCCTTATAGATGGGTTAGCTGACAACGTCACGAAAACGATGCGCGCACGATTCAATGGGGCATAAGTTTGTTAATTGTTGTGATTGTGGATGGCCAGATAGCTACCAACAATGACAAGAAACTGCCACTTGGGAAATCGGGACTCATTTCAGCTAGTTTCATCTTGTTCTTGATACCATGTCTTGTTTTGAGGTATTTTGATTGATTTCGCTAGCTAGCTAACCAACAACTGTAACGATATACTGTATTTGATAGACCGCAAGTGCTCATTGTGCAAATGTCTTTATGTTTTCAATAAACATTGGAGACAAAATATAGTTTACATGTTGTCAACAATCTAAGCCAATCCTGTCTGTTTTGCCCCATAGTTGCACACTCATTGGTTTTGTTGCTTAACAACCAACTCATCTATTTAGACTTGACAGAAGTTCAAGTATTCAGCTAAAAAAATATTGACTTAAGTCCATGTCCATGTAACAATGGTGGTTCAGTTCAACCGTTGATTCCTGAAGACTGTCTGAGTGGACTAAGTCAGTGTCTTGCCAAGCAGATACAAATCCACCTTGTCACACACATATCAGATGCCCACATTATGTATGTTACCTCATGTTACTTCTGCTATAACTTACATAGCCCTAAACATTTTGATTGTAACATAATTAAAATCTCACAATGGGCCTGACAACTGTAGTAGCCTATACTGCCCTACCAAGCAAAAAGACAGTAACTGCTCATAGCGTGGAACTGGCTTTTATTTACCTTGGTTTCACAGTAATTTTATGCAATTACTGCTAGCATGACCCAATTTTCCCCAAAACACAATACAATAGAGGCAGGATACTTGTCCACATGATTAAGCATGTATTTAATGTAGGAAAAAATGACATTAACTCATTTTCGACCAAATGAGCATTTACTGCCTTTTTGCTTGGTAGGGCAGTATAATTAGTGCCATGGTCTACCCTAGGAAAAGTATTCAGTTCCCAGTGTCTTCTTTATGATTTGTTTGGGGAATCATGGGTGACTCCTTGATTTGTAACAAGTTTCAGTAAATTATTTTTGGTAGCATTTCTATGTTGAAATAAAAAAAAATGTTTTGTGCATTTTTCCCCGTATTCCATCCAGTTGGCTTAATGTTTTAAGTATATTACACTTGATCTTTCTTGAATAAGTTTTTGTTTTTCCTCTAACTTATTTTGTGCCTCAATGGCACAGTTTTTATTGCTATCTATCTGTACTATTAGTCCTTCTATTTCATTTGTTAATATGAACTCTTTTGACCTAAATTGCTTTTGTTTTAAAGATGAGTTTTGCATTTCATGGCCTCTAAAGGCACATTTAAAAGTGTCCCAGACAATAAAGGGATCTACTGTACCTATGTTATGTTAGAAAAAGTATGTTAGAAATGATTCTGTCCTAGTTAAAAACAAGTTACCATCCAATAGGCTTTGATTAAATTTACAATATCCTCTCCCATGTGGAAATTCTGTAAGAGTAATGTATATGCCAGTTATTTGATGGTCCGACCGCATTCTGTCCCCTATCAACACTTTTTAAACTTTTGGTGCCATAGAAAATGACATAAGAATGTAATCAAGACGACTATCTTGATTGAGCCTCCACCATGTATATCTCACTAGATCCGGATATTTAAGCATCCATACATCCACTAGTTCCAATATATCCATCTTCTTTATGTTGTTAACAAGTTGTGGGAAAATACTGTATGACAGCTCTGTCTCTTGATCACTGGAAACTGATGTGCAAACTGTAATAGCCTACAATAAGTTGTAAAATATTGATTGAAAATGATCATCATTCAATATTTAGGCTATAAACCATTTGCATTTCTAAACCATTTGAGTGTGTGTTTTGATGCTGCTTTTTACATGCACTGAAACAGCAAGTGTTTTTCACAACACTCTTAAAAACACCAATATTCAGATTGAAGAACAAGTGAATGTTTCAAAGGACATCCATTCTGTTTGCAAACATGTTCTGTGTATCATAACCCTTAAATTGGGTTTACATTCAAACACCATCCAAACACCAGATCTCAGCATAGGTGCATTACTTTCCATGGTTTTATTACACAATGAGGGTATTTTGAGTCATTCTATTTGAACAGTGTAGAGCCCTCAAACTCAACTCTGGACCTTGAAGCTAGTTCCACTGCGTTTTTTCATTGTACCCCTCTGACCAGGGACTGATTTAGACCTGGGACACCAGGTGAGTGCGTTAGTTATCAGGTAGAACAGAAAACCAGCAGGCTCCGGACCTCGTAGGGTAAGAGTTGAATACCCCTGGTGTAGAGACTGGACTGTACTGTATCTGGTTGATCTCCTATCAGCTATTTAAACCCAAGTGAGGTGCGACAATGTTGTAACAAGTGTTGAAAGTTTTGCAACAACAACTCATCTGATTTATTGTAAACTTTCTGGACCATTTGATCTCCTGTAAGTAAAGCTGCTTTAAAAAAAAAAAAATTCTTACCAGCAGAGGCGACAGGTAGCCTGTTTCAAATACCTGAACCGACAAGGTGAAAAACCTGTTGATGTGTCCTTGAGCAAGGCACTTAACCATAATTTGCTCCAGGGGTTGACCCTGTAGGTAGGTTGTCATTGTAAATAAGAAGTTGTTCTTAACTAACTTGCCTAGTTATATAAAGGTAAAAAAAAAGATCATGGCAGATTCAAACTTTCACTATAGAGTATTTCTAGTCTTGGTTAAGGAGTCATGGTTGTCGCTAGAAATACAGTCTTACAGTCAGTTCCAGTCCTAATCTTTACACTGTACTCAGCAGAACATATTATTCATTTCCAGACAAAGAAAATAGAATTTCTTTGTCTGCGCTGTAGATCTGTGGATATCTGTTGTTGTTAAAGGTCACATTTTCTAATGATCAATATTCAATCATTTCTGAGTAACAATTAGGTACATTATTGTTATTGTTTTCAATGAAAATGGTAAAACAAACAAAAAAAATGCTTCTTAGCAAAGAGCAATTTCTCAACAAACTATTTTGCCAGGACTATCTGGGAGTGTTATGAGTGGGGAGGGGAAAACAAAAAACAAGTTGTTATTGGCAGAGAGGTTTGGAGCTCTCTTTATTATTAGTCTATACACTAATTTACCGCCTGGTGATGTCACTAGGTAGGCCAAAACTCCATCCCACCAAAACAGGCTGAAATTTCAGGTGGTGTTTTCACAGCTCTTACACTAAAAGGGTATTATCATAATTTTTGCAATTTCACAGTATTATTCCTATCTCATAGTGTGGAAATATATACATAACCAGTCAAATGTTTGGACACACCTACTCATTCAAGAGTTTTTCTTTATTTGTATTATTTTCTGCATTGTAGAATAATAGTGAAGACATCAAAACTATGAAATAACACATGTAATGATTTAGTAACCAAAAAAGTGTTACACAAATCAAAATATATTTTATATTTGAGATTCTTCAAAGTAGCCATGCTTTGCCTTGATGACAGCTTTGCCCACTCTTGGCATTCTCTCAACCAGCTTCACCTAGAATTCCTTTCCAACAGTCTTGAAGGAGTTCCCACATATGCTGAGCACTTGTTGGCTGATTTTACTTCACTCTGCGGTTCAATTCATCCCAAACCATCTCAATTAGGTTTAGGTTGGGTGATTGTGGAGGACAGGTCATCTGATGCAGCACTCTCCTTCTTGGTCAAATAGCCCTTACACAGCCCGGAGGTGTGTTGGGTCTTTGTCCTGTTGAAAAACAAATGATAGCCCCACTAAGTGCAAACCAGATGGGATGGCGTATTGCTTCAGAATTCTGTGGTAGCCATGCTGATTGAGAGTGCATTGAATGCTAAATAAGTCACAGACAGTGTCAACAGCAAAGCACCACCAATCACACCTCCTCCTCCATGCTTCACAGTGGGAACCACACATGCGGATATTATCTGTTTACCTACTCTGCGTCTCACAAAGACACAGCGGTTGTAACCAAAAATCTCAAATTTAAGACTCATCAGACTAAAGGACAGATAGATGGAGAATGCCTTTCTGATACCTTGTGGACAGTTTACATTGTATTCAAGTACAGCTGCAGGATCAACTCGTTTTATAGTCTTATAGTCCATGAGCCAAATTTAATTTGTGCAATTTCTTTTCTTTCTTAATGCGTTTGGGCCAATCAGTTCTTGTCACAACAGAACTGATTGGCCCAAACACATTAAGAAGATGCTCTCTGTCTCTCAGAAATCCTGTAAAGATGGCTGAACGCCTGGAATATGTCCTTCTAGCATTGATCTCCTCTGTCAAGTCCACATCACTATTACTCACTCCTTCTTTAGCGAGGGCAGACAGAAAAGACAAACATCATGATAAATACCATGCCACTTTGCTGTCACATCACACCTTTGCAACCAGTAATCTGACATCATCTGTAAACTGTCTATAAGCACCTTGATGTTGAGTCTTTGTGTCTAAAACACACTAGTTTTGGAACACTTTTTAACCCTATTGAACTTCCATTCTCTGTCTAGACTGTCTGAATATGTTTTGCATACCTGCTGTATGAGATATGGTCATTGTGTGATCTGTGGTGTGTTTCTTCTGGTTCTCTGTAGATATGTGACATTGCGTGATTTGTTGGATGGTGTGTTTCTTCTGCTTGTCTATATATGTAGACATTGTGGGATTTCTCTGATCTGTGTGTCTCTGTCCACTTTCTATGTAGATATGGCCATTGTGTGATGTGTCTGATGGTGTGTTTCTTCTGGTTCTCTGTAGATGTGGACGTCTTACAGCAGCTGGGGCTCACAGGGACAAGGACCGGAGGGGGTTCGTCGTCCTCAGGGGCCCGTGCTGCTCCCCAGGGGGTCATCCCCTTTAAGTCTGGGATCATCCTCACCCAGCGGGCCCGGGTCCAGGCCCCCCTGTCTTCCGTCCTCCCCACTGCCTCCTATCCCACCACCAACCTCTCTCTGATCCTCAGCCTGAGCTCCCACCGCGTCAACAGCGCCTTCCTCTTCACCGTCCTGTCCAAGAGGAAGAGACTGCAGCTGGGGGTCCAGTTCATCCCGGGGAAGGTCCTGGTCTACGTTGGCCAGAAGGACTTTGTCCATTTTGACTATGACGTTCACAACGGCCTGTGGCACAGCCTGGCCCTGGACATCCGAGGCCAGAGGGTCTCGTTATATACTTCTTGTGGGAAGACTAGTGTACATGCAGATCTGCATTCTAAAAAAGAAGAGGCCCTGGATCCAGAGGGCTCTTTCCTCTTGGGTAAGATGGCCCAGAACTCTGTGCAGTTTGAGGGTGCCATTTGCCAGTTTGATATTTACCCCTCTGCAAAGGCAGCTCATAATTATTGTAAGTACATAAAGAAACACTGCAGGGAGGCTGACACCTACAGACCTGTAAATCTCCCACCCCTGCTACCTCTGATTCCCTCAAACCCAAACTTTACTGTCACCCTCCACACTCCTCTGCTGCCGACTGAGGTAACCAGAAAAGTCCAGAGTCCTAGTCTGGTCTTGACTGGGGACAGAACCAGGACTAAGCTTGTTGTCCCGACTAACCGCCTCACAGTGGCGCCAACCCTTTCTGGGCGTGAGAGTTTTGTCACACCAAAGTCTGGAACTATGTCCCTGTCCCTTCCTGCGACTGTCGCCCCGACAACGGCCAGGCCAGGATTAGAGCACCCCTTAGTGGCCAAGACTCAAACTGTTACTGTACCCCTCAAGACCAGCGGAACACAAACATCCCCAAAGCCAACATCCCGTGGCGATAGCAGTGCTAAAAAGAGCATGGCGGTGAAACCTGGTGTTAAAACCCCAAAGCCCATAGGGAGCAGATTGGCTGCTGCACCAACCCTTTCCACCACCACCCGGCCACTAAAGAAGAAGCCAGACCTCCAAACCACAGCAGCATCCAAACAAGGCTCTTCTTCAAACTCAAACACCTCCATCTTCTACATCCAGAGAAAGCAGCTGACCATGCTGGCTGCAAAGAAACCTGAGCCCAGAGTGACCAGTGTGGAGGCTGTCAAACCCACCTTGTTTATCTCTGTCACTCCACCTGCCACAGATGGCTTCCAAACCTGGGACCTGGAACCGACCCAGTTCTCACTGCTGTCTGGGCCGGGACCACCTGGACTAAAGGGAGAACCGGGACCCGCGGTAAGAACATGTTTTTAAACAAAGGTGTGTGTCACAGGAGGTTGGTGGAACCTTCATTGGGGAGAACATGCTTGTGGTAATGACTGGAGTGGAATCATTGGAATGGTATCAAATACATCAAACATATGGTTTCCAGGTGTTTGATGCCATTCCATTTGCTCCGTTCTGGATGTTATTATGAGCCTTTGTCCCCTCAGCAGCCTCCACTGGTGTGTGTATCTACAGTATGTATATATATAGTTTAATATACAGGAGGGACTCCTAACCTGCCTGGCATGTGTGGCAGCAGGCTGATGTTTTAAACTCCTGATATATTTCACACTGAGCTTTGGGAGCTGTTCTGTACTGTTCTGCCCCTAATCCCTTCTCCGCCCATGATGTTAAACTAGCAGGGAGCTTGATGCTAAGTCACTCTGTGGATGGCGAGGTGGTAGGGCGTTGGGTGGGTTGAGCCCTCTTAAAAAGCTCCTGACATGAAGTCCTTCCATGGGTTACCAACATCGAAGTGCCCCCCTGAGCCCTGTCTGTGTGGTGCCACTTAGAAGTGTCACTTTTAATAGTTAACCGGCTTTCAGTTTTTCATCTGTTCAGTTTATTGGAACACATTGCATAGGCTTGATCTACCGTATCTCTTTTTTTTATTTTATTCTTCTATCTAGTAATTCAGCAGGAGCTCACCAAAATGGGACCTACCCTTTAGCCTGCTCTCTAGCTCCCCTCTTATCAAGTATAAAAGGCTTGTGGGCCGGTGCTAGCTACTCTTCAGAGCATTGCTTGCTAATGTGAGATTTCCTTTTTAGCGGGATGGGTAGAAATAGTCGGGCCTACAGAAGGGACCCGCCAGCCAGTGGTCTGTGTGTCTGAACTGAGGGCCTGACGCCGGGGTGAGAGATTCCTCCCAGAAGGGTGTGTGACTGCAGGAAGAATGGAGACCTTTAGAGCAGGTTCAAAGGTCATGGTGGATGAAGCACCTCTGAACATTTGACAGCTTCGGAACCAACCATACGTTGCATGAAGTGCATGGGGTTCCAAAATGAAGTGCAAGGAATGCTTGGCTTGATGGTTGGGATTGGAATGGGATTTGTTGAGTGTGTTAAAATGACGGTTCTGGTCCATTTTGTTGAGTTAAACCTGTGTTGGGATTACAAGCCTGTAGTGGAGGCTGTGGTGGAGGTTTTTGGGGTGAAGTGTCTTGGGAAGTGTCTTTCTTGTCTGCGGAAATCAATGAACATTATAAATGGATTTCCAAGGAAACTCACATCGTATTAAGAAATTACCTTTATATGACTCATGTCAGATGTTTGAACAGCTTTGGAAACTATAACACGCACGACTGTCCAGCTCGTAATAGACCGTTGATAGCTCATAGCGTGTAGGTAATTTGTTCTTATTGGAACCTTGCAATGTTATGGTGCCCAGATGTGTTTGCAGGCTTGAGGCTTTGCTTGTTTTGAAAGATCTCATGAAATGTGAGTTATCAGTCTTTTCAGACACTTCTTGGCCTTCACCATGTGTCTCTATGTCATAGACTATTTCAGATGTTTTCATGTAATGTATTGTGGCGTCAAGATCCAAAGCGACCAAAAATCTTCTCACAATGTTGTATGTTGATGTAGTAGATGATAACACTTGCTTGTGCTTCTAAGTCAACGTATGCCCTTAAGTCCGAAGCTAAATCAAATATTGATCTCAGATATTTTTGTCAGACCTTTTCAGAACTTTCAGACCATTCATTGTACTCAAAGTATGGCATAGCTCATTTTTGAATATATATATATATAATGGCTGTTAGTCATTATATTGAAGAAATGTACGCACATTATGCAGGCCCTGCTGTGAAGAAATTCACTGGCCTGGGGTACTGATGAGGTTTGCCAACATTTTCCATTGTTAACTGAGGCCCAGAGAGCCCCGCTCGTGCTTCTGCAGTGAGGGCATCCACACTGCTATGTACGTCATAGCCACCTAAAGCTGTGAGAAACATGTTTATTGGAGAGCTAGCTGATGCAGAGCTGGATCCATCCCCCTCATGCTTGGTCAAGGTTGATGTTACCAGAATCTAGGCCTAGTGTGTGTCTCCTCTTCTGGCATGATAATGTGTAAGAATGCCTTTCAAGTTCCACTGCCATGTAAACCTTTCCTAGGTTTACACCAGCTAGAATAACTCTGTAATTTAGAACAAAAATCCCACAACTACAATTTGTTTCTATTCATGTCAGTAGAATTATAGAGTAGACATTCTTCATAGCAGTGCAATTCTACGAATTTACTGGAATTTTGATAGAACTGTCGCCAATCTTTGTTTGAGGGCCTTACTCACGTGTGAGTTTGTGACCGCCAGTCTGACTATTGTAGTCTTCAAACACTGTTGAACCCCATTGCAGTGCAAGCTTGGCATCTGTGAGGTTACACATGGATCCTGGCATAGCCCACAATGGTCTTTGATATATTCAAGCTGCCAGTGTCATTTCAACTGTGGACCACACCAGAGCATAAACAGTCTTCTTTCAGCACTGTACTCCAGCAGCACTCTCCGAGAACAGGTCTCCTCAATGGGTACTTACAGGGTTGTTCGATAGAGACTTGTTTCTATATCTGTTCAAAGTAGTCTTAGTAGTAGTCTTGTGGTGCATTTTCAGACTTAGCTCCATCTCTGAAAAAGAGCCCCCCAAAAGTTAGTAGGAGTTAAAGTCTTAGTAGGGTAGTTAAAGTGTCCAAATATCAACAATTCTATGAAATATCAAGCCTTCTCCAGAGCAAGTCTGTTATATGTACACCATTAAGTTCTTACTGCATGTTAACAAAACCGAATATCATATTAAGCTGTTTTTTCATTTCCTCTTTCCTCTGTGTTTTTATGAGCCTGGTGCTAGTGGAAATGTGGAAATGAGAACCAAACCTAACATTTCAAACTAATAGTCTGCTCTGCTTGGATTTGCAGAGGGTGACCCCTCATTAGCAATGACCTTTGAGAGCTGGGATAATCCATGTGTGTAATTGGTTTAAAGCTAGCTGATGTCCGTAATTAACAAGAGTGGCTGTGGTTGGACTCGAGCAATGCAGGCCCTGGTCCACCGTCCAGGCCAGGACCCCCTGCCTGCTTCCAGCACAATGACTCACACTTCCATATCCAAGTACTGTAGTGGTTTTGGAACTGGTATAATATTGGTTTCAGTGGGAGTGAGCCGTAGCAAGCTTAACAATACACTCTCAGCGACTCTGCCAACATTTAAACCAAAGACCTAACAAAGGAGTTTTGCTGGCGCTGTTCCAAGTTGAAACTAAGCTGTACTGAATGTAATAGCCTACACAGAATGGCAAGGAAAAAAACGAAGCCTTATTTCGATATGCAATTTCTAAAAATGGGTTTTGAGTTTTGAGTACTGGGTGGATGGATAGGTGTTTTACTGCCAACTTAATTAAGGCTAATGAAGGCAATTAGCTTACCTAGCAATGACATGTCATTATGTGGATTGCATGTTACATTTCCAACTCTCAAGTTCTTTCACAACTCTTTATATTCAAGTACTGTTCTCCCACGTGGATTCAATCAATCAATTCAAACCCTTTCCTGTACACAGTTGGTTAGTGTTCTTACTTCCTGCTTTAATTCGTTGACATCTTTTATTTTCCCCCTTTCAGGGACTTCAAGGACCTCCTGGGAAGCCAGGGATGCCAGGGAAGAGTGGGTCACGGGTGAGTTTCTCTTTGTTGTGTTCCTGATTCTCTTGGTGTACACTAAAACAGTAATTCTCAACCAGGAAGCCTATGACCCCTGTGGGAGTTTCAGTGGACCTCGAAATGGAAAAGATTGAGAACCTATACACTATAACCAATGACAGACAAGCTTCATAAAAAACCCTCCCATCCTTCACTCTTTCTTTCCATTCAGAATCACGTACTGTAGTTAGCTACTTCCTTTATGCTAAGGTCTGTGGATCCTGTTCCCTCGTCTGATCCATTGTACTGTCTATATTCCAACTTCAATACATACAAAAAACACCATTAGAATGGCGCTGGAGAGGATGGCTGACGTTTTACATGTTCCTAACCAACTGTGTTATTTTGTTCGTTTTTTTTTACGCTGTTTGTAACTTATTTTTTTACTTATTCTGTACATAATGTTGCTGCTACCGTCTCTTATGACCAAAAATAACTTCTGGACATCAGAACAGCGATTACTCACTACGAACTGGCAGAAGCTTTTTCCTTTAATGAGTCTGACCAGTCCGACGTGAAGGATATACTGCTTTCCTGGGAACAAGACCAAATCCCCCGTCATTTGCGTGGAGAGAAGAAGGAGAAAAAGGGAGCGGAGGTCAGGCTGCCTTCTGAGAATTCTTAGGCAAGCGAGTAAAACTCCACTGCCATCCGTTCTATTGGCAAACATTCAATCATTGGAAAATAAAATCGATGACCTACGAGCAAGATTAAACTACTAACGAGACATTAAAAACTGTAATATCTTATGTTTCACCGAGTTGTGGCTGAACAACGAAATTAACATTATACAGCTAGCGGGTTTTACACTGTATCGGCAGGATAGAACAGCAGCCTCTGGTAAGACAAGGGGTGGCGGTCTATGTATATTTGTAAACAACAGATGGTGCACGATATCTAAGGAAGTCTCAAGCTTTTGCTCGCCTGAGGTAGAGTATCTCATGATAAGCTGTAGACCACACCTGGAGAGTTTTCATCTGTATTTTTCGTAGCTGTCTACATACCACCACAGACCGATGCTGGCACTAAGACTGCACTGAATGAGCTGTATACCACCATAAGCAAACAGGTAAAACGCTCATCCAGAGGCGGTGCTCCTAGTGGCCAGGGACTTTAATGCAGGGAAACTTAAATCCGTTTTGCCAAATTTCCACCAGTATGTTAAAGGTGCAACCAGAGGGAAAAAACTCTAGACCACATTTACTCCACACAAAGAGACGCGTACAAAGCTCTCCCTCGACCCTCCATTTGACAAATCTGACCATATTTGTATCCTCCTGATTCCTGCTTAAAACCAAAAGCAGGAAGTGCCAGTGACTCGGTCAAGAAAAAAGTGGTCAGATGAACCAGATGCTAAACTACAGGACTGTTTTGCAAGCACGGACTGGAATAGGTTCCAGGATTCTTCCGATGGCATTGAGGAGTACACAACATCAGTTACTGGCTACATCAATAAGTGTATCGATGACGTCGTCCCCACATTGACTGTACGTACATACCCCAACCAGATCCATGAATTACAGGCAACATCCGCACTGAGCTAAAGAGTAGAGCTGCCGCTCATCGGATGTGGCAGGGCTTGCAAACTATTACAGACTACAAAGGGAAGCACAGCTGAGAGTTGCCCAGTGACACGAGCCTACCAGATGAGGTAAAACATTTCTATGCTTGCATCGAGGCAAGTAACACTGAAACATGCATGAGAGCAACAGCTGTTCCGGATGACTGTGTGATCACGCTCTCCGCAGCCGATGTGAGTATGACCTTTATACAGGTCAACATTCACAAGGCTGCAGGGCCAGACAGATTATCAGGACATGTACTCCGAGCATGCACTGACCAACTGGCAAGTATCTTCACAGACATTTTCAACTTCTCCCTGTCTGAGTCTATAATACCAACATGTTTCAAGCAGACCACCATAGTCCCTGTGCCCAAGAACACTTCATGGCTACCGACCCGTAGCACTCATGTCTGTAGCCATGAAGTGCTTTGAAAGGCTTGTCATGGCTCACATCAACACCGTTAATCCAGAAACCATAGACCCACTCTAATTTGCATACCGCCCTAACAGATCCACAGATGATGCAATCTCTATTGCACTCCACACTGCCCTTTCCCACCTGGACAAAAGGAACACCAATGTGAGAACGCTATTCGTTGACTAGAGCTCAGCGTTCAAAACCATAGTGCCCTCAAAACTCATCACTAAGCTAAGGACCCTGGGACTAAACACCTCCCTCTGAAACTGGATCCTGGACTTGACAGGCCGCCTCCAGGTGTTAAGGGTAGGTAACAACACATCCGCCACGTTGATCCTCAGGGGTGCGTGCTCAGTCCCCTCCTGTACTCCCTGTTCACTCATAACTGCACGGCCAGGCACAACTCCAACACCATCATTAAGTTTGCCGATGACACAACTGTGGTAGGCCTGATCACCGACAATGACGAGACAGTCTATTGTGAGGAGGTTAGAGACCTGGCCGTGTGGTGCCAGGACAACAACCTCTCCCTCAATGTGATCAAGACAAAGGAGATGATTGTGGACTACAGGAAAAGGAGGACCGAGAATGCCCCCATTCTCATCTACGGGCTGTACTGGAGCGGGTTGAGAGCTTCAAGTTCCTTGGTGTCCACATCACCAACAAACTAACATGGTCCAAGCACACCAAGACAGTCGTGAAGGGGGCACAACAAAACCTATTCCCCCTCAGGAGACTGAAAAGATTTGGCAAAGGTCCTCAGATCCTCAAAAGGTTCTACAGCTGCACCATTGAGAGCATCCTGACTGGTTGCATAACTGCCTGGTATGGCAACTGCTTGGCATCGGACCGCAAGGCACTGCTGAGGGTAGTGCGTACGGCCCAGTACATCACTGGGGCCAAGCTTCCTGCCATCCAGGACCTCTATACCAGGCGGTGTCAGAGGAAGGCGTATTCGGCGCATGTGACAAATAACATCTGATTTTATTTGATTAATAGTCTCTTGAAACAGACAGGCTTTTTGAGCATTATGATTAAGTACTCAATAACATCTTTGGAATATGGAGCATAAATCATCCTAGGTTTAGTTTCCATTGGCTCTGATCACACTGTTTGTCTGCTGCCAAAGTATGCCTCTAAAGCTGGAGAACAAGAAATAGCTGTAACACTATGATAGTCAATGGCGCCAATGTCAAATGAGTGAGTGAAACCTAGTCATTGAGTTCAACACATAAGGTCTTCAATGTATGGGGAATCTAAGAGCAATTCAGGTGTTAAAGAATGAGTACGTTATGCAAAACTGAGATAAAGATCTCTGGATTAGTACGAAAATACCATACTATCAGGTATTTACACAGTGCTAGTGCTTCATTTTCACTTAGCTTCTATGTTAGGTACTTATACTTGTATGAATATCTTCAGTGTGTTGGTGCTGTAAATCGAATCCTTCACTATTGCCAGTCTTTTCCACTTGGGGACCTATTCTCAATCGTTGAGTGCGTTTGAGAACAGTATAAAAGTTTGTTTGTTATTATGAACAAAACGTGTTGATGTTTTTTCTTTCTGACGGTTGTTGTTGTTGGAGTTAGACTCTCTGTGATGTCATAGGGCAATGCTTTTCTCTGTAGCTGTTGCACTTTCAATCTTATCCATGTTAACCCATCTAACCCATGTCATATTAAAATAGATGCTCAGTTTTAGACTTTAAGCAGGACTAAATCCACCCCCAGCAGAGTTATATCAGTATCACAGGAAACTAGTGGATCAGTGGATCAAGAGTTGATATGTAAGATAGAGCATCAGCTCTTCTCTTATTTGGCTTGTCAGGGATTTTCTAAGTTAGAAAAACAAGATACTGTATCTTCTGTGTTTGGGATAAATATATGTCATGGATGGAGTACAGGAAGTGAGTTAAGAAAGAGACAGATGCCCTCTGGCTAGGTTGTACTGTATGTGCGTGTGCGGGAGCTACAGTACCTGCCTACTCTGTGAGACTGTGCTACTATGCCTGCCCTGTGTCTCTGGGCTGGGGTCTGGGACGAGGCCTCAGAGGGGTAGGCTGTGGGAACCCAATCACTTTAACTGAAGAAAGAGGGCTTTGTCCCCATCTTATTAAATTCATTTAGGAGCTAACCTAGTGCTCACTACCACTTCCCTCCAGTACACTACCTCCATACAGTTCATTCATGATCAAGAGCCTGAGACCACTCACTCCAATTCACTATGGAATGAATGATTCTTGAGTGATTTGGCGGTGCAATATCTTGTACTGTATGGGGTGGTCGAATCCTCAAATGTTCACTTAGTCATGCATTGATGTCAATGGGAGACTAAGTGAAAATGTGACCTAAGTGAAAGTTAAGATTCGCCCCCAAGACTGTATGATGGCTAAAGTAAGTGGTTGAGTTTCTTCCTGCCTGTCAAGTGGATCTGGATATCTCTTCTCTTTGGCTCAGCAAACAGGAACACAAAGGAACCACTTTGATTCTTCTAATCTGGACATGATAAACTGTTTAAATAGTGCAATGGCATTGCAGTAAGACACAGCTTCTTTTCTATGACCCTCGCAAACTTTCTGAAACTGTCCTTGATTGCTCTGGAAGGTGGATACTGATTATGAAAACTGTTTTCACAGGACTGAAGCAAGTAGTGAAACCTAAGCTTTAGAAGCCCTTTACCTCATTTAACCTTTCACCTTTGACACAGAAACGTGATATGTAATCTAGCAACCGTCGCTCAACACACAGGGAGAGAGCACACGTGAGCCGTCTAGACGTATAAATACCCCCCATTTATCTTCACAGCTCAGCTTCTGTAGTAGCGTTGGTGGCAGTCGGTGCTGTGTGAACGTGAGCAAACTCACTAGCTTGCTAGCTCGCTAACCGCTATCTCTTCTTGACAGAGAGGTGCCATGTCTGACTCTAGGTAGACAGTCTCACCACCTCCACCACTACCTCCTCCACCTCTTCCTCTTCAGACATGTGATAGCATCACAGTTGCGTTCCTCAGCCCAGTCGTCAAGCCTGCGGGCGGCTAGCCGGCTAGCGCTCAAAGAAGCCCTGCCCAGGGAGGATACCACCCAGCCCTATAGGGAAAAGCCTGGTGCCTGGGCCTCGGTCGAAGGAGGCTTTGTGGTAAGGAACTGACCCTCAGTGCAGGCAGCAGAGGCAGTGTGAAGTTGGTTTATTGTGTAGTTCAGGAGCTAGCAGTGCAGTAGCTGAAGTAGGCCTTGAATGGAGTGAGGGAAGGGCATTAGCACGATTGCTAATTGAATTATTACGCTCACTGTGTCATGAAGAAAAGACTGTAGAAAGGAAAGTGAAACTGAGTGTAGTGAAGCCTGGTAGTGCCACTGAAGAGGAATTCAAAATGATTGTTCCTGGGTCCAAATCAGGACTGTTCTTTCCAAAGGGAGCTGCCTATCAGTGGGTTCTGACAGAATGCTGATGCAGGTCGATCGTAGTGCCTTTCAGCACTATACTGGCATTCCATTCACTGTTTATAACATTTTGGGTATTGTTTATACAGTACACACACATTTTCTTCCAGGAAAAACCAACCACTGAAATATTAAGTTAACTGTATTTAACAGTTTCATTATGTTACTTCCTTGATGTCATTTCATGTGATCTACATACTCTCCCCTTTTATTTCTAAACACTCGTGTTGTAGAGCACATTTGAGCGTTGAGAAGTCTGTTATCTGACTTCAAGTCATCTGGCTCCAGGCGTCATGTTTCTCTCCGATCCGTTTGGCCTCAGAGTGTGTTAGAATGTCTGTTCTGTATTAATGGGCTGTAAACTGCTTTTAGCAGTGCAGAGTCCCAACTCTGGAACTCCATCTCTCTCCATGTCAGAACCTCACAATCGATACGCATTTTCAAGTCCACACTAAAGACACACCTCTTCATACAGGCTTACCTGATTCTCTGTTGTCTTAGCTTTTACTCTCTGTCTAATTAACTTCCCTGGTTAGCCTGTCATCTTGTTTAGTGTTCTCCATTTTTTTATTCTGTCCTAATGTATAGTGTACTTTTAATATACAGTGCATTTAGAAAGTATTCAGATCCCTTAAATTTTCCACATTTTGTTACGTTACAGCCTTAATCTAAAATTTATTAAATAATACATTTTCCTCATTAATCTACACACAATACCCCATAATGACAAAGTGAAAACAGGTTTAAAAAAAACTAAACAAAAACAGAAATACCTTATTTACATAAGTATTCAGACCCTTTGAAATAAGATTCGAAATTGAGCTCAGGTGCATGCTGTTTCCATTGATCATCCTTGAGATGTTTTTACAACTTGATTGGAGTCCACCTGTGGTAAATTCAATTGCTTTATTTGGAAAGGCACACACCTGTCTATATAAGGTACCACAGTTGACAGTGCATGTCAGAGCAAGAACCAAGCCATGAGATCGAAGGAATTGTCCGTAGAGCTCCGAGACAGTATTGTGTCCAGGTACAGAAAAACAAACAATTTAATACATTTTAGAATAAGTCTGTAACGTAACAAAATGTGGGAAAAGTCAAGGAGTCTGAATACTTTCTGAATGCACTGTACTTATTTTAATGTGTGATTTTATTGCTTTTTATCCTGCTGATTTTCTTGTGTATTTAAAGTGACTTTGGGTCTCTTGAAAAGTGCTTAAAATAAAATGATTATTAGTAAAGTATTGTTATTATTAAAGACAACACTCTACACATCACCCCTGAAAAAACCGTTGGTCCACATTGTAAACCTGGCCAGGCCAGGCCAGGGTGAGAGTGTCAGGTGTGTTTGTGTGTGTACATGTGTGTATGGGTGTGTGTGCATGTGGCGAATGAGCTGACGTGCGTGTTAGGCATGAGCTGATGTGTGAGTGTGAATGTGTGTGTGATGTACACACTCAGGGCAGAGGTCTTCCCTTGTATGCAAGCCAAAGGCCTCTTTTTACAGGGATCACTGCGAATACTGTCAGGACTCAGGAGAGAACAGAGGATCACTCCTCCCATGTCAGGCCACACACTGCATGGCTGAAGGATAGACTGAGAAATTCTTCTCATATCTCCATCAGAGTAATATATCTTTACCTTCCGATTACTTGCACCATGTATAAACTAATCTGTTACTTTCTGCATGTGTGTCTACTTCTAACGATATTGTCTCTCCACCATTCTGTCTCTCTCTGTCTTCTCACTCTCTCTATGTCTCTCTCCACCCTTCTCTTTCTCTCTCTCCCTCCATCCCTGCCTCCCTCCCTTTCTTTCCCCTCTTTGTATTTGGAGATAATGATTTCCATATGTTTTAATAATATCCAGCTAATGCAAATGCAGTGAGATGCACTGAATGGTTGAATAGAGAAAATCTGTATATGAGCTTCTGGTAAGTGTCTCCATATGTCCAGCCAGTGTGTTGTGTGCAGCTATTGTGCTGGGACTGGGGCTAAGGGGACAGGGCAGCATGTGGAGGAGAGTGAGCTGCTGCTTTCTCTGTAGGCTGATAATAAAGCACAGATAATAACAGAGACTGAGACAGGCGGGATTACTAAACCACACACTTGCACTTGGCCATCCCTGTCTCTCCACTGTCTTTTGTCCGTCCCTCGTCAGTCTCTCCTCATCCTCTGGATGTGGTTGAAATGAATTCCCCCTATCTCTTCTCTCCTCCACAAAGGAAACCTAGAGGGTTTTGGGTTCAAGAATGCTTTTAGCTAATTTCTTTTAATGTAAAACTAAATAACACATTTAAGTCTTAACTTCAACTGTCATCATCCCTGTCACCAGAGGTGTTTGTGATGGACATAACCCCAGCACGTCCAACATTGTCTAAACTCAGCAGTTAATCTCTGTCCAACATAATTTAATATTGACTTTTTTATCAGGCTACTCGCAAGATGCCTTCACTATGCTATTTTCCAAAGGGTCCTATCTAGGGCTGTCGCGGTCACGAAATTTCAACCACATCCAGAGGATGAGGAGAGACAGTTCCGGCGCCGACAGAGATGACCGCCTCGCTTCGCGTTCTTAGGAAACTATGCAGTATTTTGTTTTTTTATGTATTATTTCTTACATTGTTACCCCAGGAAATCTTACGTTTTATTACATACAGCCGGGAGGAACTATTGGATATAAGAGAAATGTCAACTTACCAACATTACGACCAGGAATACGACTTTCCCGAAGAGGATCCTCTGTTTGGTCCACCATCCAGGACAACGGATCGGATCCCAGGAGGAGACCCAAAACAACGGTGCCACAGACGGGGCAGACGGTGCGGTCTTCTGGTCAGGCTCCATAGACGGGCACATCGCAAACCACTGCCGAGTATACTACTCGCAAATGTCCAGTCTCTTGACAACTAGGTAGACGAAATCCGAGCAAGGGTTGCCTTCCAGAGAGACATCAGTGATTGTAACATTCTCTGTTTCAAGGAAACATGGCTCACTCGGGATACATTAGAGAGTCAGTACAGCCACCTGAGACAAAGTAGAGTCGCAATTTAATGGCTCAGACACGAGAGGTATGTGTCAAGGTCTACAGTCAAGCACGGACTACAAAAAGAAAACCAGCCCCGTCGCGGACCACAATGTCTTGCTCCCAGACAAACTAAACAACTTCTTTGCTCGCTTTGAGGACAGTACAGTGCCACCGACACGGCCCGCTACCAAAACCTGCGGGCTCTCCTTCACTGCAACCAACGTGAGTAAAACATTTAAACGTGTTAACCCTCGCAAGGCTGCCAGCCCAGACGGCATCCCTAGCCGCGTCCTCAGAGCATGCGCAGACCAGCTGGCTGGTGTGTTTACTGCCATATTCAATCAATCCGAGTCTGCTGTTCCCACATGCTTCAAAATGGCCACCATTGTTCCCAAGAAAGCTAAGGTAACTGAGCTAAACGACTATCGCCCCGTAGCACTCATTTCCGTCATCATGTAGTGCTTTGAGAGACTAGTCAAGGATCATATCACCTCCACCCTACCTGACACCCTAGACCCACTCCAATTTGCTTACCGCCCCAATAGGTCCACAAACGACGCAATGGCAATCACACTGCACACTGCCCTAACCCATATGTACAAGAGGAATACCTATGTAAGAATGCTGTTCATCGACTACAGCTCAGCATTTAACACCATGGTACCCGCCAAACTCGTCATTAACCTCGAGATGAGGGTAGGAAACAACATCTCCACCCCGCTGATCCTCAACACTGGGGCCCCACAAGGGTGCGTTCTCAGCCCTCTCCTGTACTCCCTGTTCACCCATGACTGCGTGGCCTTGCACGCCTCTAACTCAATCATCAAGTTTGCAGACGACACTACAGTGGTAGGCTTGATTACCAACAACGACGAGACGTCCTACAGGGCCCTTGGAGTGTGGTGTCAGGAAAATAACCTCACACTCAACGTCAACATAACAAAGGAGATGATCATGGACTTCAGGAAACAGCAGAGGGAGCAGCCCCCTATCCACATCGACAGGACAGTAGTGGAGAAGGTGGGAAGTTTTAAGTTCCTCGGCGTACACATCATGGACAAACTGAAATGGTCCACCCACACAGACAGCGTGGTGAAGGAGGCAGAAGAAATTGGGCTTGTCTCCAAAAACACTCACTAGCTTTTACAGATGCACAATCGAGAGCATCCTGTCGGGCTGTATCACCGCCTGTTACGGCAACTGCTCCGCCCACAACCGCAAGGCTCTCCAGAGGGTAGTGAGGACTGCACAACACATCACCAGGGGTAAACTACCTGCCCTCCAGGACACCTACACCACCCGATGTCTCTGGAAGGCCAAAAAGATCATCAAGGACAACAACCACCCGAGCCACTGTCTGTTCACCCCGCTACCATCCAGAAGGCGAGGTCAGTACAGGTGCATCAAAGCTGGGATCTCAAGGCCATCAGACTGTTAAACAGCCATCACTAACATTGAGTGGCTGCTGCCAGCATACTGACTCAAATATCTAGCCTCTTTAATAATTATAAACGGGATGTAACAAATGTATCACTAGTCGCTTTAAACAATGTCACTTTATATAATGTTTACATACCCTACATTACTCATCTCATATGTATATACTGTACTCTATACCATCTACTGCATCTTGCCTATGCCGTTCGGCCGTCGCTCATCCATATATTTGTATGTACATATTCCTTTTCATTCCTTTACACTTGTGTGTATAAGGTAGTTGTTGTGACATTTTTTGAGTACTTGTTAGATATTACTGCATGGTCGGAACTAGAAGCACAAGCATTTCGCTACACTCGCATTAACATCTGCTAACCATGTGTATGTGACGAATAAATTTGATTTGATTGTCAAGCAAATAACTGTCAGTCTCACAAGTAATTGACAGTAATTAACATAAACACATTTAGCATCTCCTGGCTTCCACACAATCAACTGATGCATACCTTTGGAACATCTACATTTTAAAAAGTCTAATAAATCCATGTAATATAGCCTACACCTTCACAATAAATTCATTATTCATTTTAGACCGGTCTAAAGAAGCATGATATGAAGAAAATGTAGTCTTTTTCAGAAGAATAGAATAGCATACTCTTGAGTTGTCAAATCAAATCAAATTTTATTTGTCACATACACATGGTTAGCAGATGTTAATGCGAGTGTAGCGAAATGCTTGTGCTTCTAGTTCCGACCATGCAGTAGTATCTAACAAGTAATCTAACAAATTCACAACAACTACCTTATACACACAAGAGTAAAGGAATGAATACGAGTATGTACATATAAATATATGGATGAGCGAT
This sequence comes from Brachymystax lenok tsinlingensis, assembly GCA_030435695.1. Classification (NCBI taxonomy): domain Eukaryota; kingdom Metazoa; phylum Chordata; class Actinopteri; order Salmoniformes; family Salmonidae; genus Brachymystax; species Brachymystax lenok. The sequence goes on along the minus strand of CM059819.1, from coordinate 50,067,508 downwards.
GGCTGACCGGCATAGGCAAGATGCAGTAGATGGTATGAAGTACAGTATATACACATATATATGAGATGAGTAATGTAGGATATGTAAACATTATATAAATGGCATTGTTTAAAGTGGCTAGTGATACATTATTTCATCCAATTATAATTATTAAAGTGGCTAGAGATTTGGGTCGATGGCCGAACGGCATAGACAAGATACAGTGGATGGTTTAGAGTACAGTGTATACATTTGATATGAGTATGTCGGATACGTAAACATTATATACAAAATTGTTTAAAGTGGCTAGTGATACATTTGTTACATCCAATTCCTATGTTTAAAGTGGCTAGAGATTTAAGTCAGTATGTTGGCAGCAGCCACTCAATGTTAGTGATGGCTGTTTAACAGTCTGATGGCCTTGAGGTAGAAGCTGTTTTTCAGTCTCTCGGTCCCAGCTTTGATGCACCTGTACTGACCTCGCCTTCTGGATGATAGCGGGGTCCTTATGTTAGGTCCTGATGTGGCTATGCCAAATGGCATTGGGCTTCACTAGTTCATTTAGCAGACAGGATTTGCTTCCATGGCATTATTTTATAGTATGAATAATAAAATGTAACATAGCTGAATGAAATAGAAAGGATATTTTCTAAAAATGATTTGAGGGAGTGCACATGTGGCTATTCTGTGTTGAGGGGTTAAAAAATAAATAGGTATTCGTAAAGGCTTAATTTAGAGTTATTCATGTAATTTTAGTTGTTCTACAAACGTTGGGCTATATATTTCGATTTTTAATACATTGTAAGCCTGCATGATGCGACTAAAATATGATTTGAAAAAAGTTGCTTGAGCTCTGCTTTGTTTTTTGCTCAGGCTGTACACACTACGTCAGTAATTTGACAACCACTTGATAATGCCAAGAATTTCACGGGGTAATACCATTCGTGTGGCTGTAATGCACCCTAAAAACATTCATGCTTTTTGCAGCCAGTGTGCGCTTCTCCCTGAGTGCTTCACTCTCCATCACTTGATCGGGTGTTTCTCACAGGCTACAAGTGAAGACAGACACATCGTGGATGCAACTGCGCGCGTCGTTATCCAATTCAAGGTGCATGTTGAAAATATTGGAAAAACTGTCCACATTTACTTTTCATCACCCAACAATATGAGAAGGCCTAACGAACATTAAAAGCAGTAGCCTATGTCAATCTACAATCCCACATAGTACAAAGGTCAACCTATTCTATTCTGTGCGAGAAAAAAATATTCCAAGCATAGTCTGGGACAGTTGTGGGAAGCGATAGATCCCAAATTAATACAACCACTAGCATCCTCAAAACTTTTTTACGCAATGTGGCTGACTCAATGCGCACATGGTAGTAGGCTATGAGCGTGAATGTTCCATTAGCAGAAAAGACCATTATCAAAAGTGACCGCAAATGCAATTATGCATAGTCCTCATTTGGACTAATACAATTTATAATACGATCACATTTTCACATATAACACACTGTTACAAACATACATAATACACTGACATATTGATCAGATAAATACTCTTAACAGTCTGAAAAGATCGATTGATTCCTTCATCTACCACACTCCCGCACAACCTTACAATTTATTATATTTAAATGGTTCTACAGTATTGTTTGAATGTATATATTGAAAGGTTTCTGGTTTGCTCACATAAATTATTCAATTTCTTTAATGCTCTAATCGAAATGTAATGCTTTTATTATAAAGGTACATTTTTATAGTGAAAATGATTTGAAAAAATGATTGAGTTTCCCCAAAATTGAAACTCACAAGCTGCTTATGTATGCCAGTTAGGCTCTACACCCCATGTAAAGCAGATTAATGTGCTTAATTTTAAGTTATTTGGCCACGTTAGTTGCAATACAAACCTTATTAAAACATATAGGCCTATGGGATAGACTACATGAGGTGTGCGACTATGATTCAAACAAGTCGCAAAAAAAGGCATTGTTTCTTATGCTGGGCATCATTCACAAGAGATAGGCTAATATTGTCACCAATCAGACTATTCTTCATTTAATCTTGTCTTTACATATACCAAATAATATATGTGTTATAATTTGTTTTGATTTAGAATGGACCATTATTATCAGGGTCAGCAGGAAAGAAAAATACATGTCATCTATGCACTTAAATAGCGAATGGAGGACGCTTTCCCCCGTGGTTTATATTCATGCCAGCCAGGTAGGCTATACTCCTATTGTAAATAAGCAATGTTCTTAATATTAGGAAAGCTCAGAAATAAATATAGTAGGCCTAGCCTATAGAAAGCTGATCCTCCTATTTTTAGTAGAGGCCATTACTCTGTTTTCTCGCGCAATTGCATAGCCTATTGAAATGTTGCACAACATGTGCTCATGGGCTCTCATGAAGTGTTTGATTAGATTTTCAAATACATTTGCAATGATGTCAGAGTGATTAGAGGGACAATAGAATGCTGAGTACCAGGCAGTTAGCAGGTTTGGTAGGCTACTAATGACCATCACCAGCAGCAGAGCTTGGAGAAGCCTAATTACCGTGAATTTGATTGCCTTCATGACTCGTGACCACCGGTGTGGTGGTAATACAGTCACCGCAACAGCCCTAGTCTTATCGGCCTCTGTCCCTGTTGAATGGGGCCAACTTGGTTAGTTTGGAATTTATGTTCTGTTTCCCCCAAAGGACCTATCCTACCATTAATCAGCAGTGGATTTATATCTGGTTGTTATATTTAGTTTGTCCCCTGCTAAAACATTTGGCAGGCCTGGTCCAAAAGGAGTATACATGTACCCACAGTTTGTGGTACAACTTCTGTAAGAGAGACAGAGTATCCACTGTGACTATAGGAATGGGTGATTGGCCTTGCCTTCACTCTGCTTTGTGAGCCTCTGGGATGCTGGTGGAAAAGTGATGAGGAAAATGACATCCATATGTCATAACTCAGACAGGCAGGCAGGCAGAGAAACAGTCAGACAGACAGACAGAAATACAAAAGACAGACAGGCATTGGCATATGGCCCACAGAGCACCTACAGAAACACACACACACACACACACACACACACACACACACACACACACACACAGAGAGCTCAGCTCTGACCAGAGAGTGGAAACTCCACACGCAGTAACATTACTCAGACAGTGATTCCAGTGACGCCTTTGAAACAAATGTGTGGTTTATGAACCCGTTTTCTCAATCTTAATTTTCCTCAACATTGTGTCTTCCTGTTTTGCAGGGTCCTCCTGGTCCCCATGGAAACCCTGGTCGCCCCGGACCCCCTGGACTCAAGGTATGTATTTATTAGATTGGGACAATATAGAGACTGATATAAGTGATAGTGTATGGGTGAGAATGAATAGCTCCTCTCTTTCGGGTTCTCACAATGCTCTAAGATTGTCTGGAGAGCTTGGTAATGTACAGTCACCTCCAAAATAATTGGCACCCTTGACAAATATGAGCAAAAAATAAATAATATAAATACTGAGCTATATTGTATGCTAAAATAAATTGGGAAATTATAGTATTTTATACTAATACATATGCGAGGAGAAACATATTTTGTTTAACAAGTAATATATAAATAAACAATGTTTTTATTAAGATAGTGGTCAAAATTATTATCCAGCACCCTCCCATTGCGACTTGTTAAACAAAATCTCTTTCTCTTAGCAATTGTATTAGTATAAAAGAAGATATTAAATGTTTTTGGGGAGCATACAATATAGCTCAGCATTTGTATTTAAGCAATAAGGCACATGAGGCAGTGCTCAATTACATATGTTCATTTAGATGTTATTTTAATAAGTAAATTCACCCAATTTTATTCTTCCACTAGAAGATATAGTCCGGACAAAAATCTGGTTGGTCATGTTGCTACAGATGCAACCCAGTCATTAATTATTTTTACATAGTTGCTATGCAAAAGGACTGGTCACAGAACAATAAAGTTTAGTAATAAAAATCTTTTGACTGGTCGTCCGTTCTAAACAAAATGGTTGCTATGCAGGCTGGATGAAGTTTATATCACTTGCTAGCTAGCTAGCCAACTTCAGCTAACTCAGTCACGTCATACATTGAACGTGGAATGACCGTAAACTAGCTGCATTTTCGTTTGTTTGAGATTTTTTTCTATTGGCATTTACTTGGATATGTCCATGATAAATCAAATCAAATTTTATGTATAATGACGTTGATGTGTGATTTTGACTGGCTCATAAAAAGTTGTCTTGTCTGGGCAATGTTCAATCTATGTATGGTACTACAGGGATCGAAGTTCAAAAGTGAAATATTGTTCCGAGGTCAGACAGGCAGACAGCGAGGCATACAGTATATTAACCCCGGCTGTACCAAACTAAATGCTAGGCTGGAAGCAAGGGGAAATAATGTGCGAGTTGAGATAAATACTGTAGGTGTGTCTGTGATGGCCAATACTGCACGTCTTTATGAGTTCACAAGTAATAAGTTACTAAACTAGAATGGAAACATTTTCATGTTATTGTTCCGTTCTTAATCCTAATGGGCACATTGAATTTCAACTGGTATTTTTTCCACTCCATGTTCACAATAGTAAAACGTGATCGATACCAGCCTTTGACTGGAGCCCGTGTTCATACCACCATAACTCTTATTTGTGTGTGTGTGAGAGAGAGAGAGAGAGAGAGAGAGAGAGAGAGAGAGAGAGAGAGAGAGAGAGAGAGAGAGAGAGAGAGAGAATATTAGCGAGTAGTAGTTGAGCTGGCGCGTCACCAAAGGTAGTCCATCTCACTTTGACCTACTGTATATACAAGCAACTTTTGAAAGATGGAAAAAAGCAAATTTGTATGCAACCCCTGTCCCTTTTGACACAATCCTAGTGCAATTACCCAGGAGGTGGTCTTGTCCTCTTAGAACTGTGACAGTGAGAGGGAGAAAGCAGACTTTTGTAGATTTTAAGACAAATAATTAAATAACTTATTTTTTTATTTACAATTGGCCCTCAAGTGTAAATAAACTACTTCACTTGTTTTAAATGTCCTCTCCGATAAAAGAGAGTGATGGACAGTGAAATTCTACAATGTTCCTGAGTGTAGATGTTGGCACCAGTTATAACCTCCTTTCCCTAGTCCTATCCAGGTGAGGCTGGTCTGGAGGACATTTAAAGAAAGACCATGGTAGTGTCCCAAATGGCACCATATTGCCTATACTATAGTGCAAGACTTTTGACTTCAGGGCTCATAGGGCTCTGGTCTAAAAGTAGTAGAGTGCTGTTTGGGACACATGCCCTTTTCATGCCAAGTTGGGGCTTATATGAACATTTATAATTTAATGGTGCAATGAAGGTGGTAATGGAGAAGCTTATATTTCCACCATCAGTAACCTTGTAGAATAATTGTATTATTTTGCGTCCGTTTATGTCTTTTCACAGTTTTAGAACCAACAGCAGCGTGACTGTTAACTAGAGTACCTGCTGAAATAGGCCTGGTGCATTCAGAGGTGGAGATGTAAATTGCTCCCCAACCTTTTTTATTGTAGGCACACAGGAGAAAGCCATTAACTGCAGGAGAGCATTCATAAAAGTTACTCACAATACAGTGTTTGTTCAGAAGCCCAGTGTTTGTAAAATAACTTTCCTTTGATCCATTTCCTTTTAACAAACACATATTTTACAGCTGGTTGCAAATGTTTCTCTGTTAATCCTTGAATGGCTCCATTAACATGTGTTGTAGGTTGTTTTCCTTTCCACCTGACTTGACCAGTAAAAACTCTGGGCCCTACTTATAAATTAAAGGTCATTACGAGGGCCCCCACAAGGGTCCTGGCTCTATATATGATTGAGGCCATAGATTAATAGTGTCCGACATCTTTATGGTACAGTAGTAAGATTTAAAAGTAAGCACTTCCCAGTTCCCTGGAGTACAGCAGCAGTCAGACAACATCCCTCTGTTGCCTGAAAAGGACAAGGAATGTGCCTGGTCACTCCCAATGGCTTTTCAGAGGCTTGCTGTAAACTGAAATATTAATGGACTCTGTCTTGTGTAAATACAACTGCTACTATTGTGTGTGTGAACCCATTCACTCCCTTACACTGCATGCAAGCATGTATACTGTAATGCTCCACCTTTGTGTGATTAAACAGCATAGGTTTGCAGAGAATGTGTAAATGCACCATTACATCAAGCTATTGTGTGTGTACCGGATCACTAACGTTGACCAACAGTGAGTACCGTAGGCCTTCATGTTAACTCTAGTGCTTGAGTTCTGCATGCCATGGCAGAGAACATGTAAATAAAGCGATTATATTTAGACCTAACATTTACTCATAACATTGAGTAGGCTCTTTAAGTCTAAGTATAAGGGAGAAATCAACATCTAGGCTTTGCCGAAGCAGCTTGCACCAAAACGTATCAGCAATTAATACTATTGAGGGGAAGTTTCCGTCCTGAACCTTCTTTAAATATTTCAGAAATCTACATCTGTTCATTATTTGGAGACTAAGACGTCATGGGAATCAGCGGAATCTGACTAAACTAAACCGTTTGTTTTTTGCTCTCTCTGTCTCTGTGTGTGTGTTCAAGGGACGAAAAGGAGACCCTGGCCTTTCACCTGGCAGAGCACCAAAAGGGGAAAGAGTGAGCATCTTGTGTTTCATGTTTCACTTTGTCGTTCTCTGAAAAGGAGAGTGTAACACCGGATAAAGTAATAATACCGGATAATGTCATAATTCAATAATGTAATAAGTTATCTGTTACAGAGAATTTTGCTTTGGTCATAGAGAGTTACTTGAGAAAATGGAAACACGCTTTGCGATAACCCAATTCTTTCAATTGTCCGATATGACTTACTGTGCTGTCTGTCTTAGCTGGCAGGCAGCAACTAAAGTAGCAGAGACAAGTTCCATGACATCACTGGTTTTACATGTATTCGCTACTTTACTGAGATTGAAGCGTATGAAGTTGACTTAACTGTATATACTGTATAACTCATTCTTATCTTTCTAGGGAGACCATGGTGCTTCAGGACCCCCTGGACCGACTGGTCAAGTTAGCAGAAAGGTAGGAAACCACTTTACCCTTAATCCTGCCACACATGATACTGTATGAATCAGATTCTTCGATTGAGTACAGAGGACCACATTGAAGTGCACTAAATCATACGCTACACCTCAACCCTGCCTGCCCAGTCCTAAATCCCTATGAGCAGTGTTCAGCAGGAATTTCTCAAAAAGGACTGTTTAGGAGGACCCGAAGCCAAGAGCATTTTTCTCATGGGATGTTTCTTCTCTTGTTTGGAGAGGAGCCTAACAAAGTGCAGGCGTAGTAGTACTGTAGGTTTGTGCACCTGTGTTCAGACAGACTCTTCTTCAGGCTCACACTGGAATAGCTGGGCCTGTAATGCAGCTTAATCACTTACCATGGGAGACTATTACACACACTCAGGTGGGAAGAAGGAAATCTGCTCCGTGCCCACGTACACATACTCATCATGCACTGACAAGCATGCACCAGGCACATGCATGAGCAGATACGCACACACGCGCAAACACACACATAGACATGCGCACACACACACACTCAGAAACTCGCAGACACACACTCACGCACACACACGCACACACACACCGTTTATTCCATGTTAGCGATACAGATATTTGTTGACTAATTGAAAACATAATTAGCTGTATGGATCTTTACAAAATTCAACAGAAATCATTACTTGAAACATCATCGCAAAAAAATATGACATTCAAGTTACCTGACTGCCTTACAGCAAACACATGTTATTCATTACCAGAAAATAAAATAAAAAATGGTGGAAAAAGACTTGGAGACACTACCTCTCCTAAATTACTGCTGGCAGGCAGTGATTCATGGTTATTCCACACATGGTCCACTGCCAGAGAGAGAAGAAATCTGTGAATGCAGGAAGAAACAGAAACTCTGAGTACAGTACAGCCAGGGGAACTTAGGCCTCGAACCAACTGGTGCTGACCTGGGTTCAAAAAGTATTTGTTTTCTTTCAGAAACTTTGAGCCTATGGTTGAGTCTACCTGAAGTGACAAATGGCTGTACTATTTGAACCGAGGGCTGATCGGGTGCTAATTTAGAAGTTATCACCAGCTCCATAATGATCTGTTTAGCAACACACACAATCCTCATGTAGTCTGTTTTGGACACATTTGTACGAGAGCAGTAAAGTCTAACCCTGGCGTAACAACAATCTGTTGCGTAATAGGACAAGCTGACGGTGAAAGACCATCTGGTCTAGGCTACAGTCAAGGTTGTTTCATTCACTCTAAAATAGACTCAGATCTGAATAGGGAAGAAGGGGGTCTCTTTCAGCGCTCTCTGTTGTTGCGTCCTAAATGGCACCCTATTCCCTATTGCACTACTTTCTAAATGGCACCCTATTCCCTATTGCACTACTTTTGACCAGAGCCTACATAGGGAATAGAGTGCCATTTGGAATGCAGCCTGTATGATGTGAGTAATGGAAAGAGGAGTTTATGAGAAAATAGCAGTTCTTTTTTTCCATTAAAGAGGGAGGTGACTGACGGTTACTATGTATGTTTCAAATTGCATCATTGCTGGATATAAAACGATTGCTTTACAAACTATGACAATCTCACACTTTACATTTGTTGCAGTTGCATGGTGCATTTGTTACCTAAACATCTAGTCCCCCCAACCCCCCTTGAAGTTGTACCCCATGCCCTTGTCCCTGGCAGAGCCTCTCCCCCGGTGGGAAACGTGTAAAAGATGTAATGGCCGGTGGGGAAATGACACACTATGTAGAGCATCTGGACGGTGTTGTAGCTGTGTGTGTGTGTGTGTGTGTGTGTGTGTGTGTGTGTGTGTGTGTGTGTGTGTGTGTGTGTGTGTGTGTGTGTGTGTGTGTGTGTGTGTGTGTGTGTGTGTGTGTGCTCACATGGGTCTTGTCCTGGTCGACCCTGCTCTTTCCACAGCCAGTCCAGCCGTGATGGCATTGGCACGGTGGAATTATTTTTATTAGATACTAGGTATTTTTTCTCCTAGACTTTCCTCTCATATTCCAGACTATACGTAGGTGATGGTCTGACACATATGGGGGCTGGGCCTTGGTTAGGTTTCCTATTTCTTCAAGAGATGTAGAGGTGTAATTTGTCCCTCTCAATGTCAATATTGAATAGTGGGGATGAAAGAGTTGAGAATATTTAAAATATAGAAGTCCAATGGAAATAATATTTTCTGTCTGCTGAAATTATTTTACTGCTTCATACAAGAGGGGTTATACAATACCTTACTTCGTTATAAGTATGCTGCCCCCCCTAAAATTGGCATTCTGCCTTGAAATTGTAAAAAAAGGTACATTCCAATGTATACCAACAGATGCAAACCTGGGCAAATGTTTGTAATAGGACCATGGATTACACATCCGCTAGTCTACTAAATAACTAATCTTGAATGAGAGAGTACCAATATTCCTATCTGGAGCTGTGAGCCATGGCTATGTGCACGGGACTGCACATTCAGACACATGCTCACACACTGCTCCTCCTCTCCTCTGTCTCTCTGGCATGGACTCTCAGATCAGAGACTGCAGTATTTCCCTTATTTTACTATACTCAGCTGTATGTCGCTGGCTCCGGAGCTCAGACGCATTCTTCCCTCGTTCCCTTGTCCATGGTTGTGCAGTGGCTCAGCCATGACTTTTTACTCTGCTCCAGGGGGCTGGGTACTGAGGCTTTTATAGAACAGATTTCTAGAGTCCCAAGTGGCAACCTATTCCCTTTGTAGTGCACTACTTTTGAGCTGGGCCCGTAGGGCTCTTGTCAAAAGTAGTGCACTATAAAGGGAATATAGTAGGGTGCCATTTGGGACACAGACCAGGACTGCTGAGGCGGGGAAATTGTTATCGCTGTCTTCAAGTGCTGGCTGATTGGTTGCAGGGACTATTTGTAAAAAAAAATATATATAAAAATAATCAGTTGGCTCATCTCTGTATGTAAGCTGTGTGTCACATCTGCTCCTGCAACGCCCTCTACTGCTATTCCTGTGTCTCCTTGACCTGCCGCCTCCCCCAGTGCTCTTTCCCTGTCTCTGTGTTTGTGTGTGTGTGTGATTGTGTGGGCGGAGACAGGTGTGCTGGAGTCAGAGCAGATCCCCACCAGCTGCAACCTGTTTCATAATCAAGACCTCTACTAATACTCAGCCCTGCCACTTCCACGCTGCCAGTTCGTAATCTCTCCTCAGTCAGTCTACGTTTCTAGCCGTTTGTTACTATGCAGATCCTGTTGTCCTGCTGTGCCTGTTTTCCTTGCCTGACGCTGTTTTCCTCTCTGCTACAGTTCTGCTCGCTCTGACTCTGGTCCCTGTCTCCAGTCCCACGTCTAGTCATCCTGCTACTCTGTCCTGGATTCCCCACTCTACTACCTGCTTGGATTCCCCTCCGGACCTGCTTACTCTGTCTCAACCCCTCTCGCTCCAGCCTCAGCTTCCACACCTGGTTTCCAGCAACCCGCCCGAGCTTCCCCTGACCTGCACTCCATCTTCCCCCTGTGTTTCAATAAATACCTAGGTTACTTTATCCCAGTCTCCTCGTCTGTGTCTGCTCTTGGGTTCCCCTTTTCCACTCCACGTAACACTGTGGGACTTGGCAAAATGTGCTGTGGTGTTTGGTGTATTTGTCTCTATGGCGGTGTTGGCATGCAGTGGTTTACTCAGTGTGGCTGCTGCTGCTGAAAGGCATGCTAATTAGCAGGAGCCTGCAGTGGCAGCCACAGGCACAACTGAAGGGGATACATTCAATCACACATGCACACATACCACACACCCACCCACCCACCCACACACATGCTTGCAGCGCATGCATGCACACACACACACACACACACACACACACACACACACACACACACACACACACACACACACACACACACACACACACACACACACACACACACACAGGGGATACACTCCTGTCTCTCTATCTCCCCAGGAGTTTGTCAGCTAAGTACCTCAGGAGTCCCTCAGTCTTGTCCCCTGATACACTGATTGACCATAGGCCTCGGGGCATTTTCATATTACGGTTTATAGTATGTTTCTCAGAATGATGTGTAAGTACCATCTAGTGTTAAAGCATGCCAAAGCCTTGTATGGACTACTTATTGTCTAAAAGTATTGTACTTGTACACACTCTTAGAATTAGGGGTGACTTGAGGAGTTCTTCAAGAAAATATTGCAGTCACTGGGTTCATATATGCACCTTTGGTTAGTTGAGGGGTTCTTGGAAGAATATTTTCATGTTTCAATGTAGCAAAGGGTTCCTGGAGGAACCTTTTTGCTGGCGCGTGCGGAGCACTTTGAATTTATTTTGCCGTCGGATTTGTTGCACTGCCAGACAAAAAAAAAAAAAAATGCAAATATCACAATGGCTTTATGCGATAGCTAGCAACTTGTAAACAATTACCCATTCCTATATGAGTACTATTTTAATAGCAATGTTGAATAATACAACATTGTCTGTCAAGCCAAACGGCAGGTAGCCTGGCGGGTAGGAGCTTTGCGCCAGCAACCAAAATGTTGCTGGAACGAATCCCAGAGCTGACGAGTTAAAAATCTGTCGTTCTGCCCCTGAGCAAGGCAGTTAACCCACTGTTCCCCAGGCGCAGAAGATGTGGATGTCGATTAAGGCAGCCCTCCGCATCTTTCTGATTTAGAGAGGTTGAGTTAAATGCGGAAGACAACTTGTACAACTCACTAAGTATCCCCCTTTCCCAATGATACTATATGACTTTAGCCTGTTTTAATTCCAAAAAGATTCTTGTGATGGTAATGGAATTTGTTTATGAGGATAATTATTAGGTGTTGGCTTAGGTCGCTAGCTACAGTGCATTCGGAAAGTATTCAGACCCCTTGACTTTTTCCACATTTCTGTTACATTACAGCCTTATTCTAAAATGGATTAAACTGTTTTTTTCCCTCATCAATACCCCATAATGACAAAGAAAACACTTTTATTTATTTATTTTTGCATATTTATAAAGAAAAAAATAACAAAAATATCACGTTTCCATAAGTACCCTTTACTCAGTACTTTGTTGAAGCACTTTTGGCAGCGATTACAGCCTCAGGTCTTCTTGTATTTGAGGAGTTTCTCCCATTCTTCTCTGCATATCCTCTCAACCTCTGTCAGGTTGGATGGGGAGCATTGCTGCACAGCTATTTTCAGGTCTCCCCAGAGATGTTCGATCGGGTTCAAGTCTGGGCTCTGGCTGGGCCACTCAAGGACATTCAAAGACTTGTCCCGAAGCCGCTCCTGTGTTGTCTTGGCTGTGTGGTTATGGTCGATGTCCTGTTGGAGCAGATCCCCACCTGCTGCAACCTGTTCCATAATCAAGACCTCTACTAATACTTCACCCCATTCTGAGGTCCTGAGCGCTCTCGAGCAGGTTTTCATTAAATATCTCTCTTTATTTTGCTCCATTCATCTTTCCCTCGAACCTGACTAGTCTCCCAGTCCCATAAAAACATCCCCACAACTTGATGCTGCCACCACTATGCTTCACCGTATGGATGGTGCCAGGTTTCCTCAAGACGTGACGCTTGGCGTTCAGGCCAGAAAGTTCAATCTTGGTTTCATCAGACCAGAGAATCTTGTTTCTCATGGTCTGAGAGTCTTTAGGTGCCTTTTGGCAAACTCCAAGCTGGCTGTCATGTGCCTTTTTTCTGAGGAGTGGCTTCCGTCTGGCCACTCTACCATAAAGGCCTGATTGGTAGAGTGCTGCAGAGATGGTTGTCCTTCTGGAAGTTTCTTCCATCTCCACAGAGGAACTCTGGAGCTCTGTCAGAGTGACCATTGGGTTCTTTGTCACTTCCCTGACCAAGGCCCTTCTCAGCTTGGCCCGGGCGGCCAGCTCTAGGTAGAGTATTGGTGGTTCCAAACTTCTTCCATTTAAGAATGAGGGAGACCCCTGTGTTCTTGGGGACCTTCAATGCTGCAGAAATGTTTTGGTACCCTTCCCCTGATCTGTGCCTGGACACAATCCTGTCTCTACGGACAATTCTTTCGACCTCATGGCTTGGTTTTTGCTCTGACATGCACTGTCAACTGTGAGACCTTATATAGACAGGTGTGCGCCTTTCCAAATCATGTCCAATCAATTGAATTTACCACATGTGGACTCCAATCAAGTTGTAGAAACATCTCAATGATGATCAATGGAAACAGGATGCACCTGAGCTCAATTTCGAGTCTCATAGCAAAGGGTCTGAATACTATAATGTAACAAAATGTGGAAAATGTCAAGGGGTATGAGTACTTTCTGAATACACTGTAGCTACAGTATCTTCAACCTAGCATACACTCTTACAAATGCTTGGTTGTTTGGATGAACCAACTGCTGGGTTGCAAGCAGTGGGTAACTTAGTTGGATTGTTTTATTTAAAAAGAGCCAGGTTGGGTTGTTGATGCTGGGTTATTAAGATATGACCCAGCGTGTCAGATCAGAAGACTGGAGGCGTGTCTTGGTAGGGGCGTGCCTTTTATTTTTGACCACCCGTGAGAGTAAATGTCCTGTTCATTTTGTTCTGTTGTATTGTCATCACATGTTAAGGTTGAACACTGACAGTTTTGTAGCTTACAGAGGTGTATGAGTTCCTCAAGAGCCTATGCAAATCCTGATGTTGGAATAGCTACCACTTTAGTACTATATGTACTCAACAATGTTAATATTATATTAGAATATGTAATATGCATAATTCAAGGATATTTGAAATGTATAGTGTGCTGCACTTAGAAGCATTGTACCTGTGTAGCGTATACTGAGACAATTTCTCAACCTTATGGCTGATTAATGGCCTGCTGTTTCACGACCATTAAACTGTGTTGTTTGTTGTTGTTGATTTTTTGGTTTATTTAAACCAAATCATCCATAGCTTCTTAAATAAAAGGTTTATGAATTCCTTTACAAGCTAATGAGTTGGGGAATTTCCACCATTTAACACTGAGGAGGGGCATGATTTCAGCACCCTGCAGTGCTGTGTGTGTGTGTGTGTGTGTGTGTGTGTGTGTGTGTGTGTGTGTGTGTGTGTGTGTGTGTGTGTGTGTGTGTGTGTGTGTGTGTGTGTGTGTGTGTGTGTGTGTGTGTGTGTGTGTGTGTGCGTGCGTGTGTGTGTGTGTGTGTGTGTTGTAGGCTTATATAAGAAGTGTGATCATCAGAAACTCCATATCCTCTACCGGGAGGTTCATATTACCATCCTATTTTTCCAGAGGGCTCTGATTGAGTAAATGTGAGTCTGTATCTTGGTAGTATGCAGCAATTGAAATGAAGCATAGCCTATCAGTACATATTATGGGGAGTTATGTGATCATAATAATATCCATTCAAAGCTGTCTAATGTTTTTCCTCTGCAGGGACAGAAAGGCCACCCTGGTCCCCCCGGTCAACCAGGAGATTCTGTGAGTATTCTGTTTTCTATTGTATGAGAATGAAATGTATCTTTCCTCTGTGATCATATCTTATCAATCATTTCTACTTAACAATACATAAACATTTAGGGCAGCTTCGACAATGCAGTTACATAAAACCTAACATAATGAATGACATCCTCATACGGTTGTACATTTTTCAGTGGTTATTCTAACATCTGCCGTCTTTCCGTCTCTACTGGTGTTAATGTGCCTGTCTTCCTGATTGGGTCTGAAGTTTGAACCACTGCTGTTAGAGTGGAATACATCAGACAAAAGACTGTTTACCCAACAAAGCTAAAGCTATGGCTCGGCTGTCAGAACACATTGCTCCGTGAAGACCAAAACATAAATTCCTGAACACAGAGAGAGAGAGAGAGAGAGAGAGAGAGAGAGAGAGAGAGAGAGAGAGAGAGAGAGAGAGAGAGAGAGAGAGAGAGAGAGAGAGAGAGAGAGAGAACTAATGTTACACATGAACACATTAGTACTTAAGGAATCTTGGCCAGAGAAATGTAGTTTCTGGCAGAGCTTAAAGTGGGCCAATTAGTCTGGACACCCTAAGGTCACTACTCCCTAGGATTCCTTAAGAAAACTACAAATAGTGTTTAGTTTACTGAAGAATGTGCAATGTGTAGTGTACTATCAGTACAAAGAGCGTGGAGTTTTCACTGACCACATGGCCTGACCAGGGAAGAACATTGGACTAGTTAAAGGGATACTTCAGGATTTTGGCAATGAGGCCCTTTATCTACTTCCCCATAGTCAGATGAACTCATGGATACCATTTTTATGTCTCTGTGTCCAGTATGAAGGAAGTTACAGGTAGTTTCGCGACCCAATGCTAACCAGCCTTAACGCAATGGCTGGGAAGTACAGTTGAAGTCGGAAGTTTACATACACCTTAGCCAAATACATTTAAACTCAGGTTTTCACAATTCCTGACATTTAATCCTAGTAAAAAATCCCTGTCTTAGGTCAGTTAGGATCACCACTTTATTTTAAGAATGTGAGAAATTATTTATTTCATTTTCTGTCTTTCATCACATTCCCAGTGGGTCAGAAGTTTACATACACTCAATTAGTATTTGGTAGCATTGCCTTTAAATTGTTTAACTTGGGTCAAACGTTTCGGGCAGCCTTCCACAAGCTTCCCACAATAAGTTGGGTGAATTTTGGCCCATTCCTCCTGACAGAGCTGGTGTAACTGAGTCAAGTTTGTAGGCCTCCTCGCTTCGCACACGCTTTTTCAGTTCTGCCCACAAATTTTCTATAGAATTGAGGTCAGGGCTTTGTGATGGCCACTCCAATACCTTGACCTTGTTGTCCTTAAGCCATTTTGCCACAACTATGGAAGTATGCTTGGGGTCATTGTCCATTTAGAAGACCCATTTGCGACCAAGCTTTCACTTCCTGACTGATGTCTTGAGATGTTGCTTCAATATATCCACATAATTTTCCTACCTCATGATGCCATCTATTTTGTGAAGTGCACCAGTCCCTCCTGCAGCAAAGCACCCCCACAACATGATGCTGCCACCCCCTGTGCTTCACGGTTGGGATGGTGTTCTTCGGCTTGCAAGCCTCCCCCTTTTTCCTCCAAACATAACGATGGTCATTATGGCCAAACAGTTATATTTTTGTTTCATCAGACCAGAGGACATTTCTCCAAAAAGTACGATCTTTGTCCCCATGTGCAGTTACAAACTATAGTCTGGCTTTTTTATGGCGGTTTTGGAGCAGTGGCTTCTTCCTTGCTGAGCGGCCTTTCAGGTTATGTCAATATAGGACTTGTTTACTGTGGATATAGATACTTTTGTACCTGTTTCCTCCAGCATCTTCACAAGGTCCTTTTCTGTTGTTCTGGGATTGATTGGCACTTTTCGCACCAAAGTACGCGTTCATCTCTAGGAGACAGAACGCGTCTCCTTCCTGAGCGGTATGACGGCTGTGTGGTCCCATGGTGTTTATACTTGCGTACTATTGTTTGTAGAGATGAACGTGGCACCTTCAGGCGTTTGGAAATTGCTCCCAAGGATGAACCAGACTTGTGGAGGTCTCCTTTTTTTTTTGGTGAGGTCTTGGATGATTTCATTTGATTTTCCCGTGATGTCAAGCAAAGAGGCACTGAGTTTGAAGGTAGGCCTTGAAATACATCCACAGGTACACCTCCAGTTGACTCAAATGATGTCAATTAGCCTATCAGAAGCTTCCAAAGCCATGACATCATTTTCTGTAATTTTCCAAGCTGTTTAAAGACACAGTCAACTTAGTGTATGTAAACTTCTGACCCACTGGAATTGTGATACAGTGAATTATAAGTGAAATAATCTGTCTGTAAACAATTGTTGGAAAAATTATATGTCATGCACAAAGTAGATGTCCTAACCGACTTGCCAAAACTATAGTTTGTTAACAAGAAATTTGTGGAGTGGTTGAAAAACAAGTTTTAACTTCTTAGGGGAGCGGCAGCTGAGGGGTCGGTTTTGGAGAGCCTGGCGTGCCCAAAGTAAAATGCCTCCCATTCAGGCCCAGAAAATAGGATATGCATATATCTAGTACCATTGGATAGGAAACACTCTGAATTTTCCAAAACTGTTAACCATTTGTCTGTGAGTGAAACAGAACGCATATGGCAGGCAAAACCCTGAGGAATTTCTGTCCTGGAAAAAGTGATTTTGACACATTGCTCATTTGGGAACCCCTCCCTATTGAAAATGACCATATAAAGGCATATGAATGCAGTACACGTCGCTTCCTTATGATGTCAACAGCCTCGAGATGGTGTTTTCCTCCATTTTGGATGAATTTAGACCATAGAAAAAGACCAAACAATGAAGACCCCTCTTTATGAGAATAGTACCCGTGGCACGCGCACGAGAAGTCACGGAGTGTCTATTTTACCGTCGTTATCGATCAGTTTATATTCGGCTTATTTATAATAGTAAATATACGTAAAAGTGTTCCTAAGGATACATTTAAAACTATGTTTGATTGTTCTTGGACAAGTTTATAGGTATACGATGAATGAGTTCGCGCCGCGTTTCAATGGACTAGTGGAGGCTGTCGCTTTCTGATTATAACGCTACAACCAAATGGAGGATTTATGGATAAAATACATTACTTTTTCTAACAAAAGAACCATGGATTGTCTTCGTTGGACACTTAGGATGACCTCAGCAGAAGTTCTTCAACAGGTAATTGATTTGTTTTCGCTGTGAAATGTGTTATGTGTGTGCCATGATGGCTAATCGATACATGGCTATTGGAAAAATATGTGAGGTGCTAGCCTCAAACAATGAAATGTGCTGCTTTCGCCGTAAAGCCTTTTTGAAATCTGACAACGCTGTGATATTGCCAAGAAGCAGAGCTTTTGATGAGTATGGAACACTTGTATATTGGGCGATGTTTAATAGTTCAACTTTGGAATTTTGAATTTGGCGCTTTACATTTTCCCTGGTAGTGTCGGGACGAGCCCGCTAGCGAACCAGCAATCCCTGAGAGGTTAATGACTCCAACCTAAGTGTATGTAAACTTCCGACTTCAACTGTGAATGGGTATCTGCTTGCAACTACCTTTAACTTCCTTTATACTGGACACAGTGACAGAAAACCAAAGATTTTCACTAAGCCAAGATAGACCACAGCCTGTCGTTTCCAATGGGAACAAATGAGTCATAGTGGGCAGAACAAGCAAGGAGGTGGGCAGAGCCAAGCACGAGCTAGCAAGATCCTATTGGCGCATTCTAGCATGCATCTGCATATTTCCATTAGGTCACGCCTACTCTGTTAAGTGCGCGTGTGCAATAACTCAATTCACTTTTGCAATAATGTGACTTTTTTAAAACTTTTTCAAAGGGTAAAGTCTACAAAACTTAGTCCACTCTGTTCATAACTTATTCTAGTTTTGGGAACAGAAAACTGTATTGAGATCAAATGTTTCATCAATGAGAAAATGTGCAGAATGTGCAGCCAAAATCCATATTGTTCAATTTTCTCTCACTGCCGGCCAGTGGGCTTCCTCTCACTACCATATTTGGTAGTGAATGGAAATGCCAAGAGGATGCTTCACAACGAAATAACTCTAATTTTTTTATCTGTGATAAAACTGATATCCACAAATTCATCTGACTTTGAGGATGCAGAAAAAGGTTATTTACCAAAATTACCAAAATCCTGAAGTATCCCTTTAAAGGTTTTGACTTTGGGCCAGAGTTCTTAGGGCTGGCACAATTACCGTATAACAGTGTAACTGACAGTTATGGATGAAGACCGTCATGAAAATAAAATAGGATATACTGTAACATGGACTCTTAACAACGTGATGAAACTTTGTTGCTCTTTGCTGAAACAAGAAACTAGCAAACAGTCTTCAGTTGCCTAGGCAATTCCACCCACAATGCAGGAGCAGCACACATAGGGTGCATTTTTTAATTCCCTCTGGCTATCTACTCCGATTTCAGAGCACTCTCGTCTGAGTGTGAATTAATTTATGAACGAGCAACACCCGTTGAATATGACCAGTGTCAGTAAACGTCGGCAAAAATAACGTAATTAAATTGTTGCCAGCAGGCCTCCCGAGTGGCGCGGTGGTCTAAGGCACTGCATTGCATTGCTAGCTGTGCCACTAGAGATCCTAGTTCAAGTCCAAGCTCTGTCGCAGCTGTCCGCGACCGGGAGACCTATGGGGCGGCGCACAATTGGCCCAGCATCGTCCGGGTTAGGGGAGGGTTTAGTCGGCAGGGATGTTGTTGTCCCATTGTGCACTATTGACTCCTGTGGCGGGCTGGGCGCCTTGCACGCTGACACGGTCGCCAGGTGTATGGTGTTTTCTCTGACACATTGGTGCGGCTGGCTACCGGGTTAAGCGGGCATTGTGTCAAGAAGCAGTGCTGCTTGGCTAGGTTGTGTTTCGCAGGACGCACAGCTCTCGACCTTCGCCTCTCCCGAGTCCGTACGGGAGTTGCAGCGATGGGACAAGACTGTAACTACCAATTGGATACCATGAAATTGGGGTAAAAAAGTATATATACAGTTGAAGTCGGAAGTTTACATACACTTATGTTGGAGTAATTAAAACTCATTTTTGAACCACTCCACAAATTTCTTGTTAACAAACTATAGTTTTGGCAAGTCGGTTAGGATATCTACTTTGTGTATGACACAAGTAATTTTTGTTTACAGACAGATTATTTCACTTATAATTCACTTCATCACAATTCCAGTGGGTCAGACGTTTACATACACTAAGTTGACTGTGTCTATAAAACAGCTTGGAAAATTCCAGAAAATGATGTCATGGCTTTAGAAGCTTCTGATAGGCTAATTGACATACTTTGAGTCAATTGGAGGTGTACCTGTGGATGTATTTCAAGGCCTACCTTCAAACTCAGTGACTCTTTGCTTGACATCATGGGAAAATCAAAAGAAATCAGCCAAGACCTCAGAACAAAAGATTGTAGACCTCCACAAGTCTGGTTCATCATTGGGAGCAATTTCCAAATGCCTGAAGGTACCACATTCATCTGTAAAAACAATAGTACGCAAGTATAAACACCATGGGACCACACAGCCATCATACCGCTCAGGAAGGAGACACGTTCTGTCTCCTAGAGATGAAAGTACTTTGGTGTGAAAAGTGCAAATCAATCCCAGAACAACAGCAAAGGACCTTGTGAAGATGCTGGAGGAAACCGTACAAAAGTATCTATATCCACAGTAAAACGAGTCCTATATCGACATAACCTGAAAGGCTGCTTAGCATGGAAGAAGCCACTGCTCCAAAACCACCATAAAAAAGCCAGACTATGGTTTGTAACTGCACATGGGGACAAAGATTGTACTTTTTGAAGAAATGTCCTCTGGTCTGATGAAACAAAAATATAACTGTTTGGCCATAATGACCATCGTTATGTTTGGAGGAAAAAGGGGGAGGCTTGCAAGCCGAAGAACACCATCCCAACCTTTAACTTCTTAGGGAGCAGCTCCCGAGGTGACGGTTTTGGAGAGCCTGGCGTGCCCAAAGTAAAATGCCTCCCACTCAGGCCCAGAAAATAGGATATGCACACAATTAGTACCATTGGATAGGAAACACTCTGAGGTTTCTAATAGTGTTAAAATATTGTCTGTGAAGTATAACAGAACGGATATGGCAGGCAAAAACCAGAGGAATTTCTGTCCTGGAAAAAGTGATTTTGACACATTGCCTCATTATGAACCCCTCCCTTATGAAAATGCCCATATAAGGGAGTAAGATTTCAGTACCTATTGCTTCCACTGGATGTCAACAGTCTCTAGACAGTGTTTTGATTCTATTTAGTTGATCAGGATGGCAATAGAAGAAGAATTGGGAAGAGAAGTAAACAGTAGAGAATGCGCGTTCACCGGCTTGCACGCGCTGTGGTTTTTTCCTTTCCTATCGCCCAGTTTATATTCCGGTTGAAATATTATACTAAATATACATAAAAGTGTTCCTAAGGATACATTATCAATGATGTTTGATTGTTCTTGGACAAGTTTATAGGTATAGGTTGAACGAGTTCTCTTCACGTTTCAATGGGCGAGTGGACGCTCTATTTTCTCATCATAACGCACCAACCAAACGGAGATTTATGGATATAATAAATGATAAACTTTTCTAACAAAAGAACCATGGATTGTCTTCGTTGGACACTTGGGAAGCCCTCAGCAGAAGTTCTTCAAAAGGTAATTGATTTGTTTTCACTGTGAAATGTGTTTTGTGTGAACCGCATGGTTTATGAATTTATGGTGCTACCCCTCAAGCAATCAAATGTAGTGCTTTCGCCGTAAAGCCTTTTTGAAATCTGACAACGCTGTGATATTGCCAAGAAGCAGAGCTTTTGATGACTATGCAACACTTGTATATTGATGAATGTTTAATAATTCAACTTTTGGATTTTGAATTTGGCGCCTTGCATTTCACCGCGCTAGCGCACCACCACTCCCTAAGAGGTTCACGTGGCAGCATCATGTTGTGGGGGTGCTTTGCTGCAGGAGGGACTGGTGTACTTCACAAACATGATGGCATCATGAGGTAGGAAAATTATGTGTATATATTGAAGCAACATCTCAAGACATCAGTCAGGAAGTTTGAGCTTGGTCGCAAATAGGTCTTCCAAATGGACAGTGACCCCAAGCATGCTTCCAAAGGTGTGGCAAAATGGCTTAAGGACAACAAGGTAAAGGTATTGGAGCGACCTCAATCCCATAGAAAATTTGTCGGCAGAACTGAAAAAGCATGTGCGAGCCAGGAGGCCTACAGACTTGACTCAGTTACACCAGCTCTGTCAGGAGGAATGGGCCAAAATTCACCCAACTTATTGTGGGAAGTTTGTGGAAGGCTACCCGAAATGTTTAACCAGAGTTAAACAATTTAAAGGAAATGCTACCAAATACTAATTGAGTGTATGTAAACTTCCGACCCACTGGGAATGTGATGAAAGAAATAAAAGCTGAAATAAATAATTCTCTCTACGGTTATTCTGACATTTCACATTCTTTAAAATAAGTGGTGATCCTAACTGACTTAAGACAGGGATTTTTTTACTAGGATTAAATGTCAGGAATTGTGAAAAACTGAGTTTAAATGTATTTGGCTAAGGTGTATGTAAACTTCCGACTTCAACTGTATATAAAAAAATATATATATCAACAGAAAAATAGAGTTGTATATCAACAAAAACATATTTTTGCCAATAGCACAGCTACAGTCACCAACCGCCCTAGATAACATAAAAACAGCCTAACCAGCTCTACTAGAAGGAGTAAAATGGTCAGAGTGAGGTGTCTCTCATTTGTGTCTGGAAATAGCTAGCAAGCTAGCCAACTTCAGCCAGTTAGCTTGGGTGCTTGACTGCCATTGTGAGGTCAGAATGCTCAGATCAAACCTACTCCTCGGTCAGATCGAAACGCTCTGAATTTACAAACTGACAATCTGACAATGGTCGGAATTTACGAACTCCCAGAGCACACTCTCAGCGAAATTACGAACACATGCATAGAAATAGAATCAATAGAACAGGCTTGGAACCTCTAACCCTGGCAAGTTGACTTGTAAACTAATCGGTACACTTGCAATGGCTGCCTGGTATTGTGATGCAATAATGCCCATGGTAATGGTAACATTCTAGTTCATTCAAATTATGTTAACTGATGTGGCTAATGCAACGGAATGTATTTTTTGTTATGTCGAGTTGAGTTGAATGAACAAATCACAGCTCATTGATGTAAACACTTCCTGATTTTACTTCCTGATTTTACTTCCTGCTTTGCTCCTATGTGTACACTTGCAATGGCCGCCATTCCACCCATTATGCTATCATTGACTTGAATGGGGACGCCCATTCTATTTTCATTTATTCTATGTTTTGGCAATTTTTGCCTATACTGTAGATTGTGTCAATATCCACAATGGTTCTGCTGCCTTCCAAACGCACTGCTGACCACACAAATGCTCTTTATCAAGTGCCTAATTTCTCTTCCTCCATTATTCTCTTCCTATACTACACAAATTCAAAGCCAGGGAAGCTGGGATTTGGAATGACACAGCTATTGTGGCATGAAACAGCTATTCGTCTCACTCCTTGTCTTCTGTCTCACTCACTCCTTCTTTTCTCTCTTTCTGCAGGGTGAGCGAGGAGCACACGGAAGCCCAGGGGCCAAAGGTTATCCTGGCAGGCAGGTGCAGTAAATCTAGTGTTGCAGTGCTGGTTAAGGGTCCACACACACCATAGAGTACTTTTACAGAAAGGCTAAGCAGGGCTACACACACCAAACACACTCAGCCCATTTCAGTGAGTGGTTAGAGAGTGGTACTGGGATTGGGAATGGAAACAGTACAACCTGTTGAGACTTTTGTAGGTGATTGAAATAAAGAGAGTCTTTGGAAGAGTGACTCACACGTGTAAGACTGTCAAGAGCACCTGTGTCAGGATTAGGGTTGCACATTTTTGGATGCTTATTGGTGCCCCTGGACGACTAAAATAAAGTGCCAAAGGCTTTTACTTAGTAAGCAATACCTTTACTGAAAAAGTACTGCAATTAAACTGTGATTAATATAAGCTGCTCCCTCAATGCAAATACGTTTTCGTCAGTCTTTAGGAGCTCACACTGTGAGCTTCATTCAGCGCTGCCTCTTTTGAGAATTTCATTTGAATACATTTGATAAATTCCCTCATTGCTGAGTAGTATGTGGGTTTCTCTGCACTGTAAAACATGCTTTCTCCCTACTCTCCAGAACGCACATTTGTAAAGCCACCGACATAAACGCGCAGCTGGGAAATAGCTCTCAGCTCGGCTTGTTACACAATGTTTATACTAGCTTAGAGTTCAGGCCTGGGTCTTTGTTCCTTTGGTGCTCTCACTCTGTCACTGTTGTAACTCCCCAGATAGACACACACTTCACACACACGGACAGGCACTCACACACGCACGCGCACACACTCGCACACACTCGCACACACTGTTGTAACTCCCTAGCTAGACACACACTCCAGACTGATGGATTCGGTTTTATCACCCCCTTCCATCTGTAGACTGTGAATCACTGGACCACTTGGTCTCCTTTAGGAGTTGAGACAGTCTAAATAGAGTCCATGTTCATTAAGGTCTCCTCATCTTCAAGATTACATAATGGAGACTATCACTCCACTGATCTGCATGCCGGTAAACACATTGTGGAAATATTCAGCCAACACTAATTATTGTCAATCAGTTATGATGGTGAAAACACTAATCACAATTTGAGTCCAATCCACTTACACTTTCATCTGTACATTTAAAGTGTTGTATGCGTTAGGGAATGCATTATCTAAATGCATTCATAATGTCATTTTGTATATTTTTTTCTGTAGGGTTTACCTGGACCTGTTGGAATTATGGGGCCTAAAGGAGTCCGGGTGAGTGATCTACAAATGTTCATTAACAAAGTAATATCTCTGTACTGTACTGTAAATGGTTAATCCTTTTTTCAAGATATGTCTTGTGTGCTATTTGTTCTGTTTTAGTGAAATCCATCTGATATGTTATATCTTTGTAATCATAGAATGATATGTACAGGATGAACCTACTTACTAAATGAGCCCTGTTTGTTTAGGTTTTTATCATGTTCTGTTTACTTACAGTATAAATACACTGCCTATACAGTCATCACTAGAAGATGTTGACTTCTCTCAATGGCCAAAGAGCATCACTGTCAGCCAAAGTGCCTGCATGCTCAACATATCCATGTAACAGATTGACAGCAGACCTGGGTTTAAGTATTCATTGTTTTCTTATAAATAATTTAGCTACACTTCATTGAGTCCCAAAAGTGCAAAACCCATCCATCTGATACCCTAGACAGGCTGGGTCGTGGGTCGATTCCCGCTGGTGTCACCCATATGTAAAATGTTTGCACGCATGACTGTAAGTGGCTTTGGATAAAAGCTTCTGTGCTAAATGGCAAATATTATTAAATGCTCAAAGTATTTGAATGAAAAAAAATACTATTTGAACCCAGGTCAGATTCACAGTAAGGTGTATACAGACAAAGATAAAAGCCGTACAGTCAATTCCTCTGTTTTTACAGTAAAGTACACCCCACTCTGAAGATGACTTTGTTCCAGAGGTCTCTTGCCAATTGCTGTGTTAAATGAACTGTGAAAAGCATGTTATATGAATCAACAGAACCAGAGTGGTCACATAAAAATAGGCATTATTTAAATGCCGTGTGTCCAAGACGGCCCTGTTAACTCATCACCCAGCTAGCACATAACGTTCTTAGAGCTTGGTGAGAGCGCAGTTGTCCTATGGTTATTTTGCATACAATCTTCCCCCAACTTTCTGGACATGGTGAAGGATAGTTGCTTGGCTTTGGAACACTATTAACACATTTAAGGAACTTGACAAAAAAATAAAAAATGACTTTAACAGAACGTTTCCTAAAAGTTCAAACATGGTTACATTTAATTTCAAAGTTGGTAATGCTCTAGGAATGTTTTCCAACTAGTTTGACATTGGGAATTCTCGCTAATAGTTCAGTGTTAAGAAACAACGTTCTTCTGTGGGAATTTCATTACTTAAGCATAACGTTTCCTACTGTTTTTTTCAGGGTTCTATTTAAAGTCACGTTCTCAAATAGTTCCAAGAACATTAAGCAACAACGTTCTTCTGTGGGCATTTCAGTACTGCAGCATAACGTTTCCTACGGGTTTCCTCATGGTTCTGATTAAAGCAATGTTCCTAAATTGCTCCGAGAATTGTAAGAAACAACGTTCTTCTGTGGGAATTTCAGAACAACGACAGAACTAGCGAATGGTGTTTCCTCCGTCATTTTGGTGCAGCTGGCTTCCGGGTTAAGCGGGCGGGTGTTAAGAAGTGCAGTTTTGCGGGTCATGTTTCGGAGGACGCATGATTCGACCTTCGCCTCTCCCGAACCCGTTGGGGAGTTGCAGCGATGAGATGAGATCGTAATTGGATATCATACCAAAAATGTACTAAAATTAACAGCTTTGTATGAATAAAAAAACATGGCATGCTAGCTCTATCTTGGTGGCGCAGTGGATTAATTCCATGGAAAGAGAACAGATGATCAAATATCACTGATGCCGTGTCACAATAAAAAATAAAAAAAATTCACAAGAGGAAATGAATATCCAAATGTTAACCCAAAATAAGCTAATAGGATTATTAAAAGTCTTAATGAAACATTAAGGAAGTTATTCAAAAACCTAAAAATAACCTATAACTTCCCTTCTCAGAGTGTTAATAAAACATACCAGAGTAAAATGTTCTCAGAACCTTCATGCAACTTAACTTTTTAATTTCTTCCAGAACAGGCACATTTTAAATTCTATTCTCACTTCTTTCACTTCTGTTTAAAAAACGTTCAGTTTCCCGGTCAGAAAACGTGTGGCTTCATTCCCACAACCAATGTGAAACCAAAAACATATGTTCCCACAACTTCCAAGGAACCAAATGTGCTAGCTGGGCATTATTACAATTGCAGAGTTTTCTGTGATGATGTTGTTGTGATGTTGGTACAACAAGAAATGTAAAGTACTGTACAAGTAATTAGCAAGAAAATACGTTCTATTGAATACTGTCTTGAATCACTTGTTGCCTGAATGTCAATTGTTGATGCTGGTGTTGTTGTTGTTGTTGCATCGCTAATCTGAATCTCAACATGGTCCAGTTCATGTATTTTTCCCCTTTAACATTTGTATCACCAGTTGTTCTTCAGTTCCCCCTGTGCCTCCCCCTGCTCTCCCCCCTCTCTCTCCTCCCTCTCCTCCTTCCATTCCTCCATCTCGCTCTCCCTCCATCCCTGAGCAGCCCCCTTGGCCCGGACTCATCAGAGATCCCTGACGTGAGGGTATGTGCCCTTGGACTACATCGTGGAAGGCAGCACCATGCAGTCCATGGGCATATACACTTGCCTCAAGGCTTGGTTCTTCATGAAGAGCCACCTGCCTGGAGCCAACAGAAGCTCCCAAAAATGACTAAAGAAACACTGATGGGACGATACCATAGAAGAGATGTATAGCACTTCATTCTAATGTGTATTTTCTTTGTTCCTCATCCCTAATACCTTTCAATCCATTCATCCTATCCCTTTCTTCACTTCTTTCCTATGCAATAACCCTACCCTCTTTTCACCCCTCCCCCTTTACACCCCCCTCCTCCTCTCGCCCCAATTCCACCACTCTCTTTGCAGGGTTTCATAGGAATCGCAGGGCTTTTTGGCCTTCCTGGACCTGATGGTGAGAGAGTAAGTAGTCCAGAATAACTCTTAATACAGTACTCAAAATAGGAATATGACAAAGATACTAAAAATTATGATTTCTACCTCTTGTAACAACTACTACTATTACTTCTACTACTACTACTACTACTACTACTACTACTACTACTACTACTTCATGCATTAGCAAGGCAAAAAACACCCTACTGTACATGTCTTAGTCCTATGGGGGGAAATGCACAATAGCTGAAAACCCTCCTATGGGCATTTGTTGTCAGTCATGATTGTCAGGTCTGACTCTTAGTGAGTTTAAACGTTTGTGAAATAAAGATGCTTACACTGGATGAAATGTAACCAGTAGGCACGCTCAACCAAACCGCCAAAGGCCCTTCTCACAATATTTGCACAGGATCAAGCTCTGGTGGAATTCCAGCCATCCCTACTGTTCGGGATAATAGTCAGGAGCTAATACTAAGGAGCTGGAGCAAGAGCTGCTTCGGATTAGCCTGACTAGAACTCATAGACTCATATTCCCAGAAGGACTCAGGCCAGTGGTGCAAAATTGTAGTCTATAGTAGAGAGAGTCTCTTTGGACATGCTTGATATTTGTATTGGTTTTAGTAGGCTACGTTTAAGAACCATTCATAATCTACTTGTAAAATAAATATGAAATATTATTTACATTTTGTCTCCTCTTCTTGGTCTTTCCTCTCTTCTACCTTTCCTCTTCTTCCTTCCTTCCTTCTTTCAACCCTATTTTTCTCTACCTCCTTAGGGTATTCCTGGCGTTCATGGCAAGAAGGGCAAGATGGGTAGGCCGGTAAAGTTTTCTCTCAAAATACCTTTTTATAACAATTCCAATACTTTGAAATCAACTGTTATTTTTTCAATTCTCTGATACCTAGAAGTTGTAGGTCTAGGGTAATTTAGTTGGCATGGCATGTCTATTATTCAGAGGAAGTCTTGGCTTTAGCCATAAATCTGTGATTTATGTTGTGGTAACTCCACACAACCAGAGGAGAAGATTTGTCTTTTCACTCTGGAGATGGCTGGCTACCCAGCCAACTCTAAGGCTGTATATTTCCATAGTCCATTCAGTATATAATTAGTAAATATAGGATGCCAAATATCCCAGTGATTTTACACTGAACAAAAATATAAAACACAACATGTAAAGTGTTTAATGAGCTGAAATAAAAGCTCCCACAAATGTTCCATATGCACAAAAAAGCCTATTTCTCTCAGATTTTGTGCACAAATTTGTTTACATCCCTGTTAGTGAGCATTTCTCCTTTGCCAAGATAATCCATCCACCTGACAGGTGTGGCATATCAAGAAGCTGATTAAACAGCATGATCATTACACAGGTGCACCTTGTGCTGGGGACAATAAAAGGTCATGCTAAAATGTGCAGTTTTGTCACGTAATGCCTCAGATGTTTTGAGGGGAGCATACAATTGGCATGCTGACTGCAGGAATATCCACTAGAGATGACTGTTGAATGTTTAATGTTAATTTCTCTACACTAAGCCACCTCCAAACGTCGTTTTAGAGAATTTGGCAGTACGTCAACCGGACTCACAACCGCAGACCATGTGTAACCACATCAGCCCAGGACCTCCACATCTGGCTTCTTCACCTGCGGGATCATCTGAGACCAGCCACCCGGACGGCTGATGAAACTGTGGGTTTGCACAACCAAAGAATTTCTGCCAAAACTGTCTCAGGGAAGCTCATCTGCTTGCTCGTCGTCCTCACCAGAGTCTTGCCCTGACTTCAGTTCAATGTCGTAACCGACTTCAGTGGGCAAATGCAAACCTTCAATGGCCACTGGCATGCTGGAGAAGTGTGCTCTTCACGGATAAATCCCGGTTTCAACTGTACCGTGCAGAAGGCAGACATTGTGCATGGTGTCAAGTGGGCGAGCGGTTTGCTGATGTCAATGAATGTGAAGAGAGTGACCTATGGTGGGGTTATGGTATGGGCAGGCATAAGCTACAGACAACAAACACAATTGCATTTTATCGCTGAAAATGTGAATGCACAGAGATACCTTGACGAGATCCTGAGACCCATTGTCATGACATTCATCCGCCACCATCACCTCATGTTTCAGCATGATAATGCACTGCCCCATGTCGCAAGGATCTGTACACAATTCCTGGAAGCTGAAAAAGTCCCAGTTCTTCCATGGCCTGCTACTCACCTGACATGTCACAATTGAGCATGTTTGGGATGCTCTGGATCAACGTGTACGACAGCGTGTTCCAGTTCCCGCCAAGATCCACCAATTTCGCACAGCCATTGAAAGGGAGTGGGACAACATTCCACAGACCACAATCAACAGCCTGATCAACTCTATGCGAAGGAGATGTGTCGCACTGAATGAGGCAAATGGTGGTCACCAGATACTGACTGGTTTTCTGATCCATGCCCCTACTTTTTTAAAAGGTATCTGTGACCAATAGATGCATATCTGTATTCCCAGTCATGTGAAATGTATAATTTAGGGCCTAATGAATTGATTTCAATTGACTGAATTCCTTATATGAACTGTAACTCAGTAAAATCTTAGAAATTGTTGCATGTCGCATTTATATTTTTGTTCAGTGTATATTATTACATATGATTAACACCAAGTTCTACTTATTTATTTAATTATTTAATGTTGAACATTGATATCATTGATATCTGAATGGTATTCATTCAAAGGGTAGTTCACAGAGCATATCTGTGTTTTGTATTTTGTTCATCTAAAGACTATTACAAAGTCCATTACATTGGAGCAATGGTGCAATGTGGTGAAGGAACTTTTGGTTTTGGAATTCCAGAGCAGCTAGCCACAGACCAGGGAAGTATATTCATTGGCGCCTGCATGGGAATTTTCAATTCTCCCATAAACATATTGAGTTGTGCTTACATGGAAAATCCTGATGTTCCCAATGACTTATGTAATAGAGATATTTTTCCAAGCATAGCTTTACAATGGTACATGATGAAGTGGTTTATTAAGCTGATGATGGTCATTGAACAAGAATTAAAGCTAGCAGAATAGCAATAGATGTTGAGGACAGTGCTACCTCAGCATTTGATGATGGCATCTCTTTGTGTTTGTCTCTGTGGTGCCATACCAGCCTTTCTCCTTATCTTCAGTAACTAGTTTTGCCTCTTTACATTCAGTCCTCTGAACATCTTTTCGCAGTTACTAGTTCAGTGGCACTTGCATATGACAGTTAATCAAATGTGGAATCAGATGCATTAACTTGCAGCAGAGGTCATACTACCTACAAATCTTTCAAGTAACATCTTTGAGTTAAAAACAAAGCAAGAGCTGAGGAGCCATATGTTTGTGTTTAACCCAGTAAACCAGAGTTCCAAACGGTTCTTTGGCTGTCTCCATAAGAGAACGCTTTTTATTTCCAGGTAGAACCCTTTTTGGTTACAGGGAGAACCCTCTGTGGAAAAGATTTTACATGGAACCCAGAAGGGTTCTACCTGGAACCAAAAATGGTTCTTTAAAGGGTTATCCGATGGGGAAAGCTAAAGAACCATTTTAAGTTCTTTTTAAGAGTGTACTATTGGAGTTTTGGAGAGAAGTGCTGTTTTCCACATTTTCAATGGCATCACATTGCAGCAATTACCAACTTATTACTTTCCCCCAGATCTTTGACTAATGCTTAACTCAAGATTGCCTGCCACAGAAACATTTAGACTATATATCTGAATAATATCTCATGTAATAGAACTGCCTGTAAGATCTCCATAGCTTCATCTAATGTTACATTTTCCATCTCACTCTGTGGGGCTAGAAGACCTCTACTAATAGTGCCATTAGTCATACAGACAGTATATACACTAACTACAGCGCTTGTCTCCTGTGGTGGAGAAAGATGAACACTGAAGTTGAAGCAGTAGCAGGTTGTTGTTGACCTTGGCAACGGGACAAGCAGCATACGTTGAGCGTGTGGCCTAGCAGAACCCTCAGCCTCCCAGAGCCTTAGTCTAGCCTATCGGAGCATCACAGCTCTTGTTCTCTGATTCTGTAATGGAACAGTTAGAGCCAGGAGGAGGAAAGGGAAGAGCCCAGTCAGCAGATCCAGAGCCAGGCCAGTCAGTACCCAGGCTGGTTAGGGCTCCTGCCAGCGAGGCTCAGCGCAGCATGGAGCCCCCCCAAACACTCAGCCATGGAATTTCATGCCGCCGCACGCAGTCTAAGGAGCTTGTTTGCAGGGTGCAGCTTGAATTGCTGCTTGCTTGGAGTTTTATTCTGCAAACCTCTATGAAGGGGATGGAGTTTGTTTACTGAGTGCTGACTTTGTGTTTGGTTCATTTTCGGCACATACAAAACTGCAGTGTGGAGAAACATGGCACTAGTGGTGATAAGAATTTGTGTTTTGAGAATGTGAATGTATACTGAACAAAAATATAAATGCAACATGCAACAATTTCAAAGATTTTACTGAGCTACAGTTCATATAAGGAAATCAGTCAATTGAAATAAATGAATTAGGCCCTAACCTATGGATTTCACATGACTGGGAATACAGATATGCATCTGTTGGTCACAAATACTTTAAAAAAAGGTAGGGTTGTGGATCAGAAAACCAGTCATTATCTGATGTGATCATTATTTGCCTCATGCAGCGTAACACATCTCCTTCACATAGAGTTGACCAGGCTGCTGATTGTGGCCTGTGGGATGTTGTCCCACTCCTCTTCAATGGCTGTTGTACACGTCGATCCAGAGCTTCCTAAACATACTCAATGGGTTGACATGTCTGGTGAGTATGCAGGCCATGGAAGTGCTGGGACATTTTCAGTTTCCAGGAATTGTGTACAGATCCTTGAGACATGGGGCTGTGCATTATCATACTGAAACATGAGGTGATTGCGGCGGATGAATGGCACGACAATGGGCCTGCACGATATCTCTGTGCATTCAAATTGCCATTGATAAAATGCAATTGTGTTAGTGTCCATAGCTTATGCCTGCCAGTAACTCCACCGCAACCATGGGGCGCTCTGTTCACAAAGTCGACATCAGCAAACCGCTTGCCCACACAACGCCATACACGTGGCCTGAGGTTGTGAGGCCAGTTGGACGTACTGCCAAATTCTCTAAAACAACATTGTAGGTGGCTTATGGTAGAGAAATGAACATTTCATTATCTGACAACAGCTCTGGTGGACAATTGAGACATGTGGCATTGTGTTGTGTGACAAAACTACATTTTTTAGAGTGGCCTTTTATTGTCCACATCACAAGATGCACTTGTGTAATTATCATGCTGTTTAATCAGCTTCTTTATATGCCACACCTGTCAGGTGGATGGATTATCTTGGGAAAGAAGAAATGCTCACTCACAGGAATGGAAACTAATTTGCGCACAACATTTGAGAAAAATAGGCTTTTTGTGCATATGGAAATTTCGGGGTCTTTTATTTCACCTTACATGTTGTGTTCATATTTTTGTTCAGTGTATGTTGTCAATATGTCCAGTAACAAAACAGTGGGAAATGTGTTAATCATACATTAACAAACACCCACTTGAGAATAATTATGATCATCATCACAGTGTTTTTATCTGCTGCTGTGTTGAACTGAATGTTAAGCAACAGAAAACACAATAGTGCACTTTATGGAATACTGTAGCTTTGTGGATAATAGCCACACCAATGTGATTAATACTTGGAAGCCTAATATTCCAATAACATTTTCTCACGGTCAACTCTGGGTTTGGGAAAATAATGGTATGTAATGGTTGGCCATGTCAATTATGGTCTAGTACATTCTATTTCTATTACTGCTATTTGGTTGCCTGCTGCATTGCAGACTGTTGTGTTTCTATATGTTTCTTCCATAGTGTGTAACAGCTCTGTGCTACCCCTGTACTATACAGAGTGATAACATGTATTTTCTCTCCTCTCTCTGTGTTTGTCTACTCAGGGGTTTCCCGGGGACTTTGGAGAGCGGGGACCACCAGGACCAGACGGAAACCCAGTAAGTGAAACAGCAGGTCTCCCCCTGTCCCCTTGAACACCATTGTCCATCACTCCAGACCTGGGTTCAAATAACAGCCTATATTGTTTCTTTCAAATACTTAAGCTGCACTTGATTGAGTCTGCCTGGCACGATGGACCAACTGGAATAGTCCCAAAAGTTAAATGACTGCCCATCTGGCACTTCAGGCATGCTCAATCAAAGAGAAAACAAATGCTATTTTAAGTTCAGCATGTATTTTTGAAGGTTTCTCTTGTTTTCATAAAGTCATAGGTCTACTTGATTTAATATCTTTGTTTGGATTCAATGATTAGCAAAAGAACAGAAACAATCTATTTCCAGAATTTGAATGACTGATTTACATAATTTCAGTACAGCAGTTAAGAGTACTTCATGAGTGCACTGAAGTGGTGAAACTGCACACCATGGCTGTTTGCTTCCAGGCAGTCCTTAACTAAACACATGCACACACACACGCGCACACACACACACAAAATGTGTATGGTGAAAAGAAAAGGCTAAACATAAGTCACACTTGATGAATTGAAAATATGTAGACCTCCGCTGTCATGACTTCCGCCGAGGTCGGTCCCTCTCCTTTGTTCGGGCGGCGTTCGAAATGGAGTCAGCAGGAGCACACAGCCCTCCTTTACCTGTCGAGGAGTGCGTTCAGCAGCACGTGACCATGTTGCAACATCTCGGCACAGCCATGGATCGCGTGCTGCAAACAGGGATACATTCGGCCCTCCACTTCACCTGCCTCCTCAAGTAAATGTTTTGTGAAGAAGAAGGATGGAGGTCTGCGCCTGTGTATTGACTATCGAGGTATCAATCAGATCACTGTGAGGTACAGCTACCCGCTACCTCTCATAGCCAGTGCGATCGAGTCAATGCACGGGGCGAGCTTCTTCACAAAATTGGATCTCAGGAGCGCTTACAATCTGGTGCGTATCCGGGAGGGGGACAAGTGGAAGACGGCCTTTAGTACCACCTCAGGGCACTATGAGTACCTCGTCATGCCGAACGGGTTGATGAATGCTCCATCAGTCTTCCAGGCATTTGTAGACAAGATTTTCCTGGACTTGCACGGGCAGGGTGTAGTGGTGTATATCGACGACATTCTGATTTACTTCGCTACACGCGCCGAGCATGTGTCCCTGGTGCAGGTGTCCCTGGTGCACAAGGTGCTTGGTCGACTGTTGGAGCATGACCTGTACGTCAAGGCTGAGAAATGTCTGTTCTTCCAACAGTCTGTCTCCTTCCTAGGGTACCGCATTTCCATGTCAGGGTTGGAGATGGAGAGTGACCGCATTTCAGCCGAGCGTAATTGGCCGACTCCCATCACGGTAAAGGAAGTGAAGCTGTTCTTAGGGTTTGCCAACTACTACCGGAGGTTTATCTGGGGCTTTGGTCAGGTAGCAGCTCCCATTACCTCAATGCTGAAGGGGGGATCGGTGCGACTGCAGTGGTCAGCTGAGGCGGACAGGGCTTTTGGTCACCTGAAGGCTCTGTTTACCTCGGCTCCCGTGTTGGCTGATCCGGATCCCTCTTTGGCATTTATAGTGGAGGTGGACACGTCCGAGGCTGGGATAGGAGCCGTGCTCTCTCAGCGCTTGGGTACGCCACTTAAACTCCGCCCCTGTGCCTTCTTTTCAAAGAAGCTCAGCTCGGCGGAGCGTAACTATGATGTGGGGGACCGGGAGCTGTTGGCTGTCGTAAAGGCTCTGAAGGCGCGGAGACATTGGCTTGAGGGGGCTAAACACCCTTTTTCTCATCTGGACTGACCACCGCAATCTGGAGTACATCCAGGCGGCGAGGAGACTGAACCCTCACCAGGCAAGGTGGGCCATGTTTTTCACCCGCTTTGTTTTCACCCTATTCTACCGACCAGGTTCCCAGAACACTAAGGCAGACGCACTGTCCCGGATGTTTGACACAGAGGAGCGGTCCATGGATCCCACTCCCATACTTCTGGCCTCTTGCCTGGTGGCACCGGTGGTGCGGGAGCTGGACGCGGACATCGAGCGGGCGTTACGTACAGAGCCCACTCCAGCTCAGTGTCCAGCTGGGCGTCTGTACGTTCCGTCTGTTGTCCGCGACCATTTGATCTATTGGGTTTATGTTTCCTCTTGCTCGGTGTGCACCCAGTGCACGGCTCCTAGGCACCTGCCTAGAGGGAAATTACAACCTCTACCCGTTCCACAACGGCCATGGTCGCACCTGTCGGTGGACTTCTTGACGGATCTTTCTCCGTCACAGGGAAACACCACGATCCTGGTCGTTGTGGATAGGTTTTCTAAGTCCTGCCGTCTCCTTCCTTTGCCCGGTCTCCCTACGGCCCTACAGACTGCGGAGGCTCTGTTCACCCACGTCTTCCGGGACTACGGGGTGCCTGAGGACATAGTCTCTGATCGGGGTCCCCAGTTTACGTCCAGGGTCTGGAAGGCGTTCATGGAATGTCTGGAGGTCTCGGTCAGCCTCACCTCAGGATTTCACCCCGAGAGTAATGGGCAGGTGGAGAGAGTCAACCAGGATGTGGGTAGGTTTCTGCGGTCATACTGCCAGGACCGGCCGGGGGAGTGGGCGGCTTTCATCCCCTGGGCAGAGATGGCTCAAAACTCAATCCGCCACTAACCTATCTCCCTTCCAGTGTTTACAAGGTTACCAGCCGGGTCTGGCACCGTGGCATCAGAGCCAGATCGAGGCTCCTGCGGTGGATGAATGGTTTAGGCGCTCGGAGGAGACCAGGGACGCCGCGCATGTGCACCTGCAATGGGCCGTGAGGCGGCAGAAGGCGAGCGCCGACAGCCACCGTAGTGACGCCCCGGTGTTCGCAGCGGAGGACCGGGTCTGGCTCTCGACCAGAAACCTGCCGCTCCGCCTGCCCTGCCGGAAGCTGGGTCCGTGGTTTGTGGGGCCATTTAAAGTCCTGAGGAGACTGAACGAGGTATGCTATAGGTTGCAACTTCCCCCAGATTAACGTATTAACCCCTCGTTCCATGTGTCTCTCCTCAGGCCGGTGGTGGCTGGTCCACTCCAGGAGTCTGAGGTGCGCGAGGTACCTCTGCCCCCTCTGGACATCGAGGGGGCCCCGGCGTATGCTGTTCGAGCCATCTTGGACTCGAGGTGCCGGGCAAGGGGGCTTCAGTACCTCGTGGAGTGGGAGGGGTACGGTCCGGAGGAAAGATGCTGGGTGCCGGTGGAGGACATCCTGGACCCTTCGTTGCTGCAGGAGTTTCCCCGTCTCCGTCCGGATCGCCCTGCACCTCGTCCTCCGGGTCGTCCCCGATGCCGGTGTCGGTGCGCTGTTGGAGCCGCGCGTCAAGGGGAGGGTACTGTCACGACTTCTGCCGAGGTCGGTCCCTCTCCTTGTTCGGGCAGCGTTCGGCTGTCGACGTCACCGGTCTTCTAGCTACCGCCGATCTACTTTTCATATTCTATGTTAGAGGTTCTTGGTTATGTGAGCTTGTGTTTGTACTACCAATTTTGGTCGTTTTGATTTTTGAGTAAAATATTACGTGAATACTCATCTCTGTTGTCCTGCGCCTGACTCTGCCTACGTGCTCACTGAGATCCTTGACATCCGCACTGCATTTCATCTTACTTGTTTCTTTCTGGAAGACCTGAGGACTTTCTACTCCTGAGTCCTGAGCGGATAAGGATTCCAGTCTGAGACTTTGTTACATAGTTAGTTATTAAGTGTTACCGTTAGTTGCATAGTTATATGCCACAAGCCATTCACTGTTTGGTCTTTGATCATTTACACCACAGCCCACCACACCATGAAGGAGCTCTGGACTTTTTAAATTTTTAAATGTTTTATTTCACCTTTATTTAACCAGGTATGCCAGTTGAGAACAAGTTCTCATTTACAACTGCGACCTGGCCAAGATAAAGCAAAGCAGTGCGACAAAAACAACAACACAGAGTTATACATGGGATAAACAAACGTACAGTCAAAAACACAATACAAAATATATGTACAGTGTGTGCAAATGTAGTAAGGTTAGGGAGGTAAAGCAAAAAATAGGCCATAGTTACAATAGGCGAAATAATTACAATTTAGCATTAACACTGGAGTGATCGATGTGCAGAGGATGATGTGCAAGTAGAGATACTGGGGTGCAAAAGAGCAAAAATAATAATAATAATATGGGGTAGTTGGGTGTGCTATTTACAGATGGGCTGTGTACAGGTACAGTGATCAGTAAGCTGCTCTGACAGCTGATGTTTAAAGTTAGTGTGGGAGATATAAGTCTCCAGCTTAAGTGATTTTTGCAATTCGTTCCAGTCATTGGCAGCAGAGAACTGGAAGGAAAGGGTGTTGGCTTTGTGGATGACCAGTGAAATATACCTGCTTGAGCGCATGCTATGGGTGGGTGTTGCTGTGGAGACCAGTGAGCTGAGATAACGCGGGGCTTTACCTAGCAAAGACTTATAGATGACCTGGAGCCAGTGGGTTTGTCAACGAATAAGTAGCAAGGGCCAGCCAACGAGAGCATACAGGTCCCAGTGGTGGGTAGTATATGGGGCTTTGGTGAAAAAACGGATGGCACTGTGATAGACTACATCCAATTTGATGAGTAGAGTGTTTGAGGCTATTTTGTAAATGACATCGCCAAAGTCAAGGATCGGTAGGATAGTCAGTTTTACGAGGGTATGTTTGGCAGCAAGAGTGAAGAAAACTTTGTTGCGAAATAGGAAGCCGATTCTAGATTTAATTTTGGATTGGAGATGCTTAATGTGAGTCTGGAAGGAGAGTTTACAGTCTAACCAGACACCTAGGTATTTGTAATTGTCCACATATTCTAAGTCAGAACCGTCCAGAGTAGTGATGCTAGGCAGGCGGGCAGGTGCGGGCAGCAATCTGTTGAAGAGCATGCATTTAGTTTTACTAGCATTTAAGAGCAGTTGGAGGCCACGGAAAGAGTGTTGTATGGCATTGAAGCTCGTTTGGAGTTTTTTTAACAGTGTCCAAGGAAGGGCCAGATGTATACAGAATGGTGTTGTCTGCGTAGAGGTGGATCAGAGAATCACCAGCAGCAAGAGCGACATCATTGATATATATAGAGAAAAGAGTAGGCCCGAGAATTGAACCCTGTGGCACCCCCATAGAGACTGCCAGAGGTCCAGACAACAGGCCCTTCGATTTGACACACTGAACTCTATCTGAGAAGTAGTTGGTGAACCAGGCGATGCAGTCATTTGATAAAAACCAAGGCTATTGAGTCTGCCGATAAGAATGCGGTGATTGACAGAGTCGAAAGCCTTGGCCAGGTCGATGAAAATGGCTGCACAGTACTGTCTTTTATCTATGGCGGTTATGATGTCGTTTAGGACCTTGAGCGTGGCTGAGGTGCACCCATGACCAGCTCAGAAACCAGATTGCATAGTAGAGAAGGTACGGTGGGTCTCTAAATGGTCGGTGATCTGTTTGTTAACTTGGCTTTCTGTGGACTCTGTGATATCTGGAGAAAGTGTGAACTATAACCTGACGTGTTCCTTGCACATTCGCACGTATGCTCATTCATTAATATGCTTGGTTGTGATAGTTGTATGAATTATTCACAAAGCAAGCCTACTCATTAGAAGAAAAAAAATATGAACAGCTCTAATGCAATATAAGCTCTTAGTTCTTCAATCATGAAACCCTTGCAAGGTTACATGATGAAATAAGAGGTTGTCTTACGACCATTTTTGTGCATTTATAAACCATTATTCAACCAAGCTTAATGGGCTTACAATTTGGCCAGCGCTGAATGACTGTCTCACAATTTTATGAATAACTGTTTATTAAGAGCCATAACTTTTTATTAATGTGTTAAAAATGTTTGATTGATGCTTAATAAAGTAATTCACCCATTGTCAAGCACTGCCCTCCTAAGCTACTGTTGCTTTCAAGGTCAAATGTAGCATTCAATTATTTAACTATTTTAAAATATATATACAGTGGGGAAAAAAAGTATTTAGTCAGCCACCAATTGTGCAAGTTCTCTCACTTAAAAAGATGAGAGAGGCCTGTAATTTTCATCATAGGTACACTTCAACTATGACAGACAAAATTAGGAAAAAAAATCCAGAAAATCACATTTTAGGATTTTTTATGAATTTATTTGCAAATTATGGTGGAAAATAAGTATTTGGTCACATACAAACAAGCAAGATTTCTGGCTCTCACAGACCTGTAACTTCTTCTTTAAGAGGCTCCTCTGTCCTCCACTCATTACCTGTATTAATGGCACCTGTTTGAACTTGTTATCAGTATAAAAGACACCTGTCCACAACCTCAAACAGTCACACTCCAAACTCCACTATGGCCAAGACCAAAGAGCTGTCAAAGGACACCAGAAACCAAATTGTAGACCTGCACCAGGTTGGGAAGACTGAATCTGCAATAGGTAAGCAGCTTGGTTTGAAGAAATCAACTGTGGGAGCAATTATTAGGAAATGGAAGACATACAAGACCACTGATAATCTTCCTCGATTTGGGGCTCCACGCAAGATCTCACCCGTGGGGTCAAAATGATCACAAGAACGGTGAGCAAAAATCCCAGAACCACACGGGGACCTAGTGAATGACCAGCAGAGAGCTGGGACCAAAGTAACAAAGCCTACCATCAGTAACACACTACGCCGCCAGGGACTCAAATCCTGCAGTGCCAGACGTGTCCCCCTGCTTAAGCCAGTACATGTTCAGGCCTGTCTAAAGTTTGCTAGAGAGCATTTGGATGATCCAGATGAGGATTGGGAGAATGTCAGATGAAACCAAAATAGAACTTTTTGGTAAAAACTCAACTCGTCGTGTTTGGAGGACAAAGAATGCTGAGTTGCATCCAAAGAACACCATACCTACTGTGAAGCATGGGGGTGGAAACATCATGCTTTGGGGCTGTTTTTCTGCAAAGGGACCAGGACGACTGATCCGTGTAAAGGAAAGAATGAATGGGGCCATGTATCGTGAGATTTTGAGTGAAAACCTCCTTCCATCAGCAAGGGCATTGAAGATGAAACGTGGCTGGGTCTTTCAGCATGACAATGATCCCAAACACACCGCCCGGGCAACGCGAAGGAGTGGCTTCAGAAGAAGCATTTCAAGGTCCTGGAGTGGCCTAGCCAGTCTCCAGATCTCAACCCCATAGAAAATCTTTGGAGGGAGTTCAAAGTCCGTGTTGCCCAGCGACAGCCCCAAAACATCACTGCTCTAGAGGAGATCTGCATGGAGGAATGGGCCAAAATACCAGCAACAGTGTGTGAAAACATTTGACCTCTGTCATTGCCAACAAAGGGTATGTAACAAAGTATTGAGATAAACTTTTGTTATTGACCAAATACTTATTTTCCACCATAATTTGCAAATAAATTCATAAAAAAATCCTACAATGTGATTTTCTGGATTTTTTTTCCTCATTTTGTCTGTCATAGTTGAAGTGTACCTATGATGAAAATTACAGGCCTCTCTCATCTTTTTAAGTGAGAGAACTTGCACAATTGGTGGTTGACTAAATACTTTTTTTTTCCCCACTGTATATGTAAACCCCTAGTTTTTGCAATAGCGCTCATAAGCTTCCATGCATTTCCAACGAAAGGTCGATCGGTGCCTGGGTATCATCAATGTGGTTTCTGCAGACTGAAAAAATGGTGCATTCGGTTGCTTTTGAAAACTTGAACAAGCATTCGTTGTTACATTTCTGTAATTACAGACTGCAATTACCACCAGTTGCATGTTGTTAGTATAGTGTAACTATTAATTATTAAAATGTACAGCGTAGTTTCATATGTTATATCTAATGTTCTGTCTAGCTCCCAGGGACTGCCACTTAGAAGAAATATCAGCGCGGGCAGAGAAGCATGAGTTTGAACTTCAGTCAACTTTCTAGAGTTTTCCCCGTTCGTTAACACTATCAACGTTTCCCTTTACTGTGGGAATTGTGATCAAATCAACGCAGTATAATCCACTTTCAATGCAACATACCAGAACAAAACGAACTGTGCAAGACTTAGTATGCAAAACTAACTATACAAGATATTTTGTAGGCAGAACGCATCGGAGTAGGATTCTATTGCATTGACAGGCACGACTCAGGCACGTTCTCTACACAGACCGGTGCACCATAACCAATCAGAGCTGCAGTAGGCCTATATGCAAATAGACCATTGCCATATATGGATCTGTGCCATTCACTTTGAACTGGACTGTTTTTATAGCATCAGCAGTCGTGAGTAGATGCGCTTGTTTTGAGATCAAAGTGAGAGCTACATGTAGCGATGTGTGCACATTTGTACATGTGTTCATATCCTTTGCTAGTTAGTGAGTTATTAGCCCAGTTATAGATCATTTGTAGTCAACAATGGGGGAGGGATTGCGTCCTACAAGTAAAAAAAATGTGTGCATTTCTGGACATCTTTGAAAAGCAAGTCAGATAAAGAGCTTTTTCTTTGTCTTAAAGGGGCAGTGTTGTATTTTGAGACAGGCCTGAATAAGCTAAGGGTGGCATAATTTGTCTGATTCTCTGTAATAATGGTATGGGAATAATGATGCATTTTATTTTGTAAAGTGGTTTCCTGCATCAAACAACACAACATTTTCAGTCATCTCTGTCTGAAGTGTATAAGTGTATAAACAGGTTAATGTCAAGCCCTGCATGTTTTTTTTCTCAAAAGTCTCTTAGTTTGACCCTGACAGTTCCTTGAGTGGCAGCTGTATAGTGATACTGTGATTGGCTGACCTCTGCGGACCTCTCCAACAACATGTGTCTGTCTTTCCAACCGAGGAGAGGGCAAGTTCCAGTTGGCTGAATAACCTCTCATTCATAGTGAAGTTAGAAGAGGAGAGGAGGGTGGAGCGGTCCGGAAGGCCCCACTTTAAAATTGGTCTATAACACCGCTCTGTAACATCTATATCCCCTTTTCGAAGAAGCCCCCCCCTCTCTCTCTCAATTCAATAAATGCTTTATTGGCATGAATGGGTGGTTGCCACTGTTGCCAGAGGAATGTATATGAAGTATCACATAAATTAACAATATGTTTGAGCAACAATAATGATATATATATATCAACAACAAAAAATTATGTATGTAAAATCATTCGCGAAAAAAGTAAACAAACAGCAACAATTGACACATTTAATATACAAGGGCTCATGTGTATGACATGGCTGAAGCTATTGTCTCTCTTATATTATGACAGAACTGGACATAATCTGCAGCAAGATCTACGGTCTCTATATTTTCTCCTAACAAAATGCTGATTTTCTCCTAAACAGGCAGTTCCAAAAATCCTGCAACTCTTTAACTACATTTTGGCCAGTGGACTAGGAAGTGCGGCTCATTCTGTACTTCACCCAACCCATAGTGCTTAAATAGTCTTTCTTCTTCTTTTGTTTTGCCAATGATTAGTGTATGTATTTTGATTAGAGATTTGTATTTGTTTGAATTTGTTATTTGTGGTCGAATAGTTTAATTTAGCTGGTGCTTTTGGGCCAGTTGCTTAGAGTCACTCTCTGGGTTGTGGTGTTTGCATAAGAAAGGCCGTAATGCATTAAATGCATTTATAATCACATTTTTATAGCTTACTGTTGAGCAGACGCATTTTTAGGACTTCCACACATGGGGGAAATTTTTTAGCAGGGTGTGGATTTTTTTTTGCTTTTTATAAACACATTTCATGCAGTTTACGTAATTTACATGATGGCCACATGCGCAACTCTCTTCAGGTAGGATGCAATTTTGGAACTTAATTTATAAATATTTTCGTATTTATAATCATTTGTTTTATCATTATTATATTGTATATCATTATTATTAAGTTTGATCTGTCTTTTGAATTGTGTGTTACGTATTTAGTTTAAAATAGTTAAGTAGGCCTGTTGTAAAATAAATATAATTAGCCTATTGGTGTCATTTGTTGGGTACGGTAGGCACTAGCCTTTCTTGGTAATTACTACAATATAGCCTGTTCAAAACTTTTTTGTTGTAACGTATACGCTGGGAGTCGGGAAGCAAGTTCAGGGAGTGACTTTTAAAAATAAATAACACAAGGAATAAAACAAGAAACACGAGTAGCGTACATACATGAAACAACGGAACAGAAACAATAATGCCTAGGGAAAGAACCAAAGAGAGTGACATATATAGGGAAGGTAATCAGACAGGTGATTGGGTCCAGGTGAGTCTGATGATGCGCGTAACGATGGTGACAGGTGTGCGTAATAATGAGCAGCCTGACGACCTCGAGCGCCGGAGAGGGAGTATACGTGATATTTGTGAAGATTTAAACCAGTTTGCAAGTGTTTTGTTTCAATATGTTGGGCCATTTTCTTTGGCCAAAGGAAGTTCCAACTGTAATGTGAAGGTTTATAATATCCTGCTCGTATTTATTTAACCTTTATTTAACTAGCCAATAAATAAAACTGGCGCACGGGCCAATTGTCCAGGAGAAGAAAAAAAATCCCATTGCGAAATAATGCTTTTTAGCCCATTCTTGATGGAAATACCAGTCGATGGAAAAACATTTGACTCGTCATGCTTATCGGTCTATGGGGTAATTTGCATAATTTTGTGGAATTAAATTGGCGCGTGTACATTCGTTATGTCCAGTATCTTATTTAATCACACACGCACAGCATACAGATACAGAGCCTTTGAGCGGAAAATCTGTCAGACAGCGCTTTTATAAGCCCAATCATTGAGCAACAATTCTACATGCAATTGGTGTTAAAAATAGTTTTGGTGACTAATATTTTTAGGCCTTTTTCTCAAATGGTCGCCATTCAAGTGCATAGGCAGGAAGGCAGTCTTCTAACCAGTAGCCTATTTCTCTCATGTTCTATTGGTTTTCAACTTTCTTTCATTGTCCAGTAGCCAAAGGCACAATCCTAGTCATATTGTGCCTATTGCATCTTTAGATTTCCCCTCTTTCTAGATTTCTAATGGATATTTTCATCTCTGTCACTCTGACAACGGTGTTTTCCCGCTAATTGTATTATGGAACAAACATTAGTATACCGCCTTGTGTGCATTGCTGTGCTTATAATGTGAAGAAATAGGCCTAATAGTTTATCTACATTTTAAGCTAAATGTCATAATCTGAGGCATCAGACTCATTGCTTTTACACTTTTTTCATATATCCTAGGCCTACTACATGTATGAATTTGGGATCTATTGTCCCACAACTGTCCCAGAATCTGTTTGGAATAGGCTATTTTCCCTCGACAAGCTGACCAATAGAATAGGTAAACTTTTCTACTATCGGGGACAGTAGATTGAGATATGCTAGTGTTTTTGCTGT
The DNA here is from genome assembly GCA_030435695.1 of Brachymystax lenok tsinlingensis. Classification (NCBI taxonomy): domain Eukaryota; kingdom Metazoa; phylum Chordata; class Actinopteri; order Salmoniformes; family Salmonidae; genus Brachymystax; species Brachymystax lenok. Next base: position 50,023,054 of record CM059819.1, on the reverse strand, counting down.
TCGTTACTCGTCTTGTTGGCAGAGGAAAATTAAAAGTGGACTGTTATTCTAATGTCTTCAAAGTGCGCATCGGAAGGACTTTGTGGCATCCTCGACTTGCATGTTCTATTAAGATGAATTACCATAATCTAAATGTGATTTCTGTCATTCTGAGCACTGTGTGTGGACGCCCTAATCAGGTTAGGCACCCAGTCAATTTCTCAAATGTCTGGTAAATTAAAATGATACAGGTCAAATGTCAGGTGCCACATTTTTCATTATGGAAAACCTGGTCTGGCGCCATATGTACAGTACAAGTCAAAAGTTCCATCATTACTTTAAGACACGAAGGTCTGTCAATGAAGAACATTTCAAGAACTTTGAAAGTTTCTTCAAGTGCAATCGCAAAAACCATCAAGTGCTATGATGTAACTGGCTCTCATGAGGACCGCCACAGGATGGAAGACCCAAAGTTACCTCTGCTGCAGAGGATACGTTCATTAGAGTTAACTGCACCTCAGATTGCAGCCCAAATAAATGCTTCACAGAGTTCAAGTAACAGACACATCTCAACATCAACTGTAAGAAGAAGAGACTTGCTTGTGCGAAGAAACACAAGCAATGGACATTAGACCGGTGGAAATCTGTCTTTTGGTCTGATTGAGTCCAAATTTGAGATTTTTGGTTCCAACTGTTGTGTCTTTGTGAGACGCAGAGTAGGTGAATAGATGATCTCCGCATGCGTAGTTCCCACCGTGAAGCACAGTAGAGGAGGTGTGATGGTGTGGGGTTGCTTTGCTGGTGACACTGTCTGTGATTTATTTAGAATTCAAGGCACACTTAACCGGCATGGTTACCACAGCATTCTGCAGCAATACAACATCCCATCTGGTTTGCGCTTAGTGGGACTATCATTTGTTTTCCAACAGGACAATGACCCAACACATCTCCAGGCTGTGTAAGGGCTACTTGACCAAGAAGGAGAGTGATGGAGTGCTGCATCAGATGACCTGGCCTCCACAATCACCCGACCTCAACCCAATTGAGATGGTTTGGGATGAGTTGGACTAATGGTATGTCAGAACTCATTCCAGACTGTTGGAAAAGCATTCCAGGTGAAGCTGGTTGAGAGAATGCCAAGAGTGTGCAAAGCTGTCATCAAGGCAAATATATTTTGATTTGTTTATACTGTTTTGGCTACGACATGATTTCATATGTGTTATTTCATAGTGTTGATGTCTTCACTACTATTCTAAAATGCAGAAAATAAAAACCTTTGAATGAGTAGGTGTGTCCAAACTTTTGACTGGTACTGTATGTGATCCACCATCTTGTTTCGGTCCTATGTAGCAACAATTTTTTTTTTTACATTGGATGAAAGTAGAGACTAGAAAATGGCCTGTGAATGTTTTGGTACACCTACTAGAGAGCACCTCTTTGTCTACACCGATGCAGCATAGTTCACACCCTCCCCACCCATCTCTTTAAGGATTCACATGTGAGGCCATGTGCTAAACAGACTGAGTAAGGTAGTGTAGTAAACATCCAAATATTAAGAGTAAAAGTGTTGAAAGTAGTAGTAAAAATACACTTTATCTAGTCCTTGGCCTATATCCTAATCAGACTTTGGTGCAGGTCATGTTGTTCTTCACATTACCATCTCTGGTAAACACACACTATATCAAATCAAATCTATGTTTATGTGTCACATGCACAGGATGCAGAAAGTGTAAACATTAAAGTTAAATGGTTACTTGCATAGTGGAATCTTTTGTTTAGACCCATAATCCCAACCCATACTACCGTACACCATGCATGAATCTGCAGGTAGCTAAAGCTAACCAACTAGGTTCAATGTTAGCTAGCTAGCAAACATTAGGCTTTAATAACTATTAATGCAAATGGATTTCTGAGATACAAGTAATATTGCTACACAGCTCATACACGTAACGTTAGCTAGCGAACCAGCCAGCTAACGTTAGCTAGCTAGCTAACAGTGCACTTTAACTTGCAATGAAAACATATTTCTGACAACATTAAAAGCGTATATTGCCTTAAAATGTAGCTAGTCTCTTACAATTATACCCGGATGAATGCTTCTCCCTCTGTCATGGATGCCATGGTTGCCCTTAGTTTGAAGATGTCATCTGGAGACAGGTATTTTATACAACAGCCATCTGTGTTCTCTTTTTGACTCCCACCGCATTTGCAATCATACTCTGCTTCCACGGGGCATTCCACTGATTTCAAAACTCGGTCAACTTCTTCTGTGGCAACAACACTGTTGATCGCCGTTTCTTCCCCATCACTGTCATCTGAAGACTCTACAATGTTTGGTTCAATTAAAATGTTTTTACCTAAATCAGGGATATCCTCATCGTCTGATTCATTTTCAGAGTCAGACAGATCAAGCATGGCACGATCGTCCGCTAGAAAGTAGTCCATCACAACTTTTTCCCACTGACCTTTGCTGATAGCGCCTGTTAAATTCAGGTCATACATTTTTTAAAGCAGTAGCAACATTTTTGCAGGTCTTCATGATATTGTTCAAAAAAGCCGCAGGAGAAAGGATTATCTACACATACTGAGCAGCTCATGTTATAGACAGAAGCATGCTACATGGCAGACCAATCCAAACTTATCTCGGCATGTCCAGCCCATCCATTATCTTAGCCAATCATGGCTAGCGGGAAGGTTCCGGTCTTTTTCCATGGCTAAACTAACTAGACTCGTAATTTAACAATTTTATTCATATTTGCAGATGGCATACAAGTTTGATATTAAGGCACATATCGTTCACAAGTTCTAGAAGGCATGTCTGCCAAAAAACACATTTTGATAAAATAAATTTATTTACGTTCAAATGCCTCTCCTGTGAAGTAGTGACGTGCGACACATGCCTAGCTTCCTGGAATGGGTTACACACATATATACAGTTGAAGTCGTAAGTTTACATACACCTTAGCCAAATACATTTAAACTCAGTTTTTCACAATTCCTGACATTTAATCCTAGTAAAAATTCCTTGTCTTAGGTCAGTTAGGATCACCACTTTATTTTAAGAATGTGAATTGTCAGAATAATAGAGAGAAAGATTTATTTCAGCTTTTATTTCTTTCATCACATTCCCAGTGGGTCAGAAGTTTACATACACTCAATTAGTATTTGGTAGCGTTGCCTTTAAATTGTTTACCTTGAGTCAAACGTGTTGCGTAGCCTTCCACAAGCTTCCCACAATAAGTTGGGTGAATTTTGGCCCATTCCTCCTGACAGAACTGGTGTAACTGAGTCAGGTTTGTAGGCCTCCTTGCTCGCACACACTTTTTCAGTTATACCCACAAATTTTCTATAGGATTGGGGTCAGGGCTTTGTGATGGCCACTCCAATACCTTGACTTTGTTTTCCTTAAGCCATTTTGCCACAACTTTGGAAGTATGCTTGGGGTCATTGTCCATTTGGAAGACCCATTTGTGACCAAGCTTTAACTTTCTGACTGATGTCTTGAGATGTTGCTTCAATATATCCACATCATCTTCCTACCTCATGATGCCATCTATTTTGTGAAGTGCACCAGTCCCTCCTGCAGCAAAGCACCCCCACAACATGATGCTGCCACCCCTGTGCTTCACGGTTGGGATGGTGTTCTTCGGCTTGCAAGCCTCCCCCTTTACCCTCCAAACATAACAATGGTCATTATGGCCAAACAGTTCTATTTTTGTTTCTTCAGACCAGAGGAAATTTCTCCAAAAAGTACGATCTTTGTCGGTTTTGGAGCAGTGGCTTCTTCTTTACTAAAGGGCCTTTCAGGTTTTGTCGATATAGGACTTGTTTTACTGTGGATATAGATACATTTGTATCTGTTTCCTCCAGCATCTTCACAAGGTCCTTTGCTGTTGTTCTGGGATTGATTTGCACTTTTCGCACCAAAGTATGTTCATCTCTAGGAGACAGAACACGTCTCCTTCCTGAGCGGTATGACGGCTGCGTGGTCCCATGGTGTTTATACTTGCGGACTATTGTTTGTACAGATGAACGTGGTACCTTCAGGCTTTTGTAAATTGCTCCCAAGGGTGAACCAGACTTGTGGAGGTCTACAATTTGTTTTCTGAGGTCTTGGCTGATTTCTTTTGATTTCCCCATGATGTCAAGCAAAGAGGAACTGAGTTTGAAGGTAGGCCTTGAAATACATCCACAGGTACACCTCCAATTGACTCAAATGATGTCAATTAGCCTATCAGCAGCTTGTAAAGCCATGACATAACTTGTAAAGCCATGACATAATCTGGACTTTTCCAAGCTGTTTAAAGGCACAGTCAACTTAGTGTATGTAAACTTCTGGCCCACTGGAATTGTGATACAGTGGGTTATAAGTGAAATAATCTGTCTGTAAATGATTGTTGGAAAAATTACTTGTGTCATGCACAAAGTAGATGTCCTAACCAACTTGCAAAAACTATAGTTTGTTAACAAGAAATTTGTGGAGTGGTTGAAAAACGAGTTTTATTGACTCCAACCTAAGTGTATGTAAACTTCTGACATCAACTGTATATAGACATATTATTCACATCCATATATATATACAGTCATGGCCAAAAGTTTTGAGAATGACAAAAATATTAAATTTCCACAAAGTTTGCTGCTTCAGTGTCTTTAGATATTTTTGTCAGGTGTAACTATGGAATACTGAAGTATAATCACAAGCATTTCATAAGTGTCAAAGGCTTTTATTGACAAGTTGATGCAAAGAGTCAATATTTGCAGTGTTGACCCTTCTTTTTCAATACCTCTGCAATCCGCCCTGGCATGCTGTCAATTAACTTCTGGGCCACATCCTGACTGATGGCAGCCCATTATTGCATAATCAATGCTTGGAGTTTGTCAGAATTTTGTTTGTCCACCGGCCTCTTGAGGATTGACCACAAGTTCTCAATGGGATTAAGGTCTGGGGAGTTTCCTGGCCATGGACCCAAAATATAGATGTTTTGTTCCCCCAGCCACTTAGTTATCCCTTTTGCCTTATGGCAAGGTGCTCCATCATGCTGGAAAAGGCATTGTTCGTCACCAAACTGTTCCTGGATGGTTGGGAGAAGTTGCTCTCTGGGGATGTGTTGGTACCATTCTTTATTCATGGCTGTGTTCTTAGGCAAAATTGTGAGTGAGCCCACTCCCTTGGCTGAGAAGCAACCCCACACATGAATGGTCTCAGGATGCTTTACTGTTGGCATGACACAGGACTTATGGTAGTGCTCACCTTGTCTTCTCCGGACAAGCTTTTTTCCGGATGCCCCAAACAATCGGAAAGGGGATTCATCAGAGAAAATGACTTTACCCCAGTCCTCAGCAGTCCAATCCCTGTACCTTTTGCAGAATATCAGTCTGTCCCTGATGTTTTTCCTGGAGAGAAGTGGCTTCTTTGCTGCCCTCCTTGACACCAGGCCATCCTCCAAAAGTATTCGCCTCACTGTGCGTGCAGATGCACTCACACCTACCTGCTGCCATTCTTTAGCAAGCGCTGTACTGGTGGTGCCCCGATCCCACAGCTGAATCAACTTTAGGAGACGGTCCTGGTGCTTGCTGGAATTTCTTGGGGGCCCTGAAGCCTTCTTCACAACAATTGAACCGTTCTCCTTGAAGTTCTTGATGATCCGATAAATGGTTGATTTAGGTGCAATCTTACTGGCAGCAATATCCTTGCCTGTGAAGCCCTTTTTGTGCAAAGAAATTATGACAGCACGTGTTTCCTTGCAGGTAACCATGTTTGACAGAAGAAGAACAATGATTCCAAGCACCACCCTCCTTTTGAAGCTTCCAGTCTGTTATTCGAATCAGCATGACAGAGTGATCTCCAGCCTTGTCCTCGTCAATACTCATACCTGTGTTAACGAGAGAATCACTGACATGATGTCAGCTGGTCCTTTTGTGGTAGGGCTGAAATGCAGTGGAAATGTTTTTGGGGGATTCAGTTCATTTGCATGGCAAAAAGGGACTTTGCAATTAATTGCAATTCATCTGATCACTCTTCATAACATTCTGGAGTATATGCAAATTGCCATCATACAAACTGAGGCAGCAGATTTTGAAAATTAATATTTGTGTAATTCTCAAAACTTTTGGCTACGACTGTATATATATATATATATATGTATATATATATATACACACACACATACACACACACATATATACACATATATACACGTAAATATATATACGCACACACACACATATATACACATATATATATACGCACACACACACACAAACACACACACACACACACATATACACACATATAGGCCACAGTAGGCTACAAAATAAAAACTTTCCAGTGACACTGACTCACCCAATGATGAAGATGAAGCCTAGGCTACTCACCGGCCAATAGCCCTGTCAAGATAAGCTACTTTGAAAAACAGTGCTGTTCGCTCAGAATCGCTCAACAGTTGTGAAAAAGATTGTTGGCTTCTACGGACAGATTAGTCTTCTCTTTTCAGCAGTAGGCATTTGACAGATTGACAGCCGCAGCAAACCATATAAATATAATCCATAGATGGCAGTTCCCATTCACGTCAGGACTGGCAGCCATCGCTAGTGTAACACTGAGTTTAACAGTCAGAGTGCCAAAGTTAGAGGTTCCAAAACCCTTCTAAGGATTATATGTCTATGGCCACAATGCAATAAGCTGTTTTACACTGAACAAAAATGTAAAGTGTTGGTCCCATGTTTCATGAGCTGAAATAAAAGACCCCAGAAATGTTCCATTCGCACAAAAAGCTTATATCTCAAATTTTTGGCACAAATTTTTTACATCCCTGCTAGTGAGCATTTCTCCTTTGTCAAGATAATCCATCCACCTGACAGGTGTGGCATATCAAGAAGCTGATTAAGCAGCATGATCATTACACAGGTGCACCTTGTCACACAACACAATGCCAAAGGTGTCTCAAGTTGAGGGAGTGTGCAATTGACATGCTGACTGCTCCACCAGAGCTGTTGCCAGAGAATTGAATATTCATTTATCTACCATAAGCCAATGGTAGAGAAAAGGTAGAGAAATGTTGTTTTAGAGAATTTGGCAGTATGTCCAACCGGCCTCACAACTGCAGACCCATGAGCATGGCATCATGTGGGCAAGCGGTTTGCTGATGTCAACTTTGTGAACAGAGTGCCCCATGGTGGCAGTGAGGTTATGGTATGGACAAGCATAAGCTACAGACAACAAACACAATTGTATTTCATCAATGGCAATTTGAATGCACAGAGATACCGTGACGAAATCCTGAGGCCCATTGTTGTGCCATTCATCCACCTCCATCACCTCGTGTTTCAGCATGATAATGCACAGCCCCATGTCACAAGGGTCTGTACACAATTCCTGGAAGTTGAAATTGTCCCAGTTCTTCCATGGCCTGCCTACTCACCAGACATGTCACCCATTTAGCATATTTGGGATGCTCTGGATTGATGTGTACGATGGCGTGTTCCAGTTCCCGCCAATGTCCAGCAACTTCGCACAGCCATTGAAGAGGAGTGGGACAACATTCCACAGGCCAAAATCAACGTTATTAGAAAGAAATGTGTCGCATTGCATGAGGCAAATGGGGGTCACACCAGATATTGACTGTTTTTTTGTATTCTCAGTCATATCTGTATTCCCAGTCATGTGAAATCCATAGATTAGGGCCTAATGAATTTTGTGTATTTCAATTGACTGATTTCCTTAAATGAACTGTAACTCAGTAAAATCTTTGAAATTGTTGCGTTTATATTTTTGTTCAGTATATATTTGTCACGCTTACTACCCAAATTGCGGCCTTCACGACTGTAAGTGCTTGTAATAAAACTTAATCCACAGCAATATTGTAGAAGTGTAATAGCTCTGGTGATGCAGGTCTGGCAGGAATCAATCGCAGGAAACAGAGATGAGTCAAAACTTCCTTTTACTATAGGAAAACGAACTACTCACGACGAGTAGAGTATACACTGCTCACAACACAACGGAGCCAACACGTACAGACAATTAATCATGGACAAAAACCAGGGGGGAACAGAGGGATTAAATAACACATGTAATTAGGGAAATGGGAACCAGGTGTGGATGAGACAAGACAAACAGAAAATGAGAAATGGATCGGTGGTGGCTAGAACTCCGGTGACATCGACCGCCGGTAGCCGCCCGAACTAGGAGAGGGACCGACTTCAGTGGAAGTCGTGACAGTACCCCCTTTACGCCTCGGGACGACCCGGAGGACGAGGCGCAGGGCGATCCAGGTGGAGGCGGTGAAATTCTCGCAGCAGCGAAGGATCCAGGATGTCCTCCACCCGCACCCAGCTTCTCTCCTCCGGACCGTAACCCTCCCACTCCACGAGGTACTGAAGGCCCCTTGCCCAACGCCTTGAGTCCATGATAGCTCGATGTCCAGAGGGGGCGGAGGAACCTCCAGAGCCTCAGGTCCCTGTAGCGGACCAGCCACCACCAGCCTGAGGAGAGACACATGGAACGAGGGGTTAATACGGTAGTCTGGGGGAAGCTGTAACCTATAACAAACCTTATTCATTCTCCTCAGGACCCACAAACCGCGGCCCCAGCTTCCGGCAGGGCAGGCGGAGGGGCAGGTTTCAGGTCGAGAGCTAGACCCGGTCCCCCTGTGCGAACACCGGGGCCTCACTGCGGTGGCGGTCGGCGCTCGCCTTCTTCCGCCTCACGGCTCGTTGCAGGTGCATGTGGGTGGCTTCCCAGGTCTCCTCCGAGTGCCTAAACCATTCATCCACCGCAGGAGCCTCGGTCTGGCTCTTATGCCACGGTGCCAGAACTGGTTGATAACCTAGCACACATTGAAATGGAGACAGGTTAGTGGAGGAGTGGCGGAGTGAGTTCTGTGCCATCTCTGCCCAGGGAATGAACACCGCCCACTCCCCCGGCCGGTCCTGGCAATATGACCTCAGAAACCTACCCTCATCCTGGTTGACTCTTTCCACCTGCCCGTTGCTCTCGGGGTGAAAACCTGAGGTAAGGCTGACCGAGACCCCCAGATGCTCCATGAACGCCTTCCACACCCAAGACGTGAACTGGGAACCCCGATCAGACACTATGTCCTCAGGCACCCCGTAGTGCCGGAAGACGTGGGTGAACAGAGCCTCCGCTGTCTGTAGAACCGTAGGGAGACCGGGCAAAGGAAGGAGGCGACAGGACTTAGAAAACCGAACCACAACAACCAGGATCGTCGTATTACCTTGTGATGGTGGAAGATCCGTCACAAAATCCACCGACAGGTGTGACCACGGCCGCTGTGGAACAGGTAGGGGTTGTAATTTCCCTCTGGGCAGGTGCCTAGGTGCCTTGTACTGGGCGCACACCGAGCAGGAGGAAACAGAAAACCTCACATCCTTAGCTAAGGTGGGCCACCAGTATTTCTCACTAAGACAACGCACTGTCCGGCCGATACCTGGATGACCAGAGGAGGGTGATGTGTGAGCCCAAACGATTAGACGGTCGCGGACAGCGGACGGAACGTACATATGCCCAGCTGGACACTGAGAGGGAGTGGGCTCTGTACGCACCGCCCGCTCGATGTCCGCGTCCAGCTCCCATACCACCGGTGCCACCAGAGGCAGGAAGTATGGGAGTGGGGTCGACGGACCGCTCCTCTGTGTCATACAACTGGGACAGTGTGTCTGCCTTAGCTTTCTGGGAACCTGGTCGGCAGGATAGAGTAAAATCAAAACGGGTGAAAAACATGGCCCACCTTGCCTGGCGTGGGTTCTGTCTCCTCGCCGCCCGGATGTACTCCAGATTACGGTGGTCAGTCCAGATGAGTCCAGATGTTTAGCCCCCACAAGCCAATGTCTCCACGCTTTTAGAGCCCTCACAACAGCCAACAGCTCCCGGTCCCCCACATCATAGTTTCGCTCCGCCGAGCTAAGCTTCTTGGAAAAAAAAAGCACAGGGTCGGAGTTTTGGTGGCGTACCCGAGCGCTGAGACAGCACAGCTCCTATCCCAGCCTCGGACTCGTCCACCTCAACTATGAACGCCAGAGAGGGATCCGGATGAGCCAGCACGGGAGCAGAGGTAAACAAAGCCTTCAGGTGACCAAAGGCCCTGTCCGCCTCAGCTGACCACTGCAGTCGCACCGGTCCCCCCTTCAGCAGTGAGGTAATGGAAGCCGCTACCTGACCGAAGCCCCGGATAAACCTCCGGTAGTAGTTGGCAAACCCTAAGAACCGCCTTTACCGTGGTTGGAGTCGGCCAATTACACACGGCGGAAATGTGGTCACTCTCCATCTCCACCCCAGACGTGGAAATGCGATATCCTAGGAAAGAGACGGACTGTTGGAAGAACAGACACTTCTCAGCCTTGACGTACAGGTCATGCTCCAACAGTCGACCAATTACCCTGCGCACCAGAGACACATGCTCGGCGCGTGTAGCAGAGTATATCAATATGTTGTCGATATACACCACTACACCCTGCCCGAGCAGGTCCCTGAAGATCTCGTCTACAAAGGATTGGAAGACTGATGGAGCATTTTTCAAACCGTTCGGCATGACGAGATACTCATAGTGCCCTGAGGTGGTACTAAATGCTGTCTTCCACTCGTTTCCCTCTCGGATATGCACCAGATTGTAAGCGCTCCTGAGATCCAGTTTTGTGAAGAAGTGCGCCTCGTGTATTGACTCGATCGCACTGGCTATGAGAAGCAGCGGGTAGCTGTACCTCACAGTGATCTGATTGATACCTCGATAGTCAATACACAGGAGCAGATCTTCATCCTTCTTCACAAAAAATAAACTCGAGGAGGCAGGTGAAGTGGAGGGCCGAATGTATCCCTGTCCCAGAGATTCGGCAACATATGTCTCCATAGCTGCCGTCTCCTCCTGTGACAGAGGATACACGTGACTCCTGGGAAGTGCTGCGTCTACCAGGAGATTTATCGCACAATCCCCTCGTCGATTGGTTGGTAATTGAGTCGCCCTCTTCTTACAGAAGGCGAGAGCCAAATCGGCATATTCTGAGGGGGATGTGCACGGTGGAGACCTGGTCTGGACTCTCCACCGTAGTCGCACCGATGGAAATACCTACACACCTCCCCGAGCACCCTTGTGACCACCCCTTGAGAGCCCTCTGTTGCCACGAAATATTGGGGTCATGATAGGCCAACCAGGGTATGCCCAGCACCAAGGGAAACGCAAGAGAATCAATGAGGAAAAGACTGATACGCTCCTCATGACCCCCCTGCGTCACCATACTTAGTGGAGCTGTGGCCTCCCTAATCAGCCCTGACCCTATGGGTCGACTATCTAGGGCATGCACAGGGAAAGGCACATCAAGAGACACAATGGGGATCCCTAACCTACGGGCAGAAGAACGGTCAACAAAATTCCCAGCTGCGCCTGAATCTACTAGCGCCTTATGCTGGGAATGCGGGGAATACTCAGGAAACTCTACCAACAAAAACATGTGAGCAACAGGGGGGCTCTGGGTGAGTTTGGTGGTTACTCACCTGGGGTGACACAACAGTGCTCTGTCTGCCGCCTCGACTCCCTGAAGAACCCCCCCAACACCGGCCCGCAGTGTGTCCTCTGCGGCCACAGCTGGTGCAGGGAATGGCTCCTCCTCCGGCCCCCCTGAGCGCAGCACCTTCCAGCTCCATAGGGGTCAGAGCGGAGACGCTGGAGGATGGAATTGACAGGCCCCGATCCGAACGTCCGCTGGTGGCCAGCAGGTTGTCTAGTCGGATGGACATGTCCACCAGTTGGTCCAGCGTGAGTGTTGTGTCCCTGCAGGCCAGCTCCTGACGGACGTCCTCCCGCAGACTGCACCGGAAATGGTCGACCAGGGCCCGGTCATTCCATCCCGCGCCCGCTGCCAGGGTCCGGAAGTCCAGGGCGAAATCCTGGCGCGCTCCTCGTCCCCTGTCTTAAGTGGAAAAGGTGTTCACCTGCCGCTCTTCCCTCCGGCAGATGGTCGAAAACCGCCCAGAAACGGCGAGTGAACACCTCATAGTGGTCCAATGCCGCGTCACCTTCTCCCCATACGGCGTTGGCCCACTCCAGGGCTTTCCCAGATAAACAGGAGACGAGGGCGGAAACGCTCTCGCGTCCCAAAGGAGCCGGGTGGACGGTCGCTAGGTAGAGCTCCAGCTGTAGTAAGAACCCCTGGCACCCGGCAGCCGTCCCATCATACTTCCTCGGGGGAGCGAGAGCCTAATCCCACAGGGACCAGATGAAGGAGGGGTGACCAGTGCGGTAGGTGGTGGTGATGGTAGAGGTGCTGGCAGTCCTCCTCTCTCCCTTCTCTCCATGGTCAACAGCACGCGATCCATTGCGCTGCCGAGATGTTGAAGCATGGTCACGTGCTGCTGGACGCGCTCCTCTACCTGAAGAGGAGGGCTGTGTTCTCCTGCTGATTCCATGTTAATAGGTCCGTGATTCTGTAATAGCTCTGGTGATGCAGGTCTGGCGGAATCAATCGCAGGAAACAGAGATGAGTCAAAACTTCCTTTTACTATAGGAAAACAAACTACTCACGACAAGTAGAGTATACACTGCTCACAACACAACGGAGCCAACACGTACAGACAATTAATCACGGACAAAAACCAGGGGGGAACAGAGGGATTAAATAACACATGTAATTAGGGAAATGGGAACCAGGTGTGGATGAGACAAACAGAAAATGAGAAATGGATCGGTGGTGGCTAGAACCGCCGCTAGCCGCCCGAACTAGGAGAGGGACCGACTTCAGTGGAAGTCGTGACAAGAAGCTATTGATCCTCTGTGGCTGTAGTAAATAATGTTCGCTGGTGGAGTGTTTTTTTATGATTTTATTTATGTCTGTTCAGACAGGAGTAATACAATTGTGGGAAAATATATTTTTCAATAATTTTGGCAAATATTTTTTGGGAATCATGGCAAAAGTTATTTCAATTTATCAGGGGAAGCTGCAGTACCCCCACTTCCTGTGGCTATGGTTGTAGCCCCTGTTTTGTTGTTGACAAGGTTAATACTTATATGGCTAATATGGTAGCCAGTTCATTTATATAAATATTGAATAAGGTTGGACTAATATTGCAACCTTGTCTAACTCCTCTGTCCTGATCAATGAATAGTTTTATTTTCTTGACAACTTTTATACAACATTGGTTTTCCTTATAGATCACGTCAATAATATCATATACCTTGCCTCCTAAACCACTTTGAATGAGTTTTAAGAACAAACCTTCATGCCATATGGAATCAAAGGCTTTTTGAAAGTCTATAAAACAGGCAAATGTTTTTCATTTGTGAGTTTGGTGGAATTTTTTTGGGACAAAGGTGTGGAGGGTATATACACTACATGACCATAAGTATGTGTACATCTGCTCGTTAATCATCTCATTCAAAAATCATGGGCATTAATATGGAGTTGGTTCCCCCTTTGCTGGTTTTCCACTAGATGTTGGAACATTGCTGTGGGGACTTGCTTCCATTCAGCCACAAGAGCATTAGTGAGGTCGGGCACTGATATTGCGATATTAGGCCTGGCTCGCAATCGGTGTTCCAATTAAAAGGTGTTAGATGGGGTTGAGGTCAGTGCTCTGTGCAAGCCAGTCAAGTTCTTCCACACCAATCTTGACAAACCATTTCTGTATGGACCTCGCCTTGTGCACGGGGGCATTGTCATGCTGAAACAGGAAACTTTACAGTACCTACAAAGTCTGGGGCTGTGCTTTTCACACCAGACGTTGAAGAGCACAAACCCTGAATGTTATAGCTGCTTATACTTAATGATGCTATATTTCAAATGCTCCTTTATGTGTTTAACAGTGATATGCTTAATATCTGAACCAATTTGTTATCATTGTGGGTGTTGTCATATGTTATAACATGTTATGGGGATAAAATAATCGTTTGAAAACATTTAATAAATAAACAATAAAAAAAACATTATTTTCTCATTATCTAGGCTACATATCATATGCATACATTAGTACTTTACCCTGGATGTCATCTGTAGTGGAGGTATGTTTTTAGTTCAGTATGCGTATATTAAAGCAGATTACAGCCAACAGGTCTCTTATCTGGCTCTGGTTGTCCTGTACTAAGGACCCTGTTGGAGTCACTACTGCGTAACTCTTCTGTACTGCCTGTTTTAGCTGGCTGGGTGGGTGCTCTGTCAGGGATGACTCGTGGGCGGGCATGAGGACCAGGAGCAGCATGGTGACTGGGGCCAGTGGGAATTTGAGCTCCCTGTAGTTTGGGGCTCCTTGGACGTTGAGGGGCCCTGGGACTCTTGATTAGAGTCTCTGGGCTTGGTGTGGGTATTGGAGGGGGACCTGTCCCCGGCAGTGTCTTTCGGGGCTTTTGCAAAGAGCCTGACTCTGTTCTTGCTGAGGTGCACATAGAAGTGATGAGGTTGAATGTCCTAGTGATGCACCAGATGCACCTTTGTCAGAGGGGAACGGGCCTGTGATACCTCTGTGTTGATGGTGTCGATGACTCACGGATGATTCTGGCTGAAGCTAAATCTTTAGTAGCTTTGGTAGCCACTTGGCTCAGAGCTCTGTCCACGTTGTCCCTGCATGCTGTCACGTTGTTTGTCCTGGAGTAAAAATGGATGTGTTCTGCCTCTTTCAGTCTCTCCTCTGAGTACAACTCCATTGCAGTGTATGTGGTGGGGCACCAGAGCTTGATGACTCTTTCCCGGCAGTGTGGCCAGGCTGGTGCCCGATGACCTCTTCCTTCAGCTCCTGTAGCTCTCTCTGTAGGTCTTGCAAGTGGCTGTGATCGACAGTGGTGGCCAGCATCTCTCTCAGGCGACGCACTTACATTCTGAGGGCCTGGTTGTCCTCCTCCAGTTCTCTAGTGGCTGACTGTAGCTCCCTGATCTTACTGGGCTGCTGTTTCCCTTGAGTCACCAGGCTGGTGTCCTCCTCTGTTGGCTCTTGACTGCTCTGGCAGGTCAATGATTTCTCCCTGAACTCAGAAAAGTCTCTTTCTAGAACAGATAGACTTTCTGAAAGATTTGATGTTGGAGTAGAGACTTAGAGAGACGAGTCTGCTGTCAGGGCTTGGAGGGGTTGTCTTCTCCTGGATTGTGATCTGTGGAAAGGCTGCTTGCTCCTTTGCTTCTTCTCTTAGAAGAAGTCTTCCTGGAATTTCCTCAGGCTGCTTTCCCTGGACCATGATGGTGCTAATATGATTGACGTTAACAGTGGAGGCAGGGGCAGTTTGTCCTCATTAATTGTTATCTGTCTGCCTTTTCAATGTATTGGGTATTTCATGCACAACAGGGTGCCAGGCTGAGGGGCTCTCAGTATGAAATAAGAGATTTATTGTGGTTTTCTTCCCCTATAGTATTGAGAAGTCTGCCACCAAAGTTTCGGGTGATTCTCTCATTACTTTACTTTTACATTTTTTCCTTTGCCTTTAAAGAGCAGACATCTGTATGGTATATAATCTCCATTTAGATTTTCTATTGCTGATTTCTTTACTAGCTCTTTCCAAGCTTGTTCAGCTTTGTTTTTATTTCAGTTCATAGATCAAGTATCTCTCTCTCTCTACCTGGAAAGGATGTGGGCATGGCACGTAGCAGTGGGGTAGTTACCGGGGACAACAAGCCCTTCTCTGTGTGTCGCACCAGCCCCCCTTTCATTAGCCTGGCCTGACCTGCAAGATGGGAGCTGGAGATTAGACAAACGGGGGCACAGGGGACAACACACATTCTGAGAGCTAGGGTCTCTCCCCTTCCTTCTCCCAGAAGTGTAAGGAACACTGTGCCTCTCTTCTGCCTGTGTTTGTTTAGAATAGAGCCTATAACCTTAGAGAGAAATTCTCTCTCTCTCTCTCTCTCTCTCTCTCTCTCTCTCTCTCTCTCTCTCTCTCTCAGGGCGAGCTGGGAGCCCCTGGTCCTAATGGAGTTCTTGGGCTCATTGTGAGTATAAAAAGCCATGTGACGTGCACTCTTGGAAAAAAAGGGTTCTAAAAGTGTTATTCGACTGTCCCCATAGGAGAACCCTTTTTTCTTTACAGGTATAACCTTTTTGGTTCCAGGTAGAACATTTCGTGGTTCTATGTAGAACCCTCTGTGCTTCTAGAACCCTCTGTGCTTCTAGATAGCACTTTTTTTTCCTAAGTGTACACCGTCACTCTCTGCTCCACTGCACTCTCTAGGACACTGATTGGTTTGGGGATGCCTGTTGATAATTAAGAAATAAGGCCCAAGGGGGTGTGGTAAATGGCCAATATACCACGGCTAAGGGCTGTTCATTTGCACGACGCCTGGATACAGACCTTAGCCATGGTATATTGGCCATATAACACAAACCCCAGAGGTGCCTTATTGCTATTATAAACTGGTTACCAATGTAATTAGACCAGTAAAAATTACTGTTGTGTCATACCCGTGGTATACGGTCTGACATACCACGGCTGTCAGCATGCAGGGCTCGAACCACCCAGTTTATAATTTGTTTTGTTGATGATAAACAGATAAATACAGGTCCCAAATGTTGCCATTAAGAACATGGAGAAATACTCTTGCTCTATCATTCAACTTAACTACTGTATACATATGTTAGGAATGTGCATGACATAATTGTCCTACAGCTGTAGGTCTGCATTTCCGTCTACAGTGTTCTAAGTGTGTGTTCTGTGTGTTGTTGGTGGCAGGGAGACATGGGTCCTGTAGGGATGATGGGTTTGCCAGGACCATGTGGACTCAAGGTAACTGACCTACTGCTATACTCACGTCTACTGTACATGCTGTTACAAAATGTTGTAAATGTAATACAATGCAGGAGGTGTCATAATCTCAAGAGGGGTTTCTCTCGGGGCAACACCAGGCCTGTTTGCTCATCAGTGATTGGTTAAATTTCAGGGGGTACCAGGAAATCCAGGAGAACCAGGACTGAAAGGTGATAAGGTGATCTGAATACCTCATTATTAGCCTACTGTACGTAAATACACCATGCTATCAGATCAAATTATGCATGCCAAATAGTCTCGTCCACTAGCTGGCTCTCTGGGGATGAGGTTACAGTGAGGGAAAAAAGTATTTGATCCCCTGCTGATTTTGTACGTTTGCCCACTGACAAAGAAATTTATCAGTCTATAATTTTAATGGTAGGTTTATTTGAACAGTGAGAGACAGAATAACAACAAAAAAATCCAGAAAAACGCATGTGAAAAATGTTATAAATTGATTTGCATTTTAATGAGGAAAATAAGTATTTGAACCCTCTGCAAAACTTTACTTAGTACTTGGTGGCAAAACCCTTGTTGGCAATCACAGAGGTCAGACGTTTCTTGTAGTTGGCCACCAGGTTTGCACACATCTCAGGAGGGATTTTGTCCCACTCCTCTTTGCAGATCTTCTCCAAGTCATTAAGGTTTTGAGGCTGATGTTTGGCGACTCGAACTTTCAGCTCCCTCCACAGATTTTCTATGGGATTAAGGTCTGGAGACTGGCTAGGCCACTCCAGGACCTTAATGTGCTTCTTCTTGAACCACTCCTTTGTTGCCTTGGCCGTGTGTTTTGGGTCATTGTCATGCTGGAATACCCATCCACGACCCATTTTCAATGCCCTGGCTGAGAGAAGGAGGTTCTCACCCAAGATTTGACGGTACATGGCCCCGTCCATCGTCCCTTTGATGCAGTGAAGTTGTCCTGTCCCCTTAGCAGAAAAACACCCCCAAAGCATAATGTTTCCACCTCCATGTTTGACGGTGGGGATGGTGTTCTTGGGGTCATAGGCAGCATTCCTCCTCCTCCAAACACGGCGAGTTGAGTTGATGCCAAAGAGCTCCATTTTGGTCTCATCTGACCACAACACTTTCACCCAGTTGTTCTCTGAATCATTCAGATGTTCATTGGCAAACTTCAGACAGGCATGTATATGTGCTTTCTTGAGCAGGGGGACCTTGCGGGCGCTGCAGGATTTCAGTTCTTCACGGCGTAGTGTGTTACCAATTGTTTTCTTGGTGACTATGGTCCCAGCTGTCTTGAGATCATTGACAAGATCCTCCCATGTAGTTCTGGGCTGATTCCTCACCGTTCTCTCGACCATTGCAACTCCACGAGGTTAGATCTTGCATGGAGCCCCAGGCCGAGGGAGATTGACAGTTCTTTTGTGTTTCTTCCATTTGCGAATAATCGCACCAACTGTTGTCACCTTCTCACCAAGCTGCTTGGCGATGGTCTTGCAGCCCATTCCAGCCTTGTGTAGGTCTACAATCTTGTCCCTGACATTCTTGGAGAGCTCTTTGGCCTTGGGCATGCTGGAGAGTTTGGAATCTGATTAATTGATTGCTTCTGTGGACAGGTGTCTTTTATACAGGTAACAAGCTGAGATTAGGAGCACTCCCTTTAAGAGTGTGCTCCTAATCTCAGCTCGTTACCTGTATAAAAGACACCTGGGAGCCAGAAATCTTTCTGATTGAGAGAGGTCAAATACTTATTTCCCTCATTAAAATGCAAATCAATTTATAACATTTTTCACATGCGTTTTTCTGGATTGTTTTGTTGTTATTCTGTCTCTCACTGTTAAAATAAACCTACTATTAAAATTATAGACTGATAATTTCTTTGTCAGTGGGCAAATGTACAAAATCAGCAGGGGATCAAATACTTTTTTCCCTCACTGTACATGTGGTAAAACTACAGACATCTCTAGAAATCTGATTCAGGAACAGTTTAAAGACTTTCCGAAGCCTACCAGATGACACTCATCATCAATCACTGCAAATTTAGAGCTTGGGCTTGCTATGTGCTCCATGTATCACATATATGTATAAGCTACTGAGAAATATGTTGTTTTCTTAGTAAAAATGCACATATTGGCTGAGTGCAGTACGTGTATAACAATGGCAGATGTGCAGTGCTCCTATGCAGTCGACAGGTCACCAGATGACATCCCTAGAGATGCCTAATGGGCATATTGGATCTGCCTCATGCCCACAGCTGGCATAGTACTCATCAATAGAGATGAGGATGTATAGTGTACATTTGTTAGTGTTTTCTTAACCTTCTAATCTGTCTCATTCTTCAGGGTGAAGTTGGTCTTCCAGGGGAGCAAGGAGAGAATGGATTCCAAGGTGACAAGGTATTTCACTCCGCTACCACCTGACAGATGGTGCTGATGTTTGTCGTCGTAGTCTTTGTGTCTGGGTTTTAACTGTGGATAACTTATTTTCAGTGCTCTCATTGTTTTGCAGGGTATCCAGGGTTCACCTGGGTTGCCAGGCATTCAAGGGAAACCAGGGCAACAGGTGAGTCCATTAACCTGTCGTGGCATTGGATTGATTAATGTGACGACTGCTGTTCATCGAATGATTAACTGTTCATGATTACGTGATTAAATGAATCAGGTAATTATTAACTCAGTAACCTGGGGCACCATGGGTTGATTATTTATTTATTAACAAGATAAAATTATAAATAAGATAGCCTAGACTGTGTGTATGTGTATTGATTAGAACTTACTATGATGAAGCAGGTCCCTAGCGGGTCAACACAATATGGGGATTTCAAACGAGAGAGTGCACGAGAGAAAAGCACACTTGGGTACATTTGTAAACTATGCTTAGTTTAACCCTAACCTTGCCCTGAACTGCCCCTCTTATGGGTCAGAATATAATTATGTAATTGCGTGTCGAAGGTCTCCGATGGGGTATCTCCTCGTGGACCGAGTTATGACTTCTCCTCTGATGGCGACACTTCTGTTGTTACCGGGTGTAATTCTCTGACTGTCCACACAATGTCAGTGTCCTTTCTCTTAGTGGTCTGTTTCCTCGCCCTTGTTCTGGAAGAGGGGTTTTCTGAGGACGGCTAATCATCCATATAGGTAGTTCCAGTGTGGGAATGAAAACAGTGTAGACACACGATTCCTTGGAGAGAAAAACCGGGTGGTCCTGCTTGAATTTACCCTCTTAGACACAGCTACTCATCCATAGCATAGATTGTTAAAAGGTTCCTTTGTCGCCTTCAACCTCGTGTTGCGTTTTGGGGTAACAACTAAATCGGACCTTGGCTGCAGCTCGTGGTCACCTAGTCATAATGTTAATTCTTAACTCACATGTTTTATACCCTCGGGCCAGAAATCGGCGTTTCCGCCTTTAGGGCAAGTTCTCTGGGCGTAACTAGTTACGAGGCAAGGTCTGGATTTTACTCAGATCCAATTTAGGCTACTAACTTCACATTTAATCTTTACAAAAACATTCTCTTTGATCTGGACATTTTCCACACAACATACATTATGCAAACATCAGGTACAGTGGGGCAAAAAAGTATTTAGTCAGCCACCAATTGTGCAAGTTCTCCAACTTAAAAAGATGAGAGAGGCCTGTAATTTTCATCATAGGTACACTTCAACTATGACAGACGAAATGAGAAAAAGAAATCCAGAAAATCACATTGTAGGATTTTTAATTTATTTATTTGCAAATGATGGTGGAAAATAAGTATTTGGTCAATAACAAAAGTTTATCTCAATACTTTGTTATATACCCTTTGTTGGCAATGACAGAGGTCAAACGTTTTCTGTAAGTCTTCACAAGGTTTTCACACACTGTTTCTGGTATTTTGGCCCATTCCTCCATGCAGATCTCCTCTAGAGCAGTGATGTTTTGGGGCTGTCGCTGGGCAACACGGACTTTCAACTCCCTCCAAAGATTTTCTATGGGGTTGAGATCTGGAGACTGGCTAGGCCACTCCAAGACCTTGAAATGCTTCTTACGAAGCCACTCCTTCGTTGCCTGGGCGGTGTGTTTGGGATCATTGTCATGCTGAAAGACCCAGCCACGTTTCATCTTCAATGCCCTTGCTGATGGAAGGTTTTCACTCAAAATCTCACGATACATGGCCCCATTCATTCTTTCCTTTACACGGATCAGTCGTCCTGGTCCCTTTGCAGAAAAACATCCCCAAAGCATGATGTTTCCACCCCCATGCTTCACAGTAGGTATGGTGTTCTTTGGATGCAACTCCGCATTCTTTGTCCTCCAAACACGACGAGTTGAGTTTTTACCAAAAAGTTCTATTTTGGTTTCATCTGACCATATGACATTCTCCCAATCCTCATCTGGATCATCCAAATGCTCTCTAGCAAACTTCAGACGGGCCTGAACATGTACTGGCTTAAGCAGGGGGACACGTCTGGCACTGCAGGATTTGAGTCCCTGGCGGCGTAGTGTGTTACTGATGGTAGGCTTTGTTACTTTGGTCCCAGCTCTCTGCAGGTCATTCACTAGGTCCCCCCGTGTGGTTCTGGGATTTTTGCTCACCGTTCTTGTGATCATTTTGACCCCACGGGTGAGATCTTGCGTGGAGCCCCAGATCGAGGAAGATTATCAGTGGTCTTGTATGTCTTCCATTTCCTAATAATTGCTCCCACAGTTGATTTCTTCAAACCAAGCTGCTTACCTATTGCAGATTCAGTCTTCCCAACCTGGTGCAGGTCTACAATTTTGTTTCTGGTGTCCTTTGACAGCTCTTTGGTCTTGGCCATAGTGGAGTTTGGAGTGTGACTGTTTGAGGTTGTGGACAGGTGTCTTTTATACTGATAACAAGTTCAAACAGGTGCCATTAATACAGGTAACGAGTGGAGGACAGAGGAGCCTCTTAAAGAAGAAGTTACAGGTCTGTGAGAGCCAGAAATCTTGCTTGTTTGTATGTGACCAAATACTTATTTTCCACCATATTTTGCAAATAAATTCATTAAAAATCCTACAATGTGATTTTCAGGATTTGTTTTCCTCATTTTGTCTGTCATAGTTGAAGTGTACCTATGATGAAAATTACAGGCCTCTCTCATCTTTTTAAGTGAGAGAACTTGCACAATTGGTGGCTGACTAAATACTTTTTTGCCCCACTGTACATATTGTGAAAACTCTTCAAGTTACAATGTTTTCGTTATAACGTCGTCATCTAACTTTTAATAACATAACAAAAACGACATTCATTTTCAAAATCCATCTATCGTCATTACTACCATTTTGGCTGACAAAACATATTGTCCCAAAGTCCATTTATTGCATGTTATTGTTCTGAGGTATGTTCTCCATAGGCCCATCATACATTCCATTCCTCCATAGTGAGAGGACAAAGGGATTTTGTCTGCTGCCTTAAGATTTACAATGGGCATGAGGTGTCATAAAACCCCCCACCTCCGTACCTCTCGATCTCTCCCCCTCTGGCGGGTGTGAGAGATGTCTCTTGTAGGAGTGGGGTCCACGGTAACCTGACCCGAACAGGCCAGTCATGACAAATCTTTAGAGAGACCTATCTGTGAACCTGGGACTATGTAAAATATACTACTAGGTTATCACTTTTGAAATCTCTCTCCTAGGGGGTGACCGGTGACCAAGGCTCTGATGGTATACCTGGCCCTCCTGGCCAAGAGGTAAGGATCTGTGTGTGGGTGGAAAGATTACACATGACCTATATCAAATCAAATGTTATTTGTTACATGCACTGAATACAACAGGTATAGACCTTACAGTGAAATGCTTACCCACAAGCCCTTAACCAACAAGGCAGTTAAGAAAAAAATAGGTGTTAAGAAAGTATTTACTAAATAAACTGAAGTAGACAATAAAAAAACACAAAAAGAAAATACAAAAGAGCAACAATAAAAAAAACATAACGAAGCTATATACAGGGAGTACCGGTACAGAGACAATGTGCGGGGGCACAAGTTAATCAAGTTAATTGAGGTAATATGTACATACAGTGATGGAAAAATTATTTGATCCCCTGCTGATTTTGTATGTTTGCCCACTGACAAAGAAATTATCAGTCTATAATTTTAATGGTAGGTTTATTTGAACAGTGAGAGACAGAATAACAACACAACAATCCAGAAAAACCCATGTGAAAAATGTTATAAATTGATTTGCATTTTAATGAGGGAAATAAGTATTTGACCCCCTCTCAATCAGAAAGATTTCTGGCTTCCAGGTGTCTTTTATACAGGTAATGAGCTGAGATTAGGAGCACACTCTTAAAGGGAGTGCTCCTAATCTCAGTTTGTTACCTGTATAAAAGACACCTGTCCACAGAAGCAATCAATCAATCAGATTCCAAACTCTCCACCATAGCCAAGACCAAAGAACTCTCCAAGGATGTCAGGGACAAGATTGTAGACCTACACAAGGCTGGAATGGGCTGCAAGACCATCGCCAAGCAGCTTGGTGAGAAGGTGACAACAGTTGGTGCGATTATTCGCAAATGGAAGAAACACAAAAGAACTGTCAATCTGCCTCCACCTGGGGCTCCATGCAAGAACTCACCTCATGGAGTTGCAATGGTCATGAGAACGGTGAGGAATCAGCCCAGAACTACATGGGAGGATCTTGTCAATGATCTCAAGGCAGCTGGGACCATAGTCACCAAGAAAACAATTGGTAACACACTACGCCGTGAAGGACTGAAATCCTGCAGCGCCTGCAAGGTCCCCCTGCTCAAGAAAGCACATATACATGCCTGTCTGAAGTTTGCCAATGAACATCTGAATGATTCAGAGGACGACTGGGTGAAAGTGTTGAGATGAGATGAGACCAAAATGGAGCTCTTTGGCATCAACTCAACTCGCCATGTTTGGAGGAGGAGGAATGCTGCCTATGCCCCCAAGAACACCATCCCCACCGTCAAACATGGAGGTGGAAACATTATGCTTTGGGGTTGTTTTTCTGCTAAGGGGACAGGACAACTTCACCGCATCAAAGGGACGATGGACGGGGCCATGTACCGTCAAATCTTGGGTGAGAACCTCCTTACCTCAGCCAGGGCATTGAAAATGAGTCGTGGATGGGTATTCCAGCATGACAATGACCCAAAACACACGGCCAAGGCAACAAAGGACTGGCTCAAGAAGAAGCACATTAATCCCATAGAAAATCTGTGGAGGGAGCTGAAAGTTCGAGTTGCCAAACGTCAGCCTCGAAACCTTAATGACTTGGAGAAGATCTGCAAAGAGGAGAGTGGGACAAAATCCCTCCTGGGATGTGTGCAAACCTGGTGGCCAACTACAAGAAACATCTGACCTCTGTGATTGCCAACAAGGGTTTTGCCACCAAGTACTAAGTCATGTTTTGAAATCTTTCTGATTGAGAGGGGGTCAAATACTTATTTCCCTCATTAAAATGCAAATCAATTTATAACATTTTCCACATGCGTTTTTTCTTCTTTTTTTTTGTTGTTATTCTGTCTTTCACTGTTCAAATAAACCTACCAATAAAATTATAGACTGATCATTTCTTTGTCAGTGGGCAAACGTACAAAATCAGCAGGGGATCAAATACTTTTTTCCCTCACTGTATGTAGAGGTAAAGTGACCATGCGTAGATAATAAACGAAGAGCAGCAGCAGCGTAAAAATGGAGGTTATTTGGTTAGCTGTTCAGGAGTCTTATGGATTTCGGATAGAAGCTGTTAAGAAGCCTTTTGGACCTAGACTTGGCACTGGTACCGCTTGCTGTGTGGTAGCAGATAGAACAGTCTATGATTAGGGTGGCTAGAGTCTTTGGCAATTTTTAGGGCTTTCCTCTGACACCTAGTATAGAGGTCCTGGATGGCTGGAAGCTTGGCCACAGTGATGTACTGGACCATACGCACTACCCTCTGTAGTGCCTTGCGGTCGGAGGCTGAGCAGCTGCCATACCAGGCGGTGATGCAACCAGTCAGGATGCTCTCAATGGTGCAGCTGTAGAAGTTTTGGAGGATCTGAGGACCCATGCCAAATCTTTTCAGTCTCCTGAGGGGGAATAGGAGTTGTTGTGTCCTCTTCGGTCTTGGTTTGTTTGGACCATGTTAGTTTGTTGGTGATGTGGACATCAAGGAACTTGAAACTCTCAACCTGCTCCACTACAGCCCTGTGGATGAGAATGGGGGCGTGCTCGGTCCTCCTTTTTCTGTAGTCCACAATCATCTCCTTTGTCTTGATCACGTTGAGGGAGAGGTTGTTATCCTGGCACCACACTGCCAAGTCTCTGACCTCCTCCTTACAGGCTGTGTCATCGTTGTCGGTGATCAGGCCTACCACTGTTTGTCGTCGGCAAACTTAATGATGGTGTTGGACCAAGATCCAGTTGCAGAGGGAGGTGTTTAGTCCCAGGGTCTTTAGCTTAATGATGAGCTTTGAGGGCACTATGGTGTTGAACGCTGAGATGTAGTCAGTGAATAGCATTCTCACGTAGGTGTTCCTTTTGTCCAGGTGGGAAAGGGCAGAGTGGAGTGCAATAGAGATTACGTCATCTGTGGATCTGTTGGGCCGGTATGCAATTGGAGTGGGTCTAGGGTTTCTGGGATAATGGTGTTGATGTGAGCCATGACCAGCCTTTCAAAGCACTTCATGACTACAGACGTGAGTGCTACGGGTCGGTAGTCAATTCGGCAGGTTACCTTGGTGTTCTTGGGCACAGTGACTATGGTGTTCTGCTTGAAACATGTTGGTATTACAGACTCGGTCAGGGACTGGTTTAAAATGTCAGTGAAGATACTTGCCAGTTGGTCAGCGCATGCTCAGAGTACATGTCCTGGTAATCCGTCGGCCCTGGGGTGTTGTGAATGTTGACCTGTTTAAATGTCTTAATCACATCGGCTACGGCAGGCATGATCACATAGTCGTCCGGAACAGCTGATGCTCTCATGCATGCTTCAGTGTTGTTTTCCTCTAAGCACGCATAGAAGTAATTTACAGTGGGAAGAAAAAGTATGTGAACCCTTTAGAATTACCTGGATTTCTGCATAAATTGGTCATAACAAACACAGTCTGCTTAAACTAATAACAATATTTTTTCATATCTTTATTCAACACACTGTGTAAACATTCACTGTGCAGGTTGGGAAAAGTATGTGAACCATTGTATTTAATAACAGGTTCAACCTCCCTTGGCAGCAATAACCTCAGCCAAATGTTTTCTCTATTTGCGGATCAGACCTGCATAACGGTCAGGAGGAATTTTGGACCATTCCTCTTTACAAAACTGTTTCAGTTCCACAATACTCTCTTGAGGTCATGCCACAGCATCTCAATCGGGTTGAGGTCAGGGCTGACTGGGCCACTCCAGAAGGCATATTTTCTTCTGTTCAAGCCATTCTGTTTACTTCTGTCTTTTGGGTTGTTGTCCTGTTGCATCACCTAACTTCTGTTGAGCTTCAATTGGCAGACAGACAGCCTTACATTCTCCTGCAAAATGTCTTGATAAACTTGGGAATTTATTTTTCCATTGATGATCGCAAGCTGTCCAGGCCCTGAGGCAGCAAAGCAGCCCCAAACCATGATGCTCCCTCCACCATACTTTACAGTTGGGATGAGGTTTTGATGTTGGTGTGCTGTGCCTTTTTTTCTTTCCACACATAGTGTTGTGTGTTCCTTCCTTCCAAACAACACAACTTTAGCTTAATCTGTCCACAGAATATTTTGCCAGTAGCGCTGTGGAACATACAGGTCCTCTTTTGCAAACTTCAAATGTGCAGCAATGTTTTTTTGGACAGCAGTGGCTTCTTCCATGGTGTCCTCCCATGAACACCATTCTTGTTTAGTGTTTTACGTATTGTAGACTCGTCAACAGAGATGGTAGCATCTTCCAGAGATTTATGTAAGTCTTTAGCTGACACTCTAGGATTCTTCTTAACCTCATTGAGCATTCTGCGATGTGCTCTTGCAGTCAACTTTGCAGGACGGCCACTCCTGGGAAGAGAAGCAACAGTACTGAAATTTCTCCATTTATAGACAATTTGACTTACCATGGACTGACTTTTAGAGATACTTTTGTAACTCTTTCCAGTTTTATGCAAGGCAAAAAATTCTTAATCTTAATCTCTCGTCTGAGATCTCTTTTGTTTGCGGGCATGGTTCACATCAGGCAATGCTTCTTGTGAATTTGTGAAAAACTTGTGTTTTTTATGGGGCAGGGCAGCTCTAACCAAAATCTCCATTGATTCTACTCCAGGTTAGTTGACTCCTGACTCCAATTAGCTTTTGGAGAAGTCATTAGACTAGTGGGTTCACATAATTTTCCAGCCTACACTGTGAATGTTTAAATTATGTATTCAATATAGACAACAAAAATACAATAATTTGTTATTAGTTTAAGAACACTGTGTTTGTCTATTGTTGTGACTTAGATGAAGATCAGATAAAATGTTATGTCAAATTTATGCAGAAATCCAGGTTATTCCAAAGGGTTCATATACTTTTTCTTGCCATTGTAGCTCGTCTGGTAGGCTTGTGTCACTGGGCAGCTCACGGCTGTACTTCCCTCTGTAGTCCGTAATAGTTTGCAAGCCCTGCCACATCCGACTAGCGTTTATCAATCACTGCAAATTGATGGTTCGTCGGAGGGCATAGCGGGATTTATTATAAGCTAGAGTCCCACTCCATGAAAGCGGCAGCTCTGCCCTTCAGCTCCGTGCGGATGTTGCTTGTAATCCATGGCTTCTGGTATGTACATATGGTCACTGTGGGGATGACGTAGTCAATGCACTTTTTGATGAAGCCAGTGACTGATGTGGTGTTCTCCTCAATGCCATCGGAAGAATCCCAGAACATATTCCAGTCTGTGCTAGCAAAACAGTCCTGTAGCTTATCATCTGTGTCATCTGACTACTTCTGTATTGAGCGAGTCACTGGTACTTCCTGTTTTAGATTTAGTTAGTAAGCATGAATCAGGAGGATAGAGTTATGGTCAGATTTGCCAAATGGAAGGTGAGGGAGAGCTTTGTACACGTCTCTGTGTGTGGGGCAAAGGTGGTCTAGAGTTTATTTTACTCTGGTTGCACATGTAACATGCTGGTATGAATTAGGGTAAGCTGATTTAAGTTTCCATGCATTAAAGTCCTCGGCCACTAGGAGCGCCGCCTCTGGATTAGCATTTTCTTGTTTGCTTATGACCTTATACAGCTCGTTGAGTGCGGTCTTAGTGCCAGCATCGGTTTGTGGTAGTAAATAGACAGCTACGAAAAATATAGATGGATGAAAAGTCTCTTGGTAAATAGTGTGGCCTACAGCTTATCATGAGATACTCTACCTCAGGCGAGCGAAACCTCGAGACTTATTGACAAAGACACAAACCGCCACCCCTTCTCTTACCGGAGGCAGCTGTTCCATCTTGCTGATGCACAGAAAACCCAGGCAGCTGTATGTTATCCATGTTGTCGTTCAGCCACGATTCGGTGAAACATAAGATATTACAGTTTTTAATGTCCTGTTGGTAAGCTAGTCTTGATCAGAGTTCATCCAGTTTATTATCCAATGATTGCACGTTGGCTAATATGACTGATGGTAGAAGCGGGTTACCCACTCGCCGTCGGATTCTTACAAGGCACCCCGACCTAGGACCCCTATATCTCTGTCTCTTCTTCGTGCGAATGACAGGGATTTGGGGCTTGTCTGGTGTCTGAAGTAAATCCTTCGCATCTGACTCGTTAAATACAAATGTTTTGTCCAGTACGAGGTGAGTAATTGCTGTTCTGATATCCAGAAGCTCATACGACACGGTGGCAGAAACATTATGTTCAAAATAAGTTACAAATAATGTGAAAAAAACACACACAATAGCACAATTGGTTACGAGCCTGTAACATGGCAGCCATGTCCTCCGGCACCATTATATGACAACATCATGTATTGGACTATATTTAACCTGTTCTCTGGTTGTCCACAGGGTTTCCCTGGAGACATCGGCCCACCAGGTCACAACGGCCCTGAAGGCCCAAAGGTCAGTATACTGGCACTATCTTTCTGCATATCTAGTAGTGTACCATTGTCTTATGTCCAATGGTGCGATGATTCCATCTTCTAGTTCATGGCAATGCGGTCGGTTAGAATGACACCATTTGTTTGAAAACAATGGTTGTGAACTTAACATCCTCATTTGGCGTAGTCGGCTGGATCAAGCACTTCTATCAGCAATGGTAGCCCTTGGTGTTGAGAAGTGGTCTGGGAGGTTCAGTTGGTTTTTAGTGAATACAAAGAACGGTGGGTGGCAAGGAGCATGCGCATGGACCTTGGAGGCCTTTTCTGGGGACTGTGGTGACTTCTGGGGACCAGTCCTGTTTTACTGCCAGTGGTGCATCATGGACAGCAACATGGGTTCCTTACGCAGTCTAACATTCTGTATCATTCTCCTCAGGGGAAGCCAGGGAACAGAGGTTTACCAGGGCCTAGAGGAACAGCTGGACTAGAGGTGGGATTGCCTTTAGTGCCCTGTATTTACTAAACATGTCAAGATCTAGTCTTACTTTGGCTATGTATGTAGTATGTATGTAAGAGATAAGACAGCAATCTGGCATTGCCACATAGGCCAGTGAAAATACAAAGTGTTTTTTTATGCATAGTGCTTTTGTCCCTGCCTTGACCCTCTGTCGCCATATTGTTTTTCAGGGTGATGAGGGGCCACTGGGACCACCTGGGCCAACAGGACCAGAGGTGAGTGCTGATTGGACAGCTCAAAACCAAAACAAGGAAGTCCGAAAACACAATATGGGTCACTCAGCACATGAAAACACCCAAATGTTCATCTCCACCATCAAAAAGCCTGTTTCATAACAATGACACTTCAGAGTGGGAGGTAATTTGCTGCAGTCCGTGTTTAAATCCAGCTGAATCACTATGATCTGGTTAGCTATATACCAGCAGCACTTGGCTAGCTGTCAGTCTATTGTGCAGAAAATCTATTTTGATAGATGGCTCACTGCTTATTGTGCCATTGTGGCAACGGTTTGGTCAGTAAAATTGCTGTGCTACCACCACATCGCCACATGGTGCTCATCTGTGATACAAAAACAACACCATTGGAAGAGATGGGATTATAAAAAACAAAGCTTTATGGTTTTAAACCAATGAAAATAAAGCCACTCATTTATGCACCTAGTTAGTTATCCCAGTTAGAGAATTATGATTTCTTTGAAATAAGAAACTGTCCAAATATCTTCTTCCTGCATTCATTTTTAAAGTTGTTGCTTTTGGAACGCAGCCATTTTGCTAAACACTGATAGTAAATGTCAAGCCTCATTAAAATAATGAACATTTTATTTAAAAACACGTCAGTTGGAATGGCTGTTGTCTAATATTTTGTGAGCTTGTTAAGTCAAACTCCTCCAACGTAGACAGATAGATTCCCCATTCCTTACTCTAAATAATCATAAACATCTGGATATCTATGAGGATAGGCTCTCTCTTTCTCTTCTCCTAGATCCATTAAGCTAGGTCTGAAAGCCAAACCTCTGATTGTGTCAGTCAGTGTATGCATCCCAAATGGCACCCTATTCCCTATAAAGTGCACTGCTTTTTACCAGGGGTCTAGTGGCCCTGGTCAAAAATAGTGCACTATATAGGGGAATAGGGTGCCATTTGGGACGCAGACAGTAGCCTTGGATTCCACCGTACTGCATCTGCAGAGACATCCAATTTGCATCCATCATAGCCTGAATAGAGAGTTAGTCTGGAGTCACCCCAAGTTCATACATCTGACGAAGCACATTAAAGAACAGAGGATTCTAAACTGCCATCTCCAAAAGACGGAAACCACAACTAACTGAATATACTGATTCAATATAACACATTTGATCCCATTATATTTTAAAGGCCCAGTGCAGTCAAAATTAAATTTTTCTGTGTTTTAATATCATATTGTACAACAGCTGATGAAACTAACACTGTAACAGTGTGCAGTAATTGCTGGTTGAAAATGCAATAAAGGACCTTCTAATCAGCAGGTTTGCATGCATGGGAATTTTGGCTGACATCAACATGCAACATCAACATGGTGACATCAACATGCAGTAAATTGGTTAATAGGCCAATTCCAAACCTCACTGCCAATTTACCCTCCCCACTCAGACCACTCCCAGATAATTCTAGCAACATTCTCGCTTGAGGAGTTGTTTTGTGCAAAAAAAAATATATTTTTGCCCATTTTAATGGAAATCTATTACAGTAGCTAGGTTTCCATATAATTGGTGACAGATTTTCAGAATATTCTAAAATCTGCATTAAGAAAACATTAGCATTTTCCCACCAAACTGTGCATAATGAGGTAGTGAACACAACATTTTCTTTTTCGCTTTTGTTTTAAACATCAGAAGTTCAATGTGTTTCCATCGCATTTTCAACACTACCGACAGTTTTGTCAGAAAAACTGGTGCATTAAATAGCAAATGTGCCTACTGTGGTCTTGGCACTTGCGCTCTAGCCAACAGTTTGCAGGCGGCTAGTATACATGATGAGATTAGAATGGATAAGTGCAAGAATGTTTTTATTTGTCAAGCTCATCACCGTGCAGTTTCACCATCCTGTGAACTTTCATCTGTAGCCTAATACAGAAAATTGCATTGTTTCCCGAGTCATAGTGGCAAGACGACACACCATACCATCGTGTGACTCCAAGTTTACTACGATATGTGCAAATATTGATATAATAATCATCATAAAGGCTTTTCCATCGCCATTTATCGCATAATACATTTTACAGACACAAAAAGATCCCACTGTGTCAAATGAACAAATTATCTGTTGGCATTTCTGAAAATGTATCGAAAGTTCCTGTTTCCATCACAGCTGTCGAGATTTTATTTTTATGCGGTATGACTTTACTCGCATAAAAACTGTGGATGCAAAGAAACCTAGTTAGTAAAGTACTTAATTGTTACCCAGAAATAGTTCATATTAATATAAAATGTCTGAATTGGGCCTTTAATACTGTAACGCATTAGGGAACTTTGATGCTGAATTTGTTCATGAGTCATTGAAAAATGGGATAGTGACGTTTCTGTTCTCTGCCAGGAAAAAAGACTTAAGCAAATTTTTTGGCACATTGAACTTTGACAGTAGCTGAAGACATTCCACCAAATTTATGTAAAAGCTGAGTGCTTTGTGGTGCTCTTAATAACTATTTGGAATGTTTTCTTATCACTCATTCTAACTAATAAAGACATGAATCATGTCACTCACTGGTTTCAGGAAGATATACAAATTTGTCCGTAAGGGGACACGTCTTGGACACACAATGTAGCTGTATGAAAGTGTCATTGCAAACTTCATAATTTGCACACGTCAATAAAGACACACATCAAGTCTTGAATCTAGGTTCTACTCACCGAATTATGTGTAGCAATGTAGGTTTGGTAGTAGTGACTGTAAGGTACAATACTATGGTTCTACTTACGACACGACGCCAACAATGACGAGACAGCCTACAGGGAGGAGCCAGGCACTCTGACGGTGTGGTGCCAGGTAAACTCTCCCTCAATGTTACAAAAACAAAGGAGCTAATTGTGGATTTCAGGAGGAACCAGGCTGGACACGCCCCCATCCTCAACAACAGGGCCGTCATGGCATACATATCTCAGAGAAGATTAATGTCTTGTGTGCTCCCTCTCCGGCCTCTAGGTCACCAGGCTGCTCATTATGGCGCACACCTGTCACCATCTTTACGCACACTTGCGCATCATCAGACTCACCTGGACTGCATCACCTCATTGAATAACTGCCTTATATATGTCACTCCCTTTAGTTCCT
This sequence comes from Brachymystax lenok tsinlingensis, assembly GCA_030435695.1. Taxonomy (NCBI): domain Eukaryota; kingdom Metazoa; phylum Chordata; class Actinopteri; order Salmoniformes; family Salmonidae; genus Brachymystax; species Brachymystax lenok. Next base: position 49,990,576 of record CM059819.1, on the reverse strand, counting down.
TCCCCAGGTGTCATTGTTTCTGTGTGCTGTTCATGTTTCTTGTTTTGCATTATGGTCTGTTTATTTTATTAAAACTCACTCCCTGAACTTGCTTCCCGACTCTCAGCGCACATCGTTACAATACAATTATTTAACCACATGGACACCGTGGTGAAGAAGTCACGACAGCGACTCTTCAAACTCAGGATGCTGAAGAAATTTGGCCTGTCCCCGAGGGCCCTCAGTGTTCTACAGGAGCACCATTGAGAGCATACTGTTGGGCTGCATCACAGCCTAGTATGGCAACCACCACTGCGGACCGCAATGCACTTCAGAGTGTGATGCGTGCAGCCAAACACACCATTGGGTGCACACTGCCTGCCCTACAGGACACCTACAACACCAGGTGTCGCAGGAAGACCAAGAAGATCATCAGGGATCCCAGCTACCCAAGCCATGACCTGTTATCCCCACTTCAATCACTCAGACACGGGCAGTACAGGAGCATCATCGTAAAAACGAAGACTGGCCAATAGTTTATACCCTCAGACCATCAGGCAACTGAATAGCCACCACTAGTCAGCTACCTGCTCCCCCCTCCCCCTACTACTCCCCATATGGATATTCTCCCCCGCCCCCTCAAGTCATTACTCTGCCTCCACCCCAATGGACATTTATTTATGAATCACTGCTACAGTTCTATTTAGATTGTTGTTTTTCATATTGCCATTTTCATTATTTTATTAAAATTAGTCCTGCATGTTGGAGCTCGGAGCCTAAGATTTTCACTGTACCCTGCAATCACACCTGCAACCCTGTACATGTGACTATTAAACACTCTGAATCTGATGAAGTACTGTACTATGGTTCATGTTTGTTTTCTGTTCAGGGCAGACCTGGAAGGCATGGATTCCCGGGGGGAAACAGGAACCGAAGGATTGAAGGTCAGATCCTATTAAAATGATGCACCATTCAACTGGCTGAGTGTCTCTCTCTCGCCATCCGCCTGAGTCTATCACTATCTCTGTCATCTGTCGTTAAACATGGTCTCCCCTGCTCTCTCTACCTGTTTCTCTTTTTCTCTCTTGGCCTGTTTCTTTCTTATTTAACTGTGTGTAAATTTGACATACATGTTCTACTACCAGGTGGACAGGCCTCTAACCACATTTTCTCTGGCTGATATGAAGTTTAAAAAGGTCTGAATCTGTTTATGAAATGCTAATTCAGTCTTCTGCTATAGGGTGAGATGGGAATAACTGGAGAGGTCGGAAAGCTTGGAGAGAGGGTAAAGGCTTCTCTCTCTCTCTCTCTTTGTTTGTTTACTTTAGTCTGTGTGTGTACTGTGTACTCTGTGTGTGAGTTTCTGTTTTGCTTTTGCCCCACTGCTCCACAGGCAATGGTGTAAGTACAGGACTTTGACTGTCTTTTCCTGTGTTGCTCTCTTCAGGGACTTGTGGGTTTTATCGGGCCTATTGGGGAGACAGGCCTAGCAGGAGAAAAGGTTAGATGTGTTCCTTTACGTTAGACATTACATGAAGACTTCTCATGTCATATCTTAAGAGACTCTGATTCATTAATGTTATTGTTCTACTTTCCCAGCAGGCAAAGCTGGTTGAAATTATGTTATTACAAACAGTTGTAATCTGGTTCTAATGAAGTAATTTCACCCAGCTTTGCCTGCTGGGATTGCTTCCTGTTGATGTCTTGGGATATACAGTGCCGTCAGAAAGTATTCACGCCCCTTCACTTTTTTCACATTTTGTTAAATTGAGATTTTTGGATTAATGTCCTACAAACAATACCCCATAAATGTCAATGTGGAATTATGTTTTTCAAAATGTTTAGAAATGTATAAAAATGTAAAATGTAAATGTCTTGAGTCAAAGTATTCAACCCCTTTATTATGGCAAGCCTAAACAACTTCAGAAGTACAAATGTGTTTAACTAGTCACATAATAAGTTGCAGGAACTCACTGTGCAATAATAGTGTTAAATGTGTTTTTTTTTAAATAAAAATACATTTGAAAAAAGCAGACATTGAATATCCCTTTGAGTATAGTATCAATACATCCAGTCACTACAAAGATACAAGCGTCCTTCCTAACTCAGTTGCCGGAGAGCAAGGAAAAACACTTAGGGATTTTGCCTTTAGGCCAATGTTAACTTTAAAACAGTTAGAGTTTAATGGCTGTGAAAGGAGAACACTGAGGATGGATCAACAACATTGTAGTTACTCCACAATACTAACCTAAATGACAGAGTAAAAAGAAGGAAGCCTGTACAGAATAAAAATATTTAAAAACATGCATCCCGTTTGCAATAAGGCACTAAAGTAAAACTGCAATAAATGTGGCAAAGAAAGAACTTGAACCTGCAAACAAAGCGTTATGTTTGGGGCAAATCCAACAACACATCCTTGAGTATCACTCTTCATATTTTCAAGCACGGTGGTGGCAGCATCATGTTTTGGGTATGCTTGTCATCGGCAAGGACTAGGGAGTAAAAATAAATGGAATAAATGGAGCCCAGGCAAATCCTAGAGGAAAACCTGGTTTAGTCTGCTTTCCAACAGACACTGGGAGACAAATTAACCTTTCAGCTGGACAATAACCTAAAATACAAGGCCAAATATACACTGGAGTTGCTTACCAAGATGACATTGAATGTTCCTGAGTGGCATAGTTAAATTTTTGACTTAAATAGGCTTCAAAATCTGTCAAGATTTGAAAATGGCTGTCTAGCCATGATCAACAACCAACTTAACAGAGCTTGAAGAGTTTTAAAAAGAATAATGTGCAAATATTGTACAATTCAGGTGTGCAAAGCTCTTAGACTTACCCAGAAAGATTCACAGCTGTAATCGCTGCCAAAGGTGATTCTGACATGACTCAGGGGTGTGAATAAGTATGTAAATTGGATATTTCTGTATTTAATTTTCAATAAATGTGCAAATAATTCTGAAAGCATGTTTTCACTTTGTCATTTTGGGCTATTGTGTGTCGATGAGTGAGGAAAAAAAAATGTTTTTAATCCATTTTGAATTCAGGATGTAACACAACAAGATGTGGATTAAGTCAAGGGTTATGAATAGATTCTGAAGGCAATTTAACTATTACCCTAGGTTTCCCCTGACCTTGTGACCTGACTAGGACTAACTCCAGGCCCAGAGTTTTTTCTAGTCAGGTCATGTGGTCAGGAAAAACTCCTGGCCTTACCTATGTAATACAGGGTCCTTATAGTTATGGTTTTTCCCAGGGGGACCGTGGGGAGATGGGCTTGCCTGGACCACCAGGGGAAAAAGGGGCGATGGTAAGGAGTAAGTCTGGACCCCGTCTCTCTTCCTAGGGGCTTTCAACTATATATGGGTAGGGTAATGTTCCATGTGGGGGTCTAGGGTTAGGGGGGTAGGACAGGGTGTCATGTGGGGGCTTGGCGGTGAGGAATGGGGTACTAAGATAGGTATCATTGAAAAAGAGTTATGTTTTGAGCTTGTATATCTTGTATGAAATTAATTTTTTGTTAGGTCATACTAGCCGATGCACTGTAGCGAGAATAGTATTTATGTTGGATCTAAGTGTGCAGAAGCTTGTAAATAAGTTATTTTTATATCTCATCTCAATACAAGCCTCTCAACTCAATACCCAGTATGGTAAAAGCAGAAACATTTGCTTACACAGCAGAAAGACAGCTGGAGGTGCCATATTGTTTGCATCTTCAGGTAACTGCCAAAATTATGGAAACATTTGAGTATATGAGTGATACAAAGTATATTGAAAGCAGGTTCTTCCACACAGGTGTGGTTCCTGAGTTAATTAAAAGCAAATAACATCCCATCATGCATGTATAAACATTTTGGGCTCGCCATTATTTTGACTACCATGGCTATGCCCCCATAGTATAACAATGCCCCCATCCACAGGGCACGATTGGTCACTGAATGATTTGATAAGTCACCAGATCTCAAACCAATTTAACACTTATGGAAAATTCTGGGGTGGTGCCTAAGACAGCGTTTTCCACCAATATCAACAAAACACCAAATTATGGAATTTCTCATGGAAGAATGGTGTTGCATCCCTCCAATAGAGTTCCAGACACTTGTAGAATCTATGCCAAGGCGCATTGAAGCTGTTCTGGCTTGTGGTGGCCCAAGCCCAATTAAAACACTTTATGTTGGTGTTTCCTTTATTTTGGCAATTACTTGTATATCTCTTCACAACAGATTCAAATCAAATCGGATGGGATGTAAAACAGGTGTCCTGACTCTCTGTGGTCACTAAAGATTCCATTGCACTTATTGTAAGAGTAGGGGTGTTAACCCCGGTGTCCTGGCTAACATACCATCATGGCCAACTAATCATCCCCAGCTTCCAATTGGCTCATTCATCCCCCCTCCTATCCCCTGTAACTATTCCCGCGGTCGTTGTTGTAAATGAGAATGTGTTCTCAGTCAACTGAGTTTTTTTTACTCAAGCTGTTTATTGTATGACAACAAACATAATGATGCAGCTATTGAGGAGAACTAGAGTAGGCCAGATACAGTATGACTCAATACCTAAACTAACAAACTGTCCAGTCAGCCACATCATGCAGGCTAAGAATAGATACATTACATCAAATTTGTTGAACAGACAACATATTGTCAATAGTCACCAGTTCAATTTCAGTATTATTTAGAGTATGTAAAAAAGGGGTTAAATGGGTTTGAAGTATGATGGATGTCTTCATGGTATTGTGTTGTTCTGTCTATCAGGGTCATCCTGGAACTCCTGGAGAGTGTGGCCCCTCTGGACCTCTAGGAATACCAGTAAGTAAAGCCTGCTCACTTTACCTTCGTAGGACCGGTTTCCCGGACCCAGATTAAGCCTAATCCTGGACTAAAAACATATTTCAATGGAGATTTTTTTTTTGTCCATGGAGTAGTCTTAAATTGGGTCTTCGAAACCGGCCCATAAGGTTATGGTACCATTTTAAACGTCCTGTGCCCTCTAGATTTACAACAAACCCCATCATACCAACACTACTCTAAAATACCATCCTTTGTCATTTGCATTTGGTGGTCTAAGGCACTGCATCTCAGTGCAAGAGGTGTCACTATAGTACCTAGTTCGAATCCAGGCTCTATCACATCTGGCTGTGATTTGGAGTCCCATAGGGCAGCGTCGTTCGGGTTTGGCCAGAGTAGGCCGTCATTGTAAATAAGAATTTGTTGACTTTCCTAGTTAAATAAAGGTTAAATAAAAATAAAATACAGCATGGCAGAATGAACTCAGAAGCAAGACAAGACTGTAAACAAAAACTGAGTCACAAACTGAATGAGACTTCAAGTTAGAACTTGTGTCCTATTTGGCACATCAGCCTGGCATAGAGTGAGTGTAGTTACTTAAAGTGTCTTTCAAGGTCAGACTAGAACTCTAAGTCTACTACCCATTCTGGCTCCTCAAAGGTCTGTTGGCTTCCTTGTTTGGAATCCAGCTACGTAAACATAACCAATAAAGGTCTGTAACGAGGCCCACATAGTGACACCGCTAAGTCCTTTTACTCTTTGCTCATTTGGAGACCAAAGACAATTTTTCACACAAGGGGCGGTTGGGGAGAAATTCCTCCTAGCACATACCTCTGTTGTTGTTGATGAGGAGTGAGAGTGACAGTCAGTCACTCAAACAGGCAGCTGTAAACTTTTCTTTAGTACCTCTGGCTAAAGCTAATGCAGCTCCCACCCTTTGCCTTTATAGCATGTCTACATGTCTCTTGTCTCTTTACGCCGTGCACTGACATCACACAAGTTGTGGCAAGACATGCCGGACTGTCTCAGAGCTGCTTTAGCAAACTGCACAGAAGACAGCAGGCGAGTACTTTACTCTAAAAGGTGGAAAATACTCTTCAACTTCTTCTGACCAGGTGTTCTTTGAAAATTACATGCTTCATCTCAATAGAATCTCTTTTACAGGCATGACTAAACACATGTCCTTCAAGTGCATGATCTCAGCTCTTTGGTCATGACAGGGATGAATGCATTCACTAGCATCCTGGAGACCCAGTCCAACTTTCATTAGTCAGTCCGACAACTCGTCTCAGTGAGTGATGTAACATTATTGCCTTCCGTCATATAATTGTGTTGTATGTTCTTCCTCCTGCAGGGCCAAGCCGGATTATGGGGTCTCGGTGGGATCAGAGGACCCAAAGGCAGGAGGGTAAGGAAGGAGGTTTCCTCTTTAAGCATCTGTACATTCTGCTATGAATTGCTATGGTTGTTAGAAACTTGCTGTGTAACACAAGGTGGCATTGATGTAGATCAGTGGTCACCAACCTTTTCTGAGCCAAGATCACTTTTGCAGTCAAAAAGCAAGCCGAAATCTACCGCTCAGATTGTTTTTTTTAACATTACTTAAAAAATGTAACATTAACCTAATAAAACTGTTCTGTAGGAATGAGGTTTAGGCAGTAGGCTTAATACATTATCACATCATATTGGCTATATGCCTGGTCTGTCAATATTGTTAAGTTCAGAGTGTCTCTGAACTTACAACAGCTAACCCCAAGTCGTTATATATTACATTCTTTACTTATGCATTTTGCTATTTGCCTCATGACTCCTGCATGCTTTTTTGACTACGAACTTTCTTTACCCGACCGTGGGACAGACTGTTTGTTCCCACCCTCGGGACTCTGACTCTCTATTGGTTACACATACTTTTGCCCTCCCATCCCATTCTAACCACCTCTCGCTGGCTTTGTATTCATGTTACCTGATGAAATTGCTGTACAATATGATCTTGTTGCCATCTTATGCACATTCAGATGTCATCAATCAGCACTGCAGAGCTCTCCCTGTCCTATGCCGTGCCTTGATTGTATTACTGTTGATGAATTCTGGAAATGTGCATGTACAGTTGTGGCCAAAGGTTTTGAGAATGACACAAATATTAATTTCCACAAAGTTTGCTGCTTCAGTGTCTTTAGATATTTTTGTCAGATGTTACTATGGCATACTGAACTATAATTACAAGCATTTTATAAGTGTCAAAGGCTTTTATTGACAATTACATGAAGTTGATGCAAAGAGTCAATATTTGCAGTGTTGACCCTTCTTTTTCAAGACCTCTGCAATGCGCCCTGGCATGCTGTCAATTAAATTCAGTGCCACATCCTGACTGATGGCAGCCCATTCTTGCATAATCAATGCTTGGAGTTTGTCATAATTTGTGGGGTTTTGTTTGTCCACCTGCTTCTTGAGGATTGATCACAAGTTCTCAATGGGATTAAGGTCTGGGGAGTTTCCTGTCCATGGACCCAAAATATCGATGTTTTGTTCCCCGAGCCACTTAGTTATCACTTTTGCCTTATGGCAAGGTGCTCCATCATGCTGGAAAAGGCATTGTTCGTCACCAAACTGTTCCTGGATGGTTGGGAGAAGTTGCTCTCGGAGGATGTGTTGGTACCATTCTTTATTCATGGCTGTGTTCTTAGGCAAAATTGTGAGTGAGCCCACTCCCTTGGCTGAGAAGCAACCCCACACATGAATGGTCTCAGGATGCTTTACTGTTGGCATGACACAGGACTGATGGTAGTGCTCACCTTGTCTTCTCCGGACAAGCTTTTTTCCGTACGCCCCAAACAATCGGAAAGGGGATTCATCAGAGAAAATGACTTTACCCCAGTCCTCAGCAGTCCAATCCCTGTACCTTTTGCAGAATATCAGTCTGTCCCTGATGTTTTTCCTAGAGAGAAGTGGCTTCTTTGCTGCCCTTCTTGACACCAGGCCATCCTCCAAAAGTATTCGCCTCACTGTGCGTGCAGATGCACTCACACCTGCCTGCTGCCATTCCTGAGCAAGCTCTGTATTGGTGGTGCCCCGATCCCGCAGCTGAATCAACTTTAGGAGACGGTCCTGGTGCTTGCTGGACTTTCTTGGGGGCCCTGAAGCCTTCTTCACAACAATTGAACCGCTCTCCTTGAAGTTCTTGATGATCTGATAAATGGTTGATTTAGGCGCAATCTTACTGGCAGCAATATCCTTGCCTGTGAAGCCCTTTTTGTGCAAAGCAATGATGACGGCATTTGTTTCCTTGCAGGTAACCATGATTGACAGAGGAAGAACAATGATTCCAAGCACCACCCTCCTTTTGAAGCTTCCAGTCTGTTATTCAAACTCAATCAGCATGACAGAATGATCTCCAGCCTTGTCCTCGTCAACACTCACACCTGTGTTAACGAGAGAATCACTGACATGATGTCAGCTGGTCCTTTTGTGGCAGGGCTGAAATGCAGTGGAAATGTTTTTGGGGGATTCAGTTCATTTGCGTGGCAAAGAGGGACTTTGCAATTAATTGCAATTCACCTGATCACTCTTCATGACATTCTGGAGTATATGCAAATTGCCATCATACAAACTGAGGCAGCAGACTTTGTGAAAATTAATATTTGTGTCATTCTCAAAACTTTTGGCCACGACTGTACACCCTGGCCCATCTACTGTTGCTAGCCCCAATTCTGACTTGTGCTCTATCTGCTTCACTGATTTCTGCTCCCGTAAAAGCCTGGGTTTTCTGCACGCTAACACTAGAAGCGTATTACCTAAAATGGATCAATTGAAAGTGTGGGTTCACAGCTCCAATTCAGATGTGTTGGTCATTACTGAGACGTGGCTAAGGAAGAGTGTTTTGAATACTGATGTTAACCTTTCTGGTTATAACCTTTTTCGGCACAACAGATCTTCCAAAGGTGGGGGAGTGGCAATCTTTACCAAAGATCACTTTCAGTGCTCGGTTGTCTCCACCAAATCTGCCCCCAAACACTTTGATTTGCTAGTTTTAAGTATTAAACTTTCAAATAGGTCTTTGTTGACTGTTTCTGGGTGCTATCGTCCTCCATCAGCACCGGCCTGTACCCTACAGTACCTGCCCTAAGTTCTCTCCTGGCCCCTTACACCAAGTCTGAATTTGTCCTGCTAGGTGACCTAAACTGGGACATGCTTAAACCACCTGACCAAGTCCTAAAGCAAAGGGAATCCCTAAATCTTTCTCAGATTATTACCAATCCCACAAGGTATGACTCCAAACACCCGGAAAAGGCTAATCATCTTTATGTTATCCTCACAAATAATCCTGATAGGTATATGTCTGGTGTTTTCTGTAATGACCTTAGTGATCACTGTTTTACAACCCATGTTCATAATGGCTGCTCAGTGAAACAACCTGTCCTGATTTGTCATAGACGCTTGCTAAAAAACTTTGAGCAAGCTTTCCTTCATGAACTGGCCTCTGCAAAATGTTATAGAATCACTTGGACCTTCTTTTTTGATATTTTCAGTGGTATTGTTAACAAACACACCTCCATAAAGAAAATGAGAATTAAAAACCGGTTCGACCGTGATCTTGTAGAGTAACTCCACCTCAAGAATTCCATTTGGCGAAAGGCTTGGCACACGCATACTCAGGCTGACTGGCTCTCATTCACGCAAATTAGAAATAAGTGCACTCAGGCTACCCGGAAGGCCAAAGTTAGTCACTTTAAGGAGCAGTTCTCTCTCTGTGGGTCTAACCCCAAGAAGTAATGGAAAATGGTTAAAGAGAAGAATAAACCTGGAGAATAAACCCTCCTCCTCACAGCTGCCCATGTCCCTTAAAGTTGATGTGGTTGTTACTGACAAGAAGCACATGGCTGAGCTCTTTAATCACCACTTCATTAAGTCAGGATTCCTATTTGACTCAGCTATGCCTCCTTGCCTGTGCAACAATTCCTCATCTCCCACCCCTTCTAATGCGACTATCCCCGATGCTTCTCCTTCTTCTTCCCTTGCCACGCTACAAAGTTTCTCCCTGCAGGCAGTCACTGAGTCTGAGGTGCTAAAGGAGCTCCTGAAACTTGACCGCCCAAAAATATCTGGGTCAGATGGTTTAGACCCTTTCTTCTTTAAGCTATCATCGCCAAGCCTATCTCCGACCTTTTTAACCTGTCTCTCCTTTCTGGGGAGGTTCCCATTGCTTGGAAGGCAGCCACGGTTTGTCCTTTATTTAAAGGGGGAGAGCTGATCCTAACTGTTATAGGCCTATTTCTATTTTGCCCTATTTATCAAATGTGTTGGAAAAATGAGTCAATAATCAACTGACTGGCTTTCTTGATGTCTATAGTATTCTCTCTGGTATGCAATCTGGTTTCCGCTCAGGTTATGGATGTGTCACTGCAACCTTAAAGATCCTCAATAATGTCACCATTGCCCTTGATTCTAAGCAATGTTGTTCTGCTATTTTTATTGTCTTGGCCAAAGCTTTTGATACGGTAGACCATTCCATTCTTGTGGGCCGGCTCAGGAGTATTGGTGTCTCTGAGGTGTCTTTGGCCTAGTTCGCTAACTACCTCTCTCATAGAGTGCAGTGTATAAAGTCAGAAAATCTGCTGTCTCAGCCACTGCCTGTCACCAAGGGAGTACCCCAAGGCTCAATCCTAGGCCCTACGCTCTTCTCAATTTACATCAATAACATAGCTCAGGAAGTAGGAACCTCTCTCATCCATTTATATGCAGATGATACAGTCTTATACTCAGCTGGCCCCTCCACGTATTTTATGTTAAATGCTCTACAACAAAGATTTCTTAGTGTCCAACAAGCTTTCTCTACCCTTAACCTTGTTCTGAACACCTCCAAAACAAAGGTCATGTGGTTTAGTAAGAAGAATGCTCCTCTCCCCACAGGTGTGATTACTACTTTTGAGGGTTTAGAGCTTGAGGTAGTCACCTCATACAGGTATTTGGGAGTATGGCTAGACAGTACACTGTCCTTCTCTCAGCACATATCAAAGCTGCAGGCTAAAGTTAAATCTAGACTGGGTTTAATTGCTCCTCTTTCACCCCAGCTGCCAAACTAACCCTGATTCAGATGACCATCCTACCCATGCTAGATTACGGAGACATAATTTATAGATTGGCAGGTAAATGTGCTCTCGTGCGGCTAGATGTTCTTTAGCATTCGGCCATCAGATTTGACACCATTGCTCCTTATAGGACACATCACTGCACTCTATACTCCTCTGTAAACTGGTCATCTCTGTATACCCGTCGCAAGATCCACTGGTTGATGCTTATTTATAAAACCCTCTTAGGCCTCACTCACCCCTATCTGAGATATCTACTGCAGCCCTCATCCTCCACATACAACACCTGTTCTGCCAGTCACATTCTGTTAAAGGTCCCCAAAGTGCACACATCCCTGGGTCGCTCGTCCTTTCAGTTCGCTGCAGCTAGCGACTGGAACAAGCTGCAACAAACACTCAAACTGGACAGTTTCATCTCAATCTCTTCATTCAAAGACCCAATCATGGACACTCTTCCTGACAGTTGTGGCTGCTTTGTGTGATGTATTGTTGTCTCTACCTTCTTGCCTTTTGTGCTGTTGTCTGTGCCCAATAATGTTTGTACCATGTTGTGTGCTGCTACCATGTTGTGTTGCTACCATTTTATTGTCATGTACCATGCTGTGTTGTCATGTGTTGCTGCCTTGCTATGTTGTCTTAGGTCTCTCTTTATGTTGTGTTGTGTTGTCTCTCTTGTCGTGATGTGTGTTTTGTCCTATATTTATATTTTATTTATTTTTAATCCCAGCCCCGAGACCATTTGCCTTTTGGTAGGCCGTCATTGTAAATAGGAATTTGTTCTTAACTGACTTGCCTAGTTAAATAAAGGTTAAATAAACAAATGAAAAATATTTCTCAGACCATATTATATTTCAAAACTCGAGCTTTGATAACAAAATAGATCAGTTGGTGTAGCACTTGCAAGGCACTGCAGAGCATAAATTTAAATAATTTGCTTTTTTTATTTTACTGGACTGATGGTATCTGCATCTAATGGTGATGGTGCTTTCAAGACAACTGGGAACTCCAAACAAAACAAGGTCAAATCATGATGTCCGTGATCTTCAGGTCGGAAGGTCGGAGCTCTAGAAAGATGCCAGATTTTCCGAATTGGAATTCCAAGTTGGATGACTGTTCGAAACGATTTTTCCCAGTCTAATCTCGTAATTTCCAAGTTCTCAGTTGTCTTGAACGCACTGAAGTCGGAGATTTCAGAGTTCCCAGTTGTTTTGACACGGCATTAGTCTCAGCGGAGGGAGAGAGCAGCAGAGGGTCTGCCTCTCACGGTCCCTGCTCTCTCATTCCTTTCCTCCGGTGATACTGACCAGAGAGATGGGACATCGTCTTCCACCTAATGGCGAAACTCGAGTCGCACCGAATCTGCCTCATGCACAAATTCATGTTCCTATGACCAGCGAAAGTGAAGTATTCCTCAATATTAAAATAGACACGACGAGCTGCTAATAATAATACAAAATGCAGACCAATCGATACACTTAGCTACTAACTAATTGCAGCTGCAGCGTGAGTGTAAGTACGGAGAAGCACGTTTTATGTTTTGGAATAGTGTTGAATAAAAACAGTGTTAAAAGTGATGAATAAAAACTTTAACATGAACTTACTCATAAAAACAGCAGCTCATTGCTGTATTGTTTGACAGTCTCTCTGTGGTCATTGTTTTAAAAGTGATCAAATCTTACGCAGGCTAGTATCAAACTTTCCTGTGGCCGGGGTCCTGGAAGCTCTGTAGGCACTGTGATTTGAGCCATCCAATTGACCAGCGCAGTAGGCACCCACGATTTAGCCACAGATCTCCCGGTCCGCCGGGTAGGCGGAGTTTGTCTTTTCAGACAAATTAAATTGTTCAAAATGGGTACAATTTGCTTACCCGGTGCGCAGGGCTTCTGAATCAAGTGCACCTGCCGCCAACAATAGTGATCGGCCAGTTAGCAACCACTGATTTAGATGGAAATCTGGACACACCATTCATTGAACGTTATACTGTAGATATGCTAGTGTGAGAGAACCAATATAGTACAACAAAGTACAATATACTACAACATACTGCCTGGATAAACGGTTACCTCACCATTGATTGCACTGTAGGACTGCTCAACTGTGTGATTGATTTCTCTAATATGCATAAGTGATACAATTTGGGGACTATTATTTAATAATTTTGCATAATTTTGCATAACTAATATTCTAAGCAATCACAGATTGAATACTTAATAACCTATAATAGCAGTTAATTATAAAAAGGGTCTATAAAAATGAACCATAGAAGATCAATGCAATTAAACTCAGATCTGGCACATTAAGCGATGGAAAAGGGGCAGAGATTCTTTAGTGGTGAAACAATCTTCTTACGGTATATTGATCAGTATTCAGAAAGTACCTCCAATACAGATTTACCCAAACCCTGCCAGAGTGATATCCTTTAGATCAGCAAAGCACCACCAACAAAGATCTGCAATGACTCCAGAAGCCAGTACCACAACAGCTTTGGGAGAGAGATGATAGATTCAGTATGTGTCTGAGAAAGAACAAAGTGAAACAAACTTATATAGAGCAGGGAAGTACCACAAACAAAGATCTGCCCTGACTCAGACCCTGCCAGATAATACCACAGCAGCACTGGGGAGAGAGATGAGACATACCGCTTATGTCTGAGAGAAGGATAGTAAGAGCACTTCTCCAACAACAGATAGTACCGTTTACTCAATAGCGTCATTCCAAGTCCTCTTTGTTAATTGTGTGTTTGCTGCGTATGTTGAGGTTGGACAGACGAAGCCAGTGAGGCTTTAAATTAGGTTAGAGAGGAACAAGTAGGTTATACATTCAGCTCTGTCGTGGACTCTAACCCCCTCTGGTGTGAGTTATCTTCATGACTCTTCAATCCTCAAAGGATGCATTTCGTTGTATCCTATGTGTGCAATTACCAAGCACATGTTGGCCACCTTGAATCTTTGACCTCAACCATACATCCAGTTTCTAAGACCAAGAGCCGCCGCATTCACAGAGATGAAAATGAACGAGGGACACAGTCCAGCAATAACACATGGTCTGGTTGACTTGATACGATGCAGAACGAATCATGTCCTTCCCTGTTAGTGGAGAGAATGGCCCAGTGTAGTGAGGGAATGTCACGTTCAGGCCTGATAGACAGGCTGGCGTGTTTAGTTTTGTTTTGGTGTAGGTTTTTTTCTGTTCTAGGTTATCTATTTCTATGTTGGGGTAATGGTTCCCAATTAGAGGCAGCTGTGTGTCGTTAACTCTAATTGGGAACCATATATATGTTTGTAGTTTTCACTAGGGGTTTTGTGGGTTATTGGTGTGCATAGCTTGTTGTATTTTTAGTTATGTTCAACATCACGATCTTCGTTCGTTTTGTTTGTTGTTTTGTGCCAGTTACGTTTGTCAAATAAAGCATGTATACTGGATACTTCGCTGCGCCTTGGTCTGTCACTCACAGAGATCGTGACAGAATAACCCACCAAGAAAGGACCAAGCAGCGAGAGACCCGGGAGTTTAGGACTTAGGAGGAGATTTTGGCTGGTAAGGGACCTTGGGAGAAGACGGCGGAGCATCGTCACCCCAGGGAGAAAAGAGTAGCGAGGGCTGAGCGGAGCAGTTACGAGGATTTATGTGGAGCGTGGAACCCGGAGAGGGAGAGATATGTTGGGACTCGCTTGGCGCGGAAACCCGAGAGGCACCCCCCCCAAAAAAATTGGCCGGTTCAGGATGGACTCCTGAGCAAACTCCTCATGCTCTTTGGAGGGAGCGTTGGAGAGAGCGTCGCACTGAGCAGACACCGTGCTATGCAGTTTTGCGCACGGTGTCTCCAGTATGCATGCATAGGCAGGTGCGCGAAATTCCAGCGCCACTCATCTGTCGGGCTAGGGTGAGTGTGCAACCTGGAGGAGTGGTGCCGGCTCTGCGACCGAGGTCTCCAGTACACCTTCTGGGACCGAGATATCCTGCACCGGTTCTGCGTGTGGGGTCTCCGGTTCGCATCCACAGCCCAGTGCGTGACATTTCAGCTCCCATCATCCATGAGGCAAGGGTGAGTGAACAGCCGGGGAGAGAAGTACCGGCTCCACGTACCAGGTCCCCTGTACTCTTAGATAGCCCAGTACATCCAGTCCCTGCTCCGCGCACCAGGCCCCCTGTGCGCTTAGAGAGTCCAGCACGTCCTGTTCCGGCTCCGCGCACCAGTCCCCCTGTGCGCTTAGAGAGTCCAGCATGTCCTGTCCCTGCTCCACGCTCCAGGATTCCTGTGCCCGTCGTGGACCCAGCACGCCCTGTCCCTGCTCCACGCTCCAGGATTCCTGTGCCCGTCGTGGATCTAGCACGTCCTGTCCCTGCTCCACGCTCCAGGATCCCTGTGCCCGTCATAGACCCAGCACGTCCTGTCCCTGCTCCACGCTCCAGGATTCCTGTGCCTGTCGTGGACCCAGCACGTCCTGTCCCTGCTCCACGCTCCAGGATTCCTGTGCCCGTCGTGGATCTAGCACGTCCTGTCCCTGGTCCACGCTCCAGGATTCCTGTGCCCGTCGTGGATCCAGTACGGCCCGTTCCTGCTCCCCGCTCCAGGATTCCTGTGCCCGTCGTGGATCCAGTACGGCCCGTTCCTGCTCCCCGCACCAGAGTCCCAGTGCGCGTCATGAGTCCAGTACGACCCGTTCCTGCTCCCCGCACCAGAGTCCCAGTGCGCGTCGACAGTCCGGAACCTCCAGAGAAGGTCCCCAGTCCGGAGCCTCCAGAGAAGGTCCCCAGTCGGAAGCCTCCAGAGAAGGTCCCCAGTCCGGAACTCCCAGAGAAGGTCCCCAGTCCAGAACCTCCAGAGAAGGTTCCCAGTCCGGAGCCTCCAGAGAAGGTTCCCAGTCCGGAGCCTCCAGAGAAGGTTCCCAGTCCGGAGCCTCCAGAGAAGGTCCCCAGTCCGGAGCCTCCAGAGAAGGTCCCCAGTCCGGAGCCTCCAGAGAAGGTCCCCAGTCCAGAACAAACTGTTTCCGGCTAATAGCCCAGGGCCTCCGGTGTGGGATCCCGAGCCAGCACGGCCGGCACCGGAGCCGCCACCTGGGACAAGGAGGCCCACCCGAAGACCCCCCCAATGAACTTTTGCCGTGGTCGGAGTCCGCGCCTTTGGGGGGGGGGGGGTACTGTCACGTTCAGGCCTGATAGACAGGCTGGCGTGTTTAGTTTTGTTTTGGTGTAGGGTTTTTTCTGTTCTAGGTTATCTATTTCTATGTTGGGGTAATGGTTCCCAATTAGAGGCAGCTGTGTGTCGTTACCTCTAATTGGGAACCATATATATGTTTGTAGTTTTCACTAGGGGTTTTGTGGGTTATTGTTTGTGCATAGCTTGTATTTTTAGTTATGTTCAACATCACGATCTTTGTTCGTTTTGTTTGTTGTTTTGTGCCAGTTACGTTTGTCAAATAAAGCATGTATACTGGATACCTCGCTGCGCCTTGGTCTGTCACTCACGGAGATCGTGACAGGGAAGGATCGTCAGCGTCATGATCATCTCTGCTCCAAAAGAAACAGGACCAGCCATTTCCCATCAATCAAATGTATTTATAAAGCCCTTTTTATATCAGCAGTTGTCACAAAGTGCTTATACAGAAACCAAGCCTAAAATCCCAGAGAGCAAGCAATGCAGATGTAGAAGCACGGTGGCTAGGAAAAACTCCCTAGAAAGGCTGGAACCTAGGAAGAAACCTAAAGAGGAACCAGGCTCTGAGGGGAGGCTAGTCCTCTTCTGGCTGTGCTGGGTGAAGATTATAAGAGTACATGGCCATTAAGTCTAGATCGTTCTTCAAGATGTTCAAATGTTCATAGATGACCAGCAGGGTCAAATAATAATCAGTGGTTATAGAGGGTGTAACAGGTCAGCACATCAGGAGTAAACGTGAGTTTGCTTTCCATAGCCGAGCGTTCAGAGGTCGAGAGAGAGAGGGGGGTCGAAAACAGCATGTCTGGGAAAGGTAGCACGAACCGGTGAAAAGGTTAGGATTCTGGTTAGAAACTGGATCAGCAGCACGAAGGTGGATTGGGGATGGGGACAGCCAGGAGTTGTCAGGCCAGGCAGTCCTGAGGCATGGTCCTAGGGCTCAGGTCTTCCCTGGAGAGGAAAGAGAGAGAGACAGATGGGAGATCTCAGCAAACGGTATGACTGTATTTACATTATTGTCTGTTCCTGTGCCATTCAGTACAGTACCCTCATCAGCAGATGTACTGGACTGCTGAAACTCCCAAGATCACTAAAATGTTTTTGGGGATATCAGGGCTGTCTTAGCAGTACTATCTACTCTGAGCCCAATTCACTGTTGGATATGGCTCCCAGACCTCCTATTTCCCCTGTGGTTATCCATCTATCAACTTTTCCAAGTTTCAGAATAGTATCTAATCTCCTATGTACTCATGCTAGATGCCTGAAGCACATGGATATAATTTCTTAAATTCTTTATCAAAATGAATAGGAGTTTGTGAAACCATTCAGTTATATGACTATGTTTTTCCACAGTGATCCTAGTATGGAGCCTTATAGGCATTCACATCTAATTGGTAGGGTCAGATGGAAAGGTCATGACAGGATTAGTCAGCAGTCAGATGGAAAGGTCATGACAGGATTAGTCAGCAGTAATACTCTAGTCTTGTAAAGGTCATGTGTTCTCTGTGTGACACTGTTCCGAATGTTCAGTTGAATACCATGGTCATACAATAGCTGGAAAAAAGAACATAGACATCAGTGTGCATTGTATAGGGAAAACCACCAGCGTTTTCTGAACCAACCACAGTCACATCTCCCTCCTCTGTCTCCAATAATAACTCTTTCTTCTCAGTAACCACGGATTTGTGTTTTTAAGCAATTTCCCAAATTAACACTGCCATTAGGATGGGAACATTTAAGGGTGAACATTTAAACGTTTGTTAAAGCCTTTCTGAGTGAAGAGCCCTTCATGGAGAAGAGGATACTTCATATTTAATGTCTCTCTCTCGTTCTCTCTTGTTTCTCGCTCCCCCATCTCTCTCTCTCTCTCCCCCTCTCTCCTACAGGGTCCGAGGGGTCCTGATGGTCCAGCTGGGGAGAAGGGGTCAGTTGGCGGAAAGGTGAGGATGAAGTTCAAAGCTCATATGTCAAAGGCTACACTATTAATACAGTATTTCTGCTCCATAGCTCCACTTCATCTGACCTGACTCCCTCAGTTACTGAATGCTACGACTTCATCATTCCTTTACGGAACATACTAGCCACAGCCAATGGAAAACATGGATACTGCCACAGCCGCGGGAAGATGTTTTCAGTTGGGGGTGCCTTTAAATGCATATCATGAAACTCTGGGTCATTTAGGCATTATCAGAATATTTTTTTATACTACACAAATGACTGAAGTGAGTAGCTACTCTAACACTGTCAAATAGATAAATAAACATGAACTGGTCTTGACCTGGCCCGGGGCTAATGAAAAAAAGGGAGACACAGATTGTACAATATTAGAAGAAAATATACTGTATTTGTCATGATTGTCTTCTCTCGGGAATGACCAAGGCGCAGCGACGTAACCAGAATACATTTTTATTGAAATAACGGGACGAGACGGAACAAAACAATAAACGAAGAACAAGACGTGAACCCTAACGCTAAATCCTAAACTGGACACAGAGATCTAAACATGACTGGCGAAACCTAACTAAACACGAATGGCAAAACCTAACTAAACACGAAAGGCAGAACCTAACTAAACACGAATGACAAGAACCTGACTGAACACGAATGACAAGAACCTGACTGAACACGAATGACAAGAACCTGACTGAACACAATAACCATCACATAAGCAATAACCCACAAAACTAAAGTGCAAACCCCAAACATATATATGGTTCCCAATTAGAGGTAACGAGACTCAGCTGCCTCTAATTGGGAACCATTATCCCAACATAGAAATAGACACCATAGAACACAAGAAACCCCTACACCAAAGCAAAACTAAACCCTCCAGCCTGTGCACTCAGGCCTGGGCGTTACAGTACCCCCCCCAAAGGCGCGGACTCTGGACGCGCCCAAAAAGTCCGTACTGGACTCGTGATGGACTCGTGATGCTCACGGGAATTCTGCTGCGTGGAGCTGGAACTGGTCGTACTGGAATCGTGATGCTCACTGGAACTCGGGTGCGTGGAGCAGGAACTGGCAGTACCGGACTCGTGATGCTCACTGGAACTCTGCTGCGAGGAGCAGGAACTGGCAGTACTGGACTCGTGATGCTCACTCTGGTGCGGGGAGCGGGAACAGGCCGAACTGGGCTCGTGACGCGCACTCTGGTGCGGGGAGCGGGAACAGGCCGAACTGGGCTCGTGACGCGCACTCTGGTGCGGGGAGCGGGAACCGGCCGTACTGGGCTCGCTAAGCGCACGGGGAGCCTGGTGCGCGGAGCCGGAACAGGACGTGCTGGACTCTCTAAGCGCACGGGGAGCCTGGTGCGTGGAGCAGGGACAGGACGTGGCGGGCTCTGAAGGCGCACAGGGGGCCTGGTGCGTGGAGCAGGGACAGGACGTGTTGTATCCACAACACGGACATGGATCGTGGAACACGGAACAGGTACAGGGCGTGTTGAATCCACAACACGAACTGGGATCTTGGAGCGTGGAACAGGGACTGGACGTGTTGACTCCACAACACGAACTGGGGACCTGATGCGGAGAGCAGGCACCACTCTTCCAGGTAGCACACTGACCTTGACCTGACCGATGAGTGGAGCTGGAATCTCTCGGACTGGGCTGTGGATTCGCACCGGAGATTCTGCCCGTAGGACCGCAGGATATCTGGGTCCCAAAAGGCGCAATGGAGACCTGGCGCGCAGAGCTGGCACCACTCTTCCAGGTAGCACACTGACTTTGGCCTGACCGATGAGTGGCGCTGGGATCTCTCGCACTGGGCTGTGACACTGCACGCAGAACCGGTGCAGGATATCCAGGTCCCAGGAGGTGCACTGGAGATCTGTCGTGCAGAGCTGGCACCACTCTTCCTGGCTGCACACTCAGTCTAGCCCGACTGATAATTGGAGCTGGAATCTTTCGCACCGGCCTCTGAATACGCACAGGAGAAACCGTGCGCAAAACTGCATAGCAGGGTGACCTCTCCGCGCGACGCCTCTCCCAACGCTCTCTCCACAAAGCACGAGGAGTTGGCTCAGGAGTCCCTCCTGAACCGGCCAACCTCCTCGTGTGCCCCCCCCCAGAAGTTTTTTGGGGCTGTCTTTCGGGCCTCCGTGCCAGACGAGTCCCAATGAGCTGTTCCCTGGTCCAGTACTCCCGGGTCTCTCGCTGCTTGGTCTTCGGTTGGTGGGTTATTCTGTCATGATTGTCTTCTCTCGGGAATGACCAAGGTGCAGGGACGTAACCAGAATACATTTTTATTGAAATAACGGGACGAGACGGAACAAAACAATAAACGAAGAACAAGACGTGAACCCTAACGCTAAATCCTAAACTGGACACAGAGATCTAAACCTAAACATGACTGGTGAAACCTAACTAAACACGAATGGCAAAACCTAACTGAACACGAATGACAAGAACCTGACTGAACACGAATGACAAGAACCTGACTGAACACGAATGACAAGAACCTGACTGAACACGAATGACAAGAACCTGACTGAACCACGAATGACAAGAACCTGACTGAACCACGAATGACAAGAACCTGACTGAACACGAATGACAAGAACCTGACTGAACACGAATGACAAGAACCTGACTGAACACGAATGACAAGAACCTGACTGAACACGAATGACAAGAACCTGACTGAACACGAATGACAAGAACCTGACTGAACACAATAACCATCACATAAGCAATAACCCACAAAACTAAAGTGCAAACCCCAAACATATATATGGTTCCCAATTAGAGGTAACGAGACTCAGCTGCCTCTAATTGGGAACCATTATCCCAACATAGAAATAGACACCATAGAACACAAGAAACCCCTACACCAAAGCAAAACTAAACCCTCTAGCCTGTGCACTCAGGCCTGGGCGTTACAGTATATTATAGGCTACTGTAGGCTACTAAATCAACTTTCCAGGGGCACTGACTCACCCAATGAAGATAGCCTAGGCTTATGACTGGTGATGGTCTCAAGATGGGCCTGAGCTACTTTTAAAATCTGTGCTGTTCGTCTGAGTTGTTGTGAAAAAAAATGGTAGCTTCGACTGACAGATTAGTCTTCTCTTTTCAGCAGTAGGCATTTGCTTTACCAAAATTGTATTTAGAAATTTGCGAAAGGCCTATTGCTATTCACTGAAAGTGCGAAGAGAAATAGAATGCATAGAAAGAATCCATAGAACGAAAGTGCCCAAGTCAGGACTGGCAGCCATTTTGAATGTACCCATGAGTTTACCAGTCAAATTGCCAGGGTGAGACAAAACCCTTCTATGGATTATATTTCTATCGCTGCAACGCAACAATCTGTTCGATATTTGGCGAGCATGCTGCCCAAATTCAGTCAGTGTTCAGACAGGAGTATTTATACAGTATAATTTAGGCAAAATTTTTCAATTTATCAGGGGTGCTGCAGTACCTTCAGCACCCCTACTTCACGTGGCTATGGACTGCAATGCGGCATTGGTTTATGTCTTAATTTGATACTTAAATATGTCCATATAAGAGTTTTTCAATTAGCTTTGTTCACAAGTTTTTAAATAGTTTGATTATTTTCAACATCTGAAGGACACTTTTTACACAAGGGGGGAATCTAAGACAAGAGCTATTGGGTGTAAAGTGTGTGAAGCTGTAAGGGAGATTGACACGTGTTTTCTTACAGGGTACTGATGGTCCACGAGGAAAATTTGGCTTCCCTGGGGAGATGGTACGTACAGGCAATTTCAAGATCACTATGTTTTTAATAACAGTTTTTGCTCATACCCTCCTACTCACTTGTTCCCAGTCATGGTAGGCTTTCCTACCTTACTTTGCATGTTTACTTTGCATGCTTTACCCCTCATTTAGTGTTCACATAATTTCCTGGCTGGTAATGAATAATGTAGGACTATGAGTGCCCATTCATATCATGTTCAACTTATTAACACATTTTCATTAGAGGTTCCAATGGCCCAATGGCTCATTTAGTTAGAGTGTGATGCTTTAAAGTTACAACTCTAAGGTAGTGGGTTTAATTCTTGTATGGGACATTCACACATACTAAATACATGAATTGAATGTTAACCGTGCGTCACTTTGGATAAATGAGTCTGCTAAACAACCATAATGTTTCCGCTTAATGACCACATTATGTGCTTGTTATTCATTTCAATCCTTTTTCTCTCCATGTTATTTTGCTCCAGGGAAATATTGGGGAGCCTGGGGAAGCTGGGCCTAAAGGATTTCCAGTAAGTGATTGGGGCTAACAGAGTGCTCTTTTAGGTTAATCATGCCTTTAGGGTGGACACAGGTTGGAGGGGCAACCATTAGCAATGGAAAAAGAGAGGCTTGTGTGTAGCATGTAGGGCATGCAGTTATATAACTATTCCCCAGGTCGTTGCTGTAAATGAGAATGTTTTCTCAGTCAACTTACCTGGTAAAATATGGGTGAAAATATATAAAGAATATGTGGAAAAATATATAAAGAATATTAAGTTGAGAGTTGCTATGGGTTTGTGGACAAACATTAGCTATGGGAAAATAGAGGCTTGTGAGTAGCACTTAGTACATTAAAGCTGTGTATGAATAGGCCTCCCGAGTGGCGCAGTGGTCTAAGGCATTGCATTGCAGTGCTAGAGGCGTCACTACAGATCCGTGTTGTATCTCGGGCTGTGTCGCAGCCGGCCACGACCGGGAGACCCATGAGACGGCGCACAATTGGCCCAGCGTCGTCCGGGTTAGGGGAGGGTTTGGTTGGCTGTGATGTCCTTGTCCCATCATGCTCTAGCGACTCCTGTGGCGGGCCGGGTGCATGCACAGGACACAGTTGCTATTTGGACGGTGTTTCCTCCGACACATTGGTGTGGCTGGCTTCCGGGTTAAGCGAGCAGTGTGTCAAGAAGCAAAGCGGCTTGGCAGGGTAGTGTTTTGGAGGACGCATGGCTCTCGACCTTTGCCTCTTCCGAGTCCGTACGGGAGTTGATACGATGGGACTTCCAATTTGGATATCATGAAATTGTGGATAAAAAGGGGTGGGATGTGTATAGTGGAAATGGACTGTCTTCCTGTGCCCTTAGCATTTAACTATCTGCATTCATAACAACTGCTTTATATTATTTCAGGGACGCCAAGGACTCTCAGGACCTCCAGGTGCCAAAGGAATAGCAGGAGAGCTGGTAAGTCCTTTTAAGTCTAAATATTTGTAGGGTTTATCTGCCAAATCCTTGTCAGTCCTAAGTGTCTCTGGCCAAGCCAGGGATATGGGAGTTATATCCTGTGTTTAAATTCCTATAGAGCTCAACACTTAATGCCACATCAGGTTAGCATTATTTTTCACCTTCAAGCCAGAAAGCTGTCTTTGATTTCATTACTTCCCCTAACTTTGTTTACTGTATTGTCTCCATACAAATACCCTTCCTTGGGTTTCTCTCTACTGCTCCTCTACTTTAAATTAGAGGTTATTGGATCCAAACAGCATCTTAGAGAGCAAGTGACTAGGGGAAATTTCCCAAAATATCTCCATGTGTTGTAAACTTCGGTGTGCACTTGTCTTTACAGTACGTCTTCATTCCAACACCTCAAATGGTGCAGCATCTGCTAGTTGAGTAGACCAGGGAAGCCTAATCTTGCATTAGAGAGAGAGAGAGAGAGAGAGAGAGAGAGAGAGAGAGAGAGAGAGATAAGATGATTTACTCAGAGCTTCCTGCAGAGGCAGAAAGGCAGCTTTATGTGAACATTGGGTTTTTTCCACCACATAGCCTACAAAAGCTTTGGCTCTGTGTTCTAAGTCTCTATAAGTGGGAGCTGATCTGGATCTCAAGTCTAGATTAATTTATCTCCACCACTGCATGTTTTATCCTCAACGTCTTTTTCACATTTTTATCCTCGCTTGCTTCTTTCACATTATAATCCTTGCTGCCTGTTTCACATTTCTAACCTCGCTGTGTTCCCTTACATTTGCTTATTATCTACAATGTACTTAGTTATTCTAGTGTATTTTTTATCCCCAATGTACTTAGTTATTCAAGTGTAGTTACTATGATATAAGGGCTGCATAGGCCTATGTATTTTTGTGTTTAGTCATCACTACACTGCCTCTGTCTTATCATCCTAGGGACCAACTGGGCCACCAGGAACAATGGGTCCCCTGGGAGAGATGGGCCTCAAGGTAAGTGTCACCACACTCCATAAACATGCCAAACGGTAGTATTGTGGCTTCTATAGGTTATTGTAATTGCTCGTGTAGTGTGCCATTCACATAGTGTTCAGGCTCCAATGACCAATGCCTATCCGTCTAATTTGATTGTCAATGGGGATTTTTCTATGACAGGGTCCCCCTGGAAAGGTTGGGGAGTGGGGATTGCCAGGAGAACCAGGAGAGAAGGTAAGATAATACCCTCAACTGCTCAGAAAAATAGTTGATGTATTCACTTCTATCAAGGGTCACTCAACATCTCACTTCCAATGCCATAACTTACAGAACCAGTACTAGTCTGTATATCAATCTACTGTATGCATGACCATAGGCCACACAATCCATGTGTTTAGTGTAGTATTGACCTGTGTTAAGTGTCCATGTGCTTAGTGTGTTATTGATCTGTGTGACAGGGTGCCCTTGGACCAGCAGGAAAACTCGGGGAGCAGGGCCTCTTCGGACAGAGGGTGAGTACCCCAAAGTTCACTTGTACCCATGTTGGTGATTATTCTAGTAGTAACTTTGGCCTTATTAACTTGTACTGAACCCTCCTCTCCTTCAGGGTGAGATGGGGATCGATGGGGAGGCTGGACAGAGTGGACCGGATGGACCTAAGGTAAGAGATAACACTATGGTAATAGTCATTGTGATGGATCCTACCTTGAGTTGAAAGTCTCGGCCAAGAGTTGACAGTCATTGTCTCTTTGGCTGTGTTTTCATAAATCGGAAGTCAAAAGACCAGATTCCATGAGTTTTTTTTATGTTTAAATATTCTGGAAAAAATCTGATAGGTATCAGATACACAAATAATTGGCAAAAGATCTGAATTGGGCTGCCTGTATAACCTTTGACATCAGTGGACAATTTCAGTGCCAGTTAAAAAAAAATATATATTACTTTTACCCCTTTTTCTCCCCAGTTGGTAGTTACAGTCTTGTCTCATCGCTGCAACTCCCGTACGGACTCGGGAGAGGCAAAGGTCGAGAGCCATGCGTCCTCCGAAACACAACCGAACCAAGCCGCACTGCTTCTTGACACAATGCCCACTTAACCCGGAATGGAAACACTGTGCACCTGGCGACAGTGTCAGCGTGCACTGCGCCTGGCCCGCCACAGGGGTCTCCCGGTCGCAGCCGGCTGCGACAGAGCCTGGACTCTAACCCAGAATCTCTAGTGGCACAGCTATTACTGCGATGCTATGTAATTAGACCACTGTGCCACTCTGGAGGCCCTGCCAGTTAGAGTTACACCATTGTATCTCCAAGTAGGATTCAGCCGTGTGATAGCCAATGATTTGTAAATCAGAAGAGGGTGTTTTTATAACTTTCACTATTTCAATTAGCCATTCACAAGAGAAGGCAATTCAAACCTTTATCAGATCAAAGCTATATTCATATGAAGCTAATGAACTGTACTGTACACTTAGCTGGAATAACAGTTATTTTCAGTCAGACTCAAGTACTCTATAAGTACTGTATGCTGTTGACACTGAGTGAAAATAAATAGGCAGCTGGCCTATTTTGAGCTCTTCCGTCTGTCAGGAGTTCTTATAGAAATACAGTGGTGATTCAGAGAAGCACAAGGAGCTTTCATATCCATCTCAGCCAAGCTGCTGGATAGTAAGTGTTGTGTTGTGCACGAACGCACGCACACACACATACACAAGCGCTTGCTCGCACACACGCGCATCATCATCCTCTCTACAGCAATCGACATATTACCAATTCTCAGTCAAAAGATGCAGGACAACTCTACTATGAGTGCAGCGGATTAACGCCTTAAAACTCACAGATGCAAGTCTGTACCATATTCAACTGCTGTTCACACTTCTCCACGTCGGCCTTCAAAGTTATTTTAATATTTGTTACTACCACCAAGATCTACACCAGTGAAGTATTGTATCTGGTCACGTCTGAGTTTATCTTCCCTTTGGTTCTGTGCTCAGGGCGAGAAGGGTGACATGGGACCTGAGGGGGGTAAAGGAGAGAGGGGTGAGATCGGACTGAAAGGAAAGGAAGGGTCTCCTGGACCTCCTGGCTTAGTGGGCGTGAGGGTGAGTGTCCAAACGTAGGATTATTACATTCCGAAATGTAACCTTAAATTTCCTGTACTTGACTGCCAGGTTCACGTAAGTCAGACTGATGACTTAACTCACTGGTTGTTGGATGAACAGTGTAGTCTACTATGTGCCATATACTGTAGGATTCATAACACTTCTTTGTCTCTCCAACAAACTATTGTTTTATTTTCTTTGAGTAGAAAGCAAACTGCTTATGACAATGTTCTGACCATTGCCTTGTCTTTGTCGTGTGTTATTATATGTTTATTGCAGTTCAAGTAATGGTTTATTGACTCATGTCTTCTAGGGTCAGGAGGGTAAACCTGGCAAGTTTGGTGAAAGAGGAAAACCAGGGGAGAAGGTATGTGCTATATGTCAGCTCAGTGTCTGCAGTTATTTAATAGGCCTCCGTCTGACACTCTCATTCATTTAATTCCCTGAAACCTGTTGGTTGTTTTACCATAGTCTTGTTTTGTAAAGAAAGTTTGATGACTGCTTGTAATTGTGGTCAACAAACATAAGGGTCAATGGCCTTCCTAGCCACCACACTATGATTAAAGTGCTCAGCCAATGGGCAGTTTTAAAATGGGCAGTTGACATAGTAAAACTATCCACACACCACTTCTTAGTGACTGAAAGGTGACCTTGCTAATTTTGTATGCCTGCTCTATGACGACCCTTCTCCAGGGCAGCAAGGGCCATATGGGTCACCTGGGAGAAACTGGGTCAATCGGTGAACAAGGAGAGGCAGGATTTGTCGGGCCGAAAGGATCGAGAGGAACTATTGGACCAGTGGTAAGGCTCTTCTACAGATCTGACTCTGATGTGGAGGTTTCTTAGTGCTGTAGGTCAATAAGACTGATCATCTGATGTTCATAGGGTTCCCCGGGTAGAATGGGCCAACAAGGCGAACCAGGCATGACAGGATATGAGGTAAGAATGACCCTTATATCATTGAATTAGGTGTTTTTGACTCAATATTACTGAGATTTTTGTAGAATCTAGAAAACTAAAGACTAAAGTCAGATGATTGATCAATAGAGAGCATTGTCGTCTGTGATATTTTGCACAATAGGTTGCTCAAACTAAGTCAAAAGTATTGAGTTGTGCTGATGTGATGACTTACACTATCTGTTATTTTAGGGCCACACAGGACGACAGGGCCCACTAGGACCTCCTGGACCAAAAGGTGAAAAGGTACACTTCCCACAGTCCTGTTTGTTTCTAATAGCTCTCTCAAATTCTACTATCCAAGTGGGTCTGGACTCATGGCCTGTGAATAACTGTCTGTTATTTTGTCTGTCTGTCCTATGGTCAATCCAGAATATGTCCCACATATCCTGTTATAACAAATTGGTATGGCTAGTCTTTCCTGACTAGGTAGGTACAAAACTTTAGGGCCCAGAGTTTCTCCTGGTCAGGTCAGGTGGTCAGGAAAACTCATAGCCCTACCCATTGGTAATAGCTGCATGTGTGCATACACTGAGAGAGTCAATCTCACTGCCAGTGTTGCTGTTCTAGTTTGATAATCCTGCAAGAAGTGATAAAATATGATTGATTGATGGCATGCACCAAGGCACATCTCATTAACTCAGTGGACATGCTATCAAATGTAGATCATTTGCCACAAACTGCTTTCAACTGCTTTGGAATACTCCTTGTCATCATTATTCAGAAGATCAATCATGGTTCAGTTGTGATAAATAGGACTTCGATATTAAGCAGTTTCCTGTTTACCGATAATGATAAACTCAAAATGACATTTGACAACCTTGCTTACTTTCTAATGAGACCCAAATTGTGCCACTGCTCATAAATCGTTTCGTTTTGGATCACTTCTCCCCTGTTTCCTCTTCCATATCATCAAGCACATACACAGCACATGCACTATATAATACTACAAGCATCCCACATCATTCATCAGTCCCTGTAAAGTCACTGGAACTTTTAATGCAATCTTGATTCCATTTAATTGGAAGCTGCCTGTTGCCGTCAACAAAAGCCCTCGATTTATTTGAAAACTCCATTGTTTTGGAATCCAATTAAATTTCACATAGTTTCATCTTACACAGTCTCAAGTTCAAGTTTGAAGTTTAAATGGAGGCAAATTGGTTTTGCAGCAATGATCATACATAAAATGCATAAAAAACATTTGTTTTCCTGTATAACTTTTTCCAGGGGGAACAGGGGGAAGACAGTAAGGTGGAAGGCCCTCCTGGTCCACAAGGTGACAGAGTGAGTTCCTCACATCATGTATCCCTCTGCCTACAGCAGTGTTTGGTGTTAGTGTGCTACTGTAGCTAATTATCTACAGTGAGGGGGAAAAAAGTATTTGATCCCCTGCTGATTTTGTACGTTTGCCCACTGACAAAGAAATGATCAGTCTATAATTTTAATGGTAGGTTTATTTGAACAGTGAGAGACAGAATAACAACAACAAAATCCAGAAAAACGCATGTGAAACATTTTCTAAATTGATTTGCCACCAGGTTTGCACACATCTCAGGAGGGATTTTGTCCCACTCCTCTTTGCAGATCTTCTCCAAGTCAATAAGGTTTCGAGGCTGACGTTTGGCAACTTGAACCTTCAGCTCCCGCCACAGATTTTCTATGGGATTAAGGTCTGGAGACTGGCTAGGCCACTCCAGGACCTTAATGTGCTTCTTCTTGAGCCACTCCTTGAGCCACACGGCGAGTTGAGTTGATGCCAAAGTGCTCCATTTTGGTCTCATCTGACCACAACACTTTCACCCAGTTGTCCTCTGAATCATTCAGATGTTCATTGGCAAACTTCAGACGGGCATGTATATGTGCTTTCTTGAGCAGGGGGACCTTGCGGGCGCTGCAGGATTTCAGTCCTTCACTGTGTAGTGTGTTACCAATTGTTTTCTTAGTGACTATGGTCCCAGCTGCCTTGAGATCATTGACAAGATCCTCCCGGGTAGTTCTGGGCTGATTCCTCACCGTTCTCATGATCATTGCAACTCCACGAGGTGAGATCTTGCATGGAGCCCCAGGCCGAGGGAGATTGACAGTTCTTTTGTGTTTCTTCCATTTGCGAATAATCGCACCAACTGTTGTCACCTTCTCACCAAGCTGCTTGGCGATGGTCTTGTAGCCCATTCCAGCTTTGTGACAGGTGTCTTTTATACAGGTAACAAGCTGAGATTAGGAGCACTCCCTTTAAGAGTGTGCTCCTAATCTCAGCTCGTTACCTGTATAAAAGACACCTGGGAGCCAGAAATCTTTCTGATTGAGAGGGGGTCAAATACTTATTTCCCTCATGAAAAGGGAAAAATGCAAATCAAGTTATAACATTTTTCACATGCGTTTTTCTGGATTGTTTTGTTGTTATTCTGTCTCTTACTGTTCAAATAAACCTACCATTAAAATTATAGACTGATCATTTCTTTGTCAGTGGGCAAACGTACAAAATCAGCAGGGGATCAAATACTTTTTTCCCTCACTGTATATGCTTCATTGTGTATGTTTCTCATCTGAAACAAGGGTCCTACTGGAGACAGGGGAGACCGAGGAGAACCAGGTGACCCCGGATACTTAGTGAGTGGGACGTCGTTTGACGTTATTCTTTCATTGGCCAGGATATACTGTATAAAACAGGGGTAATAACCAATCTAATAAGAAAGTTACATTACTTGAATAAACTTGCTTCATGCGTGGAATCACACGTCTACTTCTCAGGGCCAGCCAGGAGTGGACGGAGAAAGAGGCAAGGCTGGAGCAACTGGACTACCTGTGAGCCAATGGTTATGTTTATGACTTGCTAATATGTGATTACTTACACTGACAGTATCCACATAAATACAGTATCCAGCTATTCATCATGTATGCATTCCTATTGTAGGGACATCCTGGACCAAGGGGAATACAGGGGCCGAAAGGATACAAAGGTGATCAAGTAAGGACAACAGACCTTGACAAGTAACAACATATCTGTAGTATCCAGTGTCATTGTATACCATAACACCTGTTCATTTTACATCATGACATCTGTTTGAACCACTATTATACCACTATGACACAGTGTGATTGCTTTAACCTATGGTATGATGACATCATGTCACAGTTGGTTGTTGACTGTTGTTTACTCTGATCTACTCCAGGGTCAGAAAGGCAAATGGGGGAAGCGAGGTGAATCTGGGACCAAAGGACCACTGGTATGTGGGACACCTAGTTTGTAAAGCACTTAATGCAACATGTACCTAATTTAATTGATTGATTCATTGATTGAATCAAATCAAATTGTATTACAGTGAAATGCTTACTTTACAAGCCCTTAACCATCAATGCAGTTTTAAGAAAAAAAATGTGTTAAGAAATTAAGAAATAAAAATAGTGTGGGTAGCCATTTGGTTAGCTGTTCAGGAGTCTTATGGCTTGGGGGTAGAAGCTGTTACCTAGACTTGGCACTCCGGTACCGCTTGCCATGCGGTAGCAGAGAGAACAGTCTATGACTAGGGTGGCTGGAGTCTTTGGCAATTTTTAGGGCCTTCCTCTGACACCACCTGGTATAGAGGTCCTGGATGGCAGGAAGCTTGGCCCCAGTGATGTACTGGGCCGTACACACTACCCTCTGTAGTGCCTGGTGGTCGGAGGCCGAGCAGTTGCTATACCAGGCAGTGATGCAACTAGTCAGGATGCTCTCGATGGTGCAGCTGTAGAACTTTCTGAGAACCATGGCAAATCTTTTCAGTCTCCTGAGGGGGAATAGGCATTGTCGTGCCCTCTTCACGACTGTCTTAGTTTGTTTGGACTATGACAGTTCGTTGGTGATGTGGACACCAAGAAACTTGAAGCTCTCAACCTGGTCCACTACAGTCGATGAGAATGGGGGCATGCTCGGCCCTCCTTTTCCTATAGTCCACGATCACCTACCTTTGTCTTGATCATGTTTGAGGGAGAGGTTGTTATTCTGGCACCACACTGCCAGGTGTCTGACCTCCTCCCTATAGGCTGTCTCATCGTTGTCGGTGATCAGGCCTACCACTGTTGTGTCGTCAGCAAACTTAATGATGGTGTTGGAGTCGTGCTTGGCCATGCAGTCATGGGTGAACAGGGAGTACAGGAGGGGACTGAGCACACACCCCTGAGGGGCCCCTGTGTTGAGGATCAGTGTGGCAGATGTATTGTTACCTACCCTTACCACCTGGGGGCAGCCCGTCAGGAAGTCCAGAATCCAGTTGCACAGGGAGGTGTTTAGTCCCAGGGTCCTTTACTTAGTGATGAGCTTTGAGGGCACTATGGTGTTGAGCTGAGCTGTAGTTAATGAATAGCATTCTCACGTAAGTGTTCCTTTTGTCCAGGTGGGAAAGAGCAGTGTGGAGTGCAATAGAGATTGCATCATCTGTGGATCTGTTGGGGTGGTATGCAAATTGGAGTGGGTCTAAAGTTTCTGGGATAACGGTGTTGATGTGAGCCATGACCAGCCTTTCAAAGCACTTCATGACTACAGACGTGAGTGCTACATGTCGGTAGTCATTTAGGCAGGTTACATTGGTGTTCTTGGGCACAGGGACTATGGTGGTCTGCTTGAAACGTGTTGGTATTACAGACTCGGTCAGGGACAGGTTAAAAACGTCAGTGAAGAAACTTGCCAGTTGGTCACTGCATGCTCGGAGTACACGTCCTGGAGTAGCTGGTGCTCTCAAGCATGCTTCAGTGTTGCTTGCCTCAAAGCACACATAGAAGTCATTTAGCTCGTCTGGTAGGCTCGTGTCACTGGGCGGCACACGGCTGTGCTTCACTTTGTAGTAGGATTCAATCTTAGTCCTGTATTAACGCTTTGCCTGCTTGATGGTTCATCGGAGGGCATAGCGGGATTTATTATGTACTAGAATGCAGGTTATGATACAGTATATATGCTTATTTCTGTGTATTTCCTAGGGTCCAGAGGGTCCTCCTGGCCCAAAGGGAGTTGTGGGCAGAGAAGGCCTTGAGGGCCAGCCTGGAATGGACGGCCATCCTGGGAAAGACGGAGACAAAGGAGTAAAGGTAATAACAGACCATAACTGTGTGTTCTCCTCACTGACGGAAATGACCAGGGCCTCATTTCCCAGAGCCTTTGTAGCATTAAGATCATCGTTAGAACCTTCTTAGAATGTATCTTTAGTAGCCAAGGTGTTTCCCAGAGCCTTTCTTTAGTAACATGGCTCTTAAAAAACATTGCACATCTACGTGTGATCCAGAAAACTCATAGTGCAGCCACAGTGCATCGTTAGATGCTTTTTGCCATTCTACATCACTTTGTTCACAGAAGATCTCCGCTGAATATAGAATCAAGATATTTAAGCTATCCGTCTGACTGTGACTCCTGATAACTTCAGAACGAAGTTGACTAAAAATATAAAGTATTTGCAATTGTTACAAACAAGTGAAGGATAAAATTATGCTTCAAATGAAGATGACTGCATTAATAACAATGAACCAGTACCTGGGCTTGAGGAGACGAGATCTCCTCTGACGCCCAGGATCCTTCATGAGACTTTGAATTGATGGATCCTGGGCGTCTCTTCAAGCCCAGGTACTGGTTCAAGGCTACATGGACCTATATAGGGTATTTCAATCATATATTTAAATCTATTCCATGCTCAATAAATTGAGCAGTATTTTGCGACTATGGTACTGTCTGTAATGTTTGCCTCAATGTGTTTCATGATGTGTGATAACGTGTGCATTGATTTAGTGCACTATTATTTGGGAAGCACAATAAGCTGCTTCAATAGCCTATTTGCAGCCATAGGTGGTAATATCTCTCTAGGAGCTGATTCATTGTCAGTATTGTGGATTAGTTCTAATGTTATGTTAAGATTTAAATGGAGAACGCTGATCCGAGAGCAGCACTCCTTTCTTTTGATCCTATCAGTATCGAAGCATGGTCTAACAAAAAACTTATAGCGAACGTTCTCTCTACGTGCTTGTTTGTGAAACACTCTTAAAAAGTTGGCTCGTAAATATCAATGCATCTTAATGCTCAAGTTATGTTTTCTGTAAGGCTTCAGTCATCATCAGCTCTGTGTGTTACACCTCAGGGGGAGCAAGGGGATGACGGAGAGTTTGGTATTATCGGCAAAGCTGGAAACCACGGTAAAACAGGCGTGCCAGGGCTTCCAGGCGATCAGGGCTCTTTTGGACTGAAGGTGAGAGAGAAGAGAGAACATGCTCCAATGAACTATATAGACCCATCATGTTAGACATTGTTTACAGTGTTAAGAAAAAGGAATATGCACTTGCTTGTTATTCAATTAAAATTAAATTGTGTGTGTGTGTGTGTGTGTGTGTGTGTGTGTGTGTGTGTGTGTGTGTGTGTGTGTGTGTGTGTGTGTGTGTGTGTGTGTGTGTGTGTGTGTGTGTGTGTGTGTGTGTGTGTGTGTGTGTGTGTGTGTGTGTGTCACAGGGTGAGAGGGGTCTCCCAGGCCAAACTGGACCTTCAGGGAAAAGAGGCCACATTGGTGGAATGGGGTTGCCAGGGAAACAGGGTCACCAGGGGCCCAAAGGACAGCCTGTGAGTAACATAGCAATAGTGCGGAGTCAGAGAAGAAGTTGCTCATTTTGTAGCCCTATTCAGTCTCACTTGACTGAAAATTCCTGGTCACCAAAGCGGTTTGTCATTGTTTGCATCTGTAACTCAAATGTTATTTGGTTGGTATTGAGTAATGACCA
Organism: Brachymystax lenok tsinlingensis; assembly: GCA_030435695.1. Lineage (NCBI taxonomy): Eukaryota > Metazoa > Chordata > Actinopteri > Salmoniformes > Salmonidae > Brachymystax > Brachymystax lenok. The sequence continues at coordinate 49,956,659 of CM059819.1, read as the reverse complement.
TAGACTTATGCTAATGACTAGAATATGTGATGATGCTGGTGATGAAGATGTTTCCGTCTCTCTCCTCTCCTCAGGGTGACACAGGTGAATCAGGGTACCCAGGGGTTCTTGGAATGTTCGGACCAAAGGTACGCTACACTTCCCTCCGTTTTCATCTTACACCTGAGTCACATGATGAAATGAAACAATTTATTAATCATCTACACAAGAATGACCTAAGCCTTCAACGTGGCTTAAAACGTACACTGAGAATAAAACTTGATTTATTGTGCAAAAGGAGCAAGATAAAATTATAAAACAGCTTGGCATTATCAGGCACTAAAACAACAGCTCCCATTTCAGACATGGATTCTCTAGAACATTCTGAACACACCTGTTTTAGGCTGTGGCATGAGCAATTAACTAATTACAGTGCCATCAAAAAGTATTCACACCCATTGACTTTTTCCACATTTTGTTGTGTTACAGCCTGAATTTAAAATGTATTAAATTGACAAATTAATTACAAGTGAAAGTATTCAACCCCTTTGTTATGAAAAGCCTAAATAAGTTCAGGAGTAAAAATTTGCTTAACAAATCACATAATAAGTTGCATGGACTCACTTTGTGTGCAATAATAGTGTTTAACATGATTTTTGAATGACTACCTTATCTCTGTACGCCACACATACAATTATGTGTAAGGTCCCTCAGTCGAGCAGTGAATTTCAAACAGAGTCAACCACTAATTCTTTATTTAATTTTTTAAAATGTAACCTTTCTTTAACTAGGCAAGTCAGTTAAGAACAAATTCTTATTTACAATGACGGCCTACCCCGGCCAAACCCGGACGACGCTGGGCCAATTGTGCGCCGCCCTATGGGACTCCCAATCACGGTCGGATGTGATACAGCCTGGAATCAAACCAAGGACAGTAGTGACGCCTCTTGCACTGAGATGCAGTGCCTTAGACCACTGTGCCACTCGGGAGCCCAAAATGCTTTACAAAGAAAGGGCACCTATTGGTAGATGGGTAAAAATAAAAAAAACATTAAATATCCATTTGAGCATGGTGAAGTTATTAATTACACTTTGGATGGTGAATCAATACACCCAGTCACAAACTCAGTTTCCGGAGTGGAAGGAAACCGCTCAGGGATTTGACTATGAGGCCAATGGTGACTTTAAAACAGTTACATAGTTTAATGGCTGTGATAGGAGAAAACTGAGGATGGATCAACAACATTGTAGTTACTCCACAATACTAACCTAAATTACAGAGTAAAAAGAAGGAAGCCTGTACAGAATATCAATATTTCAAAACATGCATCCTGTTTGCAACAAGGCACTAAAGTAATACTGCAAAAAATGTGGCAAAGCAATTACATTTTTGTCCTGAAGCGTTATATTTTGGGCAAATCAGCCAACAAGATGAGTAGGCCTAACGAACAGCAAAAGCACTAGCCTATGTCAATCTACTATTCCCATAGTACAAAAGTTGACTTATTCTGTGTGATAAAATAAATATTACAAAGGACAGTTGTGGGATGCGATAGATCCCAAATGAATACAACCACTACCACCCAAAAAAAAAATTACGCAATGAGGCTTACGCAACAGATCAGAACGTTTAGCTTAAAATGTTAATAAACTATTATGGTATTTCTTCATATCATAAGCACAGCAATGCGCACACAGCAGTAGGCTATAAGCACTAATGGAACGGGAAAAAAAACATTATCAAAAGTGACCATCAGCAGCATCAGAACTTTGGATTCCTAATTACTGAGACTAAATGGTCACGTGGAATTTGACTGCCTTCATGGATTGTGGCGGTAACACAGTCACCGCAACACCCTTGTTCCTGAGTGTCAGTTTCAGTTTTGACTTAAATCTACTTGAAAATCTATGCAAGACCTGAAAATGGTTGTCTAGCAATGATCAACAACTAATTTGATGTAGAATGTTGAAAATAATAATGGGCATATGTTGCACAATCCAGGTGTGGAAAGCAATATATATATATACTCAACAAAAATATAAACGTAACATGTAAACTGTTGGTCCTATGTTTCATTTACTAAAATAAAAGATTCCAGAAATGTTCCATATGCACAAAAAGCTTATTTCTCTCAAATGTTGTGTACAAATGTATTTACAGTAGAAATACCTTGACGAGATCCTGAGTCCCATTGTCATGCGATTCATCCACCGCCATCACCTCATGTTTCAGCATGATAATGCACAGCCCCATGTTGCAAGGTTCTGTACACAAAAAGTTATTCCATGCGTTGATTACTCACAAGACATGCCACCCATTGAGCACGTTTGGGACGCTCTGGATCGACGTGTACGATAGTGTGTTCCAGTTCCCGACAATATCCAGCAACTTCGCGCAGCTATTGAAGAGGAGAGGGACAACATTCCACAGGCCACAATCAACAGCCTGATCAACTCTATCCGGAGGAGTTGTGTCGTGCTGCATGAGGCAAATGGTGGTCACACCAGATACTGACTGGTTTTCTGCTCCACACCCCTACCTTTTTTTGAAGGTATCTGTGACCAAGAAGTGGGCTGATATAAATACTATGTATGCCAGTCTCTCTTGGCTAAGAAATTATGGGCAGAAAGACAAATTCAACTCCCATCTTTCATCGAATCAGATGGCTTATTCATCACAAAACCATTTGATGTTGCCAATTATTTTAATGATTACTTCATTGGCAAAGTGGGCTAACTTGGCCAAGAAATACCAACAACGAACAGTGAGCCATCATACTCACGCATAAAAAAGGAAATAATGAAAGAAAAGCATTGCAAGTTGGAATTTTGTAAAGTTAGTGTGGGAGAGGTGTAAAAATGTTTGTTATTGATCAATAATGACAAACCTCCTGGCATTGACAACTTAAGTGGAAAGCTACTTAGAACGGTAGCTGACTCTATAGCCACTCCTATCTGTCATATCTTTAATCTGAGTCTAAAGGAAAGTCTTTGTCCTCAGACCTGGAGGGAAGCCAAAGTATTTCCGCTACACAAGAGTTGGAAAGCAGCCTTTACTGGTTCTAACAGCAGACCTATAAGCTTGCTGCCAGTTCTTAGCAAATTGTTGGAAAAAAATGTGTTTGATCAAATACAATGCTATTTCTCTGTAAACAAATTATCAACAGACTTTCAGCATGCTTATAGAGAAGGGCATTCACTGACACAAATGATTGATGATTGGTTGAAATAAATTGATAAGAAGATTGTGGAAACTGTACTGTTAGATTTCAGTCCAGCTTTTGATATTATTGACCATACCCTGTTGTTGAAAAAAACATATGTGTTATGGCTTTTCAACCTCTGCCATATCGTGGATTCAGAGCTATCTAATAGAACTCAGAGGGTTTTCTTTAATGGAAGCTTCTCTCTCTTTCACTAATTGTGGTTGTTCTCTCTTTCTCTCTTTTTCTCTTTCTCTAATTCTTTCTCTCTCATATTCATTTTCGGGATGGAAAAAGGTTTTAAGTATAAACTTAAATGACTGAAACCAGATATAAAGTATGTAGAGAAGATAATGGACGTATATATTTTTAGAATATAATCTAGTGACAACTAACAATCACCAAAATAAAAGCTAGACAGTCAGGGAGAATTGAAAATTCCAAAAACAATTAATTTTGCAGTATTAATTGTGTTATGTTTGAGCAAAAGAGCACAGCAAAACTGGATAACATGGCAAAATGTTATCTCAACTCCATGGCACATTATAGTGAATCGCAGGAAATTAGCTGCAACATTTTCTCAAAGTTGTATGGCAAAATGTGTTGAGTTGGAGGAAGTTAGCTTTTAAACTGCAAAACATATTCTCAGCTCCAGGGAGAAATTTGTAGAATTGCAGGAAATTGGCTTAAACTTTCTACATTTTCTCTGCAGCGCCAAGAAAGGGGCCTCTAAAATGTTATTTCAAATGTAGCCGCGGGAACGGCCGACCACGCTCATTGCCACACCTCCTACCATGCCCCCTGCCACACCCACCACCTAAGCCCTTTTTTTGATCCAGAAAAAATCCTGCAATGGTGAATGAATGAAACACAACAAACACATCTTGCTCTGGAATTAATACTTGCATAAACATTTAAAATAGTTAAATGTCTCTAGTGAAGGACCCTCTCTTTCTCAGTTGTCCAAAAATATGGTTCTGATCAAACAACGCCAAAAAGCATAACCCATTTTCAGTGGTAAATCAGAGATTGGCTGGAGATTATTAGAGAGCTTGAGGAATTTAAAGCCTCAAACGGTTTGGTAGCATTTTTGTTTTTGCTCTGAAAGGGATAAATCAGAATTAAAGACTGCTGCATTGGGACAGAAGAATGGTCCACAATAAGTTTAACGCATCCACACATAATGTCACTTAACACGCCATAACTTTTGTTACTCTGCTACTCTGTAGTGATGTTGCTCTGCAGGTGCTGGCCAGCTGAGAAAACAGAGACGTAAGCAGGCTTTACTGAACTTTTAGGCAGTAATTTAGTGTGTCGTATGACTGCCAGTGCTCCACTTGGAGATTTTCCTACAGTGTTTCAGTTTGATATACAGTGTACGCACATTCACACAACACAGAGGGTGCTAAACAGATGATATGCCCATATGGTGCAACCTTCCACTCATTTGGCCCATATCGTCAAACTTCACATTCAGTGTGCATTATCAACACGGATGTTTGTCAACACATGTATTTGTATCCAACAAGTTCTCACAGTCTTATGTCAGAATCAGACGTTAATCCATGTTTCTCAAACATCAAATTTCGAAGTTGTTCCAAAGTGAAGTGTTTAAGGTTAAGTTTAGGTATTAACTCTGAATGGTTTAAGGTAAGGGTTAAGGTTTGTGATAAGCTTAAAACAAAAATATAAAAAACAACTTTCTATCGCTGGGTTCGAACTTGCAACCTTTGGAATTGGAAGGCAGATGCTTCCCCGTCCACAACACCCAAGCAAAATTGAAACATGCTTGAAGGTAACAGCGCTCACTGTTGTCTCTAGTGGCCAGTTTCCACATCTCCTGACATCCTCAGACATGGATGGACGTTGAATACTGACTTGTATAACGAGTGACCTGGCTGTTGTATCTCCATAGGGACCTCCAGGAGATCTGGGCCCAGCCGGGATACAAGGGCCAAAAGGGCCACATGGATTGATGGTAAGAAGAGCATAGAATTTGTTTTGACATTATGATCCTGAGTTTTTACCTGAACAGGAAAAACTCTGGGCCGTAGCTGTAACTACAAAGCCATTTTACCCCGTTTAGGTCAGGTTAAAAATTATTCTCTGCCTACTGTCACTGCCTTGTCAGATTTCTACCAATATCTACCTATACTTCTACATTATCACCATGGTTTTTCTCTCTCCAGGGCAATATTGGTGCCATCGGCCCAGTTGGTATCATCGGACCCAGTGGTAGTCCAGTATGTACATCATCATATCTCATACCTTCTGATATGCAAAATATGTTAACCCTCTCTCTTATTTGGCAATGATGGAGTGATTCCCCTCTTTCTTTTCTCTCTCTCTCCATCAGGGACCCCAAGGTGATAAAGGGAGTCGAGGGGAGACGGTGCGTGTCCATATCTGTGATGAATCCTATCCCCTATAGACCGAGGTTGCGTCTGAAATGGCACTCTATTCCCCATATAGTGGGTACCATTTCGGACACAACCCATGCTTAGTATGGAGAGCACACTGCTTAAAGTACATTTAGCTTTGATGTCCAAAGCCCTTTTCATTTCCCTTAGTGCTCCTCTGTTGTGGAATAATTTCAGACAGTGAGAGATGACTGCTGGGCTGCTGCTTGATGCTGCTTTTGCTTCTCCTGGTAAAGGAGTTTAAATGATGAAATCTATGATATTGATTGGTCAAGACCAGTCCCCAGTTGGAGTATTATTGTCTAGTGTATTGGTGGTTTATTAATCCAATCATGTTTCTGTTGTTTCTTTTCACAAACAGGGGGTGCAAGGACCAAGGGGTCCTCCTGGTCCTCGTGGACTACCTGGGCCCCCAGTAAGTTCTTTGTGTTATTTATGTTACTTTGTGGCAGTGTTAACCTAATTTTAATATTAATTATTTTGTATACTGTATTATGACTGTACAATACATTAAAACCCCCTTTCTATTTCCTTTGGTTTCTAGGGTCTCCCTGGTTCTCTGACATTTGTAAGTCTGCTTTACCTTTATGTTAAACTTGACTGTCTCAGGAAGCATGAAGAGGAGGCGTGAAAGTAAGTGTTCCAGGGTGGTCTTACTGTGTCATTTTGTCTTCTCTTCCAGAGAAAGGAGGCTATTGGAGCTGCTTTCCAAGTCATTATTGATTCCCATGCTGCACTGAGGTCAGAGGTGAGTACTCTGTGAGATGATCCCTTGGGAATTCATCAATGTGGCCAGAGGATAATTGTGTGTTAATGTTAGTGTGTAAAATGTGGTGCACATCAAACATGGTGCCCGTTATATGGAGTTAGATGTACAAAACTGAAGTCTCTTACAAATCAATGATTATGGGCTACTGTAGGCTCCCCATATGTTGACTTTGTCTTCATATATTTTAGCACATTATCATGTGTCTGCCTTATACAGTGGCAGTTTATCTCCTATTGGTGCTGTGTGACCGTTGTCCTCGTTCCATTCTAGAGTTACCATGACATGGACCTGCCCATGTTAGACCACCAGGGTACAGAGATCTTCAAGACCCTCCACTACCTCAGCACACTGATCCAGAGCCTGAAGAACCCGCTAGGCACCCACGACAACCCCGCACGCATCTGCCGAGACCTCAAGGACTGTGAACAGAGGATGAACGATGGTAAGGAAGTTGGAACTAATGTCATCTGAAAGACAGGAAAAGCTGTGACATTATTTCCACAGAAAAATATAAGGTTAATTTATTCCGTTACTAGGTCTTAGGGCCAATAGTTTAACCTGCACATGCCTTGAAAAGGAAAACCTGAGCTCTTATGTGCTATAATTATGGCCTAAACAATAAGTATATATACCTGATGAAGCTAGTGCCACCTCTTACAAAAGCACTACATCCTTGCCATAGTCCCTCAGCACTCCTGTATCCAAACTCCCCTTTCACTCAGTTTATTTTCCCTCCCTTTAAGGCACTTACTGGATCGACCCAAACCTCGGCTGCTCGGCTGACACGATCGAAGTGACGTGTAACTTCAGCAGCGGCGGCCGGACCTGTCTGAAACCCATCACAGTATCCAAGGTCAGCGTCAACTTCTATTGCTCTCATTATCTGGCTCATTTGAATTTCCTGTCTTTTGTGGTTTTTTGGACAAGCCCTAACCTTTAAATTCAAATAGGATTGTGGGGGATTTAGTCATCTCGGCACCTAGAACCAAATCTTGCATGCCTGCTGGTGTTTCGTCTGTCACAAGAGACTATGGATGGAATTGTAACGGTAGTTGATGTTTGTCTCTGTCTGCAGCTGGAGATTGATGTGGGTCGCATCCAAATGAACTTCCTCCACCTCCTGAGCTCTGATGCAGTGCAACACGTCACCATCCACTGCCTGAACGTCCCTGTGTGGGCCAACAGTTCCTCCCTGGAGCCCTCCCCTACCGCTGTGCGCTTCAAGGCCTGGAGCGGGGACATGATCCAGGCTGGAGGAATCTTAGAGCCCCACATAGTGAGGGATGACTGCTGGGTATGTTGAACAGTCAAAGATTGCTCTGCAACACTTTGCATAAATGCACCAATATACCAAGTAATAAGGATACACTATTATTACTTATCTAACCAGAATGTAATTACCCAGTGCCTTCAGAAATTATTCATACCCTTTGACTTATTTCACAATTTGTTGTGTTACAGCCTGATGTCTCACCCATCTACACACAATACCCCATAATGACAAAGTCAAATTAGGTTTTTTGTCATTTTTGCAAATGTATATCTCATTTATATAAGTATTCACATTCCCGGGTCAATACTTTGTAGAAGCAACTTTGGCATCGATTACAGCGGAGTCTTTCTGGGTAAGTCTAGGAGCTTTCCTCACCTGGATTGTGCAACATTTGCCCATTATAATTTTCAAAAATGTTAAGCTCTGTCAAATTGGATGTTGATCATTGTTAGACACCCAATTTCAAGTAGATTTTAGTCAAAACTGTAACTCGGCCACTCAGGAACATTCGCTGTCTTCTTGGTAAGCAACTCCAGTGTATATTTGGCCTTGTGTTTTAGGTTATGCTTGAAAATATGGAGAGTGGTACTCAGTAATGTGTTGAATTGGATTTGCTATATTTTTTACAGTATTACTTTAGTGCCTTGTTGCATACAGGATGTATGTTTTGGAATACTTGTTTTGTCAGGCTTCCTTTTCACTCTGTAAATTACATTAGTATAATGGAGTAAGTACAATGTTGTTGATCCATCCTCAGTTTTCTCCTATCACAGCCATTAAACTCTGTAACTGTTTTAAAGTGACCATTGGCCTCATAGTGAAATCACTGAGTGTTTCTTTTCCTCTCCGGCAACTGAGTTAGGAAGGACGCCTGTAACTGGATGTATTGATACACCATCCAAAGTGTAACTAATAACCTCACCACGCTCAAAGGGATATTCAATGTCGGCTTTTTTTTTTTTTACCAATCTACCAATAGGTGCCCTTCTATCTGAGGCATTGGAGAAAAAACCCTGGTCTTTGTGGTTGAATCTGAGTTTGAAATTCACTGCTTGAATGAGGGACCTTACAGATAATTGTGTGTGTGGAGTACAGACATGAGGTAGCCATTCAAACATGGTTTTAAACACTATTGCACACAGTCCGTGCAACTTGTGACTTGTTAAGCACATTTTTACTCCTGAACTTATTTAGGCTTGCCATAACAAAGGGGTTGAATACTTATTGACTCAAGACATTTAAGCTTTTCATTTTTTTTTATAATTTGTAAAAAAAAAAATAATAATTCCACTTTGAAATAGTGACAAATCTTAATTAAATCAATTTTAAACTAAGTCTGTAACAACAAAATTCTGAAAAAGTCAAGGGATGCGACTGAATACTTTCTGAAGGCACTGTATTTCATATAAATCTGCAAATAGTGCAAAGAATGACCAAATACTGTTCAGTCTCTGCATTTTATGTTTTATACTCCATGCTCCAATATTCAAACTGTTTTGTTCTCTTATCTCCATATCTCAAAGATTTTCTAACCAGCAGAACTTCCTTGTTTTTCAGATCAAAGATGGCCACTGGCACCAGACCCATTTCATCTTCCAGACCCAGGACCCCAACTTACTCCCCATCCTGGACGTGTATAACCTACCAGCCACAGAGCCTGGCTCGCACTACCACCTAGAGGTGGGCCCTGTGTGCTTCCTATAGAGGCCTGTTGTTATAGAAGCCCAAAATACATTACATACACAGCCTCCTCATAGGAGTGACTTAAGGGGGATGGCGGAGGTTAGGAGGGGCTCCCTGTCCCCATATACTGGGGCCCATCAGGAGATGCAGGTCAGGTCCCTTACCCTGCAGCATATGCTCGGACTGCAGAAACAGAAAGGGGGCGCCATTGAGGGACTGACCAGGAGAAACTGCAGAGATACTGGGGCGTCTCGCACTATAGTTCCTACCGCCTGCCTGAGGAGAAGATATTAAGCTTTGGCTTCTTTCAGGGACTTGTTTTACTGTTGCACAGTATGAGCCCTGAATGAGAGAAAATAATATGACAATCTCTCTTCTGACATCACACTTGGACAATGTTTTTAAATTATTCCTTTTCATGGTCTGCACTCAAAATGTAATGAAAGATGTATAAAGTAATAGGGAACGATTATACATGTATTAGCATATTATGCAGGACATCTTGTTAAATGTCATACATACACATATATTATTTATACATGTTATATGTATATCTTAATATAAAAGTGCAATAGACATCTCGTTCTGCAATTTTTCAAAGCAATTCAGGTTTACAGTGATCTTAAAACATTGGATATAATATTATCATAACATTCAGGTGTAGGAATAGTTCCTAGCATACATCCACAGGTGTATGCTTTCCAGCCATCTTCTCCTGCCTAGTTCTGCAGATGAGGTATGGATCTACTTGTGACTTGGTGCAGAAGAAATGCCCACCAGTCTACGAAAAACTATTGTGTTCACACAAACATTTCTTATGTGCGTTTCCCTAGTCAAGTGAATTGAAGCTTGTAAGAGAGTGGATCCAGAAGAGTGTCAGTCTGTCTACCTCCCATCTCTCATCTAGCTATGGTGCTTTCAACTAAAAGAGAAACAGAGATGACACCTGATACCTTGTGCTAAAATAATTCACTGACTCCTGTGGGTCTTGTTTAATCTTGACAGAATATATCTACATGCCTTTTTATACTTCAAAAGGGAATATTTTTTTATACATTATGAATGCAAAGAAAAAAATATCAAATTCACTTTTCAAGCTAGCAAAACAGCGTTTTTCCCCTGCATCATTATTGTATCCCCTTTGTACGAGTCTGAAGCTATTATTAAAGATTTAGGTCTTGTTTTAGTACTTGTTGAAATGTATATAATTATGCAAAGCTTTTTGTTGTATACAGTGGATCCCAACATGCTAATTTATGTTATTTAATGTCCATGGGTTTTGCGACTGTCATCTATTACACTTCCCATCATCAGAGCATTTTGCATACATTTGGGGCTTCATGGATTATGTTATATATATTTTATTTCAAAACTGTACTGTATTTGGACCGTTTAATGCTTTTACACTTACTGTTTTACACATTGTTGACCATGTTTGTGATACTCTACAGACCAACCAACCATAAACTCAGAATACCTCTCAAATCACAACTCAGAGCCCTCCCTTTGCATTTCTTTAACACATCGGAGTAAGACAGCAGATTTTTGTTTAGTGGAAGGGATAGATGTCTGTCAGCTTCAAAATATTGCAGCTTCTAGTTTTCACTTTCCTTTTCTTCAACATTCAGGTGTTCAATAAATATTTGAAACCCAAGAAGATCATTGTGTTTTAAAATTTTAGCTACAAAGACACCCTTGAATAGAGTTAGTTTTCAATAAAAGTTGTCAAAATATTGAATTCATTATTATCGTAGTGTATACACCCAGATGATTTTTTGTTGTTGTAATAGTAAAATAGCTAGTGAAATATTAAAAGTTTTCCCTTTTAAAGTGTAAAAACTCTTACACTTCACATTCACCACAAGGGCACTCATGTTCCAGTTTGAAACCCAATCTCCCATCTAAGCGTACAGTCATCTAGTTGAACTAAAGGATCTTGACGTAATTTCACTTTTATAGCCCTAGACTAGGCCATGCTCTACATTTCATTATATGCTGTCTGTCTAGACTCAAAATATATATTTTTTTAAATGACACAAACCAAGTGAGACCAAGTTCAGGTTTGTATTGGCTGCCAGTCAATGATCATGTCACAGGATATTATCTTGGACACATGGCGTGGCGCCCCCCGTCCACAGGTAGGTTGACCCCAGTAATGAAGGTGGCAGCGTCTGACGCCAGGAAGGCTATGGCATGGGCCACCTCCTCCACCTCACCTGGTCTCCCCAGGGCGTGGGTCTGCTTACACTTCTCAAGGAACTAAAGGGGGGAGGAGAGAAAGAGAGATGGGATGTGAGTGAGTTCAGTGAAACAGAGAAATAGAAAAATATCGCATTATAACTAGGTGACTGACAACATTCTATGTCATATAGTAAGCCATGAGCTCTCTAACCATTGAAATTCTACAATATACACTTTGGAACACCAGCCAGTGAACACAATCTTGTAAAACATAATGTGTTAGGTCCCTGTATAACATAATAGGTTACCTGAGCATACTGCTCCTCATCCAGCCCTGCTCTCCTGTGGACATCTGTTATGATCACACCAGGACTAGAGGGGGAAAGACAACAGAGAGAGAGAGAGAGAGATCAATATGGTCATAATAACTACATAATTATTATTTGTTAAGTAGCAAAACATAGACTTGACATACCAGACAGAGTTCACTCGCACTTGCTTCGATGCTAGCTCTGAGAGAAATATGAGTCGTATGAGTGTCTCCAGTATTTTCACCCACTATAATAATACGTATTACAGAAAATAGAATGAAAAGTAAATGGGAGAAAAACAAATCGTTCTTACCAAGTGCTATGCATCGTGTGAATTGGTCAATAGCGGACTTGGACATACAATAGGCAAGGACACCTGGGAACTAGAAGAAAATAATTCAATTGTATGCATCAGAAATCATACTGGAATAGTGTCCCAGGTGGGATCTGATGCTCAGTCTCCTGTTTAGGAATCCAACATCTTAACCATAAGGCTAGGAGTACATTTCCATTTTGGGCAGGAGACACTGATTATACATTTTTGGTCAAAGGCAGGGCTACCTCATCAAGAGAGCATGAGTCTGACTCACCTCCGCTACAAAAGAATGACAAACACACACACCCCCCCGATGGTCTGGTAATACTTACGGATCGTTGCCCGTTGACACTGGACACATTGACAATAGCACCCTTTGTCCTGATGAGGTGGGGCACACACAGCTGAGTCAGATGGTACACTGATCTGTGGAATAATAAAAACATTCAGAAAGGGGGCAGTCCAAGTAGAGATGTTAGTGTCTGAAAAATACTGACATGATTTTCTAGTACATGATTTTGCATAACAATGCACTGCAATTAATAAATACAGAACATGGGTTTCAGGCTTCATCCAATCAAAGCTTCTTTGTAGTTTGTGATGCCCTAGATATGTCATTCAAGGCCCTACATTACATATAATCTTCAGTCTATTCTTCAGGGTATTATAGGTCTGCTAATCCTACCTGACGTTGACGTTCATGACCTTGTCATACTGAGCCAGGTCACCTGTCTCAATGCTGCCCATGGCCAGAATGCCAGCGCTGTTGATCAGCACATCCAGCCGGCCAAAGCAGGCAATGGTCATTTCCACTGTCTTCTTTACAGTGTCCTCGTTAGTCAGGTCCCCTGGTACAAGCAAGGGCTGGTGGGCAGCAATGGGCAGATCATGTTACTCATTCATCACCTTTGTTAGTGTGGTACTGTCGTACAGGTATTGCAATTAGGAGTGTTCGATATAGCTCGCCACGGGCAATAGTGGGCAGATTTACCAAGGTAAAGACAGTTTCAGGTTGGATATTTGACAGATATTCACACTTTCAAACCTCAATAGCTTTCAAACCACTTGAGCCACAGACTCCAAATAAGTGTAATGATGTTGAATTGAGAACAGCATTGCACAGGTCTTATTTTCACGATTTGGATATTAATTTGCTTTGCAAAGCTAATAAACGTGGAAATGTGAGCAGAATTTGGTATTTCTTGTTGAATTAGATTTGAATTTCAATTGCTCCTTGGACATGTGACCTACTGACCTCAAACAAGGTTCAGAATGTCCACTGACTACCCTTCTATATTGCACACCCTATAGTTTGTCCATTTTCATTTCACACGTTTTTACATGAATTTTGTAAACTTTAGAATTTCAATAGCTCCTTGGTCATTTGACCTACTGACTTCAAACAAGGTTCAGAATGTACAATCAGTGGGCCTGCACATTGCACACCCTTTTGTTTGTCCATTTTCATCTCACACAATTTTAAAATGTATTTGCCTGCTCTGCCCCCCTGAAGGACCGTGTCACTTACACACCTATTCACTTGGGCCTGAGAGTGTATAGCTTGCTCCCTGGAACTACTGACCTCCAGGCCTCCACACCTACTTTCCCTACCCGGTCAACAACCCTCTCCCTTGGCCTTAGAGTATAGCTTACTCCCTGGAATTACTAAGACGTCTATAGTCCCGCTGTCAGGAACCACGTGAGCCTGGTAACCCGAAACAGACTCTGTGCTCCCGGTAACCCCCCCACTACTTTTTTCTGCACTCCAACCTCCATGGCCTGAGTGCTGCCCCCGAGTCCCGCCACCCCTGCTTGGACTTGGAGTGCCCCCCGCCTTGGAGGCCTCCTTGTGCACCTGGTAACCTGAAACAAGCTATCTGCACCTGGTGACACGCCTACTTTTATCCGCTCAGAGACTAAGTCCCCAACCCAACCGCCACAGCCTGAGTGCTGCCCCCAGCCCGAGTTCAGCACCCCTGCTCGGACTCTGAGCGGGGGGAGGCCTCCTCGAGCACCTGGTGACCTTTTGACTTCCACAGCGAGTCCCAACCTGACTCACAGTCCCACCAGAGGATGGGCCCACCACCTAGCCCCCTACCTATCCAGAGCCCCATGTCAATGTCTTATGCCTTCTATCCACCTGCCTGGGCTCTCTCACACTCTGTCTGGCCTCTGGCCCTTCTCCGTGCACCTGGTAAACTGTAAGTAAAGATGGAGGATGGTGGAGGAAGACGCCTTCCGTCCCCGACAAATGCTTGGATCGAGGGCTGACTTTCAATAGATCACAGCGAGTGAGCTGCTCTGCTACGTACGAAACCCTGACCCACAATCAGGTCGTCTACGAGTGATTTAGCACCAAGTTCCCCACAAACCGATTTCATCCGGCCGCACCCCAACCCAGTCAAGAACGTCTCTACTCACCTGCCAAAAGAGGCAGGCTATCCCGGGCCAACCGAAGATCCGCGGAGCTATGGTAAAATTACGTTTAGGGGGGATTCTGACTTAGAGGCGTTCAATCATAATCCCACAGATGGTAGCTTCGCACCACTGGCTCCTCAGCCAAGCAAATACACCAAATGTCTGAACCTGCGGTTCCTCTCGTACTGAGCAGGATAACTATTGCAACAACACATCATCAGTAGGGTAAAACTAACCTGTCTCACGACGGTCTAAACCCAGCTCACGTTCCCTATTAGTGGGTGAACAATCCAACGCTGGGTGAATTCAGCTTCACAATGATAGGAAGAGCCGACATGGTAGGATCAAAAAGCCACGTCACTATGAACGCTTGGCTGCCACAAGCCAGTTATCGCTGTGGTAACTTTTGACACCTCCTGCTTAAAAGCCCAAAATTCAGAAGGATCGAGAGGCCCCGCTTTCACGGTCTGAAAATCAAGATCAAGCGAGCTTTTGCCCTTCTGCTCCACGGGAAGTTTATGTCCTCCATAAGCTCGCCTTAGGACACCTGCATTATCGTTTGACAGGTGCACCTCCCCAGTCAAACTCCCCACCTGCCAGAGGCTGTTCACCTTGGATACCTGCTGCGGATATGGATACGGCCTGGCGTGAGATTTACACCCTCTCCCCTGGATTTTCAAGGGCCAGGGAGAGCTCACCGGACGGCGCCGAGACCGCAACGCTTTCCAGGGCTTGGGCCCCTCTCTCGGGGCGAACCTATTCCAGGGCACCCTGCTCGTCACAAATGAGAACTCTTCCCGGGGCTCCGCCAGCTTCTCCGGGATCGGTCGCGTTACCGCACTGGATGCCTCGCGGCGCCCGTCTCCGCCAGTCCGTGGACATTCTGAAAATAGTTTGAGTCCAGTAGGTCACATGACCAAAGAGCTATTGAAATTAGAATGTTTACAAAATTCTTGTGAGATGAAATTTGACAAACTAAAGGGTGTGCATAGGTCCACCGAGTGTACATTCTGAACCTTGTTTGAAGTCAGTAGGTCACATGACCAAAGAGCTATTGAAATTAGAATGTTTACAAAATTCTTGTGAGATGAAATTTGACAAACTAAAGGGTGTGCATAGGTCCACCGAGTGTACATTCTGAACCTTGTTTGAAGTCAGTAGGTCACATGACCAAAGAGCTATTGAAATGTTAAATTTTGAAAAATGAATATAGAATCGTGAGAGATGAAAAGGGACAAACTAAAGGGTGTGAAATATAGAAGGGTAGCCAGTGGACATTCTGAACCTTGTTTGAGGTCAGTAGGTCCCATGACCAAGGAGCTATTGAAATTCAAAAATGAAAATAAATAACTTAAAATAGTGCGAGATGTAAATCAACAAAACAAAACTGTGTGCAATGTGTGCCATCGGGTTAGCTAGAACCCTTTTTTAAAGTTAAGAGTAATGGTAAAAGCTATTGAAATTTGAAAAAAAATATTTGTCACTATGTTGACAGTCCCTAACTGCTGTTGGAAGACGTAAGGAAAACTACAGGCAAATATCCGTTGAATATCCAACCTGAATCTGTCTTTACCTCGGTGCGGATTTTGCATATTTTAATTTAGACCATTCTATTATAGTGATAACCCACCCACCTGGGCAGCAGGACTGAATGTAGAACGTTATAGTTAGCTACTCTGTAACAAATACTACACCATGTCAGCGTAAACGATCTGTTACTTTGTATCAACATGACAATGACATACAGTGGGGCAAAAAAGTATTTAGTCAGCCACCAATTGTGCAAGTTCTCTCACTTAGAAAGATGAGAGAGGCCTGTAATTTTCATCATAGGTACACTTCAACTATGACAGACAAAATTAGGAAAAAAAATCCAGAAAATCACATTGTAGGATTTTTTATGAATTTATTTGCAAATTATGGTGGAAAATAAGTATTTGGTCACATACAAACAAGCAAGATTTCTGGCTCTCACAGACCTGTAACTTCTTCTTTAAGAGGCTCCTCTGTCCTCCACTCGTTACCTGTATTAATGGCACCTGTTTGAACTTGTTATCAGTATAAAAAAGACACCTGTCCACAACCTCAAACAGTCACACTCAACTCCACTATGGCCAAGACCAAAGAGCTGTCAAAGGACACCAGAAACAAAATTGTAGACCTGCACCAGGTTGGGAAGACTGAATCTGCAATAGGTAAGCAGCTTGGTTTGAAGAAATCAACTGTGGGAGCAATTATTAGGAAATGGAAGACATACAAGACCACTGATAATCTTCCACGATCTGGGGCTCCACGCAAGATCTCACCCGTGGGGTCAAAATGATCACAAGAACGGTGAGCAAAAATCCCAGAACCACACGGGGACCTAGTGAATGACCTGCAGAGAGCTGGGACCAAAGTAACAAAGCCTACCATCAGTAACACACTACGCCGCCAGGGACTCAAATCCTGCAGTGCCAGGCGTGTCCCCCTGCTTAAGCCAGTACATGTTCAGGCCCGTCTGAAGTTTGCTAGAGAGCATTTGGATGATCCAGATGAGGATTGGGAGAATGTCATATGGTCAGATGAAACCAAAATAGAACTTTTTGGTAAAAACTCAACTCGTCGTGTTTGGAGGACAAAGAATGCTGAGTTGCATCCAAAGAACACCATACCTACTGTGAAGCATGGGGGTGGAAACATCATGCTTTGGGGCTGTTTTTCTGCAAAGGGACCAGGATGACTGATCCATGTAAAGGAAAGAATGAATGGGGCCATGTATCGTGAGATTTTGAGTGAAAACCTCGAAGATGAAACATGGCTGGGTCTTTCAGCATGACAATGATCCCAAACACACCGCCCGGGCAATGAAGGAGTGGCTTCGTAGAAGCATTTCAAAGGTCCTGGAGTGGCCTAGCCAGTCTCCAGATCTCAACCCCATAGAAAATCTTTGGAGGGAGTTGAAAGTCCGTGTTGCCCAGCGACAGCCCCAAAACATCACTGCTCTAGAGGAGATCTGCATGGAGGAATGGGCCAAAATACCAGCAACAGTGTGTGAAAACCTTGTGAAGACTTACAGAAAACATTTGACCTCTGTCATTGCCAACAAAGGGTATATAACAAAGTATTGAGAAACTTGTTATTGACCAAATACTTATTTTCCACCATAATTTGCAAATAAATAAATTAAAAATCCTACAATGTGATTTTCTGGATTTCTTTTTCTCATTTCGTCTGTCATAGTTGAAGTGTACCTATGATGAAAATTACAGGCCTCTCTCATCTTTTTAAGTTGGAGAACTTGCACAATTGGTGGCTGACTAAATACTTTTTTGCCCCACTGTATATTGCACACTGGACTATACCTCAGCAGCACCCAGGTCCGTGCACTGTTTGGCTATGTTGGCGAGGTTTTCCATGTCGCGCCCGTTCAATGCGAGCAAGGCACCAAGTTTAGCGAACATGATGCTTGTCCCTGCCCCTATGCCTGAACTGGCACCTGTGATCAGAGTCACTTTGCCTTTCAAAGATGATACCTAAAGACACAAATGAATGTAAATAAAAACATGATGGTCCAGTGAAGATTCCATTAGGATATGCTGCTTGCTGCGAGTTTACAACAGATTTAAGCAGACAGATAAGGAAATAGACAGCGTTTGACAGTGTGCTAATCTAACATGAGCATGCACAAATAATTCTGACTCACCTTAAATCCTTCCCCTGAAGCCATAACTGCTTTTAAATGATTATAGCCAGGTTTAAATCTGTGAAATCAGTCAAGTTCACTCGTGGCAGTGCTAAGCAACTCCGTCCCAAGTTATTTACGCACGTTTCTGACGTCATCAAAATGAGACCATAAATGGCAGAATGTAGTTTCTTTGTGAATTTCACAAAGATGGAAATGATGGAAAATGATGGAAAAATTAAAACACACACTTTATTAAAAATACTTTATTTGGTACAAAATGTAAAACACAAAATAACATATCAAACCAAAATAATATTATTGGACTAACGAAGCTGCAAGCATTGAATTACAGAATGTGTTTATAATCAAAGCATGTGTGTTGGCCCAATATTAGACATAGAAGCTAAAAACAGATTTTCATAGTTTCTTGTTCATTCTCCAATCAGAACGGTCTACCAATTATGGATGTAGCTTCGGACGCGGGATATGTACGATTTGACTTAGTTGACGAAAGAAAAAACATAATACAACCTCATCTGGATACAATGCATTTAAAGATCATAGAGGATAACACAAAAACATTTAAAAACTTTTTTCCATTGTGGTCTTCTTGTTAACAGAATACATAATTCATCAATGAACAACAAATTAAAGATGGAAATCAAATGGAGTTGAGACAGTTTGGAAAAGTCAATATGGATTGAGCAGACGGCGCATCGATGGTACAGTACAGCCAATGAGAAAGTCAGACAAGCCAGGATCTCTTCATCAGGGCCATCATGGCCCATTGCTTTGTCCGACGTTCCCAGTTTCTCCATAGTAGCCGATCATCTGTTGCCGACAGTGTAGCACGCACCTGGGTGATGCTTTGAACTGAAGATCTGGTACAACGCTGTGTACTACTCCCTTCACAGAACAGCGCAAACTGGCTCTAACCAGAATAGAAAGAGGAGTGGGAGGCCCGGGTGCACAACTGAGCAAGAGGACAAGTACATTAGAGTGTCTAGTTTGAGAAACAGACACCTCACAAGTCCTAAACTGGCAGCAGTATTAAATAGTACCCGCAAAACACCAGTCTCAACGTCAACAGTGAAGAGGTGACTCCGGGATGCTGGCCATGTAGGCAGAGTTGCAAAGAAAAAGCCACATCTCAGACTGGCCAATAAAAATAATTGAGATGGGCAAAAGAACACAGACACTGGACAGAGGAACTCTGCATCCAGCATCCCAGAGTCGCCTCTCCACTGTTGACGTTGAGACTGGTGTTTTGTGGGTACTATTTGATGAAGCTGCCAGTTGAGGACTTGTGAGGCGTCTGTTTCTAAAACTAGACAGTCTAATGTACTTGTCCTCTTGCTCAGTTGTGTACCGGGGCCTCCCACTCCTCTTTCTATTCTGGTTAGAGCCAGTTTGCGCTGTTCTGTGAAGGGAGTAGTACACAGCGTTGTACCAGATCTTCAGTTTCTTGGCAATTTCTCGCATGGAATAGCCTTAATTTCTCAGATCAAGAATAGACTGACGAGTTTCAGAAGAAAGTTATTTGTTTCTGGACATTTTGAGCCTGTAATCGAACTCACAAATGCTGATGCTCCAGATACTCAACTAGTCTAAAGAATGCCAGTTGTATTGCTTCTTTAATCAGGACAACACTTTTCAACTGTGCTAACATAATTGCAAAAGGGTTTTCTATTGATCAATTAGCATTTTAAAACGTAAACTTGAATTAGCTAACACAACGTGCCATTGGAACACAGGAGTGATGGTTGCTGATAATGGGCCTCTGTACACCTATGTAGATATTCCATAAAAAATCTGCAGTTTCCAGCTACAACAGTAATTTACAACGTTAATAATGTCTACACTGTATTTCTGATCAATTCAATGTTATTTAATGGACAAAATAATTGCTTTTCTTTCAAAAACATGGACATTTCCAAGTGACCCCAAACTTTTGAACGGTAGTGTATTTGGAGCCAGCACTTGGAGAGTTGCAAGATGATGTGACGGGCTTGATATTGATGTCTCTGAATGGAGAGAGACCTGGCGCTCTGCATTAATGTTACTTGACACAACCTTTACTTGTATGGTCTTTTTTATGATTAAATTGAATGGTATCAGTCTATATGGGGAGGGAGAAACCCTGTGTCATTCCCAGATCAGGAAACTCCTGTTGTATACAGGACACCACACAGCAAGGTATGACCACTCTGACATGTTTTCCAAGGTAGCCACATTACCACCAGACAAAATGCAGATAGAAGCAGTGTTCTGCTAATATAACAATGTGCACCTTTCATCTTTCCTTGTTATTCCCAGCCGATACAGATACTGTGCCTATGGTATTATGTAAAGGGTTGTATATTCTACATGGACCTGTTACTACATTTGAAAACTAAAAACCCTTAGTTTAGAATATCTACATACATTCAGCGATTGCATTCATTCCATATTACTTTGTTCTTCTACATCTGCATTGCTTGCTGTTTGGGATAATAGGCTGAGTTTCTCTATAAGCACTTTGTGACATCTGCTCATGTAAAAAGGGCTTTGTGAATCAATTATTCAAAGGTCATTTGCTGTCATTTGATTGCTGCTTTGTTTCATCTTGTGTTTGATTGTTGTGTTGCTGTGATCAGGGCACACTTATGAATGAGACCCTAGTCTCAATGGATTTTCCCTGAATAAATAAATAATGGATAAATAACAAAAAGCTTCCTGTAATTATTAACCTGCAGGAGGTTTGTTTGTTGTGTTTGAGTGGGGGGAAACAGCTACAGGGAAAGTTCTGACAGATGGGTGTGTCTTGGTGGTGGCAAGGAGACACCCAAACAACACCCACATCAAACCACACCCTAAGCTAACTCACGTTTGGCTTCTGTCATGGCCACCAGCATTTCTTGAGGAGCAAGCTAAAAAAAGGAGGCCAAATCAGCGGGTGCAGTTCCCCTTTAAAAAAAACTACAAATAACCTATAATTTCCATTCACGAGAGCGTTAATAAAACCTCCCAGGAAAACTTTCAAGGAACCAGAGTCAAACGTTCTCAGAACCTCCTTGCAACTTAAAAATAAACATTCCCAGAACAGGCAAAATGTTAACTTCTGTTACCGGTCAGGAATATATGGCTTCGTTCCCACCAC
Source organism: Brachymystax lenok tsinlingensis (assembly GCA_030435695.1). Lineage (NCBI taxonomy): Eukaryota > Metazoa > Chordata > Actinopteri > Salmoniformes > Salmonidae > Brachymystax > Brachymystax lenok. Next base: position 49,935,300 of record CM059819.1, on the reverse strand, counting down.
CAGTGTGAAACCAACTCCACAACTTCTAAGGAACCAAATGTGCTAGCTGGGACTTTCAACTTGCTTGTAGTCTTGTTTTCTCCATACATTTTCCCCTGACACCCAAAAGTACTCGTTACATTTTGAATGCTTAGCACGACAGGAAGATTGTTCAATTCACGCACTTATCAAGAGAACATCCCTGGTCACCCCTACTGCCTCTGATCTGGCGGACTCACAAAAAACACATGCTTTGTTTGTAAATTATGTCTGTGTGTTGAAGTGTGCCCCCTGGCTATTCGTAAATTAATAAAACAAGAAAATGGTGCCGTCTGGTTTGCTTAATATAAGGAATTTGAAATGATTTATACTTTTACTTTTTATTTAAGTACATTTTAGCAATTACATTTACTTTTGATACTTAAGTATATTTAAAACCAAATACCTTTAGACTTTTACTCAACTAGTATTTTACTGGGTGACTTTCACTTTTACTTGAGTCATTTTCTATTAAGGTATCTTTACTTTTACTCAAGTATTACAATTGGATACTTTTTCAACCACTGAAAGTGGTCAAACGAAATATAGCTAGTTGTGCTAGACATTTTATAGATAAAAGCATAAGTAGCATACCGTTTTTAAATGTGTGCATGTTTTTTCCCTCCGTGTAAACAACTGATTTAAAGTGGGTGTGGCAGATTTCAAAACTCTTCCACAAAGGATACAAGAAGGATGCACTTCAGTATCCTTCGCCAAAGGAGGCAATCGAGGAGAGTATAAAACTCCTCTGCTCACATATTATGTACACTCTACTACATATAGAGTCCGTTTATTGTTTTCTGGGTCACCAAGGGGAGGAGGACGGAGGAGTCGAGGAGAAAACCGACCAATTGAGACTCCCCCTCTGTATCTCGCTCTCTCTTTGCCCAGCTGCTCCTTCGAGTAAGTGGATGCTCAGTTTGTGTAACGGCATGATTGTCTGTCCTCTTTCTCTCCTTATCTATTCTCTTATGCTTATCTTTGCTGAGACACAAGTATGACAGTAAAAGGTATGTGTGTATGTAGATTGTAGAAGTGTACATGTGACACCTGCTAATGTAAAAATGTCTTTATGAATACATTTGATTGTATGTAAGTCTTTATACTGACTGCATGTATGGGTCATCTCGATCCAAGATGGCGTTGCAGTCAGACGTCTTTTGTCCTCGGCTTGTCGTGTCCAGTGTATATATATTTTTATATATTTTCTTCGCATATTTTTTTATATCTTTTTTCAAAAGCTCAACTTCAAATTCCCCAGGCGCTATCATTTGTTGACTTCTGCAACCGTAAAAGCCTTGGTTTCATGCATGTTAACATTAGAAGCCTCCTCCCTAAGTTTGATTTATTCACTGCTTTAGCACACTCTGCCAACCTGGATGTCCTAGCCGTGTCTGAATCCTTGCTTAGGAAGACCACCAAAAACCCTGAAATCTCCATCCCTAACTACAACATTTTCAGACAAGACCGAATGGCCATATGGGGCGGTGTTGCAATCTACTGCAGAGATAGCCTGCAGAGTTCTGTCTTACTATCCAGGTCTGTGCCCAAACAATTTGAACGTTTACTTTTAAAAATCCACCTTTCTAGAAACAAGTCTCTCACCATTGCTATAGACCACCCTCTGTCCCCAGCTGTGCTCTGGACACCATATGTGAACTGATTGCCCCCCATCTATCTTCAGAGCTCGTGCTGCTAGGTGACCTAAACTGGGACAAGCTTAACACCCCGGCCATCCTACAATCTAAACTTGATGCCCTCAACCTCACGCAAATCATCAACGAACCTACCAGGTACAACCCCATAGCCGTAAACACGGGCACCCTCATGGATGTCATCCTAACTAACTTGCCCTCCAAATACACCTCTGCTGTTTTCAACCAAGATCTCAGCGATCACTCATCTCAGCCTCATTGCCTGCATCCGTAATGGATCTTCTGGTCAAACGACCTCCCCTCATTATTGTCAAACGTTCCCTAAAACACTTCAGCGAGCATGCCTTTCTAATCGACCTGGCCCGGGTATCCTGGAAGGATATTGGCCTCATCCCGTCAGTAGAGGATGCCTGGTTATTTTTTTAAAGTGCCTTCCTCACCATCTTAAATAAGCATGCCCCATTGAAGAAATTTAGAACCAGGAACTGATATAGCCCTTGGTTCTCTCCAGACCTGTCTGCCCTTGACCAGCACAAAAACATCCTGTGGTGTTCTGCATTAGTATCGAACAGCCCCCGTGATATGCAACTTTTCTGGGAAGTCAGGAACCAATATACACAGGCAGTTAGGAAAGCCAAGGCTAGCTTTTTCAAGCAGAAATTTGCTTCCTGTAACACAAACTCAAAAAAGTTCTGGGACACTGTAAAGTCCATGGAGAATAAGAGCACCTCCTCCCAGTTGACCACTGCACTGAGGATAGGAAACGCTGTCCCCACCGATAAATCCACAATAATTGAGAATTTCAATAAGCATTTTTCTACGGCTTGCCATGCTTTCCACCTGGCTACCCCAACCCCGGTCAACAGCCCTACACCCCCCTCAGCAACTCGCCCAAGCCTGCCCCATTTATCCTTCTCCCAAATCCAGTTAGCTGATGTTCTGAAAGAGCTGCAAAATCTGGACCCCTACAAATCTGGATCCTTTCTTTCTAAAATTATATGCCGAAATTGTTGCAGCCCCTATTACTAGCCTCTCATTCGTGTCGTCTGAGATTCCCAAAGACTGGAAAGCAGCTGTGGTCATCCCCCTCTTCAAAGGGGGAGACACTCTTGACCCAAACTGCTACAGATCTATATCTATCCTACCCTGCCTTTCTAAGGTCTTCGTAAGCCAAGTTAACAAATAGATTACCGACCATTTCGAATCCCACCGTACCTGGTCATGGGTGCACCTCAGCCACGCTCAAGGTACTAAATGATATCATAACTGCCATCGATAAGAGACATTACTGTGCAGCCGTATTCATTGATCTGGTCAAGGCTTTCGACTCTGTCAATCACCACATCCTTATCGGCAGACTCTACAGCCTTGGTTTCTCAAATGATTGCCTCACCTGGTTCACCAACTACTTCTCCGATAGAGTTCAGTGTGTCAAATCGGAGCTTCTGGCAGTCTCTATGAGGGTGCCACAGGGTTCAATTCTTGGGTCGACTCTCTTCTCTGTATACATCAATGATGTGGTTCTTGCTGCTGGTGAGTCTCTGATCCACCTCTACGCAGATGACACCATTCTGTATACTTCTGTGTTAACTACCCTCCAGACGAGCTTCAATGACATACAACTCTCCTTCCTTGGCCTCCAACTGCTCTTAAAAGCAAGTAAAACTAAATGCATGCTCTTCAACTGATCGCTGCCCGCACCTGCCCGCCCGTCCAGCATCACTACTCTGGACGGTTCTGACTTATGTGGACAACTACAAATACCTAGGTGTCTAGTTAGACTGTAAACTCTCCTTCCAGACTCACATCAAACATCTCCAATCCAAAATTGAATCTAGAATTGGCTTCATATTTCGCAACAAAGCATCCTTCACTCATGCTGCCAAACATACTCTCATAAAACTGACCATCCTACCGATCCTCGACTTCGGTGATGTCATTTACAAAATAGCCTCCAGTACTCTACTCAACAAATTGGATGCAGTCTATCACAGTGCTATCCGTTTTGTCACCAAAGCCCCATATACTACCCACCACTGCGACTTGTACGCTCTCGTTGGCTGGCCCTCGCTTCACACTCGTCGCCAAACCCACTGGCTCCAGGTCATCTACAAGTCCCTGCTAGGTAAAGCCCCACCTTATCTCAGCTCGCTGGTCACCATAGCAGCACCCACCCGTAGCACGCGCTCCAGCAGGTATATCTCACTGGTCACCCCCAAAGCCAATTCCTCCTTTGACCGACTTTCCTTCCAGTCCTCTGCTGCCATTGACTGGATCAAACTACAAAAATCTCTGAAACTGGAGACACTTATCTCCCTCACCAGCTTTAAGAGCAGCTCACAGACCCCTGCACCTGTATATTGCCCATCTGTAAATAGCCCAACCAACTACCTCATCCCCTACTGTATTTATTTATTTATCTTGCTCCTTTGCACCCCAGTTTTCTACTTTGCACATTCATCTACTGCACATCTACCATTCCAGTGTTTAATTGCTATATTTTAATTACTTTGCCACCATGGCCTATTTATTGCCTTACCTTCCTTATCTTACCTCATTTGCACACATTGTATACAGATTTGTTTTTCTATTGACTGTATGTTTGTTGTATGTGTTGAACTGCTATGCTTTATCTTAGCCAGGTCGCAGTTGTAAATGAGAACTTGTTCTCAACTTGCCTACCTGGTTAAATAAAGGTGAAATAAATAAATAAATAAAAATGATCTAATCTTTCTCACTGGTTGGTTCTGTTTTATGGTGATGGTGAGAGGCCCTGTACAGCAGATGATGATACTAGACAAGTTACAGGCCAGGGATTAGAAAATTCAAACATGGTTACATTGAATAACATTTAATGTTCTAGGAATGTTCTCCAACTGGTTTGACATTGGGAATGTTCTCAAATATTTCAGAGGACGTTAAGAAACAACACTCTTCTGTGGGAATTTCAGTACTTCAGTTTTCTACAGGTTTCCTCATGGTTTTACTTAAAGTCATATTCTCAGAACATTAATAAAACTTTCCATATAAACCACAAGAAAACACTAGTGACGTTCAAAGTACGTTCTAAGAATGTTGTTTAAAAACATTCCGTTCCGTTCTCAGCGTCAACAAAACTTTCTCTATCTTTTATCTTGTTAAGTCGGATCAGGTGTCTTGGCCAGACCCACTAATTGGCCACACCTGATCTTAATGAGTGTTTGTTTCCTTTGAAATGGGATCTGTTAGAATAGACTAAAATGAACAGCTTTGTATTAGTAAAAAGAAAACATGGTATGCTAGCTCCATCCTGGTGGCACAGTGGGCTAATTAATTCCATGGATAGAGAACAGAAGATTATAGGTATTGCGTGATGGATGCCTAAGCAAATTAAGTTCCATGTGTCCTGTCTGTGCTTGGGAGTTCAAAACAGTTAACCTTAGCTAGCAGTGTTATTAAAAGTGTGATTGAAACATTCAATTAATGTTTTAAGGAAGTTATTAAAAACCTCCCAATAACCTTTACATTTTGTTCAAAACATTCATTATGTTTGGAGAACGTTCTCAGAACATATTTAATAGAATTCAAATAACCTATAATTTCCATTCTCAGAACGTTAATAACACCTCCCAGGAAAACCTTCAGGGAACCATATTAAAACTGTCTCAGAACCTCCCTGCAACCTAAAAATGTACTTCCCAGAATTCACTTCTGTTCTCAGAACGTATATATTTTTTGCAGTTTTACTGGTCAGGAAACGTATGGCTTCATTCCCAGAACTAATGGGAAACCAAACATGTACATTCCTACAACTTCCAAAGAACCAAATGTGCTAGCTGGGTATCTAGCGGAGCCGCAAACAAAAGTTTGGAGCTTAAAGCATGAAATGCACAGAGAATCTCACTGCCAACAGGTACTTATCACAGTGGGAAGCTGTTCCTTCTCTTGTTAAAACAAAAGCGGTACCTGCTGGGTGCCGACCAATGATGTAAAAAACCCTGGAATGCTAACGCTATGTATTGGCCATTGAGAGGCTTTGAAGCCACCAGTAGGCCATGTTGGCACTCACCAGTAGGAGCAGTCCTCCATAGGAAAGAATGGAATTCTACAGCATTTCAATTAAATGTTTCAAGGACAAAATTACATGTATTTAAATATTTTTGGTTATTGTATTGGTGTAGTAATCTAAAAAAGATATACTTTAAGGAAAATGTTATAATGTATGTTTTTATTTTGTATTTGTATGTTTAGGTCACATAATATAATTTCAAAGTATGCATAAAGGTGTCTGTAATATAATAAATGTGGCAAAAAACGAATGTAGACTTTAATAAATGCATTTGTATATCTTCCTAAATATTTCTTACACTGGTGTGGGAGTGCTAAGATGGAGGCACCGTGGCTTCAACACAACACCCCCTATCAGAGACCTAGTGTATATATAAATCATTGGTACTGATCCAGTAGCAACAAACCTACCGATTCTAGATTGCAGAATCTTTGAACTTCCGAGTTGGTTTAACGTTGGGCCAGAGCAAACTTTAGCAAGACAGCTAACAAGCTTGTGTGTGGAGAGCAGCACTCAAATTAAAAACACGTCTTAATAGTTAATAAATCCAATGTGAAATGTGATAACTATACTATCCTTAACTAGCATTGGAAAAGTCAATCCATTCTTCTCTAATTAAACATCTCTCCCTAATTTCTGAATTAGGCTAGTAACATCATCAGTAGGCTACAGTAACCTATGCTTCAGAGGGAAGGGGCAGTTAGCCTGCACACACGCATACCCAGAGATTTTTAGCTGGCAGGGAGACGCTGATATAAGTTTCTGAGTGACAGAGTGAGGGCTTTGCATAGGTGCTTTTTTGTGATTTTTTGTGGGACTGTAAAAAAGATATGGAATGTAAAAGAAAGTTATTAACCGGTTTCCATGCTTTTAAAATATTGGTTCTGTTCCAGAACAGTATAGATCACTTTCATTTTCAGTTCCTCAAATAATTTAGTTATTTTTCAGTTTTCTGTTCCCTGAACCGGTTCCAACCCTTGATTCCTATGGACAACTGCTCCTACTGGGGTGTACCATTATGGCCGACCGGTGGCTTCAAAGCTTCTCAATGGCCAATACATAGCATTAGCAATCAAGGGTTTATATACATCATTGGGTCTTTGCTGTGTGAACACCAAAGAGATTGACTGACGACACTGTTCAGAGGTGCCAAGTACTGTCAGCAGGCAAACGTTTGACAATCCTACCAGTGTCTTAAATCAATTGAATAGGCGTGAGACCACAAACTCTCATGTGTTCTTTTTTTTTTACAGGTGATCAAATGTTTTTATTTTGCTGAGAACCATTGCTGCATTTACTAAACATCTTTGAAATAAACAGTTTTAATCAATACCTTGTTTTACTATGTTATATTTATCCTGGCATTGCCAGTAGCTCTGTGACAGTAACCTTGGACTACACCCTGTTTTGGATTTCAGAGCTGAACCAATGGTGCTATGATGCAAAGACTACTACTGCTGCAACTCAAACTGATTCACAGATAAAGGAATATAAATACACATTTAGAACTTATGTCTCAAGCTCTCACAGCTAGCACATTTGGTTGTGGGAGTGTACATTTTTGGTTTCCTACTGCTTTTGGTAACAAATCCATAACTTTCCTGACCGGTAAATCTGAATGTTCTGGGAACGACAATTTTTTGGTTCTGAGAACGTTTTACTCTGGTCCCCTAAAAGTTTTCCTGGGAGGCTTTATTAACGTTCTGAGAATGGAAATTATAGGTTATTTAAAGGTAATTAAATAACGCTCTGGGAATCTTTGGGAACCAAATGTAAAGGTTATTTGGAGTTTTTTTTATAACTTCCTTAAAACGTTCACTAAATGTTACAATAAGACTTTTAATAACACTGCTAGCTTAACTGTTTTGAACTCCAAGCAAAGACAGGACATATGGAAAAGAATTTGCTTAGGCATTAATCATGCAAACACTCCTTTTTTATTGTGGCATTGGTGTCAGTGAGATTCAAACCTATGATATTTTGCTCTCTAGCCATGGAATTAGTCCACTGTGCCACCAGTATGGCGCTAGCATGCTGTTTTTTTTAACTCATGCAAAGCTGTTCATTTCAGTCTATTCGAACAGACCCCATTTCAAAGGAAACAAGCACTCATTAAGGTCAGGTGTGGCCAATTAGTGGGCACAGCCAACACACCTGAACACATTTAACAAGATCGAAGATAGAGAGAGTTGTGTTGATGCTGAGAAAGGAATGCAAATGTTTTGAAATAACTTTCTTCGAACTTTCTCTGAATGTTACTGTGTTGTTTTTTATCAAAGGTTTTCTTAATGTTCTGAGAACATGACTCTCAAACTATATGAAAACATGTCAAACCACTTGGCGAAGGATCCAAGAACATTACCAAAAAGGTAGGGAAAAATAAAGTAAACGTTCTGTTAAAGTAATGAAATGTTTTTGTCAAGTTCCTTACATGTGCTGAGACCTTTGTTTCTCTCTGTACACAAAGTACAAAATGTTCCAATGTCTATTAGAAAATCTGAAATCTCTTTTTTTTTTTTTTTTTAAATAACTTCATAACCATATCAAGCCTCGTGATTTTCACTCACTTAATTTATCAAAACAAATTGCTTCAGGAATCAAATGATAAAATGAGACCAGTATATGTGCATAATTACATTTATTATACTATAACTTCATAACAGGAATGAAAGAGTAAAGGAGGAGGGGAATGATGATGCATCAGGGGATAATTAGGATTACACACAGTTCACAACATTCATGTCATTTAAACAAAATAGCAAAGATATTTTCCAAAAGGGCTAGACTATTTTTTTAAATAATAAATGTAATACTGCTGCTACACTACTGACAGCTAGTCACTGTGTCTGAAAGAAAAGTACAACTGGGGTTGTCAGTCTTCAACAAAGTAATGAGATTTAAAAACAATATTGGGTCAAAATGACATGTTGGAAAGGATGACAATTAAGATTAAAAACAGAACTACATGAAACATACATTCCTTCCATACTCTTAATTCAAGTGAGAAACAAAATAAACCTTTAACATTGTTAAATCGGTATTGTTTCAGAATTTAACTAACAGAAGACATAGAAATGAATTGCCACATGTGATGTATGATTTCAGTTTTATTTTATTCAAAGTTCGACATTTTCGAACCAGCAATTCTTATTATATTAAATGCTAATAAAAACCAGAAAACAATGTTTCAAAAAGTATAGAAATATAAAAAATGTGTGGTATAAACAACTGTTAAATTAACATCAATACTGAGTGGAATAAAATTTAATGGCAACACAAGAAGAATGCAAGGATAAAATGTAATGGCAATTTCCTGAGATGGTTTTGGTGTACTGTACTAATAGCTGTCAACACTGAAGAAAAATGGAATGTTTAAGTGCGACTGTGTTTCAAATTAATATCAAGTATTGCTTGCATTGCATTTACCATTCGATTAACCTACCCAAAAATAGTGGCTCAATAAGATTGATTTAGTGAGTTAGGTTAGTTAGAGTTGAGAGTAGATAAAAATAAAAGATTTAAATGGGTTTCTATGGGATGACACATTGATTCACAGACTTCAACAAACACCCCGCACACCGAATACAGTTTCCAAATTGAAAACTGCATTGCACAGGACATAAGGAGACAGTTTCTTCAAGACACCCCACACTTGATGATGGGCAGGACTCATCTAGGGGCGGTTTCCTAGACAGATTCAGCCTCGTCCTGGAATAAAAACCTCTTTCAAATTAGAATTTCCATTGAGACTGAGAATGCTTTTTAGTCCTGGACTAGGCTTAATCTGGTCCTTACTGTTAGTATTGTCTCACTTTCTATGTAATCTAGCATAAATATGTACAGAATTCTATTATAACATGCATAATGTCACTGAAAAGACACAATGAAATTAGAGTTGATTGTCTACGCCAGCATTGCTGAGGACATATGCATTTCATAATAACAAATAGCCTACGCACTGTGCTTTTTGTGCATTTGCCCGACTGTAATACGAGACAGTGCAATTATATATTTTTAATAAATCCCTTTAAATCTTCTTGACATCTCTCCTCCCATTAACTGAAATGTGAAAATGTCCATGCACTGCCTATTTAAAAGAATCCCCTTTTCTGTATTAACCTTTGGCTAGAAGGAGCAAAGGTAGTATTGCACACTGTAGCAGTTAGTGATTGACATACAATGCCAGGTTTACATAGTGATAGCCAGCTATCACTCCTATGATGTATTTGTTGTACTTTTGTTATAAAACCATATTTTGTTAATCTTGTCTTCATCCATAGTAATGCTCATTGCAGCGGTGTTATAATCCACGTTTCTGATGACATCCTCTTATGCATGTGGTGTTTTGCTGTGTCAGAGGAATGCGTTGACCTTGCATACTTCCCTAAAAGCTGTTGGAAGTTTAAACATTTTACAGAAAATTAATAGCTCAATTGTTAGCGACAGAATCACACATATTAGATTACTTCCCAAGCAGTCTTTTTTGTCTCCTCGGCTATAGAAGGTTGTAGCTCGCCCTCAATGTCATAGAGACAAAACAAATATATCCCCATATGCATCGGAGTCTCATCTTTCCCATGTATTTTACAGCTTGCTTCTAGCATAAAGCATCACGGACTAAAGCACCATTATAGATCACTTTACATAATAGGGTCCGTTTAATTTTCTTAAATATAAAAAGGGGTAGGTCTATGCTTTTTGCCATTTTCTTTAACAAAAGGTATGGCATACTCTCACATGCCCCCTCAACTCAAGCCGTGGTTTTCACTTAACACACCAAGCCCTTCACTGACAGAGGTTTTTAAAGAGTGCATGGTTGGTGGAGGAACTGGCCGAGAAAATCAATTCATAGCATGCTATGATTTCGTCTGTCAAACGGGTAGGCCTACCTCTTATTTCTTAAATAGTAAGAAATAGGCTCCAACACAAAGCCCTCGTTAGTAAAACCAAATTAAAATGAAGACTGTTGAAATGAATTAGGCCTACTTAAATTAGCCGGAATTAAAAAATATTTTCAGAAGTCTGACTCGCCTCCTGAACTGCCACCTTGCACAGCACAGCCATTGGTTAGACAGCACAAAATGGTTTTGATCAGCAAGAGCAGGGCAAGACAGGGTTCTTGATTGGAATATCCATTGCAGTGTGTAATGCAGTGTAGCCTAGTTCTATTTACACCAACAGAGCAGCACAAAACATTCAGGAAGTTCATTTTCTTATAAATCTAACTTTGCCCTGTGCTTCTCCAAGCATGCACTTCGTATAGCCTAGGCCTATAAGCAATGGATCATTTGATTGGGATCACAGCAAATCGACTATAGGTCACTTGAAATTGGGTGCCCAGAGGAGAATAAGGGTTTTGGGGCGGCATCGGGCACACGTCGTTATATAATAAGCAACTCATTCTAAAACCAAGAAAACATAATTTAATCAATTACAGGACTCTTATAAAATAAATAAAATACTAAACCCTCACCTCGACTGAAATTTAAAAAACATGGCACTGAGGCCGTCCCCCATTTTTCTCCATGTCCCCGTTCCGTAAATCTCTAACCGTCCCTTAGCACCCTAGAGAATCTGTATCAAGGGTGGTCTACTGCATTGTGTTATATAAGTGGGTTACGATACGACAGGATAATATACCCTGTCTGAATGACAATAACACTGCCCACCAGAAAATGCATCAGCTGGCAAATTATTTAAGTCCTTTCTCTTACAGGGTCATTGCATTTGCATTCTCATATGCAACACATCTGATCTCATTTAATGCACACACATCTTGTAAAACTTAACACTTTTCCTTACCAATCTCTCTTTTAAAACTGTATTTCACAACTGTTTCGCAGGGAAAAAGTAGCATGGCGGTGGGACATTAGCATAGATTCCCTTGAAAAGCAGCCCTGCAGTAGATTACAGTCAAAGTGAGGAGCTCCTGCTCAGTTAGCGAGCTGTCTGGGTCTGTGTAGTCCTCCCCAGTCCTCCAGGGGCTCTGCCTGTGTCTGTTTAAACGGAGTTAACATCCATCTCCAACCCCTATCTGTTCAGGCCGTCTCCTTGTCCACCTTCCACAGCTGCTCCTTCACCTCGGTTGGCAGGGTGTTGAAGAGGTCCTCCTCCACCACCAGGCCCGTCCTCTTCAGCTGCTTGCACTCCCCCAGCTCTACGGGCAGACATTCCAGCCTGTTCCCCCTCAGCTCCAGCTGGGTCAGCCCCGTCAGCTCCCCGAAGCGCGATGGCAGAGACGTCAGGCAGTTATTCCCCAGGTTCAGAGTACGGAACTTCTTACACTGGAACAGCTCATTGGGCAGGGTCTCGATCTAAACGAGGTAGAAAAAAAGGAGAAGTTGGATAGAGATAATATCAGGTGGATGTGTAAAACGAATTATCAGACAAAACATCTGGCATTAAACCTAGTCATAACAGACTAAGAAAACCCAATCAAATAAATGAAATACAAATCACTGTGTTAATGCAATTTGATTCAGGTCTCAGATAAGTAAACACAGCTACAGTACAGACAAAACATTCCTCATAAATAATGAATCCAGAATAAATTGCATTTAAAACCCATCAGAAATGTCTAGTACAACAAACCAAAGCTGAAAACAAAAGCACGAACTCTGTTGGCTGTGACTGCCAGGTACTGGAGGTTCTGCAGGTACCCCACATCTGCTGGGATGTAGGCGAGGTTGTTATGGCTCAGGTCCAGGAAGCGTAGCTTACGACAATAGAAAAGCTGACTGGGGATTGTATCGATCTTGTTCCTGTTCAGATAGAGCCTCTCCATGTTATTGAGGGTGCCGATCTGGATGGGAATGTAGGCAATCTGGTTGTACCAGAGTTTAAGGCAGACCAGACGGTGCAGGTGCTGGAAGCTGATGATCTCCTCGATAGTCTTCAGATTGTTGTCCTTCAATGATGACAATAATAATACATTTTACTCATACTTTTCAAAAACACCCAGTGCCAGTTTCCCGGACACAGATTAAGCTTAGCCCTGGACAAAAAAAACTATTCCAAATGAGAATCGCCATTGAGAATGGTTTTTAGTCCAGGACTAGAATGAATGTGTCCGGGAAACCAAAGTCACTTTACATAATACAATCAGCAAGATGAATAAAAACAAGGAAATCACATAAAATTTGCGAGAACACATAAAAGTACACTGAACGTAACAAACAGCAATGACAAACTTACCTTGAGGTCAATCTCCTGCAGGTTGTGCAGGCTGAAGATGGAGTGTGGGATGCGTTCCAGATCACAGCGTATCAGCTCCAGTTCAGTCAGGTTCACCATCTTCTTCAGGCTGTTGAGAACCATCAGCTTGGTGCCCTCGTTGTTAACCGAGAGCTTCTGGAGGTGCACCCCCACGTCAGTCACCACCTGAGGTAGCTTGGTCAAGTTGCTCTTCAGCCGGAGGACCTTAATAATAAATGCATTTCATTTATATTGCATTTTTATAGTGTTAGAGAAAACTCAAAGCTCTATGTACGTAGAGTGAAAAAAATACAAGGCAGTTAAAGTAACAATAGTAGGGCTAAAAAATGCCTCACTGATAAGGACGATCGATAAGTGTGCTAGTCTGTAAAAGTGAATTTTACCTTGAGCCTCTTCAGCTCCCGTAGCCCATCAATAACAATATATCGGTTGTTCTCTGCGCTCAGGTTCCCCGTCAGGTGCAGCTCGCTCAGGTTCTTCAAACTATAGATCCACAGAGGGATCTCCTTGATGTCCGTGAACTTGATGTGGAGGGACTTGAGGTTCTCCCTGAGGAAGGCCAGGGCCGGAGCCTCGATCTTAGCCGGGGGTGTGGTACAGCCACATCTCCTTCAGGTTGACCAGCTGGGCGATGATGGGAGGGATGGTGATGTCTGGGATGAGCTCCAGCTTCAGCACCTAGAATATCAATAATAATACAAATAATAAATTTGGGCCAAAAGCCCAATATAAATTGAAGTGACACACAGGCAAGAGCAATGTGCGAGTTTCTCTTCTTTTAAGATATCACCTAATTATTCCCACACACCTGCAACAAGCTGACTCATTCGTGCGAGTGATTTCCTAAACTGTACAACAAATCAAAGTTTCTACAGTATGGGCATTGAAAAATAATTGACAAAAACAAGGCACAGCCAACAAGGAACACCGGTAATTCTACACAAACTACCTCCAGCTCTATCAGATCAAACACGGTGTCTGGGATGCCGCTCAGCATGAACAGGTGCAGCTCCAGCTTCTCCTGGGAGTTCTTGGTGATCCTCTGCCTCAGTTTGTCCAGAGTCCACTCATTGTTCAGGTTGAGCTGCCGCAGCTTGTTCTCACTCACTTCAGACAGGAAGACGGCAAAGCGTTTGGAGTACAGTGGATCGTACTGGTCGATCATGTGCAGCATGAAAGCAAAGTCGTTCTTTACGTCCGGTATGTCACTGTAACTGCTCTCCTCTCGTATTGACTCAAAGGAGTATTTCTTCAGCTTGCGCCGCAGCATCCAACAGAGGGTATACATGCAAATTAAGCCGTAAACCCCCACTAAGCTGATGTAGACGCAAGCTAGGATCTTAAACAGCATGGCCAGAGGATGAGCACAACGATACATGCTGTACCCCGTAAGGTTCTCTATATCCACACTACAGTCCACGCTGAACTGAATATTGTGCACATAATACCCTGTATAGCAGATAATCAAAATGAACTTAATGACTTTGATAATAGTCTGTCGGATGTAGAGCCTGTACACAATGTCTCCCTCTTCCACGTGTATGCGGAACTTCTTCACTTTTTCGAACAAGGCCTTTGCCTGTTCACCTTCTTTCTTATCCAGGACACCGGTCTCAGTGCGATCCACAATACCCTGCTCCAGGCGAGACTTTGTCCTTTGGAGCATGGGGACGCTAGCCTCCACATCCTCGCTGATACACGACACTTTCTTATCCATTGAGCCATTCATCTTCATCGGCTTGGGGTCGCTCTCCTCCACCACTGTCTCAGACAGAGCCCTGGTGGTCCAGGGAGAGTCAAAACACTTCAGGAGAATCGACACAAAGTGCTCCAGTTTGGAGCTAGTCCGGGGGAACTTGAACCAGAAGTTACTGCAAGCCAGGAAGATGAGTGTGTGCAGTAGCACCAGGTAGGGGAAGTACTTGGCGAACCAGTGCAGGCGATACTCGTAGCAGACGGCATCTACGTAGTTGTACTGGTGGCGGTCCAGGTTGTATTGGATCCCTTTGGGCTCCAACATCAGCGGGGCCGACAGGGTGGCATTGAAATACCTCCCGCAGGTCTGGTTGACCACCCACTTGCAGGGCAGGCAGATCATCTTGTCCTGAGTGACCTGCAGAGTGAAACGAGAGAATTTTAGATACATTGAAAATAGTAAAATAAGCATTTAATTCCTGCACATAACAAATCAAGTTTAATTTGAAATGTAACAGGAGCTGGACAAAAATAAGATCAAGTACATAGAAAAAAGGGAATGTCCGCTCACGGACCTGCAGCGTGCCCCCAAACACGGCGATCATGAGCATGACGATAGAGATGTAGTCGGTGAAGACGTCCCACCATGGCTTAAGGATACGGTAGGCAGGCTGACAGTCTACAAAGTAACGCAGCTCAGTGATGGGGATCATGGTTTACCTAGGAAGAGAGCAGTATGACATACAGTAAGGTCATGTTTCAAAATGCGCACCTGAGAGAGCATACTGTCTAGTATGGAGAACGCAGTGCTTAAAATCTGTTAAATTTGAAACGTACTTCGATGTGACTGACCTAAACAGGAAACCGCATCACCACACAGCGAGCTAGCTACATTTGTTTACACAGAATTGTTCCCAGTACGTGTTAGTGAATTAAGCTGACACCGACCAGAATCCTTATTTTATGTGGGGTCCTCCTCTCACACATTGCTTGGTCTGCTGCTACATCGTTGTGGATGTATAACATGTAAGCTTGAAGCAACAAAAAAAAAAAAGAAAGCTAAATAAACTATTTTGCTTACTGTTTAAGAATGATCAATATTCTAGCAATTTGTGTTTCACTGTGAATCTAACATTGCATTAGTTCTGCTGGTGTTTTATTTCTAATGAGCAGGCTTTCAGTGCTAAATTCATACAACTATAACACCCATGCATATGATGTTCAAGATAGCTTGGTTTTACATTCACTTTATGCATTGATACCCAATTGATAGGCGATATGATGCAATATAACTAGATTAGAAGGCCACTTCATCCTAGCGTAAGCTAAATGCATTTGATACAAATCAAAAACACTGGCATATTAAAAGACAATGTTCACTTTAATTATATGCATGCATATCAAACATGAATTACATTAAATAATTACACCATTGTAATATTATGAATGCCTCTCTCTCCTTGTAGGGAATTGGACAGATTAACTGCAGCCCCCAGATGCCCAAGCCTCAAAACCAGAACTGTGGGGAGACATCAACACTTGTCATTTTTAATAAATATTATCACTTATTTGTTTTCCTGTAAATTATAGACCACGAATAGTTGAACAAGGTGTCAGTGCAGGGCAGTAATAAAAAAATTGCACACATTGAAGTTCCCCTGGGACAGAACTCATGTATGGATCTACTGTAGTGATGTTGCACACTGCTGAATAAACTTCTGACTAAACTCCTGGGATAGGGTGATTTTCCTGGTGGAGGCAGGTTTCCAAGTTCTTTACATGTGTCTAGGTGACATGTTGGGATGTGCTTCAACCTGAGAAGAACAGAACAGAAACATAAGGGGGGAGAAATTAACCTCACTGCTCAAATTTCTGTGCTGGGGTGAATTTATTCTGCCGATTCTTAATGTTTCTTAAACGGAACAAAACGGGGCGGAACCTACCTGAATTTGTCCAATAGAATCTCTCGTTTTAGTTTGGACTCATGATCACACCCCTGGTTCAAGGTGCTGAGAAACAACTACCTTTACTAATGTGCAATGGTTTTGTAAAAAGTTTAGCATATTCATAGGCTTGATCAAGTTGTCACCGATTTACTTTTAGTTGATCATTTCATAATTCAACCCATTTTCTTCATATGCAACACAAGAGGGGAAGGGAAAGTAACAAGAAGAACGTTAGCTAAGGTTAGGTAAAGACACTACATGCATGTATTGAACAATCATGAAAGAAAGCAAAAATAACTTCAAGCCTAGATTGAACAGAACACATCTAGCTGCGTTTCCCAAGTTTTTAATCAGTTGTTGTTAAAATATGTCTTACCTCCAAACCATCGGGCATGACTTTTGTCCTGCCAAGCCAATGCCATGCAGTAAAATGAACACATCAGTTGCTATCTGTCCCTGAAAACAAATGGACAAAAACAATGTTCTAAATGTGTCATTAGCTGGCTAGCAAGTATATAAATTCAGGATAAAAAAAAAAAAATGTCTGGATCTTCACAATTGACATATTGCCGACTTTACGATTAGTTAGTTTAGTTGCTAATTTCTAAACAGCTGATTAGCGGGACAAGATCGCCTGCTAGCTATGACGTCCGACAAGCTAACTAGCTTGGCAGGCAGGCTGCTAAACACCAGTGACTCAACATTTGAATTCAAAATTCATATGAAAGTAATTTGAACATTTTAACAATTTGTTGAATAAAAACACAAGACTTACATTTTACAAAAGTATTTCTTAATCCTCTGGAAATTGATCTCCCAAGCGGGACTTTAGTCCGCCAATAATTCAGAAGTTAAATTGTTTTTGCTGCGCCGTAAGGTGTTATGGGATAGCCTCCCCGCGAAAGGAACAAAAAAAGTATTCTCCCATGCATGCTTTGTTTCCCAGACCTCCCAAGTACGCTTATGGAACTTCAGGTAAATTTAGTACATACTTGCCTTTTCACGTACTTACGTTTGGAATCGCACTTGAAAAATGACAGTTAACATCCGTACTCGCTATACGTTCTAAATAGAACACAAGTATGAATTTTGAAAACACAGCCCGTTTCATGATCTGTTCAAGTTATTTTGATCAAATTACAGAATAGCAAGACATTTTCTGAAATACTTGCCATTTATAATGGTGGGCTCCACCTCCCATATTTTTATTGTATTTCAAATTGAAAGCCCCCCATTATGCCATAAAAGTGTGTATGGCATATGGAACAGATTAGCTACTGCAATTAATAAACAGGCTACATTCTTTAAGCCATTTAACACTCAAATCAATGAAGTCTACCATAGCTTGCCTCTGGCATTAAGAAAAAAAAGAAAAGATAAGCATTCAGAAGACCAAAGTCAGTTTAGCAGTAATCTAATTTATAAGCGGTTAGATTAGTCATTTAAGTGTGTGGTCCACCTTGTAAATCACTTCAATTATGAAGAAACAAACACGGACACCTTGACCAAACTGGACCCGCTTGTGCCATCGTGCGCATGTTGATTTTGTCTTTCCCCACCAGACGCATGAATGACACAGAGGTTATAATACCAAAAACCAACTATATTAATTTGGGGAGAGGTTGAAACACACAAACATTCATGGACATTTAGCTAGCTTGCTATTGCTAGCTAATTTGTCCTGGGAGATAAAAATTGGGTTGTTATTTTACCTGAAACACATATGGTCCTTTTGAGGTGGATCCTTTTTAGGTGACCCTATTTGGGAAACCTAGTTAGTTCGTTTTCTTTGATTAGTCTCTCCTCATTCAGATTTCAATCACCCACGTCGGTTAGTATGCTTGTGAAAACCAATGAGTAGATGGGAGAAGCAGGACTTGCAGCACGTCAAGAATCTCAAATAGAACCAAGTTTTATTTTAGCGCCTGGCTATGGAGATGCCTGTTGATGCCTGTTGAGAGCAGTTTGGTTGAAATGATCGAATAACACGTATGAGTACATTTATTTTGTAGTCTAGCTAGTCTATCCTATATGCCCAGTATTGCACATTTTTAAATAAATAAGACTAACAAAGTCTGGAATAAAATTCAGTAGAACATTAAGTCTCCATTTGTGAAAAGCTTACAAAATATGTCTTCTCTATTTAGGGCTAGGCCTACAACACAATCTTGAAAAGTTCCATAACAGACAGGCTGACCCCCCACATTGCTCGCGTGCCACTCCCTTCCAGAACATTATCTTCACAACCGTAACACTTCTATAGCGGAATCTTTCGTTTTGGCTCATCTAGTCCAAACACAAACCAAAAGCATGATAACCACCTTGCTCTCTATTCTTAGTAGTTTCTGATAATGATACCCAGGATAATGTCTCCTGTGGCCTTGAGGAGCACCCCAGCGACCTTCAGGAGAAGATCCTGTTTACCTTAGGGGCTGGAGACAGCCAGCGCTGCCTCCTCCTCCATCTAACAGTAGGCCTAACACTGTACCCCGTGTCTCCTACCCTTGGCTGTCTCCCTGCTGGGAGGAACATTGGCTGTGCCCCAGCCCTCACCTAATGGCCCTTCTCTCGGGATGGTCATTAGACTAGGTTATATTTTCAGGAACATGTTATTTAGAACCTGTTCCAAAAACACTGCTGCAACTAACTATGCCAATAAAGAATAAAGTACATACAATTCTCTAGGATTGAAGAATCCACATGTGCGTTCTTTATTGCAAAGTTTTTGGAACATTATCTAAAGAACAAATTCCTGAGAATGTAGGGTACCATCCCGGCCACTCATCTGTTCAGCGAGGAAGACAGACAGAACAGACTTCCTGTGGAGATGAGAAGTCTGTCGCCTGCCTGGCCCCACCACAGTCTAATTGAGCCCAGTCAGACCTCCCATATAAGTCTACTCCCACACACACAATGTCACCACAATTCAGCCCAATTCACCCTATTATGAGACCAGACATCCCATTAGAGTGCTGATAAAAAGCATTTAGTGGTAAGACTTCTTTCTACAGGGCCATTACTACCACAATTAAATCAGCACTCGGTGAGGGACTGTATCCAAATGTGACTCAACTTCCTATTCCTGTGTAATGCAATGTACACAAGCATTCTGATAAGAGTACTGTAGAGACAATAGAAAACTGAGTAAATAAATATGTCTAGACAACAGCTCTGAGATTAGCCAGATTTATGGGAATTGTGCAGGTATCAAGACATCTGATGCTCTTACCACAGTGGCGGTAGTGCAGTGTTATCTGTACTCCAGTGCTTGGTGGATATCCCACTCGGTGTATGCCCAGCAATCCTCATGAGCCCAGGTTTCTTTTATCTTCATAGGAATGGGTGGTTGGCTGATCTGAAAACAAAAGAAAAAGAGAAGTGAAGAATAATTAGGACTAGCAAGCAACTCTTTCATGATGTCTGGTCTTGTAGCACTGGGGTTAGTTACCGTATGTAAGTTAATACCGATCAGACAAACAGACTTTCAATAATTATTTGTGTATAACACGAATAGCTTAAGCTTACATAAGTCTATCATACCATTCCTTCAGAAAACATGTTATGCACTTGAAGGGTGAAACAATAACGTTATGACATAGCTAACAGTAGTTTATTCAGCAGTCTGAAGATGTGAGATGAAGTTTGCAAAATCGGACAAAAATGATACAAGTAATATTATAGTGTAATAAAAAGACAAATGCAATTTCTACGGTGAATAGATAGCTATCCGTTGTCTTGTCATTACATTAGTGGCAAAGCTAGCTTAGCTAACATCACCATACTAGCTGGCCAAGTCATGCCAGATAAAACCGGTCTCTCGCATTGTTCTATCTGTGGGGTCTATGGTGCGCAGACGATTGTGAAGTTCAACTGCTAGCTAGCTATCATCGACTGGTAATTAGCCGGTGTTTGATGTTATCATATCAGTGATAGCGTACATCCCATTGGTTTACTACTGCAGCTAAAATAGCTAAGATGGTTAGATAGTTATCTAGTTGGCTAACTTAGCTTTCTACCTGACATTTGTCCGCATGTTAGCTAGCTAGCATAGACAGCACGCAAACGTTCAATCGAACGGCATAAGTACAAATAACTCCAGAGAATTAAGGCCAGTGTTGAATATTGTTTTAGCTAACTAGAGTCAGGTTATTAGAAAACTTACTCAGTTTGGCTCCCCACAGGCTAGCTGCTAGCAGAAATACATTTTGGTGTGTGGCTAGCTTGTCTTCTGTTCATCTGTTGTCTTTATCAGAGCACTGCACCTATACCCGTTTCCAATAGGTGGCATTAGTACGCTTTTTGTCGCTTGTCACACCGTAGAAGAAGAAACATTGCTTCTCCAGGAAATGCTCAATTACTATGTTTTTAGATTATCATAACCTGCGAGCGAATCCATGTTTTTAGCTGCTAACAATGCTGTCACTCAACAATTTGAGGATTATTTGCACGTCACAGGCTCTTCAGCATTCACCTAAATTATTGGTAAACAGACATTGCGTATCTAAGGCTTCCTCTTTTTATGCAAAACTATGCAACAACTCGATCACCATCACTAGCAGGAAGGACACGAGGCACAACAACGGCATAGATTTCAGATCACAGAATGAAAGTAAGGTGAAACATATCAATTCACTGGAAAGGACTTTCTGCACAGCCTCTGTAAAGCTGAACTGTAGACAGTCTGTTGAACAAACTCCAGCCTTCTTCTGTTTATATTGTAATTTTGTCCAGCCTCCACATGAGGGAGCGTCCTTCTTCCAGATTATGGATTGGTGATTGATCATATCGCATTTCTAAGGCATAAACTATGTTTGTGCACACATACACACACAACCTATCCCAGCCTGATCTCATAGACTAGATGTAGTTTAGTAAATGTAAATCTGGGACACTAGCCTAGTGGTTCGAGAGTTGGACTAGTAACCGGTAGGTTGCAAGATCGAATCCCCCGAGTTGACATGGTAAAAATTTGTTGTTCTGCCCCTGAACAAGGCAGTTAACCAACAGTTCCTAGGCCGTCATTGAAAATAAGAATTTGTTCTTAAATGACTTGCCTAGTTAAATAAAGGTAAAATAAAAAACACTCAAATTAGTATGTTATGTTTGGTATAGTTACATAAAAAATAAGGTTACTTAATCTAAAATGAAAGGAGGGTTGGTGGGTGTATAACGCCAACGTCTAGCAAACAAAGGTTGCATGTTTTTGAATCTCATCACAGACAACTTTAGCATTTTAGCTAATTAGCAACTTTTCAACTACTTACAACTTTTTAGCTACTTTGCAACTACTTAGAATGTTACCTAACCCTTCCCCTAACTTTAACCCCTTTAGCTAACCCTTCCCCCTAACCTTAACCCTTTAACCTAACTCCTAACCTGAACCCTAACCTAATGTAGCTAATGTTATCCAACTAGCTAATGTTAGCATTAGCCACCTAGCTAATGTTATCCACAAAAATTGGAATTCGTAACATATCATACGTTTTGCAAATTATATATATTTTTTAAATGTATTCTTAACATATTGTACATTTTGCAAATTCGTAACCTATCATTCGACTTGTAATTCGTAACATATCATACGAAAAAATGGATGAAGGACATCCACAAATGATGTATCATACTAAATGGAGCGTCTCGGATTTACGTACATAATACGAAGTGCTCCTATCCTTTTAGTTTGTGCACACTCATTGCATTCACATGTTGTCGAGGTCAGTTGAAAAACATGGCATTTAATTCGACACAACCTAAATAAACCCAAAGGTAGTACAATGGATGCTTAACCTGTCCTGCCATTGCTTCTTCAGTGACAAGACCTTTGCAATGGATACCCAGAGGCTGCAGAAAACATACCTGAAGCTCCAGAGGTCTCTACACCCTGACAACTTAAGCCAGAAAACTATGGTATGAATGGAGGGCTGAGATCTTGTCATTTGCCAGAAGTAAGGCTAGGAGTACTTGGGTTGGGGTTTTGATAATTTTTTGGAGTTTTGAGTCTAGTACTAGGGTATATAGGTTTCCAATAGGACTTGCATAAAGGCCATGATTTTGAGTAGATAAAGGTTTTGAACAAGTTAGGCAAGGGTTTTCATTTCAGACACTGAAACCTATTTTAGATCCAGTAACAGAAATAATCTAATCTAAATATCACATTATATTATATTATACAATATAGTGTGGAAGCCCATTTCCACCACTATTCTTTATATATATTTTTTATTCAATACTGTCTTGATGTTTGGAGATACTAGTGGATATTTCGGTACACGGAAATCAACATTTCGAGATGCTAACTTGAGATCGTAGATCGTACATATACGATATGTTTCTTCATTTGTAGAATTGTTTGGCAATTTCCATCTATCCACGTTGCATTTGCCTCAGCACTTTTCAATCAGCCCCACCACTTTTGATATGGTGTAAGTTTAACACTGTCAGTATAAATGTAACACTGGAAAATTTGCTGTGCATCCGCTTTGTTACCAGTGCCCCCTTCAACACTCATCACTGTGACATCAAAGTCACCATTATTAGTCAGTTGTACAACCGAATGCCTTCAACTGAAATGTGTCTTCCGCATTTAACCCAACCCCTCTGAATCAGAGAGGTGCGGGGGGCTGCCTTAATTTACACCGACATTTACACCCTGGTCAACTGGCCCTTGTTACATACACAGACCCACTGGTACCAATTTATTTACAAGTCCCTCATAGGCAAGTCGCCCCTCTACCTCAGCTCACTCCTCAACATCTCCACTAACAATAACAGTTCATCTTTTCCAGTGATGAAGACTTGTCTCACAGTATGGTGGGGAATGCAACGTTGAGCACCTCTATCTCCTGAATGTTTTGGCATTCAGGTCCAAAAAGTCACATTCTGACCACTTCTACCATGGGCAAATATGTATAGGTTTCATTCAAATCAAAAGGGGTGCGATCATAAAGTGATAGAATTCAAATGGAACGACCCACATGTGAGGACCACCCTCAGAAGGAAGATGCTCCCATCCCTCCCGCTAATTGGGTTACTTTTGCAAATGTTTTGTCTGAGTGAGGGAGATGGTGTAAATCAAGAGGACTGGATATGTTCTGAAACATGAGATGTTGAGGATTATAATAAATACTGCTTTGATGTCATACAAGAAAACCACACACCAAAATTACCATCTGTTTCTCTGAAGTCCCTTGTGAAAGCCTAACCCTGTAAGATTTTATTTTATAACTTAGCTTGTCATGTTGGCAATAGAATAAGCTTCCAAATGATGTCCAATTGACCCAGATTGCAATTTATAATGGACTGTTTTTGAATTGCGTAAACAACAACAGTAATTTTGTGATGGTGGGGATGCAGGGCTGTGTTCCAAACAAAACAAAATGTGTCCTTGCTTTAGTTCCTTAATGGCACAGCTAGGAGAGCTAAAAAAAAGCAACTAATAGCTGAAGGCTCTTCTCTTGAGTCATCAAAGTGCATTGAAATTGCTTTGGAACTGCACACTTTGGAGAGGTGTGTGACCTTGGAGACAACAGTTAGTCCTCTTACTCAAACCCTTGTAATTGTTAGGTCTTATGTTGCACCTGCCCCACATTTTGTATTATTATTATTATTATTATTATTATTATTATGTTAATGAATGTATCCAGAGTATTTTCAGATTTCTTTTTCAACAAATGCTGTGAAAAGTACAGTCAATGTAAAATGCACATAAAATAAACATGTTTGGATTCAGTCTTGTCAGGTGAACTGTTGTGTCCTCACCTTTACATGCTGACCAAACCGGCTCCGTGCGTCTGCGTGTTGATTTTGTCTAGCCACACCAGATGCGTTCATGACATGCAGGTTAAAATACCAAAATCAACTGTGAACCAACTAATTCATTTGGGGACAGGTCAAAACACACATGAAACATTCATGGACTTTTAGCTAGCTTTAAAGTGCATTACCACCACCAAATGGACTGGAGTGTAGCCCTCGTTCATCTTTCAATCACCAACAACCAAGTTCTATTTTAGCGCCTGGCTACACAGACACTCTTTGATGCGTGCTAGCAGTTTGGATGAAATGATTGAATAATACTCAACACAGGGGCCTCTCAGATGTTTGTGCTTAGTCCCCTCCTGTACTCCGTGTTCACCCACGACTGCATGGCCGTGCACGACTCCAACACCATCATTAAGTTTTGTGACGACATGACGGTGGTAGGCCTGATCACCGATAACGATGAGACAGCATATAGGGAGGTGGTCAGAGACCTGGCAGTGTGGTGCCAGGACAACAACTTCTCCCTCAACGTCAGAAAGAAAAGGGAGCTGATTGTGGACTACAGGAAATGGAGGGCCGAGCACGCCCCTATTCACTCCGACGGGGCTGTAGAGAGGCTGAAAAGATTTGTCATGGGCCCTCAGATCCTCAAAAAGTTCCGCTTGGTACGGCAACTGCTTGGCATCCGACCACAAGGTGCGACAGAGGGTAGTGCGTACGGTGCAGTACATCACTGGGAACGAGCTCCCTGCCATCCAGGACTTCTATACCAGGCAGTGTCAGAGGAAGGCCCTTAACATTGTCAAATACTCCAGCTGCCCAAGTCATAGACTGTTCTCTTTGCTACCGCACGGCAAGCAGTACCGATGCACCAAGTCTGTAAACAACAGAATCCGGAACGGCTTCAACCCCCAAGCCATAAGACTGCTAAAAAGTTAGTCCGTTTAGCTATTTGTCTAACTATTTAACTTTCTGCATTGACCCTTTTGCACTAACATTTTTTGACTCTTCACATAAGCTGCTGCTTCTGTTTATTATCTATCCTGTTGCCTAGTCACTTTATTTCTAGTTATATGCGCATATCTACCTCAATTACCTCGTACCCCTGCACAATGGCTCAGTACTGGTACCCCATGTATATATTAGCCAAGTTAGCATTACTCATTGTGTATTTATTATAACTTTTATTATGATATATTATTACTTTTCCAATATCTCTATTTTCTCTCTGCATTATTGTAAGCATTTCACTGTATTCTGCACCTGTTGTTAATGAAGAATGTGACAAATAAAATGTGATCTGCTAAAAGAATATACGCTCAGTGTACAAAACATTATGAACACCTGCTCGTTCCATGACATAGACTGACCAAGTGAATCCAGGTGAGGGCTATTATCCCTTATTGATGTTACTTGTTAAATCCACTTAAACAGTCTAGATGAAGTGGAGGAGACAGGTTAAAGAGTGTGGGGTGCAATTCATATATTAGGAAGGTGTTCTTAATGTTTTGTACTGTCAATGTAGATTGGTGGCAATGTGTGAAATAACTTGTAATGCAATTCCCATGGTGACTTGAGCTTTCCTGCATTTGTGACATTTTGATAGGTAAGATATGATTGTGTGTTTATTTTTCTATACATAAAGTCACTTTCAAAATTATTGGGACCCTTGATACAAATACTGAGCTATATTGTATTTCTCCTCAAAAAGAGAGGTTTTAAAAATATTTGGCGCTCCTGTTTTCAATACTTTTCAATAATGCACCCTCACCTTGCTAGGATAATGACACTCTTTTTATAATGTTTTATGAGATTGGAGAAAACATCTTGAGGGATCTTAAACCATCTTTCGACCCAAAACCCACCGCTGGTTTGCGTGGCCAAAGACCTTTATTTTCGTCTCATCTGACCATAAGCACTTTGTTCCAATCCAAGTATCAATGCCATTTAGCAAACTTCAGGCGTTGTTGGTTGCTCTCCATAAAGGCTTTTTTTGGCAACCCTTCCAAATAGCCTGTTGGCATGGAGGTGAAGTCTAATTGTAGATTTGGATACTTGGTGACCCCAAGATGTGGTCCTTTGATTTTTCATTGCCTCCGGAACCATTGTCCTTACCGTGCGTGGGGACAAGATACACACGTGTCTTTTTCTAGCAAGTTTACAACTGTTCCAGTGGTTTTAAACTTGTTAATTATTGCCCTGATTGTGGTAAGTGGTATATTTATTTTTGTAGCTATTTTGTTGTACCCATTGTTGGATTTATAAAGGTCAACAACCATTTGTCTCTTTTCATTTGTGAATTTTTTGCCTTTCCGCATTTTGATGGATGACAAATGACAGCTTTTCTTTCTCATTTTATTTATAGGAATTTTTAGGAGTGCCAATAATCTTTTTGAGATCTCTTTCTCTGAGCAGTTGTATTAGGGTAAAATAATATAATAATAACACATATTGAAGCATTCAATAGCTCAGCATTTGTATTATTTATTTTATACAGTATTTTTTGTTCCACTTTATCAAGTGTGCCATTCATTTTGGAAGTGACGGTATGTAACCATTATGTGATGTCAATCTGGCTATATAGACTAACTAGAGTGATCAACTTATTAGTGTACTGAATCTTTACTTGTAAGTTAGTGGTGTAATTTATTTTGACAGAAAGAACAAGAGTATTCTGAATATCAGTCAGCCCTAGTGAACAAAGCCTACAGGACTCTGCTCCAGCCTTTGAGTCGTGGTCTTTACATGGTGAGTTTGATGTCCTTTTACAATGTATTTTATTATTTAACTGTGGTGTGTCATATAGACCAGGGGCCTCATTTATCAATATTGCAAAGAAACTATTCGAAAATACTACTTACGGACGTTATTTAGAATAGTTGTACGCATAGACAAGGTGTGATTTATCAAACAATGTTACAACTGTCATACGCACACCGGTAGGAGATAACAATTGATAAATAATAATTGTTCTCAGCCTCAGTTCTCATGCACTACCTTGGCTGTTTGCATTTTGAAACGCCCCTAATTAACATTAATATGGTCAAAATCATAAATTTAACCCGTGGTGAATATATATACTACCGTTCAAAAGTTTGGGGTCATTCAGAAATGTCCTTGTTTTTGAAAGAAAAGCAAAAAAAAATTGTCCATTAAAACAACTTCAAATTGATCAGAAATACAGTTTAGACATTGTTAATGTTGTAAATGATTATTGTAGCTGGAAACGTCAGATTCTTTAATGGAATATCTACATAGGCTTACAGAGGCCCATTATCAGCAACCATCACTCCTGTGTTCCAATGGCACATTGTGTTAGCTAATCCAAGTTTATTATTTTAAAACGCTATTATATCATTAGAAAACCCTTTTGCAATTATGTTAGCACAGCTGAAAACTGTGGTTCTGATTAAAGAAGCAATAAAACTGGCCTTCTTTTGATTAGTTGAGTATCTGGAACATCAGCATTTGTGGGGTTGATTACAGGCTCAAAATGTCCATAAATAAATAACTTTCTTCTGAAACTCGTCAGTCTATTCTTGTTCTGAGAAATGGCTATTCCATGCAAGAAATTGCCAAGAAACTAAAGATCTCGTACAATGCTGTGCACTACTCCCTTCACAGAACAGCGCAAACTGTCTCTAACCAGAATAGAAAAGGAGTGGGAGGCCCCGGTGCACAACTGAGCAAGAGAACAAGTACATTAGAGTGTCTAGTTTGAGAAACAGATGCCTCACAAGTCCTCAACTGGCAGCTTAATTAAATAGTACCCGCAAAACACCAGTCTCAATGTCAACAGTGAATTGGCAATGCTGGGATGCTGGCCTTTCAAAAGAAATCAGCCAAGACCTAAAAAAAATTGTAGACGTCCACAAGTCATTCATCCTTGGGAGCAATTTCAAAATGCCTGAAGCTACCACATTCACCTGTACAAACAATAGTTCGCAAGTTTAAACAAGTATAAACACGCAGCCATCATACCGGACAACAAAGTCAAGGTATTGGAGTGGCCAACAAACCTGACTCAGTAACACCATCTCTGTCAGGAGGAATGGGACAAAATCATTCTCTCTAATATTATTCTGACATTTCACATTCTTAAAATAAAGTGGTGATCCTAACTGACCTAAAACAGGGAATTTTTACTAGGATTAAATGTCAGAAATTGTGAAAAACTGAGTTTAAATGTATTTGGCTAAGGTGTATGTAAACTTCTGACTTCAACTGTATCTATCTATCTATCTATCTATCTATCTATCTATCTATCTATCTATCTATCTATCTATCTATCTATCTATACACATACAAAAGTATGTGGACACCCCTTCAAATTAGTGGATTTGGCTTTTTCAGATTATTCTACCACTTGGCACTGTGTTTACGCATGCTCATGGCTGTGCATAAATTTACGCACACTGTCAAGCAAACGTTCATATGCGCACTTTGCATGGAAATGATCCCACGCATAACGATAAATGAGGCCCCTGGGCTCTTCAATCCGGTTCCTGGAGAGCTACCGTCCTGTAGATTGTTGCTCCAACCCTCCTAATCTAGCGCACCTGATTCTAATAACTTGGGTTGGACCGAAAACCTGCAGAACGGTAGCTCTCCAGGAACAGGGTTGGAGAGCCCTAAAATAGACCCATTTTGAATTAATGTTAGCACCATTTCACTTAAGTCCTTTTTCTAAAACCAATTCAATCAAATAGTATTTATGTAGCCTAACCATTTTAACAGCAATATTTGTCACAACATATTTTACATTTACCCAGCCTGTGCTGCAATCAGCAGCACAAAGCCTCCATCAGTCCGTCTAGACTTTTAATTGGTTGTTTTTGTAGCATCCCAGACAGTCGTGGAATGTTGTGTTCCCTTCAATGTCGGAAAATGAACAGTTTGAATCCTGTCTTTTTGTGACTTCCTGCTATCTGTGACAACCGGTGGAATGTTGTCTTCCCTTCCATGTCAGAAAACGAAAAGGTTGAATCAGTCATTGTAAGTGACTTCCTGCTTCTATTTCAGCTGGAGCTGAAGGGCATGCACATAGAGGAGGGGACGGATAATGGAGCCAATCCTATGTTTCTTATGGAGTTGATGCAGATCAACGAAGCACTGGATGAGGCACAGAGCAAAGAAGAAACGTACAAGATAGGTGCCTCTATGAAAGGTGTGGGTTAAAAAAGTCATTTTACTCTGCCTACTTATTTTTCTTCATGAATATGTTGATTTGAATCTGCAGGAAGTGAGTTCAACAAAACTAACCAGTAATGGCTTTGATATGCTCACGGATGTGATTTTGTACCATATTTGTACCATATTGCACTTCAATGCAAAATGTATTTAAACTTTTTTATGCCCATTTACTTGCAGAACAATTGAAAGACTTGACTGAACAAATACAGTCATGGCCAAAAGTTTTGAGAATGACACAAATATTAATTTCCACAAAGTTTGCTGCTTCAGTGTCTTTAGATATTTTTGTCAGATGTTACTATGGAATACTGAAGTATAATTACAAGCATTTCATAAGTGTCAAATGCTTTTATTGAGTTGATGCAAAGAGTCAATATTTTCAGTGTTAACCCTTCTTTTTCAAGACCTCTGCAATCCGCCCTGGCATGCTGTCAATTAACTTCTGGGCCACATCCTGACTGATGGCAGCCCATTCTTGCATAATCAATGCTTGGAGTTTGTCAGAATTTTGTTTGTCCACCCGCCTCTTGAGGATTGACCACAAGTTCGCAATGGGATTAAGGTCTGGGGAGTTTCCTGGCCATGGACCCAAAATAACAATGTTTTATTCCTGAGCCACTTAGTTATAACTTTTGCCTTATGGCAATGTGCTCCATCATGCTGGAGAAGGCATTGTTAGTCACCAAACTGTTCCTGGATGGTTGGGAGAAGTCTCCAGCCGTGTCCTCGTCAACACTCACACCTGTGTTAACTAGAGAATCACTGACATGATGTCAGCTGGTACTTTTGTGGCAGGGCTGAAATGCAGTGGAAATGTTTTTTGGGGATTTAGTTCATTTGCATGGCAAAGAGGGACTTTGCAATTAATTGCAATTAATCTGATCACTCCTCATGACATTCTGGAGTAAACTGAGACAGCAGACTTTGTGAAAATGTATATTTGTGTCATTCTCAAAACTTTTGGCCACGACTGTAGGTGCATCGCTGCACAAAGGTATGTTTCCCTCAGATACTAAAGTGTTATGTTTCTCTCCCTCCTACTCACTGTTAAGTCTTATGGTGTTAATTCAGATGCTTTCAGATGTGTTTGTGAGTCACATGGTTTAACTTCCTTTTGCTTTTGCTCCACATACAGTATTTTTCTTTTCAACAGGTGAGCTTCAGGCTGTCAAAGCACTTCTCGCCCAAATGAAATACTTTGCGAACATTGAAGACAAGGTGAAGGAAAAGATTTCAGAGCTAATGCAAACTTTGTTGACTTTGTTTTGATACTTCTTGGGTATTTTTAAAGTTGTTTTGACTGTCTTCAATAATTATAATAATACAATTTGTATTTATTTATTTATTATGTACAGTATTTGTTAAAGTTTCAGGTATACTAATAAATGTAAAATATTAATAGGTTACACATTGCCATAACTTTTGTGTGATGGATCAATTCAAAAGTCAATTATTGAGTATGTAAAATGTTTTATATTATATAAAACGCTTTTAACTCAACTATCTCCTGTGCAATAGATGTGTCTGTAAAGAATACTCCCACTTTGGGAAGTGACTGTTTTCTTAAAGCTGTGCTGCGCCTTTTTCCCTACATTTCTCCCCACGTGGGCCAGCCCCTAGCAATTAGAATTTTTGCCAATGAGCTTCAGGCCCTCGCATTTGAGTGACAGCTAGCAAGAGGCCTACCCAGCGTTATCCAATGAGGTTGCAGGGCGGGCCCAACGGCTCAGTGGACACAGCATAGAGGGAGAGAGAGAGAGAGCAATGATGTGGGACCACTTTTGGACTGTGAGTGCTACTTTCAGAAATACTGACTAAAAACTACACAAAAGTACCAGAGAATCTCTTTAAATTAAATGCATAATTTACTATGACAAACAGACATGTAATTGTCAGTGATTTAAATGCTGCACAGTCACAAAGTTTACAAATTATTATCTTGCCTATCAGTATAGCATTTGTTATTACACCCTGTTGTTGAGTCACGCGGGGTGATGCGAGTTGAGAATATACCCCTTGTAACCTGTAGCGGGAAACATACTTCCTTGAAAATACTGGAGGAAGAATAGCAGCACATACCTTTCTCTGCCTGAACCAAAATGATGCCCTTCACATAATTAGAAAGATTGTGCATTATTTATGTATGCCACATATACAATACTAGTCAAAAGTTTGGACACACCTACTCATTCAAGGGTTTTTCTTTATTTTTACTATTTTCAGCATTGTAGAATAATAGTGAAGACATCAAAACTATGAAATAACACACGGAATCATGTAGTAACCAAAAAAGGTGTTAAACAAATCCAAATATATGTTATATTTGAGATTCCTCAAAGTAGCCACCCTTTGTCTTGATGACAGCTTTGCACACTTTTGGCATTCTCTCAACCAGCTCCATGAGGTAGTCACCTGGAATGCATTTCAATAACAGGTGTGCCTTGGTAAAAGTCAATTTGTGGAATTAATGCTTTTGAGCCAATCAGTTGTGTTGTGGCATGGTAGGGGTGGTATACAGGTATACAGAAGATGTAAAAAACTTTGAAAGTTTCTTCAAGTGTAGTGACAAAAATCATCAAGCGCTATGATGAAACTGGCTTCATGAGGACCGCCACAGGAAATGAAGACCCAGAGTTACCTCTGCTGCAGAGGATAAATTCATTAGCATTTACCAGCCTCATAAACTGCAGCCCAAATATATGCTTCACAGAGTTCAAGTAACAGACACATCCCAACATCAACAGTTCAGAGGAGACTATGTGAATCAGGCCTTCATGGTTGAATTGCTGTAAAGAAACAACCGCTAAAGGACACCAAGAAGAAGAAGAGACTTGCTTGGGCCAAGAAACACGAGCAATGGACATTAGACCGGTGGAAATCTGTCCTTTGGTCTGATGAGTCCAAATTTTTGATTTTTGGTTCCAACCTCCGTGTCTTTGTGAGACGCAGAGTAGGTGAACGGATGATCTCTGCATGTGTGGTTCCCACCATGAAGCATGGAGGACAAGCTGTGATGGTGTGGGGGTGCTTTGCTGGTGGCACTGTCAGTGATTTATTTAGAATTCAAGGCACACTTAACCAGCATGGCTATCAAAGCATTCTGCAGCGATACGCCATCCCATCTGGTTTTGCCCTTAGTGGGACTATCATTTGTTTTTCAACAGAACAATGAATCAACACACCTCCAGGCTATGTAAGGGCTATTTGACCAAGAAGGAGAGTGATGGAATGCTGCATCAGATGACATGGCCTCCACAATCACCCGACCTCAACCCTATTGAGATGGTTTGGGATGAGTTGGACCGCAGAGTGAAGGAAAAGCAGCCAACAAGTGCTCAACATATGTGTGGACTCCTTCAAGAATGTTGGAAAAGCATTCCAGGTGACACTGGTTGAGAGAAAGCTGTCATCAAGGCAAAGGGTGGCTACTTTGAATAATCTAAAATGTAAAATATATTTTGATTTGTTTAACACTTTTTTTGGTTCCATATGTGTTATTTCATAGTGTTATGTCTTCACTATTATTCTACAATGTAGAAAATAGTACAAATAAATAAAAACCCTTGAATGAGTCGGTGTGTCCAAACTTTTGACTGGTACTGTATATTCCATTAATATTATGTTAATCAGACATACATAAAGATTAGCTGCATGTTCAGAAGCCCTCAGATCTCTGTGTAATTGTTAGTTCATGAACAACTGCATGTTGAGCCAGTGAAGCTGTCGCTTAGGGACCACTCCCAGACACTTGTTTTGTATTTGTTGTTTTTTCATCTGCAGTGGATTGAAGTGTGGAAAGCTTAAATTTATTCCCTTTTGTTTATTTATGCTTTTATGGAACTCAACGTGAATACAGATCTTGTTACGTGATTTGTCAGACGAAATGGAAAATGGACTAGTTTAAGAATGGCACACAGAGGCACTCAAGCAACTATTAGAACCATAACAATATAGCGACCAATTATTTTGTGAATGTAATGACATTCAACACACAATCTGAAACTGCTATTAGGGAACACCGTTTGCTTTCTCAAATCTATGTCAAACCGAAACAGCATGTAAAACGCCTCAGGACTATTCTCAGGGGCCCTGACTGTGATTCTCTGAGAATATCCTTCCCTACAGTTACAGGACTTGACTGGTTGTTTATTAAGCCTGGAACAACAATGTCATGTGTTCCATTTGCCACTGTGGAGAAGCAGTTTCCCTAATACTGCTGGATAGACCGTGAATTAAACAGTAGGGCTTAACCCACTGGAGGGGAGACTCAGCAGTGGCTTATTTATTATTCATGCTGTAATCAGAAGGCATCTACGGCGCCACTATATTAATGAGAAAATGTGATCGACCAACTCTCAGGCCACTGCTGTCTCCAAGGACTCTTTGAAATGTAATTTGAAAGAAAAGTGAGGGGGGGATGAAGCGAAATTGACTTGGATGGGAATGCATGGTGGAATGAACTACGTGCATGTGGCTTTAGATTAAGAGAGGTGGGCTTAGCTAGTGGCAGTGAGTGGGAAAGGAAATGGAGCAAAAAGATCAAATGTTTTCCTGCTGCTTTATTGGCACCTGGACTTAGTGGAAAGGTAAAACTTTTGGGCACTGTTTGCTTGTCTATCTAATCCCTTTAGTCGGTTCCTTGGTTCTGCTACTAGCAAGCTGAGGGTTGTAACTGAACGTGATACAACAACCAAAAGAACGATGGTCCTTATAAGTTTCTCACAAAAAGTGACAGAAACCAAAGGTGAAACAGCCAATTATCAGCCTGGACCCAAAAAGACAGATTTTGCCAGTGTGGCTCACTGTCTGATATTGGAAATGGTGGCAGGACATGTAAAATTATCATATTCACACATATAACTCTAGCTGACACTGCTGCTCCTTTTGGGGACCAGTATTTGGTGGTTAAGTACAGTAGGCACAAGAAAACCCTATGATTGAGGTCTGGACCAATGGAGAATGAATTTGGTCCTTTGACTC
The DNA here is from genome assembly GCA_030435695.1 of Brachymystax lenok tsinlingensis. Classification (NCBI taxonomy): domain Eukaryota; kingdom Metazoa; phylum Chordata; class Actinopteri; order Salmoniformes; family Salmonidae; genus Brachymystax; species Brachymystax lenok. The sequence goes on along the minus strand of CM059819.1, from coordinate 49,900,789 downwards.
ATACTGTAAGTGTGAATTTAACTGTGTGGTTGGTTCCTCACAGAACACCACCAGTCTTATTATCAGGTAATAGTCTATCTTCATTAGTCTCTGATTTAACAGCTGGGATATCTGTTACCTTAGCTACACAGCATGTTTGTGTGTTTTCATATTTGCGTGTATGCTAGCTACAAACTATTTAGCTTCGCTTCTAGCCTAGGGTTTGATATGCAATGTGATCTCGTAATGAACAGTGTCCTGACGAGAAGGCAAACCTTTCTATGCCAGGCAAATGTATGCATCATCAGCTCATTGTTAAAGATGCATCCAAATGAATGTCACTAGAAAACAGCTTAAATAAACGCAAATGCAGCTACTTTGCTGTTATTATGGCTGCAGAGGTTGATTTGACTGTGTAAGCCGTAGTTGGCTAGCCAGCTAGCAATGGATAAGAACGTTGCCTGACAGCATGGCAACCGAATAAAATAACAAACCACTGGGTTGCGCCCATAGATGTAGAACAGAAAGAATGAGTAACTGGGTCACGTCTTTGGCAATGGACTATCAATCAGGTTTGGTGGGAGGGTGGAAAAGTTTGAATTTACTTTAAAAAATAAAAATATCAATGAAAACATGTAATTTCTAACGGTGAATGTGTGCTTAATATTGTTTTATTGGGCAACTGTGGTTGCCCAATAAAAGGGACCTGGCTCCACCACATCGAAGGGAAGGGACCCGGCTCCACCTCATCCCGCTGCGTTGTCCATTATTTCTAAGGTAATGTACAGAAAGTTGGCTTTTGTCCATTACATAATCTGCCACTGTTAAAGGTTCCATGCTGCCTTCTACCTATTATTGTAATAATCTCTGTGATGCCGGTAAGGCAGAGTCAGGCGCAGGACAACAAAAATGAGTGTTCATAAACTTTACTCAAAGATATACCATACGAGTGGTAAAACAATCACTTGAAAACGGAAACAAAATACAACAAACAATCACACACAAAAACATGGGGGAAACAGAGGGTTACTGGGTTATTTAGCTAAAGAATCCCCGTGTCCTGCGGGCACGCGGGAGACCGGGGTTCAATTCCCCGTCGGGGAGAAAGGAGTAGGCTCTCCTTGTAAATAAGAATTTGTTCTTAATTGACTTGCCTAGTTAAATAAAGGTTACACTAAGAGCATACCATTTCTGCAACCTAATTTTCTAATTCTAGTCTAACCAATACCCAAACGGAGATTCAGTGAAAATAAAAAAATCTCATTGATTTATCAAGACCAGTCCACATGCTTGTCTCACAGCAGCGTGAAATGGTGCTAAAATAGTTGTAGGCTATTTCTTCAAAACCTATTGCTTCTAACGTCAATATGCTCTTTAAATAAATAAGACCTACACCCTATTTAACAGCACATTACTCAACACTAGTGAGACTCATGGTGCCTATGGTAGGCCGACAGAATGTCGAAAAATATGACGTGACTCTCCGCCAATAATTACATATAAAGGATTGGAGGATATTTCTGTAATTCAGTGATATTTATTCCCATAGTAATTCGTAATGGACCCATAACTAAATAAACATTGGCATTTTGAAAGAGTATTTTCATCATTATTTTATTAACGAAAGCATAAAGATGCCATTATTAGTTACATTGTTCTAGTTTGAAGTTGCAGACTGGCACTAAGAACAGAACAGCGGGAATGTTTCCCTAGTCAGCGCCATTATTAGTGCAATGCCCCGTTAAGTGTTGCCAGTGTGGCGGGGCTTCCTCCTCCTCCCTTCCCCATGGGCTAGCTCGGTCTTCTGTGCACGGCTCTGTGGCCCATCCCATACCCCCTGCCCTCATGCCTTGAACCTTGCGCACTTTCAGTGGATACAGCTGGAGAACTGCAAGGCAATCCCATTGCGTCACTCGGGAGCCATGACCAAGAACGTGTAATCACAGAACGTGAACGTGTAATCACAGAACGTGTAGATTTTTCTATTGTTATTGACTGTACTTTTGTCTATCCCATGTGTAACTGTCACGACTTCAGCCAAAGTTGGTCCCTCTCCTTGTTCGGGCGGCTTTCGGCAGTTTTCTAGCTGCCGCCGATCTACATTGTATCTTCACATCATAAATACTAGGATACTTTCGGTTTACAGAAAAACATCCTGGTTCTCTCTCTCCCTCTATTAGAAATGATCACAAGGTGACTGTGGGTGACCCTGCATTGCATTCCAATCAATAGAAAGATCTGATGCAATTCGGGCTGTACCTAAATCGATCCCTAACAAGATGGGCACTGCAAATTCAATAATAACAAGTATCAAATAGCTGGAGTGGTGACTATCACAGTATCTCTTTCCTCTGAAGAGTATGTATTCCCTATGGGAGCTCCGGGTCATATTTTAATTAAAGATTGACAGAGCAGCAGGCTTCTGGTGCATCTGGAAAACTCAGAGGGATCTAACACTACTTCGACGTTCCATTGAAACCTCTGAGATATAGTTTGAACGTTTTTTTCCCCCCAGGATCCTTTGAAGGTGATTGAAACTGGAGGTGTGTGAATAAAAACATAACCACCAGCCATTCCTTACACATTGGTGTAGTGGTGTGGTAATCTCTTGCCCCTGGAGAGAGATTTCCTTTTTCTATCCTTACCTTCCGACATCCTCTATCTCACAGCCGTGTCAGTCGGTAGCTCTGATGTAGCCTTTTGAACCTCTTCTCTTTTCATGATGCTGTGTTCTTCATTGGGTATACTACCATTTGTTTTTTATTGTATAAGCCCAACTAACGTTAGTGAGAGTTTATCGCCCTCCCAATTGCTCTTAGCAAATTGCTTGACTTGCTGTCTAACTATGCTAAATATGAATTATTAATATTAACCTGGATTGGTTGATGAAATATAGACTGAAATATATTTGTACTGAGCTAAATTATACTCAACTGATATCTAAACCAACTTAAAACACCCTGAAAATCTACTCTTTTGTATATCGTTCTGACAAACACACCTCATAAGTATACAGCCAATGGAATCTTTGCTAACGGGCTCAGTGACAATTGTCTCATTGTCTGCATTAGAGATACTAAGCTACCGAAGTCTTATCCGTGCATTATTTCAAAGAGAAATTTCTGAACTTTCAATGAGCAACATTTCTTGAATGACCTGGGGATGCATGATTCCCAGGTCATCTATCTCTATTCGGATCAAACCCTTAAAAGTTTTACCTCTCTGTTTGACTCTGTTGCAGATAAGCATGACCCATATAAGAGATTAAGGGAAAGGACAGGTCTAACCCATGGTTTACGCATGAATTATCTGAAAGATTTCATGAAAGAAACTTTGCTTGGGCTTAAGCAAGATTGACTGATTCTACCTCTGACTGGCAGTCCTTCAGACATTTGAGAAATAGGTGTCTTACTCTGGTTAGAAAAGCAAAGTCAACATACTTCTTGAATTTTGTATCTAAGAGTTGTGGAAATCTATCTAAATTCTGGACAAATCAATCCCCTCATTGCCCCAGCAGGTTATGACAGGCTCCTGTCCCATAACAGACAAAAATAACATTTGTGGTGCTTTTAATAACCGTTTTGCCTCAGCTGGCCATCTATTTGAAAGACTGGTTTCTGAAAATACGTCAAGTTCCACTAGAGGGATTCCTTTATTCACCTCTAAACAAATAGCAGAGAAGGATGCACTTCCAGGCACATAGTCATTTTTTCTTAATTTGAAAAATGTTGTGTCAATCCACAATAGCTGATTCGCTTGATCCATTTCTACCCCCGTCATTGTAGAACCTTTGACCCACATTTTTAGTCAACAATTGCTTCTGGTGCTATCCCTAAGATCTGAAAGGTGGCACATGTCCTCCTCCTTTACAATGGGGGGATTCACTGGCAAACTCTCAGCTAAGATCTTTTTAAACTTCACATTATATTCTTAAAGGGATACTTCAGGATTTTGGCAATGAGGCCCTTTATCTACTTCCCCAGAGTCAGATGAACTTGTGGATACCGTTTTTATTTCTCTCTGTCCAGTATGAAGGAAGTTAGACGGAGCTTTGAGAGCCAATACTAACTAGCATTAGCGCAATGACTGGAAGTCTATGGGTATCTGCTAGCATGCTGGGCAATTAGATAAAGAACCTCATTGCCAAAATCCTGAAGTATACCCTTTAATGTGTACCTAACTGGTTTTAGACCTGGACATGGCACCGTTTCAGCAGATACGCTTTTCTTAAATGATATATTAAATTGCTTAGATCATAGGAATCACTGTGCTGCCATATTTGTAGACCTATCCAAGGCTTTTGATAATGTCAACCATCCCCTACTCATTCTAATGTCTGAAATGGGCCTCAACCAGGCATCTTGTAAGTGTTTTGGGAACTATCTATCAGATAGGACACTGTGCTTTCTGAGGGTGTCGAATTACCTCGATAATACTAAAGGTGTCCTGCAGGGGTCGATTTTGGGACCTGTCCTATTTACTATTTATATAAATAATATTGGTCTATCTGCAAAAACCTGTATTCATCTGTATTCATCTGTTATGTACGCTATTGCCTCTACGGCTGACCAGGCTATGTTGGAGCTGCAATCTGATTTTGTTTCCTTGCAGAAACTCCTTGTTGATTGGTACTTAATGCGGGAAAAACTAAATGTATGCTGTTTTCTAATTCTCATAGAAATATTTCAGATGTCTTACACACTTGGATGGTTCTTTCATCAAGCAGGTTCCTGCCTATACATATCTGGGCTTTTGGATTGATAATAATTTGACATTTAAAAACATACGGATGAGCTAGCTAAGAAGCTGAGATTTAAAGTAGGCTTCTTTTATAGAAATAGATCATGTCTCTCCCTGAACAGCAGGAGGCAAGTAGTACAGTCAACTTTCCTGCCAGTTCTTGACTATGGTGACACCATTTATCAGAATGCAGCAGCCACTACTCTTAAACCTTTGGATGCCGTCTACCATAGCGCCCTTCGCTTTATCACAGGTGATAGTTTTGATACGCATTACTGCATCCTGTATCAAAAGGTACCATAGATCACTTCATTAATCCCTTTTTGTTTACAAAGCTCTACTATACAAGCTTCTGACTTACCTAATTCATTTTTTAAAGTATAAAAACATGATATACCAAACCCGTTCACAGGGTTGGTTAACTCTTGAGATTCCTCGGGTCTCCACCGAACTAGGTAAATCTGATTTTAGCTTTAACGTTCCACATTTTTGGAATCACAGTTTAAAACCCTGATGATAAATGAGTTCACAGAGCTGTGCAATTGCTTTGATTGACTTTAATAATTTGTTTATGATGCCTGTGATGTTCTAATATAATGCACTTGTTATTGTATTTTGTAGTTTTATATTTTATTTTATGTCCTCATGCATGACCCTGGTCTCAATTGGGCTCCCCTGATTAAATAAAATGTAAACATAAATATCCATCAAATGGCCAAAGACAGGATAAAATACACATATGCACGCACGTATGCATGCATGCCCCCTTTTTGCCCTCAAAACAGCCTCAATTCATCAGGGCATGGACTCTAAAAGTTGTCAAAAGCGTTCCACAGAGATGCTGGCCCACGTTGACTCCAATGCTTCATACCCCGTTCAAAGGCAGATCTTGTCCATTCACCCTCTGAATGGCACACATACACAATCCATGTCTCAATTGTATCAAGGCTTAAAATCCTTCTTTAACCTGTCTCCTCCCCTTCATCTACACTGATTGAAGAAGATTTATTAAGTGACATTAATAAGGGATCATACCTTTCACCTGGATTCACCTGGTCAGTCTATCTATGTTATGGAAAGAGCAGGTGTTCTTAATGTTTTGTACACTTAGTGTACATCTCCATTAGTAGACTGACTGAGGTGGCTGATGAATCCCAATGTTGCCACACCACTTATTATGACTCATTCATAGTGGAAGTGAAACAATCTCACATTCCTCTAACAGTGTAAATGGTATTGTCAGTGAAATTCAGAGCCGTGCCAGGTGTTTAAAACAAACATCCCCAAGGTTGGGGGGTGTGGCTCTTTCTCTCTCTGTCTGGTCAAATGAAATATAACAAAATACATCGACAGCAATGTTTTCCATCCCTGCAATCTCTTGAGAGGGGGAGGGATTGAAGTGAACATGAATTTTGTATAAAAAAAAAAATCAAGGTGAAGAGAAAATATGTGAACAACACATGCTGAATCTGCTTTTTCTTTTGATGAATACTGTGGGAAAGCTCAAATATTTTGATACCTAAATCCCTTCCCATACTTTTGGGAAGACAGGAGGGACGTGGTTAGCTTGAGGAATGTCACAAATTGGACTTCTCCAGCAGCAACAAGAAAGCAACGTCTGAAAACACCCTATTCCTTATGGTGCACTACTTCTGACCAGAGCCCATAAGGCTCTGGTCAAAGTAGTGCTCTATGTAGGGAATAGGGTGTGATTTGAGACACCCCCTAACACTCAGCAGCTCAGCCCTCAGTCACAGCTATAGGCTAATGATAAAGTGTGTCTGTTGAAGAAGCAACAAGCTTGAAGCTTCCTTCACACTGACAAAGTGCATTTGAAGTATAGGCCCCCACGCTACAAAGGAGCATCCAACACCGTGATCCATACATCATCACATTTAAGGGGTTACAACATATATCTGTAATATCTTTTATATAGCCCAATCATTGCGAAGTTTGGGGGCATTGACTTAAAGGATACGCATCATCAATCTGTCATTGGCGCTGATCTCCTGGAAGTCCTGGAACCGTTTCAGTCAGCGTATTAATCAAAATAACAGTTATTGCCAAATTACAGATGCCGGTTCAGAGATGGATTGCTTCTGGCTGACGGGAACTGACAGCTCTACGAGTGATTAATTCTGCTCTACTCCAATGATTGGCAAACTGAAGACTGAGCGAGCATCACCAGGGCTCTGTCACTTATTTTCAGCGTCCTGATTCTGCAGCACACGAGAAAGGCTAGAGCCCACATCCCACCCTCCTTCTGACACACACACAACCAGACCTGGGTTTCAAATAGTATTTGTGTTCGTTGAAATACTTCAGCTGCACTTGATTGAGATTGTCTGGTGTGATTGAGACACTGACAGTCACAACAGTGGAAAGTCAGTCAAATCTGCCATTCTCAGGCAGGCTCAATCAAACGATCAAAGTATTTGAAAAGAGAACGAATACTATTTGAACCCAAATCTGCACACAACCCACAACTGTGAAGTGAGCAAACATGGTCTTGGCCACAAGGCTCAGAAAGAATTTGCAGGTCAATGGCAGAACACTTTCTCAAGGGCCTCAATTTGAGTGTTGACAGGATTGAGTTATGTGGTCACTGTCCTGTCCAATGCAATAACGGCAGCCAGGCAGAGGAAAAGCCCAAGGTTTATTTTTTCCGTGCTGCCCCTGTAATACATCAATTCAATACCTGCCGTGAGGTCTGACACGGCCATGTTCTCATAACATGATAAGACATGTCTCCACAAAGCTTGCCCACACACATGAAGTCCACACAGACAGGGGTATATACTGAACAAATAAGGTATATGAGTTTTTCATGAATGTCATGGAATGAAATCATGCATGTTATGTACAGTTGAAGTCGGAAGTTTACATACACTTAGGTTGGAGTCAATAAAACTCGTTTTTCAACCACTCCACAAATTTCTTGTTAACAAACTATAGTTTGGGCAAGTCGGTTAGGACATCTACTTTGTGCATGACACAAGTAATTTCTCCAACAATTGTTTACAGACAGATTATTTCACTTATAACTCACTGTATCACAATTCCAGTGGATCAGAAGTTTACATACACTAAGTTGACTGTGCCTTTAAACAGTTTGGAAAATTCCAGAAAATTATGTCATGGCTTTAGAAGCTTCTGATAGGCTAATTGACATCATTTGAGTCAATTGGAGGTGTACCTGTGGATGTATGTCAAGCCTTACCTTCAAACTCAGTGCCTCTTTGCTTGACATCTTGGGAAAATCTAAAGAAATCAGCCAAGACCTCAGAAAAGATATTGTAGACCTCCACAAGTCTGGTTCATACTTGGGAGCAATTTACAAACGCTTGAAGGTACCACGTTCATCTGTACAAACAATAGTCCGCAAGTATAAACACCATGGGACCACGCAGCCGTCATACCGCTCAGGAAGGAGACGTGTTCTGTCTCCTAGAGATTAACTTACTTTGGTGCGAAAAGTGCAAATGAATCCCAGAACAACAGCAAAAGACCTTGTGAAGATGCTGGAGGACACAGGTACAAAAGTATCTATATCCACAGTAAAACGAGTCCTATATCGACAAAACCTGAAAGGCCGCTCAGCAAGGAAGAAGCCACTGCTCCAAAACCACCATAAGAAAGCCAGACTACGGTTTGCAACTGCACATGGGGACAACAAAAATAGAACTGTTTGGCCATAATGACCATCGTTATGTTTGGAGGAAAAAGGGGGAGGCTTGCAAGCCGATGAACACCTGCTGCCTGCTGACATTTCTGAGCATGCTCTGTACTGGTGGTGCCCCGATCCCGCAGCTGAATCAACTTTAGGAGACGGTCCTGGCGCTTGCTGGACTTTTTTGAGTGCCCTGAAGCCTTCTTCACAACAATTGAACTGCTCTCCTTGATGTTCTTGATGATCCTATAAGTGGTTGATTTAGGTGCAATCTTACCGGCAGCAATATCCTTGCCCCTGAAGACCTTTTTGTGCAAAGCAATGATGACGGCACGTGTTTCCTTGCAGGTAAACATTGTTGACAGAGGAAGAACAATGATTCCAAGCACCACCCTTCTTTTGAAGCTTCCAGTCTGTTATTCAAACTCAATCAGCATGACAGAGTGATCGCCAGCCTTGTCCTCGTCAACACACACTTGTGTTAACGAGAGAATCACTGACATGATGTCAGCTGGTCCTTTTGTGGCAGGGCTGAAATGCAGTGGAAATGTTTTTTGGGGATTCAGTCCATTTGCATGGCAAAGAGGGACTTTGCAATTAATTGCAATTCATCTGATCACTCTTCATGACATTCTGGAGTATATGCAAATTGCCATCATACAAACAGAGGCAGCAGACTTTGTGAAAATGTAAGTGTCATTCTTAAAACTTTTGGCCACGACTGTACATTCTCATCCTCCCAGATCAGTAACAGAAGGAGGACCAATGAAATCTATTATCAGCCTTTTGTGTTTATCGTGCTGTAAAGTTGCAGCAAATCAGGGGCTGCGGTTGGCATGGAAACAAGTGGCTGTAGGAAACGGTTACAGTGCTGTCTATTTACCTGGGAGCACCACATGCAGAATTCATCAAGTAGTATGTTTACCGAACTCATACTAGTAGGCTACCACCTGCTGATAAGCACCTTACAGACATTTTTGTGTCTGTGTGTGTCTGTCCTTGTGTGTCCGTGCGTCCGTGTGTGTGCAACCATGCGTGCGTACATATGTGCTTGTGTGTAAACAAACACCTGCACTTAAATTAATTAACATAATGAACATGGAATGGCTCCATGCAACTTATTATGCAATTTGTTAAGCACTGGTTACTGATGAATTATTTACGCTTGCGATAACAAAGGGGTTGAATAATTATTGACTCTTTTAATTAATTCATAAAAAAAAAAATATACAAACATAATTCCACTGTGACATTATGGGGTATTGTGTGTAGATCAGTGACACAAAATCTAAATTTCAGGCTGTAACGCAACAAAATGTGGAAAAAGTAAAAGGGTGTGAATACTTTCTGAAGGCACTGTACCAGGGAGCAGAACTGAAGATCTGTAACAGAGGCATAACCCTTGGAAGCACATATCAGATGGTCCTATAGCCACCATGCCATGTTAGTGCGACACTAGTGGTGGCTATGGCTAAAGTTTTAGCGGAAAAAGTGACAGGTGCCTGCTGCGTCTTACAGCCTGGGAGTCCGTAGGGAGCAAACTCGCCTTAGTGGTTATGGGTCATCAGTGCATTCCTCTATCATATAATAGGGTGGAATTGATGCTGCAGGAAAGTTAACCAAGTTGGTGGAGAACTAGTGAACGAGTGACTAGCTAATTCAAAAATAAGAGCTTCTGTATAGTGGAAACGTAGAGGAATTCTCGATATCAGCGGGTGGGGAGAGAAGTCTTTGCTGAACTGGAGAGAGTCAAAGTCAAAGTCACCATTATTAGTCAGTTGTACAACCAAATGCCTTCAACCGAAATGTGTCTTCCGCTTTTAACCCAACCCCTCTGAATCAGAGAGGTGCGGGGGGCTGCCTTAATCAACATCCACGTCTTCGGCGCCCGGGGAACAGTGTTCAGTGTTCCTGCCTTGTTCAGGGGAAGAACGACAGATTTTTTCCTTGTCAACTCGGGGATTCGAACTTGCAACCCTCCGGTTACAAGTCCGACACTCTAACCACTAGGCTACCTGCCGGGTAGGGCAGGGAGCACCTAAAGAGAGGGTAGGGCAGGGAGCACCTAAAGAGGTGCATGTTGACATTTATTGTATTGAGTCTTGTCCTAGCGGCAGAACTGAGCGATTTCCCTTTAGATAGGCCAGCTGCAAAGTCAAAATTGTCTATGTTGTAAAAATTAGCTTTTTAGCCTACATTTAAGGTTAGGGTTATGCATTAGGGTTAGCAGTTTGGCTAGGGTTAGGGTTTGTTATGACTTTGTGGCTGTGCCAGATAGTGATCTCTCTGCAGAGCTGCATCCAGAACAAGATTCATGACGAAAAACGCTAACCTGCTTGAGAGGTCAGAATTTCATGATTGCAACGAAGGACTGTTTGTGTCCGGGTCGGCCCTGGGTGTGGGGCTTCGCCTGGGTATTAATATTTCGCTGCGAGGCCAGGATTTTAGGGCTCTTGAGGCTTATCCCGGGACTGCGGAGTATGCAGACGTTGTCCTCCGTCCTACGGATTTTGCATTTCTGACATGTTTTACAAACAACCCACTGTGTGTAATAGGGGCATTCAAGAAAGACAGATTTGACCCTGACCGTAAGACTGGCTATGTCCACCAAAGGGCCCTCTCTCCTACTACCGCAAGGCTCATGGTATGGCCATAACTCCGTACAGTGTCCCGAGAGGAGCAGAGGTTGAGATCTGTGATGACACAGATTTCCTCCCATATACATAGCAGAGTCAGCTGTGCATTGACTTGCCATGTTTTCCAGCAGCTCTACTTGATAATCCATAAGTAAGGTGGACATGTTAAGTGCTCTGACCGAATGGGCTGCTGTTATGACAAATGGTGGCGGAAAAGTGTTACGGTAGTTAGCCAAAGGGGGCTTCGCCAGAGGGGGCTTATGGAAACCGGACTCGTCCATACCCTACATGTTCAGGGTAGGGGAACCACTAGGGGTTAGTCTACTGGAAAAAGGCTTTTCCCAGGAACATTTTTCCTCCATTAGACAAGCCGCTACCACCGGAATGCTAGGTTTGGTCTTGGTCATTTGTGGTGGAAGTCTTCTCCCATCGTACAAGTCCCTGCCTCCCCCTTGGTCCAGAGAGACATTGGGCCACTTGATGCCGAGTTTGGCCACAGCTTGCTTGCAGATGTCGATGAGCTTGTAACACTGGAGGGGATTTGCGACCTCTTCACCAGCTTTGCGCTTGGCGATGCGCCTGGGGACAGATGCAGGTGTTGTGAGAGAGGAAGCAGGGGCTTCCCCTCCATCCACTGGTGAGAAAAGAATACTACCGTGTAGGTAGAGAGAGCTAGTGAAGGAGCTAGTTCTAGTCTTGTGCTTTCGCTGATGCTTAGCTGTGCAGCCAGCTAGTCCTGGCGTTTAGCTAGCTAGCGTTCACCTCAAGGGTTAATAGCCTAGCTATAGCAAGCACACTGCAAGCACACTGTGCATTCTTCGTCAGCTAGCTAGGTTAACTTAGTGTGGCTAACCAAATCTCAGAAGTCTCTTTCCTTTCCTCCACCTTGTTGGGAATAAGCAGCATGAATCAGGTAGCTAAGTTAGACAACTATTTGGCTACCACCCAGTACTCTACCCTGTACTGTAGAGATTGCTGCCCTATGTACAGTGCATTCTGAAATTATTCAGACTCCTTGACCTTTTACACATTTTGTTACGTTACAACGTTTTTGTAAAATGTATTAAAACGTTTTTTACCTCATCTATCTACACACAATACCCCATAATGACGAAGCAAATGTACATTTTTGCAAATGTATTAAAAATAAACTCGAAATTGAGCTCAGGTGCATCCTGTTTCCATTGATCATCCTTGAGATGTTTTTACAACTTGATTGGAGACCACTTCTGGTAAATTATATTGATTTGAAATGATTTGGAAAGGTACACACCTGTCTATATAAGGTCCCACAGTTGACAATGCATGTCAGAGCAAAAACCAAGCTATGAGGTCGAAGGAATTGTCCGAATATCTCCGAGACAGGATTGTGTCGAGGCACAGATCTGGGGAGGCTACTAAAAAATATCTGAAGCATTGAAGGTCCCCAAGAAAACAGTGGTCTCCCTCATTCTTAAATGGAAGAAGTTTGGAACCACCAAGACTCTTCCTGAGCTGTCTGCCCGGCCAAACTGAGCAATCGGGTGAGAAGGGCAGAGCTCCAAAGTTCCTCTGTGGAGATGGGAGAACCTTCCAGAAGGACAACCCTCTCTGCAGCACTCCACCAATAAAGGCCTTTATGGTAGAGTGGCCAGACGGATGCCACTCCTCAGTAAAAGGCACATGACAGCCAGTTTGGAGTTTGCCAAAAGGCACCTAAAGGACTCTCAGACCATGAGAAACAAGATTCTCTGGTCTGATGAAACCCAGACTGAACTCTTTGGCCTGAATGCCAAGCATCTAATCTGGAGGAAACCTGACACCATCCCTACGGTGAATCATGGTGGTGACAGCATCATGCTGTGAGGATATTTTTCAGCGGCAGGGACTGGGAGACCAGTCAGGATCGAGGGAACGATGAACGGAGCAAAGTACAGAGAGATCCTTGATGAGAACCTGCTCCAGAGCACTCAGGACCTCAGACTGGGGCGAAGGTTCAACTTTCAACAGGACATCGACCCTAAGCACACAGCCAAGACAACTCAGGAGTGGCTCCTGGCCTAGTCTCTGAATTTCCTTGAGTGGCCCAGCCAAAGCCCGGACTTGAACCCAACCTGAAAATGGCTGTGCAGTGACGCTCACCATCCAACCTGCCAGAGCTTAAGATGTAAATGTTTTTTTTTTTTTTTTAATACATTGGAAAAATGTCTGAACCTTTTTTTGCTTTGTCATTATGGGGTATTATGTGCATATTGATGAGGTGATTTATTTATTTTTAATACATTTTAAAATAAGGCTGTAAATGTAACAATGTGGAAAAGACACATTGGTCACTTAAATAATGTTTACTTACTGTTTTACCCACTTTATATGTACAGTATATACTCTATTATAGTCAATGCTCATCCTATATAACTACTGCTATACATACCTTTTCTATTAATATACTGTCTATAGTGTCTAGACACCATTCACATACACATATATTTATATTCCAGACTCTGATATTGCTCGTTCTGATATAGCTTTTTTTGATTCAGTACGTCTTAATTTCTTGTTATTTTTTAAAAACCTTTGGATTATGTGTGTATTGTTATTGTATTGCTAGATATTGTTGGAGCTAGACACATAAACATTTCACGAGAGCTAGCTGTGTGGCGCTAGCTGAGCCAGAGTTTTAGCTCAATCTTCTCGGTGAGAAGCTGCTGTCCTACGCTCAGTGGTGGAGTCCTTGATGGTCCAACTGTGAACAGGTAAGCAGGATAGCAGAAGTCCAGGGCCCAGTTTCCCAAAAGTTCATTGTTAGAACCTTTGTAGGAGCATCGTTAAATCTCTAATGTTGCACTTGAAACCGCTCCTAATCTAACGCCTGCCTAAGACCAATCGTAAGTGCAAACAGCTAAGTGCATTGTTAGATGCTTTTTTGCCATCCCGCCTCACTTTATACACAGAAGAACTCTGCTAAACATGGAATCACATGGTTTATCTATCTCTCTGTGACCACCGATAACTTCAGAACAAAGTTGACTACAAATACAAAGTTGCCAATGTCTTTGTAATTGATACAAACAAAAACCAAGATGACTATATTAAAACATAAACAGTAGGCTATAGGCCTATTTCAATCATATTGAAATACATTCATGTTCAATCAGTTGAGTTGATTGTTGTCTGTAATTTGTCTCAATATATTTCATGTAGCCTAACGTGCACAGTCGGTGATTTAGTGCATTTTATTGGGTTAACATTAGAATAAGCCGCCTCAACATTTGCAGCTGTAGGTGGTAATATCTCTCTAGGAGATATTTCACATCAGTATTGTGAAATAATTATTATGTTAAGGAAAGATTTGAATCGAAAAAGCTGATCTGAGAGCAGCACTCCCTTTCTTTCGATCCTATCAGTATCGATACATGCTCCTTAAGATGCACTTCGTGATCGTTCTCTCTGCGTGGTGTTTTGGGAAACAAATGTTACTTCTTCAGGCCGTTGTAGGAACGATGCATTGTTAAAACACTCGTAAGCCTAAGTTCCATCGCTATCGGGAAATCGGGCCCAAGTCGATAGGTGAGGAGAGTAGAGGATCTTAATTGAATTAGTAAAGGAAGACAAAAAAAGTGAAGAGAGGAGCGGAATACAGCCCCTTATATGGGAAGTGGAGTGGTCCACTATCTTTCTACCACAGACGTGTGATTGGATCTTCCTAGACTCCGTCCCTAAAAGGGGACGCTACCCATAAGTGAGCTCGAACGAGTAATTGAAAAATAGAACTGCTACTGCTATGAAAGACTCATGCCACCCTGTAAGAGAAGTAGGCTTGCATACATGTACACTCCAATTACACATTTACATTTGCCTGTACTGACAGTCAGAGTTGGTAGGCATCTGAATAGGATTGTAGCGCAACGTCGACGGTCCCTGACCTTCCATGTTAGGCAGTTTAATCCTCTGGCAGGTCCTGTATGCATCCCAAATGGAACCCTATTCCCTACAAAGTGCACTACCTTTGACCAGAGCCTTTTGTCTATGGTCCCTGGTCAAAAGTAGTGCACTATGTAGGGAATAGGGTGCCATTTGGGATGAAACCCCTGTCTCTGCTCGCTCTGCCGACATGGTGTTAACAATGCGTCAAGCTGGCAAGTTCTGTCACCCTTTCTTAAGGCTATATTGTAATGATTCACATGTGAGCCATTATAAATTGAAGTTTGAGTACCCTGAGAGCGAACGGGTTGACAGGTTTAGAGAGTAAGCACCCTAATAGCCTGTGGTATGTGTGTGTCTGTGTGTAGTGTATTTATTTAAATATTAAAAGGGCATCCATCCTCCAGCTCATTGTGTTTCATTCCATCCACAACCTTCCTTTGTGCAAGCTTCTTCTCTGAATGGCGATGGTGGTTAGGCAGCCACGCGCATACATGGGCAGTGAATGCATAAGCAGGTCTATACCTCTCAACGGGGAAGCTGATGGACGCCTCGCTTTGCGTTCTTAGGATGAAGAGAGGCTGTGTGTGAAGTCTCTCAAACACACAAAACACACTACTGTAGAGCCTTCCTAGCTCTCCTCCCCACCGGTTCTGCCTCCCCTCTAAAGATGTGCCTATGCCCTAAGTGTCACCATTTACATTTTCTAAAGCATATTGCTATGGAAATGGTGTGTATTTTCAGGGTATGGTGTATTTTACGATGGGTAGCGCGATGCTTGCATACTGACTTGTGGTATCATCACATTCAGCTTGGCCAGAACCTGGGTGGATGATTGTGAGACTTTTCAAAGCAGACCCCTGAGCTGGCCCCCACACACACAGCACGATATGCATCACCATCACCTGGTGTTTACCGAATACTGAGTGAAGTGAGTGACTGGGGAATGAAGTAGGGAGAGATGGAGGGAGAGCGAGTCAGCGAGGAGGGACAGAGAGAGAGAAGGGAGAGCGAGAAGAGAGAGGGATAGACCAAATGCTTGGGGAGAAGGGTAGAGAGAGAAAGTGAGAAGGGAGAGCGAGAGTGTGTGTGAGAGGGAGAGGAGCAAAGAAAAGAGGCAGAGTGAAGCCCTGATTCAATATGTATACTATAAGGGAAGACAAGCCCTCCTGAAGCCGTAATTAAATTGGCGTGTCATATTTCATTTCATTACAGAGCAGTACTGGCAAGCAAATGATCCAAAAGGCCCTGTATCAAGTGTATTTCATTTTCTTTATGACAGTGAATTCCAGAGAGCCAGAGAGAAAAAAAATACCACTACCTCTGCATTCATAAGCCTATTGTGGGGGATTTGGGGCTGTTCAAGTATACCCAGGGGGGCTGCATAATACAAAATAACAAAAAGCCTCCCAACTCCCTGTTGTAAAAATACAGGAAAGCTCAGAAGGAGGGTGAATAAAATCAATTTCATCGGAATAATTATTATTGAAATGGTGCAACACGTGGGGTACATCCCAAATGGCACCCTACCCTATCCCATATACTAGTTCTATGGGTCCTGGTAACATAGGGAATAGAGTGACATTTGGGATGTATCTACAGTTGACTGATTGAAACAGGAATCTGTTCAACATTCCACCTTCTGTATGACCGTCACACTGAATGAATAAGCATATTTATAAAGAAACCCTATCTCAGAACAGATGATTATGGTGCTGATTTTATTTAGAGGAGGGTTCCTACTCCAACTTTCTCTCCCAAGTTTACAGACAAATTGTCCCCTGTGCTACAGATATAATCTGATTGATAACTCAATAATAGCTTCAAATGGCACCCTACCCACTGGGCACAGATGTCAGTTCAATGTCTAGTTTTGATTTACATTTGGTTGAGTTGCCAACTAATTGCAATTTCAACAAAATATGTCACCCTGTCATTGGATTTAGGTTAACAGTTGTGTGAGTTTTTGCAAATCCAATCAGTTTTCCACATTGAATGAACGTCATCACATTTTGGGGTTGAATGACGTTGTCACGATCTTCATAAGGGACAGACCAAGGCGCAGCGTGGCATCCAGTATACATGTTTTATTTAACGAACGAAACACACGTAACTGGGCAAAATGAACGAAATGAAGATCATGAAGTTGAAACATAACTGAACAAACCAAACACAGCTATGACCAAACAATAACCCACAAAACCTAAATGAAAACCCCAAACATATATATGGTTCCCAATTAGAGACAACGACACACAGCTGCCTCTAATTGGGAACCATTACCCCAACATAGATATATATCACCTAGAACATAAAAAACCCTACACCAAAACAAAACACGCCAGCCTGTCATTTCAGGCCTGGACGTGACAGTACCCCCAAAGGCGCGGACTCCGACCGCGCCAAAAACTCCATGGGGGGGTCTTCGGGTGGGTTTCTTAGTCCCAGGTGGCGGCTCCGGTGCCGGCCGTGCTGGTCCGAGGTCACGCACCGGAGGCCCTGGGCCATTTGCAGGACTGGGGACCCTCACTGGCGGCGCCGGGCTGGGGACCCTCACTGGCGGCTCAGGACTGGGGACCCTCACTGGCGGCTCAGGACTGGGGACCCTCACTGGCGGCTCAGGACTGGGGACCCTCACTGGCGGCTCAGGACTGGGGACCCTCACTGGCCCTCTGGTGCGGGGAGCAGGAACCGGCCGTACTGGGCTCATGACGCGCACTCTGGTGCGGGGAGCAGGAACCGCCCGTACTGGGCTCGTGACGCACACTCTGGTGCGGGGAGCAGGAACCGGCCGTACTGGGCTCGTGACGCGCACTCTGGTGCGCAGAACCGGTGCAGGATATCCTGGTCCAAGGAGGCGCACCGGAGACCAGGAGCGCTGAGCCAGCACCACTCTACCAGGCTGCACACTTATCGTAGCCTGACAGACGAGTGGCGCTGGAATCTCTCGCACCGGGCTGTGAACGCGCACAGGAGAAACCGTGCGCAAAACTGCATAGCACGGTGTCCCTTCCGTGCGACGCTCTCCCCAACGCTCTCTCCACAAAGCACGAGGAGTTTGCTCAGGAGTCCCTCCTGAACCGGCCAACCTCCTCGTGTGCCCCCCCAAAAAAAGTTTTTTGGGGCTGCCTTTCGGGCTTCCGTGGCAGGCGAGTTCCAATGTATCTCTCCCTCTCCGGGTTCCACGCTCCATATATATATCCTCGTAGCTCCCTCGCTCAGTCTTCGCCGCTTCCATCCTCCTCTTAGGGTAATGATGCTCCGTCGTCTTTTCCCAAGGCCCCTTCCCAGCTAATATTTCCTCTCAAGTCCAGGACTCCTCTACACATCGCTGCTTGGTCCTTTTGTGGTGGGTTATTCTGTCACGATCTTCATAAGGGACAGACCAAGGCGCAGCGTGGCATCCAGTATACATGTTTTATTTAACAAACGAAACACACGTAACTGGGCAAAATAACAACATGAACGAAACGAAGATCATGAAGTTGAAACATAACTGACCAGACCAAACCAAACACAGCTATGCCCAAACCAAACACAGCTATGACCAAACAATAACCCACAAAACCTAAATGAAAACCCCAAACATATATATGGTTCCCAATTAGAGACAACGACACACAGCTGCCGCTAATTGGGAACCATTACCCCAACATAGATATATATCACCTAGAACATAAAAAACCCTACACCAAAACCAAAACAAAACACGCCAGCCTGTCATTTCAGGCCTGGACGTGACAGACGTGAAAACAACGTTGATTCAACCAGTTTTTGCCCAGTAGGTATTCCCTATATAGAACCCTACGGTCCCTGGTCAAAAGTAGTGCAATATATAGAGAATAAGGTACCATTTGGGACGTATCTGTTTACTGTTTTGGTATTAGTTTCAGGTGTTGCCTCAATATTATTGCAGTCTGCACTTCTGACAAATATATTTTTTTCAGAGAACAACAAAACATAGCTGTGTTCCATGTAGCCAATTAAAACCTTCCCTTTCTGTCGATGCTTTGCTGTGCTGTACTGTGCTGTGTGGTGCGGCGGCCACTCTCTCTCACAAACCCTCCAAACCCCTGCTATGATACAGGACAGGAGAGGATCAAAGAGGATAGAGGAGAGTGGCTAAAGCCCAGCATCAGTGACTTTTTAACAAACCTGCAATCTTATACATGTTCTGTCAAACTCTTAACAGCATGTATGTCACCACTGTCATAAAAGAAAAGAAAACAGACCAACCAAGCACTGAATGCAGAGTGGAAGAGATAGATAGGGAGGAGGGAAGTTAAAATGGCTGCCGTTTCCCTGGAGTTTTGCCCACTATCTGGGAATGTGGCCAGTCAGTGAAATCTCAAGCCTTGCCAGCAATAAACACCAACAACCATTATGGAGTCTACGTGAACAACAACTGGCTCTAAGAGCTGGTGCCTAGGGGAGGGAAAGGGGAGGGTGGAAGAGGCTGTGTGTTTGTACAAGAGGATGTGTGTGTATGTGCATGCTTGTACATGTGTGTCAGGTAGGGCAGGCTTGTGGTTGACAATACAGAAAAACTCCTACTACCTGTACACAAAGACTCAGGGGAGAGGAAGGTGGCATTGATGGTGTGTCTGTGTGTGTGTGTGCCTGTATGTGTCTGTGAGGGAGGGAGGGAGAGAGGGAAAGCAGGCTGGGGTTGTAATTTTAGCTAACAATTCAGGAAAGGTTCCTTGTGCCCAGCCTGGTGACAAAACGTCAGGGGAGAGAGGGAGGATGGAAGTCTTAAATGTGTCAGGGACAGGGTGGTTCACAGATAGAGACAGGAGAGAGACAACAGCATACCTAGGGAGGCCTGAAACATACTGCCCTTTGAGTTGATACGAAAGAAAAATCTATCTGCAGTGCCTCTCCAATGTACTGAGGGATAATCACTCTGCTGGTGTCGACAAGCTGATAAAACTTTGTGCATGGCTTCTCGCCTTGTCAGGCTGGAAGGCCGGTGTGTGTGTGTGTGTGCATGTACATGTGTGTGTGCGTATGTTTGTGTGTCTGTGTGCATATACAGTGTGTGAGTGAGAGAGAGTGTGTGTGTATGTGTTTCTCTGTTTGTTTGTGTGTCTCTACTCATCTATACTCATTATTCAGGTCCCATCTGGACGACGGTGCAGCTGCCAGACGTAGGGGCCCGTAGCGGGCATTGGGGCACCTCTGGGCCCCCAATGCCCCGACCAGACCCTCTGTGGCACCAGGCACAACATAACATTATCTAGGCTACATTCCCTTGGTATGATCAACAACCCCGGGACTCTGATCTTTCCATCAGCCCGCTTAACCACTTTCTTTTGAAGAGGTAGTTTTTTTTCCATTCAGATATGGATGTAGACTAGTGCGCATGCACACACACGCACACATACAGCTTTTTTAAATTGACATTTCAGGACTTTTTGGGGAGTAAAAATGTATTCCCATTCAAAAGCCTATTTCCATAACCCCAAACCTAAACCTGTAACCTAACTCTAACCTTAACCCTAACCTTAACTCCAAAACCTTCAAAAAAGTGTCCTACCTTGTCACGACATTCTGGTAACTTATCAGGACATTCTGGTCGCACCAATGAGTTCTATGAGACTATTCCCCAGTCGGCCTCTAGATGGCACTGTAGGCTCAGAGGAGAAGCCAGTCTAGTCTGAACTTTACCTCTGTCTTGGATTCAATTATTCATTACCTCCAGTGCAAATATAGTTTTATTTTTTTGTTTATTATTTATGTTCCAGGGCTCATGTTGTTTGGGTAAAATAGAAAGCCGGGTAGCAATAATGTCACTGCGTGGCTGCCATAATTATTTTTTGATACAGACAGAATCAAAAAGGTATCAGCTGGGCCCGGGAATACAGTGATGGTTAGTGCTGGATAGAGACACTGCAGATAGCAGGCAAGTGTCTGCAGCACCAGAATGCATTATTTCACCATTAATCTGGAGACGTGATTCTCAGATAATGTCTGGTATTGGAATGGCTCGATGGGGATGGATAGTTGTCAATAATTCCTCATATGTGTTTCTTAGGCTATAATGGGGTGGCATCCGCCTTTTCCATACATTTCTTTCCAGTAATGGAGATGTACTGTAGATATCCAGCTAACATTAGGTGCATTTTAGGTGCTGAATTAAAAGGTTAATATCCGTATTTTCTGGAAGTTGAAAATAAGTATTTTTTGGACATTGAAAATAGGTCTGTACATACAAATTTCAACTGCACATACATTCTCAATTAAGTAACCGTCATTTTTCAAGCCTCTTAATATAGGAAAGAGGAACCAACTGAAGATTGCAACATAATATTTATAGTTACTCCCATCTGTCACACGTACTTATGTTAGCTTTTTCAAAAGCTTTAAAACTGGCAGCGATAATGTAGTCCAACCTAGAGAATAAACTCACAGACCACAACTACAATAACATTCTCATTAACGGTTACATGTTTTTTTTCTTGCTATGAAGGTGATATGTTGTTGTTTATCTACCTTAGTTGAATGCACTGACTGTAAGTAGCTCTGGATAAGAGCATCTGCTGAATGACCAAAATATAAATGTAAAGCATGCTGGATTGTATTTATTTATTTGCAGACCAGATCCAAATATGAACGAATCATAGACGTCTACTCTATGTTTCACAAGTTTGAAAATCACTGTACAGTACGGCAAAGTTTAGTACAGTACGGTATGGTACAGTACAGTTTAATAGAGTAGAGTACAGTACAATTGAGTACAGTACAGTAAAAATCGAATCAAATTTTATTTGTCACATACACGTGTTTAGCAGATTGTGTTTCTAGCTCCAACAGTACAGTAATATCTAACAAGTAATATCTAACAATTTCACAACAATACACACAATACACACGGATCTAAAGTAAAGTAATGGAGATAAGAATATATAAATATTTGGGTGAGCAATGTCAGAGTGGCATAGACTAAGATACAGTAGAATAGGAGAGAGTACAGCACATACATATGAGATGAGTAATGCAAAATATGTAAACATTATTAAAGTGACTAGTGTTCCATTATTAAAGTGGCCAGTGATTTCAAGTCTATAAAGGGCAGCAGCCTCTAATGTGCTAGTGATGGATATTTAACAGTCTGATGGCCTTGAGATAGAAACAGTTTTTCAGCCTCTCGGTCCCAGCTTTGATGCACCTGTACTGACCTTGCCTTATGGATGATAGCGGGGTGAACAAGCAATGGCTCGGGTGGTTGTTGTCCTTGATGATCTTTTTGGCCTTACTGTGACAGGAAGTTTACCCCCAGTGATGCGTTGGGCAGACTGCACCACCCTCTGGAGAGCCATGCGTTTGCGGGCGGTGCAGTTTCCGTACCAGGTGGTGATACAGCCCGACATGATGCTCTCAATTGTGTATCTGTAAAAGTTTGCCAGGGTTTTAGGTGCCAAGCAACATTTCGTCAGCCTCCTGAGGTTGAAGAGGCACTGTTGTGCCTTCTTCACCACACTGTCTGTTTGGGTGGACCATTTCAGTTTGTCAGTGATGTGTACGCCGAGGAACTTGAAGCTTTCCATTTCCCCCTGTCCGTCGATGTGAGGTTATTGCGTGAGAGGTTATTTTCCTGGCACCACACTCCTAGGGCCTTCAGCTCCTTCCTGAAGGCTGTCTTGTCATTGTTGGTAATCAGGCCTACTACTGTTGTGTCGTCTGCAACTTTGATGATTGAGTTGGAGGCATGCGTGGCCACGCAGTCATGGGTGAACAGGGACTACAGGAGGGGGCTGAGTACGCGTCCTTGTGGGGCCCTAGTGTTGAGTATCAGCGAAGTGAAGGTGTTGTTTCCTACCTTCACCACCTGGGGGTGGCCCGTCAGGATGTCCAGGACACAGTTGCACAGGGCGGGGTTCAGACCCAGGGACTCGAGCTTAATGATGAGCTTGGAGGGTACTATGGTGTTGAATGCTGAGCTATAGTCAATGAACAGCTTTTTTATATAGGTATTCCTCTTGTCCAGATGGGATAGGGCAGTGTGCAGTGCAATGGCAATTGTATCTTCTATGGATCTATTGGGGCGGTAAGCAAATTGAAGTGGGTCTAGGGTGTCAGGGAAGGTAGAGGTGATATGATCCTTGACTAGTCTCTCAAAGCACTTCATGATGACAGAAGTGAGTGCTACGGGGCGATAGTCATTTAGTTCAGTTACCTCTGCTTTCTTGGGTACAGGAACAATGGTGGACATATTGAAGCATGTGGGGACAGCAGACTGGGATAGGGAGAGATTGATTATGTCCGTAAACACTCCAGCCAGCTGGTCTGCTCATGATCTGAGGACGCGGCTAGGGATGCCGTCTGGGCCAGCAGCCCTGTGAGGGCTAACACGCTTAAATGTCTTAGTCACGTTGGTCACGGAGAAGGAGAGCCCACAGTCCTTGATAGCGGGCCGCGTCGGTGGCACTGTGTTATCCTCAAAGCGGGCGAAGAAGGTGTTTAGCTTGACGTCGGTGTCTGCGACTTGGCTGGTTTTGTAGTCCGTGATTGTCTATAGACCCTATCACATGCGTCTCGTGTCTGAGCCAATGAATTGCGACTCCACTTTGTCTCTATACTGACGTTTTGCCCGTTTGATTGCCTTACGGTGGGAATAACTATGCTGTTTGTATTCGGCCATATTCTCAGTCACCTTTCCCTGGTTAAATGCGATGGTTCGCGCTTTCAGTTTTTCGCGATTGCTGCCATCTATCTACGGTTTCTGGTTAACTTCTTTGGGAGCAGCGGTGACGGTTTTGGAGACCCTGGCGTGCCCAAAGTAAAATGCCTCCCATTCAGGCCCAGAAAATAGGATATGCACATATTTAGTACCATTGGATAGGAAACACTCTGAAGTTTCTAAATGTGTTAACATTTTGTCTGTGAGTATAACGGAACGGATATGGCAGGCAAAACCCCGAGGAATTTCTGTCCTGGAAAAAGTGGTTTTGACACATTGCCTCATTTGGAACCCCTCCCTTATGAAAATGCCCATATAAGGGCATATGAATGCAGTACCTATTGCTTCCTCTGGATGTCAACAGTCTCGAGAAAGTGTTTTGATTCTTTTTAGCTGCTTTTACATTGTAGAAGAAGACGAATAAGGAAGTGGCCACACAGATGTCAATAGAAGAAAATGTGCGTTCCCGGCTGGCGCGCTCTGTGGTTTTTTCCTTTCTTATCCTCTTTGCGCACGGATCCCGCTAGCGGAATCGTTTTCAGAGCAAACATAACGCGGCAAATTCAAAATACAAATTCGTAATATTTAACATCCTTCGATATACAAGTGTTGCATAGCCATCAAAAGCTCTGCTTCTTGGCAATATCACTGCGTTGTCAGATTTTAAAAAGGCTTTACTGCGAAAGCACTACATTTGATTGTTTGAGGCTAGTACCTCACATATTTTCTACATTAGCATAAATTCATATCCAGCTTGGTTCTCAAAATGTCCATATCACAGCTAATATAAATCGCTTACCTTTCAAATAACTTCTGCTGAGGTCTTCCCAAGTGTCCAAACAAGAGAATCCATGGTTCTTTTGTTAGAAAAAGTAATTCATTATATCCATAAATCTCCGTTTTGTTGGCACGTTATGTTCAGCTACTCCACCAAGCATTGTCAGTCTACTCGCCCGTTTGTAGGGAAGGGATCGCGTTCAAGTTATACCTCATCTTTTCACAAACAAATCAAATATCATTAATAATGCATCCTTATGTATTCTTTTATGAATAATAGCGATCATATTTTACACGGATGGTAACTGAAACGTTATAAAAGGAAAAGAAAGCTGGGCGCGCTCACGTTCTCGTGCACGGTTGTTTACATTTTTCCCTTCCTGTAGTATTTCTTCTTCTTTAAGGATCCCCTCAGGGCTTTTTCCTCCAGACACTTTCCAGAGACTGCTGACATCCAGTGGAAGCCATAGGTACTGCAACCTGTGTCCTATTCCCCATTGATTTATATTACCAGGGCTTCAAAGTGAGAGGAAGGCAACAGAAAAAGGAATTCTGGACAGAAATTTCTCTGGTTTTTGCCTGCTATATCTGTTCTGGTATACCCACAGACTATATCTTAATGGTTTTAGAAACTTCAGAGTGTTTCCTATCCAATAGTACTAATTATGTGAATATCCTAGTTTCTGGCCATGAGTGGCAGGCATTTAACTTTGGGCACATCAGACAGGCGAAAATTCGGGAAAATGGGACCCTAGCTGGAAGAGGTTAACGCCCAGTTTATATACCGGTTGAAATATTATACTATATATACATAAAGGTGTTCCTAAGGATACATTTACAATCATGTTTGATTGTTCTTGGACAAGTTTATAGGTATAAGTTGAACGAGTTCTTTTCACGTTTCAATGGACGAGTGGAGGCTGTATTTTCTCATTATAATGCGCCAACCAAATGGAGATTTATGGATATAATACATAACTTTTTCTAACAAAAGAACCATGGATTGTCTTCGTTGGACACTTGGGAAGCCCTCAGCAGAAGTTCTTCAAAAGGTAATTGATTTGTTTTCACTGTGAAATGTGTTTTCTGTGAACCGTGAAGGCTTATGAATTTATGGTAATGGGAAAAATATGTGGGGTGCTATCCTCAAACAATCAAATGTGGTGCTTTCGCCATAAAGCCTTTTTGAAATCTGACGCTGTGATATTGCCAAGAAGCAGAGCTTTTGATGACTATGAAACACTTGTATATTTGTGAATGTTTAATAATTCAACTTTTGGATTTTGAATTTGGCGCCTTGCATTTCACCGGGTAGTGTCGGGAGTGGAGCGCTAGCGCACCACCGCTCCCTAAGAAGTTATTAAGGTAGGTTTTAACAGTCACAATGGGTACATCTCCTATACGCTTCCTGATAAACTCAGTCACCGTATCAGTGTATTCGTCAATGTTATTCTCGGAGGCTACCCGGAACATATCCCAGTCCTCGTGAACAAAATAATCTTGAAGCATGGATTCTGATTGGTCAGACCAGCGTTGAATAGTCCTTAGCATGGGTTCTTCCTGTTTGAGTTTCTGCCGATAGGAAGGGAGGAGCAAAATGGAGTCGTGATCAGATTTGCCGAATGGAGGGCAGGCGTACATGTTCAGGCCCGTCTGAAGTTTGCTAGAGAGCATTTGGATGATCCAGATGAGGATTGGGAGAATATCATATGGTCAGATGAAACCAAAATAGAACTTTTTGGTAAAAACTCAACTCGTCGTGTTTGGAGGACAAAGAATGCTGAGTTGC
Organism: Brachymystax lenok tsinlingensis; assembly: GCA_030435695.1. Classification (NCBI taxonomy): domain Eukaryota; kingdom Metazoa; phylum Chordata; class Actinopteri; order Salmoniformes; family Salmonidae; genus Brachymystax; species Brachymystax lenok. The sequence continues at coordinate 49,874,615 of CM059819.1, read as the reverse complement.
ATCCAAAGAACACCATACCTACTGTGAAGCATGGGGGTGGAAACATCATGCTTTGGGGCTGTTTTTCTGCAAAGGGACCAGGACGACTGATCCGTGTAAAGGAAAGAATGAATGGGGCCATGTATCGTGAGATTTTGAGTGAAAACCTCCTTCCATCAGCAAGGGCATTGAAGATGAAACGTGGCTGGGTCTTTCAGCATGACAATGATCCCAAACACACTGCCCGGCAACGAAGGAGTGGCCGTAAGAAGCATTTCAAGGTCCTGGAGTGGCCTAGCCAGTCTCCAGATCTCAACCCCATAGAAAATCTTTGGAGGGAGTTGAAAGTCCGTGTTGCCCAGCGACAGCCCCAAAACATCACTGCTCTAGAGGAGATCTGCATGGAGGAATGGGCCAAAATACCAGCAACAGTGTGTGAAAACCTTGTGAAGACTTACAGAAAACGTTTGACCTCTGTCATTGCCAACAAACGGTATATAACAAAGTATTGAGATAAACGTTTGTTATTGACCAAATACTTATTTTCCACCATAATTTGCAAATAAATAAATTAAAAATCCTACAATGTGATTTTCTGGATTTCTTTTTCTCATTTCGTCTGTCATAGTTGAAGTGTACCTATGATGACAATTACAGGCCTCTCTCATATTTTTAAGTTGGAGAACTTGCACAATTGGTGGCTGACTAAATACTTTTTTGCCCCACTGTATAAAGGGCTGGGGACCCTCTCTGGCGGCCCCGGGCTGGGGACCCTCACTGGCGGACCCGGGCTGGGGACCCTCACTGGCGGCCCCGGGCTGGGGACCCTCACTGGCGGCCCCGGGCTGGGGACCCTCACTGGCGGCCCCGGACTGGGGACCCTCACTGGCGGCCCAGGACTGGGGACCCTCACTGGCGGCCCAGGACTGGGGACCCTCACTGGCGGCCCAGGACTGGGGACCCTCACTGGCCCTCTGGTTCGGGGAGCAGGAACCGGCCGTACTGGACTCATGACGCGTACTCTGGTGCGGGGAGCAGGAACCGGCCGTACTGGGCTCGTGTCACGCACTCTGGTGCGGGGAGCAGGAACCGGACATACTGGGCTCGTGACGCACACTCTGGTGCGGGGAGCAGGAACCGGCCGTACTGGGCTCGTGACGCGCACTCTGGTGCGGGGAGCAGGAACCGGCCGTGCTTGGGCTCGTGACGCGCACTCTGGTGCGGGAGCAGGAACCGGCCGCATACTGGGCTCGTGACGCGCACTCTGGTGCGGGGAGCAGGAACCGGCCGTACTGGGCTCGTGACGCTCACTCTGGTGCGGGGAGCAGGAACCGGCCGTACTGGGCACGCAGAACCGGTGCAGGATATCCAGGTCCTAGGAGGCGCACTGGAGACCTGGCGCGCAGAGCTGACACCACTCTTCCTGGCTGCACACTCAGTCTAGCCCGACTGATGAGTGGAGCTGGAATTTTTCGCACCGGCCTCTGAATCCGCACAGGAGAAACCGTGCGCAAAACTGCATAGCACGGTGTCCTCTCCGTGCGACGCTCTCCCCAACGCTCTCTCCACAAAGCACGAGGAGTTGGCTCAGGAGTCCCTCCTGAACCGGCCAACCTCCTCGTGTGCCCCCCAAAAAGAGTTTTTTGGGGCTGCCTTTCGGGCTTCTGTGCCAAGCGAGTTCCAATGAACTTTTCTCTCTCCGGATCCCATGCTCCGTATAGCTCCTCATAGTATCGCCGCTCCGCCGCCGCTTCCAGCTCCTCTCTAGGACGGCGATACTCTCCAGGTTGGGCCCAGGGTCCATCCCTAAATAATTCCTCCTCCCAGGTCCAGTACTCCCGGGTCTCTCGCTGCTTGGTCTTTATTTGGTGGGTTATTCTGTCACGATCTTCATAACGGACAGACGAAGGCGCAGCGAGGCATCCAGTATACATGTTTTATTTTGAAAAACGAAACTCACGTAACTGGGCAAAATAAACAAACATAAACGAAGACCATGACGTTGAAAACATAACTGACAAAACACACAGCTATGACCAAACAATAACCCACAAAACCTATACGAAAACTCCAAACATATATATGGTTCCCAATTAGAGACAACGACACACAGCTGCCTCTAATTGGGAACCATTACCCCAACATAGATATATAACACCTAGAACATAAAAACCCTACACAAAAACCAAACCAAAACACGCCAGCCTGTCTATTCAGGCCTGGACGTGACACTCGACTTGATATAAAATAAAATAACTTGAGACTTGACTTGGACTTGTAGCCTCAAGACCTGGGATTCGACATTGACTTGAGACTTGAAATTATCTGGCCATGTTTTGTAACGTTTTGTTACTCATTTTGTGGATTACTCTCCACGCAACCAGAGACAGTAGCAGCAGCATCGCACTTGCAAATAAATAAACATACAAGCAATTGGCTAGTGAAACTCACACTCTGCCCTTTGATTGGACCAGCAAACTGTCAATCAACACAGGTCAGGTGAGCTAGCACGGTGGTTCTCTAAGTGAGGGTCACACGAAGGTTTTGGGGGGTAATTTTTTTCATACATATTTTAATAGGCTACATATAGCCTACCATTTGTATTTATACCGTTGCTTATCCGATCTGGTCACTAACATAGGCCTACTGCATTGCACCAAATTATTGTTTCAAAAACATCTATTCTGTGCTTCAGAATCAAAATGTTGCGCATCTTCACTGTTGACCAATGACCAGTCATCACCATTGGCACGCAAAGGGCGGGCACACATATCCAGATTAATGACCAAAAAGCACTTGTTTAATTTATCCAGTTTTGCCTGGCAAAAAAATGTGTAGCCTTTTTGCAAAGTTGGTAGAAATGATTCACACCTGTAATGGCTGCCAAAGGTGCTTCCATCAAAAGGGTTGAGACTTTTCCAATTATGATATTTCAGTTATTTTCTTTCTTAATTTGGAAAATGTTCTATAACTTTCACTTTGAAAATGTGGAGTAGGTTGTGTAGATCTGTAGGAAAAATTATCTTATTGAATCCCTTTTTAGATAAAAATTTAAGGCAGCAAAATGTGAAAAAAAGTTCAAGGGGGTGTAGACTTTCTATAGGCACTGTATATACACACACTCAAAATTAGGGTTCGGTTAGGGTACAATGTTGTTCCCTGGGGTACAGAAAGGTCAAAGGTACTATGGTTTGATATGAATAAGCTATAGTTATCTGCATCTTGAATGAATCTGAATGCCATTGGCTCAATTATGTTAGCTATATTTCTCATGACATTTTGGAAGACAAACAGACAAGCATTGTTCTTATATCAAGCTCTACAGCTCTTTATCTCTGCTCTCTGGTTTGGGGCTATTATAAATCTATTATGCATGAAGCTACAAATTCTTTGCAGGTGTGCTTCAATAGCACAATGCTTACTTACCTGATTTGTTTTACTTCTACTCTGTAATTTACCAGGAAACAGATTTAAACACTACAGGCCAGTTTCTGAGAGACTAATGTTGAGGTGCTACGAAGGGAAATGAGTGAAGGGTATGTTTTCTGGACACAGATTAAGCCTACCCACTGATCACAGATAACAGTTCAACGTTTAGCTTTGATTTCCATTTGGTTGAGTTGTCAACTACCTTGAATTGAACGTGAAATATAAAAACATTTCACAATGTCATTGGATTTACGTTGATGACTTTTTGTAAATCCAATCAGTTTTCCACATTTATTCAACGTCATCACATTTGTTGAAGTTACGTTAAACAATGTTGATTCAACTAGTTTTTGCCCAGTGTGTAGTAATCGACAAGAACCATGTTGAATGGAGATTCTCCATCCATAGTGTCTTTTAGTCCTGGACTACAGGGTTATATAATGGCACCGGAGGGGATGGTCGCCGCTTTACGGGTTCCTGACGAATTGTGCAATTTTTTGTTTATTTTGCGCTGATCCTAACTTTTTTTGTACATAAAGTTTTGGCATAATGCTCATCCAGACCAGGTCCAAATCCCCGTCACTTGGAGGAGGTGGAAGCGGCCACATAGAGGTCGGCGTGCGGGATATCTAACGAGACTGCGAAGGCGAGTGGATAAGCCACAATTACCCTATGTTTGAAGGCGAATGTGCAATCATTGGAAAATAAACTGGATGAGTTCAAGGCTATCATATCAACGTGATCTGCAGAACTCTAATATCCTATGTTTCACCAAGTCGTGGCTGAACAAGGAGATGGAAAATATAAATCAAGCTGTTATTTCTATACAACTAGAGGCGAAAAAACTCTAGATCACCTCTACTCTACACAGAGAGATGCATACAAAGCTCTCCCTCGTCCTTCATTTGGCAAATCTGACCATAACGCTATGCTCTAAATTCCTGGATACAAGCAAAAACTCAATACGGAAATGGTCCTATGAAGCAGACACTAAACTACAGGACTCTGTCGCTAGCACAGATTGGAATATGTTCCGGGATTCATCAGATGGCATTGAGGAGTTTACATCAGTCACCGGCTTCATTAATAAGTGGATCAACGACGTAGTCCCCACCTAACCATAAGCCATGGCTTACAGGCAACATCCGCACTGAGCTAAAGGCTAGAGCTGCTGCATTCAAGGAGCGTGACACAAATCTGGACGCTTATAAATAATCTCGCAAAACGTCAATACAGGCCTAAAGGACTAAGATCGAATCCTACTACACCGGCTCTGACACTCGTCGGATGTGGCAGGGCTTGCAAACTAACATGGATTACAAAGTGAAACCCAGATGCGAGCTGCACAGTGGCGCGAGACTACCAGACGAGCTAAATGCCTTCTATGCTCACTTCAAGACAAGCAAAACTGAACCATACATGAGAACATCAGTTGTTCCAGACAACTCTGTGATCACGTTCTCCGTAGCCAATGTGAGTAAGACCTTTAACAATTGCAATGTCACAGGGCCAGGTGGATTACCAGGACGTGAACTCAGAGCATGCGCTGACCAGCTAGCAAGTATCTCCACTGACATTTTCAACCTCTCCCTGACCCAGTCTGTAATACCCACGTTTCAAGCAGACAACCATAGTCCCCTGCCCAAGAACGCCAAGGTAACCTGTCTAATTGACTATCACCCATAGCGCTCACATCTGTAGCCATGAAAGGCTTCGAAAGGCTGGTCCCACCATCCCAGAAACCCTGGAGCCACTCCAACTCGCATACCACCCCAACAGATCCACAGATGACACAAGCTCTATTGCATTCCACTCTGCCCTTTCCCACCTGGACAAAGGAAGCACCTACGTGAGAATGCTGTTCATTGACTAAAGCTCAGCGTTCAACACCATAGTGCCCTCCCAAGCTCATCACTAAGCTATGGATCCTGGGACTGAACACCTCCCTCTGCAGTTGGATAATGGGCTTTGACGGCCTGCCCCCAGGTGGTGAGGGTAGGCAACAACACATACGCTACGCTGACCCTCAACACGGGGGACTCTCAGGGGTGCATGCTTAGCCTCCTCCTGTATTCCATGTATACCCACGACTGCGTGACCTCACACAGTTCCAACTCCATCATCAAGTTCTCTGACAACACAACAGTAGTAGGCCTGATTACCAACAATGATGAGACAGCCTACAGGGAGGAGGTAGGTACTCTGACCACGTGGTGCCAAGTAAACATCCTCTCCTTCAACGTTAGCAAAACAAAAGGAGCTGATTGTGGACTTCAGGATGAACTAGGCTGGAAGCCCCCACCCTCAAAAATGGGGCAGCAGTGGAGATGGTCAATAACTTCAAATTCCTCTGCTTACACGAAAGCTGAAATGGTCTAACCACACGGACACTGTGGTGAAGAAGGCACGATAGCGACTCTTCAACCTCAGGATGCTGAAGAAATTCGGCCCCAGCCACCCAAGCCATCCCCTGTTCAATCACTCAGACGTGGGCAGTGCAGGAGCATCATAGCAAAAACTGGAGACTGGCCAATAGTTTCTACCCTCAGACCATCAGGCTAATGAATAGCCACTGCTACCTGCTCCCCCATCCCCCCTGCTACTCCCGCTATGGACATTCCTCCCCCCTCAACGGTCACTTACCTTACCTGCTTATCCCCCTATGGACATTTTACCCCCCACACACATACTGCCCCCACCCCAATGACATTCATCCCTGTTGCAGTTGTTAATATAGATTTTTTGTTTTTAAAAATAAGTCCCCACACCCCCTCAATATGTTCATCCACCCCATCCCCTAAACAATCTTTACTCTGCCTCCACCCAAATGAACATTTATTTATACAGTTGATACAGTTGTTATGATGATTACATGATTCCATATGTGTTATTTCATAGTTGTGATGTCGTCACTATTATTCTACAATGTAGAAAATAATTAAAATTAAGAAAAAACATTGAATGAGTAGGTGTGTCCAAACCTGACTGGTACTGTATATATTTCTATTTCTATAATTCTTTTTCCTCATTATTTTACTTCACTTAGTCCTGCATGTTGGAACTTGGAACCTAAGGTTGTCACCTACATGTACATAATACTTCAATCAATCACCCGAACTACATCGTACCCCAGTACACTGACTCTGTACCAGAACTCCTTGTATATAGTCTGTATAAAGCCTCATTATTGTTATTTTATTGTGTTATTTTATTGTATTTTTAAATCTATTTGTAAGTGTTCTTACTTTTTAACTGCATTGTTAGGAAAAGGCTCATAAGTAAGCATTTCACAGTAAAGTATTAATTTGTTGTATTTGGTGCATGTGACAAATAAAATATGATTTGATTAATCTATGTCCAGGAAACCGGTCCTACCACTGGACCCATGGGGAAAGCTGGAATAGGGCTATATAATGCATATTACATGAGATCTCACAGACACCCAGAGTACAGCAACACCACTGACAGACAGAGAAGCAGGATCCGCTCCTAGCTTGCATCCACGGGCGTACATGCAGTGCCGTCATGCCTGTACAAGCCATGGAACTGCCCATACGAAATCCTACAGAGGATGGAGAGAGAGTGTGTACAGAAGCTCCTCACCCGGCTGAACCACACTGGTTGTCAGTTACGTCCTCACCCAGTAACGACTGGGTGCCATTTTCACTTACATCTGTCTTACATCCTAACCTGTGGATCCATCCATCCTCCCAGCACGCAGCTAGGAGTAAAACTCAGTCTTGAACATATACAGTATATACGTATGTCTTCCACCACTTGAAGCAACATTGTCCATTACTCGTAGTGTTAAGAGTTCTGCGTGAGCTCTGTGTGATTATACAAAGGCCTGAGGCAGGACAGAGGCTCCTCACCCAGCTGACACACACTGGTTGTCAGTTACATCTGTCCTCCATCACAATCTGTGGATCCATTCATCCTCCTGGAGGTACAAAGCAAACATTCAGGTTGTAAAGCCTGGTAAAGCCTCTCCCCCAAGCCCACAGCATGAAGAACTAACTCACCATTGGAGCCGTACACACGCACGGCAGGGAGCAGGGATCTGGGAGCCAGCCGTCACTCTGGCACTTATTTACAGAGCCGTAAGGATTTCCCCAGTGCCTGGTCTGCTCTCTCCTCTAAACCGCGTAATGAGCAGTGGAGGAAAGGTAGGACCATCCTCCTCAGTGAATTTCATAAAAATGTAAATAGTGAAACGTTAAAAAAGTTATCATTTTAGATAAAACTATACTAAATACTGTATATTCACGTCATCAAATAATTGATTAAAACACACTGTTTTGCAAAGAAGTTCTACAGTAGCCTCAACAGCACTCTGTAGGGTAGCACCATGGTGTAGCTGGACGTCAGCTAGTTTCCATCCTTCTCTGACTTCATTGACTTCAATACAAAACCTAGGAGGCTCATGGTTCTCACCCCTTCCATAGACTAACATAGTAATTATGTCAACTTCCGGAGGACGTCCTTCAATATATCAGAGCTCTTGCAGCACGAACTGACATGTTGTCCACCCAATCAAAGATAATTATAGTACTGAAAGCATAAGCTACAGCTAGCTATCCCTTCAGTGCATACAATGTGGTGAGTAGCTGACTCAAAGAGAGATACAGATAATTGTTGAACCAGTTTTGAACAAATTAATTTCTTTAAAAATGAAGGAGAAGAGAGAGAGAAAGAGTGAGAGAGAGAGATATTTAGTTGTAATTTTTCCACTTTCACTTACTGTAGCTAGCGAATGCAGCTAGCTAGTTTAGCCTACTCAAACACCCAGTTCAAACAGAGAGGGAGGATATGTTAGCTAGCTGGCTATGGCTATCCAACACTGGAACTCTTCCAAGTCAAGGTAAGCTTTTGGTTTTATTAATTTGCCACCGGGGCCCACTGGTGTAGTTGCTAAACTGCTTGCCGACTATACACTGTACTACATTATTGTAGCAGGTTTACTAATGTGTTAGGTCTAGCAGCTATGTTGACTGTGATGTTACTAATGTCAGCTGATATGGTGACAATGAAATAGGCTGTGGTTAGCGGTTATGATATACTGGTTTGGCTTGGAAAGTTTTTTCCCCCACCTGGTCACAGAGAGCTGATGTGTTGTGCAATGAAGTCCAGAAGCGAAGAGAAAAGGTGATAGGAGGAGAGTGCGTAGATTGGATTACCGACCTATCTGGATTACCGACCTCTGCCTGCCCTTGACCTGCTTTTTGCCTGCCACTGTTCGATTAACAAACTGTTGTTACTTCGACGTTGTCTGCATCTGGGTCTTACCTGAAACGTGATACAACAAGCAAAATGTCCCTACTGTTTTGTATGTTGCTGCTATGAAAGTGTGTTCAGGGGTGTAAGTGTGATCAGTGGTGTATTCATTCTGCCGATTCTGTTTAAAAACCTTTCTTAAATGGACGCAAACGAAACAAAATGGGGATAAACAGTGCATTTAAATGTCACCGACCGCCACTGGTAATGACCGTGTGTGTGAGGTAGTCACTGTCTACTTTAATTAGAAAAGGAAGTATGATCTATTGTTCTCCAATTCAACCCATGGTTGAACCCGTTTATAGCACTATCTTCTGTAAAGATGGCGATATCATGGATCTGAAGAGGCACTTTAGTATTTGCACTTTAGTTTCTTCTTCAGTTCAAGAAATTTGCTGACATATCTTCTGCATATATAATTGAATACAGTTTAGAAGAACATCTGTATCTCTTATCTGAGTGATCATCATCTGCCATCAATTAATTTTCCAGACAGCCACTCAATACTATACTGTTCGCACATGAGCTCAGTACTATCTTAGAAAAAAGGGTTCAAAAAGGGTTCTTTGGCTGTCCCCATAGATAACCTTTTTTCTAAGAGTGTATCATTGCTGCTTATTAAAAATGAAACATCTCTGTTGCACTGCACTGAAAACAAGAGCAAGTTCTAAGATGCACAATATGCACAAGTTCAGAAATTGAAAAGGGGAAAATGTAAATGACTTGTCGCTTTAAAAATGACATGGCGCATGAAATCAATTCATCCCCAAGAAAGCCATGACATGAGATTCCTGAACCATGTCTGAATCAAAGTGACAAGGCCGTAGGTTCAGCTAGACTATACAATATTTTCAGCTGTAGCCAATAGGTTGAGATATTTAAGTGATAATGCCCGAGAAGCTGGTGTTTGGAGGATATGTTGGCACAGGTGTTTCTAAGCCCAAGACGAAGTCGAGGGCTGGGAAACCATGCCAATATATCCTCCAAACACCGGCTTCGAGGGCATTATCACTTTTATAGAACGGGTTACCAAAATATTCAAAGAATGATTTACATTATTGATCACGCGGACTGGGATATGTTCAGAGTAGCTCCAGAAAATAATATTGACACATATACCGATACGGTGAATGAGTTTATCAGGAAGTGCATAGGAGATGCTGTACCCACTGTGACTATTCAAATCTACCCCAACCAGAAACTGTGGATAGATGGGAGCTTTCGCGCAAAACTGAAAGCGTGAACCATCGCTTTTAACCAGGGCAAGAATACTGGGAATATGGAAGAATACAAACAGAGTAGTTATTCCCTTCACAAAGCTATCAAGCAGGCTAAACGTCGGTATAGGGACAAAGTTGAGTCCCAGTTCAACTGCTCAGACACGAGACGTATGTGGCAGGGTCTACAGACAATCACAGATTATAAAAGGAAAACCAGCCACATCACTCGCTTTGAGGATAATAGAGTGCCACCGACGCGGCCCACTATCAAGGAATGTGGCCTCTCCTTCTCCGTGGCCGACGTGAGTAAGACATTTAAGCGTGTTAAACCTCGCAATGCTGCCGGCCCAGATGGTATCCCTAGCCGCGTCCTCAGAGCATACACAGACCAGCTGGCTGTGTTTACAGATATATTCAATCTCTCCCTATCCCAGTCTGTTGTCCCCACATGCTTCAAGATGGCCACTATTGTCCCTGTACCTAAGAAAGCAAAGGTAATTTAACTAAATGACTATCACCTTGTAGCACTCACTTCTGTCATCATGAAGTGCTTTGTGAGACTAGTCAAGGATCACATCACCTCCACCTTACCTGCCACCCTAGACCCACTTCAATTTGCTTACCGCCCCAATAGATCCACAGACGATGCAATCGCCACCACACTGCACACTGCCCTGTCCCATCTGGGCAAGAGGCATATCTATGTAAGAATGCTGTTCATTGACTGTAGCCCAACAACATAGTACCCTCCAAGCTCATCATCAAGCTCGAGGCCCTGGGTCTGAACCCCGCAATGTGCAACTGGGTCCTGGACTTCCTGACGGGTCACCCCCAGGTGGTGAAGGTAGAAAAAAACACCTCCTCTTCGCTGATCCTCAACACTGGGGCCCCAAAAGGGTGCATGCCCCCTCCTGTACTCCCTGTTCACCCATGACTGTGTGGCCAAGCACGCCTCCAACTCAATCATCAAGTTTGCAGACGACACAACAGTAGTAGGCTTGATTACCAACAACGATGAAACAGCCTACAGGGAGGAGGTGAGGGCTCTGGGAGTGTGGTGCCAGGAAAATAACCTCTCACTCAACATCAACAAACCTTAGGAGATGATCGTGCACTTCAGGAAACAGCAGAGGGAGCACCCCCCTATCCGCATCGATGGGACCGCAGTGGAGCAGGTGGAAAGCTTCAAGTCGCTCGGCATACACGTCACTGACAAACTGAAATGGCCCACCCACACAGACAGTGTGGTGAAGAAGGTGCAACAGAGCCTCTTCAACCTCAGGAGGCTAAAGAAATTTGGCTTAGCACCTAAAACCCTCATAAACTTTTACAGATACACAATTGAGAGGATCCTGTCGGGCTGTATCACTGCCTGGTACTGCAACAGCATTGCCCACAACCGCAAAGCTCTCCAGAGGGTGGTGTGTTTTTTTACTCTTTATTTAACTGAACAAGTCTGTTAAGAACAAATTCTTATTTACAATGACAGCCTAGAAACAGTGGGTTACCTGCCTTGTTCAGGGCAGAACAACAGATTTGTACCTTGTCAACTCAGGAATTCGATCAAGCAACCTTTTGGTTACTGGCCCAATGCTCTAACCACTAGATTACCTGCCACCCCATTACCAGGGGGAGAACTTCCCGCCCTCCGGGACACCTACAGCACCCGATGCCATAGGAAGGCCAAAAACATCATCCAGGACATCAACCACCCGAGCCACTGCCTGTTCACCCCGCTATCATCCAGAAGGCGAGGTCAAAACAGATGCATCAAAGCTGGGACCAAGAGACTTAAAAACAGCTTCTACCTCAAGGCCATCAGACTGCTAAACAGCCATCATTCGCATATCAGAGGCGGCTGCCTGTATACATAGATTAGGAATCACGACTCTTTAAGGAAATTAAACACTAGCCACTTTTATCTTGCATTACTCATCTCATATGTATAAACTGTACTCTATACTATTCTACGGTATCTTAGTCACTTTAATTGTGTGTAAATATTGCATCACCCATCTCATATGTATATACTGTATTCTATACTATGCCACTGTATCTTAGTCCAACGCCGCTCTGACATATATGTATATATATTCAATCCATTCCTTACTTAGATTTATGTGTATTTTGGGTATATGTTGTGAAACTGTTAGATATTACTGCACTGTCGGAGCTAGAAGCACAAGCATTTTGCTACACCCACAATAACATCTGCTAAACACGTGCATGTGACCAACAAATTTGATTTGACATATTTTAATAAAAAACATTATTTTGATAAACGCATTCATACTATTTCATCCTTCCACAAGATATAGTCCCGACACAAATCTTGCTACCCAAGCCGGCTGGTCGTTTGTTCAATCAGTTCGGTTGCCAAAGACGCGATCCAGTCGTTAAGTCTTTTTGTTCTGTGTCTAAATGTTCTATTGCCTTACTGGCTGCCAACACTCTTATCCCTTGCTTGCTAGCTAGCCAACTATGGCTAACTTACAGTCTCGTCAAACAGTGCAGCCAGAATCAACAAAGTAGCTGCATTTGCATTTCTTTAAGCTCTTTAGTGACATTTATCCATAACAATGAGCTAATGATGTGCGATTTCCCCTGGCATAGAAAATGTGCTCTCTCGTCAGGACACTGTTGTTCAGAGAAGCTAGCCAACAACACAGCTAACACAATCACTTCAAACTGAAGCTGGAAAGACTGCAATGCTCTAACCACTAGATTACCTGCCACCCCATTACCTGGGGGAGAACTTCCCGCCCTCCGGGACACCTACAGCACCCGATGCCATAGGAAGGCCAAAAACATCATCCAGGACATCAACCACCCGAGCCACTGCCTGTTTAATTTGACCTGTTTTCTATTGATAGTTATTTGTATCCATAAAAACTATGCTAATTCACGATTTCGACTGGCTGAGAAAAGCTGCCTGTCTGTCTCATCCCGACTGACACATTCGTTACTATGCGAATTTGAATATTGAAACAATGTTGAAAATGTCGGTGAGACAGACAGCAAGGCTTATACAAATCTCTGCGGTTGAAAACTAAATGTTAGTCTAAAAGAAATGTGAGATAACGTCTAGATGCTTTTAATAGTGGATATCAAGTTTATAAATTGCCTGGCTGGACTGATGAGACAGTGGATTTTGCAGTCAGATGGAACAGAGTAAATAGGCATTTTAACATCATAGATTTAGCCAGTGGTCACTTGTGGAATAGACACCAGCTGGAATGGGTTTTAACCAATCAGCATTTAGTATTAGACTCACCTGTTGCACAAAGGTTGTATAAACGAGTAGTGGAGATGGCATATAGCTGAACCTATGGTCTCCATTCAAATGCCTTAACCATGTCTGAAGCAAAGTGACAGGGCATCTGGATGGAGAGCATACAGCTAGCTACATTACAGCTATAAGTTCAGCTACATAGGCGGACTTGTCTCCACTAGTGGTTATCGTTCAAATATTTTTTATTGAGCACACATAAGAATGGTGTAAAGGTATAAAAGACAAGTGTATAATTCTTATCTAAACATGAAAGAGCAGACAGAAACAGCAAGGCCCAAAGTTCCAGGTGCACAGTTACTAATACAAAATAAGACAAAGAGAACAAGGACAGGTAGAAAGAAAGAGGGTAGATGTCACCCCCTATCATCCCCCATTTCCCTCAACTGCTCGGGTGCCGGGGCCAGCACACGCTGCCCTAAGGTATATTAAAATATTACAATTGAGAGTGCGTTAAAATGTACAAATTCACAGCGCCGACTGGTCCAAGTAAGAGAGGAGAGGCTGCCAGATTTGATCAAATGTTGTTAATTTATTGTTCAGAATATACTGTATCTTATTCTTTCTAAGTGGACAGTGTTTGCCAATTCGCTGAGCCATAATTTGGTAGAGGGAGCTTCCCTCCTTTTCCAAAACAACAAGATTATTTTTGTGCCGAAATGAGACTGTAAGAGATTAGTTGTTTTTGGTGGTTGGTTAATCCGTTTAGGGAATCGGACACTCCCAGGACTATCAGAAACGGGACTGGGTCAATTAAAGTCTCAAGAACTTCAGAGAGGATCCTAAAAATTCCACACCAATAGCCATACAAGTTAGGGCAAAGGGCAAAGCAGTGGAGTAGTGTACCCTGCGCAGCATCACTTATCGCACATCCACTAGTGGTTATAAGACAGCATGTGCCTTGCTCCTCTTCTGGTGCTTATACCACAATACAGAGTGGGTCTAAATATTTCATTTGTCAGACTTATGTTTCCTACGAAAAGGCTATGTCTATTCCAGATGACAGAGGTACAGTACAGTAGCTGGCCTGGCCCACATATCACTAACCCAGATGGTCAAGATAAGCCTGGCTTGTTTATTCCTTCCAATACAGTGAGGGAAAAAAGTGTTTGATCCCCTGCTGATTTTGTACGTTTGCCCACTGACAAAGAAATTATCAGTCTATAATTTTAATGGTAGGTTTATTTGAACAGTGAGAGACAGAATAACAACAAAAAAATCCAGAAAAACACGTGAAAAATGTTATAAATTGATTTGCATTTTATTGAGGGAAATAAGTATTTGACCCCTCTGCAAAACATGACTTAGTACTTGGTGGCAAAACCCTTGTTGGCAATCGCAGTTGTCAGACGTTTCTTGTAGTAGGCCACCAGGTTTGCACACATCTCAGGAGGAATTTTGTCCCACTCCTCTTTGCAGATCTTCTCCAAGTCATTAAGGTTTTGAGGCTGACGTTTGGCAACTCGAACCTTCAGCTAACTCCACAGATTTTTTTATGGGATTAAAGTCTGGAGACCTTAATGTGCTTCTTCTTCAGCCACTCCTTTGTTGCCTTGGCCGTGTGTTTTGGGTCATTGTCATGCTGGAATACCCATCCACGACCCATTTTCAATGCCCTGGCTGAGGGAAGGAGGTTCTCACCCAAGATTTGACGGTACATGGCCCCGTCCATCGTCCCTTTGATGCGGGGAAGTTGTCCTGTCCCCTTAGCAGAAAAACACTCCCAAATCATAATGTTTCCACCTCCATGTTTGACGGTGGGGATGGTGTTCTTGGGGTCATAGGCAGCATTCCTCCTCCTCCAAACACGGCGAGTTGAGTTGATGCCAAAGAGCTCCATTTTGGTCTCATCTGACCACAACACTTTCACCCAATTGTCCTCTGAATCATTCAGATGTTCATTGGCAAACTTCAGACAGGCATGTATATGTGCTTTCTTGAGCAGGGGGGACCTTGCGGGCGCTGCAGGATTTCAGTCCTTCACGGCACAGTGTGTTACCAATTGTTTTCTTGGTGACTATGGTCCCAGCTGCCTTAAGATCATTGACAAGATCCTCCAGAGATGTAAATGTGAGATATTTGTCTTACTCTATACTGCTTGCTGCACTAACATTTCCAAAAGGACAGTGTGGTGACGTTTTGGCGGAGTGAGCAGTGACCTATAGTGTCTGTCGGCAGGATGTTGGGCTCTGATGAATATACAGTGTCTAGGGTTCAAATATTCAAATTAATTTCAAATACTTCAGCTGCGCTTGATTGAGCTTGCATGGCTTAACAGAACCAATAGAACAGTCCGAAATCTGCAAACCATGTCCATCTGATTTTCAAGGCAGACTAGAGCAAACACTCAAAGTATTTGAAAGATTTTAAATAATATTTGAACCCAGGTCTGCATTGGTGCTGTCTGTCCTTCAGAGCCAACTTCTTCACCTGTTTAATTCATTGTCTCTGTTCCGTGATTTACCAAACGGAGCCCAGACGGGGGTTTATCTTTACTTTGCCTGTTAAATGAATTTCAAATGGCACGCTGTCCAGGTATTTGTCAGTGCGTTTGTTATCACTGACAACCACAACCCCTCTTTATATAAATATAAATCCGCTGAAACAATAGCCAAGCACAACACACGGTAACCTTTAGAAATATCACACCGGCCATCAGTTTTTGTAATGGTTGTATAAGTTATCCGGAAAAAAACGCAGCAACAGAGTCAGACCAAGACTGTCATCTCCTATACAAAACTAGAACAGCTATAAGTAAAGACTACAGCGATGTAGTTGCATAGTAATAACATTGTAATATAATGTTCGTCTTGGCTAATACACAGCTTTGCTATATATTGCAATGTTCATGCATACTTTAGGAGCCTACATATCCAATACATGTTTGATTAAGTTCCCTATGGTTACTGGGATTTGTTCACATAGTACAAACAAACAAACAAACATCAAACAATCTAATCACCATCTGTAATGCATTCGCCCACAAACAATCCAGGGATAGAATGACTCATGACACGTGTTGTTGTGGAATGCCATAATGTAGTTCCATAGTTCTATAATGTAGCCCTGGGCAGGGAATCCATGAGCCTTTCCCTCCAGTTGCATCATATGGAATCCTGATGATAACCCCTTGTGATCAAACAGAGACCCATGGGTGGGTGGTTGGCAACAGAGGTGGGACCAAGTCACTATTATTCCAGTCACAAGAAAGTCACAAGGTCCAAATCGAGTCCCAAGTAGAACGGGTCGTCTCGAGTCAAGTCCAAGTCGTGCATTCTAAGAGCAAGTCAAGTCAAATCAAGTTTTTTCAACTCAAGTCTCAAGTCAAGTAAAAGATTATCTGTACTGGCAATGACTTGTTCAACCACAAATCTTTGTCTATTTATTGAGGCTACCAGACTGCCATTTTCACTATTTTGTCTACAACCCATTTTGATTACGTAATAATACATTTTAACAAACAATTTCCAAATGCAAGCTTCATAAGTAAATTATACATTTCAAGCAATTTTGACTTACCAAAAGACCAGAAGACATATGCTAGTAATTGTTGCTTGATGCCCTATTGCTGTTGAGCATGCAAAGTAAACGGTTCATATTATTGACTACCACATTTTTTTTAAACTGCATATACATTTATGGCAATCCTCTCACCCTACAATTTGAGGTTGTGCTGCACCCGCTCAGTGGTTTTCAAGCTTTTTGACCCGCTTCCCCAAAAAGGAGTGGTTCAAAGCTTGCGACCCGTGCACGCACATGTACTCGTGCACCGAGGAAACACGTGAGCACAATCACTGGGAAAATGTAGCCTGTCATTACAGCCATAAACGGTGATGCATTTTCAAAATGCAAGATACATAAATTAACAGCGTTTTACACCTGCATTTTGACCTGAAAGTCATTCATGTTAGCGGTCAATATCACATTGTCCCTTCTCTGTAGTCCAGCCGTCCTGGACAAGCAGGATAATATGGCCTACCTGTATGCAGCGGAGTTTGCAGGATCGGACAGAAAACATGATCTGTCTGTAGCCTTTTTTTTTCTTCACAAATATCATAATTAATTTGCCAGAATATGTTACATCTTCATCCCATTAGTATTGAAGGTAGTGTGATGTTACAGCTATCTTTAGACAGATAGCCAGTACCAGGGCCATGCACAGACCTTTTGTGTCAAACAAAATAAAGGGCACCGTCAAAAAAAGGTTTCTCACAACCATGGTCTCAAGCAATTATTACAAAAACAGGGGAAGGCAGCACAATCTGATGAGTAAAGAATCTTGCAAAATTATTTTGCACAGTAATAAATGCTGCGCTTATTAACAATGACCAACACAATTCGAGTCAGAATAGAAGATTGTACGAAATACTGTAGCCTACCATTACTATATACAACCCAACTCAATTTGTTGCCACTATCATGTATCCCAGTGGTTTTCAAACCTTTTGAACCATGACCCCCATAAAGGAGTGGTGCAAAACTTGGGACCCCCACGCACTCACCTGCACGTGTGCATACGCGAACATACACGCACAATCACTACGCAAATTATGGTCTGTCATTACAGCCATAAAAAGTGATGCATTTTCAAAATGCTAGATAGGCTACGGAAAGAAATTGCGTTTTACATCTGCATTTGGAGTTGGAAGTAATTAATTTTAGCAGGCAATAAAATCTAGGGATATATTATGTCCCTTCTCAAGCAAGCAAAATCATACGGTTTACTTGTAGCTGACTAAACGGAGGTTGCAGGATTGGATGGAAAGAATGTTCTGTCTGCACCATACAATCACTTTGCAGAGTGCTCGTTGCCAGCCGGGTAGTCCTTTTCTTCCTAACACATATCATACTAAATTAGACCAGAATAGGTTACATCTTCATCCCATAATATTGAAGCCAGTGCGATGTTACAGCTGCCTATCTTTAGACATAATAGCCAGTAGCCACCCAAACTACACCTATCTGAAATGTAAAAAGTATCAGTCAAATCGCCAGGTAGCCCATTGTTCTGATAAAGACAAGTCAGTAGTATATTGCTAAACTGTATTTTATATGGTTGATAAATGTAGGCCTACTATGCTTCTGCCAGGTAAAACTGGAAGAAATTAAACAACTTCGTTCTGGTCACTAATCTGATGACTGGTCATTGATGATAGGGTTCAGAACAATAACGTCAAAAAATGTATAATTCTTTTTTTTTTTGTGGCAAAGATGCGTCCGTAGCAGATTGCTAAACAGTACTTTATATGCATAATATTAACATAGGTAGTCTACTCTGTTTTTTTCCAGGCAAAAACTGGTCACTAATCTGGATATGTGCTGATGACTGGTCATTGGTCAACAACAATTTGGTGCAATGCCTATGTTAGTGACCAGATCAAATAAGCAAGGGTATAAATATAAAATACAAATGGTAGGCTATAGGTAGCCTATTTAAATATGTATGGTTAAAAAAAACAGATTTTTACCATTTAGTTTCACACCCGCCCTGTGTTGATTAACATTTCACTGGTCCAATCAGAGGCCCGAATCTGTGTTTCACTAGATCAAGGGAGACTCTTTGCCACAAAATGAGTGAAAGGATAATTTCAATTCGTCAAAGTCCAGTCCCGAGTCTTAAGGCTCCAAGTTCAAGTCAATTCTCAAGTTATTTTATTTTCTATCAAGTCGAGTCTCAAGTTATTACATTTGTGACTGGAGTCAGACTCGAGTCTAAATCATGTGAGTCCACACCTCTGGTGGGCAAACCCTGGGCCAGGGACAGACGGTGTCTCCCTTGATCTCATCAAACTACACAATGTTATGTAATAGGTGATTATTTTCTTTTCCTTTTTTTACCCTGTCTTTTCTTATTCTCAAAGAGTGGATGAGTCTATTTGAAGATGCACAACCGAGACCGAGGAGCTTGTTCTTGTTTGAGTGATTGATGGGACCACATTTCAAGCACTGAAGAAGAAACCGAGAGACAATTAGGCATAATTACATTTTAAAAGCCCTACCGTTTGCCAATTGCACATTCTAAGCTGAGGTAGTTTGCTGAGCTGCTTTCAGGCTTTTGTGGGAAAATATAATTCCCCGTTCACAGTGTGGGCTGCATGTGAGTTTGAATTTAATCTGCGGCTAAATCAGATTTCATGTAAAGCAAAACAGAATACTAAAAACGAACCAACTGACGAGGGAGGAGCAGAATGGAGTAGATGGGATAAATAATTCATTAAGGCAGTCAGACAGTCGCTGTGTTCTTGATAGGCGTTTATCAATTTGTTCAGAACCGCCTCTCTCTCTCTTGCCGAGGAGTGTTGTTAGAGTTTATTGTGCATGTCTAAAGTTTTGATTAATCCCCCATGAGGACCTGGCATCCCAGACAAAGGTCTGTCTTCCTAATTGACCCTGTCTAATGTGAAAGAAGCAGGATAGACTCCCAGACTGCTTCCCAAATGGTACCCTTTTCTCTGTATAATACAGTATTTTGTAGAGAATAGGTGCAAAATAGTGCACTATGTAAGGAATAGGGTGCCATTTGGGATCCTGCTCTAGTTTGGAGCAAATGTTTGGGCATTTATGTATTCACCTCTGGTGGAGTTTGGTGCAGAAATGCAAGGGGTTGTGAAATTACTGAATGCTGAGAGAAGAGAGCGAGAGATAGGACTACTTCTTATCCAGACAGGGTGAAAAGGATTTTAAAAATCCTGACAAAAACAACACAGAAATGGCAGCCAACACCACGACCACAGCAACAGACAGACTGACAGACAAATAAGTTGAACTGGGGGTTTTGAGCTCTCCATCTCATTTGCTGTCAGTATGTACTCAATTCTAGTTTCTCTGCTTTTCGACATAAAAGCTTGAGTTCTCAGAACAACACAAAACAATGCTGGAGGCACCACCAAAAGTGAGTGAATTTGTCTCCTTGATGATGTAGCCTACACTGATAGTGTTTTAGGGTAGTTTGATTGTCCTGGTTACGACTGTGAGGTCATTTTTGTTTTGTACCTAAAATTTTAAATCAAATAGCTACATGATCCTTGGTATGACCATCTTCAAACAATTCCCCCTCCAATGGCTTAGACTTTTAGAGGTTAAAGTACCATGTGTCCCAAATGGCAACCTATTCCCTACATAGTGCACTACTTTTGACCAGAGCCCTATGGGATAGGCTGCCATTTGTTAGGCAGCCTCTAACTCTGTCAGACAGAATCACACTCACTCAGCCATTACCCATGCCTATCTAAATGGGTATTTAACCTCTGGTCCTGGCGAGGGGCTTTTGTTTAAAAAAGCCCTGGATGATGACTTCCCTGGCACGCACGCACGCACACACGCACTTCCCTGGCATTGGCAGTAACTCAAACAATTAATCAGGCACAAACACAGCATGGATGGACACATTCAGGGTGCCAGGTAGCCTAGTGGTTAGAGCGTTGGGCCAGTAACCGAAAGGTTGCTAGATCAAATTCCCGAGCTGACAAGGTAAACATCTGTCGTTCTGCCCCTGAACAAGACAGGCTGTCATTGTAAATAAGAATTTGTTCTTAACTGACTTGCCTAGTTAAATAAAGGTTAAAAAAAATGTTGGTCTAAGCCTGTCAATGAGGCAAGAGAGTGTGTGTTTGGGTCAGTGTGAGTGTGCATGAGCAGAAGGCCAGTTGAATCTGTACAGCAACAGGAGACATTACCCTACAATTGGTCTGTCCCTGTGAATAAACCAACATTTTAAGGATAGTTCAGGATTTTGGCAATGAGGTCCATTATCTACTTCCCCAGAGTCAGATGAACTTGTGGATACCATTTGTATGTTTTTGCATGCAGTTTGAAGGAAGTATCTAGCGTTTGCGCAATTGCTAACACTAACACTTCCTTTATACTGGACGTAGATACATAAAAATGGTATCCACGAGTTCATCCTAAACAATCCCTAATGAACAAAGCAGGAGCCTATGTGTGTGCAGGATACTGTAATTATTCAGTAACTGTTTTGTCTGTCTGTGCGTGTCCTTATTCTTTCAAACCTGGTTACTAGGTATCAAGGATAACTAAAAACATCACTGTTTTTTAATTATTGTTTACAGTGCACAAAGAATCTAATCAGCATATTCATTAAAACAAGCAAATAGTTTGGACTTAACCCTGGAGCCTCAATTAATGAATCTGATTAAAAAGGCCTCCTGTTCTTCACAATGTAAGATTTTAATGGCCCATGTTGTCGAAATTTGATTTTAAAAAAAATGTTTTACTGAAAGAGGACCAATTTATGCTTACAAATACTGACAAATGGAAACAGACTGATTTAGTAGGGTATAATTTAACAGCATGACATTTGCTGGTCATGCATCCTGCTGTTGGTGCTGATGATTGTGTCAATTTAACCACACTCCCCAGCTAGGTAAAATGACACCCTAGTCTGCTCTATATCCTCGCCCACAAAACACCTTTGTGTGATCTCAAATTCCAACCACACATTTTCCACAGAATAAACTTTGGAAAACCAATCTGCGTTTTACCATGTTGCCCAAGGAATTGTTTGGGAACGATTGAGATTTGAGAATTTGTTTACAAATTCCCCCTGACACGTAGCTCATCACAATACATCGTAATTAAGAGACATTGATTGCTGTTATAAGGACTTCCTTAAACAGGAGGTTCAATCTATCAGCTAGCGGACTGAGCAGTGGGGAATGTTTCTGGAGAACAAAGCATGGTATCGTGTGACAGGCGACAGTCTCGAGAGTTAGAGTGTCATTCTCACCCCATTATTGAGCTGGAATAGTTTTTATTCACTGTCTCAGTCCCTGCTTCCTGTGAGTCACACAATGTGAGAGCAACTGAAAGAGAGAATGAGAGAAGAAGACTTGGGTGGTGGCAACATGTCATTGTGTGACTGTCCTCCCACACTCCCACACAGAGGAAGAAGCAACAATTACCACACTGTGAAACTGACAGTCATAAAGACGCACTCAAGCTGTGAAACTATTGGCATGCAACCATCCATTGACGGCATAGCTATAATGACTCTTACGTAGGATTGGTGGGCCCATGCTGTTCATGTTCTTTCTCATAGCAATGGCAGCCTCCATTTTCTCAATCTGTTTCCCCCCCAAAGTTTTTAATCATAAAAGCATTTCTCTTCTTTCCTTTCAAATCAGGCGATGATGATATGATAAAGATGGAGAATTGAAGTTCTACAGTTCCTATCTTTTTTTTTCAGCAGAGTGAGTGGCAGTTGAAAACCTTGGAACTATTCATTATTCCGTTGAACAATGGCAGAGATCTAGGCTACTTAATCAGCCAGCACAGAGCTGAATACAGTCTAATGGTCTAACATTACCAAAGGTAGAATCTCTCACTCACTCACTCACTCACTCACTCACTCACTCACTCACACAGTACCAAACGTAGTGTTCTATTTCTCTCCTCCTCTACTGAGGAACATTAGTCCTGATACAGAGCCTCAATTTAAGATATTTATCTGCTATCTTTTTACTTTCTTGAGCTCTCCTGCTCAATCACTCTGTGGTATTTGCTGGGAGCTCTGTGTGCCGCTTGACGGCTTCGGCTTATTTATATGACTGTGTGACGAGTGTGGCGAGTGTGTGTGTGCATGTGCTTTAGATTTTGTAGATTTTATTAGGATCCCCATTAGCCGACACCAATGGTGACACCTAGTCTTACTGGGGGCCAACACATAACTAAAAAGACATTACAGACAATGTGTGTGTGTGTATGAGCGGTGCTTTGTGGAGGTAGGAATTAGTAGCCTCCTGTGGACCGTGGTTCAACCTAATCACAGCACCAAGTCAGGCCTCTTCTACTTTAGAGGTAAGACAAAGATCACTGTCCACTTTTTAGTCGTATGTACAGCTAGGCGTATGTACCCCCAAGCCAGAAGACTGCTGAACAATTAATCAAATGGCCACCCGGACTATTTACATTGACCCCCCCTTTGTTTTTACACTGCTGCTACTCACTGTTTATTATCTATGCATAGTCACGTTACCCCTACCTACATGTACAAATTACCTCGACTAACCTGCACCCCCAGTATATAGCCTCGTTATTGTTATTTTGTGTTACTTTTTTATTTTATTTTTTACTTTAGTTTATTTAGTAAATATTTTCTTAACTCTATTTCTTGAACAGCATTGTTGGTTAAGGGCTTGTAATTAAGTATTTCACGATAAGGTCTACACCTGTTGTATTCGGGCGCATGTGACAAATACATTTTTATTTTAGTTGATACACATGCTTACTTACAGGTTCCTTCTCGACAATGCAATAATAAATAATAAAAGATAAGAATACTAACAAAGTAAATGGCTCAGTTGAATAGACTATGACAGTCTATTAGCGACAAAGTTTATTGTAAAACATACAACATTTCAACTGCATGTTTGGATATTTAATAGTCAGTTTGGCTGTAAGATCAATTAGAGCAGGTTAGCGTCACAGTCATTTCCCCTCTCTCCTTAACACAGGCAATCTTTTGTCATATAGCCACTGAATCATTCATGCCTTACAACCCAGAACACTGTTCCAATTTTAGGAACTGCCGCACACTCCTTGAGGCTAGCTGGAATTGCAATGCAGGAGGGACGCGAGACCTCAGGATTGTACTGAGCTAGCTGTCTCCGGGGAGGAAAGAAACAGGAGGCAGGAGGCCTATCAGCCTGATGTATCCCCTTATAATGAAAGCGTTTTTCTAAAGCCGGATGAGTCAGTGGAATTAAGTAGGACCAACCTCTGCAACACTTGTACCTCATCTATCTGGGTCATGCTGATAAGCTCAATCTGCTCTTAATACATCTCAGGGAAAATAACCAGAAATCGTTCATATGCTAGGCTCACAGCCAGAAATAGGCCCCTCTCTCTCTGAATTGTATACTATTTTCACTACTGGGTGTACCCCGGAAGGTTATGAATACTCATACTATTGCATGTACAAAATATAATCTTTTTCTGTAATTTAGTAACGAAGTCTTGCAGGGCAACATCGTTAAATTTACGCAGCCCTTTGGGAAAAAGCTTTCCAAGTGTTCACATGAACATCACACTACTGTTTCAGGTGACAGCTAATACAATATTGGAAAATTGTATTACCTATAATTAATGTAATTTAAAATGATAACTTTTTGTTTTGGTTACGTCTGTTTTCAGAATCTAATACATCAAATGAGAGATTGAATATGTATTTCCCCAAAAACATATGCTGAATTTTGTTTGTAGTCTATATTTTAGTATCCACTTTAAAACACATTATACACTTCCCAAGATGATCTGACAGAAGAATTGTAAGTTATACAGTAGGCTACAGCACTGGAATATAACAGGCACAAACAGATCCATACTGCATACACAAGCAGTCACATTACATACACGTCCAGATAAAAAAAGCCTGCAAAAACAGAGATGAAGAGAAAGGAAGAGAGAGGGAGTGAGAGAGAGAAAGAGAGGAAGATGGAGAGAAGGAGATAGAAAGAAAGAGAGTAAAAAGAGAGAGAAAGAGAGCAAACACAGAGCACAATATTTTCCTCAGGGAGCCTCTGTGAGGAAAAAGACAAATCAGAACCACAGAGATGATTCTGCAGCTGAAGTTCCTCCTCTCCTTCAGCCTCGTTAGACGGCACACTGGCTGTGTGTGTGTGTAGCTCTCTCTCTCTGTGTGTGTGTGTGTGTCAGACAAATTGGTTTGAGTCCTACTGAGTCTATGGCAGAGACCTGTTCATGTGCTGGGAGGGGAGAACACCCAGTTCCCCATTCCCCTGCGGTACAGCCAGCTGAATTAGATGGCTCACTATAGTCTCTTTCCACTCTGATACTGACAGAGCCCAGAGCTGTGTGTGCTGCAGTTGAAATTACTCCAAACAAAAAGAAAACTCCACCCCAAAAAAACTATTTTGTTATTTGTTTCATTAGTCCATTGTTGATATAGTCCCAAAATGTTTTGCATGTCAGCAATCAAGTTTTCAAGATACAGTATATAACTTTAAAAATACAGAAATACAGCCGGTATGATGCATCTTGCATCATATGATGCGAAATAAATCATAATACTGGCTGTATATCTGTATTTTGAAAGTTATATACTGTATCTTGAAAACTTGATTGCTGACATGCAAAACATTTTGGGACTATATAAACAATAAACTAATGAAACAAATAAAATATAGTTTTGGGGTGGAGTTTTCCTTTAAAAGAGGACATGAAGCTAGCAGAACACGCTAACAAAATAAGATGTCGTTAGTGAGGGGTGAGTGAGTGAGCCATGGTTGGGTGGAATCGTTATCTGATGGTATTGGTTTTAAATGTAAGCATTTAGTAGGGGTGATATGAACCATGGCTAGCTTGACAACACAACACCATGTTGTGAATCACAAGGCAATGACATATGGGTTCATGATGACAGTACACTCTTAGAAAAAAAAGGTGCTATCTAGAACCTAAAATGGTTTTTTGGTTGTCCACAGAGGGTTCTACATGGAACCCAAAATGGTTCTACCTGGAACCAAAAAGGGTTCCCCTATGGGGACAGCCGAAGAACCCTTTATGGAACCTTTTTTTCTGTGTAGTCTTCCCTGATTCATGGGTGCACTCTATGGGGAACACATTTACTGGGCTCTATTGTACTGTACATCCACACAACAACAAACGTGCACTTAGCAAGCAGTGTCACATCATTTTTGTAAAATAAATATCACATAATGCTGTATGCCAGTAAAACCAAACTGTTAGCATGCAGGCCTCAGATCCCACTACCATGGCTAGCTTGGTAGTGGGAAAGTGTTGTTGGGAAGGCAGGCTTAGAAATGTTGGTCAATACAAGGCACCACTTCAGCAGTGTATTTGCCAAGGCAGCAGCTACTCTTCCTGGGGTCCAGCAAAATTAAGGCAGTTATACAGTTATACAGTGGGGGAGAGATGAGACCAGAGACTTGTGCTGATGGAGCACTGATGCTACAGTACAGGAGGAGGGGAGGGAGTGAGGGTAGGATTACATTTTTAGGGCAGCGCAAAGAGTTAGTGATGAGCATCTGATGTCATCCATTACTCTCAGGGAAAATGTATAAAAAAAACTAAAGCAAAAAAAAAGACACAGTTAGCACACAACATAGCTTTAATTCAAGATCACAACAACACCCCCAAAGGTGAACAATGGGCTCTTTACTATAGAATCCATACAGTACTAGGGGGGGTTGATAGTATGGAATGCTGCATGGTACTGTATGTAAGCTGTAAAATGCATTTACTGTAGCTAAGTTGTTTCAGAGATAATTGATTGACTTATGTCTTCCCTCAGATAAACAATAATAATTGGAGCACACCACTGTTGGGGATTGAATACAATCTCACAACCACCCAAATATTTCGCTTTGTGAGACATGTACTTTTTCCATCATATCTACTTCAGGGTATCTACACGTGCTAATAAGGTGGATGCTAATATTGCCTTTTTATGTTTCGTGTGTAGGGTTGAATGAATCTGTGCATCAGAGGTATCATCCTCATATAATAAAAAATATGTTGCTTGTGTCAAAACAAGAATCCCAGACAATAATCCTGGGTGTCTGGTCTGACTCACTCAGATCAAGATTGGTTTGTTTTTCATCTACCAACAGATAACATGTCAAAATCAGAAAAAAACGTCTGTCTTTGTGCGTTATTCAGACTATTATGAAGACTTCAATTAAGTCCAGAGTTCACTCGGAGTTGGGGAAGTTTTACTGTATCAATATCACTCCTTCTCAAAGCCCTCAAACCCAACTCCCACTAAGTTATGTTGACGTGTTTTTAGGCTTTATTTCATCGCCATCTACCTGCCACTCGGTCTGTTGTTGGTTAGCTACTGTCTGAGTTTGGGGTGAATTTAACTACAGGCTGGTGCCGCCCGCCCGTGTCAGGCCTACAGGACTCTGTTGCTGTATTTTCCATCGCCAACATGGCAGGCTAAAAGAGTTGTTGCTGTCTGCCATACTGTATGAACCCACAGTCTAAACACACACAAACACATACACACACACATACACACAAACACATGCACACACACAAACACATACACAAACACATACACACAAACAAACACTGCTTGCTATTCTGTATAAACCCGTTGTTCCCTTGGCTCCCACCCTCGGGGGGTCAATGGTGCACTGGGCGGCCAGAACACCAGACATGACAGAGGTCGAAAATGGGCAGTTTTAATACTATCTGAAGGCTTTCAATTAGCCTTCAGCTTGCTATGGCAAGCCTAAATAAGTAAAGAATTGCTTAACAAGTCACATAATAAGTTGCATGGACTCACTCTGTTTGCAATAATGGTGCTTAACATGATTTTTTAACGACTACCTCGTCTCTTTACCTCACACATACAATTATCTGTAAGGTCCCTCAGTTGAACAGTTAATTTCAAACACAGATTCAACTACAAAGACCAGAGAGTTTTACCAATGTCTCAAAAAAGGGCACCTATTGGTAGATAGCTAAAAGAATTTAAAAGCACACATCGAATATCCCTGAGCATGATGAAGTTATTAATTACACTTTGGATGGTGTATCAATACACCCAGTCACTACAAAGTTACAGGTGTCCTGTGGAGAGGAAGGAAACCGCTCAGGGATTTCAACATGAGGTCAATGGTGACTTTGAAACAGTTAGTGCGTAATGATGAGGCAACTGGCGACGTTGAGCGCCGGAGAGGGGGAGCGGGAGTGAATGTGACAGTGTGCAAAGCCCTTTAAGACTTACCCAGAAAGACTCACAGCTGTAATCACTGCCAAAGGTGATTCTACAATGTATTGACTCAGGACTGTGAATATTTATGTAAATTAGATATTTCTCTATTTCATTTTCAATAAATGTGCAAACATTTCTAAAAACATTATAAGGTATTGTGTGTAGATGGGTGATTCCTTTTTAAAATACATTTTAAATTCAGTTTGTAACACAACAATTCACGGGGTATGAATACTTTCTGAAGGCACTGCATGTGTGTGTGTGTGTCTCGTCTTTGTGTGTCTCTTTGTGTGTGTTTGTGTATGTGTGCGTGTGTGCATGCTTGCTCGTGTGTCTGTGTGTATGTGTGTGTTTGTGCGAGGCCAGGGGAGGATGGACAGTTTTAATACAGCACCACATGCCCTCTAGGGAGCCTGGACCGTTACCCCTGCAGATATAATAGCTGGTGAAATGAAGCAGATCAATTTCCCATACAGCCCCCAGGATGACACTGTAAAAATGTACCTTTTAGTTGTTTCAGCTCGTTTTCCAAAGTCAATTCAACCGAAACATTGTGAATTCAACTGACATTTCTTTACATGATTCTTCATGTTTTCATTGAGTCACCTAGTCAGAAATTGTTGAGAAGTTGACTCAATTAGTAATTCTGCCCAGTGAATCAAACAATACATGTTGACTCAACCATAATGAAATCTCTGAATGTCTTGCGAGTGAATGCTAGAAACTACCCATGCATGGGCTTCAAATTTGAGCTTATCTTTGTTTTTCAAGTTCCCTGGTCCGATTCAGTTGTCTCTTAGCATTGGGTTGTGTACATTAAGATTACCACATTTTGAGTCGGTATTAGAAACAGTTTCCATAAATGTATGTTTTTAATAGCACTAGCTAGCTTGCTAACTGTGTCTTTTGAATCACTAGGGCTAGCTATCTAGCTAGCTACCTCAGCTCAGTCAGCCATGTTTAGCTAGCTAGGGACACGTTATCCAGCCATGCATAGTTATTTAGAGTTTATAAATAAATATATCCAAGCCAGGGCTCAACATTAACGATAGTTCACAGGCACAAGGCTAGTAAAAACATGGGTTGGGACCAATGATTTTTATATACACTAGATGTCTGACTGGGGCAATGTTTTGAAGCCCCCCGTGCCTCCATCGTGGCACTCCACCACCATTCTGAAAAGTATTTCAGAAGCTATATTATTGCATTCATGAATGTCTTTATTTTTTTTTGTCACATTTGTTTATTCTATTACAGACGACTTCAATTATATACTTTAAAATTATATTATGTGAACCAAATGCATAAACTAAAAAATATATAAAATCCTTTCTAATGTTACTTTCCACACTACAACAACAGAAAATACTTAAATACCTGTCATTTTATCTTTGAAACATTTAACATTTAACACTTCTAGGGAGTGCCGATATGGCTGACCAGTGGCCAATACATTGCATCAGCAATCCATGGTTTATGTCAGGGTTTCACAAACTTGATCCTCTGGACCCCAAGGGGTGCATGTTTTGTTTTTTTGCCCTAGCACTACACAGATGATTCAAATAGTCAAGTAATCATCAAGCTTTGATCATTTGAATCACTAAACGTGGGTCCTGAGGACCGAGTTTGGTAAACGCAGATTTATGTACATCATTGGTCGGGACCGGACAGTCATCTCTTGGCCAGTAGCTTTTGAATGCATTTTGCCATATGATTTCAAGCATTCCGTGCTCCTTTGAGGTCTGGTATTGAAATCTAGAGATGCTGCACCGGAGTCAGCATCACATCATTTGCCACATATCAGAGTTTGTGGGTGTGTCCATTAAAGGGGAATTTCACCCTGGCTCTGCCACAGCATGTAGTCATTACTATATTAACAACATTAACGTTTTATTACAAACATCACAACTATCTAAACCAATAACTAAAACTCACACATTTTCCTTTCACTGGTACAATTGAGAAGGTTGTGTATTTGTCTGCTCATAGTGAACCAGAAAGTCCGGCATTCATAGTGAACACGGATAACGCCCGCTAGGTAGCGAGGGCATGTCCACACACTTGAATAATGGTGTTGTTTACTTCAACCAGCACACAGTAATCTCAGAACTTCTACAGGCAAGATTTATTATATTTATTTTTTCACTAATGTTTGTCATCATGCCCGTGTGCTGTTCTGTGCCTGGCAGTGCTAATTACAAAAAATAAATGTGTTACCTTTCACCATTCTACCTACCAGAGATTTACCTAAATTCTGCTAGTGGCTTGCGGGTATCAAGAATAATGCAGTGAATAAGGTTATCAGAGGGATTTTAAGGCTGAACTGATGTGGAATCAATTTCGACGACAGCTGAGAAGTGATGCAATACCATAAACTGTTTTCCCTTTACAACAAAATGGAAGATTCTCAATTAGAGGTAACCTAACATTAGCTAGCTTGCTAGCTTAGTTGGACTAGCTGGGTAAGTCAGCTAACTAGCTAACGTTACAGTCCTGTATTAAACTTTGAATTGTCAATATATTTGATTTGATTTATTAGGATCCCCATTAGCCGACACCCATGGCAACAGCTAGTCTTACTGGGGTCCGACACATATGCAGTGTGTATGTGTGTGCATCTATCAGTTACACATACAGTACATGTCAGTACATACACACAACAAGTAGGTCACATGGGGGAGAGGCGTTGTGAAACTCTCTGTTAAGGGTTTCAGTGACTTCATTAGCTATGGTTGATGATGCGTATATGGTTGAAACATCAGCATACATTGACATACATGCTTTGTTTAATGCCAGCGGCAGGTCATTGGTAAAAATAGATAAGAGTAAAAGGCCTAGACAGCTGCCCTGTGGTACATCACACTTTACATGTTTGACGTTATAGAAGCTTCCATTAAAGAAAACCCTCTGAGTTCTATTAGATAAACAGCTCTGAATCCACAATATGGCAGAGGTTGAAAAGCCATAACACGTTTTTTCAACAACAGGTTATGGTCATTAATAAAGGCTGCACTGACATCTAATAATACAGCTCCCACAATCTTCTTATTATCAATTTCTTTCAACCAATCATGTGTCATGCAGTGCATGTTGAGTGCCCTTCTATATAAGCATGCTCAAAGGCTGTTGTGAATTTGTTTACAGAGAAATAGCATTGTATTTGGTCAAACTATTTATTCCATAGTGGAAGCTCTTAGGTCTTCTGGAAGCTCTTAGGTCTGCTGTTAGAACCAATAAAGGCCGCTTTCCTACTCTTGGATAGCGGAATGACTTTGGCTTCCCTCCAGGCATCAATCAATCAAATGTATTTATAAAGCCCTTCTTACATCAGCTGATGTCACAAAGTGCTGTACAGAAACCCAGCCTAAAACCCCAAACAGCAAGCAATGCAGGTGTAGAAGCACAGTGGCTAGGAAAAACTCCCTAGAAAGGCCAGAACCTAGGAAGAAACCTAGAGAGAAACCAGAATAGGAGGGGTGGCCAGTCCTCTTCTGGCTGTGCCGGGTGAAGATTATTACAGAACATGGCCAAGATGTTCAAATGTTCATAGATGACCAGCAGGGTCAAATAATAATAATCACAGTGGTTCTTCGAGGGTGCAACAGGTCAGCACCTCAGGAGTAAATGTCAGTTGGCTTTTCATAGCCAATCATTCAGAGTATCTCTACCACTACTGCTGTCTCTAGAGAGTTTAAAACAGCAGGTCTGGGACAGGTAGCACGTCCGGTGAACAGGTCAGGGTTCCATAGCCGCAGGCAGAACAGTTGAAACTGGAGCAGCAGCAGGGCCAGGTGGACTGGGGACAGCAAGGAGTCATCGGGCCAGGTAGTCCTGAGGCATGGTCCTAGGGCTCAGGTCCTCCGAGAGAGAGAAAGAAAGAAAGAAAGAGAGAAAGAGAGGAGAAAGAGAAAAAGAGAGAAGGAGAGAAAGAGAGAGAGAATTAGAGAGAGCATAATTAAATTCACGCAGGACACCGGATAAGACAAGATAAATACTTGAGATATAACAGACTGACCCTAGCCCCCCGACACATAAACTGCAGCATAAATACTGGAGGCTGAGACAGGTGGGGTCGGGAGACACTGTGGCACCGTCGTCGGACTTTCAGGACAAAGACTCCTCTAGGCTCAGATTAAAGATATGGCAGATGGTAGCTGACTCTATAGCCACTCCTATCCTCAGTAGCTTTCAATCTAAATTGTCACTGCCAGGAGGTTTGTCATTATTGATCGATAACAATAATTTTTCCACCTCTCCCACACTAACTTTACAAAATTCAAACTTACAATGCCTTTCTTTCATTATTTGTTTTTTATGCATGAGTACGATGGCTCACTGTTCGTTGTTGGCATTTCCTGCCCAAGTTTGCCCACTTTTCCAATTAAGTAATCATTAAAATAATTGGCGACATCAAATGGTTTTATGACGAATAATCCATCTGATTGTCTTTCTGCCCATAACTTAATTTAAAGTACTCCAAAGTTTTTTTCCCCATCATTCTTTATATCATTGATCTTGGCTTCATAATACAGTTTCTTCTCATTTTTGTTGAGTTTAGTCACATAATTTCTCAATTTGCAGTAAGTCAGCCAGTCAGATGTGCAGCCAGACTTATTAGCCACTCCTTTTGCCCCATCTCTTTCAACCATATAGTTTTTCAATTCCTCATCAATCAATGGAGCCTTAACAGTTCTAACAGTAAGTTTCTTAACAGGTGCATGTTTATCAATCATTGAAAGAAGCAATTTCATAAATTCATCAAGTGCTGCATCTGGATGCTCCTCCTTAATCACATCAGACCAACAACTATTTTTAACATCATCCACATAAGAGTCACAGCAAAATCTTTTGTATGACCTCTTATACAGTATTTTAGGCCCTGACCTGAACCAGATTACAGGCACTGGTTACAGTAAGAAGCTTCCTCTTAAGCGGACAGCTTGATGAAAACCAGTCAATATTCAGGTCCCCAAGAAAGTAGACCTCTGTTTACATCACATACACTATCAAGCATTTCACACATATTATTTAGATACTGACTGTTCACACTTGGTGGCCTATAGCAACACCCCAAAGGAAAAGGCTTTAAATATGCCAAGTGAACCTGAAACCACAACACTTCAATAACACTTGACATAAGATCTTCTCTAAGCATTACAGGTATACTTACAGGTATACTTCTGGCCCTTCCTTGGACACTGTGTTAACTAACCTCCAAACGAGCTTCAATGCCATACAACACTCCTTCCGTGGCCTCCAACTGCTCTTAAACGCTAGTAAAACCAAATGCATGCTTTTCAACCGCTGCCTGCACCCGCCCGCCCGACTAGCATCACTACCCTGGACGGCTCTGACCTAGAATATGTGGACAACCACAAATACCTAGGTGTCTGGCTAGACTGTAAACTCTCCTTCCAGACTCACATTAAACATCTCCAATCCAAAATCAAATCTAGAATCGGCTATCTATTTCGCAACAAAGCCTCCTTCACTCATGCCGCCAAACTTGCCCTAGTAAAACTGACTATCCTACCGATCCTTGACTTTGGCGATGTCATCTACAAAACAGCTTCCAATACTCTACTCAGCAAACTGGATGCAGTCTATCACAGTGCCATCCACTTTGTCACTAAAGCCCCTTATACCACCCACCACTGCGACCTGTATGCTCTAGTCGGCTGGCCCTCACTACATACTCGTCGCCAGACCCACTGGCTCCAGGTCATCTACAAGTCCCTGCTAGGTAAAGCCCTGCCTTATCTCAATTCGCTGGTAACCATAGCAGCACCCACCCATAGCACGCGCTCCAGCAGGTATATCTCACTGGTCACACCAAAGCCAATTCCTCCTTTGGCCGCCTTTCCTTCCAGTTCTCTGCTGCCAATGACTGGAACAAACTACAAAAATCACTGAAACTGGAGACACTTATATCCCTCACTAGCTTTAAGCACCAGCTGTCAGAGCAGCTCACAGATCACTGCACCTGTACATAGCCCATCTGTTAATTGCCCAACCAACTACCTCATCCCCTACCGTATTCATTTATCTTGCTCCTTTGCACCCCAGTACACATTCATCTACTATTCCAATTGCTATATTGTAATTTCTTCGCCACCATGGCCTATTTATTGCCTTATGTTCCTTATCTTACCTCATTTGCACACATTGTACATATATTCATTGTTTTTCCTACTGTATTATTGACTGTATGTTTGTTTACTCCAATGTGTAACTCTGTGTTGTTGTTTGTGTCGAACTGCTTTGCTTTATCTTGGCCAGGTCGCAGTTGTAAATGAGAACTTGTTCTCAACTTCCCTACCTGGTTAAATAAGGGTAAAAAAATAAATAAAAATATGGCTCTGAATATATACAGCAACACATAAGCATTTCTGTCTCTTCTATAAATGTTATATCCTTGTATAGCTACTGCTGTATCATCAAATGAATTATCTAAGGGAGTCTCAGAAATGGCTAATATATAAATGTTATCTGATGTTAGGAAGTTATTGATTTCATTAACTTTTACGGCTAGGGTCCTTTTTTCAGAATTTCCGCCTGACTGACGTGCCCAAAGTAAACTGCCTATTACTCAGGCCCAAAAGCCAGGATATGCATTAGTAGAGGATTAGTAGAAAACACTTTGACATTTCTAAAAATGTTAAAATAATGTCTGAGACTATAACACAACTGATATGTCAGGCTCCTATAATGGAAAGCTATGGGTCCTATGTAATTCTGGCTCCCAGATTGCAATTCCAATGGCTTCCACTAGATGTCAACAGTCTTTGTTCAAGGTTTCAGGCTTGTTTCTTCATAAATGAGGAAGAATTTTGAGTTTTGGTACAAAGACTACAGGAACAATATCAGTCTGCTAGTGCGCGACGAAGAGGACGCGCGCTTACTAATTTTCCTTTCCTATTGAACATACTAATTTCCGTATGAAATATTATAGTTTATTTACATTTTAGGGTACCTGAGGATTAAATAGAAATGTAGTTTGACATGTTTGAACAAAGTTTAGTGGTAGCTTTTTGGATTCCTTTGTCTGCATGTTGAACGAGTGGATTACTGAAATCGATGGCGCCAACTAAACTGACTTTTTGGGATATAAAGAAGGATTTTATCTAACAAAACGACCATTCATGTTGTAGCTGGGACCCTTGGGATTGCAAACAGAGGAAGATCTTCAAAAGTAAGTGATTTATTTAATCGCTATTTATGATTTTGTGAAGCCTGTGCTGGTTGAAAAATATGTTGATGTGGGGTGCCGTCCTCAGACAATGGAGAGGCATGCTTTAGCTGTACAGCCTATTGTAAATTGGACAACGCAGTTAGATTAACAAGAATTTAAGCTTTTAAATTATAAAATATAGTTGTATGTTCACAAATGTTTAATATTACGATTATTTATTTGAATTGCGCGCCCTCCAATTTCACCGGATGTTGTCGATTGGTGTCCCGCTAGCGGGACACCTAGCCTTTTAACCTTATTTCTAAGGCTACATATATTCATATGGGATATTTTCAGCCCTTTCCTGGGTAGCTTATCAGAGATAAAACATCATATAGAAAAAAAGAGCAAACAAAGCAAAACAAACAAATATACATTCAGCAGTCCATTAATCAGTTGGTGTGTGTGTGTGCTGCTGGGTTGAAGCTATGAACCTATAAGCGTGGCTCTCTCATCCCTTCCAGGCTTTTGGGAGGGAGGGTGGAAAATGAGACTATCATAGCGGATGTCATGGCATTCTGGCAGCTTTCATGGCTGGGATAAGTTATTTCCTCTTCTGGCGCACAGTTTCAGGATAGTCCTAGTTGAGGAATATGTACGTTCCTTTCAAGTTGTTGGATCTTTCCAGAACACTTTGTCCTTGAACCTCAGAAACTTTACCACTATTGGCCTGGGCCTGTCACCTGGACCGATGATGGGATTTCCAGTCCTCTACCTTAATTTTCCTGTGGTCAATCTTACATTTCTCAGAGATCATTTCCCTCCCTTTCATTTCCCTCCAGGTTTCATGTGGAGATTCTGCAATTCCATCCACAACAATGTTTTTCCACCTTGATTGCCCCTCGAGATAATCTGATCATTGTTATCATGAATTCACATACAGAACTGATGTCCTCTCTCAATGACTTACAGATTGCTTTCATCTTGCCATTCTACTGTTTAAACTCATCGAGCTGACCCTGGGAGAACTGCAAACTGGTCTTCAGGTCCTGGACCTCTCAGGTCAGGTTGTTCACTGTTAAGTAGCTCTCTGTAGACTTGGACGTCCATCCATCTGTAGTAAGCGCGACACAGGGTGCATTGGCCAATTCATTGACAACTTTAGCTTGCTTATATAGAGTCACCATCTGAATGGCACACATACACAATCCATGGCCACTAACATTTATTACCTGTGTAGGAGCCAAAATCAAGGTCTAACATGTTGACCAAACCACACCGAACCGTTTCTAGTAATCTCTCCTCCTTCAGGCTTCTTCTTCTTTGGACTTTATATGGCGGTTAGCAACCAACATTACCACCACCATCTGGACTGGAGTATATGGTATATGCTCCTAAAAACCAATGAGGAGATGGGAGAGGCAGGATTTGCAGCACGTCAAGCATCACAAATAGGACAAAGTTCTATTTTAGCACCTGGCTACACAGACGCTTCGTTGACGAGCGCGAACAGTGTGGGTGCAATAATTGAATAACGTGTATGTCTAAATTTATTTTGCAACGCAGGCGCACGCGATGCGAGCGGTGTGGTCAGCATATAATTCGAGCTCTTTATGGAGAGAAGTTTGTCATTTTGCAAACGAAACACAATGCAAAGGCAGATCATGGCGATTTTTGACAAAAAAGCCTTTCTTACAACCTATGTGTTTGCACTGCTGATTGTATCAGTGCATTGTTGTTGTTGGAGTCCGGGAGCATCGACCCAGTCAATGCATCCAAATCCATCTAGCCAACAAGTTTATTAATCTCTTCTAAACAATGGCCGAGCCATAGCACCGACGAAATGTACAAGCACAGCGGGACGAGCGAGGCCAGTCCGTCCCTACAGACAGCTACTCACCTACCTGATGACAATACTACTGCTCGCCAGGGATGTCCAGATGAATCAAGTCCCCACAGACAGATGCTCCTCCCCAGGCGTTCTCACCGCTAGTCAAGGTAATCATCTACCAGTGGGACTACAGTTAACGGTGGCAGAGTTACCCCACCAGAATATCCATATTCCGTCAGACGCACACACTTCAGCCCACAAATCACAAGCACTAAGCACCATCCATTTTAAATCCCCCCCAAAAATATCACCTGGAGTTCAAGCGCGAAAAACACAATCTTACCCTCTTTCAAACAATGAAACACGCAAAGGTTCTCTGGGATCCTCAGGCGAAACCAAAAGGATTGCTCAGGGGTCATTTGAACATAGGAAGCATCACCAAATAATTGTACTTGGTGATTTTTATTTTGTTATTTATTTTTTTGTTATTTTTCTCCCCAAAATCCAATTGGTAGTTACAGTCTTGTCCAATCGCTGCAACTCCCGTACGGACTCGGGAGAGGCGAAGGTCGAGAGCCATGTGTCCTCTAAAACACAACCCTGCCAAGCCACAATGCTCCTTGACACACTGCTCACTTAATCCGGAAGCCAGCCACGCCAATATGTTGGAGGAAACACTGTACAACTGGTGACCGAAGTCAGCATCCATGCACCCGGCCCACCACAAGGAGTCGCTAGAGCGCGTTGGGACAAGAACATCCCGGCCGGCCAAACCCTCCCCTAATCCAGAGGACACTGGGCCAATTGTACGCCACCTCATGGGTCTCCTGGTCGCGGCCAGCTGCAACACAGGCTGGGATCGAACATGGGTCTGTAGTGACGCCTTTAGAACTGCGATGCAGTGCTTTAGACCGATGTGCCACTCGGAGGCCCTGTCCTTGGTGATTTTACCTTAAACTGGGCTGATAAATCAAATAGAAAAAATCTCAAGGAAATCACTAGTTAATATGACTTTGCCCAATTGATTAATGGATCAACTAGAATCACAGAGTCTTCAAATCCTCAGATTGATTTGATTTTCAGCAACTAACCAGAAAGGATTACAAAATCATTCAACTTTATTACAGGAATATCATATCATAATCTGACTCTAATTACCAGGATGCTAACCAAAAAGAGTACAGACAAGACAAAAAGCAGTTCTCATTCACCAATCAGGCCTTCATGTCAGAGTGGCAGACAGAAGCCACTCATCAGTAAAAGGCACATGACAGCCTGCTTGGAGTTGCCAAAAGGAACCTAAAGACTATCTGACCATGATAAACAAGATTCTCTGGTCTGATGAAACCAAGATTGAACTATTTGGCCTGAATGCCAAGCATCACGTCTGGAGGAAACCTGGCACCATCCCTTCGGTGAAGCATGGTGGTGGCAGCATCATGCTGTGGGGATGTTTTTCAGCGGCAGGGACTGTGAGACTAGACTAGGATCGAGGCAAAGATGAATGGAGCAAAGTACAGAGAGATCCTTGATGAGAACTTGCTTCAGAGCACTCAGGACCTCAGACTTGGGTGAAGGTTCACCTTCCAACAGGACAATAACCCTAAGCACACAGCCAAGACAACACAGGAGTGGCTTCGGGACAAGTCTCTGAATGTCCTTGAGTGGCCTAGCCAGAGCCCGGACGGGAACCCGATTGAAAATCTCTGGAAAGTCCTGAAAATAGCTGTGTAGCAATGCTCCCCATCCATCCTGACAGAGCTTGAGATGATCTGCAGAGAAGAATGGGAGAAACTCCCCAAATACAGGTGTGCCAAGATTGTAGTGTCATACCCAAGAAGACTCGAGACTATAGTCTACAGATTGATGAGGAAACATATTTTTTTTATCAATTTATAATGAGGCTGTAACTTTACAAAATGTGGAAAAAGTCAAGGGGTCTGAATACTTTCCAAAGGCACTGCATTAATTGTGTGTTATACTGTAGGATTGTATTGATGTATTAATGGTAATTGTTTTCTGCCCAGGGACTACATATGAAAATCAGCTATTTAGCCAAATCTGGTGCAATATAATGTTGTACATGGTCCCTGACAAATAAACGTAATAATAATATTAGTTGACTACTGCAGTATTTGGACACAACACTTGGAACTATTTCGTTGTTGTTGTTGTAACAACTGTTTCTAGAACATTTTTTTTCTTCATTTATAAGATCCTCAATGGTACTCCTGCCGGCTTTGGTACTTGTCATGGTAGCAACGTACAGTAGGTCACACTGTTACTCGCCACAGTTCCAGATAGGGCAGGTTGCAGGGAAGACTGGAAACAACAAAAACAATCAGCAAGGATCTAGACAGCCACAAGCTGACAATATGCAGTCCCAGCCACAATGGTTAACCGCGTCGCAGACTGTGTTCAAGCCCTCAAGAAAATCATGCAAGCTTGATAGGCAGCTAGCTAGCAGCTCTGCCAAGAAGCTCCTAAGACCTGGCCTTGGTGGACAGGATCACTGGACAGATAGTAGCGGTCCCAGCAACTGAAGCTGACCACATCGCGGGATCCAAACTCAAAAGGTAGCTAGCAAGTAACTAAACTTTTTCAAATTACTATCAAAACATTCCAAAACAACTAACTTTACAAAAAAAGCTCTCCTTTGTATATCTAACTCACCCTCTGTTTGTTGGTAGCAATGATGAATGTGTATAAATTGTCTATGGTTTGTTAGTTGGTTTTCAGCCAGTCTCAGCTGGCTATCAATCTTGCTGCCAATTTAGTGACGCTAGTTAGCTAACAGCAAGCTGACAATATTGAAATGTCCATGTTAGGTATGCTTAGCTAGCCAACCTAATGGAGATCAATACAATTAGTGGGGTGGTTCAATTGTGTATTGTTATGTATTTTGTTCAGAATTTTTATTTTATTAGGCAAGTCAGTTAAGAACAAATTCTTATATTCAATGACAGCCTAGGAACAGTGGGTTAACTGCCTGTTCAGGGGCAGAATAACAGATTTGTACCTTGTCAGCTCAGGGAATTGAACTTGCAACCTTTTGGTTACTAGTCCAACGCTCTAACCACTAGGCTATTCCACCATCATGCGCTTCCAACCCCTAGCTCTGCAGAAGGTAAGTTGTGAAATATGTGAAAGCTGACGGCTAAGATAGCTCAATTTACAGTAAGCATGGTATAAACATGAAATGGGTAGTGTTTGTATGGTTTGTGTTATGCAGTTACAGGTGGTTAGAGGTAGCATGTGGACCACAGAGTA
The DNA here is from genome assembly GCA_030435695.1 of Brachymystax lenok tsinlingensis. Taxonomy (NCBI): domain Eukaryota; kingdom Metazoa; phylum Chordata; class Actinopteri; order Salmoniformes; family Salmonidae; genus Brachymystax; species Brachymystax lenok. The sequence goes on along the minus strand of CM059819.1, from coordinate 49,834,430 downwards.
CCTTCCAGACCATGTAATCAATTTAGTCTACTTTTCTTCTCTTTTTACTTTTTCTTTTTGTGAAACTCAGGTTACCTGGAGTCATTCCACAGTGACCTGCTGAAAAATACTCCAAAGTTGGGTCATTTGGGGTACACAAGCATGAGGGAGTGGACAAACCTTGCGGTTACAGAGCACAACAAGATTGTGGGGCAGAAACCAGCAAGGGACAATGAAAGGTATAAAATCAGGACTACAACATTAATGACACAACCACCTCATTCTTCTCTCTGCAGATTCTCAAAACACAATATAAAGACATGTCTACAAAATTCACCTACAAAGAACTACTATTGACAAGAATGAAGGAGGTTTACAGACAGTAATTTGAGATGAGGAAGGGGGTTTTGGTTGTGCAGGCTTGTGCTTATACAGTACATGTATTGTTGTGTATGAGAGCGATTGAGGTGCCATTTCTCCTCAATCTCCTATACACAACAATGCCTTCCTGAGACTTTTCACACCTTCTTTAGCCCCCCCAGCCCATTTACTTTGTTGACAGATCATTCCTCTAAAAAGCAGCTCCCAATGTCCCCTCATTGTCCCTAAACAATACACTTGTCGGTCCCACTTGGTTAATACCTTTACCAACAAAGGAGTGTTGCCCTATGTCCCTTCCACAAAAAGTGTAAAATGTTAACACCACAACCATGTCTTTCCAGGAGACATGCAGTACCAGCACACCTCCACACCCTCCACACCTGGTCGTAAATTAAGTAGGAGAAGACTCTCTCTCTACTCTAATCCAGTATTGGCTAAAGGAATGTCCCTTTGCCTCCAGAGACTTTTTCCCACCCAAAACTCTAACATCCAATAAGTAGATAATGGAACAATAATTCTAACATAAAGAATGTGGGGAATGGTCAGTGGGGAGATATGGAAAACTAATGTCATATGGTTGATTATTTTGTAATGTCATTAAAAATCTTATGGAGGAAATACTGTGACTTGGAAAGTATGGCCATTACAGGTATGAGGTTTCATCCGATGTGTTGAGCATATAAAATGACAAGTGATGAAGGTATTTGTGTTAAAGATAGGAATGTGAGTTTAGTTTTCTAGTGAGATAATCCTTTGATATCCTTTGCACATTAAGTAGCCACGCCCAGAGTGAGGTCAGAGAGCTTGTCAGCATGATGGGCCGCCCCTTTAGACCAAGAGTGCATAAAGGCTTGGAAGAGAAATCAGCCTTTAGACCAGGAAACATGAGGCGTTAGCTACATGTTAGAATTGTTTGAAAGTTTGAACCTCAATACGAGGTGAAGAAATAAACTCACCTTCCTTTAGAAGAGAGAGACAAAGAACTGCAGCTCATGTCCATCGTGTTCCAAATCATGAATACCAACACAAGGAGGAAGAGGCGAGAAGCTCACCTCAGACAATCACTGGTACAGCTGATTAGCTGTCCTAAGTACGGTATCTAGGAAAGTGAATTCAAGAAGGACCATCCTACTACTCTCTTCAGACCATCGTCTACTACGTTGCTCTCATCACCCCACTGGGGAACATCGACACGGCTGATTAGCCTGTCTTCAGAGGACCAATCTTCCATAACGAGTGGAAGGGAACACCAACTTTTAGTTCTGCTCCAGACTCCATGACAAGTCATTGAAGCCACGGACAACTAAGAAGAACGACATTATGACCTCTTGTGGACAATTAGAGCCTTACACTCAAGCCTGAGAGAAGGCCAACCGAACACCTTTCCGAGAAGGCTTGGTTCCCGACAGAGATAAATGACGAACTAAGGCATTTCACACGTAAATACATTCATGATTTCTTGCTCCAAACAGGCGGCGGTTCGTGTGCAATGAATATGATTAATGGGAGAATAGTTATATGTATCCACAATAAGTTTCCCTTTTTCTCTATCTCTCCCTTTTCCCCCTTCTCCATCTGTGTAATAAGCCATCATATTTTGTCAGTCCACTAGGGACCTTTGTCTCATGTAAAGGATGTATGTTTATTTTGTGTTATTATTTAGTTAGCTAGTAAATAAATGATTAAACCAATTTCTGTAGTACTGAATCAAGGCTGGGGTTTTTGCAGGACCAAGAAGGTTATGATTGTTCTGAATTATGATATGATAAGAGGTTATGATTAATATGTTGACTATTTTATGGATATTATATGTAAAGACCTTAGAGTTTAATTCGGGAGATGGTAACTCTTTAAACAACTTCTTCCGTGGTGCCCCAAATCCTAATGAGTTAATTGCTAAATTATTAATTTAATCAGGTAACAATTAAACATAGTTAGTGGATTAAATAAATAACAGTCATCAGATTAATGAAGGTAAAGTCGTTTCACGCTCTTCAGAATACTGTAGGTTTTTTCTCCAACCCCAGTTGTAACTAACCTGGTACAGGTTATTAGAATGAGGTGTGCTAGTTTAGGGTTGGAGTGAATACCTACAGGACGGTAGTGTCACGTCCAGGCCTGAGAAGACAGGCTGGCGTGTTTAGTTTTGTTTTGGTGTAGGGTTTTTTCTATTCTAGGTTATCTATTTCTATGTTGGGGTAATGGTTCCCAATTAGAGGCAGCTGTGTGTCATTACCTCTAATTGGGAACCATACAGTGGGGAAAAAAAGTATTTAGTCAGCCACCAATTGTGCAAGTTCTCTCACTTAAAAAGATGAGAGAGGCCTGTAATTTTCATCATAGGTACACTTCAACTATGACAGACAAAATAAGGAAAATAAATCCAGAAAATCACATTGTAGGATTTTTAATGAATTTATTTGCAAATTATGGTGGAAAATAACTATTTGGTCACATACAAACAAGCAAGATTTCTGGCTCTCACAGACCTGTAACTTCTTCTTTAAGAGGCTCCTCTGTCCTCCACTCATTACCTGTATTAATGGCACCTGTTTGAACTTGTTATCAGTATAAAAGACACCTGTCCACAACCTCAAACAGTCACACTCCAAACTCCACTATGGCCAAGACCAAAGAGCTGTCAAAGGACACCAGAAACAAAATTGTAGACCTGCACCAGGTTGGGAAGACTGAATCTGCAATAGGTAAGCAGCTTGGTTTGAAGAAATCAACTGTGGGAGCAATTATTAGGAAATGGAAGACATACAAGACCACTGATAATCTTCCTCGATCTGGGGCTCCACGCAAGATCTCACCCCGTGGGGTCAAAATGATCACAAGAACGGTGAGCAAAAATCCCAGAACCACACGGGGGGACCTAGTGAATGACCTGCAGAGAGCTGGGACCAAAGTAACAAAGCCTACCATCAGTAACACACTACACCGCCAGGGACTCAAATCCTGCAGTGCCAGATGTGTCCCCCTGCTTAAGCCAGTACATGTTCAGGCCCGTCTAAAGTTTGCTAGAGAGCATTTGTATGATCCAGATAAGGATTGGGAGAATGTCAGATGAAACCAAAATAGAACTTTTTGGTAAAAACTCAACTCGTCGTGTTTGGAGGACAAAGAATGCTGAGTTGCATCCAAAGAACACCATACCTACTGTGAAGCATGGGGGTGGAAACATCATGCTTTGGGGCTGTTTTTCTGCAAAGGGACCAGGACGACTGATCCGTGTAAAGGAAAGAATGAATGGGGCCATGTATCGTGAGATTTTGAGTGAAAACCTCCTTCCATCAGCAAGGGCATTGAAGATGAAACGTGGCTGGGTCTTTCAGCATGACAATGATCCCAAACACACCGCCCGGCAACTAAGGAGTGGCTTCGTAAGAAGCATTTCAAGGTCCTGGAGTGGCCTAGCCAGTCTCCAGATCTCAACCCCATAGAAAATCTTTGAAAGTCTGTGTTGCCCAGCGACAGCCCCAAAACATCACTGCTCTAGAGGAGATCTGCATGGAGGAATGGGCCAAAATACCAGCAACAGTGTGTGAAAACCTTGTGAAGACTTACAGAAAACGTTTGACCTCTGTCATTGCCAACAAAGGGTATATAACAAAGTATTGAGATAAACTTTTGTTATTGACCAAATACTTATTTTCCACCATAATTTGCAAATAAATTCATAAAAAATCCTACAATGTGATTTTCTGGATTTTTTTTCCTCATTTTGTCTGTCATAGTCGAAGTGTACCTATGATGAAAATTACAGGCCTCTCTCATCTTTTTAAGTGAGAGAACTTGCACAATTGGTGGCTGACTAAATACTTTTTTTTTATGTTTGTAGTTTTCACTAGGGGTTTGTGAGTTATTGTGTCTTTCATAGCTTAGTGGTTTTTCGATGTTATGGTCTTTGTTACGATCTTTGTTCGTTTGTTTATTTTCCAAGTTTATGTTATTTAATAAAGAATGCATACTGGAAGCATCGCTGCGTCTTGGTCTGTCACTTTAGAAGATCGTGACAGGTAGCTCTCCAGAAACAGGGTCGGAAACCCCTGACTTAGAACCACCATAAAATAAATATGTATATTTTCTAATCAATATTTGAATTTTGTCTGCCCTTATGGATTCATAGAAGATATTTGCAACTGTACAGGGCTCTGTAGCATCAAGCAAATGCTAGACATTCAAATATTCAAAGAATGTTTATTTGTCAAATAAAAAAATACAGGGGAGTGTACATTAACTGGGTATTCAACAAGAATGTTAAATGGTAAAAGTAACATACAAAAATAATTGTATGAACAGTGTAGTACAGTGTGTCTGAGTGTGTCTCAGGTGTAGAGACACACAAGTGCAGAGAACTGTAGCTACAGATTGTTACACCAGATAATGTGAGACTCAATTAGTGAGAAGACTTTAAATAGACACGATGGCAGTGCGCATTGTGTTTTGAATACTTTATGACGCAAAAAAGGTATTTATTTTAATAACGGAGAATTTTTTAAATTCGCTAAGGTTGGTCAAATAGTATCTATGCTATACCGAAGAGTACCTATCCTGTAACTCCCAGTAACGGATACCAAACATATTTGGTTAAATCACACGATCTGGTGTAACAATCTGTCGCTAAGAGAACTGATGATCAGCAGATGATGGGAGAAGTGATCATGATGTAATTGCCATTCCAAAGAAACATACAGTAAATTCAGGGAATACTGTAGTTGTAAAGCTGTGGGAGGAGTTTTATCATGATAAACTGCCATTCAGCTCCTCATGAGTCATCTGTTTGAATCACAACATAATGTCTAATCCCTCGAGAGGGATACAGTTCACACAATACACAAAGCTCAGGCACCACACTGTATTTTCTATAAGACAAAAATACAATTATACTCTATTTTAAAGTTTGAACAACAGTTGCACCTTGCCAGCATAATATCAACATTAGGGTAGACTAGTTGAACATGCATACATGTGCACAGGAACAGAGATTACATTTACAACACTATCTAGCCTAATAGAAAGAACTATGGCATAACCCTCAACCTTTGCACAGTGACCAGACTGCACAAATGAGCCTAGGTAGATAGGCAGACAGTATATATCAACAGCCATGTATATCGGGCATGCTTAGGTAAATATTATTTATAGTAAAACCAGCTTCAGTTTTAGAGATTTACGACAGTAAACTGTTGTATTATTGTTTCACCACACTGTTTGCTAGTTAACATATCTAGCTAGCTTGCTGGATACGCAATACTTGTTATTTACATCTGTTTGGAATCCTATCTTGTGTCATGCTTATAATTTTGTGATTTTGAAATGCATCCACGGTCATAATCATAACCAATGTCAACCCTCGTCAATTATGTTACATAGCTAGCTAGTAAAATTATTTACAGTTGCTGATGTAACGCATGTTTGCGAACAAGTTACAAATGTGAGGCGTGGCGCATAACAAATTTGCAGGTGCCAGGCTAACTAGCTTGCCAACTCCAGTCATGTGCTAACGTTTAGGTGGCTGGTTGTAACGTTGTAGCTTGCTGTTTAGTAGCTAGCCATATCTACGAATAAAAAGAAAAAAGTTTTTTGGTGCTGGCATTGGCTGTAGCTGAGCTTCTAATGTTAGCTAAATCCAACTCTTTGTTTAAAATACTCTTCGCTACATTCCGATTGAAACATGCATGGTTGAATGTCACCATGTAGCTAATAGATGCTCCATCATCAAGTCCATGTTGATGAGCGCAATCACTTGAAGCCATTGCATCGGGTCAGTTCTTTCAGTTTTGCCCAAAGGATTGTTGTTTGTGTCCGCCTCCTTTTTCAAAAAAGCCTTCCTTTGGGGAGCAGAGAATGAAGAACCTCCCAACACAAGTTCTAGTCTTTCAGTGACTGGAATACATGTGTCTGCTTGTATGTATGCTGATAGGAACATTGCTGAAAGATGTCCAATGGCTCTATCGAACTAGGACAACTGTCACGACTTCCGCCGAAGTCGGTTCCTCTCCTTGTTCGGGCGGCGTTCGGCGGTCGACGTCACCGGTTTTCTAGCCATCGCCGATCCACCTTTCATTTTCCATTTGTTTTGTCTTGTTTTCCCACACACCTGGTTTTCATTCCCTCATTATTTGTTGTGTATTCAAACCTTTGTTTCCCCAATATATGTGTGTGGAATTGTTTATTTGTCAGTGGTTACGCTTCCGGCTGGTTTGCGCCGGGTTATAGTTTTCCACCCGTGCTTTGTGGCAGCCGGTTACTTTGTCGTTGTGTTTTGTGTTTTGTACTTTGTACTGCCTCACTTGTTTTTGGCATTTGTTTTGTGACGCGGTTGCGTTCTATTTACATTGCCTGAGTAAAGTGCTTTGTCCACTCATCTCTGCTCTCCTGCGCCTGACTCCCATGCACCAGCTACACCCACAGCTTGACACCTGACACACAGGTGGCGACACAGATCTCTGCATGCCTTGCAGATATCTCAGCTTGTATATCAGTCCACCACCTGAAGCTCAACCTCTACAAGAAGGAGCTGCTCTTCCTTCTGTGGAAGATCTCTCCATCACGGTTGACAATTCCACAGTGTCACCCTCCCAGAGTGCAAAGAACTTTGGCGTGACCCTGGACAACAGCCTGTCGTTCTCTGCAAACATCAAAGCAGTGATTATCTCCTGCAGATTCATGCTCTACAACATTCGTAGAGTACGACCATACCTCACAAAGGAAGCAGTGCAGGTCCTAATCCAGGCACTTGTCATCTCCCTTCTGGACTACTGCAACTAGTGGTTGGCTGGGCTCCCTGCTTGTGCCATCAAACTCCTGAAACTTATCCAGAACGGCGCAGCCTGCCTAGTGTTCAACCTTTCCAAGTTCTCCCATGTCACCCTGCTACTCTGCACACTCCACTGGCTTCCATTCAAATCTCACATACACTACAAGACCATGATACTTGCCTACAGAGCAGCAAGAGGAACTGCCCTTTCCTACCTTCAGGCTATACTCAAACCCTACACACCAACCTGAGTACTTTGTTCTGCCACCTTTGGTCTCTTAGCCCTCCCACGCTGACAGGAAGATAGCACCTGCTCAGCCCAATCAAAGCTCTTCTCTGTCCTGGCATCCCAATTGTGGAACCAGCTTTCCCCTGAAGCTAGGTCAGCACAGTCCCTGCCACAGTCCCAGCTCATCAAAATCAGCTGGATATTGCGTTTGTTGTCCACTATAAAACTAGATGTTTTACCTACGTCAGGTATCTCAGTGTGTGCTGTTATTCATTAAAATGCTATCACTTGTACCCTTTTCACACTATTGTGCTTTAACCAAACAGTTCTGTGGCTTGGCTTAGTAGTATAAAAAGGGTACTACTGTAGACACTGTGTTCAAAAGAGATTCTGTTTCACAGAAAGGGTCAGAATTCTTCTCTGCTAGATTTGATAAGCAGTGAAATAAGTGGTATCCTGGTGATAATTGTGTCTTGCTCTCTCACGTGCACACACACACACACACAACCTGGAAATAACTATAACGACGCACACACATACACCACACACACACACACACACTGTGCACAGTAAGTTGGGTTTGTATCTCTGATGTGTCCCAAATGGCATCGTATTCCCTACATAGTGCACTACTTTTGACCAGAGCCCTATGGGACCTGGTCAAGAGTAGTGCATTATATAGAGAATAAAGTGCCATTTGGGATGCAAGCTGCCTCTCCCTGTCATGACAGTCCCTGATTAGAAGAAGTAATTAACATGTCAGGTTTCATTTCTCATACTGTAGCTGTGCTGTGTGAGTTTGTGTGTCCGTGTGTGTGTGTCCATGTCAATGCGTGTGTGTGCGTGTATGCATGGGTCTCATTAGAGAGAGGGAGTGGTAGGCTACATGGTTGTTTCCATCCCTCAAAGAAACAGCCAGGACTGTGTTTGCACAAGCATACACAGATGTCCGTACACACACATGCCTGCGCACACACAAACTCACACACACACCAGAGCGGTGGCTGCCTGGAATCCTGTGTGGGAACATAAAAATTAGAGCAGTTTAACCATAGCCTCTCCCTACTGCTGTTAACAGGTCTCCCAGGATTATTGGAAGCACAATCAATGCTCTCAGCGCCTAAAGCTATCACAGTGAGCTACCTGCAGCAGATAGCAGTGCCAGCAGCACCTCATTTCTACATTACAGAGAAACACAGAGATTACAGAGCTCAGGGGATGGATCTTAACACAGATGTACCCGTATAGTTGTACAGTGTCTTCATATTCCTGATGATTTCATGTGCATTAATACCACTGCTATATGCATGATACAGAGCACTCCCTTCTCCCACACTACTGATTGTTCTCCCTCTATGGCCCCTCATGATAAGATAGGTACAGTGCATTCGGAAAGTATTCAGATCCATTGACTATTTTGTAACGTCACAGCATTTTTTCAAAAATTGATTGAATCGTTTTTTCCCCTCATCAATCTACACAAAATACCCCATAATGACATTTTAGCAAATGTATAAAATAAAAAACTGAAATATCACATTAAAATATGTATTCATACCCTTTACGCAGTACTTTGTTGAAACACCTTTGGCAGCGATTACAGCCTTGAGTCTTCTTGGGTATGATGCTACATGCTTGGCACACCTGTATTTGAGCAGTTTCTCCTATTCTATTCTCCAGTTCCCTTGACGTGTCGTATTTGAAGTCCCTATCTTGTGACTGTCGAATTTGTATAGAACCTCACAATTATCACAAATAACATAGCCGGGACCGCTATCATCCTCTTTTACCACTTAACCAAAAAATTCCCAAACATTGAGGTTACAAGTACAATATAAACATGAATATAATGTCATATTTAGTTTGTATTCACCTGTAGGCTACCATAATAAAAAAAAAACATTCAAAGAAAAGGTACATAAACACCAATTAAAATTCTGAATATGTGTAGATGCACTTGGAGAATAAAGGTGACTTTTGGCGAATAAAGTATGTACTTGGCGAATAAAGTATGCAAGGAAAAGATATGTAAGGAAAAGAAACTAAATTTGCCTCCAACCCCAACCTCCCATTGTCACGACTTCCACCGACGGTGGCTCCTCTGCCTGTTCGGGCGACGTTCGGCGGTCGTCGTCACCGGCCTATTAGCTGCCACCGATCCTCCTTTCTATGTATTGATTTTCTTATTGTTTGCACCTGTTTTGTGTTTGTATTTTCTAGGGCTATTTAAGCCGGTCAAGCCCGCCTCCTTTCGTGCGGGCTTGTTTCTCTGTTTGTTTGGTGGACGTTCGGCTGACGTGTTGTTGGCGTGTTTTCTCGTTCCTGTTTTGGGACGCATTAGTATTTTGTGTGCGGCAGTTGTGTTTGGGGCGTTTGATTTACGCACTGCATATTAAAGAAGGAATTTTTCCCTCACCCTGCTCTCTGCGCCTGACTCCACACCCACCACTCCTAGCTGTTGTGACACCCATCCCACCTCATAAAAACATGCCCCTCTGAAAGCAAATAAAGAAAAATACATACACTACCGTTCAAAAGTTTGGGGTCAATTAGAAATGTCCTTGTTTTTGAAAGAAAATGATTTTTTTTGTCCATTAATAAAATAACCTCAAATTGATCAGAAATACAGTGTAGACAGTTGTAAATGACTATTGTAGCTGGAAACGGCTGATTTTTAATGGATTTTTAATGGAATATCTACATAGGTGTACAGAGGCCGATTATCAGAAACCATCACTCCTGTGTTCCAATGGCACGTTGTGTTAACTAATCCAAGTTTGCAAAAATCACTGAAGTTGGAAGCTTATATCTCCCTCACTTACTTTAAGCGTCAGCTGTCAGAGCAGCTTACCGATTGCTGCAGCTGTACACAGCCCATTTGTAAATAGCCCATCCAACCAACTACCTACCTCATCCCCATATGTGTTTTTGTTTTTCTGCTCTTTTGCATACCAGTATTTCTACTTGCACATCCTCATCTGCACATCTATCACTCCAGTGTAAATTGCTAAATTGTAATTACTTCGCCACTATTGGCCTATTTATTGCCTTACCTCCTTACTTCATTTGCACACACTGTATACAGATTCTTTCTATTATGTTATTGACTGTGTTGTAACTCTGTGTTGTTGTTTTTGTCTCACTGCTTTGCTTTATCTTGGCCAGATTGCAGTTGTAAATGAGAACTTGTTCTCAACTGGCCTACCTGGTTAAATAAAGGTGAAAAAAAAGGCTAAAAAGGGCCAGACACAAATACCTTTTTTCTGAAACTTGAAATGAAGGCAGGGACCCCACAGGGAGTATCAGCTCCTTGGTCTTACTGACATTGAGAGAGAGGTTGTTGGTAAATTGACCTCCTCCCTGTAGGCTGTCTCATCGTCACCGGTGATCAGGCCTACAAGCGGCGTGTCGTCAGAAAACTTGATGATGGTGTTGGAGTTGTACGTGGCCATGCAGTCAAGTGTTAACAGGGAGTACAGGAGGGGACTAAGCACACACACACCTGTGGGGTCCCTGTGTTGAGGGGCAGCTTGGCGCAGATTATGTTTCCTATCCTCACCACCAGTTGCAGAGGGAGGTGTTCAGTCCCAGGGTTCAAAGCTTTCAAACACAATGAATAGTACTCTCACATAGTTATTCCTCTTATCTAGGTGGGTGAGGGCAGTGTGGAGTGCAATTGATATTGTGTCCTCTATGGATCTGTTGAGGTGGTATGCAAATTGGAGTGTGTCTAGGGCGTCTGGGAGGATGGAGTTGACGTGCTATAACCAGCCTTTAAAAGCACTTCATGATTACAGATGTGAGTGCTACAGGGCGGTAGTCATTGTGGCAGGTAGCATTAGAGCTCTTGGGAACAGGAATGATGATGGTGGTCAGCTTGAGATATTGGGATTACATACAGGGACAAGGAGCGTAAATATCTCTGCCATAAGGCCCTGCGGCCTTACGAGTGTTGACCTGAATGTGTATATTGTCCTTTTGCTTGTTTGATGGCTCTGAGGAGGCAGTAGCGGGACTTCTTGTACTTGTTTGTGTCCTCAGCCATAGCCTCAGGTTTGGCTGCATTAGCCCTGTCCTTTAGCTTAGCGCCAACCTCGGTTTTAACCTAGGGCTTTTGATTGGAGAAGCATTGTGGGGACAAGGTTGGCGGTGCATTTCCTAATGAAGCCGGTGACGGAGGTGGTTAGCCCATTGACGCTATCAGCGGAGTTCCGGAACATATTTCAGTCAGAGCTAGCAAAGCAGTCAGAGGACCATTTCTCAAAGGTGCACATCACAGGTAGTTCCTCTTTGAGCTTCTGCTTGTTTTCAGGAAGCAGGAGAATAGAGTCATGATCTGATTTGCAGAAGGGGGGATGAGGGAAGGCCTTGTATGTTTGCTTGTGGGTATATTAACAGTGGTCTAGTATTTTATCTCCTCTAGTGGTGAAGGAGATGTGTTGATGGAAGTTGAGCATTATGTGTCTTGCTGATACGGAATTAAAATCAGCGGCAACAAGGAAAGCAGTACCCGGGTGCATGGTTTCCTGCTTGTTTATAGCCTCGTACAGTTCGTTAAGTGCCAGCTTGTTGTTTTTCTTGTCCTGAGGTGGAATATATACAGCAGTCACGATAACAGCTGAAAACTCTCTCGGGAGGTCGAATTGTCGGCATTTGACAATCAGGTATTCCAAGACAGGTGAACAATGTGTCGATACTTTTACTGCGCTAGAGTCAGCACACCATTAGCAGTTGATGAAAAGGCATACCCCTCCCCCTCTCGATAGCATACTAAAGCATTCTTATTCTTTATCGCCACCATACATTTATATTTATGTAAACATGACATTCATATCCATACACAGTTCTTAAACCAAATGTCTACCCAGATATTTATTAGTTCACCTATGCTGCACCAATCCACTGTCTAAGGGATACTGTAGGCATGTTGTGTTGACTTCACAACAGAATCCCATGAGCTCAGGATCCCTTCCATCGGCTGTACCAACTTCAGATGAGTCCCAAGGCACTTGAGGGGGTTGTAGAGCAAAACAAATACCATTGTGTTTGTGAGAGTCTTATTTTCCATAGAGGGGTCATAGTTTGTAGGCCAAACCGTTTGGATGCTACAGACAATTTTTTGAGAAGATCGATTTTCGGGATGTGCCTACAAATACTGCTCTAGCTCTGTCACCTTTCATCGCAGATGTGGAAGTGCGACATTGTGAGGACATCGACCTTAGGGGGTTTCCGTGCAACTTATTATGTGACTTGTTAAAAAAATGTACAGTTGAAGTCGGAAGTTTACATACACTTAGGTTGGAGTCATTAAAACCAGTTTTTCAACCACTCCACAAATTTCTTGTAAACAAACTATAGTTTTGGCAAGTCGGTTAGGACATCTACTATGTGCATAACACAAGTAATTTTACAACTATTGATGTGCCTTTAAACAGCTTGGAAAATTCCAGAAAATTGACATGGCTTTAGAAGCTTCTGATAGGCTAATTGACATCATTTGAATCAATTGGAGGTGTACCTGTGGATGTATTTGTTGTACCACTCCTTGACAGAGCTGGTGACGCGATCAGACAGAATTTCCGATTTCCGGTCACAACTAGTAGACTTGTTTACGTGCTGCTGTGCGTTTTGTTGCTAACCTAACTTTGCTACCTGCCAGCTTTACGGTTTTTACTTTGTAATTACCGTTTATATTTTTTATTTTTTCATTCAACTTTTTCACTCCGGACGCTTTATCTGGACGTGTTTCGTCAGGACCTCCACCAACCGAAGCTAAGTAGTAACATTAACATGATGCCTTCTAATTGCAGTCGCTGTACTCATAATATACAGGAGAACGATCGCCTTATGGCAAGGATAGCTGTGCTGCAAGCCCAGCTTCAGACGCCATCGTTAGGCAAGGGAAATGTAAGTGTAGGAAAGGATGAAACAGCGTCTGTGCCACTAGTAAGTACAGATAGTCGTAGAAATCCCCTCGCACAGTCCCCGCAGCCGGACAATTTTCTCACGGCTTCTGGAGGGAAATGCTGTAGCAATCCTCAACCGGTGTCGCTCATTCAGCCGACAGAAACTTTCAACCGGTTTTCCCCATTAAGCAGCGGGTCGGAGTCAGAGGACGAGCCTTCTCTGGTCTCTACCCGTTATGGGGTCTGAGATGCCGAGGCCTCCCACCATTAGCTCTGACAAATTGAAAACTCTAGTCATTGGCGACTCCATTACTCGCGGTATTAGACTTGAAACGAATCATCCAGCGATCATACACTGTTTACCAGAGGGCAGGGCTACCGACGTTAAGGCTAATCTGAAGATGGTGCTGGCTAAGGCTAAATCTGGCGAGTGTAGAGAGTATAGAGATATTGTTATCCACGTCGGCACCAACGATGTTAGGATGAAACAGTCAGAGGTCACCAAGCGCAACATAGCTTCAGTGTGTAAATCAGCTAGAAAGATGTGTCGGCATCGAGTAATTGTCTCTGGCCCCTCCCAGTTAGGGGAGTGATGAGCTCTACAGCAGAGTCTCACAACTCAATCGCTGGTTGAAAACTGTTTTCTGCCCCACACAAAAGATAGAATTTGTAGATAATTGGCCCTCTTTCTGGGACTCACCCACAAACAGGACCAAGCCTGGCCTGTTGAGGAGTGACGGACTCCATCCTAGCTGGAGGGGTGCTCTCATCTTATCTACGAACATAGACAGGGCTCTAACTCCTCTAGCTTCACAATGAGATAGGGTGCAGGCCAGGCAGCAGGCTGTTAGCCAGCCTGCCAGCTTAGTGGAGTCTGCCACTAGCACAGTCAGTGTAGTCAGCTCAGCTATCTCTATTGAGACTGTGTCTGTGCCTCGACCTAGGTTGGGCAAAACTAAACATGGCGGTGTTCGCCTTAGCAATCTCACTAGAATAAAGACCTCCTCCATTGCTGCCATTATTGAAAGAGATTGTGATACCTCACATCTCAAAATGGGGCTACTTAATGTTAGATCCCTCACTTCCAAGGCAGTTCTAGTCAATGAACTAATCACTGATCATAATCTTGATGTGATTGGCCTGACTGAAACATGGCTTAAGCCTGATGAATTTATTGTGTTAAATGAGGCCTCACCTCCTGGTTACACTAGTGACCATATCCCCAGCGCATCCCGCAAAGGCGGAGGTGTTGCTAACATTTACAATAGCAAATTTCTATTTACAAAAATCAAAAAAACGTTGTTTTCGTCTTTTGAGCTTCTAGTCATGAAATCTATGCAGCCTACTCAATCACTTTTTATAGCTACTGTTTACAGGCCTCCTGGGCCATATACAACGTTCCTCACTGAGTTCCCTGAATTCCTATCGGACCTTGTAGTCATGGCAGACAATATTCAAATTTTTGGTGACTTTAATATTCACATGGAAAAGTCCACAGACCCACTCCAAAAGGCTTTTGGAGCCATCATCGACTCTGTCGGTTTTGTCCAACATGTCTCCGGACCTACTCACTGCCACAGTCATACTCTGGACCTAGTTTTGTCCCGTGGAATAAATGTTGTGGATCTTAATGTTTTTTCTCATAATCCTGGACTATCGGACCACCATTTTATTACCTTTGAAATCGCAACAGATAATCTGCTCAGACACCAACCAAGGATCATCAAAAGTCGTGCTATAAATTCTCAGACAACCCAAAGATTCCTAGATGCCTTCCAGAATCCTTCCACCAACCCAAGGACGTCAGAGTACAAAAATCTGTTAACCACCTAACTGAGGAACTCAATGTAACCTTGCGCAATACCCTAGATGCAGTTGCACCCTAAAAACAAAAACATTTGCCATAAAAACTAGCTCCCTGGTATACAGAAAATACCCGAGCTCTGAAGCAAGCTTCCAGAAAATTGGAACGGAAATGGCGCCACACCAAACTGGAAGTCTTCCGACTAGCTTGGAAAGACAGTACCGTGCAGTATCGAAGAGCCCTCACTGCTGCTCGATCATCCTATTTTTCCAAGTTAATTGAGGAAAATAAGAATAATCCAAAATTTATTTTTGATACTGTCGCAAAGCTAACTAAAAAGCAGCATTCCCCAAGAGAGGATGGCTTTCACTTTAGCAGTGATTCATTCATGAACTTCTTTGAGGAAAAGATCATGATCATTAGAAAGCAAATTACGGACTCCTCTTTAAATGTGCGTATTCCTCCAAAGCTCAGTTGTCCTGAGTCCACACAACTTTGCCAGGACATAAAATCAAGAGAGACACTCAAGTTTTTAGTACCATATCTCTTGACACATTGATGAAAATAATCATGGCCTCTAAACCTTCAAGCTGCATACTGGACCCTATTCCAACTAAACTACTGAAAGAGCTGCTTCCTGTGCTTGGCCCTCCTATGTTGAACATAATAAACAGCTCTCCATCTACCGGATGTGTACCAAACTCACTAAAAGTTGCAGTAATAAAGCCTCTCTTAAAAAGCCAAACCTTGACCCAGAAAATATAAAAACTATCGGCCTATATCAGATCTTCCATTCCTCTCAAAAATTTAGAAAAAGCTGTTGCGCAGCAACTCACTGCCTTCCTGAAGACAAACAATGTATCGGAAACGCTTCAGTCTAGTTTTAGACCCCATCATAGCACTGAGACTGCACTTGTGAAGGTGGTAAATTACCTTTTAATGGCGTCAGACCGAGGCTCTGCAACTGTACTCGTGCTCCTAGACCTTAGTGTTGCTTTTGATACCATCGATCACCACATTCTTTTGGAGAGATTGGAAACCCAAATTGGTCTACATGGACAAGTTCTGGCCTGGTTTAGATCTTATCTGTTGGAAAGATATCAGTTTGTCTCTGTGGATGGTTTGTCCTCTGACAAATCAACTGTAAATTTCGGTGTTCCTCAAGGCTCTGTTTTGGGACCACTATTGTTTTCACTATATATTTTACCACTTGGTGATGTCATTCGGAAACATAATGTCAACTTTCACTGCTATGCGGATGACACACAGCTGTACATTTCGATAAAACATGGTGAAGCCCCAAAATTGCCCTCCCTGGAAGCCTGTGTTTCAGACATAAGGAAGTGGATGGCGGAAAATGTTCTACTTTTAAACTCTGACAAAACAGAGATGCTAGTTCTAGGTCCCAAGAAACAAAGAGATCTTCTGTTGAATCTGACAATTAATCTTGATGGTTGTACAGTCGTCTCAAATAAAACTGTGAAGGACCTCTGCGTTACTCTGGACCCTGATCTCTCTTTTGTCGAACATATCAAGACTGTTTCAAGGACAGCTTTTTTCCATTTACGTAACATTGTAAAAATCAGAAACTTTCTGTCCAAAAATGATGCAGAAAAGTTAATCCATGCGTTTGTAACTTCTAGGTTAGACTACTGCAATGCTTTACTTTCCGGCTACCCAGATAAGCACTAAATAAACTTCAGTTAGTGCTAAACACGGCTGCTAGAATCTTGACTAGAACTCCAAAATTTGATCATATTACTCCAGTACTAGCCTCTCTACACTGGCTTCCTGTTAAGGCAAGGGCTGATTTCAAGGTTTTACTGCTAACCTACAAAGCATTACATGGGCTTGCTCCTACCTATCTTTCCGATTTGGTCCTGCCGTACATACCTACACGTACGCTACGGTCACAAGACGCAGGCCTCCTTACTGTCCCTAGAATTTCTAAGCAAACAGCTGGAGTCAGGGCTTTTTCCTATAGAGCTCAATTTTTATGGAATAGTCTGCCTATCCATGTGAGAGACACAGACTCGGTCTCAACCTTTAAGTCTTTATTGAAGACTCATCTCTTCAGTAGGTCCTATGACTGAGTGTAGTCTGGCCCAGGAGTGTGAAGGTGAACGGAAAGGCACTGGAGCAACGAACCACCCTTGCTGTCTTTGCCTGGCCGGTTCCCCTCCACTGGGATTCTCTGCCTCTAACTCTATTACAGGGTCTGAGTCACTGGCTTACTGGTGCCGTGGCGGATATCTTGTGGGCTATACTCGGCCTTGTCTCAGGATGGTAAGTTGGTGGTTGAAGATATCCCTCTAGTGGTGTGGGGGCTGTACTTCGGCAGAGTGGGTGGGGTTATATCCTGCCTGTTGGCCCTGTCCGGGGGTATCGTCGGACGGGGCCACAGTGTCTCCCGACCCCTCCTGTCTCAGCCCCCAGTATTTATGCTGCAGTAGTTTATGTGTCGGGGGGCTAGGGTCCGTCTGTTATATCTGGAGTATTTCTTCTCTTATCTGGTGTCCTGTGTGAATTTAAGTTTAGGAGCATTAGGACCATTCCTCAAGGCCTACCTGGCCTGATGACTCCTTGATGTCCCGAGTCCACCTGGCCGTGCTGCTTCTCCAGTTTCATCTGTTCTGCCTGTTTTATGAACATTTTAAAATCTTGTCCATGTTCTGTTATAATCTGCACCCGGCACAGCCAGAAGAGGACTGGCCACCCCTCACAGCCTGGTTCCTCTCTAGGTTTCTTCCTAAGTTTTGGCCTTTCTAGGGAGTTTTTCCTAGCCACCGTGCTTTTACACCTGCATTGCTTGCTGTTTGGGGTTTTAGGCTGGGTTTCTGTACAGCACTCTGTGACATCAGCTGATGTAAGGGGGGCTTTATAAATAAATTTGATTAGATGATTTCAAGGCCTTACCTTCAAACTCAGTGCCTCTTTGCTTGACATCATGGGAAAATCAAAAGAAATCAGCCAAGACCTCAGAAAAAAATTGTAGACCTCCACAAGTCTGGTTCATCCTTGGGAGCAATTTCCAAATGCCTGAAGGTACCACGTTCATCTGTACAAACAATAGTACGCAAGTATAAACACACCGCTCAGATGGCATCATGAGGTAGGAAAATTATGTGGATATATTGAAGCAACATCTCAAGACATCAGTCAGGAAGTTAAAGCTTGGTCGCAAATGGGTCTTCCAAATGGACAATGACCCCAAGCATACTTCCAAAGTTGTGGCAAAATGGCTTAAGGACATCAAAGTCAAGGTATTGGAGTGGCCATCACAAAGCCCTGACCTCAATCCTATAGAACATTTGTGGGCAGAACTGAAAAAGTGTGTGCGAGCAAGGAGGTCTACAAACCTGACTCAGTTACACTAGCTCTGTCAGGAGGAATGGGCCAAAATTCACCCAACTTATTGTGGGAAGCTTGTGGAAGGCTACCCGAAAAGTTTGACCCAAGTTAATCGATTTAAAGGCAGTGCTACCAAAACTAATTGAGTGTATGTAAACTTCTGACCCACTGGGAATGTGATGAAAGGAATAAAAGCTAAAATTAATAATTCTCTCTACTATTGTTATGACATTTCACATTCTTAAAATAAAGTGGTGATCCTAACTGACCAAAGACAGGGAATATTTGTGAAACTGAGTTTAAATGTATTTGGCTAAGGTGTATGTAAACTTCCGACTTCAACTGTATTCTCCTGAACTTATTTAAGCATGCCATAACAAAGGAGTTGAATACTTATTGACTCAAGACATTTAAAAAAAAAAAAGAATTCATTTGTAAACATTTAGAAAAATATAATTCAACTTTGACATTATGGGGTATTGTGTGTAGGCCAGTAACAAAACATCTCTAATTAATCAATTTTAAATTCAGGCTGTAACGCAACAAAATGTGGAAAAAGTCAAGGGGTGTGAATACTTTCAGAAGAATCTTAATACAGTACTGTTTATGGAAGTAGTTTAGTGCCCCCCCAAAAAGTGTTAAATATTGGTAAAAAATATACAAATAACTTCCTGATCTTTCTTATATCTCTCAGCTATAGGACAGACACTTCAAAACAAACTTCCTTTTGATTTAGATTTTTGACTATCTGTTTTTCCATGTCTGAATATGTTATTCACTGTGTTTCTATAGCAGGCCAAATATTTCTTTTTGATACCTCCCCCCTTAAAATTGCTCTACTAGGACAGCAGCAGAGAGAGAGGGATGCATTTTTATGTATTTTTTTAATTGAACCTTTATTTAACTACGCAGGTCAGTTGAGAACAAATTATTATTTACAATGATGGCCTACCCCGGCCAATCCCTCCCCTAACCTGGACGACGCTGGGCCAATTGTGCGCCGCCCTATGGGAAGAAAATACGTTCTGCATTCTCCACCACCACCAAAGTGACTCTCATATAGAAAGCGATCTCCTTGATTGAACTGCATTGGTTCTGAGCTCATCAGGCATTCACAAACACACCTACCTCTTAATTTCCTCCTCTCCTCCATCCACCAGATAGATAGAACAGCTTTCTCCCTGTCAGTCAGTGTGAAATGAGAGGCTTAGCCCTTTGAGGCTCAATATACCCATCATACTACCATGACAGAGTCTTTAACATTCAGGGTCGCACCCCTTTATCTCCCATGAAATGGGGACCATGGAATGAGGGGGGGTATTATAGACAAAAACTTGATGTCAATAACAAATATGTTGCATAGCTTACATTTTTCACACCCTTGATGTACACAGGTATTTTGGTGAGTTGATTCACTGTTGAATGAATGGACCATCAATACCGGATCAGATATATGCAGTGTTTGGTATGTTACGTTCTAAATGTAATCCGTTATAGTTACTAGTTGCCTGTCCAAAATTACATTTAGATTACTTCCCCCTTAAGAGGCGCAAGTTAGTAGCTGGCACAAACACAAAGTCATAAAATCAGCTTTTTAACCTAACCTTAATCCTAACTGCTAACCCTGATGCATAACCCTAACCTTCAATTATGACCAAAAAGCACATTTTTGTTTTCATAATTTGTAACCCAATTTCGACTTTGCAGCTGGCCCATCTAGTGGAAATTGCTCAATTTTGCGTCAAAGACAAGACTCATCACAATAAACGTCAACTTGCATTTAGAAGATAAAAATGAAGCATTAGATTTAATGGGATGATTAAATTAAGTATTAGAAGAAGACAAACATTTATATTACCAATTGAACAACATATATTGCAGGATAACTAAATGTTAGAATTTACATAGCAGGCCATAAATGGTTGTTGCATTTTACTTGGTTATGTAGGCTTCTTCTAACCGAAATATATAGCCTAATAATACTATTAGGCTAAATATTTACATAAAAATCTGAGTCTGTTAGATTACCAGTCATTACAATTAATTTAATACCCCTTGATCTTCAAGAATAAGACTTGGAAATATAGATTAGCCCAAATGTTTTATCTGAGGATAACCCAAAAATTAAAGACCAATTAGCCTACTCTGTTGTTTATAATTTTGTTCTCTGGGAGGACTGATTGGGGCCTGTCACGACTTCCGCCGAAGTCGGTCCCTCTCCTTGCTGGGGCGGCGTTCGGCGGTCAACGTCACCGTCACCGGTTTTCTAGCCATCGCCGATCCACTTTTCATTTTTCCATTGTTTTTGTCTTGTTTTACACACCTGGTTTCAATCCCACAAATACTTGTTCATTATTTAACCCTCTGTTCCCCCATGTTTGTTTGTGAGTGATTGTTTTATTGTATTGCGGTCCGTATTTGTGGGCTTGGATATTTTTGACGTTTGTTAGATTATTGAGTAAAATTTGCTATATTTACTCATATCTGCAGTCCTGCACCTGACTCCTCTACACCAGCAACACACAGACGCATTACAGGGCCATTGCTTCGAGTTGAAAAATAAATGCTGCTCTCGGAATGGCATGCTTTGAGCACTACCAAAAAAATCTATTTGCATGTGAAACATTTATTTCATATGCTGCATTTGCTATAGGCTTATTTCTTGCGACACTTTGATATCTCAATAATTTTCAGCTGTTTATGTCTATCAACAGTGCACGAGTTTGAACATGTGTCCGTTAGACCTATGGATTTTTTTGAGGAATCAGCACAATATAAATGTATCAATAAAGCCCCACTCGTGGTCTTATTAAATTAAACTGGTTTCTGACAGTATTGAACACAATACCATGGGGGACTTTTATTCCATAGGCTGCGGATCCCGCACTATAGTGCGGATCCCGCACTATGCAGCTGTTGCAAGAGGGAATCTTTCATCAGATGTCCACTGGGGGCGTATTCACTATAACGATTCTGTTGCAAAATGTTTCTTAAACGGAAGCAAATGGAACGAAAGGAGGAGGGAAACTCTCGTTTTGCTGTTTGCTTCTGTTGTAAACCGTTTCCATAATGAATATACACCTGGCCGCAAAAACAATGATTGATAGGCAGTTTAAACTTCTTCAATTCAACCATTATTGGGTTAAAATACACATTTGTGAACAACCATCCACAACAACCACAATTCGTAAGGCGCAAATAGCTAAATGAGAGAGCAGCAGTGTGATTCACATCAATGTAGCCTAGATATCAATAATCAGTGACATCCGTATCGCCACTGCTGTTGTCCTTACCTCAAAAGTGACATGTATTCATGGATGCCAAGCAGTGGAGGCTCCTCAGAGGAGGAAGGGGAGGACCATCCTCCTCAGTGAAATCCATAAAAATAAAACTTGTAAAACATTTTTTTAAGTTTTCCTTTTTAGATAAAACTATACTAAATATAATCACGTCACCAAATAACTGATTAAAACACACTATTTTGCAAAGAAGGTATACAGTAACCTCAACAGCACTCTGTAGGGTAGCACCATGGTGTAGCAAGAGGACAGCTAGTTTCCGTCCTCCTCTGGGTACATTGAATTACTCTGTAAGTCTATAGAAGGGGCTGAGAACCATTTTTGTCTTGGTAACTTGGTAAAGTTTTTGGGGAGCCTGGCTTCCCTTGGCATCAGTGGAGGTCA
The DNA here is from genome assembly GCA_030435695.1 of Brachymystax lenok tsinlingensis. Taxonomy (NCBI): domain Eukaryota; kingdom Metazoa; phylum Chordata; class Actinopteri; order Salmoniformes; family Salmonidae; genus Brachymystax; species Brachymystax lenok. Next base: position 49,812,331 of record CM059819.1, on the reverse strand, counting down.
GTGCTGAGGGAGGAGGATTTTTTTTTTTATGAGCATGGCATTATTTCTATTACAGCATATTGGATGACTCACGTTCATATTCCATTCACCCAGTTCAATTTAACAGCGACAGGTTTAGTCTACTAAATGATACTCAAATTTTCCCTATACCCATGACGAGGTTGCTACAACCTATTCTATGAATGAACGTTTACAACATAGGTGCACACAAGTTGAGAGACAAATTTGAGGTAACAGACAGTGACAGTCAATACCGCCTTGCACACTCTTGCCTGCATCTAGCTGATAGTGGGTGTAATCAGTATGTTTATCCCCGTTTTGTTCTGTTTGCTTCCATTTAAGAAATGTTTTTCAACAAAATTGGCAGAATGAATACATCCTTGATCACTCATTTAAACAGAGTTCACTCTCATAACAGCGACGTTGTATTCCTTCTCTTCCCTTAGCTTGTTGACTTCAATGCACAACACATCAGATGTATGTAACCAGGCGAAAAAACCTTTCCAAGCCAAACCACTACACACAATCTACATCGTTGTCACCATATTAGCTAAAGTAACTTCATAGTCAGCATAGCTAATAGAACTAACCTGTTAGTAAACCCGCTACAATCATGTAGTAACGTTAGTGTACAGTCAGTAAGCAACTACACCGGCGGGCCTGGTGGAAATAAATTTGTAATACCAAAAGCTTACCTCGACTTGGAAGAGTTCCAGTGTTGTGTTGGAAAGTCAGCTAGCTAACATAGCCAGCTAGCTAACATAGCATCCCTCTGTTTGACCAGGGTGTTTCAGTAGGCTAAACTAGCTAGCTGCATTTGCTAGCTAAGTAAGTGAAACTGAAAATGAAGAATAATGAATAAATCTCTCTCTATATTTATATTTCTGTATTGCTTCTCCTTCATTTTGGAAGATATTAATTTGTTCAACTATTGTCTTTCTCTCTCTTTGAGTCAAATACTCAACACATTTTATACACTTCATTGCTAGCTAGCTGTAGCTTATGCTTTCAGTACTGATCCTTTGTGTGGATAACATGTCAGTGCATGCTGCAATAGCTCTGATAGGCTGGAGGATGTCCTTAGGAAGTTGTCATAATTACTCTGTAAGTCCGAGCGAGCGAAAGCATCCGAGCGAGCAGCCCTCTGTATGTGTAGGCCATCTATCTGATTCTGTCTGGTCTTAAAGAGCATTTGGCCTAGCCAATCAGCGTTGAGCTGAACTGAGCAAGCTCAACTGTGAATGGTCCTGGTGCACCAAAAAAACGTGTCAAGGGAAGACAGTTTGGATTTGGCTTCACTCCAATCAGATCGTATCAAGAGAAATACATATTTGACAGATTGGTTTTTAACAAGAAACCATGAACAACACACAGACATGACACTGGAACAGAAACAATGACGTCTGGGGAAGGAACCAAAGGGAGTGCTGCTGCAGGCCAGGCAGCAGGCTGTTAGCCAACCTGCCAGCTTAGTGGAGTCTGCCACTAGCACAGTCAGTGTAGTCAGCTCAACTATCCGCATTGAGACCGTGTCTGTGCCTCGATCTAGGTTGGGCAAAATTAAACATGGCGGTGTTTGCCTTGGCAATCTCACTGGAATAAAGACCCCCCTCCGTTCCTGTCATTATTGAAAGAGATTGTGATATCTCACATCTCATGATAGGGCTACTTAATGTTAGATCCCTCACTTCAAAGGCAGTTATAGTCAATTAACTAATCACTGATCATTATCTGACTGAAACATGGCTTTAGCCTGATGAATTTACTGTGTTAAATGAGGCCTCACCTCCTGGTTACACTAGTGACCATATCCCCCGCGCATCCCGCAAAGGTGGAGGTGTTGCTAACATTTACGATAGCAAATAAAAAAATTAAAAAAATGCGTTTTCATCTTTTGAGCTTCTAGTCATGAAATCTATGCAGCCTACTCAATCACTTTTTTATAGCTACTGTTTACATGCCTCCTTGGCCATATACAGCGCTCCTCACTGAGTTCCCTGAATTACTATCGGATCTTGTAGTCATGGCAGATAATATTCACATTTTTGGTGACTTTAATATTGACATGGAAAAGTCCACAGACCCACTCCAAAAAAAAGCTTTTGGAGCCATCATCGACTCATTGGGTTTTGTCCAACATGTCTCCAGACCTACTCACTGCCACAGTCATACTCTGGACCTAGTTTTGTCCCGTGGAATAAATGCTGTGGATCTTAATGTTTTTCCTCATAATCCTGGACTATCGGACCACCATTTTATTATGTTTGCAATCGCAACAAATAATCTGCTCAGACCCCAACCAAGGATCATCAAAAGCCGTGCTATAAATTCTCAGACAACCCAAAGATTCCTAGATGCCCTTCCAGACTCCCTCCACCTACCCAAGGATGTCAGAGTACAAAAATCAGTACACCTACTAACTGAGGAACTGCGTAATACCCTAGATGCAGTCGCACCCCTAAAAACAACAAACATTTGTCATAAGAAACTAGCTCCCTGGTATACAGAAAATACCAGAGCTCTGAAGCAAGCTTCTAGAAAACTGGAACGGAAATGGCGCCACACCAAACTGGAAGTCTTCTGACTAGATTGGAAAGACAGTACCGTGCAGTATCGAAGACTGCTGCTCGATCATCCTATTTTTCCAACTTAATTGAGGAAAATAATAAGAATCCCCCAAAAATGTTTGATACTGTCGCAAAGCTAACTAAAAAGCAGTATTCTCCAAGAGAGGATGGCTTTCACTTCAGCAGTGATAAATTCATGAACTTTGACGAAAAGATCATGATTATCAGAAAGCAAATTACGGACTCCTCTTTAAATCTGCGTATTTCTCCAAAGCTCAGTTGTCCTGAGTCTGCACAACACTGCCAGGACCTAGGATCAAGGGAGGCACTTTAATACTATATCTCTTGACACATTGATGAAAATAATCATGGCCTCTAAATCTTCAAGCTGCATATTGGACCCTATTCCAACTAAACTACTGAAAGAGCTGCTTCCAGTGCTTGGCCCTCCTATGTTGAACATAATAAATGGCTCTCTATCCACCAAATGTGTCCAAACTCACTAAAAGTTGCAGTAATAAAGCCTCTCTTGAAAAAGCCAAACCTTGACCCAGAAAATATAAAAAACGATCGGCCTATATCGAATCTCACATTCCTCTCAAATTCTTTTGAAAAAGCTGCAACTCACTGCCTTCCTGAAGACAAACATTGTATACAAAACGCTTCAGTCTAGTTTTAGACCCCATCGTAGCACTGAGACTGCACTTGTGAAGGTGGTAAATTACCTTTTAATGGCGTCAGACTGAGGCTCTGCATCTGTCCTCGTTCTCCTAGACCTCAGTGCTGCTTTTGATACCATCAATCATCACAGTCTTGTGGAGAGATTGGAAACCCAAATTGGTCTACACGGACAAGTTCTGGCCTGGTTTAGCCTGTTACGGATCCAATTCCGTGAACGGGATCGATTTTGACAACATCCGGTGAAATACAGAGCGCCAAATTCAAATGACAAAAATACAAATGCTACACACCCTTCAAAAGCTTAGACTCTTGTTAATCTAAAATCCAAATCCAAAAACAGAACAGTACACTTGACGTGAACTCAGGAACTAGTGGTCTTACTCCCTTGATTTTCATGATTGAACGTTCCAACCTTTTTCTAAAGACTGTTGACATCTAGTGTAAGCCATAGGAACTGCAATCTGGGAGCTAAAATACCCAGCATTGAATAGCATGCCAATTGAAAACTCTTTTTTTTCTGATTCAGACATCCAGGATGGATTTTGCTCGGGTTTTTTGCTTGACATATCAGTTATGTTATACTCACAGACATTATTTTAACAGTTTTAGAAACAACATATCCAAAGCTACTAATTATATGTATACCCCAGCTTCTGGGCCTGAATAACAGGCAGTTTACTTTGGGCACGTTTTTCAAAATACTGCCCCCTAGCCCTAAGAAATTAAATCTTATCTGTCGGAAAGATATCAGTTTGTCTCTGTAGATGGTTTGACCTCTGACAAATCAACTGTAAATGTCGGTGTTCCTCAAGGTTCCGTTTTAGGACCACTATTGTTTTCACTATATATTTTACCTCTCGGTGATGTCATTCGGAAACAAATGTTAACTTTCACTGCTATGTGGACGACACACAGCTGTACATTTCGATGAAACATGGTGAAGCCCCAAAATTGCCCTCCCTGGAAGCCTGTGTTTCAGACATAAGAAAGTGGATGGTGGCAAATGTTCTACTTTTAAACTTGGACAAAACAGAGATGCTAGTTCTAGGTCCCAAGAAACAAAGAGATATTCTCTTAAATCTGACAATTAATCTTGATGGTTGTACAGTCGTCTCAAATAAAACTGTGGACCTCTGCGTTACTCTGGACCATGATCTCTCTTTTGACGAACATATCAAGACTGTTTCAAAGGACAGCTTTTTTCCATTTACGTAACATTCAAAAAATCAGAACATTGCTGTCCAAAAACGATGCAGAAAAATGTATCCATGCTTTTGTCACTTCTAGGTTAGACTACTGCAATGCTCTACTTACCGGCTACCAAGATAAAGCACTAAATAAACTTCAGTTGGTGATAAACATGGCTGCTAGAATCTTGACTAGAACCCCAAAATGTACTCCAGTGCTTATAGAGCTCAATTTTTATGGAACGGTCTGCCTATCCATGTGAGAGACGCAGACTCAGTCTCGACCTTTAAGTCTTTATCGAAGACTCATCTCTTCAGTAGGTCCTATGATTGAGTGTAGTCTGGCCCAGGAATGTGAAGGTGAATGGAAAGGCACTGGAGCAACAAACCGCCCTTGCTGTCTATGCCTTAGCCGGTTCCCCTCTCTCCATTGGGATTCTCTGCCTCCAACCCTATTACAGGGGCTGAGTCACTGGCTTACTGGTGCTCTTCCATGCCGTCCCTAGGAGGGGTGTGTCACTTGAGTGGGTTGAGTCACTGACATGATCTTCCTGTCCTGGTTGGCGCCCCCCCTTTGGGTTCGTGCTGTGGGGGAGATCTTTGTGGGCTATACTCGGCCTTGTCTCAGCATAGTAAGTTGGTGGTTGAAGATATCCATCTAGTGGTGTGGGGGCTGTGCTTTGGCAAAGTGGGTGGGGTTATGTCCTGCCTGTTTGGCCTTGTAGGGGGAATTGTCGGACGGGGACACAGTGTCTCCCGACCCCTCCTGTCTCTCCAGTATTTATGCTGCAATAGTTTATGTGTCGGGGGGCTAGGGTCAGTCTGTTATATATGTATTTCTCCTGTCTTATCCGGTGTCCTGTGTGAATATAAGTATGCTCTCTCTAATTCTCTCTCTCTCTCAGGAACTGAAAGCTTGGTCGTAAATGGGTCTTCCAAATGGACATTGACCCCAAGCATACTTCCAAAGTGGTGGTAAAATGGCTTAAGGACAACAAAGTCAAGGTATTGGAGTGGCCATCACAAAGCCCTGACCTCAGTCCTATAGAAAATTTGTGGGCAAAACTGAAAAAGTGTGGCGAGCAAGGAGGCCTACAATCCTGATTCAGTTACACTAGCTCTGTCAGGAGGAATTGGCCACAATTCACCCCCAACTTATTGTGGGAAGCTTGTGGAAGGCTGCCCGAAACGTTTGACCCAAGTTAAACAATTTAAAGGCAATGCTACCAAATACTAATTGAGTGTATGTAAACTTCTGACCCACTGGGAATGTGATGAAAGAAATAAAAGCTGAAATAAATAATTCTCTCTACTATTATTGTAACATTTCACCTAACTGATCCTAACTGACCTGAGACAAGGGAGACAATCCTTTACTAGGATTAAATGTCAGGATTTATGAAAAACTGAGTTTAAATGTATTTGGCTAAGGTGTATGTAAACTTCCGACTTCAACTGTAGCTTGGACTTTAGCCTACAAGAGCCTATTCCTGTTCTTTTCCCCGTAATCCATCAAACACGTTGTGTGTCATAATAGGGATCTCTGACTTGTGGTCAGACTCGCTTCGACCGAACAAACTTCTTTATGAATTTAAAAGTAATCAAGTTTTTCAAAAGTAACTGTAATGTGATTCAAAAATTGTTATTACAATTCGTTTTTTGGTAATCCATTACATGTATCGGATTACATGTGATCTGTTTCTCCCCAACCATGGATAAATGTTTATTGTAATGTTTTTCAATAAACGTAATGGTCAGGCCATATATACAGTGGGGAAAAAAAGTATTTAGTCAGCCACCAATTGTGCAAGTTCTCTCACTTAAAAAGATGAGAGAGGCCTGTGATTTTCATCATAGGTACACTTCAACTATGACAGACAAAATGAGGAAAAAAAAATCCAGAAAATCACATTGTAGGATTTTATATGAATTTATTTGCAAATTATGGTGGAAAATAAGTATTTGGTCACATACAGACAAGCAAGATTTCTGGCTCTCACAGACCTGTAACTTCTTCTTTAAGAGGCTCCTCTGTCCTCCACTCATTACCTGTATTAATGGCACCTGTTTGAACTTGTTATCAGTATAAAAGACACCTGTCCACAACCTCAAACAGTCACACTCCAAACTCCACTATGGCCAAGACCAAAGAGCTGTCAAAGGACACCAGAAACAAAATTGTAGACCTGCACCAGGTTGGGAAGACTGAATCTGCAATAGGTAAGCAGCTTGGTTTGAAGAAATCAACTGTGGGAGCAATTATTAGGAAATGGAAGACATACAAGACCACTGATAATCTTCCTTGATCTGGGGCTCCACGCAAGATCTCACCCGTGGGGTCAAAATGATCACAAGAACGGTGAGCAAAAATCCCAGAACCACACGGGGACCTAGTGAATGACCTGCAGAGAGCTGGGACCAAAGTAACAAAGCCTACCATCAGTAACACACTACGCCGCCAGGGACTCAAATCCTGCAGTGCCAGACGTGTCCCCTGCTTAAGCCAGTACATGTTCAGGCCCGTCTGAAGTTTGCTAGAGAGCATTTGGATGATCCAGATGAGGATTGGGAGAATGTCAGATGAAACCAAAATAGAACTTTTGGTAAAAACTCAACTCGTCGTGTTTGGAGGACAAAGAATGCTGAGTTGCATCCAAAGAACACCATACCTACTGTGAAGCATGGGGGTGGAAACATCATGCTTTGGGGCTGTTTTTCTGCAAAGGGACCAGGACGACTGATCCGTGTAAAGGAAAGAATGAATGGGGCCATGTATCGTGAGATTTTGAGTGAAAACCTCCTTCCATCAGCAAGGGCATTGAAGATGAAACGTGGCTGGGTCTTTCAGCATGACAATGATCCCAAACACACCGCCCGGGCAACGAAGGAGTGGCTTCGTAAGAAGCATTTCAAGGTCCTGGAGTGGCCTAGCCAGTCTCCAGATCTCAACCCCATAGAAAATCTTTGAAAGTCCGTGTTGCCCAGCGACAGCCCCAAAACATGACTGCTCTAGAGGAGATCTGCATGGAGGAATGGGCCAAAATACCAGCAACAGTGTGTGAAAACCTTGTGAAGACTTACAGAAAACGTTTGACCTCTGTCATTGCCAACAAAGGGTATATAACAAAGTATTGAGATAAACTTTTGTTATTGACCAAATACTTATTTTCCACCATAATTTGCAAATAAATTCATAAAAATCCTACAATGTGATTTTCTGGATTTTTTTTCCTCATTTTGTCTGTCATAGTTGAAGTGTACCTATGATGAAAATTACAGGCCTCTCTCATCTTTTTAAGTGAGAGAACTTGCACAATTGGTGGCTGACTAAATACTTTTTTTCCCCACTGTAATTAATCACTGTGACCTTGACCTTCTCCCCAGGACATATTCTTAAAAGCCCAATGGAGCCGTTTTTATCTCAATATCAAATCATATCTGGGACACAAGTATTACAACCTTACTGTAATAGGTGATGCGAGAGGGGTTACTCGGCCCAAAATCTTTCCAAGAAAATAAGACTATGAAGCAAATACTTTTGTATGGAGTTCAATGACAGTGTTGAATTTGAACAAACAATTGAATTATGTGAGGCTTAAACTTGTTGTTATGAATGCAGTGGGCTCGTGCGGTGGAGATCTTTGTGGGCTATACTCAACCTTGTCTCATGGTAGTAGTTGGTGGTCTGTTGATATCCCTCTAGTGGTGTGGCCACAGTGTCAATCTGTTATATCTGGTGTAATTCTCTCTCTCTCTCTCTCTCTCTCTCTCTCTCTCTCTCTCTCTCTCTCTCTCTCTCTCTCTCTCTCTCTCTCTCTCTCTCTCTCTCTCTCTCTCTCTCTCTCTCTCTCTCTCTCTCTCTCTCTCTCTCTCTCTCTCTCTCTCTCTCTCTCTCTCTCTCTCTCTCTCTCTCTCTCTCTCTCTCTCTCTCTCTCTCTCTCTCTCTCTCTCTCTCTCTCTCTCTCTCTCTCTCTCTCTCTCTCTCTCTCTCTCTCTCTCTCTCTCTCTCTCTCTCTCTCTCTCTCTCTCTCTCTCGAACATTTGAACATCTTGAAGAACAATGTGGCCTTAATGGCCATGTACTATCTCTACCTACTCTACCTGGCCACCCCTCAGAGCCTGGTTCCTCTCTAGGTTTCTTCCTAGGTTCCTGCCTTTCTAATGATTTTTTTCCTAGCCAATGTGCTTCTACGTCTGCGTTGCTTGCTGTTTGGGGTTTTAGGCTGGGTTTCTGTATAGCACTTTGTGACATATTTTAAAGTAAAAAGGGCTTTATTAACACATTTGATTGGTAAGTGGACACAAGTGGCCTTTCGGCAAAAAACTCTCGCCTCCTCCCGCCAGCCTTCATTGTTGAGGACATGTACACTATATATACAATTGTATGTGGTCACGCCTTGAAATTAGTGGATTCGGCTATTTAAGCGACACCCGTTGCTGACAGGTGTATAAAATCGAGTAAATTGCCATGCAATCTCCATAGACAAACATTGTCAGTAGAATGGCCTAACTGAAGAGCTCAAATTTCTGCCCTGCTAGACCTGTCCAGGTCAACAGTTGATTGAACTGTAAGTGCTGTTATTGTAAAGTGAAAACATCTAGTAGCGACAACCGCTCAGCTGCGAAGTGGTAGGCCACACAAGCTCACAGAACGGGACTGCCGAGTGCTGAAGCGCGTAGCGGGTAAAAATAGTCTGTCCTCGGTTGCAACACTCACCACCGAGTTCCAAACTGGCGCTGGAAGCAACGTCAGCACAATAACTGTTCTTCGGGAGCTTCATGAAATGGGTTTCCATGGCCAAACAGCCACACACAAGCATAAGATCACCATGCGCAATGGCAATCGTTGGCTGGAGTGGTGTAAAGCTCGCCACAGTTGGACTCTGGAGCATTGAAAACGCGTTTTCTGGAGTGATGAATCACGCTTCACCATCTGGCAGTCTGACAGATGAATCTGAGTTTGGCGGATGCCAGGAGAACGCTACCTGCCCTAATGCATAGTGGCAACTGTTAAGTTTGTTAGAGGAGGAATAATGGTCTGGGGCTGTTTTTCATGGTTGGAGCTAGGCCCCTTAATTCGAGTGAAGGAAATGTTAACGCTAGAGCATACAATGACATTCTAGACGATTCTATGCTTCGAACTTTGTGGCAACAGTTTGGGGAATGCCCTTTCCTGTTACACCATTTCCCTCTTTTCCCAGTAGTTCTTGTTACTGTCAGTGTGCATACTTTGTAATCTTATTTTCAGGAAAGGTAGACACTAGGCAGACTACTGAGACATTTGCTAATTGGTGTTTAATTTCTTATCAGGCACAGTATGGTTTTCTTAAAACAAACCAAAGCCTGGCTTCCCCAGAAAATGTACTAAACAACAAAACAGACCTTCCGGTTGGACCTGGTAGAGCATGTGCTGAAAAGACAGGAGGACAACCGGTGGTGTACAAGGACCATGTACAACTTCCAAGATGACCACCCAAGAACATAGCCAGCCAAGAACATAGCCAGTGTTCCAAGACCAGACAAGGCCGAGATTGCATCTGCACACCGGTCCTAATTCTGACTCCTGCCCCTTACCACTGTAGACAAAATGAACGTTCCCGCTCTGGTGCTGACACCCCACCGAGAGTTCCTGCTCCCTAATCAATGTGTGCCCCATTGACTTGTGTAGTAATCAAAACCAGTTTAGGCCAACTTGGATGTATGTTTTGAGTTACAGAATAGTAGCAAACCACTCAAGTCAATGGGGCTTGGTAATAAAATATTGCCTTTTGTCCAGATTGAAGCTTTTTCCATGCATCACACAAGACTGTTGCTACTGCACATGCAACAACAACTTGCATGTGCAGTAACTCTTACGTGACTTAACTTCAATGTACCCACCCGACTTACTGCAATGTACTCACCCAAATTACTTTTTTTGGCTGTTCATGCACATTACATTTTTTCTCAAGGCAAGTTCGGAGCTGAAGTCTATGCCCCTTCATCGGTCATTGGTCAACAGTAAGGATTCTTCAATTAAGTGTTTGTTGTCATTCAACGATAGATGGATCTTTTTTATTTTTCACTTTTTAATAAAAAAAAGTTATCTTAGATTACTTCTAACTATTTTGAGGAAGTGTACACTGGCTATGGCATCTCAAGATGGACAAACAGTACTATTGCCACCTTTTCTTGTTTTTCAAGCAAATAGCTTTTATGGGAGTATGCCAGCCAAACCGAAGCATGCGAAAGCCTTAAGCGTTATTACTATATACTTTACTATTTGAGTCCAGTCACTTTATCCTACCAACCACCATCTAGCTAGCCCATGCTACTGTACCGCACTGAAACTGTAGAACATCCACTCTGAACCCTCTCTCTGACCCTGGGAGTTAGGGAAACTTTGTGACTCTCTCTCTCTGGAACTCTCTCAGAAGGCTTCTTAGTATCCTCCCTAACAATGGAGGTATGAATTGCCCTCTACTCCAAGACAAGACAGGGTCTAATTGGGGATGGTAACCTACTTGATGCAGCCTGAGAATCACAAATGTCTCCCAAAATCCCAGGGCCAGGGAGAGGTTCAGAGGTGATTTTTTTCAGATACTGTCAATATATTATTATGTTGTATACATGTTGTATACATGTACATCTTATACATGTTCTTCATTCATCAATTATAAATGTATAAAAAATGTACAATGTGTTATTTCCCCCAGAAGATTTGAAGTGATTATACAGTTTTTGGTCTTGTTATAGATACATAACACCATTATCAATGGGGATTTATCAAAGCTATGTGTCACATCTATAGTAAAAATTATTTAATATTGAACACATTGGTAGCTAATAGCAGTACTGCAGTATACAGTGCCTTGCAAAAGTATTCACCCCCATTGGCATGTTTCCTATTTTGTTGCATTACAACCTGTAATTTCAATAGATTTCTATTTGGATTTCATGTAATGGACATACACAAAATAGTCCAAATTGGTGAAGTGAAATGAAAAAAATGACTTGTTTTAAAAAAAAAGTGGTGCGTACATGTGTATTCACCCCCTTTGCCATGAATCCCCGAAATAAGATCTGGTGCAACCAATTACCTTTAGAAATTACATAATTAGTTAGATTGGACTTTATTTAACCTCTCAGGGATTGCTGGGGCGCTAGCGCCCCAATCCCGACACTACCAGGTGAAATGCAAGGCGCCAAATTCAAAATCCACTGGGTACTGTTTACATAAAAAGGTCACTTCCTGGTTTGCTCTTATTCTCTGGTCTAATTCATCCAAAATGAAAATTTACACTGTCTCGAGACTGTTGACATCTAAAGGAAGCGATGGGTACTGCATTCACATGCCCTTATATGGTCATTTTCATGAGGGAGGGGTTCCAAATGAGCAATGTGTCAAAATCACTTTTTCCAGGACAGAAATTCCTCGGGTTTTTGCCTGCCATATGCGTTCTGTTTCACTCACAGACAAATGGTTAACACTTTAGGAAAATTCAGAGTGTTTCCTATCCAATGGTACTAAATATGTGCATATCCTGTTTTCTGGGCCTGAATGGGAGGCATTTTACTTTGGGCATGCCAGGCTCTCCAAAACGGTCACCTCATGAGCCGATCCCTAACAAGCTAAGTGTCACATGATCTGTCACATGATCTCAGTATATATGTTCTGAAAGGCCCCAGAGTCTGCAACACATTAAAACTTCTTAGGGAGCAAGGGGGCGCTAGCGCCCCATCCTTGACAACATCCGGAAAAATGTAGAGCGGCAAATTTAAAATGCAAATGTAGTAATATAAAACATTCATAAAAATACAACAAAGGCTTAGACTCTTGGCAATATCACACATTTCAAAAAGGCTTTATGGCGAAAGCATAACATTTGATATATATATATATATGTATATATATGACTGACATAGGTCACTGTTTTGAAGCCACCATGCCTCCATGTTGGTACTCCTCCATTGTAAAAAATTATTTTGGAAGCTATAGAAATACATTTATTAATGTATATGTTTTTACCATGTTTGTTCTATTGTAAGAAAAAACGAAATATATTTTACATTTTAATGAAGGGAAATGACTAATGCCATCATTTCTATTTGGGTCAATTAAAGAAGTACCTAGGCTGCATCCTACTATTTTCCATAACAGGCTTAGGGCAGTTTTTATTCCATAACAGGGCTTGGGGCAACTCCATATTCTCATGAGGACTAAGAAAGCCATTTTTCTTCTTACAAGTTTCCAAAATGAATCATACATTACCGTAGCGTGAATCAGTGTTGGGGGTAATGCGTTACATAAATAAGGCGCTACAGTAATAACATTACTTTTGTGAGCAACAGAGTAATGTAACATGTTACTTTTTAAATTTGATTATTAATATTACAGTTACTGTTTCAAGTAACACACATTTCTTTCAGAAAATATTTTCCCAACTTGTTTCCTCATTTAGTTCTCGAGCTAGCTATACATCACTATGCAGTCTTCCAACCAGCATTGGCCGCTGGAGAGAAAGATTTTACATAAAAAGAAAGGAAATCTGTACAGAGATTTATCTTATATTAGGCTATTTAAGTAGCACAGGAAAGTATATCACCACAGATGAAAGGAGAAACTAGTCATACCTGTGTTAGTTATAAGTAGTCTTTGGCAGAGCGCCTCGCTCCTTCCCACAGTCAAACACACACACACATATAATAAAATTGTGTGAAATATAATTTGACATACATATATACTGAGCAGAAATATAAACGCAACAGGCAACAATTTCAAAGATTTTGCTATGACGACAATTGAAATTCAGTCAATTGAAATGAATTCATTAGGCCCTAATCTATGGATTTCACATGACTGGGAATGACTTCTAATTAAAAAAATGTACCTCTCTAGAAATAAGTCTCTCACTGTTGCTGCCTGTGATAGACCCCCCTCAGCTCCCAGCTGTGCCCTGGACACCATATGTGAATTGATTGCCCCCCATCTATCTTCAGAGTTTGTTCTGTTAGATGACCTAAACTGGGATATGCTTAACAACCCGGCAGTCCTACAATCTAAGCTAGATGCCCTCAATCTCACACAAATCATCAAGGAACCCACCAGGTACAACCCTAAATCTGTAAACATGGGCACCCTCATAGATGTTATCCTGACCAACTTGCCCTCCAAATACACCTGTGCTGTTTTCATCACTGTCAAATGCTCCCTAAAACACTTTTGCGAGCAGGCCTTTCTAATCAACCTGGCCCGGGTATCCTGGAAGGATATTGACCTCATCCCGTCAGTAGAGGATGCCTGGTCGTTCTTTAAACATAGTGGCGGGTCATTTCTTAACCTTATGCCAACACAAAGGTAAAAAAACATACATATTTTGTTTTATTTCCAATGACAGATATTTTGTATTTATATAACATCTTAATGTGTTATCACTGTGCTTCATCTAATAGCAGAACCAAATTACCTGGATTGCAGTTGACATTACATTAAAAGTACATAGTCTATAATCAATGCTGTTCAAGATTCTTGTGAAGGTCTCCATTATACCTCTGTCCTTGAATCTTGAATATGCACGCTTTCTATGATTACAAAGAAGACATTTCTATTTACTGTGAGCTAAACTCATTTTAAGGTTGAATAAATACTGTTACATTACATTTGAAGGAGATGTATCTTCTGATTGGATAGTTCCATCTGTGTGACTGACTTAGTCTGGATTCCAGTTTGTCTACAAATTAATAGTTAATGTTAACGTTTCCATCCTCACCAAAAATCTAAGTTAAAGAATAGGACTAAATCAAACTTTATTTAAAGTACATTTAAAGTTTGATTTGATTTAGCACCACTCTTCGACTTAGATTCTTTGGTTGAGATGGAGACATGGATCCAATATGAGAACTATTTGTTTGTAGACCTAATAGGCCAGCGCACCACCAACTCATTCACACTTGCTATCTCCTGTCTAAGATCATGATGATTTACGTCCAATCTGTAGCCATCAAATGTCAGAACCGTACACTAACGGAGGTGCTGTGAGTCAGATTCTTCATTAACAGTAAGATATTTAATCTCCACTCCTTTCCTTTCCTTTTCACCAGGGTTACAACATACATGCTGCATCTGAAAATGGCACCCTATTACCTTTGTAGTGCACTACTACTAGTCAAAAGTAGTGCACGATACACTAAGAGGACTAAACATTAAGGACACCTGCTCTTTCCATGACATAGATTCACCAGATGAACCCAGGTGAAAGCTATTATCCCTGATTGATGTCACTCGTTAAATCAGTGTAGAAGAAGCAACCCAATATTAAGGACAACAAAGTCAAGGTATTGAAGTGGCCATCACAAAGCCCTGACCTCAATCCTATAGAAAATGTTGAGGCAGAACTGAAAAAGTGTTTGTGAGCAAGGAGGCCTACAAACCTGACTCAGTTACACCAGTTCAGGAGGAATGGGCCAAAATTCACCCAACTTATTGTGGAAAGCTTGTGGAAGGCTACCCGAAACGTTTGACCCAAGTTAAACAATTTAAAGGCAATGCTTCCAATTACTAATTGAGTGTATGTAAACTTCTGACCCACTGGGAAAGTGATGAAAGAAATAGAAACTGAAATAAATTATTATCTCTACTATTATTCTGACATTTCACATTCTTAAAATAAAGTGGTGATCCTAACTGACCTAAGACAGGACATTTTACTAGGATTAAATGTCAGGAATTGTGAAAAACTGAGTTTAACCTCTACGGGCTAGGGGGCAGTGTTCGGAAGTACGGAGAGTCTGACATGCCCAAAGTAAACTGCCTGTTTCTCAGGCTCAGAAGCTAGGATATGCATACAATTGGTAGTATTGGATAGGAACACTCTGAAGTTTCTAAAACTGTTAAAATAATCCATCTGGATAATGTTTTTTTTTATGTCACAGTTTTTCCATTGACTTGCTATTGTCCATAGAGGGAATTAGCTCCCAGATTGCAGTTCCTATGGCTTCCACTAGTCTTTAGACATGGTTTCAGGCTTGTTCTTTTTTAAACGAACAAGAAATATAAGTTCTTACAAGTGGCTGTTGAAACGGACACTTCTGTTTTGCACACGTGAATTGGTGTGCGCTCCTTTTATTTTTCTTTCCTATTGAACAGACTATTCTCCGTCTGAAATATTATCGTTTATTTAGATATTTGACACCTGAGGGTTATTTAGAAACATTGTTTGACTTGTTTGGACGAACTTTACTGGTACTTTTGGGATGTCTTTGTCTGCATGTTGAATGACTGGATTGCAGAACTCCATGGCGCCAACTAAAATGACTTTTTGGGATATAAAGAAGGACTTTATCGAACAAAACGACCATTCTTTGTGTTCCTGGGACCCTTGTGATTGCAAACAGAGGAAGATCTTCAAAGGTAAGTGATTTATTTTATCGCTATGTTTGATTTTGTAACGCCTGTGCTGGTTTGAATAATATTTTGTTGTGGGGCGCTGTCCTGAGATAATCAAATGTTCTGCTTTTGCTGTAAAGCCTATTGTAAATCCCATAACGCGGTTCAATTACCAATATTCTAAGCTTTTGAATGGTGTACAACACTTGTATTTTCATGAATGTTTAATATTACTATTTTTGTCATTTGAATTTGGAGCTCTGCATTTCACCGTATGTTGTCGTAGCTCGACCGCTAGCGTTGTTTGTTCTATAACGTGTTGTTCATATGCCTCGACACCGTGATATTTAGGCCTAAAGCCGAGACAATAAGAAGACACAGTGGCAGAATAAATTCAACCACACATTTGTTTTATTAAAAAATAGAGAGCAACGTCTGTCTGGTGAAGTCCACAAAACATATTGCATGTAACAAGCAGTTACATGACCAACAGCATGGTCAAGCAAGGTAATGTTTCCCAAAAAAATTACTACTGAACAACTATTGATTTAGAACCACGGAGAGTTACCTCAACTCACAAAGAAAACAGGAGTTGCCTCCACTATTCCAGCACCATTTCAACATCCTCTAATCACCTTTGTCTAATACAGTGACAACTAAAATATATAAAAAACGAATTAGTCTAATTAACATGAGCTAAATATGATGTGACTGTCCATGGTACTGATTTCTTTGTGTGTGTGCGTGCAAGTAGATTTTTTCTTTTTACTATTTTTGACTTTTTTGACTCATTCTACTAGATAAATGCCAATTACCATCATACGCTCTTTCATGTTGCTTAAACTGTTGTACAGTACACGCTTATTGTTTTTGTTGTCCTATGCTACCTGCCTAAAATACTTGCTAATACTGGCTTCCCTTAGCATCCATGAATATACACCACTGCATAGGGTAACTTTTTTGGACACATGCACTCTCTCCTTTCACCACTGGTTACAGCACACTCTCCTCCTGCACTTTCAGATTCACACCTTGTCTATCAGTCAGGCTTGACACAACGTCAGGGGGTCATTCCATTCTCTGCTGAGAGCTTGAGTCTGAAGGTCCAGCTCTTCTGGACTTGTTGGGAAGCAAGAACTTAAAGTTTATGTTATCTATGAGATTCTGCGCTACTGAAGGTACGGTACTTTTACATTTGCATACTGTAATGCTTGTTTCCTGAATACAAGGTAAAACATTTTATGTCCTCAGACTTAGGAGAGAGGAAAATGGATGGATTCTGGTCTTATTGACATTCAAAACAACTGTATTAAGTTATTTTGTCCTTGTAGATTTTTTTGTATCACTAACCACGTTTCCATCCAACCATTTCATGCGAATAAATGACCTGAAGATTGCATGGCAGTGTGCTCGATTTTATACACCTGTCAACAACAGGTGTGGCTGAAATAGCCAAATCCACACATTTGAAGGGGTGTCCATATACATACTTATGTATATACAGTGCATTCGGAAACAATTGAGACATTTGTTACGTTACAGCCTTACTCTAAAATTGATTAATTAGTTTTTTTCCCATCATAAATCTACAAGCAATACCCCATAATGGCAAAGCAAAACAGAAATAGCACATTTACATACGTATTTAGACCCTTTGCTATAAGACTTGAAATTGAGCTCAGGTGCATCCTGTTTCCATTGATCATCCTTTAGAAGTTTCTACAACTTCATTGGAGTACACCTGTGGTAAATTCAATTGATTGGACATGATTTGAAAAGACACCCACCTGTTTATATCAGGTCCCACAGTTGACAGTCCATATGAGAGCAAAAACCAAGCCATGAGGTTGAAGGAATTGTCCGTTGAGCTCTGAGACAGGATTGTGGCGAGACACAGTTCTGGGAAGGTTACCAAACAATTTCTGCAGCATTGAAGGTCCCCAAGAACACAGCGGCCTCCATCATTCTTAAATAGAAGAAGTTGGAACCACCAAGACTCTTCCTAGTGCTGGCTGCCCAGCCAAACTGAGCAATCGGGGGAGAAGGGCCTTGGTCAGGGAGGTGATGGCGCTGACGGAGATGACAGCATCACGACTAGCTCATAGGAATCTCAACAGTATTTTGTTTATGTACTAATTTTGTCTTTATGCAAACTGGAAACCACATATCCTGAGGCTGCATTTATTGTAGCTGGGGATTTTAACAAAGTAAATTTGAGGAAAAGGCTCCCGAAATTCAATCAACAAATGCATTGTTATACTACCTTCCAGAATGCATATAAGGCCCTCCACCGCCCTCCATTTGGCAAATTGGACCATGATTACATGTTGCTTCTCCTCTCCTATAGGCAGAAACTCAAACAGCAAGCACACGTGTTGAGGACTATTCAACGCTGGTCTGACCAATCGGAATCCACGCTTCAAGATTGTTTTTATCAGGCGGACTGGGATATGTTCAGAGTAGCTTCAGAAAATAATATAGACACATACACCAATACGGTGAAATCAATTATTAGGAAGTGCACAGGAGATGTTGTACCAACTGTGACTATTAAAACCTATCCCAACCAGAAATTGTGGATAGATGGGAGCATTCGCGCAAAACTGAAAGAATATGGAAGAATACAAAGTGTAGTTATTCCCTCCGCAAAGCAATCAAGCAGGCTAAACGTCGGTATAGGGACAAATGAGTCCCAGTTCAATGGCTCAGACACAAGACGTATATGACAGGGTCTACAGACAATCACAGATTATGAAGGAAAACCAGCCACATCGCGGACACCGGAAAGGCTTAACTACTTAGGGAGTGGTGGCGCGCTACCGCTGGCCAGACGGAAGCCTCTCCTCAGTAAAAGGCCCGCTTGGAGTTTGCCAAAAGGCACCTAAAGGATGTGCAGACCATGAGAAACAAGATTCTCTGGTCTGTTGAAACCAAGATTAAACTCTTTGGCCTGAATGCCAAGTGTCACATCTGGAAGAACCCTGGCACCATCCCTACGGTGAAGCATGGTGGTGGCAGCATCATGCTGTGGGGATGTTTTTCAGTGGCAGGTACTGGGAGACTAGTCAGGATCGAGGGAAAGATGAATGGAGCAATGTATAGAGAGATCCTTTTTAAAAACTTTCTCTAAAGCGCTCAGGACCTTTGACTGGGGGCGAAGGTTCACCTGCCAACAGGACAATGACCCTAAGCATACAGTCTCCGAATGTCCTTGAGTGGCCCAGCCAGAGCCCGGAATTTAACCCAACCAAACATCTCTGGAGAGAACTGAAAATAGCTGTGCAGCGACACTCCCCATCCAACCTGACAGAGTTTGAGAGGATCTGCAGAGAAGAATGGAAGAAACTCCCCAAATACAGGTGCGCCAAGCTTGTAGCGTCATACCCAAGAAGACTCAAGCCTGTATTCACTGCCAAATGTGATTCAACAAAGTACTGAGTAAAGGGTCTGAATATTTATATAAATGTCATATTTCAGTTTTTTTTATATTATAAATGTACACAAATTTCTCAACCTGTTCTTGCTTTGTCATTGTGTGTAGATTGACGAGGGGGGAAAAAAACTATTTTATACATTTTAGAATAAGTCTGGAACGTAACAAAATGTGGAAAAAGTCAAGAGGTCTGAATACTTTCCGAATGCGCTGATCCCTTACTGATGTCACTTAAATACACTTCAATCAGTGTAGAAAGGGAGGAAATGGGTTAAAGACTGATTTTTAAGCCTTGAGACAATTGAGACATGGATTGTGTGTGCCATTTAGATGTTCAATGGGCGAAACAAAAGATTTAAGTACCTTTGAAAAAGGTTTGGTAATAGATGCCAGGTGCAACGGTTTGTGTCAAGAACTGCAACTCTGCTGGGTTTTTCACACTCAAGTTACTTGTGTGTATCAAGAAGGGTCCACCATCCAAAGGACATCCAGACAACTTAACACAACCGTGGGAAGCTTTGGAGTGATCTTGGGCCAGCATCCCTGTGGAACGCTTTCGACACCGTGTCCATGCCCTGACAAATTGAGGCTGTTCTGAGGGCAAAAATGGGGGTGCAACTCAATATTAGGAATGTTCCTAATATTTGTTCCTAATATTTGGTATACTCACTGTATAAGAGAGCTTCATAAGTTGTTTATTCGATTGTGTGGTTAGACAACAAATATTGTAAGAATCACAACATAGGGTACAAACTAAATTGTAGCTCTTTATCAGTTGCTGTGTGTAAGTGTGTGTGTGTGTGTTGTGGGGTTGAAGCTACGAACCCATGGGCTTGGCTCTTTCATCCCTTTCAGGCTTTTGGGAAGGAGGGTGGACAGTGAGCCTGTCATAGTGGATGTAAGCAATGTCCCCACACGCTCTGGCAGCTTTCATGGCCGGGATAAGTTATTTTCTATTCTGTTACACAGCTTCAGGATAGTCCTCAAGTTGGCTCTTTCTAGAACAGCTACCTTGTCCTTGAACCTCAGGAACTTGACCACTATCGGCTGGGGCTGTCACATGGGCTGGTGGTGGGGTTTCCAATCCTGTGGGCGCGCTCCACCTCAATATTCTTATGGTCCATCTTCAGTTTCTCATAGATCATTTTGTTCACTTTGTCCTCAGACTCCGTCTAGATCTCATGTGGAGATTCTGTAAAATAAAGGAAACAATTGAGTAAACAAGGGATACAAAGTATATGTTATGGTGTGGGGTGCAATTTCCTGGCATGATTTAGAATCTATGCTAAGGCGCATTGAAGACACAAGCCATCTGGTCTTGCTACACAAGAAAGATTGCCCTGTTTAAAAAGTCAAATCCTCTGTGGCTAAATTATACTCCCGTGTGTATTTTGAATATTGAGAGCAGGCTCATGTGTTTGGGCCCAGCCCCTGACTCACACAATTGACCAGTCACAATTAATTTATTATGCAGTTTATTTTTTTATTAATCAGTTACCCAATCAAGGCAGGGCCCCCCAGTTACCCACATGGACCCCTACCTCCTCTCCTCCCCCATCTGATGATTAGCAGAGCAGCAGCAGGCTGCCTACACTCAGTAAAAGTGGGATCCTGAGTCTTCCTGTGGTTGACGGCTACAGTAAAAAATATATAAAATATATACTATATATTTTGTTATTGTTGATGATTGTGATTTATCTTCAATGCTCTTAAATAATAACTTCACAACCTAGCTTAATATTAATAACCTTCTAACTGATGATAAATGGCTGGCTGGTGGCTTGTGTGGATATTTTAGTATATGGTGGTTAGCTAGAGTCTAAACTACCTGTGTAGAGTGCTTAAATCGGGGAGTGACCTGGAGAGCTCTGAGTGTGCCAATACATCCTCCAAACACCGGCTTCGAGGGCATTATCACTTTTATACAATGGGTTACCAGCATGTTCAAATAAAGATTGACATATTTTCATTAGAAACGTTATGTTTATCAATTTATTCATACTATTTCATCCTTCCACAAGATATAGTAATTACACAAATCTAGGGTTGTTACCCAAGCCGGATGGTCGTTTGTTCTATCGGTTCGGTTGCTAGAGACGTGACTCGGTCGTTCAGTTTTTTTGTTCTGTTTCTATGGACGCGACCCAGTCGTTCGTTCTTAATGTTCCATTGCCATACTTGCTGGCAACGTTGTTATCCCTTGCTTGCTAGCGAGCCAATAACAGCAAAGTAGTGGCATTTGCATTAGTTTAAGCTGTTTTCTAGTGCCATTTATTTGGATACATCCATAACAATGAGTTAATGAGGCGCGATTTCACCTGGCATAGAAAATATGCTCACTCGTCAGGACACTGTTGTTCAGAGGAGCTAGCCAACAACACAGCTAACACAATCACTTCAAACAAGGTTTATACAAACCCCAAAGGTTAACATTGGAACAACATGAGCCTCCAATCACATGCGTCTCAGATGAGAACGTCCTAATGAATTTGAAGTTCCTGATACAGCTCTCCATCGGGAGTTAAGAAACCCTTTCTGCTGGACCAGAGATACCATAAAGTACTTCCTTGACACGCAATGGAAGCGCATGTTATGTGTGTTATCGAAGCCTGACTGCGCTTTCAGGAAGTATACCAACTTTCACTTAGGATAATTTAAACAGCAACTGAAGCTAGCTACAAATGACTGGTTGGACCTCAAAGACGTCCAGCCTGAAGCAGACATTGCTAAAGGTTGTGAGTAATTGATCAATTGTCTGTTGTAGTCGAGATGTAGAGGATGCTGAAACTGGCTTGACTTCCTTTTCAGGAAAGAGACTGTTGGACTGCTACATGCAATTCATTCAACCCTGCCAAAATTTGCTCAAACATCTGAATATCACTCCAATGCCCATGGTCTGTCCACAGATCATTGAGTTAACTGATTCTGGTTTGGGTGTGTCTTATTTTGAGAAGTTTTGTACAGTCATGTACAATATTGCTCAAAGATGTCTGTGCAATGACAACAACAGCTTACACATCATATGACAAAACATAAGAACATAATATGTTCTCCTGGTTACAACAAAGGGGACATTAAGTTTGATACCCTTTTAACTAAAATTGTGTCTTTTTCGGTATTATTTAGAGCAGCAGAGAGAGTCCGGATTCATTTAACACACCTGTTGAGTCCATTCACAGAGCCTTTGAGTGCTCCGGTCAAAACGAAGCAGAGAGGTTGAATGGATCAATGGGTAAAAATATGCTTTTGTAACTTATTACAGGTGTAATACAAAATTGTAAAAGCTCTCCAAAGGCATTGCCATTCAAATGACAACCCGGCTGTTTGCATGAGATTGACAATGCTGCTTTTGTTTACATTCTTCACTCATGTTTTCACATACAGAGATAAGCACTTGGGGAGCCAGTGATGCTGTTTCACCCATTCCAGATTGCAGTTTATAACATTTCAAATTGTTTGACCCTCAGGTGATCCTATCTGTGATGGAGGTGCAATCCGGTGGCAAATCTTTTCTGACATCCATGGTTTGTCAGAGACCGATATCGCAGTGATGACATAAGGTTGATAGAGACCAATGCTTGGGTTGTGACAGAAGAAATCCGATTTAAGAATTGACAAGTCACCTGCACCATCAGGTTTCACCAGAGCATTTACTGTGGAGAAACCATGTACTTCCAAGCAATTACTCCCACATTAACTTTTTTATTTACAATAAAACATTCTGGCACCTTCATTATAATTTGTGAAATTAAATATTGCATACGTGTTTGAGCTGCTAAGAGTCTCTACATGTGTATATCTCATACCTGGTCTACTAAAGGCTTTTCTGCCATCATGCTACCGCGTTGTCTTTCCTTCAAGTGCCTTGTAAGGAAAGAATGACAGGGTTGCTGATTTGTACTGCCATACTGAAATTCTCTGTAGAAATGAAAGTATTGGTCCACTTGAGCGGGTTCTTTCATCAGAACACGGAAGGAAGATGGTGTAATATACAGTGATGGTTCAGACAAGTCATGAAGAGGTAGGTTTCTTTGACCCAGAAAAGCCATGTGTGAAAATATGAACAGTTGTGTTATTAACCAACACAACATGGTACCTTTACACACAACACATGCTGTGATGTTGTACAAAATGACTATTCAAATAGTAAATTAAAAAACATTCAACAACAACTCATACCATGATCAAATCACTGAAACAAACCTGATGTTCCAGGAAGTACTGTAGGTAGGCTTTTATCGTCCATGCTGATGGCCATAGCAAACGTTCTCCTTTCCCCAGCCTCAACTACAAACATGTGTTGTTTAGCAGGAGCCACGTTTTCTCTGATGGTATGTGGATTCATTGTCACACTCCTCTGTTTTAGGTGGTTTCTTTGAACGCTAAAGTCCTAGACCCTTCTGTGGAATACATTGAAATGAAGGCACTAAGAATCTGTCCAGACACATACCAAACAAACATACCATCATATTTTACCCCACCTATTTCTACTACAAATACAAGATGAGTCTGAAATAGTTGAGGCATGTGTCACGTCCAGGCCAGAGTTTAGGCTGGCGTGTGTTTGTTTCATTTTGGTGTAGGGTTATTTTGGTTCTAGTTTGTCTATTTCTATGTTGGGGGGTAATGGTTCCCAATTAGAGACAGCTGTGTGTCGTTGTCTCTAATTGGGAACCATATATATGGTTGGGGTTTTCTATAGTTTTTGTGGGTTATTGTTTGTACATAGCTTGGTTAGTGCACATGTTATGTTCAGCTTCACGATCTTCGTTACGTTGGTTTTGTTACTTTTGTCCCAGTTACGTTGTTAAATAAACATGTATACTGGATAACTCGCTGCGCGCCTTGGTCTGTCCCTTCCGAGGAACGTGACAGCATGACACAGATATTTTAGATGAATAGGGTATGAGTATATAGATAAGGATATAGGCCTAATCTTGGCAGGATTTTATGAGTGGAATGTATCTCGAGATATGTTTAAACACTTACATGTCTCTTGCTTTGGATGGATCCCAGGCGTGTTGCTCTAGGTTTTGATGTAAACTTGAACACTGAGCAAAACAAGGACAGTCCTTGCTTCAGCCTTCTGTAATTGGCAAGTTCCAGCTGACCCCTCGTCTTCACTCTATTGTGAGTGTAGAGTACACTCTCATGTCTACGGCCATGAACTGTAGTTTTATCCTCTGAAACCCAGAGTGAATCCAAAATCCGTGGAAAATTGATTAGTGGTCTTAAAAGCTATCAATTGTGATGTGTAAAGTGTAATGTGAGCAATGATAACAGCATACAGACAATTCCTACACAGTGGACTATTGTGGCTAGGCCTACATTTTGAAAAGTATATAAGATAGTGTGTGTGACAGGGTATTTCTGAATGGAGAAAATGTTTCAAACAATGCACTTCACATACCTACGCACTTGGCCAATAAAATCTCATCCTCCGTATCAATCATATTTTTGGCACCTGCGCCACGGGCCCTTTTCTTGATTCGCTGCTCATCTGTAATCTCATTTACCTTCTTCTTCACAGCTTGTTTGAGGCACTGCTTGGTGTATGGGGTCTTAGCAGCCTGTATGTAAAAAACAATGCAGATGAGTTTTACACAATGTAGGGACACACAAAAAACATTGTATGGTGGACAAATTGAACCAGCTCACGAGCCACCTACAACTATACTCTGCAGGAACCAATGGGCATTATTACATATCCAAAAATTGGTTGTACCGATTAAAGATTGTGCCTTTAATACCTCGACAAATGGCCTACCTTTAGAATCTTCACACGTTCCAATGACTCCTGCAAAAGGTTAAATCCTCAACTCTCTCTGAGGTCCATCTTCTTGCAACAACGCGTAGTTGTTCTGTTGCAGAATCAATTCTGAACTACAAACTCTTGATCCGTTCAGCAAGCCTCTAGGCATCAAGGTCTTCAGGAGTAGTTTTGCTGGCCTCCCATGCCACTAGCCTTTCCTCCAGATCACTCAACAGCCCGGGTAGGGGTCAGGCCTAGCTGAAACTGTTCTGAACGCGATTTGCCTGGACAGAGCAAGGCTGTGGCGACCTTTCTGTCATATTTATTTACCATGGAGTCAATGGCCTGATGTACAAGTTCTGCAGTTGTGACTGTTGTTCTGCTTCCTTGTCCTGTTCTTTGTCGTCCTCTTCCACTATCCGAAGCAATACGTTTTTCATCTAAGCGGTGCCATCGTTGAGAACAACACGTTTCTCATCTGATGATGGTCTATATATTACAACGGGAAAGCCATATAATGTGTTAAGCATGCATCCTGAACCATTTCCTTTCAACATATCACTTGACAAAGCAAGCATACAGACAGTCCAGCCATCCACATGGACTGGTGTCCTCTCTATTTGGTTGCAGCAACTCCTCTAACATCTGATTTATCTATTCACTTTTTTCAGCATTAAGGAACCACCTCCTTTCGACTCCAAAATTCCATTGAACTTTTCAATGGACTCTCTTCAGTGGACAGAGACTACAAAGAAATCCTTAAATTCTTGTGAAGATAACTTTTTCAACAAGCTGTGGTCCTTATGTAATTGTGCAACACCATTTGTTGTTATAAACCACCAAGTTTTTCTACCATTGTTCTTATCACGTGCTAGCTCCCTTCGTCATCACTTCAAGCACTATTTGATTTGCCGGATACTCTACAAGCCCACGCTCTGGATACGCCAAGCACAAAGAGGGACTGATCGGACAGCCAATGGAAAGGTGAAAGCAAAATGCCCACTCCGCTGGGCTCAGCCAGGAGAATGAGAATGAGAGCAGGGTCGTACACCAAAGTTACACATAGTCGAATTTAATACTTAAATAGAAAAATGCTGACAAATACTGCAATTTCATCGATTACAAATCACGACTCCCCTGGACTAAACAAAATACTTAACCCTCCCCATGACTGAAATTGAAAAAGCATGACCCTCCCCCATTTTCCTCCGGGTCCTCATTGCGTAAATTTCGAACACTAACTAAAAGAACAATACATCATTCAAATCAAACCAAATTTTATTGGTCACACACACATATTTAGCAGATGTTATTGTAGCGAAATGCTTGTGTTCCGAGCTCCAACCTTATATAACAATTCACAACAATATACACAAATCTAAAAGTAAAAGAATGGAATTAAAAAATATATAAATATAAATATTAGGACGAGCAATGTCGGAGTGGCATTGACTAAATACAGTAGGTTAGAATACAGTATATACATATGAGATGAGTAAAGCAGTATGTAAACATTATTAAAGTGACTAGTGTTCCATTATTTAAAGTGGCCAGTCCTATTGGTCAGACCAGCGTTGAATAGACCTTAGCACGGGTACTTCCTGTCTGAGTTTCTGCCTATAGGAAGGGAGGAGTGAAATGGAGTTGTGATCTGATTTGCAGAAAGGAGGGCAGGGGAGGGCCTTGTAGGCATGTTGAAAAGGCAAGTAGAAATGATCTAGTGTATTCCATAAACAAGTACTACAGTCAGTACATGTGTTGATAGAACTTTGGTAGCGTTTTCTGAAAATGTGCTTTGTTAAAATCCCCAGCTACAATAAATGTGGCCTCAGGATATGTGGTTTCTAGTAAGCATAAAGTCCAGTGTAGTTCCTTGAGGGCCACCGCGCTCAAGGAACTACATCGGCTTGAGCGGGAATATACACGACTGTGACTTTTTTTTATCAGTAACATTTCAACTAACTATATAGTAACCCTAACCCTAACCTTATACCTTATCTTAACCCTAAACTTAAAACTTACCCTAACCCTGATGTTAACCCTAACCCTTATTCTAAACCTAACCCTAACCTTAGCAAGCAGTTGCTTATCAAGAGATAAGGTGTGACTGCAGTTGATCTCAATCTGCCTGGCTACAACTGCCCTTTCCCACAGACACATATCCAATGCACCCTGAACTGAAAAGGCAGAAAGAGGAGAAATGTGGTGGACCCTCTGTTAAATTAAACATTTCTTGAGGTAGGAATATCGCAAAAATATAATCAATGGCTTATTCGAGACAAGATAACCTCAGGTGTTATGACATTGGCCAGTATTGAAATCTGACATGTATTATAGATGTCTTTGCGATCTAAAAGTAATCATCCAATTAACTTCCAGTGTAGTGAAAGCAGATTTATCACAATGCTACATAATACCGGCTGTATTTCTGCCTGCGTGAACGGCAAGAGCTCAGATACACGTGAAACATGAAATGACCCCAGGAATCGATAGAACATCGCTCATAGATGCCCCAAAACAATATAACATTAGCAATGGGTGAATATTTCCTTTAATTGCAATGCTGGTAATGGAAATAGCAGCACTGACACAATTTACTGACACAATTTACTGGTGTAATTCACCCTCCATTTCAAACATAATCAGTGGTGAATGTTACAGTTCATACAAAAGTCAAATTACCACAACCCAAAGCCATGCATATCTTCATGCAGCCTAGTTAAGAGATGCTGAACAAATCTCTGGCAAAACGTACCACTCCTGTTCTGCATTTTTCACTAAAGCTGTGAGAGGTGGTTTGCTATGAAGGTTGTTTTTACTTGTCTTAGAAATATTCCGTTCCCAAACTAGGTCTCAAACCATCTCACCCCTCTTATTTGACTTCAAACATTTTCCCTTCTCAATCTGCCTCATAATCATGGACAGGCTGGTAAACACGCATTATGTTCACACAACATCTATATTCACTAACAAATTGCATGAAACCACCTGGGGACGTTGTTGTGATGCAAATCTCATACCGAAGAAGATCCAGAAACTCTGGATCAATGGAGGTTATTGTCTCTTTTCTAGGCGGCTCAATTGTTGCTTTTTTCGCCCCAACTCCAGCCTTTCAAATTCCACAGACATTGTGTGTGTGTGTGTGTGTGTGCTCACGGGCGAGGGTGTAATTCTCTGTGTGTGTGTGCTTGTGTGTTTGTGATGAAATGCAGTGAGGTGAAGTGAGAAGATTTACCTGCCACTGAACAATTCCCTGAGACTATCACCATAGGTGCAGAGGTAGGAGAGAGGTGAGAGAAAGTAACAACTTGGAATTTAATAGGCTATATGAAATAGGAGGCTCATAAACAAATCCCTGGCATGGAAGGAGTCTATTCACACACAAATGAGCGACAAGGTTGGAGATAGATTAGTTAACAGGATATTTTCATTTAATTTACACACCTTTAATGTACTGTAGGTGTTCTCTCATGAGGAGATTATAAAAATACAATGTTGACAAACTACAAGTGATTACAGTAGCAAGTCATATGAGGTGAAGTGAACAGCAACTTTAATGTTTACTGCACATTTCCTCCATTTTGGGAAAATAAAAAATGAGTCACATTACCATAGCAAACAAGGATGAGGTGAAAAATAACTGTTATTTCTTCATTTTTCATAAATTTTTTAAAAGAAACTTGCTCTATTTAGGTATGAGTCACACATTGCGCCACTGAGAGACAGCCCAGTTTACTCAAGTGAGCAGTCTGCTCTCTTCTTTAGGAGTGTTGCGCCTAGCAACTCCTCACCTCGGGGTAACATAAACTACAAGGCATAATAAACGTCTGGGCTCATTTGCACAACTGTCAGTTCGCTACAGAGGGGAAGTGGAAGAGGAAACAAAAGTTGGGAAGTTATGAAGTGAAAAACGGCATGGCAAGTTTGTTTCATAATGTATGTAACATCACAACACAGAGGATGGGAAAGGCATGCCCCCAATGTTGTTTAGACACTGGGAATTAGTGCTATGTCATGAAAATTGACAAAATGCCAGATAAAATGACCTAAAAGATGCGGTCTATTCTGCTGGCCAGGCATGACACCATAATAGGGTAATTTTCCCTCCTTAGTCAGATCACAATAGTGCTGAGC
The DNA here is from genome assembly GCA_030435695.1 of Brachymystax lenok tsinlingensis. NCBI lineage: Eukaryota > Metazoa > Chordata > Actinopteri > Salmoniformes > Salmonidae > Brachymystax > Brachymystax lenok. Next base: position 49,783,212 of record CM059819.1, on the reverse strand, counting down.
GATTAACAAACATTTAAAATCAAATCAAATTGTATTTGTCACATGCGTAGAATACAACAGGTGCAGACCTTACAGTGAAATGCTTACTTACAAGCCCTAACCAACAGGGCAGTTTTAAGAAAAATACCTAAAAATATTAGTAGCAGTAAATAACAATAGTGATGCTATATATAGGGGGTACCGGTACACAGTAAATGTGATTGGGGAAGTTTACATACACCTTAGCCAAATACATTTAAAATCAGTTTTCACAAATCCTGATATTTAATCCTAGAAAAATTCCCTGTCTTAGGTCAGTTAGGATCACCACTTTATTTTAAGAATGTGAAATGTCAGAATAATAGTAGAGAGAATGATTTATTTCAGTTTTATTTCTTTCATCACATTCCCAGGGGGTCAGAAGTTTACATAAACGCAATTAGTACTTGGTAGCATTGCCTTTAATTGTTTAACTTGAGTCAAACGTTTCGGGCAGCCTTCCACAAGCTTCCCATAATAAGTTGGGTGAATTTTGGCCCATTCCTCCTGACAGTGCTGGTGTAACTGAGTCAGGTTTGTAGGCCTCCTTGCTCGCACACACTTTTTAAGTTCTGCCCACAAATTTTCTATAGGATTGAGGTCAGGGCTTTGTGATGGCCACTCCAATACCTTGACTTTGTTGCTCTAAAGTCATTTTACCACAACTTTGGAAGTATGCTTGGGGTCATTGTCCATTTGGAAGAACTTCCTGACTGATGTCTTGAGATGTTTCTTCAATATATCCACATAATTTTCCTTCCTCATGAAGCCATCAATTTTGTGAAGTGCACCAGTCCCACCTGCAGCAAAGCACCCCGACAACATGATGCTGCCACCCCCATGCTTCACAGTTGGGATGGTGTTCTTCGGCTTGCAAGCCTCCCCCTTTTCCTCCAAACATAACGATGGTTAAGCCCAAACAGTTCTACTTTTGTTTCATAAAACCAGAGAACATTTCTCCAAAAAGTACAATCTTTTTCCGCATGTGCAGTTGCAAACTATAGTCTGTTGTTTTATGGCGGTTTTGGAGCAGTGGCTTCTTCCTTGCTGAGCGACCTTTTAGGTTATGACAATATAGGACGCGTTTTACTGTGGATATAGATACTTTTGTACCTGTTTCCTCCAGCATCTTCACAAGGTCCTTTGCTGTTGTTCTGGGATTGATTTGCACTTTTTGCAACAAAGTGCATTCATCTCTAGGAGACAAAACGGGTTTCCTTCCTGAGCGGTATGACGGCTGCGTGGTCCCATGGGGTTTATACTTGTGTACTATTGTTTGTACAGATGAACGTGGTACCTTCAGGCGTTTGGAAATTGCTCCCAAGGATGAACCAGACTTGTGGAGGTCTACAATGTTTTTTCTAAAATCTTGGATGATTTCTTTTGATTTAATCATGATGTCAAACAAAGAGGCACTGAGTTTGAAGGTAGGCCTTGAAATACATACACAGGTACACCTCCATTTGACTCAAATTATGTCAGTTAGCCTATCAGGACCTTCTAAAGCCATGACATACTTCCAAACTGGTTAAAGGCACAGTCAACTTAGTGTATGTAAACTTCTGACCCACTGGAATTGTGATACAGTGAATTATAAGTGAAATAATCTGTCTGTAAACAATTGTTGGAAAAATGACACAAAGTAGATGTTCTCACTGACTTGCCAAAACTATAGTTTGTTAACAAGAAATTTGTGGAGTGGTTGAAAAACGAGTTTTAATGAATCCAACCTAAGTGTATGTAAACTTCCGACTTCAACTGTACATGTATGTAGAGTTATTAAAGTGACTATGCATAGATAATTACAGAGAGTAGCAGCAGCGTAAACGCGGGTGGGTGGGGCAATGCAAATAGTCTGGGTAGCCATTTGATTAGATGTTCAAGAGTCTTATGGCTTGGGGGTTGAAGCTGTTTAGAAGCCTCTTGGACATAGACTTGGCACTCCGTTACCGCTTGCCGTGCGGTAGCAGAGAGATCAGTCTATGACTAGGGTGGCTGGAGTCTTTGACAAATTTTAGGGCCTTCCTCTGACACCGCCTGGTATAGAGGTACTGGATGGCAGGAAGCTTGGCCTCGGTGATGTACTAGGCAGTACGCACTACCCTCTGTAGTGCCTTGCAGTCGGAGGCCGAGCAGTTGCCATACCAGGCAGTGATATAACCCGTCAGGATGCTCTCGATGGTGCAGCTGTAGAACCTTTTGAGGATCTGAGGACCCATGCCAAATCTTTTCAGTCTCCTGAGGGGGAATACGTTTTGTCGTGCCCTCTTCACGACTGTCTTGGTATGCTCAGACCATGTTAGTTTGTTGGTGATGTGGACACCAAGGAACTTGAAGCTCTCAACCTGCTCTACTAAACACCTGTCGATGAGAATGGGGGCGTGCTCGGTCCTCCTTTTCCTATAGTGCACAATCATCTCCTTTGTCTTCATCATGTTGATGGAGAAGTTGTTGTCCTTGCACCACACTGTCAGGTCTCTGTCCTCCTCCCTATAGGCTGTCTCATTGTTGTCGGGGATCAGGCCTACCACTGTTATGTCATCGGCAAACTTAATGATGGTGTTGGAGTCGTGCTTGGCCGTGCAGTCATGAGTGAACAGGGAGTACAGGAGGGGTCTGAGCACGCACCCCTGAGTGGCCCCCGTGTTGAGGATCAGCGTGGCAGATTTGTTGTTACCTACCGTTACCACCCGGGGGCGGCCCGTCTGGAAGTTCAGGATCCAGTTGCAGAGGGAGGTGTTTAGTCCCAGGGTCCTTAGCTTATTAAGGAGCTTTGAGGGGACTATGTTGTTGAACGCTGAGCTGTAGTCAATGAATAGCATTCTCACATAGGTATTCCTTTTGTTTAGGTGTGAAAGGGCAGTGTGGAGTGCAATAGAGATTACATCATCTGTGGATATGTTGGGGCGGCATGCAAAATGGGGTGGGTCTAGGTTTTTTTTTTAAACTATTTGACCGACATCGGTTCAATTATTTGAATTCCATTACATTGGGCAGTTTCTTTAGAGATAAATCATATCAAGCCCGAACTGTATGATGTGTAGTAGGGAGTTGTAGATTCCAACAGGCTAATATTCTACATAGTGTAGTGCAGAAAACATGGTAATTAACTATACCTGACCATAATCTATTTTGTTCCCACTTGTTTGGTCTGTGCTTCTTTGCCTGCTACGTAAGAGACAGAAGAATGCGGTATCGAGAGGGATATCTCTACCTGAAAATACATGATCTAAGTCAGGGATAGGCCACCCTTTTGTAGGCCCACTGAACAATATATATATTTTTTTAAATACACTACCGTTAAAAAAAATGTTGTCCATTAAAATAACATCAAATTGATCAGAAATACAGTGTACACATTGTTAATGTTGTAAATGACTATTGTAGCTGGAAATGGCAGATTTTTGTATGGAATATCTACATAGGCGTACAGAGGCCCATTACATCACCAGTGAAGAGGGGACTCCGGGATGCTGGCCTTCTAGGCAGAGTTGCAAAGAAAAAGCCATATCTCAGACTGGCCAATAAAAATAAAAGATTAAGATGGGCAAAAGAACACAGACACTGGACAGAGGAACTCTGCCAGGAAGGTCAGCATCCCGGAGTCACCTCTTCACTGTTGACTTTGAGACTGGTGTTTTGCGGGTACTATTTAATGAAGCTGCCAGTTGATGACTTGTGATGACTTGTGAGTTTTATTGCTTCTTTAACCAGAACAACAGTTTACAGCTCTGCTAAAATAATTGCAAAAGGGTTTTCTAATGATCAATTAGCATTTTAAAATTATAAACTTGGATTAGCTAACACAACGTGCCATTGGAACACAGGAGGGATGGTTGCTGATAATGGGCCTCTGTACGCCTATGTAGATATTCCATAAAAAATCTGCCGTTTCCAGCTACAATAGTCATTTACAACATTAACAACGTCTACACTGTATTTCTGATCAATTTGATGTTATTTTAAAACTTGTTAGGGCTAGGTTTCTTTTTTCTCAATTTCTGCCTGACTGACGTGCCCAAAGTAAGCTCCCTGTTGCTCAGGCACTGAATCCAGGATATGCATATCATGTGTACCATTGGAACGAAAACATTGTAAAGTTTGCAGAAATGTTAAAATAATGTAGGAGCCTATAACACAATAGATATGGTAGAGCCCATACTCTTCCAATGGAACGTATAGGTAAGAAATGTAATCTAGCTCGCAGTATGCAATTCCTATGGCTTCCACTGGGTGTCAGTAGTCTTTGTTCAAGGTTTCAGGCTTGTTTCTTCCAAAACCAGGAAGAATAATGAGTTTTAGTACAGGGACACAGACTTGGACATTCGTGTATGCGAGTGCAACAAAGAAGACACGCACCTGCTAATATAATTTTCCTATTGAACATTCTTCTTTCCGTATGAAATATTATAGTTTCATTACATTTTAGGGTTGCTGAGGATTAAATAGAAATGTAGTTTGACTTGTTGTAACAAAGTTTAGCGTTAGCTTTTGGAATACCTTTCTCTGTATGTTGAACGAGTTGATTACACAAATCGATGGCGCCACCTAAACAGACTTTTTGGGATATAAAGAAGGATTTTATCTAACAAAACGACACTACATGTCGTAGCTGGGACCCTTTGGATGCCAAATCAGAGGAAGAAAGATTTTCAAAAAGTGATCGCTATTTGTGAATTAATGAAACCTGTGCCAGTGGAAAAATATGTTGATGCGGGGCACCGTCCTCAAACAATTGCATGGCATGCTTTCTCTGTAAAGCCTACTGTAAATCGGACAGTGCAGTTAGATTAACAAGAATAAATATTTAATATCCATAATTTTTATGATTATTTATTTGAATTGAGCGCCCTCCAGTTTCACCGGAAGTTGTCCCGCTAGCGGGACATCTAGCCTTTAAGATAGCACGAGGTTGATAAGTCACACAAAGACACGCTTGTATCAGGTTATAAAAAACACAAGCATATAACAAAAGAGACTATTCTTTAAACAGTAAAACATGATTAATTATGTAATTTTCTACAACAGGTCTACAACAATCTGCTGTACACTCAGGGAGAAAAGGTAATGTGCAATTGTGTGCTTTTGCTTTGGAGGCTGGGGAAAGAAAAACTCATGTTCAGAGACAATACATTAGGCTGCTCTGGAAATTATGGGCACTCCTATAAGTTGATTAACTTCACAAGGACAAAATGAAACTTTTTCTGCTGACCAATTTATTTGATTGGTGGCTCGCTGAATAAGACGGGAGCTGGGGAAATTAGATTCCTTACCATTCATCTCTCAAAGTTAACTTGAATCATCACAACATGCATAGGCATAAAAGGCTGCAACTTTAAGAGGAGATGAACACAGACAGCTCAACTTAAGTGTCTTCATTAAATGTCTCCTCCGGAAAAAAAACCCTGATTAGTTCTTTGTGCTACTGCACGGTGTCTGAGTTATTAATTATAGATAGTGATCCTTACAATGCGCTACCATGTCGATTGACTTGGGCAGAGATAACGACAAGTCGGGTCAGATTATCGAACGCTTTGCGATGTCCCAGAATGCATTTGTATTCATGTCTTTTGCTCCAAGCTCACAGGCATAATGTTATGCTGATAGATCAGCGGGGCAATATAATATTTTGAGTGTGTTTGTGGGAGGGATCTGTGTGTGTGTGAGTGATAGAGGGGGTTTGGTTTGGCTTATTTGTATCTCTATTAGCTTTCGTCGAAGCAGCAGCTATTCTTCCTGGGGTCTGCACAAAAACATAAAACAGGACAAGTAAAAAAACACTGATACAGTGATAGACAAGAACAGTCACACCAATTTGAAATACAATGGTATACAAACAATAAAGAATAATGTGTGTGTGTAGATTGTGTGTTAGAGTGTGATAGTGAGTCTGTGTTTGTGTGTGTGTGTCATTTCACAGTCTCTATTGTTCCATGAAATGTTATTTTGTAAACATTTTAAAGGTCATTTTGTTGTTTGCTTGAGTAATTGTGGGGTATGTATGGGTGTCTCAGTTGTATGTTATTTGATTATGTAGATAATCTAGATTTTTCATCACAGTAATATTTCTCATAACTAGAAGAGAAGCAGTTAATCTCTCATCAACGCTCAACCAGGAAAGACTGGCATGCATGCTGTCAGTGGTGTAAAGTACTTAAAACACCTTAAAGTACTACTTAAGTAGGTTATTTTTGGGTAGCTGTACTTTACTTAACTATTCATATTTTTGGCAACTTTTACTTTTAATTCACTACATTCCTAAAGACTTTTAAAAAATGTTGTCCTCCATACATTTTTCCTGACACCCAAAAGTACTTGTTACATTTTGACAGAAAAATTGTCCAATTCACACACTTATCAAGAGAACATCCCTGGTCATCCCGTCACTACGTCTGAACTGACAGATTCACGAAGCACAAATTTTTCGTTTTTAATTATGTTATGAGTGTTGGACTGTTTGCCCATGGCTTTCTGTCAATTTAAAAAACAAGAAAATTGTGCCATCTGGTTTGCTTAATATAAGGAAGTTTAAATTATTCATACTTTTACTTTTGCTACTTAACTACTTAACTTCTTAGGGAGCGGCAGGTGAGGTGACGGTTTTGGAGAGTCTGGCGTGCCCAAAGCAAAATGCCTGCCACTCAGGCTCAGAAAATAGGATATGCACATAATTAGTACTATTGGATAGGAAACACTCTGAAGTTTCTAAAAGTGTTAACATAATGTCTGTGAGTATAACAGAACTCATTTAGCAGGCAAAAACCAGAGAATGAACCATCCGGAAATCAGTTTCTGGTGACACACTCCCTATTGAATCCATTTGTTACCAGGACTGAGACTGCAGTACCTATGGCTTCCACTAGATGTCAGCAGTCTATATACAAAGACTCAGGGAGACTGCAGTACCTATGGCTTCCACTAGATGTCAGCAGTCTATATACAAAGACTCAGGGAGATTGAAGTAAGCAGAACGAATAGGTACAGGAAATGGCATGGGGACCTGAAATGTCAACAAGTTTTCTCCGGCGCGAGTCTGGCTGGCACGCCCCACTTTATTTTACTTAAATAAGGTATAGGTGACCATCCGAGTGAAATATTATCGCTAATATTCATAAAAGGATAGCTAAGGATGCATTTTAACTGGTATTTGATTTGTTTAGGAAAAGTTTATAGGTATATTTGAACGCGTTCTCTTCACGTTTCAATGGGCGATTCGACGTTGGATTTTCTGAACATAACGCGCCAACCAAACACAGATTTATGGATATAATAAATTACTTTTTCTAACAAAAGAACCATTGGATGTCTTCGTTGGACACTTGGGAAGCCCTCAGCAGAAGTTCTTCAAAAGGTAAGGGATTTGTTTTCGCTGTGAAATGTGTTTTGTGTGAACCGCGATGGTTTATGAATTTATGCTAATGCAGAAATATTGGAGGTGCTACCCTCAAACAATCAAATGTTGTGCTTTCGCCGTAAAGCCTTTTTGAAATCTGACAACGCTCTGATATTGCCAAGAAGCTTTTGATGACTATGCAAGACTTGTATATTGATGCATAATTAATAATTCAACTTTTGGATTTTGAATTTTGCACCTTGCATTTCACCGGGTAGCGCTAGCGCCCCACCACTCCGTAAATAGTTAAGGATCATTGGGGCGCTAGCGCCCCATTCCCGACACTACCCGGAGAAATGTAAGGTGCCAAATTCAAAATCCAAAAGTTGAATTATAAAACATTCATCAATATACAAGTGTTGCATAGTCATCAAAAGCTTAGAGTCTTGGCAATATCACAGCGCTGTCAGATTTCAAAAAGGCTTTACGGCAAAAGCACAACATTTGATTGTTTGAGGATAGCACCTCACATATTTTATGCATTAGCATAAATCCATAACCAGCGCGGATCTCACAAAACACATATAAGAGCTAAAATAAATCGCTTACCTTTGATGATCTTCTGCTGAGGGCAATCCGAAGTGTCCAAGCAAGCCAATCCATGTTTCTTTTGTTAGAAAAAATAATTGTTTATATCCATAAATCTCAGTTTGGTTGGCGTGTTATAGTCAGAAAATCCACAGTCTACTTGCCCATTGAACAGCAAAGAGAAAGCGTTCAAATTATACCTATCAACTTTGCCCAAACAAATCAAACATCATTTATAATGTATCCTTAGGTATACTTTTATGTATATTAACGATTATATTTCACACGGATAGTATCCTAAACGATAGAAAAGGAAAATACAGAGGAGCGCGCTCACGTTCTCGTGCACAAAAAACTCAAGTGACTTCCTCCATCCTCTTATATATTCTTCTTCTATTCTGTGATCTTCCATGATAAACGCATGAAACCTTGTCAAAAGACTTTTGACATCTAGTGGAAGCCATAGGTACTGCAATCTGGGTCCTATTTTACAGAGAATCCCAGACAGGCATTGAAATTGAGGGCATGTCACAAAAAGAAAAAAATCCTCTGGTTTTTGCCTGCCATATCAGTTCTGTTATACTCACAGACATTATTTTAACAGTTTTAGAAACTTCAGAGTGTTTCCTATCCAATATGTGCATATCCTAGTTTCTGGGCCTGAGTGGCAGGCATTTTACTTTGGGCACGCCAGACTCTCCAAACTTCCGAATACTACCCCGGTGCCTGGAGAGGTTAAAGTGACTATGCATAGATAATAACAGAGAGTAGCAGCAGTGTAAATGAGGGTGGGGGTGCAAATAGTCTGGGTAGCCAATTGATTAGATGTTCAGGAGTCTTATGGCTTGGAGGTAGAAGCTGTTTAGAAGCCTCTTGGACCTGGACTTGGCGCTCTGGTACCGCTTGCCATGCGATAGCAGAGGGAGCAGTCTATGACTAGGGTGGCTGGAGTCTTTGACAATTTTTAGGGCCTTCCTCCGCCTGGTATAGAGGTCCTGGATGGCAGGAAGCTTGGCCCCAGTGATGTACTGGGCCATACACATTAATGCCTTGCAGTCGGAGGCCGAACAGTTGCCATACCAGGCAACCTGCCATGATGCTCTCGATGGTTCAGATGTAGAACCTTTTGAGGATCTGAGGACCCATGCCAAATCTTTTCAGTCTCCTAAGGGGGAATAGGTTTTGTTGTGACCTCTTCATGACTGTCTTGGTGTGCTTGGACCCTGTTAGTTTGTTGGTGATGTGGTCACCAAGGAATTTCAAGCTCTCAAATGCTCCCATTCAATGAGAATGTGGGGGTGCTCAGTCCTCCTTTTCCTGTAGTCCACAATCATCTCCTTTATCTTGATCACAGTGAGGGAGAGGTTGTTATCCTTGCACCACATGGCCAGGTCTCTGACCTCCTCCCTATAGGCTGTCTCGTTGTTGTCTGTGATCAGTCCTACCACTATTGTGTCATCGGCACAATGGTGTTGGAGTCGTGCCTGGCTGTGTGTGTAGTCATGAGTGAACAGGGAGTGCAGGAGGGGAATGAGCACGCACCCCTGAGGGGTCCCTGTTTTGAGGATCAGTGTGGCGGATGTGTTGTTACCTACCCTTACCACCTGTGGGCGGCCCATCAGGATGTCCAGGATCCAGTTGCAGAGGGAGGTGTTTAGTCCCAGGGTCCTTAGCTTAGCTATTGATATCAACAGTGTTGGGTCTGTGACATCCACTTGTGTTGATCATATCTTCACTAATCCTGCAGAGCTTTGCTCTAAATCAATATCAGTTCCCATTGGCTGTAGTGACCATAACATTGTGACAATAACAAGGAAAGCCAAAGTGCTCAAAGTTGGGCCTAAAGTAATTCATAAGAGGACTTACAAAATGTTTTGTTGAAGATGTATGTTGGTCAGATGTGTATGAGGAAGTGAATCCAGATACAGCACTGGAAGTATTTGTACAATTATTCATGCCAATTGTTGACAAGCATGCACCTGTTAAGAAATTAACTGTGAGAACTTTAGAGCCCCCTGGATTGATGATGAATTGAAAAATGGTATGGTTTAAAGAAATTATGCAAAAGAGGTATTTTCCTTTTTTACAGAGAACAAGTGAACTACTGACTTTCAGCATGCATATAGATAAGGGCACTCAACATATACTTCACTGACTCAGATGAATAATGATTGGTTTAAATAAATGGATAATAAGATGATATTTGGAGCTGGATTGTTAGAATTCAGTGCAGCCTTTGATGTATTGGATCATAAATTGTTATTGAAAAACCTCAATTGCTATGGCTTTACATCACCTGCCATCACATGGTTGGCGAGTTATTTTTCCAATGCAACCCAGAGAGTGTTCTTCAATGGAAGCTTCTCTAACATCAGATATGTACACTGCTGTGTCCCTCAGGGCAGTTGCTTTGGGCTGTTACTCTTCTCTTTTTTTTACAAATGATTTGCCACTGGTCTTACACAAAGCTAGAATGACTACATATTCGGATGATTCCACACTCTACATGTCAGCACCCAAAGCCAGTGGGCTCACTGAAATTCTAAATATAGTCAGTATCAGAATGGGTGGTCTTAAAAATGGTCTTAAATACATCTAAAGCATTGTATTTGGTTTAAAACATTCTCTAAGACCTAAACCTCAACTGGAGTTGTGCATAAAGGGTGTTACCATTGAGCATGTTGTGGAAGCGAAACTCCTAGGTATAACATTGGATGGTCAATTATCATGACCAAGTCATATTGAAAAAGTTGTTGTCAAGATGCCTGTTATAAAAAACACAAAAATCAACTGTACTAGTTGTTCAGGCTTTGGTCTTGTCCCATACTGATTTTCTGTCCGGTAATATGGTCAAGTGCAGCAAAGAAAGACATAGCAAAGCTGCAGCTGGCTCAAAACAAAGCAGCACGCCTTGCCCTTAACTGCACATGCAGAACTAACATCAACAACATGCAGTGGTGGAAAAAGTACTCAGTTGAGTAAAAGTAAAGATACCTTATAGAAAATGACTCAAGTAAAAGTGAAAGTCACCTTGACTACTTGAATAAAAGTCTAAAAGTATTTGGTTTTAAATATACATAAGCATCAAAAGTAAATGGAATTGCTAAAATGTACTTAATAACTCTACCTACATGTAAATATTACCTCAATTACCTAAACTAACCGTTGCCCCCTCACATTGACTCTGTACCCGTAACCCCTGTATATGGCTTTGTTATTGTTATTTTACTGCTGCTGTTGAATTATATGTTACTTTTATTTATATTTATATATTTTTGCAATCCGCCCTGACATGCTGTCAATTAACTTCTGGGCCACATCCTGACTGATGGCAGCCCATTCTTGCATAATCAATGCTTGGAGTTTTTCAGAATTTGTGGGTTTTTGTTTGTCCACCCGCCTCTTGAGGAATGACCACAAGTTCTCAATGGGATTAAGGTCTGGGGAGTTTCCTGGCCATGGACCCAAAATATCGATGTTTTGTTCCCCGAGCCACTTAGTTATCACTTTTGCCTTATGGCAAGGTGCTCCGTCATGCTGGAAAAGGCATTGTTCGTCACCAAACTGTTCCTGGATGGTTGGGAGAAGTTGCTCTCGGAGGATGTGTTGGTACCATTCTTTATTTGTGGCTGTGTTCTTAGGCAAAATTGTGAGTGAGCCCACAATTTGGGATATTGCCAAGAAGCAGAGCTTTTGATGACTATGCAACACTTGTATATTGATGAATGTTTAATAATTCAACTTTTGGATTTTGAATTTGGCGCCTCACATTTCACCGGGTAGTGTCGGGAGTTAACATTAACAGAAATGTTTTACATCCTTGTTATTACTCACATGAGACTAGCTACAATACTACAGAAACGTAGCTGGCTACTGGTAAAGTAAGCTAACCAGCTAAGTAATCAAGCTAGCGCTACCAAGTTGAACCCGTAGCAACAACGTTCACTTAGCTAACAATAGCAAAGCTAGTGCTAATGTTTGCTAGCCTAACTAAATGGGAAGTCAGAGGTATAGCTAATGATATAATCCTGCAAAATATAGAGGTTTTAATAAGATATTGAGGCTAACGTTTAGCAAACGTTAGCTATCTAGATAACGTGAGGTAAATCAATAGGTAGCTAGCTAGCTAACTAGCTAGTTTACATTATATCACAGGAAACAGCTGTTTCGTTCCGGCTTTTGGAATTTGAATTTGGCACCTTACATTTCACCGGGTAGTGTCGGGAGTGGGGAGCTAGCGCCACACTGCTCCCTAAGTAGTTAACCGCTCAACACAGAATAGCCGCATGTGCCCACTTCTTGGATATCGTTTGGATGAAGAACAGGTCTGGGATTCTAAGCAAAACTTGTCTGCTAAATGAACTAGTGTAGCCCACAGCCATATGGCTATGCTAACATAAGAACAACTCAAGAGTATGCTATTCTGTTCTGAAATAGACAACATTTTCTACATATCATGTTTCTTTAGACCTTTCTAAAATAAATAATAGATTTATTGTTTTAGTGTAGGCTATAGTAAATGGATTTATTAGACTTTGTAAATTGCAGATGTTCCAAAGGTCTACATCAGTGGCTTGTAGGCTATGCATGGTCAGGAGATGCTAAACGTGTTTATGTTAATTAACGGTCAATTACCGTTAGACCGGCAGTTATTTGCTTGACAATAACCGGCTGACAACATTTCATGACCGCCACAGCCCTAGTCCCCACGCACTCTGGCAGCTTTCATAGCTGGTATAAGTTATTTCCGCCTCTATAGCACAGCTTCAGAGAAGTCCGTATAGAGGAAGATATTGGCTCGTAGAGGAATATATCTGCGGTCCCATCCTAAATGTCAAACCACGTTGTGGGCTGTGTTCAAACTGTCAAGGAAACCTGGCTAGCTTGATAACTAGCAGCTAGGTTAGCTGCTTCGCCAAGCAACAGTTCTTCAGAATTTAATGTTTGGCAGTATCCCGGGAGAGATAGTAGTGGTCACATTAACTGAGGCTAACCGTGTTGCAGGATCCAAATTAAACAGGTAGGCTAGTAAACAAAAAACTTTTGTTGAAACTTTAAAAACAACAAACCGAGCTCTCTTGTTCGGTGTTTTGCATGTGTCGCGCTCTGATGATGCAGAGCGTGTGTATGTGTGTGTGAGAGAGGAAGGGAGAGAGCAAAGACAGAGCAACAGAGAGAGAAAGAGAGACAGAGTGTGTGTGTGTGTTTGCTTGTGTTTCAACCAAAATCAAGAAGCCTGCAAGAGGATAGAGAGAGAGGTTGTGGTGTGTAAATAAAGGAGAGTGGGTTAAGTTTAGCTATTTTTTACATTTAGCATCACTACGTCAAGGGAAATATAGTATTCTTTCAAACAAAGATATCTACATATATTTCAGGATGTTGTGCATGTAAACCCCGGGAATGGGGTAAGTTGAGAATAGGGACAGGGTAGGTTTAGTCGTCTTGGGGTAAGTGGGTGATAGTGTCCTTGTTTAGCAATCTCAATCTCCATGTCATCAGATAAGACCTTGTGTGCTTCTGTTACTCTATCAAAGCTTCTCTTTCGCACATGTACAGTTGAAATCGGAAGTGCACATACACCTTAGCCAAATACACTTAGTTTTCACAATTCCTGACATTTAATCTTAATAAAAATTCCATCTTAGGTCAGTTAGGATCAACACTTTATTTTAAGAATGTGAAATGTCAGAATAATAGTAGAGAGAATTCTTTATTTCAGCTTTTATTTCTTTCATCACATTCCCAGTGGGTCAGAAGTTTACATACACTCAATTAGTATTTTGTAGCATTGCCTTTAAATTGTTGAACTTGGGTCAAATGTTTCGGGTAGCCTTCCACAACGTTCCCACAATAAGTTGGGTGAATTGTGGCTCATTCCTCCTGACAGAGCTAGTGTAACTGAGTCAGGAGTTTAGGCCTCCTTGCTCGCACACACTTTTTCAGTTCTTCCCACAAATGTTCTATAGGATTGAGGTCAGGGCTTTGTGATGGCCACTCCAATACCTTGTCCTTAAGCTATTTTGCCACAACTTTGGAAGTATGCTTGGGGTCATTGTCCATTTGGAAGACCCATTTGCGACCAAGCTTTAACTTCCTGACTGATGTCTTGAGAAGTTGCTTCAATATATCCACATAATTTTCCTGCCTCATGATGCCATCTATTTTGTGAAGTGCACCAGTCCCTCTTGCAGCAAAGCACCCCCACAACATGATGCTGCCACCCCTGTGCTTCACGGTTGGGATGTTGTTCTTCGGCTTGCAAGCTTCCCCCATTTTCCTCCAAACATAACGATGGTCATTATGGCCAAACAGTTCTATTTTTGTTTCAAAAAGTACGATCTTTGTCCCCATGTGCAGTTGCAAACCGTAGTCTGGCTTTTTTATGGCGGTTATGGAGCAGTGGCTTCTTCCTTGCTGAGCAGCCTCAGGTTATGTTGATATAGGACTTGTTTCACTATATATATAACTTCCTTTTGTACCTGTTTCCTCCAGCATCTTCACCAGGTCCTTTGTTGTTCTTCTGGGATTGATTTGCACTTTTTGCACAGAGACAGAACACATCTCCTTCCTGAGCGGTATGACGGCTGCGTGGTCCCATGGTGTTTATACGTGTGTACTATTGTTTGTACAGATGAACGTGGTACCTTCAGGCGTTTGGAAATTGCTCCCAAGGATGAACCAGACTTGTGGAGGTCTACAATTTTTTTTTCTGTGGTCTTGGCTGATTTATTTTGATTTTCCCATGATGTCAAGTAAAGAGGCACTGAGTTTGAAGGTAGGCCTTGAAACACGTCCACAGGTAAACCTCCAATTGACTCAAATTATGTCAATTAGCCTTTCAGAAGCTTCTAAAGCCATCATTTTCTTGAATTTTCCTAGCTTTTTAAAGGCACAGTCAACTTAGTGTATGTAAACTTCTGACCCACCGGAATTGTGATAAAGTGAAATAATCTGTCTGTAAACAATTGTTTGAAAAACTACTTGTGTCATGCACAAAATAGATGTCCTACCCGACTTGCCAAAACTATAGTTTGTTAACTAGAAATGTGTGGAGTGGTTGAAAAACAAGTTTTAATGACTCCAACCTAAGTGTATGTAAACTTCCGACTTCAACTGTACATGTTAGTTTTCTTTTTTATCAATGTACCTCTTCAGTGTCGTTCAGTCTATTTTCTCATCCCTTGTTGCAGCTCAAATTGACTTCTTCCCTTTTCTCACTTCCTCGGCTGCTCTCTCAAGAACCTCAAGGGGGTATACACAGGACATGATGATGTCTGCTCTGTAACAAAAAAGTTCATATGCATGAAAATATTTAGCATAAAACTGACAAAATGTAATGGACCTAACTTACTTACCACTTTTTTTAATGTGGTGTCTTCCTTCACAGACTCAATGAAATGATGACCTATTCCTAAATATTTAGCCATATTATTCATTTTGTGAATGGTTTCCTAGAAGCTAGGGGTGGCTCAAATAACCCTTTGGCTCAACTTACCCCCCTCTCCCCTACAGTAGCATGGAGCGTGTAATTTGCAATGGATTTACATTGACATTCAGGGAATGGGAGTTTATTGCCTGTGATAAAGCTGACAGCAGTTTCTGGGGGAAAAACAATCTTCATCCAGTCAGCCAAGACTCTTCAGTCGTTGTCAGATATTATTTGTTCTGTAATACTCTCAGTATTTCTCATACTGCAGAAAAATCAAGGCGAGAACACACAACATGGGGAATTTGAAAGGAGGCTGTTGAAATAAATTTATCCAATGGACCTCAATCTATCAACCCCTCTAGCAAATTCATCCCCTAGAAACATTTTTTAAAAGCCGACTTTTAAGCCGACTAGGTTGCATAAATAGTCTGGGTGGAATTGAAGTCTAGGTGGAAAGCAATAATTAGGAGTGCTAAAGGTTTTATGAGGGGTTGATGCTATGCTACCCCCAATGAGTACCTCAGCATGCCTTTGGGTATGAAATTCTACAGTTCCGGTCCACTCTTCGACACTTGTAAATGAGTCATGGGCATTGATGGTTATCGCTATTCCCATTTCACCTGAGGCACAGTAGAAGCGGCCTCCACCCAGGAGAGTGAAGCTTGTATCACAATGAACCCAGTTCTCTCTGAGGAGCTCCAAACAGTCTCTCTCTCTCTCTCTCTCTCTCTCTCTCTCTCTCTCTCTCTCTCTCTCTCTCTCTCTCTAAACTAAAATACCATCTTGCCATTCATGTCAAGCTGAGCAAGTTGCAATGTGATTCGTACACTTTACAGCTGAATATGCAAATTCCCAACAGAGGATTTGTAAACCTGGCTGTGGTTCCCAAACATTTTTGGGGGCTGGAACGTTTCTAAAATGTTTCACATTGCTGACATGTAGCATGTGTTAGCTGGTAACCTGTGTATTTAAAGCCCTCTGACTGACAGACGGATAGGGCAACAGGAAGTTCATCCTATACAACTGGGAATTGTGGGAGTTGGAGGCAGCTGCTGACCTTGCACTACAGATGGATGCATCATCATCAAACCACATCAAAGGGACTGACAGCATGGCTTTATAACTAACATATGGTTTAATTTATGCAGCTCCTAAACGTTAACCTAACCCTCTGATGAAACCTACATTGTTTCCTAGGTGATGAGTCATCTATTGGGCATAACCTCACAATGCAGGGTAATGAAAAAACATTGTATAATAACTCTTCAGTTATGTTTTTTCATTACCCTGCATTGTGAGGTTATCACCTAGAAAAGAATATAGGTCACATCAACATTAAAGCCTTGTTGTACCACATTTCTTATTGTGGTGGATTTGAGCTACAAGACCAGCTATTAAAGAATGAAGTGTGTAGGAAATATGAAAACGTTAATAAGGGATCTTTTAAACTTGTACCATTCCCCAATGTTGGCTTTTGCCTGGAGCTAGGCAGGGTTGATATTGGTCACTACAAAGGAGACCCCAGTGCCCCAGGTTTGTAGAGGTTCTTACTCTCTTGGCACTCATCACAACAGTAAGGCTATTATCTCCAATGTCCTGGCTACTTTCCCAACCCCGATGTGTAGTGATCCTTCTCTTGAAAAATGCCTGCAGTGTCCTTATCAGCCGGTTGAGTGCTAATTCCAGTTTATATTATTTGTTGTGCGCAACACACAATGCTGACAAATACAACAGCAACTCTTTGTGATGATAACAACTTGTATTTTTTATACTAAAACATTTTAGAAAACTCCAATTTTTATTACCTATAACATCACTCTTTCACTGAATGCACAGCTTTTCTGCTCTTGCCTCTGAGGGGAAAATTACAACAATATTTACACTGCTTTTCTGTCTACAAACAGTTTGAATAAAACATACACTTTTCGTTCACTATACAAATCACTATATGAAGTCACAGAAAGTAAGCTGGAAATATCTTTGATACTTTCTTATTCAACCAGGAAAGTACTTGAGAGCAGTTAGGGATTCAGTCTATTCTTTATAAGCATAATTGAACCTTTTTAGAATAAGATATTGACTTATTTTATTCTGTCCTCCTAAACTGTTTTGGAATATCAACAATCTCCCCATAGACCTCATATCCTCCCGGAAGCTACACTGAAAATATAGTTTACCTAGCTACAGTGCCAATTACTTCACAATTGAAGAAGTTAAGTTACACTAAAGATACCCTAAGAAAAGTTTACATAACTAAAGTTAATTTGAAAAAGTACTTTGTGATAAATTATCATATCTAAATCTGAAATGTCATAGACATAGACTATAAATTGCAAGAACAAATCAGTTAACAGAATGTGTAATTTAGCCTATTAAATGCAAAAACTTTTTGTGGTTAGAATTAGGCAGGTCTGAAGCCGAAAAAGGAAATTCTTGCTTACTTCACGTATATTTTATTTTTGCAAAATAAGTAGAGTGTAGTTCCTGAAGTTAGCTACACCGCTGATTGGGACAGCGTTGGTCCTTTCTGTAACCCAGCGCTGGGTTACTATAGTGCATACCCAGTACTGGGTTATTTTGATCCAGCACTGTTTGGATTAAATGAATGACCCAACACATTGGGTTACTTGATTGAACCCAAAATGTGGTTATTTTGGCCCAGCAGTTGGTTACTTTTGACTTTTTTGCTGGGTTATTGTTATTTGTGTATTTTCCCACCCAGGATTGGGTTATTTCTTTGTTTCTTGCTGGGTTTTCTATTTTCTGTGTTACAAGATCAATAATTCAGATTTCTGCTTCTAAACATTAGCAATCAATGATAAAGGTTTGATATAATAATTTTATATAAAAACGGTGTTATAAAAACTCACTATTGATAACCCTGCTTCAGCACAGTAGCCTCTAAGTTTATATCCAATTCATTGTTACATAATCATAGTTTGTGGCAATATAAAAATCTATCAAAATAATTGAATCCTGTAATGTTACAAACGCAGTGTAACACTCAGGTAATATTTATGGTTGATCTAGCCTGTCCAATGCATTCCAAATTAACACATTGTAAAAAGATGTTGAACTTAAATGAAACTCAAATGGCCAGCGTCTTAACAAATCTTTAAATGCACAAGTTCCAATAACAGAAAGGTCTCTGAAAACTACCCTCCATAGAATGTTCTATTAGCCCTATCAGGAATGCATTGTGAGGATGTCATAAGACTGCATTTTTTCAATTTAGCTCATCTCTGCACAGGCATTAGACATAACCTTATAAAATCAGCCTGGATATGGGAATCACGAAATAAAATGGACCCTTTAACTTCTTAGGGAGCGGCAGCAGAGGTGACGGTTTTGGAGAGTCTGGCGTGCCCAAAGTAAAATGCCTGCCACTCAGGCCCAGAAAATAGGATATGCACATAATTAGTACTGTTGGATAGGAAACACTCTGAAGTTTCTAAAAGTGTTAAAATAATGTATGTGAGTATAACAGAACTGATATAGCAGGCGAAAACCAGAGGAAAATCCATCCGGATTTGCAGTTTTATTTCTCCGGGCTGCCTATTGATTTCTATGTTAACTAGGACTGAGACTGCAGTACCTATGGCTTCCACTAGATGTCAACAGTCTTTATACAGTGTCTGGAGGCTCTAGCACTAAGCAGAACAGATAGGAAGAGGAAACAGTCAGGGGACCACATTTGTCAACAACGTTTCACGGGCGCGAGATTGTGAGCGCGCCCCACTTTATTTTCCTTTCCTACCGTTCACGTTATCGTCCGGTTGAAATATTACAGTAAATATACATAAAAGGATACCTAAGGATACATTAAAAATGATGTTTGATTTGTTTGGAGAAAGTGTATAGGTATAGGTTGAATGTGTTCTCTTCACGGTTCAATGGGCAACTCGACGGTGGATTTTCTGATAATAACGCGCCAACCAAACAGAGATTTATGGATATAATAAATTACTTTTTCTAACAAAATAACCATTGGATGTCTTCGGTGGACACTTGGGAAGCCCTCAGCAGAAGTTCTTCGAAAGGTAAGTGATATATTTTAGCTCTTATATGGGTTTTGTGTGACCCGCGTTGGATATGAATTTTTGCTAATGTGGAAAATAGGAGAGGTGCTATCCTCAAACAATCAAATGGTTGTGCTTTCGCCGTAAAGCCTTTTTTAAATCTGACAACGCTGTGATATTGCCAAGAATCAGAGCTTTTGATGACTATGCAACACTTGTATATTGATGAATGTTTAATAATCCAACTTTTGGATTTTGAATTTGGCGCCTCACATTTCACCGGGTAGTGTCGGGAGTTAACATTAACAGAAATGTTTTACATCCTTGTTATTACTCATCACTAGCTACAATACTACAGAAACGTAGCTGGCTACTGGTAAAGTAAGCTAACCAGCTAAGTTATCAAGCTAGCGCTACCAAGTTGAACCCGTAGCAACAACGTTCACTTAGCTAACAATAGCAAAGCTAGTGCTAATGTTTGCTAGCCTAACTAATTGGGAAGTCAGAGGTATAGCTAATGATATAATCCTTCAAAATATAGAGGTTTTAATAAGATATTGAGGCTAACGTTTAGCAAACGTTAGCTATCTAGATAATGTGAGGTAAATCAATAGGTAGCTAGCTAGCTAACTAGCTAGTTTACATTATATCACAGGAAACAGCTGTTTTGTTCCGGCTTTCTGCTAACATTTGTAAATGTGTCTAATAAAATGTTGTCTATAACGTGAATTAAAAAATAATGTATCATCTAAATTAACGTTAGCTAGTAACGTTAGCTAGTTTCAGTCAGCCACCATGACCTGCCCCTCTGTCTGTCGAAAGCCGACCAACACCGAACACTTTCGCTGCAAATCCTCATTCGCTCCCATGCAGTGTGGTGTATGGCGGGATTATTGACCCAATTCTGGGTTGTCAGAATTAACTACACTGGCTGGGTTTATCTCAATAACCAAACATTGGGTCACTTGTCCTGCCACAACCAAAAATGACCCAATAAAATGACCCAAACCCTGCGACCGAGCAATTGGGTCATACAAACAATCCATTTATTGAGTGTACTCCCCAACACTGCTAGAGTGTCAGTGTATCTAACATCACTGGCACTTCTCTCACTTCTCTTAAAGGATCCCTGCATGAGTTCCACATAAAAGTTTTTGCTCTAAGCTACGGGGGATGAAAGCTATCAAAGTCTTCAAACACAGCTGTTTCTGTGAAGAGTTACTACTTCTTTCAAATAAGTTGTGCTTATTAGAAATATCACACTCAGACGTTTTCTAAATTGTCTTCGGGCAGGCAACCAAAGTTTTAGATGTGATACAAAAGTTTGGCAAAAATCCCATGAGTTGCTACTTTGCCGTGAGCGATTAATGAGAATACAGTCATCCCACATGATACTCAAAGACATGGCTGTTTGGCTCTCTCAACATAAGCTGAATCGAGTATGTTTATATTGAAAACATACACAGTAACCTTGACTTTGCAACTCACTCTAACTCTCAGGGGAAAGATGATGAGACCTACGGAGTTATGTTGTAGGTGTGATATGTTCTGTTTGTTTTGTAAGGTTGATGTTGACATTGGAATCTGTCATTAAACGATCCTGTGACACACAATGATGGAGGAAAGCAGATGTTAGGAAAAAGTCATGCAGCGTTAACATTGTGTTAGGTTCTATAAAAACTCAATGGACACTATGAAAGCTCAAACCATTCTTCCCAGAGGGTCAATACAGCTGCATTAGACAAAGATATATTCACACAAGCACTGATATTTTTGCTCGGCAGGAAACTAAGTGATACGGGCCATAAACTTTTCTTTCTCCCTTAACGTGACCTGACCTGACCTCGACCCCATTCATCACTAATCCATGGCTCTCTCCCCTTATCAATGCCTGCCACGTGATTGTTTTCCCTACACTCAATTGCACCCACCATATACCTTCTTCCTACAGATAACCATTAACCTCTGGTGTAGCCCCTCGGCTATGGCACCCCTCAGGTCTCTATTACAACTAATGATTAATAACATTTAAAGTTCAGAAATCCAAACCTATCAGTCCCCCCTTTTTGAACACCTGATATCTTATGGTTCACCATGACATAAACTTGTAAATTACTTATAAATGGACAAACAATGATAATAAAATATGAACACAAAATAAACATAATTAACATTCACAGTGGGGTTTACAAACTCAGAGGCTTATGGCCTCTGTTCTATGATTGCACCAAGCACACTCTCATTTCCATTTCTCATAGAACACTGATAATAACGTGTCCACTGGAGCTGTTGACTTCTTCCATTTCAACTTTCTCTTTCTGGTTCCTAAGAGAGTGATAGCACAAGACTTATAAAGCATAGAGAAACACAAAACATAACAGTATCAACAATGTGGTAAGCTATGCATAATTATATATGCATGACAATTCCCGCTCTCTATTCACCTGACTATGCCTTCAGGATACTTTTCTGCTGAGTTTGGCAAAAATGAAAGCCCTAAAAAGCCTCCTCATGCTTTCGCCCAGTCTTCCCCGTCAGACCACAGGATCCAAGAGGTGTTCCCAAGCCATGTCATTCTCACCCATCTCCTTCTTTGCCACCAAATAGGCACGTCACCTGATAGGAAAGTGCTTATCCCTAATCAACGCTACATCCTCTTGAGGTAACTCAGCACTGTATAGACTTTCACATCAATGCCTCGAAAATGTTACCGCAACATCTATCCTTTCATATGATGCATTAACCAATAAATCAGCTAACCCAACCCAACTATGGTGTTTAAAGTAGCTCCCAGACCCAACCCATCTGCATATCTTCAGTGGGACTTAGTCTTTCTCTCTCTCATTAGCTCCGCTTCCTCTGTCATGGTGTCTTCAAGCTCACCCATTATGCAGCTGGATCTCACTTCATGTGAGACGTATGAACCCACTGAGGAGAGACAGGACAATCTTTACCGCTGCAGGTGTTGTAAGGAGTACTGTGTGTGGACCAGACCAACGCTGTCCCAACACCCCCGCCTGGTGTATCTTGATGTACACTCAATCTCCAGAATTCAGCCCATGCTCTTGGTTATCTCCTGCTCCTCATGTGCCGCTTCCACCTGGGAATATACACACTGAAACACATGGGTCATTTCCTGACAACAGGACAACATAGACTTTCCCACTATGGCCAGATTACTAATTTGTGACATGTGAATAACAGCCCCCCCGGTACTCCCATCGGTCTCCCAGCTACCAGCTACCCAGCCATGTGACATGAGTCCTTGTAACTGATATCCCAACAATGCCAATAAAGTAACCCCTGCTACTACTAACATGGCCCATGACTATAGCCTCCTTCAATTACTGTCCCTACAGCGACTGCCATGAGAATAACTAGACTTTCACCATGATCTGGATATGTGTAATAGTCCATATATTGTGCACAGTTAGCTGTCCTCCCTCTACTATGAGCTATCTCCTGTAACAATATACATAGTCTCTGTGAATGATACCACTCTATCACCACGACCTTAACTTCTTAGGGAGCGGCAGCAGAGGTGACGGTTTTGGAGAGTCTGGCGTGCCCAAAGTAAAATGCCTCCCACTCAGGCCCAGAAAATAGGATATGCACATAATTAGTACTATTGGATAGGAAATACTCTGAAGTTTCTAAAAATGTTAACATAATGTCTGTGAGTATAACAGAACGGATATAGCAGGCGAAAACCCGAGCAAACTCCATCCGGAGTTACAGTTTTTTTTTACCTTTGCTCTGTTTGACAGTCTCCCTATTGATTTAAAAGGCAACCAGCTCTGAGATTTCAGTACCTATGGCTTCCACTAGATGTCAACAGTGTCTATAGAAAGCCAGGAAAAGGTATCCCTGACCAGAACGGATAGGAAGAGAATATGGTCAAGTGATCTCAGATGTCAATAGTATAGTATAGTAAATATACATAAATAGATACCTAAGGAAACATTAAAAATTATGTTTGATTTGTTTGGAGAAATATGATAGGTAGCTCCCCACTGCTCCCTAAGTAGTTAACATAATGTCTGTGAGTATAACAGAACTGATATAGCAGGCGAAAACCCGAGGAAAATCCATCCGGAAATGCAGTTTTTGGTGACCTTTACTCTGTTTGACACTGAAAAAGTAATTTATTATATCCATAAATCTCCGTTTGGTTGGCGCGTTATAATGAGAAAATACAGCGTCCACTCCTCCATTGAAACGTGAAGAGAACTCGTTCAACTTATACCTATAAACTTGTCCAAGAACAATCAAACATAATTGTAAATGTATCCTTAGGAACACTTTTATGTATATGTTGTATAATATTTCAACCGGAATATAAACTGGGCGATAAGAAAAGGAAAAAACCACAGAGCGCGCCAGCCGGGAATGCGCATTTTCTTCTATTGACATCTGTGTGGCCACTTCCTTATTCGTCTTCTTCTACAATCTAAAAGAAGCTAAAAAGAATCAAAACACTGTCTCGAGACTGTTGACATCCAGAGGAAGGAATAGGTACTGCATGCATATGCCCCTATATGGGCATTTTCAATTGGAGGGGTTCCAAATGAGGCAATGTGTCAAAACCACTTTTTCCAGGACAGAAATTCCTCGGGTTTTCGCCTGCCATATCCGTTCTGTTATACACACAGACAAAATGTTAACACTTGTAGAAAATTCAGAGTGTTTCCTATCCAATGGTACTAAATATGTGCATATCCTATTTTCTGGGCCTGAATGGGAGGCATTTTACTTTGGGCACGCCAGGCTCTCCACAACCTTCACCTCGTGCGCTGCTCCCAAAGAAGTTAAACAGCCATCACTAACATTGAGTGGCTGCTACCACTACTGACTCAAATCTCTAGCCACTTTAATAATACAAAATGTGATGTAATAAATGTATCACTAGCCAATTTAAACAATGCCACTTGATATAGCTAGCGCCCCACCACTCCCTAAGTAGTTAAAAGGGAAACAGAAAAAGTACATGTTTAACAATTTCACACCACCTTTGATGTGACTAAGACTGGGGAACAGAACCGTCCATCCGTTACGTTCTATGCCCATGTGATGCTGGTCTCCATGCCCGTCTCCTTAATTTTCATCCTTGATTGGTTAGTGCAAACACAGGCTATGAGTCTTGTTTGCAATTAATTGTACTGTATCATCCAGCAATCTCTATGTATTGATTCGATTTAACATTACAATTCTGATGACATGGTAAAACAAAAGAAACAAAAAAAATCTTCATGGTTGACCCAAGCTATCATCCAGCGAGTTCTCTGATAACCTCCCTGTCGGAGGACACTTAAAGGTAAGGTTTCTAGAGCCTCCCTAGGCCTAATAAATGTGAGCAGTGCACCCACCCCTCTTAGTTTGAGAGCAACTCTCTCTCGCTGTATCCGAATCATAACTAAAACATTTTATAAGTTATTCAACCCAAATTTAGAATGACAGTCCTTAGTGATTTACTTTGAGTCTATGACTCGAATTCAAGTTTCTCAACCTAGCACACATCATCACGGTTAGAATGTGCATTTATGAATGGGACCTTTTATTGTTGGTAATAACTTTTCTCATTACAGCCCCTTTGTCCCTGTTTTCCTGTCACGAGTGGCCTGGTAATGAAAGATCGGTATCTCAATGCATTCTTAGTCTAAATTGTTCACAGTGTGTATACCCCCCTTCTCCCGGCACTTACCATTCTAGCATGTCTTCTTCAGATAGCATTGCAGTTCATCTTCCCAATGGCACATGTAACTTTTGCCTGTCACATTTGATTGCCTTTGATAATGTCCCGATTTCCAAATAGATACATCCGTTTATCTCACGTACACCAGGAGCATGAGAGAAGTTTGTATGTTATCTCTCTCCACGCTCAAATCAAATCAAATGTTATTTGTCACATACACATGATTAGCAATTGTTAATGCGTGTGTAGCGAAATGCTTGTGCTTCTAGTTCCGACCATGCAGTAGTATCTAACAAGTAATCTAACAATTTCACAACAACTACCTTATACACACAAGTGTAAAGGAATGAATAAGAGTATGTTCATATAAATATATGGATGAGCGATGGCCGAACGGCATAGGCAAGATGCAATAGATGGTATAGTGTACAGTATATACATATGAGATAAGTAATGTAGGATATGTAAACATTACATAAAGTGGCATTGTTTAAAGTGGCTAGTGATACATTTATTACATCAAATTTTGCATTATAAAAGTGGCTAGAGATTTGAGTCAGTAGTGATGGCTGTTTAACTACTTACGAAGTGGTGGGGTGCTAGCGCCTCACTCCAGACACTACCCGGTGAAATGCAAGGCGTAAAATTCAAAATCTAAAAGTTGAATTATTAAACATTCATCAATATACAAGTGTTGCATAGTCATCAAAAGCTCTGCTTCTTGGCAATATCACAGCGTTGTCAGATTTCAAAAAGGCTTTATGGCGACAGCACAACATTTGATTGTTTGAGGGTAGCACCTCCAATATTTCCTTTAGCATAAATTCATAAACCATCGCGGTTCACACAAAACACATTTCACAGCGAAAACAAATCCCTTACCTTTTGAAGAACTTCTGCTGAGGGCTTCCCAAGTGTCCAACGAAGACATCCAATGGTTCTTTTGTTAGAAAAAGTCCATAAATCTCTGTTTGGTTGGCGCGTTATGGTCATAAAATACAGCGTCCACTCGCCCATTGAACCGTGAAGAGAACTCATTCAACCTATACCTATACACTTGTCCAAGAACAATTAAACATCATTGATGTTATAACCTTTCGTTATAAACTGGGACGATAGGAAAGGAAAAACCCACAGCACGCGCGAGCGAGCCCGTGAACGCGCATCCTCTTTTGTTAACATCTGGTGACCAGTTCGAAATTCTTCTTCTATTACCATCCAGAGCATTCTAACATCATCAAACACTGTCTAGAGACTGTTGACATCCAGTGGAGGCAATAGGTACTGCAATCTTACTCCTATATATAGCTGTTTTCAATAGGGAGGGGTTCAAAATGAGGCAATGTGTCAAAAACACTTTTTCCAGGACAGAAATTCCTCGGGTTTTCGCCTACGATATCCGTTCTGTTATACTCACAGACAATATTTTAACACTCTTAGAAACTTCAGAGTGTTTCCTATCCAATAGTACTAATTATGGGAGGCATTTTACAGTCGCATATATCCCCCCCAAGCTGACACATCGACGGCCCTGAAAGAACTTCATTGGACTCTATGTAAACTGGAAACCACATACCCTGAGGCTGCATTTCTTGTAGCTGGGGATTTTAACTTGTTAGGGAGCAGCTTATGAGGTGACCGTTTTGGAGAGCCTGGCATGCCCAAAGTAAAATGCCTCCCATTCAGGCCCAGAAAATAAGATATGCACATATGTAGTACCATTGGATAGGAAACACTCTGAATTTTCTAGAAGTGTTAACCATTTGTCTGTGAATAAAACAGAACGGATGTGGCAGGCGAAACCCAGAGGAATTTCTGTCCTGGAAAAAGTGGTTTTGCCTCCTTTGGAACTCCTCCCTTATGAAAATGCCCAAATAAGGGCATATGAATGCAGTACCGATCGCTTCCTCTGGATGTCAACAGTCTCGAGACAGTGTTCAGATTTGTTTTGGATGCTATTAGAGCAGAGAAGAAGAGAAAACAGGAAGAGTCCCCTTGGAAGTCAACAGAAGAGAACGCGCGCTCCCGAGAAGGCACGCTCTGTATTTTTTTCCGTTCTTATAGCCCAGTTTATATTCCGGTTGAATTATTATAGTAAATATACGTAAAAGTGTTCCTAAGGATACATTTAAAAGGATGTTTGATTGTTCTTGGACAAGTTTATAGGTAAAAGTTGCACGAGTTCTCTTCACGATTCAATTGAGGAGTGGAGGCTGTAGTTTCTGATTATAACGCACGAACCAAACTGAGATTTATGGATATAATACATTACTTTTTCTAACAAAAGAACCATGGATTGTCTTCGTTGGACACTTTGGAAGCCATCAGCAGAAGTTCTTCAACAGGTAATTGATTTGTTTTCGCTGGGAAATGTGTTATGTGTGAACCGTGATGAATTATGAATTCATGGTAATGGGAAAAATATGTTAGGTGCTACCCTCAAACAATCAAATGTGGTGCTTTCGCCGTAAAGCCTTTTTGAAATCTGACAACGCTGGGATATTGCCAAGAAACAGAACTTTTGATGAGTATGAAACACTTGTATATTGGTGCATGATTCATATTTCAACTTTTGGATTTTGAATTTGGCGCCTTACATTTCACCTGCTAGCGCCCCACCACTCCCTAAGAAGTTAACTCTTACGGATCATTGGGGCACTTGCGCCCCATTCCCGACACTACCCGGGGAAATGTAAGGCGCCAAATTCAAAATCCCAAATTTGAATTATAAAACATTCATCAATATACAAGTGTTGCATAGTCTTCAAAAGCTTAGACTCTTGGCAATATCGCAGCGTTGTCAGATTTAACCAGCGCGGGTCTCACAAAACACTTAAAAGAGCTAAAATAAATCACTTACCTTCGATGATCTTCTGCTGAGGGCAACCCGAAGTGTCCAAGCAAGACAATTCATGTTTCTTTTGTTAGAAAAAGTAATTGTTTATATCCATAAATCTCAGTTTGGTTGGCGCGTTATGTACAGAGAATCCACCGTCTACTTGCCCATTGTACAGGGAAGAGAAAGCGTTCAAATTATACCTATCAACTTTACCCAAACAAATCAAACATCATTTATAATGTATCCTTAGGTACACTTTTATGTACATTAACGATTATATTTCACACGGATAATATCCGTGGAACGCGCACACGGTCTCACGCACAAAAAACTAAAGTGACTTCCTCTATCCACTTACAAATTCTTCTTCTGTTCGGTTGTCTTCCATGGTAAAGGCATGAAACCTTGTCTAAAGACTGACATCTAGTGGAAGCCATAGGTACTGCAATCTGGGTCCTATTTTACTGAGAATCCCATAGACAGCCATTGGAAGTGAGGGCGTCACAACAACAACAAAAAATCCGGACAGAAATTCCTCTGGATTTCACCTGCCATATCAGTTCTGTTATACTCACAGACATTATTTTAACAGTTTTAGGGCCTGAGTGGCAGGCATTTTACTTTGGGCACGCCAGACTCTCCAAACTTCCGAAATACTTCCCCGGTGCCTGTAGAGGTTAATCAGCAATCCAATGGTGTTAATTATAAAACAAACATGATAATAGTACATCCCCTGTCCTTACTCCAATCATTAAATGTTTGTTTTAATCCACCCCATCCTTTATTTAGCATGTACTACCCTTAGACATGGCGACATTATCTCGCCACAGAGTCTAAAGATTCACTGATCTCTTTTCCCCATGATTCTCCATAAACACCGCACCACCATGTTCATGAACAAAAAAAATGGAATGCTAATTCCTCGTGACCCTTCCACCCTTTCGTCCATTCAATAAATCTATTTCAGAATAAGACAACATAAAATGTAAATGTATTTCATAATAAAACAACATAAAATGTCTCATGAGATTAACCCGCCCACCCCTACAATGTTTTCTTAGTTATCAGGAGTGTTTGGCCAGATAATTTAAATTTGTTACCTCTTTAGAATCCATCCCAAAAGTACCCGTAAAGTTTGTCGAAAAAAGTCAAACAGCATTTGTAATCAATACTCAGATACCCTAAAATGAATATACACTATAACATTTCATACGGAATATAACCTGCTGAACAGAAGAGAAAAAGAACTGAGCGCGCATTCCCTGTTAGGCGCAAAATCCAAAACAGGACACTTGACATGAACTCAGGAACAAGTGGTCTTATACCCTTGATTTTCATGATTGAAGCTTCCAACCTTTTTCTAAAGACTGTTGACATCTAGTGGAAGCCATAGGAACTGCAATCTGGGGGTTAAACAATAAGGCTTTGAATAGTTGGCCTATTGAAAACAGTGTGACATGACTGATTCAGACATCCCGGATGGATTTTGCTCGGGTTTTTGCCTGCCATATCAGTTCTGTTATACCCACAGACATTATTGTAACAGTTTTAGAAACTTCAGAGTGTTTTCTATCCAAAGCTATATGCATATCCTAGCTTCTGGGCCTGAGTAACAGGCAGTTTACTTTGGGCACGTTTTTCATCCGAACTTCATAATACTTCCCCCTAGCCCTAAGAAGTTAACCCTTTCTCCTATGCTGAGTCTCCTCCAACACATCTGAACAAACATTGTATTTTTATTGCTAGGCAGGAAACTATGTGATACGGGCCATAAACGTTTCTTTCTCCTTTAACTTGACCTGACCTGACCTCGACCCCCTTCATCACTAATCCATGGCCCTCTCCCCTCATCAATGCCTGCCACGTGATTGTTTTCCCTACACTCCAAGCTTAATTGCACCCACCATATACCTTCTTCCTACAGATAACCATTAACCTTTTCACACGTACCAACACACGGGTGTGATCATTCTACATTGGTCCCTGTAGCGTACGATCAAACCGGTGTGATTAGAAATCTTATTTAGAACGGCCATTTTCGAATGATGCAACAATCCGCATTTGAGCTGGCCACACTGAAACATTTTGCACAAACACAGTCCTTACAAAGTTCTGTTCAGAATGTGAGCAGTTCATTTTTGGATGCAATGTTCAGACATTCACAGAAGTATCTACAGCATAACACAATCATCCAAACCCGAAAAATATAGGCTACATTTGTCCTAGCGCTAACTGAGGAAAGATTGACTCTCGGCTGACAAACTACAATATGAATTAGCTAATAGAAAGTACTATTTATAATTAAACACATCACGGGTGAGCTCACCATTGATAAAAATTATTGAGTAAAGCACTCAACTAGAAATTTAAAGTAATCCAACGATGGGTAGTTTCTGCGCACTGCCATGATTTTGAGAAACCAAATATAATAAGAGAAGACAAGATGAGTTTGGTCTGTTTATAGTATTCATGTTGAAGGCGGTGTGTCGTCTACCATTGTTCACATCCCACCATTAATTTCGGAAACTTCTCAAAAAATGAGTGAACCCTTACTCACCTCAATTTGTTATAACATCTTTGGTCCAACGTGAAACCCAGATTGTATGTCAACAAACATGGCTCCACACACAGCTGAAATTAGCTTTTCATAATCAGTACAACCTTCAAAAAAGTGTTTACACACATAATATGTGCCCATTACAATCTATGCAAGAATCGGAATGCATGATTTGTCACCGGTAATTGAAAACTTGAATAAAACAGTAAATATACAAATAATTACAACACAAAACGTTTTCTGATAATGATTTATTGATACAAGTGGCGCGTGCCGGCAGTCATTCACGCAACCTCTCACTCCCACTCTGAGCCATTCAGTGTTGTTGTTTATGTATGAAGCTAGTGAGCTAAGCTGTAGCATTAGCAATGTCTTTCAACAGGAGACAACTCACAAATGAGGAAATTCTGGAGATTTTTTAAAATTCTGACAATGAGTCTGAGTATGAACGTCAGGAATCAGATTCTGACATTGACAGTGAGGAGCTGCCCTCCAACCTTGTAGCCATTGAGAACCCTGAATTTGAGGACCCCTTGTCCACTGACGAAGTCCCAGGTCCCTTTGAAGATGCTGGTGGTGATGGAGGCAAACAGACAGTGGATGAAGTACAGGAGTTCTGTGGTAGCTGGAAGGCCGCCAGCCACTTCACCCCTCCTGGCCCTGTTGTTTTCTTTTATGAGTCCCTGTCTGGAGTGCAACACCCCTTGCCATTTCTAACTGAGGCAAAGTGCTTCAAGTTGTCTCTGATAGAGGAGCTGGTGGGAGACATAGAGTAGAGACATAGAGTAGACCAATCGCTAAGCCTTGGAGCTACAGTAGAAGAGAGAGCCAGGAGTGGGGTGGAAACTCACAAAATGGGTGACAACCACAATTAGTGAAATGTATGCCTTCCTGGTGACAGTCCTTCTCATGGGGATAGTAAAGAAGAACTCCCTAAGAGAATAATGGAGCACAGATCCTATGTTTGCAACTCCCTTCTTTGCCACTCTCTTTCCCAAGACCACTTCCTAGTTCTGCTGCGATGCCTGCATTTCATCAACAATGCTACTGCCATCCTAAATGACCCGTTATACAAAATAAGAAATGTTCTTACCAGCCTGACATCAGCATTTGGTCAGGTCTTTGTGCCATACAAGGACCTATGCATTGATGAGTCCCTGATGTTCTGGAAAGGTAGGCTGGCGTTCTGCCAATATATTCCATGCAAAAGGCACAGGTTTGTGGGCATGTTCTTTGTCATGTGCGACGTGAAGACAGGATTTGTCCAGGACATTATCATTTACACAGGGTCCACCACTGACATCCAACATTATGAGGGGCTTGGGGTGTCCGGGTCCGTGGTGATGACCATGCTGGCTCCTCATCTCAGCAAGGGACACACTTTGTATATGGACAATTGGTACAGCAGTCCCACACTCTACCAGCATCTGCTCTCCAACAGCACAGGGGCCGGTGGCACAGTCAGATCGAACAGGAAGGGGATGCTGGCATTCGGATGCAGGAAGATGCAGAGAGGGGAGGTGGAGTTAAAGGAGAACGGTCAATAGCTGGCAGTAAAGTGGCATGACAAATGTCCTCTCCACTGTCCAGACATCAACCATGTCGGCCACAGGGAAGGTGGCGGGAGAAAGGTGACGGGAGAAAGAAAAATCAAACCAGACTGTGTGCTTGACTATAACCTCAAAATGGGAGTGGAGCAGTGGATAAGGCGGACATGATAAACAGCTTTGTGGAAAACGACCAAGTGTTATAAGAAGATATTTTTCCATCTGATCGACACTGCTGCCCTCAATGGCCACATAGTTCACCGCCAACTAATAGGTGAGATGATTACTGAACAAGGTATTTTTGTAATTGGATGTACAGTTCACATACAAATCACATACAGTTCCATTATGCAATTATAGTGACAATATCTCGGAAAGGCAGTTATTGTTCAGACACTGCATGAATATGAAATATGGGTTATGCATATTCAGTTTTTTTTCTTTTTGTTGTTGTTGTTCAACCAACCACCACCAATTCTGCAATAAAATAGATGACTATTACATATTGGCCTATGCGTTTTCTTGCTGTGTTTTCATCCAGTAAACTGTTAAGGAGTGTACGCTAACATACAAAAGCTGGCCTCAATCTTCAGCTCTGATATTGGCAAATATTGTTTGTGGTTTCTGAAAGTACAGAATAAAGAGGAACTATTGCTAATTAGAATACAATATAAGGAGATAGCAATAAAACAATATTACAAAGAAGTAATGTAATAAACACTGCTATAAAAATAGTATATTGCATTGACAAAATCACAACTTCAAGTTATAACAGTAAGAAACAGTAAACAAAAAACAAACCATGGTCATATATTTTGTTTTATTTAACCTTTATTTAACTAGTCATTTAACAACAAATTATTATTTACAATGACAGCCTACACCGGGCCAAACTCGGACAACGCTAGGCCAATTGTGCGCCGCCCTATGGGACTCCCAATCACGGCCAGCTGTGATACAACCTGGATTTGAACCAGGGTGTGTGGCGGAATAATCAGAATTAGTTGAGTAACATAGATAATTAAGACGTCTTATCTGCATAATATGCTTATGTGATATACTTGTTATTAGAATGTATCCCTTCGGACTCTGGTGTTGGCAGTTTCACTTCTTTCCTCAGCTGGGGCTCAGTCACCTGGGGCCCAGAGAGGGGGAGAGGTCAGGCTTGTCTTTCATATGTCCCTGGTGCTATACAGAATATCAGAAAGGGAAGAGGACAGGAGGGAACATTGTCTTCATATGTGAATGTGCCTTTACCTATTCTTAAACCATGTGAAGGGATGGCGTGATTAATGGGGAACAAATTGCTTGTCTCTACAATGTCTGTGCGCCAGTCACTCCCTTCTTTTACTTTGGGGGATGTGTGTGGTAGTGTCTGGAACTATTGTATGTCATCTCTGATGTTGCACTTATCTTGGGATAGTGTATGACCTAGCGGCTCGCTCCACTCAGTGAGCTTGTCCAGGTGTGTGGTCAAGAAGGGGTTTTACTTGATATGGGAGTATCTGGAGTTGACAATTGATTTATGCCATTGGATGAGTTGGTGTTTCTGTGCTATGAAGTACCAGGAACGAGATCTGAACCTCGTCTTAGGGGCCAAACTGAAAATAATTTATAGCGAATTCTATCTGGCTGGGGGATGCTCCTTTCTCATTTAAAAACTCTCACCTTGTGACCTGTTTCAAACATCTGGTTTGTTATGTAGACTAGGGGGTGGATCATTGCTATAAAAGATCTCAGTAGCCTTTGTGGCGCCGCACTCAACGGACCATTAGAGAAAGTGGTGAATTCGTTGAGAAGCCGTTGTAATTGCAAAGCTCTTACTATTAAATATGTATTTTAAGTATAACTCTGACTTGTGTGATAAGTTTGTCTCTCCTCATTTGATAGTAAAGAAATTAACCACCACAGGTGTCTAATGACGCATCTAGCACTGAGATGCAGTGCCGTAGACCGCTGTGCCACTTGGGAGTCATAAGGCCAGGGCAGCTTCAAAATACAACACAAGCTAATACTTCTCTGAAGCAATTAGCATTGTTTTACAGAGCTAATAGAAGAATGTAGCTAGCTACATAAGCACGATTGAATATAACACCATAAAGGTTATGAAATGAGTAACACTACCACGCGTGTCCGCGGTTATTAGGAATATACACACATATATTATGCGCCATACATACAGTGAGCTACGGTAGAAATGGCATACAGAAACTACTATAATATAATAAGGCACTTACTTTGATAGAAATGCACACATTTCCAAAGTTACTATTAGTAACGAAAACAACAATGACTGCGATGCGTGCAACAGACGGAAAATGTGAACACGTGTGTGCAGATCCTGTTCTGACGGCAGATACGCAAATGTCTGCAGACTTGAACTACAGTCATGGCCAAAAGTTTTGAGAATGACACAAATATAAATTTTCACAAACTCTGCTGCCTCAGTTTGTATGATGGCAATTTGCATATACCACAGAATGTTATGAAGAGTGATCAGATGAATTGCAATTAAATGCAAAGTCCCTCTTTGCCATGCAGATGAACTGAATCCCCCAAAAAACATTTCCACTGCATTTCAGCCCTGCCACAAAAGGACCAGCTGACATGTCAGAGATTCTCTTGTTAACACAGGTGTGAGTGTTGATGAGGACAAGGCTGGAGATCACTCTGTCATGCTGATTGAGTTCGAATAACAGACTGGAAGCTTCAAAAGGAGGGTGGTGCTTGGAATCATTGTTCTTCCTCTGTCAACCATGGTTACCTACAAGGAAACACGTGCCGTCATAATTGCTTTGCACAAAAAGAGCTTCACAGGCAAGGATATTGCTGCCAGTAAGATTGCACCTAAATCAACCATTTATTGGATCCTCAAGCAATTCAAGGAGAGCGGTTCGTTGTTGTGAAGAAGGCTCCAGGGCCCCCAAGAAAGTCCAGCAAGCGCCAGGACCGTATCCTAAAGTTGATTCAGCTGCGGGATCGGGGTACCACCAGTACAGAGCTTGCTCAGGAATGGCAGCAGGCAGGTGTGAGTGCATATGCACGCACAGTGAGGAGGATGGCCTGGTGTCAAGAAGGGCAGCAAAGAAGCCACTTCTCTCCAGGAAAAACATCAGGGACAGACTGATATTCTGCAAAAGGTACAGGGATTGGACTGCTGAGGACTGGGGTAAAGTCATTTTCTTTGATGAATCCCCTTCCGGATGTTTGGGGCATCCGGAAAAAAGCTTGTCTGGAGAAGACAAGGTGAGCACTACCATCAGTCCTGTGTCATGCCAACAGTAAAGCATCCTGAGAACATTCATGTGTGGGGTTGCTTCTCAGCCACGGGAGTGGGCTCACTCACAATTTTGCCTAAGAACACAGCCATGAATAAAGAATGGTACCAACACATCCTCAGAGAGCAACTTCTCCCAACCATCCAGGAACAGTTTGGTGACGAACAATGCCTTTTCCAGCATGATGGAGAACCTTGCCATAAGGCAAAAGTGATAACTAAGTGGCTCGGGGAACAAAACATCGATATTTTGGGTCCATGGCCAGGAAACTCCCCAGACCTTAATCCCATTGAGAACTTGTGGTCAAACCTCAAGAGGCGGGTGGACAAAAAAAACTCCAAGCATTGATTATGCAAGAATGGGCTGCCATCAGTCAGGATGTGGCCCAGAAGTTAATTGACAGCATGCCAGGGCGGATTGCAGAGGTCTTGAAAAAAAAGTGTCAACACTGCAAATATTGACTTTTTGCATCAACGTCATGTAATTGTCAAGAAAAGCCTTTGACACTTATGAAATGCTTGGGATTATACTTCAGTATTCCATAGTAACATCTGACAAAAATATCTAAAGACACGGAAGCAGAAAACTTTGTGGAAATTAATATTTGTGTCATTCTCAAAATTTTGGGGCACGACTGTACACAAACAATTGGTAGGGGGCTTGAGGAATTTTGTCCGGTTCAGAAATGTCAAAAAAATTAGTTGTCTGCAAAAGTAAAAATGTCAATTTTTATGTGAATGAATGAGGCGAAACACACCTCAATTCAAACTGTTTTTAGAAAATAAATAAACTTTTTAGAAAATCATTTGAAATTGACAAGTTGAAACAGCCTATAAATTAAAAACAGGCTGCTTGCCTTGGTTTGAGGGCAGCACGGATGAAATGTACTGTTGTGTAACAATCACATTCTGGAACTGAGAGAACGTTCTAACATCACGTACATAAAAAAAACTCACGCTAGGGATGACCTCTGGTGTAGCCCCTCGGCTATGGCACCCCTCAGGCCTCTATTACAACTAATGATTACAACTAACTAATGATTACAACTAATGATTAATAACATAATAATAACAATAACAAGTTCATAAATCCAAACCTATCAATTGTTATGACCCTGACATGTGGCAAGCATGTTCTCTCCCACCCACATATGATACTCTGTCATGATCCATATGAAGTAAGAGGTGTTCAAATCACCTCTATCACCTCACTTGAGTTCCAATGATACTGTAACACTGCAATACTGTCCACAGAAGTATCCATGCACTTTGTTTAAGAAATTCAAAGCATCAGCATCTGTAGCCTGGAAATCTAAACTGAATCACACTGTGTTTCATTAATGTTAGTCAGATCTCTCCAATATCATTGACCTTGTTTGGCAAAAAGCTCTTAACAAGTTTCCAATGATTCAAAATGCATTAAAGCTATTTTATCAGACTAGCCCGCTAAATTAAGGAACATTCTAGCAACACGATGTATGCATCTATCCGCATCCAACAGACTTTAATTGGGCCCTTGGTATTGATCTACCTACAGTACGAACCCAACGAGTAACCCCAGAAATTAAATGGGAGGTGCAATTGGATCTGCCGTCCTTGTGATCCATCTGCGGACGCAGTCTCCCGGGTCATTAAGCTAGTGAGAGGAGAGGAGAGAGAAAAGAAGGGAGAGAGAGAGAGAGATATATAGAGAGTTGAGTTGAGTGCATTTGAATTAAGCTGTGAAATTATATCAGAAAACAAGTTATAACCATAGTATATTGGATCCTTATTTTAAAGAAAATAATTTGAAGATTAGCCATGCCAGAAACTTCATTTAGAATTTAGTTAGACATAAGGACTCAACAAATAAATGGAGTGTATTCCAATCCCAAAGACAGTGTCCAATTCATTCAATGGTAATGTGGTGCTTCACAGTTTGTTGGATTTAGTGACAAACAGCTTAACACACCAGAGTTTTAAAGGCCAGGGAAGGTCGTTGCAATTTTTTGGGGAAATCGTTTGTTCTCAATCCAATTTTGGGTTGTTTTCCCACCACCACTTTTCTTGTTCACACAGTGCAGTCTAATGCGAGATTGGTTTCCGTGCTACACCTGTGTTGTTTGTGTTGTCTTGCATGCTGTTGTGTTGTGTGAGCTGAGACCATGAAGGCCTCAGTTATTTTGTAGTGTATTTATGCTGCCATTCTCATGCAATCTGGTTGTAGTAGATATTCCACCTCTCCATGTCTACAGGTGTGGAAAAATGTATCTGCTCATGTGTTACCATAAATATTGCAGAATTTTTTGCTATACAACATCGACAAACATTGTTATGATGTTCATAGAAGTTTGGATTCACCATATTCATGTGTCTTTTGAAGCCTTTGTACATTGTCTGGGAATGGAGCTCATGAATTTAAATCCCTCCCTTTAAGTGACTCTGCAAGTAGCTTCTCTGTAATGTGTGTAGTCCCATACCCACTCACAACTTAGTGAGTATCATGAGGTTGTCAACACAACTCTGATATATAGACCAGAATAAGAAACTCTTCACAATTTGAATTAATTAAAAAGATCAGTTTATGCATCTGGCTTCGATGCAAGTGTATCTACAAAGTTATTGGAGGCAGATACAATTCAAGAGGTGTTTAAATCTGACGTGGAGTATGTGTCTGGACAGAAAAGAGTGGGTGATTCTTATGTATGTATTTGTGTATTTGTGTGCACTGTACATCAAAGGAAACTCTCAAATCGAATGAAGAAAAACCCTTCTTCAGACACCAAACTGCTCTTCCTCTTTTTCTTCCCTCTCTTTATTCTCAGCTACCAGTGTAACGTTCTGGATCAGTGCATAGGCCAGATGGCTGCACAACACAGTTTCTCTGTCTCCCCCTCTATATATATATATATTTCCCTTGCCTCTCTCTCCCTGCATCTCTCCCCCTCTCTTTATATGCTTGTCTTCCTCCATCCCTCTCTTGCCTTTCTCTCTTCCTCTCTATCTACCCCCCCCCTCTCTCTCTCTGCTCCTGGAGGGATGATCCACTCCTCCACAGCCTCCCAGAGCCGCTCTTGTCCCAGCCTCCCAGAGTCTCCTCTCCCAGACTGAGCTTGCCAACCCTGACGGCTGTGTTTCCCTACTCTTTCGTCTTCTAGCTGGAGAAGATTAGGAGAGGAGAAGAGGAGCCCTGCGCCTGCGGGTCTCCCTCCCAACACATCACTCTCCCTGTCTTCTTCCTGTGCCAGCTCTTCCTCCAGTGGACCAGACACAGACACCCATAATTCTCTCTCTGCCAACAGCCTCTGTGGACCAACACCAACAAGGCATGCTATTGGAGCTCTGCTCTGTGCGGATCTGTCTTTTGTCAGAGCAGTGGATTTGTAGTGTTGTAAACACTCAAACTAGGCAGATATGATTGCTTTCCAGTGGAAAGGCCGGGTCATTACTATAAATGAGAATGTGTTCTCAGTCAACTTACCTGGTAAAATAAGGGTTAAAGAGCTAATGCAGCCATTTTTATAACACTATGAACTAATTTCCGGGTAAAAATTAAGTATCTTACTATAATAGTTTTCCATAAAAATGTACAAAAATAGTAATTTGTCAAATAAAAATCATTTTCAGCAAAAATGTTGCTAGGACTGTCTGGGAGTGATCTGAGCGAGGAGGATACCATTCAAAACAAACTTTTTCAAAACTGACAAGAGGTTAGGAACTGTCTTTGTTCTTTGGTCTATTAACCAATTTTACTCTTGGTGAAACTCCTGCCCATGAGAACAGGCTGATTTAAAAGGCACTATGTAGATTGTATTTTCAATGAGCAACTATGAGAAAATAACACTGATCAATGTGGTTCACACGTTTACAGTCTTAGCTTCACCGGCTGTTGTACAGTATGATTCAAAACACAGTAAAGACTGAATTTTGAATAAATAAAAGGCTATAAAAGAAGTAGAGTATGTAGGTAATACTTTGTTCCTACATATTTTATGAAAACTTCGGGGTGAGGCTTGACTCAACCGAAAAGAACAACCGCCTGCAAAAAGACTTGGCCTTATACATTCTTCTTTACGTAGACATACCTCTTTTTGGTTAGCTAGAAGAACATAATTTTTTTGAGACAGTGAATACTTTTGTCTGTATTTATTTTATCTTAATCTTAATCTGTTTCTGAGACCCAGACTGTGTCCAAAATGGGACCCGATTTCCTACATAATGCATTACTTTTGATTAGGGCCCATAGGGCTCTGGATGGGCCCCCTGGTCAAAAATAGTGTACTATATAGGGAATAGGGTGCCATTTGTGATGCATTCAAGACTGTGTTGTTCTCTCTCTATGCTCCAAATCAATACTCATAATTTAGTAAGAACACAATGACGTTAGTGCATATACAGTGCACTCGGAAAGTATTCAGACCCCTTGACCAATTCCACATGTTGATATGTTACAGCCTTATAACATTAGTGAAATAGTTTTTTTGCCTCATGAATCTACACACAATACCCCATAAAACTGTTTTTTTACATTTTTGCAACAAAAAATACTCAGACCCTTTACTCAATACTTCGTTGAAGCACCTTTGGCAGTGATTACAGCATCGAGTCTTCTTGTAATTGGGGAGTTTCTCCCAATCTTCTCTGCAGATCCTCTCAAGCTCTGTCAGGTTGGATGGGGAGCGTCGGTGCACAGCTTTTTTCAGGTCTCTCCAGAGATATTAGATCGTGTTCAAGTCCGGGCTCTGGCAGGGCCACTCAAGGACATTCAGAGACTTGTCCCGAAGCCACTCCTGCATTATCTTGGCTGTGTGCTTAGGGTTGTTGTCCTGTTGGAAGGTGAACCTTTGCCCCAGTCTAAGGTCCTGAGCACTCTGGAGCAGGTTTTCATCAAGGATTCCTCTGTACTTGCTCTGTTCATCTTTCCCTCGATCCTCCCAGACCCCGCTGCTGAAAAACATCCCCACAGCATGATGCTGCTACCACCCTACTTCACCGTAGGAATGGGGCCAGGTTTCCTCCAGACCTGACGTTTGACATTCAGGCCAAAGAGTTCCATCTTGGTTTCATCAGACCAGAAAATCTTGTTTCTCATGGTCTGAGAGTCTTTAGGTGAACTCCAAGCAGGCTGTCATGTGCCTTTTACTGAGGATTGGCTTACGACTGGCCACTCTAACATAAAGGCCTGATTGGTTGAGTGCTGCAGAGATGGTTGTCCTTCTGGAAGGTTCTCCCATCTCCATAGAGAAAATCTGGAGCTCTGTCAGAGTGACCATCGGGTTCTTGGTCAACTCCTTGACATTCATCCAAAATGAAAAAAATACACTGTCTCGAGACTGTTGACATCATAAGGAAGCGACGGGTACTGCATTCATATGCCCTTATATGGTCATTTTCATTAGGGAGGGGTTCCCAAATGAGCAATGTGTAAAAAACGAAAACAAATCAATTACCTTTTGAAGAACTTCTGCTGAGGGCTTCCCAAGTGTCCAACGAAGACATCCAATGGTTCTTTTGTTAGAAAAAGTAATTTATTATATCCATAAATCTCCGTTTGGTTGGCGCGTTATGATCAGAAAATCCATCGTTGAGTCGCCCATTGAACAGTGAAGAGAACACGTTCAAATTATACCTATAAACTTCTATAAATGTTTAATAATTAAACTTTTGGATTTTGAATTTGGCGCCTTGCATTTCACCGGGTAGTGTCGGGAGTGCCCCACCACTCCATAAGCGCCCCACCATTCCGTAAGTAGTTAAAGTTTTTTAGCAAGCTTCTGTGACAAATCAGGACAGGTCGTTTCACTGAGCAGCCATTACACAGGCTGTAAAACAATGATCACTAAGGTCATTACATAAAACACTAGACTGATACGTATCAGGATTATTTGTGAGGATAACATCAAGGAGAGTAGCATTTTCTGGGTGTTTGGAGTCATACCTTGTGGGATTGGTAATAATCTGAAAAAGAATAGGGAGTCCCATTGCTGTAGGACTTGGTCAGGTCAGGAGAGAGCTTAGGGCAGGTAGGGTACAGGTGGGCAACAGTCAACAAAGAGCTAATTGAAAGTGTAATGCTTAAAACCAGTAAATCAAATTGTTTGGGGACAGACTTGGTGGAGACAACCGAGCACTGAAGGTGTTCCTTGGTAAAGATTGCCACTCCACCACCTTTGGAAGATCCGTTTTGCCGAAAAAGGTTATAACCAGAAAGGTTAACATCAGTGTTCAAAACACTCTTTCTTAACCACGTCTCAGTAATGACCAACACATCTGGATTGGAGCTGTGAACTTTCAATTTATCAATTTTAGGTAATAAGCTTCTAGAACTCAGGCTTTTACGAGAGCAGAAGTCAGTGAAACCTATATCAGGGCACAAGCCAGAATTGGGGCTAGCAGCAGTGGATGGGCCATGGTGTACATGCACATTTCCAGATATCATAA
Source organism: Brachymystax lenok tsinlingensis (assembly GCA_030435695.1). Classification (NCBI taxonomy): domain Eukaryota; kingdom Metazoa; phylum Chordata; class Actinopteri; order Salmoniformes; family Salmonidae; genus Brachymystax; species Brachymystax lenok. The sequence goes on along the minus strand of CM059819.1, from coordinate 49,741,493 downwards.
GCAGTAATGCAATCAGGGCACGGCAGAGGACAGGGAGAGCTCTGCAGTGTTGATGTTTTATGAATGTGCATCAGATGGCAACAAGATCATATTGTACAGCAATTTCATCAGGTAACATGAATACAAAGCCGGCGAGAGGTGGTTAGGTTAAGATGGGAGGCCAAGAGACCATTTAACCAATAGAGAATCAGAGTCCCAAGTGTGGGAACAAACAGTCTGTCCCATGGTTGAGTAAACAAGCATGTTCATAGTACACAAAGCAAATAGCATAAAGCACAATAATTACAATATAACGACTAGGGACTAGCCATTGTAAGTTAAAACAGTCACTCACCCCAACAAGATAACTTGAGAGAGTAGCTCTCTATGAGTCCAATAGGCTATAAAAGCATGGGATAAAATATATGAATAGTAGGACTATACTAGTTAAAGTGTTTATGAGTAAGCTCACATAATACGCTTCACAAGTTAATTAGACTACCTAAAATTCCAATCAGTCTAAAGTCTGCAGTGTGTGTGTAAGTGCATGTGTTCTGGAGGCGAGTACACGCTTGGGAGAGAGGGGGGAGTGTGGCTCGGGTACCTGTGCCAGACAGGGGGAGGCGGTAAACAGATCGCCAGGTGGAATCCAAGCAGCAGTATAGCAGGCAACAGTAGTAGGTGTCACACCCACACTTTCTTTTTTGGGGGGAGAAAGATTCCTTGTAGAAAAACCCAGATAGCTAGCTAACCTAGTTAGCAAGTCTCTGTCCACTATTTATTTCCATGTTCCAAAGGAGGTTGTTTGCTAGCTATATAGTTAGTTGTAGGTAGAGGGATAGTTGTAGGTAGAGGGATCCTAATTCAATTCACACTCCCTGTAAATTCATTTTAATTAAATTCAAATTCCAGGTCAGTCTTTGAATTCAGAGATGATTAAATTGGCAATTCAATATTATACCCAACAATTCCACAAATTCCAATTAAATTCCCTCAGGCTTTCAGGCTGATCATGTCACTGTTCAGACTGCCTAGCTATACTGGAAATATAGAAATACAAGTTGAAATTCTGTGTATTAATTCCATTAACTGGTAAATGTAAAAATACTGAATTCCAATTCAATTCAGAAAATTAATTGTTTTAAATGTTCCAATTCAAAAAGTTTGAACAGTCTAATTACAATTCAATTACAAATCCATAACTTGAAGATTGTTGAAGTTCAAATTGAATACAACATAAATACTCTACTTCATGAGTAAATCCAAGAGTTGAATTGGAATTTCGAATTACATTGGAATTGACCCCAACCCTGGTGTAGTGCCATTACTATGTTCTCTTCATATCCTGGTTAATTACATCTTTAGTGTGCACTAAAACACATATTACCACACCTGTAAATGCAGTGCAGTCATACTTGTCATGCACAAATAAAGAATACACAGCCAAACATTTGCGAATAAGAAGAAAAGCTAAAACTCAAATGTATGTGTTCAAGACAGCATTACTTACACCCCTTGTGTATTTTATTAACATTTTGAAATGAAATGTTGAATACAGTACGATAGCAATAACAATTTCTATTCCTCCAGGAAAGAAGAACCAAGACCGCGTGCGATACCACAGAACATGGGACTGACACCAGGAATCAGGAAAAAGTGCCAGAGGGTATTTCAAAATCTGATTTATGAATAAAAACTTGGATGCTGAATAGGAAACACATATATTTCCCCAATGTGGAATAAAACAACATATCTGATGTCTGTATGTTTCCATACACCGTGAGTACAAAATGAAAGCCTTCTCACGACGATTCAGGAAACCTTGACCCATTGGCACCCTCAGTCTTTGGCTGCAAATTTTTTGTGACAACTCTAAAAATGGATAGTACAAGGTGGTGGAAAAGAACGGAAGGACGTGGGGGAACAGGCTATTGAGTTATGCTGCCCATGGCTTCATTCATTGAAGGACCCCTCCTCCTCCTCCTCTTTCACATTCACTCTCATCTTAAAAGTACAGTACATGTCAGGAAACCAGTCAAGGCCTATGGCCACTCTCAAGATTAAAAAATACATCAAAATAATAGAGCCACTCCATTCCATTCTGCTTAACCTTTTTACACGTGACTTCCAATTATCTCTAACTGTCCCTCCAGCATGATTTTTTTTATGGGTGTGATGTTAGAATGAGCTCACTGTTAAAAGATTATATGTTTACTCAACAGGACAGTTAACTTGCGCTGCCCTCAAACCAAGGCACACTGCCTGCTAATTAAACTTGTCAATTTCAAATAGTTTTTCAACTGTTTTAAATTGTGTGGCTCTTTCCGAGATGAGGAGTCATCACCACGGACCTGGACAATCCAAGCCCCTCATAATGTTGGATGTCAATGTTGGACCCTTTGTAGAGTATAATATTCTGGACAAATTCTGACTTCATGTCGCACATAACATGACCCCAAACCTGTGCCTTGAACCCAAACCTGTGCCTTTAGGAGGGAACACCAACCTACCCTTCCATAACATCAGGGACTCGTCAATGCATTGGTCCTTGTATGGCACAAGACCCAACCAAATGCTGATGTCAGGCTGGTAAGATCATTTCTTATTTTGTGTAAGGGGTCATTTAGGATGGCAGTAGCATTGTTGACGAAATGCAGGCATCCCAGCAGAACTAGGAAGTGGTCTTGGGAAAAGAGAGCAGCAAAAGGGGAGTTGCAAACATAGGATCTGTGCTCCAGTATTCCCTTACGTAGCTCTTCTTCACTGTTCCCTGGCTCTCTCCTCTCCTGCAGCTCCAAGGCAAAGCGATTGGTCTCCTCCACTATGTCTCCCACTAACTCTTCTGTCAGAAACAGATTGAAGCACTCAGCCTCAGAGAGAGATGGCAAGGGGCTTTGCACTCCAGACTGGAACTTATCAAAGCCAACAGCAGGGCCAGAAGGGGTGAAATGGCTGGCGGCCTTCCAGCTACTGCAGACCTTTTGTACTTCTCCCACTGTTGGTCTGCCTCTATCACAACCAGCATCCTCAGAGGGACCTGATACTTCGTCAATGGGCAAGGAGTTCTCAGATTCAGGGTTGTCAATGGCCACAAGGTTGGGGGACAAATCCTCAATTTCATAGTTAGAATTTCCACATTTATGAGTTCATTTTTTTGTCTTATTTCTTATTTGTATATTTGTATATTGAACACTGCATTGTTGGATTTAGAGCTTGCAAGAAAGGCATTTCACTGTACTTGTGTACATGACATAAAAACTTTAAACTTGTCTCCTTTTGAAAGACATTGCAAATGCTACAACTTAGCCCGCTAGCTACATAAATAAACAACAATATTGAATGGCTCACAGTGAGTGTCAGAGGATACGTGATTGACTGCCGGCTCGTGCCAGTTGTATCAATAAATCATTATCAGAAATTGGTTTGTGTGTAAAAAAATGTATTCACATATTTTCAAGAACTGGTGAGAAATCATGCATTACGATTCTTGCATAGATTGTAATGTACACGTGTGTAAAATACTTTTTTAAGTTTGTATTGATTATGATGAGCTAATGCTAAGCTAATTGCCAGCTATGTGTGGAGCCATGTTTGTTGACATCATACAATGCATTCTGGGTGTCACGTAAACATCTGTCAGACCAAAGATGCTATAATGAGGTGAAGGAATGGTTCACTCATCTTTCGAGTTAACTTCTGGAAGTGAATGAATGGAGTTGATTGATCGTAAACGACACACCACCTTCAACATAAATACCCTAAACAGACCAAACTCCTCTTGTCTCCCCTTATTATCTTTGGTTGATGCGACAAAACAAACATGGTGGCACGCACACCATCATCGGATTACTTTCGATTTTTAGAATGTGTTTTACTCAATTATTTCGAACAATGGGGAGCTCACCGGTGATTTGATGAATTGTAAATACTAATTGCTATTAACTACTTTATATTGTGGTTTCTGTCAGCCGAGAGTTACCTAAATATGACCGATTGTGTTGTGTCAATCTTTCCTCAGTCAGCGCTAGGACTAATGTAACCTACATTTTCCGGTTTGGAGGATTGCGTTATGCTGTCGCTACTTCTGTGAATGTCTGAATATTGCATCCCCAAAGAAAACTGGTCACATTCAGGAAATAACTTTGTAAGGACTGTGTTTGTACAAAATTATTCTGTGAAAAACTAGTGGCCAGCTCAAACGCTGACGGTTGCATCAATCTAAACTAGACCTTCTAAATAAGCCTTCTAATCACATCAGTTTGAGCATACGCTGCAGGGACCACTGTATAATGATCACACCCGTTTGTTGGTACGTGTCAATGTGTCACGTCCAGGCCTGAGAAGACAGGCTGGCGTGTTTTGTTTTGGTTTTGGTGTAGGGTTTTTTATGTTCTAGGTCTTCTATTTCTATGTTGGGGTAATGGTTCCCAATTAGAGGCAGCTGTGTGTCGTTGTCTCTAATTGGGAACCATATATATGTTTGGGGTTTTCATTTAGGTTTGTGGGTTATTGTTTGGACATAGCTTGTTTTGTGTTTAGTGTGTTCGACTTCACGATCTTCGTTACTTTCGTTTTGTTAATTTTGCCCAGTTACGTTTGTATTAAATATGTATACTGGAAGCATCGCTGCGTCTTGGTCTGTCTATCCCGAAGAACGTGACACAATGGGTTAAATGAAACTGGTACCCTTTTTTATTTATCCCAATTTTCTTTTGCCAATTTTGGTCTTTAATGCAGGACCAACAGACAAGTTCCTTACTTTTTCTCCATTCCGCTTGCCTCTTCCATTTTTGCAGTAATGCTGCAATTAGTTGGTTGTAATTTGAGTAGAGCAGACATTTCCATATATTTTTGTTAGCTGCATGTGTGGTATAACTCCACTAGTCCTATTTATGATATCAATTACAAAGAATATACCTTTTTGAAAAATGTTTTTCTTTGTCACGTTCAGGCCTGATATTTATAGGCTGGCGTGTTTAGTTTTGGTGTAGGTTTTTTTTGTTCTAGGTGTTGTATTTCTATGTTGGGGAAATGGTTCCCAATTAGAGGCAGCTGAGTGTCGTTACCTCTAATTGGGAACCATATATATGTTTGTAGTTTTCAGAGGGGTTTTGTGGGTTATTGTTTGAGCATAGCTTTGTTTTGTATTTCATGTTATGTTCATTGTTGCGATCGTCTTGTTATTTTTCACAGTTACGTTTCATTTAAATAAAGATGTATACTGGATGCCTCGCTGCGCCTTGGTCTGTCCCTTCAGGAGATCGTGACAGAATAATCCACCACAAAAGGACCCGGGAGTTCTGGACTTGGGAGGAGATTTTGGCTGGAAAGGGGTCCTGGACATGGGATGAGATTTTGGCTGGTAAGGGACCTTGGGAGGAGACGGCGGAGCATCGTCACCCCAGGGAAAAAAGAGTAGCGGGGGCTGAGCGGAGCAGTTACGAGGATTTGTATGGAGTATGGAACCCGGAGAAAGAAAAGTATGTTGGGACTCGCCTGGCTAGGAAGCCCGAAAGGGGGGGGCACACGAGGAGGTTGGCCGGTTCAGGATGGACTCCTGAGCCAACTCCTCGTGCTCTTTGGAGGGAGCGTTGGGGAGAGCGTCGCACTGAGCAGACACCGTGCTATGCAGTTTTGCGCACGGTGTCTCCAGTGCGCATGCATAGGCCGGTGCGCGAAATTCCAGCGCCACTCATCTGTCGGGCTAGGGTGAGTGTGCAACCTGGAGGAGTGGTGCTGGCTCTGCGAAGCTAGGTCTCCAGTACACCTTCTGGGACCGAGATATCCTGCACCGGTTCTGTGTGTGGGGTCTCCGGTTCGCATCCACAGCCCAGTGCGTGACATTCCAGCTCCCATCATCCGTGAGGCAAGGGTGAGTGAACAGCGGGGGAGAGAAGTACCGGCTCCACGCACCAGGTCCCCTGTATGCTTAGATAGCCCAGTACGTCCCTGCTCCGCCCACCAGGCCTCCTGTGCGCTTAGAGAGTCCAGCACGTCCTGTTCCGGCTCCGCGCACCAGGCCCCCTGTGCGCTTAGAGAGTCCAGCACGTCCTGTTCCGACTCCGCGCACCAGGCCCCCTGTGCGCTTAGAGTCCAGCACGTCCTGTTCCGGCTCCGCGCTCCAGGATCCCTGTGCCCGTCGTGGACCCAGCACGTCCTGTCCCTGCTCCACGCTCCAGGATCCCTGTGCCCGTCGTGGACCCAGCACGTCCTGTCCCTGTTCCACGCTCCAGGATCCCTGTGCCCGTCGAGGACCCAGCACGTCCCGTCCCTGTTCCACGCTCCAGGATCCCTGTGCCCGTTGTGGACCCAGCACGTCCCGTCCCTGTTCCACGCTCCAGGATCCCTGTGTACGTCGTGGACCCAGCACGTCCTGTCCCTGTTCCACGCTCCAGGATCCCTGTGCGCGCCGTGAGCCCAGTACGGCCCATTCCTGCTCCCCACACCAGAGTCCCAGTGTGCGTCGTGAGCCCAGTATGGCCCGTTCCTGCTCCCTGCACCAGAGTCCCAGTGCGCGTCGTGAGCCCAGTACGGCCCGTTCCTGCTCCCCGCACCAGAGTCCCAGTGCGCTGGGCCATGAGTCCAGTACGGCCCGTTCCTGCTCCCGCACCAGAGTCCCAGTGCGCTGGCCATGAGTCCAGTACAGCCTGTTCATGCTCCCCACACCAGAGTCCCAGTGCGCGTCGACAGTCCGGAGCCTCCAGAGAAGGTTCCCAGTCCGCAGCCTCCAGAGAAGGTTCCCAGTCCGCAGCCTCCAGAGAAGGTTCCCAGTCCGCAGCCTCCAGAGAAGGTTGCCAGTCCGGAGCCTCCAGAGAAGGTTCCCAGTCCGGAGCCTCCAGAGAAGGTTCCGGCAAACTGTTCCGGCAAATAGCCCAGGGCCTCCGGTGTGGGACCCCGAGCCAGCACGGCCGGCACCGGAGCCGCCACCTGAGACAAGGAGGCCCACCCGAAGACCCCCACAATGGACTTTTGGCGCGGTCGGAGTCCGCTCCTTTGGGGGGGAGGGGGGGGTACTGTCACGTTCAGGCGTGTTTAGTTTTGGTGTAGGGTTTTTTTGTTCTAGGTGTTGTATTTATATGTTGGGGAAATGGTTCCCAATTAGAGGCAGCTGAGTGTCGTTACCTCTAATTGGGAACCATATATATATGTTTGTAGTTTTCAGAGGGGTTTTGTGGGTTATTGTTTGAGCATAGCTTTGTTTTGTATTTCCTGTTATGTTCATTGTTACCGTCGTCGTTCGTTTTGTTATTTTTCACAGTTACGTTTCATTTAAATAAAGATGTATACTGGATGCCTCGCTGCGCCTTGGTCTGTCCCTTCAGGAGATCGTGACATTCTTGTTGTAATATTTGCTCTGTTTTTTTTCTGGTGGATTAAACTGAAATTGCAACCAACTTTCCATGGCTTGTTTTAACTGAAAGTGAGAGGTTGAAATCTGAATACAGGGAAAAAGGCCTCTCTTGAACATGGGGTGAGACATTCTTACTAATACAGTATGCTAGAGAACCAGTTCGGATTTTAGTATAACATTTGTATGACTGAAGCCTTTAGTGAGAGGTCTAATGCTTTGATATTGAATAATTTATGCCCTCTGAATTCAGATTCATTATATAAATAAACCAGTTTAATTTTGTCTGGCTTGCCATTCCTGTCACGACTTCAGCTGAAGTTGGTCCCTCCCCTGGTTTGAGCGTCTACCGTCAATCGACGTCACCGGAGTTCTAGCCACCACTGATCTATTTCTCACTTTCTGTTTTGTCTTGTCATTAATCACACCTGGTCATCATTACCCAAATTACATGTGTTATTTATTCCTCTGTTCCCCCATCAGTGTTGTCCGTGAATGTTTCATGTTTTTGGCTCGTTGTGTGAGCAGGTGATTGTCTACGTATCAATTTATTTTGTCCCTTAATAAAATAAGCAGTTTGACAACTGGCTTCCTGCGATCGTTTCCTTGGAGACCTGCTGTGAGCCATAACAATTCCAAATAAAATGGAAAATGTTTTGCTCATATAATGTAAAAAAAACAAGTCGCTAGGTGTAGGCAAAGCCATAAGCAAATAGTTAAACTGGGATATGACTAAAGAGTTAATCAGGGTGATTTTTCCAAGAATAGACAAGTATTTTCCTTTCCACAGTAGCAAGATCTTATGGCCTGGTTATAAAGACATTATAAAGGCTCATACATGCTTATAACAAGATATGAACAATTTGACCAAGATGCTTTAAATAAAGGTATTTAATCCAGTATTTAATCAGTATTCATAATTGGACGAATGGCCATCTAACATCTAATTACACCTTTTCTGCTTTGCAGAGCGGAACTGGATGGAGAGAGTGCCATTTCACTGAATCACTTCTGATGAAAACAGAAATGGAACAGTTGAAGTTGCATGAATCCACACAGAGATTCTATATGTAATTATATGTGAATCCATGTCACTCAGAGAAACTGCAGTTTTAAAGCAAGTGCATGAAATATTAACATAGAGCAGAATATCTAGCCAGAAGATAATGGATGGACCAAAGAATAGATGTACAGTACTAGGGCCCTACTAACATAACCACAAGCATTTCGCTACACTCGCATTAACATCTGCTAACCATGTGTATGTGACAAATAAAAATTTGATTTGAAAATAACTAAAAACAACCAAAAAAACAACAATATAATCATTTAAGTAACACGCATGACAAAAGTTATTGTTAACCTGGTTATTACACGGTTAAAGAGCACTGTAAAATGAATTGTAGTCACATGGTCATCAATTAATCTACTGTTTTGTCTTCCTGTGGGGTATTGTAGTGAGATAATTTCTTTATTTCGGGATATGAATACCGAGTATGTCCACTCCACCGTCTGACCATTTCATTGGTAAACTACACGATAATGTAAAAGTATATTTTTTTTGTGATTCAATACATAATATAGTACACTTATCATAATTTGGTTGTAATCCAGAGATGTAAGAACAAGTATCTAGATCATCTATGAGGCTGTGGAGGGATACAAATTGTGGATTTTAAAGAAAACATAAGTCATAAGCGTACAATGACGCCTTGGTTTTAAGCTCTGGATTTCTAGGCCCTTGATATTATTGTTGGATCTGATTATAATAGCTAACATTTCAATGGCCATAATGAATAGACATGTCGATAGTAGACAATTGTCACGACTTCCGCCGAAGTTGGTGTCTCTCCTTGTTCGGCGATCGGCGTCACCGGACTTCTAGCCATCATCGATCCATTTTTCATTTTTCCATTTGGTTTGTCTTGTCTTCCCATACACCTGGTTTCAATTCCATTCATTACATGTTGTGTATTTAACCCTCTGTTTCCCACATGTCCTTGTCCGGAATTGTTTGTATAGTTAGTTTGTTGCACGGCATGTTACTGGTGCTCTACGGGTATTTTGTGCCCATTTATTCTGATGTTGTTTTGTACCGTTTATTTGGTCTTATTAAAACAACCACGTTTCTGTACTAAGTTGCTCTCCTGCGCCTGACTTCTGTGCCACCAGTACGCAGCCCTAACAACAATCTTGTTTTACTCCACTTGACAGTTTAATACTTTCTGAGAATTAGCCATTATTTATATTTTACACCTAGGGTTACTATACATAACTTTAACCCATTGTTTAAGAGATTCCCCAAAATGTAAATATTCCAGGCATTTATATATAAATTCCAGGCGTACTTTATCAAAAGCCTTTTCAAATCAGCTATGAATACCATGCCTGGTTTCCCAGATGTTCTATTGTTTCCAGTATATTATCTCCAATGTTTCATCTATGTAAAAAAACTTGTCTGATTAGGATGAATAATATCCGACAATAGCTTTTTAGAATTGTTGCATCACTGAAGTGTAAGGGGCCTCAAATTTTTTTAAATGGACTGGATTTTTATATTTACCACTTGGGTCCTGTTTCAGTAATAATGAAATAAATTGTTGATTATCTGATAATCTAACATTCTTGATCTGGTTTCCGCTCAGAACAACATTGCTTAGAAGGACGTGTCACTGCAACCTTAAAGGTCCTCAATGATGTCACCATTGCCCTTGATTCTAAGCAATGTTGTGCTGCTATTTTTATTGACTTGGCCAAAGCTTTTGATACGGTAGACCATTCCATTATTGTGGGCCGGCTAAGGAATATTGGTGCCTCTGAAGGGTATTTGGCTTGGTTTGCTAACTACCTCTACCAAAGAGTGCAGTGTATAAATTCAGAAAATCTGCTGAAAATCTCCACCCTTAACCTTGTTCTGAACACCTCCAAAACAAAGGTCATGTGGTTTGGTAAGTAGAATGCCCCTCTCCCCTCAGGTGTGATTACTATCTCTGTGGGTTTAGAGCTTGAGGTAGTTACCTCATACAAATACTTGGGAGTATGGCTAGACGGTACACTTCTCGCATATTAAAGCTGCTAACCTTGGTTTCCTCTATCGTGATCGCTCCTCTTTCAGCTACCAAACTAACCCTGATTCAGATGACCATCCTACCCATGCTAGATTATGGAGACGTAATTAAGTAAGGTTAAGGTTCCTCTCGAGCGGCTAGATATTCTTAACTATTCGGCCATCAGATTTGCCACCAATTCTCCTTATAGGACACATCACTGCACTCTATATTCATGTGTAAACTGGTAATCTCTGTATACCCATCGCAAGACCCCCTGGTTGATTTATAAAACCCTTTTAGGCCTCACTCCCCCCTATCTGAGATATCTACTGCAGTCCTCATCCTCCACATACAACACCCATTCTGCCAGTCACATTCTGTTAAAGGTCCCCAAAGCACACACATCCCTGGGTCGCTCCTCTTTTCAGGTCGCTGCTGCTAGCGACTGGAACAAGCTGCAACGAACACTCTACCTGGACAGTTTTATCTCAATCTCTTCATTCAAAGACTTAATCATGGACACTCTTTCTGACAGTTGTGGCTTCTTTGCGTGATGTATTGTTGTCTCTACCCTCTGCCCTTTGTGCTGTTGTCTGTGCCCAATAATGTTTGTACCATGTTTTGTGCTGCTACCACGTTGTTGTCATGTGTTGCTGCCTTGCTATGTTGTTGTCTTAGGTCTCTCTTTATGTAGTGTTGTGTCTCTTGTCGTGAGTGTGTTTTGTCTTATATTTATGTATTTTTTTTATTCTTATTTTTATCCCAGCCCCCGTCCCAGCAGGAGGCCTTTTGCCTTTTGGTAGGCCGTCATTGTGAATACGAATTTGTTCTTAAATGACTTGCCTAGTTAAATAAAGGTTAAAGAAAAACATTATATAAAAATAGGAGTGGTTAAAACATGCTAATAACGGTCCTATGAGTATATCAAAAAAGTTTTGGTATACCTCAATATAGGGTTGTTAAATATACGTTTTTTTTTTAAAAGTCAACTTTATAAATGGCAGAGATATTTAACAAAAAAATATTTTTTTATCAAAATTATTCACTTAGCTCTTCTAGTGATGTTATAATTTCATAATTTGAAGGTAATGTCTCAGATTCGTCACATGTACTTGCTAGATAAAAGCTAGATAATTGAAGGTTCAAAAACAATCAAATGGGTAGCACTTAACTCACCGAATAAAGGAATGAGGAGGTGTGTGAGAAGAGAGGAGCAGAGGAGAGAGGACAGGAGGTGTAGGAGAAAGGAGGTGACAGGAGCGTTCTTCTGTAGGAGGAGAGAGAAGTGGGTTGATGTGTTTCACCATGAGGAGTGTGACTGCCTAGGTCCTCTGCAATATGATTAGGCTCATGTGCACAAAGCAAAGCTGCCTCTGACGCTGAGTTTATGCTAGGCTGGTCGAGGAAAGCAAGCAAGCCATCTAAATAAGAGAAATCCCACAACCAAAACCAGGGATCTTTAATGGAGTAAAACCAACCCTCTAGGACACAGCTGATGGGCATCTCTTCTACATCACAACTAAAAATTGCCATCTTACAAGGAACCCAAACTGGCTGCGCTCGTGCGCCATCGTGCATACATTTATTTTGTCTCCCCACACCAAACGCGATCACGACACGCAGGTTAAAATATCTAAACAAACTCTGAACCAATTACATTAATTTGGGGACAGATCAAAAAGCATTAAACATTTATGGCAATTTAGCTAGCTAGATTTCACTTGCTAGCTAATTTGTCCTATTTAGCTAGCTTGCTGTTGCTAGCTAATTTATCCTGGGATATAAACATTGAGTTGTTATTTTACCTGAAATGCACAAGGTCGTCTACTCCGACAATTAATCCACACATAAAACAATCAACCAAATTGTTTCTAGTCATCTCTCCTTCTTCCAGGATTTTTCTTCTCTGGACTTTATATTGCGATTGACAACTTTCATAAATTAGGTGCATTACCGCCACCGACCTTGTTCGTCTTTCAGTCACCCACGTGGGTATAACTAATGAGGAGATGGCACGTGGGTACCTGCTTCTATAAACCAATGAGGAGATGGGAGAGGCAGGACTTGCAGCGCGATATGCGTCACAAATAGAACTGACTTCTATTTTAGCCCTTGTCAACGCAGACGCTCGTTGACGCCGGCGAGCAGTGTGGGTGCAATAATTTTATAATATAGATTTCTAAATTTATTTTGCAATGCGAGTGCACTCAACGCGAGCGGTGTAGTCAGGGTATTAGGTTCTCGAACGTTGTAGACAGAAATGTTCTGTTGTAGACAGAAAGTTAACTGTTCGGTCCGCAAGTATCCTAGTTTTAGAACATCCTGCGATATGCTTTATGAATGTAAAATGCGGCTGCCAATGCATGAAAGAAAGAAAAAACGCTGGTATTATTATAATGGATCATATGTTTTTAAGGTAATGGCTAGAATCAATGTTTTCTCTGAGGAAAATAGGGAGACTTGGCTACAGAACCTGACTAAGAAATGCCTTGGGGAAAGTGGGAGGGTTGAGTGAGACTACAAATTCAAAGACTACTTTTCCATACTCAAGGGAGAGAAAAACAGTTTTTAGACTGTTATTTTACTATTAAACTCACTGCTGCTATTGTTTCTAATTTATTAAAGCAGCTTGTGTTTCTTAACAAGGCAAAGGATAGCTCAGCCTGCACTCATAGACTAGACGTAACATAGTAAATGTAAATCTGGTGCACTTAAATTAATAGGATATGTTACGTTTGGTATGGTCACATAAGACAGAAGGTTAGGGAGCGGCAGCCGAGGTGTCGGTTTTGGAAGGTCTGGCGTGCCCAAAGTAAAATATCTGCCACTCAGGCCCAGAAACTAGGTTATGCACATAATTAGTACTATTGGATAGGAAACACTCTGGAGTTTCTAAGAGTGTTAAAATAATGTATGTGAGTATAACAGAACTGATATAGCAGGTGAAAACCTGAGGAAAATCCATCTGGATTTGCAGTTTTCTTTTTTAGATTACCTTTTTCTCCTGGCTGCCTATGGGATTTGCTGTTATCTAGGACTTAGACTGCAGTACCTATGGCTTCCACTGGATGTCAACAGTCTTTAGACAGGGTTTCATGACGTTAGGTTGAATTAGAAGCGAATAGAAGAAGAATTTAGACGTGGACCCAGGAAGTAAATAGAATGACATGCACGTTCACGGTCTCGCACGCTCTTTGGTTTTTTCCTTTCCTATCGTTCAGGTTGAAATATTATACGGTTGAAATATTATACTAAATATACATAAAAGTGTACCTAAGGATACATTTTAAATGATGTTTGATTTGTTTGGACAAAGTTGATATGTATAATTTGAACGTGTTCTCTTCAATGGGCGACTCAACGGTGGATATTCTGATCATAACGCGCTAACCAAACAGAGATTTATGGATATACTAAATTACTTTTTCTAACAAAAGAACCATTGGATGTCTTCGTTGGACACGTGGGAAGCCCTCAGCAGAAGTTCTTCGAAAGGTAAGTGATATTTTTTAGCTCTTATATGGGTTTTGTGTGACCCGCACTGGATATTAATTTATGCTAATGTGGAAAATATATGAGGTGCTATCCTCAAACAATCAAATGTTGTGCTTTCGCCCTGAAGCCTTTTTGAAATCTGACAACGCTGTGATATTGCCAAGAATCAGAGCTTTTGATGACTATGCAACACTTGTATATTGATGAATGTTTAATAATTCAACTTTTGGATTTTGAATTTGTCGCCTTACATTTCACTGGCTAGCGCGCCGCTACTCCCTAAGTAGTTAACAAAGTAAATTTGTACTCACGCTGCTAAAACCCTCGACCATTGCTAAACTACCTTCCAGAATGCACATAAGGCACTCCCCCGCCCTCCATTCAGCAAATCGGACCACGATTCCATCTTGCTCCTCCCCTCCTATAGGCAGGAACTCAAACAGGAAGCACCCGTGGTGATGACTATTCAACGCTGGTCTGATCAATCAGAATCCACGCTTCAAGATTGTTTTGATCACGTGGACTGGGATATTTTCAGAGTAGCTTCAGAAAATAATACCGACACATATATCGATACGGTGAATTAGTTTAGGAAGTGCATAGGAGTGCATAGGAGATGTTGTGCATAGGAGATGTTGTACCCACTGTGACAATTAAAACGTACCCCAACCAGAAACCGCGGATAGATGGGAGCATTCGCTCAAAACTGAAAGCGCAAACCACCGCATTTAACCAGGGCAAGAAGACTGGGAGTATAGAAGAATACAAACAGTGCAGTTATTCCCTCCGCAAAACAATCAAGCAGGCTAAACGTCGGTATAGGGACAATGTTGAGTCCCAGTTCAACGGCTCAGACACGAGATGTATGTGGCAGGGTCTACAGACAATCACGGATTATAAAAGGAAAACCAGACACATTGCGGACAACGATATCTTGCTTCCGGGCATACTGAACACCTTCTTCACTCGCTTTGAGGATAAGACATTTAAGTGAGTAAGACATTTAAGTGTGTTAACCCTCGCAAGGCTGCCGGCCCAGATGGTATCCCAAGCCGCATCCTCAGAGCATGCGCAGACCAGCTGGCTGGTGTGTTTACAGATATATTCAATCTTTCCCTATCCCAGTCTGTTGTCCCCACATGCTTCAAGATGGCCACCATTGTCCCTGTACCTAAGAAAACAAAGGTAATTGAACTAAATGACTATCGCCCCGTTGCACTGACCTCTGTCATCATGAAGTGCTTTGAGAGACTAGTTAAGGAAATTCATATCACCTCCACCTTACCTGCCACCCTAGACCCACTTCAATTTGCTTACCGCCCCAATAGATCCACAGACGATGCAAACCACACTGCACACTGCCCTATCCCATCTGGAGAAGAGGCATACCTATGTAAGAATGCTGTTCATTGACTATAGCTCAGCATTCAAAACCATAGTACCCTCCAAGCTCATCATCAAGCTCGAGGTCCTAGGTCTGAACCCCACAAAACCAAGCAGATGATTGTGGACTTCAGGAAAGGGAGCACCCCCCTATCCACATCATTGGGACCGCAGTGGAGAAGGTGGAAAGCTTCAAGTTCCTCACATCACTGACAAACTGAAACGGTCCACACACACAGATAGTGTGGTGAAAAACCTCAGGAGGCTGAAGAAATTTAGCTTGACACCTAAAACCCTCACAAACTTTTACAGATACACAATTGAGTGCATCCTGTCGGGCTGTATCACTGCCTGGTACGGCAACTGCACCGCCCACAAATGCAAAGTTCTCCAGAGGGTGGTGAGGCCCTATGCATTACCGGGGGCAAACTTCCCACCCTCCTGGACACTACAGCACCCGATGCCATAGTAAGGCCAAAAATATCATCAAGGACATCAACCACCTGAGCCACTGCCTGTTCATGGCCAACACGTCCCTAGTGTCATACGTGCCAAATAAAGGCAAAAATATGGTACTCATGAGTATGCTGCATAGGGATGGGAGAATGTGTGGCCAGGAACATCAAAAAACAGAAATCATAATGGAGTACAATGCCACAAAAGGAGTGGTGTACAATTTAGACAAGCTGGTGACTGGCTACAGCTGCAAAAGAAGAACCCTACGTGGCCACTTGTGATATTCTTCAACATCTTGGACATCTCGGCGTACAATGGGTTTGTCATCTGGATGGCGTTGAACCCAGATTGGAACACAGGGAAGATTCACACCCTGATCTGTTTCACCTGTCTTTGTGATTGTTTCCACCCCCTTCAGGTGTCGCCCATCTTTCCCATGATCCCCTTTGTATTTATACCTGTGTTCTCTGTTTGTCTGTTGCCAGTTCGTTTTGTTTGTAAAACCTACCAGTGTATGTTTCCCTGCTTCTGCCTGTTTTCCTGCTCTTGTTTTCTAGTCCTTCCCGGTTTTGACCATTCTGCCTGCCCTGACCCTGAGACTGCCTGCCGATTTGTACCTTACCCCACCGTACTGGATTATTGACCCCTGCCTGCCCTGACCCTGAGACTGCCTGCCGTTCTGGACCCTTTACACCCTTTCCGGATTACTGTCCTTGCCTGCCTTAACTTGTCATTTGCCTGCCCCTGTGGTTGTAATAAACTCTTGTTATTTCTACACTGTCTGCATCTGGATCTTACCTAAAAGTGATAGGAAGCTCCAGAGGAGACAGCTCTTTCTCGAGGAGCTGGGCAAGGCATTGGTAAGTGCTCAAATCTAGAGGAGGCAACATATCCCAAGGACCTCAGGTTCTGCAGCCATCGTGAGGAGGATTCAGGAGTAGGATGCTGGTGCCCCAAAGAACCAACAACTCCAATACCAGAAGTAAATGTGAATTATGTTGTTGCATGTGTGTGTGTCTGATTCTCCTACCTTGGCCTGCTCTAACTATATATGTGAGTGAGATGTTAGTAAAAGTGTTTTCATCATTCTAGATTGCAGATGGTAAATAGTTATGGCTGTATTGTTTTAAACACCCAATAGTGTTGTGGGTCCATCAGACCCGCGAACATTGAGTGAATAACAAAAACATGACAACCGCACAAGGGTGAAGGCATCTATTAGGCTATACTGTAGTTCTATTCAAGAATCATCGCATTTACTATATATTGTCAATTTTCGGCCTCGGGGATGACACAATGTGTTTGGAAATAAACAACAGGATTTGGATTTGGATGTGCCTCCTCTACAGTCTCCTCCAGGATGAAAACCTTTTCAGGGATGAAGATGTTTTGTTAAGACAACTGAACCCAAATATCAGCTGGCTTTAAAAAGCTACCTGTCTTGTATGCTATGTCCACACACACACACACACACACACACACACACACACACACACACACACACACACACACACACACACACACACACACACACACACACACAGAGGGACATTTATTTTTCAGCAAACATTAGCTTTGTCAACTTCAGTCTAGGGTAGCTAAATGAGGTGGAGCTAACAAAACATTCCAAAAACAAATCTGTAAACAAAATGTGTTGCAGTACTGTCTAAGTTGGAAGCTAGCTACAGTAATTCCTACAGTCTGGCATTATACAGTTCATGTTTGAATCACTACTTGTCGTTGCCATCTTCGTTGTGCGCACCTAACCTCACTCTCTTTGATTCACTCTCCGCGCAAAATCTCAATACCACAGAAAATTTGCTGATTCCTGCCAGTGACGAACTGGCATCAGTTGTAACTGGCAATTTAGAATGGCGCTGATCATAGCTCAAATAAAACTTGTCGATGATCAAAATACTAAATATAGAGATGTTTTTATGTGGAACAGTAGATCCAACCTGCCTCACAACCACAGACCATGTGTATGGCGTGCCCCATGGTGCCGGTGGGATTACGGTATGGGCAGGCATAAGCTATGGACAGAGAACACAATTGCATTTTATCAAGGTCAATTTGAATGCACAGAGGTACCGTGACGAGATCCTGAAGCCAATTGGCGTGCCATTCATCCTCTGCCGCCACCTCATGTTTCAGCATGATAATGCACAGCCCCATGTCGCAAGGATCTGTACACAATTCCTGTAAAATGAAAATGTCCCAGTTATTCCATGGCCTGCATACTCACCAGACATGTCACCCATTGAGCATGTTTGGGATGCTCTGGATCGACGTGTACGATAGCATGTTCTAGTTCCCGCCAATATCCAGCATCTTCGCACAGCCATTGAAGAGGAGTGGACATTCCACAGACCACAATCAAAAGCCTGATCAACTCTATGCGAAGGAGATGTCGCGCTGCATGAGACAAATGGTGGTCACACCAGATACTGACTGGTTTTCTGATCCATGCCCCTACCATTTTTTTTTAAATGTATCTGTGTGACCAACATATGCATATCTGTGTTCCCAATCATCTGAAATTCATAGATTAAGGCCTAATGAATTTATTTAAATTGACAGATTTCCTTATATGAACTGTAACTCAGTAAAATATTTGAAATTGTTGCATGTTGCGTATATATTTTTGTTCAGTATAGTTGCCTCCAGGCCTGTTTTGATGAGCTGGCACTCATCGTTTCCACGAAATGCCAACTCCTGTTTACCTAAGTAGCATGAAGAGCATTAATTAGCTAGGTCTTTCAAAATGTCACTGTTCTCTTTTACCTTGTATTGTGCATGCTGATGTTCATTCAATGACAGAGAGCTGCCAAATGTCTTAAGAGCTATCTGGCTTTGGATGTGAGACAGACTTCTCACACTTGTTGAGTGCTATAGGCAAGTTGTTCAAGTTGCCGTAACCAGCTCTTGTCCAAACGCTATTGCTTGTGGAGAACAGCAGTACAGTCGGCTACTAACAGCGCAGCCACAGAGCTAGTCTTTCCGTTGATATCACTCAGATTATCGTGTTATTTTCTGTCTCTTCCATTGATGTAGGTCCCTAAGCTCAGGTGTTGGGCTTCCGTCTCTTATCACCCCGTTTCGCTGGAGAATCGTACTTTTTCAGATGCAATATCTTAGCCATCTTGATCCGCTTACTTTAGCTAGCAGTAAAACAAACATAACCGCCAAAAGGCGACAGATGACATGTGTTGTCCATAGGCAAAAGCTTGCTCTGCCTATCCTCCTGCCTATCCCATTACTTTTTCACACCAATTCGCATGCACATTAATTTTGAGTGAATGAGACATATTGACACATTCTGATGTCTGTTAGCTGGCAGTATAAGGTAGAAGCACACATGCAGAAGTCATGTCAATGCCTTGCACTGAGTTTGAAGGGCTGGAGAAAGAAACATGTTGAGGGTGACTATCCCCTGGCCTCCTTGTGAACTTTGTACCAGATCACCACAAATTTGGGAGTACCAATTCAGAAAGACTCTATCATGCAGAAAAAAAAACTAAAGAAAAAAATTATTATTGTTAAAATGCATATATATTTTCCATGGCAGTTCTTTTTTTACTAATTCACACAGGGTAGGCATTGCCTACCCAGCCTACAGTGAGGGAAAAAAAGTATTTGATCCCCTGCTGATTTTGTACGTTTGCCCACTGACAAAGAAATTATCAGTCTATAATTTTAATGGTAGGTTTATTTGAACAGTGAGAGACAGAATAACAACAAAAAATCCAGAAAAACGCATGTGAAAAATGTTATAAATTGATTTGCATTATAATGAGGGAAATAAGTATTTGACCCCTCTGCAAAAAATGACTTAGTACTTGGTGGCAAAACCCTTGTTGGCAATCACAGAGGTCAGACTTTCTTGTAGTTGGCCACCAGGTTTGCACACATCTCAGGAGGGATTTTGTCCCACTCCTCTTTGCAGATCTTTTTCAAGTCATTAAGGTTTTGAGGCTGACGTTTGGCAACTCGAACCTTCAGCTCCCTCCACAGATTTTCTATGGGATTAAGGTCTGGAGACTGGCTAGGCCACTCCAGGACCTTAATGTTCTTCTTCTTGAGCCACTCCTTTGTTGCCTTGACCGTGTGTTTTGGGTCATTGTCATGCTGGAATACCCATCCACGACCCATTTTCAATGCCCTGGCTGAGGGAAGGAGGTTCTCACCCAAGATTTGACGGTACATAGCCCCGTCCATCGTCCCTTTGATGCGGTGAAGTTGTCCTGTCCCCTTAGCAGAAAAACACCCCCAAAGCATAATGCTTCCACCTCCATGTTTGACGGTGGGGATGGTGTTCTTGGGGTCATTGGCAGTATTCCTCCTCCTCCAAACACGGTGAGTTGAGTTGATGCCAAAGAGCTCCATTTTGGTCTCATCTGACCACAACACTTTCACCCAATTGTCCTCTGAATCATTCAGATGTTCATTGGCAACTTCAGACGGGCATGTATATGTGCTTTCTTGAGCAGGGGGACCTTGCGGGCGCTACAGGATTTCAGTCCTTCCCAGCTGCCTTGAGATCATTGACAAGATCCTCCCGTGTAGTTCTGGGCTGATTCCTCACCGTTCTCATCACCATTGCAGCTCCACGAGGTGAGATCTTGCATGGAGCCCCAGGCCGAGGGAGATTGACAGTTCTTTTGTGTTTCTTCCATTTGCGAATAATCGCACCAACTGTTGTCACCTTCTCACCAAGCTGCTTGGCGATGGTCTTGTAGCCCATTCCAGCCTTGTGTAGGTCTACAATCTTGTCCCTGACATCCTTGGAGAGCTCTTTGGTCTTGGCCATGGTGGAGAGTTTCGAATCTGATTGATTGATTGCTTCTGTGGACAGGTGGCTTTTATACAGGTAACAAGCTGAGATTAGGAGCATTCCCTTTAAGAGTGTGCTCCTAATCTCACCTCGTTACCTGTATAAAAGACACCTGGGAGCCAGAAATCTTTCTGATTGAGAGGGGGTCAAATACTTATTTCCCTAATTAAAATGCAAATCAATTTATAACATTTTTCACATGCGTTTTTCTATTTTCTGTTGCTGTTCAAATAAACCTACCATTAAAATTATAGACTGATCATTTCTTTGTCAGTGGGAAAACGTACAAAGTCAGCAGGGGATCAAATACTTTTTTCCCTTTACTGTACCTTGACCACACATCACTAGTGTGGGGTTACTCTCCTCAATTAAAGGTTGAGTGAAAGAGAAAACCTACACCTGATTGTATTGTCCTTTCAGTGCATTTATCTCTGTCCTGTTTTCTTCCACTTCAGGTGATGAATAGCCAAGTGAACAATTGTATCACAGATTTATCAAGTCCTCTGTCAGATCCACTGATGGGAGGTAGTCTTACGATCCACCTTCGATAAACCATTTGTAGATGGGCTGCAGCAACATAAACACACAGACACAGAGGGTGTACTGAGGTCTACAGTAAGAACCCCTGGAGTGGGTCCTTCAGATGCTTTTTGTGCATTTACAGTGCATGTGGCCAACTATTTCAACACAGTTTCACGCTGGTCTGAGACAGCAAGACTACTTAATAACCTCTTAAGGATCAACCCCTTTTTTAAATCTTCGCTAAAATGACATACCAAAATCTAACTGCCTGTAGCTCAGGCCCTGAAGCAAGGATATGCATATTCTTGGTACCATCTCAAAAGAAGCACTTTTGAAGTTTATGGAAATGTGAAAGGAATGTAGGAGAACATAATACAAAGAAAAAAACAACTGTTCTTTTGTAAAAAAAAATTTTTTTGTACCATCATCTTTGAAATGCAAGAGAAAGGCCACAATGTATTACTCCAGCCCAGGTGCAATTTAGATTTTGGCCACGAGATGGCATCAGTTTCTGTGTGCAAAGTTTTAGTCTGATCCAATAAATCATTGCATTTCTGTTCAAAATGTTGTATCAAGACTGCCCAAATGTGCCTGATTTGTTGATTAATAACTTTTCATGTTGAAAATTGTGCACTCTCCTCAAACAAAAGCATTGCATTCTTTCACTGTAATAGCTACTGTAAAGTGAAAAGTGCAGATAGATTAACAAGAATGCAATGAACAAGTTTCTGCCAATATCAGATATGTCTATGTCCTGGGAAATGTTCTTGTTACTTACAACCTCATGCTAATTGCGTTAGCTCAACCGTCCTGTGGAAGAGACACCGATCCCGAAGAAGTTTTAATACACATATACATCTTATAACAGTTTTTTAAATCAAATTCAATAATATATTTGTCCTATTGTAAAGTGTAGCCTAAAGACCAAAATGGGCAAACTTGCAATGTATTCGATGCTTAAGTACTCTAAACCATGCTTGTGAAAAACAAAATGCCTCCAACTGTCCATCACTACTGTAAATAAAAACACAGAATACCTAATGCATGAAATCACTTTAGCCAACATGTTGTGGTTAATCTGATGAAGGTGCACATGTGCCTATTTATATAATGAGTATGAAATCAGAGGGCAGAAATTATTAAATATTAAAGCATTAGACCTCTCAGTAAAGGTGTCAGTCATACAAAAGTTGTACTTAAATCCAAACTGGTTGGAGATTATAAGAGTACATGGCCATAAAGGCTAGATAATTTTTCAAGCTGTTCAAACATTCATAGATAACCAGCAGGATCAAATAATATAAACAGTGGTTAAAGAAGGAAGAACTACTGTACATCCCTGCAATAAACTAGAGTACAGTTTAAGGGTACCAACAGTACAGTTCATCACTAAGATAAACTTTTTAGCCCCTATGTTATTCCTTCCCTCTCTCAGTAAGAGTAAACAGAGCCAATAACCCTCCATTTTCTACCATTCCACTTCCATCTCCCTCCTACCAGATGGAGACTCCATGTGAAGCTTAACTAATCACAAACATGTAAATAATGCAAGTCACTGGCTGAGAGAGGCTGTTCACACCAGAGGGTCCTTTAGGCCTACTGCCCTGCATCAGTCAGCCCGCTGTGTCCAACATGGAAGATGGAGAACTCCACCACTATACTCTAGGCGAAATGCATCCATTTATATGATTTACATATTGATAGAGGTCATTGTTCTGATGGGGTAATCAAGCACTCGTGTTTTGCATGTTTTACAATTAATATTTACTGCCACATATTTGATTAAGTTGTGCACAAAGGCTATCATCAGACAGCTAGAACGTGAATTATTAGATTAATCATAATTCTGAATTGACATAACAGAATATCTAAATTCTTATCTGAATGGAATGGAACGCAGCTGCATTTCCATCTCCCCTGATTGGCATGTATCCAAGGCATTTGGTGGTTTCCCAGAAACCTGAAAAAAATGATGATCTCTAAAATACATATCATTTACTTTATCTTTCGGTGGTACCTGAAGCTCATTGACTTCCCCTTCAAAGGAAATGCCACTGATAGAGAGGCTTATGTTAAAGATTGTTCTATTGATTGCAAAAGATAGCTACTATATACAACTATAGGTAACACTTTATTTGGATAGTCTGTCTGTAAATGTTCTACAGACTAAGTAACATTTCAACCATCTACTAGCCCTAACCCTTATACTAACTGTAAACGTAACCCTAACCCCTAACTTTAACACTTACCCTAACCCTTATTCTAAACATAACACCAACTGTTACCTTAGCAAGCAGTTGCTTATCAACAGATGTTTTTAGTTTTAGTAACTCAGACTATCCAAATAAAGTGTGATCCAGCTCTACATATGATGTGGTCACAACCACTTTACATGAATTCCTTTCCAACGCAAACTACTACTATTTGTATTACTATTACTTTTATCTCTGTGAAAGGATCTCACACTGGGAAGGCATTGTTCCATATATTTCCCAAAACAACTTTACAGAATACCAATGTGGCAAATTAAATCACAAATTCATTCTGCAAATTCCAATAAAACCCCTTTACGCGAGTAGCAAAGTGATCGATGTTCCAGCCAATGAGTAGAATGAATCACAATTGCTGGTATTGCCTGTAGCAATCAATGGACCTGCTTAGAACTGAATATAAAACTCAGGAATGAACCTTCCCCCAATATTGACCAATCTCTATTTCTAAATCCTGTATTTGTTAGTGTTGAAGAAGAAGAAGAAAGTAATGACCCAGGTAGGAAGAAATCTTTTGAAGGATGATGTTTTGGTTCAAGGACGACACGCCGATAGAGGGCAAGTAATAGCTCCTTTGAAAATGAAGCACTGTCTGCGTCCCACATGGCACCCTTTTACCTATGTAGTGCAGTACTTTTGCCCGGGGCCCACTACTATTGTAATACTCTCTATTGGAACCACATAGGGAATAGTGTGCGATTTGGGATGCAGACACTCTCTCTTTGGAAGAAAATAGGATGTCGCCATCCTTGAGAAAGACCAGTAGCTTGAGGTTGATTGGACTCTCTCTCTGGAGGCAGATGGGAAAATGTCCTCTGAAGCAGCAAAGACGTAAAGAGTAGCAGTGGCTGGAGAGTCAAAAGAGGTAGATGCAAACATGAATAGAGAAAGTTAGCCGCCACCAAGGGTCTCTTCAGAATCCCCAAGTTAAAAACAAATTCACGGCAACGCACAGTATTATACTGAGCCATGACTGCATGGAACTCCCTTCATCTCCAATTACTCAAGCAAAAAGCAAAATTACCTTACATTTTTTTATGGAATGGAAGGAACTGTGAGGAGACACACACAGTGTAATGAATACAGGGCTACGTTCCAGAACACAAAGAAACAGGGCTACGTTCTAGAACATAAAGAAAAAGAACACAAGGTTGACTAAGAAAAGAAAAGCAGAACCTTACACACAGACACTCTAAAACACACATAATTATTTTTGTTGTTGTATTGTTTGTATTATTTTTTGTATTGTTTGTATATCATTGTATTTTAAATTTGTGTGACTGTCCTTGTCTTTCTGTTTTGTTATTTGTCATGTTTTGCGTTTTTTTTTATGGACCCCTAGGAAGAGTAGCTGCTGCTTCTGCAAAAGCTCAAATGGGGATCCAAATAAACATCTATAGATGCAAAGTTGTGCCATAGTTAGATGTTAATGTCCATGTTATAATTACACACACCTGCAACATTCTGAATTAAATTCAATGAACTGGGCGCAACAAATATTTCTCCTTTCCAAGTTCTCATTGTATAATCAACAAAAAGAGCACAGTGGTACATGGTGAATGAATAGTAGTCTAACAGTTTGCTGGTCAGAAAATAGTCTTAGAATGTGAATAGTCTTAGAATAGAATGTGTTCAAAGCATCCTTAAATTATAGCATCCTAAAGGATATGCATGCATTAAAGACTTAACTGAAATCCAGACAAAGTGCAATTCCTAAGTGAATGTCTAGATTTTGTGCTACTGTTTTTTGCTTGGGAAATAGGACATGAATGTTTGATATGAGGAAAGTTCTTACTGTATGTGAAGATCACAGACCTGTTCAGACCTCTGTGATGACATAACAATAAACTTATCATGCAAAACCTGGTTTTTGTTGTCCTATATTGGTGGGCTGCATTTCTTGGCTGCCCCCCGCAGAAAGTGAGCCACCGATGGACAGTACCAAAAAATATGCTCTATTGATTCTGTTTCCTCGTGGCAGAGTAAGCACAAGGCTGACTGTTCAATGTTCCATAAATTGAACATTATTTTGTGGTACTGACATCGTTTTAACTACTTTTCAGATATGAAACACAAACAATCATAATCCGTCATAAATATCAAATTCCCATTTTATGCTACAAAACTAACATGATTAGAGGTTTTAAAAATAGGTTGTATTTTACTCAACATTCCATGACGAACACTTAGGCATTGTTGGCATAATAGATATTATTAATATACTGTAATTCACCAATGCATTTCATTGGTAGTCAAAAAAATATTACTAATAGGTTGTAAATCACAGCTGACCTGGTACATTGTTTGCTGCCTCCATTCAGGATGCACTGTTTCAGTTTCAATGACTCAATATTCGGGACAGTTGTAAATCATGCAGCGCCTTGTGTCACGATCACAGATTTTAGAGAAACAACAAATGGTGGTAAATATACGTTTCTTATATTGGCTAAAAGCTTAAATTCTTGTTAAATAACTGCACTGACCCTAAACGTTGTTTCAACGAGTCAAATCATGTTCGTATGTATTCCTAGTACGTAACCAGACTTCACTATACATTATGCATGTCTTTGCTTCAGGGCCTGAGCTACAGGCAGTTAGATTTTGGTATGTCTTCCGGAAGGATTTCCTCCTCAACCAAAGCAGCACCGATCAACTCTTTGACTACTGCTTTTGGATCGTAAGATGCCACCTTGATGTCATAATGCTTTGCGCATACACACATTTCCAAGTCTGTGTCCCTGTAGTAAAACTTACTCGTTTTGGAAGAAACAAGCCTGAAACCTTGAACAAACAGACAGGTGTTGTGATACTAAGATTGTGCAGGTATTGTTACACATGTTCTGCCACTGTGAGAATGATCAGCTGTCCGCACTGTCTCCCTTTAGTGCTGTCTTAGGCGTCAAACAGTACAGACATGTCAATTTATTGTCCTGGCCACATCTGCAGTCCTCATGCCTCCTTGTAGCATGCCTAAGGCACGTTCACGCAGATGAGCAGGGACCCTGGGCATCTTTCTTTGGGTGTTTTTCAGAGTCAGTAGAAAGGCCTTTTAAGTGTCCTACGTTTTCATAACTGTGACCTTAATTGCCTACCGTCTGTAAGCTGTTAGTGTCTTAATGACCGTTCCACAGTTGCATGTTCATTAGTTGTTCATGGTTCATTGAACAAGCATGGGAAACAGTGTTTAAACCCTTTACAATGAAGATCTGTGAAGTTATTTGGATTTCTACGAATTATCTTTTAAAGACAGGGTCCTGAATAAGGGCCGTTTCTTTTTTTGCTGAATTTATGTGTGGAGTTGAGGTAGTGCTTCAACAAATCATGTGAAACACCATTATTGCATACAGAGTGAGCTTGCAACTTTTTATGTGATTTTTTAAGCAAATGTTTACTCCTGAACTTATTTAGGCTTGCTATAACAAAGGGGTTAAATACTTATTGACTTATTGACATTTCAGGCCAGTGACACAAAATATAAATTCAGGCTGTAAAACAGAAAAATTTGTGAATACTTTCTGAAGGCACATATTGTTCCATACTTTTAAATACTGTAACAGTTATAAGGGATATGTAACAATGTGTACCTACACCATAATAATGTCTTAAGCTTTTTGCAATAATTTACAATATTAGAAGGTAAGGTATTCTTCCTCCATGATAGATTTGATTTACTAGGGATTACCAAGGTATTTTGTGGCAAGCTACTCTGGCTGA
This sequence comes from Brachymystax lenok tsinlingensis, assembly GCA_030435695.1. Classification (NCBI taxonomy): domain Eukaryota; kingdom Metazoa; phylum Chordata; class Actinopteri; order Salmoniformes; family Salmonidae; genus Brachymystax; species Brachymystax lenok. Next base: position 49,714,442 of record CM059819.1, on the reverse strand, counting down.
GAGAGAGAGAGAGAGAGAGAGAGAGAGAGAGAGAGAGAGAGAGAGAGAGAGAGAGAGAGAGAGAATAAGTGCAGTCACATTACATAACTCAAACTGTAAGACTTCCAACATCATACAGTATTTGATTCAACCGTCTTTCTGAGGAGACTTATGTCACTTTACTTACTCTTCAACCAAAGGATAGTAAATGCAAGCCATTATTATGACACACCTAATGTAGGATTTTCGTTCAAGTTTTTAGTTAAAAAGGTAAACAAGCATTCGCCAAAGGTCTGGTTCGATCTGCTGTAGCAAAGTTAAAAATAAAATGTTTTCTCTGGTCAAAATATTACATGCAGTGTCTATACAAAGAGGGACACTAATTACATTGAAGCAGAATAATGTAATAATTATGATAATTTTCTTTTGTACAATGTTGTGTTTTCATTTTCATTTTTCATAAGAAAACACATCAATTGCATATGCACAAGGACATCCGATGCACACCTAGCTATATTGTAATGGGTAACAGTGAAGCCAAAACTACAGTACAGCAATAAAATGTCAAAGGCATACAGTGCAAGCCTCATGCTACAAGCAGGATTTCACAAGCTTACATACTGTAACCACTGGTTGTACTAGCATATACAGTACAAGGGTTTCACTGTCTCTGTCTGAAACAGCCCTGTGGTGGAAGAGTAGTGGCTGCACATACCCATTGTTCACATAGATTGAGAAAAAAATGTCTCTAGACAAGGGTAGTGTTCATTTTCATTGAGTTTAGACGTAAAATCATTCATATCACAGGAAAGTAGGTTACCACCATAGAAACCAAGATTATCAAAATGATCCAGAATGCCTTCCTCTTCATGTTGTTAGTCATCTCTCTATCCCTCGCTCCTTCCCCCGGCCCAGATTGCTTCAGGGCTAGGAGATCAAGAAAAGCTTAATCGCGAACAAGACCAGAACCTCAGTCATGACAAACCAACAGTAAATCCAATGAGATGTTTGTGGAACATCTCTTCAATGTTCCATTTTTCTGTGAACTTTTCTCTGAAATAAGACATTGACCTGAGAATTTTTTTGGATGTCTTGCTTGTATAAGTGTTTGTGCTTGCTATAAAGAATGTTTTATTTTGGGTTACAAAACATACATCAACAAGATTCCCAGAGGATTCAATGCTTTTATGCCTTTTCTTAACCTAACCCTTACATTAACCACACTGAAACTATACATAACCTAACCCACTTAAATCTGCTCAATTAATGATATGATTTCCCACACTTTATAAACATTACCTGTTTAGTCAAAATTGTGTACCAAGTATTTGCTTACAGTGTTCATCAAATGTAATAACTCAATTATAATCTGTAAACTATCTAAGCAATACCTGGATAAATTGTGTGGTTCTTTGTGTCACGTTGGTATAAATGGATTCGGGAGACAGGCGCAGGAATGTGTAATAGGGTTTTTTATTCATCCCAAATTACGACTTGCCGTGTAAAGGCACGGGGATGAAGCCCAAACAAACACGTAACAAAAACACAGGGTTGAAACCCAAACAGACGAGCGAGGAGTACCTTGAATAAATAACACACGCGCACAATGATTAACACACGGGACGAGACCCGTAATCATTTGCGCAATCCACAAGGGCATGAAAGCCCAAAATACACAGCACAGGTACTCACATGCACCAACTGACATAGTAACAATAATCGACAGCACCATGGTGAACAAAGGGCACATATGTACAAATACAATCAGTGGGAATAGGGGCCAAGTGTGTGCAATGAAAGTTCCAGAGGGATCCGTGACAGTCCCCCCCCCCTCAACGCGCTGCACCAGCAACGACACCGGTCTCGAGGACGATCACAGGAATGCGTCTCCTTCCTGAGCGGTATGATGGCTGCGTGGTCCCATGGTGTTTATATTTGCGTACTATTGTTTGTACAGATGAACGTGGTACCTTAAAGCGTTTGTAAATTGCTCACAAGGATGAACCAGACTTGTGGAGGTCTGTAATTTTTTGTCTGAGGTCTTGGCTGATTTCTTTTGATTTTCCCATGATGTCAATTAAGGAGGCACTGAGTTTGAAGGTAGGCCTTGAAATACATCCACAGGTACACCTCAATTGACTCAAATTATGTCAATTAGCCTATCAGAAGCTTCTGAAGCCATTACATACTTTTTGGGAATTTTCCAAGCTGTTTAAAGGCACAGTCAACTTAGTGTATGTAAACTTCTGACCCACTGGAATTGTGATACAGTGAATTATAAGTGAAATCATCTGTCGGTAAACAATTGTTGGAAAAATTACTTGTGTCATGCACAAAGTAGATATCCTAACTGACGTGCCAAAACTATAGTTTGTTAACAAGAAATTTGTGGAGTGGTTGAAAACCGAGTTTTAATGACTCTAACCTAAGTGCATGTAAACTTCCGACTTCAACTGTATGTTTTTAAGGATGTGCGTATGACCACAAAAACCTTGAAGGTTACCAAAATTCTGATAGTTTACTGGTAAACTTTGAAAGTTTCCAGTTATATACCCTCCCTTTGCAACCTTAGTTATCACCCTCAGTAAATTATAGGTTAATAGCCTCTATGGCATAAAGTAACCTCTATGAAGATGACAGGCAATGTAATGGCAGGTAGGTATCCGTTTTGTCACCAAAGCCCCATATACTACCCACCACTGCAACCTGTGTACTCTCTTTGGTTGGCCCTCGCTACATATTCGTCGCCAAACCCACTGGCTCCAGGTCATCTATAAGTCTTTGCTAGGTAAAGTTCCGCCTTATCTCAGCTCACTGGTCACCATAGCAACACCCACCCATAGCACGCGCTCCAGCAGGTATATTTCACTGGTCATCCCTAAAGCCAACACCTACTTTAGCCACCTTTCCATCCAGTTCTCTGCTGCCAATGACTGGAATGAAATGCAAGACTTATATCTCCCTCTCTAACTTTAAGCATCAGCTGGCAGAGCATCTTCCCGATCACTGTACCTGTACACAGCCCATCTGTAAGTAGCACACCCAACTACCTCATCCCCATATTGTATTTTTATTTTTGCTATTTTGCATCCCAGTATCTCTGCTTGCACATCATCATATGCACATCTATCACTCCACTGTTAATGCTAAATTGTAATTATTTCGCCTCTATGGCCTATTTATTGCCTTACCTCCCTAATCTTACTACATTTGTACACACTGTACATATAACTTTTCTATTGTGTTATTGACTGTGTTTGTTTATGTGTAACTCTGTGTTTTTTGTCGCACTGCTTTGCTTCATCTTGGCCAGGTCGCAGTTGTAAATGAGAATTTGTTCTCAACTGGCCTACCTGGTTAAGGGAATGGGCGACCAGGTCTTTGTCTCTTAAAAAAAGAGTAGTGTCATCAGCTAGTTGGGAAATTTTGATTTCTTTGTTAAAAATGGTTAAGCCATACAAATTTGCATTATTCAGAATATCCCTGTCGTACACTTCTGTTGATACTGAATCTTTTGGAAGTATTAAGGTTTAGTAACACGGAACTATATATATATTTGTAAAACATGCAAATTACTTTGATAAAATTGTCACCGAATTCAAAAGGTTTAAGAGACCTAAAGAGAAATTCATGTTCAATTGTGTCAAAGGCTTTACAGAAGTCCAAAAATAAGACAACCGCATCTGAGTCAATTGCATCTGAATAATCTATAAGGTCCAAGACTAAATGAATGTTAGAGCTTATGTGACGGTCCTTCATAAATCCTGTTTGAGTCTTATTTATAATGGTATCTATTCCTTTCTTTAATCTTTTGGCATAAACCAGAGCAATCAATTTGTAATCAATATTTAATAAAGTAATTGGTCTCCAATTGTCAATGAAAGAAGGGTCTTTATCAGGCTTCAGAAACAATGAAATAAGGCCCTGTTTCATAGTTGAGACCATTTCCAATTTTTCATGCAATCTTGAAATATACTAAAAATCGGGTCTACTAGTAACTCCCAAAACTGTCTATAGAATTCAACTGATAGACAATCTGGACCAGGTGATTTCCTTTTATTTATTTATTCAGAGCCTCTCTAATTTCTTTAATTGACACAGGTGAATCGCAAACTGAGTGGAAATCATGCTCAGTTACAGGGACACAATTCTGAATGTGACAAATGTAGCTTTCACAACCATCTTCCTGAAATTGAGAGCTGTAAAGGTTTTCATAAAAGGTATTGACAAATTATGATATTCTAATGGGATCTTTGCATAAAACATTGTTAATTTTGAGTGCAGTTATAGATTTTCTTTTGTAGTTTCTCTTTTCAAGTGCAAAAAAGTAACTAGTGTTTCTTTCCCCCTCTTCAATCCATTTGCTCTTGACCTTACAAAGGCACCCTTTGCCAGATCCGTGTAAAGCTGTTCTAATTCTAGTTGTAAAGACTTGAATACAGACTCCTCTTCTTCAGATAGATTATCTTTCTTTAGAAAACTGTTCTTTAAGTGCATCAGCTCTTTGGCACATTTAATGGCTACCACTGACTTTATATTTAAAACATTCCCATCTACTTCCATGACCCAAGTATTTTCTTGCAAAACTATCTTTGGCTAACGATTTGATGTTTTCAATGAGAGTAGTCTCTTTAAGAAGTGTGTTGTTTAATTTCCAATATCCTCGAGTACCTTTTGATTTTTTAGTAGCTTGTAAATTCAGGGAAATCAAGTGATGATCAGAAAAGGGAGCCAACTGATGATCTACATCTATAACAAATTGTAACAAAAAGTGGGAAATTAAGAATAATTTCAATTAAGAACTATTCTAGATTTACGTGACATAGTTTTGTTGGTCCAGGTATAACCCTTTGCATCCAAATTGAAGTATCGCCAGGCATCATCAACACAGAGATGCATAATGTAGTGATGATATTGCTATTTTGAGGGCTTTGACTCATTCTAAGAGGAAAACGATCAACAGATACGTCAGGTGTTTCATTAAAATACCCTGAAATAATTAGAGTATTTGTTGCTTAAATCCTGTACTTTCCTGGTAAATTGGGTAAAAAGGGTCTTATTTGGAGCATGTGAGTTGTGTCCATATACATTATAAATGATGAAAATAGCATCGTCAAGTTTAACAGTTCCTATCTCCCATCTTGTGAAGATGTTGATTCTAGAACATCACCTTTAAACTTGTGAATAAGTGTCAAAACACCAGCAGAATGATTTGATCCATGACTGAAATAGGCCATATCTCCCCATTGTGATTTCCAAAATGTCAAATCACTTTCACCCGAATTAGTTTCCTGAAGAAGGACAAAATCTGCGTTACTGCGTTTACAATATAAAAAGAAGGCTTTCCTTTCCTTTTTGTAAGATCTCTCAAACCCCTGGCATTCAGACTAACAATATTTAGTGAGTTGAAAACGAACTCCTGCATTAAAAAAATTAAGAAAACAAATTACATAACAGAAGTAGTAATGTGAACAATAAAACAAACAGTGAACCTTGAGAGGTTTACTCCGACGGAAAACTACGCTCAGCTGAGGTAGCGGTGGTTAACAGTATAACAAATCTATTTACTTCCTTTTTTTTTGTTGGCAATTGTTCATCATTTGTAGTTCAAACGGTACATTTACTCGTGGCGGTACATTAACTGTACTCTTGGCAGTTCTCACAGTTCCAGTTTGGTTAATGTCAACAGAGTTACCCAGTAATCATTCTTCCTTCGATAAACGCATGTGGGCCCTTGAACCCAGCATTCTTTTCCTCTTGTCGTGCCTTCTGTATAAGCGGCCACAGTTTCTCCCTGGCAGTCTGATCCTGCGGTATCAGATCTTCTTTGATCCGTAGCTTCTTTTCGTCCAGAAACTTGTTCCCCTTGGCCATTCTCCAGTTAAGCGCAAGATGATATTGCGAGGGGGTCTATCAGATCTTTGTTTCTGGATATTAATGACTGCTTCCCTAATATCCTCTCCCTCTACTTCTTTTACACCTTGGATTTTCAGATTCCACCTGCGAGAGTACCATTGAAGTTCAGCTACATTCTCACACAGCTCATTATTTGGGGATTTCAGTTTCTTCAACTCATTCTCTAGGAATGTTATCTTTTCCTTGTTCTTGCTCACAATTTTGTGTAGCTGACTGACAGTTTCTGACAAATTATCTATCTTCTTTGATGTTTCTTTGGTAGACCGCTCAATGGTGGACACTTTTGAGAGCGTGGCGTCTTGTTTAGTAGACAGGGACTGGATTGCAGAGAAAAGTTCAGACATGGAAATGTCCTCTTTTACTTTTTTCACCTGTATATTTTGAATTGGGGTCTGAGGTAAAGAGGTTGCAAGCATTTCATCCTGGTCAGTTTTGTTCTTTCTCTTGCTTGAGTTCGCGGCTTCTTGTGTATCCATGCTGATCTGGTTCTCGTTGTGGCTAGCTAGCATGTCTGCCGTCTTCTGTGAGACTTTGGTATTTCGTCTACTATTGTCTTTCTGTCGTGTTCTTCCATTCAACATGCCAAAAACGAACTCTAAACTTATCTTGTATTGTTAAAACAAGTTACAGTTAGTTTCTTTCAACATTGATAGCCAATATTAGACTGTTAACCACCTAACCCTCAATGTTGCCTTTACGAGCAAGAAAACACTCCCTCACATCTTGGCTTTATATATATATAAATATATATATCATTGGTTTTAATGCACATCATACTCCATTAATGTTTTAGTTGGTTATTTTTAAACCTCCACTCCCTCTCAGGAGACAGGTATTGCAGTGACTTCCTGGTACAATCAATCAATCAATCAAATGTATTTATAAAGCACTTCTTACATCAGATGATGTCACAAAGTGCTGTACAGAAACCCAGCCTAAAACCCAAAACAGCAAACAATGCAGGTGTAGAAGCACGGAGGCTAGAAAAAAAACTCCCCAGAAAGGCCAGAACCCAGGAAGAAACTTAGAGAGGAACCAGGCTATGAGAGGTGGCCAGTCCTGTTTTAATCTCCACCCGGCACAGCCAGAACAGAACATGGCCAAGATGTTAAAATGTTCATAGATGACCAGCAGGGTCAAATAAAAATAATCACAGTGGTTGTAGAGGGTGCAACAGGTCAGAACCTCAGGAGTAAATGTCAGTTGGCTTTTCATAGCCAATCATTCAGAGTATCTCTACCGCTCCTGCTGTCACTAGAGAGTTGAAAACAGCAGGTCTGGGACAGGTAGCACGTTCAGTGAACAGGTCAGGGTGCCATAGCCGCAGGCAGAACAGTTGAAACTGGAGCAGCAGCACGACCAGGTGGACTGGGGACAGCAAGGAGTCATCAGGCCAGGTAGTCCTGAGGCATGGTCCTAGGGCTCAGGTCCTCCGAGAGAGAGAGAAAAAGAAAGAAAGAAAGAGAGACAGCATACTTACGTAAAATCACACAGGACACTGGATAAGACCGGAGAAATAGACCCTAGCCCCCCGACATATGAACTATTGCATAAATACTGGAGGATGAGACAGGATGGGTCGCGAGACACTGTCACGATACCCCCGGACAGGGAAAAACAGGCAGGATATAACCCCACCCACTTTGCCAAAGCACAGCCCCCACACCACTAGAGGGATATCTTCAACCACCAACTTACCATCCTGAGACAAGGCCGAGTATAGCCCACAAAGATTTCCCCCACTGCACAAACCCAAGGGGGGGCGCCAACCCGGACAGGAAGATCACGTCAGTGACTCAACCCACTCAAGTGACGCACCCCTCCTAGGGACGGCATGGAAGTGCACCAGTAAGCCAGTGACTCAGCCCCTGTAATCGGGTTTGAGGCAGAGAATCCCAGTGGATAGAGGGGAACCGGCCAGGCAGAGACAGCAAGGGCGGTTTGTTGCTCCAGTGCCTTTCCGTTCACCTTCACACTCCTGGGCCAGACTACGCTCATAGGACCTACTGAAGAGATGAGTCTTCAATAAAGACTTAAAGGTTGAGACCGAGTCTGCGTCTCTCACATGTATAGGCAGACCATTCCATTAAAATGGAGCTCTACAGGAGAAAGCCCTGCATCCAGCTGTTTGCTTAGAAATTCTAGGGACAGTAAGGAGGCTTGCGTCTTGTGACCGTAGCGTACGTGTAGGTATGTACGACAGGACCAAATCGGAAAGACAGGTAGGAGCAAGCCCATGTAATGCTTTGTAGGTTAGCAGTAAACCTTGAAATCAGCCCTTACCTTAACAGGAAGCAGCCAGTGTAGAGAGGCTAGCACTGGAGTAATATGATCACGTTTTTGTGTTCTAGACAAGATTCTAGCAGCCGTGTTTAGCACTAACTGAAGTTTTTTTGTGCTTTATTTGGGTAGCCAGAAAGTAGAGTAATCTAGCTTGGCACACCTGTATGTAGGGAGTTTCTCACATTCTTCTCTGCAGATCCTCTCAATCTCTGTCAGGTTGGATGGGGAGAGTCGCTCCACAGCTATTTTCAATGAAGAGGGCAGCACAATGTTGCCTTTTATCCACATAATTTATTACTAGGGATGCAGCAGAGATAATGCTATGACTTGGTCTAAAACCCGCATTTAAAAGATAAGAAAGTTCAGAGTTGCTGAGAATTAATCAAGGATTCAAAAATTCTGCTCTGCAAAAAAGTTTAGAAATAGTCCGATAATTATTTAGGTCACAGCGGTCACCACCTTTGTGAAGGAGGAGTACATGGGCCGCCTTCCAAAACTTGGGGATAGTACTAGATATAATCGTAAGATGAAAAATATGGGTTAATGATTCAGCAATCAGAGTGGCAGAGAGCTGCAGCAAAATGGATCAAGCATATCAGCCCCAGTGGATTTTTTTTACATCAATCTTAAGAAAGGAGTGGCCTCCCGAGTGGCACAGTGGTCTAAGGCACTGCATTGCAGTTGCTAGCTGTGCCACTAGAGATCCTGGTTAGAGTCCAGGCTCTGTCGCAGCTGGCCGAGACCGGGAGACCCATGGGGCTGCGAACAATTGGCCCAGTGTCGTCCAAGTTAAGGGATGGTTTGGCCGGCAGGGATGTCCTTGTCCCATCGTGCTCCAGTGACTCCTGTGGCGATCCGGGCACATGCACGCTGACATGGTCGCCAGGTGTACAGTGTTTCCTCCGACACACTGGTGTGGCTGGCTTCTGGGTTAAGCGAGCAATGTGTCAAGAAGCAGTGTGGCTTGGTTGGGTTGTGTTTCGGAGGACGCATGGCTCTCGACCTTCGCCTCTCCCGAGTCCGTACGGGAGTTTCAGCAATAAGCATTTAAAGGCTGACATTGGTTGATTTTAATACTTCAGACAGCAAAAATTCTAACTCCACCCATAACTTTTGGACTTTAAAACATTCCCAGAAGGCATGGATTATTACAACCTACAGCAGGCCTAAAACCTATGAGTGCAAACAATGTTTCCATGATGGGCTATTTGCAGGACAATAGAGTCTTCAACCTTTACAAAAGGATAGCTAGGGCTAGGTGTGAAAAGAATTATCTCCAACTTGCAATGAATTAAGTACTCTAAAGTTTTACATTTCTAACTACAAACAACCTGCAACTGCATAATGGCGGGTAAGGCATATACTGTACAGTATTTCTTCAACATCTTTATGCTTTTGTTAATAAAACAATTATAAAAATACTCTTTCAAAATGCAGATGTTTATTTCAGCTATCAGCTGGACAATAGACTCTTAAGGGACTTTAAACATTAATGGATCCATTGCAAATTACTCTGGGAATAAATATCACTGAATGACATAGCATGGGGACTGGTCTTGATAAATCAATCAGATTTTTATTTTTGATTATTTTTCTCTTCACTACCACAATATTAAAAACTTTCAAATGCATTCATGAATTAAATCACTTCAGCCGACATGTTGCGGTTCGTCTGATGAAGGTGCACATGGGCCTATTTATAAAATAAATATGAATTTGGAGGGCAGAAATTATTCAATATTAAAGCATTAGACCTCTCACTGAAGGCGTCAGTCAAACAAAATATATACTTAAATCCAAACAGTTTTTTCAGCACGCAATGTCCTTTGTTTGTCAGACGAATCATTGTGTCGAAAATACAGAATTAATGTTCTGGAAATAAAAAATGGCAGCTTCATTAAATAGTACCAGCAAAACACCAGTCTCAACGTCAACAGTGAATTGGCGACTCCGGGATGCTGGCCTTCTAGGCAGAGTTGCAAAGAAAAAGCCATGTCTCAGACTGGCCAATAAAAATAAAATATTAAGATGGGGAAAAGAACACAGACACTCTGCCTAAAAGGCCAGCATCCCGGAGTCGCCTCTTCACTGTTAATGTTGAGACTGGTGTTTTGCTGGTACTATTTAATGAAGCTGCCAGTTGAGGACTTGTGAGGCGTCTGTTTCTCTAACCAGACACTCTAATTTACTTGTCCTCTTGCTCTGTTCTGCACCTGGGCCTCCCACTCCTCTTTCTATTCTGGTTAGACCAGTTTGCACTGTTCTGTGAAGGGAGTAGTACACAGCGTTGTACGAGATCTTGATTTTCTTGTCAATTTCTCGCATGAAATAGCCTTAATTTCTTAGAACTAGAATAGACTGACGAGTTTCAGAAGAAAGGTCTTTGTTTCTGGCCATTTTGAGGGTGCAATCGAAACCCCCAAAATGCTGTTGCTCCAGATACTCAACTAGTCTAAAGAAGGCCAGTTGAATTGCTTCTTTAATCTGTTTTCAGTTTTCAGCTGTGCTAATATAATTGCAAAATGTTTTTCTAATGATCAATTAGCCTTTTAAAATGATAAACATGGATTTGCTAACACAACGTGCCATTGGAACACAGGTGTGATGGTTGCTGATAATGGGCCTACTGTATGTAGATATTCCATAAAAGAATCAGCCCGTTTCCAGCTACAATAGTCATTTACAACATTAACAATGTCTACACTATATTTCAGATTTTTTTATCAGGAATTGAATAGCCTACCCGTGTGTGGTCAACTATTTCAGCACTGTTTCGCGCTGCTCTGAGGCAAGCATGGGGACTGGTCTTGATAAATAAATTACTGCATCTCCATTTGGGTATTGGTTAGCCTACAATTATGGTGTGGAAATGTTAGGATTATTTTGCTCTTCACTCGCAGTCACTTAGTAGCCTACTCCTGACCGGTCACATTGTACAGTGTCAACTTTTGAAAGCCAGTCACCTCTTCCCACCACCCCTCCATGTTAACAAAACTTTTTCTCTCTTTCTTATTCTCCTATTTTCTTCTCGCTAAATAAAAAGGTACTGTAGTTGCCCAGATACTTCCCACCATTCCCTCAGCTATACATCAATGGCTCTTCTTATAACATCTAATCCTTGTTTAGTGTTACTGAATCAGGCACTGTCAGATGTATAATTTTTCGTTTTTTTTTCTTGGAATAGAAACACCATAATATTAATCAAATTAATTGAGCTACATTTCTTAAAATCAATTCCATATACTATGTTCTTACAACTTACAAATTCTCTATTAAAAACAGTCAAATGCTTCTTAAAGATGCCCTCTGGTGGTCAAACTAGCACTAACTAGCATTAATTGCAACAACGGCTGACACTAAAATAACGTGCCATAGAATTCTGCAGCAGCCCGCAAGCTGTGCTGTAGTACGACACAACTTTTAAAAGAAGAACCACTGTATATTAATGGACCAGATTAAATTGAGAACAGTCTGAAGGGTAATAATATTACCAAGTGCTTGTCAATTGTGAATGAGAGAATGATGTGTCCAGCCTGTGCAAGAAACAGAGCAGAGCACATGCCTTTAATTCAGTGACTTGATGTGGAATAGAGTTCCATGTAATCATGGTTCTATGTAGTACTGTGTGCCTCCCATAGTCTGTTCTGGCAGAGAGAGAGAGGGGACTGTGAAGAGACCTCTTGTGGCATGTCTTGTGGGGTATGCATGGGTGTCCGAGCTGTGTGCCAGTAGTTTAGACAGACAGCTCGGTGCATTCAACTTGTCAATACCTCTCATAAATAAAAGTAGTGATGAAGTCAATTTCTCCTCTACTTTCAGCCAGGAGAGATTGACATGCATATTATTAATATTAGCTCTTTGTGTACATCCAAGGGCCAGCCGTGCTGCCCTGTTCTGAGCCAATTGCTCCCTAAGTAGTTAAGACACTAACAGCTTACAGACGGTAGGCAATTAAGACCACAGTTATGAAAACTTAGGACACTAAATAGGCCTTTCTACTGACTCTGAAAAACCACAAAAGAAAGTTGCCCAGGGTCCCTGCTCATCTGTGTCAACGTGCCTTTGGCATGCTGCAAGGAGGCATGAAGACTCTAGATGTGGCCAAGTCAATAAATTGCAATGTCTGTACTTTGAGACACCTAAGACATCGCTACAGGGAGACAGGACAGACATCTGATCGTCCTCGCAGTGGCAGACCATGTGTAACAACACTTGCACCGGATCGATACATACGAACATCACACCTGCGGGACAGGTACAGGATGGCAACAACAACTGCCCGAGTTACACCAAGAACGCACAATCCCTCCATTACTGCTCAGACTGTCCACAAAAGGCTGAGAGAGGCTGGACTGAGGGCTTGTAGGCCTGTTGTAAGGCATGTCCTCACCAGACATCACCGGCAACAACGTCGCATATGGGCACAAACCCAAACGTCGCTAGACCAGACAGGACTGGCCAAAAGTGCTCTTCACTGACGAGTCGCGGTTTTGGCTCACCAGGGGTGATGGTCGGATTCGTGTTTATCGTCGAAGGAATGAGCGTTACACTGTGGCCTGTACTCTGGAGCGGGATCGATTTGGAGGTGGAGGGTCCGTCATGGTCTGGGGCGGTGTGTCACAGCATCATCGGACTGAGCTTGTTGTTATTGCAGGCAATCTCAATAATGTGCATTACAGGGAAGACATCCTCCTCCCTCATGTGATACCCTTCCTGTAGCCTCATCCTGACATGACCCTCCAGCATGACAATGCCACCGGCCATATTGCTCGTTCTGTGCGTGAGTTACTGCAAGACAGGAATGACAGTGTTCTGCCATGGCCAGCGATGAGCCCGGATCTCAATCCCATTGAGGGCTAGGGCCATTCTCCCCGGAAATGTCCATAAACTTGCAGGTGCCTTGGTGGAAGAGTGGGGTAACATCTCACAGCAAGAACTGGCAAATCTGGTGCAGTCCGTGAGGAGGAGATGCACAGGTGGCCACACCAGAAACTGGCTGTTACTTTTGACCCCCTTTGTTCAGGGACACATTATTCAATTTCTGTTACTCACATGTCTGTAGAACTTGTTCAGTTTATGTCTCAGTTGTTGAATCTTATGTTCTTACAAATATTTACACATGTTAATTTTGCTGAAAATAAACTCAGTTGACAGTGAGAGGACGTTTATTTTTTTGCTGAGTTCAGAAACTCTGGCTTTACTCAAAGTCAGTGGCATGTCGTTAGCAATTTTTTTTAAAGTAACGGGCCTAAACAGCTTCCTTGGGGAATTTGTGATTCTGGAATATATTTTATAGGCTTGCATTTATGAACACCCTCTGTGTTCTGTTAGACAAGTAACTATTTATCCACATTATAGCAAGGGGTGTAAAGCCATAACACATATGTTTTTCCTGCAGCAGACCTATGATTGATAATGTCAAAAGCTGCACTGAAGTCTATCAAACCAGCCCCCACAATCATTTTATCACCATTCTCTCTCAGCCAATCATCAGTCATTTGTGTATGTGCTGTGCTTGTTGAGTGTGCTTCCCTAAAAGCATGCTGAAATGCTGTTGTCAATTAGTTTACTGTAAAATAGCATTGTATCTGGTCAAACACCATTTTTTCCAGAAGTTTACTAAGGGTTGGTAACAGGCTGATTGGTCGGCTATTTGAACAGATAGTAAGTGGGATTGTTGTTTGATGTATTTGTATTGTGTCAGATCCCCCTGTCGGGTCACCCTGCCGTCACCTTGTACAATAGGTGGCAGCAATACAACATTTGGTGTAGTCTGCCATAAAACTTTAAAGAAGAAGAAGAAGCCAACAGGGACAACAGAAACAATTTTCAGTTCTTGGATCTGAACCCAAAAGAGAAAAAGAAGGAAGAAAAAGACTGTTCATGACCAATCCAAAAAACGGATAATTGGAATACATTTTTAAAAGTGACACCAAAATGGCCACCATTCTCATGGACTGGTAGGTAAGTGTTGGATTGCGTTTTTAGCCTGCCAGCTACGTTAGCTGATAACCTTAGTGTGTTCAATGTTCAAGCTAGCTAACTGTCCAATCAATATTCTGTTATCAAAATGTATGTTTATTTGGCATATGCACAGGATACAGTGGGGTTTATACGAGAATATGACATTGCATTGTACCGTGTACTATTAAGGTAACGTTCTGTTTTATGTTTTCCCACAGCGGCAACAACCCTCACAATTAAAATCTCTCTCTCTCTCTGCCATTATGTTACCAACTATCAATTCATTTGTGACATTTCACTCGTTATTTTCCCTTTTCCTGACGAAACTTGAGAAATAAATATACAATTACATTGACTTAGAACAAATACTAAGAAAACTTGGTTTGGAAAGGCCATTGACACTTGCGCTAATAAGTGATTTCAGTGATATGATTTTTTTCTCTCCCATCAGCATCAACACTGCCGGAGTAACAAAACCATGGATGACTTGGACAACTTGCTGCATGATAACAAACTGACCACATAAATCTCTGTTATGTACAAATACACATTTTCATCTTACTTGACAAGGTTTAAGTGACGGTAAAAATAATTGAATTGAAATGAATCATGCATTGAAGGCTGGACATATACAGCTAGCTACCAGCTCCTAGGAAAAAAAGCCTACATGGTGCCGCAGCGGATCACAACAATAGGCCAGTTGCCAGGTCCCACACCTGTAGGCAACAAACGTATGTGCTGCTCCCGTTCCCACCTGTCAGCCACTACTAGGAGGAAATCAGAGCCGGTATGACCACCAGAGGTGCAACATTGCTTTTTTAGAAGTGGGGGGGACATAATTATTATAATATTTTTTTTTATCCAGATGGATAAACGCTCCAAATAGCCTACCCGACCGCTCGGAGGCGTCCGCATGGTCATAAAGTACACCGTTGACTTGTTTTGTATCACATTCCAATGATAAAACTGGAGGGGACAAAAATGCAATTTCAGAATGTGGGGGGGAAATGCAAATTAGCCTGCATTATGCAAATTTGCCTGAATTCGAATAACTTTCCCCCTTCCCTCCCCACCGAATACAATAGATTACAGTACCAGTGATGGTATCTTTAATGGATTACAGTAACAGCATTGGTACCATAAATCTCTTTTGTTTATGGTAACTTACTGTCAGCTAGTAACCTGTAAGTTACTGTAAAACAATGGTAATCAATTTGTTATCATGTTTCCCAGCATGCTCTACTGCAGGTTGATTTTTTAATATCTGTGTTTTTTCATGTACACTAATTGATTGATTAATCTTATAAGCCAAATAACATACTTGTTCCTAAACAAATCAATCAGTTAGTTAGATGTTTTGCATGCGTTACTGAAATTATTGTTCCAGTTTAATACATGGCTTAGGAAGTCATCTCACAATGTTCCTAACCCTGACAGTCATTTTGAATGCACGTTGCGGCTGAACAAATTCCAACTGTTGGATATTCTAACTATGGCTGGATCACTTTACATGCCAGCATGATGTGAATTGTAAGTAGCGTCACACAATTCTGGTAACTTTCTCAAACTTCCCAGGTTTTCCAGAAATATTGGTTGGAAGATCCCTGGAAATGGAAGGAAATAAGCATGAAATCTGTAATCCTTCAACCAGGATATCTGGAAAATCTGGGAATTTTGGGAAAGTTACAAGAATTTTTCAACCCTACTTGCAGGCCTGATGTGGCCTGTAATCCACAACTTTCAGGCCACTGCATGAGGGTAAAACTAAAGCCCTCAAAATTAGGCCTTATGAAATACATATTGTGTTAAGTAATTACATTTTAATTATAACATATTTGCTTTGGATCTCACTTCGTGAAGGCAACTAGACTGAACATGGATGAATCCAACAACTATGTCTCTGTCACTAACAAATATAGTCAAGGCAAAGCACTTTGGGAAATATGCAAATAAGGCTTTAGAGTAAGAGTATGTTACTGTAAAACGAGTACAGTAGAATAATTGGTACTCTAAATCAATTACAGTCACAATATTGGATATATTAAAATACTGTACGGTAACATACTGTTCCTTTTTTTACAGTAACGTACAGGTAACTGTACGTTACTGTAAGTTACTGTGAAAACAGGATTTTATTAACAGTTTACTTTTGAAGAGCAGGCCTAAGTGTGTAATGTCTTATTTGCCTATTTCTTAATGTGTCACATTGTGGTGGCTTGCAAAGGGATATCTAATCTCTTTTGGAATTAGTGATGAGCAGTTTTTGAACAACGATTCGTTTTTCTGAGTGACTCTGCTGGCCGAAATGAATACAGCAGTATTAATACACACTCCTCTGGCTCTGGAGACGTGCTCCGACCAACAACTGTAAAATAGATCATGCAGCATAGAGAAAAAAAATTACTTTATAACTGGTAATTGATCGCATGGTGCAAGAATGAATGCAACAAATTAATTATTGAATGCTATGATGGACACAGCTTTATAGACCCAAAACAGACACATAGCCACTGCTCAACAAACTCGAACTCTATAAGGTGCTGCAGTTCGCACACCATATTGTGCTTATCACCCTCACGGCAGTCAAGCAATGCATTCCACCAAGAGTCATTCACAATCTAGTCCGGTTGGGGCCCCGACTAGACCTCGTTTCAAATTTTTCAAGAAATAATATTGTTTGTATGCCTAGCAATCAACAAATGTACATTGTTTAAAGCACACCTTTACAAGTCTCAGTCATAAATGACCCTAACCCTTATTGTGAACGAAGAGAGGCTTCTAGAATCGTGATTTTCAGTTCATTGTTTGCCAGTAGGGGGTACTGCATGCTCTGGGCATTACTGACTCAAATGAACGAAATTAATCAAAATATTAGATTTTTTTGACTGAACGAGTCAAAAAGATCTGACTCAGTAAAATGAGCCGAACTTCCCATCACTAGATTGAATCCAACGAAGGAGGATATCCAGCATTTTCACATCATTTGTTCAAAAAGCCTGTTACTACAATGAAAGATGATGAGGACATACATCATCTAAACTAGAACAACCTTCTCCGTAACAGCTGCAATAAATCCTACCACTTACAGATTGGATTAGTTTATAAAAATGTATGTTACTTATCTTTATGCAGCATAAGACCATAAACAATCAATGTCCATGTGAAATCACAGATATTGAAACAAACAGTTCTTAAAATCAACCTGCATGCTGGGAAATATGACAATGAGAACCTTCCACATTTGTGAATACTCCAAAGATTTAACTCACTGTCTCTGGTTACTCTCAGGACATTTTCACACATAGTTCTGAGTACAGGAGGCTGCTGAGTGGAGGACAGCTCATAATAATGATTGTAATGGAGTGAATGGTATCAAACATATGGAAACCATATGTTTGATGAGTTTGATACCATTCCATTAATTACATGCCAGACATTACTATGAGCCCGTCCTCTCCAATTAAGGTGCCACCACCTTAATGGTTCTGTGGTTCTGAGCTGTAATTCAATTATTTGTTAGTTTATATTTTTTTTATTTGGTCTGGTTGGTTTCACATTCCCAAATGTCAAATGAACCAAAAATGCCTAAATAAAACAACTTGTTCATGCAAGTAATATGTTTATTGGAGAAAATGCTCACATTAAATCATTCTATGATCATCCAGAAGCATAACTTGTGTGTTCCAAACTTCATATTACTTACTTTGGTCTTTCAACAAGATGAAACTGTGACGTGAGTAGGCTATTCAGTAGCCTATATCCTTGTTATAACCCCCAGTCTACTCTAATCTGCATCGGATACGCTCATAAATGCACTGCTACGCAGTGCCAACAACCTATCAAGATATGGCACTGCGTGCAGGCCTGCAGTCCTGCAGTCAAACAATCAATAACACTGCCGGGCATCTGGTTATTTTCCTGTGTTTGTTCATTTTCTTGTGTTAAGTACTTATTTACTTACAGGCCGGCAGGCAGCCTAGCCGTTAGAGTGTTGGGCTAGTTCAAATCCCAGAGCCGACAAGGTAAAACATCTGTTGATGTGCCCTTGAGCAATTGCTTAACCCTAATTGCTCCAGGGTCGCCGAACCTGGCTGTAACCCCAACCCTGGCCATGACCCCACTCTCAGAGGGAGTCTCAGGGGGAGTTGGGATATGCAAAAAACACATAAGCACCCACCAAATTATGTATTATTTACTTACAATAAGTGTCAACGTTCTGCCGATTTTTTTAAGTTCTCTCATGATCCACATGTTACTGTAGGCTTTGAGGTGTATTTAGATGGATTGATGGACCTGCTTGCATTTCTGTGTGTATGTTTGTGTGTCTGTGCGTGTGCCAGAGCCAAGATGATTTGGAGTATTCCTACTTGAGACTACCTAGCCACCAGGTATTCCTCTTCTGTTCCCATGCTGGAGACCAGGGCTTGACCACAACCTGCTACAATGGCACCAACATTTTGTGACTGATCTTTCAACAGGGAAGAGGGCGAATGTGTCAAAGACCTGACGGTATGGCTTGTTATATTGTTGTCTGCGTATTTGTGTACTGAGGAAGATGTACAGTAACTTGGTTCCAGAAGAAACTCAAAAGCCACTTTCAATTTCCTTATGTTGTGGGCTTTCATCAAGGTACTTGTTGCCTGTATTATCTGACTACTATGACTGCACTTTAGAGCGTGTGTCATCCTGCAGCACAGCATTTTGGGGAAGCTTGGGGTCATGTCCAATATTGGATATGCATGAAGAAGGAAAGAAGCTGGGCCATCTTAGACGTTTTTTTAGAGCATGACATGACAAGTTTATAGATGCTTTGTGAAGCCTCAATTTAATATGATGTATAAGTCCTTTATTAAGCGGTGGTTTTGTCACCCTGTTTTAAAAAGCACAGGATTATGTCATATTTGACATAGTTGGTTATGTCACACACTTATGCCTCATTCATACATCCTTTATAGAACATGACATACAGTTATATATTATGTGTAACACATTTATGTAGTGCTTAAGAAGGCTTTATGAAGGTTTTATGAAGCCTTCATAACTTCTTTGGGAGCAGCGCACGAGGTGACCGTTTTGGAGACCCTGGCGTGCCCAAAGTAAAATGCCTCCTATTCAGGCCCAGAAAATAGGATATGCACATATTTAGAACCATTGGATAGGAAACACCCTGAATCTTCTAAAAGTGTCAACATTTTGTCTGTGAGTAAAACAGAATGGATATGGCAGGCGAAACCCCAAGGAATTTCTGTCCTGGAAAAAGTGGTTTTGACACATTGCCTCATTTAGAGCCCCTCCCTTATGAAAATGCTCTTATAAGGGCATATGAATGCAGTACCTATCGCTTCCTCTGGATGTCAACAGTCTCGAGAAAGTGATTTGATTCTTCTGAGCTGCTTTTAGAGCAGAGAAGAAGAGGAATAAGGAAGTGTCCACTCAGATGTCCTTACAACAAAATGCGCGTTCATGGCTTGCGCGTTCTTTGTTTTTTTCCTTTCTTAACGCCCAGTTTATATTCCGGTTGAAATATTATACAACATATACATTAAAGTGTTCCTAAGGATACATTTACAATGATGTTTGATTGTTCTTGGACAAGTTTATAGGTATAAGTTGAACGAGTTCTCTTCACGTTTCAATGGAGGAGTCGACGCTGTTTTTTCTGATTATAATGCGCTAACCAAACAGAGATTTATGGATATAATACATTACTTTTTCTAACAAAAGAACCATGGATTGTCTTCGTTGGACACTTGGGAAGCCCTCAGCAGAAGTTCTTCAAAAGGTAATTGATTTGTTTTTGCTGTGAAATGTGTTTTCTGTGAACCGTGGAGGCTTATGAAATTATGGTAATGGCAAAAATATGTTAGGTGCTACGCTCAAACAATCAAATGTGGTGCTTTTGCCGTAAAGCCTTATTAGAATCTGACAACGCTGTGATATTGCCAAGAAGCAGAGCTTTTGATGACTATGAAGCACTTGTATATTGATGCATGTTTAATAATTAAACTTTTGGATTTTGGAGGGGACACTAACGCCTTGCATTTCACCTGGTAGTGTCGGGAGTGCCCCACCGCTCCCTAAGAAGATAAGTTGCACTTCGTTTAAAGCGGGACCTAACTTCTAATAGATGGCAGGGACACCGTTGCTCAGTGGTACTTCTAAATGGAAGGCACGTTTTCCAACAAAAGTCCTGAAAAACATGCCTTCCATTCGGATGTGAGAGGATAAGGTTGCCTATGCTAAAGTATGGACCAGTTTTCACCTACTAGGCACACAGAACGTTTTTTTTTTCTCCCTCCTTTATTGAACTTAGTCATGTAAGAACACATTCTTATTTTCAATGACGGCCTACACCGGCCAAACCCGGGACTCCCAATCACGGCCGGTTGTGATACAGCCTGGATTCAAACTAGGGTGTCTGTAGTGATGCCGCTAGCACTGAGATGCAGTGTCTTAGACCGCTGTGCCACTCGGGAGCCCCAAAACTTAACCGAGAGTCTGGAAGAACTTAAAGAGACTTAAAGTAAGGGAATTGGCGGGCAACCTGTCATTAATAGGAGACAGAGAGCCTACATCCTGGGATGATCCCTATAAAACATACGGCTCCTATAAACATGTCCACATTTCCATCTTTATAGAACAGTGCTGGGATCGTCTCCGGTGCCCTCTCCCATGCCCTTTATAGAAACCTGCTCATCAAACAGTTTCACGGACTGCTGCTTATCCATATTCTAGTGAGGTGAGCGATGTGATTTCACCGTTGATTACCTCTGCTGTTCGCCCTGATTGGTTTAATGTTGAATAAATACAGTGAACTGTTGCCCTACTACGCCCACCCTCCCTTTTCCATGGAAAGGTAAACAGCACATGGATTTAACTACGTCGGTTGGGGGAAAAGGATAAGCCATCCGTCGGTGTTGTAATAATCCCAACAAACCGCTGAGCAACTTTGACTCTGTTTTACAAGGTCAATGTGTTGATAAGTGAAACTTATTCCAACTGTGAATGTAATGTTTGACCTTGACAGATGAGTTTAAGCAGGTGTATAATTGTATTCTAAACCCAGCTTTATTTTGGATTTAGATGATAGCGATCTGTTGATTTAATATCCTCCCAGTAATTTCAAACCAGCAATTGATTTGCATGCTTCAATAGGCCTTCCTCTATCCAGGGCCCAGATGCTGCCATATCTGATGTATAACTTCTGTGAGCCATTTTATCAGAACAACTCAGAGTCAAAGTTAAGTGACACTCTTTCACAGTATTACGTTTCTCCCAGCCCTCCCTAGAGGGGCACTAAAAGCACAATTTCTTCTCAGGGTTTCAGTAGCAGTGACAGGGCAACCCAATCTCCCGCCGCCGGCCGGGCATCACACACACAAATGCACACACGCACACACAACCAGACACACACACACCCAGACACACACACACACACACACACACATGGCCCAGCCTAGCCCCGACTTTATAAAGCATCCGATGGCAAAAAGCTAGGCCTGATACAAACAACTAGGCATGACAAGCTATTTACACTCCTCCACAGACATTATTCACACACCATTATGTCTTTGGTAGATTGGACCTGAAAGAGGAGGAAACCTGCTCACCTCATCTGGCCTGAGAGAGGGAAGGAGAAACAGAGAAAGAGTGCAAGAGACAGACATATAATTTATTTGGGACCTAAGCACTGAATTGCACAAGTGTGGAGGTTGCAGTGTTGAGAGGATAGTTGGTTCAACGTTTTACTATTATAAAAAAAAAAAAATGTCATTTAGCAGATGCTGTTATCCAGAGCGACTTACAAATAACAAAATATCACAGTCGTAGTAAATAAATGTTTACTTAATAAAGAAGTAATCAGCAAAGTCAGTGCCAGTAGTTGATAAGAAAAGTCCAGTCAAAACACACTAAGATTGGCCCCAGAAACAAACAAAAAACAACAGACCCGTCTCCCACTTGGCTGTTGAAAAGCATAAAGCAATGCATCACACAAATCTCCTTATCTTGATAAGAGAGTCTTGCAACTTCTGTTGTAAAAAAATAAATAAGGCAGAGGCTGCCAATCCTGCACATGCGCAGAAACTTCAGGACCTTTAGATGTCGGGAAGAGGGGGCCAGAAAAGATGGATCTGCAGCCACTCCGTAAAAATAAATACACTGAACTTGATATATGCCTATCCTCTCTCTTGTCAAACTTAACGTACTGACACTTCCCCAACTCAAAGCAGAAGTGAACATGTAGAAATTAATACTATTCCAGCCATAAAAAATCTCATCTTCTAACGCGTTTCAGTAATGTTTGCTGTTAAAATCTTGTTAGTGTCCCCTCCGACATTAGTGTTTGTGTGTGAGGAACGAGTGTGTGTGTGTCTCCGTCATTAGTGTGTGTGAGGAATGAATATCGGTGCTGACAGCAGCAGAGGCAGGACTCTCTCTGAGAACTGATCAGGGACTCCCAGCTGATCATCCAACCAGTCGCGTAAATCAAGCCTGTCACTCTATATAGCCAACCTTTATGTAGAGCCTCATTAGTCTAAACACACAAGTCCCTTTCACACACATACACACACACACTGCACTAGTGACTCACACACACACATGCACAAATGCACGCAAAAACGCATGTATGCACACACACACACACACACACACACACACACACACACACACGTATACACTGTACACATTACATTAGCATAAACACAAGGTCATTGAGGCTCAGCCACAAAACCACACTTGCTTTGGAAATTGGCACCATAAAACTCTCTCAAAAGCAAAATCTAATACAGGATGCCCTGATCTAATGTGTGCATAATGGTGCCCATTACAAGGGTCATAAAAGCAAGCTGGCATATAGGAACTAAGTGTTGTGTGGTCCTGACCATGATGTTGTCAGTAAATTGTGTGGAAAATGTGGCATTTTATGCACTCGTTGACTCCCTCCATATATAATGTTATTCTGTATCCTGTCTAAATTGTACTCTCTCTGTACACTTTAGCATTCAGGCTATGTAGGCAAGTAATGTTTGAGGAAATTGAAGAGACAGGCATGGTGCAAATTTCCTCCTTCATGCAATGCAAAAGTTTACCGTTTATGCGTGTAAGTGTTTGTGTGTAACAGTAATGTGTGTGCATATGGTGCAAATGTCATGCAATTCTGAGAGACTGTTTCTGTGTATGTGTGTGTGTGTGTTTGATACAATCAGGCCCACATGACACAACACGCACATACACAGAAACAGTCCCACATGACACACACACACGTACAAACACACGCACAATCTGGCCAGCTCTGCTTTTCGCCAGGCCCCCTCTGCCTGGAGACAATACAAGACAATACTCTTTCTCCCTCTCCCCGCCTCTTTCACTCTGCCAGTCATCTGTCTGCGATGCGAGGTGTCTGTCTGTCTAACCAACACAGTTTGACTGCAGGGGCCCACACGGGCGTCATACCCTCAGACCAAAACATGGCTTGATGAGCCTGAGCCCGACTCACTTCTCACTCCTCTAACATACTTTACCACTCCTTGTGATGTTTTTAGTAATTTCTCTCTTAACCTGGGTGAAATGTTGGTTGTTTGCCTATAGTCAGGCACAATTTGGCCTAATCTTACATTTTGTGACTCAGATCTGTAATTCAGTGACCTAAAGCCTTGACCACAAGCACATATGTCTTTCTCTCCCTTTTTTTCCTCAGTCTCTTCCTTTCCCCCTTTCTTCGTCCCCCCTCTATCGCTCTTCTTTTCTGCCTTTCCTCTGTATCTCTGTTTCTCCCCCCCCTACTTTCCCTTTGACATATACATTGAGCTCAAGGGTACCTCAACTCTATTACTCAGGTATTCACTTCACCTACTCATGGAGCACTACAATTATGTGTGTATGCAAAGCGTGGAACACTGAGGTGGTGCTAGAGTATTAATTCAGGGTCGATGATTCAGAGGGGTTAAATGCGGAAGACACATTTCAGTTGAATGCATTCAGTTGTACAACTGACTAGGTATCCCCCTTTCCCTTATAATGTGGATGAATAGGCCAGTGACGTGAGCCTATCAGATGAGCTAAATGCCTTCTATGCTCGCTTCAAGGCAAGCAACACTGAACCATGCATGAGAGCACCAGCTGTTCCGGACGACTGTGTGATCACGCTCTCCATAGCAAATGTGAGACAAGTTAGACAGGTTACGCCAAGGTAATCTGTCTAAATGACTATCGCCTCGTAGCACTCACATCTGTAGCCATGAAATGCTTTGAAAGGCTGATCATGGCTTACATCAACACAATCATCTCAGACGCCCTGGACTCACTCCAATTCACATACCTCCCCAACATACCGCCCCAACAGATTCACAGATGACGCAATCTCTATTGCACTCCACACTGCACTCAGATCCTCAAACATTTCTACAGCTGCACCAATGAGAGCATCTTGACTGGCTGCATCACCGCTTGGAGTGGAAACTGCTTGGCATCCAACCGTAAGGTGCTACAGAGGGTAGTGCGTACAGCCAAGTACATCACGGGCTGAGTTAACTGCCATCCAGGACCTCTATAACAGGCGCTGTCAGAGAAAATGGTCAAAGACTCCAGCCACCCAATTCATAGACTGTTCTCTCTGCTACCGCACGGCAAGCGGTATCGACGCACCAAATCTGGAACCAACAGGACCCTGATCAGCTTCTACCCCCAAGCCATAAGACTGCTAAATAGTTAGTTAAATAGTTAACCAATTTGGGAACCTGAACTATCTGCATTGACCCTTTTTGATTCACATACACTGCTGCTACTGTTTATTATCTATCCGGTTGCCAAGTACCTTTATTCCTACTTATATGTAGATATCTTCCTCAATTACCTCATACCCCTGCACATCAACTCCGTACTGGTAGCCTGTGTATATAGCCAAGTTATCGTTACTCATTGTGCATTTATTATTACAGGTATTATTACATGTCATTACTTTTCTATTATTGCTCGATTTTCTCTCTCTCTCTGCATTGTTGGGAAGGGTCCATAAGTAAGCATTTCACTGTTAGTCTACACCTGTTGTTTACAAAGCATGTGGAGAATAAAATTAGATTAGATTTTGATTTGACACATTCACTATAGAAGGAGCTTGAGGAGGCAGGCTATATCCATACATTGTGAATTAATGTTCTCTGCGTAATTGCCCTTGAGGGCAAGAACAAGAGTTTAATGGTTAAAACACTCAGTCGATGGTGCTGTTAACATTAGTCATTCTTTAACCTTGGCAAATTCAGTCTATAACATGATGACATGGCTAAAGATACTATCATTATGAAAGCTTACGTTACCATGAGTTAAGTACAATAAGACGCCAAACTCTTTCTATACACAGGGCTACAGTATGTACAGAATCACAACCAGGGCTCTCTCTTAACCAAGTAATGGCTGTAGACTCCTATGTCGAGTCAAGTCTACAGCCATGCCTTAGGGTAAGCCCTCTCTAAACACAGGGCTATCTACAAAGCCACAACCATTCCTTCTCTATACTACACGGCCACATTCGGATGCCTCTTATGTGCTTTATTGTGGCTTCCACTATTAGATTGCTGCTCATTGTGCACAACTCCTCTGTAATTATAGGATTCATAATACGCTAGGCTGCCTGCGTGAGAACACTATTAAATAAACACATACGATGACAAAAAATAATAGAGGCTAGGCAAATAAACCCTGGTAATGTTATGGCTGTGGCTGAATGATGATCCGATAGGGTGAGTTTCTCCAAGGTCACAACAAAACAGAGGAGTGATTGGTTGGTTTACAGTGTGCATCTCAATTCCATGGCACCAAGTAGGATTACACCTGTGCCCTGCTTTATACAGGATTCAGGTATAGAGAGGCCCTTACTCTGACAGCGAACAGGTAGTTGCAATGTATTAAAATAATGAATAAGAAGTGTTCATTGAGTCGAGTAGCTTTTGGTTGAGCTCAGGTGTGTAAATGCATAGTATTGTGCTGGAGTCAGATAGGACTGGAGACAATACCTAGTATTCTGTTAGGTTAACTGATTCCATATGTGTAATTTCATAGTTGTGATGTCTTAACTATTATTCTTCAACGCAGAAAATAGTAAAAATATAGAAAGATCCTGGAATGAGTAGGTATGTCCAAACTTTTGACTGGTACTTTCTGGAACGGAAAATATGGAACTGTACAACATGACGGTCGGCAGTACAGTACTGGGCTATTTAGCTAAAGAATCCCCGCTGGGCACGAGGAAGGAGTAGGTTGTCCTTGTAAATAAGAATTTGTTCTTAACTGACTTGCCTAGTTAAATAAAGGTTGCTCTAAGAGCATAACATTTCTCCACCCTCATGTTCTAATTCTTGTCTAACCAACACCTAAATGGAGATTAAGTGAAAATAAAAATCTCATTGATTTATGAAGACCAGTCCCCATGCTTGCCTCAGAGCAGCGCAAAACGGTGCTAAAATATTTGTAGGCTTTAGCTTCTAATGACGTGACTCTCTGCCAATAATTACATTTATTGGAGGATTGGAGGACTCTAAATGAATGTCTAAGGGGCATTTTTCATTAGGATATGTGAGAATATCTAAATTAATAAATCGCTTTCTTTAAAAAGTAACAATATTCTGGAGATTTTGTTTTCGTTTAACCTAGAGTGAGCGAGAAAAAGGCCATTCTTGAACATGGGGTGAGACATTCTCACAAATTTATGAATAAAGACAGTTTGGTATTTAGAAATATGTATTTCTGGAGAAACCTAACTTGATTATTTAGCAGACATCACTTGCTTATATTCATGAAGATGTTGAGCGATCGGCAAAGACAATCTGTAATCTGCTGGCATCACGGCACGACATCAACATCACTCTAATTACAGTCAGAAGACAGTTGAAGAAACTTCCGTGGACTTACGGAAAGGCTCGGTAAGAAATGTTTTATAAATACAATTGATGTCGGAAGTTTACATACACTTAGGTTGGAGTCATTAAAACTCTTCTGGTCTGATGAAACAAAAATAGAACTGTTTGGACATAATGACCATCAGCATGTTTGGAGGAAAAAGGAGGAGGCTTGCAAGCCGAAGAACACCAACCCAATCGTGAAGCACTCGGTTGGCAGCATCATATTGTCGGGGTGCTTTGCTGCAAGAGGGACTGGTGCACTTCACAAAATAGATGGCATCATGAGGGAGGAAAATTATGTGGATATATTGAAGCAACATCGCAAGACATCAGTCAGGAAGTTAAAGCTTGGTCGCAAATGGGTCTTCCAAATGGACAATGACCCTGAGCATAATTCCAAAGTTGTGGCAAAATTGCTTAAGGACAACAAAGTCAAGGTATTGGAGTGGCCATCACAAAGCCCTGACCTCAATCCTATAATACAGAACTGAAAAAGTGTGTGCGAGCAAGGTGATCTACAAACCTGACACAGTTACACCAGCTCTGTCAGGAGGAATGGGACAAAATTCACCCAACTTATTGGGGGAAGCTTGTGGAAGGCTACCCAAAATGTTTGACCCAAGTTAACTTCTTAGGGAGAGGCAGGTGAGGTGACGGTTTTGGAGAGTCTGGCGTGCCCAAAGCAAAATGCCTGCCACTCAGGCTCAGAAAATAGGATATGCACATAATTAGTACTATTGGATAGGAAACACTCTGGAGTTTCTAAAAGTGTTAACATAATGTCTGTGAGTATAACATAACTCATTTAGCAGGCAAAAACCAGAGACAAAACCATTCGGAAACAGTTTCTGGTGACCTTTGGCTCTGTTAGACACACTCCCTATTGAATCCATTTGTTACCAGGACTGAGACTGCAGTACCTATTGCTTCCACTAGATGTCAGCAGTCTATATACAAAGACTCAGAGATTGGAGTAAACACAACGAATATGTACAGGAAATGGCATGGGGACGTGAAATGTCAACAAGTTTTCTCGGGCGCGAGTCTGGCTGGAGCGCCCCACTTTATTTTACTTATATAAGGTATAGGTGACCATCCGAGTGAAATATTATTGCTAATATTCATAAAAGGATAGCTAAGGATGCATTTTAAATGGTATTTGATTTGTTTAGGAAAAGGTTATAGGTATATTTGAACGTGTTCTCTTCACGTTTCAATGGGCGATTCGACGTTGGATTTTCTGAACATAACGCACCAACCAAACAGAGATTTATGGATATAATAACAAAATAACCATTGGATGTCTTCGTTGGACACTTGGGAAGCCCTCAGCAGAAGTTCTTCAAAAGGTAAGGGATTTGGAGGTGCTACCCTCAAACAATCAAATTTTGTGCTTTCGCTGTAAAGCCTTTTTGAAATCTGACAATGCTGTGATATTGCCAAGAAGCATAGCTTTTGATGACTATGCAACATTGTATGACAGTGTTTGGTGATGTTATAGTTGCTCTGGATGGTAATAGAAGAAGAATTTTAAACTAGTCATCAGATGTGGTTTAAGACACTAACTGGTTTTTTCCTTTCCTATCGTCCAGTTTATAATCCGGTTGAAATATTATACTAAATATACATAAAAGTGTGCCTAAGGATACATTATCAATGATGTTTGATTGTTCTTGGACAAGTGTATAGGTAAAGGTTGAACGCGTTCTCTTCACGGTTCAATGGGAGAGTGGATGCTGTAGTTTATGATCATAACGCGCCAACCAAATGGAGATTTATGGATATAATAAATGACTTTTTCTAACAAAAGAACCATTGGATGTCTTCGTTGGACACTTGGGAAGCCCTCAGCAGAAGTTCTTCAAAATGTAAGGGATTTGTTTTCGCTGTGAAATGTGTTTTGTGTGAACTGCGATGGTTTATGAATTTATGCTAATGGGAAAATATTGGAGGTGCTATCCTCAAACAATCAAATGTTGTGCTTTTGCCGTAAAGCCTTTTTGAAATCTGACAACGCTGTCATATTGCCAAGAAGCAGAGTTTTTGATGACTATGCAACACTTGCATATTGATGAATGTTTAATAATTCAACATTTGTATTTTGAATTTGGCGCCTTACATTTCACCAGGTAGTGTCGGGAGTCGGGAGTGGGGCTACTTAGGGAGCCCCACTGCTCCCTAAGTATTTAAAGCTAATTTCAATATATTAATAACTTTGAAAGGGGTATGCTCGCTACAAAAATACCTAATTCAAGTGTTCAGTAGGTCATCCACTACACCATGGTTCCCCATCTAGTTTTATTGTTGGACATAAGACTGTAAAAACACCATTGAAATAAGCTCCAAGTGATTTTAATTTTGTAAGTCTGTTCCCAAGTATTACCATGCATAATAAAGCTGACAGGGTTTGAAACTATTATGTTTTAGTAAAAAAAAATATATTGTGGTCAATTTGCAGTCCACAAATTATTTGTAATGATGTTCTGGCCCCCCGACGATCCGGTCAAGAAATAAATTGGCCGCGGCTGATGTAGTTGATGATCCCTGCACTACACTAACCTACAATAGATGTAATTGGTCCAGTATCAATCTGTAGAGTTCAATTGTGTTAGATAAAAACACCACCAATATGTTACAGAACATTAGCAATAAGCAAGACTGTAAAAATGCAGCTTTATGTAGTTAGCTGTTTATTTTTCAATCGTTTCATGTGGTTGTACAGTGATGAACTCTTCCCAGGTGTATTACTCTGTCTTATTTAAGATTTGAGAGCACGTATTTCCCCACACCGGCTAACTGCATCACTTCACAGTGATAAATGAGATCGAGTTTGAAAAGCAATATTGGTCTCTAAATATTTTTTTTTTTACTGACAGACACTCCATATATCTTGCAAATATCCCTGAACGAATTACAACACACATCTGTGCCATTATCAAACCAAGAACCCATCTATCTTAACTGTGGATCTTACCTCACCTGTGTGCTTTTTTTCATCAATGTTTTTCGTACATGTATTATTATATATCATACTAACTTTTCTCCATACAGTGAGGGAAAAAAGTATTTGATCCCCTGCTGATTTTGTACATTTGCCCACTCAGTTTATAATTTTAATGGTAGGTATATTTGAACACTGAGAGACAAAAAAATCCAGAAAAACGCATGTGAAAAAATGTTATAAATGGAATTGCATTTTAATGAGGTAAATAAGTATTTGACCCCCTCTCAATCAGAAAGATTTCTGGCTCCCGGATGTCTTTTATACAGGCAACGAGCTGAGATTAGAAGCACACTCTTAAAGGGAGTGCTCCTAAACTCAGCTTGTTACCTGTATAAAAGACACCTGTCCACAGAAGCAATCAATCAACCAGATTCCAAACTCTCCACCATGGCCAAGACCAAAGAGCTCTCCAAGGATGTCAGGGACACGATTGTAGACCTACACAAGGCTGGAATGGGCTACAAGACCATCGCCAAGCAGCTTGGTGAGAAGGTGACAACAGTTGGTGCGATTATTCGCAAATGGAAGAAACACAAAATAACTGTCAATCTCCCTTGGCCTGGGGCTCCATGCAAGATCTCACCTCGTGGAGTGGTGAGGCATCAGCCCAGAACTACACGGGAGGATCTTGTCAATGATCTCAAGGCAGCTGGGACCATAGTCACCAAGAAAACAATTGGTAACACACTACGCCGGACTGAAATCCTGCAGCGCCCGCAAGGTCCCCCTGCTCAAGAAAGCACATATACATGCCCGTCTGAAGTTTGCCAATGAACATCTGAATGATTCATAGGACATCTGGGTGAAAGTGTTGTGGTCAGATGAGACCAAAATGGAGCTATTTGGCATCAACTCAACTCGCCGTGTTTGGAGGAGGAGGAATGCTGTCTATGACCCCAAGGAAACCATCCCCACCGTCAAACATGGAGGTGGAAACATTATGCTTTGGGGGTGTTTTTCTGCTAAGGGGACAGGACAACTTCACCGCATCAAAGGGACGATGGACGGGGCCATGTACCGTCAAATCTTGGGTGAGAGCATTGAAAATGGGTGGTGGATGGGTATTCCAGCATGACAAATGACCCAAAACACACGGTCAAGGCAACAAAGGTGTGGCTCAAGAAGAAGCACATTAAGGTCCTGGAGTGGCCTAGCCAGTCTCCAGACCTTAATCCCATAGAAAATCTGTGGAGGGAGCTGAAGGTTCGAGTTGCCAAACGTCAGCCTCGAAACCTTAATGACTTGGAGAAGATCTGCAAAGAGGAGTGGGACAAAATCCCTCCTGCGATGTGTGCTAACCTGGTGGCCAACTACAAGAAACATCTGACCTCTGTAATTGCCAACAAGGACTAAGTCATGTTTTGCATAGGGGTCAAATACTTGCACTTGATGCATGTGTACTGTGTTTTCCTGTCCTTCTTGGGTCCACACACATCACAGCGCTTCTTCTTGTTGCTACCGGCTGTCATCTAGAATGATGAAAACTTACTTACTCACTCACTCACTGTCGCGATCTTCAGAAACGACAGACCAAGGCGCACAGCGAGGTATCCAGTATACATGTTTATTTAACAACGTAACTGGGACAAAAGTAACAAAACGAACGTAACAAAGATTTTGTGAAGCTGAACATAACATGTAAACTAACCAAGCTATAACCCACAAAATACTCTAGAAAACCCCAACCATATATATGGTTCCCAATTAGAGACAACGACACACAGCTGCCTCTAATTGGGAACCATTACCCCAACATAGAAATAGACAAACTAGAACCAAAATAACCCTACACCAAAATGAAACAAACACACGCCATCCTAAACTCTGGCCTGGACGTGACACTCACTCACTCACTCATATAGAGTTACAGTAGACCAAGGTAGGAGAATCAGACACACAGACATGGAACAACATCACTCACACTTACTTCTGGTATTGGAGTTGTTGGTTCTGTGGGTGGGGCGGATGGGGCACCAGTATCCTCCTCCTTAATCCTCCTCGCGATGGCTGCAGAAGCTGGGGTCCTTGGGATATGATGCCTCCTCTGGATTTAAAGTTTTACCAATGCCTTGCCCAGCTCCTCAAGGAAGAGCCGTCTCCTCTGGAGCTTCCCACTTTTTCATTCTGGGTTCAACGGCATCCAGATGACAAACACGTTGTACGCCGAGATATCCAAGATGTTGAAGAATATCACAAGTGGCCACGTAGGGTTCTTCTTTGCAGCTGTAGCCAGTCACCAGCTTGTCTAAATTAACCACCCCTCCTTTCGTGGCATTGTAATCCATTATGATTTCTGGTTTTTGATGTTCCTGGCCACAGATTCTCCCATCCCTATGCAGCATACTCATGAATACCACATTTTTGCCTTCTTTGGCACGTAGGACACAAGGGACATGTCGGCCGTGAACACAAACTCAGAGGAATTGATAGGCACACACACACGCACACACACTATCCAGGCTAGCCAGCCAAAGTAATTTTCTCAAAAGGGAGAAAACTGTCTGTAAGTTATTGTAACTGTCTGTAACTGTCTAAGTTATTGATCAGTGATTGTGAGGGCCATCAACCATGCATTAATACAGCCTTTCTGCACTCAAACTTATTTTCTGCCATTGTTAGGGAAACCCTATCGATTAGCTGGAGCAGGATGGAAGGCATTTGCACACAAACAGTGTTTCTGCTCCTCGACTGACAACTTTCAGGGAATCAAAGACCAGGAGGCAAGATAACATACCTTGTTCTTTGCTTTGTACTTTGTAATGTGTCTGGTTGGTGTTTTAGAGGTAAGTTCTCTGATCCCTTTGTCTTGTTGTTACAGTAATTGTGCAAATTCAGACATTATGTTATTGGATAATTTAGCCTTTGTTACGGTGTTGACTTTATTGCATGTGGTTTTCTAGTTGATTATTTTTTGTCTTTCTTGAATGCTACTTTGTGTGGTACGTACAGTCTTCCTGTTTGGTAGATATATTTATGTTTGATGTGTAAGGATAACTTCGTAAAAGTGCAACACATCAATATGAATACTTATGGATTTACTTTGTCAAGACATAATATACTTGACTTGCTCTGTCATGTTGGAAATCTAGCTCAACTGGAACACAGACTTGCATAATAAGAACCGTGACAGGGCATAAAATGTTCAATTTCGATCAAACAAGATATTAGGATGCATAACCTAAATGTGAGTAAGTGTTCATCCCAAATGGTACCCTATTCCCTACATAGTGCACTACATTTGACAAGAGTCCTTTGAACCCTGATCAAAAGCAGTGCACTATATAGCAAATGGGGTGTCATTTGGGACATGCTCTAAGACATCATAATACTCTGGTTAACACTGATTTAGAAGCTAATCCTCCATCTCACAGCTGTCTCTTTCTCAGAAGTGGACAGCTTCAACTTGAACTGACTGACAAAATGCAAAAGAAATGACTTGTTCTACTAGGCCCTAGACCATATAATACTATATGCCTCACTTTTCAGATGTAGGGTTTTAAAGGTTATATGTGGTAGGAGTATTCCTCAAAGCAAATGAATTACTGTTACCTAACAAAATGTGCCTTGAAAATTCTGTCATTTTTTGTTTTTAAGAATAAGCTAACAACAGCATCAGATATACATCTACATTTAATTGAGGTAGCATTTTGAGGCAAAGAGAAAGCTACTAATTAGGAGGGAACACAACACTGAAGTGCATTTCCAAAATGTCAGAAAATGTCTAGATTACTAAGATGATGTTCCCCAAACAGATTTAGATTCAGGAGGATCTGACAGGGACAGCAACAGAAAGAGCATTACTGTAATATAATCTATTGTAGTTTGCTTTTCAGAGGAGCATTATAAGGGGTAAAAAGCTTAATCAACCAAATAATGATATGACAAAATTATGATTATAAAATGAGAGCATCTTGCATTTTGACATAGATTTAAATGTTAAAATGTCAAAGTTACTGAAATGCAAAAAAGCTGGATCCCTGGATCTGGATAAGGTGGTTATTGGATGAACACTAACTAACCATGCTCTATCAACGGTAAACATGATCATGCTCAAAGAGCGGCGGCCTGCCCAGTAGGGCGTTAGTGATGACGCCCAACTTGTGATTGGTTAAAAACAATATAAATATTTTTATATATAAAAAAACAATATATTATTTAATTGACAGATAATGTTTAAAATACTCATAAAAGTGTGGTAAATGTGTACATTATCCTGTTTCAAAAATATATTGTTCAAAACAAATTGTGCAGTTACTTACTACTCTGTCCCTCAGTAACAGCCTGCAGCAGCTCCGCATTCATGGACGTATAGGCGTGTAAACATTGCTTGGATTGTTTTGCCAGCTATTTGCTATGAGGGGGAATTGCTAGCATAAATAGGAACAGCACAAAGTAAATGGACCATCCTGGGGCACTCAGATGTGCGTTCAGTCAGAACTTCTGGGTCTGCTTTAGTCTCCCTCCCAATATGTCTCTCGCGCCAGGCGGCTTACTTCCGCACATGAGACTAGATCTGCTCTATCAGGTACAGATGGTGCTAAAGTAAAAAGCTAATTGTAATTAACTGGTAAATAAATAATCATAACAGTCATGGGAGCCTGAGACCTGATAAACCAGACATGTATATCTAACATCAGTCGACAGAGGGATACACTAGCTAGAACCTTCTCATTGTGGATATGGTAGGACAAAAGCATGATGGTGGCTTATTGTTACCCCTCATGTTGTTCATCAGGTTTTATTGTAGGTAACAGGGCAACATGTTGTGTGGACTAAAACAGCATAAAACCGGGTGTATCACAAAGCATGATCAAATGAATTTGCCAGCTACAGTAATTTTGAGAAACATTGAGAATTAGTTTGGTAGATTTTTGGGTCAAATTAACCAATTATCTACCTTTGCTAAGCAGCTAGCTAGCTGGTAGTTTGCTAGCTAGATAGCTCCCTTTCAAAACTAATATCTGACTAACTTGGAAACACAAAGTTATTTCAAAATGAAAGTTAACTGGCTGGTGCATCATGCTTTGTGGCATTATGTTATTTTTTTTCTTTCTGTCAATCTAAAGAAAGAGAAATAATAAGAAAGAAAATAAGACCTCACCTTTTTATCAGGACAGTAGCTTCCGGAACAAAACCTGTATGAACCCCGCTTTACTATTAAAAAATGGTGCCGGAAGGGATAGCTCCCATTTTAAGGGCTCCTAACCAACTGTGCAATTTAGTTTGTTTTATGTCATTGTTTGTAACTTATTTAGTTGGAGTACTTCATGCTATTCCTTTCAAACCAGCGTTTTTGCTCTTCCGCATGTAGCCCTCTGGCATACTGTACTACCTAACATAAGTCTTTCTACATATAGTACATGTTCAGGACAGGGGATATGACTTATTTACGAGCCAGTCATTCTGTGTAAGGTTGGGGCTCATCTTTGGACCATATCTCATGGGATATGCATCCAGAGCTTCACCATGCGTTGTAAAGCTGCAAAAATGTCAACATAACTTAGTTTTATTTTCACGGCAAAAGGTCAATCCTCGTATGACCAAAATATGTCTTTGTTAAATCATAACAGTGATTTAATACTGTGGTGTGATTTTTTGCTTTTGCCTATTTGGCCTGTGCTTCTATAAATGTCTTTGTGGAGTCACCTTGGATAAAGTATTTAAAATTAGTTTTGCCTTAACCTTCAAGGTAGTGCTGTAGGTAGATACTTGATTTATCCAAAATTATAGTACTATTTGTTTCCTTCTAACACTCTTTTAATTGTCTTCAATTCAAAGAATTGCTAGACACCTTTGAGACACCTTGAAGTTCAATGCACATATTCTCCTAGCAGGTGAATGCAATATTTTCACCCTAAAGAAAGGCAAGTTCCTTTTGCACTGAAAAATATAGCGCCCCACCACTCCCTAAGTAGTTTTAACTAAATGACTATCGCCCCGTAGCACTCACTTCTGTCATCATAAAGTGCTTTGAGAGGCTAGTTAAGGATCAAATCACATACACCTTACCTGACAGCCTAGACCCACTTCAATTTGCATACTCCCCCAATAGATCCACAGATGATGCAATTGCCATCGCACCGCACACTGCCCTATCCCATCTGGACAAGAGGAATACCTATGTAAGAACGCTGTTCATTGACTACAGCTCAGCCTTCAACATTATAGTATCCTCCAAGCTCATCAATAAGCTCTGGGCCATGGATCTGAACCCCTGCCTTGTGCAACTGGGACCTGACGGGCCGCCCCCAGGTGGTGAAGGTAGGAAACAACACCTCCACTACGCTGATCTTCAACACAGGGGCCCCACAAGGGTGCATGCTCAGCCCCCTCCTGTACTCCCTGTTCACCCATGACTGCGTGGCCACTCACACCTCCAACTCAATCATCAAGTTTGCAGATGACACAATAGTAGTAGGCCGGATTACCAACAATGACGAGACAGCCTACAGGGAGGAGGTGAGGGCCCTGGCGGAGTGGTGCCAGGAAAATAACGTCTCCCTCTTTGTCAACAAAACGAATGTGCTATTTGTGGACTTCAGGAGACAGCAGAGGGAGCACGCCCCCATCCACATTGACAGGACCACAGTGGAGAATGTGAAAAGCTTCAAGTTCATTGGCGTACGCATCACTGACAATCTGAAATGGTCCACCTCAAAAGGCTGAAGAAATTTGGTTTGGCCGCAAAGACCCTCACAAACGTTTACAGATAAACCATTTAGAGCATCCTGTCGGGCTGCATCACCACTTGGTATGGCAATTGCACCTCCCTCAACCGCAGGGCTCTCCAGAGGGTGGTGCGGTCCTCCCAACGCATCACTGGGGGCACACTACCTGCCCTCCAGGACACACAGCACCCAATGTCA
The DNA here is from genome assembly GCA_030435695.1 of Brachymystax lenok tsinlingensis. NCBI lineage: Eukaryota > Metazoa > Chordata > Actinopteri > Salmoniformes > Salmonidae > Brachymystax > Brachymystax lenok. The sequence continues at coordinate 49,677,534 of CM059819.1, read as the reverse complement.
CAGGAAGGCCAAAAAGATCATCAAGGACATCAACCACCCGAGCCACGGACTGTTCACCCCGCTATCATCCAGAAGGCGATGTCAGTACAGGTGCATCAAAGCTGGGATCGAGAGACTGAAAAACAGCTTCTATCTCAAGGCCATCAGACCGTTAAATAGCCATCACTAACCGACCTCCAACCAGTACCCTTCCCAGAACTTAGTCACTGTCACTAGCTGTCACCTGCTGCCCTATGTACATAGATATGGAATCACTGGTCAATTTAATAATGTAACACTCGTCACTTTAATAATGTTTACATACTGTTTTACTAATTTCATATATATATATACACTGTATTCTACTGTATTCTAATCAATGCCACTCCGACATTGCTCATCCTAATGTTTATATACAGTATTTCTTAATTCCATTCTTTTACTTTAAGATTTGTGTGTATTGTTTTAAATTGTTAGATACTACTGCATTGTTGGAGCTAGGAACACAAGCATTTCGCTACACCTACAATAACATCTGCAAATTAGTTCTGTGACCAGTAAAATTTGATTTGATTGCTCGTTCTAAATAGTATATTTCAATCTGTTCAACACAGTGGCAACATGTGCAGCAGTGGTCATTTGGTTTTTGACATGCAAAAGTGAAATCAGTGTTTTTATGCTGTTTTTCAAATGGACTGCTCGCTTTATATATTTTCTCAAAGAAACTACCGGTAGTTTGAAGACTTGGCATCATATTTCTGTCTTGTTGCTTTGCTGACAACTCCAACCTTCTGGCGCCCTGGGTATTCAGCCAATCAGCGGCCATCACTGGCATTAAAGTAAATTCACAATTTTGCTGCAATCTAAATCTACTCCATGGTTATAACCACTCTGTTCAGCCGTGCTCCAGTTTCCCTCATGTAGAAGGTGTCTGTTGGGATGAATTCAGCATGTGTGTGTTTGTGTGTCTGATGCAGCTATTTGACCATCATTCACATTCAGACAACCTTGAGCCTCACAGCTAGTCCTTTTCCTTGATAAGCCCATTATGGTGCTCAGTTCAATATTTGTATTTGTTTCTCCACTCTGGGGCCATCTTGACATCATGTCCACTCTCTTTTTTATCATTCAGATCCTTAATACAGGGCAGCATATTGAATTACAAGGCAGCTCATCCTGTCTATTTATTTCTGTTGGGGTCGCTTCTGTGTTCTTGCAGGGATACATCCTAGGGTTTTTTCTATTTTGTTTCAATATGGAAAATATAAGTTATCCATTAAAGTATAATTTGTCTTTAATGTTTCCATTTATGGAGGATCAATGTGTTTTTCTATCAGTAACCACATATCCATTCACAGTTTTTATGTGACAGCTGTGATGGAAACAAGTTTAGGTACTATTTTATAAATGCAGACAGATAATTTGTTTGTTCGACATTGTGGGACCTTTTTGTGTCGGTAAAATGAATTATGCAAGAAATGGCGGTGGAAATAACTTTATGCGCAAATATTGATATAATAACCATCATATTGAAGTAAACTTGGAGTTGCGGTGATATAGTGTGTGGTCCTCCCCCTACAACTCGGGAAACTATGCAGTTTATTGGTCTACAGATTAAATGAATTATGATGAACTTCACAGGTGGTGAAAGTGCACAGTGATCTTGATGCTCCTTTCCAATAAATACTGATGGTCTTATTCTGATGACATGATGATCGATGCTTGACTGCCATTGACAAATAAACATATTCTGGCTCTTATCCATAATAATGTTATCATGTAGACTAGCCTAACCGCACAGCCTACCCACACTGTATCTGCGAGCTGTTGGCTAAAGCGCACATGCCAAGACCAGAGTAGGCACATTTGCTATTTAACTCAACAGCTTTGTGACAAAACTATCGGTAGAGCTGAAAATGCGATGGAAACACATTGAACTTTATATTTATATTTGGTACATGAAAACTTAAGCGAAAAAGTATATTTAGTGTGCACTACGTCACCACGCACTAATTAATATCAGTCCGCTTGATGCAATTACACAACTGGTGGGAAAATGTGCATATTTTCTTAACGCGGATTTCAGAATATTTGCATGAAAATCTAGTGAGGTTATAAACAGGGTTTTTCTTCTCACGGCAGAGAACTTGAGACCCAAATCTATAATGCCAAACATCGATTTGGTAACTTGAATAGCTTAATTAAAGGTCTATATAAAGAAAGGTCTATTATGTGATGGAATTGGTAAAACGTTGGCAGTAATGACCTTACAGGGTGTCGTCAGTAGATTGACACCTGTGCCATGCATTTCGAAGTACTGTAATGTTGTCTTGCTTGGCCTACTAGGGACCACAGAGAAATTCTACTGAGAGCGATAAAGATAACATTCACATGCTGTGAGCCCTCAAACATTTCAATAAATCAAACTATCATAAAGTTAAGAGATAGAGAGGCTCAGTGGACAGTTACAAAGTAGGCAGTGGGGTTTTTAATCACCTTTACCTCTTTCACCTCCCTACAGAGGTGGTGCATGGGCTGGAAGGAGCTTGTCGATGTGTCCCAAATGGCACCCTATCCCCTAAACGCTTACTTACTAGTTTGACCATGGCCCATAGACCTCGGGTCAAAAGTAGTGAACTACATAGGGAATAAGGTGCCATTTGGGATACAGCCACTTGTCAATGTGTCCCAGTGAACATCGGAAAGAACACCTTGAAGGGGAAATAGAGCTAGTAGGAATGCTGTATCTGCCACGCTGCACTCTTAATTTCCAAACGATCAGTTTCACCTTCTTCACTACATCTGATGTGTACAGCAGAAGGTAATGATCCAATTGGGAGGCCTCCAAGTCCCCCTCACACCCTCTTTTTTGGTATCGGTTATGAAGGTTGCCTGCAGAGATAAAACGTCTGCCTGTTGGCTGAGTGGAACAAGCCAAAACCATGAACTAATTTCCAACAGGGGGTCATAAAGACGTGTAGTTATTTTACAGACTTCTTATGGCCATTACATACTGTAGCCTTCCAAACGGGGTGGAAAGGTGAAGAAGGTTATGCGTGCTGTGAATATCTGATCCACACTTTACCCTGTTGTTAAACCTGACTTATCAATCAATCCCCTAGCTCTCGGATGGCAGTGACTGGCAAAGAGCTAGTAGACTAACTGATATGGGGGTGCAGACAGAGAGTTGCAATATATTATTCAATGTCAGTGAAGGACGTATCATTATTGATGAACTTCAGCTGTGATACAATGATAACAACAAAGCCCCACAAATGCACCTACTGTATACTGTCCACATTCCTCCCTATACTTTTCTTCTTCTCTTATGCATTATCAATATTCCACATGACAATACATATACATTTTTTGTTCTTACTTCAAATTGATTTAATGACTTTATTGTACAGTGCATTCTGGCAATATCGTCTGAGAAATAAGCATTTTATCTTGGGCTTGAGTTGAGGTCAGAGTCCTTTTCAACTCTGGGATTCCCATGCATCCTGCATTGTTTCGACAGGAGTTCTGTAAGCCCTGCTGATGAGGACTGAAGTCTTCCCTCCGTGGAACTCAGACATTATGCGGTGTGAATTCAACGATGATTCAAAGAGCCGTGAGAGATGGGAGAAAACCTGCACTGCAGCAGAAATGCGAATCTGTGTCATGAGGAGGATGTGTGGGTCGGCCTTAGAATAAAAATGAATAACAACAGAAAGTACTTTATCTCGTTAAAATCTTTCATTCACAAGAACATTGGTAGAATGAAGTAGGAATCACCATCAAAGCTTCTTCTCACTCACTCTGACACACAAAGGTGCCTTCTGCCGGGAATAAGTGCTTAACAATAAAAGTCTCACAGGGTTAAAGTCAATACTAGTGACTCAATATATAATTTCACAATTAAAGTAATATTAATAAAACCAAGGCTACAATGTTGCTGTACACAAGTTTACTTGTGAGTCTTGGCTTAAAATCTATAGGTTGGCGTGTGTGGGTGGGGTGGCAACCGTTTCTGCCATTATTAGAGTGTAGATCAAGAAGGAGGGGTGAATTCCCTGAACAGATTAAAGCAGATGAAAGGATTACATTTCTAGCCAGGATACATCTCCTATACCCACTGCAATCACCCACCTGGCAGAAAGCAAGTCCATGAATTTCAAAAAAAGAATTACAAGACGGTTTGATAACCAAAGTGAAAACACATTAAAAGAAAGAGATAGGTGTTGAAGTAGCATTGGCTCGAAATGAACTCTATTCTCTATGAATAACTTAATGGTCAAAAGTGGTTGGCAAAATGATTGGCACCATTGATGAAGATGAGCAAAATTGACAAATAAATATAAACTCAGCAAAAAAAGAAATGTCCTCTATTTTCAGCAAACTTAACGTGTAAATATTTGCATGAACATAACAAGATTCAACAACTGAGACATAAACTGAACAAGTTCCACAGACGTGACTAACATAAATGGAATAATGTGTCCTTGAACAAAGGGGGTCAAAATCAAAAGTAACAGTCAGTAACTGGTGTGGCCACCAGCTGCATTAACTTGTTAGGGAGTGGCAGCTGAGGGGTCGGTTTTGGAGAGCCTGGCGTGCCCAAAGTAAAATGCCTCCCATTCAGGCCCAGAAAATAGGATATGCACATATTTGGTACCATTGGATAGGAAACACTCTGGACTTTCCAAAAGTGTTAACCATTTGTCTGTGAGTAAAACAGAACGCATATAGCAGGCGAAACCCCGAGGAATTTCTGTCCTGGAAAAAGTGATTTTGACACATTGCTCATTTGGGAACCCCTCCCTCATGAAAATGACCATATAAGGGCATAAGAAAGCAGTACCCATCGCTTCCTTTAGATGTCAACAGTCTGGATACAGTGTAAGTTTTCATTTTGGATGAATAAGACCAGAGAATAAGAGCAAACCAGGAAGTCACTCATTTATGTCAACAGTACCCATTGCGCGTTCCCAAGAAGGCGCGCTGTGTCTTTTTTACCGTCGTTATCGATTAGTTTATATTCCGGTTGATTTATAATAGTAAATATACGTAAAAGTGTTCCTAAGGATACATTTAAAACTATGTTTGATTGTTCTTGGACAAGTTTATAGGTATAAGATGAACGAGTTTGCGTCACGTTTCAATGGACTAGTGGAGGCTGTCGTTTCTGATTATAACGCGCGCGAACCAAATGGAGGATTTATGGATAAAATACGTTACTTTTTCTAGCAAAAGAACCATGGATTGTCTTCGTTGGACACTTAGGATGACCTCAGCAGAAGTTCTTCAACAGGTAATTGATTTGTTTTCGCTGTGAAATGTGTTATGTGTGTGCCATGATGGCTAATCGATTCATGGCTATGGGAAAAATATGTGAGGTGCTACCCTCAAACAATCAAATGTGCTGCCCGCTAGCGCCCCATTGATCCCTGAGAAGTTAAGATGTTTAAACTTGCCTGGTAGAGGACGCAAGTGTATCTTGTCCCCACGCACAGTGAGGAAGATTGTTTGGGAGGCACAGAAAAATTACAAAAAATTACAGAACTTGGTAGCATCTTGGCGTCTCCAAATCTACAATTAGATGACACCTCCATGCCAATTGGCTATTTGGAAGGGTTGCCAGAAAAAAGTACTTATTGAGAGCAAACAACAAACGTAAACGCCTGGAGTTTTCTGCTGTTGTCATATGAAACGAAAATAGATATGGCCTCGAAAGAAGGATACATACGCAAACAAGAACCTAATACCTACTGTCAAATATGGTGGTGGATATTTGATGATATATGAGGCTGTTTTGCTTCCACTGGTCCTGTGGCACTTGTTAACTCTTTAGGCATCATCAGCAGTGGTGACGGTTTTGGAGAGTCTGGCGTGCCCAAAGTAAAATGCCTGCCACTCAGGCCCAGAAACTAGGATATGCACATAATTAGTACTATTGGAAAGGAAACAATGAAGCTTCTAAAACTGTTAAAACAATGTCTGTGAGTATAACAGAACTGATATAGCAGGTGAAAACCAGAGGAATTTCTCTCCAGAATTTTTGTTGTTGTTGTGACATTTCCTCAGTTTGATAGGCTTCCAATTGAAATCCATGTTAAATAGCTCCCAGATTGCAGTACCTATGGCTTCCACCAGATGTCAACAGTCTTTAGACAGTGTTTGAAGGCTTTATCATTGAACAGAACCGAATAGAAGAAGAAATAGTGAAGGGACCACGGATGTCAATAACTTTTCCTGGGCACGAGACCGTGAGCGCGCCCCACTTCATTTTCCTTTTATATTGTTTAGGATATCATCCGTGTAAAATATAATTGTTAATATTCATAAAAGGATACCTAAGGATGCATTATAAATGATGTTTGATTTGTTTGGGCAAAGTTGATAGGTATAATTTGAACGCTTTCTCTTCACTGTACAACGGGCGACTCGACGGTGGATTTTCTGAACATAACGCGCCAACCAAACGGAGATTTATGGATATAATGAATGACTTTTTCTAACAAAAGAACCATGGATTCTCTTGTTTGGACACTTGGGATGCCCTCAGCAGACGTTCTTCGAAAGGTAAGTGATTTATTTGAGCTCTTATATGGGTTTTGTGTGACCCGCCCTGGATATGAATTTATGCTAATGCATAAATATGAGAGGTGCTATCCTCAAACAATCGAATGTTGTGCTTTCGCCCTAAAGCCTTTTTGAAATCTGACAATGCTGTGATAAATTCCAAGAATCAGAGCTTTTGATGACTATGCAACACTTATTGATCAATGTTTAATAATTCGAATTTTGGATTTTGAATTTGGCGCCTTACATTTCACCTGGTAGTGCCCCAATGATCCCTAAGTGGTATATAAGGTCAATGACATCATGAACTCTACCAAATACCAGGACATTTGAGTCAAAAACCTGGTTGTCTCTGCCAAGAAGCTGAGACATGGCCGCAAGTGGATCTACTAGCAAGACAATGACCTCAAGCACACGTCAAAATTCACAAAGAAATGGTTAGGTGACTTCAAAATGTTCAACGTCTCAGTTTCCGGACTTGAACACCATTGAAAACCTTTGATGTGAATTGAATAGAGCAGTCCATAAGTGCATATGTGTCAGAAGGCTTGGTGTAGTAGTGCAAAGGAGTCAGGCGCAGGACAGCAGAGATGAGCAACACAACTTAGTTTACTCAAAATATTTACAAAGTAGAAACAGTTGGAGACGGTGGAACTCCCGTAGCATCGAAGGATCCAAAACGTCCTCCACCGGTACCCAGCATCTCTCCTCCGGACCGTACCCCTCCCACTCCGAGGTACTGAAGGCCCCTCGCCCGACGCCTCGAGTCCAGTATGGTTCGAACTGCATACGCCGGGACCCCTCGATGTCCAGAGGGGGCGGAGGAACCTCCCGCACCTCAGACTCCTGGAGTGGACCAGCCACCACCGGCCTGAGGAGAGACACATGGAACGAGGGGTTAATATGGTAATCTGGGGGAAGCTGTAACCTGTAGCAAACCTCATTCAGTCTCCTCAGGACTTTGAATGGCCCCACAAACCGCGGACCCAGCATCCGGCAGGGCAGGTGGAGGGGCAGGTTTCGGGTCGAGAGCCAGACCCGGTCCCTCGGTTTGAACACCGGGGCCTCACTGCGGTGGCGGTCTGTGCTCGCTTTCTGACGCCTCACGGTCCGCTGGAGGTGCACCTGAGCGGCGTCCCATGTCTCTTCCGAGTGCCTAAACCAGTCGTCCATCGCAGGATCCTCAATCTGGCTCTGATGCCAAGGCGCCAGAACCGTCTGGTACCCCAGTACGCACTGAAAAGGGGAGAGGTTAGTGGAGGAGTGGCGGAGCAAGTTTTGGACCATCTCTGCCCAGGGGATGAACGCCACCCACTCCCCCGGGCCGGTTCTGGCAATAAGACCACTGAAACCTACACACATCCTGTTTTACTCTCTCCACCTGCCCGTTACTCTCTGGGTGAAAACCCGAGGTAAGACTGACCGAGACCCCCAGACGTTCCATGAACGCCCTCCAAACTCTTGACGTGAACTGGGGACCTCGATCAGATACTATGTCCTCAGGCACCCCGTAGTGCCGGAAGATGTGTGTAAACAGGGCCTCCGCAGTTTGTAGGGCCGTAGGGAGACCGGGCAAAGGGAGTAGACGGCAGGACTTAGAAAACCGATCCACAACAACCAGGATCGTGGTGTTACCCTATGAGGGAGGAAGATCCGTGAGGAAGTCCACCGACAAGTGCGACCACGGCCGTTGTGGAACGGGTAAAGGCTGTAACTTCCCTCTGGGAAGGTGCCTAGGAGCCTTGTACTGAGCGCACACCGAGCAGGAGGAAACATAAACCCTCACGTCCTTAGCCAAAGTGTACCACCAGTACTTCCCACTAAGACAGTGCACTGTACGACCGATGCCAGGATGACCAGAGGAGGGTGACGTGTGGGCCCAATAGATCAAACGGTCACAGACAGCAGACGGAACGTACAGGCGCCCAGCTAGACACTGGGGGGGAGTGGGCTCTGTATGTAATGCCCGCTCGATGTCCGCGTCCAGCTCCCATACTACCGGTGCCACCAAGCAAGAGGCTGGGAGTATGGGAGTGGGATCCATGGACCGCTCCTCTATGTCATACATCCTGGACAGTGTGTCTACCTTCATATTCTGGGAACCTGATCTGTAGGACAGGGTGAAAACAAAACGGGTAAAGAACATGGCCCACCTTGCCTGGCGAGGGTTCAGTCTCCTCGCGGCCCGGATGTACTCCAGATTGCGGTGGTCAGTCCAGATGAGAAAAGGGTGTTTAGCCCCCTCAAGCCAATGTCTCCACGCCTTCAAGGCCTTGATGACAGCTAACAGCTCCCGGTCCCCCACGTCATAGTTTCGCTCCGCTGGGCTGAGCTTCTTCGAAAAGAAGGCACAGGGGCGGAGCTTCGGTGGCGTACCCGAGCACTGAGAGAGCACGGCTCCTATCCCAGCCTCGGACGCGTCCACCTCCAGTAAGAACGCCAAAGAGGGATCCGGATGAGCCAGCACAGGACCCGAGGTAAACAGAGCCTTCAAGTCACCAAAAGCCCTGTCCACCTCAGCCGACCACTGCAAACGCACCGGTCCCCCCCTTCAGCAGTGAGGTAATGGGAGCCGCTACCGGACCAAAGCCCCGGATAAACCTCCGGTAATAGTTGTCAAACCCTAGAAATTGCTGCACTTCCTTTACCGTGGTGGGAGTCGCCAATTACGCACGGCTGAAATGCCGTCACTCTCCATCTCCACCCCTGAAGTGGAAATGCGGTACCCTAGGAAGGAGACGGACTGTTGAAAGAACAGACATTTCTCAGCCTTGACGTACAGGTCATGCTCCAACAGTCAACCAAGCACCCTGCGTACCAGAGACACATGATCGGCGCATGTAGCGGAGTATATCAGAATGTCATCAATATACACCACTACACCCTGCCCGTGCAGGTCCCTGAAAATCTCGTGTACAAAGGCCTGGAAGACTGATGGAGCATTCATCAACCCGTATGGCACTCATACTGCCCTGAGGTAGTACTAAATGTCGTCTTCCACTCGTCTCCCTCCCGGATACGCACCAGGTTGTAAGCGCTCCTGAGATCCAATTTTGTGAAAAAGCACGCCCCTTGCATTGACTCGATCGCACTGGCTATGAGAGGTAGCGGGTAACTGTACCTCACAGTGATCTGGTTGATGCCTCGATAGTCAATACACGGGCGCAGACCTCCATCCTTCTTCTTCACAAAAAATAAGCTCGAGGAGACAGGTGAAGTGGAGGGCCAAATGTACCCCTGCCCCAGGGATTCGGAGACATATGTTTCCATAGCCGCCGTCTCCTCTTACGACAGGGGATACACGTGACTCCTGGGAAGTGCTGCGTCTACCAGGAGATTTATCACACAATCCCCCTGTCGATGGGGTGGTAATTTAGTCGCCTTCATTTTACAGAAGGCGAGAGCCAAATCGGCATATTCAGAGGGGATGCGCACGGTGGAGACCTGATCTGGACTTTCCACCGTAGTAGCACCGACGGAAACCCCTAAACACCTCCCCTAGCACTTTCGTGACCACCCCTTGAGAGCCCTCTGTTGCCACGAAATAGTGGGGTCATGACAGGCTAACCAGGGTAGGCCCAGCACCACGGGAAACACAGGAGAATCAATAAGGAAGAGACTGATTCTCTCCTTGTGACACTCCTGCGTCACCATGCCCAGTGGAGCGGTAACCTCCCTAATTAGCCCTGACCCTAATGGTCGACTATCTAGGGCATGAACTGGGAAGGGCATGTCCACTGGAACAATAGGGATCCCTAAACTATGGGCAAATGATCGGTCAATAAAATTCCCAGCTGCGCCTGCACCTACGAGCGCCTTATGCTGGGAATGCGGGGAAAACTCAGGAAAGTTTATATACAAAAACATGTGAGCAACAGGGGGCTCTGGGTGAGCCTGGTGCCGACTCACCTGGGGTGACACGAGAGCGCCCTGCCTGTTACCTCGACTCTCAGAGGAACCTCCCCAGCACCAACCAGCAGTGTGCCCTATGCGGCCACAGATGGTGCATGGACCGGTCCCTCCTACGGTCGCCCTAAGTGCAGCACCTCCAAGCTCCATGGGCGTCGGAGCGGTGGTGCTGGGGGATGGAACCGACAGGCCCTGATCTGGAAGTCCGCGGGTAGCCAGCAGGTTATCCAGCCGGATGGACAGGTCCACCAGCTGGTCAAAGGTGAGAGTAGTGTCCCTGCAGGCCAACTCCCGACGGACATCCTCTCGCAAACTACACCGGTAGTGATCGATCAGGGCCCTGTCGTTCCGTCCCGCGCCGGCGGCCAGGGTCCAGGAGTCCAAGGCGAAATCCTGTGCGCTCCTCGTCCCCTGCCTCAGGTGAAACAGACGGTCCAACGCCGCTTCTCCTTCCCCCATACAGCGTTGGCCCACTCCAGGGCTTTCCCTGAGAGGCAGGAGACGAGGGCGGACACGCTCTCACGACCCGATGGAGCCAGGTGGACGGTCGCCAGGTAGAGCTCCAGCTGGAGTAGGAACCCCTGACATCCGGCAGCCGTCTCATCATACTCCCTCGGGAGCGCGAGCCTAATCCCACTGGGTCCGGGTGAAGGAGGGTTGAGCAGTGGTGCCTGCGGTGGTGCTGGTAGAGGCGCTGGAGGAACTCCTCCTCTCTCCCAACGGTCCATCGTCTGCAGAACGCGATCCTTGGCGGTGGTGAGATGTTGCAACATGGTTGCGTGCTGCTGGACGCGCTCCTCGACCACAAACACAGGGGTGTCTGCTCCTGCTCACTCCATGCTATAGGTGCGTAATTCTGTCAGAAGGCTTGGTGTAGTCGTGCAAAGGAGTCAGGCGCAGGACAGCAGAGATGACCAACACATCGTAGTTTACTCAAAATATTTATAAAGTAGAAACAAATACCAAGCCCACCAAATGGACTGACATAAATTGGGACAATTACGCACACAAACATGGGGAAAACAGAGGGTTAAATAATGAACATGTAATTGGGGAATTGAAACCAGGTGTGTATAAAACAAAGACAAAACAAATGGAAAATGAAAAATGGATCGGTGATGGCTAGAAAGCCGGTGATGTCGACCGCCGAACGCCGCCCGAACAAGGAGAGGGACCGACTTCGGCGGAAGTCGTGACAATATGGAAGGATATCAAGCATCTGAAAATATTCTGGAAGGAGGAATTGTCTAAGATCCCTCTCAATGTCTTCTCCAATCTCATAAAACATTATAGAAAATGACTAAGTGCCGTTATCCTTGCAAGGGGAGGGTGCACAAAGTAACAAAGAATTTAAAACAGGGGTGTCAATACTTTTTACACCCATCTTTTTTAGATGTTTCTTTTGTATTACTTGTTAAACAAAACATTTTTCTGAGCATAACATATTGCTCATTGTTTGTATTGTTTATTTTATACAGTTTTTTTGCTAATTGTTAGCAGAGGTGATAGGAAATAGGGTGAGATTTGGGACGCACTCATAGATTAATTTTTAATTTTTTATATATTTTTTTATTTCACCTTTATTTAACCAGGTAGGCAAGTTCTCATTTACAACTGCGACCTGGCCAAGATAAAACAAAGCAGTTCGACACATACAACAACACAGAGTTACACATGGAGTAAAACAAACATACAGTCAATAATACAGTAGGAAAAAAACAAATCTATATACAATGTGTGCAAATGAGGTAGGATAAGGAACAAAAGGCAATAAATAGGCCATGGTGGCAAAGTAACTACAGTATAGCAATTTAACACTGGAATGGTAAATGTGCAGTAGATGAATGTGCAAAGTAAAAATACTGTGGTGCAAAGCAGGTAAATAAATGACTATGGTAGGGGATGAGGTAGTTGGTTGGGCTATGTACAGGTGCAGTGATCTGTGAGCTGCTCTGACAGCTGGTGCTTGAAACTAGTGAGGGAGATAAGTGTCTCCAGTTTCAACAATTTTTGTAGTTCGTTCCAGTCATTGGCAGCAGAGAACTGGAAGGAAAGGCGGCCAAAAGAGGAATTGGCTTTGGGGGTGACCAGTGAGATATACCTGCTGGAGCGAATGCTACGGGTGGGTGCTGCTATGGTTACCAGCGAGCTGAGATAAGGCGGGGCTTTACCTAGCAGGGACTTGTAGATGACCTGTAGCCAGTGGGTCTGGCGACGAGTATGTAGCGAGGGCCAGCCGACTAGAGCAAAATTATTAAAGGGGGTCAGAGATAAGCCTTGTTGATGACACGACAACCCTACACATCCCCACTTGGGTTTTATTGTTTATCTGGTGGGTTGATTGTGATAATACTCTTAATGTGAACAAGAAACATCGCCTGGATGTATTTTAGTCAGTAGCATATGTGTTTGTGTTGTGGGAGGGAGACAGGAAGGTATAAAGACTCATCTACATCCAGGGAAATAGATTTAAATCAGGATTCAGAATTCTGTTTGAGGGATCTCTGACACACACTCTCTCTCCTTCCCCCTCCCTCTGCCTTCTGTATGTAACTTCTGCCAGCTGCCCCTTATTTTACCTCAACCTTCATTTTAACAGAGATGAATTCACCATGGGGTTAACAGCTTAACCGGAGGATTACCATCTAGCATGAAGTTCGACACAGAGATAAGTGATGTAACATCTCCAAATCTCCTTGACAAGTTCAAGGCAGGGGAGGTGTTCAAAAAGCTATGACACATTTTTGGAGATTCATTTTCAAAGGGGAAAGATTGAGTAGTACCTGTATAAATTGGATATATGGATTGTGCTACTAGTGGAAGTTAGAATAAGTACTGTAGCTCTATATTTACTAAACTGTTCAACTTCAAGGGTGGTGATGAGCAATACATATGCTATCAGGTAATACAAGCCAACCATAATTAGCATGAGCAATGATTACATAGGTTATTACGCTACTGATGTCAACCATTAACACCTAGCAAACATGAGTTGCCTTATACTTCAGATCATAAACTGACTAATTAGGACTATAACAATGACAGCCAGAGAGAGACAGACAGTAGTTGTCCTGTAGTTACAGTAGTCCAGTCTTGAGACCACAATGAGTGTCTCGGTCACGTCTCGATGTCGGGTACATTTTTACTTGTCTCGGACAATAACGACTCGTAATTTATTGAAAGAAAAAAACATCAGTTCCCATTCAGTCAGCCCATAAAACCGGTTTGCCAGGACAAATATCCACACACATTTCAAGACACATTAATATCTTCTCGCCTATTGAAACCTGGGCTTCCTACTTTGCTTGTAACAATACTGTCCTTTACTTTTGTTGAAAATATCCTCAAACTTTGTCACGCTCGTCAGAATTTTACTGATTCGCTGGTAGGTAAGTGTGGGGGGGACATTGTTTGAAAGTTGCAGGTTCACTATTAGTAAGGTGAGACTGGGGGAAGTTGTATCATATTTTGTATTTTTATCAATTTTAGACTTGTTTTGGGTTAGTGATCATTTGTAGTGGCTCTATTTGAGCTCAGCATGCATTCTTTCACCATTCTAAATGTCTAAAGAATCCATATGTTCTTCTGAAATATGAACACAGAAATACTGGGCATTTTGAACTCCTATTATGGTAGCAATTTGACACAATTACAACTATGGTCTTGAATTAGACATATTTCTGGTTTCGGTCTTGAATTGGTCTCGGACCCCTAGCCCCCTCCCGTCTCGATCTTGACACGGTCTTGAACAATTTTGTCTATAGTGTAAAGAGTGTTTATATTTGGATAGCTTTAAGGTCTTGTGAAATAATAATCCTTTATCAGAGCTAGATGTCAGCATCGTCTATCACTGGCCGCTAAACACTATTTGTCCTCTCTTCAGTCGGTCACAGCTGGGATGTCTGCCTCCCTGGCCTTCTCTCCTCTGACTACTTTTTAGGGCTGCAATGGAGGCACTCACACTCACAACCTGTTACCGATGGTGCAGAATAGCAGCAATTCAGTCCAACAGTAAAGGCATATCAATGTGTCATGGTTGAGGTTGCAGCAGCCAAGCTACACCTGTGAAATGCTAATGTGACTGGGGCAAATGGCCAGTATGGCTGGCATGCAAATGAGCCTGATGGTATTGCGACAGGGTACACAGCACTTCTGACCTGTTGCTACAGCATCCATAGGATTTCCACCGTGTGTTTCCTCTGAGTTCTCTCAGGTCTGTTTCTAAGGGTCTTTGAAAGGAGGATGTGTCACAAATGACACCCTATTCTCTGTAGTGTCTTCAGAAAGTATTCACACCTCTTGACTTTTTCCACATTTTGTTGTTACAAAGTTGGATTTAAATGAATTTAGCTGTCAGTTTTTGTCAACGATCTACACACAGTACTCTGTAATGTCAGTGGGTGAAGAATTCATTTTTTTTATTTTATTAATGGAAAATAAAATGAATATACATTATATATATATATATCTTCATTAGATAAGTATTCAACCCCCTGAATCAATACACATTAGAATCACCTTTGGAATCACCTTACCAATAGATGCCATTCTTTGCAAGGCATTGCAACGGTTCTGTAACGACAGACGCTGGGAGACAAGAAACAAGTACAGGGTGTGGATTTAATAATAAATAGGCATGAAACAAAACAAGAACAGCATCTGGACAGGAGAAACATAACATCAATGCTGACTTGGGAATGAAACTGAGGAAGTGACAGATATTGGGGAGATAAATTATGTGATGGAGTCTAGGTGAGTCCCATAATTAAGAGCAGGTGCGCGTAACAATGGAGGCAGGTGTGCGTAATGATGAGTGAACTGGTGACCTCGGGAGCAGACGTGACCCTCCCTGGTCTTTGTGGTTGAATCTGTGTTTGAAATTCACTGCTGTACTGATGAACATTACAGACAATTGCATGTGTGGGGTACAGAGATGGGGTAGTCATTTAATGCTATAACTGCATTTTCTATTGCATCAGGATTCAAACTGAATGTTTCTAAATGTGAAATCTTATGTTTATTTGACTCTGATGACAAAGACATAGAACATATTCCTGTTAAGGACTGTGTTAAATATTTAGGAATAGATCTGTCAAAAAAACACTTAGTCAGACAACATATGAATTTCTCCCCTAAAATTAAGAATTATATGTAATTGGCTTCAAAGAGATCTTTCTATACTTGGGAGAGTACTTCTGTCCAAGACAGAGAGACTGTCTCGTTTTGTGTACCCCTCATTATCTTTATTTGTAAATCCTTCTACTTGTAAAGAGATCAATAAGACCTTCCTTGACTTCATCTGGATAAATAAGTCTCACAAACTAAAAAAGTCAGTCCTTTCTAATAAAAGAGCTGAAGTGTTGGATTTTGTTGACGTAAATAACACTTTCAAGGTCAACTGGTTAAAATGTTTTTTTGTTCAATACTGATTCAATATGGTATTTCATTCCAAATAATGTGTTTGATAAGTTTGGAGGTCTTAAATTTTTACTGAAATGTAATTATATTCCTTAAAAATTGGCTAGGTTTCACCAAGAAGGTTTAATGGCCTGGAAAATATGTTTCCTGCACAATCTTTCCCCAAATAAAGCTATTTTGTGGAATAATTCAGACATAACTGTAAGGAATAAGTAATCGTTCTAACCCAGCTGTCATGAGAGGAATATTGACTTTGTTCTTGATATTTTTGACAAGATGAGTAAAATTCTTACATATGAAAAAAAATTTAACATTGAAAGAGCTTCCAATACCCTTCAGATAGTTTATTTCTGTGGTCAAAGCTGTTCCCAGTGGTCTAACTACACAAATGAAAACTCATCATCGATTTGGTAGTGATCACAAAGCTTATCCAGAACTCAGATTGGAAGGCGTGGGCTTACTTGAGAAATCTTGTTGTAATAATTATATAAGACAAATTCTTCATTAACAAAACCAACTTACACAGAGAGGAAAATTTTTCTGGAACATGCTTATTCCTGACATTGTCTGGAAAAATGCATGTTAAGCTTTCTACTTTGAACCATTCTTTGTGATGTTTATTGCTTCATTTTTGCTAATCTTTGTAATTAAGCTGTTGGAAAAAGCTCTTCCTATAGAATTTCCCTGACAGTACCTAACATTATTACTAAACTTTAGACATATGAGTTACCACACCCGTTTTCAGGGATGGCTTAGTCTGGAAATTCCGTTGGTCTCTAATGAGTTAGGTAAATCAGCTAGCCCTCGATTTCTCACCAATACACTGAATACAGACCGCTCTCACCTGCATTGGAACTCCCGCTCCAGAAGATACACACAGAGAGAGTACAGGGACCTCACTTGCTCTTGTTCATCTAGTCTTGTAGTGTTGAGGGACGAAGGTACCCAATTTTTTTAAAGGTTGCGTCCGTTTATTAACTATTTTTGTGGAGTGTCATTTTTTTTGCGTGTCATCCTGCAGTATATGAGGTCAGGTCCAATATTGGCTGTGCACCCAAGAGGTTTAGGCCATCCTAGAAATGTTTAAAATAAGGTTACGGATGCTTTGTGAAGTCTCAATTTAATATGACTTTAAGTGGTGCTTATGTCAAATTTTTAAAAGCACAGGTCATATTTGACTTAGTGGGTGTGTCACATTTGACATTGGTGGTTATGTCACACAGTTATGACACATTTATGAACCCTTTATAGAGACTGACATACGGTTAAAGATTATTTGTGACACATTTATGTAGTACTTATGAAGCCTTCATAAGTTGCACTTTGGGACCAGAAGTAAGGCTTTCACTGAATTGTTATAGTACTCTGCATCTTGTCTCTCGATGATATTATGCCCTCAGTACACCGTAGACATGCTGACTTATTCAGGCTTGGTCTGACTAACATTTACAGAGAGTGAAGTGTGGGGTCAAAGTTGATAATTACCTCAATGGCTTCATCTGACTCAGATCCTCTAACATCTAATATGCAATGTTGATGGTTGCATGATATATTATTGATGTAATATCTGCCTTGCGTCATTCAGCAGCAGGATGTCCCAAATGGCACCCTATGTCCTATGTAGTGCACCACTTTTGACCAGTGCACATAGGGCTTTGGTCAAAAGTAGTGCGATATATAGGGCATAGGGTGCCATTTGGGACACAAACCAGCTTCGCACTTTGACCATGAGTGTCCATCACATGGATATTTTAGCAGCGCCGACTGACCACTCTACCAGAATCTGAGCACGTGAACATTCCATTACCACTTCCATTAGGCTATAGGAAATTGGATGTACTGTTAAAAGCATGGCGTTGGTAGGCTATGGAAGGTAGGCTATTGAAATATAGGAGTGAGTATAGACACTATAACATTTTTACAGATTTTATGGTTTTACGTATGAGGTGCAAGATTAGTAGGACTCCCATCCTATTTTCAATAGTCAGCTTTGACCTCATGTCGGTGACTTACGTCACTGTATAAAGAACATCTTGTTCTTACTGTTATCTCCCTGACAGGTAAAAAAAGTACAAAACATCTCCAGAAAGAGAGAACTTTTTGCTATCATATTTTGTACTTGTACTGTGATATGTATCTTCACTACAGATATGACATTACATATTGGCGTCTCCAACATCTGTCATGTAGCGGACTGTGGATGCAGATTATACTGAGTCATGCAACCTAGTTGGCTAGTTATAAGCCAGGATATTTATGAAAGAGCATGTTGGGAGTACATAGGCTTTTCATTTTATCGTCAACATTTTCTGTGCACTATTCTTTGCCATGATTTGATCAGTTTCATTCTAAAGCCTGGCTTAGCTTTTGTTCTGTCAGGTGAGTGGGGAAACGCAGAGGCACAGACGTGTGTCCTTGGATAGGCCATTGATGAATTGTACACAATGTAATTGATTTTACAGTGTATAATATAATGCTGAAAAGATGTCTGATGTCTGTGCTCTCCGGTCCAAGTTTGTGTCTGTCTGCTGTCTGTGCAGACAGAACAAAAAGGCCTGCGTCTGCTCCCTCACCTCCTCTCTTTCTTTCTCCGTGCCCTCCCTCCCTCTGTCTCTCCCTACCTACCAGGTGCGTGACTTGGCGGTGCATATGGTACCATGGCCTTGCCATCTGTGTCACTGAGCAGGCCAGGCCTTCCAGACTGATGATGGAGGGCACTGATTCTTGGCAGATCCTCCAGAGGCTGTGAAGAATAAACTCCTTCTCCTCTCTGCCACTCTCTCTGCAGTCTGTCCTTAGTTGTTGTAAATAACCCTGGATCTATCATCCATGATGCACGGCTCGGGCAGATGCCCCCCTTCACCGAACACTCGCTACAGTATGCCGCCTGAACCAGCCGCTGCATACACCTTGGGCGTCTCTGGGTCTCTTCCCAGCAATAGCTTGTTTCAAAAGAAGATGGATGCATATCAGACCAAATATGGGCTTATTACATCTCTAGTAGCATCCTGAGTCTTTTTATAAAATATGTCTCAGATAGTAAATTCAAATGTTTCACTTTTAAGTCAGGCGTTCTCTCTGAGACCTCCTTTAAAAAGAGTTTTGGGAAACCGGGAATGGGAAATATAGTGGAAAAGACCCCCTCTGGCAGATAAGTGAGGTATTGATAAGCTTTTACCAAATCCAGGCCACCACTCTAAAACACTCGCCCACAGCCTCTCAAGCAGAATGAGTGGAGAGTATTTCTGTAATACCCATACAACAGTACAAGGCCATCCAGACAAAAGCCATCCCAATCCCTACAGTCCTCTCTAGCCCGCTACCACTGTTTCTCCCACATCCCCTTCCTACCACACTCCCTCTCTTTCACTCACTCTGTCTCTCTCTCTCATCATACCCCCTCTCTTTCTCTCTCTCTCTCTCTTTAAAAATGTTTTCTCTTTGCCCTCTCCCTTCTCTCTTTCCCCCTCTCTCTAAATCTTTGTTTGTACATGGTCTGTTGCTGGAGAGTTGTTTCCTTCTCTTAGTGTTAGCATAATCAACTTTCTCATTCATTATACAGAGTCAACAGAGTGCGTGTTACACAATCCATCAGGCAGCTAAGTAATTAACTTACAGACGCACAAATATCATACCAGCCCAAAAAATGCTAGCCTCACCTGTCATTGTAATGTTGAGAGGTTAGCACTTCCTGGGGGGTATGATATTTGTGCATCTGTAACTTTCTCACTCATCAATATTCACGATTCATTCAGTATTATCCGTAATCATAGTAGCATCCACATTAATACAGTAGTGTTTAGGAACATATTCTATTCTTATTTACAATATAGTGACTCCAAAATGACACAATGCATTATTTACCATTCATTTCTATTGGGCACAAAATAATCTGAAACACAACCAAAACAAATAGCAAACGCATGCAACAAGTTTGTAGAGTCAAATCAAATCAAATCAAATGTTATTTGTCACATGCACCGAATACAACAGGTGTAGACCTTACATTGAAATGCTTACTTACAAGCCCTTAACCAACAATGCAGTTAAAAAAAAAAAAAGGTAAGAGATAAGAATAACAAATAATTAAAGAGCAGCAGTAAATAACAATAGTGAGGCTATATACAGGGAGTACCGGTATAGAGTCAATGTCAATGTGCGGGGGCACCGGGTGTCGAGGTAAATGAGGTAATATATACACTATTGTTCAAAAGTTTGGGGTCACTTAGAAATTTGCTTGTTTTTTAAAGAAAAGCTATTTTTTTGTCTATTAAAATAACATCAAACTGATCAGAAATACAGTGTAGACATTGTTAATGTTGTAAATGACTATTGTAGCTGAAAACGGCAGATATTTTATGGAATGTCTACATACAGTAGGCGTACAGAGGCCCATTATCAGCAACCATAACTCCTGTGTTCCAATGGCACGTTGTGTTAGCTATTCCAAGTTTACCATTTCAAAAGGCTAATTAATCATAAGAAAACCCTTTTGCAATTATGTTAGCACAGCTGAAAACTGTTGTACTGATTAAAGAAGCAATAAAACTGGCCTTCTTTAGACTAGTTGAGTAGCATATGTGGGTTTGATTACAGGCTCAAAATGGCCAGAAACAAATAACTTTCTTCTGAAACTCGTGTCTATTCTTGTTCTGAGAAATTAAGGCTATTCCATGCGAGAAATTGCCAAGAAAATGAAGATCTCGTACAACGCTGTGTACTACTCCCTTCACAGAACAGCGCAAACTGGCTCTAACCAGAATAGAAAGAGGAGTGGGAGGCCCCAGTGCACAACTGAGCAAGAGGACAAGTACATTAGAGTGTCTAGTTTCAGAAACAGACGCCTCACAAGTCCTCAATTTCAGCTTCATTAAATAGTACCCACAAAACACCAGTCTCAACATCAACAGTGAAGAGATGACTCCGGGATGCTGGCCTTCTAGGCAGAGTTGCAAAGAAAAAGCCTTATCTCAGACCTGCCAATAAAAAGTAGATTAAAGATGAAAAAGAACACAGACACTGGACAAAGGAAGATTGGAAAAAAGTGCTATGGACAGACGAATCTGAGTTTGAGGTGTTCGGATCTTAAAGAAGAACATTCGTGAGACGCTGAAAAAATGAAAGGATGCTGGAGGAGTGCTTAACGCCATCTGTCAAGCATGTTGGAGGCAATATAACGAGCTGGGGGTGCTTTGGTGGTGGTAAAGTGGGAGATTGTACAGGGTAAAATTGATCTTGAAGAGGAAGGCTATCACTCCATTTTGCAACGCCATGCCATACCCTGTGGACGGCGCTTAATTAGAGTCAATTTCCTCTTACAACAAGATAAATGACCCAAAGCACAGCTCCAAACTATTTTTAATTTTTTTTATTTCACCTTTATTTAACCAGGTAGGCAAGTTGAGAACAAGTTCTCATTTACAACTGCGACCTGGCCAAGATAAAGCAAAGCAGTTCGACACATACAACAACACAGATTTACACATGGAGTAAACAAACATACAGTCAATAATACAGTAGAAAAACAAATCTATATACAATGTGTGCAAATGAGGTAAGATAATAAAGGCAATAAGTGGGCCATGGTGGCGAAGTAATTACAATATAGCAATTTAACACTGGAATGGTAGATGTGCAGTAGATGAATGTGAAAAGTAGAAATACTGGGATGCAAAGGAGCAAGATAAATAAATGAATAAGGTAGGGGATGAGGTAGTTGGTTGGGCTATTAACTTCTTAGGGAGCGGCAGCAGAGGTGACGGTTTTGGAGAGTCTGGTGTGCCCAAAGTAAAATGCCTGCCACTCAGGCCCAGAAAATAGGTTATGCACATAATTAGTACTATTGGATAGGAAACACTCTGAAGTTTTCAAAAGTGTTAAAATAATGTATGTGAGTATAACAGAACTGATATAGCAGGCGAAAAAACCAAAGGAAAATCCATCCGGATTTGCAGTTTATTTGTACATGACCTTCTTCTCCAGGCTGCCTATTCATTTCTATTTTAACTTGGACTGAGACTGCAGTATCTATGGCTTCCACTAGATGTCAACAGTCTTTATACAGTGTCTGGAAGCTCTAGCACTAAGCAGAACGGATAGGAAGAGGAAGTAGTGAAGGGACGTTTGTCAACAACGTTTGACGGACGCAAGATTATGAGCGCGCCCCACTTTATTTTCCTTTCCTATTGTTCACGTTATCATCTGGTTGAAATATTACAGTATACATAAAAGGATACCTAAGGATACATTAAAAATGATGTTTGATTTGTTTGTAGAAAGTGTATAGGTATAATTTGAACGTGTTCTCTTCACGGTTCAATGGGCGACTCAACGGTGGATTTTATGATCATAACGCGCCAACCAAACAGAGATTTATGGATATAATAAATTACTTTTTCTAACACAAGAACCATTGGATGTCTTCGATGGACACTTGGGAAGCCCTCAGCAGAAGTTCTTCGAAAGGTAAGGGATTTATATTAGCGATATTAGCGATTTAATGCGTTTTTTGAGACCCGCGTTGGTTATGGATTCATGCTAATGCATAAAATATGAGAGGGGCTATCCTCAAACAATCAAATGTTGTGCTTTCGCCATAAAGCCTTTTTTAAATCTGACAACGCTGTGATATTGCCAAGAATCAGAGCTTTTGATGACTATGCAACACTTGTATATTGATGAATGTTTAATAATTCAACTTTTGGATTTTGAATTTGGCGCCTCACATTGCACTGGGTAGTGTCGGGAATGGGGCGCTAGTGTGCCACGCTCCTTAATGATGCTTAAGAGGTTAAAGGCAATGCTACCAAATACTAATTGAGTGTATGTAAACTTCTGACCCACTGGGAATGTGATGAAGGAAAAAAAAGCTATTATTCTGACATTTCACATTCTTAAAATAAAGTGGTGATCCTAACTGACCTAAGACAGGGAATTTTTACTCTGATTAAATGTATTTGGCTAAGGTGTATGTAAACTTCCGACTTCAACTGTATCTTTCCACAGTAGAACATGCCAAACTGTGCGAGCCGGGCACAAGTTAATTCTCAATTACCAGTGGGTTGCTAGCGGGCTCATCCCGACACTACCAGCGAAAATCTAAAGCGCCAAATTTAAATTCCAAAGTTGAATTATTAAACATCCAGCAATATACAAGTGTTCCATACTCATCAAAAGCTCTGTTTCTTGGCAATATCACAGCGTTGTCAGATTTCAAAAAGGCTTTACGGCGAAAGCAGCACATTCATTTGTTTGAGGCTAGCACCTCACATTTTCCAATAGCCATGTATCGATTAGCCATCATGGCACACACATAACACATTTCACAGCGAAAACAAATCAATTACCTGTTGAAGAACTTCTGCTGAGGTCATCCTAAGTGTCCAACGAAGACAATCCATGCTTCTTTTGTTAGAAAAAGTAATGTATTTTATCCATAAATCCTCCATTTGGTTTGCACGTTATAATCAGAAACGACAGCCTCCACTCCTCTTTTGAAACGCGGCGCCAACTCGTTCAAATTATACCTATAAACTTGTCCAAAAACAATCAAACATAGTTTTAAATGTATCCTTAGGAACATATTTACGTATATTTACTATTATAAATCAGCCGGAATATAAACTGAACGCTAAAGACGATAAATAAGGCACAGCGCGCCTTCTCGTGCACACGCCATCTGAAGAGTTTTCAGAACGTGGTCTCCCATTGCCATGCTGTGTATCAATGGTCGAAATTCCTCCAAGATGGAGTAAAACACCGTCTCGTGGTTGATGACATCATAAGGAAGCGACGTGCACTGCGTTCATGGTCATTTTCGATAGGGAGGGGTTCCAAAATGAGCAATGTGTCAAAATGACTTTTTCCAGGACAGAGATTCCTCAGGGTTTTGCCTGCTATATGCGTTCTGATTGACCCACAGACAAATGGTTAACAGTTTTGGAACTTCCCAGCGCCTGGTTAACTCAGTATTAGCAGACGTTCCCAATTGTAGTGCCTACCTTGATGATCTAGTGATTTCTTCGTCTGAATGGTCAGATCATGTTAATCTTTTAAGGGTAGTATGTGAACGTTTGGCAGCTGCTTCTCTAACCCTGAACTTGGCAAAGTGCGAGTTTGGGAAGGCCACTGTTACCTATCTCGGCAAAGAGGTCGGCAATGGACAGGTGCGCTCTGTTGATGCCCAGGTCTTAGCTATAACTGCATTCCCCGCACCTACCACCAGACAAGAACTACGCCGCTTTTTAGGGATGGTTGGTTACTACCGTAGTTTCAGTAAAAATTTCTCTGCGTTAGTTGCTCCATTGACTGATTTGCTCAGTCCGGCTATATCGTTTGTGTGGTCTCCTGATTGTCAGGTAGCTTTTGATACTGCTAAAGCACTCTTATGTAATACCCCTGTACTTGCTGCTCCGGATTTTGATTGACCGTTTAAACTTGAGGTAGATGCTAGTGCCAGAGGTGCTGGTGCTGTTCTACTGCAGCAGGACAAGAGTGGAGTGGATCATCCTGTTTGTTATTTTTCCCGAAAGTTGTCAGGCTAACTATGCAACCATCGAACAAGAAGCTCTAGCTTTGTTGTCAGCTCTGCAATTCTTTTAAGTATATATTGGTTCCAGTGCCCTACCAGTGATAGTATATACTGACCATAACCCCTTAGTGTTTCTCCATCGTATGTACAACCAGAACCAGGGCCTTATGCGTTGGAAGCTTATTGTGCATAATTATAATTTGGAGATCAGCATCACCGCTTTGTATGGCAACCACTTGGCATCTGACCGTAAGGCACTACAGAGGGTAATGCGTACACCCCAGACCAACACTGGGACCAAGCTTCCTGCCATCCATGACTTACAGTTGAAATCAGAAGTTTACCTACACTTAGGTTGGAGTCATTAAAACTAGTTTTTCAACCAAATCAATCCCAGAATCAATCAATCCCAGAAACACAGCAAAAATCAATCCCAGAAACACAGCAAAGGACCTTGTGAAGATGCTGGAGGAAACGGGTACAAGATTATCTATATCCACAGTAAAACGAGTCCTATATCGACATAACCTGAAAGGCCGCTCAGCAAGGAAGAAGCCACTGCTCCAAAACCGCCATAAAAAAGCCAGACTACGGTTTGAAACTGCACATGGGGACAAAGATCGTACTTTTTGGAGAAATGTCCTCTGGTCTGATGAAACAAAAATATAACTGTTTGGCCATCATGACCATCGTTATGTTTGGAGGAAAAAGGGGGAGGCTTGCAAAGCCAAAGAACACCATCCCAACCGTGAAGCACGGGGATGGCAGCATCATGTTGACGGGATGCTTTGCTGCAGGAGGGACTGGTGCACTTCGCAAAATAGATAGCATAAAGAGGCAGGACATTTTTGTGGATATATTGAAGTAGCATCTCAAGACATCAGTCAGGAAGTTAAAGCTTGGTCGCAAATGGTTCTTCCAACTGGACAATGACCCCAAGCACACTTCCAAAGTCGTGGAAAAATGGCTTAAGGACAACAAGGTCAAGGTATTGGAGTGGCCATCACAAGGCCCTGACCTCTAGCCTATAGAACATTGAAAAAGCGTGTGCGAGCAAGGAGGCCTACAAACCTGACTCAGTTACACCAGATCTGTCATGAGGAATGGGCCAACATTCTCCCAACTTATTGTGGGAAGCTTGTGCAAAGCTACCCGAAACGTTTCACCCAAATTAATAACTACTTAGGGAGCAGTGGGGCGCTACAAAAGTAGAATTATTAAACATTCATCAATATACAAGTGTTGCATTGTCATCAAAAGCTCTGATTCTTGGCAATATCACTTCGTTGTTCAGATTTCAAAAAGGCTTTACAGCGAAAGCACAACATTTGATTGTTTGAGGATAGCCCCTCTCATATTTTATGCATTAGCATAAATCCATAACCAACGTGGGTCTCAAAAAACGCAAAAAATCGCTAATATAAAATCCCTTACCTTACCTTTCCTAGAACTGCTGAGGGCTTCCCAAGTGTCCAACGAAGACATCCAGTGGTTCTTTTGTTAGAAAAAGTCATTTATTATATCCATAAATCTCCGTTTGGTTGGCGCGTTATGATCATAAAATCCACCGTTGAGTCGCCCATTGAACCGTGAAGAGAACACGTTCAAATTATATCTATACACTTTCTACAAACAAATCAAACATAATTTTTAATGTCTCCTTAGGTATCTTTTTGTGTATATTTGCTGTAATATTTCAATCGGACGATAACGTGAACGATAGGAAAGAAAAATAAAGTGGTGCGCGTTCACAATCTCGCGCGTCAAACCTTGTTTACAAAAGTGGTCCCTTCACTGCTTCCTGTTCCTATCTGTTCTGGTTACTCCTAGAATTCCCAGTCTTTGTATAGAGACTGTTGACATCTAGTGGAAGCCATAGGTACTGCAGTCTCAGTCCTACATAACATTGTATGCAATAGGCACAATGGAGAAGATGGTCAATTACAAAAACAACTTCAAATCCGGATGGATTTTCCTCGGGTTTTAGCCTGCTATATCAGTTCTGTTATACTCACATACATTATTTTAACACTCTTAGAAACTTCAGAGTGTTTCCTATCCAATAGTACTAATTATGTGCATATCCTATTTTCTGGACCTGAGTGGCAGGCATTTTACTTTGGGCACGCCAGACTCTCCAAAACCGTCACCTATGTAGCCGCTTCCTAAGAAGTTAAACAATTTAAAGGCAATGCTACCAAATACTAATTGAGTGTATGTAAACTTCTGACCCACTGGGAATGTGATTAAAGAAATAAAAGCTGAAATAAATTAATCTCTCTACTATTATTATGACATTTCACATTTTTTAAATAAAGTGGTGATCCTAACTGACCTAAAACAGGGAATTTTATACTCAGATTAAATGTCAGGAATTGTGAAAAACGGAGGTTAATTGTATTTGGCTAAGGTGTATGTAAACCTCCGACTTCAACTGTATGTAAGCATTTCACAGTGATGTATGTATTTACTAAGTAGGTGGGACTACTATATATTGTGTGCGTGTGTGTTTGTGACTTAAACAAGCCTAATAATGTTATGTAAAATTGTGTACATAATAAATGACAAATTATAAATTATAATTCAATTCAACTTTAATTATCCCCTCAGGGGTATTGTTTGTTTAGTGACACACTTCTAGACTTCCGGTCACAACTAACAGACTTGTTTACGTGCTGCTATGCGTTCTGTTGCTAACCGAACTTTGTTACCTGCCGTCTATATTTTTTTTTTTGTTTTTCCATCGCTCAACTTTTTTAAAAATTAAACTTTGTCACTCCGGACGCTTTATCTGGACGTGTTTCGTCAGGACCTCCACCAATCGAAGCTAAGTAGTAACATTAACATGATGCCTTCTAATTACAGTCGCTGTACTCATAACATACAGGAGAACGATCGCCTTAAGGCGAGGATAGCTGTGCTGCAAGCCCAGCTTCAGACGCAATCGTTAGGCAAGGGAAATGTAAGTGTAGGAAAGGATGAAACAGCGTCTGTGCCACCAGTAAGTACAGATAGTAGTATAAATCCCCTCGCACAGTCCCCGCAGCCGGACAATTTTCTCATGGCTTCTGGAAGGAAATGCTGTAGCAATGCTCAACCGGTGTCGCTCATTCAGCCGACAGAAACTTTCAACCGGTTCTCTCCATTAACTTGTTAAGGAGTGGCAGCTGAGGGGTCGGTTTTGGAGAGCCTGGCGTGCCCAAAGTAAAATGCCTCCCATTCAGGCCCAGAAAATAGGATATGCACATATTTGGTACCATTGGATAGGAAACACTCTGAAACACTCTCTTTTCCAAAACTGTTAACCATTTGTCTGTGAGTAAAACAGAACGCATATAGCAGGCGAAACCCCAAGGAATTTCTGTCCTGGAAAAAGTGATTTTGACACATTGCTAATTTGGGAACCCCTCCCTCATGAAAATGACCATATAAGGGCATATGAATGCAGTTCCTTTAGATGTCAACAGTCTCGAGACAGTTTTCATTTTGGACGAATTAGACCAGAGAAGAAGAGCAAACCAGGAAGTGTATCTTTTATGTAAACAGTACCCAGTGCGCGCGCCCGACAAAGCGCGCTGTGTCTTTTTTTTTACCGTCGTTATCGATCAGTTTATATTCCGGTTGATTTATAATAGTAAATATACGTAAAAGTGTGCCTAAGGATACATTTAAAACTATGTTTGATTGTTCTTGGACAAGTTTATAGGTATAAGATGAACGAGTTCGCGTCACGTTTCAATGGAGGAGTGGAGGCTGTCGTTTCTGATTATAACGCGCGCGAACCAAATGGAGGATTTATGGATAAAATACATTACTTTTTCTAACAAAAGAAGCATGGATTGTCTTCGTTGGACACTTAGGATGACCTCAGCAGAAGTTCTTCAACAGGTAATTGATTTGTTTTCGCTGTGAAATGTGTTATGTGTGTGCCATGATGGCTAATCGATTCATGGCTATGGGAAAAATATGTGAGGTGCTACCCTCAAACAATCAAATGTGCTGCTTTCGCCGTAAAGCCTTTTTGAAATCTGACAACGCTATGATATTACCAAGAAACAGAGCTTTTGATGAGTATGGAACACTTGTATATTGGTGGATGTTTAATAATTCAACTTTTGGATTTTGAATTTGGCGCCTTACATTTCACCTGGTAGTGTCGGGAGCAGCCCGCTAGCGCCCCAGTGATCCCTGAGAAGTTAAGCAGCGGGTCGGAGTCAGAGGCCGAGCCTTCTCTGGTCTCTACTCCTCCCGTTACGGGGTCTGAGACACAGAGGCCTCCCATTAGCTCTGACAAATTGAAAACTCTAGTCATTGGCGACTCCATAACTCGCAGTATTAGACTTAAAACGAATCATCCAGCCATCATACACTGTTTACCAGGGGGCAGGGCTACCGACGTTAAGGCTAATCTGAAGATGGTGCTGGCTAAAGCTAAATCTGGCGAGTGTAGAGACTATAGAGATATTGTTATCCACGTCGGCACCAACGATGTTAGGATGAAACAGTCAGAGGTCACCAAGCGCAACATAGCTTCAGTGTGTAAATCAGCTAGAAAGATGAGTCGGCATCGAGTAATTGTCTCTGGCCCCCTCCCAGTTAGGGGGAGTGATGAGCTCTACAGCAGAGTCTCACAACTCAATCGCTGGTTGAAAACTGTTTTCTGCCGCACACAAAAGATAGACTTTGTAGATAACTGTCCCTCTTTCTGGGACTCACCCACAAACAGGACCAAGCCTGGCCTGTTGAGGAGTGACGGACTCCATCCTAGCTGGAGGGGTGCTCTCATCTTATCTACGAACATAGACAGGGCTCTAACTCCTCTAGCTTCACAATGAGATAGGATGCAGGCCAGGCAGCAGGCTGTTAGCCAGCTTAGTGGAGTCTGCCACTAGCACAGTCAATGTAGTCAGCTCCGCTATCTCTATTGAGACTGTGTCTGTGCCTCGACCTAGGTTGGGCAAAACTAAACATGGCGGTGTTCGCCTTAGCAATCTCACTAGAATAAAGACCTCCTCCATTGCTGCCATTATTGAAAGAGATTGTGATACCTCACATCTCAAAATGGGGCTACTTAATGTTAGATCCCTCACTTCCATGGCAGTTCTAGTCAATTAACTAATCACTGATCATAATCTTGATGTGATTGGCCTGACTGAAACATGGCTTAAGCCTGATGAATTTATTGTGTTAAATGAGGCCTCACCTCCTGGTTACACTAGTGACCATATCCCCCGCACATCCCGCAAAGGCGGAGGTGTTGCTAACATTTACGATAGCAAATTTCTATTTACAAAAACCAAAAAAAACGACGTTTTCGTCTTTTGAGCTTCTAGTCATAATCTATGCAGCCTACTCAATCACTTTTTATAGCTACTGTTTACAGGCCTCCTGGGCCATATACAACGTTCCTCACTGAGTTCCCTGAATTCCTATCGGACCTTGTAGTCATGGCAGACAATATTCAGATTTTTGGTGACTTTAATATTCACATGGAAAAGTCCACAGACCCACTCCAAAAGGCTTTTGGAGCCATCATCGACTCTGTCGGTTTTGTCCAACATGTCTCCGGACCGACTCACTGCCACAGTCATTTGCTGGACCTAGTTTTGTCCCGTGGAATAAATGTTGTTGATCTTAATGTTTTTCCTCATAATCCTGGACTATCGGACCACCATTTTATTACGTTTGAAATCGCAACAAATAATCTGCTCAGACCCCAACCAAGGATCATCAAAAGTCATGCTATAAATTCTCAGACAACCCAAAGATTCCTAGATGCCCTTCCAGAATCCTTCCACCTACCCAAGGACGTCAGAGTACAAAAATCAGTTAACCACCTAACTGAGGAACTGCGCAATACCCTAGATCCAGTCGCACCCCTAAAAACAAAAAAAAATTGCCATAAAAAACTAGCTCCCTGGTATACAGAAAATACCCGAGCTCTGAAGCAAGCTTCCAGAAAACTGGAACAGAAATGGCGCCACACCAAACTGGAAGTCCTCCGACTAGCTTGGAAAGACAGTACCGTGCAGTATCGAAGAGCCCTCACTGCTGCTCGATCATCCTATTTTTCCAAGTTAATTGAGGAAAATAAGAATAATCCAAAATGTATTTTTGATACTGTCACAAAGCTAACTAAAAAGCAGCATTCCCCAAGAGAGGATGGCTTTCACTTTAGCAGTGATACATTCATGAACTTCTTTGAGGAAAAGATCATGATCATTAGAAAGCAAATTACGGACTCCTCTTTAAATGTGCGTATTCCTCCAAAGCTCAGTTGTCCTGAGTCCACACAACTTTGCCAGGACATAAAATCAAGAGAGACACTCAAGTTTTTTAGTACCATATCTCTTGACACATTGATGAAAATAATCATGGCCTCTATAAACCTTCAAGCTGCATACTGGACCCTATTCCAACTAAACTACTGAAAGAGCTGCTTCCTGTGCTTGGCCCTCCTATGTTGAACATAATAAACAGCTCTCTATCCACCGGACTCACTAAAAGTGGCAGTAATAAAGCCTCTCTTGAAATAGCCAAACCTTGACCCAGAAAATATAAAAAACTATCGGCCTATATCGAATCTTCCATTCCTCTCAAATTTTTTTGAAAAAGCTGTTGCGCAGCAACTCACTGCCTTCCTGAAGACAAACAATGTATACGAAACGTTTCAGTCTGGTTTTAGACCCCATCATAGCACTGAGACTGCACTTGTGAAGGTGGTAAAGGACCTTTTAATGGCGTCAGACCGAGGCTCTGCAACTGTCCTCGTGCTCCTAGACCTTAGTGCTGCTTTTGATACCATCGATCACCACATTCTTTTGGAGAGATTGGAAACCCAAATTGGTCTACATGGACAAATTCTGCCCTGGTTTAGATCTTATCTGTCGGAAAGATATCAGTTTGTCTCTGTGGATGGTTTGTCCTCTGACATTTCAACTGTAAATTTCGGTGTTCCTTCAGGCTCTGTTTTGGGACCACTATTGTTTTCACTATATATTTTACCACTTGGTGGTGTCATTCGGAAACATAATGTTAACTTTCACTGCTATGCGGATGACACACAGCTGTACATTTCGATGAAACATGGTGAAGCCCCAATATTGCCCTCCCTGGAAGCCTGTGTTTCAGACATAAGGAAGTGGATGGCGGAAAATCTTCTACTTTTAAACTCTGACAAAACAGAGATGCTAGTTCTAGGTCCCAAGAAACAAAGAGATCTTCTGTTGAATCTGACAATTAGTCTTGATGGTTGTACAGTCGTCTCAAATAAAACTGTGAAGGACATCGGCGTTACTCTGGACCCTGATCTCTCTTTTGACGAACATATCAAGACTGTTTCAAGGACAGCTTTTTTTCATCTATGTAACATTGTAAAAATCAGAAACTTTCTGTCCAAAAATGATGCAGAAAAGTTAATCCATGCGTTTGTAACTTCAAAGTTCTTCAACAGGTAATTGATTTGTTTTCGCTGTGAAATGTGTTATGTGTGTGCCGTGATGGATTATGAAATTATGGTAATGGGAAAAATATGTGAGGTGCTACCCTCAAACAATCAAATGTGCTGCTTTCGCCGTAAAGCCTTTTTGAAATCTGACAACGCTGTGATATTACCAAGAAACAGAGCTTTTGATGAGTATGGAACACTTGTATATTGGTGGATTTTTAATAATTCAACTTTTGGATTTTGAATTTGGCGCCTAGCATTTCACCTGGTAGTGTCGGGATTGGGGCGCTAGCGCCCCAGCAATCCCCAAGAAATTAAGGCAAGGGCTGATTTCAAGGTTTTACTGCTAACCTACAAAGCATTACATGGGCTTGCTCCTACCTATCTTTCCGATTTGGTCCTGCCGTACATACCTACACGTACGCTACGGTCACAAGACGCATGAGCCTCCTTACTGTCCCTAGAATTTCTAAGCAAACAGCTGGAGGCAGGGCTTTTTCCTATAGAGCTCCATTTTTATGGAATAGTCTGCCTATCCATGTGAGAGACGCAGACTCGGTCTCAACCTTTAAGTCTTTACTGAAGACTCATCTCTTCAGTAGGTCCTATGATTGAGTGTAGTCTGGCCCAGGAGTGTGAAGGTGAATGGAAAGGCACTGGAGCAACGAACCACCTTTGCTGTCTTTGCCTGGCCGGTTCCCCTCCACTGGGATTCTCTGCCTCTAACCCTATTACAGGGGCTGAGTCACTGGTTCTCATCATAATGCCTACACAGGACTTTACACTACATGATGTTGTCATATGCAGAGATTGACATGTAATGGGGATATACACTTAGTGCACAAAAACATTAAGAACACTTGCTCTTTCCATGACTGACCAGGTGAATTTAAGTGAAAGCTATGATCCCTTATTGATGTCACTTGTTAAATTCACTTCAATCAGTGTAGATAAAGGGAGGAGACAGGTTAAAGAAGGATTTTTTATCCTGAGACAATTGAGACATGGATTGTGTATGTGCCATCCAGAGGGTGAATGGGCAAGTCAATAAGAACAAGGTAGGGTACGGGGTATGGTAATAGGTGCCAGGCCAGGCGCACCGGTTTGTGTCAAGAACTACAACACTGCTGGGTTTTTCATGTTCAACAGTTTCCCAAGTGTATTTAGAATGCTCCACCACCCAAAAGACATCCAGCCAACTTAACACAACTGTGGGATCGATCACGGCTGGTTGTGATACAGCCTTGAATCAAACCAGGGTCTGTAGTGATGCCTCTAGCATGCCTCTAGCATGCTAGAGGCATCATGACAGTCTAACTGTCAGTTAATGGAATGCCAAAATCAACATCAGAACATTCAAATAGTGTTGCCAAAGTATTTTTGTAAGCAGTGGTGTAAAGTACTTAAGTAAAAATACTTTAAAGTACTACTTAAAAACTTTATATTGGGGGTATCTGTACTTTACTATTCATGTATACGAAATGCTTCAGTCTGGTTTTAGACCCCATTATAGCACTGAGACTGCACTTGTGAAGGTGGTGAATTACCTTTCAATGGCGTCAGACCGAGGCTCTGCATCTGTTCTCGTGCTCCTAGACCTTAGTTCTGCTTTTGATACCATCGATCACCACATTCTTTTGGAGAGATTGGAAACCCAAATTGGTCTACATGGACAAGTTCTGGCCTGGTTTAGATCTTATCTGTCGGAATGATATCAGTTTGTCTCTGTAGATGGTTTGTCCTCTGACAAATCAACTGTAAATTTCAGAGTACCTCAAGGCTCTATTTTAGGACCATTATTGTTTTCACTATATATTTTACCTCTTGGTGATGTCATTCGGAAACATAATGTTAACTTTCACTGCCATGCGGACGACACACAGCTGTACATTTTGATGAAACATGGTGAAGCCCCAAAATCGCCCTCCCCTGAAAGCCTGTGTTTCAGACATATGGAAGTGGATGGGCAAATGTTCTACTTTTAAACTCTGACAAAACAGAGATATTAGTTCTAGCTCCCAAGAAACAAAGAGATCTTCTGTTGAATCTGACAATTAGTCTTGATGGTTGTACAGTCGTCTCAAATAAAACTGTGAAGGACCTTTGCGTTACTCTGGACCCTGATCTCTCTTTTGACGAACATATCAAGACTGTTAAAACTACTTAGGGAGCACCGGTGCGCTAGCGGGGCCACTCCCGACACTACCCTGTGAAATGTAAGGCGCCAAATTCAAAATCCAAAAGTTGAATTATTAAACATTCATCAATATACAAGTGTTGCATAGTCATCAAAAGCTCTGCTTCTTGGCAATATCACAGCGTTGTCAGATTTCAAAAAGGCTTCATGGCGAAAGCACAACATTTGATTGTTTGAGGATAGCACCTCTAATATTTCTGCATTAGCATAAATTCATAAACCAGCTCGGGTCACACAACACATATCACAGCTAAAACAAATATCTTACCTTTCGAAGAACTTCTGCTGAGGGCTTCCCAAGTGTCCAACGAAGACATCCAATGGTTCTTTTGTTAGAAAAAGTCATTTATTATATCCATAAATCTCTGTTTGGTTGGCGCGTTATGATCATAAAATCCACCGTTGAGTCGCCCATTGAACCGTGAAGAGAACACGTTCAAATTATACCTATAAACTTTCTACAAACAAATCAAACATATTTTTTAATGTATCCTTAGGTATCCTTTTATGTATATTTACTGTAATATTTCAACCGGACAATAACTGCTATATCAGTTCTGTTATACTCACATACATTATTTTAACACTCTTAGAATAGAAACTTCAGAGTGTTTCCTACCCAATAGTACTAATTATGTGCATATCCTATTTTCTGGGCCTGAGTGGCAGGCATTTTACTTTGGGCACGCCAGACTCTCCAAAACTGTCACCTATGCAGCCGCTCCCTAAGAAGTTAAAGGAAAGCTTTTTTCCATATTCGTAACATTGCAAAAATCAGAAACTCTCTGTCCAAAAATGATGCAGAAAAATTAATCCATGCTGTTGCCACTTCTAGGTTAGACTACTGCAATGCTCTACGTTCCGGCTACCCGGATAAAGCGCTAAATAAACTTCATTTAGTGCTATACACGGCTGCTAGAATCTTGACTAGAACCAAACAATTTGATCATATTACTCTAGTGATAGCCTCTCTACACTGGCTTCCTGTTAAGGCTAGGGCTGATTTCAAGGTTTTACTGGTAACATACAAAGCATTACATGGGCTTGCTCCTACATTACCTATCTTTTTCGATTTGGTCCTGCCGTACATACCTACATGTACGCTACGGTCACAAGACGCAGCCCTCCTTACTGTCCCTAGAATTTCTAAGCAAACAGCTGGAGGCAGGGCTTTCTCCAATAGAGCTAAATTTTAAAGTACTGGTCTGCCTATCCATGTGAGAGACGCAAACTCGGTCTTGAATTTAAGTCTTTATTGAAGAATCTCTTCAGTAGGTCCTATTATTGAGTGTAGTCTGGCTCAGGAGTGTGAAGTAGAACGGAAAGGCACTGGAGCAACGAACCGCCCTTGCTGTCTCTGCCTGGCCGGTTCCCCTCTCTCCACTGGGATTCTCTGCCTCAAACCCTATTACAGGGGCTGAGTCACTGGCTTACTGGTGCCTTGGGTTCGTGCCGTGGGGGAGATCTTTGTGGGCTATACTCAGCTATGTCTCAGGATAGTAAGTTGGTGGTTGAAGATATCCTATCTCTCGGAGGACCATGGCTCAGGACTACCTAGCCTGATGACTCCTTGCTGTCCCCAGTCCACCTGGTCGTGCTGCTGCTCCAGTTTCAACTGTTCTGCCTGCGGCTATGGAACCCTGTTCACTGGACGTGCTACCTATCCCAGACCTGCTGTTTTCAACTCTCTAGAGTTTCAACTCTCTGTTTTCAACTCTCTAGAGACAGCAGGAGCGGTAGAGATACTCTGAATGATCGGCTATGAAAAGCCAACTGACATTTACTCCTGAGGTGCTAACCTGTTGCACCCTCTACAACCACTGTGATTATTATTATTTGACCCTGCTGGTCATCTATGAATATTTTAACGTCTTGGCCGTGTTCTGTTATAATCTCCACCCGGCACAGCCAGAAGAGGACTGACCACCCCTCATAGCCTTGTTCCTCTCTAAGTTTCATCCTAGGTTCTGGGTACTTTTTCCACCACTGTTTGTAAGATACTATGAGCGTTGTACAGAGTCAACATGGAATTCTTTTGATTGATTATTCTCAGCATGGCCTTATTATAGTTTCTCAAATTGTATATGCTCTGAAACACTAACTCCTATTTGCCTTTCAATTAACATGTAATAATTGTGTGATTTCAGATTGATGTTTACCCTCATGTACATTTACTAGCGCTAATCCTGGCTACGACTTTCATCTGACACAATGTTTCCATAATCTTGCGTTTAGTCTTTATGGAATATATACAGTATGTGTGAATTATAACCTCTCTCACCTGCTGAGCCAGGCTGTGCAGACAACCCACACAGGGTTGCTTTTTATTGTACACATCACACCAGCCACTATGATTTTGTGAAGGTGAAAAATCATCCACTCCTCATTCCCCCCTCACTTATTACGTCTCAGGTAAATTTGATCAATATGGTCCAGGTGAACGAAGCCTAAGGTCCATCCGTGCAATTGCACCATACAGAAACCTGCAGAACATTGTCTGTCTATGGAACGCCGTTTGGGTCTTAAAGCACGTGGTCAAAACATGATCTTTTTAATGCTACATGTGTAAAGTAAACAGATGCAGGCGCTAAATTAACGCATGCATGCACTAAATTTATGCTTGCACGTGTTATTAAATTAACGTCTTTACGCACTAAATTAACGCATACACGCATCAAATATGCTAAATAAGCGTCTGCATGCGGTCCTGCACACGTCAAATTAACGCCTACAGCTGCTAAATATACACATACACACGCTAACTTAACGCGTTATTTTATATGTTAATTTTACCAGCCAATTTCAGTACAGTCAGTTTGATGCAACAACACCACAATTGAAGATGGCGAGAAGGAACTTCTATATCCGCTGCAACATACCCTAAATGACTGCACTCGGCTTCTGCTCTCCGATAATCCTTGATTTTTTTTAAATACTATTATTACCTAATCATAAAGTTGATCTGCTAGCTAACAGTGTTAGTAGCGCAGAGGACGAATCTGTGTATGGCTATTCAGCTATGTTGGAGGCTCAGACACTGAGACAGCAGTGCAAGTAACTTAGGCCTGTGTGTCGCTAATATTTTACGTCTGATTAGGCCAAGGGAGTATTCAATATTTAGCTAGTATATGTAGAATATATACATTTTGTTTTAATGAATGCTGGTATTTAAATGGCTGGATTGCTAAATTAGTTACTAGTTCGCTTGATAACGTTCCGGCCATAGCCACAGTGAACGGCGCCGTCTTGTAATATTTTTACAGCCCTGCTAGTTACATAAAGGTGACTTATTATCGAGGAGTACTGACGTCAAACATGTTTTTGTATTTTTAGGCAAAACAACAACTGAAGGTCTAAAACTTTATGCAGGCAGGCTGGCTGGCTAGCTATAATTTCAATGCTACCTAGCAATAGCCGGGCAAAACTCACAAAGCTCATTTGACCGAGGACAACCCTGTAAAAACGTTGCTAATATCTACAACATATTAGCTTTCCAAAAGCACAGATATTAGTTTTGAATAATCTTTGAAATATGAATATTTTTTTACTGCCTTGATGTAGAAATTAACAACAGGAGTAGCAGTCCCATCCATGGTCTCTATTTTCACAAAACTGTCATCTTGCAGAATGGAAACCTTGCAGAGGAGCCGTGTGTGGGCTAGGTAGAGGCTGATAAATGTTGTGTGTGGTTGGATTTACTGTTGTTGTTTGTTTTTTTACTCCTCGTTCTCCTGCTGCCCATCCTATTCGTTCTTGGTCAACATTTCTATTTATGTCTTGGCTTTAAAATCCACTATTATAAAAACATTACTTGGCCACAATTTGTGACAGTTACTATAATTTAAAAGTGTTTTTGGAATGAGGGGGGTGGGCTGTGTCACAATACATTAAGTAGCCTAAACACAGTGTATTATTGTACAGCCAGTTCTGGGTTACCGGGCTCCTCGGACTTGGAGAGGAGCTAGAGGTGCTCCTTGTTATGCCATCACTCAAGAGAAACTGAGGTTTCTGATGTCCAGTGTTTTCAGTGTGTCTCAGTCGGCAGATATTCTACATGTGTCCCGACCGACAGTCAAACATCGTCTAAGGTCAGTTGTGCTTGGGAATAGTGCTATAAACTACAGACTTTAGATGCATGGTTTCCAGTTTCTTACCAATCAAACAATTTAGAATGACTACAATCAAGACAGGACTTTAAAATGACTATGATGATATGTATTACCTCATCCCTGTCCGTTGTAACTTTTTTTTCCAGACACTTCAATCTGTCACATGCACCGTTATATTCTGACATGTCAGACTTGGCTCTGGATGAAGAGATTATGGACTCGGAGGCTGTTTGATCACAATCAAGGTCTCTGCGTGCAGAGACGCAGAGTGAGGGACAGCATGCTTCGTGTTAAGCCGAGGGCGGCTGCCCTCAGAGCCATGTCGCAGAGGCTGCATAGAAGGTCATACCGTGTTGCTGGACCAAACTCGTTATGGCACCTTGATGGAAACCGCAAACTGATTAGGTAGATGTATCTTTGTGATAGACACAATTTTCTATATCGCTGGTGAGAATTTGTACATTGTAACATCTCAAATTGTTCATCAACAACTTGTTCATCAACAACTAACAGTTCAGTAAGCAATGGCCCTTGATACCATATGTCACTCATGTGGAGTGTTTTTGCTACTTCTGTGATTGATAGAATATCTGCATCATGAAATTCACAAACATGCTTATATTGAGGACATACGGAGGTAAAAACAGTTGGAGCAAAGTATTTGTGCCCAAGTGTGAACAACAGGAGAATCTGTCCTCTTGACTCATCGAGATAAACGTGGTTATTTTTTGTGGTTATCTTCCGGTGCAGGAAACAGTCTAGAACAAACCCTTGTTGTAGCTTTTAGAGGGCTAACGGAAGTACTTATAGTTGTGATCTGCTGTAGACTGTTCATTAACAGTGTTCCACATTTTAGATGTTCATTTAATATTTGGTCTGCTGCTTTGTTATATACTGCAGGAATCTGATGCAGCATTTAAGTGGTAAAGGAGGATGGTGATGTTTGTATATTTAATGTGTCTTCAGTTTTTGTATCAACCAGTGCTGTACTTTCTGATTTAGGTGGAGGATAGTCATACATGGTGGCATTGATGGGTACAGCCGTCTCGTTGTTTCTCCGTGCTTCCAGCAACTATCGCAGCAGTACTGTTATGGATTGCTTCATGAATGCTGTCTCCAGATATGGCGTTCCCTCCATTGTTAGGACGGACAATGGAGGAGAAAACAACACTGTCTGCTTGTTGAATGTAATACATATTGAAAATATTATAAAAAAAATAGAGCTACATGCATCCTTAAAATGTCTTCTTGACCTACACATTGATTACATTCTATAGTGAGTGATGCATGCGGCTACATTTTTTTTTCTGTAAATCATTTTCAGAACACAATCACATGATGTTTGACAGCTTTATTGCTTTCTCCATGTTTTTGAAATGTATAAGCCTTTAAATGACCTTTTACAGACTACTTCTACAAACGAGGCTACACTCGTGGCAGCACCCATTCATGTGGCCCCCCTCCACCTATAACACTTCCTGTGGCCTCCCCTTCACCATTCCCTGAGGCTTATCGTCCACCTTCACCACACTCTTCTGTTGATGTTGGTGATGACAATGAGTAAGTCATCCTTGTAAATAATTCAATGTCTTGTTATTACAGATTAATTGTGGGAAGTATCTGAGCTTTGTTATTCTGAATGTTTCTTTTTTTAGTGTTGACCTCCAAACACTGCTGAAGTTAATGAGATGCCAACCAAATTAATGTGATGAGGGACAACGTTTATGATTGTGCAATGAGAGGCTTTAAGAGAGCCCGCTTTAATCCAGAGGCAAAAATAGACATGGTTTTTAGGGATGCTGACGGAAAAGGGGCAGCTGATGAGGGTGGTCCCTCAAGAGAATTTATCCGGCTGCTAATGAGTGCCATCCATTCCTCTGCAATATTTGAGGGATCTGACTGGCAAAAATTCCTTTCTTGCAACTCTCAAGGTCAGTTACACATTTACACCAACAAAGACACCTTTGTTTATGGCAATAAAATGACATGAGTAAGACATTTGATTTTTAAATGTAATGTGTCCTTTATTTACTGTTTGTCTTCTCAATGACAGCACTCAATGAAGGCGAATACAAGCAGGTGGGCCGGATGATTGCTGTCTGTCTGGTACATGGGGGTGTAGAGACATATTTTTTCAGAGAGGCTATACAGGCAAGTGTGTGGCCTACAACCACCTGTGCCAGAACTGAAAGAAATTGCGGAATATGACTTCAGAGAGAAGTATAAGAAGGTAAGTAACTTTATACTGTGATGGATGTTATGTTACTGTTAATTTGCACTAAGTTTGAAAAAAAATTTGAGTTGAATACTTTTCTACATGGATTTGGTTTCCTTTTGTTGGCAGTCAATCTTTTTTAAGGGTAGTGATAATCAGTTTATTGTTTTGCTAATTTGTCCCAAAACACAGTTCAATAAACAATCTAAGATCCAGTTAGCACAAACTGTTGAAGTCCAGTGCTGGGTCCAGTGCGATACATTCATACATTGGAGAGGGATGCCCTGGTGGAGTCAGCCACAAAGTTCTACTTAGAAAGCAGGATACAGGATGCTCTTGAGCAGTGAGTTTCCATATATCTAAGGAATCTCAAGTTTAGTTAAATTTTTCAGGGAAAATTCATTGACTTTTTTTACTTTATAGATTGAAAGAGGGTCTGAAGTGTCGAGGTCTCCTGCCTTACATGAATAGACACTCAAGCCTCTTCAGAGAGGTTTTCATCTACGCTGAGAAACCTTTTTTGCCCAAAGACATAGCTTCTCTCTTCAAAGCAGAGCGCTCCCCACCTGGTGCCAATCAAAGAGCAATAGAGAGAAGAGCCGTGTGTTTCTGGAGGGACTGGCTTCTGGAGGTGGAAGGTTAGTTGCAAAACAATGATCATTGAAGTAACATGACAGCATTTTATAGCCTTATTCTTCCATGGCCCCCTAAGAATGAAATAGATAAATTAAATCCCAAACTACTTTCACTTAGAGTATTGTGTTCTACAATAAGTGTTACTTATGTACTTTAATGTCCCCCCCTTCCCTTTTTTCAGGGGGGAACACCTACCCTTTAACCATGGAGAAGGTTTTCATTTTCACTTCGGGGGCTTCAGCATTCCTAGGCTGGGATTTTCTCTCTGCTACCACACGGCAAGCGCTACCGCCAAGTCTAGGTCCAAGAGGCTTCTAAACAGATTCTACCCATCTAATCAAATGGCTACCCAAACTATTTGCTGCTACTCTATCTATGCATAGTCACTTTAATATCTCTACCTACATGTATATATTAACTCAACTAACCGGTGCCCCCGCACATTCTCTGTACCGGCATCCCCTGTATATAGCCTAGCTATTGTTATTTTACTGATGTTCTTTTATTTTTTATTTTTATTAACTGCATTGTTGGTTAAGGGCTTGTAAGTAAGCATTTCACTCTAAGGTCTACATCTATAGTATTTGGCGCATGTGACAATTAGAATTTGATTTGATTTAAAGAGAATTCATTTAAGGGGAATTATCCAAAATATTTATTGCATGACTACCTAGTAAGTTCGGAATACTGTAGCCAATGTTAATTGGTGATGTGTCCCAAGAGAATTGATATTATGAAAGTTTCCGACAGGATTGTCCATCAGCAAAAGAAAGTTGTGTAGTGTAAGTTTTCAAGAACATTACAACCAACCAGAATCAATTGGACACAGTAATACATAATGCAGCTTTAATATTTAAATAAATGTATGATTTCTTAGTGGGTAAACTGAGCAATATGCAAAGTAGTTAAGTCATGTATGTCAAGGGACAATGTTACAATATTTGTAATGTTACCATAAATAAATCTTACAGTAAATATGGGCATTTCAATTACATGTGTTATAGCATTAAAAACAGACACTGTAGTTGGTACATAGGTCATGGTGCAGCAAGTTTGAGGGTAGTGGAGAAGCACAAGTGGGACTTTTTGAGTGAAGTAGCTGAGGGCAGAAAAGGATATCAGGTTGTCCAGGAACTTAAAGCTGCTGATCATCTCCATGTCAACATACAGTAGATGGGAGAATGGTCAAGTATCACCATCTACTTTGTTTTGCTTACGCTGAGACTGTTGTCCTATCACCATTATGTCAGGTCCCACAGCTCCTTCATGTACTCATGATCACTAGTAATCAGGTGTACCATGGTAGTGTTGGGTCCATTCTGGAGATACACATTCTTGTGATAATGTAAAAAATGTAGTTTGTTATTACAGGATTTACACCCAGAACCCTGAGTCTGCTAACCAGTTTGTGGGTCAGGATGTCGTTGAAAGCAGAGCTATAACAGAAATTGCACTCTGACGTATGTAAAAATGTAATTTACATTTGTTGGGACAATAGGCAAACTGGAGTTGTTCCAGTGAAATGATTGCTACTATGTGCTACATGATATCTATTGTTCCAATTTTTTTAATCGATATCGACTGAGCTGCAGTGGAGATGGTAAGAAGCTTCGATATCATGGGGACCTAACTTCTAACATTCTTCCTGGTATAGACACTGCAGTCAAAAATGCCAACCAGCGGGTCTCCGTCCTATGGTGGCTGAAGACGTTTTGCCTGACGTCAAACATTAACAAGAGTGTCGGATTGAAGTGTCTGAAAAAATTTAAACCGAACCACAAGAGCAGATTACTTTTTTTTGTCATCTTTACTGTCACAGTTTTAACATTTCTACTTGTAGTCACTTTCAATTGATTCCTTGAATCCAAGAACCATAGATTGTTTGTAGTTCATAACATTAATACAACTGACAAACGTTGCTTGACAGTGAATTGGGATACATGTTTTAATAACATTGGATATTTGATTGGGTTTAAGGTTGCATACCTTGTCGTGTTGTGCATGCCAACCAGGTGAGAATCACCAGAATTAATTGATGAATCAGGTCTTCTCTGCTGCTTCATCAGCCTCCCCCTTGCCCACTCCAAGCTTCTCTTCATGGTTCCCTTCTGCAAGACACAGAAAAATAAAGCGGAAGGAATGTGAACCCTAATCCTTTGAAGCAGTACTATATAGTACTGGGTATATGCCTGAAGTTATTTTACCCTAATAAGCTTTGATGGAATATAAATATTCAAAAAACTAAGTGAACGTGCACATTAAAGTCTACTCTGTTCGAAAGCTGACACGTAGATGTTAGCAAGAGGTTGTCACTAGCCAAATTTGCTTTATGTGAGCTTTTCACTGTCTTCATGCTAATCGTGAGTTAGCGTGGTTAACGCTAGCATTGAAATGACACCTTGTTTCATTAACAATGTGTCAAGCTGAAGAAGCTGCCTACCTTCAACTGTTTTTCTTAAATACAAGGTTTTGGGCTAAAAACGTAACTCAAAAACATGACCTGCTTCAATACTAGCCGATACGTCACATTTAGGTAGCTTGTCTTCCTTTAGTCAATGATAAAGCAAAATAAAGACAATAGTCCAAAAAACGAGAACTACCAGGATGTTGAGCATCTTCGTTGTCTAATCTATGTATGCCTGGCCCTGTATTCAAGCAACAATCATGGTAGTATGTAATTTACCTTGATAGTATTAACATAGTTCAATGTGTTTCCGTGGCTTTTATAGTTTATATGTTTTTTCAGCTGGGCTTTTACTAAAACACAAGACGGCGCCGTTCACTGCGGCTAGCAGTATGACCGGGCAGTTTGAGGCTAACTAAATGATATAACATGGCCGGGGTTTGAGGCTATCGACGTTAGCTAAATTAGCTAGCAAGTATCTGATTTAGCTTATGCTAAGCACTGCTGATCCTGGTGCTAGATTAATGTTAGCTGAATTTTATAGCCAGTGATGAGAAACAGATCCTTCCACTGTAAACTAGCTGATAAACTTTATGATTCAGTAACAACAATTTTCAAAGACAAAACCTTTACATTGCAAAGGTTCATACTCTGCTTGCAATGCAGTGGAAAAGGAAGTTCCTTCAAACTGTG
This sequence comes from Brachymystax lenok tsinlingensis, assembly GCA_030435695.1. Taxonomy (NCBI): domain Eukaryota; kingdom Metazoa; phylum Chordata; class Actinopteri; order Salmoniformes; family Salmonidae; genus Brachymystax; species Brachymystax lenok. The sequence goes on along the minus strand of CM059819.1, from coordinate 49,633,433 downwards.
AAATCTGGTTGAAAGGAGGAGCTAGGAAAATTGTCTAGTAAATGAGCATATTAAAGAACATGTTAAATTAGTGTGTAGGTGTATATTTAGCTGTAGGCGTTAATTTGACGTGTGCAGGACCGCTTGCAGCCATTTATTTAGCACATGTTGGACCGCCTGCAAGCACATTTGCACCCACTTATTTGACGCGTGTAGGCGTTAATTTAGGGGCGTGAAGACGTTAATTTAATGCGTGCACTTGTTAATTTAGCGCCTGCACCTGTTTACTTTACACACGTAGTATTAAAAAGATTGCGTTTTGACCACGTGCTTTAAGAGCCAAACGGCTTTCCATATCTGTCAAGTAACAGACACACAATCAACCATGTACAAAGTCAGAGAACTACAGTGAAGGATACTGATGGTCCCTCCCCCCCTCCCGTTCCTCCTTTAGGCTGGCTGGTTGCATGGCTGACAAGTGAGCAGCTATTGCATAAGGTCCTAGCTAAAGTGGCTCTAACATCTCCTGCTCCGGTGGGAGAGAACCAGGCAGGCAGCAGAGAAGAGAAGGCAGAGATGAATAGAGGACTAAGTATATGTATTTTAAAGCAATGAGATTAAACGTACGTGACCTGAGGGTAAAAATAGATTTCAAAGCACCAGGGGGAGAGTTGCTAGTCAGTGATAGAAAGCCTTGATCAGTGGTCGGGTAACATGGGAGTAAAATTGCAAAATTCCGTGAAGTTCCAATAATTTCCCTGGTTTTCCAGAAATCGTGTTTGGAGAATTCCAGATTTCCAACTGGGATTTTGGGAAAAGTTCACAGAATTTTGCAACCTTATATGGGAGATTACTATGGAGATAGCATGGTGTCATAATACAGCAGCAGCGGCGGGAGGGCAGGAACAATATTTTGAGTGGTCTAGTAATGTGCTTCATCGCTATGGGTTGGCATGCATGCTGGAATCCAACACACGCACACACGCACACACACACACACAACCCTGTTACCCAAAGGATTTGACAGTGTCCAAGGTATACAACATGAAATATGCTGTTTGTTTGTCTCTTGTGGATTCTTTTGGTGTTTGTGTTTATCCTTGAGTGGGACTCAAAAGACAAGAAGTCTTCACCCATCCTTTGTACATCATTATTTCTCTTTGAAGAGGTTAAAAAACCTCTCAGGGATTGCTGGGGCGCTTGCGCCCCCAAACCCGACACTACCAGGTGAAATGCAAGGCGCCAAATTCAAAATCCAAAAGTTTAATTATTAAACATCCACCAATATACAAGTGTTCCATACTCATCAAAAGCTCTGTTTCTTGGCAATATCACAGCGTTGTCAGATTTCAAAAAGGCTTTACGGCGAAAGCAGCACATTTGATTGTTTGAGGGTAGCACCTCACATATTTTTCCCATAGCCATGAATCCATTAGCCATCATGGCACACACATAACACATTTCACAGCGAAAACAAATCAATTACCTGTTGAAGAACTTCTGCTGAGGTCATCCTAAGTGTCCAACGAAGACAATCCATGGTTCTTTTGTTAGAAAAAGTAATGTATTTTATCCATAAATCTCCATTTGGTTCACGCGTTATAATCAGAAACGACAGCCTCCACTCCTCCATTGAAACGTGACGAGAACTCGTTCAACTTATACCTATAAACTTGTCCAAGAACAATCAAACATAGTTTTAAATGTATCCTTAGGAACACTTTTACGTATATTTACTATTATAAATCAACCGGAATATAAACTGATCGATAAAGACGGTAAAAAAGACACAGCGCGCCTTTTTTACTGTTGACATAAAAAGTACACTTCCTGGTTTGCTCTTCTTCTCTGGTCTAAAGCATCCAAATAGAAAATTTACACTGTCTCGAGACTGTTGACATCTAAAGGAAGCGATGGGTACTGCATTCATATGCCCTTATATGGTCATTTTCATAAGGGAGGGGTTCCAAATGAGCAATGTGTCAAAATCACTTTTTCCAGGACAGAAATGCCTCTGGGTTTCGCCTGCCATATGCGTTCTGTTTTACTCACAGACAAATGGTTAACACTTTTGGAAAATTCAGAGTGTTTCCTATCCAATGGTACTAATATGTGCATATCCTATTTTCTGGGCCTGAATGGGAGGCATTTTACTTTGGGCACGCCAGGCTCTCCAAAACCATCACCTCTGCTGCTGCTCCCTAAGAAGTTAAATAATCTCCTATTAGAAATGCTCTTGCATTTATAAGAAAGAACCTATTTTAAATCCTCTGCAAATGGCAATCATCACGGTGTTAGCCACTTGAAGGAGCCTCTTTCCTTTTGGACATCGCACTACCAAGAAAAAGAGCCGATTCCCAGAGGTACTGGCACTGTGGTGGTATAAAGTATCAGCCGTGACAAGACATAACACTGTGTGTGTGTGTGTGTGTGTGTGTGTGTGTGTGTGTGTGTGTGTGTGTGTGTGTGTGTGCGTGTTCGGAATACCTGACTAAATCTGATCTCCCACTCAGTCAGTTTAGTTGAGCCCAAATCAAACATGTAAAAATGAATTTCTCACATTTATGTAATTTTTCACATTTGTAGCTTCCATAAACATCCAATACAGAATGTGGATAATGTGAGGGACCAACTCTATGATGATTGACATTTTGCAGAGGATCTAAAATGCACCAGGTCTTTGCTTTGATCCTGGACAGAACAGAATCAATTGATTGCTCTGGATTTGGATGTGAACGGACATTTTATAGGATTTATCAATCTTTTGCAAGCTGTTCTCTGCAAATACTACCATGGTTGAAATCACAATGCTGCAGTCTGTATTCAATGCTGACAAAGAACATCATGTAATGGACATCTTTGCCAAATCCCTGGACATTATCACTTGGCACATCTAATGCATTTGTACATAATCCTCCCAACCCAGACAGCGGTTGTGGAAACATACTACAATGTGAGGATTGCATTTTAAGACAAGTACATAGTGATAAAAAGGGCTCAATGGTGGCTAAAGACGTATGGTAAACTGTGTATTATCAGGCTACAGAATATCACAAAATAGACATTTATCCAAAAATATATTATATTTCATTAACAATGTGATGGTACGTTTGACCAGTCATGATCCTTGTCCAATTTTAAATGTACTTCGAAGTGTTTTCATTTTCTTTTCCATAATATTGGGCTATTTACTGGATCACATTCAGGAATATGCCTCTTTCCTTGTTCACAATACAGACTGCAAATATGTAGCACATTCTCTCTCATTCAACCACCATTGTTCCTCATTGGTTGGAGGAATTGGATACCATGTTGCCTTAGTGTGTAGTGTAATTACTGTTTTCCCCTGTGGTAGGGATCAATCCTACTTGACGATAGAGATGACCACCTCGTTCTCTGATCCTGGTTATTGGATCCCAATGCAGGGAGAGTTTATCATTACTCCCTAAAGACTTGAGGGTCTAGCAGATGTGTACTTTCCTTCCTCCTAGTTCGTTCTAGTAATCAGCACACTCAAGTCCTCAACTTGACATTCCATTTTACAGCTGAAGGATCTTTCGTATCTCGTCACTGAGTAGTCAAAAGCACTTTGGTTGAATCCCAATTCCAAATTCATGAATACCAACCTTGTAACACTGTATCATCAGATAGGCTTTTAAATTATTTTGAGAATTCAATTATAACTGTGCTAGGTTTATGAGAGGTGGCGTGGAATCTCTGAATAGCTGCAGGGAAGTAAGTGATTGACGTGTATGAGAGGCATTTACCACTGCTCACCTGGGTCCAGATTAGTATCTCATTACTGTTATGTAACATTTTTTGTTGTTGTTGTAGACACCGCTGTGTCCCAAATGGCACCCTATTCCTTATGGGCTCTGGTAGTCCACTAAATAGGAAATACAGTGCCATTTGGGTCGAAACAACTGAGATACAAAGGATTAGAAATCTGTGGACCCAAACCAGCCTGAGGGAATTCCCGGGGACAAAATACTCTAATTCTGTAATTATTGTCTGATATTAGGGAAATGGAAACACAGACCACTGCATAAAAATCAGTCTAAGAAAAATATAAAACTGAATGTCAAAATGTGGGTTTGGAGCCCCGGCCAAACTCAACACCAGCTAAATGAAGGAAAGGAAAACAGTAGGCGGCTGTAGCCCTGCACTGAATCTCTGCCTGTGTTGTTCTAAATATGGCATAGGCATTCCCGATCGGGACATGATGTAGCTGCTTGTAATATAAAGGGCTTAATGGTAACTATTACTCAACAGCATGTGTGAAAAGGATTCTCATTCTATAATTTTGAAATCAAAAACATCTATACAACATCTATACATATCAGCCCCATTGTCTCATAATGACTCCAGACAGGTATTAATAGCTCATACCGAGGAGAAAGAATAGCAATGAAGATGTATTATGTGATTTTAATTTTTGTGTATGAGAGAAATGAGTCATGAAAGAGGGGGGCTGTGTGTGTGCGTCTGTGCAATCCATGCATGTACTGTATGAGCATGTACGTGAGAAAGATGAGAAAAATAATGAATGAAAAGTAAGAGAAAGAGAGAATTTGAAGTGTTTCCTAATTGTATTCTGTCCTCTCTCTGATCAATGGCCACTGCCACTCAGTGCAGGCTCAGACACTTTGTGTTTAGAACCACAAAGGTAGGTACTGTAGAGCCCTGCTTGCCGTGCGAAGGACCTCTATAATTCATTTGGACAAAGTACTGGACTGGAATACTGGATGAGTGCCTCAGAAGCTGTCGACACTGATATGTCGACACTGTTGAAGAAAACAGCCAACTGTCTGTGGGACAAAATGACCCCCATCACTATGCTCGTACCAGGAAAACAACAGTGTTTAGGACAAAATAATCGGAAGAATCTACAGTATGTCTGCAAGAAAGTATTCTGCTATTCTCCAACATCTTTCTTTGTCAGGGTTACCACAGCAGGACAAAAATTCCCCTCTAAAACATTTTTCTTATTCGATCTTTGAAGCCTAATGGCAAGTCCTCAAGTTTACAGAAACTATTCTCTCAGGCATCTGCAAGCCTGTGACAAGCCTTCTCAAAAGAACAATATGAGTTTCAAATGTCCTCGGATCTGTGAACAAGGAAATGTAATACCATAAGCCACCTTGCCTGCCTTAGGTTACTTTAACATCAGACTAAACGCGAGATTAGATGAACACTACTGGATGCAAAGCGCTCCTCAAGACACACATTGTGAGTCATCGTTATCACTGCAGTTCAATGTGGTTTCATTTAAACCTGTTTATTTAGACATCAGCTCTTTTATTAAACCTAAAACACAATATCTACTCATTTTGATTTCCAGGAGAACATGGACAGCAATGACCAGGGGGCAATTCATCTCATTACCCGTTTTAATGATATTGCTGTTGGAGGCAAATAATTTAATTGTTGTCGTCTGAATACATCATGTCCGTCTAATGAACATTTGATTTGTTCTGAATGGCTTTATAACCTCTATACCAACATGGTTATTTTCCTAATCAATACTAAATGTGACATTGCATTATCTTATAAGTGGCCACAAAACCATTTAAAGACAGAAGAAGAAAAAGTTCCTTCTCTACTATCCCCTTAGCCATTAAATCCTATTCTCCATGTGCGCTATCCTGAGGCGGTTTTTACCGAGGCTTTAAAGGTTATCCAGTAAACCATGGATGCAGCAATATGCATTTTTACTCCCTAGCTGTCCGGACTGCTAATACACTTTCAATCTCCTCCAACCTTTGCTGGGGCCCTGTACATCTGTAGGAAGATCAGGCCAGATCGTGTGTGTAGGAAGGCTGGCAGGCTGGCAGGCTGCATTCTGGCATGCAACCCTTTCCTCTGGGTGCTCTTGCTATTTGCCCTCTATCTCTCACATGGGGAAGCATATTAAACATGTGAACGCTGTGTAGGCTACATTGCTCCACTCGGCATTCACAGACCAGTTGAGCCTCCTCACACATTAGTGGAATGGATGTTCTGTTGCAGGCCTGGTTAGGCTGAATTGTTATTTCTGAGGGATAACTATGATGGTTTGGGTTGGGCTTAGTGATTTTGAAAGGTATACATCAAACGGTCACTGTTTTTACCAGTCAAAAGTTTGGACACACCTACTCATTTTTCTTTCTTTTTACTATTTTCAACATCGTAGAATAATAGTGAAGACATCAAAACTATGAAGTAACACATATGGAATCAGGTAGTAACCCAAAAAGTTTTAAACAATTCAACATACACTACCGTTCAAAAGTTTGGGGTCAATTAGAAATGTCCTTGTTTTTCAAAGAAAAGCAATTTTTTTGTCCATTAACTTCTTAGGGAGTGGCTCCCGAGGTGACGGTTTTGGAGAGCCTGGCGTGCCCAAAGTAAAATGCCTCCCATTCAGGCCCAGAAAATAGGATATGCACATATTTAGTACCATTGGATAGGAAACACTCTGAATGTTTCAAAAGTGTTAACCATTTGTCTGTGAGTAAAACAGAACGCATATGGCAGGCGAAACCCCGAGGAATTTCTGTCCTGGAAAAAGTGATTTTGACACATTGCTCATTTGGAACCCTTCCCTCATGAAAATGACCATATAAGGGCATATGAATGCAGTACCCATCGCTTCCTTTAGATGTCAACAGTCTCGAGACAGTGTAAATTTTCATTTTGGATGCTTTAGACCAGAGAAGAAGAGCAAACCAGGAAGTATCCCTTTTATGTCAACAGTACCCAGTGCGCGCTCCAGACAAGGCGCGCTGTGTGTTTTTTACCGTCTTTATCGATCAGTTTATATTCCGGTTGATTTATAATAGTAAATATACGTAAAAGTGTTCCTAAGGATACATTTAAAACTATGTTTGATTGTTCTTGGACAAGTTTATAGGTATAAGTTGAACGAGTTCTCGTCACGTTTCAATGGAGTAGTGGAGGCTGTAGTTTCTGATTATAACGCGCGAACCAAACGGAGATTTATGGAAATAATACATTACTTTTTCTAACAAAAGAACCATGGATTGTCTTCGTTGGACACTTAGGAAGACCTCAGCAGAAGTTCTTCAACAGGTAATTGATTTGTTTTCGCTGTGAAATGTGTTATGTGTGAACCGTGATGGCTAATGAATTCATGGTAATGGCAAAAATATGTGAGGTGCTACCCTCAAACAATCAAATGTGCTGCTTTCGCCGTAAAGCCTTTTTGAAATCTGACAACGCTGTGATATTGCCAAGAAACAGAGCTTTTGATGAGTACGAAACACTACTTAGGGAGCAGTGGGGCGCTAGCGCGAGGAAAGGAAAAAACCACAGCGCGCGCGAGCCTGTGAACGCACTTCCTCTTCTGTTTACATCCAATGACCACTTCGAAATTCTTCTTCTATTACCATCCAGAGCAACTAAACATCCTCAAACACTGTATAGAGACTGTTGACATCCAGTGGAAGCAATAGGTACTGCAATCTTACTCCCATATATGTCTGTTTTCAATAGGGAGGGGTTCAAAATGAGGCAATGTGTCAAAAACACTTTTTCCAGGACAGAAATTCCTCGGGTTTTCGCCTGTTATACTCATAGACAATATTTTAACACTCTTAGAAACTTCAGAGTGTTTCCTATCCAATAGTACTAATTATGTGCATATCCTATTTTCTGGGCCTGAGTGGGAGGCATTTTACTTTTGGCACGCCAGACTCTCCAAAACCGTCACCTCAGGAGCCGCTCCCTAAGAAGTTAAATAGTACCCGCAAAACACCAAAACAACATCTCCTAATCTGGAAACAGAGGAGGCTGGTATCCATACAAAACCTGGAATGGTGGCAGGCCAGTGGCGGAACACTGAAGAGTGTTGTTTGCGCACTCCACCCAGGGAAGATTTTGACTCCAAGTGTCAGGGTTCCCGGACCAGATCCTGGTTCACCCGCTCCGTTTGACCGTTGGACTGAGGGTGATAGCCGGTGGACAAACTGGCTGATGACCCCAGAAGAGTACAGAACACCCTCCAGAATCTGTAGGCAAACTGGGTGCCCCGGTCGGAGACGATGTCCTGTGGAAGTCTGTGAAGGTGGAAAACATGCTGAACAACTAGCTGACCAGTCTCACGGGCAGATGGAAGCTTAGGCAGCGAAATGTGCCGCCTTGGAAAAGCGGTCCACAATGACCAGGATGACAGTGTGGCCCTCTGAGGATGGAAGACCCATGATGAAATCAATAGACAGATGAGACCAGGAACAAGAAGGTGTTGGCAACGGATGAAGAAGTTCCAGAGGCTTTTGTTGGGGAGTCTTGTTCCTGGCGCATTTCCACAAATGTCAGAGTGTCCGCCTCCGCCGAGGGCCACAAAAACCTCCTCCTCAGAAACGTTTGAGTTTGCTGCCCTCCTAGATGAGAGGTGAGAAGCGACAAGTGAGCCCACTGAAGTACCTTGGACCGGGCCTCAAGAGGAACAAAAAGTATGTTAGAAGGACAGCCATCAGGAACTGCCTCCCTACCTAGCGCCTCCCTCACTACAATCTCTATACCCCAGGACACCGGCACGAGGATTAGCAACCCCTGAATAATGAATCCAAGTGGCTGATCCTCACTGGAGCTGGAGAACTGGCGAGAAAGGGCATCCAACTTCCCGTTCTGAACAGAGTGAAGAAAAGAGCCCAACGAAGCCTGTCGGGGACTGAGGCGTTTAGCCTCCTGGATGTAGGCCAGGTTCTTGTGGTCAGTCCAAACCATAAAGGGGTGTTTTGAACCCTTCAACCAGTGCCGCCATTCCTCCAAAGCCAGTTTGACCACAAGAAGCTCCCGATTGCCGATATCTTAGTTCCTCTCAGCTGGAGTGAGACGCCTGGAGAAGAAGGCACAGGGAGGAAGCTGTTGGTCTTTAGCCGAGCGCTGAGACAGAACCGCACCCATGCCAATGCCAGTGGCATCCACCTCTACCATGAAGGGAAGAGAATGATCATGAACCAGAATGGGTGCAGAAGAAAACCGACATTTCAGGTCCTGGAACGGCAGCAGCAGGGGTCCAGCTTACTTGCTCAGCCGAGCCCTTGGTGAGTGTTGTCAATGGCGCAGCCACCGAACTAAAGGCTCTCACAAATCTCTGGTAAAAATTTGCAAAACCCCAAAAACGTTGGCATGCTTGACTGTGCTGGGTCGTGGCCAGATTCTACCGCTTCTACCTTTTGGGAGTCCATCCGTACACAGCCTTGAGACACGATGTAACCCAGGAAGGAGATCTGAGGGACATGAAAACTCACACTTTCGGCCTTCACTAACAAGTGGTGAGAGAGGAGTCTTTGAAGAACCTGGCAACAGTTCTATATTTGTTTCATCTGACCAGATCACATTTCTCCAAAAAGTATGATATTTTTCCCCATGTGCAGTTGCAAACCGTAGTCTGGATTTTTTATGGCGGTTTTGGAGCAGTGACTTCTTCCTTACTGAGCTATGTCGATATAGGACTTGTTTTACTGTGGATATAGATACTTTTGTACCTGTTTCCTCAAGCATCTTCACAAGGTCCTTTGCTTTTGTTCTGGGATTGATTTGCATTTTCGCACCAAAGTACGTTCATCTCTAGGAGACAGAACGCGTCTCCTTCCTGAGCGGTATGACGGCTGCGTGGTTCCATGGTGTTTATACTATTGTTTGTACAGATGAACGTGGTACCTTCAGGCGTTTGGAAATTGCTCCCAAGGATGAACCAGACTTGTGGAGGTCTACAATTGTTCTTCTATGATGTCAAGCAAAGAGGCACTGAGGTTGAAGGTAAGCCTTGAAATACATCCACAGGTACACCTCCAATTGACTCAAATGATGTCAATTAGCCTAACAGAAACTTCTAAAGCCATGACATAATTTTCTGTAATTTTCCCAGCTGTTTAAATACACAGTAATGTTAGTGTATGTAAACTTCTGACCCACTGGAATTTTGATACAGTGAAGTTTAAGTGAAATAATCTGTCTGTAAACAATTGTTGGAAAAATTACTTGTGTCATGCACAAAGTAGATGTCCTAACCGACTTGACAAAACTATAGTTTGTTAACAAGAAATTTGTGGAGTAGTTGAAAAATGAGTTTTAATGACTCCAACCTACGTGTATGTAAACTTCCGACTTCAACTGTATATGCATATCCTGTCTTCAGGGCCTGAGCAACAGGCAGTTTACTTTGGCCACGTCAGTCAGACGGAAATTTAGAAAAAATGACCCTAGCCTGAGGTTAACCAGCCAGCCAGAAAGTTGTGTTGGCACTCTAATGGCACTCTATTCCCTATGTATTGCACTACTTTTGATCAGAGCTGTATAGGTCATGGTCAACAGTAGTGTACTATATAGGGAATAGAGTGCCATTTCTGAGCCAGATTAGGGTTTTGTTCCAGGAGACAAGCAAGAAATGGATGTAGGATGTGTTCCTTCCCAGGAGCATCACAGCTGTGGACTGATTAGACATGTTAACTCAGGATGGTAAAGGAGAATAGCACCTTTACCCGCTGTGCCTCTGCCTCCCTGATGCTCTCTCCAGTGAGGAATCACCTTCACCTGAGAGAGAGAGAGAGAGAGAGAGAGAGAGAGAGAGAGTTAGTTCAAGCCTGATCACCAGTCCTTCAGCATTCTCCTCCACTTAGCATTAGTGTTATGCGCCTTCATCTCCCAGCATGATGTGCATTATGCATATAGTTTACAAGGCACTTATATTGCGTTAGGAAGCAAGTATTCATAGAAGGTGTTACTGGCTTTTCATTAGGGAGCAGGTATTCATAGAATGTGTTATTGCATTTTCTACTGTAACTACAGTACTTGGTTAGTGATGGAATATCTGTGTTTTTATGACCTTGTTTGAAATGCGTGTGCTCTACTGACCAATTAAAGTGTGAGAAAATACTTGTGATCTTGTCAGATGGTTAAAGCACATCATATACACTGCTCAAAAAAGTAAAGGGAACACTTAAACAACACAATGTAACTCCAAGTCAATCACACTTCTGTGAAATCAAACTGTCCACTTAGGAAGCAACACTGATTGACAATACATTTCACATGCTGTTGTGCAAATGGAATAGACAACAGGTGGAAATTATAGGCAATTAGCAAGACACCCCCAATAAAGGAGTGGTTCTGAAGGTGGTGACCACAGACCACTTCTCAGTTCCTATGCTTCCTGGCTGATGTTTTGGTCACTTTTGAATGCTGGCGGTGCTTTCACTCTAGTGGTAGCATGAGACGGAGTCTACAACCCACACAAGTGGCTCAGGTAGTGCAGCTCATCCAGGATGGCACATCAATGCGAGCTGTGGCAAGAAGGTTTGCTGTGTCTGTCAGCGTAGTGTCCAGAGCATGGAGGCGCTACCAGGAGACAGGCCAGTACATCAGGAGACGTGGAGGAGGCCGTGGGAGGGCAACAACCCAGCAGCAGGACCACTACCTCCACCTTTGTGCAAGGAGGAGCACTGCCAGAGCCCTGCAAAATGACCTCCAGCAGGCCACAAATGTGCATGTGTCTGCTCAAACGGTCAGAAACAGACTCCATGAGGGTGGTATGAGGGCCCAACGTCCACAGGTGGGGTTGTGCTTACAGCCCAACACCGTGCAGGATGTTTGGCATTTGCCAGAGAACACCAAGATTGGCAAATTCGCCACTGGCGCCCTGTGCTCTTCACAGATGAAAGCAGGTTCACACTGAGCACGTGACAGACGTGACAGAGTCTGGAGACGCCGTGGAGAACGTTCTGCTGCCTGCAACATCCTCCAGCATGACCGGTTTGGCGGTGGGTCAGTCATGGTGTGGGGTGGCATTTCTTTGGGGGCCGCACAGCCCTCCATGTGCTCGCCAGAGGTAGCCTGACTGCCATTAGGTACCGAGATGAGATCCTCAGACCCCTTGTGAGACCATATGCTGGTGCGGTTGGCCCTGGGTTCCTCCTAATGCAAGACAATGCTAGACCTCATGTGGCTGGAGTGTGTCAGCAGTTCCTGCAAGAGGAAGGCATTGATGCTAAGGACTGGCCCGCCCGTTCCCCAGACCTGAATCCAATTGAGCACATCTGGGACATCATGTCTCGCTCCATCCACCAACGCCACGTTGCACCACAGACTGTCCAGGAGTTGGCGGATGCTTTAGTCCAGGTCTGGGAGGAGATCCCCAGGAGACCATCCGCCACCTCATCAGGAGCATGCCCAGGCGTTGTAGGGAGGTCATTCAGGCACGTGGAGGCCACACACACTACTGAGCCTCATTTTGACTTGTTTTAAGGACATTACATCAAAGTTGGATCAGGCTGTAGTGTGGTTTTCCACTTTAATTTTGAGTGTGACTCCAAATCCAGACCTCCATGGGTTGATAAATTTGATTTCCATTAATAATTTTTGTGTGATTTTGTTGTCAGCACATTCAACTATGTAAAGAAAAAAGTATTTAATAAGATTATTTCATTCATTCAGATCTATGATGTGTTATTTTAGTGTTCCCTTTATTTTTTTGAGCAGTGTATATCCCCCTATTTTGTGGTTTTGTTGGATATACAGTATTTTTTTAATAATAATCACTCTCTCTAGGCTTAATTAAAATTGAAAGTCTGATCTGGTATTTTATTTTCTAGGAAAATGGTTCCAAAAACACTGTCTTGGTTTGTGCACACCATCAATTCTTCTCTGGGCATATGCCCAGTTCTTTTCTCAGTATACTGCAATTCAAGGATGAAACATGGCCTCCCTTGTTCCCTTATCTATAGTAATTATCAGTACTATATACTGCACTGTGGCTCCATTATTGTTATCAGAACTGCTAGGCCTAGTCAATTACGTAGTAATTTTCTCTGGAATTGTCACTGTTTACCAACTTCTGAAGATCTTACAGGGTTCTCAATTTGTTTTCTCCTAATAAACCACCAGAGATGGCGAAGAATGGAATATGCTAAGTCTTTTTACCCTCAAATGAAAAATGTAGCAGTAAGAGAGTGAGAGAGGTAAATATCTGACAGTGATGTCATCTGCATTGTCTGGGATAGTGCTTCCTGTCAGCCTGCGTGAAGATTACAGACACACTGAACAGGAACAGGTTCACTGACTGCACAATCTCAACAAAGTCAAATGATGCCCTCCTGTTTCAGCCAAGTTACCTTTGTAACCAAATATTTCGGAAGAGGTCAACATTTGGAGTCTATGAAGGAAGAAACCACATAGAAGAACTGATTAGCAAGTTAGGTCCAAAAAAATGCTTGTATCTAACCAAATTAGATATTTTTAAGACTGCTTTATGCATCAGTTGTGGTCTTTGTAGCTACAATATTAAATCCTAAACGTAGCATGAAAGTGCCTCCTTGTAGCTGTGTGGGCTAATATTGTCAAAATTGTTGCTTTGGGGAAAATTGTGGGTAAGTTCAGCCAATGGCTAAACAATATACACCATACATATGAGGATTACATTTAGTCAATTTTATGCATAGTATTTTGAATACAGTGCGCATTTGTGTGATTAGTCAAATTTAAATTATGAAAAATGCCTTCCTCAGTTGTGTTCGTCCCACTCTAGGCCACAATTAATGTGTTTTCTTCCCAGGTGTAATGCAAGGCATTATCAATGGGATATTTGGTTACACCAGGGCCTGAGCCTTTATTAAAAGTGTTTTTTTTTAAGTACAAGGTGTTAGAAATGTGTCCCTATGCTTACCCTGTCCCTATGCTCAATTTACCTCATACCCATGCTTTTTGGACAAGCTATGCTATGTTTACATGAATTTATTATTTCCATGGATACACAACATCTTGAAATATATGTAGTTATCTTAGCGAGATAGAATGCTACATTTCCCTTGACATAGTGATGCTGAATGTCAAAAATGTCTCAACATACCCCACTCTCCCTCTGTTTTAACATACTAAACATTTTTGATGAATGAGAAACATTCATATTATCTGTTGCATTAGGCTATTTATTACCACATTGAAGACTTCATTCAAATGAAACTATTTATTGTGTTTATTCTACAATTGGGTCAACCAGCACTGAAGAATCCCAAGTGTTTTCGGGAAGCAGAAGCTCAAGGCGGATTTTCTTCTCAAACTCTCTTCTGGATTAACTTCTATCAGACCTCTGCCTGAATGTTTACCGAACAAAGGAGGGAGGCTGAGCACAGAGGCCCCCAAAAGACACAACACAAGATTAGAGCAATGATTTTACAACAACCCAAGTGGTTCATGGGGCACAATCATTTTCTTTCTCTTGTTTTTTTTCTTCATCTGAAGATTTTCTTGTCAGCAGCACTCAAGTTTAAATACATTTTTATGTTAGAGAGAAAATTTCAGCCTGACAAATATGACCCAATTTCTAATCACTTTGAAGTAAGTTCTCACTGCTTATAGTTTGTTGGGAATTTTACAATGTCTGATGGTGAAAAATAATTGTTTTCTTCCCATCCATGTTGCATTTTATGATTATGGCAGTGATACTTTCATAAGCACTTTTCACATTTACATTGAAGAGGAGCTAAACACTACATACAGTACCAGTCAAACGTTTGAACACACCTACTCATTCCAGGGTTTTTCTTTATTTTTACTATTTTCTACATTATAGAATAATAGTGAAGACATCAAATCCATGAAATAACACATATGGAATCATGTAGTAAGAATAAAAAGTGTTAAACAAATCCAAATCTATTTTATTTTTGATATTCTTCAATGTAGCCACCCTTTGCCTTGATGACAGCTTTGCACACTCTTGGCATTCTCTCAACCAGCTTCATGAGGTAGTCACCTGGAATGTGTGCCGTCGTAAAAGTACATTTGTGGAATTTCTTTCGTTTGAGCCAATCAGTTTTGTTGTGACAAGGTAGGGGTGGTATACAGAAGATAACCCTATTTGGTAAAAGACCAAGTCCATATTATGGCAAGATCAGCTCAAATCAGCAAAGCAAAACGATAGTCCATCATTACTTTAAGAAATGAAGGTCAGTCAATCCGGAACGTTTCACAAACTTTTAAAGTTTCTTCAAGCGCTATGATGAAACTGGCTCTCATGAGTACCGCAGTAACGATGTGCGCTGAGAGTCGGAAAGCAAGTTCAGGGAGTGAGTGTTTTTCAATAAATAAACGGAACATAATACAAAACAAGAAACTCGAACAGCACAGGATGCTTTGGAGGGTGCTTTGCTGCAGGAGGGACTGGTGCACTTCACAAAATAGATGGCATCATGAGGTAGGAAAGTTATGTGGACATATTGAAGAAAAATCTCAAGACATCAGTCAGGAAGTTAAAGCTTGGCCGCAAATGGGTCTTCCAAATTCACAATGACCGCAAGCATACTTCCAAAGTTGTGGAAAAATGGCTTAAGGTCAACAAAGTCTAGATATTGGAGTGGCCATCACAAAGCCCTGACCTCAATCCCATAGAAAATTTGTGGGCAGAACTGAAAAACGTGTGCGAGCAAGGCCTACAAACCTGACTCAGTTACACCAGCTCTGTCAGGAATGGGCCAAAGTTCACCCAATTTATTGTGGGAAGCTTGTGGAATGCTACCCGAAACGTTTGACCCAAGTTCACCTCTTACGGATCATTGGGGGGCGCTAGCGCCACATTCCCGACACTACACAGGGAAATGTAAGGCGCCAAATTCAAAATCCAAATGTTGTATTATAAAACATTCATCAATATACAAGTGTTGCATAGTCTTCAAAAGCTTAGACTCTCGGCAATATCACAGCGTTGTCAGATTTCAAAAAAGGCTTTACGGCGAAAGCACAACATTTGATTGTTTGAGGACAGCACCTCACATATTTTCTGCATTAGCATAAATTCATAACCAGTGCGGGTCTCACAAAACACATAAAAGAGTTAAAATAAATCGCTTACCATTGATGATCTTCTGCTGAGGGCAATCCAAATTTTCCAAGCAAGACAATTCATGTTTCTTTTGTTAGAAACGGTCATTGTTTATATCCATAAATCTCCATTTGGTTGGCGTATTATGTTCAGAAAATCCACCGTCTACTCGCCCATTGTACAGGGAAGAGAAATAGGTAGGTATAAAGCAAATTATACCTATCAACTTTGCCCAAACAAATCAAACATCATTTATAATGTATCCTTATGTACACTTTTATGTATATTAACGATTATATTTCACATGGATAATATCCTAAACTATAGAAAAGTAAAATACCGAGGAACGCGCACACGGTCTCACGCACAAAAAACTAAAGTGACTTCATCTATCCACTTAAAAATTATTGTTCTGTTCAGTTGTCTTCCATGGTAAAGGCATGAAACCTTGTCTAAAGACTGTTTACATCTAGTGGAAGACATAGGTACTACAATCTGGGTCTTATTTTACTGAGAATCCCGTAGACAGCCATTGGAAGTGAGGGCATGTCACAAAAAAAAAATCAGGACAGAAATTCTTCGGGTTTTCGCCAGCCTTATCAGTTCTGTTATACTCACAGACATGATTTTAACAGTTTTATAAACTTCAGAGTGTTTCCTATCCAATAATACTTATGTGCATGTTCTAGTTTCTGGGCCTGAGTGGCAGGCATTTTACTTTGGGCACGCCAGACTCTCCAAACTTCCGAATACTTCCCCGGTGCCTGTAGAGGTTAAACATACAAACATCCCTATCAAAAGTTTGAGGTTGAATGAGGTTGAAGGATCTGTCTGTACAGCTCCGAGACAGTATTGTGTCACAGATCTGGGGAAAGGTACCAAAAACTTCTGCAGCATTGAAGGTCCCCAAGAATAAAGTGGCCTCCATCATTTCCAAATGGAAGAAATTTGGAACCATCAGGACACTTCCTAGAGCTGGCCACCTGGCCAAACTGAGCAATCGGGGAAAGGGCCTAGGTCAGGGAAGTGACCAAGAACCCGATGGTCACTTTGACAGAGCTTCAGAGTTCCTCTGTGGAGATGGGAGAACCTTCCAGAAGGACAACCATCTCTGCAGCACTCCTCCAATCAAGCCTTTATGGTAGAGTGGCTAGACGGAAGCCACTCCTTAGTAAAAGGCACATGACGGCCCGCTTGGTGTTGGCCAAAAGGCACCTAAAGGACCCTCAGTCCATGAGCAACAAGATTCTCTGGTCTGAGGAAACCAAGATTGAACTCTTTGGCCTGAATGCCAAGCGTCACATCTAGAGGAAACCTGGCACCATCCCTACGGTGAAGCATGGTGGTGGCAGCATCATGCTGTGGGATGTTTTTCAGCGGCAGGGACTGGGAGACTAGTCAGGATCGAGGGAAAGACAGAGAGAACCTTGATGAAAACCTGCTGTAGAGCACTCAGGACCTCAGACTGGTATAAAGGTTCACCCTTCCACCAGGACAACGACCCTAAGCACAAAGCCAAGACAATGTGGCAGTGGCTTTGGGACAAGTCTCTAAACGTCCTTGAGTGGCCCAGCCAGAGCCCGGACTTGAACCCGATCGAACATCTCTGGAGAGACCTTAAAATAGCAGTGCAGGAACGCTCTCCATCCAAACTGACAGAGCTTGAGAGGGTCTTTAGAGAAGAATGGGAGAAACTCCCCAAATACAGGTGTGCCAAGCTTGTAGCGTCATAGCCATAGGTTTTGAGGATGTAATCGCTGCCAACGGTTATTCAACAAAGTACTGAGTAAATGGTCTTATTCATATTTATTTACTTTTGTTGCAATTATTTATGCTTTGTCATTATGGGGTATTGTGTGTAGTTTGATGAGGGAAAAAACTATTTCATCAATTTTAGAATAAGGCTGTAACGTATCAAAATATGTAAAAATTCAAGGGTTCTGAATACTTTCCGAATGCACTGTATATACTGTATATATACTCTGGACTCTGACATTGCTCACCCTTAATTCCATTCTTTTACTTTTAGATTGATGTGTATTGTTGTGAATTGTTAGATATTACTGCGCTGTTGGAGTTAGGAACACAATCATTTCACTACATGCGCAATAACATCTGCTAAATATGAGTATGTCAGTGGAGGCTGCAGAGGGAGGACAGCTCATAATTATGCCTGGATTGGAGTGAAAGGAATGGCATCAAACTCATGGAAACCATGTGTTTGATACCATTCCATCCATTTCGCTCCAGCCATTACCAAAAGCCTGTCCTTCCCAATTAAGGTGCCACCAACCTCCTGTGGTGTATGCCACCAATACAATTTCATTTGATTTGTTGTTTGTAATTCGTTTGTTTCTTGTTTTTTTCTCAATTTAACACCAAAAGCAGGGCGAAAGCCAAATCTTGACTGTACCTAGTTTGGTTTCTTTTCATGAATCTGCCAAATTCCCATCATATAAAATTGATAAACAACACCCACACTGTTCCAACCCACACCACTGAAGATAGCCTTTAGCAAACATTGGCCTACCGTGTTCAACACAACCATACGTATTTCAGCCTAATTCTTAGTGTATTTCTGAACTGATGTTTCCAGACATAGACTATCAATTACTCTACAGCTCCATAAACCCTCCTAGAAATCCCCTTAAATCATAGGAGATGATGACTGATGGTGGAGACTTTTCAGTTTTTAATGGCCCAAAACCAACCTCATCCTAAAGGCTCAAAACGTTTGACATAATTCAAACATCAGACTTCTTATCGGCTTAAACAGGGACATCAGCTTATCGGAAATTTTATGCCGATTACTCGATGCCTTAGAGATGAGGGTGTTATGCAATAAATATTATAATCTCCCGTAATACAGAGCATCGGGCGTTGGTCCGTCACATCAAGACCTCAGTATCAGTTAGCTCGGCCATCTTTCTAAGTACAGCAGCTGTTACTGACATCTGACACGTTGCTTAGGCTTGTCTGCTGACCATAAGTACATGATAAACGAATGCATTTATCTACAGAAACACAACACTGAGGACACTGTCACCTTAACTACTTACAGAGTGGTGGGGCGCTAGTGCCAAATTCAAAATCAAAAATTTGAATTATTAAACATTCATCAATATACAAGTGTTGCATAGTCATCAAAAGCTCTGCTTCTTGGCACTATCACTGCGTTGTCAGATTTCAAAAAGGCTTTATGGCAAAAGCACAACATTTGATTGTTTGAGGGTAGCACTTCCAATATTTCTGCATTAGCATAAATTCATAAACCATCGCGGTTCGCACAAAACACATTTCACAGCGAAAACAAATCCCTTACCTTTTGAAGAACTTCTGCTGAGGGCTTCCCAAGTGTCCAACGAAGACACCCAATGGTTCTTTTGTTAGAAAAAGTCATTTATTATATCCATAAATCTCAGTTTGGTTGGCGCGTTATGTTCAGAAAATTCAATTTCGAATCGCCCATTGAAACGTGAAGAGAACGCGTTCAAATATACCTATAAACTTTTCCTAAACAAATCAAATACCAGTTAAAATGCATCCTTAGCTATCCTTTTATGAATATTCACAATAATTTTTCACTCGGATGGTAACCTAAATGTTATAAAAGGAAAATAACGTGGGGCGTGCACACGGTCTCGTGCCCGTGAAATGTTGTTGACATCTGAGCTCCCTTGACTATTTCCTGTTCCTATCCATTCTGCTCACTGCTTCCAAACTCTGTATAAAGACTGTTGACATCTAGTGGAAGCCATAGGTACTGCAATCTCTTAGCTGGATCCCATTAAAATCAATATGGAGAGTATCAAACAGAGCAAAAAATCCAGACAGAAATTTCTCGGGTTTTCGCCTGCTATATCAGCTCTTTTATACTCACAGACATTATTGTAACACTTTTAGAAACTTCAGAGTTTTTCCTATCCAATAGTACTAATTATGTGCATATCCTATTTTCTGGGCCTGAGTGGCAGGCATTTTACTTTGGGCACGCCAGACCCTCCAAAACCGTCATCTCTGCTGCCTCTGCTGCTGCTAAGAAGTTAAAGGCAAGTACAAACGCATACTAGTAGTAGTCATCGGTCCTGCTCGTCTATACATTCTGGGTGATGCAAAACTGTCATTATTCTCTGGCGAGCTCTCATTGGCTATTGCTGATCATTGTTCTAAAAACTTGTTGTTGCACATCTTACACTACAAGAGCATTGCAGGTTTTGTGGTAATAAGATCAAACATGTTTGAAAATATTGGGATGTCTGGGACTGCTCAAAGACGGGATCAGTAGCCCTCAGATTAAGTCTCTGACCCGCTCACATTTAAGGAGCGTCGGTGATGGCCGTGCGCACCGAGTAGGCAACGACATGGGGATTCTGGCTCTGCCCTCAAAAGAACCATTAGATGTCTTCGTTGGACACTTGGGAAGCCCTCAGCAGAAGTTCTTCGAAAGGTAATGGATTTATTTTAGCTCTGATATGGGTTTTGTGTTACCCGCGCTGGATATGAATTAATGCTAATGTGGAAAATATGAGAGGTGCTATCCTCAAACAATCAAATGTTGTGCTTTCGCCGTGAAGCCTTTTTGAAATCTGACAACGCTGTGATATTGCCAAGAATCAGAGCTTTTGATGACTATGTAACACTTGTATATTGATGAATGTTTAATAATTCAACTTCTTCCTAAGTGGTTAACCAAAGCCAAAGTGTCAAATCGTTACAGCTCTGAAGTTCACAAGAAATGTTATTAAATTCAAAATGTTGGCTCAATATTTCAACTCTAAATGGCAAGCGTGAATTTCGGACTGAAAACGCTGCTTTGAGCCACAGCTCTTTCTAGCTACGTTCACAATTGAATCACATACACACATCATTGTTTTCGCGAGACAGCATGGTATCGGGAATCCTCAGGACCAAGTAAAAAATATTCTACACTGTCTGTGCCAGATAATTTAGTGTGCGCACCAGTACGACAAAAAAACTACATGAAAGACAATCTTTTAACGAGAGGCTCAGCGATGTTAGGATTTTGAAAGTCGTTCTAGTGCACCCCCGGCATTAGTTGAACCCTCCATCATTGAAATATGGCTATGGGCGCCTATACAGTGTTATTACATGGGCATATTGTTCCCAGATCAGGGAAAAGCTACTGAATTTGAGACACATGCAATGTAATGCTCAGTACCAAATTCAATACCAGTGTAATAATCATTAATCCATCAGTCATTCTGACCTTGATCCCTTTGTCCACATTTTACAAATGGTATTTTTAGTATCCTAACCAATGTGTGAGTGTTTTGGCTGTCTGAAAGAACAAGATACATTTATTTTAGAGGAGTAATCATTGCAGAGAAAAAATTATGACATTTATTCATTTGAGACCCACAGCTTTGGAGGAAACAGAAAGTGTAAGGCATTGCTCAGACCATACACAGCGACATTCCAATCGCCTCAGCCTCTGGTCCTCAAATCACCCAGCTGGACTCTTCACCAACTCTAGAAAGTAGTGAGGTGGCAATTGTGTTGTATTTCCACCTCTGTGTCCCAAAAAGGCACTCCTTTCCTTGTCTTTAGTCCCCCCTGACCGCTTCCAGAGAGAGACAGAGAGAGAGAGAGAGAGAGAGAGAGAGAGAGAGAGTTCTTTCCTCCCACTGTTTCTGAATTTAATACTTGATTCAATCTGCTCTTTTCCACAGCCTTCCAAAGGGACCCATTTATACAGCTAATTTATATTGGAGGCTAATCTTCCAAGTGACCATGCAATAAATACAGAGCAACAGATTGAATCAACTAAACCCAGCTCAGCCTTTGGCAGTATAGCAGCTGCAATCTCTTAAAAAACACCTAGCCATGGTGTGAAAGGATCTAAACAAGTGTCTTTGATTTGTCTGCTGAGATGGTCCCGTGGGACCGCGAGGTAAAGCTAGCTAAGGCTTTAAAGGCTAGCCACAAAGATGAGGAGTGGGCAGGGATCAATAGCTGAGCAGTTTCATGTTTCTTACACAATGTTCCCCAGTACTGGTTAATTGGCTTAATGAGTAGCTGAATTAGTGAAGCACCTCTCGTAATTACCCCCTGAACTCCCTGGGGGGTCATCAGGGAGAACATACTACATCATCCAATGGAAAAAGTGTTGGTTAAGCAGATTAGGCCTAACTACACACCGGGAAGGAAGGTGTGATAATAATACGTAGCTTGATGAGGCCTCATTTGAATTCCAGTCTGTACACTCTTAGAAAATGTGCTATATAGAACCTAAAATGGTGACTCTGCTGTCCCCATAGGAGAACCCTTTGAAGAACCCTTTCCAGGTAGAACCTTTTTGGGTTCCATGTAGGACCCTTTCCACAGACAAAACTATTGACAAAACTATAACTAATTAAAGAGACCCAGAAAAAAACTATAACTAAACAAAAATAATTTTTCATTTCAGTTGACTAAAACAAGATGAGACTAAAATCTGACTACTAAATGGACTGGACAAGAGTTTTTGGAGAGATTGAGAGCTTCATGCCCTTTGTGCTGTTGTCCGTGCCCAATAATGTTTGTACCATGTTTTGTGCTGCTACCATGTTGTGTTGTTACCATGTTGTTGGCATATTGTGTTGCTACCATGCTGTGTTGTCATGTGTTGCTGCCTTGCTATATCATTATCGCAGGTCTCTCTTTATGTAGTGTTGTGTTGAATCTCTTTTCATAATGTGTGTTTTGTTCTATATTAATATTTTATTTATTTATTTATTTTTAATCCTAGCCGCCGTCCCCGCAGGAGGCCTTTTGCCTTTTGGTGGGCCATCATTGTACATAATAATTTCTTCTTAGCTGACTTTCCTAGTTAAATAAAGTTTAAATAAAATAAAAAAGAATGCTTTTCATTGACTACAGCTCAGCTCAGGACCCTGGGACTGATACAGTGGGCATCTGTTTGCTAATGACATGTTAAGTTTAGTTTCAACAAGACCATTGGAAACTCAAAAAGGATATCCAGGAACAGGTATATTTCTAACAAAAAGCTGTAATGCACTGTATCCAGCGTCGACACGAAAATAAATGTCTATGTATAACTGTGGGATTGCAGTTAAATAAAAATGTCTCCCTCTTGTTATCAAGTAAATTCTGATACCGAACATCGGAAAACTACTTCATATTTTTAAAGCACTAACTAGTGTAATGGAGAGTGGGGTAAGTTGACCCAAGAAGTTGAGCCACCCTTTTTTCTAAGAAAACTTATTTGACCAAATATTTAAGAAGTGGTCATAATTTAATGGAGTCTGAAGGAAGAAACCACATGGGTAAGCAAGTGCCCTCAGAAAGTATTCACACCCCTTTGACTTTTTGCAATGTTGTGTTACAGCCTGAATTTAAAATACATTAAATTGAGATTGTCACTGGCCTACACACAATACACTATAATGTCAAAGTGGAATTATGTTTTTAGAAATGTCTACAAATGAGTTGCATGGACTCTGTGTGCAATAATATGGTTTAACATGATTTTCTTAGGACTAACTCATCTCTGTACCCCACATACATTTATCTGTAAGGTCCCTCAGCTGGCAGTGAATTTCAAACACCAACTCAACCACAAAGACCAGGGAGGTTTCCAATACCTCGCAAAGAAGGGCACCTAGTGAAAATAAGGAAGCTTGTACAGATGAATCCTGTTTGTAATAAGGCACTAAAGTAATACTGCAAAAAAATGTGCTTTATGTCCTGAATACAAAGCGTTATGTTTGGGGTAAATCCAACACAACACATTACTGAGTACCACTCTTCATATTTTCAATCATGGTGGTGGCTGCATCATGTTACAGGCATGCTTGTCATCGACAAGGACTAGGGAGTAAAAAACAATATAAAAAAGAAACAGAATAGAGCTAAGCACAGGCAAATCCTAGAGGAAAACCAGGTTTAGTCTGCTTTTCAACAGATACTGGGAGACAATTCACCTTTCAGCAGGACAAAAACCTAAAACACAAGGCCAACTATACACTGGAGTTGCTTACCAAGATGACACTGAATGTTCCTGAGTGGCCTAGTTACAATTTTGACCTATAAAATATACAGTGGTTCTTCAATTAAAAGTTTTGCGATTATGCCTCGGAATTTAGAGGTAATTCGTGGTTTAGTACGTTACCCTGCGTCACTGCTTCATTGGTC
Organism: Brachymystax lenok tsinlingensis; assembly: GCA_030435695.1. Classification (NCBI taxonomy): domain Eukaryota; kingdom Metazoa; phylum Chordata; class Actinopteri; order Salmoniformes; family Salmonidae; genus Brachymystax; species Brachymystax lenok. The sequence goes on along the minus strand of CM059819.1, from coordinate 49,609,480 downwards.
CAGACCACCGCAAGGGGGAGTTAGAGCACTGATTATGTTTTTGGGTCCCAAGGTTTACTGTGCCTCTACCTGACAATGAATGGGCAATATAAACCAAATAGAAACTGATAATTGAGCACGACTTCAAAATTGAATTAAATGAAATTGAAAATGGCTGTCTAGCAATGATCAACAACCAACTTGACAGAGCTTTAATAATTGTTTGAGAATATTGTGCAAATAGTGTTAAATCCAGGTGTGCAAAGCTCTTAGATACTTACTCAGAAAGACTCAGAGCTGTAATCAGGGGTGCGAATACTTATGTAAATGAGATACTTCTGTATTTAATTTTCAGTACATTTGCAAAAACCTCAAATGCCAGTATTGTGTGTAGATGGGTGAGAGGAAAAATATATCTTTAATCCATTTTGAATTCAGGCTGTAATACAAGAAAATGTGGAATAGGTCAAGCATTATGAATACTTTCTGAAGGCACTGTAGGTCCAAAAAGCGGACTCAACAAATGAAATAAATTTGTGTTGGAGGTTTCATGATGCTTGTATCTAAAGTTTAAACATAAGTTGAGGTCTCTAAGCTTCAATATGGGTCCTAAACCTCATATCTGTGGGCTAATATAGTCAAACTGTTTGTCTTGGGATAAGTTGAGCCAATGGCCATGGAGTAAGATCAGCCAATGGTTGAGAAATTGTGTAATGGAAGGAATTATCACTGAGCCCATGTTAAAAGTGTTAAAACAAAGTATTTAAATTATTAAAAGACAAGTGATTGATTGTGTTGAATTGTGTTTGGGAAATAAAGACAGACATTTAATTTAGTACAGACATTTGTATGGGGCTTAACTTACCTTTTTCAAAACTGTTGACATGAACTCTGATTATTTCCAGGGATACCCAGTATATAGTTCCCTTGATGGAGTGATGCTGACGTTAAAAATACCTTGCCCCCCTCTCCCCTAATAGTCCAATAACTACAAAGGGAGAAAACCAGGTGACCAGGGCTATGCCAGTGGGGTGTTGCTCTCAAGGACCAACCAGCCACACGCATGCTAATCAGCCATCAGTGTGTTTGAGATTGGTATTGATCATCTTTCTGGGAGATGTTGACACACACCACCTGTTACTTCACTCCGCAGCATGGCAGCACCACCGGCAAAACAATACAATCCAGACTCTGTAGTGTTTACTACATACATGCCCCTCAGCTGCAAAACAGCAAAAAAAAGGAAGATTATATATATTTCTTTGTAAAATAAATATCAAGCAGGGAACCACAACAGCTTAATTTATCTTTGCTTTTACCCTCAAAAGTGAAGCCTATATTATTTAAAGGTGGTCTGATACCCAGGAAACATGAAAGTAGGCAAGGATAGCTTCACATAGTTTCAACCTTAGCTTCTCAGTGCTGGCAAATGTATAATAATGAGGGACGACAGGACTCATCCGTAGCTTCAATTATGAATGATGGGCTTTTATCTTCTTCCTGTTAATTGGCTGTTCCTGCTCAGCGATCTAGTTTGCACCTCTCAAATACCTGGATCTCCCTCTCTCTCTCGCTCTCTCTCAGAACTGGAAAAGAAAACCTGTCTCAATGACAGACTGCTGAACTATTTTAATAAAGATTTATAATGGAAAGTCAGCAACTATTGGCTCATCACAGGGACGTTAACAAAGGTGTTTTTGACACTTGGCTGTAAAGTGAATGTTTTCATCTTGAGCTACAACACTAGTACAATATATCATTCTATACATTATTTTAGCGACCACTTATTACTGTGTGATGGGCATTGTGAAAGTAAGATGATACTGATATAGAAATTATTTGAGAGCCTGAATGACACTTTGAATGCTATTGAATATTTTAAAGCATTTAAATACATATTTGTTACTGACTTGAATGAACAGATCATTGTGGAAAAAAGAGAATTAAAGGGATGCTGGGTCAAATACTGGATCCAATTAGCTGCTTTGACAGGGAGCTAGTGACAGCTAGACGAATGCTATGCTGCAACACACACACACGTCCTGTTATCTCAGCCTTAGATAAGCCACAGCAGCATAGATGGATGGAGGAGAACAATCCAGGGAATAATAAAACAAACGAGTCACGACTCCAGGAGAACACTCACCACATAGTCATTAGGAGGGAACCTCTGCCTCCCACGCAGGGGGGAGAGAGAAAAGACTCACTCAGCATCCCTTCCTCCCTCCCCCTCAGCCTTCCCCCCTCCTTCCCTTTCACATACTCTCCTCCTCCTAGCCATCTCTTCTCAGTCCTTCTGCAGTCCTTCTCAGTCCTTCTGCTCTCCTGTCCCCTTCCCCTCTCAACCCACTTCCTCCTCCTCTTTCCTACTTCAGTTTAGTTTGAAGCCTCGGCTTCATCCCACTGAGCCAGTAGTTGATGTTTGAGAGACTGTATGGACTGTTATTGAACATTGCATTGTAACATTGCGGTAAATAAATAAGAGCATTGAATTCATGGTTGTGCTATCCTATAATTTTCTCTTATTGTAGCTGTATAATCCAGTCTAAAAGTAGTATTTTAAGAGTAGGCCTATGAGGCATAGAAACATTTTGACACTAGAGGCATATTTGTGATCATAGCCCAAAGGTGGTTTATTAAATTGTTACATTTTTTTATGACTTTGTAAATAAGGAAAACAAAGCCATATTTTTGTTCATTTTTAATCAGTATCAATGGATGAATCACTTTATCAAATAAAATATTATTGGTCACATACACGTGTTTAGCGGGTGTAGCAAATTGCTTGTGTTTCTAGTTCCAACAGTGCAGTAATATCTAACAAGTAATATCTATCAACTTCACAACAATACACTCAATAAAACACATATCTAAGTAAAGGAATGGAATATAGAATATATAAATATACGGACGAGCAATGTCAGTGTAACGGTTCTGTGACTAAAAACGCTGGGAGACGGGAGGATTTAACAATACAGTTGAAGTCAGAAGTTTACATACACTTAGGTTGGAGTCGTTATAACTCGTTTTTCAACCACTCCACATATTTATTGTTAACAAACTATAGTTTTGGCAAGTCGGTTAGGACATCTACTTTGTGCATGACACGTAATTTTTCCAACAATTGTTTACAGACAGATTATTTCACTTAAACTTCACTGTATCAAAATTCCAGTGGGTCAGAAGTTTACATACACTAAGTTAACTGTGCCTTTAAACAGCTTGGAAAATTACAGAAAGAGCGGCAGCTGAGGTGTCGGTTTTGGAGAGTCTGGTGTGCCCAAAGTAAAAGGCCTGCCACTCAAGCCCAGAAACTGGGATATGCACATAATTAGTACTATTGGATAGGACACACTCTGAAGTTTCTAAGAGTGTTAAAATATTGTCTGTGAGCATAACAGAACGGATATAGCAGGCAAAACCCCGAAGAATTTCTGTCCTGGAAAAAGTGTTTTTGACACATTGCCTCATTTTGAACCCCTCCCTATTGAAAACAGCCATATATGGGAGAAAGATTGCAATCCCTATTACTTCCACTGGATGTCAACAGTCTCTAGACAGTGTTTGGTGATGTAAGGTTGCTCTGGATGGTAATAGAAGAAGAATTTCGAACTAGTCACAGGATGTAAACAGAAGAGGAGGCGCGTTCACCGGCTCGCGCGCGCTGTGGTTTTTTCCTTTCCTATCGTCCAGTTTATAATCCGGTTGAAATATTATAGTAAATATACATAAAAGTGTTCCTAAGGATACATTGTCAATGATGTTTGACTGTTTTTGGACAAGTGTATAGGTATAGGTTGAACGTGTTCTCTTCACGGTTCAATGGGCGAGTGGAAGCTGTATTTTCTGAACATAACGCGCCAACCAAACAGAGATTTATGGATATAATAAATGAGTTTTTCTAACAAAAGAACCATTGGATGGCTTCGTTGGACACTTGGGAAGCCCTCAGCAGAAGTTCTTCGAAAGGTAAGGGATTTTATATTAGCAATTTTACGCGTTTTATGAGAACCGCTTTGGTTATGGATTTATGCTAATGCATAAAATATGAGAGGGGCTATCCTCAAACAATCAAATGTTGTGCTTTCGCCGTAAAGCCTTTTTGAAATCTGACAACGCTGTGATATTGCCAAGAATCAGAGCTTTTAATGACTGTGCAACACTTGTATATTGATGAATGTTTAATAATTCAACTTTTGGATTTTGAATTTGGCGCCTTACATTTCACCGGGTAGTGTCTAGCGCCCCACTGCTCTCTAAGTAGTTAAACAGCATGGAGAATTCCAGAAAATTATGTCATGGTTTTAGAAGCTTTTGATAGGCTAATTGACATAATTTGAGTCAATTGGAGGTGTACCTGTGGGTGGATTTCAAGGCCTACCTTCAAACTCAGTGCCTCTTTGCTTGACATCATGGGAAAATCAAAAGAAATCAGCCAAGACCTCAGAAAACAAATTGTAGACCTCCATAAGTCTGGTTCATCCTTGGGAGCAATTTCCAAACGCCTGAAGGTACCACGTTCATCTGTACAAACAATAGTACGCCAGTATAAACACCATGGGACCATGCAGCCGTCATACCGCTCAGGAAGGAGACGCGTTCTGTCTTCCAGAGATGAACGTACTTTGGTGCGAAAAGTGAAAATCAATCCCAGAACATCAGCAAAAGACCTTGTGAAGATGCTGGAGGAAACAGGTACAAAGGTATCAATAGCCACAGTAAAACGAGTCCTATATCAACATAACCTGAAAGGCCGCTCAGCAAGGAAGAAGCCACTGCTCCAAAACCGCCATAAAAAAGCAAGACTACGGTTTGCAACTGCACATGGGGACAAAGATCGTACTTTTTTGAGAAATGTCCTCTGGTCTGATGAAAAAAAAATAGAACTGTTTGGCCATAATGACCATCATTATGTTTGGAGGAAAAAGTTTGCACGGGTGTGGCAGCATCATGTTGTCGGGGTGCTTTGCTGCAGGAGGGACTGGTGCACTTCACAAAATAGATGGCATCAGGAAAATGATGTGGATATATTGAAGCAACATCTCAAGACATCAGTCAGGAAGTTAAAGCTTGGTCACAAATGAGTCTTCCAAATGGACAATGACACCAAGTATACTTCCAAAGTTGTGGCAAAACGACTTAAGGACAACAAAGTCAAGGTACTGGAGAGCCAATCACCAAGACCTGACGTCAATCCCATAGACAATTTGTGGGCAGACCTGAAAAAGCGTGTGCGAGCAAGGAGGCCTACAAACCTGACTCAGTTACACCAGCCCTCCAGGAGGAATGGGCCAAAATTCACCCAACTTATTGTGGGAGGCTTGTGGAAGGCTACCCAAAATGTTTGACCAAGTTAAACACTTTGGGCTAGGCATCCCGCTAGCGGGAGAACTTCCGGTGACACTGGAATTTTGAATTCAAATAAATAATAACAATTATGGATATTAAACATTTATGTACATACAAGTGTCTTATATCTGTTGAAACCTTAAATACTTGTTAATCTAACTTCACTGACAATTTACAGTAGGCTTTACAGCGAAAGCATGCCATGCGACTGTTTGAGGACGGCGCCCCACATCAAAATATTTTTTCACCAGCACAGGTTTCATAAATTCACAAATATCAATAAAAAATGTACTTACTTTTTGAAAATCTTCCTTTGCTTTGTCATTCAACAGGTCCCAGCAATAACGTGCATTGTCGTTATGTTAGATAAAATCCTTATTTATATTGCAAAAAGTATGTTTAGCTGGCGCCATCGATTTGAGTATTCCACTTGTTCAACGTGCCAAGACGTGTCAAAATACATTTCTACTTAATCCTCAGATACCCTAAACTGTAATCAAACTATAATATTTCATACGGAAAGAAGCATGTTCAATAGGAAAGCGATATTAGCAGGTGTGCGTTGTCTTCATGACGCGCACACACACGTTTCCAAGCAGATGTCCTTGTACAAAAACTCATATTTCTTACTCGATTTGGTAAAAACAAGCCTGAAACCTTAAACAAAGACTACTGACACCCAGTGGAATCCATAGGAATTACATACTGGGAGCTAGATTTCATTTTTCCCCTATACGTTCCATTGGAAGAGCATGGGTTCTCAAAACAAAATTGTATTCTGTTTGATTTTTCTTTGGATTTTCTCCTACCATATTTTTTGTGTTATAGTCTCCTACATTACTTTAACATTTCTACAGACTTCAGGGTGTCTTCTTTCCAATGGCACCAATTATATGCATATCCTGGCTTCAGGGCCTGAGCAACAGGCAGTTTACTTTGGGCACAATTAAACAATTTAAAGGCAATGCTACCAAAATCTAATTGAGTGTATGTAAACTCTTGACCCACTGGGAATGTGATGAAAGGAATAAAAGCTGAAATAAATAATTCTCTTACTATTATTCTGACATTTCACATTCTTAAAGTAATGTGGTGATCCTAACTGACCTAAGACAGGGAATTTTTACTAGGAATAAATTGTGAAAAACTGAGTTTAAATGTATTTGGCTGAGCATAAATGTATTCAACTGTAAATAGACAAACTAAACAAGAACAGCGTCTGGACAAGAGAAACTAAACAACATCAATGCAGACACGGGAATGAAACAGGCGAAGTGACAGATATAGGGGAGGCAATCAATGACATGTTGGAGCAGGTGGTTCCGATGAAGCGCTGGTGCGCCTAACGATGGTGACAGGTGTGCGTAATGATGAGCAGACTGGCGACCTCGAGCACCAGAGATGGGAGGCGGGAGCAGACGTGACAGTCAGAGCGACAGACTACGATACAGTAGAAAATAATAGAAAACAGTATATACATATGAGATGAGTAATGCGAAATATGTAAACATTATTAAAGTGACTAGTGTTCCATTATTAAAGTGGCCAGTGATTTCAAGTCTATGTGTAATGAACACGAAGGGAGACAGAGAGCTGGTTTCAAGCGCAGGGTGAAGCAGGTGTTTATTGCAAAGGACCACAGGAGGAGGTAGCTGGGTCCAGGGGCAGGCTGAAGGTCATACACAGGGGGTCCAAAAACGGCAACATTACAGGCAGGGAAAAGGTTAGTAACTTAGTCCGGGAGATCAGGCAATAGGTAGATAACGGGAAATCCAATAGGCCAAAGTACAGGCAGGGAATAGGCAAAATGCGTCATTAGTGAGGCAGGCAAAAACTAACACACACGGGAGGAATAAATCACGGGAAAAACAGTGCTCTGAAAGACGTGTGTCACAAAACAAACAATACCTCACAGTGCTGGGGTGCAAAGAACTGAACTAAATAGTGTGTGATAATGACATACAGGTGTGTGAACAGGTGATTATAATTCAGGTGATTGGGATCTGGAGAGTGAGCTGTGTTCAGGGGATCTAGGTGTTTGAGAGTGTGAGCTGGAAAGTGGGCTGGAAAGTGAGCTGCATTCATGGGATCTACGTGTTTGAGGTTGTGAGTTGGAAGCAGACGTTACAGGATGTCCTGGGCGGGGGACACAGGACCTTTTTAGGACCCCTCCCAAACCACCAGGTAGTGGATGCGACCACCCAGGCGCTTGGAGTCAAGGAGGGCTCGGACAGGAATCAGCCTTCACATGTTTCTTGCCGGGCGGATCTGGCTGCCTAAGGATGGGTGCAGAGGTGAAGAGGCATTTAAAGGTCTCAAACGCAGAAAGAGCGGTGTCGGTCCATTGGAGGGTACAGGTTTTTTGACTGGTGAGAGCTGAGAGAGAAGCTTCTGTAAAAGTTTGTGTGGGTTTTAGGTGCTAAGCCACATTTCTTCAACCTCCTGAGGTTGAAGAGGCGCTGTTGCTCCTTCTACGCCACATTGTTTGTGTGGGTGGACCATTTCAGTTTATCAGTGATGTGTATGCTGAGGAACTTGAAGCTTTCCACCTTCTCCATTGCGGTCCTGTCAATGTGGACAGTCAGGTGCTCCCTCTGCTGTTTCCTGAAGTCCACAATCAGCTCCTTTGTTTTGTTGATGTTCATTGAGAGGTTATTTTCCTGGTTCTATACTCCCAGAGCTCTCACCTCCTCGCTGTAGGTTGTTTTGTCATTGTTGGTAATCAAGCCCACTACTGTTGTGTTATTTGCAAACTTGATGATTGAGTTATAGTCGCGTACGTGGCCACGCAGTCATGGGTGAACAGGGAGTACAGCAGGGGGTGAGCACACACCTTTGTGGGGCCTCAGTGTTGAGGATCAGCGAAGTGGAGGTGTTGTTTCTTACCTCCACCACCTGGGGGGCGGACCATCAGGACACAGTTGCACAGGGTGGAGTTCAGACCCAGGGCCTCAAGCTTAATGCTGAGCTTGGAGAGTACTATGGTGTTGAAGGCTGAGCTATAGTCAATGAACAGCATTCTTACATGGTTATACCTCTTGTCCAGATGGGATAGGGCAGTGTGCTGTGTGATGGCTATTGCATCATCTGTGGATCTATTGGGGTGGTAAGCAAATTAAAGTGGGTCTAGGGTGTCGGGTAAGGTAGAGGTGATATGATCCTTTAATAGTCTCTCAAAGCACTTCATGATGACAGAAGTGAGTGCTACGGGGCGATAGTCATTTTGTTCAGTTAGCTTTGTTTTTTGGGGTACAGGAACAATGGTGACAATCTTGATGCATGTGGGGACATCAGACTCGGATAGGGAGAGATTGAATATGCCCGTAAACACTCCAGCCAGCTGGTCTGCGCATGCTCTGAGGACGCGACTAGGGATGCTGTCTCGGCCGGCCGCCTTGCAAGGGTCAACACGAATAAATGTCTTACTCACTTCAGCCACAGAGATTGGGAGCCCACAGTCCTTGGTAGCGGGCCACGTCGGTGGCACTGTGTTATCCTCAAAGCGGGCGAAGAAGGTGTTTAGCTTGTCCGGGAGTAAGACGTCAATGTCCGCAACATGGCTGGTTTTCCTTTTGTAGTCCGTGATTTTATTTATTTATTTTTATTTCACCTTTATTTAACCAGGTAGGCAAGTTGAGAACAAGTTCTCATTTACAACTGCGACCTGGCCAAGATAAAGCAAAGCAGTTCGACACACAACAACACAGAGTTACACATGGAATAAAACAAACATACAGTCAATAATACAGTAGGAAAAAAAGAAATCTATATACAAAGAGTGCAAATGAGGTAGGATAAGGAAGGTAAGACAATAAATAGGCCATGGTGGCAGAGTAATTACAATATAGCAATTTAACACTGGAATGGTAAAAGAAAACTGTGCAGTAGATGAATGTGCAATGTAGAAAAACTGGGGTGCAAAGGAACAAGATAAATAAATAAATACGGTAGGGGATGAGGTAGTTGGTTGGGCTATTTACAGAAGGGCTATAAACAGGTACAGTGGTCTGTACACTGCTCTGACAGCTGGTGCTTAAAGCTGTTGAGGGAGATAAGTGTCTCCAGTTTCAGAGATTTTTGAAGTTCGTTCCAGTCATTGGCAGCAGAGAACTGGAAGGAGAGTCGGCCAAAGGAGGAATTGGCTTTGGGGGTGACCAGTGAGATATACCTGCTGGAGCGTGTGCTACGGGTTGGTGCTGCTAAGGTGACCAGCGAGCTGAGATAAGGCGGGACTTTACCTAGCAGGGACTTGTAAATGACCAGGAGCCAGTGGATATGGCGACGAGTGTAAAGTGAAGGCCAGCCTACGAGTGTACAGGTCGCAGTGGTGGGTGGTATATGGGGCTTTGGTAACAAAACGGATGGCACTGTGATAGACTGCATCCAGTTTGTTGAGTAGAGTATTGAGGCTATTTTGTAAATTACATCACCGAAGTCGAGGATCGGTAGGATGGTCAGTTTTACGAGGGTATGTTTGGCAGCATGAGTGAAGGAAGCTTTGTTGCGAAATAGGAAGCCAATTCTAGATTTAATTTTAGATTGGAGATGTTTGATGTGAGTCTGGAAGGAGAGTTTACAGTCTAACCAGACACCTAGGTATTTGTAGTTTTCCACGTAATCTAAGACAGAACCGTCCAGAGTAGTGATGCTGGACGGGGACAGGTGCGGGTAGCGATCGGTTGAAGAGCATGCATTTAGTTTTACTTGCGTTTAAGAGCAGTTGTAGGCCACGGAAGGAGAGTTGTATGGCATTGAAGCTCGTCTGGAGGGTAGTTAACACAGTGTCCAAAGAGGGGCCAGAAGTGTACAGAATGGTGTCGTCTGCATAGAGGTGAATCAGAGACTCACCTGCAGCAAGAGCGACATCATTGATGTATACAGAGAAAAGAGTAGGCCCAAGAATTGAACCCTGTGGCACCCCCATGGAGACTACCAGAGGCCCGGACAACAGGCCCTCTGATTTGACACACTGAACTCTGTCGGAGAAGTAATTGGTGAACCATGCGAGGCAGTCATTTGAGAAACCAAGGCTGTTGAGTCTGCCGATAAGGATGCGGTGATTGACAGAGTCGAAAGCCTTGGCCAGATCAATGAAAACAGCTGCACAATAATGTCTCTTGTCGATGGCGGTTATGATGTCATTTAGGACCTTGAGCGTGGCTGAGGTGCACCCATGACCAGCCCTGAAACCAGATTGCATAGCGGAGAAGGTACGGTGGGATTCGAAATGGTCGGTAATTTGTTTGTTAACTTGGCTTTCAAAGACCTTAGAAAGGCAGGGAAGGATGGATATAGGCCTATAACAGTTTGGGTCAAGAGTGTCTCCCCTTTGAAGAGGGGATGACCGCAGCTGCTTTCCAGTCTTTGGGAATCTCAGACGTCACGAAGAGAGGTTAAACAGGCTAGTAATAGGGGTTGCAACAATTTCGGCAGATAATTTTAAAAAGAAAGGGTCCAGATTGTCTAGCCCGGCTGATTTGTAAGGGTCCAGATTTCGCAGCTCTTTTAGAACATCAGCTGACTGGATTTGGGAGAAGGAGAAGTGGGGAGGCTTTGGCGAGTTGCTGAGGGGGTGCAGGGCTGTTGACCGGGGTAGGGGTAGCCAGGTGGAAAGCATGGCCAGCCATAGAAAAATGCTTATTGAAATTCTCAATTATTGTGGGTTTATCGGTGGTGACAGTATTTCCTATCCTCAGTGCAGTGGGCAGTTGGGAGGAGGTGCTCTTATTCTCCATGGACTTAACAGTGTCCCAGAACTTTTGGAGTTTGTGTTACAGGAGGCAAATTTCTGCTTGAAAAAGCTAGCCTTGGCTTTCCTAACTGCCAGCGTATATTGGTTCCTGACTTCCTGAAAAGTTGCATATCACGGGGCTGTTCGATGCTAATGCAGAACGCCACAGGATGTTTTTGCGCTGGTCAAGGGCAGTCAGGTCTGGAGAGAACCAAGGGCTATATCTATTCCTGGTTCTAAATTTCTTGAATGGGGCATGCTTATTTAAGATGGTGAGGAAGGCACTTTTAAAGAATAACCAGGCATCCTCTACTGACGGGATGAGGTCAATATCCTTCCAGGATACCCTGGCCAGGTCAATTAGAAAGGCCTGCTCGCTGAAGTGTTTTAGGGAACGTTTAACAGTAATGAGAGGAGATCGTTTGACTGCAAACCCATTACGGATGCAGGCAATGAGGCAGTGATCACTGAGATCTTGGTTGAAAACAGCAGGGGTGTATTTGGAGGGCAAGTTAGTTAGGATTACATCTATGAGGGTTCCGTGTTTACGGCTTTGGGATTGTACCTAGTAGGTTCAAATATGATTTGTGTGAGGTTGAGGGCATCAAGCTTAGATTGTAGGATGGCCGGGGTGTTAAGCATGTCCCAATTTAGGTCACCTAGCAGCACGAACTCTGAAGATAGATGGGGGGCAATCAGTTCACATATGGTGTCCAGAGCACAGCTGGGGGCAGAGGGTGGTCTATAGCAAGCGGCAACAATGAGAGACTTGTTTCTAGAAAGGCAGATTTTTAAAAGTAAAAGTTCAAATTGTTTGGGTACAGACCTGGAAAGCAAGACAGAACTCTGCAGGCTATCTCTGCAATAGATAGCAACGCCGCCCCTTTGGCCGTTCTATCTTGTCTGAAGATGTTATAGTTAGGGATGGAAATTTCAGTGTTATTGGTGGTCTTCCTAAGCCAGGATTCAGACACGGCTAGGACATCCGGGTTGGCAGAGTGTGCTAGGGCAGTGAATAAAACAAACTTAGGGAGGAGGCTTCTAATGTTGACATGCATGAAACCAAGGCTTTACGGTTGCAGAAGTCAACAAATGAGAGGGCCTGTGGAATAGTAGTGGAGCTAGGCACTGCAGGGCCTGGATTAACCTCTATATCACCAGAGGAACAGAGGAGGAGTAAGATAAGGATCTGGCTAAAGGCTATAATGACTGGTCGTCTAGGACGTTCGGAACAGAGAGTAAAAATAACAGGTTTCAGGGGGTGATAAAATAGATTAAAGGCATAATGTACAGACAATGGTATGGTAGGACGTGAATACAGTGGAGGTAAACCTAGACATTGAGTGGTGATGAAAGATATATTGTCTCTAGAAAGATTTAAACCAGGTGATGTCATCGCATGTGTGGGAGGTGGAACTAAAGGGTTGGATAAGGCATATTGAGCAGGGCTAGAGGCTCTACTGTGAAATAAGGCAATAAACACTAACCAGAACAGCAATGGACAAGGCATATTTACATTGAGGAGAGGCATGCTTAGCCTAGTGAACATAAGGGTCCAGTTAGTAGTGAGGCTGGTTGGGGACAAGGCGATTCAGACAGCTAGCCGGGGTAACAAGCTAGCAACGTCTAGCAGGCCGGCTAACAAAGACGGAGGAAGTCTGTTTATAGCCTCCTCACGCGCGTTTCCGTCAGTAGACCAGTTGTGATGGGGTTTCGTGTGGTGAAGGGGACCAGGCCAGTTGGCACAACTAGGTATAGTGGCACAAGACGTTAGCAGGCCGCAGTTAGCTGATGGGCGCGTCGGAGGGCCGGTTGAAATATCTCCCCTCGGGCAGATAACGTCGGCAGTCCACTTGAGAAGGCCCGGTAGGTCTCCACACTGGCAGTAGAAGCGGGTCCGGATAGGAGTTGTAGCCCAGCAGCGTGCTGAAACTCCTCAGTCAGCCGGGAGAAGGGCTAGCTTCAGGCTAATTGGTGTGTTGCTATGAGACCGACGTTAGCCGATGGCACTCAGGTAGCAGCTAGCTAGCTGCAAGATCCAGTTGAAAAATGTCCAACTTGCGGTAGGGATCCGGGGATATGGAGGAAAAAATAAATAAAAAATAAAAATAGGTCCGGTAAGCTCAGGTTTAGTCGTGTTATACGAGGGGCGAGAGCTTTTCCGAGCTGAAGGTTAGCTGATGCCCGCTAGCAATAGTAAGCTAAATACTAACGTTAGCTAGTGAAGTTAGCTAGTTGTTATTTGACCAGATTCGGAAAAAAACAACAACAAAAAAAAACACAGATCCGCACCACATTGGGTGAGGCAGGTTGCAGGAGAGTGTTTTGAAGTTGGATTTTAGAGAGCACATATAAAAAGATATGTGAAGAAAGTATATAAAAATATTATAAAGACGATATTTACACAGGACAGGACGGGACAAGACAAATACACGTCTAACTGCTACGCCATCTTGGAATATAATATAATAGGAGATGAAGCCTAATGTGGAAACTCAACTGATTGTGATTGTCTGTAGACCCTGAATTAAGACTCCACTTTGTCTCTATACTGACATTTTGCCTGTTTGACTGCCTTTAGGAGTGAATAACTACACTGTTTGTATTCGGCTATATTCCCAGTCACCTTACCATGGTTAAATGCAGTGGTTCACACTTTCAGTTTTGTGCAAGTGCCGCCATCTATCCACGGTTTCTGGTAATGGTTGGTTTTAATAGTCACAGTGGGTACAATATACCCTATACACACCGGGAACATATCCCAGTCCGCGTGATCAAAACAATCTTGAAGTGTGGATTCTGATTGGTCAGACCAGTGTTGAATAGTCCTTAGCACGGGTACTTCCTGTTTAAGTTCCTGCCTATAGGAAGGGAGAATCAAAATGAAGTCATGGTCAGATTTGAAATAGCAGAGGTCGAATGTTTTAGCAGCGCGAGTACTACAGTCTATGTGTTGATAGAACCTCGGTAGCATTTCCTTCAAATTTGCTTTGTTAAAATCCCCAGCTACAATAAATCAATTCAAATCAAATCAAATGTATTTATAAATCCCTTCTTACATCAGCTGATGTCACAGAGTTCTGTACAGAAACCAAGCCTAAAACCCCAAACAGCAAGCAATGCAGGTGTAAAAGCACACTGGCTAGGAAAAACTCCATAGAAAGGCCAAAACCTAGGAAGAAACCTAGAGAGGAACCAGGCTGTGAGGGGTGGCCAGTCCTCTTGTGGCGGTACCAGGTGCAGATTATAACAGAACATGGACAAGATTTTAAAATGTTCAAAAAACAGGCAGAACAGTTGAAACTGGAGAAGCAGCACGGCCAGGTGGACTCGGGACATCAAGGAGTCATCAGACCAGGTAGGCCTTGAGGAATGGTCCTAATGCTCAGGTCCTCCGAGAGAGAGTGAGAGAGAGAGAGAGAAAAAAGAAAGAGAGAGAGATAATTAGAGAGAGCATACTTAAATTCACACAGGACACCGGATAAGAGAGGAGAAATACTCCAGATATAACAGACTGACCCTAGCCCCCCGACACATAAACTACTGCAGCATAAATACTGGGGGCTGAGACAGGAGGGGTCGGGAGACACTGTGTCCCCATCCGACGATGCCAAACAGGCAGGATATAACCCCACCCACTCTGCCGAAGCACAGCCAAAACACCACTAGAGGGATACCTTCAACCACCAACTTACCATCCTGAGACAAGGCCGAGTATAGCCCACAAGATCTCCGCCATGGCATAACCCAGGAGGGGGGGGCAACCCGGACAGGAAGATCACGTCAGTGACTCAACCCACTCAAGCGACGCGCCCCCAGGGACGGCATGGAAGAGCACCAGTAAGCCAGTGACTCAGCCCCTGTAATAGGGTTAGAGGCAGAGAATCCCAGTGGAGGGGAACTGGCCAGGCAAAGACAGCAAGGGTGGTTCGTTGCTCCAGTGCCTTTCCGTTCACCTTCACACTCCTGGGCCAAACTACACTCAATCATAGGACCTACTGAAGAGATGAGTCTTCAATAAAGACTTAAGTCATGTTTCAGTCAGGCCAATCACATAAAGATTATGATCAGTGATTAGTTCATTGACTATAACTGCCTTGGAAGTGAGGGATCTAACATTAGGTAGCCCCAATCTCTTTCAACAATGGCAGGAATGGAGGTCTTTATTCTAGTGAGATTTCTAAGGCGAACACCGCCATGTTTAGTTTTGCCCAACCTAGGTCGAGGCACAGACACAGTCTCAATTGGGATAGCTGAGCTGACTACACTGACTGTGCTAGTGGCAGACCCACTAAGCTGGCAGGCTGGCTAACAGCCTGCTGCCTGGCCTGCACCCTGCTGCCTGGCCTGCACCCTGCTGCCTGGCCTGCACCCTGCTGCCTGGAGTGCACCCTATCTCATTGTGGAGCTAGGGGAGTTAGAGCCCTGTCTATGTTCGTAGATAAGATGAGAGCACCCCTCCAGCTAGGATGGAGTCTGTCACTCCTCAACAGGCCAGGCTTGGTCCTGTTTGTGGGGGAGTCCCAGATAGAGGGCCAGTTATATACAAATTCTTTTGTGTGGGGCAGAAAACAGTTTTCAACCAGCGATTGAGTTGTGAGACTGCTGTAGAGCTCATCACTCCCCCTAACTGGGAGGGGGCCAGAGACAATTTCTCGATGCCGACACATCTTTCTAGCTGATTTACACGCTGAAGCTATGTTGCGCTTGGTGACCTCTGACTGTTTCATCCTAACATCGTTGGTGCCGACGTGGATAACAATATCTCTATACTCTCTACACTCGCCAGATTTAGCTTTAGCTAGCACCATCTTAAGATTAGCCTTAACTTCTTAGGGAGCAGCGCATGAGGTGACTGTTTTGGAGACCTTGGCGTGCCCAAAGTAAAATGCCTCCCATTCAGGCCCAGAAAATAGGATATGCACATATTTAGTACCATTGGATAGGAAACACTCTGAATTTCCTAAAAGTGTTAACCATTTGTCTGTGAGTAAAACAGAATGGATATGGCAGGCGAAACCCCGAGGAATTTCTGTCCTGGAAAAAGGGGTTTTGACACATTGCTCATTTGGAACCCCTCCCTTATGAAAATGCCCATATAAGGGCATATGAATGCAGTACCTATCGCTTCCTCTGGATGTCAACAGTCTCGAGACAGTGTTCAGATTTTTAGATGCTTTTAGAACAGAGAAGATGAGGAATCAGGAAGTGTCCCCAGAGATGTCAATAGAAGAGGACGCGCGCTCTCGCCAGGCGCGCTCTGTTTTTTTCCTTTCTTATGGCCCAGTTTATATTCCGGTTGAATTATTATAGTAAATATACATAAAGTGTTCCTAAGGATACATTAAAAAGGATGTTTGATTGTTCTTGGACAAGTTTATAGGTATAAGTTGAACGAGTTCTCTTCACGTTTCAATGGACGAGTGGAGGCTGTAGTTTCTGATTATAAACGCGCGAACCAAACTGAGATTTATGGATATAATACATGACTTTTTCTAACAAAAGAACCATGGATTGTCTTCGTTGGACACTTGGGAAGACATCAGCAGAAGTTTTTCAACAGGTAATTGATTTGTTTTCGCTGTGAAATGTGTTTTGTGTGATCCGTGAAGGCTAATGAATTCATGGTAATGATAAAAATATGTTAGGTGCTATCCTCAAACAATCAAATGTGCTGCTTTCGCCGTAAAGCCTTTTTGAAATCTGACAACGCTGTGATATTGCAAAGAAGCAGAGCTTTTGATGACTATGAAACACAATATTTTAATTTGGCATTTTGGGTATTGTGTGTGTGTGTGTGTGTGTGTGTGTGTGTGTGTGTGTGTGTGTGTGTGTGTGTGTGTGTGTGTGTGTGTGTGTGTGTGTGTGTGTAGGCAAGTGACACAATCTAAATGTAATGTTTTTTTATTCAGGCTGTAAAACCTCAAAAATTTGTAAAAATTCAATGTGTACGAATACTTTCTGATGGCACTGTATAGTACCGCTCTCACGCTCACTAATGGTTTGCCTTGCACTCTCCCACTGCTCTTTCTACCTATCTCCTGTCCTTTCCATAACCCTGTGATATATGCCTTGTTCTGTTCAGCCCAGCTGGTGGGTGTCCAGGGGCATGCACAGCTGTGGGAGAGAGGGGGCCTAGCGGAGTGGGGCGCTCGTCCAGGCCTTTGAATAGGATTAGACAATTGTCAGTGCTTCCTGCCTCAAGGCCTCAGTTCAGGGTTCTATAGCGGGGTGCCAAGTTCTCAACACTTCCTGCCTGAGAGTAGAGGTAGCCAATAGCCGTGCAAGGACACTGGGAGAGAAATAGAATGTTTTCGTTTTTACTTCATTCAGAATATTCCCTTTTTTCTATCAACAATGCATATACTTATCCCTGTTTAACCCAAAGGCTCACAAATATCACCTGGACATGTGCTGTTTAAGAGAAGTCCTGAGGTGAAGAAGACTGGTGTGTGCAGTTTTACTACAAACACCTCGTTACAGAATCACTGAATATTTGTCATTGTAGGTAGATGTTATCTCACACGCCTCGGTCAATTAACAACTTTCAATTGCATAGAAATAGAGAAAAGCTCTAATATAGACAAGTGCTTAAAGCAACCAGTTAAGGTTCTCTAGCTGCTAGTGACATTAAAGTTGAAAAGAGGAAAATTGCCCATTAGATTTCTTCATTACTCATCAAACATATTATATCATGACCCAAGGCGAGACCCAGATGCAGACACAGGAGGCAGATGGTTGGAGTTTAATAAGATGTTTAATAATCCAAAAAGGACTAGGCAAGAGAATGGTCGTGGACAGGCAAAAGGTCAAAACCAGTTCAGAGTCCAGGAGGTACAGAGTGGCAGACATGCTCGAGCTCAAGGCAGGCAGAATGGTCAGGCAGGCGGGTACAGAGTCCAGAACAGCCAAGGGTCAAAACCGGGAGGACCATAAAAAGGAGAATAGCAAAGACGGGAAAAACCACTGGTTGACTTGGAACATACATGACGAACTAGCACAGAGAGACAGAAAACACAGGGATAAATACACTGGGGAAAACAAGCGACACCTGGAGGGGGTGGAGACAATCACAAGGAAAGGTGAAACAGATCAGGGTGTGACATATTATTCCTTTTATATATTTTTTCTTTCTGTGACCCACCAAAAGTGGAGGGAATGTGCTTGTGTGGAGATTACAAAGTCAAAACATCACTAACACTGTTTTTACTTTAAAGTAACTGTCCAGAGTTTCCAGATTTCTATTAAATATGACCTATAATTACAATATTAGTGAAATAGTTTTAATAAAGTATGTTAAAAATAGCTTTTCTGTGTTGGAATGGCATTGGTGTACCCCAACAATAGAATGGTGTGGGAGTATACCAGTCATAAAAAATATATGTTGTGATATACAGTGGGGAAAAAAAGTATTTAGTCAGCCACCAATTGTGCAAGTTCTCTCACTTAAAAAGATGAGAGAGGCCTGTGATTTTCATCATAGGTACACTTCAACTATGACAGACAAAATGAGGAAAAAAATCCAGAAAATCACATTGTAGGATTTTTTATGAATTTATTTGCAAATTATGGTGGAAAATAAGTATTTGGTCACATACAAACAAGCAAGATTTCTGGCTCTCACAGACCTGTAACTTCTTCTTTAAGAGGCTCCTCTGTCCTCCACTCGTTACCTGTATTATTAATGGCACCTGTTTGAACTTGTTATCAGTATAAAAGACACCTGTCCACAACCTCAAACAGTCACACTCCAAACTCCACTATGGCCAAGACCAAAGAGCTGTCAAAGGACACCAGAAACAAAATTGTAGACCTGCACCAGGTTGGGAAGACTGAATCTGCAATAGGTAAGCAGCTTGGTTTGAAGAAATCAACTGTGGGAGCAATTATTAGGAAATGGAAGACATACAAGACCACTGATAATCTTCCTTGATCTGGGGCTCCACGCAAGATCTCACCCGTGGGGTCAAAATGATCACAAGAACGGTGAGCAAAAATCCCAGAACCACACGGGGACCTAGTGAATGACCTGCAGAGAGCTGGGACCAAAGTAACAAAGCCTACCATCAGTAACACACTACGCCGCCAGGGACTCAAATCCTGCAGTGCCAGACGTGTCCCCCTGCTTAAGCCAGTACATGTTCAGGCCCGTCTAAAGTTTGCTAGAGAGCATTTGGATGATCCAGATGAGGATTGGGAGAATGTTAGATGAAACCAAAATAGAACTTTTGGTAAAAACTCAACTCGTCGTGTTTGGAGGACAAAGAATGCTGAGTTGCATCCAAAGAACACCATACCTACTGTGAAGCATGGGGGTGGAAACATCATGCTTTGGGGCTGTTTTCTGCAAAGGGACCAGGACGACTGATCCGTGTAAAGGAAAGAATGAATGGGGCCATGTATCGTGAGATTTTGAGTGAAAACCTCCTTCCATCAGCAAGGGCATTGAAGATGAAACGTGGCTGGGTCTTTCAGCATGACAATGATCCCAAACACACCGCCCGGGCAACGAAGGAGTGGCTTCGTAAGAAGCATTTCAAGGTCCTGGAGTGGCCTAGCCAGTCTCCAGATCTCAACCCCATAGAAAATCTTTGGAGGGAGTTGAAAGTCCGTGTTGCCCAGCGACAGCCCCAAAACATCACTGCTCTAGAGGAGATCTGCATGGAGGAATGGGCCAAAATACCAGCAACAGTGTGTGAAAACCTTGTGAAGACTTACAGAAAACGTTTGACCTCTGTCATTGCCAACAAAGGGTATATAACAAAGTATTGAGATAAACTTTTGTTATTGACCAAATACTTATTTTCCACCATAATTTGCAAATAAATTCATTAAAAATCCTACAATGTGATTTTCTGGATTTGTTTTCCTCATTTTGTCTGTCATAGTTGAAGTGTACCTATGATGAAAATTACAGGCCTCTCTCATCTTTTTAAGTGAGAGAACTTGCACAATTGGTGGCTGACTAAATACTTTTTTTCCCCACTGTATGCAAGTAGACCACTGATTGGCCATCTCATCCTCCACAAGAGTATGACATCATACTCTATGAGGTAATAGCAATACTTTTGTAACTGTCTGTTTGAAGTAGGGTTTTTGAAGTGTTTTATTTTCTCCAATTTATGCTTTGGCCACAAGTACGGGTATAGGACAAGTCATCTAGATTATTTGGGTACGAGTTAACTTCTTAGGGAGCAGCTCCCGAGGTGACGGTTTTGGAGAGCCTGGCGTGCCCAAAGTAAAATGCCTCCCACTCAGGCCCAGAAAGGATATGCATATAATTAGTACCATTGGATAGGAACCACTCTGAAGTTTCTAAGAGTGTTAAAATATTGTCTATGAGTATAAGAGAACGGATATGGCAGGCGAAAACCCAAGGAATTTCTGTCCTGGAAAAAGTGATTTTGACACATTGCCTCATTTTGAACCCCTCCCTTATGAAAATGCCCATATAAGGGAGTAAGATTTCAGTACCTATTGCTTCCACTGGATGTCAACAGTCTCTAGACAGTGTTTTTATTCTATTTAGTTGATCAGGATGGCAATAGAAAAATAATTGGGAAGTGGTCACTGAGAGGTAAACAGAAGAGAATGCGCGTTCACAGGCTTGCGCGCGCTGTGGTTTTTTCCTTTCCTATCGCCCAGTTTATAATCCAGTTGAAATATTATACTAAATATACATAAAAGTGTTCCTAAGGATACATTGTCAATGATGTTTGATTGTTCTTGGACAAGTGTATAGGTATAGGTTGAACGCGTTCTCTTCACGGTTCAATGGGCGAGTGGACGCTGTATTTTATGATCATAACGCGGCAACCAAACAGAGATTTATGGATATAATAAATTACTTTTTCTAACAAAAGAACCATTGGATGTCTTCGTTGGACACTTGGGAAGCCCTCAGCAGAAGTTCTTCAAAAGGTAAGATATTTGTTTTCGCTGTGATATGGGTTTTGTGTGAACCGCGCTGGTTTTATACATTTATGCTAATGCAGAAATATTAGAGATACATGGGCCAACTCGGGTCATTTTGACCTGAATAACTATTGGGAAAAGCAACAATAATAGTAAAATATCAACAGATTTCTTATCAAAACATCATTAGACATATAAATAATGTTATATGAAATACAAGAGAACCAAAACATTATTTTCTTATTTTACCAAATTACACTTGCATATTTTGTTAAACGGAAATATTAATGTTTCCTTTATACAATGTGCATTTTTTTCTAAAGTATAATCCACATCAGTACCAAAAAGCTGTGTACCATCATTTGATTGTGGTATCAATGAGTGTTTTTAAGTAAATATAAATGTCATATTTGTGAAGTCAAAACAACTGCCATTTAAAGAGGCACTACACCAACATTTATACTTTATTTTATTGACATAGCGGCTGTGTTATTACATACAGCTGGGAAGAGCTTTTGGATATCAGAGCAGCAGCAACTCACCAGCATTACCAGCATTACAACCACAAATACGACTTTCCCAAATCGGATCCTTTGTTCGTACCCTCAGGGCAATTGAACTGATTCCAGAGGCAGATCCAAAACATCGCCAGCGGAGAAGAGATACTCGGAGTGGACTTCTAGTCCACTCAGGAGGCGCACACACAACCGACCGCTTCCGAGTATATTACTTGCTAATGTTTAGTCTCTGGATAATAAAGTTGACGAGGATTTCCTTCCAGAGAGACATCAGGGATTGCAACATATTCTGTTTCACGGAAATATGTCTCTCTCCGTACAGCCAGTTGGGTTCTCAGTTCATTGCGCAGACAGGAGTAAACATCTTTCCGGGAAGAAGAACGCGGGGATGTGTTTCATGATTAACTACTCAAGATGTGATTGTGATAACATAAAGGAACTCATGTCCTTTTGTTCACCTGACCTAGAATACCTCACAATCAAATATCGGTTGTATTACCTTCCAAGAGAATTATCTTCGATTAAAGTCACAGCCGTCTATATCCCGCCCCAAGCTGATACCACGATGGCCCTCAAAGAACTTCACTGGACTTCAAGCAAACTGGAAACCAAATATCCTGAGTCCGCATTTATTGTGAGCACCTGTGAGCACCTGTGACTTCCGGTCACAACTAACAGACTTGTTTACGTGCTGCTGTGTGTTCTGCTGCTGTTGTTGTTCTGTTACCTGCCAACTTTACGGGTTTTACTTTTTAATTACCATCTATATTTTTTGTTTTTCCATCCCTCGACTTTTTTTCATTCAACTTTGTCACTCCGGACGCTTTATCTGGACGTGTTTCGTCAGGACCTCCACCAACCGAAGCTAAGTAGTAACATTAACATGATGCCTTCTAATTGCAGTCGCTGTACTCATAATATACAGGAGAACGATTGCCTTAAGGCGAGGATAGCTGTGCTGCAAGCCCAGCTTCAGACGCAATCGTTAGGCAAGGGTAATTTAAGTGTAGGAAAGGATGAAACAGCGTCTGTGCCACCAGTAAGTACAGATAGTAGTATAAATCTCCTCGCACAGTCCCCGCAGCCAGACAATTTTTGTATGGCTTCTGGAAGGAAATGCTGTAGCAATGCTCAACTGGTGTCGCTCATTCAGCCGACAGAAAATTTCAACCGGTTCTCCCCATTAAGCAGTGGGTGGAGTCAGAGGCCGAGCCTTCTCTGGTCTCTACTCCTCCCGTTACGGGGTCTGAGACGCTGAGGCCTCCCACCATTAGCTCTGACAATTTGAAAACTCTAGTCATTGGCGACTCCATTACCCGCAGTATTAGACTTAAAATGAATCATCCAGCGATCATACACTATTTACCAGGGGGCAGGGCTACCGACGTTAATAATTCAACTTTTGGATTTTGAATTTGGCGCCTTGCATTTCACCTGGTAGTGTCGGGAGTGGGGCGCTAGCACCCCAGCGCACCTTGCTGCTCCTTAAGAAGTTAAGAGTCAATAAGTATTCAACAACTTTGTTATTGCAATCCTAAATAAGTTCAGGAGTAAAAATTTGCTTAACAATTCACATAAGTTGCATGAACTCACTCTGTGTTTTTGAATGACTACCTAATCTCTGTACCCCACACATACAATTCCAGTGCCTTCAAAAAATATTCATAACCCTTGACTTAGTCCACATTCTGTTCAGTGACAGCCTGCATTCAATATTAATTAAATCGTTTTTTTTTTCTCTCACCCATCATCTACACAATATACCCCATAATGACAGTGAAAACAAATGTATTTAAAAGACACACACAAAGATGGATTAAAATAAAATAAAGACATTGAATATCACTTTGAGCATGGTTAAGTTATTCAATTACACTTTAGAGGGTGTATCAATACACCCAGTCACTACAAATATACAGGCGTCCTTCCTAGCTCCATTGCCGTAGAGGAAGGAAACCACTCATGTATTTCATTTCACCATGAGGCCAATTATGACTTTAAAACAGTTACAGTTTAATGACAGTGATATGAGAAAACTGAGGCTGGATCAACAACAACGTAGTTGTTGATCCACTGGATAGAGATGAGCACAGGCGCAATCATAGCGGAAAACCTGGTTCATTCTGCTTTCCAAAAGACACTGGGAGACAAATTCACCTTTCAGCAGTATAATAACCCAAAACAAAAAGCCAAATATACACTGGAGTTGCTTACTGTACCAAAACAACATGTTTGTAACAATGTACACTGAGAGTCAGTAAGCAAATGTATTCACACCTTAAGGGAGTGAAGGGAATAAATGAACAGAACAAAACAAGAAACACAAACAGCGCACCGACATGAAACAGCAACAATGACGACTGGGGGAAGAAACCAAAGGGACTGACATATAAAGGGCAGGTAATCAAAGAGGTGATGGAGTCCAGGTGAGTGTCATTATGCGCGTAACGCTGGTGACAGGTGTGCGCCCTAACAAGCAGCCTGGTGACCTAG
The DNA here is from genome assembly GCA_030435695.1 of Brachymystax lenok tsinlingensis. Lineage (NCBI taxonomy): Eukaryota > Metazoa > Chordata > Actinopteri > Salmoniformes > Salmonidae > Brachymystax > Brachymystax lenok. The sequence goes on along the minus strand of CM059819.1, from coordinate 49,585,495 downwards.
AGGCCGGAGAGTGACAATGTTCCTGAGTGGCCTAGTTAGATCAGCTTTGAAAATCTATGGCAAGATTTGAGAATGGCTGTCAAGCAATGATCATCAACCAAATTGAATAGTTTTTTACAGAATATTGTGCAAATATTGTACAATCCAGATGTGCAAATCTCTTAGAGACTTACCCAGAAAGACTCACAGCTATAATCGCTGCCAAAGGTGCTTCTAACATGTTTTGACTCAGGGGTGTGAATTCAGTATGTATGTAAATGAGCTATTTCTGCATTTAATATTCAATACATTGACAAACATTTATACAAGCATGTTTTCTCTTTGTCATTATGGGCTATGGTGCATGGATAATATAAATACAAAAAAAAAAATCTATTTTGAATTTAGGCTGTAACACAACAAAATGTGGAATAATATATTTTGAATATTTTCTGAAGACACTGTAAATACACACGGAATAAAGGTTGTGTTGTTCAGAAAACATTTTATGGTCAGCTAAAAGGATGTTTCCATACAAACTGGAGACTAAGTACGATAAAACAGATGTCTTTATTATATTGTACCACCATGTAACAGCACTACATCGTACTGAATACAGGTCCTTGAAACGAATGAAAGTGACAATTGCTATTTTATTTTCCTTCATATGAGATGTGGAAACATAAGAATAAAAGTATCAGTGCGACTGGCACATTTTTGTACACAGTGAATTGCTAAAGGAAAGCCTTATGCATGTGGGTTTGTGAAGGCAAGAAGGTAGTAATGTCAAACCACTGAAGTATTAAATCACTTTTTGCCTGGGAGATACAGTTTCCTGGAAACCACCAACCATGAAGGACTTTGGACACATAGAGAATATATAATGCACCACAAGCACTAATAACATACAGTCACAAAGATATTATATAGTCACACCAAAGTTTTACCATCCCCATTTGTTGTCAAGAGATACTTGTGATGTGGATGTACAGTTTATACATAACAGATGGCAGTATTAAGATAAAACACCACAGCACTAAAACTACATCTCATACAGTACTGTACTGTATAATTCTCCCGGCACATTTTCTGCCAAGACCGTTTTATCAAACACACTCTGGCAAACTTACAGCTGGTAAGGCATGAGATCTTAACCCAAATTACTGTACAAATGTTAGTCAATTGAGGGATTTGCCTGATATTAAGTACCCATTACACTCAGTAAAGTTCAATGTCATCATATCATACTATTATAGGACTACACACCCCAAGCAAATGGCCTGAAATGACAGTGGCATTTGAGTGCTGTGCTCGCACGAGACAGTAGATAGTGATAACTATACACCACATCAAACACACTGTGAGGAGGAGAGGCAGCAGCATGCACCTTTTTTGTTTACATGAGAAGAGCATCTGAGAAGGCGAGGAAGCTCAATAATGGTCATGCCATGTCCTACTTATCTGGTGCTGACAACTCATTTGTCTCCTACCAATAAGATTTGATGGACTTTGTTATTCTGTTTTGTATAATAGGGACAGTAGTTATTCCTGATCAGGAAAAACTCTAGTCCCGTAGTTATAGCCTTTTCTTTAGGGCTAGGAGTTCTGACCATACAGTATGTTCTTACCAGGGAAAACTATGGGCCCTAGTCATAGGGTCAATAGTTTTCCTGACTAGGAAAAAAATGTATGTGTCATGTCATAATCAATATCTGTGGTGTTGAGTCGGTCCAATATTTAGGTTACTTACGGGAAAAAAAACTGTCCGCCCATAACTATAAGTCCTCCTGATGCTGTGATGCGAGGATCATTAAGTCTAAAAGAGAACATAGTGGAAGACATTTTAAGTGTTCACATCATCCCCAGGCGACCGGGTCATGGTTCAAACACTATAATCCTGAGAGATGAGTGGAGAAAGCGAGAGGGAGGGAGAAACATCCTCTCTACCAGGCTTCAAAATTGGATCAAACTACTTCTGTCTAATCATCTCCCACATCTTACATCCTATCATGTCCTGTCCTATCCTATCCTAAAAAGGACAGTGAACGCAAACTAAAAGCCCTGACAGCAATCAAGCATTTCACTATAAGGTCTACACCTGTTGTATTCAGCGCACATGACAAATAAACTTTGATTTGAGATCTGACTGTAAACTGATCTCCCATCCTTTATTTACCATTATTGAACCAATTGCATTTAGGTCAGACGACCTCTTCCCCAAGGAATACCTGGGACAAAAACATTACCTTACATCCCATTGATAGACATACGTATGGGTATCATTTGACACTCTTTGGGTGGTTGTAGCCTACAACAGCATCCATAAATAAACTTGTGTGTGTGTCACACCCTGGCCGAAAGGGGCTGTGACTAAACTCCCTTGGTACCATAGATCCGACTACGCCGGCCTAGGGTTACACCAAGAGCATAGGGAGCTCTGAATAACAGCTCTACCATAGGCAAAACATGTTATTTTAGTTGGGGATTGAGTGGAAGAACATGGGAGACAGTTGACAACTTCATTTATTTTTTCAGTTTTCATGAACCACGTTAGCATTACCTTAAGCTCAACACAAAATGAAGGGAGGATACAACACAAAAACAGGCTTCAGTGCACACACGTCGTTCCACACACATCGTTCCACACACATCGTTCCACACACGTCGCTTCTCTCCCACCCGCACCTTCCCCTGGGCGACCCCCAAAAAGGTTTATAAAGGAAGTCAATCACAATGGCAGTCAACCACATTGCTCAAATAACAGTAATTATAGGGCTTTTGTCACACCTGTGACTTGTGTGCGCTGCTGAGTGAGCTAGAGTTGAGAGAAGTGAAAAGGCAATCCAGCAAAAGCAGAAGCCGCAGCCCGCCCGCCGTCATTTCCTCAGCCCAATAGGTATCATTGGCAGTTTAATTATTGTTTTGCCATTGCAGAGATAATTCATCGAAATTACAGTGGTGCTGTTCTGAGTGAAATATGAACCACGCAGAGCCTGCCAACACAACCGTCTGGCTGTCTCACTGTGGTGGCAGCACAAATGGATGCAATGCTATTCTTCCCTTTGATATAGTACATGCTGCTGTTGGCTGAACCTTCCTTTCTATCTGAGCTGCCATTATCACTGTGACCAGGCATAATTAATGGTTCAATTACCCTGCACCACTGTCTTGCTCTTAGATTGCCAGAGAAGTAATAGAAGTCTCACACACTTTTCCCCCACTGTTGAAACTAAGATCCATGAACATGGGGCCCCAATCTGTTATTCAGTTACTGGAATATTGAACAGATGCACCCATTAAACTCTCTAAACCTGGATAGAAACATGCAGACGCTTTCCTCTTAAAGGCGCAGTGTAGTCAAAAACTATATTTCCCTGTGTATTATATAGAGTGCATTTGGAAAGTATTCAGACCCCTTGACATTTTCCACATTATGTTATGTTGCAGCCTTATTCTAAATGAGATTAAATCGTTTTTCCCCCCTCATCAATCAATGCACAATACCCCATAACAACAAAGCAAAAAATATCACATTTCCATAAGTATTCAGACCCTTTATTCAGTACTTTGTTGAAGCACCTTTGGTAGTGACTACAGCCTCAAGACTTCTTGGGTATGATACTACACGCATGGCACAATTATATTTGGGGAGTTCCTCCCATTCTTCTCTGCAGATCCTCTCAAGTTCTGCTAGGTTTGATGGGGAGCGTTGCTGCACAGCTATTTTCAGGTCTCTCCAGAGATTTGTGATCGGGCTCTGGATGGGCCACAAGAATATTCAGTGATGGTGCCAGGTTTCCTCCAGACGTGACCGCTTGGCATTCAGGTCAAAGTGTTCAATCTTGTTTTCATCCTGTCTCGGAGCTCTACGGACAATTCCTTCAACCTCATGGCTTGGTTTTTGCTCTCACATTCACTGTCTCCAATGTTGTTGTAGAAACATCTGAAGAATGATCAACGCAAACAGGATGCACCTGTGCTCAATTTCGAGTCTCAAAGCAAAGGGTCTGAATACTTATGTAAAGAAGGTATTTCTGTTTTGTATATTGTATATACAGTGGGGAAAAAAAGTATTTAGTCAGCCACCAATTGTGCAAGTTCTCTCACTTAAAAAGATGAGAGAGGCCTGTAATTTTCATCATAGGTACACTTCAACTATGACAGACAAAATGAGGAAAAAAATCCAGAAAATCACATTGTAGGATTTTTTATGAATTTATTTGCAAATTATGGTGGAAAATAAGTATTTGGTCAATAACAAAGTTTATCTCAATACTTTGTTATATACCCTTTGTTGGCAATGACAGAGGTCAAACGTTTTCTGTAAGTCTTCACAAGGTTTTCACACACTGTTGCTGGTATTTTGGCCCATTCCTCCATGCAGATCTCCTCTAGAGCAGTGATGTTTTGGGGCTGTCGCTGGGCAACACAGACTTTCAACTCCCTCCAAAGATTTTCTATGGGGTTGAGATCTGGAGACTGGCTAGGCCACTCCAGGACCTTGAAATGCTTCTTCTGAAGCCACTCCTTCGTTGCCGGGCGGTGTGTTTGGGATCATTGTCATGCTGAAAGACCCAGCCACGTTTCATCTTCAATGCCCTTGCTGATGGAAGGAGGTTTTCACTCAAAATCTCACGATACATGGCCCCATTCATTCTTTCCTTTACACGGATCAGTCGTCCTGGTCCCTTTGCAGAAAAACAGCCCCAAAGCATGATGTTTCCACCCCATGCTTCACAGTAGGTATGGTGTTCTTTGGATGCAACTCAGCATTCTTTGTCCTCCAAACACGACGAGTTGAGTTTTTACCAAAAAGTTATATTTTGGTTTCATCTGACATTCTCCCAATCCTCATCTGGATCATCCAAATGCTCTCTAGCAAACTTTAGACGGGCCTGAACATGTACTGGCTTAAGCAGGGGGACACGTCTGGCACTGCAGGATTTGAGTCCCTGGCGGCGTAGTGTGTTACTGATGGTAGGCTTTGTTACTTTGGTCCCAGCTTTCTGCAGGTCATTCACTAGGTCCCCGTGTGGTTCTGGGATTTTTGCTCACCGTTCTTGTGATCATTTTGACCCCACGGGTGAGATCTTGCGTGGAGCCCCAGATCAAGGAAGATTATCAGTGGTCTTGTATGTCTTCCATTTCCTAATAATTGCTCCCACAGTTGATTTCTTCAAACCAAGCTGCTTACCTATTGCAGATTCAGTCTTCCCAACCTGGTGCAGGTCTACAATTTTGTTTCTGGTGTCCTTTGACAGCTCTTTGGTCTTGGCCATAGTGGAGTTTGGAGTGTGACTGTTTGAGGTTGTGGACAGGTGTCTTTATACTGATAACAAGTTCAAACAGGTGCCATTAATACAGGTAATGAGTGGAGGACAGAGGAGCCTCTTAAAGAAGAAGTTACAGGTCTGTGAGAGCCAGAAATCTTGCTTGTTTGTATGTGACCAAATACTTATTTTCCACCATAATTTGCAAATAAATTCATAAAAAATCCTACAATGTGATTTTCTGGATTTTCTTTCCTCATTTTGTCTGTCATAGTTGAAGTGTACCTGTGATGAAAATCACAGGCCTCTCTCATCTTTTTAAGTGAGAGAACTTGCACAATTGGTGGCTGACTAAATACTTTTTTCCCCCACTGTACATTTTGCTAAAGAAAATCTAAAAAACTGTTTTTGTTTGTCATTATGGGGTATTGTGTGTAGTTTGATGAGAAAAAAAAAATATTGAATCAATTTTAGAACAAGGCTGTCACGTAACAAAATGTGATAAAAGTCAAGGGGTCTGAATAGTTTCCGAATGCACTGTATATATTTCCACACTATGAGGTTGGAATAATACTGTGAAATTATGAAAATTATGATAATGCCCTTTTAGTGTGAAAGCTGTTTGAAACGACTGCCTGAAATTCCATCCTGTTTTGCTGGGATAGAGTTTTGTCCAACCTGGTGACATCACAAGGCAGTTAATTAGTTAATAGACCAATAAGAAATAAAGATACCAATTACAGCAAGTTTTTAGTTTTCCACTCCCCACTCAGGCCACTCTCAGACAGTCTTAGCAAAGTTTTTGTTGAGCAATTGCTCTTTGCTATTCTTGTTTGTTTTCAATTAAAATGGTCAAAAATAATCACAATAATTGTTACCTTAATTGTTACCTAGAAAATGATTTGACATTGAGATAAATACGGCTCCATTGGACTTTTAAGAAAAGTTAAAAACCTAGTCAAGACAATTAGGGGAAGAGAAGAAACGGAGAGAAATAAAAATAATTATCTTTAAATAACCAGATGTCTGAATCAGCTTCAATTAGCTATGGTAACTATTCCTTTTCAACAATGGTCTAATGTGCTAAGAAAGGGTAAAAGTTGTTTTGTAACTCATAAGGTTGATACCTTGAGATGTGTATAGGCATGGTTATCATGTTCCCAAGTTCCCAGAGTGCCCACAGTAGCTAGGATCAGGGCTACTCAGACAGTGCAAATTGCTGAAGGAGAGAGTGGAAATCAGACGGAAGTGGATGCACCATAGCCTGCAGTGAATGTTGTTGCAAGCTAGTTAAAAGAGCAAATTCTTACTTACAATGACAGCCTACCAGGGAACAGTGGGTTAACTGCTTTGTTCAGGGGCATTACAACAGATGTTTTATCTGTCAACTCAGGTATTCGATCCAGAAACCTTTCGGTTACTGGCCCAATGCTCTAACCACTAAGCTGCCTGCCGCCGTTACTCATCAGAGGGATCCTGAAACATTAATAATGAAGAAGAGGTACTTTGTCGCATTTATTGCACAAGTGAGGAATTGCACATGATAAACAATAAAAAAAAAATCGAGAAACTAGACATCATTGTGAAGGCGGCGGAAAGATTTTTGGATATCCATGACTTCACGGTGGCACATTGCAGGGAATACTGAATGAAGATGTTCTCCCCTCTCAGGGTAGCCTGTGTAGGGACCTGAGTAGACATTTTACTTTAACTTAGAGTCCTTTTTTATTTACAGTACCAGTCAAAAGTATGGACACACCTTCTATAATAGTGAAGACATGTAGTAGTAACCAAAAAAGTGTTAAACATAACCATATATTTTATATTTGAGATTCTTCAAAGTAGCCACCCTTTGCCTTGATGACAGCTTTGCACACTCTTGGCATTCTCTCAACCAGCTTAATGAGATAGTAGCATGGAATGCATTTCAATTAACAGGTGTGTTGAATTAATTTGTGGAATTTCTTTCATTTTTAAAGTGTTTGAGCCAATCAGTTGTGTTGTGACAAGTTAGGGTTGGTATACAGAAGATAGCCCTATTTGGGAAAAGACCAAGTCCACATTATGGCAAGAACAGCTCAAATAAGCAAAGAGAAATGTTGTGTCTTTGTGAGACGCAGAGTAGGTGAACGGATGATCTCCTCATGTGTGGTTCCCACCATGAAGAATGGAGGAGGAGGTGTGATGGTGCTTTGCTGGTGACACTGTCTGCGATTTATTTAGAATTCAAGGCACACTTAACCAGCATGGCTACCTCAGCATTCTGCAGTGATACGCCAGCCCATCTGGTTTGTGCTTAGTGGGTCTATCATTTGTTTTTCAACAGGACAATGACCGAACACACCTCCAGGCTGTGTAAGGGCTATTTGACCAAGAAGGAGAGTGATGGAGTGCTGCATCAGATGACCTGGCCTCCACAATCACCCGACCTCAACCCAATTGAGATGGTTTGGGATGAGTTGGACCACAGAGTGAAGGAAAATCAGCCAACAAGTGCTCAGGTATATGTGGGAACTCCTTCAAGACTTTTGGAAAATTATTCCAGGTGAAGCTGGTTGAGAGAATGCCAAGAGTGTGCAAAGATGTCATCAAGGCAAAGGGTGGCTACTTTGAAGAATGTAATATCTATTTTGATTTGTTTAACACTTTTTTGGTTACAACATGATTCTATATGTGTTATTTTATAGTTTTGATGTCTTCACTATTATTCTACAATGTAAAAATAAAGAAAATCCCTTGAATGAGTAGGTGTGTACAAACTTTAGACTGGTACTGTAAATACAGTGCATTCGTAAAGTATTTAGACCCCTTTACTTTTTCCTCATTTTGTTTTTCTTTACAGCCTTATTCTAAAATTGATTAAATCACATTTTTCCTCATCAATCTACACACAATACCCCATAATGACAAAGTGAAAATAGTTTTTTAGACATTTATGCCAAATTATTAAACATTTAAAACAGAAATACCTTATTTACATAAGTATCCAGACCTTTTGCTAAGCGACTAGAATTTGAGCTCAGGTGCATCCTGTTTCCATTGATCATTCTTCAGATGTTTCTATAACTTGATTGGAGTCCACCTCTGGTAAATACAAATGCCTGAACATGATTTGGAAAGGCACACATCTGTATATCTAAGGTCCTACAGTTAACAGTTAATGTGAGAGCTAAAACCAATCCACGAGGTCGAAGGAAATATCAATAGAGCTACAAGACAGAATTGTGTCGAGGCACAGATCTGGGTAAGGGTATAAAAAAATCTCTGCAGCATTGAAGATCCCCAAGAACACAGTGGCCTCCATCAATCTTAAATGGAAGAAGTTTGAAACCACCAAGACCCTTCCAAGATATGGCCGCCCGGCAAAACTGAACAATCGAGGGAGAAGGGCCTTGATTAGGGAGGTGACCAAGAACCTGATGGTCACTATAACAGCGCTCTAGAGTTCTTCCAGAACGACAACCATCTGCAGCATTCAACCAATCAGGCCTTCTTTGTAGAGTGGCCAGACGGAAGCCACTCCTCAGTAAAAGGCACATAACAGCCCGCATTGAGTTTGCCAAAAGGAACCTAAAGACTCTTAGACCATGAGAAAAGATTCTCTGGTCTGATGAAACCAAGATTGAACTGGCCTGAATGCCAAGTGTCACACTTGGAGAAAACCTGGCACCATCCCTACGGTGAAGGTAGCATCATGCTGTGTGGATGTTTTTTAGTGGCAGGGACTGGGAGACTAGTCAAGGTCAAGGGAAATATGAATGGAGCAAAGTACAGAGAGATGCTTGATGAAAATTTTCTCCAGAGCACTCAGGACCTTAGACTGGGACGAAGGTTTACTTTCCAACAGCACAACGACCCTAAGCACACAGCCAAGACAATGCAGGAACTGCTTCGGGACAAGTCTCTGAATGTCCTTGAGTGGCCAGCCGAGCCCGGACTTGAACCCAATTGAACGTCTCTGGAGAGACATGAAAATAGCTGTGCAGCAATGCACCCCATCCAACCTGACAGAGCTTGAGAGGATCTGCAGAGAAGAATGGGAAAAACTCCTCATATACAGTCGTGCCAAGCTTGTAGTGTCATACCCAAGAAGACTCGATGCTGTAATTGCTGCCAAAGGTGCTTCAACAAAGTATTGAGGAAAGGATCTGAATACTTATGTAAATGTGATATTTCAGTTTTTTATTTATAATAAATTAGCAAACATTTCTAAAAACCTCTTTTTGCTTTGTCATTATGGAGTACTGTGTGTAGATTTAATTTATAAACAATTTAATAAATTGTAGAATAAGGCTTTAACGTAACAAAATGTGGAAAAGGTCAAGGGATCTGAATACTTTCCGAAGGCACTGTATGTAAATAAAGTATTTCTGTTTTTTATGAGGAGAGCGCGAGATGAGTTAATACATGTGACAGAGCCTGCTCTCCGTGGGGGACTAATTACACTGGATGTTACTGTAGTAGTCCAATGGCCTGACGATGGGACATGCACTGGAACTAGATATGTTACAGTGGGAGAGGAGACCATATCAGGTATCTGCAGGACAGGAACATTTGATTTAAATGACCTGTTTTGTACAGTATAAATAATAAACAGTTACACATGTTCTGTCATTCTCCTCTAACTGATGGCCTCAGTATTTCATCAGTTTTTTCTGCTCTGTTTTGTGCTATGTAACAATACAGCAAGAAAATTTGAAAACAAAGTTTTCTAAAGTAAATCACAGCAAATTAAACACTGTCGCCAATTATAACATGACACACTGAACTAATATTTTCTGACTGGCTTTAATGTTTGTTTAAAATTATCAAATTAAGGTGCATATTAAATGAAAAATATATTTTTAAATGATTGCGTTTTTTGTAATCGTTTGACAAATTGGGAAAGTAGTGAAGTGAAACACTTTTTAAACATTACTGGTGGTCCAATTAAGCAAGCTATTCTTCACACGCTATTCTTAATACAGTTTTGAGTAGTCAAAGGTATTTTGATAACAGCTGCTTTTTAGTTATGAGGTTGAGGCCATTTTCACACTCTCTCTCCATCTCCTTCTCTCTCTATCCTCCTTCTCCTAGCCCTCCATCATTTCCTCCCTTCCTCATTCTCCCTCCCCCTCACTCTGTTCTCTCTAAACGAACATATGGCAACCAAACATTCTCTAATGTCTAATATCAGCCAGCTGAGGGGAGTGGAGGGACGAAGAGGTGTGTTATGTTCAGTCTGTGGAAATGCCGGTGAAATTCTCTTGAGTCTAACCTGTCTGGCCCTGGAACCCCTATAACCCCTCAGCCTTGAAGGTCAGCCTCTCAGAGGTAATTGATACATTGGCTTCAGCTCTTCTCTTCTCTCTCAGCCCTCATCCGTTTTGGCAAATGGCAAAAGTGGGAGGATCAATCAGAAGCTCAGTCGAAAGGCCACACACAAACACGCGTGCACGCACGCTTGCATACATACACACACACACACAAACAGTCCCTCTATTTCCCTATTGAGCCGCTATAACTGCTTGGATTATCAGCCCATTATCAATCATCTTGTCAGGATTTTGCAAAAAGTTAGACGTCAAACGATTGACACATGTCAACTGGGCATGCTCATAGCAAGCTTTGCGGGCACAATGGGGAAAGAAGAGCGTCAACCAATTGATAATAATAATAATAATAATAATAATATATGCCATTTAGCTGACATTTTTTATCCAAAACAACTTACAACCATGTATGAATACATTTTGCATATGAGTGGTCCCAGCAATGTCAATTAATTGCAGTCAATGGGAAAATCTGTGTCACAGGGTTAACGCTTATTAAAAACAAACAAATTAGTTTTAAGTGAGATGGATCTGAAGCCAAAAAATAAATGAAATTCACATGAGCGCCACAATGCCTACTTCACCCATGCTCTACCAAGGTTTTCCAGCACACAGCTTTGACCAACTTCAGTAGCTATGTTGGTCTATCATAATTCAAACAATGTGTAGGCAGGTTGCTTAGGGTTCAAACGTTCTCAAGCAGCCTAATTCATACTCTTAGAGGAGGTGCTACCACAACAGTGTAGTCTGGTGGGAGGAGCTAAAGGAGGATGGGCTCATTGTAATGGCTGGAATTAAATAAATGGAACGGTATCAAACACATCACACATATGGAAATCACGTTTGACTCTGTTCCATGAATTACATTCCAGCCATTACAATGAGCCCGTCCTCCAATAGCTCCTCCCACCAGCCTCCACTGTCCCAACATTAATGTGAATTGAACTGCATACAAGGTAAAGTATTGGATTCTTCACATACCACACTGACATCCCATTCCAGTACCTTTTCAATATTTTTTTTTTTATATTAAAAACCAATCTTTTATTTTATACTTACAAGACCACCAGGCTTGATGGAGTGAGCTGTGTTATCTTGTAGTATTGTGGTGCCTGCCTGTATTTCCTTAAATTTGCATTTTAGTAATACATGTAAAAATATTTCTTAACATATTTTTTGGGACAGTAGGTGCCCAACATAACAACATGTCACTCACATAGATATAGAGGTCTACAGAGCCTGTCTGCATTCCTGATTTCTGTAACCGTTATCTTCCCTGTGTAAGCTATGCATCATTGTACATTGGTTATCAGGGTTTGGGGGGAGGTTGCCCAACGCTGCAAAAAATAATAATGGGCTAACACTGTAAATAGAGTTAGCTAGTACACATGAACTAGCTGTCAAGTAGTCCTTGATTGTACTTGGAGCTATCAAGTACAATCAAGTAAAATGGCAAACTTATTGGTCAGAGATATTTTGGATTAAATGCCATGAGAAGAGGGAAGAGTTGATATTGACAGGGAAGGGAACATACTGAATTAGCATCAAGGTAAAAAACTTGGAATTTCTTTTGAAATGCACTAGCTTTCTAGTGTGGGTTGAGTAATATAGAGTTACTAGCATGGCAGTGTCGCAATGTTTCATGTTTCAAATTATCAAGCTAGCTAGCCAGCTTGTTTTGTGAAAGAATGTGGTTATATACAGTACTCAACATTGAGTTGCGGTGCACGAATGTCCACACCATTGTTTGGGTATCGTTGGCTGGCTAGCTAGCTAACTGACATTAGGACATTATCTATCTAACGTTAACTGTGTGATGTAACTAGCTAGGTCAGCTGTTATCTGTCTCCAGATAACTAGCTAGCTAGATAACTAGCTAATTTCATGACCAAAGTAATCAGTGTAAAAACCTTCCATAACCAAATATAGCTAGCTAGCCAACATTAGCTCTAATATGGTTAAGTTGACTAATTAGCTACAGTACAGCTGCTGGCTACCTAGCTACCTAGCTAATCAAAACAAAACCACATTCAAATCGGAAACAGCTCACTAATAACAACCAACCCATTGTTTCATGTCGGACAATTCACTGTATGCATTTATTGATTAACCTCAACTTGAATACCAATATATAGCTATGCACAGTAGCCTAGGCTTGATCTCATCCACTTCTTATGATTGCCTGGTTGGTGCAGGCAGCCAGCTATGTTGTTGAGTTGCTGAGCCCAGTTTTAGAACTCTGAAAAAGATGTTAGGATTGTCAGAAATGCTACAAAAGCTAGCACCTTGTTGTTTCTCTATTGGCATGTGAGAGCGATAAATTATAAATGTAATCAAAACTGTGGCCCCTACAAACTTATTCAGTCCGAAAGGTGGCAAGTCTAATGGCCACTTTATGTAGTCTTGTTCGTATCCGACGCCTAGATATTGAGCTAGGTCAAGGAAAACAATTGCATTTTTTCTTAATGCTAACAACCCTGTTTAAAATCTGGTATGTGGTTCACGGTAACGGCCGGACGGTCACGAGAGGCAGGGACTGTGTTGTGTACCGCCAATCAAGGTGATTTGCAAATTTCATCAACATTGATGTTATATTGCCTTAGTTATGATGGTATGGAGATTTTAATTTAACATTGAGCTTCAAACAAAATCTACTATTGTCCTACCGATTAGCAGTCAATGGGAAAAGATGAGTGTCAACCTATTGATGCTTATGTCAATACAATACATTATTTATCCTCTTGCTCTTTTGCACCCCAGTATCTCTACTTGCACATCACCATCTGCACACCTATCACTCGTGTTAATGCTAAATTGTAATTATTACGCCTCCATGGCCTATTTACCTCCCTACTCTTCTACGTTTGCACACACTGTACATAGATTTTTCTATTGTGTTATTGACTGTACGTTTGTTTATGTGAAACTCTGTTGTTGTTTTTGTCGCACTGCTTTCCTTTATCTTGGCCAGGTCGCAGATGTAAATGAGAACTCAACTTGCCTACCTGGTTAAATAAAGGTGAAATAAAAAATAAAACATAACTAAACAAATATGAATGTCACAGGGTTGAAGTTTATGTCAATACATTGCAGTCAATTAAAAAAGAGTAGTGTCAACAAATTGACGCTTACTGTATGTCAAAACACTGCATTCAATTGGAAAAGATAAGTGTCACAGGCTTGAAGCTTATGTCAATACATTGCATTCAATTGAAAAAGATTAATGTTAATACATTGCACTCAATGGGAAAAGATGAGTGCCACAGGGTTGAAGCTGATGTCCATACATTTCCTGTCAATAGGAAAAGATGTGTCTCAGCCAATTGACGCTTACGTCAATGCATTCAGTCAATGGGAATAGTTTAGACTGACAGACAGACATCTCTCTCTCTCTCTCTCTCTCCTTCTCTTTGCCACACTCTCTCTATATATCCTCTTTATCCCCCCTCCTCTCTCCCTCTTTCTCCCTCCTCTCTTTCTCTTTCATCTCTTTCTCCCTCCCACTCTCTATACCCATTGCTGAATAACCAACTTTTTTGACTTGAATGCAATGTATTGACTTATGCATCAATGCCCTTGATGCATATTTATGCATCAACATCCTGTCTATGAAGGTAGGAGAGGAGGGAGGGAAAGATGGAGAGGAGAAGAGGGGGAGGGAAGGAAAGAAAAAGAGAGAGAAAATGGGGAGGAGGGAGGGAAGAAAGAAAGGGAGAGGTTGAAGGAGGGAGGGTGAGAGAGAGGAGGGGAGAGGGAGTCAACAGAGACAGAGGTGGGAGAGAGGAGGGAGAGAGGGGAGAGAGAGAGGGTGAAGGAGGGAGGGAGAGAGAGAGGAGGAAAATAGGAGGGAGAAAGACAGATGAGAGAGAGAGCTAGAGCAGGTGAAGGGGTGAAATAAGGGAGAGCAAGAGAGATGAGGAGGGGAGATAAAGAGGAGGTAGAGAGAAAGAGACACAGGTAGGCAAAAATAAGTAGAGGGAGGGAGATTGAGAGAAGAGAGACGGCGAGAGGGGAATTAAAGGAGAGAGATAGAGAGAGAGAGAGAGAGAGACATGTCTGTCTGTCTGTGAGTCATCTTTTTATATTTTCCCATTGACTGTAATGTATGAACATAAGCTTCAAGTCGTTGAAGCTCATATTTTCCCATTCTCAAAGCCTGCTGGGAGCATTGCCATTTGACACAAGCTTCAATTAGTTGATGCTTAACTTTTTGCGAAAGTATGACAGGATGACATTTTCCGATGATATCATGTTGTGATTATAGAGGATCACTGTCGGTCTGTCACTGTTTAGTACAAAGCTTTCATTCCCAATGCCTGTCCAGCCACTTGTCGCAGAACCACAGTAAGAATTCCAGTGTCAATAGAAATTACTTTGTTGTCATCATGTATGGAAACAATCTGAGTATCATTGGACAATGGACACTTGGCCAATTCGGCAAGAATGGAAGGGTATACATTTGTTCTCTATCCGACAATGTCCGGTTAATGTAAAGCAATACAAAGTACAAGGTCATTTCCAATTTTGTATCATTGTTTCAGTGTTAAATTGTTAAACACCTGGCTGTTCATTTAGTAACACTAGTTATATAAATCAGTGACTTCAAAGTGTTTTACTGCCTTCACCCTCATCTCATATGAAGAGGAAACACATTAGCTGTCAGCAGGCTGAATTATTTAGGTTTAAAAGAGCCTTTAAGGCCACATGAACAACACTTCATCCTCTCAGTCATTAGATAGCTTTCCAAATGGCTGTTGTATACTGCAGGGCATGGTGGTTCTGGCCCCGGCCCCAAACCCTCTATGTCACACAGGCACTACCTCAAACATGAACATAAACTCTGCATCCCAAATGACACCCTATGCCCTATAATGTGCAATAATTTTTACCTGGACACCATGTCCCCTAGTCAAAAAGTAGTGCACTAAATATGGAATAGGGTTCCCTTGGGACTCAAACAGGGAATACCTCAAACACGAACATCTTAAGTGTTGTAAGCAGATGAACAATACAGTACAGTGCATTCATAGTCACGTATGGCTACAAGTGCAGTACAATGCATGAATGTGAGTAACAGGTAAAAGCAACATAGTATATACTATGTATGAACTACCATACAGAGGTGGTTGCTGTATTCTTTCACTATAAAGCATGAGTTGGTACACTTGCTTTCACACTGTGTAAACTTGTGCGGTTTGCCTGTACTGCCTAAGCACGCTATTACAATGATGGAGCCCAATGTATTATTTATAAGTTGACTTCTTAGATGTAAAGTGCCCACATTGAATATGAAAAGCTGTATGTTTCCTGAAAATGGGCTTCGTACTGAAAATGTATCCATCCATGGGTGGTAGGAGGAATACAGGCCAATTGATGTACGGATCATCTCTCCCTTCTCACTCTCTGTACTACTTGTACTTACTCTGATTGTACACAATATTAAGAACACGTGACATCAATAAGGGATCATACAGTAGCTTTCACCTGGATTCACCTGGTCAGTCTATGTCATGGAAAGAGTAAGTGTTCTTAATGTTTTGTACACTCAGTACATATAAAGTAATCACATCTTTTGTGTGTTCCAAATGCCACCCTTTTCCCTTTAAAGTACACTACTTTTCAGAGCCCTATGCGCTACATGATTAATTATGTATTGAATAGGGTGCAGAGAGGCTCAAATGCACTGATATGCTAACCTTGCCTCAAAGCTTTCAATATTTCCCTCAGTCTGTCTTGGCTCCTGTCTTGTCTCTGTTTCAAATGCACAATCAATTTTACATTCTCGTCTCTCCTTTCTACTGCCTGCTCTCTTTTCATGACACACTCAAATGCTCTTTCAAGCAGGTTGGGATCAATGTCAGACTTGTGCTGTTCGCAGCCTTGCCTTTACCTTTTGTAGCTGCACTATGATCTATATTCAGAGCTATTAGCAACCATTACCACACTAATCAAATCCGCCCCTTTATCACAGATAGAAAGACTGTAATTACATCTTTCTTTTATCGGTAGAATACAAAGCGATATTAAGGGGCATTATCTTCTTTATGGTTAATCAGCAGGCAGGCTTTATAATGGATGAAAAGCCTTGCATGGCACATATCTCGGATAGCTACCTATGGATAAATCTGCTTAATTTCCTCACAGATTAAAGTTAATATTTTTGGACCATAATGGTGTATCCCACTTACTTTCTAATATGATTTGTCACAGCATTCATACCGGAGGCATCCTAATGGCTGTGAATGCTCTGCTATGCGCTACAAATCTAAGGGTGGGCCTTTTAAAGATCTTTCCTTTCTCTCTCTCTCTCTAAAGATCATCCTCTCTCTTTCCCTCCCTCCCTGTCCCTTTGCTGCAAGACGATCAAGACATTTTATAGTGGGGTGTCACCATCTGGGAAATCACATATAGCAGCTGAAAGGCTCTTAAATCATCTTCAAGCTGACATGGTGTAAAATGCCTCATTAATGGCTTAATGAATCACAATATACAGCCCTTGCCATCCCTGTATCTGGGGCAGCGCTATATGTGGATGTCACTTTTATTGATCTGGCTGCTGCGTTTTGATATACGGGCACAATCTAATTGCACTCAGTGAAGGTTTTTATGGTGTTTGCTGGGAGAGGCATTTATTAGAGGGTGCTTGGGTCTCCGGTTGGTCATGTGACTTTCAGGATTTTCAGTCATCAGGAGGTCTCAGTGATGAAAGTGTACCTCCGTCTTTGAAAATTATGTCAGGAGAGGGAGACTGGAGGAGGATAAGAGAATCAAATAAGCAGTATCTATAGGTTTAGCTCTGGCCACCAAAACAACACAACTAACAAATATGCAGTACAGTGTGGTATGGTATGGATACATTATGAGTTAAAGCTAGCAGACACATACACATTATTTTCAGAGATACATCTGTGTTTGCTATTAGGGCAAATTTATATTTTGTATAATTGTTAGAGGAAACTTATCTTAGCGTATACTGTAGAATATTAATTCCTTCTGAAGACAAAATATAAATAAGTCGAAAATAAGTTATAGTATGCCTGTAACCTACGACTATACGAAAGAACCATCCATGTTATTAATTATGTAAAAAGCTATACACCCAAGGACTTAAGTCCTTTCATGGACAACTGGATAGTACTACTCTAAAGGGGCACAAAACACAAAGTGGTGATTATGAGGTCCTGGGGCAATATGGCCTCTCTCGTTCCTCGTCTTCCTTGTCTGCTGTCACTCACTCATTCTATCTGGAGTAACAGTAGACTGTAATGGCTTTTACTTACATATTATATCCTTTACACTTTACAACCACAGCTCAGGGAGTTGTGGCAGAAATGTGTTGAGTATTGAATGGGAATTATACAACCTACTTTAGTTACAGTATTTGTTTGCCATCAGCCGTGTAATGTTTATGCTGCTATTATCAGTTATAGCTCTGGGTTATGGGAGGGTTGGGAGGGTTGGGAGGCCCCCAAATCCCCCAAATCCCCCAAAATCCCCCAAACACACATACTAGAGGCCAAAAAGTTGGACTCTTTCCACAATGGATCCGTGGCTTTCCCACCTGACCCGATATGCATAAATAAATGTTCAGTTCCAAATAGACCAGAGGACTATCAGACCCGTTCTGAAAAAGGCCAGTGGAAAAACAGACCCAAACAGACCTGTGCCGGTTCGGACCGGAGAGACCCGTACTGATCTGAGAGTAGAAAGAAAGAGGGAAAGATTCATCAGGGCATTGCATGCAAATAGGCCTAGACGTCCACTGTATGATATTAATATTTAAAAAATAAATATAAAGGAAGAGAAGCTTAGGTGCCATGTTCCAGACACCAGCATGTATTCTTTATCCTTGTCCGGCTACAACAGCTACACAGATATAGGCGTACAGGAGGAGGCTAATTTGTACATTTTCTATCAGAGTATTGTTATGAAGATAAGCTGTCACAACTTCAGCCGAAGTTGGTCCCTCTCCTTGTTCGGGTGGCTTTCGGCGGTCGACGTCACCGGTCTTCTAGCCGCCACTGATCCATTATTCATTTTCTGTTGGTTTTGGCTTCCTTTTTCACACACCTGGTTTACATTCCCATGATTACATGTTCCTTATTTAACCCTCTGTTTCCCCCATGTTTTTGTGCGTGATTTGTTGTATATTTGATTCCGTGTCTCGAGTGTTTGTTTTCAACACTCGTATGTTATATTTGAGTAAACTTTACACTCATTTTGTTCTCCTGCGCCTGACTCTGCCTTACCGGCAACACAGAGATTATTACATAAGCATTATATTGTTAGATTAAAGGAGTAACTCTGGTTGGCCTAAAAAAAGTATTCCTCACCTCAAGTTCAACTGTCGGAGTCAGTTGGAGCTCCGGTGCGAACTGCTATAATAGGTCTGTAGAAGCTAAGCCAAATAATAGCCACTCCAAACCTTCTCAAAAGTTTGTTAATAATTATTAGGGTACTATCAAAATTAATCAAGTCATTGTTTATGGGGAAAATAAGAACAGGTCATTATATTGGAGCATTACATTTTTTGCCCTCTTTGGTTTTTCCTATTCATGATTTGAGCACCAGCAGCCCTATAAATCAAATCAAATCAAATGTTATTTGTCACATGCGCCAAATTCAACAGGTGTAGACCTTACAGTGAAATGCTTACTTACAAGCCCTTAACCAACAATGCGGTTTTAAGAAAAAAAAAATATATATATTTTTTTTAAATAATTAAAGAGCAGCAGTAAAATAACAATAGCGAGGCTATGTACAGGGGGTACCGGTACAGAGTCAATGCGAAGGGGCACCGGTTAGTCGAGTTAATTAGGTCATATGTACACGTTGGTAGAGTTATTAAAGTGACTATGCATAGACAATAACAGAGAGTAGCAGCAGCGTAAAAGAGGGGGGCAATGCAAATAGTCTGGGTAGCCATTTGATTAGATGTTCAGGAGTCTTCTGGCTTGGGTGTAGAAGCTGTTTAGAAGCATCTTGGACCTAGACTTGGCGCTCTGGTACCACTTGCCGTGTGGTAGCAGAAAGAACAGTCTATGACTAGGTTGGCTGGAGTCTTTGACAATTTCTAGGGCCTTCCTCTGACACCGCCTGGTGTAGAGGTCCTGGATGGCAGGAAGCTTGGCACCAGTGATCTACAGGGCCGTACGCACTACCGTCTGTAGTGCCTTAAGGTCGGAGGCCGAGCAGTTGCCATACCAGGCAGTGATGTAACCCATCAGGATGCTCTCGATGGTGCAGCTGAAGAACCTTTTGAGGATTCTTTCAGTCTCCTGAGGGGGAATAGTTTGGTTGTGCCCTCTTCACGACTGTCTTGGTGTGCTTGGACCATGTTAGTTTGTTGGGGATGTGGACACCAAGGAAGTTGAAGCTCTCAACGTGCTCCACTACAGCTCCGTTGATGAGAATGGGGCATGGTCGCTCCTCATTTTCCTGTAGTCCACAATCATCTCCTTTGTCTTGATCATGTTGAGGGAGCGGTTGTCCTGGCACCACATGGACAGGTCTCTGTCTCCTCCCTATATGCTGTCTCGTTGTTGTCGGTGATCAGGCCTACCACTGCTGTGTCATCAGCAAACTTAATGATGGTGTTGGAGTCATGCCTGACTGTGCAGTCATGAGTGAACAGGGAGTACAGGAGAGGACTGAGCACGCACCCCTGAGGGGCCCCCGTGTTGAGGATCAGTGTGACGGATGTGTTGTTACCTACCCTTACCACCTGTGGGCCGCCCTTCAGGAAGTCCAGGATCCAGTTGCAGAGGGAGGTGTTTAGTCCCACGGTCCTTAGCTTAGTGATGAGCTTTGAGGGCACTAAGGTGTTGAACGCTGAGCTGAAGTCAATGAATAGCATTCTCCCATAGGTATTCCTTTTGTCCAGGTGTGAAAGGGCAGTGTGGAGTGCAATAGAGATTGCATCATCTGTGGATCTGTTGGGGCAGTATGCAAATTGGAGTGGGTTTAGGGTTTCTGGGATAGTGGTGTTGATGTGAGCCGTGACCAGCCTTTCAAAGCACTTCATGGCTACAGATCTGAGTGCTACGGGTCGGTAGTCATTAAGGCAGGTTACCTTAATGTTCTTGGGCACAGGGACTATAGTGGTCTGCTTGAAACATGTTGGTATTACAGACTTGGACAGGGAGAGGTTGACAATGTCAGTGAAGACACTTGCTAGTTGGTCAGCTCATGCTCGGAGTACACGTTCTGGTAATTCGTCTGGCACTGCAGCCTTGTAGACGTTGACCTGTTTAAAGGTCTTACTCACATCGGCTGCGGAAAGCGTGATCACACAGTCATCCGGAACAGCTGATTCTCTCATGCATGTTTCAGTGTTACTTGCCTCGAAGCCAGCATACAAGTAATTTAGCTCGTCTGGTAGGTTCGTGTCACTGGGCAGCCCTCGGCTGTGCTTCCCTTTGTAGTCAGTAATAGTTTAGATCTTAGTCCTGTATTGACTCTTTGCCTGTTTGATGGTTCGTCGAAGGACATAGAGGGATTTCTTATAAGCTTCCGGGTTAGAGTCCCGCTCCTTGCAAGCGGCAGTTCTGCCCTTTAGCTCAGTGCGGATGTTGCCTGTAATCCATGGCTTCTGGTTGGGGTATGTATTTACAGTCACAGTGGGGACGATGTCGTCAATGTAGTTATTGATGAAGCCAGTGACTGATGTGGTGTACTCCTCAATGCCATCGGAAGAATCCCGGAACTTATTCCAGTCTTTGCTTAGCATCTGCTTCATCTGACCACTTTTTTATTGACCGAGTCACTGATGCTCCTGCTTTAAATTTTTTGCTTGTAAGCATGAATCAAGAGGATATAATTATGGTCAGATTTGCCAAATGAAGGGAGAGGGAGAGCTTTGTATGCGTCTCTGTGTGTGAAGTAAAGGTGGTTTAGAGTTTTTTTCCCTCTGGCTGCATTTAACATGCTAGTAAAAATGAGGTAAAACGGATTTAAGTTTCCCTGCATTAAAGTCCCCGGCCACTAAGAGCGCCGCCTCTGGATGAGCGTTTTCCTGTTTGCTTATGGCCGTATACAGCTCATTGAGTGTGGTCTTAGCGCCAGCATCATTTTGTGTCGGTAAATAGACAGCTATGAAGAATATAGATGAAAACTCTCTAGGTAGATAGTGTGGTCTACAGCTTATCATGAGATACTCAGGCGAGCAAAACCTCTAGACTTCCTTAGATATCGTACACCAGCTGATGTTTACAAATATACATAGATCATCACCCCTTGTCTTACCAGAGGCTGCTGCTCTATCCTGCAGATACAGTGTATAACCCGCCAGCTGCATGTTATTCATATCGTTGTTCAGCCACGACTCGTTGAATCATAAGATATTACAGTTTTTAATGTCCTGTTGGTAGGATATGTGCTTGTAGTTCGTCCACTTTATTATCCAGCAATTGGACGTTGGCTAATAGTACCGATGGCAAAGGCAGATTAGCCACTCGTCGCTGGGTCCTCACAAGGCACCCCGATCTTCTTTTGCGATACTTCTGTCTTTTTCTCCTGCGAATGACGGGGAAGAGGGCCTGTTCAGGTGTCTGGAATAAATCCCTCTCGTCCGACTCATTAAAGAAAAATGATTTGTCCAGTTCAAGGTGCGTAATCACTGTTCTGATGTCGAGAAGCTCTTGTTGGTCGTAAGAGACGGTAGCAGAAACATTATGTACCAAATAAGTTACAAACAATGCGAAAAAACAAACAAAATAGCACAGTTGGTTAAAACTGCAGCCATCCCCTCCGGCGCCATCTTCTATGGTAGGCATACCTGTAATTATATTGCGGCAAACACAACATAACAGTTGGAACTTACATTTTGCCAAAGAAAATGACTCAGCAGAATGAAACAAAACACTTGTTTCATATTTAAATAACTGGTTTACCACTTCACAAAAGTTTTGAACAGGCTAGGCCTACCCAAAAATGGATAGCAATAGGCTAATGATATTTATTTTACAACATACTTTTAAAGGTGTCTTAAACTAAATATGGAGCACAAAATAAAAAGGTAATTCAATTATAGTGCGGCACAATTATAGTGCGGCAAACACAACAACTTAGCCAAACTTTTTTTCTTTCTTCATATTTAAATAACTGGTTTAGATTCTTAAATAGGCCTACAATAATAATAATAATAATAGATATATGATAAAAAAGATATCATAAATAATATAATAAATAATTTAAAGTTAGAAAACCTGAATAGCAAGTTGCACATTGCCCGTTTGGCCTCCAACATTTTTCTCATCTTTGTCCACTTCAATATTAAAACTTGTCACCACTGATGACATTCCCCTTCTTGCCTTCTTTTCACTACACTCATTCTCCTCTAACTTTCATTTTACTTCAATGAAAAATACCTCCATCTTTGCAATTAACAGTAGCATAGGCCAAGGTTCCTTTCACTCGCTCACCTTCTCTCTCCTCAGCAGCAGTCGCATGTGAGGGGAATTGCTAGAACCAGTTTGAGCTGGACATAAGCTATCAGTTTAATTCAGTTGCAGTTGGCTGACAGAGATAACAAGCTAATGCAGGTCTCATCACCTCACACATTAAAATGAACAGAGTACGGGTCCAGTCGGTAAATCAATTTGAATTGCACATTCCCAAGACCTGAAGCAATTATATCAGACCCACACAGATCCAAGACAAGTCAGAATTTAGCACCCATACCCACTCGGTCCCGGGTCGGATCTCAGAATTCTGGGTTTGTTGGAACTGTTGGAACTGTGAAAATTAGACAACAGAGATTTTTCAAAAGGTGTCTTGCAAACTGCAATGGAAGCACTGAACGCCTTGGAATTGGGTCAAAGACAAGGTAAAACTCTTGGAGAGCAAAAATGTGAATATTTCTCCTTCTCTCTATAATCATATTGCATATGTATTTCAGCTGCTGAGTGCATTCCTTGCAGATTCATTCCTCCTTCCCTGCTAATTTGAAGAAAAATAAGGAAGCACAGCAAAGCAGCAATGCACTGCGGCAAAGCTGCATGAAATCCAAATACATTTGAAAGGTTTCCAATCACTGGCTACATCCCAAATGATACCCTACTCCATATTTAGTGCACTACTTTTGACCAGGGCCCATAGCGCCTCAAGGTGGCAATTATGTTTTATGACAAGTGTGCATACTTCCTGGAACCCACTAACAAGATGCTAAAACCTCCTCCTTACTCATTGAATTGTGTACACATTGACATCACATTAATTGGCCTCTCCAACTCGGGTTCTGCATCACTTAGCAGAGGGCAGACAGTGGGCATATAATACCAGCCGCCCTCATAATCTTGACCGTGGCCGCCTCTGAGGAACTGGTTTAAATTGAGCTGAATGCTGTATAGGGGTGATTTAACAGACACATACAATTTTGTTTTGAAAATATATGATAAAAATTTGTGAAATTGTGATTTCATTGTATTTCCATTGTGAATTCATTGGCAGGCTAGCTACATCAGTGCATTTGTAATGATAATAATCCATATAAAGTACAGTAATTTGTTAAATTAGAGGCATGAGCTGAAAGTGAAACCATTGTTGAAATACTATAAAAGACATATCATGGGAAATCAAATGAGAGATGGCTGATCTAGCTCTATTGGAATATTTGGCACATGGTGCATTTCGCAGAGAGTGCGTTTTAAAAGACAGGTGTAACTTTTTTGGGCAGAAGGTACAGATTGGCTCATCAGATATTGTTTCTCACAGCCCTCGATGAGCTAGTGCTTTGAATGCAATCATCAGCAAAACGAACAGTATCACACAATTTCCATACACCATCACACAACAGTTTGAAGTCAAGAGGGGTTTCTTTGCCATTATGCCATGAATGGGTTCCCAAATATAAAATGGAGCAATAGACGGCACTCACATTGACATGAAATATGTGAACAGAAAAGGCATCCACTCTTTATGTGCAGGAGATGTGTGATGCGCAAAAGATCCTGCTGAATGTGGTGGCAAGGTGAAACACACAACTCGTTCGTTCTGCAGAACAGCAATGTTGGCCTACAGGAGGGAGCTGTTGAGGATGGATGGCTTATTGGTGAGTGTTACCTAGTTATTTGAAGTATATTTGCGATTGCTAAAGCAACTTGAATTGTTAACATTTTGTTGCTATGTTTTTATTTTTACTGGTCAAGCCACAACTGAGCGAGCCAAATAAAACATTTTGGTTGTACTGAATCTCTGACACAAGCACCTCTATTTCAGTTTCAAAAAAGCGTATTTATAAATAGCTTTTTTTGTCTTTAAAGAGATGATTTTGAACATGTATTGCACGAGCACTGGGGCTAAAAAACAATGCTTATTTTCTACCGGTGTCCATATGATGCTCGTAGGATTGTTTGATAAATCACACTTTTTATATGCATACCAAACATTCTAAAATCCATTCATAAGTAGTATTTTAGAATAGTTTCTACGCAATATTGATACAGTGGCTTGCGAAATATTCACCCCGCTTGGCATTTTTCTTATTTTTACCATTCTTCAAGGCAAAACTGCCTCTTCTCCTTCAATTTATATGGGTTCCGCTGGTGTACAGCAATCTTTAAGTCAAACCACAGATTCTCAATTGGATTGAGGTCTGGGCTTTGACTAAGCCATTCCAAGACATTTAAATGTTTCCCCTTAAACCACTCAAGTGTTGCTTTAGCAGTATGCTTAGGGTCATTGTCCTGCTGGAAGGTGAACCTCCATCCCAGGCTCAAATCTCTGGAAGACTGAAACAGGTTTCCCTCAGGAATTTCCTTGTATTTAGCGACATCCATCATTCCTTGAATTCTGCCCAGTTTCCCAGTCCCTGCCTGATTAAAAACATCCCCACAGCATGATGCTGCCACCACTCATCACTGTGTGGATGGTGTTCTCGGTGTGATGAGAGCAGTTGGGTTTGCCCAGACATAGTCTTTTCCTTGATGGCCAAAAAGCTAAATTTCAGTCTCATCCGACCAAAGTACCTTCTTCCATATGTTTGGGGAGTCCACCACATGCCTTTTGGCGAACACCAAACATGTTTGCTTATTGTTTTCTTTAAGCAATAGATTTTTTCTGGAACTCTTCCGTAAAGCCTAGCTCTGTGGAGTGTACGGCTTAAAGTGGTCCTATGGACAGATACTCAAATCTTCGCCGTTTGAGCTTTGCAGCTCCTTCAGGGTTATCTTTGGTCTCTTTGTTGCCTCTCTGATTAATGCCCACCTTGCCTGGTCTGAGATTTTTGGGGGCAGCTCTCTATTTTGGAAGGTTTGTTGTGGTGCCATATTCTTTCCATTTTTTAATAATGGATTTAATGGTGCTCAATGGGATGTTCAAATTATCTGATATTTTTTTATAACCCAACCCTGATCTGTAATTCTCCACAACTTTGTCCCTGACTTGTTTGGAGAGCTCCTTGGTTTTCATAGTGCCGCTTGCTTGGTGGTGCCCCTTGCTTAGTGGTGTTGCAGGGGCCTTTCAGAACAGGTGTATATATACTGAGATCATGTGACAGATCATGTGACACTTAGATTGCACACAGGTGGACTTTATTTAACCTATTATGTAATTTCTGAAGGTAATTGGTTGCACCAAATCGAATTTAGGGGCTTCATAGAAAAGGGGGTGAATACCTATGCACACATCACTTTTACGTTTTAATTTTTTCAAATTTTTTGAAACAAGTAATTTTTAAAATTTCACTTCACCAATTTTGACTACTTTATGTATGTCCATGACATGAAATCCAAATAAAAATCCATTTAAATTACAGGTTGTAATGCAAAAAAATTGTGCCCCATCCTTGACAACATCCGGAAAAATGTAGAGCGGCAAATTCAAATTACAAATATAGTAATATAAAACATTCATGAAAGTACAAGTGTTGCACGCTCTTCAAAAGCTTAAATTCTTTGCAATCTCACAGCGTTGTCAGATTTCAAAAAGTCTTTACGGCGAAAGCATAACATTTGATTGTCTGAGGACAGCGCCATGTGTACTTCCTCCATTAGCGTAATAATAAAACCAGCGTGGGTGTCACAAAACACATAAAAAGAGCTAAAATAAATCGCTTACCTTTGATGACCTTCTGCTGATGGTAATCCGAAGTGTCCAAGCAAGACAATCAATGTTCCTTTTGTTCGAAAAAGTCCCTCTTTATATCCATAAAGCCCCGTTTGGTTGGTGCGTTTTGTTCAGAAAATCCACCGTCCACTCGTCCATTATACAAGACAAAAAATATACCTATCAACTTTGTCCAAACAAATCAAACAACATTTATAATCGATCCTTATGTACACTATTATGTATTTTAACGATTATATTTGACACGGGTAATATCTTGGGGCGATAGTAAAGGAAAAAACCGAGGCGCACGCTCCCGGTCCCGCGCACCACAGACAGAAGTTACTTCCTCACCCTCCTTGGATAAACTTCTTCTACTCCCCTATTTTTTTAAGGTAAACACATGAAACCTTGTCTAAAGACTGTTGACATCTAGTGAAAGCCATAGGTACTGCAACCTGGGAGCTGGATTTAAGCACTTCCTATAGCAACTCATTGGAAAATGAGCCAGCTCACAGAATCACATTTTCTCGGATGGATTTTCCTCGGGTTTTCGCCAGCCATATCAGTTCTGTTATTCTCACAGACATGATTTTAACAGTTTTAGAAACTTCAGAGTGTTTTCTATCCAATATTACTAATTATGTGCATATCCTAGCTTCTGGGCCTGAGTACCAGGCATTTTACTTTGGGCACGCCAGACTCTCCAAAACTCCGAACACTGCTGCCGCTCCCTAACTAGTCTTCTGACTGCTCATAACTTGCAGATGATTGTAAACACATTAACCAGGATTGAGTGGCAGGGCAATTTGTGACTGTTATGTTTTTGGTAATCAGTGGCTGTAAAGGAGGGGGAGTGGTTTCAACTCTTTTCTGAGTATACAGTGTATTCGGAAAGTATTCAGACCCCTTCCCTTTTTCCACAGCTACAGCCTTATTCTAAAATTGATTAAATGTTATTTTTCCCTCATCAATCTACACACAATACACCCCATAATGACAAAGCCAAAACAGGTTTTTAGAAATCTTTGCAAAGGTATAAAAAATAAAATAATAGATACCTTATTTACATGAGTATTCCGACCGAAGACTCGAAATTTAGCTCAGGTGCATCCTGTTTACATTGATCATCCTTGACATTTTTCTAAAACATGATTGGAGTCCACCTGTGATAAATTAAATTGATTGCACATGATTTGTAAAGGCACACACCTGTCTATATAAGGTCCCACAGTTGACAGTGCAAGTCAGAGCAAAAAAACCAAGCCATGAGGTCGAAGGAATTGTCCATGGAGCTCTGAGACAGGATTGTGTCGAGGCACATCTCTTGGAAGGGTACAAATAAATCTCTGCAGCATTGGTCCCCAAGAACAGTGGCCTCCATCATTTTTAAAGACTCTTCTTAGAGCTGCCGCCCGGCCAAACTGAGTCAGGGAGGTGATCAAGATCAAGAACCCAACGGCCACTCTGACATAGCAGGAGAATTCTTCTGTGGATATGGGGGAACCTTCCAGAAGGACAACCATCTCTGCAGCATTCCACCAATCAGGCCTTCATGGTAGAGTGACCAGACAGAAGCCACTCCTCAGTAAAAGGCACATGACAGCCCACTTGGAGTTTGCCAATAGGCACCTAAAGGACTCTGACCATGAGAAACAAGTTCTGTTCTGATGAAACCAAGATTGGCCTGAATGCCAAGCGTCACGTCTGGAGGAAATCTGGCATTATCCTTACGGCGAAGCATGGTGGTGACAGCATCATGCTGTATGGATTTTTTTCAGCTGAGAAAAGTACAGAGAGATCCTTGATGAAAATCTGCTCCAGATCGCACAGGACCTCTGAGGCGATGGTTCGAGTAATTACTTTGGTAGAATAATGCCCTTATCAGCTAGTTATTATAACCATGACATTTGCATGATCATTATAAACCAGTTCAAGACTAATATCACTTTCTGAATGCTTTGCATTGCATTTTTACAGCATATGTCTGAGTGCGGCTGTGAACTTTTTGCATTACAGTTCACCACACACCCTTTAAACAACATTTTATTTTCAGAACCGCAAACACTTCCCTGTTAATGCTCATCTCACTGCCAGCTTGTGTTTGAGTCACTGTCACAATGTAGCATAAATACATCCAGTACAGTTACAGTTAAACATCTATTTTGTCAACAACCAGGCTTCAAGACTAATCGGTAGGACGACAGCTGCGATCCATCCGTTCTCGTCTTGTCCTCATCACTGTCATGCCTGTTTAGCTTCCTCTCTCTATTACTGGCATGTTCTGCCTGGCATAGTAACATGGTCTGATCGCTGTACCACTCCATTAAGCACACAAGCGTTCCTGTTCCATCTTAATTGTAAAACAACATGGTGGGTAAAATCAAAGTTGAGAGGACCATATACTTTATGAACTGTATGGTCTGGGTCTTGGTGGGACATGAGTTATGGTCATGGTTCAATGTAATCTAAATAATATATTGTAAACCAAGTTTTAAGCTATATAGGCTACCTAAGCTGAGGCATTGTTATGAAGAAAACATTTTGAAGTATGAAATTATGGGGTAACAAGCTCCAGGGTAACAAGCCCCAGGTAAGACTGGTCAGACTGTGGCTGCTCTCTCTCTCTGCAAACACTGTCCCATTTCTATATGTACATGAACACAAATACGGAAGTGTTTTAATATGTCTAAGTATGCTAGATGTTGGCAAAATACCTATCTCCCGGCCACTTATAGATTTAAAAAAGAAAAGCTGTAGATTAGGACCAGCACACGGAGGGGTGTGTGTCTGTGTCCTCATCTAGCAGCAGGCAGACGAGTTTGCTGTCACTCCATCGACGTTTCATATTTTTTTCCCTTGGCCTCGCTTGTTAGATACTATGCACATTGATAGCTTGACAGCAAACGTCCTTGCCATTTGATTGATCATAGTAGCAGGCTAACAGGAGGAAGCAGCAATCTAAATGATAAGACTGAAACATGCAAGGAGGAGTAATTGGGTGAATGAAGTGAAGAGAGTGGACAGAGAACTAAAGATATGCTCTATCCAATCAGAACAGCAGGCCAGTCTGGCTGTATTTTAAGTTCTGATACTGAGATGGGCTGTCTGTTGCTGATCATCATTCTCCCAAGCCGTCCTATAATAATCTGGCCACATATGCTCCCAGCAGGCCCAGTTACTCAGGAAAGCTTAACATGCACTCTGCCTCCTCTGCAATATGATTGGCTATTCCTCTTGCACCTTGAACCTAAGGATTCAATATAGCCTAAGTATTTGTCATTTAACTTTTTAAATATATTACCTTTTATATGTGGCATTAACACAATCAGTCACAAGGTTTTAATCTGATTAGGCTACTTCAAAAGTCTCTTGTAGGCTACCTGCCCACGTTCGTCCCAAATATAATTCCAGCATCCAAACTGTGCAGATTGTTGTGTTGAAAACGCATACCATGATGTTGAAGTTGCTATGCTTTGCTTAATAGTTGTGGTGCATTGGCACAGAACAGATACCTGTTGGTGGAAAATTTGTAGCATGTATTTTACATAATTATTATAGTATAAAAATGTTGAAAATCTGATTTACACCTAACTGATCAAACAAGAGGCAACTACCCAGCTACAAGCAAAGATGCAAAAGGTACGTTTTTAGGATGGCCCTCATACAGAAAGTTCTAAGTATATTCTTAATAAGTATAGCCTGTATTATTGATAGTTCATGAAAGAAAAGTTGTTCCTACTTAACAACCATGCATCACTCCTTATAACAGTACTTAGTAGCTACAACTAAGCCAACATATGGAATTGTTTTAAGGTGGTCATACCATGGATCATTCAGCTATTTGATTTAAAATCTTAGGACCCCTTTAGCTATCCCAGAAAATATATATACAAAAAATGTGATATAAGTAAAATAATCAATCATGCGGAATAAGGTTTTGAAGTGTTTTTTTCTCATATCTAGGAGGTATAAGAAATCTCAAGAAATTATATACACTGCTCAAAAAAATAAAGGGAACACTAAAATAACACATCATAGATCTGAATGAATGAAATAATCTTATTAAATACTTTTTTTCTTTACATAGTTGAATGTGCTGACAACAAAATCACACAAAAATTATCAATGGAAATCAAATGTATCAACCCATGGAGGTCTGGATTTGGAGTCACACTCAAAATTAAAGTGGAAAACCACACTACAGGCTGATCCAACTTTGATGTAATGTCCTTAAAACAAGTCAAAATGAGGCTCAGTAGTGTGTGTGGCCTCCACGTGCCTGAATGACCTCCCTACAACGCCTGGGCATGCTCCTGATGAGGTGGCGGATGGTCTCCTGAGGGATCTCCTCCCAGACCTGGACTAAAGCATCCGCCAACTCCTGGACAGTCTGTGGTGCAACGTGGCGTTGGTGGATGGAGCGAGACATGATGTCCCAGATGTGCTCAATTGGATTCAGGTCTGGGGAACGGGCGGGCCAGTCCTTAGCATCAATGCCTTCCTCTTGCAGGAACTGCTGACACACTCCAGCCACATGAGGTCTAGCATTGTCTTGCATTAGGAGGAACCCAGGGCCAACCGCACCAGCATATGGTCTCACAAGGGGTCTGAGGATCTCATCTCGGTACCTAATGGCAGTCAAGCTACCTCTGGCGAGCACATGGAGGGTTGTGCGGCCCCCCCAAAGAAATGCCACCCCACACCATGACTGACCCACCGCCAAACCGGTCATGCTGGAGGATGTTGCAGGCAGCAGAACGTTCTCCACGGCGTCTCCAGACTCTGTCACGTCTGTCACGTGCTCAGTGTGAACCTGCTTTCATCTGTGAAGAGCACAGGGCGCCAGTGGCGAATTTGCCAATCTTGGTGTTCTCTGGCAAATGCCAAACATCCTGCATGGTGTTGGGCTGTAAGCACAACCCCCCACCTGTGGACGTTGGGCCCTCATACCACCCTCATGGAGTCTGTTTCTGACCGTTTGAGCAGACACATGCACATTTGTGGCCTGCTGGAGGTCATTTTGCAGGGCTCTGGCAGTGCTCCTCCTTGCACAAAGGCGGAGGTAGTGGTCCTGCTGCTGGGTTGTTGCCCTCCTACGGCCTCCTCCACGTCTCCTGATGTACTGGTCTGTCTCCTGGTAGCGCCTCCATGCTCTGGACACTACGCTGACAGACACAGCAAACCTTCTTGCCACAGCTCGCATTGATGTGCCATCCAGGATGAGCTGCACTACCTGAGCCACTTGTGTGGGTTGTAGACTCCGTCTCATGCTACCACTAGAGTGAAAGCACCGCCAGCATTCAAAAGTGACCAAAACATCAGCCAGGAAGCATAGGAACTGAGAAGTGGTCTGTGGTCACCACCTTCAGAACCACTCCTTTATTGGGGGTGTCTTGCTAATTGCCTATAATTTCCACCTGTTGTCTATTCCATTTGCACAACAGCATGTGAAATTTATTGTCAATCAGTGTTGCTTCCTAAGTGGACGGTTTGATTTCACAGAAGTGTGATTGACTTGGAGTTACATTGTGTTGTTTAAGTGTTCCCTTTATTTTTTTTGAGCAGTGAATATGCACTACCGGTTAAAAGTTTTAGAACAGCTATTCATTCAAGGGTTTTTCTTTATTTTTACTATTTTCTACAATGCAGAATAATAGTGAAGACATCAAAACTGCAAAATAACACATATCGAATCATGTAGTAACCAAAGAAACTGTTAAACAAATTTGAGATTCTTCAAATAGCCACCCTTTGCCTTGATGACAGTTTTGTACACGTTTGGCATTCTCTCAAACAGCTTCATGAGGTAGTCACCTGGAATGCTTTTCAATTAACAGGTGTGCCTTCTTAAAAGTTAATTTGTGGAATTTCTTTCCATCTTAACTTCTTAGGGAGCGGCTCCCGAGGTGACGGTTTTGGAGAGTCTGGCGTGCCCAAAGTAAAATGCCTCCCACTCAGGCCCAGAAAATAGGATATGCACATAATTAGTACTATTGGATAGGAAACACTCTGAAGTTTCTAAAAGTGTTAACATAATGTCTGTGAGTATAACAGAACGGATATAGCAGGCAAAAACCTGAGGAAAATCCATCCGGAATTACAGTTTTTTTGCTAGCGCCCCACTGCTCCCTAAGTAGTTAATGCATTTGAGCCAATCAGTTGTGTTGTGACAAGGTAGGGGGCTATACAGAAGCCCTATTTGGTAAAAGACCATATTATGGCAACAACATCTCAAATAAGCAAAGAGAAACAACAGTCCATCAATACTTTAACTACCTACGGAGTGGTGGGGCGCTACTTACGGAAATGTAAGGCGCCAAATTCAAAATCCAAAAGTTGAATTATTGAACATTCATTAATATACAAGTGTCAGATTTCAAAAAAGGCTTTACGGCGAAAGCACAACATTTGATTGTTTGAGGGTAGCACCTCTAATATTTATGCATTAGCATAAATCCATAACCCAACACGGCTCTCACAAAACGCATAAAATCACTTATAGAAAATCGCTTACCTTTGATGAACTTCTGCTGAGTGCTTCCCAAGTGTCCAACGAAGACAATCCATGCTTCTTTTGTTCACCACACACAAGTCATTTATTATATCCACAAATCTCCGTTTGGTTGGCGCGTTATGATCATAAAATCCACCGTTGAGTCGCCAATTGAACCGTGAAGAGAACACGTTCAAATTATACCTATACACTTTCTACAAACAAATCAAACATCATTTTTAATGTATCCTTAGGTATCCTTTTGGGTATATTTGCTGTAATATTTCAACCGGACGATAACGTGAACGATAGGAAAGGAAAATAAAGTGGTGCGCGTTCACAATCTCGCGCGCGACAAACCTTGTTTACAATTTCCTGTTCCTATCTGTTCTGGTCACTCCTAGAATTCCCAGACTTTGTCTGTTGACTGTTGACATCTAGTGGAAGCCATAGGTACTGCAGTCTCAGTCCTACATAAAGTTGTATGCAATAGGCACAATGGAGAAGATGCTCATTTACAAAAAAAACTGCAAATCCCGGATGGATTTTCCTCTGGTTTTCGCCTGCTATATCAATTCTGTTAGACTCACATACATTATTTGAACAGTCTTAGAAACTTCAGAGTGTTTCCTTTCCAATAGTACTAATTATGTGCATATCCTATTTTCTGGGCCTGAGTGGCATGCATTTTACTTTGGGCACGCCAGACTCTCCAAAACCGTCACCTATGCAGCCGCTCCCTAAGAAGTTAAGACATGAAGGTCAGTCAATACGGAACATTTCAAGAACTTTGAAAGTTTCTTCAAGTGCAGTCGCAGAAAAACCATCAAGCGCTATGATGAAACTGGCTCTCATGAGGACCACCACAGGAAAGGAAGACCCAGAGTTACCTCTGCTGCAGAGGATCAGTTAATTGGAGTTACTTGCGTCAGAAATTGTATCCCAAATAAACGCTTCACAGAGTTCAAGTAACAGACACATCTCAACATCAACTGTTCAGAGGAGACTGTGTGAATCAGGCCTTCATGATCAAATTGCTGCAAAGAAACCACTACTAAAGGACACCAATAATAAGAAGAGACATGCTTGGGCCAAGAAACATGATCAATGGACTTTAGACCGGTGGAAATGTGTCCTTTGGTCTGGTGTCCTCCATATTTTGAGGCAGAAAACTACCTCCATACTTCCATTTGTAGCTCAAAGATTTTGGACGCTACAGACAGAAGTTGACACATCGACAAGTCATGTAACACTTGCCGGGTTCGTAGAGCCAAACGGAGAAAACCATCATGTTTGTGAGAGTCTCATATTTTCCATAGTGGTCATATTTGTTTGTAGGCCAATGTTCGGACGGTACAGATGTTTTCGTGAGAAGACAACTTTCGGGACTCTCATGGTCTAACAAACACTGCTGTAGCTCAGCCACCTTCCCCCACAGATGCAAAGGCTGACAGAGGCGGATGCGGTGGATTGAGACGCAGCCCATTCAAAAAAGATAACTGACATATCTGGCTTAAACTGAAGGATTTTGATTATGTTACTTAGATTGATGCACGGGTGAGTCAAAAGGCTCTTATTTGTGATTTATATAATTTAATAAAAATTTTGTTTCATTAAGGGACATGGGCAGCTGTGAGGAGGATGGTTTATTCTCCAGGTCTTTAATCGTTTTCTAGAACTTCTTGGGGTTAGACCCACAGAGAGATAACTGCTCCTTAAAGTAACTAACTTTGGCCTTCTGGATAGCCTGAGTGCACTTACTTCTCATAACCTGAACGATAGCCAGTCTGCCTGAATTTGCGTGCGCCGAGCCTTTCGCGAAATGCAATTCTTGAGGTGGAGTAACTCTGCAAGATCACGGTCGAACCATGGGCTGAAGCTATTTTTAATTCAAATTTTCTTTATTGGGGCGTGTTTGTTAACAACACCACTGAAAATATCAAAAAAGAAGGTCCAAGCGTCTTCAACAGAGGGGACAAAGCTGATTCTATACCATTTTACTGTGGAGCTAGAGGAGTTAGAGCCCTGTCTATGTTCATAGATAAGATGAGAGCACCCCTCCAGCTAGGATGGAGTCCGTCACTCCTCAGCAGGCCAGGCTTGGTCCTGTTTGTGGGTGTCCCAGAAAGAGGGCCAATTATCTACAAATTCTATCTTTTGAGAGGGGCAGAAAACAGTTTTCAACCAGCGATTGAGTTGTGAGACTGCTGTAGAGCTCATTACTCCCCCTAACTGGGAGGGGGCCAGAGACAATTACTCAATGCCGGCACATTTTTCTAGCTGATTTACACGCTGAAGCTATGTTGCGCTTGGTGACCTCTGACTGTTTCATCCTAACATAGTTGGTGCCGATGTGGATAACAATATATATACTCTCTTCACTCGCCAGTTTTAGCCTTAGCCAGCACCATCTTCAGATTAGCCTTAACGATGGTAGCCCTGGCCCCTGGTAAATAGTGTATGTTCGCTGGATTATTCTTTTTAAGTCTAATACTGCGAGTAATGGAGTCGCCAATGACTAGGGTTTTCAATTTGTCAGAGCTCATGGTGGGAGGCTTCGGCGTCTCAGACCCCTCAACGGGTGGAGGAGAGACCATAGAAGGCTCGGCCTCTGACTCCGATACGTTGCTTAATGGGGAAAACTGGTTGAAAGTTTCTGTCGGCTGAATGAGCGACACCGGTTGAGCATTCCTACAGAATTTACTTCCAGAAGCCATGAGAAAATTGTCAGACTGCGGAGACTGTGCAAGGGGATTTATGCCACTATCTGTACTAACGATTGTGTCTGAAGCACGGCTATCCTCACCATAAGGCGATCGTTCTCCTGTATATTACAGCGACTGCAATTTGAAGGCATAATGTTAATGTTACTACTTACCTTCAGCTGGTGGAGATCGTGTAGAACCATGTCCAGATTAAGCGTCCGGGGTGAAAAAGTTGAATGAAAAAATTTGAGCGAGGAAAAAATTAATATATAAAATGGTAATTAAAAGTCAAGACCGTAAAGTTGGCAGGTAGCAAAGTAACGTTAGCAACAAACCGCACAGCATCATGTAAACATGACCCACCATCAAAGACACAACTTCTCAAATGGACATTTGCAGGACTTGACGGCATGCTGAGACTGACCATTTGTCATCATTTCAGTCAGTGGAGTCTGATACTTATTAAGGACAGGGGGTGATTTGAAAAGTTATATAAAAAATGTATACTATACATATGAATATATATATTTTTAAGTTATTCAAGTATAAAATACCAAAGTT
Source organism: Brachymystax lenok tsinlingensis (assembly GCA_030435695.1). Classification (NCBI taxonomy): domain Eukaryota; kingdom Metazoa; phylum Chordata; class Actinopteri; order Salmoniformes; family Salmonidae; genus Brachymystax; species Brachymystax lenok. Next base: position 49,549,128 of record CM059819.1, on the reverse strand, counting down.
ACCATAGATTGCCATATATTTTCTGTTAATTTCCAAAGTTTCCGGTAACTTTGGTAAATTACCAGTAGCTTTCAAATCACATAAACAATGGTTAGCAGATGTTATTGTTAGTTTAGCAAAATGCTTTGCAACCCTAACTAGGTTTAAGATAATAACTGTGATGTCACATTAAGTACTTTAAAAATAAAAGTTAAAAAGCATAAATTGGGGTACTAACTGTCATCCATGCAAACAATGTGACTGTGATATCTGTATGTCCTCCCCTGTTCTATTGTCATCATTGTGATTTGTTTTGCCAGTGTCTTAATGCAGCTTTACTTTACACATACTTTACACATGAATGCGGTGATGGTACCTTATGAGAGGAGAGGAGGGCAGTAGCCAGTGACCGGCTGACTTTGCAACAATTAACATTGATGCTAGCTGTCGGGTGTGTCGTGGCCTCACCATTAGCCCCAGCCTGTCATAGAACAAACAGGCTATGGATATAGGGCCTTTTGAACACAATGTCAACCCATAGCTGACCCTATTACATTCTACTGCCTGAACACACTACAGTCCTGCGAATTATCCTGCTTAATTACAGTGTAAAGTGTGACTGGCCCTGTGAAATCAGTGGGCTGTAGCTCTGAAGCCCTTCATAAATTATACATACAGTAGCTTATCCACCATTGACAAACAGACGGCACGTCTAGTAGCGTGTTCTAAGGAGTTATTGGATGTTATTCATGCGTGTTTTTATGATGTTTACATGGATGATTCACAGACAGAGAAATTGCTTTTTAGTGTGTGTGTGCGTGTGGGCTGCGTGCATGTGTGTGTGATGGAGCACAATGAAGAAGGATCCCACTGGAAAAAAACAGGTTGAATCAACATTGTTTCCATGTCATTTCAACAAAGAAACTGAATATGATGTTGTTGAATCAACATGGAAAATTGGATTAGCAAAAAGTCAACAATTTAAGGGATATTTTTTTTTAACCTAATTCCAATGACATGGTGAATTGTTTTGTTAATTTCACGTTGAATTCACGTTAGTTTACAACTCAACCAAGTGTTTATCAAACTAGATGTTGAAATTACATCTGTGTCCATTGGGATGTTTCCTCCTCATGTTGACATTATGATGGCCAGAGACAACACAACAATTCTACTCATAGATATGCATCACTGATCCTTTTACATGACTCACAGGAGTAAAATGTTTTATTGGCTTTATAGTAAAGACATGTTATTTAACTGCAAAAATGTATTACCTTTTAATGTGTCATGAAATGAACCAGTTATGTTTTCATCTGATTGTCAAACAAATAATTTCTAAAAGTAGTTTAAGTAAGTTACCTGCACAAGTTGGTCTACTCCAAAGAAAGTCCAGCATCCAAACAGTTCACTCTGCACCCGCCATTTGAATGAAGTGCAATGTCATTCAGCCTACAAAGTGGCATGTATTCATGGGTGCCAAGGAAAGCCTGGCTCCCCCCAAAATTGTAACAATAAAAAAAATATACACTACCGTTCAAAAGTTTGGGGTCACTTAGAAATGTCCTTGTTTTTGAAAGAAAAGCACATTTTTTGTCCATTAAAATAATATCAAATTGATCCGAAATATCATGTAGACATTGTTAATGTTGTAAATGACTATTGTAGCTGGAAACGGCAGATTTTCTATGGAATATCTACATAGACGTACAGAAGCCCATTATCAGAAACCATCACTCCTATGTTCCAATGGCAAGTTGTGTTAGCTAATCCAAGTTTATAATTTTAAATGGCAAATTCTTCATTAGAAAACCCTTTTGCAATTATGTTAGCACAGCTGAAAACTGTTGTTCTGATTAAATAAGCAATAAAGAAGGCCAGTTATATTATTTCTTTAATCAGCACAACAGTTTTCAGTTGTGCTAACATAATTGCAAAAGGGTTTTCTAATGATCAATTTGCCATTTAAAATGATAAACTTGAATTAGCTAACAAAACTTGCAATTGGAACACAGGAGTGACGGTTGCTGATAATGGGCTTCTGTACATCTATGTAGATATTCCATAAAAAAATCTGCCGTTTCCAGCTACAATAGTCATTTACAACAATAACAATGTCTACACTGTATTTCTGATCACGTTGATGTTATTTTAATGGACAAAAGAAAATGCATTTTTTTTCCAAAAACAAGGACATTTCTAAATGACCCCAAACTTTTGAATGGTAGTGTACATTTGTTTTCTCATTCTTGTCTATCCGTGTTTCATCATTTTCCTTCCATTCGTAAGAGGAAGCATCATAGTGATGCAAACAGCGCCCTTCTGTCTTAGTATCTGTAGCCCATGTATATGATGCTGTCTGGCCCAAAGGAATATGGTCTACACATACTAAGACAGGGGCGTTTGCTCGCTCGGATGCTTTCTCTGGTGAGATTGAGTCTTGCTGTTGGTGCGTGTCCTGGTCCAAATTATTAATATCTATTCAGAGACTACCTATCATATCTCAAAATGTATGGGGTGCCACTGGGGTGGCACATCAGATTTTAGGGGGGCTGTAGCCACCCTGTGCCTCCCCCTGGACACACCACCGCCCATGAGGAAGCAGCTCTAGCTGGATGGGTTTCAATCACTCTCGGGGATGTCTGAGATGAGTGATGTTTTCACTGCTAACTGGGAAAAGACGGAGAGGGAGGGGATGCATTCAGCAAGAGTTTTTATTGGATGCAGGCCATACATCTTATTTATGGCAAGTTTATATTTATAGGTACTACCTTAATCCCCTTTGAATAGAAAAATAATAGCAACTATATATCAAGACACACATTACATACAGTAATAGTACGTCTACATCTTACCTTTAAAATGTTTATTTGTTGCGTGTGAAACCTAGACACCAGTGTTTTTCAGTTTTTTTTATTTACAGCCCTGAGTCCCAAGGCCGTAGCCATGGAGTCAACATTGGGAGGGACCAAATCTCCCAGAAATTTGAAAACGAATTTCCTGCCATTCTAAAATATTTAGAAATTCACTAACACATGGAATTAACTTTTTATAAATTTTTTACAATAATGTCTAATAGTGTATTGTATTACATTGCTCTGTTTTCTTTTTACCTTTTATTGTTTCATTGTATGTAGTGACAGAGATTAGGGATTAATAAAGTACAACCATAACCAGAATCATGTAAACACAACTCTATGTGTTATTATATGAAGACATGTCCAGATATTGTGGCCAAGGTTTATCAAATTGTTGCTTTCATTTACAAGTGTGGGCAGCAGGGGCGTTTGCTCTGCCCTTCTCTCGTCCTATCTTCTCCTCTCCAGCCATCTCTCCTCCTCTCCTCTGGTCCTATATTCTCCTCCCCTCTCCAGTCATCTCTTCTCCTCTCCTATCCCCTGGTCTCCACTCATCTCTTCTCCTTTCCTCTGCTCTCCTATCCTATCCTCTCATCTCCTCTCCAGGCAATGACATGTGTTTTGACTTGCCATTCTTCAAGCAAATGATCCAAAGGCCATTTTGTGCTTTTCGTTGACACCGATAAAAGACTGGCATATTCCTTCAAGGTCCAGTCTGTCCAGTTTCTCATGGTGCATGTGACACATGGCCACATTATTCAGCCTTGTTTGACTCATCAATGATCTAAGCCATGTCTTAAGCCTCCTCAGGGCACTAAAACTCCTCTCAGCCTCTACAGAGGAGGCAGGGACGACCAGCAGAAGACTTACTAAAGCTTCCACCTGACTGAAGAGATCTCTCACCTCTGGCACCATTTCCCAAATAATGCTAGCAACATCTGAGCTTGTTTGATATGTGTAATTAGCCCCAAACATGGCCAGCTGCACTTGCAGTAGTCTTGAATTCAAATCAGGATACTTGTCTACCACCTTGTCCATGTCTCCGTGTAGCAGCACATTTTCAAGCTGCTGCAGCTTGTGGAATCCAGCTTGATCAAACCTCTCTTAGAATTGAGTATTCACTGTGTCCAAGGCGTTGTAGAATTGGGCTCTGTACAAAGACTGGGCATCCGGATGGATATGTGCTGCAGCCTGACCGGTGTAACGCTTTGTAGGTTTGCAGATATGAGGCATCTGAATAGGTTGTAGGTCCATTTTTGTTGCCATAGCAGTTGCTGTTGCGAACAAGACATCAAAGTGCTCCTCCGTTCTTGCCTGAAATGGTCTGAGCTGCAGGGAGGTGTTCAGGCACTCCAAATCCCCCATCAGGTCTTCAGCCATTACAAGGCCGACCACAGTGTTCCCTTTTAGAAATGTTCCATGAAGACCATTAGCCTTAGTTGAAGTGTCAGATGAGCTGCATGATGCCATTTCTTCATGGGTTGTCAGCACTGACTCATACTGGCTGAGAACTGAGCGGATGGCAGGAGTGCGAACAGTCCACCTGTTGGGACAGAGGTTTCAACGAGGTTAAACCATGCTTTGATTTTGCGATTTCCTGGAAAATCACCTTGAACTTGCCAGATTGATTAAAGAAGTCCTCCAATTCACGCACCAGACCCATTGAATCTCTTACTAGGGGAGAGGCTATACAGGCAGCCTGTGTAGCTAAGTTTACACAGTGTGGACCACAGAGACAATACATAGCCAGGGGTTGTTGTTTCCTTAAAATGGCTTGCACCCCCTGCAATCGTCCAGCCATGTTTGAGGCACCGTCATAGGTTTGTCCTCGAAGTTGTGACAGAGGAAAGTCTAGATGCATCACATCACATGCCATCTTGTCTATATTTTTCCCTGTCGTTGATGACACTTCTTAGAGTCCCAGGAATTCTTCCTTTGAAATTCTTCCTTTGGTTGTAGATCTGCATCTACAAAGTGCAAACATATTGACTCCTGCTCAACTCCTGATATATCCTGGGTGCCATCAATGATACATGCGAACAGGAACAATGGCATTGATGTTATTTCCGACACAATTTCCGACACGATTGTATTGCCCACCAGCTTCAAAATGTTGTTTAGCATTTGGGGAAATCAAATTGACCTTTCAGCCAGGTGGTCAGCTCTGCATCGCCCTCTGCCTTGTACTTTCGAAGCTGGCTGAAGTTCCCACTCTCCTTATCAACGCCTCAAAAAGCCTGACCTTGCCACGCCAAGTACTTCACAAGCCCAACAATCTTCATAAGATTTCTCCTCGCTTGTTGCTGCTGTCTTTCAAGCTCACGTGAAAGTTGCGCATTAACAGGCTTTGGCTTTGAGCTAATTTGTGACACTGGCTGTCTTTATGTGCACAAAATTTCTCCAGAGGAATATCTCAGTTTAAATTAATATTAGGATTAGACTGTTGTGATGTCATTATTTGGTCTTAACCATCCATTTTTGCTCCTTTTCTCACTCACCTCCATGTCACCTGCTCTCCCCGCCCTGTTGGCATCCTTGTGCTTTCTCTCTCCCTCTCTCTCTCTTTATTCTGAATGCACCAGAGTGAACATAAAATAAATATTTATCAGTAAACAAGTGGTATTTCTTGCCATGATGTTCAGGAATGGATTACTAACCATTTCTGATCTGAATGGCAATGATTATTATATCAAGACTCATCTCTTATACTACTGTATACTTCTATCATCTGATTGGTACTCATTTTCTCACTGCTCTCAACTTACTTTACGTATTTTCTGTGGCTGCCCAAAAAATTGTCGAATGTCATTACCACCCTTCTCCTTGCTCATGATGACACTCACTGTGAATGAAAGCTGACTGTAATAAAACTGCTTGCACTTTAATCAAACAAACACTAATAATGCTATTTATCATAAGCAAGTACAGATATACAGTATAATATACGAATATGCAATAAATGAAAGCTACTACTGTCTACATAAATTACACAAGCTGCGCAACATGAATGATTGACACTTTACTCAGACTTCACGTGGGCTTTCTGACAAATATAACGTAATAAAGACATAACGTTGAATTGAATACGCCCGTGAGCACCATTGTTGGTCGCTGGGTGAATGTGTGGCTAATTAACTTTCCAGGTAACTTAGCTATGATAGCTAACGTTAGTGATGGTTGTTTCATTAGCACTCACAAATCAGCCCATTCCAAAAAACTTTATTTCCACTCCATGCAATTGCTGACACTTTTTACCAAAATATTATTCATTTCCACAATTACATTTTCGGTTCAAAATGATGTATTGACGTTGACGTTAAAACTATCACAATCGACAGTGATATAGCCTACGTAACACTCATATTACATTATAGTTTTCCACCTTTTAATACATTTGAAAGTAATGAAATAGAGAGACGTGTCCCCTCCAATATACATTATAATTACAGCCCTGCTGAGTCCTGACACTGATCCCACAGCCCTGTGACAGAGTAGCTGAGTTTCACATCATAATCACGTGCCTGCCTGTACACAAAAATTAAGAGGAAAATAAGCTATAATTTACCTAAATTATTGCAGAAATGTGTCAGTTGTCTTCCTGCTATAAGAGATATCACAGCATCATCAATCAGAGCAACACAAAATAGACTTGCCTTCAGGATGAACACATGGTAACTGTGTACCTCTCAGAGAGAAAAAGAGGTAAACAAGAATATAAAAAGTTATTGTGAATATAAAACAAAACATAGGATCTGAGTGGAACTCTTTACTCTCTTTCGTGAGTGCCACATTCACTAGAACAGGTAGCACCATGACATAGCACAGTGTAGTAATATTTACAAGTGATACTGGAGATTCTGTTACATCGTTTTTGTGCTGTTGTCAGCTAACCTATCTATCTATAAGGACTCATGAACTATCCCTTTGCTGTTCATTCTTGCAGTTCTACCTCACCTTGCTATCTGGTGTGCTATTGTGATCAACACAAACAGTTCCTGAGCCTGTAAAATATTGCTGACAGATTTGGCAGTGCAGGATTCAGTCTCTCTCTCTCTCTCTCTCTGTGAATGACTCAGTACTGTACAATACGTGACTTTTGTTAAACTCAGTTTGTTTTATAATTTATTCATCTTGGAAAAAGCTTTGAGACACAAAGACAAATACAATAAGCGACAAAGGAACCGCTGAGCGGACTTGACAAAGAGTCATTGTACACTTGCAGGAAATCTGGTAAATTAGCTCTAAAGTGAATATAGACAGTCTAAACATCAGTTTGACTTTGACTCAGCGGAAGACAGGGAAAGCAACTCATCTAACTAGTGATTAAAGACCAAAGATGATTAGTCAACTCAACATTTAATTGATTGATTTCCATGTCTCGCTATCGAAGGCCAAATTTCTTTACCTCCCAATTACTTTACCTCCCTTTGGCATTTACTGGTTTCTAATGTTATCAACTGGCCCTCAGAAATCTAGAAAATAAATGCTTAATTCTTAGAAAACAACAAGTTTTTTTACTAGGCAAGTCAGTTAAGAACAAATTCTTATTTTCAATGACGGCCTAGGAACAGTGGGTTAACTGGCTGTTCAGGGGCAGAACGACAGATTTGTACCTTGTCAGCTCAGGGAATTGAACTTGCAACCTTTCGGCTACTAGTCCAACGCTCTAACCACTAGGCTACCCTGCCACCCCAAGTATAGTAGTGAGGAAAGTTGCATAGTGGATAAGCAGATGCTTATTAGTACTTTGATAACCCGCCTTTGCCTACTCATCTATCCCTCCCTCCCTCCCTCCCTCCTGAAATTCATGTCAGTGTTAATCAACAAGTGTGCGCCCCTGTTATAGGATTTAGTGGGTAATGGAACTGGTAACTCATGACAGCTTCTGTGTGTTCACAGAGCAGAAATTAATACAGGGAGTACATGCAGAAGGGCAAGCTATTAACCCTGGCAGTATAAGGCAGCTAGCTGCCTGCGCATGTCTCCCGATCCAGGCTTCCCTCATTCCCTGACTGAAATGAAACCTCCATTACGAGCTGACAGGTGTAATGTTTATGCTTCAATTGTTACTCAAGTCGAAGGGGCCGACCTTCATTGTTTAATATCTTTTTGTTTTTTAATGACACCTGTAAGGCAAATGATTATGCGGCTTCAAAGGATTTATGTCAAGTATTGGAAGGAGGTCTTCTTAATGCATGGCTTTCTCATCTCATCAAAGCCTGCTGTGAACACTCTCCAATCTCAACATTTCCAATCAAGCCCATTTGGAGTTTGCCAAAAGGAACCGAAAGACTCTCAGACCATGAGAAACAAGATTCTCTGGTCTGATGAAACCAAGATTGAACTCTTTGGCCTGAATGCCAAGCGCCACGTCTGTAGGAAACCTGGCACCATCCCTACGGCGAAGCATGGTGGTGGCAGCATCATGCTGTGGGGATGTTTTTCCGCAGCAAGGGCTGGGAGACTAGTCAGGATTGAGGCAAAGATGGAGCAAAGTACAGAGAGATCCTTGATGAAAACCTGCTCCAGAACGCTTAGGACCTCAGACTGGGGTGAAGGTTCACCTTCCAACAGGACAGCGACCCTAAGCACACAGCCAGACAATGCAGGAGTGGCTTCGGGACAAGTCTCTGAAAATCCTTGAACCCGATCGAACATCTCTGGAGAGACCTGAAAATAGCTGTGCACCAACGCTCCCCATCCAACCTGACAGAGTTTGAGACGATCTGCACAGAAGAATGGGAGAAATTCCCAAATACAGGTGTGCCAAGCCTGTAGCGTCATACCCAAGAAGACTCAAGGCTGTCACTTATGGATTCACATACTGCAATGTATGTATGTACTGCAATGTTTAATGGAGCTATGTTAGCTATAATTTCCAATGGGAATCTGCATCTATTGGCTTCAAAGCACAACATTTCAGTCTGGTATTAACTATTCTAATCTACACAGTAGGGGTCAATGTACAGTACTGACCTGAGCTGAACCGAGTCAGGATGCAGTCAGCTGCTTATTCAGCTGTGGTCGCTTCTAATTCAGCTGTGGTCAACCCCATTGGTTAGACATTAAACGTGAACATAATGGACATTATACATTCAACGCTTATGCAATGAAACTACACTGAACAAAAATATGAGGTATCTATTGGTCCCAGATACCTTTAAAACAATGTAGGGGTTTGGATCAGAAAAGCAGTCGTTATCTGGTGTGACCCCCCTTTGCCTCATGCAGTGCTACACATCTCCTTTACATAGAGTTGATTCGGCTGTTGATTGTGGCCTGTGGAATGTTGTCCCAATCTTCTTCAATGGCTATACAAAGTTTCCGGATATTGGTGGGAACTGGTCTGCGGTTGTGAGGCAGGTTGGATGTAACGCCAAATTCTCTAAAACTTATGGTAGAGATAGTGACATTCAATTCTCTGGCAACAGCTTTGGTGGACATTTTTACAGTCAGCATACCAATTGCCTGCTCCTTCAAAACTAGAGACATCTGTGGCATTGTTTTGTGTGAAAAAACTGCCCATTTTAAAGTGGCCTTTTATTGTCCCCAGCACAAGGTGGACCTGTTTAATTATCATGCGGTTTAATCAGCTTCTTGATATGCCACACCTCTCAGGTGGATTGATTATCTTGGCCAAGTAGAAATTTGTGCACAACATTTGAGAGAAATACGCTTTTTGTGCATATAGAACATTTTGGGGATCTTTTATTAAAACATGGGACTAACACATTACATGTTGGTTTATATTTTTATTCAGTACATATATGGGTCTTTAACCTTCATTAGACACCATAGCATTGTTTTCAAAGGGCCACATAAATAAGATTATGACAGAAACCCTCTAAAAATCATTACTTCATGCAGACACCTGCTCATCCTCCTTCCCCCCCACCTACCCCACTCCATTGTTTGTCACAGACCTGTTTGCAGCTCCTCTGTGGCGGGTGAATGTGTCAGTTTGCAGCTCTTCTGTGATGGGTGGTGAGTGGGCTAATGCTCCTCATTAGAGAGGTGAATTTTCCAGAAATTGCAACTGTGCTCTCCTCCACTCCTCACAACACCCCAATTACCTCTGTTACTGCAGCTCAAATCAAATACCCCCGTTGACTCGCTGGTTGTAGCTCTCATAGACCAGACAAGAAAATAAAAAACTTTTATTGATGCCTCTCCTGGCACGCTTACTGGAAATGTGTGTGTGTGTGTTGGGTGGGTGGGGGGGTTAGAGGGGTGTGTGTGCGTGTGCGTGCATTAATATGTGTGGGTGGCTGATACAGTGTTGGCAGTACTGGGAGGTAATCATTCTACAGTACATAATAGACCTGGACTGCATGGAGTATTTTTGTTCTACTACTGGATGTACTTAAGCACTTTAAATTAGATCGGATCATTAGCGGTTCCCAAGCACCAAAAGGTGAAGAAGTCATTGGACATTTTTTAACACTCAGAGCGCCGGAATTCTATAACTACTAGAATGACCGTGACATCATTCTGACCGTTGATATTTAAATTGCATAAATATTCCATAATAAATTGCTAAATGAATGCACTTATGACCTAAAATAGGTCATAAGAAACCTCAGGACAACAAATGCTAATTCTAATCAGTCAGAAAATGTATTGATTGATCCAGAAGGCTGTAAATAATAAAATAAGCATATTTTCTGTCTGTAAGTCAACAGTTGCCCGCCCAGCTGGCCCATCCAAACTACACCTATACTATATTGAAACGAATTTCACACATATAAATAATAATAATAATAATAATAATAAATGTGGCCTAATGATTATATTGACAATAGTCTGATAGGTGACAATATTATCAATTGTTGAATAGAGAATGAAGAGACTGATGACCTGCGTAGAGTGCATTGACAGCGTGCATTGACAAATAAGCAAGGAGTTTACCAGATAGCACTTCGTCCCTATCATCCTAAAATAGGTCCATGCAAGCCAGACATTTTGATTGCTATACCCTATCAGAAAGAGCAGATTCCAAGGTTTCTAATAAACATATTTTTGGATGGTCTCTGTTTTTAACATTTAACTTCTTCCTAGAATAACCATGGTTCCATCCTCATGTGAGTAGGCTACTGGTGACAATCAACAATAGCCATTGGGATATTCCATTATATTCTTACTGTAAAATATGTGTGTTGACTGTGGAAGGGCAGGGCCTGTGATGTCTGCTAGACATGGTGCAGACATATATTGGCATGTTGCAGCCATAGCCTTGGCTACAAAGCACAGATAAATAAAACTCAAAACATGCTATTCTGTTCTTTTCCTTGTATAATTTTTTTCATGGGGAGCAGAAATTGCAAGGTGGGCAGATGTACTTGGAACAGAACCCATGACACCGGTTTCAACTGCAAGCAACTTTTTTGTGGGAAGTGTTTCAATCAAGTGAAAATGACGAAGATTTGTGATGACTGTCAGGACAAAGGATAACAGCTAAATCAGATCCAACATTTTCCAATGTTCTTTAAAATCTCTTAAGGATCATTGGGGCGCTAGCGCCCCATTCCCGACACTACCCGGAGAAATGTAAGGCGCCAAATTCAAAATCCAAAAGTTGAATTATAAAACATTCATCAATATACAAGTGTTGCATAGTCATCAAAAGCTTAGACTCTTGGCAATATCACAGCGTTGTCAGATTTCAAAAAGGCTTTACGGCAAAAGCACAACATTTGATTGTTTGAGGATAGCACCTCACATATTTTATGCATTAGCATAATATCATAACCAGCGCAGGTCTCACAAAACACATATAAGAGCTAAAATAAATCACTTACCTTTGATGATCTTCTGCTTAGGGCTATCCGAAGTGTCCAAGCAAGATGTTTCTTTTGTTAGAAAAAAGTCATTGTTTATATGCATAAATCTCAGTTTGGTTGGCGCATTATGTTCAGAAAATCCACAGTCTACTCGCCCATTGTACAGTGAAGAGAAAGCGTTCAAATTATACCTATCAACTTTGCCCAAGTATTTTTTTTATTTCATGACATTTCAGACCTAGCAAAATTTGAAATTGTGTTTTTACGTTGTATAAAATTGTAAATCATACACTACAGTTGAGGACCAATGGGAAAGTAATTCTGGTTGGTTACTACTGGAGAGCTCTTCTTTGTCTACACCCACTCAGCATCGTTCACACCCTCTTAAGCTTTAGCCCCACCCATCTCTTTAAGGATTCACATGTGAGGCTACTAACTGAACAACCAAAGTTTTCAAGACTAAAGGCTGGCTTATACTACGGGTGAGGAGTAGGGTTGATCTGAGCGTTCTGACGTCACAACGGCAGTCAAGCACCCAAGCTAACTGGCTAACGTTGGCTAGCTTGCTAGCTATTTCCAGACACAAATGAGAGAACAGCTCACTCTGACCATTTTACTCACAGAGCCGGTTAAATTATTTTTATTTTATCCAGAGCGTTGGTGACTGCAACGGTGCTGCAGGCAAAAATATTTTTTGCCAATGTTTACTGACACCGGCCATACTCAATGGGTGTTGAGCATTCGTAAATTTGTTAGTTATTCTGCGCTCTGGCACACTCAGACGACAGTTCTCTGAAATCAGAGTAGATAGCCAGAGCGAATTTACCAGCTACATCTATTGACAGTTGTCACAGTGACATCAAACATTCTAATGAAGAATAATATTTCTACACAGATCATATAGATCATATACATCATATCATATCTACACAGATCTACACAGACCAACTCATATTATAGACAGAAGCATGCTACATGGCAGACCAATCCGAACTCATCTCTCGGCATGTCCAGCCCACTCATTATCTCAGCCAATCATGGCTAACGGGAAGGTTTCTGACTTTTTCCGTGGCTAAACCAACTAGCAGTGGTGGAAAAAGTACCCAATTGTCATAGAGTAAAAGTAAAGATACCTTAATATAAAATGACTCAAGTAAAAGTGAAAGTCACCCAGTAAAATACTACTTGAGTAAAAGTCTAAAAGTATTTGGTTTAAAATATACTTAAGTATCAAAAGTAAAAGTATAAATAATTTAAATTCCTTATATAAAGCAAACCAGACGGCATAATTTTCTTGTATATTTAAATTTACGATTAGCCAGGCGCATGCTCCAACACTCAGACATCATTTACAAACTAAGCATGTGTTTAGTGAGTCTGCCAGATCAGAGGCAGTAGGGATGACCAGGGATGTTCACTTGATAAGTGTGTGAATTAGGCATTTTTCCTGTCCTGCTAAGCATTCAAAATATAACAAGTACTTTTGGGTGTCAGGAAAAAGTAATGGAGTAACAAGTAAATTTTTCTTTTGGAATGTAGTGAAGTAAAAGTTGTCCAAAATATAAATAGTAAAGTACAGATACCCAAAAAAACTACTTAAGTCGTACTTTCAAGTACTTTTACTTAAGTACTTTAAACCACTGCCAACTAGGCTCGTAATTTGACAATTTCATTCATATTTACAGATCCTAAGATGGAGCCGCAGGGGATGGCTGCAGTTTTATGGGCCCTTTGTTTTTTAAAACTTATTTTGTACATAATGTTGCTGCTACCGTCTCTTATAACTGAAAAGAGCTTCTGGAAATCAGAACAGCGATTACTCAACTTGAACTGGACAAAGAATTTCTCTTTAATGAGTCGGACAAGAGGGATTTACTCCAGACACCCGAACAGGCCCTCATCCCCGTCATTCGCAGGATAAAAAGACGGAAGAGGTATCACGGAAAGAAATCGTGGTGCCTTGTGAGGATCCGCTGACGAGTGGCGAATTTGCCTTTGCCATCCATAATATTAAGTAACGTACAATTGCTCAATAATAAATTTTATTAACTAAAAGCACGTATATCCTACCCACGGGACATTAAAAACTGTAGTCTCTTTGGTAGAAAACATGTGTGTTAAATGTGCAACCAGAGGGAAAAAAACTATCGACCACCTTTACTCCACACACAGAGACATGTACAGAGCTCCCTCGCCCTCCATTTGGCAAATCTGACCATAATTCTATCCTCCTGATTCCTGCTTACATGCAAAAATTTAAGTAGGAAGCACCATTGACTCGGTCAGTAAAAGTGGTCAGATGAAGCAGAGGCTAAGCTACAGGACTGTTTTGCTAGCACAGACTGGAATATGTTCCGGGACTCTTCCGATGGCATTGAGGAGTACACCACATAAGACTAACTTCATCAATAAGTGCATTGATGACATCATCCCCACAGCGACTGTACGTACATACCCCAACCAGAAGCCATGGATTACAGGCAACCTCCACACTAAGCTAAAGTGTAGAGCTGCCGCTTTCAAACAGCTGGACTCTAACCAGGAAGCTTATAAGAAATCCTGCTATGCAGGATCGAATCGTACTACAACGGCTCTGACGCTCGTCGGATGTGGCAGGGCTTGCAAACTATTACAGACTACAAAGGGAAGCACATCCGAGAGATGCCTAGTGACACAAGCCTTCCAGACAAGCTAAATTACTTCTATGCTCGCCTCGAGACAAGTAACACTGAAACATATGAGAGCATCAGCTGTTCTGGATGACTATGTGATCACGCTCTCAGTAGCTGATGTGAGTAAGACTTTTAAACACTGTCAAAGTGAGGGCTGTTGTGGAATCTCCATCTCCGACAAACGTTACAGAGCTGAAAGCCTATCTAGGCTTACTGAACTATTATAATCGCTTCCTCCCTAACCTCTCTACCCTCTTCGCTCGTCTGCATCAACTGTTAAGGAAGGATGTGGCCTGGAAATGGTCAGAAAGACAGGAAGTTCCATCCGGGGATCTGGATCAATGCTTAAACGAGCAGGACAGGACATTGGAACGTTCCCCAGAGTTGCAGTTGGACAAACCACCTGAGACCAACAATGCTCAAATCTATTTTAGAATAAGGCTGTAACATAACAAAATGTGAAAAAGTCAAGGGATCTGAATACTTTCCGAAGGCACTGTAGATGATTTGTTGTTGCTAGGAGGAGTTATGGTCTCATTGTGCCTACCTAGAATTGTATTCCTATAACTACACAAGTAAAGCTGCAAGAAAATCAGTTGATAGATCAATAAGAGAGTTCCAAACCTCTCTGCCAATAATAGCCAGTTTTCCCCTCCCCACTCAGACCACTCACAGACAGAGCTAAATTCTTGCTTGAGAAATTGCTCTTTGCCAAGAAGCCATTTTTGTTTCTTTTTTACCATTTTAATTTTAAAAAAATCACAGTAAAGTAATTTACTGTTACCCAGACATTATTTGATATTGAGATAAAAACCAAATGGAGGATAGGTCTACTCTGCTCTTACAGAACATGGCTTTTCAATAAGACAGCTGCCTGCTGTTCTTGCTGCAGGGATACCAAAGTGCTGCTTTAGAGCCTATATTTATAATTCATGGAAAGTCAGCTCGAAAGGATGAGCCCAAGAACTCTACTTGGAATAGGCAACATTAAAGAGGGATGAGCCTCCACTCTGAAAGCAGATTGGGGGCTTTTTATAAGCTCAAATAATACCATATGTCAGGAAAGTTATGATTGGCCACAACTTTATCCAGATCTGTCCAAAAGAAAACCAGGCCCATAACAAACTATGAAAACACAAAATGGATGATAACTGGGCCACAACTGGGCTTATTGGGTTTCAACTGGACAAGGGCTCTAAATGGTTATCTTAGCTGGTGCCAGTTTAGTTAATATTTTGGTCTGGACATGGACAAACCCATGTGGGTCCAAAATGGGCCCTGGATCATTTTTTTGATTGGCTGTAAATGGGCGATCTGATGTTATTTTTTCAGTAATAATGATTGGGACCATATTGGGTTAACCCCTTGGCATCCACCTTGTGACCCAGGTACTGCACTTCATCAGCTAACAGTGTACACTTGCTCCTCTTCAGCCGGAGACCAGCCTCCTCCATCCTCCTCAAAACTTCACCCAAGTTTCTGAGATGTTCCTCCTTCATGACTCCCGTGACAAGCATGTCGTCGAGGTAAACCGCTACCTTGGGTATCCCCTGTAGAACTCCCTCCATGGTTCTTTGGAAGATAGCTGGTGCAGAAGACACCCCGAAAGGTAAGCGTTTATAGGTAAACATCAGTCTGTGGGTGTTTATGGTCAGGTACTTCTGTGAAGCTTTATCCATTAGCACTTGCTGATATGCGTGACTCATGTCCAGTTTTGTGAACTGTTGCCCTCCAGTTAACGTTGAAAGCAAATCCTCCACTTTGGGTATGGGGGTACTGCTCCAGAATGGAAACTATTTACAGTCAGCTTATAGTCACCGCATTTTAGTATGGGAACAACGGGTTCTGCCCACTCAGAGAACTTGACAGGTAGAATGATATCCTCTGCACATCCACTTTTGGCTTCATGGCATATGGAACTGATCTTGGCCTATAGAATCTGGGAGTAGCATCAGCAGCAACATGAATGGTAGCTGGGGCCCCTTTTAATGTCCCTAGCTCTTCTTTGAAAATACACTAATGCTTTGAAAGCACCTGCTGCAGTGGCAATGTCTCTGTGGTGACATGTTTGATTTCATCCCAGTTCAAATTGATTTCATCCAACCACCCTCTCGCTAGTAAACTGGGGCCAGTACCTTCCACTACTAAGAGAGGCAGACTTTTCTTTTGTCCTTGATATTCCACTTGAACATCAGCAACTCCAATCACAGCGATCTTCTCCCCTGTGTATATTTTGAGTTTAATGGGGGTGTCTCTCAGTTTAGGCACTTTAACGTTTTTCCACTTCATATAGAATTGGGACCTGTTCATCAGTGTGACACTACATGCTGTGTCTACTTCAAACGGTACCTTAAATCCATGTATTCCCATTTCCACAGTGAAAGGCGTCACCTTTTTCATATTCGCCCCCTGTACATTTAAAATGCTTGCTCTGCGTCTGCGCACTCATTTTAACTTTCTATCACTTGATTAGAGCGGTAGCTAGAGCGTCTGGAGGTATTCGGTTCTGTCCGTTCTCTTTTCTTAATTGCGACACGCCCTCGCAATGTGGCCTATTATACCACATGCATAACACTTTTCATGTTTGGATTTACAGTCAAACGCTGCGTTTTCGTCTTTCCAACGATAGTCTATTAGTTGCTGCCCCACGGCTTTCCGTTCTTTGAAATGCAACGCGCTCAGAGCTGCTCTCTTTTACTGTATGGCACGCAGTTGCGCCCATTGCCTGCGCCCATTGCCAGTGCATTTCTATTCGCGGACTCTATGGCCTGGGCCAGTTTGAGTGCATTCTCAAACGTGAGATTAGGCTCTGATAACAAGCGTATTCGTATCCTGTCATCATTAATCCCACACACCAGCCGATCGCGTAGCATTTGCGATATTGTATTCCCATAGTTACAGTCCAGTGCTAGTTTTCTCAACTCAGTCACATATTCCCAGACTGATTCGGTAGGTTTTCTCATGCGTGAGTCAAACTTGAATCTTTGCACTATCTCACAGGGTGTGGGGTTTAAGTGATTTTTTTTTATAGATCGACTAGATCTATGAATGACTTTTCTCCTGGTTTATCTGGGCTCAACGGGTTTCTCATTAAACTGTACGTCTTGTGCACCGACAACGCTTATGAGTATGTATTTCTGTATAGCGGCATCAGTTATTTAATTAGCAGCAAACAAATGTTCCATTATTTCACAGTACTCCTCCCATTACTGATTTTTTGGATCACATGGTGGTATTGAGCCTATTGTTGACGTCAAACACTGCGTGGGAAAAAAATCCGACGCAGTCCTCCAGAGTTATCCTCGTCCTCAAATATGTAGTATCCTTAGAGGCTTCTTAGATTGATGGCTCATGACACGTAAGTACGGTTAAGTATTTCATTGTAACTTAGAATAACATTCTCTAATGCACCTGGCTTAAGCTACCTGAAGCTTTCTTAACTTCTTAGGGAGCGGCTGCATAGGGGACGGTTTTTTGAGAGTTTGGCGTGCCCAAAGTAAAATGCCTGCCACTCAGGCCCAGAAAATAGGATATGCACATAATTAGTACTATTGGATAGGAAACACTCTGAAGTTTCTAAGAGTGTTAAAATGTTTGTGAGTATAACAGAACTAATATAGCAGGCGAAAACCAGAGAAAAATCCATCCGGATATGCAGTTTTTGTAAATGCCCATCTTCTCCATTGTGCCTATTGCATACAATCTTATGTAGGACTGAGACTGCAGTACCTATGGCTTCCACTAGATGTCAACAGTCAAAGACTGGGAATTCTAGGACTGACTTTCGTAAACAAGGTTTGACGCGCGTGAGATTGTGAACACGCACCACTTTATTTTTCTTTCCTATCGTTCACGTTATCGTCTGGTTGAAATATTACAGCAAAAATACACAAAAGGATACCTAAGGATACATCAAAAATTATGTTTGATTTGTTTGTAGAAAGTGTATAGGTATAATTTGAACGTGTTCTCTTCACGGTTCAATGGGCGACTCAACAGTGGATTTTATGATCATAACGCGCCAACCAAACTGAGATTTATGGATAGAATGATTTTTGAGAACCGCTTTGGTTATGGATTTATGCTAATGCATTAAAAAAAAATATGAGAGGGGCTATCCTCAAACAATCAAATGTTGTGCTTTTCGCCGTAAAGCCTTTTTGAAATCTGACAATGCTGTGATATTAGCAAGAATCAGAGCTTTTGATGACTATGCAACACTTGTATATTGATGAATGTTTAATAATTCAACTTTTGGATTTTGAATTTGGCGCCTCACATTTCACCGGGTAGTGTCGGGAGTGGGTAGCAGCTCACATTTCACCGGGTAGTGTCGGGAGTGGGTAGTGGGGAGTGGGTAGCTAGCGCCCCACCACTCCGTAAGTAGTTAAGGGTTGATCTGAATGTACTAACAGCAGTCAAACCCCCAAGCTAACTTGCTAGCTACTTCCAGACATCTAAGTGAGAGATAACAGCTCACTGAACATTACTCGCCCTAGCAGAGCTGGTTAGACAGTTTTGTTATCCAGAGCGTTGGTGACTGCAACTGTGTTCAACTTTTGGGTTTTGAATTTCGCACCTCACATTTCACCGGGTAGTGAAGCGCCCCACTGCTCCCTGAGTAGGTAAATCACTTTTAGGCAGACATAGGAAACAGCTACGGACAGCGGAAAGCAAACCCCCGTCTTGAGTCAATACCGCCATCTATTGGTAAACATAAATATACCAGGTTACTACGTTTTTAAAATGTCAATCCTCAGCAATCTACACACAATACACCACAATGACAAACTGAAAACAGGTTTTTAGAAATGTTTGCAAATTTATTACAAATGAAAAACAGAAATACCTTATATATATAAATATTCAGACCCTTTGCTATGAGACTTGAAATTTTGCTCAGGTAAATCCTGGTTCCATTGATCATCCTTGAGATGTTTCTACAACTTGATAGGACTCCCACTTGTGGTAAATTAAATTGATTGAACATGATTTGTAAAGGCACATACCTGTCTATATAAGGTCCCACAGTTGACTGTGCATGTCAGAGCAAAAACCAAGCCATGAGGTCGAAGGAATTTTCCGTAGAGCTCAGAGACAGGATTGTGTCGAGGCACAGATCTGGGAAAGGGTACCAAAACATTTCTGCAGCATTGAAGGTCCCCAAGAACAGAGTGACCTCCGTAATTCTTAAATGGAAGAAGATTGGATACTCCAAGACTCTTTCTAGAGCTTGGCGCCTGGCTCAACTGAGCAATCAGGGGAGAAGGGCCTTGGTCAGGGAGATGAACAAGAACCCAATGGTCACTCTGACAGTGCTCCAGAGTTCCTCTGTGGAGATGGGAGAAACCTCCAGAAGGATAACCATCTCTGCAGCACTCCACCAATCAGGCCTTTATGGTTGAGTGGCCAGACGGAAGCCACTCCTCAGTAAAAGGCACATGAATGCCTGAATGCCAAGAGTCACATCTGGAGGAAACCTGGCACCATCCCTACAGTGAAGCATGGTGGTGGTAGCATCATGCTGTTGGGATGTTTTTCAGGGACCGGGAGACTACTCAGGATCGAGGCAATGATGAACGGAGCAAAGTACAGAGAGATCCTTGATGAAAACTTGCTCCAGAGTGCTCAGGACCTCAGACTGGGGCAAAAGGTCACCTTCCACCAGGACAACAACGCTAAGCACACAGCCAAGACAACACAGGAGAGGCTTCGGGACAAGTCTCTGAGTGTCCTTAAGTGGACCAGCCGAGCCCAGACTTGAACCCAATCGGACATCTCTGGAGAGACCTGAAAATAGCTGTGTAGCAACGCTTCCCATTCAACCTGACAGAGCTTGAGAGGATCTACAGAGAATAATGGGAAAAACTCCCCAAATACAGGTGCACAAACCTTGTAGCATCATACCCAAGAAGACTCAAGGCTGTAATTGCTGCCAAAGGTGCTTCAACAAAGTACTGAGTAAAGGGTCTGAATACTTATGTAAATGTGCTATTTCAGTTTTTTTACTTTCTAAAATCCAGTTTTTGCTTTGTCATTATGGGGTAGTGTGTGTAGATTGATTTAGAAAAAAAACTACAATTTAATCAGTTTTAGAATAAGGCTGTAACCTACCAAAATGTGGAATAAGTCAAGGGGTCTGAATACTTTCCGAAGGCATTCAAAATGTCACAAGAAACATGAACACCACGTTTCTTTGTCATGCCTAGTTGCCAGGTCTTTTAGTCAACTTCTCTATCATTTATAGCATAGCCATGCTAAACGTTTCTGAAGAATTAAAAAGATAAACAACAGCATTTCTATATGTTTTAATACTTTTTATAATACATTGAGTTTAATCTGTCAACAAAATCATTTACAATAATTATAACCAAAAATGAAATCATAATAATCAGTAAACTCTTTAAGCATTGTGTGTGTGTGTGTGTGCGTGTGAGAGAGAGAGTCTGTGTCTGAAAACTAGCCGGAAAAGTATTGCTTCCTCTCTTTATTGCCTCCACTCCTTGCCTCTCCTTGAAAGTGCATTGTAGCCTGAGGGGAGGAACATTCCCTCCTCTCCCCCAATGTGCTTTGAGAGGGAGGTGAAACGAGGCGAAAATCTCAATTGCATGTCCTTGATTCCTCACGTGGTCTCTCCTCCTTCTCAAAACCCATTGGATAAGAAGCTGAGAGGAACATTTTCATCCAATGGGTTTTGAGAACGAGACAAGGATAGATGATGCGACGAATCAAGGAAATGCAATTGAGATTCTCCCAAGGACAGAGGAAGCAAGTATTTAACAGCTATTAAAGCCCCCATGCAGTCTTTGTAATTACATTGTTTAAATCATCAATCTATGTCTAACAAATCACTGTGTGTGTTTATGTAATGAAAATAACTCAAATATATTTTTTATCATTTATTTCGCTGAGCCTCCTTTGGCCCTTGAAATGCTCAGTCTGATTGTGTGGGTGTTAGGAAACAAATTTGAAGATATTTACTTACACAGCACTGATTGGCTGGTATGATGGTCTAAAGCCCACACCCTTACCCAGATGAACATTCATTGGTCTATTATAATCAGATCATATTGTAACGTCATGATGTGGGCCAAAATGTCCATCCCACCTGAACAGGCTGAAATTCCAGGCATTTTTTTTACAAACACAAAAGGGGCATTATCATTTTCACAATTTCAGAGTTATTTTTACCTCATAGTAGGGACGATACCAGTATCGCAATACTCATTAGTACCGTGGCAAGAAAACAAAACACTTAGCGGATTTAACTTCTTTACGAAAACAGCCCTAATGTTGGAAATAAACATCATTATGTTGTCATCCAGAGTCACATTTATTTACTTTCGAAGCTATAGGACACAATATTTTACATACAAAATGTTTTTAATGGACCAAAGAGTTCGGTCTGCTTAGTGTTTTCATTTTTGCCAAGGAAAAAATATTGTGATACTAATATATCACATAGTGTGTGTGTGTGGAAATATCATAAAAAACAGGTTTAACTGTACAGACCCTATAACATTGCCAGACTGACTACACTACCATAATACCCATGGCCTGTCCAGAAACAACCCCTAGCCCCTACTTCCCAGAGTCTAGACACTTGTGAAAATCTGAGAGGGATTGATGGGTGTTGACATCGTGAAAGCTCCACTTTACCCTCTGAAAGGCTTGTTGGAATTTTGGTGGTATTGCTTTCACCTGCCAAATCCTCTCAGATCTTCACACGTGTCTAGGGGTAGGGGCTAGGGGTTGCTTCTAGACAGGACCCCACAACCCTCTGGGTGTGTTGTGGACCTACAGCACGACTTGAGGCATTGGTTGGATGTTTCATTCCATTGCTATACACACTTGCATTTGCACAGGTGTAAGCAGGACACACCAATGGAACCCTATCAGGCTGATCAGACAGTTCTGGGTAGCTGAAAACTTGCTGTAAACAGTGAAAGGATATATGTACATGCCTCCTATTCACATCACTGCTTCATTCCAGCTAGTTAGATGTGCAACAACTGACTAACTATAGCTAGGGGCATATCTCTAGTCTAGAAATAGATACTGTTGTTTTCGTTGTATGGCATGATTGAATAAGATTACAATGGTAAATTAGGAAGCTAGGATATATGTCAGCTAACCATTTACAGTAACATCAGTTAATTAATAAGTCAATACACACTAAATCTTATGAAGAAATTGAAAAATGTTACTTTATCTTGGCACTGTTGCACTGCATTGGCAGCTATTCGTCGATTCATTAATAGATAATAGATTCATAGATTAATAAAATGGGGTTAGAAGTGTGAACTCTTCTACTTTGAAAGGACAGGAAGTGTTGGCTGTGCACTTAACCAATGACAGGCATTCCACATTTAACCCCACCCACATGTGAAAATCGAAATATCCATTTTTTGGGGGGTTTTAAATGCCAAAACAAGTAAACGAATAAACAAGCCGTTTGTCACGTTCCCGATTGATCCATTTTAACTCAGAAAGCAAATGATCAAAACGTACACAGACCGTAATCCTACCTCAGGAATCTTCACTTAATGTTGTCCACGACATAGGCTAGGGTTCTGTATACTCAGTGCATGTGATCGTATACAAATGTAAGCAAGGTTTGAAAAGATTCACGTTTTAGTCAAATATTATATCTATTTGGGCTTCTTGCTGTCAATTTGCAGTCTACAAATGATTTATAATTATGCTCTGCCCCCCTGACCATCCCCTCAACAACAAAAATTGTCCTGAAACTGAATCTAGTTGATGATCCCTGACATAGGCTAATTGTCTTGACCACTGTAACAACATAGACACCACAATGTTCTGTCAATTCTCCAGATTAATTCCCACACTTTGGCTGTTCAATCACATGCAGTAAAACACCAGCTCTTTATCACTTGACTGTCATTCAGAAAATTCTTTCCTGAATCAGCTGATTTTGCGCAATACTAAACAGCTAGACATCAAATGCGCATCAAACAACTATTATGGATAATTATTGAAGAACCCTGTTAATGACTGTATCGATTTTTGTTTGATTCAAGTTACTCTTTCTGTTAGAAGCATTCAATTTTGCAATCCATGCATTATTTTGCATATGTGTGCCCATGAAAACTGTTTTCACAGCGCAACAAATGGAGATACAAAATGTTATGAGGTTACAGTGCACTTCCGAGATCTCCATACAAAATAGATTCCGACAGCAATATCCAGGAATTTGAGAGGATCAAGTTCAATGTGTAATTCAATTGTTAAATGCTCAGTATACGATGTAAGGAGAAACAGCAGTATCATACACTTCCGGTCAAAAGTTTTAGAACACCTACTCATTCAAGTCTTTATTTTTTTACTATTTTCTATATTGTAGAATAATAACACATTTGGAATCATGTAGTAACCTAAAAAGTGTTAAACAAATCAAAATATATTTTATATTTGAGATTCTTCAAATAGCCACCCTTTGCCTTGATGACAACTTTGCACACTCTTGGCATTCTCTCAACCAGCTTCACTTGGAATGCTTTTCCAACAGTCTTGAAGGAGTTCCCACATATGCTGAGCACTTGTTGGCTGCTTTTCCTTCACTTTGCGGTCCGACTCATCCCAAACCATCTAAATTTAGTTAAGGTCGGGGGGATTGTGGAGGATAGGTCATCTTATGCAGCACTCCATCACTCTCCTTCTTGGTAAAATAGCCCTTACACAGCCTCGAGGTGTGTTGGGTCATTGCCCTGTTGAAAAACGAATGATAGTCCCATTAAACCCAAACCAGATGGGATGGCATATTGCTGCAGAAAGCTGTGGTAGTGTGCCTTGAAGTGTGCCTTGAATTCTAAATAAATCACAGACAGTGTCACCAGCAAAGCACCCCCACACCATCACACCTCCTCCTCCATGCTTTACGGTGAGAAATACACATGCAGAGATCATCCATTCACCCACACCGAGTCTCACAAAGACAAGGCGGTTGGAACCAAAAATCTAAAATTTGGACACCAGACCAAAGGACACATTTCCACCGGTCTAATGTCCATTACTCGTGTTTCTTGGCACAACCAAGTCTCTTCTTCTTATTTGTGACCTTTAGTAGTGTTTTTTCTGGAGCAATTCAACCATGAAGGCCTGATTCACACAGTCTCCTCTGAACAGTTGATGTTGAGATGTGTCTTACTTGAACTCTGTGAGGCATTTATTAGAGCTGCAATTTCTGAGGCTAGTAACTCTAATGAGGCAGGAGTAATTCTGGTTTCCATTCCTGTGGCGGTCTTCAAGAGAGCCAGTTTCATCATAGTGCTTGATGGTTTTTGCGACTGCACTTGAAGAAACTTTCAAAGTTCTTGATTGACTGACCTTCATGTCTTAAAGTAATGATGGACTGTCGTTTCTCTTTGCTTATTTGATAATATGGACTTGGTGTTTTACCAAAAAGGGCTATCTCCTGTATACCCCCACCTTGTCACAACACAACTGATTGGCTCAAACGCATAAAGACGGATAGAAATTCCACAAATTAACTTTTATCATGGCACTCCTGTTAATTGAAATGCATTCCAGGTGACTACCTCATGAAGCTGGTTGCGAGAATGCCAAGAGTGTGCAAAGCTGTCATCAAGGCAAAGGGTGGCTATTTGAAGAATCTCTAATATAAATTATTTGTTGAACACTTTTTTTTTTTGGTTACTACATGATTACATATGTGTTATTTCATAGTTTTGATATCTTCATCATTATTCTACAATGTAGAAAATAATAAAAATAAAGAAAAACCCTTGAATGAGTAGGTGTTCTAAAACTTTTGACCGGTTGTGTAAATGTAAGAAAAGATAGGTATTGTTTTATGTCACACGATTTTTGCCAAATCTGTGAAGACTCCAAGCATGAGAAACGGTTTAAACTTAGGTTTTGATTCAACTCATGAATAACATTGAATGTATCTATGTTCCCCCTTTATATCTTAATGTATTCATGTGATAAAAAGTTTATAGAAAGACCCTTATATAATTTGAAAAAGATCTAAATATATAGTTGATGTTGACCTTGGTGGAAGGACGTTAAGGTAAGAGGGCGATGATGTGTGATGCATGACTAATGATGCCTTTCGTGTAGGCTTTAAAATCAGACCACCAACGAACACATACAATGGACCATGCACTTACGATAAGGCAAAAAAGTCATCGTATTGAGAAAGTAGGGTTGCAAATAAAGGGTATATTACTGCAAACCTTTGGAGCTAACCAGTAAATGTCCAGAATGTTGGTAACTTTCAAAGTTTATTATGAATTTTATAAGATGACATCTTGTGCCGTTTTTGGGTTCTTCAGATTATCAGTTGTCTGTAATTATCTCTGGCCCTCTGTGTGGCCTTATCACATGTAAAATATATATTTTTAAATTCTTATGATTTATTTAAACAGAAATATGCAATGGATAAAAAATAAACCATATGAAAGAATCTTCCTGTCCTGAGCGAGCTACTCCCTCTCACTACTCTGTGCACGGAGGAGAGAGAGGGGTGCATTCTAATAAACACAACCAGATGACCGTTACATAGAGGATAGTCACAGCTTTCTGTGAGTGAATAATATATTTCTCAGCTCTCGAGGGGTCGGCGCGGGGGTCCGTACTCAGTCCGGCTTTAAACTTACTCTTGAAAGTTGTAATAGTAGAATGCGCAAAGTGCAGTTTTGAAATTGGGTAGTGCATCATCAGTTCCTTTAAAGAGCTATTTATGACTTGTCAGAAATGTCCAGATAAACTAGCCCATGTCAGCTAATGATTTTTTATTTCCTTTTTTTAGGCCATAAATATTGTTGTACATTTTTTTGTCACCTAAATATCACACGAATAAGATTAAAGATGAGCTTAAAACCTGAAAAATGCTCCCCACCAACAAGAGGAGTGTGAACAGTTTATTCTTTTTTATTTCACCTTTATTTAACCAGGTAGGCAAGTTGAGAACAAGTTCTAATTTACAACTGCTGTCACGTCCAGGCCTGGGTTAGCAGGCTGGCGTGTTTAGTTTGTGTTTTGTTTAGGAGGGTTTTTTGTTCTAGGTGATATATTTCTATGTTGGGTTGATGGTTCCCAATTAGAGGCAGCTGATTGTCGTTACCTCTAATTGGGAACCATATATATGTTTGTGCTTTTCACTGGGGTTTTGTGGGTCATTGATTATGTTTACTGGTTATGGGCGTTATATGTTTATTGGTTTGCCAGTTATGTTTATTGGTTTGCCAGTTATGTTTATTGGTTTGCCAGTTATGTTACGTTAAAATAAAGTATGTACACTGGAAACCTCGCTGCATCTTGGTCTGTCCCGTCAGAAAACCGTGACAACTGCGACCTGGCCAAGATAAAGCAAAGCAGTTTGACACATACAACACAGAGTTACACATGGAGTAAAACAAACATACAGTCAATAATACAGTAGAAAAACAAATCTATAAGCAAAGAGTGCAAATGAGGTAAGATAAGGAAGGTAAGGCAATAAATAAGCCATGGTGGCAAAGTAATTACAATATAGCATTTAAACACTGGAATGGTAGATGTGCAGTAGATGAATGTGCAATGTAGAAAAACTGGGGTGCAAAGGAGCAAGATAAATAAATAAATGAATACGGTAGGGGAGGAGGTAGTTGGTTGGGATATTTACAGATGGGCTATATACAGGTGCACGGGTCTGTGAGCTGCTCTGACAGCTGCTGCTTAAAGCTGGTGAGGGAGATAAGTGTTTCCAGTTTCAGAGATTTTTGTAGTTCGTTCCAGTCATTGGCAGCAGAGAACTGTCATGAAGAGTGCTTGCGCCATTGAAATAGACGTGGCGCGTGCACACAGATGGGGCGCTATATGTTTGCCAATGCTGGAAGGAGGACCCGAGTGAAAAAGTTTGGGAACCCCTGCTCTACTGCACTGTACTGAACTTTACTCTACTGTGCTGTATTGTACTGCACTGTACTCAAATGTGCTCTGCTGTGCTGAACTGTGATGTCCAAACTTGTGAAACATGAGGAGAATGACATTCATAACCATAAATAAGCATATCTTTGTAGTACAGATCAGGGACCCATTGTCAGAAAGCTCTGTGTAGCAGGTAGGCAGAGTCAGGCGCAGGACAAAGGAGATGAGTGAATCACGTATCTTTACTCAAATAACAAACTACCAAAATAGGTAGTAAAATCCAAGCTCACAATAAAAAGAACATCTAACATATAACAAACATGCACAAAACCATAAGGGAAACAGAGGGTTTAAATAAGGAACAAATAATTAAGTGATTGGAAAACAGGTGTGTATAATGAAGACAAAAACATAGAAAATGAAAAGTAGATCGGCGGCAGCTAGAAAACCGTTGACGTCGACCGCCGAAAGTCGCCCGAACAAGGAGAGGGACCAACTTCGGCTGAAGTCGTGACACCCATGATGTAATTACGTTACTATAATTCCATTACTGCGAGTAAACCCACTTCACTTACTGTAGTTCAATAACTTCTTAGGGCTAGGTGGCAAGTGGATTACTGAACAAAACGCGCCAACCAAACGGACATATATAAAGAGGAACTTTATCGAACAAAAGGATCTTTTATTGTGTAACCTGGACGCTTGGGTATGCCATCAGAGGAAGATCAAAGGTAAGCAATTTATTTTATGCTATTTTTTTGTTTTGTGACACCTCTGCTGGTTATGTTATTATGCTAATAGAGTTTTTGAGTGGGGCACTGTCCTCAGACAATCAAATGTTCTGCTTTCGCCGTAAAGCCTTTTTGAAATCTGACAATTCTGTTAGATTAACAAGAGTCTAAGCTTTTGAAGGGTGTGCAGCATTTGTATTTTCATGAATGTTTGAAATTAGTATTTTTGTAATTTGAATTTGGCGCTCTGCATTTCACCGGATGTTGTCAAAATCGATCCCGTTCACGGGATTGGATCCGTAACGGGCTCAATAACCAAAATAGATTTTTTCAAACTTAAGGTAC
The DNA here is from genome assembly GCA_030435695.1 of Brachymystax lenok tsinlingensis. NCBI lineage: Eukaryota > Metazoa > Chordata > Actinopteri > Salmoniformes > Salmonidae > Brachymystax > Brachymystax lenok. The sequence continues at coordinate 49,520,866 of CM059819.1, read as the reverse complement.
CAGTGCTAGAGACGTCACAACAGGCCGGGGTAGACAGTCATTGTAAATCACAATTTGTTCTTAACTACTTACGGAGTGGTGGGGCGGTACCCGGTGAAATGTGAGGCGCCAAATTCAAAATCCAAAAGTTAAATTATTAAACATTCATCAATATACAAGTGTTGCATAGTCATCAAAAGCTCTGATTCTTGGCAATATCACAGCGTTGTCAGATTTCAAAAAAGCTTTACGGCGAAAGCACAACATCTGATTGTTTGAGGGTAGCACCTCTAATATTTAAGCATAAATCCATAACCCAACACGGGTCTCACAAAACGCATTAAATCGCTAATATAAAATCGCTTACCTTTGATGAACTTCTGCTGAGGGCTTCCTAAGTGTCCAACGAAGACAATCCATGCTTCTTTTGTTAGAAAAAGTAATTTATTATATCCATGAATCTCAGTTTGGTTGGCGCGTTATGATCATAAAATCCACCGTTGAGTCGCCCATTGAACTGTGAAGAGAACACGTTCAAATTATACCTATACACTTTCTACAAACAAATCAAACATAATCTTTAATGTATCCTTAGGTATCCTTTTGGGTATATTTGCTGTAATATTTCAACCGGACGATAACGTGAACGATAGGAAAGAAAAATAAAGTGGTGCGCGTTCACAATCTCGCGCGCATCAAACCTTGTTTACAAAAGTGGTCGCCTGACAATTTCCTGTTCGTGTGTTCTGGTCACTCCTAGAATTCCCAGACTTTGTATATAGACTTGACATCTAGTGGAAGCCATAGGTACTGCAGTCTCAGTCCTACATAAAGTTGTATGCAATAAGCAATTTGGAAGATGCTCATTTACAAAAGAAACTGCAAATCCGGATGGATTTCTCAGGTTTTCGCCTGCTATATCAATTCTGTTATACTCACATACATTATTTTAACACTCTTAGAAACTTCAGAGTGTTTCCTATCCAATAGTACTAATTATGTGCATATCCTATGGCATGTATTTTACTTTGGGCACGCCAAACCGTCACCTATGCAGCCGCTCCCTAAGAAGTTAAATCAAATCAAATTTTATTTGTCACATACACATGGTTAGCAGATGTTAATGCGAGTGTAGCGAAATGCTTGTGCTTCTAGTTCCGACCATGCAGGAGTATCTAACAAGTAATCTAACAAATTCACAACAACTACCTTATACACACAAGAGTAAAGGAATGAATACGAGTATGTACATATAAATATATGGATGAGCGATGGCTGACCGGCATAGGCAAGATGCAGTAGATGGTATGGAGTACAGTATATACACACATATATATATATATATATATATATATATGAGATGAGTAATGTAGGATATGTAAACATTATATAAATGGCATTGTTTAAAGTGGCTAGTGATACATTATTTCATCCAATTATAATTATTAAAGTGGGTAGAGATTTGGGTCGATGGCCGAACGGCATAGGCAAGATTCAGTAGATGGTTTAGAGTACAGTGTATACATTTGATATGAGTATGTCGGATACGTAAACATTATATACAAAATTGTTTAAAGTGGCTAGTGATACATTGTTACATCCAATTCCTATGTTTAAAGTGGCTAGAGATTTAAGTCAGTATGATGGCAGCAGCCACTCAATGTTAGTGATTGCTGTTTAACAGTCTGATGGCCTTGAGGTAGAAGCTGTTTTTCAGTCTCTCGGTCCCAGCTTTGATGCACCTGTACTGACCTCGCCTTCTGGATGATAGCGGGGTGAACAGGCAGTGGCTCGGGTGGTTGTTGTCCTTGATGATCTTTGGCCTTCCTGTGACATCGGGTGGTGTAGGTGTCCTGAAGGGCAGGTAGTTTACCCCCGGTGATGCGTTGTGCAGTCCTCACTACCCTCTGGAGAGCCTTATGGTTGTGGGCGGAGCAGTTGCCATACCAGGCGGTGATACAGCCCGACAGGATGCTCTCGATTGTGCATCTGTAGAAGTTTGTGAGTGATTTTGGTGAATTTCTTCAGCCTCCTGAGGTTGAAGAGGCGCTGTTGCGCCTTCTTCACCACGCTGTCTGTGTGGGTGGACCAATTCAGTTTGTCCGTGATGTGTACGCCGAGGAACTTAAAACTTTCCACCTTCTCCACTACTGACCCCTCGATGTGGATAGGGGGGTGCTCCCTCTCCTGAAGTCCACGATCATCTCCTTTGTTTTGTTGACATTGAGTGAGAGGTTATTTTCCTGACACCACACTCCGAGGGCCCTCACCTCCTTCCTGTAGTCCGTCTCGTCGTTGTTGGTAATCAAGCCTACCACTGTAGTGTCGTCAGCAAACTTGATGATTGAGTTGGATGCGTGCTTGGCAACACAGTCATGGGTAAACAGGGAGTACAGGAGAGGGCTGAGAACGCACCCTTGTGGGGCCCCAGTGTTGAGGATCAGCGGGGTGGAGATGTTGTTTCCTACCCTCACCACCTGGGGCCAGCCCGTCAGGAAGTCCAGGACCCAGTTGCACAGGGCTGGGTCGAGACCCAGGGTCTCGAGCTTAATGACGAGCTTGGAGGGAACTATGGTGTTAAATGCTGAGCTGTAGTCGATGAACAGCATTCTTACATAGGTATTCCTCTTGTCCAGATGGGTTAGGGCAGTATGCAGTGTGATTGCGATTGCGTCGTCTGTGGACCTATTGGGACGGTAAGCAAATTGGAGTGGGTCCAGGGTGTCTGGCAGGATGGAGGTGATATGATCCTTGACTAATCTCTCAAAGCACTTCATGATGACGGAAGTGAGTGCTACGGGGCGGTAGTCATTTAGCTCAGTTACCTTAGCTTTCTTGGGAACAAGAACAATGGTGGCCCTCTCGAAGCATGTGGGAACAGCAGCCTGGGATAGGGACTGATTGAATATGTCTGTAAACACACCAGCCAGCTGGTCTGTGCATGCTCTGAGGACACGGCCAGGGATGCCATCTGGGCCGGCAGCCTTGCGAGGGTTAAATGTTAAATGTTTTTCTCACATTGGCTGCGGTGAAGGAGAGCCCGCAGGTTTTGGTAGCAGGCCGTGTCGGTGGCACTGTATTGTCCTCAAAGCGAGCAAAGAAGTTGTTTAGTTTGTCTGGGAGCAGGACGTCATGGTCCGCAACAGGGCTGGTTTTCTTTTTGTAGTCCGTGATTGACTGTAGACCCTGCCACATTCCTCTTGTGTCGGAGCCGTTGAATTGTGACTCTACTTTGTCTCTATATTGACGCTAGCTTGTTTGATTGCCTTGCGGAGGGAATAGCTACACTGTTTGTATTCAGTCTTGTTTCCGGTAGCCTTACCTGGTTAAAAGCAGTGGTTCGCTTTCAGTTTTGGCGTGAATGCTGCCATCAATCCATGGTTTCTGGTTGGGGAAGGTTTTAATATTTGCTATGGGTACAACATCACCAATGCTCTTGCTAATAAACTCGCTCACCGAATCAGCGTATACATCAATGTTGTTGTCAGATGCTGTCCGGAACATATCCCAGTCCACGTGCTCGAAGCAATCTTGCAGCATGGAATCAGAGTGGTCGGACCAGCGTTGAACAGACCTGAGAACGGGCGTTTCCTGTTTTAGTTTCTGTTTGTAGGCTGGGAGCAACAACATGGAGTCATGGTCAGACTTGCCGAAAGGAGGGTGGAGAATAGCCTTGTATGCATCACGGAAGTTGGAATAACAATGATCCAGGATTTTACCAGCCCGGGTGGCACATTCGATATGCTGGTAAAATTTCGGGAGCCTTGTTTTCAAATTAGCCTTATTAAAATCCCCAGCCACAATAAATGCAGCCTCAGGATATGTGGTGGAAATTGTCCTATATGGATAGGGATAAATGTAAATGTTTCTTACAGAAGAAATTTGAAAATATTATGCATAACCATAGTATAAATTGAAAGGGAACAGTTTGGAGATTATGGGAAAATTATTAGACCAAAGACACAACAGTTAACCTGACACAAGACTGTTTTTTTTATTTGACACATTTGTTGATATTGAAATCTGAAAATACTCTGTAACATGAAAATAATATTCATAGAAAATGTGGGGTAGGTGCAACATCAATTCAGTGAGGGGACTAACTGCTGTCCCCAAGTGACTACACACCTCTCCAAAGTGTGCACAGTTCCTAAATAATTTCAATGCACTTTTATGACTCAAAGGAAAGTCTTCAACTATTAGGTGCTTTTTTAAAATCTCTCCTAGCTGTGCCGTTGAGGAACTAGAGCAAGCACAATTGTAGTTGTTTTGTTTGGAACACAACCCTGCATCCCCACCATCACACAATTACTGTTGTTTACGCAATCCAAAAATGTCCCATTGTAAATATCAATCTGGGTTTGGTGGGCATCATTTCATTGCTCGTTCTATTGCCAACATGACTACTGTAGCTAAGATATAAAATATGATATTACAGTGTTAGGCTTTAATAATGCAATTCAGGGAAACAAATCCTAATTTTGGTGGGCATAGAAAGGAGTCATGAGTGCATTCAAATGCGTAGACAAACATAGGCTCATTCTGTTCAGAACAAACCAGGGTATGACACCATGTCATCTTGTAACTGTACATAAAACATAGTGCTAAAAAATGTTGACACTGTATATGACATGAGTTTTATGATATGGAAATGTGAAGTTCATATTTGGACTCACAAGTGTTTGGCTTGCTTGTTGACATCAAAGCAGTATTTATTATAATCCTAAATGTCTCATCTTTCTAAACACATAGAGTCCTCTTGATGTACAGCATTTCCCTCACAAAGACAACAAAACACTACCAGCCTAATTAGTGGGAGATTTGGGGGAAGCTTCTTGTAGAGCGAGTTGCTCAAGTTCAGAATGGCTGTTAGTCAAAACCCATACAGCGCTGTGAAGTGCAGAGAATGAGCTCTGACGTCATGTATTGCATGTTACTATTCAGAAACTGCGTTTCAATCTAGGAGTTTGTCAGTGAAATTTTCAACCCATATACGGGTACAAGTGTAAAGGGCTACCAGAGTTTTTGGAAAACGTGGTTGCATAAAAACCTGAGAGAGATTTTACTGTAATTCCATAACCAAAGTTTGCATCTACACAGTTCTTCCACAAAAAAAGGTTGTAAATCTTTCTGTGCAATTTGTTAAAAGTAGTCCTTATGCATTGAGTTGTATGGTTTGTAAAAATTTTAAATCAATGTTTTTTGTTTGGCATACATTTTAAAGTAAAAACAAAAACGTAATAAAAAAATGTAAAAGGTAATTACGTTACCATGGAATTGCCCATATGATTTTGATGCGTCCCCTGAGCGAAGCCAAGCACAGCACGCCATATGAATAGGCCTACATCAAGTAGCCTCCATAGGCCTAGCGCTGGAAAGTTTTTTTTTTACTGATCGTTTAATCAATTAGCCTACATGATTATCTAGCAATATGATAATATTTAGAGTTAGCAATCTAGCTAAGTGTTTTGAGTTCCTGTGATGCACACAAATGTTGGTCACAATTATAATCAAGACATGGGTGGAATAAATCATGCTCATATTGAACAAATATAAATGAAACAAGGTTTTCATCACTGTTGATGCTTATTGCTTTGAACTGAACAAATTGGAAGGACAAATGGAAACTAGGTGTATGCTGCTGGTCACTACTTCACAGGAGAGCAATTTGAAAGATGTTTTTTTTTTTTTATCAAAATGCTTTTTTTTTTAGCAGAAATGCCTTCTTGAACATGTGAACTTCCATGTGTCTTAATAACAAACTAGTATGCCATCTGTAAATACAAATAAAAAATAATAATTACGAGCCTAGTTGGTTTAGCCACAGAAAAAGTCAGCAACCTTCTCCCTAGCCATAATTGACTGAGATAATGACATGCTGAGAGATGAGTTGGAATTGGTCTGCCATATATGACACTTCTGTCTATTTGAGCTGGTCAGTATGTCTAGGTAATCCTGTCTAGCGCTGCTTTTTGAATTGTATTGTGTATTAAAACTGCATAAGTTTTGCTCTTTACTTCCTGGAGGACTGTTTTGAAATCAGGGGACTTCGAGTATGATAGCTCAGGAGATTGAGAAAACACTTTCTCGGATTACATCAAACTAAGGGCAACCATGGCATCCAACAGGAGATGTGTGCAACCATGAATGATGTAAGATAGTAAGATAGTCTAGCCAGCTACGTTTTCAGATATGACACATTTCTAATTTTGACAGAAAGAGACAAATGCTTGGCTAGCTATAGCCTAATGTTAGCTAGCTAACATTGACCTGGTTGTTTAGCTACCTACAGATTCATGTAGAATAGTGATGTCATGAGTTGTGATTATGGTTCATTGTTTACCTAGCTGGCTAGATGAGGTTAGCTGGCTGGCTCGCTAGCTAACATTATGTGTATGACCTTATTATTTGTACCTCAGATATATTTGTTTGGCTAGTTATAGCCTAATGTTAGCTAGCTAACATTGAACCTGGTTGTTAGCTACCTGCAGAGCTAGCTAGCTACATATCTTTACAAAATACTCCACTATGCAAGAACACATTTCGGGTGCATTTGTAAAATTCAGTCTGGCCATTCCGATTTCAGAGCACTCTCTCCTGAGTGTGCCAAAGAGTGCAGAATAACTGATGAATTTACCAATGCTCAACACCCGTTGAATATAGCCGGTATCAACATCGGCAAAAAAGCATAATTAAATTGTTGCCAGCAGCACAGTTACAGTCACCAACGCTCTGGATAACATAAAAACAGCTTAACCAGCTCTGCTAGGGTGAGTAAAATTGGCAGAGTGGAGTGTTCTCTCACTATGTGTATGGGAGTAGCTAGCAAGCTAGCCAATGTTAGCCAGTTAGCTCGGGTGCTTGCCTGCCGTTGTGAGGTCAGAACGTTCGGATTAACCCTACTAATCAATCGGCCAGAGCATCCGGTGTGAGCTCTGAACGCGAAACGCTCTGAATTTATGAACGGACAATCTGACAACACAGTTGCAGTCACCAACGCTCTGGATAACATAACAGTCTAACCAGCTCTGCTAGGGCGAGTAATGTTCAGTGAGCTGTTATCTCTCACTTAGATGTCTGGAAGTAGCTAGCAAGTTAGCTTGGGGGTTTGACTGCTGTTAGTACATTCAGATCAACCCTTAACTACTTACGGAGTGGTGGGGCGCTAGCTACCCACTCCCCACTACCGACACTACCCGGTGAAATGTGAGCTGCTACCCACTCCCGACACTACCCGGTGAAATGTGAGGCACCAAATTCAAAATCCAAAAGTTGAATTATTAAACATTCATCAATATACAAGTGTTGCATAGTCATTAACCTCTTCCAGCTAGGGTCCCATTTTCCGAATTTTCGCTTGTCTGACGTGCCCAAAGTTAAATGCCTACCACTCATGGCCAGAAACTAGGATATTTACATATTTAGTACTATTGGATAGGAAACACTCTGAAGTTTATAAAACCATTAAGATATAGTCTGTGGCTATTCCAGAACAGATTTAGCAGGCAAAAACCAGAGAAATTTCTGTCCGGAATTTATTTTTCTGTTGCTCTCTTCTCATTTTGAAGCCCATGTAATATTTTTCTATGGGGAATAGGACCGAGGTTGCAGTACTTATGGCTTCCACTAGATGTCAACAGTCTCTGGAAAGGGTATGGAGGAAAAAGCTCTGACCAGATCCTTAGAGAGAGAGAATTACTACGGGTAGGGAGAAAAGGTAAACAGGCGTGCACGTTCACGAACGGAACGCGCCCAGCGCGACCAACTTTCTTTTAGTCTTTTAACGTTTCACTTACCGTTCTTGTAAAATATGATCGCTATTATTCATAAAAGAATACATAAGGATGCATTATTAATGATATTTGATTTGTTTGTGAAAAGATGAGAGGTATAATTTGAACGCGATCCCTTCACTGTAAAGCGGGCGAGTAGACTGACAATGCTTGGTGGAGTAGCTGAACGTAGCGTGCCAAAAACAACGGATATTTATGGATATAATTATTTACTTTTTCTAACAAAAGAACCATGGATTATCTTGTTTGGACACTTGGGAAGACCTCAGAAGAAGTTATTTGAAAGGTAAGCGATTTATATTAGCTGTGATATGGATATTTTGAGAACCGAGCTGGATATGAATTTATGCTAATGTGGAAAATATGTGAGGTACTAGCCTCAAACAATCAAATGTAGTGCTTTCGCCGTAAAGCCTTTTTAAAATCTGACAACGCAGTGATATTGCCAAGAAGCAGAGCTTTTGATGGCTATGCAACACTATGCAACACTTGTATATCGAAGTTAAATATTACGAATATGTATTACGAATATGTATTTTGAATTTGGCGCGTTATGTTTGCTCTGAAAACGATCCCGCTAAAGGGATCGGCGCGCTAAGAGGTTAAAAGCTCTGATTCTTGCCAATATCACAGCATTGTCAGATTTCAAAAAGGCTTTACGGCGAAAGCACAACATTTGATTGTTTGAGGGTAGCACCTCTAATATTTATGCATTAGCATAAATCCATAACCCAACACGGGTCTCAAAAAACTCATAAAATCGCTAATATAAAATCCCTTACCTTTCGAAGAACTTCTGCTGAGGGCTTCCCAAGTGTCCAACGAAGACAATCCATGCTTCTTATGTTAGAAAAAGTAATTTATTATATCCATAAATCTCCGTTTGGTTGGCGCGTTATGATCATAAAATCTATCGCTGAGTCACCCATTGAACCGTGAAGAGAACGCGTTCAACCTATACACTTGTCCAAGAACAATCAAACATCATTGATAATGTATCCTTAGGAACACTTTTATGTATATTTACTATAATATTTCAACCGGATTATAAACTGGACAATAGGAAAGGAAAAAAACCACAGCGCGCGCGAGCCCGTGAATGCGCATCCTCTTCTGTTTACATCCGATGACTAGTTTGAAATTCTTCTATTACCATCCAGAGCAACCTAACATCACCAAACACTGTCTAGAGAGTGTTGACATCCAGTGGAATCAATAGGTACTGCAATCTTACTCCCATATAAAGCTGTTTTCAATAGGGAGGGGTTCAAAATGAGGCAGTGTCAAAAACACTTTTTCCAGGACAGATATTCCTCGGGTTTTCGCCTGCTATATCAGTTCTGTTATACTCACAGACAATATTTTAACACTCTTAGAAACTTCAGAGTGTTTCCTATCCAATAGTACTAATTATGTACATATCTGGGCCTGAGTGGCAGGCCTTTTACTTGGGCACGCCAGACTCTCCAAAACCAACACCTCAGCTGCCGCTCCCTAAGAAGTTAAAGAGATGGTTGGAGCTAAAGCTTAAGAGGGTGTGAACGATGTTGAATGGGTGTAGACGAAGGGCTCATCAATAGTAGTACCAAAACATTCAAAGAACATTTTCTCAAAAGTAAGTTTACAAGTTTATTAACTTTCAAAGCAAAATTACTCAACTGTAGTGTATGATATAATATTTTGTAGTCTCTACTTTTATCCAATTTCAAATTTGATACATAAGACAGATTTGAGCCGGTCGGTCACAAATTTTACATACAGAATTTTATGAAAATGGTAAATGTGCCTCATTGAACACAAATTAAGGCCAGCCTACACACCACATGAGGGACAGAGTTCAACTGTGTGTGTGTGTGTTGCAAATGTATTTCTTGCACTTGATGCATGTGTCCTGTGTCTTCCTGTCCTTCTTGGGTCCACACACATCACAAGCGCTTCTTCTTGTTGCTAGCGTCTGCAATCTAGAATGCTGAAAACACTTAGTTCAGGAATTTTACTAACATCTCACTCACTCACATATATACAGTGGGGAAAAAAAGTATTTAGTCAGCCACCAATTGTGCAAGTTCTCTCACTTAAAAAGATGAGAGAGGCCTGTAATTTTCATCATAGGTACACTTCAACTATGACAGACAAAATGAGGAAAAAAAATCCCGAAAATCACATTGTAGGATTTTTAATGAATTTATTTGCAAATTATGGTGGAAAATAAGTATTTGGTCAATAACAAAAGTTTCTCAATACTTTGTTATATACCCTTTGTTGGCAATGACAGAGGTCAAACGTTTTCTGTAAGTCTTCACAAGGTTTTCACACTGTTGCTGGTATTTTGGCCCATTCCTCCATGCAGATCTCCTCTAGAGCAGTGATGTTTTGGGGCTGTCGCTGGGCAACACGGACTTTCAACTCCCTCCAAAGATTTTCTATGGGGTTGAGATCTGGAGACTGGCTAGGCCACTCCAGGACCTTGAAATGCTTCTTACGAAGCCACTCCTTCGTTGCCCGGGCGGTGTGTTTGGGATCATTGTCATGCTGAAAGACCTAGCCACGTTTCATCTTCAATGCCCTTGCTGATGGAAGGAGGTTTTCACTCAAAATCTCACGATACATGGCCCCATTCATTCTTTCCTTTACACGGATCAGTCGTCCTGGTCCCTTTGCAGAAAAACAGCCCCAAAGCATGATGTTTCCACCCCCATGCTTCACAGTAGGTATGGTGTTCTTTGGATGCAACTCAGCATTCTTTGTCCTCCAAACACGACGAGTTGAGTTTTTACCAAAAAGTTCTATTTTGGTTTCATCTGACATTCTCCCAATCCTCATCTGGATCATCCAAATGCTCTCTAGCAAACTTTAGACTTGCCTGAACATGTACTGGCTTAAGCAGGGGACACGTCTGGCACTGCGAGATTTGAGTCCCTGGCGGCGTAGTGTGTTACTGATGGTAGGCTTTGTTACTTTGGTCCCAGCTTTCTGCAGGTCATTCACTAGGTCCCCGTGTGGTTCTGGGATTTTTGCTCACCGTTCTTGTGATCATTTTGACCCCACGGGTGAGATCTTGCGTGGAGCCCCAGATCGAGGAAGATTATCAGTGGTCTTGTATGTCTTCCATTTCCTAATAATTGCTCCCACAGTTGATTTCTTCAAACCAAGCTGCTTACCTATTGCAGATTCAGTCTTCCCAACCTGGTGCAGGTCTACAATTTTGTTTCTGGTGTCCTTTGACAGCTCTTTGGTCTTGGCCATAGTGGAGTTTGGAGTGTGACTGTTTGAGGTTGTGGACAGGTGTCTTTTATACTGATAACAAGTTCAAACAGGTGCCATTAATACAGGTAATGAGTGGAGGACAGAGGAGCCTCTTAAAGAAGAAGTTACAGGTCTGTGAGAGCCAGAAATCTTGCTTGTTTGTATGTGACCAAATACTTATTTTCCACCATAATTTGCAAATAAATTCATAAAAATCCTACAATGTGATTTTCTGGATTTTTTTTCCTCATTTTGTCTGTCATAGTTGAAGTGTACCTATGATGAAAATTACAGGCCTCTCTCATCTTTTTAAGTGAGAGAACTTGCACAATTGGTGGCTGACTAAATACTTTTTTTCCCCACTGTAGTTGTAGCGGAGTCAGACACACACACATGCAACAACATCACTCACTTACTTCCGGTATTGGAGTTCTTAGTTCTGTGGGTCGTGCGGATGGGGCACCAGAATCCTCCTCCTGAGTCCTCCTCACGATGGCTGCAGAAGCTGGGGTCCTTGGGATATGTTGCCTCCTCTGGTTTTGAGGTCTTACCAATGTCTTGCCCAGCTCCTCGAGAAAGAGCTGTCTCCTCTGGAGCTTCCCTCTTTTCCAATCTGGGTTCAACGCCATCTAGATGACAAATGCGTTGTATGCCGAGATGTCCAAGATGTTGAAGAACATCACAAGTGGCCAGCGTAGGGTTCTTCTTTTGCAGCTGTAGCCAGTCACCAGCTGATCTAAATTGTCCACCCCTCCTTTTGTGACATTTTAATCCATTATGCTTTCTGGTTTTTGATGTTCCTGGCCACAGATTCTCCCATCCCTATGGATTGTACTCATGAGTACTACATTTTTGCCTTTCTTTGGCACGTAGGACACTAGGGACGTGTCAGCCGTGAACACAAACTTAGAGGAATTGATAAGTCTGTTCCGTGTATTCAACAGCTGAGGTGAGAGCTCTGGTTTTTTTCGCACTGTTCCTGACATTGTCAGCTTCCTCTTGAGGAGCTCCTGTCACATCCCTTGGTTATTCTCAGGGGCTCTTCCATCTGGCTTCCCCGTATACACTTGCAAGTTCCATGCATATGATGAAGCAGCATCACAGGCAGTCCAGATCTTGATTCCATATTTTGCGGGTTTAGACAGTATGTACTGCCTGAATGACATAATCTGCTCATCAACAGTAACGTTGGACACAGGGTTGTAAAACAGGGGAAGGTGGTCCCACACTGACATGATTACAGCATGCTTGTCTCTCTGCTGCTAAGCTGGTCGGGTGTCTCGGTTATCGGAGCGGATAATCCTCCAAATAATGTGGAAGTTTTCCAAAGACATAGTTGCACGGAAAAGGATACTGTGGATTCCCCATTGGATCAGAAAACACCAGCAAGGATAAGAACCCCAAACTACTGACTGGCTGGTCCTGGGGTTGGCTGAGGGTCAATCTCATAACTCTTCTTCCAACTCACTGTCAGACTCCGAATTGACAGAGACATGATCCTCATATTCGGAAGACGTTCCTTCCACACTAGCTTCTCTCTCTGCAAAAATTATTTCTATGTCCCTCTGAGCAGAGATTATTTTTGCCATACTGATTGATTGTGGTAAGGAACCACACACGCAAAGCTATTTATTTGTTATATCCCTCTCACAGTTTGCACCTCGCTGGGGTAGAGTGTGGGAAAATACAGAATTGTTTACAATGTATTGAAATAATGTATTGAAATAATGCATTGCAATAACATTGTGCAGGTTCCCTCAAGACATTGTGCAGTTTCACACACTACAAAGGGTAAAGAGTGCAAGAAAAGCGGGAGACAGAAAGACAGGCAGGGAGGTTATTGGTGCTATGTTGAAACAGCGGGTCCAGGGAGGAGGAAGACAGAGTGAAGGCACAGAGCAAACCTTTTTGTTTCATTTTTACTTGTTTTCACCGATACACACGCTTTTCCACACTTTTATTACATTCGGTCCAGTGGACCTGAAAACCACATATGTAATATAAATGTGTAGGGCTGTGCACAGTGTGAACTCAATGAAAATGTGTTATTTTACATGTTCTTCACAGAAAATGAGCCAAGGCCAATGAGTCTCAGGTTGAACAAATAATTCATTGTATCATTTTTATTTTAGGAAACATTGAAAATGGCTCTCACAGACCCGAACACCACACAAGGGTTACATTTTTTTAAATATATTTTATATTTGAGATTTTTCAAGTAGCCACCCTTTGCGTTGATGTCAGCTTTAGACACTTGTGGCATTCTCTCAACCAGCTTCATGAGGTAGTCACCTGGAATGCATTTCAATTAACCTCTCAGGGATTGCTGGGGCGCTAGCAATCCCGACACTACCAGGTAAATTGCAAGGCGCCAAATTCAAAATCCAAAAGTTGAATTATTAAACATCCACCAATATACAAGTGTTCCATACTCATCAAAAGCTCTGTTTCTTGGCAATATCACAGCATTGTCAGATTTCAAAAAGGCTTTACGGCGAAAGCAGCACATTTGATTGTTTGAGGGTAGCACCTCACATATTTTTCCCATAGCCATGAATCCATTAGCCATCATGGCACACACATTTCACAGCGAAAACAAAACAATTACCTGTTGAAGAACTTCAGCTGAGGTCATCCTAAGTGTCTGTAACACAGAGCCAGAGACGTTCGGATCCATATGCAGTTATTTTAATGAAGGAAGGTCAGACAGGCAAAACTCAGAGAACAGCGTAGAGGGTGTCAAAGGGGATCCAGAAACAGAACCGGTACCAGGCGTAGGTCGGGGCAGGCGGCAGACGGGTAAACAGGAATCAAAACACAGTCCGAGGTCAAAAAACAGGGAATCAGTCAATAGATCAAAAGAGCGCTCAGAAATGACTAGCCGGGCAGTGCAAGACTTCGCAAAGCATAGGAGCCTGGAGATAGAATATATAGGGGAGAGAAGTGGATACAGCTGTGCAGCTAATGAGACCTAGGTACGGGGCTGATGGGAAGTGTAGTCAATACTCCGGTGATGGTGTCCTTCGGTGATCAGAGAGAGCCACAGAGGTGCGATCCATGACAGTGTCCAACGAAGACAATCCATGGTTCTTTTGTTAGAAAAAGTAATGTATTTTATCCATAAATCTCCATTTGGTTCGCGCGTTATAATCAGAAACGACAGCTTCCACTCCTCCATTGAAACGTGACGAGAACTCGTTCATCTTATACCTATAAACTTGTCCAAGAACAATCAAACATAGTTTTAAATGTATCCTTAGGAACACTTTTACGTATATTTACTATTATATATCAACCGGAATATAAACTGATTGATAAAGACAGTAAAAAAGACACTGCGCGCCTTGTCGGGAGCGCGCACTGGGTACTGTTGACATAAAAAGTACACTTCCTGGTTTGCTCTTCTTCTCTGGTCTAATTCATCCAAATTGAAAAGTTACACTGTCTCGAGACTGTTGACATCCAGAGGAAGCGATGGGTACTGCATTCATATGCCCTTATATGGTCTTTTTCATGAGGGAGGGGTTCCAAATGAGCAATGTGTCAAAATCACTTTTTCCAGAACAGAAATTCCTCGGGGTTTCGCCTGCCATATGCGTTCTGTTTTACTCACAGACAAATGGTTAACACTTTTGGAAAATTCAGAGTATTTCCTATCCAATGGTACTAAATATGTGCATATCCTATTTTCTGGGCCTGAATGGGAGGCATTTTACTTTGGGCACGCCAGGCTCTCCAAGACGGTCACCTCATGAGCCGATCCCTAACAAGTTAACAGGTGTGCCTTGTTAAAAGTTAATTTGTGGAATTTATTTACTTCTTGTTTATTTATCCCAGCTTGCTCCAACGTTCTGATATTCAACAAAAAAATATTAACTTTAATCCCTAAAGTCCCTTCTTTCCTCCCAATAATGCAATAGCTAACTTTGCTTTCCCCCCACTAAGCCCTGTTTGCTCAATGGTAGAGCAGGCTGCTGCACGAGGTCGATTACCCAACTAGCACATTTGGTTCTTTGGAAATAAAAGGGAAGACATCAAAACTATGAAATAACACATTTGGAATCATGTAGTAACCAAAAAAGTGTTAAACAAATCAAAATGTTTTTTTTATTTGAGATTATTCAAAGTAGCCACCTTTTGCCTTGATGACAGCTTTGCACACTCTTGGCATTCTCTCAACAAGCTTCACGAGGTTGTCACCTGGAATGCATTTCAATTAACAGGTGTGCCTTGATAAAAGTTAATTTGTGGAATTTCTTTCCTTCTTAATGCGTTTGAGCCAATCAATTGTGTTGTGACAAGGTAAGGGTGGTATACAGAAGATAGCACTGTTTGGTAAAATACCAAGTCTATATTATGATGAGAACATCTCCAATAAGCAAAGAGAAATGACAGTCCATCATAACTTGAAGGTCAGTCAATGCAGAAAATGTCAAGAACTTTTAAGGTTTCTTTAAGTGCAGACGCAAAAACCACCAAGCGCTATGATGAAACTGTCTCTCATGAGGACCGCTACAGGAATGGAAGACCCAGAGTGGCCTCTGCTGCAGAGGATAAGTTCATTAGAGTTACCAGCCTCAGAAATTGCAGCCCTAATAAATGCTTCACAGAGTTCAAGTAACAGACACATCTCAACATCAACTCTTCAGAGGAGACTACGTGAATCAGGCCTTCATGACCACATTGCTTCAAAGAAACCACTACTAAAGGACACCAATAGGAAGAGACTTGCTTGGGCCAAGAAACACGAGAAACGGACATTAGACCGGTGGAAAAGTGTCCTTTGGTCCAAATTTGAGATTTTTGTTCCAACCGCCATGTCTTTTTGAGACACAGAGTAGGTGAACGGATGATCTCCGCATGTGTGGTTCCCACCGTGAAGCATAGAGGAAGAGGTGTGATTGTGTGGGGGTGCTTTTCTGGTGACACAGTCTGTGATTTATTTAGAATTCAAGGCACACTTAACCAGCATGGCTACCACAGCATTCTGCATCGATACGCCATCCCATCTTGTTTGCACTTAGTGGAACTATCATTTGTTTTTCAACAGGGCAATGACCCAAAACTCACCTCCAGAATGTGTAAGTGCTATTTAAATATATTTTAATTTGTTTACATATTTGGGGGTTAATAAATGATTCCATATGCATAGTTTTGATGTCTTCACTATTATTCAAAATGTAGAAAATAGTAAAAATAAAGAAAAACCCTGAGTAGGTGTGTGTAAACTTTTGACTGATACTGTATATAAAAAATAATTCTAAGCTATTGTCTTTTTTATATTGGTTGTTTTTTTTATTTTAGTTTCTTTCCATATACAGTTGAAGTCGGAAGTTTACATACACCTCAGCCAAATACATTTAAACTCAGTTTTTCACAATTCCTGACATTTAATCCCAGTAAAAATCCCCTGTTTTAGGTCAGTTAGGATCACCACTTTATTTTAAGAATGTGAAATGTCAGAATAATAGTAGAATGATTTATTTCAGCTTTTATTTATTTCATCACATTCCCAGTGGGTCAGAAGTTTACACACTCAATTGGTATTTGGTAGCATTGCCTTTAAATTGTTTAACTTGGATCACACGTTTCGAGTAGCCTTCCACAAGCTTCCCACAATAAGTTGGGTGAATTGTGTCCCATTCCTCCTGACAGAGCTGGTGAGTCAGGTTTGTAGGCCTTGCTCTCACACGCTTTTTCAGTTCTGCCTACAAATGTTCTATAGGATTGAGGTCAGGGCTTTGTGATGGCCACTCCAATACCTTGACTTTGTTGTCCTTAAGCCATTTTGCCACAACTTTGGAAGTATACTTGGGGTCATTGTCCATTTGGAAGACCCATTTGCAACCAAGCTTTAACTTCCTGACTGATGTCTTGAGATGTTGCTTCAATATATTCACGTCATTTTCCCTCCTCATTATGCCATCTATTTTGTGAAGTGTACCAGTCCCTCCTGCAGCAAAGCAGCCCCACAACATGATGCTGCCACCCCCATGCTTCACGGTTGGGAGGGTGTTCTTCAGCTTGCATGCCTCCCCCTTTTTCCTCCAAACATAACGATGGTCATTATGGCCAAAAAGTTACATTTTTGTTGGAGCAGTGGCTTCTTCCTTGCTGAGCGGCCTTTCAGGTTATGTCTATATAGGACTCGTTTTACTGTGGATATAGATACTTTTGTACCTGTTTCCAAGGTCCTTTGCTGTTGTTCTGGGATTGATTTGGACTTTTTGCACCAAAGTACGTTCATCTCTAGGAGACAGAACGCGTCTCCTTCCTGAGTGGTCCCATGGTGTTTATACTTGCGCACTATTGTTTTTACAGATAAGCGTTGTACCTTCAGGCGTTTGGAAATTGCTCCCAAGGATGAACCAGACTTGTGGAGGTGTCAGGCTGAGGGTAACTTGTGAAAAAGGAGTCAGGTGCAGGAAAGCAGAGATGCGTGGACAAGGTAATTTTAATGACGAAGCACCAGTACAAAACAATATATCAAGAAAAAAATACCTGTCACTAATGAACAGGCATAAAAATACAATACCCGGCAACAACAAAACCAGCCGACAGTAACAGCCTGAGACATAAAACAATCACGCACACAAACATGGGGGAAACAGAGGGTTAAATAATGAACATGTAATTGGGGAATTGAAACCAGGTGTGAAAAACAAAGATAAAACAAATGGAAAAATGAAAATTGGATCGGCGATGGCTAGAAAGCCGGTGACGTCGACCGCCAAAAGCCGACTGAACAAGGAGAGTCACTAACTTCAGCTTAAGTCGTGACAGGAGGTCTAAAAAAAATGCTGATGTCTTGGCAGATTTCTTTTCATTTTCCCATGATGTCAAGCAAAGAGGCACTGAGTTTGAAGGTAGGCCTTGAAATACATCCACAGGTACACCTCCAATTGACTCAAATGATGTCAATTAGCTTCTAAAGCCATGCCATCATTTTCTGGAATTTTCAAAGCTGTTTAAAGGCACAATCAACTTAAAGGCACAGTGTATGTAAACTTTTGACCCCTGGTATTGTGATACAGTGAATTATAAGTGAAATACTCTGTCTGTAAACAATTGTTGGAAAAATTACTTGTGTCATGCACACAGTAGATGTCCTAACCGACTTGCCAAAACTATAGCTTGTTAACAAGAAATTTGTGGAGTGGTTGAAAAACGAGTTTTAATGACTCCAACCTAAGTGTATGTAAACTTCCGACTTCAACTGTACCTCCAATTTGAACAATGTTATCCATTTGTGCACCACTAGGGGGGAGCTGCATGAGCATTAGGGTATAGAATACTCAAAATTTCTCTACAGCCAAAAAGAGGAACAAACTGCCTGACTGAAAAACCAACTTATATCCATGTGTAAAACATTTTGTGTATAAATATTTTTTGACCGTGTGAAGCTATGTTAGATTTTCCTCCATTGGAAACGAATGGCCTGGTGTTATTCTAAGTGATGTCTAGTGAATGGTCAAATATGCTACGGTATATGTGCCTTTTCATCTAAATAAGATACTACTCCTACTCAGTTATATGTTCTCTCTATGTATGTTACACTGTGTGGTGCTTAATTTCTTCACTATCAAATGAGGTGAGACAAACTTATCACACAAGTCAGAGTTATACTTAAACTAAATCTGCATTCACTTATTAATAAGGGAGCAGGTCACTACAACACATACATATAAAGTGAATTGATTGAGTGCTCTACGTTAATGATGGCTGGTCGACGATGATTGATGATTTGTTGAAAGCCCTGAGACAAAAGTAAAAAGGTATTTTATAGACAAGATACACCCCCTTTAGGCTACATGACAAACAACAGATGTATGAAATGGGTCACAAGGTTAAGACTAGTATGAAAGATACTTATAATTCACAGCAGACAGTATATTATTGCGTGGAGACCAGGGTCTGGCCCTGGAGTCATCTCTCCCTGGTACCTTATAGAACAGAAACATTAACTCATGTTCTGGAATGCGGTATCACCCAAAGACATCGTACATCTTCCAGAGGCCCATCCTCAATCGAACACTCACAGATGACAAGCATCATGATTCCACTACTTATATAAGGCAACTCCTATAGTCTCCATGTGTCATTAACACCATACCTGCTATAGTTCCTGAGTATTGTCACTATCATCAAAAACGTAATTTGGTAATGGAAATAAGTCAAATAGATTTGGATCAGTTTCACTCTCCCCAATCACCAATCAATACATCAGTTTTAAAATCATTCAGTTTTCAAATCATATTCAAAACCCAATTAATTATCCAACCTGAATTTACAATGACATTGCAGAGTGATTTAAATTGGTCCTATCAATCAAAGTCAAAAACCTTCAATTTAACACACATCAACATTGGCAGAATGTACATTTATATTAACATCCAGTATAATTATCCTATAATTCTACTTTTAACTTTCTTATCACGATTATAATACAGATCCGTATCTTAATGCATTCTTAATCTAAAATACTTAAATTTTATGCAGTGTGTAGACCTCTACAATCAACCTGATACCCCAAAATAAACAAGTCTAAATCAATTTTACCACCCATTATGTCTTTTCCATTCGTCAACCGGTATACCAGCAACATAAATCTTCTTAAGGCTAGGTGTCCCGCTAGCAGGATAACTTCCGGTTAAACTGGAGGGCACGCAATACAAAATAAATAATAATAACAATTCTGGATATGAAACATTTAGGTACTTACAAGTGTCTTATATCGGTTAACTTCTTAGGGAGCGGCAGCTGAGGTGTCGGTTTTGGAGAGTCTGGCGTGCCCAAAGTAAAAGGCCTGAAACTAGGATATGCACATAATTAGTACTATTGGATAGGAAACACTGAAGTTTCTAAGAGTGTTAAAATATTGTCTGTGAGTATAACAGAACTGAGATAGCAGGCAAAAACCCGAGGAATTTCTCTCCTGGAAAAAGTATATAGCTAACATTAGGCTACAATTAGCAATGCAAATGGGTTTCTGAGATACAAATAATATTACTACACAGATCATACACTTAATGTTAGCTAGCGAGGCAGCCAGCTAAAGTTTATTAGTTAGCTAACAGTACGCTTTAACTTGCAATGAAAAACGATTAGAAATTAGAAACATATAATATCTGAAAGTGTAGTTAAACTCTTACCCGAATACATGAATGAACGCTTTTTCCTCTCTGTCATGGATGCCATGTTTGCCCTTAGTTTGAAGATGTAATCCGGAGACAGGTGTTTTATAGAACCGCCTTCTTTCTGTGTTCTCAACAGCCTTATTCTACAATTGATTAAATTGTTATTTTATCCTCATCAATCTACACACAATACCCCATAATAACAAAGGAAAACCCGTTTAAAAAAAAAGTTTTGCACATTTCTGAAAGTATTTAAATGGAAATATCACATTGATATAAGTATTCAGACCCTGTACTCAGAACTTTGTTGAAGCACCTTTGGCAGTGCTTACAGCCTCAAGTCTTCTTGGGAATGACGCTACACGCCTGGCACACATGTATTTGTGGAGTTTCTCCCAAACTTCTCTGCAGATCCTTTCAAGCTCTGTCAGGTTGTATGGGGAGCGTCGCTGCACAGCTATTTTCAGGTCTCTCCAGAGATGTTAGATGTTAGTTCCACATTTCTTCCATTTAAGATTGATGAAGGACACTGTGTTATTGGGGACCTTCAATGCTGCAGAAATTATTTGTTACCCATCCCCAGATCTGTGCCTCAACACAATCCTGTCTCGGAGCTCTACGGACGATTCCTTTGACCTCATGGCTTGGTTTTTGCACTTCCTCTAATTTAAAATTAGAGGAAGAAACTACCTGACTGAAAAAACAAACTTATGTGTCTTCTTTCTCCCTGTGCAAAACAGGACTGTTATCTGTAGTGGGATCTCTTGCCAGGGGCTTGTTACCATACAAAAATGTATGCAATTAATGCATTGCAATTCTGATGAATAGAGTAAAGTCTTACATTGCTAAATTATATTATACAGCTTTTTAATAGATAATTAATTAATAACCAAATGTAGCCTATTAATAGCTGAATATAGAGAGAAAACATGCACCCCAATGCATTTATAAACTGCCAGTGAGAAAAAAAGTTAATCTTGAACCCTGAGTAAATCTATCCAAATAAATGTATGTTCATTTAAAAGATGGCTAGTCATGATTAGCCTGGTTCAG
Organism: Brachymystax lenok tsinlingensis; assembly: GCA_030435695.1. Taxonomy (NCBI): domain Eukaryota; kingdom Metazoa; phylum Chordata; class Actinopteri; order Salmoniformes; family Salmonidae; genus Brachymystax; species Brachymystax lenok. Next base: position 49,499,658 of record CM059819.1, on the reverse strand, counting down.
TATGGAATGCAGGTATGTCATTATGGGACACAGGTCAGGTTAATTTCGTTGCGCAGCGGCGAAAAAGTTGTGCGACTAAATCATGTGCAAGTGCCATACACTGAAGAAGCTGGTAGCACCAGTGCCACCAATGGAAAAAGTGGCCCTCCTTTGGTAGCAATAACCTCAACCAACAATGGTCAGGAGGAATTTTGGACCATTCCTCTTTACAAAACTGTTTACAAAAGTTCAGCAATATTCTTGGGATGTCTGGTATGAACTGCTCTCTTGAGGTCATGCCGCAGCATCTCAATCGGGTTGAGGTCAGGACTCTGACTGGGCCACTCCAGAAGGCGTATTTTCTTCTGTTGAAGCCATTCTGTTGTTGATTTACTTCTGTTTTGGGTTGTTGTCCAATTGCATCATCCAACTTCTGTTGAGCTTCAGTTGGAGGACAGATAGCCTTACCATTCTCCTGCAAAATGTCTAGATAAACTCGGTCGATGATAGCAAGCTGTCCAGGCCCTGATGCAGCAAAGCAGCCCCAAACCATGATGCTCCCTTCACCATACTTTACAGTTGGGATGAGGTTTTGATGTTGGTGTGCTGTGCCTTTTTCTCCACACATAGTGGTGTGTGTTCCTTCCAAACAACTCAACTGTAGTTTCATCTCTCTACAAAATATTTTGCCAGTAGCGCTGTGGAACATCCAGGTGTACTTTTGCAAACTTCAGACGTGCAGCAATGTTTTTTTTTTACAGCAGTGGCTTCTTCTGTGTTGTCCTCCCATGAACACCACTCTCGTTTAGTGTTTTACGTATTGTAGACTCGTCAACAGAGATGTTAGCATGTTCCAGAGATTTCTGTAAGTCTTTAGCTGACACTCTAGGATTCTTCTTAACCTCATTGAGCATGCTAGAAGGCCAGCATCCCGGAGTCGCCTCTTCAAACTTGACGTTGAGACTGGTGTTTTGAGAGTAATATTTAATGAAGCTGCCAGTTGAGGACTTGTCAGGCGTCTGTTTCTCAAACTAGACACTCTAATGTACTTGTCCTCTTGCTCAGTTGTGCATCGGGGCCTCCCACTCCTCTTTCTATTCTGGTTAGAGCCAGTTTGCGCTGTTCTGTGAAGGGAGTAGTACACAGCGTTGTACCAGATGTTCAGTTTCTTGGCAATTTCTCACATGGAATAGCCTTCATTTCTCAGAACAAGAATAGACTGACGAGTTTCAGAAGAAAGTTATTTGTTTCTGGCCATTTTGAGCCTGTTATCGAACCCACAAATGCTGATGCTCCAGATACTCAACTAGTCTAAAGAAGGCCAGTTTAATTGCTTCTTTAATAAGTACAACAGTTTTCAGCTGTGCTAACATAATTGCAAAAGGGTTTTCTAATGATCAATTAGCCTTTTAAAATTATAAACTTGGATTAGCTAACACAACGTGCCATTGGAAAACAGGAGTGATGGTTGCTGATAATGGGCCTTTGTAAGCCTATGTAGATATTTCATAAAATATCTGCCTTTTCCAGGTTCAATAGTCATTTACAACATGCGTACAGTGTATTTATGATCAATTTGATGTTATTTTAATGGACAAAATATGTGCTTTTCTTTAAAAAACAAGGACATTTCTAAGTGACCCCATACTTTTGAACGGTAGTGTACTTTTTCTTGCCACTGTACATTCACATTGGTATTTTTTGTATTAGTGTTCCAAGACATTAGATGGGTCTTGGCAGAGTATTATGAAACTCCCATCGCCGCCTCAGTCTCAAAGGGTCTGAGGTCTACACAATACTATTAATAAAGACATACTGGCTTTCTGACAGCAGCGTCAGAAATTAAATTGACTGCCATGCAGGAAAAACGTATGTTGCACAATGTAATGCACTCAATGTGTAATTGGACTTTACAGATCCAAGTAAAACTGACTAGTTTGTTTTAGGGTAATGGTAATAGAAATGACACCTCAGCTCAAAGTTTCTCATTATGAGTGGATAATTGTCCGGAACTTTGCACTAGTAACAGGGGTACATTGACCAGCCAATAGACAATGGGTTTACAGGCTTATTTGAACCTTATATATATATCTCTATTTAACCTCTCCAGGCACCGGGGCAGTATTTGGAAGTTTGGAGAGTCTGGCGTGCCCAAAGTAAAATGCCTGTCACTCAGGCCCAGAAACTAGGATATGCACATAATTGGTACTATTGGATAGGAAACAATCTGAAGTTTCTAAAACTGTTAAAGTAATGTCTGTGAGTATAACAGAACTAATATAGCAGGCCAAAACCAGAGGAAAATCCATCCAGAAAATGTTTTTTTTTGAGGTCACAGTTTTTCCATTGACTTGCTATTGACTATAGAGGGAATTAGCTCCCAGATTGCAGTTCCTATGGCTTCCACAAGATGTCAACAGTCTTTAGACATGGTTTCAGGCTTGTTTTTTGAAAAACAACAAGAATAAGAAGTTTCTGTTGAAACGGACACTACTGTTTTGCTCGCGTGACAGATTGCGCGCTCTTCGTTATTTTTCTTCCCTTTTGAACAGACAATTCTCCGTCTGAAATATATTTGACAACCTGAGGATTAATTAGAAACATCGTTTGACTTGTTTGGACAAACTTTACCGGTACTTTTGGGATATCTTTGTCTGCATGTTGAATGACTGGATTACAGAACTCCATGGCACCAATAAACTGACTTTTTAAGATATAAAGAAGGACTTTATCGAACAAAACAACCGTTCTTTATGCTCCTGGGACCCTTGTGATTGCAAACAGAGGAGGATCTTCAAATGTAAGTTGTTTTTTTTATCGCTGTATTTGATTTTGTAACGCCCTGTGCTGGTTTGAATAATATTTTGTTGTGGGGCGCTGTCCTCAGATAATCTAATGTTCTACTTTCGCCGTAAAGCCTATTGTAAATCCGACATTGCGGTTCGGAGTACCATATGCTCAAGCACTATTGAGCACATCTGCAGAAGTTAGTTACTGACTGACCGACTTGACAGGTGACCTGCCATGATACTATGACTTTAGGGGTGGGGGGGTGGGAATGCAGTTTGTGTTTTTTAGATTGATGATTTGAGAATAATAGACTGTTGCTCTATGATTTAAATATGCTTTGTTATTGTGTGAGTTAGTGGGTTCTAGAAACACTTTATCATGATGGTGGTCTTGTTATTGTTATGGGTGTTTTATCTGCACAACTATGGAACAATACATTTATGTTATAATGGATTTGTGAAGACATTTTGTGATGCTATCTTGAGTGTTATTTATAGCTAGTCTAGTGCACTTACCAGTATTCCTATAGTAGAGAATTCTGCATATCACCCTGGCTGTGAGGAGGAACTCTATTTTAGAACTCCTTAGCTTCGGGAACAAGCTAGGCTCCATTTGAGTGTGAAAATCTGAGGCAGGGATGAGTAAAGAATCACCCCATTCCTGCCCCAGAGGTACATCAAGAACCTGGCCCTGCATCTGCCATCCCTCCTGGTTAGGCATAGAGCATGTTATTCCCATGAAGATGCCTCCACAGTACATTAATGTAGCACATTACTACAAACCGTCCACTTTTCCAGTTTGATTTTCCCTCCATAGCTCACTGGATGCTGGAGCCTAATTGAGAAGGATTAAACACAGACATTTTGAGGTAACACTTCATTTTAAGGGGGCCTTGTTACAGTGTAATTACAGATGTAATGTTGTCAATTGCAGTCTGTAATTATAGAGGTGTAACAACGAATGCTTGTTAAAATGTTCAAGTTTCTGATAGCATCCGAAAGCAACATTTTTCAGACTGCACAAACCCCATAATAAGTGTAAGCCAATTGAAAACCAACCACCTGATTTTCGCAACTCTCCTATAAAGGGCTGTGGATTCCAGGCCCAGGTCCATCTTTAGTTTGAAATGCATGGAAGCTTATGAGAGCTATGGCAAAAAAAGGGGGGTTTACATATATATATTTTTTTATTGTTAAATCATTAACGGTGCATTTGACCTGGAAAGCAACAGTAACCAAGGAGGGCAGTGTTTCACAGTTGAAGAACATTCTCACTTTTGGATGGGATGCATTTGTGTACTTATTTATTAAGGCATTACTCCAAGATCTGCCCATCTGCCCAACGCGCTCGAAATAACGACATGCCCACGAACATGTCCACAATTTGTGTTGACACTGACTCATAGTGACAGTGCGCAAAGAACTGGGATCAAGAAGAAGGTAGTGCGTAAAATCCAAACAGAAGAGATTGCCGCGAAAGAAACAAAGTGTTGCAGAGGAGACAAAAATGTCCACGCAGGTGAGAGAAGGTAAGTTTTCCATGCAATTTGTTTAGCTTTTGGGCACAGTTTAATGCTAGCTGGACAACACAACGACTAGGTAGCTAGGCCTAGCTCTAGGCCTAAACCCTAAATGCTAGAAATCATGATAGTGATGATAGTACAGAACTGCAGGAAGGTTTCTATTTCAAATGTAACTTTATTTGTCACATGCGCCGAATACAACAGGTGTAGACCTTACTGTGAAATGCTTACTTACAAACCATTAACCAACAATGCAGTTCAAGAAAGAGTTAAGAAAACATTTACCAAATAAACTAAAGCGAAAAATTATAAAAAGTAACACAATAAAATAACAATAACGAGGCGATTTACAGGGGGTACCGGTACCAAGTCCATGTGTGGGGGTACAGGTTAGTCAAGGTAATTAGTACATGTAGGTAGAGGTAGCAGCAGTGTAAAACAAATTCGGGGGGAGATCAATGTAAATAGTCCAGGTGACCATTTAATAAATTGTTCAGCAGTCTTATGGCTTGGGGGTAGAAGCGGTTAAGATTGAATCCTACTACACCGGCTCTGACGCTAGTCAGATGTGGCAGGGCTTGAAAACTATTACGGACTACAAAGGGACACCCAGCCGCGAGCTGCCCAGTGATGCGGGCCTACCAGACGAGCTAAATGGCTTTTATGCTCGCTTCGAGGCAAGCAATACTGAAGCATGCATGAGAGCACCAGCTGTTCCAGATGGCTGTGTGATAGCGCTTTCCATAGCCGATGTGAGCAAGACTCTTAGGGCTAGGGGGCAGTGTTCAGAAGTACAGACAGTTTGACGTGCCCAAAGTAAACTGCCTGTTACTCAGGCCCAGACACTAGGATATTGGTAGTATTAGTATTAGATATAAAACACTATGAAGTTTCTAAAACTGTTAAAATAATGTCTGTGAGTATAACAGAACTGATATGGAGGGCAAAATCCAGAAGAAAATCAATCCAGAAAATGTGTTTTTTTTTATGTCACAGTTTTTCCATTGATTTGCTATTGACTATAGAGGGAATTAGCTCCCAGATTGCGGTTCCTATGGCTTCCACCAGATGTCAACAGTAGACATGGTTTCAGGTTTGTTTTTTGAAAAACAAAGAAGAAGTTGTTATTCTACCATGTGGCTTTGGAAAGGGAAACTACATTTTTGCGCGCTCCTCGTTATTTTTCTTTCCTATTGAACATACTATTCTCCGTCTGAAATATTATTTTTTATTTAGATATTTGACAACCTGAGGGTTAATTAGAAACATTGTTTGACTTGTTTGGACAAACTTTACTGGTACTTTGGGGATTTCTTTGTCTGCATGTTGAATGACTGGATTACAGAACTCCATGGCACCAACTAAACTGACTTTTTGGGATATAGAGAAGGACTTTATCAAACAAAACTACCATTCTTTGTGTTCCTGGGACCCGTGGGATTGCAAACAGAGGAAGATCTTCAAAGGTAAGTGATTTATTTTATTGCTATTTTAAATTTTGTAACACCCTGTGCTGGTTTGAGTAATATGATATTGTGGGGCGCTGTCCTCAGCCAATCGAATGTTCTGCTCTCGCCGTAAAGCCTATTGTAAATCCTAAACTATTGAATGGTGTACAACACTTGTATTTTCATGAATGTTTAATATTACTATTTTTGTAATTTGAATTTGGCGCTCTGCATTTCATTGGATGTTGTTATAGGTGGACCGCTAGCGTGCCACCGATACCTAAGAATTAATCTCTCCGGGCTCGGAAGTTCGGAGAGTCTGGCGTGCCCAAAGTAAAATGCCTGTTACTCAGGCCCAGAAGCTAGGAAATGCATATGATTAGTTGTATTTGACAGAAAACACTTTGAAGTTTATAAAACTGTTAAAATAATGTCTGGATATGGTAGGGGAAAACCCGAGGAAAATCCATCCTGAAAAATTGCTTTTTTAAGCTCCCATGCAATTGGTATTGCACAATGAAAAGAATAGCTCACAGATTGCAGTACCTATGGCTTCCATTGTATGTCAACATGAACAAGTAGCTGTAGTTTATCATTGGGTTCCCCCTTGGGTCTGTAGTCCTGTGGGGCATGTGACTGAGGGCGCACTCTTTGTTATTTATCTCCGGAATTGAACATACTACATTCCGTATTAAATTTAATGGTTTATTTACATATTAGGGTACAGGAGGATTGATTAGAAATGTTGTTTGACTTGTTTGGACGAAGTTTATCTGTAACTTTTTGGGATTCTTTTGTCTGTATGTTGAACGAGTTGAACGGATTACTGAACAAAACGCGCCAACCAAACAACGTTTTTGGGATATAAACAGTGACTTTATCAAACAAAACAACCATTTATTGTGTAGCTGGGACCCTTGGGATTGCAAACAGAGGAAGACCTTCAAAGGTAAGTGATTTATTTTATCGCTATTTTAGATTTTTGTGACGCCTGTGCTGGATTGAAATATATTTATATGCAGGAAGTATGCGGGCGCTGTCTTCAGATAATCAAAACCGTCACCTTGGGAGCTGCTCCCTAAGAAGTTAAGTAGAATACAATATAAGGATATAGCAATAAAACAATATTACAAAGAAGTAACATAAGAAACACTGATACAAAAATAGTATATTGCATTGACAAAATCACAAATTTTTGTTATAACAGTAAGAAACAGTAACTTTTAAGCTCCACAAGGGGGCAAGGCAGGGCAGAACAGAGCTATGCTAAATAGGCCAAATGAAAACAAACCATGGTCATATTTTTTATTTATTTAACCTATATTTAACTAGGCAAGTCATTTAACAACAAATTAGTATTTACAATGACGACCTACACCGGCCAAACTCGGACGACGCTAGGCCAATTGTGCGCCGCCCTATGGGACTCCAAATCACAGCCGGTTGTTATACAGCCTGGATTCGAACCAGGGTGTCTGTAGTGACACCTCTAGCACTGAGATGCAGTGCTGTAGACTGCTGCGCCGCTTGGGAGTCATAAGGCCAGGGTAGCTTAAAAATACAACACAAGCTAATACTTCTCTGACGCAATTAGCATTGTTTTACAGAGCTAATAGAAGAATGTAGCTAGCTACATAAGCACGATTTAATATAACACCATAAAGGTTATGAAATGTTACCTTGTGTCCACGGTTATAAGGAATTTACACAAATATATTAAGCTCCATACATTCAGTAAGCTACAGTAGAAACGACATACAGAAACTATTATAACGTAATAAGGCACTTACTTTGATGGAAACGCACACATTTCCAAAGTTATTATTAGTAACGAAAACAACAATGACTGCGGGCAACAGACGGAAAATGTGAACAAGTGTGTGCAGATCCTGTTCTGACGGGAGATTCGCAAATGTCTGCGGACTTGATCTGCAGAAACAATTGGGAAGTGCATGGGGAAGTAAAAAAATAAGTTACAAACTACGTGAAAAAACGAACAAAATAGCAGAGTTGGTTAGGAGCCCGTAAAACGGCGCCATTTTCACACTTTTAGAATTTACTTCCTAACAACAACGTGGAGATTTTGAAGAGTGCACATTCACAAGTAGGTAATTAGAGCCTAGTGAGCCTCCAACATTTCTAATCTTGGACACCCAGCGCATCTGTCCACAATAAATGTGTGAATTTAGTGTAAACTTGCCCATTTGTAACAAGCATGGTAACAAGCATTTGTTCTTACACCTCTGTAATTACAGACTGCAATTACCACATGTTGTTGTTACGGTGTGAGTTATTACACTGGAACAAGTATTGTAGTTAATTGTAATTACACATGTAAATGCATTGTCATAAGGACTTCTTAAAATGAAGTGTTACCCATTTTATAACAGTTTTTCTCCTGTATTGGAAACAGTTCTCTTAGTTTCAATTTGAGTTGACATTATAGGGACTAAAATTACCTGTCTAGCTTAGCTGGTCACATTTGCACCTTAGCATTGTCAAGTTATTGACTTTTGTACATTGTCCCTGTCAAAATACAAATACATAAGCATTTATGTTGGTGAGAATGAATGTCGTTGTTGGTACATTAAGCATGCATGGTTTCTGTCCTGCCCTCAGGCGTTCTCTTAGGCATCTGGTTTAGAGCAGATTTGAGTGCTGCCTGCCTGATTACTGACTGTGTGCTGCCGGCCTGCCTCATCAGGATTTACAGCTGTGAGATTGAGAGCTTTCCAGTTGCACTGAGCCCTCTGCCCTCTGGCAGGTACACAGTCATGAAAGAGGGTGTGTGTGTGTGTTTTTCCACATGTGCGCGTGCATGCGTGCACATGCATGTGTGCATTCGTGCGTGTGTGTGTGTGTCTGTCTGTTTGTTTAAGAGTGTGCGCATGTGTGTATGATTTACTATTTTTAATCATGCTAAAATGGATCATTAGATGTACCAGTTCTACAGTGGCCAAATCCTTTTGGATATCAGCCTAATATAGCGTAAATGCTCTGCAGCCTCATACTATAGCTTTTCAGTGGTGTGGTCCTAACTAGTAGGAATGGCTCTAAAATAGTAAATTAATGTTGGGAATTGGGATAGAGAACAAATTGCCACTCTACATTCCAAAATCCTAACTGATTGAGAAATTATGAGCAGCTCATCTCTCCATAAATGGTTCATGGTATTATCCCTGTTGGATACTACACATCCCCTGTCCAATGAGTGGAATAATGTTGTTTCATAACGTACATAGATATCGAATGCAGATAAAAGCTGTCATACCAGATCTAGCCTAAGCTGCTAACGTTAGCCATCAAGCTAACAAAGTTAGTCCTCTATGAGTTTTCCAATAGAACTCTCTTTGTCTGGAGAGGTAAACGAACAGTTCCAGCGCTGTAAGAGCTGTATCTACTATGCTTTGTTATCGGGACAAACTGGATCACTCAAGAGTTCCAATTAGGCAGTTGTTTGCTTGCCAAAGATTATGGACTTGAGGTGGCTTCCTTGATCACGCAGGTAGGAAGCCTACGTAAGAAACTGGGGAAAACGCAGAGTGGAATGTTGACCTTTTCTACGCCGGTGGCTAGATGTCATTCGCGCATGTTGGATGCATCTCCGTCTTGTCGGTTGTTGTTATCCGACTGGCCGGTATTGTCCGGAGTTCATTCGCCAGGGGAGCCATCTCCTGCCTTTTGTCCCCCATCTGATAGGGGAGTCGAAGGAGCACAGCAAGAGGAGCACGGCAATCAACGATGGTTGCATGTCACGAGCCATGCAAGCCGAAGACAGCGGCCTGTCGCAAAGCAGTTTACACTCCCAATGAGAGGTTCGGAGCGGATACAAACAACGAATAGTTTCGCTGCCCTGGAGCCCGATCTTCCTGCACCTTTGTCGCTGGGGGTACCTGTGTCTGCGGCCGCTATGCCTACTCCTACTCCTTCCCCTACGATTCCATCCCTGCTCTGGATACACCAGGGCTTCTCCATCTGTCGGAGGCCTGCACCATCCTGTGAAGCGTGGGAGAGGATTTCCTCGTCCTTTTCGCCAGCCCTTGATTTTGGGCAGCTCCATGGTGAGAAATGTGACTATTCCTGGTGAAAAAACAATGTCCTATCCCAGAGCTCGGGTAAATGACATTACTAAACTGCTCCCGAATGTACTACGCCTGGATATGGACATCGATTCTATCCATGTGGGTTTTAATGACATTATGAAGGGCAGCTCTGAACAGTTACAAATGGATTTCAAAGAGCTGATTGACTCTCTTCTAGACACTATTAAAAGACCCATTGTATCAGGCCCTGTGCCTTCTCGGAATCGTGGCATTGAATGCTTTTGCAGGATTATTTATCTTCACACCTGGCTATGTGATTATTGCAGCTCAAGATGACAATTTGGGTACCTTTCGGAAGCAAAACACGTTTTAAAAGGAGGATGGGATCCACCCAAATCATTTGGGTTCCTTGATCCTTTCACAGCATTATAAGGCTGCGTTTAGACAATGACTTATCAATGACCCAAGTCCAGCTCAGTTAATCCCTACCATGTGTCACTGAGTCATCATACTGCTTTAGCAAATGTACATTTTACCAGGGGCATTGGTAGACACAGCGTAAGAAACCTAAATTATGTCCCTCTAACTGCCATAAATGCCTCTGCTGATCCTACAGCTATTGTATGCAGCAATCATGTGTCTATGAACCAGATTTATGCTGATAGCACTGAGGTGGTGTGCCCTAGTAGGAAGTCCACTGTATGCAGCTCACCCTGCACTAACATAAATAACATGAGAATATGTACTTCTCCTAAGCTTCCCAGTAAAGCAATGAAAACAAGCAAGCATCCCAGAAAAGTGCTCAAAATAGACCACGTTAACATATGTAGCTGAAGAAACAAGGTTCATAAAATTAATAACTTGCTAGTAACAGATGACGTTCATATTCTGATTACCTCCGAAAGTCACTTAGAGAATACCTTTGATGATACTGTGGTAGCAATACAAGGTTATAATATTTTCAGGAAAGACAGAAATGCCAGTGGTGGAGGTGTTGCTGTTTGTATTCAGAACTACATTCCTGTAACGATTAGAGAGGATCTCATGTTAAATACTGTTGAAGTAATATGGCTACAGGTTCATCTGCCTCACCTAAAGCCCATTCTTGTGGGAAACTGCTATAGACCACCAAGTGCTAACAGACAGTATCTGGATAACGTGTGCATGCTTGTTAATGTATTTGATATAAACATAGAGGTATATTTTCTGGGTGATTTCAATATCGACTGGCTTTCGTCAAGCTGCTCACTCAAGAAAAATCTTCAAACTGTAACCAGTGCCTGCCACCTGGTTCAGGTTTTCAGTCAACCTACCAGGGTAGTTACAAACAGCACAGGAATTCAATCATCAACATGTATTAATCACATCTTTACTAGTGCTGCAAAAATGTGCTTGAAAGCAGTATCCAGATCCATCGGATGTAGTGATCACAATATAGTAGCCATATCTGGGAAAACCAAAGTTCCAAAGGCTGGGCCTAGTATAGTGTATAAGAGGTCATACAATACGTTTTGTAGTGATTCCTATGTTGTTGATTTTTGCTGGTCCATGGTGTAAAGAGGAGCAAACAGACACTGCACTTGATACATTTATGAAATTGCTTATTACAGTTACTAATAAGCATGCGCACCCATTAAGAAAATGACTGTAAAAACTGTTCAATCCCCGTGGATGGATGAGGAATTAAAAAATTGTATTGATGAGAGGGATGAGGCAAAATAAATGGCAAATATGTCTGACTGCACAACTGACTGGCAAACGTACTGCAAATTGATTAATCATTTGACTAAACTGAATAAAAAGAAGAAGAAACTACACTATGAAACAAAGATAAATGACATAAAGAATGATAGTAGAAAGCTTTGGAGCACCATCAATGACATTCTGTTACCAACCCTTAGTAAAGTTTTTGAAAAAAATGTGTTTGACCAGATACAACTGTAAACAAATTGACAACAGACTTTCAGCCCACTTTTTAGGGAAGGATATTGTCACGATCTTCAGAAGGGACAGACCAAGGCGCGGCGAGGTATCCAGTATACATGCTTTATTTATCAACGTAACTGGCACAAAACAACAAAACGAACAAAAAAACGGAGCTCATAACATAGACTAGCCACTTTCGCTATGAAACAAACAATAACCCACCAACCCCTAGTGAAAACTACAAACATATATATGGTTGCACATTAGAGGTAACAACACACAGCTGCCTCTAATTGGGAACCATTACCCCAACATAGAAATAGATAACCTAGAACAGAAAAAACCCTACACCAAAACAAAACTAAACACGCCAGCCTGTCTTCTCAGGCCTGGACGTGACAGATATTCAACAAGCATAGCACCTACACACATGACTGATGACTGGCTGAGAGAAATTGATAATAAAACGATTGTGGGTGCTGTTTTGTTAGACTTCAGTGTGGCTTTTGACATTATCGATCATAGTCTGCTGCTGGAAAAACATATGTGTTATGGCTTTACACCCCATGCTATATTGTGGATAAAGAGTTACCTGTCTAACAAAACACAGAGGGTGTTCTTTAATGGAATTCTCTCCAACATAATCCAGGTAGAATCAGGAATTCCCCAGGGCAGCCATCTATGCCCCTTACTTTTTCAATCTTTCCTAACGCGAATGACTCAAGACTATACACGTCAGCTACTATAGCGACTGAAATGACTGCAACACTTAACTAAGAGCTGCAGTTTGTTTCAGAATGGGTGGCAAGGAATAAGTTAGTCCTAAATATTTCAAAAACTAAAAGCATTGTATTTGGGACAAATCATTCACTAAACCCTAAACCTGAACTAAATCCTGTAATAAATTGTGTGGAAATTGAGCAAGTTGAGGTGACCCTGGAGTAACCCTGGACTGTAAACTGTCATGGTCAAAACATACTAATACAACAGTAGCTAAGATGGGGAGAAGTCTGTCCATAATAAAGTGCTGCTCTACCTTCTTAACAGCACTATCAGCAAGGCAGGTCCTACAGGCTCTAGTTTTGTCGCACCTGTTCAGTCGTGTGGTCAGGTGCCACAAAGAGGGACTTAGGAAATTTGCAATTGGCTCAGAACAGGGCAGCACGGTTGGCCCTTGGATGTACTCAGAGAGCAGACATTAATAATATGCATATCAATCTCTCCTGGCTTAAAGTATAGGAGAGATTGACTTCACTATTTGTATTTGTTAGAGGTATTGACATGTTGAAAGCACCGAGCTGTCTGTTTAAAAGACTAGCACACAGCTCAGATACCCATGCATCCACAAGACATGCCAACAGAGGTCTCTTCACAGTCCCCAAGCCCAGAACAGACTATGGGAGGCACCCAGTACTACATGGAGCCATGACTACACAGAACTCTATTCCACATCAGGTAACTAATGCAAAAACGGATAGAAATGCACCTTATGGAACAGTGGGGACTGTGAAGCAACACAAACATAGGCACAGACACATGACAACATACGCACTATACACACATGTGTACATAGATTTTGTGTTGTAGATATGTGGTAGTGGTGTATGGGCCTGAGGGCTGTGTTGTGAATTCTGTAATGAATGTACTGTAATGTTTTTAAAATTGTATAACTGCCTTAATTTTGCCTGGACCCAAGGAAGAGTAGCTGCTGCCTTGGCAGCAGCTAATAGAGATCCATAATAAATACAAATACAAATAGGTAAAGACTGGTTTGAGATATGTGTTGGATGTTTGTTATCCTTAGGGGGAACCAACATATGTAGGGTTAGGTTAGGACTTGCTTTCTGTTTCTATAAACCCACCTGATTGTCTCCTATATTGTCCTACAGCAACAGAAGCCATATAGTTGCTGTTGTTGTTCTTACTGTCTTACCTGTAAGTCCCATTGTGAAGGAGATGGTGGATAGATGGTCTCTGATGGTATAACCTCTAAAATATGCGTATGTGGTACATTTTGAAAACCTTTATGTACAAAACTCAAAACAGATCATCAAAAAGGCAGTTGTTTCACATACTGTAATATATTCCATTTACAATGCAGACGCTATATCCGATATGACAGCATATTTTTGTATGTGACCCCAATGGAAATCGAACCCACAACTCTGGTGTTGCTAGTGCCATGTTTTTATGAACTGAGCCACGTAAAGGACCACTACAATAGATACAGTGAGGGAAAAAAGTATTTGATCCCCTGCTGATTTTGTACGTTTGCCCATTGACAAAGAAATGATCAGTCTATAATTTTAATGGTAGGTTTATTTGAACAGTGAGAGACAGAATAACAACAAAAGAATCCTGAAAAACGCATGTGAAAAATGTTATGAATTGATTTGCATTTTAATGAGGGAAATAAGTATTTGACCCCTCTGCAAAACATGACTTAGTACTTGGTGGCAAAACCCTTGTTGGCAATCACAGAGGTCAGACGTTTCTTGTAGTTGGCTACCAGGTTTGCACACATCTCAGGAGGGATTTTGTCCCACTCCTCTTTGCAGATCTTCTCCAAGTCATTAAGGTTTTGAGGCTGAAGTTTGGCAACTCAAACCTTCAGCTCCCTCCACAGATTTACTATGGGATTAAGGTCTGGAGACTGGCTAGGCCACTCCAGGACCTTAATGTGCTTCTTATTGTGCCACTCCTTTGTTGCCTTGGCCGTGTGTTTTGGGTCATTGTCATGCTGGAATACCCATCTATGACCCATTTTCAATGCCCTGGCTGAGGGAACGAGGTTCTCACCCAAGATTTGACGGTACATGTCCCCGTCCATCGTCCCTTTGATGCGGTGAAGTTGTCCTGTCCCCTCAGCAGAAAAACACCCCCAAAGCATAACGTTTCCACCTCCATGTTTGACGGTGGGGATGGTGTTCTTGGGTCATAGGCAGCATTCCTCCTCCTCCAAACACGGTGAGTTGAGTTGATGCCAAAGAGATCCATTTTGGTCTCATCTGACCACATCACCTCACCAAGCTGCTTGGCGATGGTCTTGTAGCCCATTCCAGCCTTGTGTAGGTCTACAATCTTGTCCCTGACATCCTTGGAGAGCTCTTTGGTCTTGGCCATGGTGGAGAGTTTCGAATCTGATTGATTGATTGCTTCTGTGGACAGGTGTCTTTTATACAGGTAACAAGCTGAGATTAGGAGCACTCCCTTTAAGAGTGTGCTCCTAATCTTAGCTCGTTACCTGTATAAAAGACACCTGGGAGCCAGAAATCTTTCTGATTGAGAGGGGGTCAAATACTTATTTCCCTCATTATAAAGCAAATCAATTTATAAAATTTTTCACATGCGTTTTTCTGGATTCGTTTGTTGTTATTCTGTCTCTCACTGTTCAAATAAACCTACCATTAAAATTATAGACTGATCATTTCTTTGTCAGTGGGCAAACGTACAAAATCAGCAGGGGATCAAATATTTTTTTCCCTCACTGTAAGTACAATATAAAATACAATACATGATTACAATACAGGTGGAATATGTATGATTGCCATCCCCATGAGCGTACCACCCTCCTTCAGGCCATGAAAAAGACATGCAATGACCTCCATCCAGACCTACACTGAGTTTACCAAACATTAGGAAAGCATTCCACAGGGATGCTGGCCCATGTTGACTCCAATGCTTCCCACAGTTGTGTCAAGTTTGTTGGATGTCATTTGGGTGGTGAAACATTCTTGGTACACACAGGAAACTGTTGAATGTGAAAAACCCAGCAACGTTGCAGTTCTTGACACAAATCGATGTGCCTGCAACCTATTACCATACCCCGCTCATCTTTTTGTCTTGCCCATTCACTCTCTGAATGGCACATGCACATACACAAGTCTACATTGTCTCAAGGCTTAAAAATCCATATTTTACCTTTCTCCTCCCCTTCATCTACACTGACTGAAGTGGATTCAACAAGTGGCATCAATAAGGGAATAAAAGCTTTCACCTGGATTCACCTGGTCAGTCTATGTCATGGAAAGAGCAGGTATCCTTAACGTTTTGTATACTCAGTGTCGGCTTGGATTCGCCGTGCCAAAATGTTTTTCCCCAAGTGCATGAACAATGAGGACATTTACTGCGATGTCGATGCATTTTTTGCTATTGGATTACCTGTTTGTTAAAATAACTAAATTGAGAAGATATAATTATGTCTTGTCCTGGTAATTAAATCAATGTTCTCGTGGTATTTCACAGTGGGTGTCAGGTAGCCTAGTGGTTAGAGCGTTGGGCCAGTAACTGAAAGGTTGCTAGATCGAATCCCCGAGCTGATAAGGTAAAACTCTGTTGTTCTACCCCTGAACAAGGAAGTTAACCCACTGTTGCTATGCATTGTATATAAGAATTTGTTCTTAACTGACTTGGCTAGTTAAATAAAGTTAAAAACCTCAATGTTTTTGTGGCAGTTTGAAGTTTAGGAAATTCATCACATACCTGTGAAAATAGCACCAAAAACACTGTAATACTACATTCCAGACTGAGAACCGCCGAAGGTCAATGGATTTCCTGATTGATTCTAGCAAATGTTCACAAATGTGTCAAATGCTCACAAGGTATTTAAATTAGGCTGCATATTCCACTGTGCCTCTCCGTGTGACCGTCAGAGAGGAGAAGGGTGACATTTATGAACCATCTGCTCGCCGAGCATCACCGTAGGCAGCCGTACTGATGGACAGAGCCCTATGCTTTCTAACACTAGAAACTAGAAAATGCCAGCTCAGTAAATTTGGCGTAATAATTATGTACCAACTCCTGTGAACCAGAATCATCAGAGTACAGTGTGCCCTCTCCTCTCTCTGGATTACATAAAGAAAGGCAGAAATAACATTTTCGGAAGTCTGAGTGAGAAAAATTGCTTGTGAAGGCTAGAGTTTTTTCCACCACTGGTTAATGACATCACTGAACCTTTCAGGGCCTTTCCTAAAGGATGAATGTATGAATGTGTGTGTGTGTGTGTGTGGGTGTGTGCGTGCGTGCGTGTGCATGAGTGTGTGCTGTACGTGCACATGTATGTGGGTGTGCATGTACTGTACCTTTATATGTCTGAGGTCCTTCAGTGATGAGCAGTGAGCAGCATAAATCTTCTCATATAAGCCTACGCTGGGAGAAATGTCTTATTACTCATGATCTAAGGGTGCTGTTCTGTTAAGGAGATGTGGAGAGTCAAACAGAATATGCACGAAGAAACGTAGGCAGGTCACTTTATAGAATATTGGAGAATTTTCTGTCTGGACTGCGGACATTTATTCTTTGTTGTTGTGACTACTTGTTACTGTGTCTTTGAAGCAAACTGGATTAAATTAAAATATGTTAACTATCACCAAATTAGGAAATATGAACAACAAACAACTGCTAAAATGATTTCTACTAAAAATGCAATGCCAAATGTGACTGAATTCAGGAAGATGAGCTTTGATTTATATATATTTTTTTTACAGGTTTATCACACTGCAGTTGGAGGAAACATGGGAAAGTTATGCTTCTTTGAAATGTGGTAAACTTGTTATGCCACTTTGCAGACAAGTAGGAGGAAAATGCCCTTTTCAAGCTTTCTAGAGAGCTCTTCTTTATTTAGGCCCATTCAATATTGTTCACGCCTTAGGCCTTAAACCATCTCTTTAAGAATCCACATGTACTGAACAAAAATATAAATGCAACATGTAAAGTGTTGGTCCCATGTGTCATGAGCTGAAATAAAAGATCCCAGAAATGTTCCATCCACATAAAAAGCGTATTTCTCTCAAATGTTGTGCGCATTTCTCCTTTGCCAAGATAATCCATCCACCTAACACGTGTGGCATATCAAGAAGCTGATTAAAAGGGATGATCGTTATACATGTGCACCTTGTTCTGGGGACAAAAAAATGCCACTCTAAAATGTACAATTTTGTCACACAACACAATGCAACACATGTCTTATGTTTTGAGGGAGCATGCAATTGGCATGCTGACTGCAGGAATGTCCACCAGAGCTGTTGACAGAGTACTGCATGTTAATTTCTCTTCCATAAGCCGCCTCCAACATTGTTTTAGAGAATTTGGCAGTACGTCCAAGTCGCTGGTTGCTAGTATCACCTTCTCAAATGTTTTCCACTACATTTGTAACTAGTAAGATTTTCTAATCCTCTCTTTCGCTTCCGGGTGAGGTAGATCCAGGATGGGCGACAAGATCTTAATTTAATTTGGCGCAGATTGTTTTGTTTTGTTTTGCTAGAGGCTGTTTTCTTTGACAAAATACTCTGGGATGAGTCCATGGATGTCATTCAAATTCCACATCACTGTACATACACTTTATGTGCATTTTGGATGTGCAATGAATACTGTACATAACAATGTTTCTGTATTATAACCACTGTCAAGATTAAAATAGCCATGTGGGTGTCATTACTTTGAATTTTCAGCCAATTTATCATATACGCTGAAATCATTAGCAATATAGACTTCATGGATTGCAATATACAGTGCATTCTGAAAGTATTCAGACCCCTTGACTTTTTCCACATTCTGTTACGTTACAGCCTTATTCTAAAATGTATTAAATTGTTTTTTTTTCTCTAATCAATCTACACACAATACCCCATAATGACAAAGCAAAAACAGTTTTTTAGAAATGTTTGCTAATGTATTAAAAATAAAACTGAAATATGACATTTACATAAGTATTCAGACCCTTTACTCAGTACTTTGTTGAAGCATCTTTGGCAGCGATGACAGCCTCGAGTCTTCTTGGATATGAGGCTACAAGTTTGGCAGACCTGTATTTGGGGAGTTTCTCCCATTCTTCTCTACAGATCGACAAGCTCTGTCAGGCTGGATGGGGAGTGTCACTGCACAGCTGTTTTCAAGTCTCTCCAGAGATTTATTTTGTATTTTTTAAATTTATTTGTTTAGCTTTATTTAACCAGATAGGCCAGTTGAGAACAAGTTCTCATTTACAACTGCGACCTGGCCAAGATAAAGCAAAGCAGTGCGACAAAAACAACCACAGAGTTACACATGGGATAAACAAATGTACAGTCAATTACACAATAGAAAAATCTGTATACAGTTTGTGCAAAATTAAGTAAGGAGGTAAGGCAATAAATAGGCCAATAGTGGCGAAGTAATTATAATTTAGCAATTTACACTGGACTGATATATGTGCAGATGAGGATGTGCAAGTAGAAAATACTTGTGTACAAAAGAGCAGAAAAACTAAAACAAATATGGGGATGAGGTAGGTAGTTGGTTGGAAAGACTATTTACAGATGGGCTGTGTACAGCTGCAGCGATCGGTAAGCTGCTCTGACAGCTGACGCTTAAAGTTAGTGAGGGAGATATAAGTCTCCAGCTTCAGTCATTTTTGCAATTCGTTCCAGTCATTGTCAGCAGAGAACTGGAAGGAAAGGCGGCCAAAGAGGTGTTGGCTTTGGGGATGACCAGTGAAATATACCTGCTGGAGCGCGTGCAACGGGTGGGTGTTGCTATGGGGAGCTGCTATGGTGAGCTGAGATAAGGCAGAGCTTTAACTAGCAAAGACTTATAGATGACCTGGAGCCAGTGGGTTTGACGACAAATATGTAGCGAGGACCAGCCAACGAGAGCATACAGGTCACAGTGGTGGGTAGTATATGGGGCTTTTATGAGAAAACGGATGGCACTGTGATAGACTTCATCCAATTTGCTGAGTAGAATGTGGGAGGCAATTTTGTAAATGACATCGCCGAAGTCAAGGATCGGTAGGATAGTCAGTTTTACAAGGGTATGTTTGGCAGCGTGAGTGAAGGAGGCTTTGTTGCGAAATAGGAAGCCAATTCTAGATTTAACTTTGGATTGGAGATGCTTAATGTGAGTCTGGAAGGGGAGTTTACAGTCTAGCCAGACACCTAGGTATTTGTAGTTCCACATATTCTAAGTCAGAACCGTCCAGAGTAGTGATGCAAGAGTCGGCCTGAGAGTTGAACCCTGTGGCACCCCCATAAAGACTGCCAGAGGTCCGGACACAGGCCCTCCGATTTGACACACTGAACTCTATCTGAGAAGTAATTAGTGAACCAGGCGAGGCAGTCATTAGAGAAACCAGGGCTGTTGAGTCTGCCGATAAGAATGCAGTGATTGACAGAGTCAAAATACTTGTCCAGGTCGATGAGGACGGCTGCACAGTACTGTCTTTTATTGATGGTGGTTATGATATCGTTTAGAACCTTGAGCGTGGCTGAGGTGCACCCATGGCCAGCTCGGAAACCAGATTGCATAGCGGAGAAGGTACGGTGGGATTCGAAATGGTCGGTGATCTGTTTGTTCACTTGGCTTTCGAATAACTTAGAAAGGCAGGGCAGGATGGATATAAGTCTGTAACAGTTTGGGTCTAGAGTGCCTCCCCCTTTGAAGAGGGGGATGACCGCGACCACTTTCCAATCTTTAGGAATCTCAGATGATAAGAAAGAGAGGTTGAACAGACTTGTGACAAGGGTTGCAACAATGGCGGTGGATAATTTTAGGAAGAGAGGGTCCAGATTGTCTAGCCCAGCTGATTTGTAGGTATCCAGATTTTGTAGGGATCCGCATCAGCTGTCTGGATAAGGGTGAAGGAAAAGCGTGGGGGGACAGTGTTTCCTAGTCTCAGTTCAGTGGGCAGCTGGGAAGAGGTACTCTTATTCTCCATGGACTTTACGGTGTCCCAAACGTTTTTGGAATTAGTGCTGCAGGATGCAAATCTCTGTTTGAAAAAGCTAGCCTTTTGACCGGGTTCAAGCTCTGGCTGGGACACTCAAGGAAATTCAGAGACTTGTCCCGAAGGCACTCCTGCGTTGTCTTGCCTGTGTGCTTAGGGTCGTTGTCCTGTTGAAAGGTGAACCTTCACTCCAGTCTGAGGTCCTGAGCGCTCTGGAACAGAGGATCTTTCTGTACTTTGCTCCTTTCATCTTTCCCTTGATCCTGACTAGTCTCCCAGTCCCTGCCGCTGAAAAACCTCCCAACAGCATGATGCTGCCAACACCATGCTTCACAGTGGGGATGGTGCCAGGTTTCCTCTAGATGTGACGCTTGGCATTCAGGCCAAAGAGTTCAATCTTCATTTCCTCAGACCAGAGAATCTTGTTTCTCATGGTCTGGAGTCCTTTAGGTGCCTTTTGGCTAACTCCAAGCGGGCTGTCATGTGCCTTTTACTGAGGAGTGGCTTCCGTCTGGCCACTCTACCATTAAGGCCTGATTTGTGGAGTGCTGCAGAGATGGTTGTCCTTCTGGAAGGTTTTTCCATCTCCACAGAGGAACTCTGGAGCTCTGTCAGAGTGACCATTCGGTTCTTGGTCACCTCCCTGACCAATGCCCCTCTCCCCCGATTGCTCAGTTTGGCAAGCCGGCCAGCTCTAGGAAGAGTCTTGGCGGTTCCACATTTCTTCCATTTAGGAATGATAAAGGCCAATGTGTTCTTGGGGACCTCCAATGCTGCAGATTCTTTTGGGTACCCTGCCCCAGATATTTCCCTCGACACAATCCTATCTCAGAGCTCTACGAACAATTCCTTGGACCTCATGACTTGGTTTTTGTTCTGACACGCACTGTCAACTGTGGGTCCTTATATAGACAGGGGTGTACCTTTCCAAATCATGTTCAATCAATTGAATTTACCATGGGTGGACTCCAATCAAATTGTAGAAACATCAAGGATTATCAATGTAAACAGGATGCACCTGAGCTCAATTTCGAGTCTCATAGCAAATGGTCTGAATACTTATGTAAATATATTTTTTTTTTATTCTAAAAACCTGTTTTCACTTTTTCATTATGGGGTAATGCATATAAATTGGTGAGGGAAAAAATATATTCCATCAAATTTAGAATAAGACTAACGTAACAAAACTTTGAAAAAAGGAAGGGGTTTGAATACTTTCCGAATGCACTGTACATAAACCTTATTTTGATCTTCCTGTCAGTTTCCCTAAGGTATTTCATGCAAGTGGCATACTGTGTCTGCAGTTAATGCTCAAGCAAGATCTTGACACATGCAGGGCATATGAACAAAGAAACAGTGGTATAGCTATTCCAAATGGGCTTTTATGACCTATTATTCTGTGTAGATCTTTTTCAAATAGCTTTCAGAGGTCACACCAAAAGCATATTTTGAGAAAAGTGCTAAGGGTAGGCCTACTCTTTACAGACATATCAACTTTGATGACATTAGACCATATAAACTTAGACCCCCACAAAGGTAAAAAGCAGAGAATAAAATAGCTTTTAGAGGTCATAACAAAAGCATGTAGGGCAGGCCTATTGACGGAAGGAGTATGGGCACTCTCTTTAGACATATCAGCGTTGGTGACATTAGACCAGGTGCCTTTAGCCCCCCAACAGAGTAGAGAAAGAAAAAAGAATGTGAAAGACAGAAAGAGAGTGAAAGGTGAAAAGTATGACATGTGGTCCCCAGGCTATGACCACCCGCCCCCACACTCACTCACAGACACAAACACAGTGGAGCCAGCATGTCACTCACCCGGTCGGCGGACGCTAGTATCCCGTAGAGGACTGAGAGGAGAAAGAACTAAATGTTGAGTACTACAGTACTGGGGCTTGAGATCAGGCCACCTTTGACAAAGCTCTCTGTAATCACCCACAAACAATGAGCCTGCCTTGCCACAGTAGGCCTGGGCCAGAAACGGACTGGCAATAGAGCTGGTCCATCTTTACGCAGTGGGCCTGTCTAAGTTGGGGCTCTTGCACAGAACGATCATTATTTGGCTAATAATGGGGGCCTCAAGGAAGAAAATGGGCCAGAGTGTGGGCCTGCCATCTGTTTAGAAGGAACTGAGGGAGAGATTACAGATGAACTGAGGGAGAGATTACGGTTCACATCGGTGATGTGAGGTTTCACTAGCTGTTGTTCACTATAGATCTGAGGGCAGTTTCTGCTGAAAACATCTGAGGGATCTTATAATGAGGCGTATATTTTTCACATACCTCATTCAAACAGTACAACAGAATGCTGTTGTACATTTTCATGAAAGTTGAATGTTGATGATGTAATATCTGAGTTGGCAGTGTAAAAGGAAATCTGCCTCTGCTATTATTTAGGTAATTAATTATGTCATGGTGTCCATTAGATCATGCACAATATATAATAAGGTCTCATATTACTACTGTATGTGCGAACGAATTCAGACACTGCTATAGGCCTACTATATGTTTGGACATGTACTGTATTACATTATATTCGTAAGCATTAGTCTGCGGAAGCAATATAAAAACTCCCTTTTCAGGACCCTGTCTTTGAAAGATAATTTGTAAAAATCCAAATAACTTCACAGATCTTCATTGTAAAGGGTTTAAACACTTTTTCCCATGCTTGTTCAATGAACCATAAACAATTAATGAACATGCACATGTGGAACGGTCGTTAATACACTAACAGCTTACAGACGGTAGGCAATTAAGGTCACAGTTATGAAAACTTGGACACTAAAGAGGCCTTTCTACTGACACCAAAAGAAAGATGCCCAGGGTCTATGCTCATCTGCGTGAATGTGCCTTAGGGCAATACATTTCAATGTCCGTACTGTGAGACGCCGAAGTCAGCGCTACAGGGAGACAGGACGGACAGCTGATCGTCTTTGCAGTGGCATACCACGTGTAACAACACCTGCACGGGATCGGTACATCCGAACATCACACCTGCGGGACAGGTACAGGATGGCAACAACTGTCCGAGTTACACCAGGAACGCACAATCTCTCCATCAGTGCTCAGACTGTCCGCAATAGGCTGAGAGAGGTTGGACTGAGGGCTTATAGGCCTGTTGTAAGTCAGGTCCTCACCAGACACCACCTGCAACAACTTCGCCTATGGTCACAAACCAACCGGCGCTGGACCAGACAGGACTGGCAAAAAGTGCTCTTCACTGACGAGTTGCGGTTTTGTCTCACCAGGGGTGATGGTCGGATTCGCGTTTATCGTCGAAAGAATGAGCGTTACACCGAGGCCAGTACTCTGGAGCAGGATCGATTTGGAGGTGGAGGGTCCGTCATGGTCTGGGGAAGTGCATCACAGCATCATCAATCTCAATGCTGTGCGTTAAAGGGAAGACATCCTCCTCCCCCCACATGTGGTACCCTTCCTGCAGGCTCATCCTGACATGACCCTCCAGCATGACAATGCCATCAGCCATACTGCTCGTTCTGTGCGTAATTTCCTGCAAGTCAGGAATGTCAGTGTTCTGCCATGGCAAGGGAAGAGCCCAGATCTCAATCCCATTGAGCACGTCTGGGACCACGTCTAGGGCCATTCCCCCCAGAAATGTCTGGGAACTTGCAGATGCCTTGGTGGAAGAATGTGGTAACATCTCACAGCAAGAACTGGCAAATCTGGTGCAGTCCATGAGGAGGAGATGCACTGCAGTACTTAACACAGCTGGTGGCCACACCGGATACTGACTGTTACTTTTGATTTTGACCCCCTCCCTTTGTTCAGGGACACATTATTCAATTTATGTTAGTCACATGTCTGTGGAACTTGTTCAATTTATGTCTCAGTTGTTGAATCTTGTTATGTTCATACAAATATTTACACATGTTAAGTTTTCTGAAAAAAAACAGTTGACAGTGAGAGAACGTTTATTTTTGTGCTGAGTTTATGATTGAGTAGTCATGAGTGATTATTTTTAATGCTGTTGAATTCTGTGTGATTATTAGTTATACTTGAGAGCTATCCTCCAGTGCCTAAAAATAACACATCAATAACCAACCAGCTATACGAAAGGATAACTTTTATTCATAATATATTCATACTTGTACACAAGTAAAATAAAATGCATATCTATGATTCCATTGAAATCTCTGTGAAACATTTAGACAGCATTATTTTAGCCAATGCTACCCGTACCCATACTGTGATGAAAACATAACTCAAACTGGGGAGAGAATAAACATTTGTCTTTACTTATAAACATAAAAAACATAACAGTACCCAACAAATGCAACACTTTTTGAATAAATAATGGGGGATGATCATCTATTTTTCAACAAACAGACCCTAAACCTCCTTTGTGTGCGTTCAGACCCTCTGAATTAATGTTATTTTTTATTTATTTTTTGTGGTCTGTCTAAGCAGTCACTGTCTCAGCAGTAAAAGCTTTTGAGATGGAAAAATGAATAAGGAGAGTCTCCAAAGTGGTGTAGCTTAGACACGGTACAGTACATACAGAACAAACAATTTTGGGCACTGATTTGTTATATACATTAGATCTGACATGTTCTGCAAAGGCATCCTTTTTTGTTAACTTGTTTATTATCATAAGTCCTTGTTACCCTGGTGATGGGTCCAAACCTGACTTCCTGGGTTATCAGTCTCTGGGCTGTTAGTGGAGGTCAGAGATCAATGCAGATATATTCTGCATCATTGTCATGAGCATTAATAACAATCTGTGAGTCCCAACTATGTTTGTTTAGCATGAATCCCATCCCAGGCCCTAAGGTCCTAAGACATGACCAACGAGAACCAGAACCAGATTATGGACATGAAGAGAAAATGTAGCTCCGCCTCCATTGTAGATCCATGGCCTTTGAGGCATTGTGCATCGGATTTGGGTTTTTTAGTGCACTTCTTTTTCTTCCTGGTTGGGGCTGTTGAAGGTTCCAGATCTTGCAGTTGGACTAAGGACTGGTCAAGGTTGTTGGACAGAGTCCCCAGAGGCCCGTCGTTGAGACTCTGCTTATTCCGGATGGTCTCATTTTTTGTTCGCTCCTGCTCTCTGAATTTGGTCTTGGATATGTTCTCTTTCTCCTTGAGGGGGTTGTTGGTGATCTGGCGGCTGTTGTAGGATGAGGGGTCAGGGATGGTTTTCCCGGAGATGATAGAGGACTTATCATTATCTGGAAGACAACACCTGGTAATTCCATTTCCCAGAGGATTTTCTGTGGAGGCAAATTTTCCAGACCACGGCTTGGAGCTGAAGAGCTGGGTTTGGATCTGAGGAGTTTCCACACACCCTTCCAGATCATCACTCTTCAGCCGTTTCAGGTCCTTCCCAAACAACTCCAGTGGGACATTACACTCAAGCTCTGAGCTGGAGCCCTTGAAGCGTTTGAACCAGTCCCACAGGGTCCTGGCCCGACAGTCACAGACCCACTGGTTCCCATTGAGACGCAGGTACTGGAGGGACCCCAGCGGGTCCATGGTCTCCCCAGTCAGCGCGGTCAGGTTGTTGTAGAACAGGAACAGCGTGGTCAGTTTTCCCAGGTCACTGAATGCTCTTGGTTGGACGTAGATCACCCGGTTCTGGTGCAGCAACAGGCGGTCGAGGTTAATTAGGCCACGCAGCATGTGGTCCGACACGCTCTTGATCTTGTTGTTGTGCAGGAAGAGATAGGTGAGGTTGGCCAGGTCCAGGAAAGTGTCGTCGTGCAGGGCCAGTAGGTTATTGTCCTGCAGGTATAGGTACTGCAAGGAGAACAGTCCCTGGAACGCTCCGACAGGTAACTCCGACAGGCCGCACCTGTGCAGATGGAGGGTGTGGAGCTTGGACAGGCCCCTGAAGGCCGTGGGGCTGATGATTCTCAGGTTACTGTTGTCCCCAATGTCCAGCTCCTCCAACCGCTCCAGACCATAGAAGGCCCCGGCCTCGATGTGGCTGATGTTGTTGGAGTACATCCAGAGGACGGTGAGGTTGTGCACAGAGCTGAAGCTGGTGGAGCGGACCACGGTCAGCTTGTTGCTCTGGAGGAATATCCGCTGGCTCTGCACAGGGATCTCGTTGGGGATGGAGAACAGTCCTTGCTGCTGGCATGCCACGGTGGGCCGTGGCTCACTGTAACACACACATTTGACTGGGCAGCCCTCTGCTCCTCGAGGCACCAGATTTAACCACAGCACAAGGAACAGGAGTCGGCCCCCTGGAGAGAGAGGAGAGAGAAGAAGAAATGAGTGGGTCAGTTCTACAAGTGCATAAAAATACTTAATCTTAATTTCAATGTAAATGTGATTTGTAAATGGTTTGTAAATGTGGTTTGTAAATGTGAACATTTCTGCCCGTCTCTTGATTGGTTTTAGATTTTGCATTCCTCTAAAGCAAAACAACACCTTTACAATATTGTTCCCTGTTCTCCTGATAATTTTTTGTAATTAGACACTGGCCTAATATTCTACTTTAATACATATACATTCTATCCAATCACCATTACAGCACTTTCCTTTACATTTACAGTAAGTAATCCCTGAATATTCTGCAGCATAAAAGGGCAGTGGAACACCCTCTAGGCCAGGGCTCTCCAACCCTGTTCCTGGAGAGCTACTGTACTGTAGGTTTTCACTCCAACCCTAATCTAGAACACCTGATTCTAATAATTAGCTGGTTGATAAACTTAACCAGTTTAGTTACAACTGGGGTAGGAGCGAAAACCTACAGGATGGTAGCTCTCCAGGAACAGGGTTGGAGAGCCCTGAACTAATGCTCTAGGCTCTCACCTAGTCCTCTCCTAACTAGTGATGCAGTGTGTCTTCAAAGAGAAAACCGTCAGTGATTATTTGCCCCTGGGGACCCATTTCCTCCTTGCTGCTAACGCAAGCATGAAGACCCGGACGATTGAGGAGAGGGGTCCCGAGAAGCTGATTCATTAAATATGGGTGTGTAGCTTTTAAGCAGAATTAACCAGCGCTAATAGGGCGGATGGAACTAATGTTTGACATTTAGCCTGCAGCATAAAGATAAGCGTAGTGGGAGCCTGGACCCTTTTGTGCCTGGCTGAGATCTTGATGCTGGTTTTATGGGTGGAGGGCAGAACTGGGTTCAAATAGTATTTGATATCACTTAAAATAAGTTATCTGTTATCACTGTTGTGTTTCTAATTGTTTCCAGAAGTAATTCATTTCCCCTTGAGTTATAGGAATGTAATGTGTTATCGCTAACCTAACACCGGAACATGCAGATACAACACAGATACAAGTACAGCGATTTCACTAATTCATCAAATGCAGATCAAGATTTCAAAGTGTGACAGCAGGAGAGGCCAAATCCAATATGTCATGTCAGGTGTCAGGTGTTATTGGCAGATATTGTCCAAATCTCAGTGAATCCAACCCTAGCTCATGTCCTAAGTGAGGATTTCCATCCCCAGCTGCCATTGCCATCACTGGAATCCCAGGCTCTCTGCCATGACAGGTAGTGAAGTACTGGAAAATGCATGAGCTTTACCTTCCTTCACTCCCTCCCTCCCTCCCTCCCTCCCTCCCTCCCTCCCTCCCTCCCTCCCTCCCTCCCTCCCTCCCTCCCTCTCTCCACTACTGTTTTTCCTCCACTGCCTCCCTCCCTATCTCACTCCATCTCTCTTTCCTCCTCCTCCCCTCCCTCCCTCTCTGTCCTTCTCCATCGCTTTTAATCCATCCCTCTCTCTCTTCATCCCCCTCCCTCATCCCTCCATCCCTTCCTGTTCTTCATGCAGCAGTTGTAGCAGCTCATCCCTGGCCATTGTTAAGCAGGGGCTGTGGTGTGGCTTGACAGCAGCCCCCTGCTGCACTTTCCCTCCAATCTTCCTTTTCAGCCTTCAGTCAGACACACTATGCCACCAGAAAGCTGTTAAGTTTCCTTCCACTACTCTTTATTTCGGCATCACAACACTTTTGCCTCCCAGTTCCCAGCTACCTGCTTCTCTAACAACAGCAATATATATTTTTTTTACTGCAGCACGCTTTGTATCTCCTCACCGCATCTCCGCTCACTGTCTTATTTCCACCCATGCGTTGTATGTTGGAGACCTGGTTTTCTCAGCTCCCGGTATAATGTTCTTTAATGGTCTTCATTAGCATCTTTTGAATGACAGTATAGTCTAAGCCAGTCAGGTGTCATCAGTTTTTTTTTATCCTAATTATTGCCTGCTGCCTGGTTTCTTTATATTCAGATGTAGGATATTAATTATAGCCAGTTTGGTACAGCAGGAAAATAATCATTCAGAAATAGGAAATGTAAATTATTATTATGTGGATTATAATTAAATGGACAATTTTGTAAGGGTTGATACATTTTTCAAGTCTGAAATGTAAAGGTGGAAATTGCAAAATTCAGAAGCCTTTTAAAAAACTCAAATACACTACAAGTTTTACATTTCCTGCATTGCAGTAAAGTTGTCCTGCAACAGGGTGATCAAATTAAGATCCTACATCTTTAGGACTGTGTCAATTGCTTTGCCATTAGTGTTGTCATACAGAATTAAGAAATCCAAAGCCGTTTTTGCCCTCATCACGTTGTCCCCTTGCACCTTGTTTTTACTGTTCTTACACTTCCGTGATTAATAACTGTGTAATAATAACACAGTTATAACATAGTAGTTACATATGTTTTACTATGTAATTACATGGTAATAGGGTTGTTGAGGACCCAGTTACACAATTGAAACAAGGAATGAGTAACTGAACAGCTAATCAAAGGGCTACCCAGACCCCTCTTTTACGCTGCTGCTACTCTCTGTTTATTATTTATGCATGGTCACTTTAACTCTACCTACATGTACATACTACATATATTACCTCGACTAACCGGTTCCCCCCCGCACATTGACTCTGTATTTTTTAAACTTATCTATTGTTTACTTAACACATTTTTCTTCTTAACTTCTTAATGCATTGCTGGTTAAGGGCTTGTAAGTAAGCATTTCACTGTAAGGTCTACACCTGTTGTATTCGGCACATGTGACAAATACACTTAGATTTTTGATTTGAAAGGAAACACTGAAGTTTGTGGAAATGTGAAATTAATTAAGCAAGATTACTGAATGTAAGTACATGATTTGCCTTCAGAGGTGAATGTATCAAACCAGTTGCCGTGATAAAAGTTTTTTGTTGTTGTGCACTCTCCTCAAACAATAGCATGGTATTCTTTTTACTGTAATACTGTAAATTGGACATTGCAGTTAGATTAACAAGAATTTAAGCTTTCCGCCCATATAAGAGATGTCTATGCCCTTGAAAGTTGGCTGTTACTTACAATGTCATTCTAGTCACATTAGCTCATGTTAGCAACAACCGTCCCGGTAAAGGGACACAGATCCCGTAGAGGTTAAAATATTGCATTATAAAAAATAAAAAAAAATATGAGTTCACCAGGAAATGATGTCACACTGACCTATCACCTCTCAAACTGTCCTCTTCAGACAAAATGGAAGTCACATGCTATTTCTATCTCTTAATTTGTCATTGGCATTTAATTGAATGTTCTCCTGTCACCTAATTTCTCATGGTTAGCCTAATGTCTGCAAAGGTTGCTTCATTGTAACTACAAAGGTTGTTACATTGTAACTAAGTAACTATAAAGCTTATACACTACTGGGTTTCACTTTACGTTAAGTTGCTTGCTCCTGGTTAGGTACATGACAATGACAAGTATATCCTATGTAACTACATTGTTCTTACAATACACTTGATTTGGAATAGCCTTTGAGCCAGGTCATGGCACACATGCAGAATAACCTTCAGCAAGTGAACGTGTAATTACACATTCCTTGTTCCAATTGTTTAATAACTGATTCTGCAACAACCCTATTACCATGTAGTTACATAGTAAAACCTATGTAACTACTATGTTGTTAACACAGTTATGAATGTGCTAGTTACATAGTAATAGGGACAACTTAATGTAAAGTATTACCTGAATACATACAGTATATAACATTGTTATTGTTTTGGTGCCAACCTTCATATCAAACAATCACAAAATGTAGCATAAATCCACAACAAACCAAAAAATCATATTTTGCTTTGCCAGCTTTGGTTTCAACATTGAATCTCCCCTATCTGGTGTGTCAAAACACAGCCCAACACAGCACAATGTCACACATCCACATCTCCAGAAACTGGTGTTTCAGAGACTGGCATCCCACGAGAAAAGTCCATTATGGTCCGACAGCAATCTTAACTGTCTAAGATGAGCCAAGAACCTCTTTGTCTTATGGCGACGATACAAAGTCAAATATCCTCCCAAGCCCTTAGTAAACTGAAGCTCATTGACTCAGGCTCGCTTCCGTGTTTGAGAAGCAATTGTTCTCACAAAAGGATGCAGAGCCTGAGTCCTGAGTGGCACCCTATTCCCTATATAGTGCACTACTTTTGACCAAAGCATTATGCCATTTGTGACACAGACACAGGCAGACAGGGAGACAGAGGTGGAGATATGCCCAGACAGTTAACAACCTGGTGATGAACGGCAGACATCAAGTATAATCCTCAGTTGTCTAATTGTTTTGTTTGCCAAAACAAAAGACTATGAACAATGTGGGAGAACAGAAAACACTCCAGATAATAGCGAGGGGCGAGGAGGGGTAAAGAGGACATAAGTGGGAGCAGCCAGAGAGCACTGTTTACTTAGCGCAACAGTGCATGACAAGCCTGACACCCTCCAGCTCATTTGCATACGTCCCTGGCTGTGTGTGTATGTGTGAACTACTTCACTACTCTAGCCCCATCCGTGGCTTTCTCTCAGCATGATAGAGGCATCCTACCCCAACCCTGGCAGCACCTTGAGAGCACACAGGGCATGCACACAGGGGATCCAGGGGTTCTGCAATCCATCATACTTGCTTTACTCTGAAGAGGCTTGGATTGGGCCCGGATGGGTAACATGACAGTATTATCCCTCAGCTGAGAGGAGAGGAGTGTGGAAAGGAAGGGAAGAGAAGTGATGTCTCTCTCTGAGAGAGATGACACGGAGCATCTCAAGGGATGCAATGGCCTCTTTCTTTCTTTACTCACACAACATTAGTGATTGTTGTTTCTGTGTGGATTTCAACATGGTCTTAATATATTCAAGACGTGTGTATGTTAGGCTGTTTGTTGTAAATGCATTCATGCATACAAATGCAGCCTTATATCATGTAGAAATGAATAACTTAGATCTGTCATATCAGGTGATGTGGTGTTATTTTCCCAAAGCGCAGTCACAAAGTGGTTGTAAGCCCAAGTCATTGTGTATAGTGATAGAGTGCATTAAAGCCTCTTCCCTGCTGTCATGTAAGGACCTACATTTTGACTGAATGGTGACCGGATTTGAAAAGTTGGTACCACTCCTAAATGCTTCCCCTCAGGAACATACAAATCAAATCAATTTTTTTTTGTCACATACACATGGTTAGCAGAAGTTAATGCGAGTGAGGCGAAATGCTTGTGCTTCTAGTTCCGACCATGCAGTAGTATCTAACAAGTAATCTAACAAATACAAAACAACTACCTTATACACACAAGAGTAAAGGAATGAATACGAGTATGTACATATAAATATATGGATGAGCGATGGCTGACCGGCATAGGCAAGATGCAGTAGATGGTATAGAGTACAGTATATACATCTGAGACAGGCATGGAACTACTTTTCCTAAATGTTTTCCCCAAAGAACATTATGCAGGGATGGAACACATGCTCTCTTGTAACAGTAAATAAAGATGTGTGCATCCTGATCAACCCAGGGTGTTTAGGACAAGATGCCACATATCTAGCATTGGAATGGGAGTCACTGCCTGGTCCCTACCTGCTCTGTGTGTGTTTGTGTGTGCATGTGTGTGTGTGTTTCTGGGGGACACCATGGTCTAGCATGCAGACGAGGACACAATTAGCGGAGGGGCAGAGGGACAGATCAAGTCCTGTCTGCCACACATCTGAAAAAAAAAAAAAAAATAAGGGAGCAACAGTGTGTGTGACTGGGTGTGTGTGTGAGGGAAGGGGGTGTGAGGAGAGGAGGATGGGCGCTATGTGTGAGAGAAGTGAGATGTATGTAAACAATGCCAGATTGTGAACTA
Organism: Brachymystax lenok tsinlingensis; assembly: GCA_030435695.1. Lineage (NCBI taxonomy): Eukaryota > Metazoa > Chordata > Actinopteri > Salmoniformes > Salmonidae > Brachymystax > Brachymystax lenok. The sequence goes on along the minus strand of CM059819.1, from coordinate 49,467,157 downwards.
CTTCTGGCCCCAAAGCACTGCATTTTCAGATGCACGACTCTTCACATGTAAAATGGGAAACATTACGAGAAAAAAATAATACAACACTGACACAATATAATCTAGCAAGTCACTGGGTGAAGGCCTCAAAGCACAGCATGTTTAGAATGCTTGTCATCATTTCTAAAATGTTCAACACAATGCCGAGACCAATTAAAAAAAAACAGTGACATAATTTATTCCAGCAAATCACTTAGAGTCCGGGATGAAGTTATGAAAACCTGAGACCACTGTTTTGTAGTTGGAATCCAACCAACATGCCCTCAATAGAACCTCATGTCATCATGGTAAAATGGGAAGATTGTCATAGATGACATTGAAGTCCCTATGGGATGTTTTTAGAGGTTTCTTCCATACAGTTCTCTCTCTGCACCCCCAAACCCAAAGCCCTTGCCACTTAGCACATTCAATTGTGTAGAATGTATAATGCAAGTAATGTAAGCTGAAAATAATGTAGGCCTCAGCTGAGAAAGTGTGTGTGGGAGACATAGCAGAAGAGTTGGCCTACTTTGTGTTATATCATGCGAATCGTCCATATCCCTTATAGCCCATAGCAAAGCACATCTACAGTTGAAGTCGGAAGTTTACATACACCTTAGCCAAATACAGTTAAACTCAGTTTCACATTTCCTGACATTTAATCCTAGTAAAAAGTCCCTGTCTTAGGTCAGTTAGGATCACCACTTTATTTTAAGAATGTGAAATGTCAGAAAAATATTAGAAAGAATGATTTATTTCAGATTTTCTTTCTTTCATCACATTCCCAGTGGGTCAGAAGTTTGAATTTTGGCCCATTGCTCCTGACAGAGCTGGTGTAACTGAGTCAGGTTTGTAGGCCTCCTCGCTCGCATACGCTTTTTCAGTTCTGCCCACAAATTTTCTAAAGGATTGAGGTCAGGGCTTTGTGATGGCCACTCCAATACTTTGACTTTGTTGTCCTTAAGCCATTTTGCCTTGGATGTATGCTTGGGGTCATTGTCCATTTGGAAGACCCATTTGCGACCAAGCTTTAACTTCCTGACTGATGTCTTGAGATGTTGCTTCAATATATCCACATCATTTTTCTTCCTCATGATGCCATCTATTTTGTGGAGTGCACCAGCGCCTCCAGCAGCAAAGCACCCCCACAACATGATGCTGCCACCTCCGTGCTTCACGGTTTGGATGGTGTTCTTCGGCTTGCAAGCCTCCCCCTTTTTCCTCCAAACATAACAATGGTCATTATGACCAAACAGTTCTATTTTTGTTTCATAAGACTAGGACATTTCTCCAAAAAGTAAGATTTTTGTCCCCATGTGCAGTTGCAAACCGTAGTCTGGCTTTTATATGGCGGTTTTGGAGCAGTGGCTTCTTCCTTGCTGAGCGGCCATTCAGGTCATGTCGATATTGGACTCGTTTTACTGTGGATATAGATACTTTTGTACCGGTTTCCTCCAGCATCTTCACAAGGTCCTTTGCTGTTGTTCTGGGATTGATTTGCACTTTTCGCACCAAAGTAGGTTCATCTCTAGGAGACAGAACGTGTCTCCTTCCTGAGCGGTATGACAGCTGCGTGGTCCCACGGTGTTTATACTTGCGCACTATTGTTTGTAGAGACGAACGTGGTACCTTCAGACATTTGGAAATTGCTCACAATTTGCTCACAATTGTCCATCTAAGAGCATCATTCTGCATGGGTGTGGTTATTTTCTGCATACAATTACCCCATAAATACAAAAGTATGCGGACACCCCTTGAAATGGTTTCGCTATTTCAGCCACACCCGTTGCTGACAGGTGTATAAACACCATCATAGGATCCCACCTTATTGTTGTCAGTTAGAGACATATTATTTTGTGTGCCCTAAACAACCCAGTGGCCCACATTATCTACTCTCTTGGCAATCTCTGCATCCCCATGACAAGTTAATTATGATACAATTGTAGTGTTTGACACCATTTTAGACTGGCACTTGTTCTTTGCTTTTTTGTCTTGGTCATAGTTACGCAGTTAGTTTGGCTATTTGGAAATGGTTTAAGCCCCAGCAGCCCAATAAAACAGTTATTTGTACTTAAAAGGCACTACAGTCGGACCTTTAACATTATGTACTCCATCCACCACTTGGACAGGATCATTACGGCAAAATTCTAGTGTTAGGCGTTTGGGACCTAGACGTTTAAGAATGGCACTTGTTTTCTGCTCGTCAACACCAGAGGCAAGATGAGATGAACTCTGCAAAGGGGGTTACAATTGGAGGAAAACAAATCAAACAAGGTTCTCTCTTACTCTTGACCTCTAGACTAAATCCCATCCACTTCTTAAATGATCCATTTACAGAGCATTGTTTCTACCAGAGACGGTGGTAGAAATTGCCTGGTAGCAAGCTGCTGTAAAGGGGGAACTTATAGGGGATTTCGATTTTCTTCTAACACCACTGGGTTTTTAACTATTTATCTTGAGCTCAACGTGACCTTCCAAGTACTTTAAAAGCATGCACCGTTTGCCATTGTCAAAGTTTCTTGCATAGTCTTCTGTCTCATGCTTTACAATGTGATTACAGTAGGTTTGCAAAGACTCCGGTAATTTACGTTAGCGAAGGTTAGCGGAATCTTCAGTAATTTTAGTAATTAAGAAGTAATCTATGGCAATGCATGGTCACTCTGGTCATTTATCATTGAATAACCTTAAAAAATAAATTCAACCGAAAGGTTGCTGTAACGTCCAGGCCTGAGTGTCAGGCTGGAGTGCTTAGTTTTGTTTTGGTGTAGGGTTTCTTCTGTTCTAGGGTGTGTATTTCTATGTTGGGGTAATGGTTCCCAATTAGAGACAGCTGAGTCTCGTTACCTCTAATTGGGAACCATATATATGTTTGGGGTTTTTGCACTAAGGTTTGTGGGTTATTGAATGTATTGATTGTTCGTAGATATTGTAGTCATGCCATTGTGTTTAGGTTCATGCCATTGTGTTTAGGTTCATGCCATTGTGTTTAGGTTCATGCCATTGTGTTTAGGTTCATGCCATTGTGTTTAGGTTCATGCCATTGTGTTTAGGTTCATGCCATTGTGTTTAGGTTCATGCCATTGTGTTTAGGTTCATGCCATTGTGTTTAGGTTCATGCCATTGTGTTTAGGTTCATGCCATTGTGTTTAGGTTCATGCCATTGTGTTTAGGTTCATGCCATTGTGTTTAGGTTCATGCCATTGTGTTTAGGTTCATGCCATTGTGTTTGTTTCTTAGCTTAGTTAGATTCTTTAGTTTGGTTCCACGTCATGATCATCGTTCATTGTTTTGTTCACTCAAGTCACGTTCGTTAAATATGTATTCTGGATACCTCGCTGCGCCTTGGTCTGTCCCAAGAGGAAATCATGACAGTTGCTATATCGAATCCCCGAGCTGACAAGGTAAAAATCTGCCGTTCTGCTCCTGAACAAGGCAGTTAACCCACTGTTCTTAGGCCATTATTGTAAATAAAAATGTGTTCTTAACTGACTTGCCTAGTTAAATAAAAATAAAATACCACAGTATGAGTCATAATACCCATACAACCTAGCGGTCAAATAGGGAAATGGTTCTAATCGTTTTTTCCACCATAGATTTTTCCCATAGGGGATTTTAGAAACTGTCTGAGACAGATTTACATGGTTATCAAATCATCATGCCAGAGTAAGCCTACACGAAACACAGACCTTATTTAAAGTGTTTTCCCCTATGGGAAAAATGTATTGTGGAAAAACGATTGGAACCATTTCCCTGTTTGCTCGCTAGGTTTTATGTGTATTATGACACCCCCACTATGGGGTTCTATTGTCCATGAGTTTCTAGTGGATAGACCATATGGTTAAAGAGGAAATAGCCTAATTAAAGAGATTCTCCTGAACATTTGTATACTTTTTAGCCAGTAATTTTGAAGTTGCGCTCATGCAACCAAGCGGGTCCCTGGAAATTCTGTACAATGTCATCACATCATTATTCTTGAGCCTCTGTAGCATGCACAGAGAATAAAAATAATAATTGTGGTGTGCATGTGGGGTGAGCATCTTGATCTCACCCCGCAACATCATCTGCTATTTTTATACTTTAGAACTGGAACCCCCATCAGAAGCTAGCCAGCTAACTAGCTACTAGCTAGTAGTCAGTTAGCCACTGCTAGCGGTCCTCATCGTTAACTCGGACATCAGCCAGCCTCAACCCGGTCAATTACTGCCAGTCTGCACAGCGCGATATCAACCCAGATCATATTGAACTGCTTTTTCTCTACCACATCTCCGGACTCCTACCGCAAGCTCCGAACCTTTACACCGGATCATCACAGCTAGCTAGCTGCTATTCGAGTGGCTACTCCTGCCTAACATCTCTGTCCTGAAGCAAGCACCAGTAAGCCTGGAGCTAGCTTCAAGATAGGCCCATCTCCCGGCTTGCCAAAGAGGTCCACCAGCCAATTCTTGGTCTACAATACCTCTTTTGCCAATTGGTCTGAACCCTTTACTGCCAACACGGAGCGCCGCCGATCCATCACAACTGGCCTGCCGACATAACTGTCCGAGGTGGTTTCAACAGGCTCTTCTGTTGTTCCACCCCCCACACATGCGGTCACCTCACCTGGTTTAACTGGTGCCTCTAGAGACAAAACCTCTCTCATCGTCACTCAATGCCTAGGTTGACCTCCACTGTACTCACATCCACCATACCCTTGTCTGTACATTATGCCTTGAATCTATTCTTCTGCTCCCATAAATCTGCTCGTTTTACTCTCTGTTCCGAATGCACTAGACGACCAGTTCTTATAGTTTTTAGTCGTACCCTTATCCTACTCCTTCTCTGTTCCTCTGGTGATGTAGAGGTTACCCCAGGCGCAGCAGCCCCCAGCACCACTCCCATTCCCCAGGCACTCTCAATTGTTGACTTCTGTAACCGTAAAAGCCTTGGTTTCATGCATGTTAACATTAGAAGCCTCCTCCCTAAGTTTGTTTTATTCACTGCTTTAGCACACCACGCCAATCCGGATTTCCTAGCCGTGTCTGAATCATGGCTTAGGAAGGCCACCAAAGATCCTGAAATTTCCATCCCTAACTATAACATCTTCCGACAAGATAGAACTGCCAAAGGGGGTGGAGAGGCAATCTACTGCAGAGTTCTGTCATACTATCCAGGTCTGTTCCCAAACAATTTGAGCTTCTACCACCTTTCTAGAAACATCTCTCTCACCGTTGCCGCTTTTTATAGACCCCCTTCAGCCTCCAGCTGTGCCCTGGACACCATATGTGAATTGATTGTCCCCCATCTATCTCAGTTCATACTGTTAGGTGACCTAAACTGGGTATGCTTAGCACCCCGACCGTCCTACAATCTAAGATAGATGCCCTCAATCTCACACAAATTATTAAGGAACCTACCAGGTACAACCTTAAATCTGTAACAATGGGCACCCTATTAGATATCATCCTGACCAACTTGCCCTTTAAATACACCTCTGCTGTCTTCAACCAGGATCTCAGCGAGCACTGCCTCATTGCCTGCGTGCGTGATGGGTCCGCGGTCAAACGACCACCCCTCATCACTGCCAAACGCTCCCTAAAACACTTCAGCAAGCAGGCCTTTCTAATCGGCCTGGCCCGGGTATCCTGGAAGGATATTGACCTCCTCACGTCAGTAGAGGATGCCTGGTTGCTCTTTAAAAGTGCCCCATTCAAATGTAGAACTAAGAACAGATATAGCCCTTGGTTCACCTCAGACTTGACTGCCCTTCACCAGCACAAAAACAGCCTGTGGCGTTCTGCATTAGCATCAAATAGTCCCCGTGTTATGCAACCTTTCAGGGAAGTCAGGAACCAATATACTCAGTTAGGAAAGCTAAGATTAGCTTTTTCAAACAGAAATTTGCATCCTGTAGCACTAATTTCAAAAAGTTTTGGGACACTGTATGGTCCATGGAGAATATGAGCACCTCCTCCCAGCTGACCACTGCACTGATGCTAGGAAACACTGTCACCACCGTTAAATCTACGATAATCGAGAATTTAAATAAGCATTTTTCTACGGCTGGCTATGCTTTCCATCTGGCTACCCCTACACTGGCCAACAACTCAGCACCCCCTGCGGAAACTTGCACAAATACCCACCCCCCCACCAACCCCCGCTTCTCCATCACCCAAATCCAGACAGCTGATGTTCTAAAAGAGCTGCAAAATATGGATCCCTACAAATCAGCTGGGCTAGACAATCTGGATCCTCTCTTTCTAAAATTATCCGCCGAAATTGTTGCAACCCCTATTACTAGCCTGTTCAACCTCTCTTTCTTATCGTCTGAGATCCCCAAAGATTGGAAAGCTGCCGCGGTCATCCCCCTCTTCAAAGGGGGAGACACTCTAGACCCAAACTGTTATAGACCTATATCCATCCTGCCCTGCCTTTCTAAAATCTTCGAAAGCCAAGTTAATCCACGACCATTTCGAATCCCACCGTACCTTCTCCACTATACAATCTGGTTTCCGAGCTGGTCATGGGTGTACCTCAGCCACACCTAAACGGTATCATAACTGCCATCAATGTGCAGCTGTATTCATCGACCTGGCCAATGCCTTCGACTCAATCACTGCATTCTCATCGGCAGACTCAAAGCCTTAGTTTCTTAACTTCTTAGGGAGCGGCAGCAGAGGTGACGGTTTTGGAGAGTCTGGCATGCCCAAAGTAAAATGCCTGCCACTCAGGCCCAGAAAATAAGATATGCACATAATTAGTACTATTGGATATGAAACACTCTGACGTTTCTAAAAGTGTTAAAATAATGTATGTGAGTATAACAGAACTGATATAGATGGCGAAAACCCGAGGAAAATCCATCCGGATTTACAGTTTTTGTACATGACCTTTTTGTCTAGGCTGCCTTTTGATTTCTATTTTAACTAGGACTGAGACTGCAGTACCTATGGCTTCCACTAGATGTCAACAGTCTTTATACAGAGTCTGGAGGCTCTAGCACTAAGCAGAACAGATAGGAAGCAGTGAAGGGATCACATTTGTCAACAACGTTTGACGGGCGCGAGATTGTGAGCGCGCCCCACTTTATTTTCCTTTCCTATTCACGTTATTGTCCAGTTGAAATATTACAGTAAATATACATAAAAGGATACCTAAGGATACATTAAAAATGATGTTTGATTTGTTTGTAGAAAGTATATAGGTATAATTTGAACGTGTTCTCTTCACGGTTCAATGGGCGACTCAACGGTGGATTTTCTGCTCATAACACGCCAACCAAACTGAGATTTATGGATATAATAAATGACTTTTTCTAACAAAAGAACCATTGGATGTCTTCATTGGACACTTGGGAAGCCCTCAGCAGAAGTTCTTCGAAAGATAAGTGATATTTTTTAGCTCTTATATGGGTTTTGTGTGACCCGCGCTGGATATGAATTTATGCTAATGTGGAAAATATATGAGGTGCTATCCTCAAACAATCAAATGTTGTGGTTTCGCTGTAAAGCCTTTGAAATCTGACAACGCTGTGATATTGCCAAGAAGCAGAGCTTTTGATGACTATGCAACACTTGTATATTGATGAATGTTTAATAATTCAACTTTTGGATTTTGAATTTGGCGCCTTACATTTCACCGGGCTAGCGCGCCGCTACTCCCTAAGTAGTTAAATGACTGCCTCGCCACGTTCACTAACATGTTCTCAGATAGAGTTCAGTGTATCAAATCGGAGGGCCTATTGTCCGGACCTCTGGCAGTCTCTATGGGGGTGCCACAGAGTTCAATTCTCGGGACTACTCTTTTCTCCGTATATATGAATGATGTCGCTCTTGTTGTTGGTAATTCTCTGATCCACCTCTATGCAGACACCATTCTGTATACAGTGAGGGAAAAAAATGGTAGGTTTATTTGAACAGTGAGAGACAGAATAACAACAAAAAAATCCAGAAAAACGCATGTGAACATTTTTATAAATTGATTGGTTTTTATGAACTGAGCCACGTAAAGGACCACTACAATAGATACAGTGAGGGAAAAAAGTATTTGATCCCCTGCTGATTTTGTACGTTTGCCCATTGACAAAGAAATGATCAGTCTATAATTTTAATGGTAGGTTTATTTGAACAGTGAGAGACAGAATAACAACAAAAGAATCCTGAAAAACGCATGTGAAAAATGTTATGAATTGATTTGTATTTTAATGAGGGAAATAAGTATTTGACCCCTCTGCAAAACATGACTTAGTACTTGGTGGCAAAACCCTTGTAGGCAATCACAGAGGTCAGATGTTTCTTGTAGTTGGCCACCAGGTTTGCACACATCTCAGGAGGGATTTTGTCCCACTCCTCTTTGCAGATCTTCTCCAAGTCATTAAGGTTTCGAGGCTGACGTTTGGCAACGTCTGACCTCTGTGATTGCCAACAAGGGTTTTAACTACAAATACCTAAGTGTATGGTTAAACTGTAAACTCTCCTTCCAGACTCACATTAAGTATCTCCAATCCAAAATTAAATCAAGAATTGGCTTCCTATTTCGCAACAAAGCCGCATTCACTCATGCTGCCAAATATACCCTCGTAAAACTGACTATCCTACCGGTCCTTGACTTCGCCGATGTCATTTACAAAATAGCCTCAAACACTCTACTCAGCAAACTGGATGTAGTCTATCACAGTGCCATCCTTTTTGTCACCAAAGCCCCATATACTACCCACCACTGCGACCTGTACGCTCTCATTTGCTGGCCCTCACTACATATTCACTGCCAAATCCACTGGCTCTAGGGCTAGGTAAAGCCCCACCTTATCTCAGCTCACTGGTCACAATAGCAACACCCACCCATAGCTGCTCCAGCAGGTATATTTCACTGGTCATCCCCAAAGCCAAAACCGCATTTCCTTCCAATTCTCCGCTGCAAATGACTAGAACGAATTGCAAAAATCACTGAAGCTGGAGTTTTATATCTCCCTCTCTAAATTTAAGCATCAGCTGTCAGAGCAGCTTACCGATCACCGTACCTGTACACAGCCAATCTGTAAATAGCACACCCAACTACCTCATCCCCATATTGTTATTTATCCTCTTGATCTTTTGCACCCCAGCATCTCTACTTGCACATCATCATCTGCACATCTATCACTCCAGTGTTAATGCTAAATTGTAATTAATTCGCCTCTATGCCCTATTTATTGCCTTACCTCCCAACTCTTCTACATTTGCACACACTGTACAATGTTTTATCTATTGTGTTATTGACTGTACATTTGTTTATGTCTAACTTGTGTTGTTGTTTGTCACACTTTATCTTTATCTTAGCCAGGTCGCAGTTGTAAATGAGAACTTGTTCTCAACTGGCCTACCTTGATCAATTTATTTTTCAGTTATCAAAATAACTACTGGTAAGCCACTCATCCCACTTGCTTCAGCAACTCTTCCAACTGTTGACTTTTTTGACAACTGCCACTAGTTTGGCGCCAAAACATTTACAACAAAGACATATTGACCAAGTAAAATAAAAAAGTTTGTAAAAACATGATATTTCATGCGGAAACCCTCATTAAAGATGTCCTCCTGTTGAAAATGGATATCCCATTTATAAATACAGTAAAGTACACACACTAAAGGGTAAAAAAAAATGGTTTTGAGAAAAGGAGTAGGGCATTCAAAGAGTTGGTCTGGTGGTCAGATGTGATGTCATCAGCCTCCCTCCCTCTACTAGTTTACTAGTTTGTAGGCCAATGTTTGGACGCTACAGACGTTTTTCATGAGAGGACGATTTTCTGGGTATGCAAACCACCGCTGTAGCTCTGCCACCTTCCTCCGCAGATGCTGTTGGATATAAGAGCAATGCCAATTTACCAACATTACGACCAGGAATGCGAGTCCTCTGTTCGGACCACCGCCCAGGACAATGGTGCTAATTCCAGTAAGCGATCCAAAACAACAACGTCGCAGAAGGGGCAGATAAAGCGGCCACCTGGCCAGGCTCCGTGAACGTGCACATCACACACTGCTACTGAGTATACTACTAGCCAATGTCCAGTCAACTGACAAAATTCAAAGGTAGGCAAAATTCGAGCAAGGGAACATCAGCGATTGTAACATTCTCTGTTTCACGGAAACATGGCTCTCTTGGGATATGTTGTCAGAATAATTTCAACTACCGGGCTTCTCCATGCATCGCGCCGACATAAACAAACACCTCTCTGGGAGAAGAAAGGGCGGGGGTGTATGCTTTATGCTTAAAGCCCTCCCTTCGGCAAATCCGACCACGACGCCATCTTGCTCCATCCGTATTATAGGAAAAAACTCAAACAGGATGTACCAGTGACAAGAACCATTCAACGCTGGTCCGACCAATTGGAAGCCACGCTTCAAGATTGTTTTGATCACGCGGACTGAAATATGTTCAAGTCAGCCTCAGAGAACAACATCGACCTATACGCTGACTCTGTGAGTACGATCGAGAGCATCCTGTCGGGCTGTATCATAGCCTGGTATGGCAACTGCACCACCCTCAACCGCAAGGCTCTCCAGAGGGTGGTGTGGTCTGCACAACGCATCACTGGTGGCAAACTACCTGCCCTCCAGGACACCTACAGCACCCAATGTCACAGGAAGGCCAAAAAGGTAATCAAGGATATCAACCACCCGAGCCACTGCCTGTTCACACCGCTACCATCCAGAAGACGAGGTCAGTACAGGTGCATCAAATCTGGGGCCGAGAGACTGAAAAACAGCTTCTATCTCAAGGACATCAGACTGCTAAACAGCCATCACTAACTCAGAGAGGCTGCTGCCTACATTGATATCCAATCACTGGCCACTTAAAAAAAATGGATCGCTAGTCACTTCATACAATGCACTCTAAATAATGCCACTTTAATAATGTTTACATATCTTACATTACTCATATCACATGTATATACTGTATTCTATACCATCTATTGCACATTGCCTATGCCGCTCGGCCATCGCTAATCCATATACTTACATGTTTTTTTATTTAAATTTTTTTATTGAGATAACATCTCTTTTCCAAGAGAGACCTGGTCCAACAGCAGCAGGGAAATGTACATATTCTCCTTCACCACTTTATATTTGTGTGTATTAGGTAGTTGTTGGGGAATTCGGAACTAGAAGCACAAGCATTTTGCTACACTCGCATTAACATCTCCTAACCATGTGTATGTAAATAACATTTCATTCGATTTGACATAGACGGATGCGGCGGATTGAGACGCAGCCCAGATATCTCAGCTTAAATTGACGGATTTGGATGGGGATTGTTGTATCATGTTACTTAGATTGACGCGCGGGTGCGTCAATAGACTCATAAGGTTAAAATCATCTTATTGGATTAAAGTGAACAAAATTCTGGTAGTTTACTGGTAAACTTAAAAAAATGTCCAGTAATATACTCTCCCTTTGAAACCCTAAACATGACAGACTGGTAGAGCTTTTGCAGGGGGGAAGAAATCCGAACTGTGAATGGTTTGAGAAACAAACCACTATGGACCCCACTCTTATCTCCTTAATATGTAATGTAACCACACGCTGTCTGCTCTGGTTCTGCAGTCTCTGCACTTTGGTGGAGGGCTGTGCTCTCTCGCTGACTACGCAGGCAGTCGACAAATGTGTCATCCACAATCATTTCAGGCTTAGCTTGATTGGGAGAGGGCCAAAGGGTGTGCTTCAATTGATAAACCAAAGTACGTCAGCAAGTCTAACAAACAGAATGGGCTAATCCTTCAGTGATGCGTTATAGTGCTGGAGTTTAACTTAGAATCCACATGAATGACTTGAAAGCACAAATAGAATCAACATGCACGTTCACACACACACACACACACACACAGAGAGAGAGAGCGTTCCATATGGGTTAGCAATCTGTAGCTTCCACAAGCATCTGCCATTCCAACATCCACATGCAAGGCAGCAAATTAATGATAAAATCAAATCACATATTATTTGTCACATGCGCCGAATACAACAGGTGTAGACCTTACAGTGAAATGCTTACTTACGAGCCCCTAACCATCAATGCAGTAAAAAAAAAATATGGATAAGAATAAGAAATAAAAGTAACAAGTAATTGAAGAGCAGCAGTAACATAACAATAGCGAGACTATATACAGGGGGGTACCGGTAAAGAGTCAATGTGCAGTGTGCAGGGGCACCGGTTAGTTGAGGTAATATGTACATGTAGGTAGAGATATTAAAGTGACTATGCATAGATGATAACAACAGAGAGTAGCAGCAGTGTAAAGGGGGAAGGGGACAATGCAAATAGTCTGGGTAGCTATTTGATGTTCAGGAGTCTTATGGCTTGGGGGTAGAAGCTGTTTCGAAGTCTCTTGGACCTAGACTTAGCATTCCGGTACCGCTTGCCGTGCGGTAGCAGAGACAACAGTCTATGACTAGGGTGGCTGGAGTCTTTGACAATTTTTAGGGCCTTCCTCGGACACCGCCTGGTATAGAGGTCTTGGATGGCAGGAAGCTTGGCCTCAGTGATGTACCGGGCCGTTTGCACTACCCTCTGTAGTGCCTTGCGGTCGGAGGCTGAGCATTTGCCATACCAGGCAGTGATGCAACCAGTCAGGATGCTCTCGATGGTGTAACTCTGATGACCCATGCCAAAACTTTTCAGTCTCCTTAGGGGGAATAGGTTTTGTTGTTCCCTCTTCCCGACTGTCTTGGTGAGCTTGGACCATGTTAGTTTGTTGGTGATGTGGACACCAAGGAACTTTAAGCTCTCAACCTGCTCCACTGCAGCCCCGTCGATGAGAATGGGGGTGTGCTCGGTCCTCTTTTTCCTTTAGTCCACAATCATCTCCTTTGTCTTGATCACATTGAGGGAGAGGTTGTTGGCCTGGCACCACACTGCCAGGTCTCTGACCTCCTCCCTATAGGCTGTCTCGTCATTGTCGGTGATCAGGCCTACCACTGTTGTGTCATTGGCAAACTTAATGATGATGTTGGAGTCGTGCCAGGCCATGCAGTCATGAGTGAACAGGGGACTGAGCACGCACCCCTGAGGGGCCCCCGTGTTGAGGATCAGCGTGGCAGATGTGTTGTTACCTACCCTTACCACCTGGGGCGGCCCGTCAGGAAGTCCAGTATCCAATTGCAGAGGGAGGTGTTTAGTCCCAGGGTCCTTAGCTTATTGATGAGCTTTGAGGGCACTATGGTGTTGAACGCTGAGCTGTAGTCAATGAATAGCATTCTCACATAGGTGTTCCTTTTGTCCAGGTGGGAAAGGGCAGTATGGATCTGTTGGGGCAGTATGCAAATTGGAGTGGGTCTAGGGTTTCTGGGATAATGGTGTTGATGTGAGTAATGACCAACCTTTCAAAGCACTTCATGGCTACAGACGTGAGTGCTATGGGTCGCTAGTTAGTTAGGTAGGTTACCTTAGTGTTCTTGGGCACAGGCATTTGAAAATGTCAGTGAAGACACTTGTCAGTTGGTCAGCGCATGCTCGGAGTACACATCCTGGTAATTCATCTGGCCCTGCAGCCTTGTGAATGTTGACCTGTTTAAAGGTCTTAATCACATCGGCTGCAGAGAGCGTGATCACACAGTCTTCTGGAACAGCTGGTGCTCTCAAATCAAATTGTATTTGTCACATACACATGGTTAGCAGATGTTAATGCGAGTGTAGCGAAATGCTTGTGCTTCTAGTTCCGACCATGCAGTAGAATCTAACAAGTAATCTATCAATTTCACGACAACTACCTTATACACACAAGTGTAAAGGAATGAATACGAGTATGTACATATAAATATATGGATGAGCGATGGCTGACCGGCATAGGCAAGATGCAGTAGATGGCATAGAGTACAGTATATACATATGAGATGAGTAATGTAGGATATGTAAACATTATATAAATGTCATCGTTTAAAGTGGCTAGTGGTACATTTATTACATCCACTTAATTATTAAAGTGGCTAGAGATTTGAGTCGATGGCCGAACGGCATAGGCAAGATTCAGTAGATGGTTTAGAGTACAGTGTATATATTTGATATTAGTAATATATTAGTAAACATTATATATAAAATTGATACATTTGTTACATCAAATTTTCGATTATTTAAAGTGGCTAGAGATATAAGTCAGTATGTTGGCAGCAGCCACTCAATGTTAGTGATGGCTGTTTAACAGTCTGATGGCCTTGAGATAGAAGCTGTTTTTCAGTCTCTCGGTCCCAGCTTTGATGCACCTGTACTGACCTCGCCTTCTGGATGACAGCGGGGTGAACAGGCAGTGGCTCGGGTGGTTGTTGTCCTTGATGATCTTTTTGGCCTTCCTGTGACATCGGGTGGTGTAGGTGTCCTGAAGTGCAGGTAGTTGACCCCCGGTGAATGCGTTGTGCAGTCCTCACTACCCTCTGGAGAGCCTTACGGTTGTGGGCGGAGCAGTTGCCATACCAGGTTATTTTCCTGACACCACACTCCGAGTGCCCTCACCTCCTCCCTGTAGGCCGTCTCGTCGTTGTTGGTAATCAAGCCTACCACTGTAGTGTCGTCAGCAAACTTGATGATTGAGTTGGAGGCGTGCTTGGCCACGCAGTCATGGGTGAACAGGGAGTCAAGGAGAGGGCTGAGAACGCACCCTTGTGGGGTGGCCGGCCCGTCAGGAAGTCCAGGACTGGGTCAGATCTTGTCAATGATCTCAAGGCAGCCGGGACCATAGTCACCATGAAAACAATTGGTAACACACTACGCCGTGAAGGACTGAAATCCTGCAGCACCCACAAGGTCCCCCTGCTCAAGAAAGCACATATACATGCCCGTCTGAAGTTTGCCAATAAACATCTGAATGATTCAGAGGACATCTGGGTGAAAGTGTTGTGGTCAGATGAGACCAAAATAGAGCTTTTTAGCATCAACTCAACACGCCGTTTTTTGAGGAGGAGGAATGCTGCCTATGACCCCAAGAACACCATCCCCACCGTCAAACATGGAGGTGGAAACATTATGCTTTGGGGGTGTTTTTCTGCTAAGGGGACAGGACAACTTCACCGCATCAAAGGGACGATGGACGGCGCCATGTACCGTCAAATCTTGGGTGAGAACCCCCTTCCCTCAGCCAGGGCATTGAAAATGGGTCGTGGATGGGTATTCCAGCATGACAATGACCCAAAACACACGGCCAAGGCAACAAAGGAGTGGCTCAAGAAGAAGCACATTAAGGTCCTGGAGTGGCCTAGCCAGTCTGCAGACCTTAATCCCATAGAAAATCTGTGGAGGGAGCTGAAGGTTCAAGTTGCCAAACGTCAGCCTCAAAACCTTAATTACTTGGAGAAGATCTGCAAAGAGGAGTGGGACAAAATCCCTCCTGAGATGTGTGCTAACCTGGTGGCCAACTGCAAGAAACGTCTGACCTCTGTGATTGCCAACAAGGGTTTTGCCAACAAGTACTAAGTCATTTTTTGCAGAGGGGTCAAATACTTATTTCCCTCATTAAATTGCAATTCCATTTATAAAAATTTTCACATGCGTTTTTCAGGATTCTTTTGTTGTTATTCTGTCTCTCACTGTTCAAATAAACATACCATTAAAATTATAGACTGATCATTTCTTTGTCAGTGGGCAAACGTACAAAATCAGCAGGGGGATCAAATACATTTTTCCCTCACTGTATCCCAGTCCACGTGCTCGAAAAAAATCTTGCAGCGTGGAATCAGATTGGTCGGACCAGCGTTGAACAGACCTAAGACCTGTTTTAGTTTCTGTTTGTAGGCTGGGAGCAACACAACGGAGTCATGGTCAGACTTGCCGAAAACAGGGCAGAGAATGGCCTTGTATGCATCACGGAAGTTAGAATAAAAATGATCCAGGATTTTACCAGCCCGGGTCGCACATTCGATATGCTGATAACATTTTTGTTTTCAGATTAGCCTTGTTAAAATCCCCAGCCACAATAAATGCGGCCTCAAGATATGTGGTTTCCAGTTTACATAGAATCCAATGAATTTCTTTCAGTGCCATCGATGTGTCAGCTTGAGGGGGGATATATGCGACTGTGATTATAATCGAAGAGAATTCTCTTGGTAGATAATGCGGTCGGCATTTGATTGTAAGGAATTCTATGCCAGGTGAACAAAAGGACTTGAGTTCCTGTATGTTGTTATGATCACACCACGACTCGTTAATCATGAAGCACACACCCCCGCCCTTCTTCTTACTAGACAGATGTTTGTTTCTGTCGGCGCAATGCATGGAGAAACCATGTGGCTGTACCGACTCTGATAACGTGTCCTGAGTGAGCAATGTTTCCGTGAAGCAAAGAACGCTCCGGTCGCTGATGTCTCTCTGGAAGTCAATCCTTGCTCGGATTTCGTCTACCTTGTTGTCCAGAGACTGGACATTGACAAGTAGTATACCTGACGCGTCTCCCCCTTCTCCTGCACTGCCGTTGTTTTGGGTCACCGGCTGGGATCTAGTCTATTGTCCTGGTTTGTGGACGAAACAGAGGATCCGCTTTGGGAAAGCCGTATTCCTGCTCGTAATGTTGGTTGAGAGCAAGTTGACGTTGCTCTTATATCCAATAATTCTTCCTGGCTGTATGTAATAAAATTTAAGATTTCCCGGGGTAACAATGTAAGAAGTAATCCATAAAAAAAACTAAATACTGCATAGCTTCCTGAGAACGCGAAGCGAGGCTGCCATCTCTGTCGGCGCCGGAAGTCCTAAGTGGAGGGCGAGGGAGAGCTTTGTATGCGTCTCTGTGTGTGGAGTAAAGGTGTTTTTTTGTGTGTGGAGTAAAGAGTTTTTTTTCCCTCTGGTTGCACATTTGCTGTTCCCTGCATTAAAGTCCCCGGCTGCTAGGAGCGCTGCCACTGGGTGAGCGTTTTTTTTGTTTGATTATGGTGGAATTCAGCTCATTCAATGCTGTCTTAGCGCCAGCCTCAGTCTGTGGTGGTATGTAAACAGCTACGAAAAATACAGATGAAAACTCTCTAGGTAGACTGTATGGTCTACAGCTTATCATGTTTCATCTTTAATCTTCTGTAGGTAATACATTTTTTCTCCAAAGATTGCACGATTGCTAGCAGAATGGAAGGAAGTGGGGGTTTATTCGATTGCCTACGAATTCTCAGAAGGAAGGCCCTCTGGCCCCATTTCTCCGCCTCCTCTTCACGCAAATCACGGGGATCTGGGCCTGTTCCCGAGAAAGTATATAATTTGCTTTTGCTTGTTTAATTTCCAAACAAAAGATGAAATGCTTTTTATTCTTAACCTCTTACGGATCCAATCCTGTGAACGGGATCGTTTTTGGAGCAAACAAAGCGCGCCATATTCAAAATAAAAATGTGCAATATTTAACATACATGGAAATACAAGTGTTGCATACGGTTGCAAAGATTAGCGTCTTGTTAATATCACAGCATTGCCAGATTTCAAAAAGACTTTACGGCGAAAGCACAACATCTGATTGTTTGAGGATAGCGCCTCACATATTTTATGCATTAGTATAAATCCATAACCAGCGCGGGTCTCACAAAACACATATAAGAGCTAAAATAAATCGCTTACCTTTTGATGATCTTCTGCTGAGGGCAATCCAAAGTGTCCAAGCAAGACAATTCATGTTTCTTTTGTTAGAAAAAGTCATTGTTTATATCCATAAATCTCTGTTTGGTTGGCGCGTAATGTTGAGATAATCCACCAAGCATTCACTCTCTACTCGCACATTGATCAGTGAAGAGAAAGCGTTCAAATTCTACCTATCAACTTTGCCCAAACAAATCAAACATCATTTATAATGTATCCTTAGGTATCCTTTTATCTATATTAACGATTATATTTCACACAGATAGTATCCTAAACTATAGAAAAGGAAAATACAGAGGTGCGCGCTCCCGGGTCCCTCGTGCCTAAGACAGAAATCACTTCCTGACTCCTCTGATTATAAACATCCTGTATGAGGCTATTATTCAAGACCAAGTCATGAAACACTGTCTAAAGACTGTTGACATCTAGTGGAAGCCATAGGTACTGCAATCTGGGTCCTATTTTACAGAGAATCCCATAGGCAGACATTTGAAGTGAGGGCATGTCCAAAATTATAATTAAGGGTTAGGGCTAGGGAAATAATTCTCCCTACTATTATTCTGACATTTTACATTCTTAAAATAAAGATCCTAACTGACCTAAGACAGGGAATTTTTACTAGGATTAAATGTCAGGAATTAAATGTATTTGGCTTAGGTGTATGTAAACTTTCGACTTCAACTGTACATTATAACACAATGCTGACATGACTATCGCTGAGAGGCATGCTTTAGATACACTAGTACGCAGTTGACAGATGGGCTGCTTTGTATCTGGAAAGGTAACTGAACAGAGCTGACATCGTAGAGTTCTGTGGCCCGTCTCTGAGCTCAAGTTTTGCATCAGTGAATTCAAGACTGAGCTATGTGATACTCTGCATTGTTATGAGAGTAATGGATGGACACACGACTGGATGAAGTGTAAAAGGATGAGATTGATTGCATAGTGCAGGGACTCAGTAACAAGCTCTGGAGGTGTATGCGTGTAGGGATGAGGTGTGTGTGTACATATATGTGTGAGTATGAAGAAGGACTATACTGTTGACATATACAGTGCCAAGAAAATGTATGTGAACCCTTTGGAAATACCTGGATTTCTGCATAAATTGGTTATAAAATTTGAGCTGATCTTCATCTAGGTCACAGCAATAGACAAACACAGTCTGCTTAAACTAATAATACACAAACAATTATATGTGTTCATGTCTTTATTGAACATACCATGTAAACATTCACAGTGCAGGGTGGGAAAAGTATGTGAACCCTTTTTCGAACAAAAGGAACATGTATTGTGTTGCTGGGACCCTTCCGATTGCCATCAGAGGAAGATCTTCAAAGGTAAGCGATTTATTTTATTGCTATTTTTGAGTTTTGTGACACTACTGCTGATAATGAAATTATGCTAATGAAGGAAGTACGCAGGGCGCTGTCATCAGACATTCAAATGTTATGCTTTCGCTGTAAAGCCTTTTTGAAATCTGACAACGCTGTGAGATTACCAAGATTCTAAGCTTTTGAAGTGTTTGCAACACTTGTATTTTCATGAATGTTTTATATTACTGCTTTTGTAATTTGAATTTGGCGCTCTGCATTTTTCCGGATGTTGTCGCAGGTGGGGCGCCATCGCCTCAACCAAATATTTTCAGTAGTTGCGGATCAGAACTGCATTTTGTACCACTCCTCTTTACAAAACTGTTTTAGTTCAGCAATATTCTTGGGATGTCTGGTGTGAACTGCTCTCTTGAGGTCATGCCACAGCATCTCAATCGGGTTGAGGTCAGGACTCTGACTGGGCCACTCCAGAAGGTGTATTTTCTTTTGTTGAAGCCATTATGTTGTTGATTTACTTCTGTGTTTTGGGTCGTTTTCCTGTTGCGTCACCCAACTTCTGTTGAGCTCCAATTGGCGGACAGATAGCCTTACATTCTCTTGCAAAATGTCGATAAACTTGGGAATACATTTTCCCATCAATGAAAGAAAGCTGCCTTGAGGCAGCAAAGCAGCCCCAAACACCATACTTTACAGTTGGGATGAGGTTCTGATGTTGGTGTGCTGTGGCTTTTTTCCCCCTCCACACATAATGTTGTGTATTCCTTCCAAACAACTCAACTGTAGTTTAAGCTGTCCACAATATTTTGCCAGTAGCGCTGTGGAACATCCAGGTGCACCTTTGCAAACTTCAGACGTGCAGCAATGTTTTTTTTGGACAGCAGTGGCTTCTTTTGTGGTGTCCTCCCATAAACACCATTCTTGTTTAGTGTTTTACGTATCGTAGACTCGTCAACAGAGATGTTAGCATGTTCCAGAGATTTCTGTAAGTCTTTAGCTGACGCTCTAAGATTATTCTTAACCGCTTTTAGAGATACTTTTGTAACCCTTTCCAGCTTTATGCAAGTCAACAATTCTTAGGTCTTCTGAGATCTCTTTTGTTTGAGGCATGGTTCACATCAGGCAATGCTTCTTGTGAATAGCAAACAAAAAAAATGAGAGTGTTTTTTATAGGGCAAGGCAGCTCTAACCAACATCTCCAATCTTGTCTCATTGATTGGACTCCAGGTTAGCTGACTCCTGAATTAGCTTTTGGAGAAGTCATTAGCCTAGGGGTTCACATACTTTTTCCAACCTACACTGTGAATGTTTAAATTATGTATTCAATATAGACAATCATTTGTGTGTTATTAGTTTAAGCAAACTATGTGTGTCTATTGTTGTGACTTAGATGAAGATCAGATCAAATTTGATGACCAATTTATGCAGAAATCCAGGTATTCCAAAGGGTTCACATACTTTTTCTTGCCACTGTAGACTACAATTGTAGTCGAACCCCTGCCTACAGTAGAGGTCGTTATGCCTCAACTGACTTTTACAACATTATAATAAACAAGGCTCGGCTTACACAGCACATTTGTTTACTCAAGTGGCATCTCAAGTGACAACCATTAGCTAGCCATTAACTCACATAATGAGTTCTAATCTGAATGCAAAGCACACCTGGACTCATAGCATAACTCATCACTAAAGGAGAATTGGGTAGAGAAAACTATGCAACTCTGTGATTTGTAGGCTACATCCATTTTTTGGTATTTTAAAAAAAATATATAACTATTGATTCTTCAAATGTATCATCTCATAAATGCCTCATGAGCTAAGGCCAACACCAGTCGACTGCAATCACGCCCAGATAATCACAATAGAGACATGAAGATGGAAGAGTGATTCAGACAAGGCTTACATCACAGAGCAGTCTCTACTAATTCTGACCAAGCTTTTTGCAGATCCATCTATTTTCGATGCTTAGGCACCCTTGAGGAACGTTGACCTGGAAAAGACAAACACTCTCTCTACTTTCATCTCTGAAATCTAACGCACTAGGGCCAACTGCACGGTGTGCCTTAGTTCTCTCTTGTGATTCTACCCAGTTATAAGAGGAGAGCTCTTTTCTACTCACCTCTTCTGTGCTGTTTGGTAAATGATATTTCCACTCAAGAGAATGTGAAATTTTAACCCACATTTCTACAAATAGAATGTCAGACCATATAGGTCACACATCTAGTCTAGACACATTTCTATTCTGAATCTAAGTTCACCTTTTCATCTTGTTCTATTCTGTGATTCTGACCAGTATGAGAAGGACACTGTAACTTCTACTCTCTGTTACTGTAGTGTTTTCAGTCAGTTTCTATTTTCAAAAAAGAAATGTCAAAGAGCTACATTTACTGCTTAGTGACTGTAAGTCCCATTTGCTTTGCCTCCATACTGAGCGGTGTGTGTGTGGGTGGAGAGCTGAAATCACATGGGCATGCAGTCTCATATCTTACTTTTCTGCTTCCACATATCGCCAAGTATAGGTAACTCATTCTACTCTAAACCCTTCACATGTCCTGGGCTCCATTCTACAATGTGAAATACACTACTCAATTATTTTGAGAGTCTTTATCCTAAAACTGGGTTCATCATTAGCATGCTAAAATTATTTTGAGGAAGTCATAAAAAGGCCCACCTAGTGAATCAGATGATAACATCTTTATTAATTTATGATGTAAACACTTCAGTGATGATAAAGAGGGATTTCGCTGGAGAGAAAGAGAAGGGGAGCAAAAGACAGAAGAGTAACGTCATTTGGCAGAAATCCCCCTCTTCGTGCAGAGAGAGATACTATATGACAGGCAGGCAGGCAGAAGGTTTGAGTCCCAAACTTGAATTCAATCAGGCCTGCTCTGCTCTGAATCCCTTCCAGAGAAAGTTGCCTGCATGCCTTCATGGACGTACGTCACATTCGCCATCTGCTCCTCTGCTTGATGTTTGCTGCTGTCAACACTGTAAGCCAGCAATTACACAGCAAAGAACCAAGCTGGCCTACAGTGGTTCTTCCTTTAAACGTTGAGTCGTACTACACCAAGAAAAATGAAAAAACAAAACCCTCAGGGTTTTCCGTTAAGAAAATATGGCGCTGTACAACGTGACCGGTCGGGAGTAGGCTACTAGTGCCAGAGAAGAGAGAATCTCAGACTGAAAACGCCTCCATTAATTCCCGAAAAGATAGTCAATTTGTGCCACAGTTTAGACTACCGATAGATCAGCATTCTAACTCCCCCTTGTGATAGTGTGGTGCAATGACAGAATGCCACATCTACCACTAATGGTTATGGCATAAGCTCATAACTTTTAAAGGAAGAACCACTGTAGCTGGCCTATGATCTGGGAACAAGACCCTATTTGCACCGGGATGGACAAAGATCTGAGGACGAGTTCTGGGGTCTCTTCTGTGCTGAATTCTCAACATCTCCACAGTCCATTACAGTAGGGACACGGGGGCACTTAGGAGGCAAAATGGGTCCGGAATGTACGGCACTCTGAACCACAGATTCTGATGGGGGAAAAAAGTGAGGGGTGTACACACTAAAAAGGGTTATTTGGCTCGTAACGATAGCAGATCCCTCTATGGTGCTATATTGAACCCTTTTTCAAAGGATCTATAAAGAACCATGCTCATACGGTTCTAAATGAAACCTTTATTGTGCTATAAAGCAGGGTTTCCCAAACTCTGTCTTAGTTAGCCATATTATATTGTTAACATTCCATATGTTTTATTATTATGTTAATTGACAAGTTTAATCAGGTGTGCTAGCCGTGGAACGAGAGAGGTTTGAGAACCACATATTTAGACATACGTTTTCTCAATTGACACAATGCCATACGTGAGTCTTTCACAAGACACTTTCACTGGCCATAGTCATATTTAACATGTAATGGCTTTACAGAGCAGATTAGAAAAACTGGAACGCCCCTTTTTATCCCCAATTTCGTGGTATCCAATTGGTAGTTACAGTCTTGTCTCATCGCTGCAAACACTGTACAGACTCAGGAGAGGCGAAGGTCCGGAGAGCCGTGCGTCCTCCGAAACACAACCCAGCCAAGTCGCACTGCTTCTTGACACAATGCCCACTTAACCCGGAAGCCAGCCACATCAATGTGTTGGAGAAAACACTGTACACCTGGCGACCATGTCAGTGTGCATTGCGCCCGGCCTGCCACAGGAGTCGCTAGAGTGTGATGGGACAAGAACATACCTGTCGGCCAAACCCTCCCCTAACCCAAACAACGCTGGGCCAACTGTGTGCCGCCCCATGGGTCTCCCGGTCGTGGGTGGCTGCGACAGAGCCTGGACTCGAACCAGGATCTCTGGTGGCACAGCTAGCACTGCTTAGATCACTGCCCCACTCGGGAGGCCTGGAATGACACTCTTACTCACAGCTGCACAAAAAGATATGGGGGCAAACCATTCCCAGAAATGTTCTAATGAGCCGCTGCCCATACATTTTAATTATCACGAAAAGAGCAAAGAACCCTTTTATGAACTGCAAAGAACGATTGAACGTCTCAAATTGTTATTTTAAACATTAATTGTTCCACATAGAACCATAACACTCCCAAAGAACCCTTGAAGAATCCTTTGGTCTTATGTGTGTATAATGGCCTCCTTTGGCCCCCATGCTGTGTGCACTGGGATTCTTTTGCTACCCTACAAAACAAAAAGAGGAGGAGCGTGAGAGAGAAAGAGATGGAGAGGGAAAAACAGGGCAAGAGAGAGTGAGAGAGAGACAGAGAGAGACCCTGTCTTTCAAAGATAATTCGTAAAAATCGAAATAACTTCACAGATCTTCATTGTAAAGAGTTTAAACACTGTTTCCCATACTTGTTCAATGAACCACAAACAATTAATGAACATGCACTGGTGGAATGGTCGTTAAGACACTAACAGCATACAGACGGTAGGCAATTAACTTCTTAGGGCTAAGGGGCAGTATTTTGAAGTTCGGATGAAAAACGTGCCCAAAGTAAACTGCCTGTTACTCAGGCCCAGAAAATAGGAAATGCATGTAATTAGTAGCTTTGGATAGAAAGCACTCTGAAGTTTCTGTTAAAATAATGTCTGTGAGTATAACAGAACTGATATGGCAGGCAAAAAACCCGAGCAAAATCCATCCGGGATGTCTGAATCAGTCATGTCACACTGTTTTCAATAGGCCAGATATTCAAAGCCTCATAGTTTATCCCCCCAGATTGCAGTCCCTATAGCTTCCACTAGATGTAAACAGTCTTTAGAAAAAGGTTGGAAGCTTCAATCATGAAAATCAAGGGAGTAAGACCACTTGTTCCTGAGTTCACGTCAAGTGTCCTGTTTTGGATTTTGCGTGTAACAGGGAATGCGCGCTCAGTTCTTTTTCTCTTCTATTCAGCAGGTTATATTCCGTCTGAAATATTATAGTTTATATTCATTTTAGGGTATCTGAGTATTGATTACAAATGCTTTTTGACTTTCTTTCGTTTGTCTGCATGGATGAACGCCTTTGGGCAGGTGAATTACTGAACAAAACGCACCAACAAAACGGAGCTATATGGATATAAAGAGGAACTTTATTGAACAAAAGGACCTTTTATTGTGTAACCTGGACGCTTGGGTATGCCATCAGAGGAAGATCATCAAAGGTAAGTGATTTATTTTATGCTATTTTTGAGTTTTGTGACACCTCTGCTGGTTATGTTATTATGCTAATTGAGTTTTTGAGTGGGGTGCTGTCCTCAGAAAATCAAATGTTCTGCTTTTGCCGTAAAGCCTTTTTGAAATCTGACCATGCTGTTAGATTAACAAGAGTCTAAGCTTTTGAAGGGTGTGCAGCATTTGTATTTTCATGAATGTTTGAAATGGGTATTTTTGTAATTTGAATTTGGAGCTCTTCATTTCACCGGATGTTGTCAAAATCAATCACGCTCACGGGATTGGATCCGTAACAGGTTAAGGACACTAAAGAGGCATTTCTACTGACTCTGAAAAACACCCATGAAAGATGCCCAGGGTCCCTGCTCATCTGCGTGAACGTGCCTTAGGCATGCTGCAAAGAGGCATGAGGACTGCAGATGTGGCCAGAGACGCCTAAGACAGCGCTACAGAGAGACAGGATGGACAGCTGATCGTTCTCGCAGTGGCAGACCATGTGTAACAACACCTGCACAGGATCGGTACATCCGAACATCACACCTGCGGGACAGGTACAGAATGGCAACAACAACTGCCTGAGTTACACCAGGAACGCACAATCCCTCCTTCAGTGCTCAGACTGTCCGCAATAGGCTGAGAGAGGCTGGAGTGAGGGCTTGTAGGCCTGTTGTAAGGCAGGTCCTCACCAGACATCACCGGCAACAACGTCACCAATGGGCACAAACCCACCGCCGCTGGACCAGACAGGATTGGCAAAAAGTGCTCTTCACTGACGAGTTGCGGTTTTGTCTCACCAGGGGTGATTGTCGGAATCGCGTTTATCGTCAAAGTAATGAGCGTTACACTGAGGCCTGTACTCTGGAGCAGGATCGATTTGGAGGTGGCGGGTCCATCATGGTCTGGGGCGGTGTGTCACAGCATCATCGTACTGAGCTTGTTGTCAATGCAGGCAATCTCAATGCTGTGTGTTACAGGGAAGACATCCTCCTCCCTCATGTGGTACCCTTCCTGCAGTCTCATCCTGACATGATCCTCCAGCATGACAATGCCACCAGCCATACTGCTCGTCCTGTGCGTGATGTCCGTGTTCTGCCATGGCCAGCGAAGAGCCCGGATCTCAATCCCATTGAGCCCGTCTGGGACCTGTTGGATCGGGGGTGAGGGCTAGGGCCATTCCCCTCAGAAATGTCCGGGAACTTGCAGATGCCTTGGTGGAAGAGTAGGGTAAAATCTCACAGCAAGAACTGGCAAATCTGGTGCAGTCCACGAGGAGGAGATGCACTGCAATACTTAATGCAGCTGGTGGCCACACCAGATACTGACTGTTACTTTTGATTTTGACCCCCCTTTGTTCAGGGACACATTATTCAATGTATCTTAGTCACATGTCTGTGGGACTTGTTCAGTTTATGTCTCAGTTGTTGAATCTTGTTATGTTCATACAAATATTTAAATATGTTAAATTTGATGAAAATAAACGCAGTTGACAGTGAGAGGACGTTTCTTTTTTTGCCGAGTTGATATTGAAGACAACAGACAACTAACTACAAACAAAAAATGTGGGTTCCTCAAGGGTTCTTTTGGAAGGATGATGGTTCGATGTGAAACTATACTGACCCAACGAACCCTTTAAACTCTTCAATGTCCGTTAGGAACTTTTTTATTATCTGAGCAATTCATTTAGTGTCGCATCATTGAATGGTGAGGGGCTTCAAATTTGTTTAATTTCTCTCTCTGTCTCTCTCTCACAAACTCACTCACTCTCTCGTCCTGTTTTTCCCTCTCCATCTCTTTCTCTCTCACTCTCCTCCTCTTTTTGTTTTGTAGGGTAGCAAAATAATACCAGTGCACACAGCATAGGGGCCAAAAGAGGCCATTATACACACACTAAGACAAAAGGATTCTTCAAGGGTTCTTTGAAAGAGTTATGTGGAACAATAATGATTCAAATAACCATTTGAGACGTTCAATCGTTCTTTGCGGTTCATAAAAGGGTTCTTTGCTCTTTAGTGATAATTAAAATGTATGGGCGGCGGCTCATTAGAATATTTCGGGGCAAGGTGTGCTCACAGCTTGTGAAAGTCAACCGTTCTAAATTGACACGAGTCTAAGTCAGTAGTTCTCCATTCTGGTGCTATATAGAACCTTTTTTAAAGGTTATTTATAGAATCTTAGGAAGGGGTTCTTTATAGCACCATACAGGTCTTGTACAACAATCCTTTATGTAAAATAAAAAATAATGGTTACTTCTATGAGACCTTTGAATTGTCAAGAGGCGTAAAACAAATTCGCCCTCCATCACCATACCTATTTATAATGGCTATTGAACTGTTAGCTTTAAAAATCTGATCTATTGATAACATTAAGGGGCAAAACATTTATGAGGACCTGGATAATTTCTCCAGTTTCTCTGAACTAAAACCCAACTATGATAAGTGTACTATATTACGGATTGGGTCTTAAAAAAGAAACAAACTTTAAATTGCCATGTGGTCTCCCGATTAAGTCGGTGGATGGTGAAGTCGACATGCTTGGTGTACATATCTCGGAAAAGTTGAGCGATCTTGCAGCTATTGACTTCGATAGAAAACTTAGCATAATATATAGAATCTTGAAGCCTTCGAGAGGGAAACACCTATCCATTTACGGGACCCTGATTACCCTGATTAATTCTCTAGTGATATCGCAGTTTACATATTTATTCACGGCTCAACCGACTCCAGGAGAATACTTGTTTGGAGGGTTACAATTAAATATTAATGTATTAAACCGCTCTCTCTAAGCCTTCATTGTACTAAAATTGAATCTAAATCCACACTGGTTTCCTAGCTACTAAGGGTGGACCATCCTATGTTTAAGAGTGGGCTCTTCACCATTTTGCAGATTAAAACCTTACATTTTCTGTGGATTGACAATGGATCCCTGTTTAAAGTACCCTCCTTTTTAAATGAAGTCATACACAGTTGGCTACAATTTAAATTTCATCCTTCAGAAAAATGCAGATCTAATATTACAGCAAACTAAATGGCTAAACTCCAATGTACTGATAGAGAAAAATATATATTTTCTTGGGAAAAATGTATAGGAAGGGTATAATATTAATGAAGGACTTTGTAAACAAGGACGGTAAAATTTAACACAAGCAACTAACAATAGTGTATGGAGGTGTATGCTTGATACAACCAGAACAGACAATTACTTAACTTCTCAGGGATCACTGGGGCGCTAGCGGGCTGCTCCCGACACTACCAGGTAAAATGTAAAGCGCCAAATTCAAAATCCAAAAGTTGAATTATTAAACATCCACCAATATACAAGTGTTCCATACTCATCAAAAGCTCTGTTTCTTGGCAATATCACAGCGTTGTCAGATTTCAAAAAGGCTTTACGGCGAAAGCAGCACATTTGATTGTTTGAGGGTAGCACCTCAGATTTTTCCCATAGCCATGAATCGATTAGCCATCATGGCACACACATAACACATTTCACAGCGAAAACAAATCAATTACCTGTTGAAGAACTTCTGCTGAGGTCATCCTAAGTGTCCAACGAAGACAATCCATGGTTCTTTTGTTAGAAAAAGTAATGTATTTTATCCATAAATCCTCCATTTGGTTCGCGCGTTATAATCAGAAACGACAGCCTCCACTCCTCCATTGAAACGTGACGCAAACTCGTTCATCTTATGCCTATAAACTTGTCCAAGAACAATCAAACATAGTTTTAAATGTATCCTTAGGAACACTTTTACGTATATTTACTATTATAAATCAACCGGAATATAAACTGATCGATAACGACGGTAAAAAAGACACTGCGCGACTTCTCGGAAGCGCGCGCCGGGTACTGTTGACATAAAACATACACTTCCTGGTTTGCTCTTATTCTTATCTTATTCATCCAAAATGAAATTTTACACTGTCTCCAGACTGTTGACATCTAAAGGAAGCGATGGGTACTGCATTCATATGCCCATATATGGTCATTTTCATGAGGGAGGGGTTCCCAAAATCACTTTTTCCAGGACAGAAATTCCTCGGGGTTTCGCCTGCTATATGCGTTCTGTTTTACTCACAGACAAATGGTTAACAGTGGAAAATTCAGAGTGTTTCCTATCCAATGGTACCAAATATGTGCATATCCTATTTTCTGGGCCTGAATGGGAGGCATTTTACTTTGGGCACGCCAGGCTCTCCAAAACCGACCCCTCAGCTGCCACTCCCTAACAAGTTAAAGAAGAAATTAAAGAATGAGTCTGTCTGCCACCCATTATAATAATTGGCTTAAAATGGTTAGTATAAATAAAATAAAAATATCAGTTTCAATTAAAGTCAAAAGGGTTGACAGCAATGGCCTATCAAATTCAAGTCAGTTGGGAACAGGTCTTTGATATCGCCAATACCTTGGCATCGGGTCTATGAACTGATATATAAAACAATAATTGACACATCAATCCGTTTATTTCAATTTAAGATATTATATAAAATACTTTCTACAAAAAGAATGCTCAATACAGTATTTGAGGAATTGAACAGTCAGCCTTGTGCAGACGCCATGAGGAAACAGAATCAATTGAGCATATTTTCTGGTACTGGTGGCTCGCTTTTGGAGTCAGGTCCAGGAATGGTTGTTATGTCATAATATCAGGATTCAAATGGACCTGCAAATTGTATTGTTAGGGGATCTAAAAAAACACAATCAGACAATGCGAAATTTCATTATACTCTTGAGTAAAGTATTTATTTTTAGGGGAATCTAATTTTTACAAATGGGGATATTAAAAACCTCTTAAAACATCACAGTAAAATGGAGGGATATATCAAGTGTACCGTACTTGTGAGCGAAAATAGCTGTAAGTAGCAGTAGAAGTACTGATGTTTGTTCGTTTAATCCAAAGGGGGGAGGAATGGTAGGGTTGGGGGGGAAAAATTATAAAGAAAAATAATAATAAGGGGGAAAAGAAATAATGCAAACAATTACATAGATGTCAACCGTCTTTAGACATGGTTTCAAGAGTTTACCTTGAAAAACAGTCCAATACAGGAAGTTTATATCAGTGGAGTGGCGAAGTGATTTCTGTTTGGGGCGCGAGAGACACGAGAGCGCGCACCTCTTTTTTTTACTTTACTATCGCTCAAGATATTATCCGTGTGAAATATAATAGTTAATATACATAAGTGTAGGTAAGGGTTGATTATAAACTATGTTTGATTTGTTTGGAAAAAGTTTATAGGTATATTTTTTTTCTTGTATAATGGGACGAGTAGACGGTGGATTTTCTGAACAGAACGCGCAAACCAAACTGAGCTTTATGGATATAAATAGTGACTTTTTCCTAACAAAAGGAACATTAGATATCTTGCTTGGACACTTCGGATTACCATCAGCAGAAGATCATCAAAGGTAAGCGATTTATTTTAGCTCTTTTTATGTGTTTTGTGACACCCGCGGTTTTATTATTATGGTAATATGGGAAGTACATGGGATTCTGTCCTCAGACAATCAAATGTTCTGCTTTCGCCGTGAAGCCTTTTTGAAATCTGACAACGCTGTGAGATTGCCAAGAGTCTAAGCTTTTGAAGAGTGTGCAACACTTGTATTTTTATGAATGTTTTATAATACTACATTTGCCTTTTGAATTTGGCGCTCTACATTTTTCCGGATGTTGTCAAGGATGGGGCGCTAGCGCCCCACTGCTCCTTAATTATCCCCAAGAGGTTAAATGATGCAGTGAAAGTGATTAACTTTATCCATCCAGTCCAGGCCTCTGAATCACTGACTGTTTGAAAGGCTCTGTGATGACAGTTGGACTGAGCACCAGCAGCTACTGCTTCACACCGACATCTGTTGGCTATCCAGAGGGAAAACGCTACAGAGGCTTTTTGAGCTGCACGCCGAAGTAAGTGATTTTCTGTCTGAGCACTCACACCCCCTTGTGGCTGTGTTCAAGACTGGGGAGCCCGTCTTGCCTATCTTGCTATATTCAGCAAACTGAACATCCTGAATAAAACTATGCAAGGTAAAGACACACACATTCTAAACATGTATGACAATGTGTGCGGATTCATAAAGGAGATCAAACACTGGGAGAGGAAATGTGAAGATGGGGATATAAGTCGTTTCCAGCAGCTTGACACCTACCTTTCTACAGGTGACGTTCACAGAGCTCCTATGGTGCTCTATAACCTGCTAATTCATATGCTTTGCGACCGTAATATATAGGCCTAAAGGCCCGAGACAATAAGACACAGTGGCAAAATAAATTCAACCACACCTTTGTTTTATCACCAAGTCAGATAGCAACCTCTGTCTAGTAAAGTCCACATTGCATATTGCATGTACAGTAACAGACAGTTACATGGCCTACAGCATGTTCAAGCAAGTTAATGTTTCCGACATTTTCAGACCACTAAACAACTACTGATTTACAACCACAGAGAGTTATCGCAAGTCGTAAAGAAAACAGGAGCTGCCTGCACTAGTCCAGCACAATTTTAACTTCAACATTTCAACATCACCAAATCACCACTGCTGATAATACAGTGACAACTAAAATACTTTAGTCCAATCAACGTAAGCTAAATATGATGTGGCTGTCCATGGTTCTGATTTATGTGTGTGTGTGTGTTCCTGCAAGTAGAAAACATGTTGACTCACCCTACTTGTAGAGAAACGCCAATACCATCCTCATCTCTTTCATGTTGATGAAATGGTCTATCATTCTATCATAGAATACACGCTTTCATTTTTTGTTGTCCTAGGCTACCTGGACGAAATGCTTACTCAGTAACCTAACTTCCATTCATGGGCAACGTTAGCTAGTTAACATTAACCTTTTACATCTATCTACAACATATTGAACTTCCATCCTATCAGGCTAGGGGCCCAACAACGTATGAATTAATGGTTGGATCAGAATCGCTGCTATAATCATTGGCCAGTACAGAGAATTAAGTAAAACCACAAGTCCAAATCCCTAAATCAATCCATGGCTAATTTAGGTAAGGGACCATTTTAGCTAGATGCTTAGCTAGCCACCGGAGGACCAAGTTTTTCTGTCAATGACGTATGCTCCCAATGGGATTTGATAAGAGTGACTCAAAATCCAAGCTGGCTTCCCTAGACACTTTTCACAGTTGAGCTCGCTCAGTTTATCTCAAAACCAGTATATTTTTTTTGTCAAGGGAGGCTGGCTTCTCTTACCTTCAATGCTACGGGCGTCAACAATTCATACTTGTTTGGACCAGAAAGCATCACATATAGCCTACACGTAGAGACAGACGGGCACTGTTTTGGTCGCTCGGATGCTTTCTCCTGTGAAATAAATTCAGCCAATTGTGAATTGAAGGAACATTATGAAACACAGAGAGAAAGATACATTATTTTATGCTTTTATTTTATTTCATTGGTCAATCCATGAATACACACCACTGCTTCCCTGACATTGAAAAGAAGTCTGCCAAACTTGACTGCGTGCGTAAACCACATTTTTGTCAAATGTACACCTAATCTAGGAATCACGCTGGTCGCACGCACATGAGGGGGTACTTCAGGCAGGTCAAAGTGTTTTAGGGGTACAGTACCCCCAAAAAAGGTTGGGAACCACTGTTGTAGCAAGCCGAGCTGAGCAGTTGTTCCCCTTTAGAGGAATGAAGAGAGAAAGGCATGTGCATTATTTACCAGCTGTATTACTGTGGCCTGTGCAGACAAAGAGCCCTGCAGCAGGAAAATTGATTTTCTGCAGAGGAGACACCGTGATAAGGAGGAAGGGAAGGAGAGAGAGACAGAGAGACATAGAGTCTTACTTCCACCTACACCAATATACTATTCTGCGCTCGGCTATCTCTTCTGCCTCCTCCCTGTCTCCTGATAAGGCCGATAAATGTGTTCTTTACATTAGAGCCCTCCATGGATCAGTCACCTTTTTCATTCCAAAGCTTGAGCCCTGGTCCTCCCCATGTCCACACTGGGAAGCTATCATCCCTCTTCTCTTTCTCTCCAGCGTAAAAGATGAGGCCAGACCCAGGGTAACGCCACATCACACCCCTCTATCCAATGGAGCAATTTCAGCGCCAACAAAAAATGTATTTGAATTGAATATTTTTGTAATGCACTCATTGAATCATTGAATTCATAAATGTAACTTGTATTTCATTATTTGAAACTGACTTGAATGACTATTTCATTCAGTTTTACAATTCAATTAATATGTACAGTTGAAGTCGGAGGTTTCATACACCTTAGCCAAAAACATTTACACTCAGTTTAACAATTCCTCACATTTAATCGTAGTAAAAAGTCCCTGTCTTAGGTCAGTTAAGATCACCACTATATTTTAAGAATGTGACATGTCAGAATAATAGAAGAGAGAATTATTTATTTCAGCTTTTATTTCTTTCATCGCATTCCCAGTGGGTCAGAAGTTTACATACAATCAATTAGTATTTGGTAGCATTGCCTTTAAATTGTTTAACTTAAGTCAAACGTTTTGGGTAGCCTTCCACAAGCTTCCCACAATAAGTTGGGTGAAATTTGGCCCATTCCTCCTGACAGAGCTGGTGTAACTGAGTCAGGTTTGTAGGCCACCTTGCTCGCACACGCTTTTTCAGTTCTGCCCACAAATTTTCTATGGGATTGAGGTCAGGGCTTTGTGATGGCCACTCCAATACCTTGACTTTGTTGTCCTTAAGCCATTTTGCTACAACTTTGGAAGTATACTTTGGTCATTGTACATTTGGAAGACGCATTTGCGACCAAGCTTTAACTTCCTGACCGATGTCTTGAGATGTTGCTTCAATATATCCACATAGCATCATGAGGAATGAAAATGATCTATTTTGTGAAGTGAACCTGTCCCTCCTGCAGCAAAGCACCCCCACAACATGATGCTGCCACCCCCGTGCTTCACGGTTGGGATGGTGTTCTTAGGCTTGCAAGCCTCCCCATTTTTCCTCCAAACATAACGATGGTCATTATGGCCAAACAGTTCTATTTTATTTAATCAAACCAGAGGACATTTCTCCAAAAAGTACAATCTTTGTCCCCATGTGCAGTTGCAAACGGTAGTCTGCTTTTTTATGGCGGTTTTGGAGCAGTGGCTTCTTCCTTGCTGAGCGGCCTTTCAGGTTATGTCGATATTGGACTCATTTTACTGTGGATATACATATGTTTGTACCTGTTTCCTCCAGAATCTTCACAAGATCCTTTGCTGTTGTTCTGTAATTGATTTGCACTTTTCGCACCAAAGTACGTTCATCTCTAGGAAACAGAACGTGTCTCCTTCCTGAGCGGTATTACGGCTGCGTGGTCCCATGGTGTTTATCCTTGCATACTATTGTTTGTACAGATGAACATGGTACCTTCAGGCGTTTGGAAATTGCTCCCAATGATGAACCAGACTTGTGGAGATCTAAAAAGAATTTCAGAGGTCTTGACTGATTTCTTTTGATTTTGGCCTTGAAATACATCCACAGGTACACCTCCAATTGACTCAAATGTTGTCAGTTAGCCTATCAGAAGCTTCTAAAGCCATGACATCATTTTCTGGAATTTTCAAAGCTGTTTAAAGGCACAGTCAACTTAGTGTATGTAAACTTCTGACCCACTGGAATTGTGATACAGTGAATTATAAGTGAAATAATCTGTCTGTAAACAATTGTTGGAACAATTACTTGTGTCATGCACAAAGTAGATGTCCTAACCGACTTGCCAAAATTATAGTTTGTTAACAAGAAATGTGTGGAGTGGTTGAAAAAACAAGTTTTAATGACTCCTACCTAAGTGTATGTAAACTTCCGACTTCAACTGTACATATTACCTCAATTACCTTGACTAACCTGTACCCCCCGCACATTGACTCAGTACCGGTACCCCTGTATATAGCCTCATTATAGTTATTTTATTGTTGCTCTTTTATTTTTGACATTAGTTCATTTAGTACATATTTTTCTTAACCCTTATTTTTCTAGAAACTGCATTGTTGGTTAACGGCTTCACGGTAAGGTCTACACCTGTACACAAATTTGATTTGATTTGTATTTGATTTCAGAAACTGCATTCACAAATGAATGTGACTATTTTTAGTCTTTCAGTAATAAAGGTTTGACAAAAAAAAACGTTACAACAGACTTTCTAGTATGCTTATACCTCATTTAGTGTTGTTCCAAACAGTCAGAAAAATTATTTTGTAATCTATACAGCACCTGTTTGGCACACATAATATGCACGCAGTGCTTGCTCTTTACCTTCTTTTTATTGATCTCCATTATTTTTCACAACTAGTCACATTGTTTCCACACATCTGACTTTCCCTTTACCTCCTGAGCAACCAGTAAACATTACCCCATTTTGAGTTTGTCACGTCCTCTGCATCCATGTTGCTGTCACATATGTTACGGTGTTCAGAGTTTGTTATAACCAATTTATTAATGCAATTATGATATGCTATAGTTCAGGCCCTATTGTGTCCTATTAGGACGGGATATGTTAACTAACCTCCAAACAAGCTTCAATGCCATAACACTCCTTCCGTGGCCTCCAACTGCTCTTAAACGCTAGTAAAATCAAATGCATGCTTTTCAACTGTTCGCCCGACTAGCATCACTACTCTGGACGACTCTGACCTAGAATATGTGGACAACTACAAATACCTAGGTGTCTGGCTAGACTGTAAACTCTCCTTCCAGGCTCTCCAATCCAAAATCAAATCTAGAATTGGCTTTCTATTTAGCAACAAAGCCTCCTTCACTCACGCCGCCAAACTTGCCCTAGTAAAACTGACTATGCTACCGATCCTCGACTTCGGCAATGCCATCTACAAAACAGCTTCCAATACTCTACTCAGCAAACTGTATTCAGTCTATCACAGTGCCATCCGTTTTGTCACCAAAGCATACCACCCACCACTGCGACCTGTATGCTCTAGTCGGCTGGCCCTCGCTACATACTCGTCGCCAGACCCACTGGCTCCAGGTCATCTACAAGTCCTTGCTAGGTGAAGCCCCGCCTTATCTCAGCTCGCTGGTAACCATAGCAGCACCCACTCGTAGCACGCGCTCCAGAAGGTATATCTCACTGGTCACCCCCAAAGCCAATTCCTCCTTTGGCTGCCTTTCCTTCCAGTTCTCTGCTGCCAATGACTGGAACGAACTACAAAAATCACTGAAACTGGAGACACATCTCTCTCACTAGCTTTAAGAACCAGCTGTCAGAGCAGCTCACAGATCACTGCACCTACACATAGCCCATCTGTAAATATCCCAACCAACTACCTCATCCCCTACCGTATTCATGTATTTATCTTGCTCCTTTGCACCCCAGTATTTCTACTTTGCACATTCATCTACTGCACATCTACCATTCCAGTGTTAAATTGCTATATTGTAATTACTTTGCCACCATGGCCTATTTATTGCCTTACGTTCCTAATCTTACCTCATTTGCACACATTGTATATAGCTTTGTTTTTCTACTGTATTATTGATTGTAAGTTTGTTTACTCCATGTGTAACTCTGTGTTGTTGTATGTGTCGAACTGCTTTGCTTTATCTTGGCCAGGTCGTAGTTGTTCTCAACTTGCCTACCTGGTTAAATATTTTTGGGGGTATATACTGTACTCTATACCATCTACTGCATCTTGCCTATGCTGGTCAGCCATCGCTCATCCATATATTTATATGTACATACTCGTATTCATTCCTTTACACTTGTGTGTATAAAGTAGTTGTTGTGAAATTGTTAGATTACTTGTTAGATACTACTGCATGGTCGGAACTAGAAGCACAAGCATTTCGCTACACTCGCATTAACATCTGCTAACCATGTGTATGTGACACATAACATTTGATTTGATTTGATTTGAAGTAATTATATACTTCTTATCAGGCCAGTGGCTAAAAACTTTATATACAGTTGCTACAGTCCTCTAAAGCTTGCATACAAGGACATCTACATCACATCACTGGGGGCCAGTATACAGTACAGGGACCACTGGTTGAATACTTCATATACAGTCAGAGTCATGCATATATTTAGATATGGCTCTGACTACAGTGCTCAAAGGCAACGATACAAGAACATTTAGTACATCACATCACAGAGAGCTTGCTTACAGTACAGTAGCTACAGTACAGTGTGTGCTGTTCTCTCTAGTGAGAACCATGCCCTCAACGGGCAAACTTGGGTCTCCATCTGTTCTACCTGCCTCAGTGGAAACAAAAGAGGGATAGAAGAGACAGACAGACAGACAGACAGACATACAGACAGAGTGAGATTTAGAGAGCAAGATACAGAGAGGGAGACAGAAAGACAGACAGATACATAGTGACAGATGGACAGTCAGACGCAGAGAGAGAGAGAGAGAGAGGTGTAGAGATACAGACAAACACAGAAAGAGAAAGAGCGAGAGAGAGAGAGAGCGCACCACTCCCATCCCAGACCAGTCAGAGCTGCTGGGAACAGACTGCAGTGGCACAGGTACAAGGCAGATAGCTAAACGCAGGATGAAAAGAGCTGTCAGTGGGAGAGGAGAAGAGTTGATCGGGGGAGGCTGACACTTCAAACCCACGACTGATGCAAATTAAGGCAGGCACTGCAAAGGAGCCGCCATGCGATGTGGGAAAGAGCTGAGGCATCGGATACAATACATTTTTAATTTGAGAGGAGAGACACCAGAATAAAGTCCACACGACTTGCCTCAATCAGAATACTAAGTACTCTGCTGACATTATTTATAGATTTAAATGAATGCGGGCGGACTGACTTGATTCACACACAGCTGTGCATGCATGCACACACACACACACACGTAAGCATACACACACCCACACACGCACACCTAAACACACACACACACATTACATAGATAGCAGGACAGTATTAGAAACAGTGAAAGAGATCCAAGCTTCTCAATATGTCATGTAGTATAGTTGCGTGAGAAAAGCTTAAGCTTGCCCCCTAGTGTTCATCCCAGTCCCACGTGGCTCCAGATCAACTCTAAAATGCTGTTACTAGTTTATACTTAAATACCCTAAGTATGTCTGTGCTCACATCTCTGATTGAACCCCTATTAAGCATTCTGTCTTCTGTAGAACCAAATCCCCACACTCCAAACCCCTATATCGGTTAAGATCTTGTATGATTTCATGAGACACCATTCCCTGTCTGTAGTATACAGTAGTTAATACACCCTCCTTGGCCCAGAATATCTGTGCAGTAGTACAAGATGTGTGAGAGCCACTGTGACTGTGTAATCACACTGTTTCTGTAGCTCGTCTAAAAACAGGTTACTCTGTCAGGAGGAAGGGAGGAGTGTGTGTGTGTGTGTGTGTGTGTATATGTGTGTGTGGAGGAGGAGTAGGGAGGGATCCACCAGAAATGTCCAAAGCTCATTAAATGGTCTACGATGAATCCTTTAGAGACGGTATTCATTGAACTCATGATTTGCATGACATATCTCTATGAATACATTTCTGCAATAAATCGGGCTATCAACAGCACTAAAACACAAACACACACACACACACAAATGTTCTGGCATCAAAAGGTATTAAAATGGAGGACAGAATGTGCTAGGCTACAATATTTAACAACAGTAGAAAGATACAATAAACTGTCAAGAGAATACAGTTGGTAATAGTGTATGCTAATTTATTGTCCTTTGTGGATCTACATCAAAGTCTAGCAGATTGTATTAAGAGGAAGATGAATCCTATGACAAATAGAATTCACAAGATACAAAATAAAGTGATCTACTGTATTAATAAGGAACACCAGTCTTGTTTTGAAAATCCTACATATTTCAACAACACATTTTTTGTTGGCTACTGAAATGCTGTTATATAGTCATTTGCAGCAGACCACTAAAATACTAAAATTAATAAATAAGGAATCTCACCCCAACATCTTTTCCCCCTGATACATAGGGATTCTGGCCCTCACGTACGTTTCTTCCCACAGGACGGTAATCCGATGGTATAAGTTAAACACTGCTTGTCTCAACCATCAGCAGTACGTATGATCATGGTCTCTTTGTTTAAGAATCCAAGCTAGCAAATAGCTGACAGCTCAAATCCCAGCAGCCAATGGACGGAATAACAAACAGCATCGAACCACACCATTCAAACGTCGTTATGCAGAAGGAATGTCTTCGCTAGCTGCCATGGAAATGATTTCCCTGTCAAAGAAAGCTTCCGGTTGTCAATAGAGGATGTCAACAGCTATAATCAAGATGTGATATCAATAGTCAACATGTCAACAGGTTTTAAAAAAAATCTTTCTGGATAGGTGATGCTGTTTGTTGACAAGGCCATTAACTGAAACCCAGACTTGTTTAATTTCGATTTAAACCGAGCCTCAATGAATGGGCTATAGCTGTCATGGTAGGAACTCTTCTGTCAACAGTTGTGTAAAACTGTAATTACCTGCTGTCAAAATATAAACCAGTAATAAAAGATACAAGAGGGAAAAGAGAAAACATACAATCAAATGGTGATATTTGGAAGACTTGGGGACTTGAAGTCGGTACACAGCCTAAAGTGAAGTCTAATATTTGGTAACTGAGCCTGAAGTTGGACTATTACTGTGCAAGTGTGCCATGTTTCACCTCAGTCCCCAAGCAGTATCGTGCATAAGCCTTACAGATGGAAATCACCACCAATTTGGAGACCTGGCTGTCTACAACATTGGCTTCAAGTCAAAGTCTGCCTCAGAGGCCAAGTCTTGGCAGGGGTGGAGAATAGCTATAGTATGTTCAACAGGAGTCTTAGCTTGTTGGTTTGTTGTTTTATTCAATTGACTTTAAGGGTTGACGAGAGGCGTACATATTTTTGGTATTTGGTATTTTATTAGGATCCCCATTCACTAAATACTTCTCTTTCTTGTTTCCATGAGTCTAATTGGGTATAAAAAGTATTATCAGTCCAACAAGGGCCCAGAGTTCTCTCCTGGTCAGATCATGTAGTCAACAACAAAAAAAATCACAATTCTAACAAGATTATTATTTAAAGTCCAATGATTTCTTATCTTCTCATATGGAAAACAAGCAATGATTAATGGATATGAATCAGAACTCAATGGTCTGATTGCCGCCTCCCTCAGAATCCTTCTCCTAAACTTTAAGATTTCTCCTCCTGTTTCGCCTCCTTCTCATTATGATTTAATAAGGCATGGCAAACAATGCTGACTGACAAACCCCCTGATACTTCAACCCATTATCTTAACATTTGTTCTTCCCTTGGCAGAACAAATTGATTTTTTTAGACCACCACACCAACAATGAGAGTAAAAACATGTTTTGTTGAAGGAAGCAGCAGTTCCATCCATTTGACCAATTTGTTTTCATGGATTTTTTCCTCAGACAATAGCACCCATCGCAACAAGGACGTGTTTATCAGACAGGCACCACTCTAGAAATGACCAATTTACATAGTGGCCTACCAGATATGAAGGTGATGAACACCTGCTTAATATTCTGTCAGACAGGGATCAAATCGTATGGCAACAAATAGGATCAGTACCAACTGTGCCCTTTACAGTTGAAGTGCCCATTAGATAAGGTTATTACCCAGATAGCACAGAACATTCTGAGAACCATATGTTTCTTAGAGCTTGGTGAGTGCATGGTTGTCCTATGGATATTTTGCATACTGTCACAATCCAAGGAAGGAGAGGACCAAGGAGCAGCGTGTGTTGCGTTCCACATCTTTTAATAGGCAAATGGAACTAATCAAAACAATCAGAAATGACTAGATCGGACATACGTCGCGCACACAATGGCACAACACAAAACAATAACCCACAAACACAAGTGGGGAAAGAACAAACTAAATAGGATTCCCAATTAGAGGCAACGACTAACAGCTGCCTCTAATTGGGATTCAAACCAAAACCAACATAATGAACGCTAAACACCCCATGTCACGTCCTGGCCCAAAACCACATAGAGAACCCAGAGGGCTCTCTATGGCCAGGATGTGACACATACAACCTTCCCAGAACTTTCTAGGAATGGTAGATTTGGAACATTCTCAGCACAATTTAAGGAACTTGACAAAAAAACATTATTTTCTTGGTATTTCATTACTTTAACAGAATGTTTCCTAAAAGTTCAAACATGGTTACATTTCATTTAAATGTTGGTAATATTCTAGGAACGTTCTCCAACTGGTTTGACAATGGATAATATTCTCAAATAGTTCAGAGAACATTAAGAAGCAACATTCTTCTGTGGGAATTTCTGTACTTCAGCAGAAAGTTTCCTACAGATTTTCTCATGGTTCTATTTAAAGTCATGTTCTCAAATTGTTCTGAGAACGTTAATAAAACTTTCCATAGAAACCATAAAAAAACACACCTGATCTTAATGAGTGCTTGTCTCTTTTGAAATGGGGTCAGCTTTGTATGCATAAAAAAAACATGGCATAGCACCATCCTGGTTGCGCAGTGGACTATTTCCATGGATAGAGAACAGAGGATTATAGGTACAAATCTCACAGATACTATGTCAGATAAAAAAATACGTGTTTGCATGATTAATGCCTAAGAACATGAATTTCCATGTGTCTAATCTGTGCTTGGAGAAAAAAGTTAACCCAAAATAAGCTAGCAGTGTTAATAAAAGTAGTATTGAAACATTCAGTGAACGTTTTAAGGAAGTTTTTAAAAAACGAACCTAGAATTTCCATTCTCAGAGCGTTAAAAGGATTCTTTGTGAATTTGGAAATGAAGCCCTTTATCTACTTTCCCAGATTCTGATTAACTTGTGGATACTATTTTTATGTCTCTGTGTCCAGTATGAAGGTGTTAGTGCAATGACTGGAAGTCTATGGGTATGGTATGCTAGCAGGAGATAAAGGGCATTATGACCAAAATCCTGAAAGGAAACGTTCCCAGAACCTCACTGCAGCCTAAAAATAAATGTTCTCAGAACAGGTACAATTTTCACATCTGTTCTCAGATCATTTCAAAAACGTTCAGTTTCACCGGTCAGGAAATGTATGGCTTCATTCCCACAACCAATGTGAATCCCAAAACATACAGTACCAGTCAAAAGTTTGAACACCTACTCATTCAAGGGTTTTTCTTTATTTTTACAACTTTCTACATTGTAGAATAATAGTGAAGACATCAAAACTATGAAATAACACATATGGAATCATGAAGTATATAAAACCAAATAAAACCAAATCCTGTCACTGTCAACTGCGTTTATTTTCAGCAAACTTAACATGTGTAAATATTTCTATGAACATAACAAGATTCAACAACTGAGACAAACTGAACAAGTCCCACAGCCATGTGACTAACAGAAATGGGATAATGTGTCCCTGAACAAAGGGGGTCAGAACACTGACATTCCTGTCTTGCAGGAAATCACGCACAGAAAAATCAGTATAGCTGGTGGCATTGTCATGCTTGAGGGTCATGTCAG
Source organism: Brachymystax lenok tsinlingensis (assembly GCA_030435695.1). Taxonomy (NCBI): domain Eukaryota; kingdom Metazoa; phylum Chordata; class Actinopteri; order Salmoniformes; family Salmonidae; genus Brachymystax; species Brachymystax lenok. Next base: position 49,425,171 of record CM059819.1, on the reverse strand, counting down.
GATGAGCCTGCAGGAAGGGTACCATATGAGGGAGGAGGATGTCTTCCCTGTAAGGCACAGCATTAAGATTGCCTGCAATGACAACAAGCTCAGTCTGATGATGCTGTGACACACCGCCCCAGACCATGACAGACCCTCCACCTCCAAATCGATCATGATCCAGATTACAGGCCTCGGTGTAACGCTCATTCCTTCGACGATAAACGCAGATCCGACCATCACCTCTGGTGAGACAAAACCGCGACTCGTCAGTGAAGAGCACATTTTGCCAATCCTGTCTGGTCCAGCAACGGTGTGTTTGTGCCCATAGGCGACGTTGTTGCCGGTGATGTCTGGTGAGGACCTGCTTTACAACAGGCCTACAAGCCCTCAGTCCAGCCTCTCTCAGCCTATTGCGGACAGTCTGAGCACTGATGGAGGGATTGTGCGTTCCAGGTGTAACTCGGGCAGTTGTTGTTGCCATCCTGTACCTCTCCCGCAGGTGTGATGTTCAGATGTACCAATTCTGTGCAGGTGTTGTTAAACTTGTTTAATTTGCTGTCATCAAGGCAAAAGGTGGCTACTTTGAAGAATTTCAAATATAAATCTACTTTTTTGGTTACTAAATGATTCCATATGTGTTATTTCATAGTTTTGATGTCTTCACTATTATTTCCAAAGAACCAAATGTGCTAGCTGAGTATCGACCTCGTGCAGCAGCTTGCTGCTGCTGTACCAAACAGGGCTTAGTGGGGGGAAAGCAAAGTTAGCTATTGCATTATTGGGAGGAAAGAAGGGACTTTAGGGATTAAAGTTTATATTTTTTGAATTGAATATCAGAACATCGGAGCAAGCCGAGATAAATAAACAAAGGCAATGCAATCCGATGAAATCCTCTTGTACCTTTGAATATATTATATTATCGTGTCTGCTTGTGTGTAAAACAGATTTCTTTGTTTTGTTTAGTGTCGTTGTGTGTGTATGTGAGTGTGTCTGACAAGGGATTTAGTTCTTGGAAGGCAAATAAAATGGATGTTTCCGGTATAAGCTGACTAGGTAGATCATATTGGGCGAGAGAAAGCGGGAGAGAGAGCGAGAGAGAAAGACAGAGACAGAGAAATCATGAGAGAGTTAGAGAAAGGGATACATTGTGAGTAGGACTGCATTACGGTGAATAGAAATAAAAGGTCTGTATAGGTCCTCTAAACAAAATTGGCTATTCAAACATGAGTATTTGCCTTTAAGCCTGGGTAAATGTCCATTGGGATAAAACACAATCATGCAGAACTATGAGATGACATGATGAATCTCAAACAGTCTCTCTCCTCTTTAAGCCCCAGATCCTATCAGGACGACAGAGGACTTAAAGTAAACTTATCTTTAAAGATGTTACACTTAAATCAACACTTTGAATATGAAGGCTTGGACGACTTGTGTGTGTCTGTTGCACGATGCCAATGTGAGTCAGCCAGGCCTGCTACTTCAGTCAGTCCCCTAGAGGTGCAAGAAGGGCCCAGGCCCACAAACCTGTACATGTAAGATATCTCCTCTCCTCTTCAGAAGGAGGGGACAGCTTGAAGAGATAAAGTGACATCACTCAGCCAGACTTCAATGGTGGCTGTGGTCAGCGGCTCAGATAAGAGGCCGAATGGAGCTGTGCATTGTGGTGACTGGCAGCTCTTTTAGTAGGCAGATAAGGAGGTCTGGAGACATTAGCTGTCTCTCACGTTTGGGGAGAGGTTGAAAAGTTCCCCTTATACACTCCAAGCAATCCAAGCAGTGATAAGCTGTCTGAGAGAGTGATATAACACCGAATTAATTTTAAAGATGTCTCTCAGACTATGCTTTAGCATTTCGTTTTACAGCTGTATTGCTTTCTTAGTAATTGCTCCAAACAATATGTACAAACTCACACAAGCACAATTTCAAATAGCATTTTCAAACGATATTCATCATTTTCTGAATTCAATGACAAACTAGTGCTCCTTTCTCTGCACCCTCTGTATTGTCATTACCACAGCAACATACAGTACATCTGAGGGATTACAAAGTGGAGGGCACCAAAAGTACAGCAGTATGGATCCAAACCAACGGAAGCTCCAGCGACTCTAGGGCAACATCCAAGCGGTGGCGTGTCACAGCAGCACTGAACCCAACATGTGTCTGAGAGTTATTTCACAACAGGTGTTTTGACTTACTTGACTTATTCCTTTTACCTCCTAGAGTAAATGCACCAATGCATCTCCAGAATTGAAGTTCTAAGGAGTCAAAACTTTACTGATCTGCAGGTAGAAAGATTATGATTGGTTCTTGAACCACTGAGAGACTCCTCTAGGTTCAGAGGGCACAAACAAGCTACCTCAGCTTTGTTTTGATCTCATCTCATAAAAGCAATTTGTGTAGCTACTCAAGCATTCACTGAAGTACAGTAGTAACTAATGACATGATGCTACGTCTGACAGCTTTTCATTCATCATGCCATTCCAATTACCTGTAAGTCAATTAGCTGAGCCAATAAGTTGTGTTAGTTATCACTAGAGTTGCAAAGCTTGGTTCATTTTTCTAACAATAACATCTGTGTCAATATTGCAAAATTAACTTGCTAACAACTTGTTATTGTATTCGCATGGCTGTTGTCATCAACCAGAAACCGGAAACATGACATGCTGTCATTTGACTTTTCAAAGTTTTTTTACTTCATTAATCAAAATGACAGCGCCGAAGCAGAGACTACTTTTCACTGTGAAATAGGCTTTATTTATGTTGGTTGGTAATACGGATTTGCACACTTTGAAAAGTGATGATATCGAGATGAGTGAAATAAGTAAACAGCAGATATATGTTTGGTGTTGTTGATGTTTGATGTAGTGAAACTTGGGGAATAGCTCACAGATTAGCAAGTCCTGTGATGTCATGGTTGGTACAGGCTAGCGCATCAGCGGTGGAGATCGATTTATTGCTCTCTGTCTCATGGAAATAGTTGCAGTGTTTATAGTCAGTTAACTAGTTGGTTGTTTTTTCTTGTTTCTACTGATGTAATTCATATGGAAATGGCCCAAGCTGCCAGGAAAGAAAAGTTGTGTGATGTAGCAATTTTGGGCTGCGCTCACGAACCTCTGCTGTCACTTTCACTAGCTTGCCATACAGACAACCAGCTCACTAGCCACCGAAATTAAGGCTAGAGTAATTTGTGTTTAGCTGTTGGGCTTAGGTTATGGTTTGTCATGTTTGCTAGGTGCAGATATTCATAGATCTTGTTTTCCTATTATTTGACCGCTTAGCTGTCATGTTAAAGTAGTAGATGCCCGCACAGTGGAGCTCATATGATGAGCTGAATATTTGTTTACATAGACAGCTAACAAGTTGCTTGTGTTGTCCTGTTTCTACCAATGCAATTCATTTGGAAGCTGTCCCAGCGTTGTATTTAATCAGCTAACATTGGCGAACTCTGTAGTTAGTCTGTCAGGCAAGGTAGCAATAGTTTATTGGAGGAGAGAGAGTGTGTGTGTGTGGTCTGTACTACATTTTATTGAGAGAGGTTACCTACATTTTGAAATAGTCTCTGAATAGTTGTTAGCATTTTTGTTCGCATTTTGACATTGTTACAGCAAAAAAAAAAAATTATTTATTCACATGTAAATATAAATATAACTATAATATATTCCTATTGACATGAATGTGGTGTCATATTAAAGAAGAAATTGTGCTCTTTAAAGCTAAGCGGAAGTCCATTTCCCCTGAAAACAGGTACATCCAGTTGTTGGGGACTCTGCAGAGGCTAAGGTCAAGGAAGTGATAGATATTATGACATTGGAAAAAAAAGGGCGGAAGCCCCAGTGCTGCCTTATAACTTGTAATTGTTGTTTGTTCTTTGTTTTTGAGCTATGTCTGTTTGAACTGTCTGGGAAAATGAGCTTTATCTAGAAAACTCAGTAATCTACAGAAGCATTCTCAAATCAAATCAAATTGTATTGGTCGCATACACATATTTAGCAGATGTTATTGCGGGTGTAGCGAAATTGTATTTCAGAATTCTATTCTAGAATTCTATTGGGGTCTAAAGGGTTAACAGAACATCTATGGAAATGTATGCTAATTTTGGTAATTTATACATGAATAATAATAATGTAGTCACATATATTATACATTTTGTGTCCATATTGTCTATTAGTTTCTAGTAAACCATATGGTTCATATGGTTCATGAGAAAATAGCCTAATTAATTATAAAAGCATCAAATCAACAATGCCATTATTGCCGTTTTTATTTGTTTTTTGTGTTAAAGGTATTTCTTAAGGAGTGGGGCCAACTTCTTTTGTATTTTTACTTTATTGAATAGATAGTAAAGTTTTGGAAAGACAGGGGAGGTAAAGTCAAATGGCAGTGAGTGGACGGATTCAAAACGATGGGATCTTTAGTGACCAGGACACCAATTTAATCTCCCATCAAAAAGACAGCACCCTACACAGGGCAATGTTCCCCAATCACTGCCCTAGGGCATTTTTAAACATAAATGTTTCTATTTTAAAATCATCTAATTTAATTATTTCATATATACTACATGTAATAAAGCCCCACAGAGGGCCATACATAATTATAGACACCCGTGATAATCTGAAGTAACCAAAAAGGCTGCTAGATGTCATTTTATAAAATTCGGATCTAAACGTTGTCAAAAAGCGGTGAATTGGGAGCTTTAACAGTGCTCCTTCTTGTTCTGTACTAGTATTCTTTATTAGCCCAGAACCTACAGTTGAAGTCGTAAGTTTACATACACCTTAGCCAAATACATTTAAACTCAGTTTTTCACAATTCCTGATATTTAATCCTAGTAAAGATTTCCTGTCTTAGGTCAGTTAGATTCACTGCTTTATTTTAAGAATGTGAAAAGTCAGAATAATAGTAGAGATAATGATTTATTTCAGCTTTTATTTCTTTCATCACATTCCCAAAGGGTCAGAAGATTACAAGCTCAATTAGTATTTGGTAGCATTGACTTTAAATAGCTTAACTTGGGTCAAATGTTTCAGGTAGCCTTCCACAAGCTTCCCACAATAAGTTGGGTGAATTTTGGCCCATTCCTCCTGACAGAGCTGGTGTAACTGAGTCATGTTTGTAGGCCTCCTTGCTCGCACAGGATTATTCAGTTCTGCCCACACATGTTCTATGTGATTGAGGTCAGGGCTTTGTGATGGCCAATCCAAAACCTTGACTTTGTTGTCCTTAAAGGCACAGTCAACTTAGTGTATGAAAACTTCTGACCCACTGGAATTGTGATACAGTGAATTTTTAGTGAAATAATCTGTCTGTAAACAATTGTTGGAAAAATTGTGTCATGCACGAAGTAGAAGTCCTAACCGACCTGCCAAAACTATAGTTTGTTAACAATAAATTTGTGGTGTGGTTGAAAAAATTAGTTTTAATGACTTGCACATCGTTAAAACACTGTATATATACATAATATGACATTTGAAATGTATTTATTATTTTGGAACTGCTGTGATTGTAATGTTTACTGTTCTTTTTTATTGTTTATTTAACTTTTGTTTATTATCTACTTCACTTGCTTTGGCAATGTTAACATATGTTTCCCATGCCAATAAAGCCCATTGAAATTATTTGAATTGAGAGAGAGCTAGACAGAGAGACTGTGTGAGTAAATGTGTGTGTGAGCGAGATGTGAGACCTGTTCCACATAAGCCACGGGGAACTATGTTGCCTCGCTGAGTCTGCAGTGTCTCCTCTCCTCAACATGTTCAACACAGGAGGAGAGGAAAAAGGGCTAGGCATTCTACTGGCAATTTGACTGCCTCTTCAAAGAGATATTAACATAGTGCCGGATCCCTTTTATCTTCTGTTAATTTTAAGGATGCCAGCCCAAATTTTAATTCCGTGAGAATAAAAGGGCCTAAAAATATCAGATGGAAAAATAATTTTAAAAAGAGAGGGAAGTGAAAAAAGAAGAGAGCAAAACAGGTTGAGGACAGACAGCTGGGAGGAATGAAAATGCATTCTCATTAATTAACTGCACCGTCGGAAAGACAGACAGACGCTCTCACAGGCTCTCACAACCGTCGCTATGTCAGCTGTAGTATACAGCTGCCATACAGTCTTAAGGACAAAGGTGTAACCATATTGAAAGAACTGGAATGTAGTGTTTGGCAGGAAGGACAGCATCCTGGTTTGTGATTTGAATTAAATTTCCAAGAAGAATTGTTAGTGCGTCATTGTACTACTATCATCTCAATGAGTAGCACTCTACTCTATGATAATTATACAGTAATGATAATCATATTCTCTGTAAGAAGCAGTAGTCAGGCTGAGAACGGTGACCTCCCAGCTTCTGCCTGCCTGCCTGCTGCCTCCTGCCTGCCTTCCTCAGCTCAATTCAGTTCAGTTCAGTGGGTTGAGCTGCCGTGGGAGAATAGGGGGAGACGAGTGTGAATATCAAAACTCTAAACGCATGTAACACAAACAGCAATACAGTGTGCCATGCCTCCCTCCCACAGCATCAGGGAGATGGGAATATCATCTATTTCAGTTAATCTATATTTTGCCCCAATACAGTAAAACACACATTCCATCTCCGCCTGCCACAGACAAAAATCTCTCTCACTCTCTCCCCGTCCAGTAGCAGAAGCCCTATGTACATGTCATCACTATAGCCTTTCTTTGAAAGTTTTCCAGCCAACTGTTGTTGTTTTTCTTTCTTTAAATTTGAGTACATTTCAACCACGTCACTAGCTAAAACAGGTGAGGCACATGACTCCTATATGGGGCCCACACAGTCAGTCAGTGTAAAAAGTTTCCCAGGTTTTCAAAGTGAACTTCAACCATTCAACCCTCTCCCTTCCTCCCGCTCCCACCAACTTTGCTGTCACTTTGTATACCATGTTTAAGATGCACCAAACTGTGAAGTGAAAAAATAAGAATCCTGAAGGAGGAGGATGATGCGAAGTGGTGCAATGTAGTAAGGCAAGAGAGAAAAGAGGGAGAGAGAGAGAGATCAGGTAGAGAAAAAGAGGGAGAGAAGGAGTAGATGATTGGTGGGAAGAGAGAGAGACAGAGTGGTATGTACTGTAAAAGCTGATGCCCTCATCAGCTTGTTCCCCATTTATTTCTCCCTCTTCACACACAGTCTTCTTCTTCAACCAAAAAAGGTTGTCTGCCAAGAGACGTATACATCCTATCTCTTCATACTACTTTACACACACTATATACTCCTACACAATCCTTGGTACATACCCTTCAGTTCTTACTATAGGATGCTCCACTCTATTCCCAGTCATCTTTTCGTTGCCTACCTTTTTATTTATTGATTTGATTTATTTCACCTTTACAGTGCCTTGCAAAAGTATTCAGCCCCCTTGGCGCTTTTCCTATTTTGTTGCATTCAACCTGGAATTTAGAAGGATTTTTATTTGGATTTCATGTAATGGACATACACAAAATAGTCGAAATTGGTGAAGTGAAATAAAAAATAAATAATTAAAAACAGAAAAGGGAAAGTGCATATGTATTCACCCCATGCTATGAAGCCCCTAAATAAGATCGGGTGCAACCAATTACCATCAGAAGTCACATAATTAGTCAAATAAAGTCCACCTGTGTTCAATCTGAGTGTCACATGATCTCAGTATATACAGTCGTGGCTAAAAGTTTGGAGAATGACACAAATATTAATTTCCACAAAGTTTGCTGCTTCAGTGTCTTTAGATATTTTTGTCAGATGTTACTATGGAATAGTGAAGTATTATTACAAGCATTTCATGAGAGTCAAAAGCTTTTATTGACAATTACATGAAGTTGATGAAAGTCTTCTTTTTCAAGACCTCCGCAATCTGCTGTCAATTAATTTATTGGCCACATCCTGACTGATGGCAGCCCATTCTTGCATAATCAATGCTTGGAAATTGTCCGAATTTGTGGGTTTTTGTTTTGTCCAACCGCCTCTTGAGGATTGACCACAAGTTCTCAATGGGATTACGGTCTGAGGAGTTTCCTGGCCATTGACCCAAAATATCAATGTTTTGTTCCCCGAGCCACTTAGTTATCACTTTTGCCTTATGGCAAGGTGCTCCATCATGCTGGAAAATGCATTGTTCGTCACCAAACTCTTTCTGGATGGTTGGGGGAAGTTGCTCTCGGAGGATGTGTTGGTACCATTCTTTATTCAAAATTGTGAGTGAGCCCACTCCCCTGACTGAGAAGCAACCCCACACATGAATGGTCTCAGGATGCTTTACTGTTGGCATGGCACAGGACTGATGGTAGCTCTCACCTTGTCTTCTCCAGACAAGCTTTTTTCCGGATGCTCCAAACAATCGAAAAGGGGATTCATCAGAGAAAATGACTGCCTGCTGACATTCCTGAGCAAGCTCTGTACTAGTGGTGCCCCGATCCCGCAGCTGAATCAACTTTAGGAGACGGTCCTGGCGCTTGCTGGACTTTCTTGGGTGCCCTTAAGCCGTCTTCACAACAATTGAACCGCTCTCCTTGAAGATCTTGATGATCCGATAAATGGTTGATTTAGGTGCAATCTTACTGAAGCCCTTTTTGTGCAAATCAATGATGACAGCACGTGTTTCCTTGCAGGTAACCATGCTTGACAGAGGAAGAACAATGATTCCAAGCACCACCCTCCTTTTGAAGCTTCCAGTCTGTTATTCGAACTCAATCAGCATGACAGAGTGATCACCAGCCTGTTCCTCGTCAACACTCACACCTGTGTTAACGAGAGAATCACTGACATGATGTCAGCTGGTCCTGTTGTGACAGGGCTGAAATGCAGTGGAAATGTTTTTTGGGGATTCAGTTAATTTGCATGGCAAAGAGGGACTTTGCAATTAATTGCAATTCATCTGATCACTCTTCATGACATTCTGGAGTATATGCAAATTCCATCATACAAACTAAGGCAGCAGATTTTGTGAAAATGTATATTTGTGTCATTCACAAAACTTTTGGCCACGACTGTATACACCTGTCTGAAAGGCCCCAGAGTCTGCAACACCACCAAGCAAGCGGCACCATGAAGAACAAGGAGCTCTACAAACAGGTTAGGAACAAAGTTGTGGAGAAGTACAGATCAGGGTTGGGTTATAAAAATATATCCGAAACTTTGAACATCCCACGGAGCACCATTAAATCCATTATAATTTTTTTTTAAGAATATGGCACCACAAAAAACCTGGCAAGAGAGGGCCGCCCACCAAAACTCATGTACCAGGCAAGGAGGGTATTAATCAGAGAGGCAACAAAGAGCAAAGATAACTCTGAAGGAGCTGCAAAGCTCCACAGCGGAGATTGGAGTATCTGTCCATAGGACCACTAAGCCTTACACTCCACAGAGCTGGGCTTTACGGAAGAGTGGGCAGAAAAATACCATTGGAAGAAGGTGCTCTGGTCAGAAGAGACTAAAACTGAGCTTTTTGGCCATCAAGGAAAATGCCATGTCTGGCGCAAACCCAACACCTCTCATCACTCCAAGCACACCATCCCCACAGTGAAGCATGGTGGTGGAAGCATCATGCTGTGGGGATGTTTTTCATTGGCAGGGACTGGGAAACTGGTCAGAATTGAAGGAATGATGGATGGCGCTAAATACAGGGAAATTATTGAGGGAAACCTGTTTCAGTCTTCAAGAGATTTGAGACTGGAACGGAGGTTCACCTTCCAGCAGGACAATGATCCTAAGTATACTGCTAAAGCAACACTCAAGCTTTAGCAGTATGGGATAGGTGTCCTGTCAACGGGACAATTGTAAATCATGCAGCGCCTTGTGTCACAATCACAGATTTTAGAGAAACAACAAATGTCAGTACATATAAGTGTCTTAAATTGGCTGAAAGATGAAATTCTGCTTAATATAACTGCACTGTCCAATTTACAGTAGCTATTACTGCAAAAAAATGCCATGCTATTATTTGAGGAGAGCTCCTAACAAATCTAACCCTAAACGTTGTTTCAACCAGTCATATCATATTCGTATTTATTCCTCAGAGATCCTAGAACGTAACCAGACTTCACTATATCATTAGGGGTGTAGTATATCCTATAGGACACCATATTTGGTCAGAGAGCGACGCTGCTGTGATGGCTGGAACTGGGACCTTTCTATTGCATTTCAAAGATGGTGGTAGAAAATAAATAAATAAATAAAATAAACAGTTGTTTTATGTTATGCATATCCTTGCTTCAGGGCCTGAGCTATAGGCAGTTAGATTTGGGTATGTCATTTTAGGCAAGAATTTAAAAAAAGGGGGCTATCCCTAAGATCTCAAGTCACAAATTGCACATTTATCAGACTGAGAAATGTGTAGAATGTCCATGGCCACACTCTCTTGGGCTGAATCTAACAAAAACCCTTTAATATTTTCCTTTGACACCCATTTACCTGTCTCCTCCTCTACTCTCTCTCCCACATGTTGTATTTATTCTTGAGTGTTGTGTCATGACACCTCACCGATTTGTCTGTGTTAAATCTCTAAAACACAGATAAAAAGTCTCACAATACGACACAATCTAACATGAGTTTATGGATGGTTCAACAGATGTGCTAAATACACTTGGAGTTAAATGTATGGGAATCACTCCAGAAGCCTCTCCTCCGCTTCTCTCAATGGCACCCTATTCCCTAGTGCACTGTATGGGCCCTAGTAAAAAGCGCACAACATAACGAATAAGGTTCCATTTGAGACGCAGCCTCTCTCTCTATCAGCGCTCGGCAACCTGGCCTAGTCCATCCTCCATCTCCTCCAGTCTGAGAGAGAGAGGTGTTGAACCAACCAACACAGCATTACACCACCGCAGCATCGGATCTCGCTGTGACTTTAATACTCAGTTAAATACTCCCATCTTGACATAAATGCAGTTATCTAGCATTGAAAATACATTAGCTCATGCTCTCTTTAATAGCTTTAATTAACTGTTAAAGGAAGCCGGTTCGCCGCTAAGTGACCGATGAAGTCGATACTGTAATATGTTTCTAATATGCATAGCTATAGCCCTCGATGCTTGTTTAAAGAGGTGGTGCATTGGGATTTTGTATGGTGATAGCGGTGACGATATGCCGGATGAATCTATCCAATTATAACAAACTAATAGACCTATCCTGTCGCAGGCAGCGAGGCAGCAACCCAGACAGGCAATATCAAATGAGCATTCATTCTTAGCAGTGTTAATGGAATGGAATTAATCCGCCAAACTATTGACAATGGAATCCTTTTCAGAGGAGCTGTTTCAATGTCAGTTTTATCTTGATGATGAAAAGTTAACCTCTCATTAAAGCGAGATGAAACATTGACATTATCTATCGATGGGGAGTTTTGTTTTTCTTTCATATCAGATTAAACAGAAAGGACAGGGCCTGTATTCACACAGAGTAGGTGTGCTGTTTCTCAGAGTAGGTGTGATGATCTAGGATCAGTTTTGCTTTTCAGATCATAATGAATAAGACGCTTTGTGAATACAGGTCCAGACCTTTTTGCTCTTGCTTGAGCAAAACCATTTTCAGATAATAATGAATAAGACAGGGGGGACCATTTGCTCTTGCTTCAACAAAACCCCTTACAGATTGTGTGGTGTTGATAGCAGAACCTCTACTGCACTAGCCTTCAACAGTAATATAGTTCCAAGTCTATAATTTATCAATTTGCTGAACAACCGCCTGACTCAGTATGGACCTAATGGATACTCATGGTTTTTAATGTAGAGTCATATTCCACTCAATACAGGCCAGAAGCACCAGTGTTATTATTACAGGGTTGGGCCTCTGAAAATGATTCAGCGAAAATCAACAAGCATTGAATGATGGGAAATTAACAGCACTTGTGTCAATTTCTGTCTCCACCCACAGTGATGCATAACATTGGGACTGGAGATGTTAGCTGTCTATTGACGTCAAATGTTTAGTGACATTTTTAGGAGAAAATATAACTGCTACTGAATAATTTAAATTCTGTGGTAACCGCCTTCAAAAGCAGCCAAGCTTTGGTTTGGAGTCAGTTAACACAGAAGAAAAAACAAAAACTCCCTCCCCTCAGTATATAAACGCAAGTATCAGGGTCTCAGTGTGGGCTGAAACAGAGCTTGAGGAAAATGATGCTCTAAATGAAGATGTCCTCTTACAAAATAAGTAGTCTACCTGTTGCCCTGCTCCAGTAGTTGGATAAACACCCAGAAAACAGAGAGTGAAGCCTAGAAGTAAACTGAAGAATGAGTCATAACACCTTTACCACACAGAAGATGGTGCACCTCTTTCATGGGCGTTTCTCCTGAGGAGTCAACACACACATACTCAAGCACACACGCAAGCACGCACACACAAATACGAGGGTGCTCCTATTTCTGGCAGTTTTTCGTGACTCTGAGGAGGCAGTAGGAGACGCCAACATGATGCCCAATAGTATTTACAATACACCTCCTTCTAACAATATGCTCTTTCTGCCACCTAACCTGTGTGTGAGTCGGTGTGCAGCGGGGAGTGTGACAGTTGGCATGTGTGTGTGCTTGCTAGTGCATGCCTGTGAGTGTGTGTAGGAAGACAAGAGAAGAAGAGGCATGCATGCTCCCTCTCCTGGCTCATATTTCTCTGTGGTGTAGAATAGTGTGCCGACTGGCAGGCCGCCTATTCAAGCGCCGCATTTTAAAGGCATGGTGGGAATCGCATCACAGTCAGGCACGGAACGTAATATGCTAAAACTTCCCAGGGAGCGATGGAGAGAGAGAAAACATAACCTGTCAATTACCCAAGGCACAAGCACTGGAAGACTAATTGGAAACCGCCAGAATTTTCCACAAGACAAAGCTGGTCTCGGATCAGAGAGTAAAGATCAGCAGTCCTGTAAGGCTGGGGTCGCTAGCTGACTAACTACAATGCTAAAGCTGAGATCCGCATTAGGAGAAAAAGCAACACTGGCCGCCCCAGGCGCATTTCTTATTGTTTTAATTTTGTTCATTGAATGACGGAGAGGAGCTCTGGCATGAGGGCAAAAATCATAGTACATAATCTGCTGTTGTATTGCGTGTGCAATAGACTACCTCTAACTTCCGCGATGCATACAAGGCCCTTCCTCGCCCTCCCTTCGGCAAATCCGACTACGACTCCATTTTGCTCCTACCATCCTATAGGCAGAAAATTCTAACAGAATGTACCCGTGACTAGAACCATTCAACGCTGGTCTGACCAATCGGAAGCCACGCTTCAAGATTGTTTTGATCACGCGGACTGGGAAATGTTGCAAGCAGCCTCAGAGAATAACATCGATTTAAACGCTGACTCGGTGAGTGAGTTTATAAGAAAGTGCATTGGAAATGCTGTACAAACTGTGACTGTTAAAACCTACCCTAACCAAAAACCATGGATGGAAGGCGGCATTCACACAAAACTGAAAGCACGAACCACCAAATTTAACCATGGAAAGAGGACTGGGAATATTGCAGAATACAAACAGTGTAGTTATTCCCTCCACAAGGCAATCAGACAAGAGAAATGTTGGTATAGGGACAAAGTGGAGTCGCAATTCAACGGCTCAGACACGAGACATATGTGGCAAGGTCTACAGGCAGTTACGGACTACAAAAAAGAAAACCAGCCACGTCTTGGACACAGACATATTGCTTCCATACTGCCCGCTTTGAGGATAATACAGTGCCACCAAAGCGGCCAGCTAACAAGGACTGTGGGCCCCAGCCACGTCATGGACACCAACATATTGCTTCTATATTGCCCGCTTTGAGGATAACACAGTGCCACCGACGCAAACCGCTAACAAGGACTGTGGGCCTGTGGCCGACGTGAGTAAGACATTAAACATGTTAACCTTCGCAAGGCTGCTGGCCCAGACGGCATCCCTAGCTGCGTCCTCAGAGCATGCGCAGACCAGCTGGCTGGTATGTTTACTGACATATTCAATCACTCCCTATCCCAGTCTGCTGTCCCCACATGCTTCAAGATGGCCACCATTGTTCCTGTACCCAAGAAGGCAAAGATAACTGAACTAAATGACTATTGCCCTGTAGTACTCACTTTTGCCATGACGAAGTGCTTCGAGAGACTAGTCAAGGATCATATCACCTCCACCTTACCTGCCACCCTATACCCACTTCAGTTTGCATACCGCCCCAACAGGTCCACAGACGATGCAATCGCCATCAGACTGCACACTGCCCTATCCCATCTGGACAAGATGAATAACTATCTAAGAATGATGTTCATTGACTACAGCTCAGCATTCAACACCATAGTACCATCCAATTTGATCATTAAGCTGGAGGCCCTGGGTCTCAACCCCGCCCTATGCAATTGGGTCCTGGACTTTCTGACGGGCCGCTCCCAGGTGGTGAAGGTAGGAAACAACATCTCCACTTCGCTGACCCTCAACACTGGGGCCCCACAAGGGTGCGTGCTCAGCCCCCTCCTGTACTCCTTGTTCACCCATGACTGCTTGACCATGCACGTCTACAACTCAATCATCAAGTTTGCAGACAACAGTAGTGGGCTTGAATACCAACAACGACGAGAGCACAATTGAGAGCATCCTGTCGGGCTGTATCACCGCCTGGTATGGCTACTGCACCGCCCTCAACCGCAAGGCTCTCCAGACGGTAGTGCAGTCCGCACAACGCATCACCGTGGGCAAACTACATGGCCTCCAGGACACCTACAGCACTCGATGTCACAGGAATTACAAAAATACACACTGCGACTATGTCACAAATTCAAATTACAAAAATAGTAACATGAAATATTAATGAAAACAAAAGTGTTGTACACCATTCTTTAGGTTAGAATCTTGGTAATCGAACCGCGTTGTCCGATACAATAGGCTTTATGGCGAAAACATAGCATTTGATTATCTGAGGAAAGCGCCCCGCATACTTCCTGCATATAAATATATTTCAAACCAGCGCAGGCATTACAAAATCAAATATAACGATAAAATAAATCACTTACCTTTGAAGATCTTCCTCTGGTTGCAATCCCACGGCTCCCAGGAACACAAAGAATGGTCGTTTTGTTCGATAAAGTCCCTCTTATATCCCAAAAACTCTGTTTGGTTGGTACGTTTTGTTCAGTAATCCACCCGTCCCACTCGTTCAATATACAGACATAGAAAACCTAAAAAAGTTACCGAAAAACTTTGTCCAAACAAGTGAAACAACGTTTCTAACCAATCCTCAAGTACCCGAAAATGTAAATAAACAATAATATTTCAGACCGACAATAGCCTGTTCAATAGAAAAGAAAAATAACGAAGAGCGCGCACACAGTCGCGCGAAAAGAGTAGGGTCAGTTCTAACAGCCACCTGTCAGAGCTTCTATTTCTTGTTTGTTTTTCAAAAAACAAGCCTGAAACCATGTCTAAAGACTGTTGAGATCTAGTGGAAGCTATAGAAACTGCAATCTGGGAGCTAAATCCCTCTATAGAAAATAGCAAGTCAATGGAAAAACTGTGACATCAAAAAAAAACGAATTTTCCGGATAGATTTTCCTCTGGTTTTCTCCTGCCATATCAGACATTATTTTAACAGTTCTAGAAACTTGAGTGTTTTCTATCCAATACTACCAATTACATGCATATCCTAGCTTCTGGGCCTGAGTAACAGGCAGTTTACTTTGGTCACGTCAGGCTCTCCGTACTTCCGAACACTGCCCCCCTTGCCCGAACAGGTTAAACAACGCCACTTTAATAATGTTTACATATCTTACATTACTCATCTCATATGTATATACTGTATCTTATACCACCTATTGCATCTTGCCTATGCTGCTCAGCCATTGCTCATCCATATATTTATGTGTACATATTCTTATTCCATCCCTTCAGATTCGTGTGTATTAGGTAGTTGTTGGGGAATTGTTAGATTACGTGTTATTACACGATTACATGTTATTACTGCGCTGCCGGAACTAGAAGGACATGGACTATGGTGTATGTGACCAATAAAAATGTATTTGATTTGATGATGTGCAATGATGTCCGCCGGGGGAAAAAATGTGTCTTTGTTGTTGTAATATCGCAAACGGACATGGCAGTTTCACCGCTACGGATTCTACCTTTAAGTCAATGGCATTAACTTTAGATCTTACATAATAATAGTTTGGGTGAATTATATATAATAGAATTCAGTTGATAACTTGAATTATACATATACATACAGTACCAGTCAAAAGTTTGGTCACACCTACTCATTCAAGTGTTTTTCTTTATTTTTTACTATTTTCTACATTGTAGAATAATAATGAAGACATCAAAACTATGAAATAACAGAGTAAGTGAATGGATGATCCCCTGTGTGGTTCCCACCATGAAGCATGGAGGAGGAGTTGTGATGGTGTGGGGGTGCTTTGCTGTTGACACAGTCAGTGATTTATTTAGAATTCAAGGCACACTTAACAAGCATGGC
Organism: Brachymystax lenok tsinlingensis; assembly: GCA_030435695.1. Lineage (NCBI taxonomy): Eukaryota > Metazoa > Chordata > Actinopteri > Salmoniformes > Salmonidae > Brachymystax > Brachymystax lenok. Next base: position 49,408,782 of record CM059819.1, on the reverse strand, counting down.
TACCACAGCATTCTGCAGCGATACACCATCCCATCTGGTTTGCGCTTAGTGGGACTATCATTTGTTTTTCAACAGGACAATTTGACCAAGAAGGAGCGTGATGGAGTGCTGCATCAGATGACCTGGCCTCCAATATCACCTGACCTCAACCCAATTGAGATGGTTTGGGATGAGTTGGACTGCAGAGTGTAGAAAAAGCAGCCAACAAGTGCTCAGCATATTGGGGAACTCCTTCAAGACTGTTGGAAAAGCATTCCAGGTGAAGCTGGTTGAGAGAATGCCAAACGTGTGCAAAGCTGTCTTCAAGGAAAAGGGTGGCTACTTTGAAAAATATAAAATATATTTTATTTGTTTAACACTTTTTTGGTTACTACAATTCCATATGTGTTACTTCATAGTTTTGATGTCTTCACTATTATTCTACAATGTAGAAAATATAAAAAATTAAGAAAACCTGTTGAATGAGTAGGTGTGTCCAAACTTGTGTGTGTGTGTGTGTGTGTGTATATATATATATATATATATATTTTAAAAAATAAGACATAAGAGGTAGTTAATTGTTAAAACACTAGTTTTCTTCTTTGAATAAGTTATATCACACGCCATATATGCAATCATTCCATGAGTTTCTGGGAATCCAGAATGTTTAGGGATCCCTACCATCCAACATCAAAATCAATTTCTGATGATTGAAATGTTTCCCCTATATTTGAAGCCTTCATAGTAATTTGTTTACTGGGAGGATATTACGTGTCGGCAGGGCTTGTCTCTCTCACTGATGTTAATTGCTGAGATGATTGGGTTTACTCGAAACATGAACAGACAAGCAAAAACAAGTTCAGATTCTGATTAGCGAAATGAATATCTGAGCAAGTCACCCAGACATCTCTGAATCTCTGCTCTCATTAGATCGATTCTCCCAGCGTAATCATCACAGCACAGAACCCAAAATGGATGTCAGAATAATCCCACCCAGCATGTCATCAAGCCCACACATGCACACGCACGCACACACACACGTACTCACACATGGAAATGGACACACAAGATCATGTTCATAATAGTGTTCCAGCAAAGCTGTTGACCTGGAACAGGGTTCATGACCCAGGCTTTGGATCAGGAGGACCTGGGCATTGGTTCCCATGTAGAGGGAAAAACTGTTTGAAATTATGCCATTACAACCAGATTTGCCTGCTGGGTTGGAAGTGATGTTGGATACGATCTGACTCTGGCCAGGGCATGGATGGGATCAATGGGTGAGGTGTAGACATGAGGTCAGTATGAACATAACACGCGCATATGCACACACACACACACACACAAGCACATGCGCGCACACACATACCATCTCATCTGCTGAGGGAAAAGCCATAGCTCTGGTTGGTTGCTATGCTGCCATCCAAACCAGGCCACCAGGACAGGCCTCCTACTGAAAGAGATCCATATTCAATCCAGTATGATCCCTCGTAGTCCCCACCCCTCCCCCTGAGCACACCAGATTACTGATGTCATTATAATTGATGGCCTGGCAGGGTGGCTGCAGTTACATTTATTTAGGCATGTCCTGATATCTATACTAGATAGTCTGCCTTTACACCTGAGAGAGATGGAGCGGGAGAGGGCTATAGAGAGAGAGAGAGAGAGAGAGAGAGAGAGAGAGAGAGAGAGAGAGAGAGAGAGAGAGAAAGAAAGAGAGAGAGATTTAAGAGAGAGATAGCAGGAGCGAGAGAGACAGTGAAGGAGAGAGAGAGAGAGAGAGAAGGACAGAGAAAGAGATGGAAAGAGAGAAGAGAGACTCACTTTACTTGGATAGTTCGGATAATCTACCTGTAGAAGCTCTACAGATGGTCATACTAATCAACAAACCATTTGTTAATAAGCAACTACTTGTTAAGGTTAGGTTTAGAATAAGGGTAAGGGTTAAGGTTAGGGCTAGGGCTAGGACTAGGGTTAGGGTTAGGATAAGAGTTAAGGTTAGGGTTAGTAGATAGTTAGTTCAATTGTTACTGATAGTCTGTAGAGCATCTACAGATGGACTATCCAAATAAAGTGTTACCGAAGAGAGACAGTGTGTGTGAGAAGGAGAGAGCATACATACAGCAGGGACAAAGGGAGTCTGGCGACAGAGCTGCACTTGTCAGATTTGCATTTTAATACATGTAACCAACTGTACTTTAAGCCGCTCAGAAGACGCAATAGAACCTGATTCACTTGGACATCTCTCAACACTGTTGTAACATTTAAAAGGTATATTCTGCAATATTTACACCTGTTCAATAGTCATTTCAATTAACGATATACACCTGTAGATTTTTGAAGAATATAAATTATATAACTGTTATCTTTCTTAAAACTGCATTGTTGGTTAAGGGCTTGTAAGTAAGAATTTCATGGTAAGGTCTACAACTGTTATATTCGGCGCATGTGACAAATATAATTTGATTTGATTTGATTTGAAGTGTTGGAGCTGCCGTTTGGCTGAAAATTAATTATGGATTGTTTCTTTAAAGGGGGGCTGGTGTTTGCTTCCTGTGATATTGCATCTGTTCAGGAGGTATCCAAGTACCAACACAGAGATCTTATAAATATGTAATTATATACTGTAGGCAGGGTTGGGGAGTAACGGATTACATGTAACGGATTACATGTAATCCGTTACATGTAAGGGATTACAAAAAAATTGTAATCAGATTACAGATACTTTTGAAAAACTAGATGATTACTTTGAGGATTACTTTTAAATTCAGAAAGGATGTTTGTGAAAAAAAATATTTGACACTCCTCTGTTTTCTCAATGACAGCATTGAAAAAAACTGCAAGTTTACGGAGGTTCCACCTGAGCGAGTCTGACCAGTATGATGAAATACCAAATGTGTTTGATGGATCGCGGGAAAAGAAATAGGCTTTTGCAGGCTACAGTCCAAGCTATGTCTTCCAATGGTGTGACTGCTGTCGGCATCCAAAGATTATCCAACTTGAATAAATGCTTGGAGGTAAGGATGAAAGCAGTGGTGTAATCTACGGCGATACGGATATCACTTATTATTGATATCTACAATGCGCATTGATGTGAATCACACTGCTGCTCTCTCATTTAGCTATTTGCGCCTTACGGATTGTGGTTGTTGTGGATGTTTGTTCACAAATATAAATGTGTATTTGAACCCAATAATGGTTGAATTCAAGAAGATTAAGCTGCCTATCAATCATTGTTTTTGAAACCAGTGGACAGCCAGTGAAAAATGCGCTCTTGCAACATCTGCATAGTGCGAATCCCAGTTCATGGAATAAAAGTGGGGCTTTTAAAATGATAAACTTGGATTAGCTAACACAACGTGCCATTGGAACACAGGAATGATGGTTGCTGATAATGGGCCTCTGTACACCTATGTAGATATTCCATAAAAAATCTGCCATTTCCAGCTACAATAGTCATTTACAACATTAACAATGTCTACTCTGTATTTCTGATCAATTTGATGTTATTTACGTACACACACTACGTACATGTTCATGTTTTTAAATGTAGGTAAATTGTAAAGTATTTTGTCTGTAATGTCTTTTTCGTTATATGTCGGACCTCGTAAGACTAGCTGTCGCCATTTGCATCGGCTAATATGGATCCTAAGAAATCAAATCAACCGCTTATTAGAATTACTTTCAATGAGAATGACAGATCTATAACATGCTTTTCTATGTGAATTTGGTCAGGTCGCCCAAAAAGTTACATATTGCAGCTGTAAATAAGTTATTCTTACTATTACGTTTTACATCTTTACATAAAATAATGAAAGTAGTAGTCAGACACATTGATAAGAGTAAAAAAACGGTTTACTTATCTGTGTTCTTCTGATATAGAATTATAAATTTTTTGCAAGTTATGAATACTTTGAACAATAACAGTGCCACGTGGCTCTGTTTTTCAAGGATTTGGGGAAATTCAATTTTTTAAACTTTATGATACTTTTACACATTGTTGTATGCTTGTTAGAAGAAAGAAAAATATATTTCTAAAATAGTATTAAGCAGTTTGTTGTGCTATGAGGTTTAATTGATCATGTTGAATGGATGTTGGGCAAGTTGACGTTCAATAATGAGACAAGCCATTCCCACCATCAACAAGGTCATGTGTACCACTCTGACAGAGGTTAATGCAGCATCCTTTAATGCTTACAGCTCTACCTCCAGTTACTGCTAGAGAAATGAGCATTGTGCTCAAAAATGTCCGCTAAAGTGGGTTTAAATGACAAATCGTCAAATACATAAAACAATGTAAAAACATTAAGACACGAGCACTAAAATTTCTAATAAGAAGTACTTGCTACTTACACTTGAATAATTGTTTTAATGAAGGTTAATACTTTTATTATAATAATTATAACAATTTAGTAAACTTTGAAAATAAATGTAGTCCTGCTTTGTGGCATTTTGCAAAGACTCTATGTTAAACTGATCACAATGTACGTTTTTGTTTTGTGTAGGCATGGTTGTCCTTGTTCTATATAGCCATTGGACGTCTTTCAGTGAAGTTCCTATCAGCAGAGTCATTGCTAAATATACAAGGTGACCATTTTTTTCCCAGTCACTGTTAGACTACAACTGGACGGTGCATCATGCTCTGGCACCGTCCCTCCCCCAAGACATGCTTTTTTGAAAGGGAGGCGGACACAAACGGCACAAAATCCTTTGGGGAAAACTGAAAGATCTGTTCTTTTAGTTACATGCTGACATTCAACATTCAACCACACGTTTCAACCGGAATATAGCGAAGTAGATTTGAAACAAAGACTTGTACTTAGCTACAAGCTCAGCTACAGACAATGCCAGCACTAAGAGGGCAGATGACAAATATGGTGGCTAGCTAGCGAAGTTATTTTTCATGCAAGCCAGTTACCTAGCTAGATAACTTTAGTGTATCTACTGAAATCAATAATGAGTATGGTCACATTCACACAATAATGTGATTATTGTAGATAGTCAGATAGATATAATAGTTTGATAAAAAAAATGTATATGCTTTGCAATAAGAACGATTTCCCTAATAATCCTGTTGATATGGAAATCAGGCTTCTTGATGGCATTGTGATAAATGTAGAAAATTGCCAATTATAGTAAATGTTCTACAACAGCAACCATGTTAATTTTGGAAAGCATGTTTGATTCTGAGTTCGGACATAAAGTTTCTATGTGAAAACTACCTCTAAGATGCATATATTTACCTGTTCCAAACTCACTTCACTCACGCTAAAGATGGAAACTCGCTAAGCTGGTGCTAGCATATGCACGCAGATCAAATACATAGCTGGAAAGCAGAGTAAGGTGTTTACATGACTATTGCATAATCTGTTTACTGACACAATCAGTTTAACTTTGAATTATTACTGTGCATGTATCATTGTGTATTGCTGGCTGACATATACTACTGTGTTACAGTGGGGGGGAAATCAAAATCATTTTCAGTTTGCTAACTTAGCTAGCTAGCTAGTCTAGCGTGCTAGCTAAGTTAGCTAAACAACTACCGGTAGCCATATCAATGACTAAAAAGATAAGAGGTTTTACAATCTGAGATCTATTGTATTGTAATGGATGTCCTTTGGGTGGTAGACCATTCTTGATACACATGGGAAACTGTTGAGTGTGAACAACCCAGCAGCATTGCAGTTCTTGACACTACCATACCCCGTTCAAAGGCACTTACATTTGTCTTGCCCATTCACCCTTTGAATGGCACACATACACAATCCATGTGCAATTGTCATAGAAACAGCAGGGGTCCTTATGGTTTTGTACACTCAGTGTGTATCGCAACTAAACAGCAAGCTACAACCAGCCACCTAAAGCTAGGTTTACCAGCAAATGTTAGCACATGACTGGAGTTGGCTAGCTAGTTAGCCTGGCTCTTGCTAACTTGCTATGCACCATGCCTCACATTTCTAACTTGCTAGCAAGCATGTGTAACATCAGCAGCTGTAAATAATTTTACTAGCTAGCTATGTAAAGACCAAAAAGGTCTGCACACTCTTTAAGCTCTAAATTATAGGCAATGACGCAAGATAGTATTCCAAACCAAAGATGTAAATTAAATTATTGGCTACCCAGCACGCCAGCTAGCTAAGTTCACTAACAGTGAGGAGAAACAATAACGCAACAATTTACTGTTATTAATCCCTAAAACTGATAAATTGGTTTTACTAGAAAAATATTTGCCGAAGCATGCCTGATATACATGGCTGTAGATAGATACTGTATGCCTACCTAGGTACGTTTGTACAATCTGGTCACCGTTGAGGGTTTTGCCATATACATTTTTTATTTGGCTAGATATTGTTCTAAATGTAATCTATGTGCCTGTGCACATGTATGCATGTTCAACTAGCCTACCCTAATGTAGAACAAAACTGTATCCCTCGATGGATCGGACATTATGCTGGATTTCAAGCAGTAGATGACTCGAGAGGAGCTGAATGGTAGTTTGATCATAACACCCCTACCATAATTTGCTGATCAACAGTCTGCACATTACACCTTAGACACACTCAAACACAATGCAGCAGCTGCTGCTAAATCACACAGCTGTACAAGTTTTCCCTGAACTTTACTACACCGATCACACTGTATTTTCTTAATGTATGTTTCATCATGACCACCTCTCCTGCTGATCACCAGTTCTCTTAGCTACAGATTGTTACCCCAGATAATGTGTTTTTACCAAATATTTTAGGTATTTACAGGATAGGTACTGTTTGGTGTAGCACAGAGAATTAGCTTGGTGATTCTGTCTTTGTCCTCGATTCGTGGAAACAGGGGTCTCCTAAACTGTGTGTATAATTCAGAAAATTCTCCCTTATTAAAATAAAAAAAATTTTGCTCCATGAAGTAATCCAACAATGTGTACGCCGCCATCTTGTTAATTTAAAGTCTTCTCTCATTGATCGAGACGGGTGTCTGTCATCATGACCTGCAGCACTTTGGGGTGGACACCCACCTGTCTCTGTCAATGAGAGAAGGCTTGAAATAGACAAGAGGCATTTTTGAAATTCAAACGGACCCCCTGCAACTGGACATTTTATGAGACTCCTGTTTCCAAGAATCGAAGACAAGACAGTATCGCCAAGCTAAGGTTGGTCTAAAATTCTCTGTGCTACACCAAACAGTACCTGTCCTATAACTCCCAGTAATGGATATCAAAAATCTTTGATTAAATCACATTATCTCGGGTAACAATTTTTAGCTACAGGTGACTCCAATTTATTACACCTGAGACACACTCAGACACACTGAACTGTACTACACTGTTCATACTGTATTGTATTATTGTTACTTTTACCATATAATATTCTTGTTGAATACCCAGTTCTCTTTTTGAGTTAGTGTTAAATAGTGTACATTCCCCTGTATTTTAGATTTTGACAACCCTGTTTTTTTAGATTGTGTTGTTTAGGGACAATGAGGGATATTGGGAGCTGCTTTTGAGAGGAAAACTCAAATTGAAATTGCTGGGGGGCTGCAGAAGGTGTGAAACGTCTTAGGACAGGGCAGTTCTTACACAGTACGTATTGTTTTTTTTATTTGTATTTATTTGTATTTAACTAGGCCTAGTCAGTTAAGAACAAAATTCTTATTTACAATGATGGCCTACCAAAAGGCAAAAGGCCTCCTGCGGCGGGGACAGGGGCTGGGATTAAATAAATACAAATATGTATATATATAAAAATATAGAACAAACACATCACGACAAGAGAGACAACACAACACACATTAAGAGAGACCCATGACAACAACATGGTAGCAGCACAACATGGTAGCAGCACAAAACATGGTACAAACATTATTGGGCACAGACAACAGCACGAAGAGCAAGAAGGTAGAGACAACAATATACCACGCAAAGCAGCCACAACTGTCAGTAAGTGTCCATGATTGAGTCTTTGAATGAATAGATGTATGGGAGATTGAGGAAAATGGCACCTCTCAATCGTTCTCATACACAACAATACATTTACTGTCTCTAAGCACAACCAAAACCCCCTTCCTCATCTCAAAGACCTGTCTGTAAACCTCCCCCAGCCTATTGACTTTGACAGATAATTCTTGTCAATAGTAGCCCTTGACAGGGGATTTTGTAGACATGTCTTTGTATTGTGTTTTGAAAATCTGTAGAGGGAAGAATGATGTGGTTGTGTCAGTACTGTTGTAGTCATGATTTTATACCTTTCAGTGTCCCTTGCTGGTTTCTGTCCCAAAATCTTGTTGTGCTCTTGTTGTGTGTCCGCTCCCTCATGCTGCCGCTTTGGGTATTTTTCAGCAGGGCACTGTGGAAGGACTCGAAATAACCTGAGTTTTACAAAGAGAAAAGGTGTAGACTAAATTGATTACATGGTCTGGAAGGTACTCTGTGGTCCTCGGGCTACCTTTTACCACCTATAAACACAAACCTATACAAACACTACCCAATTCATGTTTATGCCATATTACTGTAAATTGAGCAATCTTAGCCGTCAGCTTGTAAATATTTTTGCCAATTTACCTTCATCTTCTGCAGAGCTAGGGGTTGGAAGCACATGCTGGTGGAACAGATTCTGTACTGCCTACACCAATATATACAACAATACACAATTTAACCACCCCACTAATTGTATTGATCTCTATTAGACTGGCTAGCTTAGCACACCTAATATGGACATTTCAATGTTTTCAGCTTGCTGTTAGCTAACTACCTAGCGTCACTAAATTGCAAGCCAGCGGAGAACCAACCATATACGATTTATACACATTCATCATTGCTACCAACACACAAACAGAGAGTGAGTTAGATATATTGAGCTATACATATTTGCTAACGTTAGCTAGGTCACATTAGCTAACGTTAGTCAAAGATAGAACAAACAAGCAAACATCTTTAATCTGCTTAAGGTAGCTAACATAAGCTAACCCCATTCCATACAAATGTGCGCAACCACGACATTCAAACGAGGCTGCAAAGAAAACTAATGTGTTGACATCAAAATCTGGGGTGTGAACTACGTTGATTGATATGGTAATGGCTCTAGTATTGGAGAAAAGTTGAAAAAACTGACCCCTCCGACGCTGTACGTTACATCGTGACGTGTCATGGCATAACGTACAGCACGCATAAAGCAACTAATTCTGTCTTACAGCCTCTCTCCACCAGGTGTAGCACTTATCTCACCGTTTAAAAACAAGTAAGGGACAGGGACAAGGTAAGGGGGGATACCTACTCATTTTTGCGTCATCACTGCAAGCTATCACTTTAGTACCGCCCTAAAAAGCCGATTCAAAATCGACACAAACCTTCAAATAGGTATGTAATGACACATTATATAAACTCTTTATATTGTTTTATTTACATTTTAGAGGTGATAAGTTGGACAGATCTAGTGAAAAAAGCAGTTTCCCCACACGACATCTCTCCCTCTCACGCAATAGGTTTAGCTTCCCCACCCGCCATTTTTAAAAAGACCCGACGGCGCTCATTGCCTTCTTGAATCATGCAGAGATGGGAATCATAAAGGTCTCGTCATTGATTTTGTTGGAAAAGGGGAAAAATTGTGCTTTACATTGGTATTGATATTACAGTTGATCTGGAAGTATTTCGTTTTTTTGGGGCAATTAAGGTCACAGTTATGAAAACTTAAGACATTAAAGAGGCCTTTCTACTGACTCTGAAAAACACCAAAAGAAAGATGCCCAGGGTCCCTGCTCATCTGCGTGAACGTGCCTTAGGCATGCTGCAAGGAGGCATGAGGACTGCAGATGTGGCCAAGGCAATAAATTGCAATGTCCGTACTGTGAGACGCCTAAGACAGCGCTAAAAGGAGACAGGACGGACAGCTGATTGTCCTCGCAGTGACAGACCATGTGTAACAACACCTGCACAGGATTGGTACATCCAAACATCACAGTTGTCAGTGAGAGGAAGTTTATTTTTTTGCTGTGTTTATATTCATATCTATCTCTCTGAAATGTTGTTGTTGTTGATCCCTTAACTATCAGATTTTGGCTGATCATCAATTCACAGCCGTCTTGTTGCTGGAAATATCACAGCTAATAAAATACAATCACCATTCAAACACCCAGGACTGCCTGGGCTGTAAAACCTGTCAAAGCATGTCCACTCTGATATTAGAAATAGAAATTATCTTCAGCTGACCACTAACACCCATCCAATAACATATCTTTCCATCATAACAAACAGAGATTGACACATCTAAACCATGATTGGTATCGGAAAGAAACATGATCAATTGGATATGAAAGGCACGATATACACTATGAATGCTCTACAGTCTATACAGGACTAAACACCACAGGAATATTCATACCTGGTTCCATAGCCTTTCTAGTTTTAATTCCTCCCTGGTGCTTAATTAATTGATTACTGTAAAGTTATTAATTGGCCATGCAGAGGGTCCATTCCCTAGTACCTGATCAGAGGGAAAGGTGTTTCAGACCTCCTTGCTGTAGAGTATGGGTTGAAGTTACACTCTGGCTACTTCTCTTAACAACTAACTTCTTGAAAGTAATTGAAAGTACCAACCAAGGCCCTGGACTAGTAGCGACAGTAAGGACAGTATCACATGAAGTTTGGTACCCTGGTTCGATTTCCTGAAGAATTTGTGAGAATTCTTAAGGCCTTGCTTTCACAAGACCTGAAAATAACAACTTCAGGATGCGATTAGCAAGACGCACATTTTACATGACGTTAGATACTAGCTTGTTTACAAAGGGCAAACAAGTTCCAGGCCTCTCGCGCTGCCATGTCACAATACCTGGTATTTTGGTCCTGTATCGTGGTACCACTACTCACGCTGGTCAAGGATTCATTTCAGACAGGGTTAATTTGCATTTCACACATGCCTTATATGGATGAGGGTACCAAACGCTCTAGGACCTGGATCATAAGTGGATATGTGAAAGCGCCCTTCGAGCAGAGCAGTATACCCAGGCTGACAAGAGAAAGAGCAGCACTAGGCCATGTGCCTGAGTTATAAGCCTGACAAAGGCTCTGTTCTACCCTCTAATTTAAGAGCTGCTTCTGCTCGGTCTTATTAACAATTTACTAGACATCAGTCAGCTCCTCCATTACAACATTATGTTATAATACTGTTATTGCATCAAATGGTTGTTTTATGCAACATAATAGGGGATTTTTAGAACACTCTCATCTGTGTGTGTGGACTGAAAATGGGCCTCTGGAAGATTTAACACTGACAGTGGATTTGCGATCTGCGATTTGTGATAAGACAACATTCCATTCCATGATTAGTGTCTGTGTGCTTGTCTATCAGTAACAGCGAGAACCAATCTCCAGTTTCTTTAAAGAAAGGATTTAGTATTCTAGGTTGCATTTGTATTTTTGTACAAGCAAGCAGCAAATTAACTAGAGACAGATATTTGGCGCCATGTAAATCTTGATGTCTGTTGCAGGAGAGCAAAATGTGCCTTTGTATAAATTCTCTGATCTGTGATTTGTCATGAACATCCAGGAGGATGGACTTTGACAGAAAATGCTGTGGCTTAGTCCTGCTGGTTTGGCTCTCAACGAATCACCTACAGGGGGCTCGTTGATAAGCTACATTTCTGCAGTAATTAAATAAGAACGTTTACTTGTTTTGAAGAAATGTAAAAGGTCTCTCCTTTTGATTACAATAATTCCACAACACTTGACTTGACATCGCCTTGTGGCAGATATGGTTCATTTAGTTGGCATGGTCCTGTGTTGATCATGCCATTACAGAGACTTGTACAGAGTAGAGATGACACTGCATTAAGTCTTTGTGTCAGCTCTGCCAGATAGGGAGGCTTCAGCATACAGAGGCCTGAGAGTGGCTGTGCGTGTGAGAGAGAACGAGATGGGCAGTCCCATCAATTAGTTAGTTCAAAGAGCCATCGACCAATGCATACATGCATACTAGAGCTAAAGTGGTACACATATATACATATACACACACACATATATATATACATATATATACACACACACACACACACACACACAAAAGTATGTAGACACCTCTTCAAATAAGTGGATTTGACTATTTCAGCCACACCTGTTGCTGACAGGTTATAATATCGAGCACAAAGCCATGCAATCTCTGTAGACAAACATTGGCAGTAGAATGGCCTTACTGAAGAGCTCAGTGACTTTCAACGTGGCACCTTCGTAGGATGTCACCTTTCCAACAAATCAGTTCAAATGTCTGCCCTGCTAGAGCTGCCCAGGTCAACTGTAAGTGCTGTTAGTGGCAACGTCTAGGAACAACAACGGCTCAGCCGCGAAGTGGTAGGCCACACAAGCTCACAGAACGGTACCGCCGTACTGAAGCACGTAGCATCTAAAAATCATCTGTCCTCGGTTGCAACACACACTACCGAGTTTCAAACTGCCTCTGGAAGAAACATCAGCACAAGAACTGTTAGTCGGGAGCTATATGAAATGGCCTTCCATGGCCAAGCAGCCACACACAAGCCTAAGGTCACCATGCGCAATGCGAAGCGTCAGCTGGAGTGGTGTAAAGCTCGCTGCCATTGGACTCTGGGGAAGTGGAAACGCGTTCTCTGGAGTGATGAATCACGCTTCAACATCTGGCAGTCCGATGAATGAATCTGGGTTTGGTGGATGCCAGGAGAACGCTACCTGCCCCAATGCATAGTGCCAACTGTAGTTTGACGGAGGATGAATAATGGTCTGGGGCTGTTTTTCATGGTTTGGGCTAGGCTAGGCCCCTTAGATCCAGTGAATGAGAATCTTAAGGCTACAGCATACAATGACATTCTAGACAATTCTGTGCTTCCAACTTTGTGCTAACTGTTTGGGGAAGGCCCTTTCTTTTTCAGCATGACAATGCCACCTGTGCACAAAGCAAGGTCCACACAGAAATGGTTTGTTAAGCTCTGTGTGGAAGAACTTGATTGACCTGCACAGCAAGCCCTGACCTCAACCCCATCGAACACCTTTGTGATGAATTGGAACGCCGACTGCAAGCCAAGCCTAATCACCCAACATCAGTGCCCAACCTCACTGATGCTCTTGTGGCTGTCACTGATGCTCTTGTGGCTGTCCCAGCAGCAATGTTCCAACATCTAGTGGAAAGCCTTCCCAGAAGAGTGGAGGCTGTTGTAGCAGCAAAGGGGTGACCAACTCCATATTAATGCTCATAATTTTGGAATAAGATCTTTGACGAGCAGGTGTCCACATTCTTTTGGTCATGTAGTGTATTTCTGATACAGTATTACCATGATAGGATCATCAGATGCAACAGATGTGATGGATAGTGGAGATAATGAGATAGTGGATACCCCCGGGGGCTTTTGTGTGGTTGGTCGGATGGTTGGCTGTATGATGTATCATATCTGGCGTGTGAAGTAAATTGAGCATCTGATCAGCATATTGATCCACATACTTCCCTTGCATGTGGCCTGAGTCATAATATTGCATGCTGTTGCTGAGAGCACATTGGTGAGGTTTTGATCTTGCCTGCCATGCGTAGGCTTCTTTAAAGGATTATGATACCGTTTATGTTAGAGTGGATTTTCTAAGCACATAAATACATCTGTTGCGTAACTCAAATTTCATTCTGGTTCTTGGAGGGGTTATAGGCCCTACCCTGAAGAAAGGGCCAAGTAAAAAAATGTATCCTATGTCGGTCGATCAAGGGAGGGAGGAACTACATTTTTCATAGGCTGTCGCTGTAGCATCCCAGAACCTTGTCCCTTCCAAATATAACCTTCCAACAGTCAGGCGATAACCCAAAGAGGGGATTAGAACCATATAATCTAAATGATATTACATTTTCTCAGCAGGTTTTGTTTTTTCTCTACTTATTTTCTGTATAAACTAATATCATTTTCTTAATTTATCCACTTAGTCTCTCTGTCTACTGATTAGTAATGACGGGTTTGAAAGACATGGGCTAACCTGCGGAGATGGTTCTGGGGTCTTTTCTTTCTTGCTTTCTCTCTCTCTCTTTCTCTCTCTCTGTAAACACAGCGCTTCATGAGGGCTAGCCTGCCGAGCCAATTACAAAGGGTTCCCCTGAAGAACTGAGGTTAGTCAGGATTCACTAAACATGCTTTGTCCCAAATGGTACCCTATTCAGTTCACTACTTTGGACCAGGGGATAGGGTGCCATTTGTGACGCAACTATTAACCTGAAGATTCACAATCAGTTGAAAGTTCCTTCCAATGCAATCCAATACTATCGCACCCTGTTGCAGTATTCTCTATGGAATCTGTGGTTGATTCCTTTGAGAGGGTATCTCCTTGCTGGTCATTTAGGCACTTGGTGTGAAGGATGTCTCTGGTGTCCAATGTGTTGCTGTTCCTTAGAATTTAGGTCAGATTTGAAGATACTTGACCTTAACCTTTAGACACCGCTAAGATGAACGAGCTATCACCTTCTGGTGGCAACAAACGGTTACGATTCAACATGTAGAATCATCTGAAAACGAACAGAAAAAGGTCCCCCGGTGCTTTAAACTGTTTGTTGTCAAGTGTGTTTTGTCTAGTATAGCCATCAGAGACATTGATGGAATTACTCAGACTGTGTCAATTTAGGAGCTATAAAACCTGTTGTATACTGTACTTGAAAAAATGTAAGAAGAATACTTGACGTTACCTTGCTTTCAAGACAAGGTGCACAAACACAAGAGCAAACTGAAGAAAGGAAAATACTCGGCCACTGGAAGTTCACTTCAAAAGAGCTTCTTTATTGTTGAAATGTTTTGGCATTTAGCCTTCATCAGGGTTGACTTCACTTATACTGCAATTGTACATGGTGGTTGTATTCTCCTCTAACGGTTGTAGATTATATACTTCCCACTATGCAAAGGCGTCATATCAACATCCAATGTTGGCAAATATGACTAATTTTAAATCAACCAAACCTTGAAAAATGCTGTTGTCGAATTCTGCTGGAAACCAAGGATAAAAAACAGTTTGTTGATGCATTTTAACAAATTAAATCAAAAGGCACATTGATGCAATGCACTCTGGAGAAAAAACGTGAAGTGGTAACAATGTTGACTCAACCAATCTTTCCCTGGCAGGTTTGCTTATGATCTTTTAATTGCGTACAGTTGGATTCCCTCTACCGGGCTAAAGTGTTTCCTTCCTCTATCTGTAATTGGGTCTTGGGTTGCGTATCAGCTTAACACCAAAACATAAATTGTGCTGACTGTAATTGACCCCTGGGAGGTTTATCTTAAACCTCATGGGAAGAGTTCTGCCACTGCTTTTTTGGCCTAATGCCAATCACGGCCAATCCAGTTTAGCTGCCCTATCAGGAGAACCTCAATTAGATCATCCTGGGTAGGAGCACACACATGCAACACCTTTTATCAGCACTACTGTATCCACATGGGCAGAGCCTTATCTAGGCATAAACGCCATAAGTGGCCGATTAAGCCTGTCGCATTCTTCCCAGTCAAAATAATGTGCGCATATAATATACAACAAAAAAACGATTACGTTTTTGTTCGTTTTAGTGTTCGGAACCAAAGTCTACGCCCCTTCGTCAGTGATTGGTCAACAGTACTACTCCTAGTAGGAGTGGAAATTATGGACAGGATTCTTCAATTAAGTGTTGACTAGTTTTCCACTTGAGAAATACTGTACCAAACATCTTACTTAGATGTAAAATTGCCCGACTAAGACCACTGCAATTTCTTTTTTACAGATTTCTTGATTTATCTTGGATTCATTCTGGCTATGTTGTTGCTACAGTGTCTCAACAGTAATATTAATATTGTTATATTGCTGCTTTTTTGTTTTTCAAGCAAAGGTCTTTTGAGAGAGTATGTGAGGCAGAGACGTTCTCTTAGCATAGCCAAATTCTGCTAAGAGCAAACTGAACCTAGTATGCGGGGGGGAAGTCAGTCGGAGTATCAATTTACTGTTAGTTAAGATAGTAGAATGCAAAACATACAATTTCTAAATTTAGTAGTACATCAGCAGTCACTGTCAATTGTTTCAATGTTTTATACAACATTTATTTAACTAGGCAAGTCAGTTAAGAACAAATTCTTATTTATAATGACGGCCTACCCCAGCCAAACCCTAACCCGGATGACAGGCCAGGCAGCAGGCTGTTAGCCAGCCTGCCAGCTTAGTGGAGTCTGCCACTAGCACAGTCAGTGTAGTCAGCTCAGCTATCTCTATTGAGACTGTGTCTGTGTCTCGACCTACGTTGGGCTACTTAATGTTAGATCCCTCACTTCCAAGGCAGTTCTAGTCAATGAACTAATCACTGATCATAATCTTGATGTGATTGGCCTGACTGAAACATGGCTTAAGCCTGATGAATTTATTGTGTTAAATGAGGCCTCACCTCCTGGTTACACTAGTGACCATATCCCCCGCGCATCCCGCAAAGGCGGAGGTGTTGCTAACATTTACGATAGCAAATTTCTATTTACAAAAACAAAAACGACAAGCGTTTTCATCTTTTGAGCTTCTAGTCATGAAATCTATGCAGCCTACTCAATCACTTTTTATAGCTACTGTTTACAGGCCTCCTGGGCCATATACAACGTTCCTCACTGAGTTCCCTGAATTCCTATCGGACCTTGTAGTCATGGCAGACAATATTCAAATTTTTGGTGACTTTAATATTCACATGGAAAAGTCCACAGACCCACGCCAAAAGGCTTTTGGAGCCATCATTGACTGTCGGTTTTGTCCAACATGTCTCCGGACCTACTCACTGCCAGTCATACTCTGGACCTAGTTTTGTCCCGTGGAATAAATGTTGTGGATCTTAATGTTTTTCCTCATAATCCTGGACTATCGGACCACCATTTTATTACGTTTGAAATCGCAACAGATAATCTGCTCAGACCCCAACCAAGGATAATCAAAAGTCGTGCTATAAATTCTCAGACATCCCAAAGATTCCTAGATGCCCTTCCAGAATCCTTCCACCTACCCAAGGACGTCAGAGTACAAAAATCAGTTAACCGCCTAACTGAGGAACTCAATGTAACCTTGCGCAATACCCTAGATGCAGTCGCACCCCTAAAAACAAACCTTGACCCAGAAAATATAAAAAACTAATCGGCCTATATCGAATCTTCCATTCCTCTCAAAAATTTTAGAAAAAGCTGTTGCGCAGCAACTCACTGCCTTCCTGAAGACAAACAATGTATACGAAACGCTTCAGTCTGGTTTTAGACCCCATCATAGCACTGAGACTGCACTTGTGAAGGTGGTAAAGGACCTTTTAATGGCGTCAGACCGAGGCTCTGCAACTGTCCTCGTGCTCCTAGACCTTAGTGCTGCTTTTGATACCATCGATCACCACATTATTTTGGAGAGATTGGAAACCCAAATTGGTATACATGAACAAGTTCTGGCCTGGTTTAGATCTTATCTGTCGGAAAGATATCAGTTTGTCTCTGTGGATGGTTTGTCCTCTGACAAATCAACTGTAAATTTCGGTGTTCCTCAAGGCTCTGTTTTGGGACCACTATTGTTTTCACTATATATTTTACCACTTGGTGATGTCATTCGGAAACATAATGTTAACTTTCACTGCTATGCGTATGACACACAGCTGTACATTTCGATGAAACATGGTGAAGCCCCAAAATTGCCCTCCTGGAAGCCTGTGTTTCAGACATAAGGAAGTGGATGGCGGAAAATGTTCTACTTTTAAACTCTGACAAAACAGAGATGCTAGTTCTAGGTCCCAAGAAACAAAGAGATCTTCTGTTGAATCTGACAATTAATCTTGATGGTTGTACAGTCGTCTCAAATAAAACTGTGAAGGACCTCGGCGTTACTCTGGACCCTGAGCTCTCTTTTGACGAACATATCAAGACTGTTTCAAGGACAGCTTTTTTCCATTTACGTAACATTGTAAAAATCAGAAACTTTCTGTCCAAAAATGATGCAGAAAAGTTAATCCATGCGTTTGTAACTTCTAGGTTAGACTACTGCAATGCTTTACTTTCCGGCTACCCGGATAAAGCACTGAATAAACTTCAGTTAGTGCTAAACACGGTTGCTAGAATCTTGACTAGAACCACAAAATTTGATCATATTACTCCAGTAATAGTGAGTTAAGATAGTAGAATGCAAAATATACAATTTCTAAATTTAGTAGTGCATCAGCAGTCACTGTCAATTGTTTCAATGTTTTATTCAACATTTATTTAACTAGGCAAGTCAGTTAAGAACAAATTCTTATTTCTACACTGGCTTCCTGTTAAGGCAAGGGCTGATTTCAAGGTTGTACTGCTAACCTACAAAGCATTACATGGGCTTGCTCCTACCTATCTTTCCGATTTGGTCCTGCCGTACATACCTACACATACTCTACGGTCACAAGACGAAGGCCTCCTTACTGTCCCTAGAATTTCTAAGCAAACAGCTGGAGGCAGGGCTTTTTCCTATAGAGCTCAATTTTTATGGAATAGTCTGCCTATCCATGTGAGAGACGCAGACTTGGTCTCAACCTTTAAGTCTTTATTGAAGACTCATCTCTTCAGTAGGTCCTATGACTGAGTGTAGTCTGGCCCAGGAGTGTGAAGGTGAACGGAAAGGCACTGGAGCAACGAACCACCCTTGCTGTCTTTGCCTGGCCTGTTCCCCTCCACTGGGATTCTCTGCCTCTAACCCTATTACAGGGGCTGAGTCACTGGCTTACTGGTGCCGTGGTGGAGATCTTGTGGGCTATACTCGGCCTTGTCTCAGGATGGTAAGTTGGTGGTTGAAGATATCCCTCTAGTGGTGTGGGGGCTGTGCTTCGGCAGAGTGGGTGGGGTTATATCCTGCCTGTTTGGCCCTGTCCGGGTGTATCGTCCGGACGGGCCACAGTGTCTCCCGACCCCTCCTGTCTCAGCCCCCAGTATTTATGCTGCAGTAGTTTATGTGTCGGGGGGCTAGGGTCCGTCTGTTATATCTGGAGTATTTCTTCTCTTATCTGGTGTCCTGTGTGAATTTAAGTATGCACTCTCTAATTATCTCTCTTTCTTTCCTCTCTCTCTCTCTCTCTCTCTCTCTCTCTCTCTCTCTCTCTCTCTCTCTCTCTCTCTCTCTCTCTCTCTCTCTCTCTCTCTCTCTCTCTCTCTCTCTCTCTCTCTCTCTCTCTCTCTCTCTCTCTCTCTCTCTCTCTCTCTCTCGGAGGACCAGAGCATTGGGACCATTCCTCAAGGCCTATCTGGCCTGATGACTCCTTGATGTCCCGAGTCCACCTGGCCGTGCTGCTTCTCCAGTTTCAACTGTTCTGCCTGTTTTATGAACATTTTAAAATCTTGTCCATGTTCTGTTATAATCTGCACCCGGCACAGCCAGAAGAGGACTTGCCACCTCTCACAGCCTGGTTCCTCTCTAGGTTTTGGCCTTTCTAGGGAGTTTTTCCTAGCCACCGTGCTTTTACACCTGCATTGCTTGCTGTTTGGGGTTTTAGGCTGGGTTTCTGTACATCACTCTGTGACATCAGTTGATGTAAGGGGGGCTTTATAAATAAATTTGATTTGATGACGCTGGGACAAATGTGCATCGCCCAATGGGACTCCCAATCACAGCCAGTTGTGATACAGCCTGGAATCGAACCAGGGTCTGTAATACCACCTCTAGCACTGAGATGCACTGCCTTATACTGCTGCGCCACACAGGAGCCCATGTCAGCTAACATTTTCTAGATTAATAATTATCTAAACCCTGTAGTAACAGGGAGCCCCCATTGATTTCTCACTAAGATATCATATGAACATGTCAAAATTGCAGGAAATTAGCTTTTAAACTGCAATCTTTTCACAAAACCCCATGGCAAAATGTGTAGAACTGCAGGAAATGTACTTTTAAACTGCAAATGTTTCTCTCAACATTATGGCAAAATGTGTAGAACTGCAGGAAATTACATAGGATCTTAATTGGGGTGGCAGGTAGCCTAGTGGTTAGAATGTTGTACCTTGTCCCAGAGCTGACAAGGTAAAAATGTGTTTCTGCCCCTGAACAAGGCAGTTAAGCCACTGTTCCTAGGCCGTCATTGAAAATAAGAATTTGTTCTTAACTACTAGCGCCCCACTCCCGACACTACCCGGTGAAATTATAAGGCGCCAAATTCAAAATCCTAAAGTTGAATTATTAAACATTCATCAATATACAAGTGTTGCATAGTCATCAAAAGCTCTGCTTCTTGGCAATATCACAGCATTGTCAGATTTCAAAAAGGCTTTACGGCGAAAGCACAAAATTTGATTGTTTGAGATTAGCCCCTCTCATATTTTATGCATTAGCATAAATCCATAACCAACGCGGATCTCATAAAATGCATAAAATCGCTAATATAAAATCGCTTACCTTTGATGATCTTCTGCTGAGGATAGTCCGAAGTGTCCAAGCAAGACAATTCATGCTTCTTTTGTTAGAAAAAGTCATTGTTTATGTCCATAAATCTCAGTTTGGTTGGCGCGTTATGTTCATAAAATACAGCGTCCACTCGCCCATTGAACCGTGAAGAGAACGCGTTCAACCTATACCTATACACTTGTCCAAGAACAATCAAATATCATTGATAATGTATCCTTAGGAACACTTTTATGTATATTTACTAGAATATTTCAACCGGATTATAAACTGGACGATAGGAAAGGAATAAACCACAGCGCGCGCGAGCCCGTGAACGCACCTCCTCTTCTGTTTACATTCGGTGACTAGTTCTATTACCATCCAGAGCAACCCTAACATCACCAAACACTGTCTCGAGACTGTTGACATCCAGTGGAAGCAATAGGTACTGCAATCTTACTCCCAGATATGTCTGTTTTCAATAGCGGGGGGTTCAAAATGAGGCAATGTGTCAAAAACACTTTCCAGGACAGAAATTCCTTGGGTTTTGCCTGCTATATCAGTTGTTATACTCACAGACAATATTTTAACAATTTTTAAACTTCAGAGTGTTTCCTATCCAATAGTACTAATTATGTGCATATCCTAGTTTCTGGGCCTGAGTGGCAGGCCTTTTACTTTGGGCACGCCAGACTCTCCAAAACCGACACCTCAGCTGCCGCTCCCTAAGAAGTTTTGCCTAGTTCAATAAACGTTTAAAAAAATATGCACATTTTCAATGGAGATGAGCTTTGTGATTGACATAAATTCACTGAAAACTTGCACAAACAAAAGGTTATATTAACACTACTGCATTTTTCATGTAGGCTAATAGCCAAATCAAGCAATCAATCAAGGAACCGATCAAGCAACATTATGGACAAAATGTTAAAATTCTGTAGTTGCATGATTATTTTGCTGCAACAATACTGGTCAAATTATGTTTGTAATATTTATTCTCCTTTCCATGGCAAATGTGTAGAATTGCAGAAAATGCACTTTAAAATTGCAACATTTTCTCTGCACCCCATGGCAAAATGTGTAGGAAAATGTACTTTAAAACTGCATATTTTTCTCTCTGCCGCCATGAGGGGGGCCACTAAATGTTTTTGACCCCCAACCAAATCTCGCTTAGGGCCCCTTAGAAACGTCCCTCTCTCTCTCTCTCTCTCTCTTCCTCCTCCCACTCTTGCTCTTTCCCTCTTACTACCTTCTCCTCTCAACCTCATCTTTCATAATATGCACTCTCCAAAGCTTTTAGATGCATGACTAATACATTGGCAGTATGTATTGTCTTCTAGTAAGAAACAATTGAGGAGAATTCACTCAAATAGAAGTTGAGCTTGGAAATAATCATTCTCTCACACACACACTAACTGCCTGCCTCCCTTTCCTGTCTCTCTGCCTTTCCCTCCAGGCTCTCTATCTCTATAACCCCTCTTTCTTGTCTCTTGCCTCATTCTCCTACCTCTCTCCCAGTACCTCTCAAACACGCCCATACAGAAATCTATTTTAAATTCCCTTTTAGAATACAGAAGCTGCCATGTCTTAGTGTGAATTTATACCAATATGATGTTTGATCATACCTATTGCAGTGTATATGCTAATCAAGCTTTGTTTTTATGTTTCACTTCCATCATTCTTTCAGCTCTAATATTCCAAACATTCTGCTACCTCATATCTTGTCACTTCAAGCAGCCTATTTACAACAATAGAGCAAAAGGCAGATTGTTGCCAAAATATTAGCAGAGTCCTCATTGTCTGTGTTTAAAGGCTCATGAAATGAAAGCATTCAGCTCCATATAATGATTTTATCCATTAGTTTGTCCTACATTGGCTTTGATTGGCAATTGACAGGAAATAATAGAAAGAAGCCCCAGAGCAACAGCTACTCAAGGGGAGGTGGTTGGTAGTTGATCATATGCTGGCTGAATGAGAAATAGCATACATTAAACCTGCTTTAGCTGTGACAGTTTAAACACACGACACAACAGTCTATTTGATGTATTCATTCACAGTAAAGGCCTTTGAAGTGTACAATTTACAACTGTACAACTCACTGATATATCAGCACATTTGGTTGTGTGTCATTAAGCATAATACTAAATCACAACAGAAAGTGAATGATGAACATTTGCTTATAGAGCACTGGGGAGCAATTCCATGGTGCATGCCAATGAAATGGGATACAAATGATTTTACATCAGCTGTGGACATATCAAATTGAATGCACAAATAGACGTTGGCCGTTTGATTTGGAGTTGTGAAACACAAACACACTATAGGCTACTGTAATCTGATGCTTTCTTACTATAATCCTGTGTTTTTAGGAGTGTACACAACATATTACATGAGCAGAGTGAAGTTGAACACACACACACCCCTGAGTGGGGTCCCTCAGGGGTGCGTGCTTAGTACCACATCCACATCGACGGGGCTGTTGTGGAGCAGGTCAAGTTCTTTGTTCCCACATCATTACCACGGTCCACACACACCAACACAGTCGTGAAGAAGGCACAACAAGACCTCTTACCCCTCTGGAGGCAAAACAACTATTTGGCATGGGCCCTCGCCGCTTGGTATGGCAACTGCTTGGCATTCATTCGCAAGGCGCTACAGAGGGTAGTGTGTACGGCCCAGTACATCACTGGGGCTGAGCTTCCTGTCATCCAGGACCTCAATACCAGGTGGTGTCATAGGAAGGCCCAAAAATGGTCAAAGACTCCAGCCACCCAAGTCATTGACTGTTGTCTCTGCTACCGCACGGCAAGCGGTATGGCTGCACCAAGTCTGGAACCAACATGACCCAGAACAGCTTCTACCCCCAAGCCATAACACTGTTAAATAGTTCGCCAAATAGCTACCGGGACTATCTGCATTGACCCTTTTTGCACTAACTCTTTTTACTCATCACATACGCTGCTGGTACTGTTTATTGTCTATTCTATTGCCTAGTCACTTTACACCTAACTATAGGTACTTATCTACCTCAATTACCTCATACCCCTGCACGTCGACATAGTACTGGAACCTACCGTATATAGCCAAGTTATCATCATACAGTTGAAGTCGGAAATTTACATACACTTAGGTTGGAGTCATTAAAACTAGTTTTTTCAACCACTCCACAAATTTCTTGTTAACAAACTATAGTTTTGGCAAGTCGATTAGGACATGTACTTATGCATGACACAAGTCATTTTTCCAACATTTGTTTACAGATGGATTATTTCACTTATAATTCACTGTATCACAATTCCAGTGGGTCAGAAGTGTACATACACTTAGTTGACTGTGCCTTTAAACAGCTTTGAAAATTCCAGAAAATGAATCAATTGGAGGTGTACCTGTGGATGTATTTCAAGGTCTACCTTCAAACTCAGTGCCTCTTTGCTTGACATCATGGGAAAATCAAAAGAAATCATCCAAGACAGAAACAAAATTGTAGACCTCCACAAGTCTGGTTTCCAAACGCCTGAAGGTACCACATTCATCTGTACAAACAATAGTACGCAAGTATAAACACCATGGGACCACGCAGCCGTCATCCGCTCAGGAAGGAGACGCGTTCCGTCTCCATAGATGAACATACTTTGGTGCGAAAAGTGAGAGAAATGTCCTTTGGTCTGATGAAACAAAAATAGAACTGTTTGGCCGTAATGACCATCGTTATGTTTGGAGGAAAAAGGGGGAGGCTTGCAAGCCGAAGAACCCTATCTCAACTGTGAAGCACGGGGGTGGCAGCATCATGTTGTGGGAGTGCTTTGCTGCAGGAGGGACTGGTGCACTTCACAAAATATATCTCATCATGAGGAATTAAAATTACATGTATATATTGAAGCAACATCTCAAGACATCCGTCAGGAAGTTAAAGCTTGGTCACAAATGGGTCTTCCAAATGGACAATGACCCCAAGCATACTTCCAAAGTTGTGGTAAAATGGCTTGAGGACAACAAATTCGAGGTATTGGATTGGCCATCACAAAGCCCCGACCTCAATCCTATAGAACATTTGTGGGCAGAACTGAAAAAGCGTGTGCGAGCAAGGAGGCCTACAAACCTGACACAGTTACACCAGCTCTGTCAGGAGGAATGGGCCAAAATTCACCCAAATTATTGTGGGAAGCTTGTGGAAGGCTACCCGAAACGTTTGACCCAAGT
Source organism: Brachymystax lenok tsinlingensis (assembly GCA_030435695.1). Classification (NCBI taxonomy): domain Eukaryota; kingdom Metazoa; phylum Chordata; class Actinopteri; order Salmoniformes; family Salmonidae; genus Brachymystax; species Brachymystax lenok. The sequence goes on along the minus strand of CM059819.1, from coordinate 49,384,268 downwards.
TAAACCATTTAAAGGCAATGCTACCAAATACTAATTGAGTGTATGTAAACTACTGACCCACTGGGAATGTGATGAAAGAAATAAAGGCTGAAATAAATCATTCTCTCAACTATTATTCTGACATTTCACATTCTTAAAATAAAGTGGTGATCCTAACTGACCTAAGACAGGAATTTTTACTAGGATTAAATGTCTGGAATTGTGAAAAACTGAAATATTTAAATGTATTTGGCTAAGGTGTTCAACTGTACATACATACATACATACATACCATAAACAGACAAGTGTCTGTGATTTATTTTGAATCCAAGGAACACAACCAGCATTGCTACCACAGCATTATGCAGCGATATGCCTTCCCATCTGGTTCGTGCTTAGTGGGACTGTCATTTGTTTTTCAACAGGACAATGACCCAACACACCTCCAGGCTATGTAAGGGCTATTTTACCAAGAAGGAGAGTGATGGAGTGCTGCATCAGATGACCTGGCCTCCAACATCCCCCAACCTCAACCAAATTGAGATGGTTTGGGATGTGTCGGACCGCAGAGTGAAGGAAAAGCAGCCAACAAGTGCTCAGCATATGTGGGAACTCCTTCAAGATTTTTGGAAAAGCATTCCAGGTGAAGCTGGTTGAGAGAATGCAAAGTGTGCAAAGCTGTCATCAAGGCAAAGGGTGGCTATTGGAAGAATCTAAAATCTATTTTGATTTGTTAACTTTTTTGGTTACTTCATGATTCCATATGTGTTATTTCATAGTTTTGATGTCTTCACTATTATTCTACAATGTAGAAAATAGTAATAATAAAGATAAACCCTTGAATGAGTAGGTGTTCTAAAACTTTTGACCGGTAATGTATGTATGGACATAATGTATTTACCTATTTATTCACGTTTTCAAGTTCTGGTGACAAATCATGCATTACGGTTGTACTGATTATGATGAGCTAATGCTAAGCTACTTGGATAGTTCATTCGACTGACTTATGGTGCTTTCAAGACAACTGCGAACTCTGAAAAATATTAGGTCAAATCATGATGTCAGTGATCTTCGGAAAGTCGGCGCTCTAGAAAGAGGCCTGAGTTCCGAGTTGGATGACCGTTCAAAAGATTTTTCCCAGTCAGAGCTAGTTTTTTCCGAGTTCCCAGTTGTCTTGAACGTACTGAACTCGTAAGTCTGAGATTTCCGAGTTCCCAGTTGTTATGAACGTGGCATCAGATTGTAACTTTGGAACCTCAGGGTTGCCAGCTCAGACCCCCATTTCCAGGGGTATTTATTTTTATTTAGCGTATAGACATCTCCTGTGTTTGCCTCCAATTCATTGATAAATCTCCCATCATAGTAATATTTCCTGCATCATATCCTCCCACGATACCTTCCCCTCCACGATACCCCCCCACTTCCCTATCTTTGGTAATGTTACTCTGGCCTTCGCTTTTGCTGCCCTTTTTCCAGTTGAAAGTTTTAGCACATTCCAGCAACATAGCACCCTGCATCTCACTACTGGTTTACCTCTGAAGCTAAGCCTAGTCGGTCCCTGGATGGGTGACCAGATGTAGCTGGAAGTGGTGTAAATAACGTGTAAAAAAATGTTAATGTGAAACTTCAATGTCTGACTTTCGTGAACATTTTACATGATTTATAATTATTTATGTTTTACATCTCAAATTGTTCATAAAGTTTTTTTTTAAGGGCGGGCCACCAATACACAATCAATAATTGGTAAAGAAGCAGTTACAGAGCGATATCATCCGATCGGTCTGAGCAGCCAAGCAGACTATCTGCAGACTTCATCATAGAGCAGCTCCTAATGGCCATGGCAGTCAACGGGCCAAAATAGAAGGTGTGGACGAAGTTGCGAAATCCCATCCGTACATTGTTATTGCAAGCTTTGTCTAAATATACGGATGCAACTGTCCTTTGGTCCAATAGGCTAGTGGTAGAATGTCAGATATTTCATCATTATTGATACCATCAAAGTCACTCGGTGTGAGGTTGTTTTTTACTGCAATGAATGAATGACTATCCATAACAGGAGATATACAAATCAATTGCCCTACTCAAATTTCATTTTCAGCATTATTGATCCTATGGTGTCAGAGATAGATGAACAGAGACTATTATTCTATTTTGTAAATCATTTTTATGTAGGTAAGAGGTAGCCTAAATATAATGATACCTTTGCTTTCACAAAGCACTGAGTCAAATTGCATTATGTTTAGTATGCTAGTTTGAAATTCAATAAGAAATATTTCATATTAGTCCAAATGGTCCCCTCCACGTTACCTTCTCAATGTAGCATCAGCATGCGGAGCGCAATGACCTTGTTCTATTTCAATTGTATTAGTCCATAGCCTAATTTACAATCATGCACCTGCACCATCCTAGTCAATGTAGCCTATAATCAACTTTCTGGGGGGTTGGTTATCTGTGTACTTACCCTCAACCAGACTGGTCTTCATGATTTATGAATAAATCCAGTAGTTGAATAAATCCAGCAGAGGGAACTCTGTTTGCAGAGACTGTATATCCGCTCTCGGTTGCAATCGATAGATAATTGCAAATCCAGTTCACTGTGTAGTCACGGAGCCCCTAAAGCACGGTTATATTCAAACTTTAGACGGAGGTTTTCCTGCTGAAGCCGATAGAAGACTGGAACAGCGCTCAGTCATTTGGGCCAGTGTGAGCGAAGACAAAAACTAGAGTGTAATATCCATACTGGGACCTTTCAACCAACACACAACGTACGGGAGCGCAGAGCACCCATCCAAAAGGATGCACAAACAAGCAACAAAAAACACACAAAGAGCTCAAAGTTCCAGAATTTGGAAAATCAAAAAGAGACAGAAAAAACAAAAAATAAATCCATGGATACTGTGGTACATATCCTGATTTATACACGGCTGTAATCCGAACGAGGTAGGCCTAAATGAGAAGAAGCCGCTGTGTATGGTTGTATATTGGCCACACTGCCATGCACGATACAGTATGCGTTTGCATGGAGTTGTGAAAAAAGAGAGGGCGGGGCGGAAAGAGAAGGGGCACTCAATCGAGAGAGTCCGAAGATGAATGTTTTATGGGTCTGGATCAGGGACTGCACGCTAATGAATGTTTTATAAGATTCAGGTGGTTTGACGTGCTGGGAATCTATTTGTATCAGACATGTTCAAGCGCACACATGCATACGAAAACACAATAATAAAAAAAACACTGTTTAGGTGAATGGCTTTATGGGACCAGGCATAATAAACTATGGTAGGGAAGTGGCAACGCAGTTCTGACTGTCAAACATTCTAGACGGAATAGATTTTGACGACTCGCCATTCAGGACTGCATTGAGAATGAGCTTTTGACTGAACATAATTATATAGTCTATATGTAAAAATATAAGCTTTTGTTATTTCAGTAAAAAGTAGTACACAATTCGATTCTGATAGAAATCTCCCAAATCTTCATCACCGTTTAGCATTCACCAAGTGAACCATCGAGGTCTTATTTTTTAACTGAGATAGTATAGCCTACTGTCAGATTAATTTTCGCAACGTCATTGGGTGAACACTACAGTAGGCTACACAAGTGCACACAAAAAGCTTCTGGGGATAATGCGAAACGTTTGAGTGGATGCGGCCAACCGCTATTTGATGTAATACAAACTGCAGTTAAAAAGTGATTGAATATTGAGTACAATCGACGCATGCTGCTGAGACTGATTGGACCGAGAGAGAACCAAATCCCTGTGCTGTGTGAAGGCCTACTGAAACCCAAGGGATTTTGATCAGTAAAGACTCACTGTTATTTTTAAGCACCATGCGCCCCCTAGCGGTAGACCGAGTTATAACGTGGTCCTTTCACCACTATGGACAACACCAGAGATGCTGTGGTAGATTTTCTCTTTCACCTTATAGTCTTGGGGCAACAAACTGGATATAGTGCAATTGAAGCTACCAGATGTCATAACATAAAACAAATATTTAAAAACAACCAAGGACTTTTTGGTACATCTTATAAAGGAGACCAAATTCAATAGAAGATACAAGAAAGAATAGCATCTGATTTGCATCTGATTTGAGACTGAACAAGGCACTTCTGATGCCTGTGTTCTAGCATCAGCCATAATGCCAACATATGTGGTTTTAGTTTACTTCTGGCCACAGTACAGGTCATGGTGTATTTTAAGCTACAGACACTAAAACCAAGAGATTAAAGAATATTATATCTGACAGGTGAGGTGATGCAATGATGGATTGCTGAATACAATTTAAGTGGGTAGATTGGGCTTATCCCTGGTTTACAATCACCTTTGGTATTGAATCACACTAATAGAAAACCCTGCAGAGCCTTCCCTGAAACGCTTTGCAGTACAGGCCAGATGGGTCGGCAGTTGGCATGGATAACATTACTTTTGTAACCTGGAAGAGCAAAGGTCACCCATTGTACGGAAGCAATGAGAGACTTAAACCTCAGTTAACACCTGGCTGGGGCTCAAGTCATACCCATATTACAGTTTTAACACTGTAGCTCTTTTTCCCATGGTCAAATAAAATCACAGAATGGCAGTGGTTAGTTAGTGTAGCCACCAGGTAGTCTCCCCGCACATGTACAGTACCTTCAGAAAGTATTCACACCCCTTGACTTTTTCCACATTTTGTTGTGTTAGAGCCTGCATTTAAAATGGATTAAATTGAGATGTTGTGTCACTGACCTACACACAATACCCCATAATGTCAAAGAGGAATTATGTTTAAATGGTGACTTTAAAACAGTTACAGAGTTTAATGGCTGTGATAGGAGATAACTGAGGATGGATCAACAACATTGTATTTACTTCACAATACTAACATAAACAACAGAGTGAAAAGAAGGAAGCCTCTACAGAATAAAACATATGCAAAACATGCATCCTGTTTGCAAGAAGACATTAAAGTTATGCTGCAAAAAAATTTGGAAAGAAATTTACTTTTTGTCCTGAATACAAAGTGTTTCATTTGGAACTAATCTAACACAACACATCACTGAGTACCACTCTTCATATGTTCAAGCATAGTGGTGACTACATCATGTTACGGGTATGCTTGTCATCGGCAAGGACTAGGGAGTTTTTTTAAATAAAAAGAAACGGAATAGCGCTAAGCACAGGCAAAATCCTAAAGGAAAACTTGGTTCAGTGTACTTTCTAACAGCCACTGGGAGACAAATGTAGCTTTCAACAGGACAATACCAAAAACATAATGTAAAATATACACTGGAGTTGCTTCCCAAGACGACATTGAATGTTCCTGAGTGACCTAGTTACAGTTTTGACTTAAATCGGCTTGAAAATCTATGGCTGGACTTGAAAATGTCTGTCTAGCAATGATCAACAACCAACTTGACAGAGCTTGAAGAATTTTTTAAAGAATAAATTGGCAAATATTGTACAATCCAGGTGTGCAATGCTCTTAGAGACTTACCAGAAAGACTCACAGCTGTCATCGCTGCCTAAGGTAATGTACTGACTCATGGGGTTGAATCCTTATCTAAATCAAGATAAATTAGTGTTTTATTTTTCATTCATGTTAAGATTTTAGAAATGTTCTCCCACTTTGACATTACAGAGTATTTTATGTAGATCGTTGACAAAAAAATACATTTACATCCATTTTTATCCCACTTTGTAACACAACATGTGGAAAAAGTCAAGGGATGAGAATACTTTCTGAAGGCACTGTAGTTTTCGGAATATCACTGTGGAGATCTGCAGAGATCTTGAATTAATTCCAGCCTCCTTTTATGTCCATATGTCAGTGTGTGGGTGGGCGATATATCATTACTGATTCTACTGCTTCCTCTCACCTCATTATAGAGTACAGTCTCTAATCTCCAAGACACCCACATTACCACTGCAGTGCATTATTCATGATTATGCATCCCAAATGACACCTTATTCCCTTTATAATGCACTACTTTTGGCCAGAGCCCTATGGGTCCTGGTCAAAAGTAGTGCACTATATAGGTAAAAGGGTGCCATTTGGGAAACAGACACTGATAAACAGGACTGAAAAGGATAGGTATATTGTGTGGGAGGTTGGAGGCTGTAGTCTCCTCCGTACAATAAAGAGACTGTAAATTACTGCAGGTGATCACCATCACCATATGAATGAACTTTAAGAAGATCATCTAAAAATCTTTAATTCATGACTGTAATGAAATGAGTGAGTCAAGCTGTTGGAGTTTCAAAGCCGAAAGCTCTGGTTTCTATACTATCCTTTCATCAAGAACCAGAAGGATCAAACATGGGAGCAGGATCAGACCAATTACATACTTTGGTAAGAGAGGACATTTGCAGGTGCTGCCATTGGAGGGAATATCATTAATTAAATGACATGAGCAGGACTTCATCAAGAAACACTCTACATTGCATTGAGGAAAACCAATCAAGATTCCCTTCATCCAATCCCTCTTTCCACAGCTGCTGTCATTATTAGGAACAGAATGTTAGACAGATATCACACATTTCTTTCAACTTGTAGGACATACTGTTCACTCACAATGCAGCTGGGTCTTCATTAAGGTGACACTAGGAGTGCCTCCCAACTTTCACCCTATTTCCCATATAGTGCACTTCTTTTAACCAGACCCCTAGCTGGACAAAATAAGTGCACTAAATAGAGAATAGGGTACCATTTGAGATGCACACCTAGTCAGATATCACTTCAGCCCCTGCAGACCTCATGACAGGTAATTTTCCCTCAGTGGCCTGGAAAAAGACAATAGCAGTGATGGAATTGTTTCCACACTCTGTCCAGAACCTTATTAACTCATTGGAATAAATACCATGTGGACTTGTTCACATTAAGTTGTAATTACGCTGATTCCTTCTTTCCTTGCCTACACTTTCTCATCTCATACTTTTTCCATTTGCCGTTTCAATTAGATTCCCCTTCTAAGTCATTGGGAAAGTGTTGATTGGATTGGGTTTTCTGACTCATAAATTAAGACGCAGTCGTCCGATGTATGTACTTTAGTGTGGCTGGAGGCCGGTGGGGAAAGGCCCGTGTCCCAATTGGTACTCTATTCCCTATAAGGTGCACTACCTTTGATCAAAGGCCCATAAGCTCAGGTCAAAAGTAGTCCATTATTTAGGGAATAGGGTGCCAGATCCCGCCTGACGGCCACTACATATGGAAGGAGGGAAATGCAAACATGTCATGTCATCCTCAACGCCGGTGTCCAAGCAAGACATCCAATGTTTCTTTTGTTAGAAAAAGTCATTTATTATATCCAGAAATCTCCATTTGGTTGGCGCGTTATGTTCAGATAATCCACCGTCAAGTCGCCCGTTGTACAGTGAAGAGAAAGTGTTCAAATTATACCTATCAACTTTGCCCAAAGAAATCAAACATAATTTATAATGGTATCCTTTTATGTATATTAGTTATTATATTTCACACGGATGATATCCTAAACGATATAAAAGGAAAATAATGAGAAGCACGCTCACGGTCTCGCGCAGTGAAAATGATATTGATTTCCTGGCTTCTCTTACAAAATCTTCTTCTATAAGGCTCTGTTCCATGATAAACACTTGAAACACTGTCTAAAGACTGGTGAAATCTAGTGGAAGACATAGGTACTGCAATCTGGGAGCTATTTTACTCGGATCCCCATAAGGAGCCATTCAAAGTCAGGAAATGTCACAAAAATTATCAGTTCTGTTATACTCACAGACATTATTTTAACAGTTTTAGAAACTTCAGAGTGTTTCCTATCCAATAGTACTAATTATGTGCATATTAGCTTCTGGGCCTGAGTGGCAGGCAATTTACTTTGGGCACGCCAGACTCTCCAAAACCGTCACCTCTGCTGCCGCTCCCTAAGAAGTTTAAAAAAATCCACCGGGACTGATTTGCTTGATCCTTTCTTGTTGCAGCTTTCTGCTCTCCTGATTGCTGAGTCATTGACGCATATTTTTAATCTGATGGTGATCTCAGGTGCTATCACCAGAGTTTGGAAGATGGCCCATGTGGTCCCTCTCCACAAAGATGCTGACCTCTCCGGCCTACAGAATTAGAATTTCTGTCCTGGAAAAAGTGGTTTTGACAGTGCCTCATTGGGAACCCCTCCCTCATGAAAATGACCATATAAGGGCATATGAATGCAGTACCCATCGCTTCCTTTAGATGTCAACAGTCTCAAGACAGTGTAAAATTTCATTTTGGATGAATTAGACCAGAGAATAAGAGCAAACCAGGAAGTGACCTTTTTATGTAAACAGTACCCAGTGCGCGTTCCGACAAAGGCGCAGTGTCTTTTTTACCGTCTTTATCGATCAGTTTATATTCCGGTTGATTTATAATAGTAAATATACGTAAAAGTGTTCCTAAGGATACATTTAAAACTATGTTTGATTGTTCTTGGACAAGTTTATAGGTATAAGATGAACGAGTTCTCGTCACGTTTCAATGGAGTAGTGGAGGCTGTCATTTCTGATTATAACGCCTTGAACCAAATGGAGGATTTATGGATAAAATACATTACTTTTTCTAACAAAAGAACCATGGATTGTCTTCGTTGGACACTTAGGATGACCTCAGCAGAAGTTCTTCAACAGGTAATTGATTTGTTTTCGCTGTGAAATGTGTTGTGTGTGTGCCATGATGGCTAATCGATTCATGGCTATGGGAAAAATATGTGAGGTGCTACCCTCAAACAATGAAATGTGCTGCTTTCGCCGTAAAGCCTTTTTGAAATCTGACAACGCTGTGATATTGCCAAGAAACAGAGCTTTTGATGAGTATGGAACACTTGTATATTGGTGGATGTTTAATAATTCAACTTTTGGATTTTGAATTTGGCGCCTTACATTTCACCTGGTAGTGTCGGGAGCAGCCCGCTAGCGCCCCAGCAATCCCTGAGAGGTTAATTCAACATTTGTCTGAAATCAGTATGGATCAGGTGTCATGTAATTGGTTAGAAAATTGTGTTTCATTGATATTACGAAAGGTGTCCCACATGGATTGATTTTAGGTCCTGTACTTTTTACCTCTTATTTAAATAATGTTACTCAATCAAATATTATTTTTTTACATGACACTGTTGTGTATGCTATTGCCGCCAAGGTTGACCAGGCTTCAGTCTGCCTTCATTGCTTTTCAGAAAGACTTTGTTGAACTGAAATTGTTACTTAATGCCGGTAAAACCAGGTATATGTTATTCTTCAAATCACATAATTGATTTATGCATATGTACATTGGATGGTGCCCTCATTGATTGTGTCCCCGCTTATAAATATATTGGTATCTGAATTGACGAAAAGCTATATTTCAAAAAGCATGTTGATGAGTTACTTAAGATTTGAATCCTTAAAATGGGCGTATTTTATAGGAATAGTTCATGTCTTTCATTAAATAGCAGAAAACACATCATTTAGTCGACATTCATACCGGATATAGACAAGGGCAAAATTATCTATATGAATGCAGCTGCCACTGTATTGAAGCCAATATACGTAGTTTATCATAGCGCACTACGCTTTTTTATAGCTGATAAGTTCAGTACACATTATTGCATTCTATATCAGAAATTAGGCTGACCCTCTTTCAAGTCTCGAAGATCAATGCCTTGCACTCTTTTTGTTTATAAATCCCTCCAGCATAAACTACCGCCATAACTTACTTCATTGTTAACTTACAGATGTACGACATACTGTACCCGTCCCGGCTTTAGGGATAGCTAACTCTGGAGATCTCTTTGATCTCCACTGAGTTAGGTAAACCTGCTTTTAGTTTTTTTGCACCTTACTTGTGGAATAATCGCCAAGGCTGGATGAATTGGTTGATGACCTTTTAACTAAATAATGTGTTCTATCTACAACACAAAATCCATGTGTACGTGTGTGTATAGTGCATATGTTATTGTGTGTGTGTATGCATGTGTCTGTGTCTATGTTTGTGTTGCTTCACAGTCCCCTATGTTCCATAAGGTGTATTTATATCTGTTTTTTTTTATCTGATTCTCCTGCTTGCATCATTTACTTGATGTGGAATAGAGTTCCATGTAGTCATGGCTCTATGTAGTACTGTGCGCCTCCCATATTCTGTTCTGGACTTGGGGACTTTGAAGAGACCTCTAGTGGTATGACTTGTGGGGTATGCAAGTGTCTGAGCTGTGTGCTAGTCGTTAAAACAGACTGCTCGGTGCTTTCAACATGTCAATACCTCTCACAAAGTAGTGATGAAGTCAATCTCACCTCCACTTTGAGCCAGAAGAGATTGACATGCATATTTTTTATGTTAGCTCCCTATGTACATCCAAGGGCCAGCCGTGCTGCCCTGTTCTGAGCCAATTCTAATTTTCCTAAGTCCCTCTTTGGGGCACCTGACCACACAACTGAGCAGTAGTCCAGGTGCGACAAAACTAGAGCCTGTAGGACCTGCCTTGTTGATAGTGCTGTTAAGAAGGTAGAGCAGCGCTTTATTATGGACAGACTTCTCCCCATCTTAGCTACTGTTGTATCAATATGTTTTGACAATGACAGTTTACAATCCAGGGTTACTCAAAGCAGTTTAGTCACCTCAAGATGCTCAATTTCCACATTATTTATTACAATATTTAGTAGAGGTTTAGGGTTTAGTGAATGATTTGTCCCAAATACAATGCTTTAAGTTGAAATATTTAGGACAAACTTACAGTTGAAGTCGGAAGTTTAGATACACTGAGGTTGGAGTCATTAAATCTTGTTTTTCAACCACTCCACACATTACTTGTTAACAAACTATAGTTTTGACAAGTCGGTTAGGGCATCTACTTTGTGCATGACACAAGTCATTTTAACAACAATTGTTTTCAAATAGATTATTTCACTTATAATGCACTGTATCACAATTCCAGTGACTGTGCCTTTAAACAACTTGGAAAATTCCAGAAAATAATCCCATGGGTTTAGAAGTTTCTGATAGGCTAATTAACGCCATTTGAGTCAATTGGAGGAGTACCTGTGGATGACTTTTTGCTTGACATCATGGGAAAATCGAAAGAAATCAGACAAGAAATCAGAAAACAAATGGTAGACCTCCACAAGTCTGGTTCATCCTTGGGAGCAATTTCCAAACACCTGAATGTACCACGTTCATCTGTACAAACAATAGTACGCAAGTATAAACACCAAGGAACCACGCAGCCGTCATACAGCTCAGGAAGGAGAAGCGTTCTGTCTTCTAGAGATGAACGTACTTTGGTGCGAAAAGTGCCAATCAATCCCAGAACAACAGCAAAAGACCTTGTGAAGATGCTGGACGAAAAAAGGTACAAAAGTATCTATATCCACAAAAGTACAATATCGACAAAACCTGAAAGGCCGCTCAGCAAGGAAGAAGCCACTGCTCCAAAACCGCCATAAAAAAGCCAGACTACGGTTTGCAACTGCACATGGGGACCAAGATCGTACATTTTGGAGAAATGTCCTCAAGTTTGATGAAACAAATATAGACCTGTTTGGCCATAATGACCATTGTTATGTTTGGAGGGAAAAGGGGGAGGCTTGCAAGCCGAAGCACACCATCCCAACCGTGAAGCACGGGAGTGGCAGCATCATGTTGTGGGGGTGCTTTGCTGTTGGTGGGACTGGTGCACTTAATTAACAAAATAGATGGCATCGTGAGGAAGGAAAATGTTGTGGATATATTGAAGCAACATCTCAAGACATCAGTCAGGAAGTTAAGCTTGGTCGCAAATGGGTCTTCCAAATGGACAATGACCCCAAGCATACTTCCAAAGTTGTGGCAAAATGGCTTAAGGACAACAAAGTCAAGGTATTGGAGTGGCCATCACAAAGCCCTGACCTCAATCCAATAGAACATTTTTGGGCTGAACTGAAAAAGCGTGTGCAAGCAAGGAAGCCTACAAACCCGATTCAGTTACACCAGCCCTGTCAGGAGGAATGGGCCAAAATTCTCCCAACATATTGTGGGAAGCTTGTGGAAGGCTACCCGAAACGTTTGACCCAAGTTTATCTCCTACGAATGCTGTTATTTTGTTTAAAACATCAGGTGTACGCTGACCCCAGATAAGTAACTCATGCAAAGATTTAAAGCGCAATGATGTGTTTTGCCTCTATTACATTGCCATGATTGTCAGTTATATAGCTGCTCTACTGATAATCTCAGTAGAGCAGCTACTGCGCCCTTGCTGGGATGGCACAATATATCTACTGCAGGAGAATATCAACACCAAACACATTGGTTCCCCGTTCCACGGGAGCGGACAGTACACAGCATACCATAATGTTCTGAATAATTGCCAAGTTGACCTTGCTTCCTATTCCACTGAACCGCTTAGGCGTAACAAACACAAGTCCAACATTTATCGGAAACTGTTAAACTACCTGTTCGCTACCCTCCTGCTCTCTGAGGATGTGGAAAATCTTGGGCCTAACATCACCGAGCCAGCGATGCTCACCGGAGTGGAAAGCAGTGGATGGCCTCATCCACTGAGATCGTCGCTACTGCGGAAGTGGGTGAGTGCTATGGTCCCATGGTTTATCTCGACTCACCCAGCTCCCGGATGGAATTTGACTCTGCAAACATATCCAAGTCGCTATATGCGATCCCTGACTGTTTCTGGTACGCAAGCTGTTAATTTCACTACCAAACTGCCGCTAATCAAAACGAAACAAAACGGCCTAAACCCAGCCGTCAGAAAACACCAAATATTCAACTTTTTTCAATGTGTCAATCACTCTCGAGTCATCTGGGACCCACGAGCTAAGCCCAAGGGACAACTAGGGGGGTACTTGAACATTCGCAGTGACATCCTATAGAACCAAGATGGCATAGCAGTCGGACGTTTGTTTTTGTCTTGTCCCATCCTGTCCCGTCTAAACATCGTTTTCCTTGTTTTTATCGTATATATTTTTCGTATATATTTTAATATCACTTTCCATCTACGGACTGAATATACTCTCCTGCAACCCGCCTCACCCAATGTGGTATGGATGTGCTATTTCTATACTTAAGAACTGGAACCCCATCAAAAGCTAGCCAGCTAACTGGCTACCAGCTAATTGGCAACTAGCTAGCCGTGGCCCGCTAGCTGTCTAGAGCACATTGGACTGTTAGCTTAAGAGGCCTATCGGACAATTTCTTTGGCCACTATACCTATTCTGCCAATTGGCCTGGTTTACCACATGGAGCCCTGCTGATCTGTCTTCTGAGCCGGAACCCCAACAGAAGCTAGCCAGCTAACTAGCTACTAGCAAGTAGTCAGCTAGCCACTGCTAGCTGTCATCAGCCACCTCTAGCATGGACAACTCAAGCCAGTCTGCACAGCACGACTCAAACCAGAGCAAATCTGACTTATTTTTCTCCACATCTCCAGATTCCTCCCACAAGCCCTGAACCTTTTTCAACCTGGATCATCACAGTGAGCTAGCTGCTATCCGAGTGGCCACTCCTGGCTAATGTCTTTGTCCCGAAGCAAATACCAATTAGCCCGGAGCCAGCCTTGCTAGGCCCATCTGCTAGGCCCATCTCCCGGCTAGCCGTTAAGGTCCATCAGCCACTCCTTGGGCTACAATACCTATTTTGCCAACTGGCCTGGACCCCCGCCGACCCATCATGACTGGACCACCGACGTGATTCACCCGAGGTTTTTTTTTTTCTCAACTGGCGCTGCCGTCGCAACGTCCCCTAAATGCCCATCCGCTAGCCTGCTAGCCGCGGCCCGCTAGCTGTCCAGAGCTTAAGTGGCCCATCGGACAAATTCTTTGTCCACTATTCCTATTTTGCAAATTGGCCTAGTTTATCACATGGAGCCCTGCTGATCCATATGCCAATGGCGCAGCACGAGGGGGCCACAACAGACTTTCTTCCGTCATGACATCCTTCCAAGGCCTTTCTGCTAGCTTACTATCCCCGGCTCGTAGTTCCACTCCCATTCCCCAGGCGCTATCATTTGTTGACTTCTGTAACCGTAAAAGCCTTGGTTTCATGCATGTTAACATTAGAAGCCTCCTCCCTAAGTTTGTTTTATTCACTGCCGTAGCACACTCTGCCAACCCGTATGTCCTAGCCATGTCTGAATCCTGGCTTAGGAAGACCAACAAAAACCCTGAAATTTCCATCCCTAACTATAACATTTTCCGACAAGATAGAACTGCCAAAGGGGGCGGTGTTGCAATCTATTGCAGAGATAGCCTGCAGAGCTCTGTCTTACTATTCAGGTCTGTACCCAAACAATTCGAGCTTCTACTCTTAAAAATCCACCTTTCCAGAAACAAGTCTCTCACCGTTGCCGCTTGCTATAGACCACCCTCTGCCCCCAGCTGTGCCCTTGACACCATATGTGAACTGATTGCCCCCCATCTATCCTCAGAGCTAGGTGACCTAAACTGGGACATGCTTAACACCCAGCCAATCTAAGCTTGATGCCCTTAATCTCACACAAATTATCAATGAACCCACCAGGTACAACCCCAAATCTGTAAACACGGGCACCCTAATAGATATCATCCTAACCAACTTGCCCTCCAAATACACCTCTGCTGTTTTCAACCAAGATCTCAGCGATCACTGCCTCATTGCCTGCATCCGTAATGGGTCTGCGGTCAAACGTCCACCCCGGGTATCCTGGAAGGATATTGACTTCATCCCGTCAGTAGAGGATGCCTGGTCATTCTTTAAAAGTGCCTTCCTCACCATCTTAAATAAGCATGCCCCTTTCAAAACAATTAGAACCAGGAACAGATATAGCCCTTGGTCTCTCCAGACCTGACTGCCCTTGACCAGCACAAAAACATTAGCATCGAATAGCCCCCGCGATATGCAACTTTTCAGGGAAGTTAGGAACCAATATACACAGGAAGTTAGGAAAGCTAAGGCTAGCTTTTTCAAGCAGAAATTTGAATCCTGTAGCACAAACTCAAAAAAGTTCTGGGACACTGTAAAGTCCATGGAGAATAAGAGCACCTCCTCCCAGCTGCCCACTGCAAATCCACTATAATTGAGAACTTCAATAAGCATTTTTCTACGGCTGGCCATGCTTTCCACCTGGCTACCCCTACCCCAGTCAACAGCCCTGCGCTCCCCACAGCAACTCGCCCAAGCCTCCCCCATTTCTCCTTCACCCAAATCCAGATAGCTGATGTTCTGAAAGAGCTGCAAAATCTGGACCCCTACAAATCAGCTGGGCTAGACAATCTGGACCCTCTTTTTCTATAATTATCTGCCAAAATTGTTGCAACCCCTTTTACTAGCCTGTTCAACCTCTGTTTCGTATCGTCTGAGATTCCCAAAGATTGGAAAGCTGCCGCAGTCATCCCCCTCTTCAAAAGGGGTAGACACTCTAGACCCAAACTGCTACAGACCTATATCTATCCTGCCCTGCCTTTCTAAGGTCTTCGAAAGCCAAGTTAACAAACAGATTACCGACTATTTAGAATCCCACTGTACCTTCTCCGCTATGCAATATGGTTTCAGAGCTGGTCATGGGTGCACCTCAGCCACGCTCAAGGTCCTAAACGATATCATAACCGCCATCGATAAGAGACATTACTGTGCAGCCGTATTCATCGACCTGGCCAAGGCTGTTGACTCAGTCAATCACCACATTCTTATTGGCAGACTTAACAGCCTTGGTTTCTCAAATGATTGGCTCGCCTGGTTCACCAACTACTTCTCTGATAGAGTTCAGTGTGTAAAATCGGAGGGCCTGTTGTCCGGACCTCTGGCAGTCTCTATGGGGGTGCCAGAGGGTTCAATTCTCGGGCTCACTCTCTTCTCTGTACACATCAATGATGTCGCTCTTGCTGTTGGTGATTCTCTGATCCACCTCGACGCAGACGACACCATTCTGTATACTTCCGGCCCTTCTTTGGACACTGTGTTAACTAACCTCCAGACGAGCTTCAATGCCATACTCTCCTTCCATGGCTTCTTAAATGCAAGTAAAACTAAATGCATGCTCTTCAACCGATCACTGCCCGCACCTGCCCGCCCGTCCAGCATCACTACTCTGGATGGTTCTGACTTAAGAGTATGTGGACAACTACAAATACCTAGGTGTCTGGTTAGACTGTAAACTCTCCTTCCAGACTCACATTAAGCATCTCCAATCCAAAATTAAATCTGAAATCGGCTTCCTATTTCGCAACAAAACATCCTTCACGCATGCTGCCAAACATACCCTCGTAAAACTGACCATCCTACCGATCCTTGACTTCGGCGATGTAATTTATAAAATAGCCTCCAACACTCTACTCAACAAATTGGATGCAGTCTATGACAGTGCCACCCACCATCACCCACCCACCACTACTACCCACCACTGCGACCTGTATGCTCTCGTTGAATGGCCCATGCTTCATACTCATCGCCAAACCCACTGGCTCCAGGTCATCTACAAGTCTTTGCTAGGTAAAGCCCCACATTATCTCAGCTCACTGGTCACCATAGCAGCACCCACCCGTAGCACGCGCTCCAGCAGGTATATCTCACTGGTTACCCACAAAGCCAATTCCTCCTTTGGCCGCCTTTCCTTCCAGTTCTCTGCTGCCAATGACTGGAATGAACTACAAAAATCACTGAAGCTGGAGACTCATATCTCCCTCACTGACTTTAAGCATCAGCTATCAGAGCACCTTACAGATCATTGCACCTGTACATAGCCCATCTGTAAATAGCCCATCCAACTTTATTTATATATATATATATATATTTTGCTCCTTTGCACCCCAGTATCTCTACTTGCACATTCATCTTCTGCACATCTATCACTCCAGTGTGTATTTGCTAAATTGTAATTATTTTGCCACTACGGCCTATTTATTGCCTTACCTCCCTAGTCTTACTTAATTTGCACACACCGTATGTAGAATTTTCTATTGTGTTATTAACTCTACGTTTGTATATTCCATGTGTAACTCTGTGTTGTTGTTTGTGTCACACTGCTTTGCTTTATCTTGGCCAGGTCACAGTTGTAAATGAGAACTTGTTCTCAACTGTTTTACCTGGTTAAATAAAGGTGAAATAAAAAATAAGAATTTGGGGGCCCTAAGCAAAAGTTTGTCGTGAAAATAGAGCTCTTTGGTCACACACACCAGTGCAGTGGTG
The DNA here is from genome assembly GCA_030435695.1 of Brachymystax lenok tsinlingensis. Classification (NCBI taxonomy): domain Eukaryota; kingdom Metazoa; phylum Chordata; class Actinopteri; order Salmoniformes; family Salmonidae; genus Brachymystax; species Brachymystax lenok. The sequence goes on along the minus strand of CM059819.1, from coordinate 49,367,184 downwards.
GGTTTGATGTTGAAAAACAGAAGCATATGCAGAAAAGCACCTCATGCCTATGGAAAAATATGGTAAAGGATCTTTGATTTTATGGGTCTATTTTGCATCCACTGGACCTGGGGCCCTTGTTAAGTTCATGAACTTTACCAAGTCACAGGACATTTTAGCCAAAAACCTGGTTGCCTATTCTAGGAGGATGACACTTGGCAGCAAGTGGCTCTTCCAGCAAGACAATAACCCAAAGCATTCCGAGATAATATACAGTATGCTGGTGTTAATTTCATTATTGTTCATATTCAGATAGGATTTTGAGGATTATTCTACTTTTATAATTTTCTATTTGGTTGTTTTATTGGTTTCTGTCACATTTTGTCTTAACTCTAGAAATAATTCAGGACAGGGCCAGGATCTGTTCCATTCCAGGTAGTACAACAATACATTCTTCCCCCATCCATAAATAACTCCTTCCCTCTCCCCTCCCCTCTCCATCCCTCTCCTCTCCTTCCATCTCCTTATCTCCATCTTTTTATTTCATCTCCTTCCCTCTCCTCCCCTTTGATTCCAGGACGTGCCCATGTCTTCGAACACTGATCAGGCAACTCTTATATCTCAATGAGCAGGCGGCAACTCTGTGCTGGATATGAAAGAAAAGCAGAGAAGCCCCAGTCCAGTCTGCCAAGGCAGAGCAAGGCAGGGCTAGGGATCAGTCAAGGACTTCATTTGATCACTCTCTCTCTCTTTCTTTCTTTCTTTCTTTCTTTCTTTCTTTGCTTTGCCAACTTTGCATAAGAAGTTGATGTAAGGTCAGAAGAGAATGGAGAAAGCCTGAGCTTTTTTGAAATCCAAGACAAGGACCCAGGGAAATTGGATCTCCTGACACAATCTATATTCTGACATTATGTCAACAAGCACTGATCAGGCAACTCTTACATGTCAATGAGAAGGCAGAAACTGTGCTGGATATGAAAGAGAAGCGGAGAAGCCCCAGTCCAGTCTGCCAAGGCAGAGCAAGGCAGGGCTAGGGATCAGTCAAGGACTTCATCTGAGCTCTCTTTCTTTTCTAAGTCTCTCTCTCTTTATCTCTTTGCTTTGCCAGCTTTGCATAAGAAGTTGATGTAAGGTCAGTAGAGAATGAGTGAAGCCTGAGGATTTGAGCTTCTTAGACAGCTGAGACAAGGACCCAGGGAATTGGATCTCCTGACACTATCTACTGTATATTATGCATAGGGGTTATTGTGGGTATCTGCTTTTTAATCTACAGCAATCCATTTTGTTATTAGTTATATTGTGTTGAGAGAAGTTTTGGTTGGTTCTGTGCTATTCACTTGAATGAAAGAGCTTTTTGGGCTCTAATCAGTGATTAGTTTAATTCCATTACAATTGTATTCATTATTTTACACCCCCAAAATGTAGCCCTATACATGTAGCCCTATGCAGTGACACATGGTATTATATCATACGAACGTGAGCTTTGGATGTAAAGCTTATGAGCTTAGCGCTTAACAGGAACAAATTAACAATTTGAAATAGATTAAATTACTTTAGTTCATAAAGAAAGCACTGTTTAACCATTTATTATAATAGATTACAATGCATAATCTTGGCGTTAGGCTCTGCTCCTTCAGGGTAGCTGCTGAAAAAAACTGCATAGACCAGCATGGTCTGGAGACCAGCCTTCGTTGGGTTTTCGCTAGAGACCAGCATTCGTTGTGTTCTTGCTGATGACCAGACTTCGTTGTGTTTTGGACACATAAACTGGTCACCAGCATACCAGAATATACCTGCAAAACCAGCTTCAAGTCACATTATGCTGGCTTGCAAAGTGATCTAATTACTATTGGAATCCAGCCTGACTGTGGATAATAAAACAATTATATTCACCCACAATCCCACTTGTATTCAGAATGACTGCCAGGGTTAGAAAACATAATAAAGGAGACTACGTAAACCATCTAAACTGGAACAACCATTTCAGGAGCGGGTGCAATAAGTCCAACTAACAGATTAGTTTAGAAAAATGTATGCTATTTATCTTTGTGTAGCATGAAAGGTGACATTTATACATGTGTAAATGTCTAGGAGTTATGTCTAGATGTTTTTTTAAGCCCTGGCTAGCCTACAGATACTATAAACAGGGTCTCTTGTGGACCACAATTGCTTTGCAGAATGTTCAGGGTTTCTTTGAAAAGCGAGTCAGTATGCCAAATAAACTAGATATCCTAAATAGTGTTGTGGTTGCATTGGCTCAAATAGGCTATACGGCACTAACTCAGCCATCCAGGAGTACTTGTAGTTGAGGACGGGGGAGAGTGACTGATCAATTGTTTCATCCAGGAGAGAGGTTTCATCTGAGCAGGGGTTCAAAATCATCAGTAAAATCGAAAAAAGGAATTATTCAAAAACCTCTAAAAATGCCATAAATCCAGCACAGGTCTACACAATATGGGAAAGGGAAAGGATGTGCAGGATATCGTAGTATTAGCCAACACTAAGCCAGATAACATTATTATAACAAGAACATGTTATGGGGCAGAGTTAGCACTTTTATACTGTTTGCAATTCTTATGCTATTTTACACATTTTGCCATGAGATTGAGAGAAAATTATACTCTTTTAGAGCAAATTTCCTGCTATTCTACACATTTTGCAATGAGGCTGAGAGAAAACTTTTCAGTTTTAACGCTAAATTCCTTTAATAAATACATTCTCATGGCTTATGACGTGTTTGTTACAGGTCCCAAGAGTGAGACCAAAACAGATATGTTTCCTGTAAAACAGAGGTGGAAGGGATACTGAACCCTTGGGATATCTTTCTACAGACATCGCTGACCCAGATCCGGTCACATCGAATCTGTTTTTTGATGGGGCACCGAGACGCCTCACTTCCTCAAGCCATGTATGCTGATACCAACCTCGTTGGCACAGCCAGATCTTGGCTGACCATTTCTGGGTCCGATTCATTCGGGATTAATTTACCAAGCCTACAGCACAGAGGGAAATGACAGAGAGAAAAGGCCAGCCTGGACACTGGCCAAGTAGTAATGATAGTGGACCCTCAACTGCCTCGAGCCTCCTGGCCGGTGGGCCATATCACCAAGACCATGCCTGGGACCGATGGTCGTGTTAGATCAGTGGAGATCCAGGTAAAGAACCGGACATATACCGGGCATATAATTTAGAATTGTAGGACCCATGTAGGTATCAAAGATGTATAAAGTACCCGTCAAAAGTTTGGACACACCTACTCATTCAAGGGTTTTTCTTTATTTTTACTATTTTCTAAATTGTAGAATAACAGTGAATACATCAAAACTATGAAATAACACATATGGAATCATGTAGTAACCAAAAAAGTGTTTGAGAATCTTCAAAGTAGCCACACTTTGCCTTGATGACAGCTTTGCACACTTTTGGCATTCTCTCAACCAGCTTCACCTGGAATGCTTTTCCAACAGTCTTGAATGAGTTCCCACATATCGTAAGCACTTGTTGGCTGCTTTTCCTTCACTTTTTTTCCTTCACTCTTCACTCCAAACCATCTCAATTGGGTTGAGGTCGGGTGATTGTGGAGGCCAAGTCATCTAATGCAGCACTCCATCACTCTCCTTCTTGGTCAAATAGCCCTTACACAGCCTGGAGGTGTGTTTGGGGTCATTGTCCTGTTAAAAAACAAAATGACAGTCCCACTAAGCACAAACCAGATGGGATGGCGTATCACTGTAGAATGCTGTGGTAGCCATGCTGGTTAACTGTACCTTGAATTCTAAATAAATCAGTCAGTGTCACCATCAAAGCACCCCTACATCATCACACCTCCTCCTCCATGCTTCACGGTGGGAACCACACATCCAGAGATCCTCTGTTCACTTACTCTGCCTTTTACAAAGACATGGCTGTTGGAACCAAAAATCTCTAATTTGGAATCATCAGCCCGAAGGACAAATTTCCACCGGCCTAATGTCCATTGCTCGTGTTTCTTGCTGAAGTTTGACCATGAAGTCCTGGTTCAGTTATTTCGCGATCTCCTCTGAACAGTTTATGTTGAGATGTGTCTGTTACTTGAGCTCTGTGAAGCATTTTTTTGGGCTGCAATTTCTGAGGCTGATAACTCTAATGAACTTGATTGATGCCAAATACATTTAATTGACAACGAAAATATATCTGAACTGTGGATAAGTTGTTCAAATTCAGCATAGCTAGTTAGTTAGCAAAGTGAATCACATTTCTTGATAGCTAACCAAATGACAACTATAGCATCTCTAGCTGTAGCCAACAAAAAATTATATGAGGGGAAAAAGTTAGTTACTCACCCATTACTCCAATGACATGACATCCTCCACTAGCTAACGTTAGGCTCCGGGATTTTAGCTTGCTAAATAAGTAGCTAGTTATATAAATAGATATGCTAGCCCGTCTGATGTAAGGTTCTGCTTTTCTTTTCTAATCAACCTTGTGTTCTTTTTCTTTGTGTTCTGTACATAGCCCTGTCTTTCATTTTTGTTCATTGATTTCACCTGTTTGTTTCTCACCTGGTCTCATCAGCTCCCTATTTAGTTCAGTTCTTTCTGTTGTGTGGTTGAGGTATTGTTTGTTTTTGACTGCCTGCCTGTGACCACGATTCCTGCCTTCTGTGATGGCTTAATAAACATCTGCTAACACCTTTTTCTCCCTGAGTATTCATCAATCAGCGCACTAGCCATATTGTAAAAACAATGAATTCACGGGCCTGACATAGACCATTTTTTGTTTTACAAAAAACTTGCAACGGCGACCCAAACTGGCAATTATTTTTATTTTAAAAGATATATCCCTTTATAAAGTCCACTTATGCACATTGGATGCTGTATATAGCAATTTAACAAAATAACATTTGTCCAGCCTTTGCTATTATGCTTGCAGACCTGAATCAAAAAGTATTAAATAACTCCAAATAAAAAATGTAGCTATAGGTTGTTGTAACATTTAAACTTAAAACTGTCACATGAGGATGACGCTGGAGAGACGAAGCAGGTACGGGAAGTAAACATTTAATAAATAACTGACAAGGCACAAGACAGGAACAGCGCCAGCAAAAGAATACAGACAAAAAACAATAATGCAGCAGTGGGGAACAGAGCTGGGGAACTGACAAATATAGGGGAGGAAATGAGTCCAGGTCCAATAACGCTGATGCGAGTGGCGAGGGAGGGCAGGTGTGAGTGATAGATGGCAGGAGCGTGTGATGCAGGGTAATCTGGCACCGTCAAGCGCCAGGGGAAGGGAAGAGCGGGAGCAGACGTGACAGTACCCCTCCCTCTTGGGACGCCACCCGGCATCCCACCTGGGCGAACCGGCCGAGACAAGGGCGCTGGGCAAGGCATTTGGGGCGTGAAAACCCAACGAACCTGCAGGAGCGTGAGAGCCTGGAGAGCCGGCTGAGGCATGGGAGCCTGACGATCCGGCTGAGGCAAGACGCCTGAGGAACCGCTGAGGAAGCCCAAGGATCCAGAGGAGCATGACGTAGGATGGAAACCTGCCGAGCCAACCGAGGAAACGAAACCTCTCGAGCCAGCCAGGGTGTGAAAGCCCGACGGGCTGGCTGTGGCACCCCCGGTTCCATCTGCGGCGGAATCCACCCCAACGTCACGAAAAAAACAAGCAAAATGCGTTTTAGTTGAGTAGCCAACCTAGGCTACTGCTCAAATGTTACTGTAATAGGCCTACATGTTTTTCCTTTACATGGTGTTTTGTTGCAGCTTTAAAAACATAAGCCAGACTGCAACATTTTAGTAGCCTAGGTAGGACTGCAGCATGTGTCTGTACACTTTCCATCCGCTGCGTGCTGTAAACGGGACACACAAAAGCAGCACCATTGAAGTTGAATTCACCAATGGGAGCTTATCAGGCTGTAATTTCATGTAAGTAGATGACTACTTACAAGAAATCTACTGTAAGTAGATGACTTAACTGTTGACTCATTTACACTCGCTTGTGTGTCCTATTTGGCCCGCAGGCCTGGTGTTTGACACATGTGCGCTAGCCTATTAGCCACATTATGACTGACTTGTGATCATTGCCCTTGCTAGTTTGATTGTATTGACATTCCCAGCCTTAGTTACAGTCTGACATTTTTGTAAAAAATATTTAGTTATTGAAACTGAAACGGTGCATCCCAAATGGTCAGCTGTGAATTACAGCCTGATAGAAATATATTTTGGACTACCAAGAAATGTATTGGTGAATTAAATTAATCATGCATTGAACTGCATCCATCTATTCTGCCAACAATGCCTTACTGTATGTCACTGAATTTTGAGTCAAATGTAATTTATTTTTAAAACCTAATCTAGGAAATTGGTATTTGTGACTGATATTATGATTGTCCGTTTGCTTCATATCTGTCCGTTTGCTTCATAAAACGCTGTCAATTCCACTTTAATTATTTTTGTTCTAAATCTATTGATGCAACCCAGTCGTTCGTTCTAAATGTTCCGTTGCCATGATGGCTGGCAACGTTCTTATCCCTTGCTTGCCTGCTAGCTAGTCAACTTTGGCTAGCACAGTCACGTCAAACAGTGCATCCAGAATAACAGCAGAGTAGCTGCACTGTTCAGAGGAAGTCTGTTGAAAAACTAGCTGCATTTTGTGTTTTTTTATTGCCATGTATTTGTATATATCCATAAAAAGTATGCTGACTCATAATTTTGACTGGCTGAGAAAAGTTGCCAGACTTTCTGTCTCTTTCCCACACGTTCATTACTATGGAATAGCTGGAGATCAAATGTCAATATTGAAACAATATTGCAAATGTCCTAGAAACAGACAGCAAGGTTAATACAAATCTCTGCCGTTGATAACCAAATGCTAGTCTAAAATAAATGGTAATGCCTAGATGGTTTTTTTAAGGTCTCTTTTACAGATGAGCCCTGAATTACATAGAGTAAATTACAGAAAATACACACGTAAAAATATAAATACAAAATACAAGTAGAAAGAAAAACAAACATGCTCATCAGTAATAAGGTCCTCAATCAGCTTTCTGAATTGCCCTAGAGGCACAAGAACATAGATTTTTTTTAACAAGAACAAATCTGGTGCAAGATCAAAGGAATTTCCAAAGTTAGCCATCCCTAAGAACAGGTATGGTAACTTGTTTGTCTGAAGTTTATTAATGATTAACTTTTTGTAAGATGGGCTTTATAAATGAAAAATACAGTGGGGAAAAAAAGTATTTAGTCAGCCACCAATTGTGCAAGTTCTCTCACTTAAAAAGATGAGAGAGGCCTGTAATTTTCATCATAGGTACACTTCAACTATGACAGACAAAATGAGGGAAACAAATCCAGAAAATCACATTGTAGGATTTTTTATGAATTTATTTGCAAATTATGGTGGAAAATAAGTATTTGGTCACATACAAACAAGCAAGATTTCTGGCTCTCACAGACCTGTAACTTCTTCTTTAAGAGGCTCCTCTGTCCTCCACTCATTACCTGTATTAATGGCACCTGTTTGAACTTGTTATCAGTATAAAAGACACCTGTCCACAACCTCAAACAGTCACACTCCAAACTCCGCTATGGCCAAGACCAAAGAGCTGTCAAAGGACACCAGAAACAAAATTGTAGACCTGCACCAGGAAGTTGGGAAGTTGGGAAGACTGAATCTGCAATAGGTAAGCAGCTTGGTTGAAATCAACTGTGGGAGCAATTATTAGGAAATAGACCACTGATAATCTTCCTTGATCTGGGGCTCCACGCAAGATCTCACCCCGTGGGGTCAAAATGATCACAAGAACGGTGAGCAAAAATCCCAGAACCACACGGGGGGTCCTAGTGAATGACCTGCAGAGAGCTGGGACCAAAGTAACAAAACCTACCATCAGTAACACACTACGCCGCCAGGGACTCAAATCCTGCAGTGCCAGACGTGTCCCCCTGCTTAAGCCAGTACATGTTCAGGCAAGTCTAAAGTTTGCTAGAGAGCATTTGGATGATCCAGATGAGGAATGGGAGAATGTCAGATGAAACCAAAATATAACTTTTTGGTAAAAACTCAACTCATTGTGTTTGGAGGACAAAGAATGCTGAGTTGCATCCAAAGAACACCATACCTACTGTGAAGCATGGGGGTGGAAACATCATGCTTTGGGGCTGTTTTCTGCAAAGGGACCAGGACGACTGATCCGTGTAAAGGAAAGAATGAATGGGGCCATGTATCGTGAGATTTTGAGTGTAAACCTCCTTCCATCAGCAAGGGCATTGAAGATGAAACGTGGCTGGGTCTTTCAGCATGACAATGATCCCAAACACACCGCCGGGCAACGAAGGAGTGGCTTCAGAAGAAGCATTTCAAGGTCCTGGAGTGGCCTAGCCAGTCTCCAGATCTCAACCCCATAGAAAATCTTTGGAGGGAGTTGAAAGTCCGTGTTGCCCAGCGACAGCCCCAAAACATCACTGCTCTAGAGGAGATCTGCATGGAGGAATGGGCCAAAATACCAGCAACAGTGTGTGAAAACCTTGTGAAGACTTACAGAAAACGTTTGACCTCTGTCATTGCCAACAAAGGGTATATAACAAAGTATTGAGATAAACTTTTGTTATTGACCAAATACTTATTTTCCACCATAATTTGCAAATAAATAAATAAAAAATCCTACAATGTGATTTTCTGGATTTCTTTTTCTCATTTCGTCTGTCATAGTTGAAGTGTACCTATGATGAAAATTACAGGCCTCTCTCATCTTTCTAAGTTGGAGAACTTGCACAATTGGTGGCTGACTAAATACTTTTTTGCCCCACTGTAGGTATCAAAGATGTATAAAGTACCCGTCAAAAGTTTGGACACACCTACTCATTCAAGGGTTATTCTTTATTTTTACTATGTTCTACATTGTAGAATGATAGTGAAGAGATCAAAACTATGAAATAACACATATGGAATCAATTTTCCGCTTAATGATGGACTGTCATTTCCCTTTGCTTATTTGAGCTATTATTGCCATAATATGGACTTGGTCTTTTACCAAATAGGGGTGTCTTCTGTACACACCCCCTACTTTGTCACGACAAATGCATCAAGAAGGAAAGAAATTCCACAAATTAACTTTTAACAATGCTGTTAATTGAAATGCATTCCAGGTGACTACCTCATGGAGCTGGTTGAGAGAATGCAAAGCTGTCATGAAGGCAAAGGGTGGTTATTTTGAAGAATCTAAAATATGTTTCATATTTTGATTTTCTTAAAAAAAATGTTGGTTACAACATGATTACATATGTGTTATTTCATAGTTTGGATGTCTTCACTGTTACTCTACAATGTTGAAAATAGTAAAACATAAAGAAATATCCTGGAATGAGCAGGTATTTCCAAACTTTTGACTGGTACAGTATACAGTTAAAGTCAGAAGTTTACATACACTTAGGTTGGAGTCATTAAAACTCATTTTTCAACCACTCCACAAATGTCTTGTTAACAAACTATAGTTTTGGCAAGTCGGTTAGGACATGTACTTTGTGCATGACACAAGTAATTTTTCGAACAATTGTTTACAGACAGATTATTTCACTTATAATTCACTGTATCACAATTCCAGTGTGTAAGAAGTTTACATACACTAAGTTGACTGTGCCTTTAAACAGCTTTGAAAATTCCAGAAAATGATGTCATGGCTTTAGAAGCTTCTGATAGGCTAATGGACATAATTTGAGTCAATTGGTGGTGTACCTGTGGATGTATTTCCTAGGCCTACCTTCAAACTCAGTGTCTCTTTGTTTGTTATCATGGGAAAATCAAAAGAAATCAGCCAAGACCTCAGAAAAATTATTGTAGACCTCCACAAGTCAGGTTCATCCTTGGGAGCAATTTCCAAATGCCTGAAGGTACCACGTTCATCTGTACAAACAATAGTTTGCAAGTATAAACACCATGGGACCAAGCAGCTGTCATACCGCTCAGGAAGGAGACGCGTTCTGTCTTCTAGAGATGAACATACTTTGGTGCAAAAAGTGAAAATCAATCCAGAACAACAGCAAATGACCTTGTGAAGATGCTGGAGGAAACAGGTACAAAAATATCTATATCCACAGTAAAACGAGTCCTATATCGACACAACCTGAATGGCCGCTCAGCAAGGAAGAAGCCACTGCTCCAAAACCGCCAGAAAAAAATCCAGCCTACGGTTTGCAACTGCACATGGGGACAAAGTTTGTACTTTTTGGAGAAATGTCAGGCCTACAACCCTCCATATTAATGTGCAATGTGCAATCATTGGAAAACAAACTGAATGATCTACGACTAGACTATCCTACCAACGGGACATTGCTGGCCTTGAGGTTGAGACTGGTGTTTCGCGGGTGCTATTTAATGAAGCTGCCAGTTGAGGACTTGTAAGGCGTCTGTTTCTCAAACTAGACACTCTAATGTACTTGTCCTCTTGCTCAGTTGTGCACCGTAGCCTCCCACTCCTCTTTCTATTCTGGTTAGAGCCAGTTTGCGCTGTTCTGTGATGGGAGTAGTACACAGCCTTAATTTCTCAGAACAAGAATAGACTGACAAGTTTCATATGAAAGTTCTTTGTTTCTGGCCATTTTTAGCCTGTTATCGAACCCACACATGCTGATGCTCCAGACACTCAACTAGTCTAAAGGCAGCCAGTTTTATTGCTTCTTTAATCAGAACAACAGTTTTCAGCTGTGCTAACATAATTGCAAAAAGGTTTTCTAATGATCAATAATCCTTAAAACACAACGTGCCATTGGAACACAGGAGTGATGGTTGCTGATAGTGGGCCTCTACGCCTATGTAGATATTCCATTAAAATGCCCAGCTACAATAGTCATTTACAACATACATTTTATTTTATTTTAAATGGACAAAAAAATGTGCTTTCAAAAACAAGTGACCCTAAACTTTTGAACGGTAGTGTATTGCTCACCTGAGGTAGAATGCCTCATGATAAGCTGTAGATCTACCAAGAGAGTTCTCATCTATATTATTCATAGCCGTCTATTTACCACCACAAACTGATGCTGGCACTAAGACCGCACTCAACGAGCTGTATAAGGCCATAAGCGAACAACAAAACAGGTTACTCTACACACAGAGATGCGTACAAAGCTCTCCCTCGCCCTTCATTTTGCAAATCTGACCATAATTATATCCTCCTGATTCCTAGTGGTCAGATGCTACGCTACAGGACTGTTTTGCTAGGACAGACTGGAATATGTTCTGGGATTCTTCCAATGGCATTGAGGAGTATACCACCTCAGTCACTGGCTTTATCAATAAGTACATAGATGATGTCATCCCCACAGTTACCGCACGTACATATCCCAATCAGAAACCATGGATAATAGGCAACATCCGCACCGAGCTAAAGGCTAGAGCTGCCACTTTCAAGGAGCAGAACACTAATCTGGACGCTTAAAAGAAATCCTGCTACGCCCTCAGATGAACAATCAAACAGGCAAAGCGTCAATACAGGACTGCAATTGAATCCTACTACATTGGCTCTGACGCTCGTCTGATGTGGCAGGGCTTGAAAACTATTATGGATTACAAAGGGAAACCCAGCTGCTAGCTGCCCAGTGGTGCAAGCCTACCAGACGAGCTAAATGCCTATTATGCTCACATCGAGGCAAGCAACACTGAAGCATACATGAGAGCACCAGCTGTTCCGGACGACTGTGTGAGCACGACTTTTAAACAGGTCATTCACAAAGCCGCGTGGCCAGACAGATTACCGGGATGTGTACTCAAAGTATGCGCGGACCAACTGGCAAGTGTCTTCACTGACATTTTCAACCTCTCACTGACCGGGTCTGTAATAGCTACATGTTTCAAACAGACCACGATAGTCCCTGTGCTCAAGTAAGCCAAGGTAACCTGCCTAAATGATTACCGCCCATAGCACTCTAGTCGGTATCAATAAGGTGCTTTGAAAGGCTGGTCATGGCTCACATAAACACCATCATGCCGGAAACCCTAGACCCACTCCAATTCGCATATCGCACTCCACACTGCCCTTTCCCACCTGGACAAATGGAACACCTTTGTGAGAATGCTGTTCATTGACTAGAGCTGAGCGTTCAACACCATCCTAAACAATGGGGCCCCTCAGAGGTGCGTGCTTAGTCCCCTCCTGTACTCACTGTTCACCCACGATTGCGTGCCAAGCACGACTCCAACACCATCATTAAGTTTGCTGACGACACAACAGTGGTAGGCCTGATCACCGACAACGATGAGACAGCCTATTGGGAGGTCAGAGACCTGGCAGTGTGGTGCCAGGACAACAACATCTCCCTCAATGTGTGCAAGACAAAGGAGCTATAGGAAAAGGAGAGCCAAACAGGCCTCCATTAACATCAACAGGGCTGAAGTGGAGCAGGTCGAGAGTTTCAAGTTCCGTGGTGTCCACATCACCAACGAACTATCATGGTCCAAACACACCAAGACAGTTGTGAAGAGGGCACGACAACACCTTTTCCACCTCAAGAGAATGAACAAATTTGGCATGGGTCCCCTGATCCTCAAAATGTTATACAGTTGCACCATCGAGAGTATCCTGACCGGTTGCATCACGGCGTGGTATTGCAACTGATCGGAATCTGACCATAAGGTGCTACAGAGGGTAGTGCGTACGGCCCAATACATCACTGGGGCCAAGCTTCCTGACATCGAGGACGTATATACTAGGCGGTATCAGAGGAAGGCCCCAAAAATTGTCAAAGACTCCAGTCACCCAAGTCATAGACTGTTATCTATGCTACCGCACGGCAAGCGGTACCGAGCACCAAGTCTGCCACTCATTGTTTATTATCTATGCATAGTCACTTTACAAATCCTGTCACTTTATATTCACTTTACTATTCTGTATCCCCACACATTGACTCGGTACTGGTACACCCTGTACTATAGCCTCATTATTGTTATGTAATATTTTGTTACTTTTTTATTTCATACTTTTTTTTACTTTAGTTTATTTAGTACATATTTTCTGAGCTCTATTTCTTGAACTGCATTGTTGGTTAAGGGCTTGTAAGTAAGAATTTCACTGTAAGGTCTACACCTGTTGTATTCGGCACATGTGACAAATAAAACTTGATGTGATTTAATTAGATTTTGTTGATGGTGATGGAAAATGCTGTCTCAGGCACCGCTCCAGAATCTCCCATAAGTGTTCAATTGTATTGTGATCTGGTGACTGATAGACCCCCTATGCTACTTTGAGACCTCTCTTTCAAAGACACTGATCTCTTCTGGCCGTAGTGGCCAAAATAATGGAGAACTGGGATTTATTTTACATTACCCTAAGCATGATGGGATGGGCATTTTTTTATTAACTCGGTAACCACACCTGTGCGGAAGCATCGGCTTTCCTACCTGTATCTTCCTTTCCCCGTCAGACTGCTTTTTGGGTAGTTGATGCTCAGATTTTGTGCACTGCTTACAGAATTGATCATCAAAACAGTCACTCTCAAGTTTGGGGAGTTTGTGCTGAGGGCAAATTCACCTTAGTATGCCCACTGTGCCTTGCATTTTAACCTGTTTGGGCTAGGGGGCAGTGTTCGGAAGTTCGGTGAGTCTGGCGTGCCCGAAGTTACTCAGGCCTGTTGAACTAGGATATGCACATAATAATAGTAGTAGTATTGGATAGAAAACACTCTGAAGTTTCTAAAACTGTTAAAATAATGTCAGTGAGTATAACAGAACTGATACGGCAGGCGAAAACTCAAGGAAAATCTATCCGGAAAATGGGATTTTTTGGTGTCACAGTTTTTCCATTGACTTGCTATTCACTACAGAGGGATTTAGCTCCCAGATTGCATTCCTATGGCGTCCACTAGATGTCAAGTCTTTAGACATGGTTTCAGGCTTGTTTTTTTTAAAACGAACAAGAAATAGCAGTTCTTCCTGCTGGATCATGAAGTGGACTGTACTGTTTTGCACGCGTGACAGTGTGCGCGCTCTTCGTTATTTTTCTTTTCTATTGAACAGGAAATTTTTCGACTGAAATATTATTGTTTATTTACATATTAGGTTACCTGAGGATTGATTTGAAATGTTGTTTGTCTTGTTTCGACAAGCTTTACCGGTACTTTTGGGAGTTATTTGTCTGGATGTTTGAACGCATTTGAACCGGTGGATTACTGAACAAAGCATGCCAACCAGAGTTTTTGCGATATAAAGAGGGACTTTATCAAACAAAACGACCATTTATTGTGTAGCTGGGACCCTTTGGATTGCCAACAGAGGAAGATCTTCAAAGGTAAGGGATTTATTTTATTGCTATTTTTGAGTTTTGTGACACCTGTGCTGGTTATGAAATTATGTTAATTGAGGAAGTATGCGGGGCGCTGTCCTCAGACAATCAAATGCTACGCTTTCGCCGTGAAGCCTTTTTGAAATCCGACAACGCTGTTAGATTACCAAGATTCTAAGCTAAAGAATGGTGTACAACACTTGTATTTTCATGAATGTTTAATATTCCTATTTTTGTAATTTGAATTTGCCATTTCACCGGGTGTTGTCGTACGCTAGCGCCCCACCGATCCCTAAGACGTTTTAATTCGTTCCAGCAGAAGTCTCTCTCCCTCTCTCTGCCCTCACTTCCTTCATCATAGTGTCGTAGTGATTCATTACTTGCAGGCTAAATATAGCCTTGACTTTCCACATTAGACTGCACCAGTCTCACCTGCATCTATAAATCAACCGGTACTGCTAATGGAGGTTTTACACCATTTGTAATTCCTTCTTAGCTGCTGCATAGTGGGGCATTGCCTCTCCACAGATGACGGCCGTGGAAAAAACTGTTGGTCTCTAAATCCGGGGAGAACTAGGAGGTGTTACAAGGAGCGGAGCAGGTAAACCGAAGAGCAGACTCAGACGAGGAGATTGGGATAAGGTATCTAAGGTTATTTTTTGAAAAGCAGGTGAAAGATGGAGTGCAGGTCAGGGGAAGCTTGGGCGGGTTGCAGGAAGCCAGGTTCTGAGGCTGAGGCTGGAGCGAGGGGAGTAGGGGCTGCATAGGTAGGTCCGGAGTGGAATCCAAGAAAGCAGTGGAGTGGGTGTTCTGGGCAGGGTGGCAGGACTGACAAGATGTGGGCCTGGAGACAGAGACCAGAGTCAGAGCGGATGGAACTGTAGAGGAGAGAAAACAGTGTCAGGCAATGGAAAACAGGCACAACATAAAAATAGGATCTATGCATGAGCCAATGGCTAAAACGCAGACTAACTGAGCAGTGGCTATGATCTGTCAGTGTGGAAGTGGCAGGGCTGAGTATTTGTAGAGGTCTTGATTATGGAACAGGTTGCAGCTGGTGGGGATCTGCTCTGACTCCAGCACATCTATCTCCACCCACACAATCATGCACAGAGACAGAGAGACAGACAGAGACAAAGAGAGAGACAGAGAGAGAGAGAGAGAGAGAGAGAGAGAGAGAGAGAGAGAGAGAGAGAGAGAGAGAGAGAGAGAGAGAGAGAGAGCACTGGGGGAGTGGCTGCAGGTCAAGAAGACGCAGGATGAGCAGTAGAGGGCGTGGCAGGTGCAGATGTAATAGGAGGACCATGAAAAGACATCTAGGTGGAGCTCCTCTGAGCGGTTGGCAGGATATGCCCTCACCCGCTATATACCTAATGCTGATTGGTTTTGGTTCTGCCCACTATAGTGCTGTCCGATTAGAACATGATGTTGAGGCCCATAATTATATACTTGTCTGTCACTACCACACACACACGCAGACACAGCTGTTTCCAATAGAGTGTTCTTCATGTGGTCATAAAGAAAGACAGAACATTACATGATTAGGATCTATGTATAAGAGACTAAATAAATATACATGCAATAAAACAAGCAAATAAGCAATTAATGTAATAATATAGCAGGCTAACACAGGGATATTTACACACATTAGCATTATAAGCATATTGCCAGAGAAGGAGAGGCCTGGCTGCATATCTTATCTGAGGCAATTAGTTACAGTGCAAGTGCAAGCACACGATGGAGGCTATATATTGCATAGATAGCATGTGAACAATACAAAATTTGCTAATACACATACTGTATACTTAGTACGCTGCTTGCACTCAGACACACATGTAGCAGTGAATAACAATATGAACTAGGTAGCATGCATGGGGTGTACATACTTAAACAAACAATGTTAGCATTAGCTGGGAGCTAGCAAACAACATTGCAAACTTATCTTATCTTACAACTATACCCAGCGCCAGGCAGGTTTACAATGCCTTCAGAAAGTTTTCACACCCCTAAACCTTTTCCACATTTTGCTGTGTTGTTGTGATAAAAAAAAATCTTAAATTGAGATTTGAAAAGCAGAAATGTCCTGAGTCAGTAGTTTTCCAACCCTTTTATTATGGCAAGCCTAAATAAGTTCAGGAGTAAATATTTGCTTAATAAGTCACAATACGTTGCATGAACTCTGTATGCAATAATAGTGTTTAACATGAGTTTTAAATTACCTAATCTCTGTATCCAACACATCAGTTGAGCAGTGAATTTCAAACACAGATTCAACGACCAGGTAGGTTTTCCAATGCCTCACAAAGAAGCGCACCTAATGGTAGATGGGTAAAAACATAAAAAAGCAGACATGGAATACACTTTGGATGGTGTATCAATACACCCAGTTTCAATACACCCAGCCTTGCAAAATTATTCATCCCCCATGGCGGTTTTCCTATTTTGTTGCATTACAAAATGTGGATTTCATGTAACGGACAAAATAGCTCAAATTGGTGAAGTGAAATGAAAATAATTACTTTTTTTATTTTTTTATTTATTTAAATAAAATAATGAAAAGTGGTGTGTGCATATGTATTCACCCCATTTTCTATGAAGCCCCTAAATAAGATCTGGTGCAACCAATTACCTTCAGAAGTCACATAATTTGTTAAATAATGTCCACCTGTGGGGACACATCTAAGTGTCACATGATCTCAGTATATATACACCTGTTCTGAAAGACCCCAGAGTCTGCAACACCACTCAACAAGTGGCACCACCAAGCAAGCGGCACCATGAAGACCAAAGAGCTCACCCAAACAGGTCAAGGACAAAGTTGTGGAGAAGTACAGATCAGGGTTGGGTTATAAAAAAATATCAGAAACTTGGAACATCCCACGGAGCACCATTAAATCCATTATACATTTTTTTTAAGAATATGGCACCACAACAAACCTGCCAAGAGAGGGCCACCCACCAAAACTCACAGACCAGGCAAGGTGGGCATTAATCGGAGAGGCAAAAAAGAGACCAAAGATAACCCTGAAGGAGCTGCAAAGCTCCACAGCGGAGATTGGAGTATCTGTCCATAGGACCACTTTAAGCCTACACTCCACAGAGTGTAAGGCTTTGCAGAAGAGTGGGCAGAAAAAAGCCATTGCTTAAAGTTAAACTTAAGCAAACACATTTGGTGTTTGCCAAAAGGCATGTGGGAGACACCCCAAACATATGGAATGTACTCTGGTTAGATGAGACTAGAATTTAGCTTTTTAGCCATCAAGGAAAACACTATGTCTGGTGCAAACACAACCCCTCTCATCACCCCGAGAAGACCATCCCCATAGTGAAGCATGGTGGTGGAAGCATCATGCTGTGGGGATGTTTTTCATCGGCAGGGACTGTGAAACTGGTCAGAATTTAAGGACTGATGGATGGTGCTAAATTCAGGGATATTCTTGAGGGAAACCTGTTTCAGTCTTCCAGAGATTTGAGACTGGGACAGAGGTTCACCTTCCAGCAGGACAATGACGCTAAGCAACACTTGAGTGGTTTAAGTGGAAACATTTAAATGTCTTGGAATGGCCTAGTCAAAGCCCAGAAATCAATCCAATTGAGAATCTGTGGTATGACTTAAAGATTGCTGTACACCAGCGGAACTTGAAGGAGTTGGAGCAGTTTTGCCTTGAAGATGAGCAAAAATCCCAGTGGCTAGATGTGCCAGATGTCCCAATGGCTAGATGAGACATACCCCAAGGGACTTGCAGCTGTAATTTCTGCAAAAGGTGGCTCTACAAAGTATTGACTTTGGGGGGGTAAATAGTTATTCTCACTCAAGTTTTCTGTTTTTTTGTCACATTTCTTGTTTGTTTCACAATAACAAATATTTTGCATCTTCAAAGTGGTAGGCATGTTGTATAAATCAATTTTAATTCCAGGTTGTAAGGCAACAAAATAGGAAAAATGCCAAAGGGGTGAATACTTTCGCAAGCCACTGTACTACAGAGATACAGGGGTCATTCTTAACTCAGTTACCGGAGAGGAAAGAAACCACTCAGGGATTTCACCATAAGGCAAATGGTGACCTTAAAACAGTTAGAGTTTAACGGCTATGACAATAATAACCTAAATGGCATAGTGAAAAGAAGGAATCATGTACAAAATAAAACTACTCTAAAACATGCATCCTGTTTGCAATAAGGCACTAAAGTAAAACTGCAAATAATGTTTCAAAGAATTTAACTTTATGTCCTGAATACAAAGCATTATGTTTGGTGCAAATCCAACCCATCACATCACTGAGTACCATTCTTCATATTTTGAAGCATGGTGGTGGCTGCATCATGTTGTGGGTTATGCTTGTCATCGGCAGGGACTACAGAGTTTTTTTTGTTGATAAAATTAAATGGAATAGAGCTACGCACAGGAAAAATCCTAGAGTATAACCTTGTTCAGATTGCTTTCCAACAGACACTGGGAGACAAATTCACCTATCAGCAGGACAATAACCTAAATAGCCTAGTTAGTTTTGACTTAAATCGTCTTGAAAATCTATGACAAGATGTGACAACTGTTGTCTACCAATGATCAACAACCAACTTGTCAGACCTTGAATAATTTAAAGAATGATGTGCAAATATTGTACAATCCAGTTGTGCAAAGCTCTTAAAGACTTACCCAGAAAGACTCACAGCTGCATTCACTTCCAAAGGTGATTATTTCATGTTTTGACTCAGGCGTGAGAATACTTATGTAAATTAGATATTTATGTATTTAATTTTTCAACAAATTCAATAACATTTATTTAAAAAAAATCTCTTTGTCATTATGGGGTATTGTGTGTATATGGGTGAGAGGAAAAAAAGATATTTAATACATTTATACATTCCGGCTGTAAAACAACAAAATGTGGAACAAGTCAACGTGTATGAATACTTTCTGAAGGCATTGTAAACATAATCAATCATCACACCAAATAACCCCCAGAGAATATCCAAACTTACATTCCAATGGACGCACAACACTTTGGTTAGGAAACAGCATGTGAATGTCCGTCAGCATCAAAACACTCCACAGACGGCAAAGCATGCTCTAAGTTGAGGGACGTGGGGGACGGAGCCCTGGAATGAGCCGAAGCACCCTGATTGGTTATAATAAGTAGAGGCTTGAAGGGTGATTGACAGGGCTGCAAGCCAATCAAGTTGAAAAGGGACAGCCTTTTTTTACATGCCATCTGCACTGATCTGTCTGATAACTCGCAAACATTTTTGGGATAGTTGAAAATATGTTTAGCTACAATATGCTGTCCTAACATTGTGTTACCAAGGTGACATCGTCCTTTCATCCTCAAAAGAGTATGAGGTAATCTTACCAAAACCTGTAGCCAATAAAAAAAAAATCATGAGCAAGTCTTCACTACCTACAGTAATTCTACATCTAGCTGAAGTGTTTTGAGGTGGTAGAATCAGTATTTATCAAAAATGGGCATGAAAATGTGTCTTCTTGCTGGCTGAACCAGTATCTAATCAATCCATATGAAATTAAAGGCAGGGATGCTATCAATGGCAGTCCACACAATTGATGCTGAATAATCCCTTTAACTAGCTAGCTAGAGTAGCAAAGTTCTAGCTAATGCATAAATTCATTTTCATTATCTGTTTATTCTTATAGTGCCTAGTTCTACAGCACAGCTTACTGCTTTGTTACAAAGTTGTGAGTCACAATGCAATCTTTCAGTCAGATGCATGCTGATTTCTGAGAACAGTCCCATAACTTTGGTGCCATACAACTTTATCAACAAGTTAGAAAACTAACAACTGTATGGCCATTCAAACAAGCTTGTCCTAGGCTGCTAGCTATAGCAAGTTTGCTCAGCTGATCGAGCATGGTTTGCCGTAGTAGCCAGTGTGTCATAGCTACCGAAAGCGGAGTGATTTTCAGAATTAGAAATTAGTGTTAGGGGGATGAACAATATCTAGATTTCTTTTAGATGAGTTCCACGTCCTACAAGACAGATCAATTGAGAGACAAGTGTTGCATAGCAGTGATGCCATCAGACATGAGACAATTGTCATGTCTGTCCTATAAGGATCCAAATAGGTCAGATCAGGTTTGCAATGAATGACTTCAACCAGACCCCCTCTCACCCGCAGAAGGGGGGAGGAGGGAACAACTCACACCCTGTTGTAAATCAAGGACAGAACATTAATCTCTCCCTCTCCAATGTTGTTTCAACAGACGTTCCCGACGAAACTCTAACACGTTCTAATTTCTAACATAGAATGTGGGGAACAGTCAGAGGCGACTAATGTAATTTTGTTTGTTATTTTGTGATGTTATTAAAAATGTTATAAAGGAAATACTGTAACTTGGAAAGTATACTCACTACATGTGTGAAGTGTCTACCTTATGTGTTGTGCATAAAATATGAAAAATTGTGAAGGTGTTTTTGTTAAGAGAGGGGTGTGATTTGAGAAACTATAAGAGATAACAGTTTGACATAACTGTGACAAGTCACGCCCCCAAGTGCGGTCAGAGAGAGTGTCAGGCTGACGGAACCGCCCCTCTCGAACAAACTGCATAAATGATTGATAACGAAATTAACATATCAGACCAGAGAGATGTAGAGCTGCAGCTTTACGTTTAAAGAGGTTTGAACTCTGAATCTCAAAACGAGGTAGAGACGATAAACTCACCTCCCGGACAATCACTGGTATGGCTGATTAGTTGTCTTAAAAGTAAAGTATCTTCGAAAGTGAATTGTAGTGGGACATTCTGCTACTCCGTTCAAACCATCGTTTTACGCTACTCTCATTACCTCACTAGAAACCATCGACACGGCTGGCTAGCCTATCTTCAAATAAGCATCTTACAGAGCGAATGGAAGTAGAATAAACTCTGTATCAGGTTAGAAAGTAAGACCCAGATGCAGACTGTGTCGAAGTAACAATGTTTATTACAGCAACAGGGGCACGCAAACAACAGGTCAAGGCAGGCAGGGGTAGATAATCCAGAGTAGTGGGGCAAAGGTACAGGATGGCAGGCAGGCTCAGGTCAGGCAGAGATCGGTAATCCAGAGGTGGGGCAAAGGTACAGGACGGCAGGCTCAGGGTCAGGGGCAGGCAGAGTGGTCAGGCAGGTGGGCTCAGAGTCAGGACAGGCAAGGGTCAAAACCAGGAGGGTGAGAAAAACAGAGACTGGGTGAAAGCAGGAACTGAGACAAAACGCTGGTTCACTTGACAAACAAGACAAACTGTCAACAGACAGAGAACACAGGTATAAATACACAGGGGATAATGATGAAGGTAGGCGACACGTGGAGGGGGGTGAAGACAATCACAAAGACAGGTGAAACAGATCAGGGTGTGACACTGTAGTTCTGTTCAGGACTACACTGTTCAGGACTACACGATAAGGTCGACTGCAGAGGAGAACAGTAGAAGACTTGTTGGAACCCCTTTAAGACAATCAGAGCCTAACAAATGTGCCGCAAAAAGGCCCAACCCCCTTTCCAAGGTGGACCGGTTCTGAGAGAGACACAGTGAACCAAGGCATTTACGTAAATACATTCATGATTTCTTACTCCAAGCGGGCGGCGGTTTGTGTGCAAATTGTAGAAGTACTATAAGTGAGAGTAGTTTCTAAACGTACCAACGTTAAGTGTCTCTGTCCCTCTCTCTCTCTCGCCCTCTCCATGTCTTTTGTAACAAGCATATTGTTGTCAGTCCTCTAGGGACATGTTTTTAACGTATTTAGGGTGGATGTTCATCCTGTGTTACCATTTAATGTAGGCCTAGTGTGTAGGGTAATGTAGTAGCAAGCTGTAGTGCTGCACAAAACACATGCACATAACACATAAATAACCAATGTTTATCTTGTCTTGTAAGTACTAGTAACAATGCCATTGCCTTTAAGTGCTTTTTCACTAGTTCTTTGGCAGTAGAATCGCTCATTCTTTATAATTTCACATTTGGTGTTAGTAACCCAACACTCCCAGAGCAAAGCCTAATCGATCACTCTGAATCTCAATTAAGTTACAGTATAATTGCTTTTTTAGGTCTAAAAACATGTCTTTGCTCATCCGAACAGCCAGCCAGCATCTGTCTATCCTCCTACCCCACTATGCATTGTGTTGTGACTTGACTTAAACAATCTGAAGACTTATTCATCTAATTACCTAAATATGTTTAATTGTTACCCATTTTAATGAATCATGCAACAATTAACTTATTAGGATCTTGGGCACCACGAGAGCGGTTCTTTAAAGAGTTACCATCTCCCAAATTAAACTCTAAAAGTCTTTACCCATCACATCTATAAACAGACAACTTGTTAATCATAACCTCGTAGCATATCATCATTCTGAACAGTCGTAACCTCCTTGCATCTGCAAAAACCTGAGCCTTACTTAGTACTACACAAATTGGTTTAATTATTTATTTACTAGCTAATTAATCAAATTTGCTGAACCCATGCCGACCCAAGTTTCCCAGTTCAAGTTTCAGAATTGTGTGATACAGCCTTTGTTATATGGGTAAACCACCATGCTTTTATTTGATGTCACATTTCTCACAGTGAAATGTATTGGAACCGTAATTGGAGAGGGACCCAGCAGGCTTCCACCAACTGACTGTTGATGGGATCAATACTTTTGATGTGTGTAAGTCTGAAGTGAAACTAGCATTAGCTGTCTCCCAAATGGCATCCTGTTCCATATTTTGCGCTAGGGTCCCTGGTCAAAAGTAGTGCACCATATAGGGTGCCATTTCAGACACAACTAAATATAGTTTCACTTCAGACTTACAGGCATTTGTTGGTATGCGTGTGTGTGATATGTGTGTGTATGTAAGTGTGTGTGTGTGAGTGTGTGTGTGTATATAGTGTATTTGAAAAGTATTCAGATCGTTGACTTTTTCCACCTTTTGTTACGTTACAGCCTTATTCTAAAATGGATGAAGATTTTTGTTTTTCCACAATACCCCATAATGACGAAGCAAAAATAGGTTTTTGCACATTTCAGCACATTTATTAAAAATAAAAAACAGAAATACCTTATTTACATAGGTACTCAGACCCTTTGCTGTGAGACACGAAACTGAGCATGGTGCATCCTGTTTCTATTGATCATCCTTGAGATGTTTTTACAACTTGATTGGAGTCCACCTGTGGTAAAGGCACACAGCTGTCTATATAAGGTCCCACAGCTGACAGTGCATGTCAGAGCAAAAACAAGCCATGAGGTCGAAGGAATTGTCTGTAGTGCTTCGAGACAGGATTGTGTCGAGGCACAGATCTGGGGAAGGTTACCAAAAAATATCTGCAGCATTGAAGGTCCCCAAGAACACAGTGGCTTCCATCATTCTTAAATGGAAGAAGTTTGGGACCACCAAGACTCTGCCTAGAGCTGGCTGTTCGGGCCAAACTGAGCAACCGGGGAAGAAGGGCCTTGGTCAGGGAGGTGACCAAGAACCCGATGCTCACACTGACAGAGCTCCAGAGTTCCTCTGTGGAGATGGGAGAACCTTCCAGAAGGACAACCATCTCTGCAGCACTCCACCAATCAGGCCTTTATGGAAGAGTGGCCAGATGGAAGCCACTCCTCACCAAAAGGAACCTAAAGGACTCTCAGACTATGAGAAACAAGATTCTCTGGTCTGATTAAACCAAGATTGAACTCTTTGGCCTGAATGCCAAGCATCACATCTGGATGAAACCTGGCACCATCCCTATGGTGAAACATGGTGGTGGCAGCATCATGCTGTGGGGATGTTTTTCAGCGGCAAGGACTTGTAGACTAGTCAGGCTCGAGGGAAAGATGAACGGAGCAAAGTACATAGAGATCCTTGATAAAAACCAGCTCCAGAGCGCTCAGGACCTCAGACTGGGGTGAAGGTTCACCTTCCAACAGGATAACGACCCTAAGCACACAGCCAAGACAATATAGGAGTGGCTTCGGGACAAGTCTCTGAATGTCCTTCAGTGGCCCAGCGAGAGCCCGGACTTGAACCCGATCGAACATCTCGGGAGAGACCTGAAAATAGCTGTGCAGCGATGCTCAGCATCCAACATGACAGAGCTTGAGAGGATCTGTAGAGAAGTATGGTAGAAACTCCACAAACACAGGTGTGCTAAGCTTGTAGCTTCATACCCAAGAAGACTCAAGGCTGTAATCGCTGCCAAAGGTGCTTTAACAAAGTACTGAGTGAAGGGTCTGAATACTTATGTAAATGTGATATTTAAGTTGTTTATTTAAAAAGATTGCTAAAATTTCTAAAAGCAGTTTTTGCTTTGCCATTTTGGGGTATTGTGTGTAGATTGATGAGGATTCTTTTTAAATACATTTTAGAATAAGTCTGTAACGTAAAATAAAATGTGAAAAACGTCAAAGGGTCTGAATGTGCACTGGATAGTCTTGTGAGTGTGCATAGCGTCATTGTAAGATCAATGCAGATAGTTCAGGTAACCTTTTAAATAACAATTTTGCAGTCTTATGGCTTGGGGGTAGACGCTGTCTGGGGGCCTGTTACCATTTGCCGGAGAGTAAGAGTGTGAACAGTCTACGGCTTGGGTGTCTGATGTCTTTGGCAATTGAAGGTCCTTCCTCTGACACTGCCTGAGAGGTTCTGGATGACAGTTAGCTCGGCCCCAGTGATGTACGGTGCATTTGCCATACCAAGCGGTGATGCAGCCAGTCAAGATGCTCTCGATGGTGTAGTTGTATAACTTTTGAGGATCCGAGGGCCCATGCCAAATCTTTTCAGCACCCTGAGGGGGAAGAGGCTCTCGTGCCCTCTTCACGACTGTGCAGTTGTGTGTGGACCAGGTTAAGTTCTTAGGGATCTGGATGCCAAGGAACTTGAAGCTCTCGACAGGCTCTGTTGATGTGGATGGGGGCGTGCTCTCTTGTCTTTCACCTGTAGTCCACGATCAGCTCTTACTGAACTTCAGGGAGAGGCTGTTGTCCTGATCAGAGCTACCACAGTCGTGTCATCAGCTGCAAACTTGATGATGTTGTCGGATTTGTGCATGGCCACACAGTCATGTTTGAACAGGGAGTACAGGAGGGGACTAGGCACACACCCCTGAGGGGCCCCCGGGTTGAGGTGTGGGGGAGGATTTGTTGCCTACCCTGACCACCTCGGGCCGTCCCGGCAGGAAGTCCAGGATCCAGTTGCAGAGGGAGGTGTTCAGCCCCAGGGTTCCGAGCTTGGTGATGAGTTTGGAGGGGACTATGGTTTTGAAAACTGAGCTGTAGTCTATGAACCGCATTCTCACATAGTTATAGAGGGAAGTGTGAAGTATAATTGAGATTGCGTCATCTGTGGATCTGTTGGGACGGTATGCGAATTGGGTGTCTGGGATGATGGTGTTGATGTGTGTTATCACCAGCCTTTCAAAACACTTCATAATTACAGATTTGAGTGCTACATGGCGATAGTCATTTAGGCAGGTTAGCTTAGAGATATTGGGAACTGGGACAATGTTGGTCATCTTAAAACATGTTGGAATTACATATTGGGACAAGGATAGATTGAAAATGTCTGTCAAGACACTTGCCAGCTGGTCTGCACATTCTCTAAGGACGCTTCCTGTGCATGTCCCATCTAAATGTAATTGCTTCCTACTTCCTGTCCACTGACTTCACCCACTAACAGATTTCTGTTTAGTTATGATATACAATGCCTTCAGAAAGTATTCATACCCCTTGACATATTCCACATTTAGTTGTGTTACAACCTGAATTCAGAATGGATTAAATATATTTTTTGTTCTCACCCATCTACACACAATACACCATAATGATGAAGTGAAAACATGCTTTTAGAAATGTTTGCACATTTTTTGAAAATGAAATACAGCAATATCTAATTTGCTAAAGTATTCACATCCAGAGTCCATACTTTGTGTAAGCATCTCTTGCGGCGATTACAGCTTTGAGTTGTCTTGGGCATGTCTGTATCAGCTTTGCACATCTGGATTTGGGGATTTTGAGTAATGGCGGTGAACAGCAATCTTCAAGTCTTTCCACTGATTTTCAATGGTATTCAAGTCTGGGCTTTGGCTGGGCATCTCAAGGACTTTCAAATTCTTGTTCTAAAGCTATTCCAGCGTTGCTTTGGCTGTATGCTTGGGGCCATTGTCCTGCTGGAATGTAAATCTTTGCCACAGTCTAAGGTCAATTTTCTGAAGCAGGTTCTCATCAAGGATTTTCCTGTTTTTGGCTCCATTGATTGTTCCATCTATCCTTCCCAGTTTCCCAGTTCCTGTCGCTGAAAATCATCCCCATAGCATGATGCTGCCACCACCATGCTTCATGGTAGGGATGGTGTTAGACGGGGGATGAGCTCTGCCTAGTTTTCTCCAGACATAGCGTTTTGCATTCAGGCCAAAGAATATTTTGCCTCATGATTTCAGTCTTTCACATGGCTTTTTGCAAACTTCAGGTGTGCTGTCCTGTGTCTTTTCCTCAGGAGTGGCTTCCATCTGGCCACTGTCCTCCCATAAATCCCAGATTGGCGAAGTGCTGTAAGCACTGTTGTCCCATCTCAGCCAAGGAACTCTGTAGTTCAGAGAGGTTGTTGGGTTCTTGGTCACCTCCCTGACCAAGGTCCTTCTTAGCAGTTGCTCAGTTTGGTCGGACGGCCAGCTCTAGGCAGAGTCTGTGTAGTTCAATATTTTTTCAATTTCCCAATGATGGAGACCACTGTGCTCTTGGAAAATGTAAACACAAAATATTTTTTAATACCCTTACCCATTTGCAATACATGACCAGAAGTATGTGGACACCTACTCGTCAAACATTTCATTCCAAAATCATGGGCATTAATATGGAGTTGGTCCCCCCTTTGTTGCTATAACAGCCTCCACTCTTCGGGAAGACTTTCAACTAGATGTTTGGACATTGCTGCGCGGAATTGCTTTTATTCAGTCACAAGAGCATTAGTAAGGCTTTCCACTGATGTTGGGTGATTAGTCCTGGCTCGCAGTCAGTGTCCCAATTCATCCAAAAGGTGTTTGATGGGGTTGAGGTCAGGGCTCTGTGCAGGCCAGTCAAGTTTTTCCACACTGATCTTCACAAACCATGTATTGTTGCTTCGTGCACGGGGGGCATTGTCATGCTGAAACAGGAAAGGGCCTTCCCCAAACTGTTGCCACAAAGTTGGAAGCACAGAATAGTCTAGAATGTAATTGTATGTTGTAGCATTAAGATTTCCCTTCCCTGGAACTAAGCCCCAGACCATTATTCCTCCTCCTCCACCAAACTTTACAGTTGGTACTATGCATTTTGGCAGGTAGAGGTCTCCTAGCATCCGACAAACACAGATTTGTCCATCGGACTGCCAGATGGTGAAGCGTGATTTGTCACTCCAGAGAACACGTTTCAACTGCTCCAGAGTCCAATAGCAGCGAGTTTTACACCACCACTAAAACACTCTAAAACTGTTAAAATAATGTCTGTGAGTATACCAGAACTGATAAGGCAGCAAAAACCAGAGGAAAATCCATCCAGAATAGATTTTTTTTAGGTCACAGTCTTTCCATTGACTCCCTATCGACTATACATGACAATAGCGCACAGATTGCAGTTTCTATGGCTTCCACTAGATGTCAACAGTCTTTAGACATGGTTTCAGGCTTGTTTTTTGAAAAACGAACAAGGAATTGCAGTTTTTCCAGGTGGCTCATGATAAGGACATGAGCCACCTGAACATACTATTCTCCATCTGAAATATTATCATTTATTTAGATATTAGACAACCTGAGGATTAATTAGAAACATCGTTTGACTTGTTGGGACAAACTTTATCGGTTACTTTTTGGATTTCTTTGTCTGCATGTTGAACAACTGGATTACAGAACTCCATGGCGCCAATTAAACAGACTTTTTTGGGATATAAAGAAGGACTTTATCGAAGAAAAACAACCATTCTTTGTGTTCCTGGGACCCTTGGGATTGCAAACAGAGGAAGATCTTCAAAGGTAAGTGTCACGACTTCCGCCGAAGTCGTTCCCTCTCTTTGTTCAGGCGCGTTCGGCGGTCGATGTCACCGGTCTTCTAGCCATCGCCGATCTACTTTTCATGTTCCATTTGGTTTGTCTTGTTTTACACACCTGGTTTCAATTACCCAATTATATGTTCATTATTTTACCCTCTGTTTTTCCCATGGGACCACGCAACCGTCATACTGCTCAGGAAGGAGACGCGTTCTGTCTCCTAGAGATGAACGTACTTTGGTGTGAAAAGTGCAAATCAATCCCAGAACAACAGCAAAGGACCTTGTGAAGATCCTGGAGGAAACAGGTACAAAAGTATCTATATCCACAGTAAAACAAGTCCTACAGTGGGGAAAAAAAAGTATTTAGTCAGCCACCAATTTTGCAAGTTCTCTCACTTAAAAAGATGAGAGAGGCCTGTAATTTTCATCATAGGTACACTTCAACTATGACAGACAAAATGAGGAAAAAAAAAATCCAGAAAATCACATTGTAGGATTTTTTATGAATTTATTTGCAAATTATGGTGGAAAATAAGTATTTGGTCAATAACAAAAGTTTATCTCAATACTTTGTTATATACCCTTTGTTGGCAATGACAGAGGTCAAACGTTTTCTGTAAGTCTTCACAAGGTTTTCACACACTGTTGCTGGTATTTTGGCCCATTCCTCCATGCAGATCTCCTCTAGAGCAGTGATGTTTTGGGGCTGTCGCTGGGCAACACGGACTTTCAACTCCCTCCAAAGATTTTCTATGGGGTTGAGATCTGGAGACTGGCTAGGCCACTCCAGGACCTTGAAATGCTTCTTACGAAGCCATTCCTTCGTTGCCCGGGCGGTGTGTTTGGGATCATTGTCATGCTGAAAGACCCAGCCACGTTTCATCTTCAATGCCCTTGCTGATGGAAGGAGGTTTTCACTCAAAATCTCACGATACATGGTCCCATTCATTCTTTCCTTTACACGGATCAGTCGTCCTGGTCCCTTTGCAGAAAAACAGCCCCAAAGCATGATGTTTCCACCCCCATGCTTCACAGTAGGTATGGTGTTCTTTGGATGCAACTCAGCATTCTTTGTCCTCCAAACACGACGAGTTGAGTTTTTACCAAAAAGTTCTATTTTGGTTTCATCTGACCATATGACATTCTCCCAATCCTCATCTGGATCATCCAAATGCTCTCTAGCAAACTTCAGACAGGCCTGAACATGTACTGGCTTAAGCAGGGGGACACGTCTGGCACTGCAGGATTTGAGTCCCTGGCGGCGTAGTGTGTTACTGATGGTAAGCTTTGTTACTTTGGTCCCAGCTCTCTGCAGGTCATTCACTAGGTCCCCGTGTGGTTCTGGGATTTTTGCTCACCGTTCTTGTGATCATTTTGACCCACGGGTGAGATCTTGCGTGGAGCCCCAGATTGAGGAAGATTATCAGTGGTCTTGTATGTCTTCCATTTCCTAATAATTGCTCCCACAGTTGATTTCTTCAAACCAAGCTGCTTACCTATTGCAGATTCAGTCTTCCCAACCTGGTGCAGGTCTACAATTTTGTTTCTGGTGTCCTTTGACAGCTCTTTGGTCTTGGCCATAGTGGAGTTTGGAGTGTGACTGTTTGAGGTTGTGGACAGGTGTCTTTTATACTGATAACAAGTTCAAACAAGTGCCATTAATACAGGTAACGAGTGGAGGACAGAGGAGCCTCTTAAAGAAGAAGTTACAGGTCTGTGAGAGCCAGAAATCTTGCTTGTTTGTATGTGACCAAATACTTATTTTCCACCATAATTTGCAAATGAATTCATAATAAATCCTACAATGTGATTTTCTGGATTTTTTTCCCTCATTTTATCTGTCATAGTTGAAGTGTACCTATGATGAAAATTACAGGCCTCTCTCATCTTTTTAAGTGAGAGAACTTGCACAATTGGTGGCTGACTAAATACTTTTTTTCCCCACTGTATATCGACATAACCTGAATGGCCGCTCAGCAAGGAAGAAGCCACTGCTCCAAAACCGCCATTAAAAAGCCAGACTGCGGTTTGGAACTGCACATGGGGACAAAGATCATACTTTTTGGAGAAATGTCCTCAAGTCTGATGAAACAAAAATAGAACTGTTTGGCTTTAATGACCATCATTATGTTTGGAGGAAAAAGGGGGAGGCTTGCAAGCCGAAGAACACCATCCCAACCGTGAAGCACGGGGGTGGCAGCATCATGTTGTGGGGGTGCTTTGCTGCAGGAGGGACTGGTGCACTTCACAAAATAGATGGCATCATGAGGAATGAAAATTATGTGGATATATTGAAGTAACATCTCAAGACATCAGTCAGGCAGTCAAAGCTTGGTCGCAAATGGGTCTTCTAAATGGACAATGACCCCAAGCATACTTCCAAAGTTGTGGCAAAATGGCTTAAGGACCACCAAGTCAAGGTATTGGAGTGGCCATCACAAAGCCCTGACCTCAATCCTATAGTAAATGTGTCGGCAGAACTGTACATTACCATACAGAAGCAGCACATCCTCCATATACAGTGCATTCAGAAAGTTTTCAGACCCCTTGACTTTTTCCACATTTTGTTATGTTACCGCCTTATTTTAAAATTGATTATATTGTTTTTTTTTCACCTTCATAAATCTACACAAAATACCCCATGATGACAATAATTTTTTTTTTTTTATATATTTTTGCAAAGAAATCAGGAAATATTACATTTACATAAGTTACTCAGTACTTTGTTGAAGCACCTTTGGCTGCGATTACAGCCTCAAGTTTTCTTGAGTATGATGGTACAAGCTTTGCACACCTGTATTTGGGGAGTTTCTCCCATTCTTCTCTGCAGATCCTCTCAAACTCTGTCAGGTTGGATGGGGAGTGTCAAAGGTCACAGCCATTTTCAGGTCTCTCAAGAGATTTTAGATCGGGTTGAATTCCAGGCTCTGGCTGGGCCACTGAAGGATATTCAGAGACTTGACCCAAAGCCACTCCTGCGTTGTCTTGGCTGTGTGCTTAGGGTTGTTGTCCTGTTGGAAGGTGAACCTTTGCCCCAGTCTGAGGTCCTGGGCACTCTGGAGCAGGTTTTCACCAAGGATCTCTCTGTACTTTGCTCTGTTCATCTTTCCCTCAATCCTTACTAGTCTCCCAGTCCCTGCCTCTGAAAAATCCCCACAGCCAGGGTTGGGGAGTTACTCCCATGTAAGCGATTACAAAAAATGTTACCAGCAAAAATATTTTAATCAGATTACAGATACTTTTGAAAAACTAGATGATTACTTTGTGGATGACTTTTAAATTCAAAAAGGATGTTGACAAAAAACAGGAAAAATCTTGACACTTCTCGGTTTTCTCAATGACATTCAAATCAGCATAGAAAAAAGGCACAAGTTTAAGTTCCACCCGATAGTCTGACCTCATGTCAGAGATCGCTATGATGACACACCAAATGTGTTTGATGGATCACCGGGAAAAGAGCAAGAATAGGTTTTTGTAGGCTACAGTCCAAGCTATGTCTTCCAATGGTTTGACTGCTGTCGGCATCCAAAGATTATCCTATTTGAATAAACGCTTGGGGGTAAGGATGACAGCAGTGGTGTATCCTACGGCAATAGGGATATAACGTATTATTGATATCTATGTAGCGTATTGATGTGAATCACACTGCTACTCTCTCATTTAAACAGTACCCGCAAAACACCAGTCTCAACGTTAACAGCGAAGGGGCGACTCCGGGATTCTGGTCTTCTATGCAGAGTTGCAAAGAAAAAGCCATATCTCAGACTGGCCAATAAAAATAAAAGATTAAGATGGGCAAAATAACACAGACACTATACAGAGAGGAACTTTGCTTAGAATATTTCAACCGGATTATAAACTGGACAATAGGAAAGGAAAAAAACACAGTGCGCACAAGCCCGTGAACGTGCTTCCTCTTCTGTTTACATCTGGTGACTAGTTCGAAATTATTTTTCTATTACCATCCAGAGCAACCTAACATCACCAAACACTGTCTAGAGACTGTTGACATCCAGTGGAAGCAATAGGTACTGCAATCTTACTCCCATATATAGCTGTTTTCAATAGGGAGGGGTTCAAAATGGCAATGTGTCAAAAACACTTTTTCCAGGACAGAATCCCTCATGTTTTCGCCTGCTATATCAGTTCTGTTATACTCACAGACAATATTTTAACACTCTTAGAAACTTCAGAGTGTTTCCTATCGAATAGTACTAATTATCTGCATATCCTAGTTTCTGGGCCTGAGTGGCAGGCCTTTTACTTTGTGCACTCCAGACTCTCCAAAACCGACACCTCAGCTGCCGCTCCCTAAGAAGTTAATGAAGCTTCCAGTTGAGGACTTGTGAGGCGTCTGTTTCTCAAACTTATGATAACACTGTGGGGTGGGGCAGTGGAGACGTTAATCCCATTTCATTCTACCTATTTTTGTGAGCAGCTTCTCCTCTCTTAGTTCAACAAAATTAAAATATTGCAACAGACTGGCTGTTGAAAACACCTCGACACCTCTGGGGTGACCCTGGTACAATTAGGATAAAGGCCTAGGCTATACGAAAAGCATGCTTGAAAGAAATAAGCTTTTTGTGCCTATGGAACATTTCTGGTATCTTTTATTTCAGCTCATGAAACATGTGACCAACACTTGACATGTTGCATTTATATTTTTGTTCAGTATTAAATAAAATCTCGCTGTTCCATCATGTTAAAAAAGGTTTTCCAATTTGGAATGTAAAAGTATTACATGTACAGAATGTGTTTCAGAGAGGAGGAAATTGCTTTTGAAATCTGACCTCTCTTCAATCCAAGTCCCTCCAGAGATTTATCATCTCTGCTCAGACTGAAAATAGTCTGTGGTTTAAGTTAAACCCTATTGTAGAGAACTCAATGAGGGCCGAATAATACCATTTGCAGACAAATTCAGGACCGACACAACCTGCACACACACACACAAACAAACGTGCACACAGACACACACATACAAACACATGCTCACAACATGCACACACACACACGTGCACAAGCACACGCACTCACACACACACTTTACGGAACATGAAGTTACTTAACAGTCAGATTAACACTGGAGTGTAATCTGTCGTCTGGGGAGACACGGCAAAGGTGAGGGTCATCATTCACACTGTAGATAAATAAATACAACACTTCCCAACAACCTTTTTTCAAGGTTAATTAGGCTTTGTAGCATTGAGAAGACAGACAATATCCAGGTCTGGCCAGGCTGTGTTAGTGGGCTGGATGTCTGGGAGAGAATTGTGCTCGTGCTTCTTAGGAGACTGGGTGGGTGGAGGAGGCTGGAAATAGAACGGTCTGTGTAGCATCCTAATTACAGCAGCTCCATACTGCTGACTACTGTTGTTTCTCTGTCTGTGGCAGCCTACGGAAGGGAACGCCAAACACCTTATCGCTTTTTGGATTGAGGCGAAAACTACATAATTAAAGAAACAGTCTGAGATTTGGGAAGCTGTTCCAAAACAAGTGGTTTAAATCAGCAGCAATCAGTGTTTAACAGAACTGCAATGGGCCGTCATTACCACGGTATTATTCTGGACACATACTGTAGTAGTTTCATAGTGCATTCAGTGCATCATCTATTTTCTAACTTAAATGGTAATTTTAACACATATACTCAGAGAATGGGAAGTCGAATCAAGTGGGATGCCCTGATCTGTCCAAACACACAGCTGGATCAATCATTTCGATTAAAGTTACCTTACTCCGTGGCATAGCAGATCTCCTTCAACACGTTTTACAAGGTGAAGGATTTCCTGTAGGTTGATGAAACTGTACTATACATGCTGATGATCTCTGGGAAAGATAATCTCATTAAATTCCTCCCTTCACACACACGATGAGATGTGAGATAATGAATGGGAGTCAGTCACATGGGCAGGTTTTGATATTTTGACAAACTGGAGATGTAAGAGAGAGCGTACATCCCAATTACTGTAATGAAGTTCTTCATGAAGACTCACTAAAGTCCATTTTAATGCTCGAAGCGATACCGTGTTAAAGAGGAATAGTAAGGGGGAACGTGAATGGGGTGACATTTTGTTCCACTTATGTAATAAATGACTGTGCCAAATCCTATAGATCCTCTCGTCTCTCATCTCGCGGCTGGAATCCACAGCATTTACTCTACAATAGAACAACTTGGCCATGACTTACCACAAATTCAATGCTCAGATTTAAATTAATAAAGGGTGAGATTCCAACACTGTTAAAACGTTTTAGTATGACATTTGCGACCCGCTTCAAGAAACTAGGCGTATGTGACTACTTCACAGGAGAGCCGTTTGAACTTTGAACCTTTTTTTTTATCAAAATGCCTTCTCGAACTGGTGAACTTTTGTGTGCCTTAATAATACATTTGTATGCCATCTGGAAATACAAATACAATTGTTAAATTATGAGCCTACAGAAAAAGAGAGCAACCATCCCGATAGCCATGATTAGATAAGATAATGAGTTGGCTGGACATGCCAAGAGATGAGTTTGGATATGTCTGCCATATAGCACGCTTCTGTTTATTTGAGCTGGTCAGTATGTCTAGGTAATCCGGTCTTAGGCGGCTTTTAAAAAAAATTATTGAGTAGTAACACTTCATAAATCTAATGTCAAGTTAAAGTGTATTGCTAGCTAGCTAACGTTAGCTGGATGGCCCGCTAGCCATCCAGCTACGTGTATGCTCCCCACTTTCTGGAGGACTGAGTTTTGAAATAATTGGAATTTGAGGAAAAAAGTTGACCATGATGTATACGGGTAAAATAATCTAACTAGCTGCATTTTCAGATATTACACATTTATAATTTTGACAGAAAGTGGTTTAATTTCAAGTTAAAGTGTACTGTTAGCTAGCTAACGGTAGCTGGCTGGCTCGCTAGCTAATGTAATGTGTATGATCTTATTCTTTGTATCTCAGACACATTTGCTTGATTAGTTATAGCTTAATGTTAGATAGCTAACATTGAACATGGTTGGTTAGCTACCTGCAGATTCATGCAGGGTAGTAACGTCATGAGTTGGGATTATGGTTCACTGTTTAGCTAGCTAGCTACATGTCTTAATAAACAACTCCACCATGCAAGTATCCATTTCAATAGGATGCCACTGCAACAACTGTTGATAGAAGTACTAGCTGGTAAATTCGCTATGGCTATCTACTCCAATTTCAGACCATGGGTAAGATAGTCTAGCTAGCTACTTTGTCAGATATTGCATGTTTCTAATTTTGACATAAAGTCTTTTCAATTTAAATTGTACTGTTAGCTAGCTAGCTAACGTTAGCTGCCTGGCTCGCTAAGTAATGTTACGTGTATGATCTTATAATTAAAATCTCAGAGCCACTAGTTATAGCCTAATATTAGCTGGCTAACATTGAACCTGGTTGGTTAGCTACCTGCAGATTCATGCAGGGTAGTAACGAAATGAGTTGGGATTATGGTTCATTGTTTTCCTAGCTAGCTAGCTACATGTCTTAAGACAATATTCTCGTCTTAGTGTGCAAGAGCACGGAATAACTGATGAATTTACGAACGCTCAAAACCCGTTGAATATGGCCAGTGTAAGTATATGTCGGCAAAAAAACGTAATTCAATTGTTGCCAGCAGCACAGTTACAGTCACCAACGCTCTGGATAACATGAAAACAGCCTAACCAGCTCTGCTAGGGCGAGTAAAATGGTCAGAGGGGGGTGTTCTCTCATTATGTGCCAGGAAGTAGCTATCAAGCTAGCCAATGTTAGCCTATTAGCTTGGGTGCTTGACTGCCGTTGTGAGGTCAGAACGCTCGGATCAACCCTACTCATCGGCCAGAGCGTCCAGTGTGTGCCCCGAATGCTCTGAAATTACGAATGGACAATCTGACTGCACAGTTGC
This sequence comes from Brachymystax lenok tsinlingensis, assembly GCA_030435695.1. Classification (NCBI taxonomy): domain Eukaryota; kingdom Metazoa; phylum Chordata; class Actinopteri; order Salmoniformes; family Salmonidae; genus Brachymystax; species Brachymystax lenok. The sequence goes on along the minus strand of CM059819.1, from coordinate 49,331,080 downwards.
AGTCACCAACGCTCTGGATAACATAACAGACTAACGAAGCTCTGCCAGGGCGAGTAATGTTCAGTGAGCTGTTCTCTCTCACTTAGATGTCTGGAAGTAGTTAGCAAGTTAGCCAATGTACTAAGCTTGACTGCTGTTGTTAGTACATAATGCTCGGATCAACCCTAAAAAGGGTTGGGTGGGGCTAAAGCTGATTTTTTATTTTATTTTTTTATTCACCTTTATTTAACCAGGTAAGCTAGTTGAGAACAAGTTCTCATTTACAGCTGCGACCTGGCCAAGATAAAGCAAAGCAGTTTGACACATACAACACAGAGTTACACATGGAGTAAACAAACATACAGTCAATAATACAGTAGAAAAACACATACAGTGAGGGAAACAAGTATTTGATCCCCTGCTGATTTTGTACGTTTGCCCACTGACAAATGATCAGTCTATAATTTTAATGGTAGGTTTATTTGAACAGTGAGAGACAGAATAACAACAAAAAAATCCAGAAAAACGCATGTGAAAAATGTTATAAATTGATTTGCATTTTAATGAGGGAAATAAGTATTTGACCCCTCTGCAAAACATGACTTAGTTCTTGGTGGCAAAACCCTTGTTGGCAATCACAGAGGTCAGACGTTTCTTGTAGTTGGCCACCAGGTTTGCACACATCTCAGGAGGGATTTTGTCCCCCTCCTCTTTGCAGATCTTCTCCAAATCATTAAGGTTTCGAGGCTGACGTTTGGCAACTCAAACCTTCAGCTCCCTCCACAGATTTTCTATGGGATTAAGGTCTGGAGACTGGCTAGGCCACTCCAGGACCTTAATGTGCTTCTTCTTGAGACACTCCTTTGTTTCCTTGGCCCTGTGTTTTGGGTCATTGTCATGCTGGAATACCCATCCACGACCCATTTTCAATGCCCTGGCTGAGGGAAGGAGGTTCTCACCCAAGATTTGACGGTACATGGCCCCGTCCATCGTCCCTTTGATGCGGTGAAGTTGTCCTGTCCCCTTAGCCGAAAAAAAACCCCAAAGCATAATGTTTCCACCTCCATGTTTGACGGTGGGGATGGTGTTCTTGGGTTCATAGGCAGCATTCCTCCTTACCAAACAGGGCGAGTTGAGTTGATGCCAAATAGCTCCATTTTGGTCTCATCTGACCACAACACTTTCACCCAGTTGTCCTCTGAATCATTCAGATGTTCATTGGCAAACTTCAGACGGGCATGAATATGTGCTTTCTTAAGCAGGGGGACCTTGCGGGCGCTGCAGGATTTCAGTCCTTCACGGCGTAGTGTGTTACCAATTGTTTTCTTGGTGACTATGGTCCCAGCTGCCTTGAGATCATTGACAAGATCCTCCCGTGTAGTTCTGGGCTGATTCCTCACCGTTCTCATGATCATTGCATCTCCATTAGTGAGATCTTGCATGGAGCCCCAGGCCGAGGGAGATTGACAGTTCTTTTGTGTTTCTTCCATTTTTTGAATAATCGCACCAACTGTTGTCATCTTCTCACCAAGCTGCTTGGCGATGGTCTAGTAGCCCATTCCAGCCTTGTGTCTACAATCTTGTCCCTGACATCCTTAGAGAGCTCTTTGGTCTTGGCCATGGTGGAGAGTTTGGAATCTGATTGATTGCTTCTGTGGACAGGTGTCTTTTATACAGGTAACAAACTGAGATTAGGAGCACTCCCTTTAAGAGTGTGCTCCTAATCTCAGCTCGTTACCTGTATAAAAGACACCTGGGAGCCAGAAATCTTTCTGATTGAGAGGGGTTCAAATACTTATTTCCCTCAACATTTTTCACGTGTTTTTCTGGATTTTTTTGTTGTTATTCTGTCTCTCACTGTTCAAATAAACCTACCATTAAAATTATAGACTGATCATTTCTTTGTCAGTGAGCAAACGTACAAAATCAGCAGGGGATCAAATACTTTTTTCCCTCACTGTATCTATATACAATGTGTGCAAATGAGGTATGAGGGTGAGGGTGAGGTTGTGAACAATGCTGAATGGGTGTAGACGAAGAAGGACTCTCTAATTGTAGTACCAAAACATTCAAAGGCCATTTTCTCAAAAGTGAGTTTACAAATGTATCAACTTTCAAAGAAAAAATTTATTTCCCATTGTTCCTCAAATTTAGTGTATGATATAACATTTTGTAGCTAACCATCTCTACTTTTATCCAATGTAAAAAACGCAACAAATTTTGCTACATAAGACTGATTTGAGCAGATCGGTCACATTTCATTGTTTTCTTGTAACACTAAATTGGAACATTCTTTATGGATACACATTCCAATTTTCCAGGAAAATACATTGGCACGTAATACTGTACGACCCATAGGCCATTGTCTTTCAAATGTCAAATGTTTTATGTCACCCTTTGACAGCACCAGTGTCAGATCAGCAGCTTGATCTTGTCCCTTTAGCACTAATGCAATAGTAATGTGTCCTAAGAGTCTGGATGTGCTGCTAGTAGCTAGGGATGGGGAATTTTTTGTTGTTGTTGCAGACAACACTGAAGAGGCAACTCCGGGAAGCTGGCCTTCTAGGCAGAGTTGCAAAGAAAAAGCCATATCTCTGTCTGTGTTATTTAGCCAATCTTAATCTTTTACTTTTATTAGCCAGTCTGAGATAAGGCTTTTTCTTTGCAACTCTGCCTAGAAGGCCAGCATCCTGAAGTCGCCTCTTCACTGTTGACGTTGAGACTAGTGTTTGGCAGGTACCTTTTAATGATGCTGCCAGTTGAGGACTTGTTAGGCGTCTGTTTCTCAAACTAGACAATGTACTTGTCCTTGTCCTAATGTACTTGTCCTCTTGCTCAGCTGTGCACCATGGCCTCCCACTCCCGATATTCATGAGACAGGTCTTTGTTTCTGGCCATTTTGAGCCTATAATCGAACTAATGAAATATACATTTTCACAAAGTCTGCTGCCTTAGTTTGTATGATGGCAATTTGCATATACTCTAGAATGTCATGAAGAGTGATCCGATGAATTGCAATTAATTGCAAAGTCCCTCTTTGCCATGCAAATGAACTGAATCCCCCAAAAACATTTCCACTGCATTTCAACCCTACCACAACAGGACCAGCTGTCATCATTTCAGTGATTCTCTCGTTAACACAGGTGTGAGTGTTGACGAGGACAAGCCTGGAGATCACTCTGTCATGCTGATTGAGTTCGAATAACAGACTTGAAGCTTCAAAAAGAGGGTGGTGCTTGGAATCATTGTTCTTCCTCTTTCAACCATGGTTACCTGCAAGGAAACACGTGCCGTCATCATTGCCTTGCAAGAAAAGGGCTTCACAGGCAAGGATATTGTAAGATTGCACCTAAATCAACCATTTATCGGATCATCAAGAACTTCAAGGAGATCAGTTCAATTGTTGTGAAGAAGGTTTCAGGGTGCCCAAGAAAGTCCAGCAAGCGCCAGGACCATCTCCTAAAGTTGATTCAGCTGCGGGATCGGGGCACCACCAGTACAGAGCTTGCTCGGGAATGGCAGCAGGCAGGAATGGCATCTGCATGCACAGTGAGGCAAAGACTTTTGGAGGATGGCCTGGTGTCAAGAAGGGCAGCAAAGAAGCCACTTCTCTCCAGGAAAAACATCAGGGACAGACTGATATTCTGCAAAAGGTACAGGGATTGGACTGCTGAGGACTGGGGTAAAGTAATTTTCTCTGATGAATCCCCTTTCCGATTGTTTTTGGGGCATCTGGAAAAAGCTTGTCCGGAGAAGACAAGGTGAGCGGTACCATCAGTCCTGTGTCATGCCAACAGTAAAGCATCCTGAGACCATTCATGTGTGGGGTTGCTTCTCAGCCAAGGGAGTGGGCTCACTCACAATTTTTCCTAAGAACACAGCCATGAATAAAGAATGGTACCAACACATCCTCTGAGTGCAACTTCTCCCAACCATCCAGGAACAGTTTGGTGACGAACAATGCCTTTTCCAGAATGATGGAGCACTTTGCCATAAGGCAAAAGTGATAACTAAGTGGCTTGGGGAACAAAACATCAATATTTTGGGTCCATGGCCAGGAAACTCCCCAGACCTTAATCCCATTGCGAACTTGTGGTCAATCCTCAAGAGGCGGGTGGACAAACAAAAACTCACAAATTCTGACAAACTCCAAGCATTGATTATGCAAGAATGGGCTGCCATCAGTCAGGATGTGGCCCAGAAGTTAATTGACAGCATGCCAGGGCGGATTGCAGAGGTCTTGAAAAAGAAGGGTCAACTCTGCAAATATTGACTCTTTGCATCAACTTCATGTAATTGTCAATAAAAGCCTTTGACACTTATGAAATGCTTGTAATTATACTTCAATATTCCATAGTAACATCTGACAAAAATATCTAAAGACACTGATGCAGCAAAATGTATATTTGTGTCATTCTCAAAACTTTTGGCCACGACTGTACACTGAGTGTACAAAACTTTAGGAACACCTGCTCTTTCGATGAAATAGACTGACAAGGTGAGTCCAGGTGAAAGCTATGATCCCTTATTGATATCACTTGTTAAATCCACTTCAATCAGTGTAGATGAATGGGCAGAGTTGTGATATTTCAGGATTTTCAAGCCTTGAGACAATTGAGACATGGATTGTGTGTGTGCCTTTCAGAGGGTTAATGGGGAAGACAAAATATTCAAGTGCCTTTGAACAGGGTATGGTAGTAGGTGCCAAGCGCACCCTTTTGAGTGTGTCAAGAACTGCAACGCTGCTGGGTTTTTCACGCTCAACAGTTTCCAGTGTGTTTTAAGAATGGTCTGCCACCCAAAGGACATCCAGCCAACTTGATACAACTTTGGGAAGAATTGGAGTCAATATGGGACAGCATCCCTGTGGAACACTTTCGACACCTTGGGCAAAAGGGGGTGCAACTCAATATTAGGAAGGTGTTCCTAATGCTTTGTACACTCAGTGTATATCTTTTTTTTTTGCTAGGTAGTTAACATTAGCTAGCGCTAGTCGGCTGTACCTGCACCAAAACTCCAGTATTTCTCATCCTATAGCTTGTTCTCCATCTTCCTTTTGAATGTTTTAAAAATGGTGTACCAACATGTTTTGAGCACTTTTATCTCCAAAACTCGTTTTCTCATGTCTCTCTTTTTCCTCTGCAGTAGACACAGTAGTGACAAATTGCAGTATCAAATCACAATACATATAGAATCATGATACATATAATACATATAATTGTGATGCATGATACTATTGTATCATGAGGTCTCAGCCCTATTGTCAGCAACTACAGTCCCAAAGACAAGTGCTATGATACAGGGAGAAGGATGCAATTTCAAACCTCTCTCTGGATGAGTGTGAACAACTGAACCAGTTTGTGCTCACATATATTAATAATAGTTAAAATGATACGGTGCTCTTTGGCTTCCCAGGTTTGTGACATTGATGAAGAATTGGAGGCTGAACTTCTATACCCTCTCAAAAAAACACTGCACTCCAAACAGATGCAGTTGCAGTTAAAAGGCCTTTATTAAGTTGGCGTATCCATGTACAGTAGGAAAGTTAAAACAAGGCAAACAATTTGTCTACTACCAAAGTGTGGCAGGGTTTTTCACACCAGGGCTGGGTGACTGGACGTCTCTGGTGGTGTAAATCTACTTTTCACTAGATACCACATCAACAGCTTCCATTGACCTAGATTCAGAGACACACAGGGTACAATAACAGGAGAGGATATTGTGGAATTAAGGGCAAGCTGGGCAATTTTAGCTGAGCAGAACCCTCCAGGGGGTGGGGGCTGGCGGTACTTACATTTCCTCCCCAAATCTCTCAGAAAAATCACTTGCATTTTGGGAATTCATTTTTTTGCCTGATGCTTCCTGCATGTGTCACACAGAGATACCACAACTGTTATGGCAGCATTCAATGTCATTAGAACAAACCCTGATGACTCAGTGGTGCGCGACGCATAGAAGGTAAGTAGGTACGAGCTCTGCAAATCCATTAGGGACACAAAGAACAATAGAGATTCAAACTTTAATTGATGCTTGTCAACTCAGACTCATGTCGCATGTGACAAGGATTACAGACTATCACAGACTACAAAGGTAAATCCAACTGTGTGGTGCCCATCGTAGCCTCCCTCCCAGATGAGCTTTAACATTGATATGCTTGCTTCAAGGCAGACAATACCGTGCCATCCAGGAAGACCCTCGCTGCTCGAGACGACAACGTGTTTTTACACTCCGAGGCTGACGTTAGGAAAACTCTCAAAATAGTGAATAATCATAAAGTTGCCGCCCTGGCCATGTCCTAAGATTGTTTTGCTGACGTGCTGGTGTCTTCTCTGACATCTTCAAGCTGTCCCTATCCCAGTCTGTAGTCCCCACCTGTTTTAAGGAGACTACAATTGTCCCAGTCTCCCCAAAAACTATGTGACATGCCCAAATGACTATCGCCCTGTTGCGCTCACCTCGGTCATCATGAAGTGCATCGAGAGGCTGATCATGGCCCACATTAAGATAAGCATGCCAGGCCCACTAGACCCACTCCCAGTTGCCTACCGCTCCAACAGATGCACGGAAGATGCCATTTCCATTGCTATTCATATGGGCGTACCACATCTGGGAAAGACGAACACCTATGTGAGAATGCTGTTCATTGACTACAGTTCAGCATTCAACACTATTGTTCCCCCCAAGCTCGACACCAAGCTCAGAACCCTGGGTCTGGACAGCACCCTCTACAACTGGATCCTGGACTTCCTGACGGGGAAGACCACAGGCTGATAGGATTGGCAACAACACTTCCTCCGCACTGATTCGTAACACAGAGCCCCCCCAGGGATGTGTCCTCAGTCCTCTGCTGTATTCAACGTTTACCCACAACTGCATGGCTTTGCACAACACTAATTCCATCATCAAGTTTGCTGACGACACCACGGTTGTAGGCCTGATAACCAACAATGACAGGTCAGTCTATAGGGAGGAGGTAAGTGAACTGGCTTTGTGGTGTCATGACAACAACCTCTCCCTCAACGTCAGCAAAACAAAGGAGTTGACTGTTGACTTCAGCAAGCAGAGGAGTGAACATGCCCCGATCCACATCAACAGGACAGCAGTAGAGAGAGTCACAAGTTGTAAGTTCCTCTGCGTCCACATCACTGAGAACACTACCACCAGTGGACGCTCCTCAGAGGAGGAAGGTGAGGACCATCCTCCTCAGTGAAATGTCCTAAAAATAAAAACATTAGAAACATTAAAAAAGTATATTATGTCTGAGGAAGGCACGCAGCATCATCAAGGACCCCACACACCCCAGCCACGAGCTGTTCTCTCCCTTACCGTCGGGCAGATGGTATCGGAGCATGAGGTATGATACCAACAGGCTCAGAGACAGTTTCTATCTACAAGCCATCAGACTGCTGAACACTTGAACTGGACTGACCACCTGCTCTGATTCTCGGCACCTTAGCACACACACACACACAGACGTACACACACACACACACACACACACATATATACTTTCATGATACACTCACATGACACCTGCTGCTACCATACTCTTATTATACATCTCAGTGTATACACTGCCCCCTATTTAAAAGCATATAATACCAGAGAAAAAACTAAACGTAATTATAGCATAGAATGGACTAGAATCTAATGGTTTCTTGTTATTTGTCACAATTTAATCATCTCAAAGTTTTGTGAAAGTCACCACACTATTTTGGCCACGCGTGAGATTAAATTTCATTCCGGTTAATCTGTTCTGTTGTACTGTTATCACATGTTAAGTTTGAACACAGACACTGTTGAAGTTTTAATGAGGCTTACACAAGTGTATGAGCTCCTCAAGACCCTATGCAAATCCCAATGTTGGGATAGTTACCACAACCTCAACTGTAAAACACAAAGGTGGCATTTACCTGACAGCAGCAAGAGACGGCAGAGAGAGAATAGAGCCTTCGCCTCTCCATGAATTTCCGTCTCTCCGTTCCCTATCCTCCTTTTCTTTGTCCTTTTGCCTTTCCAGCTTTCTCTCCCTAACTCTCCTTACCTCTCTTCCTCTCTCTTGTTTCTTAATTCCCAGTTCGCCTGCCCCTCAGGCAAGGACGCTGTCTTCGCGAGGCGTTGGTCTGATGAATGAAGGGGCTGACTGTACTACGTAGGGGCCTGGGCAGCTGGCAGAGCGCACGGCGCACAGAGGGCTAAATTACTTTGATTGTGCTGCTTCGAAGCTCTGACAGACTATGATCACTCATCTTGTTAAAAGAGGATTACCGGCCTCTTTGTAGCTTGTTTTATTATAATATTTGTTTTTACCCCCTTTTCATGGTATCCAATTGGTAGTTACAGTCTTGTCTCATCGCTGCAACTCACACGGACTCGGGAGAGGCAAAGGTCGAGAGCCGCACTGCTTCTTGACACAATGCCTGCCGCACCAATTTGTCGGAGGGAACAGTGTGCACTGTGCCTGGGCCTGCCACAGGAGTCGCTAGTGCGGGATGGGACAAGAACATCCCTCCCGGCCAAACCTTCCCCTAACCCGGACGACGCTGGGCCAATTGTGCGCTGTCCCATGGGTCACCCCGTCGCGGCCGGCTGCAACAGAGTCAGGATCTCTAGTGGCACAGCTAGCACTGTAATGCAATGTTTTAGACCACTGCACCATTCGGAAGGCCTTATCGGCCTGTTTGTATCTTCCTCCTTTTTCTCTCTCCGGTTTATTCCTCTTAATGCATTGACTTCTTTGGGAGCAGCGCACGAGGTGACCGTTTTGGAGAGCCTGGCATGCCCAAAGTAAAATTCCTCCCATTCTGGCCCAGAAAATAGGATATGCACATATTTTTGCACTCTATGCACACTCACATGGCTCTGTACACGCACACTAACTCCATCATCTGCTCACTCACACATAATATGCACATACATTTATACTCACTCTACACACACCCGCTCTTTAACTTCTTAGGGAGCAGCGCATGAGGTGACCGTTTTGGAGAGCCTGGCGTGCCCAAAGTAAAATTCAGGCCCAGAAAATAGGATATGCACATATTGGTACCATTGGATAGGAAACACTCTGAATTTTGTCTGTGAGTATAACAGAACGGATATGGCAGGCGAAAACCCGAGGAATTTCTGTCCTGGAAAAAGTGGTTTTGACAGATCCTGCACCGGTTCTGCGTGTAGGGTCTCTGGCTCCGCGCACCAGGCCCCCCGTGTGCTTAGAGAGTCCAGCACGTCCTGTCCTGTCCTGTCCCTGCTCCACGCTCCAGGAGCCGCCAGTGAGGGTCCCCAGTCCTGAGCCGCCAGTGAGGGTCCCCAGTCCTGAGCCGCCAGTGAGGGTCCCCAGTCCGGAGCCGCCAGTGAGGGTCCCCAGTTCGTTCGTTTAATAGACATGTATACTGGATGCCTTGCTGCGCCTTGGTCTGTCAATACTGAAGATCGTGACAAATACACTGCATTCGGAAAGTATTCAGACCCCTTTGACCTTTGCTAAATTCTGTTAAGTTACAGCCTTATTCTAAAATAGATTTCTTTTAAAGCAATACAAGAAATACACCATAATCACAAAGTGAAATATATTTTCTTGCAAATGTATTAAAAATAAAAACTGAAATAACTTATCTACATAACTATTCAGACCCTTTGCTATGGGACTCGAAATTGAGCTCAGGTGCATCCTGTTTCCATGGATCATCCTTGAGATGTTTATTCAACTTGATTGTAGTCCATCTGTGGTAAATTCAATAGATTGGACATGATTTGGAAAGGCACACACCGGTCTGTATAAGGTCCCATAGTTGACAGTGCATGTCAGAGCAAAAACCAAGCCATGAGGTCGAAGGAATTGTCCGTAGCGCTCCGAGACAGGATTTTGACGAGGCACAGATCTGGCGAAGGGTACCAAAACATTTCTGCAGCATTGAAGATCTTCAAGAACACAGTGGCCTCCATCATTCTTAAATGGAAAAAGTTTCGGTCTGATGAATGCCAAGCATCACGTCTGGAGGAGGCCTGGCACCATCCCCACCATGGAGAATGGTGGTGGCAGCATCATGTTGTGAGGATGTTTTTCAACGGCTTAGAATGGCAGACTAGTCAGGATTGAGGGGATGATGAACGGAGCAAAGTACAGAGAGATCTATGATGAAAACTTGCTCCAGAGCGCTCAGGACCTTAGACTGGGGCAAAGGTTTACCTTCCAACAGGATAACGACCCTAAGCACACAGCCAAGACAACGCAGGAGTGGCTTCGGGACAAGTCTCTGAATGTCCTTGAGTGGCCCAGCCAGAGCCCAGACTTTCAACCTGATCGAACATCTCTGGAGAGACCGGAAAATAGCTGTGTAGCAATGCTCCCCATCCAACCTGAGAGCTTGAGAGGATCTACAGAGAAGAATTGTAGAAACTCCCCAAATACAGATGTGCCAAGCTTTTAGCGTCATATCCAAGAAGACTCTGGGCTGTAATCGCTGACAAAGGTGCTTCAAAAAGTTATGAGTAAAGGGTCTGAATACTTATGTAAATGTGATATTTCATTTTTTTTTATATACATAAATGTGTAAAACTGTCAAACTGTTTTTGCTTTGTCATTATGGGGTATTGTGTGTAGATTGATGAGGGACTTAAAAAAAAACAATTTTAGAACAAGGCCGTAACAAGACAATTTGGAAAAAGTCAAGTGGTCTGAATACTTTCCGATGGCACTGTACAGTCATGGCCAAAAGTTTTGAGAATGACACAAATAGAAATTTTAACAAAGTCTGCCGCCTCAGTTTGTATGATGGCAATTTGCATATACTCCAGAATGTCATGAAGAGTGATCAGATGAATTGCAATTAATTGCAAAGTCCATCTTTGCCATGCAAATGAACTGAATCCCCCAAAAACATTTCCACTGCATGTAAGCCCTGCCACAAAAGGACCAGCTGACATCATGTCAGTGATTCTCTCGTTAACACAGGTGTGAGTGTTGACGAGGACAAGCCTGGAGATCACTCTGTCATGCTGATTGAGTTCGAATAACAGACTGGAAGCTTCAAAAGGAGGGTGGTGCTTGGAATCATTGTTCTTCCTCTGTCAACCATGGTTACCTGCAAGGAAACACGTGGCGTCATCATTGCTTTGCAAGAAAAGGACTTCACAGGCAAGGATATCGCTGCCAGTAGGATTGCACCTAAATCAACCATTTATCGGATCATCAAGAACTTCAATGAGAGCGGTTTAATTGTTGTGAAGAAGGCTTCAGGGCGCCCAAGAAAGTCCAGCAAGCGCCAGGACCGTCTCCTAAAGTTGATTCAGCTGTGGGATCGGGGCACCACCAGTACAGAGCTTGCTCAGGAATGGCAGCAGGCAGGTGTGACTGCATCTGCATGCACGTGAGGCAAAGACTTTTGGAGGATGGCCTGGTGTCAAGAAGGGCAGCAAAGAAGCCACTTCTCTCCAGGAAAAACATCAGGGACAGACTGATATTCTGCAAAAGGTACAGGGATTGGACTGCTGAGGACTGGGGTAAAGTCATTTTCTCTGATGAATCCCCTTTCCGATTGTTTGTGGCTCCGGGAAAAAAGCTTGTCCGGAGAAGACAGGGTGAGCGCTACCATCAGTCCTGTGTCATGCCAACAGTAAAGCATCCTGAGACCATTCATGTGTGGGGTTGATTCTCAGCCAAGGGAGTGGGCTCACTCACAATTTTGTCTAAGAACACAGCCATGAATAAAGAATGGTACCAACACATCCTCCGAAAGCAACTTCTCCCAACCATCCGGGAACAGTTTGGTGACGAACAATGCCTTTTCCAGCATGATGGAGCACCTTGCCATAAAGCAAAAGTGATAACTAAGTGGCTCGGGGAACAAAACATCAATATTTTGGGTCCATGGCCAGGAAACTCCCCAGACCTTAACTTGTTAGGGAGTGGCAGCTGAGGGGTCGGTTTTGGAGAGCCTGGCGTGCCCAAAGTAAAATGCCTCCCATTCAGGCCCAGAAAATAGGATATGCACATATTTAGTACCATTGGATAGGAAACACTCTGAAATTCCCAAAAGTGTTAACCATTTGTCTGTGAGTGAAACAGAACGCATATGGCAGGCGAAACCCCGAGGAATTTCTGTCCTGGAAAAAGTGATTTTGACACATTGCTCATTTGGAACCCCTCCCTCATGAAAATGACCATATAAGGGCATATGAATGCAGTACCCATCACTTCCTTTAGATGTCAACAGTCTCGAGACAGTGTAAATTTTCAATTTGGATGAATTAGACCAGAGAAGAAGAGCAAACCTTTTTATGTCAACAGTACCCAGTGCGCGTTCCCGACAAGGTGTGCAGTGTCTTTTTTACCGTCTTTATCGATCAGTTTATATTCCGGTTGATTTATAATAGTAAATATACGTAAAAGTGTTCCTAAGGATACATTTAAAACTATGTTTGATTGTTCTTGGACAAGTTTATAGGTATAAGATGAACGAGTTTGCGTCACGTTTCAATGGAGGAGTGGAGGCTGTCGTTTCTGATTATAACGCGCGAACCAAATGGAGATTTATGCATAAAATACATTACTTTTTCTAACAAAAGAACCATGGATTGTCTTCGTTGGACACTTAGGATGACCTCAGCAGAAGTTCTTCAACAGGTAATTGATTTGTTTTCGCTGTGAAATGTGTTATGTGTGTGCCGTGATGGCTAATCGATTCATGGCCATGGGAAAAATATGTGAGGTGCTACCCTCAAACAATCAAATGTGCTGCTTTCACCGTAAAGCCTTTTTGAAATCTGACAACGCTGTGATATTGCCAAGAAACAGAGCTTTTGATGAGTATGGAACACTTGTATATTGGTGGATGTTTAATAATTCAACTTCTGGATTTTGAATTTGGCGACTTACATTTCACCTGGTAGTGCCCCAGCAATCCCTGAGAGGTTAATCCCATTGAGAACTTGTGGTCAATCCTCAAGAGGCGGGTGGACAAACAAAAACCCACAAATTCTGATTCATATATGTGATGAATTCTGATCTGCTCTGGCTCTTTGGTATTTTGTTGTTGATTATTCTGACCGCATTGAAGAGCAGGCACCATATTTATTTACAATAACGTACAAACACACACACACAGATTCACGCACGGATACATACACACTCACAAACTCATTAACTATAGGGACAAATCCTTTTTTCCAATTATTTTGATCCTCTTACCCATAACCAAAGGTGACAAAATGTAAAAGGTGAAGATTTTAGGCATGGCTGCACTGTGTCACGGAACAAGAACAGCAGATGAGAGTTCACTCTTCCTTCTTTAACTTAGGTTACTCTGATTCCTTCCCTTACTTACTTGATTTAAGTTACTGTAACTGTCCCCAGTCATGTTGCTGACTCCAGTGCCATGTAATGCTCTGCAGAGCCTCCCCTTTATCCAGGAGACCATATGCGCTGTAGATTAAAGCAGCAAACCCCAGATTAAAAGACTCTGCCATCCCAGATCCCAGATCCTAGCTTGCTGAGTACTAATGAAGGAAATGCTAGGGCTTAGAGCGTTTTAACGGAGAGACAGTATTATTTCCCGTACCAAGCCCCACAAGTCTTGCACTTACCATCAGATATGCACGACACAAAGATTAATGGTTTTTGGAAGATTTCTTTGTGTAATAAAGGGAGACAGCGTGTGTGTGTGTTTTTGCACAAGCTTGTTTGTATGCGTGTGAGGAAATGTGTTTGTGTGTGTACTGTTATGTGTGTTTGTGTTGGTGGAATTAAACCAGTGATTTATTGATTTAAATACATTTTTGAGCCCCCTAAGGGCAGCTCAGAATGAATGAGAGAAACTGCCACCTTGAGAGCGTGGACGTGGGGGACGTTGATATGTTTAATTTGTTTTGTGCTTGAGCTACAGCTAAGCCTATATAGGTTGCATACCAAATGGCACTCTATTTCGTATTTCTGATCAGGGCCCATAGGGAATAGAGTGACTTTTGGGACACACACTATGAGATGTCACTCTCAACTTCCCATTGGGTTTGTTGTTTGTCGAGTCGTTACAAAATGCATCCTGTCGAGCTAAAATGTGATAAAACACATTCCACCCAGCTCACTACTCAATGAGATTAAACCGATCCTTGAAACTGTGGCTCCACGGTGTGTGTTTTTGTGTGTGTGTGTGTGTGTGTGTGTGTGTGTGTGTGTGTGTGTGTGTGTGTGTGTGTGTGTGTGTGTGTGTGTGTGTGTGTGTGTGTGTGTGTGTGTGCGTGCATGTGCGCGAGAGAGAGAGAGTTGATGAGAATTGATTCAATGCCACCTGGTTAAAATTACGGCAGAATGTGTTGAAGAATGCCAGATTAGTGCCAAGAACACTCCAATGAAATCTGTCACGATAATGAAGTGATGAGAATGTTTTCTGACTAGTAATTAAATGGTTGGCAACAATAAATGTGCCAAAATAGAGAGAAAATTCCTTGTAAGGCTATGGCCATCGCTTTAGTGGTTTATTCACTGGAACATGGTGTCCATGCCACTAATGACATAATCCAATTACGTCACTCTAATATAGGCCTACTCTACCTACACATTCATACTCTAATCTGAACATAGCGGCAGGTAACCTAGCAGTAGAGTGTTGGGCCAGTAACCGAAAGGTTGTTTTTTTAATCCTGAGCTGACAAGGTGAAATTTCTGTCAAAATGCCCTTGAGCAACGGCATTTAACTTTAATTGGTCCAGAGTCACCGCCGTTGATAAAGGAAGATAACATATGGAATTGTTTTAAGATGGTCATACCATGGATCATTAGGCTATTTGATTTAGAATTTTAGGACCTCTGTATGTTTCTGCAAAAAGTCTATAAAATAAATCAAATGTTGAATTTAGCCTTTACTATTATAGCTCATTGAAAGTCATTGAATAACACATACATTTATGGCATAAAAGACAGTATTATTTTTTTAATAAGGAATAAGGTTTTGTAGTGTCTGTCCTATATCTAGGAGATATAAGAAAGCTAAGAAAAAATATATACTTTTTTACAAATATTACCCCCTTTTTTTGTTGACACAAAACTACCTCCATACTTCCATTCATTTGTATGGTTTGCCTTCAGACGAGTCACGTGACACTTGTGCGGGTTGTAGAGCAAAATGGAGAACACCATCGTTCTGATGCTAGAGACGTTTTCATGAGTAGACTAATTTGGGGAATTTCTCCTGGTCTGACAAACAGCGCTGTAGCTCTGCCACTTTGGATTGAGACACAGCCCCAAAAAAACTGATTACTCTAGTTTAAACTGATGGATTATGATGGGGATTTTTGTAAATGATCATTAGATTGACGCATGGGTGCATCAATATACTCTTAATATACCATACTCAGTGGATTTTGCATGATGATGATATTCAGCTGAGCTCTCAATGTATTACTGTAAGAGAGTAATTCCATGTGTGTGTGTGTGTGTGTGTGTGTGTGTGTGTGTGTGTGTGTGTGTGTGTGTGTGTGTGTGTGTGTGTGTGTGTGTGTGTGTGTGTGTGTGTGTGTGCGCATGCGTGTTTGTGTGAGTGCTTGCGTCTGCGCTTCCGTATGTGAATGCATGCGCATGTGTGTGCGTGTGCATATGAAGGAATGGTTGTGAGGGTAAGAGAAGAGAGGAAGGTGTGCGCTTGGCTCAGATCAGCCACCCTGACAGAACCCTAGTTGTGTAACGCCGATGCAAACCCAACGTACGGAGGGAGGATTAGAAAGCACCCACCAGGGATGTGGGTTAATTAAAACTTTTTTGTAGTAGGAGCACCGCCCAATCTGTTTGGGACATGATAAAGCCAGTCCCAGTTGTCAGCACAGGGAGCAGGGGGGGCATGCACACAAGGGCATGCCCCCTCTCTCTCGGTACCTCACTGAATTTAGGAATAGGTAGGCAGGTGTTCACCGCTTAGAGACACAGAATAGGAGGGGGATGTGTGTTTGGTAATTATGTTATAAGGAAGGAAGTCAAAACCACAGAACCCAATTATTGCCCAAACCAATTGTGCTAATTAGTTAGGACATTTATTGCACGCTGTGTAGATGGAGTCAAAACTAGATAATACAGCAATGGCACAATTTGGCTTTATCCAATTGTTCATCATCAGTTTGATGAGTCATGTCAGACACAAATCTGAGGAGGTGAAGCTTTCTCTATCTGCTCCTCTCTCTCTCAACTCTCAACTCTCCCTCAACGTCAGCAAGACAAATTAGTTGATTGTGGACTACTGGAAACAGAGGGCCGAGCACACCCCTATTCACATCGACGGAGCTGTAGTGTCCACATCACTAAGGACATGGTCCAAACACCATGGTCCAAACACATGGTCCAAACACACAAACACAGTCATGACGAGGGCACGACAACGCCTCTTCCCACTCAGGAGGCTAAAAAGATTTGGCATGAGCCCTTAGATCCTCAAAAAGTTCTACAGCTGCATCATTGAGAGTATCTTGACTGGCTGCATCACTTATATTTTAGTCATTTTGCAGACACTCTTGTCCAGAGCAACTTACAGTAGTGAGTGCATACAGTTTCATTATAGATATTACTGGTCCCCCATAAGAATCAAACCCACAACCCAAGTGCTGCAAGAGTCATGCTCTACCAACTGAGCCACACAGGACCACTCCGCTTGATATGGCAACTGCTTGGCATCCGTAAGGGGCTACCGAGGGTATTACGTACAGCCTAGTACATCACTGGGGCCGAACTCGCTGCCATCTAGGACCTCTATACCAGGCAGTGTCAGAGGAAGTACCGAAAAAAGACTAAAGCCACCCAAATCATAGACTGTTCTCTCTGCTACCGTACGGCAAGCGGTACAAGAGCACCAAGTCTGTGACCAAAAGGCCTGGACTATTTGCATTGACTCCCTACTAATTTGCACTGTGTATCTTGGACCGGCACTATGCACACTCACTGGACTCTACCCACACATTCACACATACAACACTGACACTCCAACACACACATATACACACACACACTACATACGCTCACACACACACGTGCATATTGACGCCACTCACACATAGACACACTTTCACACACATTCACACTCTTCACATACGCTGCTGCTACTCTATTTATTATCTATCCTGATTGCCTTGTCACTTTTACCCCTATGTACATGTACAGTACCAATCAAAAGTTTAGACACACCTACTCATTCAAGGGTTGTACAATAATAGTGTAGAATAATAGTAATGAAGACATCAAAACTATGAAATAACAAATATGGAATCATGTAGTAAACAAAAAAGTGTTAAACAGATTCTTCAAAGGAGCAACCCTTTGCCTTGATGTCAGCTTTGCACACTCTTGGCATTCTCCCAATCAGCTTCACCTGGAATGCTTTCCAAGAGTCTTGAAGGAGTTATCAGTTTCATCATAGTGCTTGATGGATTTTGCGACTGCACTTGAAGAAACTTTAAAAGTTCTTGAAATTGTCCGCATTTCCTTCATGTCTTAAAGTAATGATGGACTCTTTGCTTATTTGAGATGTTCTTGCCATAATATGGACTTGGTTTTTTACCAAATAGGGATATCTTCTGTATACCACCCCTACCTTGTCACAACACAACTGATTGGCTAAAATGCATTAAGAAGGATAACTTTCATCAAAGGCACACCTGTTCCTTGAAATTTATTCCAGGTGACTTCCTCATGAAGCTGATTGAGAGAATGCCAATAGTGTGCAAAGCTGTCATCAAGGCAAAGGGTGGCTACTTTGAAAAATCTCAAATATAAAATATATTTTGATTTGTTTAACACTTTTTTTGGTTACTAAATGCTGACTGAACGAGCTGTATAGGGCCATAAGCAAACAATAAAATGCTAATCTGCTTCTAGTGTCCGGTGATTTTAATTCAGGGAAACAGAAATCCGTTTTAACTCATTTCTAACGGCATATCACCAGTGCAACTAGAGGCAAAACAACTCTAGATCACCTTTATTCCACACACTTTGAAGGAGCGGGACACTTATCCAGAGGCTTATAAGAAACCATCAAACAGGCAAAGTGTCAATACAGGACTAAAATTGAATCCTACTATATATGCTCTGATGCTCGTCGGATGTGGCAGGGCTTGCAAACTAGCAAACCAGCCGCGAGATGCCCAGTGATGCGAGGCTACCAGACAAGCTAAATGCCTTCTATGCTGGCTTCGAGGCAGGCAACACTGAACCATGCATGAGAGCTCAAGCTGTTCCGGTCAACTGTGTGATCACACTCTCCTCAGCCAATGTATACAGATTGATATTCACAAGGCTGCAGGGCCAGACCGATTACCAGGACACGTACTCAGAGCATGCGTTGACCAAGTGTCTTCACTGACATTTTCAACCTCTCCCTGACCCAGTCAGTAATACCCATTGCATAATTTGAGCAGGATCCTGCTGGAACAGCATACAGCACCTCTCAGTTTTGAACTGTTTCCTGGAATGAAAAATTATTTAAAAATAATTGTCATTGTTTGCAATGTAAAAATTCTAATAAAAGCAATTCGAGTTAATTCACGTTGAGTCCTCTGTAAAACATAATGTGAAAACGTGCCTGATATTGTAAGAATTGATTAGTGTTGGGCGAGCCCGGGTTTATCTTTGTGCATCATTGTAGCCTATATAGACCAACTTGTGCCCATTGCTGTGGTGAGAGAGAGAAGCGAGCCTGTATCTCTCACAGTACTTGAATGAGATTCACTTTATGTGATATCTCTCCAACGTTGCACTTCATAATTTATTTCCTTACAGAATCATAGCCATAGGAAGTGTGCTGGAGGTGCCACGGCACCCCTGATAAATTGAAATACATTTGCAAAAGTTATAGAATTACTGCTGTCTGTTCAGAAAGAAATGAAATCATTCGGAATACTACATCAGGAGTAAGCCTATAATTTAGCCAAAGAGGATCAATAGCTTATTTTTTTTAAATTGCCTAGCTGTGGCATGCCTACAGACCGGAAGGCGCAGCAAATCTGTCAGTTAACAGCATGCAGCCAAAACAGGCCCTTCACAATATTTCAAAACACAAGTTGGAAAGCAAATGGATCCTGCTGAAAAGAGAAGACTAATATGTCTGTAGGCTACCAAGTACTCAACTTCCAAATAGACATATTGAGCAGACAAAGTAAAACAAGAGAGAGAGAACCTTTTGGCAAGAGCGCATTGGCCATTGCTAGTGAGTCAGTGATACTGAAAAGTGATACTTTTTTAGGACTATTACTTTCAGCCGATAATTAACAATATGTGTCTCCACACAGCTAGAACTAGGCTATTTATGGATTCAAGACAAGGTCGTTCTTATTGCACGTAGTTTGATAGAATCAAAGTAGCCTGTCATTTCGATCATTTGTGAGGTATTGCAAAATAATCTGCCAAAGTCTTCAATCATCTAAAATAATGTGGAATCACATGAAATTAGTTTTAAAAAGTCACATTTTTCAACTTTTGCAAGCACCTCTACAGCTCTATGCCAGTATGCAAAAGTGATGATAATGCATGCAATGCTATATTATTTGAAAAAAAATGCGTTCTGGTACCTCCCAATTTACAAATTAAGTAGTAGTACCTACATGTTTCAAGCAGACCCCCATGTGCCCAAGAACGCCACGGTAACCTGTTTAAATGACTAGGACTCACATCTGTTGCCATGAAATGCTTTGAAATCCTGGTCATGGCTCATATCAACACCATCATCCCAGACACCCTGGACCCACCCACTCCACTTCGCATAGCGCCCCAACAGATCCAAAGATGCACTCCACACTGTCCTTTCCCACCTGCACAGAGGAACATCTATGTGAAAATGCTGTTCATTGACTACAACTCAGCGTTCAACACCATAGTGCCCTCCAAGCTCATCACGAAGCTAAGGACCCAGGGACTGAAAACATACCTCTTCAACTGGATCCTGGACTGCCCGGAGGTGGTGAGGGTAGGCAACAACATATCTGCCACTCTGACCCTCAACAAGGGGTGAGTGCTTATTCCCCTCCTGTACTTGCTGTTCACCCACGACTGCATGGCTGATCACGACTCGGTGGTAGGCCTGATCATCGATAACGATGAGACACCCTATAGGGAGGAGGTCAGAGACCTGCCAGTGTGGTGCCAGGACAACAACCTCTCTCTCAACGTCAGCAAGACAAAGTAGCTGATCGGAGTGGTGCGTGTTAAGAGCTTCAAGTTCCTGTGTCCACATCATTAAGGATGTATCATGGTCCACACTCACCAACTAAGTCGTAAAGTGGGTACGACAATGCCTCTTCCCCCTCGGGAGGCAGAAAAGATTTGGCAGGGTCCTCAGATCCTTCAAAAGTTATACAGCTGCACCACTGAGAGCATCTTGACTGGTTGCATCAATGCTTGGAATGACAACCTCTTGCCATCCGACTGCAAGGCGCTACAGAGGGTAGTGCATACGGCCCATTACATCACTGGGTCCGAGCTCCCTGCCATCCAGGACCTCTATATCAGGCAAAAAGACCCTGAGCTTCTACCCCCAAGCCAATACTGCTAAATAGTTAGTCCGGGTAACTATTTGGTTATTTAACCTTTTCACGCGTGATTTCCAAATATCTCTAATGGTTACCCCAACGTGAGATTTTATGTGTGGTGTCCGATTGCACTCACTGTTCCAAAATGGGATTGTTACGCAACAGGACAGTTAACCCGCGCTGCCCTCAAACAAGGGAACGATGCCTGCTAATTAACTATAGGCTATGTTTCAACTTATTTTCTAACAAATTTTAGTGTGTTCCACCTCCTCATTGATTCACATACAGTGAGGGAAAAAAGTATTTGATCCCCTGCTGATTTTGTACGTTTGCCCACTGACAAAGTAATGATCAGTCTATAATTTTAATGGTAGGTGTATTTGAACAGTGAGAGACAGAATAACAACAAAAAAATCCAGAAAAACGCATGTGAAAAATGTTATAAATTGATTTGCATTTGAATGAGGGAAATAAGTATCTCTCAATCAGAAAGATTTCTGGCTCCCAGGTGTCTTTTATACAGGTAACGAGCTGAGATTAGGAGCACACTCTTAAAGGGAGTGCTCCTAATCTCAGCTTGTTACCTATATAAAAGACACCTGTCCACAGAAGCAATCAATCAATCAGATTCCAAACTCTCCACCATGGCCAAGACCAAAGAGCTCTCCAAGGATGTCAGGGACAAGATTGTAGACCTACACAAGGCTGGAATGGGCTACAAGCCCATCGCCAAGCAGCTTGGTGAGAAGGTGACAACAGTTGGTGCGATTATTCGCAAATGGAAGAAACACAAAAGAACTGTCAATCTCCCTTGGCCTGGGGCTCCATGCAAGATCTCACCTCGTGGAGTTGCAATGATCATGAGAACGGTGAGGAATCAGCCCAGAACTACACGGGAGGATCTTGTCAATGATCTCAAGGCAGCTGGGACCATAGTCACCAAGAAAACAATTGGTAACACACTACGCCGTGAAGGACTGAAATCCTGCAGCGCCCGCAAGGTCCCCCTGCTCAAGAAAGCACATATACATGCCCGTCTGAAGTTTGCCAATGAACATCTGAATAATTCAGAGGACAACTGGGTGAAAGTGTTGTGGTCAGATGAGACCAAAATGGAGCTCTTTGGCATGAACTCAACTTGCCGTGTTTGGAGGAGGAGGAATGCTGCCTTTGACCCCAAGAACACCATCCCCACCGTCAAACATGGAGGTGGAAACATTATGCTTTGGGGGTGTTTTTCTGCTAAGGGGACAGGACAACCACCGCATCAAAGGGACGATGGACGGGGCCATGTACCGTCAAATCTTGGGTGAGAACCTCCTTCCCTCAGCCAGGGCATTGAAAATGGGTCGTGGATGGGTATTCCAGCATGACAATGACCCAAAACACACGGTCAAGGCAACAAAGGATTGGCTCAAGAAGAAGCACATTAAGGTCCTGGAGTGGACTAGCCAGTCTCCAGACCTTAACTACTTACGGAGTGGTGGGGCGCTAGCATAATGTATTTACTGTTTTGTTCATGTTTTCAAGTACTGGTGACAAATCATGCATTCTGCTTCTTGCATATATTGTAATGGAAACATATGATGTGTGTAAAATACTTTTTTGAAGGTTGTACTGGTTATGATGAGATAATGCTAAGCTAATTGCCAGCTATGTGTGGCACTGTGTTTGTTAACATCATACAATGCATTCTGGTTGTCACGTAAATGTATTTCAGACCAAAGATGTTATAACAAAGTGAGCTGAAGGGATGGTTCACTCGTCTTTCGAGTAAACATCCAGAAGTGAATGATGGAGGTTAATGATGGTAGACAACACACCCCTTCCAACATGCATACTGCAAACAGACCCAATTCATCTTGTAGCCTCTTATCTTTGGTTGACGCAAAAAAAATATGACTTCGGATTACTTTCAATTATTTTGATCACTGGTGAGCTCACCCGTGGTGTGATAAATTGTAAATAGCAACTGCTATTAGCTAGTTCATATGATGGTTTCTGTCAGTTCCTCAGTTCGTGCTACAACTAATGTAGCCTTCATTTTACGGTTTGGATGAGAATTGTGTTTATGCTGTCGTTGCATCCAAAAATAAACTGCTCACTTTGAAGACACAACATTGTAAAGACTGGGTTTGTGCAAAATGTTTCTGTAAAAAAACAGTGTGGCCAGCTCAAACGCTAACTGTTACATCAATCAGTGTGGCCAGCTCAAACGCTGACTGTTACATCAATCAGTGTGGCCAGCTCAAACCCTGACTGTTACATCAATCAGTGTGGCCAGCTCAAACCCTGACTGTTACATCAATCGTAACTGGACGTTCTAAATAAGTGTTCTAATCACACCGATTTGAGCACACGCTGCAGGGAACCCTGTAGAATGATCACACCCGTGTATTCGTACGTGTCTAAGGGTTAACTATGTGCATTGACCCTTTTTGCACTAACTTTTTTGACTCATCACATACGCTACTGCTACTTTGTATTATCTGTCACTTTATTCCTAGCTATATTTACAAACAGTATCTATCTCAATTACCTTTTACCCCTGCATATTGACTCGTTATTGGTACCCTGTGTATATAGCCATGTTATTCTCACTAATTGTGTATTTATTATTACTTTTATTACTACGTGTTTTACTTTTCTATTATGTCTATATTTTCTTTCTCTCTCACTGTTAGTCTACACCTGTTGTTTGCGGAGCATGTGACCAATACAATTGGATTTGAGGAATATTACAGGGTTGATGGTTGGGGGTGGAGGCTTTCCTCCCTTGTTCAGTCACCTTGACAATCAAAGCCTTTACCGCCTCTACCCTCAGAACTGTTTGTGTGTGTGTGTGGATGTGGGTGAGTTTGTGCACATGCATGCCATGCTTGTGCACCTCAACCCTGAGAACACACTGGCATGTCAAATGCTGCTCTTACTCTCACGCTAAGAGGCAAAGCATTAAGCCGCAGGGGTGGGTTGCTGCCAGGTCCCCTCTGGGAGAATGTAACAACAGTTTTGGGCTAGCAGAGGGGAGAATTTGCTGGACAAAAGAGTAAAGAAAACCAACAGCTACTGCCCTACATGCAATGATGTACATGAGGAGTACCTTTATTGTTTTATTGTCACATACTCCAGATAGGTGCATTGAAATGTGTTTGTTTTACAGGGTCAGCCATAGTAGTAGGGCACTCCTGGAGCAAATGAGGGTTAAGTGCCTTGTTCAAGGAAACATTAATACATTTTTCACCTTGACGGTTCGGGTATTCGAACCAGCAATCTTTCGGTTACTGGCCCAAAGCTCTAACATACCCCACATGACAGACATCTCCAGCATGAGGGATAATATTTTTTTTTTAATAGACCTCAGAATGTTGTGGTAATGTGCTAACCGTGGCTTAGGGGAATTGGTCTGAGACATGGATTGTATTAACATAGCATGGCATAGTTGGCACCAAAAATGTGTTTTAGTTAGTTGGCTGAACTGAAATCCCTGGCTGGACCGACTGAGCTAGTTGAGCTGCTACATTGGCTGAATTTTCTTCTCCTGACCGTCTTGGAACTTGACAAATACTAATTAGGAAGCTTATTGGTATAAAACAGCAATCTATATCCATATACTTGAGTTGGGGGAGAGTGAGACGGTGTAACAATGAGCCAGAGACGTTCGGATCCATGTGCAGTTTACTTTAATCAAGGAAGGTCAGACAGGCAAAAACTCAGAGAACAGCGTGAGGGTGTCAGAGGGAGTCCAGAGACAGAGTCGGTATCAGGCGTGAGTCGGGGGCAGGCGGCAGGCGGGTAATCAGGAAACGAAAACACAGTCCGAGGTCAAAAACAGGGAATCAATCGAAGGTTCAGAAAGAGTGCTCAGAAATGACTAGCCGGGGCAGTACAAGACTTCGCAAGGCATTGGAGCCTGGAGAGGGAATATATACAGGAGAGAAGTGGATGCAGCTGTGCAGTAATTAGGCCTAGGTACGGGACAGATGGGAAATGTAGTTAATACTCTGGTGATGGTGTTCTTTGGTGATCGGAGAGAGCCACAGAGGTGCGATCCATGACAGAGCCCCTCCTGCGAGCGGCTCCTGAAGCGAGGACCGGAACGACGCCGAGGTCTACCACGGGGTCTGGGAGCAGGTCTTCCAGGGTAGTTCTGGTGAAACTCCGTGATGAGTGCGGGGTCCAGGATGTCTTGGGATCTTTCCCAGGATCGCTCTTCAGGACCGTACCCCTCCCAGTCGATGAGATATTGCAGTTCCCTACCTCGGCGTCTTGAGTCGAGTATCTTCTTTACTAGGTAGGCTTCCTCGCCGTTGATGATGATAGGAGGGGAGCTCTCTTCTGCAACCTCGTCCTGGTCCCTCTCTCCTCGCGGACCACCGGCCGGTTTGAGTAATGACACATGAAAGGTAGGAGAGATGCGGTAAGTGGATGGCAAGGCTAGACGGTATGACACCGGGGTTATTTGTCTGAGAATCTTAAACGGACCCACGTGCCTAGGACTTAGCTTCTTGCTGGGAAGCCGAAGACGGAGGTCCCTGGATGACAACCACACCCACTGTCCAGGAGCGTGCACTGGTCCCTCTCTCCGGCGACGGTCAGCCTGCTCTCTGACTCTTCGCACTGCTCGTTGGAGGTGTACGTGAGCGTTGTTCCAGGTCTCCTCACTTCTCTGCAACCAGGCGTTGACAGCTGGAAGGTCAGTTGGCTCCCCAGACCAGGGGAACAGAGGAGGTTGGTAACCTAGCACACATTGGAAAGGGGTAAGACCTGTAGAGGGTTTGAGCAAGGAGTTTTGGGCGTATTCGGCCCACATGAGGAAACGGCTCCAGTCTTGCTGGTTCTGATGACAGTAGGTGCGCAGAAAGCGTGTGAGTTCCTGGTTAAGCCTCTCGACCTGTCCATTAGCCTGTGGATGATAACCGGAAGTTAAGCTGACATTGATGTTAAGCCGCCCGCATAACGCCTGCCAGACCCGAGAGGTGAACTGAGGCCCCCGGTCCGAAACTATATCCTCAGGCAGCCCATAGAGTCGGAAAACCTGCTGTACCAAGGCCTCCGCTGTTTCTAATGCTGTGGGCAGTTTGGTCAAGGGGATGAACCTACAGGCCTTGGAGAAACGGTCAACCACGGTCAGAATGGTCGTGAAGTTCTGGGAGAGGGGTAAGTCTGTGACAAAGTCAATGGCAATATGTGACCAGGGACGCTGTGGGATGGGTAGTGGTTGAAGTAGTCCTGCTGGTTTCTGATGAGAGGATTTGACAATGTTGCACGTGACGCATTGATGTACGAAGGTGATGACATCGGCCTGGAGCGTAGGCCACCAGAAACGGTTGGTCACAAGGTGGGTAGTAGCCGTGATCCCAGGATGTCCCGCGTTAGGAGTGTTGTGCACCCATTGTAATACTCGTTTACGGAGGCTGGGTGGCACGAAGGTGCGATCAGGAGGGCATTCAGGCGGTGAAGGTTCCTCCCTCTGAGCTGCGGAAATCTCGGTCATTATGTCCCACTGTACCGGAGCGAGAACCAGTGTCGTGGGAATGATGGGATCTGGCGTGGATGGACTTGAGGGACTGTCAAACTGTCGGGACAGAGCGTCGGCCTTGCCATTCTTCGAGCCTGGGCGATACGTGACCCTGAAGTCGAATCTGGTGAAGAATAGCGACCACCTGGCCTGTCTGGGATTCAGTCGTTTGGCGGCCTTAATGTATTCCAGGTTACGGTGGTCAGTCAAAACTGTAAACGGCCGACGAGCTCCCTCCAACCAATGCCGCCATTCCTCGAAGGCGACCTTCATGGCAAGGAGTTCCCTATCACCCACATCATAATTCCGTTCCGCCGAGGTGAGCTTTCGGGACTGGTAAGCACACGGGAATAGCTTGGCTGGGTTACCATGACGTTGTGACAGCACGGCCCCGATTCCTGTATTGGAAGCGTCTACCTCCACAATAAACTCCCGTTCGGGATCTGGCTGGTGCAAGATGGGGCCGTGGTGAATCTCTCCTTGAGTTGCTTGAATGCTGCCAGACTCTCAGATGTCCACTGTAACCGTTGCCCTCCACCCTGAAGAAGAGACGTGAGTGGCGCTGCTGTGATGCTGAAGTTCCTGATAAACCGACGGTAGAAGTTGGCGAAGCCCAGGAAGCGCTGTAACTCCTTTACCTTGGTGGGTTGTGGCCAGTTGACCACTGCCTCTACCTTGCTGTTGTCCATGGTCACTTCCTTGGCGCTGATAATGTATCCCAAGAAGGAGATCCGTGTCTGATGGAACTCGCATTTCTGGATCTTGGCGTATAGGTGGTTATCAATCAGACGTTGAAGTACAGCTCTGACATCCTGTACGTGGGTCTCGAGTGTCTCCGAATAGATCAGGATGTCGTCGATATAGACAATGAGCTTCTGGTTCAGCATGTCTCGGAAGATCTCGTTGACAAATGATTGGAACACTGAGGGACTGTTGGCGAGCCCGAACGGCATCACTAGATACTCATAGTGCCCGGTGGTGGTGGAGAATGCCGTTTTCCACTCGTCCCCTTCCTTGATCCGAATCAGGTTATATGCATTGCGCAGGTCCAACTTGGTGAAGAACCTGGCAGTGCGGAGCTGTTCGAGGGCGGCTGGAACTAATGGCAATGGGTAGCGAAACTTTACGGTGATCTCGTTGAGGCTGCGGTAGTCGATACAGGCGTAGTCCTCCGTCCTTCTTCTTCACGAAGAAGAATCCGGCTGAAGCAGGAGAGATGGATGTACGGATGAAACCCTTGGAAAGTGCCTCCTCTATATAGCTCTTCATGGCGTCGGATTCGGGTTGTGAGAGAGGAAATATTCTTCCTCGTGTGGGAGAGGTTCCTGGAATGAGATCTATAGCGCAGTCACCGGGCCTGTGAGGTGGAAGCTGAGTAGCCCTACTCTCACTGAACGCCAGAGCGAGGTCATGGTACTCCACGGGAACCTTCTGTAGATCTGGGTTCTCGGACTGAGTAGGAGTAGGAGTGGTCCTAGTCAGGGGGTGCAGGCAGTTCTCCTGGCAGGTCTTGGACCACTGGACTATCTGTTTCTCAGTCCATGAAATGGTTGGGTTATGCTTCACCAGCCACGGCATACCTAGGATGATGGGGTGTTGTGGGGATTCAATGGTGAGCAGCTGGATCGTCTCGGTGTGCAGGGTGCTAGTATTGAGGGTGATTTCTTGTGAGATGTATTGGATCTTCCCGAGCCCAAAGGGCGTCCGTCTAACGCTTCCACTGCTAACCGGGATTGACATGGAAGGAGAGAAATATGATGAGCTTTGGCGAATGACTGATCAATGAAATTTCCGCTGCTCCTGAATCTATCAAAGCAGTGGTATTTATACTTTCTTCACCAAAGTGCAGGGTTACGGCTAGTTCAAATGATCTAGAAGAATAGGAGTTGGCACTCACCCTAGCAGAGTCTTGGGATGGGGGTCTGTTTGGACATGTCGCCCTCATGTGGCCAGATCCTCCACAATACAGGCATAGACGATGACGTAATCTTCTCTCCCTCTCTTCGGGCGTGAGCGAGTGTAGCCGATCTGCATCGGTTCAGCTTCGTGACTAGCGAAGGCAGCTTCGCAACGCGATACAGCTGGGGCACACGCCGAGCTCGCATCAGATTATCGAGGCGAATTGTTAAGTCCATGAATTGGCTAAGTGATTTCCCCTCCTCCCGACATGCTAGCTCCGCTTGTAGACCGGTGTTAAGTCCCCTGCGATAGAGTAACTTCAACGGAGCCTCCTCCCAACCAGTTTGTGCAGCCAGGGTGCGGAAGGAAAGGGTGTAATCGGCAGCGGTAGATTCCCCTGGTGTAGAGAGAGTAGCAGCTCGCCCGGCTCCTTTCCGTCGGCTGGATGCTCAAACACCTCTCTGAACTGGCGCCGAAAGCAGTCATATGAGGGGAATGACAGGTGTCCACCCTCCCATAGCGCAGTCGCCCAATCCAGTGCCCTACCGGTCAGCAACGAACACACGAAGGATACTCGGCTGTCGTCGGTGGGATATAGGGCAGGTTGTTGGTCGATAAACAGAGAGCACTGCAGGAGAAACCCTTTACATCTCGCCGCTGAACCATCATATTTCTCCGGCAGGGACAGACGCGAGAGCCAGACGGAGTACTCACACTCGAATCGGAGAAGCCATAGAACCAGCGGGAAGAGTTGAGGTCGCGATCGGAGTGGTGAGTGTCTGTACGGATCTCACTAGCTCCTCGGTCAGCGAAGTGAGTTTCTCAAGCTGCTGCTGGTGGGTAGCCAGCATAGAGGCTTGAGATGATACCTCGGATGTAAGCCGATACATGGCTGCTGGATCCTGTATTGGCGAAGTCTTCTGTAACAATGAGCCAGAGACGCTCGGATCCATGTGCAGTTTACTTTAATCAAGGAAGGTCAGACAGGCAAAAACTCAGAGAACAGCGTGAGGGTGTCAGAGGAGTCCAGAGACAGAGTCGGTATCAGGCGTGGAGTCGGGGCAGGCGGCAGGCGGGTAATCAGGAAACGAAAACACAGTCCGAGGTCAAAAACAGGGAATCAATCGAAGGTTCAGAAAGAGTGCTCAGAAATGACTAGCCGGGGCAGTACAAGACTTCGCAAGGCATTGGAGCCTGGAGAGGGAATATATACAGGAGAGAAGTGGATGCAGCTGTGCAGTAATTAGGCCTAGGTACGGGACAGATGGGAAATGTAGTTAATACTCTGGTGATGGTGTTCTTTGGTGATCGGAGAGAGCCACAGAGGTGCGATCCATGACAGACGGGGTGTTTGGCACCATCTAATCATTATTGATGGTTATTCAATCTCACTTAGCAACTGGATGGTGGCTGACCAATGATGCTCAGAGAAGGGCATAGATGGATTGCTATTGGCTGGGTCTCACAGTCCATACAGACAATTAAGGTGTTACACTAAGATGACCATTGTTGCGCAATCCCCAGACCTCAAAGCATGTTGGGACAGCTTCTTATAGAAAGATATATCCAACCTGTACTGTAACATTGCAATGGAACTGAATAAAATAGTTGATCTTATTCACTCACATTTCATCCCCAAAACATATATAGCAGCAATAATATTTAGGTGGACTAGACTGTAGACAAATATAGCGGGAGGAGTGAATCAGCATAATATTGTTACAGCAGGACCCATACTGCAAAGTGTTTTGACAAAATAGGCTCTCAGTGCATCACAAGGAAAGATCATTGTTACGTTAAATTGATTATTATTCCTCTTTGTCTGTGCGTGCTGCAAGGCAATCCCAGATTCTCACTGATAAACTCTATATACAGTAAATCATATAGCTAGATGCATTTTTCTAGGAGTAATATTATGTTTTATCTGTGTTGTATACTGTGCACATTCATGCATTTTCATGATTCTAGTCAATATTTGTTCTGTATTAACACTGTGAGGTTCATAGAGCACTTCAAAAGCCACTCTTCTGATTTCCTGTACATTCTTTTTTTGATATTTACATGAAACAATAGGACCAGGTTCTGAGTGTTTTTCATCTACGTGTGTATTTGTTTTGGCATGTCAGCAGTATACCATATGTGCATCCATATGTCAGTGTGTATATGCATTATGAAGTGTGTGTGTCAGTGAGTGTGTTTGCAAGTGCTATGATGTATGTATGGATGCCTTCATGTCTGCAGGATGGTCTTTGTTCATCTGTGTGTGACACAGGAAGTACACGTGCTAAGGACTATTCAACGATGGTCTGACCAATTGGAATCCATGCTTCAAGATTGTTTTAATCATGTAGACTGGGATACGTTTCGGGTTGCTTCTGAGAATAACATTGACGTATACACTGACACGGTGTCTGAGTTGCTCAGGAAGTGTATAGGGGATGTTGTTCCAACTGTGACGATTAAAACCTATCCAAACAAAAAAACATGGATAAATCGTTCTCCATGGCTGTGACGAGAGTAAGACATTTAAGTGTGTTAACCCTCGCAAGCTGACAACAGAGGCGTCATCCCTAGCCACATCCTCAGAGCATTAGCAGACCAGCTGGCTGGAGTGTTTACAGACATATTCAATGTTTCCCTATCCCAGTCTGCTGTACCCATTTTCTTCAAGTTGCCCACCATTGTGTCTGTACCCAAGAAAGAGAACTAAATGACTATCGATGTCAGAGTTCTCCGTGATGCCGGTAAGGCTGAGTCAGGCGCAGGACAACAGATATGAGTTTTCAAATGTTTTACTCAATATTTCCAAAATACATGAGTGGGGGGAAGAAAAAAAAACTCTCGAAAACACAGAACAATGAAACACAAACAATACCGCACAAACACATGAGGGGAACAGAGGGTTAAATAAGGAACATGTAATTATGGGATAGAAACCAGGTGTGTATAATGAAGACAAAAAAACATAGAAAATGAAAAGTAGATCGGCGGTAGCTAGAAGACCGGTGACTTCGACTGCCGAAAACCACCCGAGCAAGGAGAGGGACCAACTTTGGCTGACAATCGACCTGTAGCACTCACTTCTGTCATCATTAAATGCTTTAAAAGGCTAGTTAAGGATCATATCACCACCACCTTAACCGACACCCTAGACCCACTGTAATTTGCATACCGCCCAAATCATCCACAGATGATGCCATCGCCATCTCACTGCACACAGCCTATCCCATCTGGACAAGAGGAATACCTATGAAAGAATGCTGTTCATTGTCTACAATTCAGCCTTCATCACAAGCTTCTCATTAAACTCAGGGCCCTGGGTCTAGGGCAACAACACTTGGGAAGGCAACAACACTTCCACTACACTGATCCTCAACACAGGGGCCCCACAAGGGTTTGTGCTCAACCCCCTCCTGTACTCCCTGTTCACCCATGACTGTGTGCCACGCACGCCTCCATCTCAATCATCAAGTTTGCAGATGACAACACTGGTAGGCCTGATAACCAACAACAAGGAGACAGCCTACAAAAAAATGAAAGAGCTGATCGTGTGCCTCCATCCACATCGATGGGGCTGCGGTGGAGAAGGTAAAAAGCTTCAAGTTCCTCGACGTACACATTACTGTTAATCTGAAATGGTCCACCCACACAGACAGTGTGGTGAAGAAATTTGGAGGCTGAAGAAATTTGGCTTGGCCCCTAAGACCCTCACAAACTTTTACAGATACACCGGGCTGTATCATAGCCTGGTACGGCAACTGCACCGTTTGCAAAAAGTGCAAATCAATCCCAGAACAACAGCAAAGGATCTTGTGAAGATGCTGGAGGAAACAGGTGCAAAAGTATCAATATCCACAGTAAAACAAGCCCTATATCGACATAACCCGAAAGGCCGCTCAGCAAGGAAGAAGCCACTGCTCCAAAACCGCAATAAAAAAGCCAGACTATGGTTAGCAACTGCACATGGGGACAAAGATCATACTTTTTGGAGAAATGTCCTCTGGTCTGATGAAACAAAAATAGAACTGTTTGACCATAATGACCATCGTTAAGTATAGAGGAAAAATGGGGAGGCTTGCACCATCCCAACCGTGAAACACGGGGGTGGCAGCATCATGTTGTGGGGTGCTTTGCTTCAGGAGGGGCTGGTGCACTTCACAAAATAGATGGCATCATGAAGGAAGGAAAAGTATGTGGAAATATTGAAGCAACATCTCAAGACATCAGTCAGGAAGTTAAAGCTTGGTCGCAAATGGGTCTTCCAAATGGACAATGACCCAAAGCATACTTCCAAAGTTGTGGCAAAATGGCTTAAGGACAACAAAGTCAAGGTATTGGAGTGGCCATCACAAAGCCCTGACCTCAATCCCATAGAAGATTTGTGGGCAGAACTGTAAAAGCATGTGCGAGCAAAGAGGCCTACAAACCTAACTCAGTTACACCAGCTCTGTCAGGTGGAATGGGCCAAAATTCACCCAACTTATTGTGGGAAGCTTGTGGAAGGCTACCCTAAACATTTGACCCAAGTTAAGCAATTTAAAGGCAATGCTACCAAATACTAATTGAGTGTATGTAAACTTGTGACTCACTGAGAATGTGATGAAAGAAATAAAAACTGAAATAAATCTTACTCTATACTATTATTCTGAGATTTGACATTCTTAAAATAAAGTGGTGATCCTAACTGACCTAAAACAGGGACTTTTTACTAGGATTAATTGTCAGGAATTGTGAAAATCTGAGTTTAAATGTATTTGGCTAAGGTGTATGTAAACTTCCGACTTCAACTGTATATACTGTATTCTAGTCAAGGCCATCCTATTCAACTATTTCTGTACATACACTATATATACAAAAGTATGTGACAGGTTTATAAAATCGAGCACACGGCCATGCAATCTCCACAGACAAACATTGGCAGTAGAATAGCCTTATTGAAGAGCTCAGTCACTTTCAACATGGCAACGTCATAGGATGCCACCTTTCCAACAAGTCAGTTCGTCATTTTTCTGCCCTGCTAGAGCTGCCCCAGTCAACTGTAAGTACTATTATTGAGAAGTATAAACTTCTCGGAGCAACAGCGGCTTAGCCGCAAAGTGGTAGGCCACACAAGCTCACAGAACGAGAACCTCAAGTGATGAAACAGTATGGTGCGTAAACATTGTCTGTCCTCGGTTGCAACACTCTCTACCGAGTTCCAAAATGCCTCTGGAAGCAACGTCAGCTCGAGAACTGTTTGTCAGGACCTTCATGAAATGTGTTTCCATGGCAGAGCAGCCACACACAAGCCTAAGATCACCATGCACAATGCCAAGCGTCGGCTGGAGTGGTGTAAAGCTTACCACCATTGGACTCTGGAGCAGTGGAAACACGTTCTCTGGAGTGATGAATCATGCTTCACCATCTAGCATTCCGTTGGACGAATTTGGGTTTGGCGGATGCTAGGTGAACACTACCTGCCCCAATGCATAGTGCCAACTGTAAACTTTGGTGGAGGAGGAATAATGGTCTAGGCCTGTTTTTCATGGTTCGGGCTAGGCCCCTTTGTTCCAGTGAAGGGAAATCTTAACGCTACAACAAACAATGACGCTCTAGATGATTGTGCTTCCAACTTTGTGGCAACAGTTTGTGGAAGGCCCTTTCCTGTTTCACCATAACAATGCCCCTGTGCAGAAAACGAGGTCCATACAGAAATGTTTTGTCGAGATCAATGTGGGAGAACTTGACTGGCCTGCAATCAATGTTCCAACATTTAGTGGAAGCCTTAATAGAAGAGTGGAGGCTGTTATAGCAGAAAAGGGGGGACCAACTCCATATTAATGCCCATGATTTTGGAATGAGATGCTCGACGAGCAGGGGTCCACTATTCTATTCTATGTATTCTTCAGATACACTACATATTCTATCCTCTTACTTTTCATAATGTCTATACATCCCATCACATGCTAAATATGTGTTTGCAACCAATAACATTTGATTTGATTTGCTTGCAGTTATGTGTTTACATGGCCCTGACGTGACTGAGATAAATGACTGACTGATGACTGATAAATGACTGAGATCATTTATTCATTGAAAAATCCCCATTTTGCCAAACAGGTGATATGCTTGCTTGCATTGGATAACATTAGCCTCTGACCCTGGGCCTAAGGATTTGTTTCTAGCCTCAGAATCCTAACCCATAGATTTCTATCCAACCCAAGTGTAGCCATGAATACCTTATCTTCATTTTCTTCATATTAAACCAAACTAATGATACGCCTCTGCTTACCTCTTTTTTTTGTCTGTGTGACTCCCTGGAGTCTAGTGTATGTGCATGGTTGTATCCATGAGTGTATTTGAAAATACATAACACAATATAATGTCATATTCTATCATCCTCCTCCTATTAATAATCATCCAAACCTGTCTGTCTCTCAGGTGATTGCACCCTGGGTCTCTCTGTAACGCTCAACAGTGAGACGAGACGAGAGGAGTCCCTAAACATGAACCTATAAAGAGTGAAGACATGCATATTAATTGAAGACGTTGTGTACCAGACCTGGGCTCAAATACTACATTATTTAAAATCTCTCAAAAAACTTTGAGCATTTGCTCTAGCTTTCCTGGACCAAGTGTGTCGGGGTTATGCTTTTGAGACTATTCTATTGGCCTACTGTATCAAGCCAGGTAAGCTCAATTGTGCATAGTTTAAGTTTTTGAAAGATTTCCAATAGTATTTGAACCCAGGTCTGTTGTTAACCCATAAACAGCTGTGTTGTCACACAGCAGGGTAGAAGTGAGGCCCAGTATGGAATAAACTAACTCACACAACACAGCCAGTCTCTTAAATAGCCACTGTGGGTCAACAACGTGTTTCAGGGTGCCACAGCACCGCCCCACAATGTTTGTGTCAGTGGAAGGGGAGGACCATCCTCCTCAGTGAATTTAAAAACATTAAAAAAGTTATCCCTTTTAGATAAAACTATACAAAATAGTATCACGTCACCAAATAATTGACTGAAACACATTATTTTGCAAAGAAGGTTTACAGTAGTCTCAACAGCACTCTGTAGGGTAGCACCATAGTGTGTCTGGAGGACAGCTAGCTTCTGTCCTCCGCTGAGTACATTGACTTCAATACAAATTCTAGGAGAATCATGGTTCTCACCCCCTTCCATAGACTTGCACAGTAATTATGACAACTTCCGGAGGACATCCTCCAACCTATCAGAGCTCTTGCAGCATGAATTTACATGTTGTCGACCCACGCAAAGGATCAGAGAATTAATCTAGTGCTGAAAGCATAAGCTACAGCTAGCTAGCACTGCAGTGCATAAAATGTGGTGAGTAGTTGACTCAGAGAGCGAAAGAAAAACAGTTTAACAGTTTTTAACAAAGTAACGTGTTCCTAAATGAAGGAGAAGCAATAGAGAAATATATATAGAGAGAGTGTGCGTCGTTTCTTTTCAGTTACAGTTTCACTTACTGCAAATGCAGCTAGCTAGTTTAGCCTACTGAAACACCCTGCTCAAATAGAGGGATGCTATGTTAGCTAGCTAGCTATGACTATCCAACACAACACCGGAACTCTTCCAAGTCAAAGTAAGCTTTTGGTTTAACTAATTTATTGCCACATGGGCCCGCCGGTGTAACTGCTTACTGACTGTACACTGTAATGTTACTGCATGACTGTGGCGGGTTTACTAACACATTAGTTCTATTAGCTATGCTGACCATGACATTACTTTAGCTAATATGGTGACAGCAATGTAGGCTGTGTGTAGCTTGGAAATGTTTTTTCGCCTGGTCACATACAGCTGATGTGTTGTGCATTGAAGTCCACAAGCAAAAGGTTGAGGTGAAAGGTGGAGAGCGCATAACGTAGATGTGAGATGAAATACAACGTGGCTGCTATGAAAACTGTGAACTGTGTTTATGCGTGATCAGGGGTGTATTCATTCCCGCCAATTCTGTTGAAAAACGATTCTTATACAGAAGCAAACCGAACAAAACAGGGATAACATACCTGAATTTGTCCAATAGAAACTCTCGTTTGCAACTGTTGGACTAATGATTACACCGACTATCAGCTAGATGCAGGCAAGTGTGCAAGGCGGTGTTGAATGTCACTGTCTGTCCATGTGTCACTGTCTGTCACATCAAATTTGTCTCTCGACTTGTGTGCACCTACATTGTAAACGATCATTCATAGGCTAGGTTATAGCAACATCATAATGGTATAGGGAAAACTTGAGTATCATGTAGTAGCCTAAAGCAATCGCTATTACATTTAACTGGGTGAATGGAATATGAATGAAAGTCAATATGCTGTAATAGAAATAAGGCCATGCTCATGAAAAAAAAAGTGTCCTTCCTCATCTGAAACGGCACTGGATGCCACTGGTGCGTGTGTGTGTGTTTGTGCATCGTGCTGACATGAGGCGCTATTCTTTACACCACATATCATATTTTACGTTTACAGTCGTTCCAGGCCGCAATATTCAGTGTCTTCTAAATTAAGGACATGAAAATTGCAGTGAATGTGTTAGTAGGGAGGAGAGGAGGGGAATATAAAGCCTGTTTATAATGAGATCATAAACACAGCAGAAGCTGAGGATTGCAGCAATAATTGGATGTATAGGGTATGAAGCCCCCCATCCCGCAACAGCCTCCCACCCTCCTTCTTTCCTTCATACACATACAGTAAACACTCACACAGGTAGGCCTATTATATATTCATGGTGTCTTAATGGCACCTTTAACATCAACTTACACGCATACCCATACTTTATGCACACACACACACACGCACACGCACGCACACGCACACGCACACACAGTCATGAGGGTAACATTTAACTGGGGTAAATACAGTTGAAGTCGGAAATTTACATACACCTTAGCCAAACACATTTAAACTCAGTTTTTCAACATCTCTGACATTTAACCATAGTAAAGATTCTCTGTTAGGATCACCACTTCATTTTGAGAATGTGAAATGTCAGAATAATAGTGGAGAGAATTATTTATTTCAGCTTCTATTTCTTTTATCACATTCCCAGTGGGTCAGAAGTTTACATACACTCAATTAGTATTTACATACACTCAATTAGCCCATTCCTCCTGACAGAGCTGGTGTAACTGAGTTAGGTTTGGAGGCCTCCTTGCACGCACATGCTTTTTCAGATCTGCCCACAAATTTTCTAAGGGATTGAGGTCAGGGCTTTGTGATGGCCACTCCAATATCTTGACTTTGTTGTCCTTAAGCCATTTTGCCACAACTTTGGAAGTATGCTTTGGGTCATTGTCCATTTGGAAGACCCATTTGCGACCAAGCTTTAACTTCCTGACTGATGTCTTGAGATGTTGCTTCAATATATCCACATAATTTTCCTTCCTCATGACGCCATCAATTTTGTGAAGTGCACCAGTCCCTCCTGCTGCAAAGCACCCCCACAACATGATGCTGCCACCCCTGTGCTTTACGGTTGGGATGGCGTTCTTCGGCCTGCAAGCCTCCCCCTTTTTCCTCCAAACATAACAATGGTCATTAGGGCCAAACAGTTCTATATTTGTTTCATCAGACCAGAGGACATTTCTACAAAAAGTACAATATTTGTCCCCATGTGTAGTTGCAAACCGTAGTCTGGCTTTTTTTTATGGCAGTTTTGGAGCATTGGCTTCTTCCTTGCTGAGCGGACTTTCAGGTTATGTTGATATAGGACTCGTTTTACTGTGGATATTGTAAAAAGCTGTGTGCTGACGACAAAAAGAGGACACAGGAGAGTTGAAATGCGTGGAAACCGACGTATTTTAATAGCCATGTACATAAACAAGTACAAAAGAGATGGCAAAAATACTTCCACAAACAAATATAGCCTCGGGCGCATAAAATAAAAACACCTGGAAATAAAAATAGCCGTCAATAAATGACACACACTAAACATACGAAAATCATTCACTCACAAAGACAAGAAGGAAAAAAGAGGAATCAATACCTGCAGACTAATGAGGGGGAACAAGCAACAGGTGTACCTAAAAACAAGGCAAAACCAATAGATAACGAAAAAAGAGCGGTGATGACTAGTAAACCGGTGACGTCGACCGCCGAACACCGACCGAACAAGGAGAGGGGCCGACTTCGCGGAAGTCGTGACAGTACCCCCTTGACGCATGGCTCCAGCGGCGTGCCAACACCGGCCTCGGGGACAACCCGGAGGGCGAGGCGCAGGGCGATCCGGTCGACAAAAATGGAACTCCCGCAGCAGCTCAGGGTCCAACACATCCGCCCCCGGAACCCAGCATCTCTCCTCAGGACCGTACCCC
This sequence comes from Brachymystax lenok tsinlingensis, assembly GCA_030435695.1. Lineage (NCBI taxonomy): Eukaryota > Metazoa > Chordata > Actinopteri > Salmoniformes > Salmonidae > Brachymystax > Brachymystax lenok. Next base: position 49,292,880 of record CM059819.1, on the reverse strand, counting down.
TCCCACACGAGATACTGAAGGCCCCCCGCCCAACATCTCGAATCCAGGATGGAACAGACGGAGTACACTGGACCCCCTCGATGTCCAGGGGGGGTGGAGGGACCTCCCACACCTCAGATTCCTGGAACGAGGGGTTACGTACTAGGCATTACGATGTAGTACTAAACGCTGTCTTCCACTCGTCTCCCTCCCTAATACGCACCAGATTGTACGCGCTCCTGAGATCCAGTTTAGTGAAGAAGCGCGCCCCGTGCATTGACTCAATCGCCGTGGCGATAAGAGATAGTGGGTAACTGTACCTCACCGTGAATGTATTTAGACCTCTATAATCAATACACAGGTGTAAACCTCCATCCTTCTTCTTCACAAAAAAGAAACGGTTGGGATGGCGGGGGAGGTGGAGACGGGGGAGGTGGAGGACCGAATGTACCCCTGATTCAAAGATTCGGTGACATATGTTTCCATAGCCTCCGTCTTCGCTTGCGACAGGGGATACACGTGACTCCTGGGAAGCGCAGCATCTACCAGGAGATCTATCGCACAATCCCCCCGTCAATGAGGGATTGTGCTCTACCCTGGGGAGGATGACCGAAAATGTCCCGGAAACGTCGGGTGAACTCTTCAAAGTTGTCCAGCGCCGTGTCTCCTTCAGCCCACACAGCGTTGGCCCACTCCAGAGCTTTCCCCGAGAGACAGGAAACAAGGGCGGATACTCTCTCCCTTCCTGAGGGAGCTGGATGAACGGTGGCCAGGTATAAGTCCATTTGTAAACCCTGGCACCGTACTGCCGTCCCATCATACTCCCTAGGAAGGGAGAGACAAATCCCACTGGGACATGGTTCAGGAGGAACGGGTAGATGTAACCCCTGTGGAGCTGGTCGAGGAGTTGAAGAGACCTCCTGTCTCTCCCAGTGATCCAGGGTCTGGACCACGCAATCCATGATGGTACCGAGATGTTGTAGCATGAGCGAGTGTTCTCGGATGCACTCCTCGACTCCTCCGACTGGGGTAGCTGATCCTGCTGGCTCCATAATACGGGTGAGTGATTCTGTAAAAAGCTGTGTGCTGACGACAAAAAGGGTCAGGCGCAGGAGAGTTGAAATTCGTGGAAACCAACGTATTTTAATAGCCATGTACATAAACAAGTACAAAAGAGAAGGCAAAAATACTTACACAAACAAATATAGCCTCGGGCACATAAAACAAAAAACACCCGGAATAAAAATAGCCATCAATAAATGACACACACTAAACATACGAAAATCAATCACTAACAAGGACAAGAAGGAAAACAGAGGAATAAATACACACAGACTAATGAGGGGGAAGAAGCAACAGGTGTAACTGAAAACAAGGCAAAACCAATAGATAACGAAAAAGGAGCGGTGATGACTAGCAAACCAGTGACGTCGACCGCCGAACACCGCCCGAACAAGGAGAGGGGCCGACTTCGGCGGAAGTCATGACAGATATAGATACTTTTGTACCTGTTTCCTCCAGCATCTTCACAATGTCCTTTGCTGTTGTTCTGGGATTGATTTGCACTTTTCACACCAAAGTACGTTCATCTATAGGAAACCGAATGCTTCTCCTTCCTGAGCAGTATAACGGCTGCGTGGTCCCATGGTCTTTATACTTGCATACTATTGTTTGTACAGACGAACGTGATACCTTTAGGCGTTTGGAAATTGCTCCCAAGGATGAACCAGACTTGTGGAGGTCTACAAAAAAATGGAGATCTTGGCTGATTTCTTTAGATTTTCCCATGATGTCAAGCAAAAAGGCACTGAGTTTGAAAGTAGGTCTTGAAATACATCCACAGGTACATCTCCAATTGACTCAAATTATGTAAATTAGCCAATCAGAAGCTTCTAAAGCCATTACATAATTTTCTGGAACTTTCCAAGCTGTTTAAAGGCACAGTCAACTTATTTTATGTTAACTTCTGACCCACTGTAATTGTGATACAATGAATTATAAGTGAAATAATCTGTCTGTAAACAATTGTTGGAAAATTCACTTGTGTCATGCACAAAGTAAATGTCCTAACCGACTTACCAAAGCTATAGTTTGTTAACAAGAAATTTGTGGAGTGGTTGAAAAATGAGTTTTAATGACTCCAACCTAAGTGCACGTAAACTTCCGACTTCAACTGTATATTGTGCCTCATTGTTGCCTCACAAATCTAAATAATTGCTAAGGCATGTATCCTAGCTTGGGCTTGCAAAATAATAATTAATCGTTCCAAGAAATTGACAAAGTATGATTTATGAAACTCTCAGTCCGTAACCAATCTCTCCTTGCCCCGGAACCGTCTTGGGGTATCAAGTAAGGAGGGGTTACATTTTTCTAACCCCTGTCTCTCTAGGAATGCAAGGAGTGCTTTGGCAGCCCTGAAAAATCTATACGTCATTAATCATCGCTAGAGTGCCAATCTCTCTCCCTTTCCCTCTCCCTCTCTCCACCACCCCACCCTGAGCCTGCTGGATCTGGAAAATTGGGAACGTTCCTACCCCTTCTCTTTCTCCCTCTCCCTGCCCAAGCAGGCTCAGCTGGAACCAGGAGCCTTAGTCTTGAAAACCTGACCCTAGGCAACAGTGACAGGAGTCTGGTTTCATTTATAGACTCTTTTAGCAACTTCGATAAGGGAAACACCTATTTCCGTGTTGGGTCCACATAACGAAGCATGACATTTATTTCAAATACATATATGTAATATACACTAAGTGCACAAAACATGAAATACACTTTCTTAATATTGAGTTGTTGAACCCCAATCTTTTGCTCAATTCGCGAGGGCATGGACTCTACAAGCTGTCGAAAGCGTTCCACAGGACTGCTGGCCCATGTGGATTCCAATGCTCACTACATTCATGTCAAGTTGGTTGGATGTTCTTTGGGTGGTGGACTATTCTTGACATACACGGGAAACGAGAATGCCAAGAGTGTGCAAAGCTGTCATCAAGGCAAAGGGTGGCTACTTTGAAAAATCTCAAATATAAAATATATTTTGATTTGTTAAACACTTTTCTTTGGTTACTACATGATTCCATATGTGTTATTTCAGTTTTGATGTCTTCACTATTATTCTACAATGTAGAAAATAGTGAAAATAAAGAAAAACCCTGGAATGAGTTGACTGGTACTGTACATGACACCTGGTGAGATTCTGCCTCATAATCAATCATCAATCGATCCCATACAATTGGTATTGCTCTGTAGGGAGAATGATTTTAAATATTTTGGGCATGAGAAATTGTTTTCCAATCTGATTGTAGATCTTAAGGATATTGAGGATTCAGGCTTTTAGACAGGGCATGGGGAAACTCTTAAAGGGTCACTGATCGCCATTGCTGGGGACAACCCCACTGTATTGGTGGGTTTACAGAAAACTTTAGCTGTACTAAGTTTTTCTGCTGATACTGCTTCGTTGACAGAGAGACATTTCAAATAGCACCTCACAAGCTTGGTCCAAAGAGAACAATCAGTAACTATCAACAATGTGTTGAGGAGCTGCCCACCACAAACCAAGACATAATTTAAGGGATCAAGTTTGAGTTACTCCCATCATACTTAGGCAGAGGCCAATTGTTTCCACATAGCATAGAAGTTGTTGGTGTCATGAATGAATTTGATTTTTTTTTAATAACAACAGTCAAAAGGGTTCACAAAGCAAAGCACTGCAGAGGTGTCTACAGTTGTATACAAAGGAACAAATTACACTAAAGGCCTTGTGGTAATGGGAGAAAATTCTGATTGATACACATTTGTGAAGATCTCACTGATTCTGGTCACAGGTCCATGTAATCGTTGGGGTGTATCAGTCTGTGTCACTGGTCGATCCCGGGGTTCATTTTATACCAGATTCTGTGATTAATTATGTGTGTGTTAATGCAAATAGTCTGAATGATTATTATCCAGTACCAGTTTATAAAGTGTTAGGTTTTTCTGTTGTTTCCCTGCATCACTCAGTGTGTTCTCTAAACCAGTGTCAGCATATAGGGTCTTCAAGATGCAATTAAACAACAATTGCCCGAGTTGGAGACCAAGACGCTGATATCTTTGTTGGAGCATCTGAGTGGAAATGTTTGAATGAAGAATATTAGAGACCTTGAATATCTTCAGCCGGATGACATAAAATACCATTTGACGCGAATACAGTTCCGGAAGTTGCTTCAGTCCTTCAAGCAAAGAGGTGAGACTTGAATGATAAATGTGACGTGTTTATGTAATTGTTATGGACACTAATCTGACTCTCTCTCACACATACACAAGATCAATAGTTCATTTGTTTGCCCTCAAAATAAATGGTTTATGCTATGAGGGAGAAAGGCACATGCAATAAAAGGGACATAAATGTCAAAAAAATACATAAAAGAAAAAAAATAATACATACAAGTGGTTCTGTACATAATTTGTTTGTCCTCTTCTGCTGGGATGGAATGCAGTGCATAGCCTAACTGACAGTTTTGTTTTTGAATTGGTTTTAAGACAAATTAAGAATTGTTTTGGATCTGTAAATAGTTTGTCATTTTCTAATGATCTGTTCCTTGACAAACATGCGTAGCCGGCGAAAAGATTAACGATTATTAGCTCATTTTGATTTTACAATGTTGTGGCATCAGTGTCAGGAGAAGAAAAGTTTTACTCCTCTCGGAAGTGAAACAATATATGGGGAAAATAATGCAGCCATGCAGGGAAATGCTTACTTACAAGCCCTCAACCAACATTGTAGTTTTAAGAAAATCCCTAAAAAAAGTAAATACACGTTCCTAATAAGATACGACAGATAAGAATAGCAAATAATTAAAGCGCAGCAGTAAATAACAATAGCGGGGCTATGTACAGGGGGTACTGGTACAGAGTCAATGTGACAATATGCGGGGGCACCGATGTTGAGGTAATTGAGGTAATTATGTACATGTAGGTAGAGTTATTAAAGTGGCTATGGATAGATTTGCCATTTGATTAGCTGATCAGGAGTCTTATGGCTTGGGGGTAGAAGCTGTTTAGAAGCCCATTAGACCTAGACTCCGGTACTGCTTGCCGTAAGGTAGCAGAGAGAACATTCTATGACTAGGGTGGCTGTAGTCTTTGACAAGCTTTAGGGCCTTCCTCTGACATCGCCTGGTATAGAGGTCCTGAGTGGTAGGAAGCTTGGCCCCGGTGATGTACTGGGCCGTACGCACTACCCTCTGTAGTGCCTTACGGTCGGAGGCTGAGCAGTTGCCATACCAGGAAGTGATGCAACCCGTCAGGATGCTCTCGATGGTGCAGCCGTAAAAACTTTTGAGGATCTGAGGACCCATGCGAAATCTTTTCAGTCTCCTGAGGGAGAATAGGTTTTGTCGTGCCCTCTTCACGACTGTCTTGATGTGCTTGGACCATGTTAGTTTGTTGGTGATGTGGATGCCAAGGAACTTGAACCTCTCAACCTGCACAACTACAGCTCTGTCGATAAGAATGGGGGCGTGCTCGGTCCTCCTTTTCCTGTAGTCCACAATCATCTCCTTTGTCTTGATCACGTTGAGGGAGAGGTTGTTGTCCTTGCACCACACGGTCAGGTCTCTGACCTCCCTATAGGCTGTCTCATCGTTGTCGGTGATCAGGCCTACCACTGTTGTGTCATCAGCAAACTTAATGATGGTGTTGGAGTTGTGCCTGGCTGTGCCGTCAGGAATGGTCCTCCTATGTTGAACATAATAAACAGCTCTCTATCCACCGCATGTATACCAAACTCACTAAAAGTGGCAGTAATAAAGCCTCTCTTAAAAAAGCCAAACCTTGACCCAGAAAATATAAAAAACTATCGGCCTATATCGAATCTTCCATTCCTCTCAAAAATTTTAGAAAGAGCTGTTGCGCAGCAACTCACTGCCTTCCTGAAGACAAACAATGTATACGAAATGCTTCAGTCTGGTTTTAGACCCCATCATAGCACTGAGACTGCACTTGTGAAGGTGGTAAATGACCTTTTAATGGCGTCAGACCGAGGCTCTGCAACTGTCCTCGTGCTCCTAGACCTTAGTGCTGCTTTTGATACCATCGATCACCACATTATTTTGGAGAGATTGGAAACCCAAATTGGTCTACATGGACAAGTTCTGGCCTGGTTTAGATCTTATCTGTCGGAAAGATATCAGTTTGTCTCTGTGGATGGTTTGTCCTCTGACAAATTAACTGTAAATTTCGGTGTTCCTCAAGGCTCTGTTTTGGGACCACTATTGTTTTCACTATATATTTTACCACTTGGTGATGTCATTCAGAAACATAATGTTAACTTTCACTACTATGTGGATGACACACAGCTGTACATTTCGATGAAACATGGTGAAGCCCCAAAATTGCCCTCCCTGGAAGCCTGTGTTTCAGACATAAGGAAGTGGATGGTGGAAAATGTTCTACTTTTAAACTTTGACAAAACAGAGATGCTAGTTCTAGGTCCCAAGAAACAAAGAGATCTTCTGTTGAATCTGACAATTAATCTTGATGGTTGTACAGTCGTCTCAAATAAAACTGTGAAGGACCTCGGCGTTACTCTGGACCCTGATCTCTCTTTTGACGAACATATCAAGACTGTTTCAAGGACAGCTTTTTTCCATCTACGTAACATTGTAAAAATCAGAAACTTTCTGTCCAAAAATGATGCAGAAAAGTTAATCCATGCGTTTGTAACTTCTAGGTTAGACTACTGCAATGCTTTACTTTCCGGCTACCCGGATAAAGCACTAAATAAACTTCAGTTAGTGCTAAACACGGCTGCTAGAATCTTGACTAGAACGCCAAAATTTGATCATATTACTCCAGTACTAGCCTCTCTACACTGGCTTCCTGTTAAGGCAAGGGCTGATTTCAAGGTTTTACTGCTACCCTACAAAGCATTACATGGGCTTGCTCCTACCTATCTTTCCGATTTGGTCCTGCCGTACATACCTACACGTACGCTACGGTCACAAGACGCAGGCCTCCTTACTGTCCCTAGAATTTCTAAGCAAACAGCTGGAGGCAGGGCTTTTTCCTATAGAGCTCCATTTTTATGGAATAGTCTGCCTATCCATGTGAGAGACGCAGACTCGGTCTCAACCTTTAAGTCTTTATTGAAGACTCATCTCTTCAGTAGGTCCTATGATTGAGTGTAGTCTGGCCCAGGAGTGTGAAGGTGAATGGAAAGGCACTGGAGCAACGAACCACCCTTGCTGTCTTTGCCTGGCCGGTTCCCCTCCACTGGGATTCTCTGCCTCTAACCCTATTACAGGGGCTGAGTCACTGGCTTACTGGTGTCGTGGCGGAGATCTTGTGGGCTATACTCGGCCTTGTCTCAGGATGGTAAGTTGGTGGTTGAAGATATCCCTCTAGTGGTGTGGGGGCTGTGCTTCGGCAGAGTGGGTGGGGTTATATCCTGCCTGGTATCGTCGGACGGGGGCCACAGTGTCTCCCGACCCCTCCTGTCTCAGGCCCCAGTATTTATGCTGCAGTAGTTTATGTGTCGGGGGGCTAGGGTCCGTCTGTTATATCTGCAGTATTTCTTCTCTTATCTGGTGTCCTGTGTGAATTTAAGTATTCTCTCTCTAATTATCTCTCTCTCTTTCTTTTTTTTTTCTTCTTCTCTCTCTCTCTCAGAGGACCTGAGCATTAGGACCATTCCTCAAGGCCTACCTGGCCTGATGACTCCTTGATGTCCCGAGTCCACCTGGCCGTGCTGCTTCTCCAGTTTCAACTGTTCTGCCTGTTCTGCCTGAACATTTTAAAATCTTGTCCATGTTCTGTTATAATCTGCACCCGGCACAGCCAGAAGAGGACTGGCCACCCCTCACAGCCTGGTTCCTCTCTAGGTTTCTTCCTAGGTTTTGGCCTTTCTAGGGAGTTTTTCCTAGCCACCGTGCTTTTACACCTGCATTGCTTGCTGTTTGGGGTTTTAGGCTGGGTTTCTGTACAGCACTCTGTGACATCAGCTGATGTAAGAAGGGCTTTATAAATACATTTGATTTTATTTGTGGTGGTATGTAGACAGCTATGAAAAATACAGATGAAAACTCTCTAGGTACAGTAGATAGTGTGGTCTACAGCTTATCATGAGTTACTCGGGTGAGCAAAACCTTGAGACTTCCTTAGATATCGTGCACCAAATGTTTTTTACATAAATGCATAGGCCCCCGCCCCGTGTCTTACCTGCTGTTTTGTCCTGCCGTTAGAGTGTATAACCCGCCAGCTGTATGTTCTTAATGTCGTGGTTCAGCCACGACTGTGTGAAACATAAGATATTACAGTTTTTATTGTCCCAATGGTAGGATATACGTGCTTTCAGTTCGTCCCATTTATTTTCCAGCGATTGAACGTTAGCTAGTGGAACGGAAGGCAAGGGCAGATTAGCAACTCGTCGCCTGATTCTCACAAGGCATCCTGATTTCTTTCTGCGAAACCTACGTTTCCCTTTTCCAGAGAATCACAGGGATCTGGGCCTGGTCGGGCGTCCGTAGTATATCCCTCGCATCCGACTTTTTGAAGAAGAACTCCTCGTACAACTTGAGGTGAGTAATCCCAGTTCTGATGTCCAGAAGCTCTTTTCGGTCATAAGAGACTGTAGCAGCAACATTATGTACAGAACAAGTTACGAACAACGCAAAAAAATAATAAAATGCATGGTTGGTTAAGAGTCGATAAGAGCCGCTAAGATAGGCAGCAGATGGTGAGGGAGACTTTCAACGCCATGCGTGAGCACTGCCCCTATCCCAGCACGGCTGAATGCAGTGAAATTTCAAAATCCACTGTAACGCAGTACCTAAAAAATGTTGGAGACCTGACTGAGGAAGGAGAACCCCTTGGCAGTGGGTACCACTCCCTGTTCACGAAGATTAAGACCAGAGTGAAGCATAAAATGCGTAACCGCACTTTAGATATAATCCGTAGACCCAAAAGGAGCAATGAAGAAGAGACGGACATCAGCAGACATGCAAAACCAGCAAAACCAAGGTTAACAGTAATGGCTATGTAATACCCTGGTTAAAACCAAGTATTGAGTTATTTGTATAATTAATTAGTATTACATTTTAACAGGTGATTTAAATTGATTATTAATTGTAATATTGTTAACTTGTTAGGGAGTGGCAGCTGAGGGGTCGGTTTTGGAGAGGCTGGCGTGCCCAAAGTAAAATGCCTCCCATTCAGGCCCAGAAAATAGGAAATGCACATATTTAGTACCATTGGATAGGAAACACTCTGGATTTCCCAAAAGTGTTAACCATTTGTCTGTGAGTGAAACAGAACGCATATGGCAGGCGAAACCCCGAGGAATTTCTGTCCTGGAAAAAGTGATTTTGACACATTGCTCATTTGGAACCCCTCCCTCATGAAAATGACCATATAAGGGCATATGAATGTAGTACCCATCGCTTCCTTTAGATGTCAACAGTCTCGAGACAGTGTAAATTTTCATTTTGGATGCTTTAGACCAGAGAATAAGAGCAAACCAGGAAGTGACCTTTTTATGTAAACAGTACCCAGCGCGCGCGCTCCCGACAAGGCGCGCAGTGTCTTTTTTACCGTCTTTATCGATCAGTTTATATTCCGGTTGATTTATAATAGTAAATATACGTAAAAGTGTTCCTAAGGATACATTTAAAACGATGTTTGATTGTTCTTGGACAAGTTTATAGGTATAAGATGAACGAGTTTGCGTCACGTTTCAATGGAGGAGTGGAGGCTGTCGTTTCTGATTATAACGCGCGAACCAAATGGAGATTTATGGATAAAATACATTACTTTTTCTAACAAAAGAACCATGGATTGTCTTCATTTGACACTTAGGATGACCTCAGCAGAAGTTCTTCAACAGGTAATTGATTTGTTTTCGCTGTGAAATGTGTTATGTGTGTGCCGTGATGGCTAATCGATTCATGGCTATGGGAAAAATATGTGAGGTGCTACCCTCAAACAATCAAATGTGCTGCTTTCGCCGTAAAGCCTTTTTGAAATCTGACAACGCTGTGATATTGCCAAGAAACAGAGCTTTTGATGAGTATGGAACACTTGTATATTGGTGGATGTTTAATAATTCAACTTTTGGATTTTGAATTTGGCGCCTTACATTTCACCTGGTAGTGTCGGGATTGGGGCGCTAGCGCCCCCAGCAATCCCTGAGAGGTTAATGCTTTTATGTTGAAATACTCTACGTAAGTTAATATCGAGAGTCAAACTCAAGTCTGGTGAGGGGGTTACATTTTTGGGGGCTCGTCCGGGATTTTTGTTATTGTTGATGGATATTTTCAAAAATGACTCTGGTGTAGATTTTTTTTGTTCACTGTTTTCACTGACTCACCATTTGAACATTGTTAATTGAAACTTTGGGTTTCTTTCTAACATTGCTGTATAGGCATAGACTTACAACATGGATGCTGAAGAGATTGTTACCTGGTGTACAGAGAAACAACTAGCTATTAATTGTGCATTTGTCCTTAGCAATGTGACAGAGGATGTGTCTGATGAGGTACTGCTGAAAACACTGACTTATGTTAAGGCTTTTGGTAAAATTAGACTGCATGGTTGTTGTTTTTATTCAGCTGATAAAAAGCAGTATGTTTTGGTAGAGATATCAAATAACCTTAACGAAATAGCTGTGCCAAGTGTTGTTGGGATACCTGGAGAGTTGAGTCCCTGGCCTGTACATGTAGGTTCACAAGTCACATCTCCTGTTGAGAGAGAGGGTGAAGATTTTCAGGTGAAGCTATTATCCTTTTTAAGACATGAAGGGAAGACTGTAGCTGATGTTAAAGACCTGGTAAGTCCCTCTGGTGCTGACCTCAACACTGAACTGGTTACTGCCATAAGTTCACTGGTAGAGAAATGCAACAATGTGCCATCTGAGACTCAGAATTATCGTAAGCTGTGTATGTTCTCAGGTGTGAAACCTACTCCTAGTGGAGAGGAAGAATATGACGCATGGGCTGAACAAACCACCCATTTTCTAGAGGAATGGCAGTGCACCGACAATGTGAAAAAAAACAGAGAATAATAGAAAGTCTTAAAGGGCCTGCTGCTGACATTGTGAGGTTCTTTAAGACAGGAAACCCCCATGCTACAGCGATCGAATACATGAAGGCTCTAGAAACAGCATTCGGTACCACCGAAAGTGCACCTGATCTCATGGTAAGGTTCAGAAACACATTCCAAAGTGAAGGAGAGAAGATTTCAGCTTACCTGTTGAGACTTGACAAAATGCTGCATGCTGTTTATCGAAAAGGAGGCATTGAGCTGTCAGAGATGAATCGCACACGCATTGGCCAAATAGTGAGAGGTGCATCCTCACATGACATGGTTGCGCTTCGTATTCTCATGACCTATAAACTGCCTGATCCACCAACTTTTACTGAACTACTGCACGAAGTAAGGGAGGAGGAGGACATGATTCAAGACAGGAACACAATGAAGAGTGTTGTGAAGTCATCAGCTGTTGCTCCTGTTGCCACAGTTTGCGAAGAAGCTAATACCAAGATAGAAGTGCTGAGAAAAGAGATAAAAGGTTTAAAAACTGAAATGACGCGTCTCATGTCTGCTAATGTCACAGCAGCTCAATCTGACACACAAAGGTCAGATGTGGCATTTAAAGGCAAAAAGAAGAGAATAAATCCATCTCAAGAACAGACACAAGCCGACAGAAAACCCGGAGTGTTCTGTTATATATGTGGAGAAGATGGCCATTTCAAGAGAAACTGTGAAGGTGAAGAGAACTTGAGAAAAGTGAACACACGCCTAATCAAACAAAAGCGGTCTATGGGAAACTACAGAGGGACCCAGTAAAGGAGCGGCCTGACGTCCCGGTGAAGATATGTTCCACCAAGTGCCACAAGTATGAAGACATGAAAGACATGCTACCTACAGGTTTAGTTGGTCCAAGTTCTGTCGTTCCTGTACAGATTGAGGGTATCTATACTAAAGCTTTACTAGATAGTGGTTCTCAGATTACTCTACTTTACAGATCCTTTTATGACAAGTACTTGACGCATTTGCCATTGATTCCTATAGGAAACTTAGAGATATGGGGCCTTAGCTCTGATCAGTATCCCTATGATGGCTATTTGTCACTCAAGCTTGAGTTCTCAGGATCGGTTGTGGGTGTAGCAGAGACCATGGAAGCACTTGTGTTGGTATGTCCAGATCCGGCCATGAAAGGTGATGTGTCTATTCTGGTCGGCACCAATACATCTGTAGTGAGGAGACTTATGACTGCTTGTAAAGAAAAGGAAGGTGAAGGTTTCCTTAGCACACTACAAGTTCATCCTGCTATCAAAGAGGCATATGAGATGATGATAGAAAACTCAACTGATGATGACGAGAAGAGAGGAACGGTCTGGTTCGCACAGACAAAACCTGTCACCCTGCCACCTGGTGGACAGGCGAGAGTTACTGGAATTCCAAAGTTTCCTGGGATACCTTCTACTCAAACCATTCTGGTAGAGAGGCCTGAAGAACCCCGGTTCTCTGAAGAATTACCAGTGAGGCCTGAAATCCAGACGGTTGCGGTTGTGTTGTCTAGAAGAATCACCCTTACTGTCAGGAATGTCTCGACAAAGGAAATCACCCTGAAACGAGGTACGCCTATTGCTCATCTGTTTCCTGTAGATGTTGCTCCGGGCGTTCCATTGAAAAGTAAGCGGGATTCATCTGAGAGACTAACATCTTCTTCATTCAATTTTGGAGATTCTTCAGTGCCTGAAGGATGGAAGAAGAGGTTATGTGAAAAGATGATGGAACGGAAAGAAGTGTTCTCAACACATGAGTTTGACGTGGGTTGTTCAAAGAGTACAGCTGATGTTGAAGATGTGAGGAAGCATCTTAAAAACTTGAAAAGTTCTGGGATCATATCTGAGTCGAGAAGCCCCTATGCATCTCCTATTGTGGTGGTGAGGAAAAAGAATGGCACCATACGCATGTGTGTTGATTACCGAACCCTCAACAAGCGCACTGTTCCAGACCAGTACACAGTTCCACGTGTGGAGGATGCTCTGACATGTTTGAGTGGGAGCAAATGGTTCAGTGTGTTAGATCTCAGAAGCGGATACTATCAGATTCCGATGGGCGATACAGATAAAGAGAAGACTGCATTTATCTGTCCAGCTGGATTTTATCAATTTGAGAGGATGCCACAGGGTGTGTCCGGAGCACCTGCAACATTTCAACGTGTCATGGAAAAGACCGTTGGAGACATGAACCTACTCGAAGTTCTTGTTTACCTAGATTACTTAATTGTGTTTGGAAGGACGCTGGAGGAACACGAGCAGAGGTTACTCAAGGTGTTAGACCGCTTGAAAAGTGAAGGCCTAAAACTGTCCCTTGACAAGTGTCAGTTCTGCCGCACATCTGTCAACTATGTTGGACATGTCATATCCCAGAATGGAGTGGCTACAGATCCCTCAAAGATTGAAGCTGTCACCACGTGGCCAAGGCCTGAAACTGTGACTGCTCTGCGTTCTTTCCTAGGATTCTGTGGATATTACAGAAGATTTGTGAAAGACTATTCTAAAGTAAGTTACCCCCCTGAATCAGCTCTTATGTGGATATCTTCCCCCCTGCCAAGAAAGGAAGAAAGTCCAAGGAAGAAGAGAAAGCCTACCTCAACCCCTCAAAGCCATTTGGATCTAGGTGGGATGAGAAGTGTGAATCAGCATTTGAGAAATTGAAGGAAAGCCTCACAAAAGCTCCCGTGTTGGCTTTTGCTGATCCTCAGTTGCCATACGTTCTACATGTAGATGCTAGCCGTGAAGGGTTAGGTGGAGTATTGTACCAAGATCAAGGTGAGGGTCTGCGTCCCGTGGCATTTGTGAGTCGCAGCCTGACCGCTTCTGAACGCAACTACCCAGCTCACAAGTTAGAGTTTCTTGCGTTGAAGTGGGATGTGGTTGATAAACTACATGATTACCTGTATGGGGCCAAGTTCGAGGTTAGAACAGACAACAACCCATTGACATATGTCCTCACGTCCGCAAAATTGGATGCCACTGGTCATCGTTGGTTAGCTGCGCTGTCTACCTATGACTTTAGTCTCAAGTACAGGCCCGGCAGGCAGAACATAGATGCCGATGCTTTATCTCGTCGCTCTCATCAGCAATCTGCAGTGGAACAAGATTGGAAAGACATTCCTGCATCTGGTGTCCGAGCCATGTGCCAGATGTCTACTGTTGTTAGAGTAACTCCTGGATCATCTGGTAGAGTGATTGATCAGTTGGGAGCCTCTATACATGCTGTGCCTCAAGCATACTGTAACCTAAGCTTGCTGAAGTGTCACATGCCCAGATTGAGCACTATGGAACTTTCTGCATCGCAACAAGAAGACCCTTGTTTAGGAGAGATGTGGGTTGCTCTTAATAAACATGATATTACCAGGGTGACAAAGACCAAACATCCATTAATCTCTTTGATCCTGAGAGAGTGGGAGAAGTTAAAGATGGAAGATGGAGTTATGTACAGGATCACACATCCGCCAAACGAAACTCGTCGTGCTCAGTTACTACTTCCAGAGAAGTTCAGAACTATGGTTCTAAAGTCGCTGCATGATGACTCAGGTCATTTAGGATTTGACAAGACGTATGGACTTGTCAGAGACAGGTTCTACTGTCCACGCATGAAGATGGAAGTAGAAGAGTACTGTAAGTCCTGTGTTCGCTGTATACAGAGGAAAACACTTCCAAAGATTGTTGCTCCGCTTGGTCATATGCAAAGTGATGGACCTATGGACCTTGTGTGTATGGATTTCCTGTCCATTGAGCCTGACTCACGTAACACAGAGAATGTCCTGGTCATTACGGATCATTACACGAGATACGCTCAAGCTTTTCCTACAAAGGATCAGAAAGCATCCACTGTCGCCAAAGTATTGTGGGAGAGGTACTTCATCCATTATGGTTTACCCAAGAGGATGCATAGCGATCAAGGTAGAGATTTTGAAAGTCGACTCATCCATGAGCTACTGAATATGCTTGGAGTGGAGAAGTCAAGGACAACACCATATCATCCTCAGGGAGATCCACAACCCGAGAGATTCAACCGAACCTTGTTGAATATGCTTGGTACTCTTGATCCTACACAAAATAACAAATGGAGTCAGTATATTGGGCATCTAGTGCACTCGTATAACTGTACTCGGAATGAAGCGACTGGCTACTCGCCCTATTTTTTGATGTTTGGACGTGAAGCTAGATTGCCCGTTGATATCTGTTTTGGAGTCTCAAGTGATAGCTCTTCGGAGAGAACTTACCTCAAGTATGTATCTGATATGAAGAAACAGTTACAAGCTGCTTACAAATTTGCTGAGAGCACTGCTGGAAAGCAAAACCAGGAAAACAAACAGAAGAAGATTCGCTACACGCAACTTATGCCTGGAGACAGAGTTCTTATACGGAATCTAGGACTGCATGGAAAACATACGCTGGCAGATCGATGGGTTTCTACACCATATGTGGTGGAAAGTCAGATGTCAAACTTACCTGTGTTCCGTTTGAAGCATGAAAGGGGAGATGGACCCATTAAGATTCTTTATCGGAATCACCTGCTACCACTGGGGCAGAAAGTGCGCCTAGAACCTGTGGTTAACATAGAACCAACTCCTAGTAAAAGGACCCTGCAAAGAAGGAGGAAGAAAAAGGGAAATGAAAAGTTGCCTGGAGACTGTATTCCTCGGAATGATGAAAAAGTTGAAGAGGTTAAGAATCCAGAAGATGAGAAGGATTTTGACTCAGAAGATGAGGACATTGGAGTATGGTATGACGTGCCTAAAACAAACTGTAGGAACCGAGATGTGGAAGAGATGTCGGAACCGTTTAGCTTGGACCTAGACATAGTCTGGAATCAAATGACAGGGGAACCTGAAAGTACAGAACAAGTTGTAGAAGCAATAGAGTCCAGCCAAGGAGCTGAGGTCGCAACTGGAGTTGAAGCAGATGATAATGAGACATCTAACTCAATGGAAGAGATTCAAGAAGAGGAACAAGAAGTTCAAGGAGAAGTGGAAACTTCAGAGGAAATAGAAGGGCCAGGGATAAGAAGATCTCAGAGAGTAAAGAAAGCTCCTGTATTACTTACCTATGATAAACATGGAGTTCCTAGTATAGTCCCAGTTGTCAGATATTGTTCAACACTATACAAGTGGATTGGATAAGGGAAAAACAAGTGTATTTCCTTTTCAATTATCTAACACGTTTTGTCTCAGTTGTAGGTTGTAGACAAAGTTAAGAGTTGACACAGTTACTTTTTACCTTTAATTTGTGTGTTTACAAGTCATAAGGACATGCCTAATTTTGGTGGGGGGAGAGTGTAATACCCTGGTTAAAACCAAGTATTGAGTTATTTGTATAATTAATTAGTATTACATTTTAACAGGTGATTTAAATTGATTATTAATTGTAATATTGTTAATGCTTTTATGTTGAAATACTCTACGTAAGCTAATATCGTGAGAGTCAAACTTGAGCCTGGTGAGGGGGTTACAGCTACATCAACTGGAAACCACGGGACCTTCCAGAGAAAGAAACCCCCGACTCCCTAGAAAATAAGAGGCAGGTGTGGCGACCACTTTCAGTTGTGTGGGCCCCAGAGATGCAGACAAGGGAAGTGGATGACCTGATGAAATTGACATACACTCACAAACGTCTTTACAGATGCACAATTGAGAGCATGCTATCTGGCTGCCGCTTAGTACGGCAACTGCACCACCCGCAACCACAGGGCTCTCCAGAGGGTGGTGCGGTCTGCCCAACACATTACCGGGAGCATACTACCTGCCCTCCAGGACACCTACAGCACCCAATTTCACAGGAAGGTCAAAAAGATTATCAAGGACAACAACTACCCAAGCCACTGCCTGTTCCCCCCGCTATCATTCAGAAGGCAAAGTCAGCACAGTTGCATCAAAGCTGGGACCGAGACTGAAAAACAGCTTCTATTTTAAGGCCATCAGACTGTAAAATAGCCATCGCTAGCACATAGAGGCTGCTGCCTATATACATAGACTGGAAATCACTGGCCACTTCAATAAACGGAACACTAGCCACTTTAATAATGTTAACATATCTATTGCTTTACTTATCTCATCTGTATATACCGTATTCTATACTAATCTACTGTATTTTAGTCTATGCCGCTCTGACATTGCACGTCCATATATTTTTATATTCTTAATTACATTCCTTTACTTAGATTTGTGTGTTTTGGGTATATGTTGTGAAATTGTTAGATATTACTTGTTACATATGAATGCGCTGTCGTAGCTAAAAACACAAGCATTTCGCTACACCCGCAATAACATCTGCTAAACACGTGTATGTGACCAATAAAATGTGATTAGATTTGATACACTTGTCCTCCTCCAATCATCAGTGACCTCCAGGAACAGTGGACTTCCCTTTTCACCAAGTTATGGATCTGCGACCACTTCAATACCCTCACTGGCATCGAGATTGACAGTCGCCTAACTCAAGCTCTCCTAAACAAGGGTGAGAGAATTGTCAACTTTTTTTAAATCCAAAAGACTTAGTGGAGGAGAGAGATTCAATGCCCGCTGAATGAAATCGAGGCAATAAACGATCTAACAGCCACTGCTGCCATTCTTTTGTTGATGACCCACTTCAAAGGGAAGTGGCAGATGTAAGGAATAGTGTTTTTATACTTATAAAGTGTATATATGATTAATTATGTTTATACTGTACTATTACACATGGTTTTAATATTATTTTGTGTAGTTTGGGGGATTTTAGGTCACTGCAATTCAGGTTGATGTTGAGGTGCAAATTGCTTTGCCTATGTAGTGATATCTAGTGCGTATGTACCAACACCGTTACTGTTTTGTATTTCAGGAAGTACTCTACTGGGTTCCTCAAAGTGAATGGTGTCGATCGAGGAAAGAGTGGTCTATGTTGTGGACAGTGAGTCCAACTTTGCTGCTGCCCTCTTTGTGCTCTTCAGCACTTTCTATGTTTTTAACGTAGAAAACCAGGAGTCGGCCTCTGCCAGCTTGGAGCTGATACATAGGTAAGCATTGCACATTCATTAATCCAACACTTACAATTAGCATTTGTTACAGTTACATTGCAATGATATTTCTTATTGTTATTTGTTCATTGCCTCAATTGATTTCATATATTCTGTGTTGGGTTGTGCAGGTTCCTGGTGCGAATAAACCCTGAAAGAACTAAATGCACAGCGGAATCAGGAGTGAGCCGCAAGACCGGAAAGGTTGTCCGGAGGAAGCCATTGCCAATTAACCCCCATGTTACACACTTCCTCGCAGACCTGAAGGAGTTTGAGTGGAAAAACTCCAAAATGTATGTATACAAACACACACACACACACACACCTGATGAACACATAAGCTTGATTTGTCAGTTGTCATTTTCCTTTTTTACCCACCGAGTAAATGCAATATCTCTCTCTTTCTATTCTTTCTATTTCCATGTTTGTCATAGTTGATGCATCAGAGCTAAGGAGGACCAGCATTTCAAAGATTGGCGTGACAATCTGCACGCCACCAAGACTTATTCTCGCATCCTTGTTTTATCTCTCATTCTCATAGAAATCCTGCCATATGAGGGGTTGGTCAGCTGATCCTGGAGCCTGTGATGGATTCCGGTGGCATGCCACTCTGTCTCCAGTCTAGCCCTCCTCTCCATCCATCCAACCCCGCAGGCAAGCAGTCCCTGTTCGACTGTTGTTTTCCCAAAAAATGTATATGTTTTTTGTATGGTCCAGTATTTTCAAGAATGGCCTATTCTGATGTCTTGGTTTGTGTATGGTGAAGTATATTACTGGCCAGTTTCTGTCAATGTTCTTATCACTGTATCTCTCTCTTGCTCTCTATCTCCTACCATCTGGAGTTGTAATGTTGTTATTTTCAAATATTGTTCTTTGTGGTTAAAGTGAAATTCATGTGAAATTCATGTTATGAATTTGAATAAATATATATATATATATATATATATTTGTACACATACTGTTTTTCTTACAATATCACATTTCGGGGAGCTGTATTCTAAAGACAACCTGCAATGCTGCTTAGTACTGTAAAATAATTGTATATTACTGTAGGTATTTCCCTGTAAATTTACAACATTATATTGGCATCAGAGTTGCAGTGGCGTGTATTCATGGATTCCAAGGGAAGCCAGGCTGATCTTTCGTCTCTGTGTTTCATAATTTTCCTTCAATTGGCAAGAGGCTGAATATCACACAGGAGAAAGCATCCAAGCGAGCGGAAGAGAACCCCTCTGTCTCTCTACGTGTAGGCCATCTGTCTGGTCCAAACGAGTTTGACTTTGTTGCCGCCCATAGAATTGAAGGAAATGGAAGCCAGCAAGCATTTGGCCTCCCTTGATAAAAAAAAGTATACAAAATGTGCCGATCAGCGTTGATCTAAACTGAGTGAGCTCAACTGTGAATGGTCCTGGTACACCAAAACCAGGTTGGATTTTGGCGTCACTCCTATCAAATCACATTAAAAGCATACGTCACTGACATAAAAACCATAATTTTTGCATCTCGTTGTGTTGCTGTCCTCCAGTGGCTAGCTAGTTAAAATTGGCCCTTTCCTAAATTAGCCATGGATGGAGATAGGGATTTGGACTTTTGCCCAATGATTTTAACAGCGGTTCCAACCATTCATTCATACATTGTTGTGCCTTTGGCTTGAGAGGATGGAAGTTCAATATGTAGCTATATGTAAAGAATCTAATGTTAATTAGCTAATTTTACCTATGAATGGAAGTTAGCCAGGTAGCCTGGCACAACAAAAAATAAAAGCGTGTACTGTATGACAGAGTGATAGACCGTTGCGTCAACATGAAAGAGAGAAGGATGGCATTGACGTTTCTTTACAAGACGGGTGAGTAAACATGTTTTTTCCACTTGCACGAACACGCATACACACATGAACACAGAAATCAGAACCATGGAGAGCCACATTATGGTTAGCTTAAGTTTATTGGACTAAATTGTTTTTGCATCTTTTAGTTGTCACTGTATTTGACTAAGCAGAGGTGATTTGATGATGTGAAGTTGAAATAGTGCTGGAATAGTGGAGACAAGTGTGGTAACACTTTGTGGTTCTAAATCAATAGTTGTTTAGTGGTCCGAAAATGTTGGAAACATTAATTTGTTTGACCATGCTGTAGGTCATGTAACTGTCACACCAATACTGCACTGTTGCCGGCTTAATACAGTAATTTTGCTGTAAAACAAAATTACAGTATTAAGCAGGCAACTGGGGTGCCTGTATAATGCTGTACATTTACAGGGGAAAGTTTTACAGTGTGTGTAAAAAGAAAAGCATAATTACACATCCTTTTCACAGTGCCTTATTAATGAAATAACCATACATTCCAATACACACGCTAGCTTGCCACTCAGCATGAATGCCTACATTACACAGCTTTTAAGTGGTATGGAAGTTTGGATACAGAGCCCATTAAATGTAAATAATTCAAATTGATTATTCAAATTGAATAAATAATTAAAAAGTAATGTAGCTTATAATTGTGTCATGAAATCAGCACACAAGGTAAGTAACAAGTCTGTACTTTCATGTTCCATACATTTTTACTATACTGTAGCCTACTTAATATCTATTTAGATATAGGTATTTGATTTATATTTCCATAGCTAGTGATGGAGCATTGGTATTGCATTGAGATCTGATATATAGCTTTGCACTGTATCGTTTAGCAAACTAAACGATGACTCTCTCTCTCAGTCAGAAAGTATGGACTGATGCTGTGATGCTGTGATGGGGTGGAAACCTACCGGTGTGAGAGTCATTAAGTTTCAGCGTGGCTTTCCATTTATCAGTCAGATATTCCCATTATCAATCGCTGGCCTGTGACAGGCAAAGGCTGCCCGTGGGCGGTTTTGTCAATCAGACACATGACTCACTCAGCACTGCCTGGTGTGGCCCTGGATGACAGCTGGATGAGCTCCCTGTATGGCCCATAGTAATAGAATAACTAGAATGATATGGCCACTGGTTCACTCAGCACATAACAATGACTTGAATGGGAATGGCTGTTCTAGTAATTATATTTATATTGCCCCAGCTCTTTTTAGTTAGGAACAGTGCTTATTTGAGCCGGATCCTGTTCCCTCTCAGTTTTGGACTTTTTCATTCCGGAATCCATGTGCCAGGATCCGGTACCTCTGTTGGCATGAAAAATAATTGTCACTGTAAAAATTATAATAAAACCAATCAGAGTAAATTCAAGTCTCCTCTGTAATCCTCCTGCCACAAAAAAATGCAATGTGAAAATGTGGCTGATATATTCTAAGAATAGATTCGCGTTGGGTCAATCTGGGTTTATGGTTTGCGCAACATTGTAGCCTATATAGACCAACACATGGCCATTGCTGTGGTGAGAGAGAGAAGCACACCTGTATCTCTCATGGTAATAGAATGAGATTCACTTTCTATGATCTCTCTCCATCTTTCTGCTCTGATAGACATGAGCCTGCAACTCTCATCTCTCCAGTGTTGCACTTCATCATTTATTTCCTTATAGAATCATAGCCACGGGAAGTGTGCCTGAGGTGCTGCAGCACTGATAAATTAAAATACATTTGCCAAGTTATAGAATTACTGCTGTCTGTTCAGAAAGAAATGAAATAATTCTGAATAGTACACCAGGAGTAAGCCTAGAATTTTGCCACAGAGGATCAATAGCTTATTGAGTGTAGCCCAATCACAAGGAATACCTACAGTCGGGAACGGGCTGCAAATCTGGCAGTTAACAACATGCAGCCAATCATGGGAAAACACAGATTGGAAAGTATCCTGCTGAAAAGATATGACTAATCTGTCTGTAGGCTACCAAGATATCAACCCTAAATATTTGCCAGCTGGCTAACATTTATGAGTCCAGCAAACATGTTCTTCACACGCTAGGAACAGATTACAATTAAAACCCTATAACAAAACAGTTTTCTGGAGACTTTTCTGTGAGAGGAGTACTGATGATGTCGCCCCCACTGAATGTGCTTTTGGCAGCATGATTGCGTCCAGACTGAGTAGAAATCCGCAGTCTGGTTTGGCTGACCTCCTGAAGTGTTCAGCCAAATCTGAATGCAATCAGACCACAACACGACTTGTGTGCACCTAGTCCCGTCTTTTCAAAGTAATCTTCGTATTCTGATAACAGAATTCGCAAGTGTAGACAACGACCTCAGTTTGTCAGTGTCAAAGTAGCCTGTCATTTCGATCAATTGTGAGGTATAAAAAAAATTCTGCTAAAAAGTCCACAGTCATCTAAAATAATGTAGAATTGCATGAAATGTGTTTATTAAAGGACACATTTTTCCTGGACCCTAGGCTACAAAATTGTTTTCCCATGTGTGCATCTTCTGCAAGTGCCTCTATACTGCTCTATGCCAATTTTTGTTTCGACACCTCCCAATTTACATATACGCATGGTTAGGACAAGAAGAGCCTTAGTAGTAATGTTAAATGTTGACAGGTAGATGATGGATGGATGGGCGGGCGGACGGACAGACAGATCAATTGGCATGAACAGTAGCGACGGATACAGTTAATATCTTTGAGCAGAAATGTGCATAGATTAGATAAAATGTGATAAGATTAACTTAATTGTCCCTGAATGGAAATTTGTCTTGGACCATCATATTGTAATTCTCACCAGGGATGTTACACGGACTTCTTACACACTCATTGTTTGAATCAACCTGACCATGTTGGGAACTCCCTATCAAATCTGCACCGTCTGCTCTGACTCAATACTGATGAGTTTAAGCCTCCTGCATCCTACCGGTCCCCAAGCACACACTCATGTGCTTACACACAGCCACACTCACAGACACACTCATGTGCAGACACACACACACACACAGTATGTTCACATGTTAACTCCACCTTTTGTCATGTGAGGAGAATAACATGTTTTCACCTCACATATGAAGTGCAGTTTCACATGTGAAAACAGAAGACGAAGAAAAAATCTGCCGCTACAGACGGCTATATCGGTCCACTAATACAGGACTAGTTAAAGCCCCAGTGCACTACTTTTTAAATAATATTTTCTGTTAATTCACATTTTCAGGAGGTGCTGCTGCAGCAGAACTACTACTTCCCATGGCTATAGCTGAAGATACCATTGTAGCTAGCAACCTAATAATTATAACTAAAAAACAAACGTCATTACCATCACAATAAACTTAAACGGAAGGCAGCATTCATATACTTGGCTTAGCTGCCAATGTGTATTATTTAACATTACTATTGAAATTTTACTCAATTATAAGAATGGGTAAATGTTAACAAGTTGCTAGCTATCCCATAAAGCCATCACCGAAAACCACATATTTTCATCTTCTTCTGTAGTTTGGCTGGACTGAAGACGATCAAAGTTTGAAAACATTCTAAGTATGAGGTGTCCGTCTCACAACGGAGCCTTCAACCGAAATGGGGCATCGTGTTCCCAGTCCTCTGTGGACATCCCCATTGAAATGCATGACATCCGGTGCAACGTAACGGAGTGCTTATGGGTAATGTGAACAAGGCTTTACTAACACACAATATCTCAGACAGCACTGGCCCGAATGTGACAACTTGGGTGAATGATGTGTCTTGCTACAGAGATCCAGCATTTACAACATTACACTGATTGTCCCAAGGCGGGAGCTATAGTAATTACTAACATTTGTGAATCACACCAGAGAGGAAGACGAGAAGTAAGAGTGATAACTGGGCCCAAAATCTGTTTTCTACAGCAGGTGGTGTTTTTTCTTTGGCACATGACATGGAGCGGATTGGCTAAAGAGACTGCAGGGCTCAACATTTACGGCTGCCTGTTGGCCCGGCAAAATCTACCAAGCTAAACGGGCTATTTAAACAAGCTTTCATATGTCCCGCTTGGGCTAGTAGCCTACATTTTCAAACTCCAAAACAGAAACATATATTTGTATATAATCCTTCACAATCTTCCCGACATCTGACGCTTCACACTTGTTATCAACCAGGGCTGCAGTCCAAACTCAAAGTAGACAGCCCTCGGCCCTAAACCCTCAGCCCTTGAATGAGGTTGTACTGTACATCGTCACATCGGAGTGTATCTTAAATGTGACTTGTTTCAGGAAACTAGGCCTATGTCATTACTTCACAGAGGCATTTGAACGTAAACACTTGTTTTTTATCAAAATAAGTTTTGGGGCAGAAATGCCTTCTGGAACATGTGAACTTTCATGTGCCTTAATAACAAACATGTATGCCATCTGTTAATACAAATACTGTTGTTAAATTATGAGCCTAGTTGGTTTAGCCACGGAAAAAGTCAGGAACCTTTCCACTAGTCATGATTGGCTGAGATAATGGATGGGCTGGACATGCTGAGAAATGATTGGTCTGCAATGTAGCACGCTTCTGTCTATAACAAAGGGCTGCTGAGTATGTGTATGTAATCTTTTCTAAGGTGGCTTTTTTGAAAGATATCACAAATAACTCCAAAAATGTTGGTCTCCACTTTCTGGAGGAGTTTTGAAATCAGTGGAATGCCCGTGGAACCATGGCATCCGTGAGAGGGAGAAGTGTTCATCCATGTGTACAGGTAAGAGAGTCTAGCTAGCTAAATTTTCAGATAGTATACACTACCGGTCAAAGATGTTAGAACACTTACTCATTCAAGGGTTTTTCTTTATTTTAGCTATTTTATAAGTTGTAGAATAATAGTGAAGACATCAAAACTATGAAATAGCACATATAGAATCATGCAGTAACCAAAAGTGTTAAACCAATCAAAATATATTGTATATTTTTTATTCTTCAAATAGCCACCCATTGCCTTGATGCCAGCTTTGCACACTCTTGGCATTCTCTCAACCAGCTTCACCTGGAATGCTTTTCCAACAGTCTTGAAGGAGTTCCCACATATGCTTAGCACTCGTTGGCTTCTTTACCTTCACTCTGCGGTCAGATTCATTCTAAACCATCTCAATTTGGTTGAGGTCGGGGGATTGTTGAGGCCGGGTCGTCTGATGCAGCACTCCATCACTCTCCTTCTTGGTAAAATAGCCCAATAGGTCATTGTCCTGTTGAAAAACAAATGATAGTCCCACTAAGCACAAACCAGATGGGATGGTGTAACGCTGCAGAAGGCTGTGGTAGCCATGCTGGTTAATTGTGCTTTTCACACACAGTGCAACCAGCAAAGCACCTCCACAGCATAACACCTCCTCCTCCATGCTTTACGTTGGGAAATACAAGCTAACTAACTAGCTAACATTGAATCTAGTTGGTTAGCTACCTGCAGATTCATATAGGGTAGTAGCGTTATGAGTTTGGATTATGGTTAATTGTTTAGTTGACTAGCTAGCTACATGTAAAAAAAAAAGACTCCACTATGCAAGGTATAATTTCACTATACCATTTACACCTTCTGTATCCTCTCCATGTGACAAATAAACATGAATGTTAGTGTGTGTTCACCAGAGACAGTAATCTGGAGAACAACATGACCTGCACCAAAGTCAAATTAGGATATAATGTTAGGCCAACCAAACAGTGTCCAAGTTCTAAAATTCTACGGTTCAATGCCCTGCTTTTATTTTGTCACACTCACAGCTATAAGCTAGCTTTTCTGTAATTAGCTTGCCATTAACTTGTAAATAATGATCTTGTTGCAAGTTTATGTTCCTGTAATAATGAATACAAATTAGCTGAAGTTAAGACGTTGTCAACTATATGAGGTGGTCATTATTTGAATTGGCTAGCCAAGCTAGAAACTAACCAAAACATTGTTTATAAAGTTGCTTTTAGTTGCCTGGTTTGCTAAATTGACATAATAGTATACTAAAGTCATTTTTAAACAGATGGGTTTATTGGTGTTGAAATGCACCAGTTATGCTATTTTGGACCACCAGGCTGCTGATGTCATGCATGTGAATCCTTAAAGAGATGGGTGGGGCTCAGGCTTAAGAGGATGTGAATGGTGCTGAATGGGTGTAGGCAAATAACAGCTCTCCAGTACGTGCACCAAATCATTCAAGGGCCATTTTCTCAAAAGTTGAGTTATATGATTATCAACTTTCAAAGCAGAATTACTTTCTCATTGTTCCTTAACTGCAGTGTATGATATACAACGTCCTAGCTCTGAGTCTCTACTTTTATCTAATGTAAAAAACACAGTTTCAAATTTTGCTACATGAGACCGAATCGAGCGGGTCGGTCACAAATGTCCCTTGCCTAAGCGAGAGGCAACATCCTTGGTGGAAATCTTAAAGTTGAGGTGAAAAACAACCAACCTAAATCTATCAATATAATACATGTTTGGGGGGGAGGGAGGGGGGGTTACAGATATAATGCATACTTATCAGTCCCACTCCCACCCTTACATCCCTTGAGTCTCCCCTTACATTCCCCTCAATTCCCCCCGCCCTCCTCCCACAACAACCAGACCCATACCCCCCGTACCACCGCTTCCCCATGGGCCTGAAAGCATAAAAGCAATAAATATATAGAATTGGTTTGAATGTGTGGGGCTTTAGCTGAATTGTTCTTTACAGTAAAGTATATCTGTCTGGCCTCAATTGTTCCTTGACTAGCATCAATCATCCTCTCTGTCAATAATTCTAATGTTATAACTTCTAATAGCAAATGTATTCACTGGATAAATGGGAGAGAGGGAGGTGGTTGTCGAAGAGAGGGAGGTGGTTGCAGAAGTGCCAGCAGTAATCTTCTCTGATTGATTGAAAGATTCAAGGGGCTTTCATTGTTACGTAACATAATATACTAAACAAAAATATAAACGCAACATGTAAAGTGTTGGTCCCATGTTTCATGAGCTGAAATAAAAGATCCCAGAAAAGTTCTGTACCAAAAAAAACATATTTACATCCAACCGTCCTCACAACCGTAGACACACTGTAAACACACCAGCCCAAGACCTCCACATCCGGCTTCTTCACCTGCGGGATCATCTAAGACCAGTCACCCGTACAGCTGATTAAACTGTGGATTTTCACAACCAAAGAATTTCTGCACAAATTGTCAGAAATCATCTCAGGGAAGCTCACTTGCCTGCTCGTCGTCCTCACAAGGGTCTTGACCTGACTGCAGTTTGCCGTCGTAACAGACTTCAATGGGCAAATGCTCGATTGCCACTGGCACCCTGGAGAAGTGTGGTCTTCATGAATGAATCTCGGTTTCAATTGTACCGGGCAGACAATGAACACAATTGCATTTTATTGATGTCAATTTGAATGCACAGAGATACCACGGTGAAATCTTGAGGCCCATTGTCGTGCTATTCATCCGCCACCATCACCTCATGTTTCAGCATGATAATGCACTGCCCCATGTCGCAAGGATATGTACACAATTACTGGAAGCTGAAAAAGTCCCAGTTCTTCCATGGCCTGCACATTCACCAGACATGTCACCAATCGAGCATGTCTGGATCAAAATGTACGACATCGTGATCCAGTTCCCGCCAATATCTATTAACTTCACACAGCCAATGAATAGGAGGGGGACAACATTCCACAGGCCACAATCAACAGCCTGATCAACTCTATGCGAAGGAGATGTGTCGCGCTGCATGAGGCAAATGATGGTCATCCTAGATACTGACTGGTTTTCTAATCCACGCCCCTGCCTTTTTAAAAAGGTATCTTTGACCAATAGATGCATATCTGTTATACCCAGTCATGTGAAATCCCTAGATTAGGGCCTAATACATTGATTTCAATTGACTGATTTCCTTATATGAACTGTAACTCAGTCAAATCATGGAAATTGTTGCATGTTGCGTTTATATTTTTGTTCAGTGTAGATGCAGTGTAATGCAAAGCATTGAATATTTAAATTCATGCCCTTCAAAATGATAATATGAAAGAATGTGCCTACCTTATTTAGGGGATACAGTGAAGAGTTGGGAGTTGGGGCCAATTTAATCGTAAATTGTGTTAAATACAGTTTTAAATACAGTCTGTGAACAAACTTAAAATGTATGTGGACCATACTGTGGACCATACTTTTTTAATCTCAAAACATGATCTTTCCAAAAGGTTTTCATATATTGTAGAGAACAGTCCTTTCGGGAGACCAGATAATTTATATAGAAATCACATCATTGGATGGTCTGGTAGTTGGGTTTTGCAAGAGACGCCATAGGCCAGCATAGCTGACCTAAGTTGTACATTTAGAAAAAGTGTTGCCTGACAATGTGTATGTATCTTTCAAATCCTGGAATATTCTCAACCCATTATTTCCCATGATATCAGTAAGGGTAGAGATTCCACATTTGGACCATTGGGGTTTGCAAAAGTCTGACTTCCAAATCGCTAGGCATTATTGTGAAATATTGGAATATGGGCATGCCCTTTTGATTCCCAGTTACATAGGTTTTAAATTTTACACCAAATAGAAATTGTGTGAGCAATAATAGGACCAAAGCGCACCGAAGTTTACATTGTCAAGCGATATATCAGTAAAGACCACCTGTTCCAGGGCAATAGCCAGGTGGCAAAATAATAATGTCTAAACCAATTTAAGATGAGGAGAAATGCTAGTGCCTGGAAATATACTCCCAAATATTTAAAATGGGAAACAATTGGGATTCCATAAGTAGATATGTAGTCCTCTATCATGGTCTGGAGAGGCAGTAGGGGCTGAATTTGTTAGATACATTATATAGCTTGAAATGACTGAATATACAGTGCCTTCAGAAAATATTCTGACCCCTTGACTTTTCCACATTTTGTTACGTTACAGCCTTATTTTAAATTGATGAAATAATTTTTCCCCCTCATCAATTTACACACAATACCCCATAATGACAAAGCAAAAACTGTCTTAGCTGCCGAAATATTACATTTACATACAGTCTTCAAACCCTTTACTCAGGACTTTGATGAACCACCTTTGGCAGCCATTACAACATTGATTCTTCTTTGGTATGACACTACAAGCATGGGACACCTGTATTTGGGGAGTTTCTGTGGTTCTGATTAAAGAAGCAATAAAACTGGCCTTCTTTAGAATAGTTGAGTATCTGGAGAATCAGCATTTGTGGGTTCGATTACAGGCTCAAAATGGCTAGAATCAACCACTGTGTCTGTGTGAGATGCGATGTTGGTGAACGGATGATCTCAAATAAATACAATTCACATAAATACTTTTTAGATTTGCACTAGAAAACCTATATAAAGAAGTATTTTATCTAACAAAACGACCATGCATATTGTAGCTGGGACCCTTTGGATTGCAAACAGAGGAAGATTTTCAAAAAGTGATTATTTAATCTCTATTTGTGATTTTATGAAGCCTGTGCTGGTTGAAAAATATGTTGATGTCGGGCGCTTTCCTCAAACAATCGCATGATATGCTTTTGCTGTAAAGCCTATTGTAAATTGGACAATGCAGTTAGATTAACAAGAATTTAAGCTTTTAACCAATATAAGATACTTGTATGTTCATTAATGTTTAATATCCATAATCTTTATGATTATTTATTTGAATTGCGCACCCTACAATTTCACCGGATGTTGTCGATAGGTGTCCCGCTAGCGGGACGCCTAGCCTTATTAAGGTATTTGAACATTTGTGAATGTGTTTTCTATTTGAATTAATGTAAATAGATACTTTTCTGAAAATATATGATTTTTAATTAGGTCTGTCAGAGATAATCAGTTAACTCAAGTAAATGTTATGTAATTTTAGTGAACACATTTGTTTTTATCGTCATTAATCGCATGGTCTGAAAGCTTTCAAAATACACTGAAAACATCCCAAATATATACAGCTAAAAACCACACTGGGATGTCAAAACAAATTGACATTTAGGTTAAAGAAAGTGTGCCTTATCAATGTACTTAATTTTGCTAACCGTTACTTTGGACAAGCTCAAGACTTGAGAAAAATGTTTAAGAAATATTAATTGAAAGAGAAGCCTAGTGTCGGCTCTCGTGCTTTAATGGTCAAGACATTGAGTTCTCTCGTGGAACACCCAGGTTCTAATCCCAATGGTTACGAATGCACATGTTGAACTTAGAATATCATATGTGAAATTTTGGATGTGAAATGTGAAAACCATGTGTCTTTTTTTTGTTCACGTGACATTTTTCACATGTGATTTGTTCACATGTAAGAAAAGTAAGCATGAAGAATTAGGTCGGTATCCTAGTGGATAGAGCATTGGGCCAGTAACCAGAAGGTTGCTTGATCAAATCCCTGAGCTGACAAGATAAAAATATGTCATTCTGCTCCTGAGCAAGGAAGTTAACCAACTGTTCCCCGGTAGGCCGTCAACTGACTTGCCTAGTTAAATAAATGTAGAAATAAAATAAAAACATGTATCCAAAGACCATGTGTCTGACTCATGTGGAAAGAAATAAACATTACTTGTGAATAAAATCACTTTTGTAAGGAATCCCTCTTTCTCTCTATCTCCATCTCTATCTCTCTATCTCGCTCTCCTTTAAATTACAGCATTACCCGCCCGCTGTTCATCACCCTGACCAGACCGTAGCCAGATCGTTAATCAGGGTGAACTTTTAACATGGCATTTGGTACAGCTTAGGGAGCCATTTTGTGCCCTCTCCGTCATGTCATTGGTCCAATATACTGTATGTCACTCTGTAATGGCAAGTCAGAACTCATTTTTTTGTTGGTGTTAGTATTGATGAGATTAGTAGAGCGAGAGCCTCTAGTGTGCTCAGACAGCATTCTGTCTAGTTGTGTCCTAAATGGAACCCTATTCCCTATGTAGTGTACTACTTTGACCTGGGCACATAGGGAATAGGGTGCCATTTGGGACACCAACAGACAGTCTCTCGCTAATACCATCAAGGTTGACTGGGATAGCAACAGCTGGAGTGGGGGTCCCTGTCTACTGTAATACAGTGTAGCATTATCTATTCTGTCTTTATATTAGTGATGACTGGGCCAGCCAGCCAGGGTTGGATTTTGAAATGTAATCACAGAATTGGAGAGTAATTCTACTTCCTTTCAGTCCAATTTGTGTGTTTGCATGTCTGTGTGTGTCTATTTGTATCTGTTTGTGTCTGTGTGTATTGTGTGTACTGTGTTTAAGAGTCGCTGTTTATGTCAGTATTTCTGTCCTGGTTTTACCCTAACCACACAGTGTGTTTTGGTCTGTATCAGATCTGTATCAATATCTGCTGCAGCCCATATCCCCTACAGTGTAGCTCTGAGCATTTGTATATTAGTGTTGGGTAACAGAGTGCTGTAGATGGTACGGGAGCAGCAAGGGCAGACCAGGGATGATCTCTCCTCTGGGTGATAATGAGTAACTATACAGTACAGTAATCCTAGCCTGGAAGGAGCCTCAACCTGCCTGCAACACATCCACACTAACTCACACTCACTCACACACACAAACACCTCCCAGTCCCAACTGAATTATCTCCACAGCAGGAAATCACATCCACACAGTCATACCTCAAGCCTCGCCCTGCCGAGGTGTTATGATATTTCTTATCTGAAAGGCAACCAGATTGATAGTAAAGCACCAAAATAGTTTCTGGAGAGAAGAGCGCAAGATGATGGGCTTTCTGTTGACTAATGGAAGCCTGGGGTTAAGCCCTCTTTTAGAAAAGTGTGTGAAAGATAGAAGGGGAGGTGAAATATTAGCAATTTTCTGTGTGTGTGTGTGTGTGTGTGTGTGTACACTGTGCTGTGTGTATCTGAATGAGGGACTGTTGTACATCAGCTCAAAGAGAGAGAAAGAGGGGTAGGGAGAGATACGAGGACAATAATCCTGAACTCCTCTCTTCCCTCCCTCTCTCTCCTCTAGCTGATTCTCTCTCTCTCTCTCTCTCTCTCTCTCTCTCTCTCTCTCTCTCTCTCTCTCGCTCTCTCTCTCCTCTCTTTCTGTGTGTGTTCGTGCGTGTGTGTGCAATCTATGTCTGTGTAAAGATAATAATCCTAGAAATATCAAGGTAGGGATTATGCGGTTATGGTGGCTGATATCACAGGGAACAGAGTGCTGTTATCCAGCGACACTATCGTACTGTGACTGCAAGAGATTTATGGAAGGAAATGTGTCCTGGACATAGAGAGAGGGAGTGTGCTTCTTATGCTTCTTTACTTGTGTATTGTGACATTTGTAGTGGAATATTTCTGATTTAAAGGAGAGAGACTTTTAGATTTCTTCAAAGCAATCTAACTGTATTATTAATTATTGCAATAATGGAGCTGGTCAACAACCCCCCGTGGGTGATCACTGAGAGCCCAACGAGCAGATTTCGGTGTTCATGACAAACAACAGATGTGTAGAATTGTACAAAGGTACATTGTGATATCAAGCAACAGAAAGATTTACATTGCACCAGGTTTCTGTCTCTAGGTCATTTACTGCTTGTTTATACAGAAATACTGATGCAACATAGGACACTAGGTCCTTCCCTCAAATGATGTCCAGTGTTCATTTGCGATGTGGGAGAAATAAACTGGAGGGAGGGTTTGCCTGGCACTGGGAAACCGGCCAGCATTTCACACAGACACTAATCATGGAATGGAATGCAGTCTTTAGGTTTTATCACCAAAGGCATTGTAAATCAACTGTCAGCGTTAAGCCTCAGAGGCTCCTCTCAGAAGAACAGACAGTGTGAAAGTACCAATATAAGAATACATTCTAATATAAAGTAATGTGAATAACATAATGTTGTAATTTCCAACACACGTTCTTTAGGAAACATAAATGATGTACTGTAAGATAAGAGAAAAACATACATCTGTGCCTGTGGTTTATGCTCTTCTGCTAAATCTGGATTCTGCCCTTATTGTACTATATTGCCGTAAGTTTTGAACCATGATGTGCAATATCCCTGAGAGGCAGGACCAACCCTTAAGATATTTTTTTACATATGATATTTCCCTGACTAAAATAGGTCAGCATGAAATTTCATACACTAAAAATGGCTTTAGCTGGAGGACTAGTAAAGGGCTGGAAGCTGAATGGGATGTGTGAGGTTCCAACACATCTGGAGTCTTATCATAGGAAATAGAAGATCCCTACTGCCACCTGCTTATGAGTTCTGGTACTATGGTCCTCTACTAGAATGTATTCTATCCAGAGCAATGCTCACCTCTATATTTGCTCGGTCTAAAGTGTGTGGGCTTAGCGATATGAATCATCATTTCAACTCGGCCGTGGGCGGCAGAACGCAACAGAGAAAGAAAGGATATCCTTTCTCGCGGATCACATGCCGCCCGCCCGCCGAATCTCTCCAAGCCCACACACAGAAGAGAAATCAATGAAGATGTTTTAGACTTGGCTGCTGTACAGTCGGCTTTTATATGCTGGATTCTACCCTTCTGCCCAGGGTTAGGAATAAGGAGTGAGAAATAAGGAGCGGTAGGAGTGGAGGCACTGTGCCATATCTATCTACACACTGACGCATCATCCTGAAATAAAAATAGCTATTATTTATATCCTGTTTGGAGATGGACAAGTATAATACGGATTTAAGATGATGAACAAACTTCTCTTTATTTTCTCTGCTCGCTTCCCCCACAACACATCTAATGACATTATAAGTCCACAGTCCCTCTGAGGAAGGAAGCATTGTAGAGGTATAAGAGGTAATAGTATATTAGTAGGATGTGATGATGATGATGATTAGGTTCTCTTCTCTGCTTCCTCCCACAACACATCAGTCCTTTTCTTCCTTCCATTTGATGGAGTTCTAAGTTAAAAGTCCCTCTGAAGTCATTAGGCATGAAGGAACTAAAACATGATAGGCCCTTGTAATGAGCAAACACTATAATATACAGTAGGCCCAGTACCATCAGCCTTCGTCTTCCCAAGGTGCAGTTGCTAGTGCAAGAAAAAGAAAACCAATCTGCTGTCTTTCTGTTTCTGTTCTGCTCCTGTATCTGTCCTTCTACTGTATGGCTAGGCAATATTCATCGTACTGATCTGGATTTTCACCCGACACGAAACCCATGATGCATGGCTGGCAGCATGCTGTCTTCCTATAGGTAGGCTGTCTTCCATAATGTTCTACGGTGCATCTCAAATGGCATACTATTCCCTATTTAGTGCACTTCATTCAAATATATAGTATATAGGAAATCAAGTGCCATTTGGGACGCAAACTAGTTCTACCCTGCATCAGGTATGGAATGATGGAATCCATCCAGATCCAGTCAGCCTTGGAGTTTTTCATTTTTTTATTTATTTATTTAAGACCAGGTGGCTTGGCCATAAGATAAGATGGCGCCGACAGAGAGGGTCACTAGGTCCTCGCTATTGGATATCAGAGTGATGTCAACTTACCAACATTACGACCAGGAATATGACTTTCCTGAAGGGGATCCTTTGTTCTCACCACCACCCATGGCATTTGATCTGATCCCAGAGGCAGACGCAAAACAACGTCGCCACAGAAGAGGTAGATGGAGCGGCTTCCTGGTCAGACTTCGGGAGGCGTGCACACCACCCACCGCTTCCGAGTATATTACTCGCCAATGTCCAGTCTCTAGATAACAAGGTAGATAAAATTAGTGCACAGGTTGCTTTCCAGAGATACATCAGGGATTGTAACATACTCTGTTTCACGGAAACATGGCTCTCTCGGGATATGTTGTCGGCATTGGTACAGCCACTGGGGTTCTTTATGCGTTGCGCCGACATAAATAAACGGCGGGGTGGGGGGCGGGGTGTATGCTTCATGATTAACGACTCATGGTGTAATCGTAACAACATACAGGAACTCAAGTCCTTTTGTTCACCTGACCTAGAATTACTAACAATCAACTGCTGACAATGTTCTCTCCCAAGATAATTATTGTCAGTTATTTTCACAGCCGTGTATATCCCCCCCTCAAGCCGATACCACGACAGCCCTTGAGGAACTTCAATGGACTCTATGCAAACTGGAAACCATATATCCTGAGGCTGCATTTATCGTAGCTTGGGATTTTAACAAAGAAAATTTGAGAACAAGGCTACCTAAATTCTATCAGCATATTTATTTTAGCACTCGTGCGGGAAATACACTGGATCACTGCTACTCTAACTTCCGCGATGCATACAAGGCCCTCCCACGCCCTCCCTTCGGCAAATCTGACCACGACTCCATTTTGCTCCTCCCCGTCCTATAGGCAGAAACTCAAACAGGATGTACCCGTGACTAGAACAATTCAATGCTGGTCTTACCAATCAGAATCCACGCTTCAAGATTGTTTTGATCAGGCAGACTGGGAAATGTTCTGGGCAGCCTCAGAGAATAACATTGATTGATACGTTGATTCGGTGTGTTAGTTTATAAGGAAGTGCATTGGAGATGTTGTACCTACTGTGACTATTAAAACCTACCCTAACCAGAAACCGTGGCTAGATGGCGGCATTTGCGCAAAACTGAAAGTGCGAACCACCACAAAGTGGAGTCGCAATTCAACGGCTCAGACACAAGACGTATGTGGCAGGGTCTATAGGCAATCACGGACTACAAGAAGAATAGCAGCCACGTCACGGCACTGACATCTTGCTTCCAGACAAACAAACACCTTCTTAGTCCGCTTTGAGGATAATACAGTGCCACCGATGCGGCCCGCTACCAAGGACTGCGGGCCCTCCCTCTCCTTCTCTGTGGCCGACGTGAGTAAGACATTTAAATGTGTTAACCCTCACAAGGCTGCTGACCCAGATGGCATCCTAGCCGCGTCTTCAGAGTATGTGCAGACCAGCTGCCTGGTATGTTTACGGACAAATTCAATCTCTCCCTATCCCAGTCTGCTGTCCCCACATGCTTCAAGATGGCCACCACCACAGACCCACTTCAATTTGCATACCGCCCCAATAGGGTCCACAGACGATGCAATCGCCATCACATTGCACACTGCCCTATCCCATCTGGACAAGAGGAATACCTATGTAAGAATTCTGTTCATTGACTAAAGCTCAACATTCAACACCATAGTTTCGTCCAAGCTCATCATTAAGCTTGAGGCCCTGGGTCTCAGCCCTGCCCTGTGCAATTGGATCCTGGACTTCCTGACGGGCCTCCCCAAGGGGGTGAAGGTAGGAAACAACACCTCCACTTCGCTCATCCTCAACACTGGGGCCCCACAAGGGTGTGTGCTCAGCCCACTCCCTATACTGCCTGTTGACCCATGACGCCTCCAACTCAATCATCAAGTTTGCAAACAACACAACAGTATTGGGCTTGATTACCAACAATGATGAGACAGCCTACAGGGAGGAGGTGAGGGCCCTTGGAGTGTGGTATCAGGAAAACAACCTCTCACTCAATGTCAACAAAACAAAGGAGATGATCATAGACTTCAGAAAACAGCACCCCCTATCCACATTGACAGGACAGCAGTGGAGAAATTGGAAATATACATTACAGCATGCATTGCACCCGGCCTGCCACAGGAGTCACTAGAGCGTGATGAGACAAGTACATCCCTGCCAGCCAAACCCTCCCCTAACACGGACGACACTGGGCCAACTGTGCGATGTCCCATGGGTCTCCCAGTCGCTCGCTGCGACAGAGCCTGGACTCAAACCAGGATCTCTAGTGGCACAGTTAGCACTGCAATGCAGTACCTTAGACCACTGCACCCCTCAGGAGGCCAGGTGGAAAGTTTTAAGTTCCTCAGCGTACATGTCCCCGACAAACTGAAAGGGTCCACCCACACAAACAGTGTGGTGAAGAAAGCGCAACAGTGCATCTTCAACCTCAGGAGGCTGAAGAAATTTGGCTTGTCACCTAAAACCCTCACAAACCTTTACAGATGCACAATTTAGAGCTTCCTGTTGGGCTGTATCACTGCCTGGTACGGCAACTGCACCGCCCACAACCACAAGGCTCTCCAGAGAGTGGTGCGGTTCTGCACAACGCAATCCTGGAGGCAAACTCCCTGCCCTCCAGGACACCTTCAGCACCCGATGTCACAGGAAGGCCAAAAAGATCATCAAGGACAACAACCACCCAAGCCACTGCCTGTTCACCCCGCTACCATCCAGAAAGCGAGGTCAGTACAGGTGCATCAAAGCTGGGACCGAGAGACTAAAAACAGCTTATATCTCAGGGCCATCAGACTGTTAAACGACTCAAATACCAGTGGGTCGCTAGCGGGATCATCCCGACACTACCAGCTAAAACCTGTAGCGCCAGATTTAAAATCCGAAAATTGAATTATTAAACATCCAGCTATATACAAGTGTTCCATACTCATCAAAAGCTCTGTTTCTAGGCAATATCACAGCGTTGTCAGATTTCAAAAAGGCTTTACGGCGAAAGCAGCACATTCATTTGTTTGAGGGTAGCACCTCACATATTTTCCAATAGCCATGTATCGATTAGCAATCATGGCACACACATAACACATTTCACAGCAAAAACAAAGTAATTACCTGTTGAAGAACTTCTGCTGAGGTCTTCCTAAGTGTCCAACGAAGACAATCCATGGTTCTTTTGTTAGAAAAAGTAACGTCTTTTATCCATAAATCCTCCATTTGGTTCATGCAAAACGACAGCCTCCATTACTCTTTTGAAACGCGGCGCCAACTCGTTCAAATGTTACCTATAAACTTGTCCAAAAACAATCAAACATAGTTTTAAATGTATCCTTAGGAACCCTTTTACGTATATGTACTATTATAAATCAGCCGGAATATAAACTGAACGCTAAAAGCGATAAATAAGGCACAGCGCCTTCTCATGCACGCCAAGCACTCTGAAGAGTTTTCATAAGGTGGTCTCTCGTTCCATGCTGTTTATCAATGGCCGAAATTCCCCCAAGATGGAGTAAAACACCGTCTCGTGGTTGATGACATCATAAGGAAGCGACGTGCACTGAGTTCACATGCCTATATATGGTCATTTTGGATAGGAGGGGCTCAAAAATGAGCAATGTGTCAAAATGACTTTTTTCAGGACAGAGATTCCTCAGGGTTTTGCCTGCCAAATGCGTTGTGATTGACCCACAGACAAATGGTTAACAGTTTTGGAAAATTCATAGTGTTTCCTATCCAATGGTACTAAATATATGCATATCCCATTTTCTGGGCCTAAATGGGAGGCATTTTACTTTGGGCACGCCAGGCTCTCCAAAACAGTCAGTTTTTCTGCTGGAGCCGGTGAACAGCCATCACTAACACAGAGAGGCTGCTGCCTACAGACAGACTTGAAATCATTGTCCACTTTAATAAATGGATCACTAGTCACTTTAATAATGTCACTTTAATAATGTTTACATATCTTGCATTACTCATCTCATATGTACACAACCGTTCAAAAGTTTGGGGTCACTTAGAAATGTCCTTGTTTTTTAAAGAAAAAACTATGTTTTGTCCATTAAAATAAAATCTAATTGATCAGAAATAGACATTGTTAATGTTGTAAATGACTATTGTAGCTGGAAACTGCAGATTTGTTATGTAATATCTACATAGGCGTACACAGGCCCATTATCAGCAACCATTACTCCTGTGTTCCAATGGCACGTTGTGTTAGCTAATCCAAGCTAATTGATCATTAGAAAACCCTTTTGCAATTATGTTAGCACAGCTGAAAACTGTTGTCCTGATTAAAGAAGCAATAAAACGGGCCTTCTTTAGTGTAGTTGAGTACCTGGAGCTTCAGCATTTGTGGGTTTGATTACAGGTTCAAAATGGCTAGAAACAAAGAACTATCTTCTCAAACTCGTCAGTCTACTCTTGTTCTGAGAAATTAAGGCTATTCAATGCGAGATATTGCCATTCACAGAACAGAGCAAACTGGCTCTAACCAGAATAAAAAGAGGAGTGGGAGGCCCCGGTGCACAACTGAGCAAGAGGACAAGCATCCCGGAGTCTCCACTTCACTGTTGACTTTGAAACTGGTATTTTGCGGGTACTATTTAATGAAGCTGCCAGTTGAGGACTTGTGAGCTCTGTTACCTTCAAGTAGGTTTTGGTTTTGCTTGGGTGTTGTTTTTTCAGATTTTTGTTTTAAGTCTATCTCAAACCTTAACCCTTACCTTAACCATTCTGAGTTAATGCCAAACTTAACTTCTTAGGGAGCGGCAGCAGAGGTGACGGTTTTGGAGAGTCTGGCGTGCCCAAAGTAAAATGCCTGCCACTCAGGCCCAGAAACTAGGATATGCACATAATTAGTACTATTGGATAGGAAACACTCTGAAGTTTCCAAAACTGTTAAAATAATGTCTGAGTATAACAGAACTGATATAGCAGGCGAAAACCCGAGGAATTTCTGTCCAGAAGTTTTTTTTTGTGTGACATTTCCTCAGTTTGATAGGCTTCCTATTGAAATCCATGTAAAATAGCTCCCAGATTGCAGTACCTATGGCTTCCACTAGATATCAACAGTCTTTAGACATAGTTTGAAGGCTTTATCATTGAACAGAACCGAATAGAAGAAGTATTAGTGAAGGGACCACGGATGTCAATAACTTTTCCTGGGCGCGAGACCGTGAGCACGCCCCACATTATTTTCCTTCTTCAAAGTTGATAGGTATAATTTGAACGCTTTCTCTTCACTGTACAACGGGCGACTCGACGGTGGATTTTCTGAACATAACGCGCCAACCAAACTGAGATTTACAGATATACTAAATGACTTTTTCTAACAAAAGAACCATTGGATGACTTCCTTGGGCACTTGGGATGCCCTCAGCAGTAGTTCTTTGAAAGGTAAGTGATTTATTTTAGCTCTTATGTGGGTTTTGTGTGACCCGCGCTGGATATGAATTCATGCTAATGCATAAATATGAGAGGTGCTATCCTCAAACAATCAAATGTTGTGCTTTCGCCGTAAAGCCTTTTTGAAATCTGTGCTATTGCTGTGCTATTGCCAAGAATCAGAGCTTTTGATGACTATGCAACACTTGTATATTGATGAATGTTTAATAATTCAACTTTTGGATTTTGAATTTGGCGCCTTACATTTCATCGGGTAGTGTCGGGAATGGGGCGCTAGCGCCCCAATGATCCCTAATTAACACTATTCTAAAATTCTGAATTGATGCCTAAACTTAACCTTAAACACTTACTACTTTGAAATTTGATATTTAAGAAACATGGCTGGACGTCTAATTCTGACATGAGACTGTGAGAACTAGTTGCGTAATAGATGGGCACCATTCATTGGCTAGAACAAAAGCTAGGGTTGGTGGTGGAGGAGGAAAAAAGGGGAAGATTGAAAGAAATCCAATCAAGATTAATTCTTCTTCTGTTTTAGTGTCTTTCAGGAGAGGAAGAGAGAGAGCTTAGCTTTCATGGGAATTGTTTGAGTCCTAATGGCAACCTTTTCCCTATAAAGTGCATTACTTTTGACCAAAGCACTATAGGGAATAAGGTGCCATTTGAGACACATTGGATTAGTAATTTCTATCAGGAGAGCTTTGTCTCTCACCTCCTTGGAAACTGAACAGAAACTAAATTAGAGACACAGCCAGTCCGACAACAAGCTGTGGTGGAAGAGAAGCCAATTAATTCTTCCTGAGATGTGTTATGTGAATGAAGTGTTTCCTACGCTGTCTGCCCCAGCTACTGATATCTGACATGCTGATATCTAAAACACAGACATGCACACACACCCAGGAGATCTGTAGCCTATGACAATCGGAATGACTCATCGTTCACAGTAAAATGGTATGGCTGAGAGCAACAGCAGCGATGCGATGCCAAATACTCTCTCTCTCTCTCCCTGTCTCTCTTTCTCTCAGTCTTTGAATGCCTCTCTCTCAGCAGACCAATGAGATTAGTTAGCGCCCGTCCCATCTGTTGCGTTTACGTCTCATTTGTTTACTCATTGGTTGACATCAGAGCCACCAACCAAGGGGAGCTGTGTGTAATCAGGCTGGTCCGGGTTGAGTATCTCTCTCTCCCCCTGTCATCTCTCTTATCCCCTATCTCTTTCTTCCTCATTCTCTCTCACTCTGTTTCTCTTCTCTCTCGCTCTCTGAAGAGTGTTCAGATCAATGGAGCATTACAGATTACCCAGAGCCATTCAGTGAGTAAAGTGACACTGATGAAACATACACGCTCTGATACTGTCGTTCACTGTAGACTACAAAGTGTTACGGGATTATCACACTCCACAGGTGTGACTAATCCCCCCTCTTAATTCAGCAAGCATTTTCATTGGACAATTGACCTAATCATGTGACTTGTATATTGTGTATTTCAGCTCTCATGTGTTGTGTTCTATGTGGCTGCCCACAAGAAGTGAATGCAGTCTGGGGGCATGGTGGAGCCGGGTGCGCCTACGTTTGGTGAATGCACATGAAAAATTAATTTTGCGCTTTAATTGATAACGGGAGAAAATGTATGCTTGCCTCCTGGGCTGCACCACTTGCTGTGCCCCCTTTTGTTTAGTTGGTAAGTTTTGTTTTTAAATAGCATGGTTTTAACCCATGAGTCTAAGCCGGGGGGTTCTACTACATACTGTTTAACCCACTTCATATATGTATACTGTATTCTAGTCAAGGCCATCCTATTCAAGTGTGTGTGTGTGTGTGTGTGTGTGTGTGTGTGTGTGTGTGTGTGTGTGTGTGTGTGTGTGTGTGTGTGTGTGTGTGTGTGTGTGTGCACGCGCGCGCACAGTACCAGTCAAATGTTTGGATACCTACTCATTCAAGGGGTTTTCTTTATTTTTTTTCTATATTGTAGAATAATAGTGAAGACCTCAAATCTATGAAATAACACATGGAATCATGTAGTAACCAAAAACATGTTAAA
The DNA here is from genome assembly GCA_030435695.1 of Brachymystax lenok tsinlingensis. NCBI lineage: Eukaryota > Metazoa > Chordata > Actinopteri > Salmoniformes > Salmonidae > Brachymystax > Brachymystax lenok. The sequence continues at coordinate 49,251,190 of CM059819.1, read as the reverse complement.
CAAACAGCCACCCTTTGCTTTGATGACAGCTTTGCACACTTTGCATTCTCTCAACCAATTCACCTGGCATGCTTTCCCAACAGTCTTGAAGGAGTTCCCACTTGCTGAGGACTTGTTGGCTGCTTTTCCTTCACTCTGCGGTCCAACTCATCCCAAACCATCTCAATTGGGTTGAGGTCGGGTGATTGTGGAGGCCAGGTCATCTGATGCAGCACTGCATCACTCTCCTTCTTGGTCAAATAGCCCTTACACTGCCTGGAGGTTTGTTGGGTCATTGTCCTGTTGAAAAACAAATGATAGTCCCACTAAGTGCAAACCAGATGGGTTGGCATATCACTGTAGAATGCTGTGGTAGCCATGCTGGTTAAGTGTGCCTTGAATTCTAAATTAATCACTGACAGTGTCACCAGCAATGCACCATCACACCTCCTCCATGCTTTACGGTGGGAACTACACATGCGAAGATCTTCCGTTCACCTACAATTACACACCGGTGTAATGTCCATTGGTCGTGTTTCTTGGACTAGCAAGTCTCTTCTGATTATTGGTGTCCTTTAGTAGTGGTTTCTTTGCAGCAATTCGACCATGAAGGCCTGACTCACTCAGTCTCCTCTGATCAGTTGATGTTGAGATGTGTCTGTTACTTGAACTCTGTAGCATTTATTTGGACTGCACTCTGAGGTGGGGTTAACTCTAATGAATTTATCCTCTGCAGCAGAGGTAACTCTGGGTCTTCCTGTGTCGGTCCTCATGACAGCCAGTTTAATCACAATGCTTTATGGTTTTTGTGACTGCACTTAAACTTTCAAATGTTCCTTATTGGCTGACTTTCATGTCTTAATTTAATGATGGACTGTTTGTCTTTGCTTGTTGGAGCTGTTCTTGCCATAATATGGACTTGGTCTTTTACCAAATAGGACTATCTTCTGGATACCACCCCTACCTTGACACAACAGATTGGCTCAAATGCATTAAGAAGGAAATAAATTCAACAAATTAACTTTTAATTGAAATGCATTTCATGTGACTACTTCAAGAAACTGGTTGAGAGAATGTCAAGCGCTTGCAAAGCTGTCAAGGCAAAGGGTGGCTACTTTGAAGAATCTAAAATGTTAAATATATTTAGATTATAAAAAAAAAATGTTGGTTTCTACATTATTTCATGGTTTTGATGTCTTCACTATTATTCTACAATGTAGAAAGTAGTACAAATGAGGAAAAACCCTTGAATGAGTAGGTGTGTCCAAACCTTTGATTGGTACTGTATACAGTGGGGCAAAAAAGTATTTAGTCAGCCACCAATTGTGCAAGTTCTCTCACTTAAAAAGGAGAGAGGCCTGTAATTTTCATCATAGGTACACTTCAACTATGACAGACAAAATGAGGAAAAAAAATCCAGAAAGTCACATTGTAGGATTTTTAATGAATTTATTTGCAAATTATGGTGGAAAATAAGTATTTGGTCACATACAAACAAGCAAGATTTCTGGCTCTCACAGACCTGTAACTTCTTTAAGAGGCTCCTCTGTCCTCCACTCGTTACCTGTATTAATGGCACCTGTTTGAACTTGTTATCAGTATAAAGACACCTGTCCACAACCTCAAACAGTCACACTCCAAACTCCACTATGGCCAAGACCAAAGAGCTGTCAAAGGACACCAGAAACAAAATTGTAGACCTGCACCAGGTTGGGAAGACTGAATCTGCAATAGGTAAGCAGCTTGGTTTGAAGAAATCAACTGTGGGAGCAATTATTAGGAAATGGAAGACATACAAGACCACTGATAATCTTCCTCGATTTGGGGCTCCACGCAAGATCTCACCCGTGGGGTCAAAATGATCACAAGAACGGTGAGCAGAAATCCCAGAACCACACGGGGACCTAGTGAATGACCTGCAGAGAGCTGGGACCAAAGTAACAAAGCCTACCATCAGTAACACACTACGCCGCCAGGGACTCAAATCCTGCAGTGCCAGACGTGTCCCCCTGCTTAAGCCAGTACATGTTCAGGCCCGTCTGAAGTTTGCTAGAGAGCATTTGGATGATCCAGATGAGGATTGGGAGAATGTCATATGGTCAGATGAAACCAAAATATAACTTTTTGGTAAAAACTCAACTCGTCGTGTTTGGAGGACAAAGAATGCTGAGTTGCATCCAAAGAACACCATACCTACTGTGAAGCATGGGGGTGGAAACATCATGCTTTGGGGCTGTTTTTTCTGCAAAGGGACCAGGACGACTGATCCGTGTAAAGGAAAGAATGAATGGGGCCATGTATCGTGAGATTTTGAGTGAAAACCTCCTTCCATCAGCAAGGGCATTGAAGATGAAACGTGGCTGGGTCTTTCAGCATGACAATGATCCCAAACACAGCACCCGGGCAACGGAGTGGCTTCGTAAGAAGCATTTCAAGGTCCTGGAGTGGCCTAGCCAGTCTCCAGATCTCAACCCCATAGAAAATCTTTGGAGGGAGTTGAAAGTCCGTGTTGCCCAGCGACAGCCCCAAAACATCACTGCTCTAGAGGAGATCTGCATGGAGGAATGGGCCAAAATACCAGCAACAGTGTGTGAAAACCTTGTGAAGACTTACAGAAAGCGTTTGACCTCTGTCATTGCCAACAAAGGGTATATAACAAAGTATTGAGATAAACTTTTGTTATTGACCAAATACTTATTTTCTACCATAATTTGCAAATAAATAAATTAAAAATCCTACAATGTGATTTTCTGGATTTCTTTTTCTCATTTCGTCTGTCATAGTTGAAGTGTACCTATGATGAAAATTACAGGCCTCTCTCATCTTTTTAAGTTGGCGAACTTGCACAATTGGTGGCTGACTAAATACTTTTTTTGCCCCACTGTGTGTGTGTGTGTGTGTGTGTGTGTGTGTATGTATGTATGTGTGTGTGTGTGTGTATATATATATATATCTCCTTTTTTTTTAAGGAAGTTTATTCTGAAGTGGAGCCTCAAGACTCTTGACTTTGACTTGAGACTGATGACTTAAAATGATCTGACCTGGTTATGTCACTCATTTTGTGGCAGTCTACGTGGATTAATCTACATGTAGCCGCATCATCGCCCTTGCAAAAAAATGTGACAGATTGGCTAGTGAAACGTATACTCGGCACTCTAATTGGACCGGCAAACTGTCAATCAACACAGGTCGGGCAAGTATTTTGATTACAAAACAATCAGAACTCTCTGGATTTATGGTGCTTTCAAGACAACTGGGAACTTGGTGGGGAGAAACAAGGTCAAATCATGACGTCAGTGATCTACAGGTCGGATTTCTAGAATGAGGCCCGTGTTCCTGACTTGGAATTACGAGTTGGATGACCGTTCAAAGCTTATTTTCCCAGTTGAAGCTAGTTATTTTATTATCATATTTTTCCCCCCAGTTGTCTTGAACTCACTGAAGTCTGAGATTTCCGAGTTTGCAGTTGTTTTGAACGTGGCAGAAATCATGCTGGATTGACAGCATGGCCCAATGTATTCAAACTGTTCTGGCCCGTGGTGTTGCATGTTTGTTATTTTAAGCTTGCTATAGGGACCGCTAAACCCAGACTTGGACCACCCACTACAATGAATAGCAGGCTAGTGATAGATTGCTTTGCCATGCTTGCAGTTAGCCACTGATTCCTTCCAAACCACTCATTGTTGAATTTGCAAATTCTAACATGTGTCATGTTTACGATACATCGGCCTTCAATACATTTACATTTTATAGCAACAATGTGCACAATGTTTATAGTGCACATGAACATTTGCAAGACTCATGAGGTGGAAATAGTAAATCATACATTTAATTAAACTTCACGAGTTCCATGTGTCCTGTTCCTGTCATTTTTGTTTTGCGTAATAGGTGCGAGCGCCTTAGGCTACTTGGCCTGCGCTCCACGCTTTGCAGTCAGAACATTGAATGAGAGAATGTTTGTTCCATGTATGCATGGTGTTGGAATATCGTTGTCTGATTTTAAGACTAATGTACAAATATAACCATGGATGTTAACATTACCTTTTACATTGTGGAACCAGTTTATTGGTTGTAACTGTGTGGGCCAAGGGCTTATTATTTAGGCCTACCTGTTATATCTCCTTTTACACAGATTCATTTTAGTTTCTCAGATACACAAGCTATTTATTTCTGGCTATTGCCCATATGTTTGGTAAATATACTTTATAATCTATCTTTCAACGTTGGCTAACCAAGACCTGTAAATAAATCTACACTCTGAGCACATCAACCTGCCTTGCCTTCTGCTGATTTCATGCCCTTGATTGCTACAAGGTACATATTTTACAATTGCAAACTAATACAAATGTTGCAGACAAAATAATGAAAAGAGCTGTCCTGTAGCCTCGATAACTAGACAAAGATTTGTAGTTGAACAAGTTGTTGCATGCATTGATTATTTATTCTTTTTTTTTTTGAGGCAAGATGGCGCTGACAGACATGGCAGCTCTGCTTCTAGCTACTAAGCAACTTTGCAGTATTTTCTTTGTGTTATTTCTTACGTTATTTGCCCCATTGAAACATCTTTGAAATGCAAAAGAAAGGCCATAATGCATTATTCTAGCCCAGGCGATTTAGGTTTTGGCCACTAGATGGCAGCATTGTTGGTGAAAAGTTTTAGACTGATTCAATGAACCATTGCATTTCTGTTCAAAATGTTGTATAAAGACTACCCAAATGTGCCAAATTTATTTATTTTCACTATTAAACATGCAATGAACTACACAGAGGGAAAGGTACACTGCATTCAGCACCACTGATAGAACTCTCATTAATGGGTATGCACAAAAACACCATAAAGAGAGAGAGCTCAATATTACATTTAAACTACTCAATCAGTGTGAGGAGTGAAGTCTCTGATGGGCTTTGACTAGAGCAGTGAAGTCAGGTATAGTTTCTGACGTCGCTATGTGCAGGATTGGTGAGAGTCAGTAAGAAATAATCTGTGCCCTGACTTGTTATATTTCATCACTGAAAACAGTACAAACATCTTCTGAGCATGACTCCTAATCTTTGAAAAGTTTTGTTAAATGAGAGATGCGTAGAACCTTGTCAGTGACATTGTTTTGAATAGTTCTCCAATCACTGCGTCAGACTGAAGATCAAGTTGCAGGTCAGTGGGAGCGTTATCCACATTGAAGGTGAAAGGAGAGGAAACCAACAGCATGTCATTTTCCCACACTTTGAAATCCTCAAAATGACGAGAAAACTCATCGTTCAAAGCATGCAGCAGCGATGTATACTTCTCCCGCTGGTCATCTGATAGGGAACAGACTAGTAGTGTCAGAAGGTGGGTGAGATTGTTGGAATCTACTTGGTGGGTTAGGAGGAGTAATTTTCCCTTGAAGGCTTTGACAAGGCTGTACATCTGATGTGCAAAAAGGCCCTTCCCTTGTAGTTTGGAATTCAGTTCATTCATGAGGGCCATGATGTCCACATTGAAGACAAAATCAGACAACCATTCTTTATCTTGCAGTTGAGGGAAATCCACAAACTCGGCAAAAAAAGAAATGTTCTCTCACTGTCAACTGAGTTTATTTTCAGCAAATTTAACATGTGTAAATATTTGTATGAACATTACAATATTCAACAACTGAGACATAAACTGAACAAGTTCCACAGACATAGAATAATGTGTCCCTGAACAAAGGAGGGGTCAAAATCAAAAGTGTGGCCACCAGCTATATTAAGTACTGCAGTGCATCTCCTCCTCGTGGACTGCACCAGATTTGCCAGTTCTTGCTGTGAGATGTTACCCCACTCTTCCACCAAGGCATTTGCTAGTTCCCGGACATTTCTGGGAGGAATGGCCCTAGCCCTCACCCTCTGATCCAACAGGTCCCAGACGTGCTCAATGGGATTGAAATCCGGGCTGGCCATGGCAGAACACTGATATTCCAGTCTTTCAGGAAATCCCGCACAGAACGAGCAGTATGGCTGGTGGCATTGTGATGCTGGAGAGTCGTGTCAGGATGAGCCTGCAATAAGGGTACCACATGAGGGAGGAAGATGTCTTCCTTGTAATGCACAGCGTTGAGATTGCCTGCAATGACAACAAGCTCAATCTGATGATGCCGGCCCAGACCACGACGGACCCTCCACCTCCAAATCGATCCCGCACCAGAGTACAGGCCTCGGTGTAACGCTCATTCCTTCGACGATAAACGCGAATCCGACCATCACCCCTGGTGAGACAAAACCTCGACTCGTCAGTGAAGAGCACTTTTTGCCAGTCCTGTCTGGTCCAGCGACGGTGGGTTTGTGCCCATAGGCGACATTGTTGCTGGTGATGTCTGGTGAGGACCTGACTTACGACAGGCCTACAAGCCCTCAGTCAACAGTCTCGAGACAGTGTTCAGATATCTTTTGGATGCATTAGAGCAGAGAAGAAGAGAACAGGAAGTGCCCCCTCAGATGTCAATAGAAGAGGACGCACGCTCCCGAGAAGGCACGCTCTGTGTTTTTTTCCGTTCTTATAGCTCAGTTTATATTCCGGTTGAATTATTATAGTAAATATAAAAGTGAAAGTGAAAAGTGTTCCTAAGGATACATTTAAAATGATGTTTGATTGTTCTTGGACAAGTTTATAGGTATAAGTTGAACGAGTTCTATTCACGTTTCAATGGAGGAGTGGAGGCTGTAGTTTCTGATTATAACGCGCGAACCAAACGGAGATTTATGGATAAAATACATTACTTTTTCTAACAAAAGAACCATGGATTGTCTTCGTTGGACACTTAGGAAGACCTCAGCAGAAGTTCTTCAACAGGTAATTGATTTGTTTTCGCTGTGAAATGTGTTATGTGTGAACCGTGATGGCTTATGAATTCATGGTAATGGGAAAAATATGTTAGGTGCTACCCTCAAACAATCAAATGTGCTGCTTTCGCCGTAAAGCCTTTTTGAAATCTGACAACACTGTGATATTGCCAAGAAACAGAGCTTTTGATGAGTATGAAACACTTATGGGTGCATGTATATGGGTGCATGTTTAATAATTCAACTTTTGGATTTTGAATTTGGCGCCTTGCATTTCACCTGGTAGTGTCGGGATTGGGGCGCTAGCGCCCCACTGCTCCCTAAGAAGTTAAACCCTTTACAATGAAGATGTGTGAAGTTATTTGGATTTTTACGAATTATCTTTAAAAGACAGGGTCCTGAAAAAGGGATGTTTCTTTTTTTGCTGAGTTTATTTTCCTTTCATTTGCAAAAACTCTGCAATCTCAGATTTCAGGTCCCACACCCTTTAAATCCTAACCACAAACAAGATCATCTCTTACTGACTCTCACCTCTCAGCAATCCTGAGCATAGCGACGTCAGAAACTATACCTGACTTTACTGCTCTAGTCAATGCCCAAGCAAAACAAACAGTCTGAACCTGAACTTTTCCACCACCACAGGGGCTCTCATGAAACAACACACTTAATATTTTTGTCATTTAGCACACACTTATCTAGAGTGACTAAGTGCCTTGCTCAGGGGAACATCAACAGATTTTCCAAGGTCATCTTTGGGATTCGAGCCAGCAACCTTTCAGTTACTGGTCCAATGCTCTTAACTGCTAGGCTACCTGCCACCCTACCTGTTGCCCACATATAAATAGATTACAGTCATCCTCTTGCATAAGAAACATCAACATTCATTACATGAAGTAAATTAGGAACAGCTCAGTTTAGAAGGTACTGTCAGTAGATCTGGAGTTCCATTGTTTCCTTACTAAATAAAAAAAAACATAAAAAAGAACAGTTGAAAAAAAAAAAAAACCAGAACATAGACATATTGCTGAAGTTTCGCAGAAGATCCGCTTTGACATTGAAAGGTAATTTCCGAATGAGCCAACATTTGCAGCATTTACTGTGAATGCAGTCTCCGCGAACGTGGGAACATTGCCTTTAAATTTACTTTGAGCTCTAACAATACAGATTGAATTGAGCCCTTACATTAGACACCACCTTTTTCTTGTTTCTGTAACACAAAGAGTTTTTCTGACCAATTTGCCTACAATGAATAACACATCCTCTCTCTCCCCTATTCAGTGTGAGAGAACAATATCACCAGAAATGTAATGAACATCTGCAGAAGGATTGTCTCTGTCACAGAGTCGCAGGGTGATAATTATTGGGAAGCATGATTAGTTTCTGACTGAGATATTAATAGACTGTAATGAAACAGGCATTAACCTACAATTATCACACAAAATTATCCATACTGGGAGTCTAACTTAAAAGCTTAAAAGCTATCAAAAGAGGACAATCATTTTGTGATTTCTTCAGTTGCTTTCTTTAACAAGACTTGTTGATGTCTTGAGAGTTTGAGGTTGTGTGCATTGACACAAAATGACCCATACCAGAAGTCTAACTCAAAAGCTGGGCTATCAAAGAGGACGATAACTTTGTGATTTCTCCATTTGCTTTCTTTAACAAGACTTGTTGATGTGTTGAGAGTTCAACGTTGTGTGCATTCATACAAAATGACCCATACTGGGAGTCTAACTCAAAAGCTTGGCTATCAAAAGAGGACAATAACTTGATTTCTCAATTTACTTTCAACTTGTACAAGACTTGTTGAGGCCTTGTGCGTTTTTCCATACATTCTTCTTGTCAGCCATTTTGATTATAAACTCACTTCGTGAAACACATTTTGAATAAAGAAAATTAACGACTTTTCACAGATAGCTTAAGTATATTTACAGGAGACAAGGTTGGAGGGTAAAATCCAACATATTTAAAATGTCATTAATTTACATGCCAAATGGACAAATAAAGAGCACACTCAGTATCAGTTATTTGATGTCCAGAATCATATACAGTACTGTAATTGCATCCCTGGTTATGAACACAAAAAAACTAGGCTACTGGAGAACCAAACCTCCAGACCCTTTACAGTATTTAGTTCCAATAAATTCGTATTGATTCAAACTAAACTAGCTCTGTCTATGAGAGAAATATTTAATATAGTACTGCAGAGGCACCAGTGTGTGTAGACAAGTATACCTTCTCACCCTAGATTTATGTACAGTACACATTTCCAAAGAACACTATACAATACTACCTTTAAAACATTATGTAGGAAATCTACAGAAATACTCCTCAGAGGGTTTTGTATTCTCAAGAAGCATTATAAAGTAAAAGGGATATTGATGGATCTTTTACTGCCATTTAAATCAAGCTGCTATGTTTTTATTACTGTTGTCCCTCTCCAGGAGAAATAGAGCTATAAAAAGCAGCGAGTGACGGGTAGACTGGGCCAGCCTGACATTTTAGGGAGTCCTGTTATAGTAGTAAAGATGCCCATATGATGTATGCAGCGCTCTGAGGATGCTGAGGACACCAAGAGGAATGCTTACATTGAGAATTAAGAGAGAGGAAGAAAGGGAAGTGGGGGAAAGAGAGAGGGAGAAAGATGGCTAAGGGGAAGGGGGAGAGATTAACAGAGAGAGGGGTAGTCGGTAACAATAAGACAGAGAACATGACAAAGCGAGAGAGGAGACAGAAAGAGAGAGAACTAGAAAGAGAGTAAGCAGCACAGACAGACAGCTAGCTAGATGTGATTTCATAGTCCCGGCTCAGGCTGAGGTCTGTAGAAGACCTGTCCTGAGGCCAGCCTGCGTTTTAGCTCCTTCCACAGCAGCTCCCTCTCCCTCTGGGAACCCTTCATGAAGCCCCTGTTCTCCTGGGCACGACGGGATAGGTACGGTATCACCTCATTCACCGGCCCGTATGGAACATATTTATAGACAGGGAAACCTGCCTGGCCTGGGGGAGAGAGACAGATGGGAAGAGAAGGACATTTATTGGGGCAGCTTTTCAGTACAAAGCAAATAAATATTATACTTGGCTAGTGAGTTGGGAATTTATTCAACTAATCGCACTTAAATTTTAGTCCACACAAAGTTGAACCAGTAGTGTCTTCGCTAGGCTGGAGCAAAAGCTTTCACATCCTGTGGCTCCCCAGAACCTCAGTTGATCATCCCTGATTTAGTTCAATACAATGTCTTTCATTGACAAACTAGTGCTGTGAGCCAACAGTAATCATGGCCAATTTGTCAATAATGTATCAGTGCAAGTCCCAGAACTCCATATGTACACATTGTAGGGTCATAAGGTTCCATGTGTCAACACAAATAACTGACTGCTATTGGGAAATGGCCAATACTAATCCTATGTAATCTAAACAGGGCCAATAGGCCATCAAATCAGCAGCGCTGTGTGAGATCAAAGAGCTCTGTCTGTCCCTGCGTCCCAATAATCTGTCCTGTAGGCATGGGAAGTGCAAACTTGGACTATTGGGAAGCTAACCAATCAATCAATTAACCAATCAATCAGTTAGTCAGTCTCACCCAATGGGAAGCTGATTTGGTCACACATGCCCAGCAGCTGTCCGAAGTACACCTTGTTCTCCGTGGGAGTCAGGCCCAACTCATTCATCCTGTGTCAACAATAGGAAAAGGAAAAATATAATAGTTATCTTTGTATGGTACAGTTGAAGTCGGAAGTTTACATACACTTAGGTTGGAGTCATTAAAACTTGTTTTTCAACCACTTCCCAAATTTCTTGTTAACAAACTATAGTTTTGGCAAGTCTGTTAGGACATCTACTTTGTGCAGGACACAAGTCATTTTTCCAACAATTGTTTACAGACAGATTATTTCACTAAAAATTCACTGTATCACAATTCCAGTGGATCAGAAGTTTACATATACTAAGTTGACTGTGTCTTTAACATCTTAAGCATCATTAAGGAGCGCTGGCGCGCTGGCGCCCTGGCGCCCCGTTCCCGACACTACTCGGTGAAATGTAAGGCGCCAAATTCAAAATCCAAAAGTTGAATTATTAAACATTCATCAATATACAAGTGTTGCATAGTCATCAAAAGCTCTGATTCTTGGCAATATCACAGCGTTGTCAGATTTCAAAAAGGCTTTACGGCGAAAGCACAACATTTGATTTTTTGAGGATAGCACCTCACATATTTTCCACATTAGCATAAATTCATATCCAGCGAGGGTCACACAAAACCCATATAAGAGCTAAAATAAATCACTTACCTTTCGAAGAACTTCTGCTGAGTGCATCCCAAGTGTCCAAGGAAGACATCCAATGGTTCTTTTGTTAGAAAAAGTCAATTATTATATTCATAAATCTCCATTTGGTTGTCACGTTATGTTCAGTAAATCCACCGTCGAGTTGCCCATTGAACCGTGAAGGGTATGCGTTCAAACTATACCTATAAACTTTGTCAAAACAAATCAAACATAATTTCATAATGTATGCTTAGGTACACTCTTATGTATATTTACTATAATATTTCAACCGGATGATAACCTGAACGATAGGAAAGGAAAAAACCAAAGAGCGCACGAAACCGTGAACGCGCATGTCATTCTATTGACTTCCTGGGTCCACTTCTAAATTCTTCTTCTATTCGCTTCTAATTCAACCTAACGCCATGAAACCCTGTCTAAAGACTGTTGACATCCAGTGGAAGCCATCGGTACTGCAGTCTGAGTCCTAGATAACAGCAAATCCCATAGGCAGCCAGGAGAAAAAGGTCAGCTAAAATAAAACAGCAAATCCGGATGGATTTTCCTCGGGTTTTTGCCTGCTGTATCAGTTCTGTTGTACTCACAGACATTATCTTAACAGTTTTAGAAACTTCAGAGTGTTTCCCATCCAATAGTACTAATTATGTGCATATCCTATTTTCTGGGCCTGAGTGGCATGCATTTTACTTTGGGCACGCCAGACTCTCCAAAACTGTCACCTCGGGAGCCGCTCCCTAAGAAGTTAAACAGCTTGGAAAATTCCAGAAAATGATGTCATGGCTTTAGAAGATTCTGATAGGCTAATTGACATCATTTGAGTCAATTGGAGGTGTACCTGTGGACGTATTTCAAGGCCTACCTTCAAACTCAATGCTTCTTTGCTTGACATAATGGGAAAATAAAAAGAAATCAGCCAAGACCTCGGAAAATAATTGTAGACCTCCACAAGTCTGGTTCATCCTTGGGAGCAATTTCCAAACGCCTGAAGGTACCACTTTCATCTGTACAAACAATAGTACACAAGTATAAACACCATGGGACCACGCAGCCATCATACCGCTCAGGAAGGAGACGTGTTCTGTCTCCTAGAGATTAACATACTTTGGTGTGAAAAGTGCAAATCAATCCCAGAACAACAGCAAAGGACCTTGTGAAGATGTTGGAGGACCGTGAAGCACGGGAGTGGCAGCATCATGTTGAGGGGATGCTTTGCTGCAGGAGGGACTGGTGGACTTCACAACATAGATGGCATCATGAGGGAGGAAAATGATGTGGATATATTGAAGCAACATCTCAAGACATCAGTCAGGAAATTAAAGCTTGGTCGAAAATGGGTCTTCCAAATGGACAATGACCCCAAGCATACTTCCAAAGTTGTGGCAAAATGGCTTAAGGACAACAAAGTCAAGGTATTGGAGTGGCCATCACAAAGCCCTGACCTCAACCCTATAGAAAATGTGTGGGAAGAACTGAAAAAGTGTGTGCGAGCAAAAACGTTTGACCCAAGTTAAACAATTTAAAGGAAATGCTACCAAATACTAATTGAGTGTATGTAAACTTCTGACCCACTGGGATTGTGATGAAAGAAATACAAACTGAAATAAACAATTCTCTCTACTATTATTCTGACATTTCACATTCTTAAAATAAAGTGGCGATCCTAACTGACCTAAGGCAGGGAATTGTTAGTAGGATTAAATGTCAGGAATTGTGAAAAACTGAGTTTAAATGTATTTGGCTAAGGTGTATGTAAACTTCAGACTTCAACTGTGTATGACAGTGACGTAGACACAGTCCATGAAACTGAGAGATGAGGTACCCGGGCATAGAGACTTCCTTTGGACACATTTTGTTACTGTATGTGCAAACAGCTCTAATTAGCAGTAATGGTAAAAGGGACCTGTTAGCTTTCCACATACATAGAATGTACTTTCAACATGAGAAAAGCTCTATAGAAATGCAATAACCACATGTGTTAGAGTTTGAGCAGGAAAACTAGGCAGAGAGCCATCCTCATTGTGTCTGTATCAAGCTAAGGCCATGCATTGCAGTAATGAGACTTGCCTCCTGAGGGTGTGCTTCACTGTGTCCTCATTGTGAGAAGCAACCATGACATTGGCATTTCTGTTCAGTCCAATCTCATCCAGGATGTAGTCGAGACACCTTACAAAGTACAGACATGACAGACATGTTAAAAAAAAAAACAGGTAGCCTAGCCGTTAAGAGCATTGGGCCAGTAAATGAAAGGTTGTAGTTTGAATCACTGAGCCAACTAGGTGAAAAATTGGTCGATGTGCCCCTGAGCAAGGCACTTAACCCTAGATGGTCCTGTAAGTTGCTCTAGATAAGGGCATCTGCTAATTAACTAAAATAAAAAAAAAAATGCTAACCAAAATGCTCTCTGTGTGAAACGATGTCACACAACTGTGACTGAAGAATTCCCCATAGTGCTCTACTTTTGGTCAATTCAGAGAGTTTAGTTTATAGGTAATTCAGCATTTTAACAGGATCTTAAAAACAATTGCTATGTAATACGAATTGAAGAATGTATTAAGTACAGTATGTATTTTTATATACTCATTTACAATGAGTAACTAAATAAGCACATCCATCCCTTACTTGTGGTACATCATGTTAGTGGTCTCATAGTCAGGGTTGATGGGGTCCTCGTATCCGATCTCCTCCGCTCTCCTCCTCTCCTGGTACATATAAGCCCCACGCACCAGCTTGGCCCCAAAAAACCATCCCTCACGCCTCGACAACTCAACATCCATGGTCACGATATCATAGGCCTCCTACAATGGAAGGATATTAGGGACACCAGTAATCTGTATAATAATGGCGTATAAGCTGTTTATAAGCAAACCTTCAAATGATGTGTTTCAGAGAGCTGCTGGTATGACATGACTACATACAGTATGAGCATGGAAACTCAGTGACAGGGTGTCTCCTCTCTATCTGATTGCATGTGTTGTCTAAAAGGGTCTCTAGTAGCCTCAGCTCCCAGGCTTCAACTTCCTTGTGATGTGACAAACAAGATTTGTAAGGATGGCAACGTAATGGGTCTCTAACCTTGAGGTAGCACTGGTAGGTGTTGAAGATGACAGGTTTCCCTCTATTGTAGATCCTCTGCATCTCCACAGTCAGTGTGCTGATGGCGGGCTGGAAGTAGGTCTGCTCTGCATCCACCATCAGACGAACACTGTGCTCCTCTGCATGCTACAACACAGACAGCCAGAACAGGTGAGTTCCACTTCAATCCACTCATGAGCTCAGAGCTTTTCTCAATAAACCAAGGAAACTGAACTGGTAGCTAATTAGGAGATAATAAGATGACCTGGCGTGATGTAACGTGACATAGCCTAACATTGCTGAAGAAAACATAAACATGGCATGGTTTCATATAGCATTTTGACCTCCCTGTGTTTACCTTGGCAAGTACGTCCAGCCTCTGGAGCATCCTCTTCATCTGTTTCTCCTCCTCCTCTGTGAACTTATTGAGCAGGGGCTCCAGCTGACCTGTCTGGACAAACAAACAAAGGAGAGCCTAAAATACCTTACCTGAGGCTCAATGAATCACACGGTCTGAGCTAACACTGGAGACAGATAGCTCACACACACACAGACCTGAGGGCCTTTACCTTCAACAGACTGGTTTTGTCTAAGCTAAGATAAGTAAGTATTAACACACGGCCTCAAGCCTTTTCACACCGCTGAGGTGTGCGGTTATTCCCTGGAATTGCACAGCTGTCATGTGTTAATGCTTACATAGGGAATGGCATGCCAATTCAAACCAGTTCAGGCCCAGTGAGTCACGAATTGTAACTCCTTTCAAACATTCGTTCAACATTCTAGGATCAACTCTAAACTGAATGGTCAATCTTATCAACTTCTTTACTCAAACAATTTACAGGGTTTGGAGGTGTTTACAGAACCACTTAAGTATGAAACAAATCCAAATGGTGCTTATCTTCTGGAGCACTTTCATTGCCTTTGCCGTGCCTTGCTTACCTCTAAATTTGGGACAACCAGCAGATCTGATATCTTTATTCTGTCATCGATCAGGCTGTTCCAGTCCAGCCTGTCAATGGTTCTGGAGGGGCACAGAGAGAGACCGTTTTTAGTAAGTCAAATATAGTTGTTGTAAGGGGCTTTTTCAACAAAGTATGCAAGGGCAATTATTCTACTGCTTTATGACATAATACAGTTTCTCTAACTAGTGGTATTATTTTTTACCCTGATCCTTGTTTCTCTCCAGTGAACCAGCCATGGAAGTCACCTGTGGCCCCCAGCGTGGTCATAAACTCCTGTATGGACAAATCGGCATTTTTGACCGTATATATAGTACGACATTGTTATCTCAATGGATCAAATAGGTCAAACAAGGGGTGATCACCTAAATACAAGTAATTATAAACCCTAAAGAACAGCAACTGTGTTCTCAGGGTTGGGTAGGTTACTTTCTAAATATAATCTGTTACGGTTACTAGTTACCTTCCCAAATTGTAATCAGAATCGTAACTTTTCGATTACCCAAACTCAGTAACATAATCTGTTTACTTTCAGTTACTTTTAGATTGCTTTCCCCTTAAGAGGCATTAGAAGAAGACAAAAATGAATATGACCAATTGAATGACATTTGAGAGACAATACATTTGAGAGTTTACATTGCTGGCCATAAATGGATGTTGCATTTTACTTTATGGCTTGGTTATGTAGGCTTCTTCTAACCCATAGCTTTCTACTACAGATAATAATACAATTAGGCCATATCTTTACATTAAAAAACAAAGTCTGTCAGATATCCTGTCATTCCAATTAATTAATACCCCTTGATCTTCAAGACTTGGAAATATAGATTAGCCATTTTCTTTACCTGAACATAACCCAAACACTAAGGACTTATTAACCTACTCTGTTGTTTATGTTTTGTTGTCATGGAGGACTGATTGGGGTCATTGCTTCGCGGTGAAAAATAAATGCTGCACTCATGGAATGGCAAGCTTTGAGCACTACTGAAAAGTGCAATTTGCATGTGACAAATGAATACCATATGCTGCATTTGCTATAGGCCTATTGCTTCAATTTTTGTTGGTGACACTTCGATATGCCGATGATTTGCAGCTGTTCTATCAAAAGTGTGCGAGTTTGTTCTCAGTTTGTTCTCAATAAAAGCCCCACTTAAATTAAACTAGTTTTTGACAGTATTGAACACAATACCAAAGGGAGTTTAGAACGAAGGAACTCCCTCAAACTTTTATTCAATAGTCTGGGATCCTCAGCTGTTTCAAGAGCGCATTTTTCACTGGCTGTCCACTGGTCACAAAAACAATGATTGACAAGCAGCTTAAACTTCTTAAATTCTACCATTATTGGGTTGAAATACACACATACATTGGTGAACTGCGATCCCCAACAACCACAATCCGTAAGGCACACAGACACACACATACACACACACATGGTAACATACACACTATACACATGGATTTTGTGTTGTAGATATGTGATAGTAGAGTAGTGGCCTGAGGGCACACACTTAATGTGTTGTGAAATCTGTTGTGAAATGTAATGGCATGTTTTTAATTGTTTGCTAGACCCCAGGAAGAGTAGATGCTGCCTTGGCAGCAGCTAATGGGGATCTGTAATAAATACAAATAGCTAAATGAGAGAGCAGCAGTGTGATTCACATCAATGTTCTATGTAGATATCAATAATAGGTGATATTCACCACTGCTGTTGTCCTAAACTCCAAGCGTTTATTCAAGTTGGATAATCTTTTGATGCCGACAGCAGTCGCACCATTGGAAGACATAGCTTGGACTGTAGCCTACAAAACCTATTCCTATTTTCCTGCAATCCATCAAACGCATTTGGTGTGTCATCATAGTGTCACAACCTGATCTGTTTCACCTGTCCTTGTGCTTGTCTCCACTCCTTTCCAGGTGTAGCCCATCTTCCCCATTATCCCTTGGGTATTTACCTGTGTTTTCTGTCTGTCTGCACCAGTTCATCTTGTTTGCCAAGTCAACCAGCGTTTTTCTCTCAGCTCCTGTTTTTCCCCAGTCTCACTTTTTCTCATCCTCCTGGTTTTGACCCTTGCCTGTCCTGACTGAGCCCACCTGCCTGACCACTCTGCCTGCCCCTGACATCGAACCTGCCTGCCGCCCTGTACTGTTTTGGACTCTGCCCTGGCTATGAACTCTTTCCTGTCCCCGACCTGCCTTTTGTCTATACCTTGGACTATAATAAATATCAGAGCTCAAACCATCTGCCTCTTGTGTCTGCATCTGGGTCTCGCCTTGCGTCGTTATACTTAGTGGTCTCTGACTTTAAACTTGCGCCTTTTTTCAATTCTGATTTGAATGTCATTGTCACGTATACTCCCTCTCCGGCCTCTAGGTCATCAGGCAGCTGATTATCCCGCACACCTGTCACCATCGTCAAGCACACCAGCGCCTCATGACACTCAACTGGACTCCATCACCTCCTTGATTATCTTCCCCATATCTGTCACTCCCCTTGGTTCTTTCCTCAGGTGTTATTAACTCTGTTTCATGTCGGTGCGTTGTTTGTGTTTCGTGTTTATTGTTTTGTTCATTTATTTATAACACTTGCTTCCTGACTCTCAGCGCACTCGTTACAGTCATTGACTCGTTACAGTCATTCTTTCTGAATTGAAAAGTAATCCTATACGTAATCATCTAGTTTTTCAAAAGTATCTGTAATCTGATTACAATATTTTTGCTGGTAACTATAACGGATTACAGTTAGTTTAGTTTGTTTTGTAATCCGTTACTCCCCAACCCTGTGTGTTCTGTATACCTGTAATGGCTGCAGCTCTAGCCTCTGCTCCAGAGCCTCCATGCCATCTCTCCCCTGCTGTGCCGCCAGGAAGCTGAAGAAACGCCTCCATTTCACCAGCACCTCCGAGAACTGGAGCTATAGAGGTAGAGAGCAAAGTACAAGCATTAAAGCCCTTTACCAGAGAGTCAACTATCAGCTAAATGTGTGCTACACATTGATGTTGAATGAGGTGAGTTCCCTCTTAACTACCAGGAACTGAGGTCGTCCCAGTGCAGTCATCTTGATGGCAGAGAAGCCATCCACAGAGCTCCCACCTGGATGAAGGTTGATGGGTCACACATGCTCAGTGTAAGCCACAGAAATATCAATCAGAAACAGCAATATATAAATTCATGGGAATAGGAAGCTGATGCATTTTGCATAGTGTTGTCTAAAACGTAAGGTTACATATAGAGGGATATTTTGCTAAGTAATAATTACGGTCTTGAGTTCATAAGTGTCCATTAGTGAGTGTCACGATGCCAAGAAACTACAAATTGGTACATGGTAATTACTATTATTACTATTAGTCACTGAATAAAAAACTCTATCTCAACCACCCAGCCTTTTCGTATTATTTATATCCACAGGTGTACCAGATGCTTTGATACACTTTAGGAAGGTCTCCATGTGTTGGTCACATTTGGCCTCATCAGCGTAGAAGTATGTCCTGGCGCCGGTCACTCCCCCTCTGCGGTCCCCAAACTGTTGGTGAGCCTTGTACTGCTTTTCTCTGTGGTCCATGCCTGCAGGGGGAAGCAAACACATCAGCATCCCTCCCTATTGCAACCAGTTGCATCATATAGTTTGGGCTCAAATGAGAGCAAAACAACGCAAGGACAGACTTACCCATGCCTTCTTTCTCTGTAGCAGACACACATGAGCTGACAATGAGAAAAGAAAAGAGAGGAGAATTGATGAATTTGTTATGGACACAAAGTTTAGTATTATAGTGTTATGGACACAAAGTATTATAAGAGATCTCTCTCCACACACACGCGCACACACACACACATTCAATTCCTTTGTGACCACACATCAAGCCCCGTTCCACTTCTATAAATAAACACCATTCTATTAACCATATTGCCCTTGAGGCACAAGCCAGTGTATATAGCACACATCTACCCACAGGTGGCCCCAGACTGACTGAACCTGAGCTGTCTCCCTGCCAATGTTTTGACCTTCCGGAAAGGGCACTCAGACACACTACACCATCACGGATCACAGGACACAAGAGCTGACTGACGTCACAGGACACTGTATTGGGTATTTTGGTGGTTATTGGTGCTAAGTTTGGTGGGTTTTTGGACGTCACTGTCAGTGCATTTAAACAGAAGGAGGTTGAATGGTATGATGGCATGTCTGGACTGTAAGTGCCAGACGTTTTACATGCTTGGGATGAAGCTGTAAATGTCTGGGTGATGGTTTGGTTGTTGGTTTGCATATTTGTGTGTACATGTATGAGCTTGTGAAACCTCTATACCTTTCTATTTTATTCTACTAGAAGACCAAGCATCCCGGATGTTTGTGTCCTACTGTAGCTGATCAGTGAGATTCTCTTTGGAGGGTCATAGGAATGCATGTCAAGCACTAACGTTACTATAGCAGACGTCTTGCATCAAAGTAAACTAGCTACCTTCCCCTAGCGTATGCCTTGCAGGTCTGTTTTACCAACAGAGAGGCCTGACTGAGACTTTGATGGCCATGTCTTTTGATGGCAGACAAAGTAAAGACAAAGGAGAAAATTAAGCAGGGCAATAAAGTGACTGTATAAAGAGAGAGAGAGAGAGAGAGAGAGAGAGAGAGAGAGAGAGAGAGAGAGAGAGAGAGAGAGAGAGAGAGAGAGAGAGAGAGAGAGAGAGAGAGAGAGAGAGAGAGAGAGAGAGAGAGAGAGAGAGAGAGAGAGAGAGAGAGAGATCTTATTTATTTTTAGGTATATAACCTCAAAGTTAAAGTTGTCCTTCAAAGACGGGCCAGGAAACTAAGCTAAGAAGAAAAACAAATGTCCTTAGCATAACTAACTCACTATGAGTACATAGTGCCATTATCTCACACATCAAAACTACAGCTCTCCTCAGAGAGAACGGTTGTGTAAGTTTTTCCTGGCCTGTCAGGCTTATATCAAAGCTGGGATCAACTCATGTGACAGAATTCCTGAAGAGTGAGTTCCGAAAGGCCAGCCAATCCACCGAGGAGGGCCTTGACCAAACCGACCAATGGGGTCTGGACACACTAGTGTTTACATCCTAAGAGGGATATCAAATTATAGCATGTCCCTGGCTTCAAACGAGGGGAAAATTATACTTGTGGTCGTTAGATTTGGATGCCTTCGATTTTATACAAAATAAGGAAATTACATTAGTTTGGGGAACTAAATCGGTATGTGTGAAAAATAGAACTTGGCTTGCTTAAAACAATGCTTGTGTGCTTTCAGAAGTGAATAACACAGAACTGCAGTACTTTCTATGTTCCCTAATCCTTATCGAAACCTAACTGATGTCAGGAAATGCATTTATCAAACAACCACCCATATTCCTTCTGATTAAGTTGTTGGAACAGCATTTTTAGGGGACTAAGCAATATCTTACTCCATCTCTTTAGTCACTGCATCCTCCTCTGTGAGGTCCTCCTCTACACTGTAGTCCAGGACAGAGCCCACTCCGAAGGCCCTGTTCTTTTGAATCAGAGACTTGATGGACTTGTGGTCTTCTCCCGCCACAAACTGACCATAGAATGTCATCTTCATAAACTGCTCAAATGCCTTCTTCCCCAGTAGGAACTTACTGATATCCATCAGCTAAGAAAAAAAAAGTGAAATGCATTTAGAGCTGGATTCAAGCTGTAGCGCTGAGGATCTGCGGTACGGTGCGATTTAAATGAAAGCGTTTACAGTGAATTCAGTCCCCGCAAACAAGTAAACATTTCCTTTAAATTTCAATCGCGCTATTACTGTGGATCTTCAGTGCTACGGATTGAATCAAGCCAATAATTGGTAATAATGGTAATAAAGCCTTTACAAATGCTTCATAACGTTGTTGTTGCATTTGCCATGAACACTGTCTTTTGCAGTTTTATGAAATTTCACTGGAGGTGAGAACCTCAAGGTGACAGCAAACAGTGGGAGGAGGGCCAGGCAAGTCAGGCACAGGTATGTTCTATAAGAGGGAGTAATTCCACACTCTAAATAACCGCTTGGTGGTAACGTTATCTAGTGATAGGCACACAGCATGCTAGGTAGACGACAGGATTACTGGAAGAGAGGTAATAGATTCCTTGCTGCCTGCACCTGTATGCACACCATTTAGGTTAACTGAATGTTAAACAACTATGTTTATGTTTTCTTATACCACTTCAAATAAGAGTTCCCTCACTGGAAAAATAATTACATTATATTCTGTTTCTTATATATTCTATAAAATGCAGATTCTCTTGCATTTAGAAAGTCATTTGGGCCTTCTGTGTTGTCTTCTATTATGAGTCAGCATCCTTTTAAAGGACAGACAGATCAGAAAGTGAAACCACCACAGCAGGATGTAGAGACAGAGATCAAATGCAGTAAAGTGTCTCTAATACAGTTTATGTGTCTCACCAACTTGAGCTTCTCAACAACAAAACAAATAAAATCTGAATGCAGATTCAGCACACAGCTATTATACCATACCTCCTTATTCTTATCAACCAAAAGGTCATAAGAGCACAGTTTGAAAACCACCAAACTTCTGAGCAGTTCTAAATTGTCTTTACTCTTGTATGCTTCCTGTGTCAGCTCAAAGTCAATAGAGATCTTTGGAGAGGAGGAAGCATTTCTGCTTTTCCTTGAAGGGTAGGACTGTGCGCCCGCATCCTCTCTGTTGGTGACGTCCTGGTCACTCTGAGTTGAGGCGACAGTGGACTGTGCTCTTCGGTTAGAAAGGGTATTCAGTCTTCTGACGTTTATATCCACGCCTGCCCGAGTAAGGGCAGGTACAGTTTTGACATAAGACATGAGTTTTGAGGTGCTAAAACGTTGGTCTCAGCGGAACTAACTAAGCAGGTGAGCGCTGCATCGATTGCGGGCTGTTTTAAATGAGTTTCGCATTTGTCTGCCACACGTATTCGTATCTACTCCGTTCATGCATATTTACAGTAGTTTAATTCTGAAGTGCCGGTTGGTGGAAAAACCCTGACGCATGCATATTGATTTTGACGTAATAGGTTAATTTCGACACGTCTTTATTGAGACTTCATTGGCCAAGACTTTAAGGTGGACTTGAGCGCGCAAGACCATCAATCTGTCCCCTGTCATGAAATCTTATGGAATAGTGACTTTTTGTGTAGGCCTAAATTTTGCACCTTCAATATCAGATATTTTTTTTTACTAATATTGTACTGAAAAACTATATACTAATAACCCACAGTCCTCTCTGTGGTTATTTTGCCAGTTCATTTAATGAAACAGACGGGGGAGCCATTGCCGTGCAAAAGTATAGCCTAATCGGTAGTCTTTCTGTCAAATTTCGATACAATGAAGTTGGCCATAAAATATCAAATTGGGGCTATTGATTGGGACTAACATTCATATTACAAAAATGTCAATAAATACATTTGAGACTTAATATAATTACTCTTATTCTTATAAAAGTTATTTTTATTACTCAAAATTTCTCTATTTTAATATTAAATAATTAAGTGTCCTGCTCTGCCAATCAAGGTGTCCCAAAAATTGGTCTAAGGACAATCATCCATCCTGTGTTTAATCTTTTTTTTTTTTTTTTTTTGTACTGTCATAGAGTTCTTAACCTATTTAGATTTGCATCATTTTGGGGGGGTTTCAGAAAGTGTCCCACTTTACCAGTGCTCACCCTATTATAATGATTATTATTATTATTATTATAAGTAGGCGTATGTATTATATTTTATATTTTATATTTTGAGGAAAGGTTGGCATTGAAGAACGAGACCTAGGCCTATGTCATCTTGTCCCCATGTGGCACACCCACTTTCGTGTGTTGCTTATCGCCTCTTTTCTCTGAAAAGAAATCATCTGTGGCGCACAAAAAGTATGCTCACTTAACTCTGTGTAACTAACTGCAGGCAAGAATAGAGGAACAAATCAGAAAGTGCCTGCCCCCCGCCACTCATGAGAGCGCAATAGAAAGAGAAGACATAAAACGTTATTAATCTTTGATTTAAAAAAGAAAAGAAAAGGGAATCTTTGCCTCGACCAGTCAAAAGATTTCGTTTTTACCTATTCCATAGCACTGGGCATAAAACATAATATTTGTGGTCAAGTTATGGTTGATGGCAATAAGCGGGTGCTTTTATTGTCGGAAGAGGATGCCTGTTGGATTCCGCTACTTTCCTGATGCCTCTTTCCTTCTTCCTTATTCTTCTGAAAATGTATGGGATAATGAATGGTTTAATATTACAAATCAGCAATGAAGGAAAGTAATCGTTTGAGGAGATCGAATTGCGTGTTCAAGTTTGGGTTTTATAACTTCTTTGGAACTGTGCTCTGTGTGGTTTGGTGTCGCTACACGTTCTTTCAACTCTTGGGTACGTCGATGGCATAGATGGCGCAGTGGTAAGCCTTTTCTCCCCAACTGGAACCTGGATCATATCTCGAATACTTTGATAAAGCTTATTTAGTTCCCACAATAACAAAACATTATTTTTTTACCGCCGTGGATTATAAACGCAACCCTGGAGAGCAGAAGAATAGGAGCAATTGTCGTTTTCTGGAGAGGAGGAATGCGGAGAGAAAGAGGCATCTAGAAGGATGCTGTTTCTTGTAAAATGGAATTGAAGATCATTTTTGAAGTTGTTGTGGTGGTTTGTTTATTTTTTTCATTGAGTTTTAGTCAAGAACTCAATCCCAAAGGCAGGAATGTATGCAAATTACCAGGGTAAGTATAGCTGCACTGTGGACGCGGAATAACGGGCTTCTGTCGATAAAAAAAAGAGTGGCCTGCTATCACTCTCCATGCAATGCAACTACTAGGTTACTTGTTGATTATTCAGGTCAAATTCTGAACTATTGTGCTTTGAGTATTGACTGCTCACATTGCAAAAGTTTGTTTTAGACCCGGGATTACAGGTTTCTCTTGCCCTCCACTACCTAAAATAGTTCATTTTCGATATTGTGTAGTCTAGGTCATATTTCTTTTCATATGCACTCTCCTTACACAAGGAGGAGTCCATCTGAGGAGCAGCCATCCAGAAGCTACCTACATCTGGAACCGTGCGTAATGTTCTATAATTTCACATAGGGGGCGCTTCCAGGCCCTATATATTTAATGTCACTGGCCTGAAGTCGTGGCATCAGCTATATGGCTGAAAATAACCACACAAAATGGTATGGCTGCAGCAACCAGAAACAAAGGTAAGTTATAGACTGAACTTATAGACAAGGGATGCATCAAGTTAGCTTAAGCCTACATTTCTTATTCACCAGTTAGCACCTTTACTCTGCAGACTGAAAACCACATGTCAAAGGAGAATCGGTGTAGGACCAGATTGTGTGAAATCTGTTGACATTTTGGCATTCCATAATAGAGGTCATAGCCCTTCTGTGATCTGGCATTATACACATTTAAATGACATTACAAGTAGACCCCTGGGCCCTGCCTGCTTCTATCCTTACCTTTCGTGTTAGAATGTGATAGAATGTGACTCAATAGACAATGGTGAGCATTTGCAGTGCCTCATGGGCAAAATATGTTCCTTTATTGTCAAAGTTGTTGCCCAAATGTCTATAGTTGGTTTGAAGGTCATTACTTTAACATTTAGAATCCCTGAGGAGTGTTAGTGCTTATTGTAAACTATTCTCAATCCTTTATCTTCAATGCAATCACACACGTTTACTGTTGGCCCCACTCTCAATTTAAAGTCTCTACCACAATCCTATTCTTATTGTTTTTACTGGCTTGCATGATTGTTTTTTTCAGTGCACCCACCCCCCTATCATTTTCTTTCATTTGTGCATTTTGTTTAATCTTTTTACTGGGTTCACTGCTCACAGGAAGAATTGAGGGAAGTAGTTGTTCATTTATCATTGCTGCTTAGCACTTCTTATCTGTATCCTCGTGTTACTAAATCAGCTCGCTGACTGTAGTGGGGTCATTGACAACATTAACAACGTTGGTTCACACATCATTGTTTGTCAGTATTCAATGCATCATAAAGTACCATGGGAAAGTGAGAGAAAAAAAACATACAAATTGAGAAAAGTTTGCTATCAGATTTTTTCAGTGTCGAGAAACAAATATGTTGTTGAATGAAGTGTTCAGTACTAGAACACTGTTCAAAGTGCCAAATGTAACAATACTGTGGGCGATAAAGTTTAGGCTAATTTGAGTAACAAAAGACAAATGTGCGTCCTGCTTTGATAATGAGAGACCAATGTGAGTCCTGCTTTATCTCAAAACGTCTCATTTGTTACACAATGAACATAATGTGTTCTTTTCCAGAGCTGTGATGGATTGAGCTGTATGTCAAAGATCAGATGGGGTCATCTAAAATCGCAGATACCACTGACCACCTTGTAAATGCTTCACTGAAAGGAGATTTGATTAATACTTTACAAACAGCTTCTTGTGAGGTATAAATGAACCAACACAGCTTTTTATCCATGTCTTTTAGCTCATTCTTGCATCTTTAGACCCAATCCAGAATAGTAGGCCTGAATAAGACCAGTATACCTCAGACTCTCCCTCTGTGTGACAGACCCAGGTCTGAGACAAAACAGAGAGGCTGAGATAGTGTTTTTAACAAATGCCAGGCTTTAGAGGGGGAAAACAGTGCATGTGTGTATCTGTGTGCACGTGTGCGTGCGTGCGCGCACACCATGACTGAAGGCAGAATTCCACCCCCAACACTTTAGAGGAAGTAAAAGTGTGGCGGGGGCCTCTGAGAGGTCAGTGGTGTGGGAGGGAGAAGAGAAGCATCTGTCCTTTCCTGACAGAGCAGAGCGGAGAGGAGAAGAGAGCAGAGCAGAGGGGATCTAGCTTTGCTTCAAGCTAGACCGCCAAAGACTGCCTCTCTAAACTCACTCCCCACTCCTCACTCCTTCCTGGAAAGACATGGGGTCATCTTTAAACCGTATTTGTGTTCTTTCTGATACCAAAGCTTTGCTTGATTGAGACTGACTGACACACTGGATCAATGGGATAGTCCCAAAGGTGCAAAACATCACCCTTCAGGCACGCCTGGTAGGTTCAATCACACATTAAAGTATTTGAACTGTGGTTGTAGCTAGCTAGCTATTGCTGGAGTTGGTCTTCTATAGTCTCCCTGGGTTAGCACTTCAGAGGCTACTATTGTTCTGACTGTTGACTGCTGACAGGCCGGGCAGGAGAGGTCGGGTTGAAGGGGCTTTGGAGAGAAGGATGTTTATGGGAGAAGTGTGTTATTCATATTTACCCATTTATTTGCACATGGAAAGCATATGGAGAAAGTCAGAACAAATGCTGCGCAGACGTTTAGAATTTTGAGCGTTTGCCACATGAAGGACAAGTGTGAGGACTGAGGAGGTGAAAGAATAGTAGTGGATGTGCAGGGTGGTGGCGTGTTGTTATATTCCAGTGTCTGTTTAAGTTTCCTTGCTTATTTTCTTCCTCTCTGACATGCTCTTATTTCTTCTTCTCTCTGTCAGGTCACCAGGCTTTGTGTGCTGCAGCGGGTGGGGGCAGATAGGAGAGGAATGTTTGACACGTATGTATACAGCATATCAACATCATAGTATAGTATTTTCATATGTACAGTTGAAGTCGGAAGTTTACATACACTTAGGTTGGAGTCATTAAAACTCGTTCTTCAACCACTCCACACATTTCTTGTTAACAAAACTATAGTTTTGGCAAGTCGGTTAGGACATCTACTTTGTGCAGGACACAAGTGATTTTTCCAACAATTATTTACAGACAGATTATTTCACTTAAAATTCACTGTATCACAATTCCAGTGGGTCAGAAGTTTACATACACTAAGTTGACTGTGCCTTTAAACAGCTTGGAAAGTCCTGAAAAGGATGTCATGGCTTTATAAGCTTCTGATAGGCCAATTGACATCCTTTGAGTCAATTGGAGGTGTACCTGTGGAAATATTTCAAGGCCTACCATCAAATTTAGTACCTCTTTGCTTGACATCATGGGAAAATCAAAAGAAATCATCCAAGACTTCAGAAAAAAATTGTAGACCTCCACAAGTCTGGTTCATCCTTGGGAGCAATTTCCAAACGCCTGAAGGTACCACGTTCATCTGTACAAACAATAGTATGCAGTATAAACACCACGGGACCACGCAGCCGTCATACCACTCAGGAAGGAGATGCATTCTGCCTCCTAGAGATGAACGTACTTTGGTGTGAAAAGTGCAAATCAACCTTGTGAAGATGCTGGAGGAAACAGTTACAAAAGTATCTATATCCACAGTAAAACGAGTCCTATATCGACAAAACCTTAAAGGCTGCTCAGCAAGGAAGAAGCCAGTGCTCCAAAACCTCCATAAAAAAAGCCAGACTACGGTTTGCAACTGCACATGGGGACAAATATCGTACTGTTTGGAGAAATGTCCTCTGGTCTGATGAAACAAAAATAGAACTGTTTGGCCATAATGACCATCGTTATGTTTGGAGGAAAAAGGGGGTTGCTTGCAAGCCGAAGCACACCATCCCAACCGTGAAGCACGGGGGTGGCAGCATGTTGTGGAGGTGCTTTGCTGCAAGAGGGACTGGTGCACTTCACAAAATAGATGGCATCATGAGGGAGGAAAATTATGTGGATATATTGAAGCAACATCTCAAGACATCAGTCAGGAAGTTAAAGCTTGGTTGAACATGGGTCTTTCAAATGGACAATGACCCCAAGCATACTTCCAAAGTTGTGGCAACAAAGTCAAGGTATTGGAGTGGCCATCACAAAGCCCTGACCTCAATCCTATAGAAAATTTGTGGGCAGACCTAAAAAGCGTGTGCGAGCAAGGACGCCTACAAACCTGACTCAGTTACACCAGCTCTGTCAGGAGGAATGGTCCAAAATTCATCCAACTTATTGTGGAAGCTTGTGGAAGGCTACCCGAAACATTTGACCCAAGTTAAGCAATTTAAAGGCAATGCTACCAAATACTAATTGAGTGTATGTCAACTTCTGACCCACTGGGAATGTGATGAAAGAAATGAAAGCTGAAATAAATCATTCTCTCTACTATTATTCTGACATTTCACATTCTTATAATAAAGTGGTGATCCTAACTGACCTAAGACAGAGAATTCTTACTAGGATTAAATTTCAGGAATTGTGAAAAACTGAGTTTAAATGTATTTGGCTAAGGTGTATGTACATTTCCGTCTTCAACTCTACATGTTTATATCACTTAGGGCCTGTTTCCTGGACAGAGATTAAACTTAGTCCTGGACTAAAAAACGATTTCAATGGAGGTTCTCGGGTCGGTGAAACCAGCCGTCAATGTTTAATATGTGGACATGTAGTGATTCAGTACATCCTCCCCCTAGCTCTCTGTGAAGGTAACTTCACCTGTAAGGAAAATGAGGTATGCGTCAGGCCAAATGAATGCCGCTGTCGCCATGGATACTTCGGAGCCAGTTGTGATACAAGTAAGCACCTTGTTTTTTGGATACATCTCACACATCCTGTCCTAAAACATCAGAAAGGACATATTCACCTAGATATAAGGCATCAAATAAATGTTTGTGTAATGCTTATGATGTTCTCACCATAATATCCTGATATTACTTCATCCCTCCTTTCCCAGAGTGCCCCACCCAGTTCTGGGGCCCCGACTGCAAGGGCAAGTGCCAATGCTTTCCCAACGGACAGTGTGATGACGTGACAGGCAAGTGCACGTGCAACCCCAACCGCTGGGGGCCCAACTGCGAGAAGCCCTGCCTCTGCCAGAAGGGCAAGTGTGACCAGGACACAGGCACATGCACTTGCCAATATGGCTTCTGGGGCCCTCAGTGTGCAAACAACTGCTACTGCAGTCTCAACTCTGTGTGTGACCAGAACACAGGAAGGTGTAACTGTAGTCCAGGCTGGTCGGGGAGGAATTGTGCCATCCAGTGTAACTGTAATAACTCTCCATGCGAGCAGTTCACGGGTCGTTGCCAGTGCCGGGAGAGACTGTGGGGCCCCCGGTGCGAGAGGTATTGTCAGTGTATCCATGGGAAGTGCAACCAGGCGGATGGTTCATGTACCTGCATACCTGGGTACCGGGGGAAGTTCTGCAGGGAACCGTGTCCCGCAGGGTTCTACGGACAGAACTGCAGGAACAGGTGAGGAACCACTGGATAACGTTACTCTGTGTCTTTATAACCGAACATAAGACATTTTTCATGATAGTGTAGCAGATAGAAAACTGAAAAGCTGTGGATTCTTATGAACAGGGCTTTCTCTTAATTGTTTTCCAAGGATCTTAATGTTCATGTTTTTTTCCTGATACGTATTATATTGTGGTTTTGCAGTTTTGATTGGAAGTGTGATTTGACATACGCTCCAGCTGATAAGCCATAACAAATCTTAAAATAATTGTCCAGTGTTTACAGATTTCTATAAAATATGACCTATAAATAATGACAATATGAGTGAAATATTAATTAAGTATTAAAAAAATCTGCTTTTCTGTGTTGGAATGGTGTGGGCATACCCCAACAACAGAATGGTGTGGGCGTATACCGGTCATAAAAATGATTCATGCGAGTATAGGATTTAAAAAATATATATATTTAACCTTTATTTATCTAGGCATGTCAGTTAAGAACAAATTCTTATTTACAATGACAGTCTACACCGGCAATGCTTGGCGAATTGTGCGCCGCCCTATGGGACTCCCAATAACAGCCAGTTGTGATACAGCCTGGATTTTAACCAGAGTGTCTGTAGTGACACCTCTAATACTGACATTAGACCGCTGTGCCACTCGGGAGCCAAGGAAGAGTCAACAGCATTATTTGGGTATGAATGAACAGAATATAAACTTTTAAAAGTGAGATTTTCACTAGACAGTTACTTTAAACATGATATGTAAAAGTGTATTGGGGCGATACTGTGGAATTGGTATTCACATTATCTCATAATAATCATCCAATATGCTGAAGCCGTTCAGGTTAAGTGATTTACCTTGCTCAAAGTCTACAGAACTCATGCTATACATGAGCTGCTACATAGCCGCTTTCCCACACTTCTCTGACCTCTATGTCATAGATGTTATAAGAAAAGGCAGTATGGAGGTGTACAATTCTTACAGGTTCCTGGAAATGTATATACAGGGCCCGCTAAACTGTGTAGATACCAACACAAAGATTCGCTATAAAAATGTTACCAAATAGTCTTGCTGTCAATAGGCCAGGCCAAAAGTAGTGCACCATAGGGAATATTATGTTAATATGGTGCCATTTTGTAGGCAAATGTCTCAACCACCATCCTGATGCCCTCTCTCCCTTCATGTCCTGACTCCAGGTGTGGCCACTGTAAAGGCCAGCAGCCCTGTAAGATAACAGAGGGGAGGTGTGTGACCTGTGAGAGGGGCTGGAACGGAACCAAGTGTGATCAGATGTGCCTGCCAGGCTTCTTCGGAGAGAACTGCCTGGACGTGTGTCCCCCGTGTAAAGACGGCCACTTCTGCAACCGCATCGACGGAAAGTGCTCCCACTGCAACCCCGG
The DNA here is from genome assembly GCA_030435695.1 of Brachymystax lenok tsinlingensis. Taxonomy (NCBI): domain Eukaryota; kingdom Metazoa; phylum Chordata; class Actinopteri; order Salmoniformes; family Salmonidae; genus Brachymystax; species Brachymystax lenok. Next base: position 49,220,621 of record CM059819.1, on the reverse strand, counting down.
CTGGATCGGGGACAGGTGAGAGAACATACACTTGGAATGGAAACACAAACACACATACACACACGTAAACAGTTTTTTTGCTTCTACCTGGTAGTTTACTGCACTCACCTGGTGTCCCAGGTCTGAATCAGTCCCAGATTCGAAGGAGAGGATGAAAACTAGGAGTGTTTTGGCCCCTCTAGGACCAGCATTGAACAGCCCTGCTCTAGTACAACACTTTAAAACAAAACTTTTAACAAAGACTTACAGTTATGCTAATATACAGTGAGGGAAAAAAGTACCTGTATAAAAGACACCTGGGAGCCAGGAATCTTTCTGATTGAGAGGGGGTCAAATACTTATTTCCCTCATTAAAATGCAAATCAATTCATAACATTTTTCACATGCGTTTTTCTGGATTTTTTTGTTGTTATTCTGTCTCTCACTGTTCAAATAAACCTACCATTAAAATGATAGACTGATCATTTCTTTGTCAGTGGGCAAACGTACAAAATCAGCAGGGGATCAAATACTTTTTTCCCTCACTGTACACTTGAATACAAAGCTAGAGAAAATATAAATTGTTGTCTACTTTTCAGCATGTCAAAATGTAATTTACATAGATACTGCATTATAATTACTATTTCAAAAACCTGAACTTGTACTGGCACAGGCTTTCATGTTGTGCTAATGGTTCTGATACATGACTCACAGCTATTGTGACAATGACCATAATAAACAACATTCCTTCCTGTTTTGTCTTCCTGGTCGGTAGGTGTGAGGTGCGCTGTCCCAACGGGACTTATGGGGATAACTGTGAGAATGACTGCAGCCACTGTTTTAACGGCGTTTGTCACATTGCTACCGGAGAGTGCCTGTGTGAGCCGGGATTTTACGGGACCTAGTGAGTCAGACCTTTCACCAAAACATCTTAATGTTTACACTTCCCTTCATGTCTACAATACCCAGAGATCAGTGGCGGTCGGTGCCATTTAAGATGAGGGAGGACAATTTTTTTTTATGAACATGGCCTTATTTCTATTGCAGCATATTGGATGACTGTCATTCATATTCCATTCACTCAGCTCATTGTAACATTGACAGGTTTAGGTTACTACATGATACTGTTTTAACAGCGTCTGTCACATTGCTACTGGAGAGTGCCTGTGTGACCTGGGATTTTATGGGACCTAGTAAGTCAGACCTCTCACCAAAACATTGTAATGTTTACGCTTCCCTTCACGGCTACAATACCCAGAGATCAGTGGCAGTCGGTGCCATTAAGATGAGGGAGGACAATTTTTTTTAAATGAACATGGCCTTATTTCTATTACAGCATATTGGATGACTGTCATTCATATTCCATTCACCCAGCTCAATGTAACATCGATAGGTTTAGGCTACTACAATATACTAACATTTTCCCTATACCCATAATGAGGTTGCTACAACCTAGCCTATGAATGAAAGTTTACAATGTAGGTGCACAGGTTGAGAGAAATTTGAGTAAGCAAGGTGACAGACATTGACACATTCAAAACCGCCTAGCTAGCTCCTTCACTCCCTGAAGAAATTAATTTGTAGAAAACTGTTCAACTATTGTCTTTCTCTCTCTTTGCGTCAACTACTCACCACATTTTATGCACTGCTGTGCTAGCTAGCTGTAGCTTATGCTTTCAGTACTAAATTAATTCTCTGATCCTTTGATTGGGTGGACAGCATGTCAATTCATGCTGCAAGAGCTCTGATAGGTTGGAGGACATCCTCCGGAAGTTGTGTAAGTCTATGGAAGGGGGTGAGAACCACAAGCCTCCTAGGTTTTATATTGAAGTCAAAGTACGCAGAGGAGGACGGAAACTTGCTGTCCTCCGGCGACAACATTGTGCCACCCTACAGAGTGTTGCTGAGGCTACTGTAGATCTTCATTGCAAAACAATGTGTTTTAATCAATTATTTGGTGACGTGAATATATGTATTATAGTTTTTCTTTTTAAATGTTTCACTATTCTTATTTTTATCAAATTCACCTAGTTGAGTGGTCCTCCTCTTCCTCCTCTGATGCTTCACTGCCAGAGAGAGTGTCCAACATGACATGTTTTTTTCCACTCATCCGTGCTTCACGCCTAGAGTTTCCTGTCTACTTGACCAGATCAGGAAACACTTTAGCCCCTAGACCTCTAGCATATCTCTAGAACCCTGGTCAGGTCACATGTTCAGGAAAAACTCCTGGCTGTACTCATTGCTTATTCAGTCAGTACAGGGAAGTAGTCAGTATCATATTGTCATTATATTTAGTTTTTTACTGTCTTTGAATCCCTGTGCTACTGTCTATTTAATTGTATGTGTCTCGCATGGACACAGTAACTAAGTTGTTAGTGTCTTCTCTTTCTTCTAGCTGCAATATGACGTGTCAGATGGGTCAGTATGGTGTGAACTGTGCCCAGACCTGCTCCTGTCACGACAAGAACTGCAACCCAATGTCTGGGGCCTGCAACCTACGTAAGGAAACCAACCCACTCTCTTTCCTTAGTCACACACACATGTGCACACAAACACAGGCGCACTACCAGGCGCACACACGCACATCTACACTAAAATGTAGATGTAAAAAAGGCATTCTTAGCGGAGTACTTGCGGCCTCAAACCCTGGTGCTTCTAGTGATTAAGACGTTTTTATATTTTGGAAAGAAAGGCACAACATAAAGAAACCACACCCCTGCACAAAACCATAGGGAACATATCAAATGTGTGCACTGCACATAAAGGTCCCAAACCCCTTGCTTGAACTGATTGTCTAAATAGCCAGTTGATAGCGGTGACGGAGTTCGTCCTAAATGGCACCCTATTCCCTATATAATGTACTACTTTTGACCAGAGCCCTATGGGGGAGACAATGAGCACTAGCACACATGTCTATTCAGGTCAATGTAGTAGAGTTGAGCCTAACGGTGTTTCCAGACTGCCTGGTGTCCTTTTTTTACTTCTGTGTTTGTTGGCCCTGTTCCTGTCCGGCTGGAGAGAGAGAAAAGAGGAAGAGGAAGAGAGAGCTGGAGGAAGAAAAGAGAAGGGATGGAGGGAGGAGAGCAGCTTGAGGAAACAGGGTTACCAAATGGACATGTTGGGAAGCAGTGATGATGTCACCAGGTCAGGCCTTTGGGCTCTGCCAGGCTAGTCCCTTCCTTTTTCCAGCTGTGAACACAGAGGCCTTACACGCCACACCCAGGCCACACTTCCGTTCAGCCACAGCCTCTATGACAGAAGAGGGGTGTAGAGGGCCAGGGGCCAGCAGTATTTATCTATCTGCTAACTTATAGGTTATCTCACTGATGGCGTCATCTGGCTGCACAGTGCATGTATACTGTGGAAATGAAGCGTGCGTCAGAAATGGCATCCTATTCCGTATGCAGTGCACTGCTTTTGATTAGGGCCCATAAGGCTCTGGTTAACAGTATAGCACTCTATGTAGGGAATAGTGTGCCATTTCGGTCACACCCTGAGAGATGCTTATGCAACAGATGGACTGCTGTTCTGTTTAAGTGTATCCAGCTTAGAAAGGGAGGGGTGCTAATAAATCATCAATGAATTATGGCGGTATAGAGAGTGTAGTAGAGGAGTGATAGAAAAGTGAAAAGATGTGGTTTGACAGACATTTCAGAAGTAGAATCCACAACAGGAGATAGATAATGTGGGTGGCGATTTAATAGATGAAAGTCAGTTTGTCTGTTCCACAGAGTTCTGATTCTGGGAGTTCATGGAGTTCTGACAGAGAGCAACGTTAGTTGGGACCAGATATATTATACAAATGGCTCTGGTTGGCACTGGCAGTCTGCACCAGTGTGGCACACCCAAAAATCCCTTCTTGTGTCTGTCTGCTGTTTCAGATCCCAACCAGCGGATGGGCGTGATCGCGGCAGGAACCCTGGTCTCTTTTCTGCTCATTGTCCTCCTCTCACTGCTTTGCTGCTGCTGCCTCTGCCGAAATAAAGATGACCACAAGTGAGTGACAGACACAGGCCTGGTGTAGGTCGAGGGGTGGGATGGGGATGGTTTGTTAGGGAAGAGTGGGCCGTTTGCCTTCCTTGCTAGTAACTCATGCAGATGGCTCCATCCTTTGAAATAGTTTTTTGCCTTTTTATCTTATATCATTGCTTTCTTTTGACAGTGACAATATATAGTATTAAAGTACATACAGTACAGTTAGGGTCCTTGTTATAAGTTACAATAAGGGCCTAAAGTCTTTCCTGGTAAGTTCACATGGTAAGGAAGAACGGCAGGCCCTGCATAGCATATCGTTTGTAGCCAAACAGAAATGGGTCAGTATGATATTGTGTGTGGTCTTTTTCTTCATGAAATGTTGCTTGTACTGCAAGCGTGTCAATACAGATGAACGTTACCCACATTTGAATCAGTTTGTGGTGTTTAGTAATTTAGTATGTTTTCCATGGCGTCACCCCTCCCTCTTTCCCTCAGTCCTGACCAAGACAACTCTACCAACAGCAAAAAAGCCAAGCGGATCCTGTGTGGAAGATTCAGCCGAATCAGCACCAAACTCCCCCAGATCCCACTGAGACGACAGAAGCTGCCCAAAGTAGTCGGTAAGCCCCAATCCCTCCTCCCCATAGTCTACCGCCTCAACCATGCCAAGACAGAGCCTGCATCCTAAATGGCATCCTATTCCATAAATAATGCACTACTTTTGACCAGAGCCCTATGGGCCCTAGTTAAAGTAGTTCACTATATAGGGAATAGAAGGTGCCATTCGGATTGCAGCTACAGCCACTTTCTTCAATACGATACTCTCTTGTTTGTTTGTGTATATGCTCCATGTGTCTCTGGATGATCCCATAGTTTCTGTGTCATAATCATTGCAAGCCTCTTTAACTCTTCAGCAAGAGGGAGAGAGCGTTTTCATTTTACCTTGGCTCTGTGATACTTCTCTCTGCGACTCTCTGTGGAGTGGTTTTCAGACAATGAATAGGGTTGAAAAGTGTACTGCGGCTGCCAAATGGGTATGGGGTTTCATCTGAGAGGAATGCACTGGTTGCAGGGCTTATTATTGTTGGCACCCTTAAATACCATGTGTTCATATTATTACAACCCTAAACAGGCCCTTCTCTTTTTTTCTCTCTTTTCTTTACTCATTTCCCTCCTTCCCTCCTTCCTAAGAAAGTGAGTTGAGTTCCTACTCTGCTGGGCTGAAGGCGGTGTTATTAAGAGAGAATGGGTCAGTGTAGTGGTGTGGTGTTCAAGAGGTCGGAGTGGTGTTGAGTGATACTTTATCAAAGGCTGCTCTGTTTGTGTCAACGTGGAGAGGAGAGGAGGGAGAGTAGCTCCTGTCTGTCTGTGTGGAGGGAGGGAGAGAAAGAAGTGGAGGAAGGTCTCGGGGTCTGAGATAGGATTGTCTGTCAGGACCCATCTCAAGTCAGCTTAAAGGACATTACACATAGCCTACATACTGAAGAATTATCCTTTGTCTACCCAGAACCTTCTGGAATCTCTAGAAATTTCAAACACGCCCACATTCTGTGCCGTTCTGTTTTGGCTCTGCTATGTAGAAGTTAAATTGAATCATGGCTATCTAGACTGGTTCTGAATGCATGGATGGAAGAGCTCTGACAGTGCTCTGACAAAATTTTGGAATTAAGAAATGCCCTATTTGTGGGATAAATTGTAGTTACCTTTACCAATTAAGAGCAGTGATGGGGAAGGAGTTAAAAAGCGGTGACCTTGTTTCTCTCCTCTTTCACAACGAGTAGCATGTGCTTCTCCACTTCTTCAGCTGATTATTTTAGCTAGCAGCTGTCTGCATTGTGCCTGTGTAGAAACACACACTGGAACAGTTTTGTCTTTGTCCTCCAGTGTCATGGGACATTAAGATCATTTTGCACAAACACCCTCAAAGTTTACTGTAACTTATAAACAATCCGCCAGAGGCTACAGAAATGGCATTTTGTTAAAAGTCTATGCGTATGACCTTTCAAACAAACAAGCCCTTTCATTATTTTGTGCACAAAGCATATCGTGCCATGTCTGGGTTGCGATCAAGCAAATCAAGGAGAACAAACTACCACTTTGGGAATTTGGAGAGAGTAGAATAGAGTTTTTGGTTCAAACCAAGACCCCTCTCTCTCTCTCTCTCTCTCTCTCTCTCTCTCTCTCTCTCTCTCTCTCAAACAGACCTGCAAGGCATATGCTAGGGAAAGGTAACTAGTTTACTTTGATGCAAGACGACTGCTATAGTAACGTTAGTTACTATCGAGAGCGAGAGCCAGGACGCTTTGCTTTCCTCATTGCCTGCCCACAGAAGCGTGGCCTGCCTGCCAGCGTTTTGAAACTCTACCCTCCCTGGGGCGCCGTCAGTCCCTTCAACATTCCACAGGAGGCCCACTGGACTCGAAACAGGAAGTGGCCAAATTTACCCCAGCCCGTGTCAGACCTATGATTTACCCACACTGTGGTCAACACACTACAACAGATGGCAAGTAAAAAGGAAAGATGAAAAAGGGGAGGAAAAGGAGGGAGGAAGAAAACCTTTATGCTGTCTTTACGCAAACACTCACCCAATCCAAGACAAATGATAAGAAACAGAGGGAGGAGGAATAGGAAGAAGAGGAGGAGGAGGGAGGAAGAAAACATTTGCTCTGTCTTTTGCATAGCTCATATAGCTCCTCCGCTCCTTCAAACATAAACGTTCCCCCATCCCCCCTCCTCTTCTAAAACCTCCACACTGCTTATAGTTTGTCATTCCATTCTAAGCATATTTATTCCACGCCCTATACTATAGTTAGCTATCTCACGCTCGGCTGGCTGCCTTCCCCCATTTCCATTCCGTAGTCCTCTGTGTGTGTGCGTGTGTGTCACAAATGGCACCCTATTCACTGTACTGTATAGTGCACTACCTTTGACCAGGGCTCTGGTCAAAAGTAGTACACTATAATATAGGGGATAGGGTTCCATTTGGGATGCAGTTGCATGTTCGAATGCTTCCCTGTGAAAAGTGATGTGGAGCGGGACCACCTGCTCCAGTGTAGCTGGCCTCACAGGCAGCTATGATAGGCCTGTACAGCTGGGGTTCATCAGAAATGCACAGTTGTCCAATGGACTCTGTGTAGGCTGAGCTTTGGGCTTTCACTGCTGTCCTGTCTCTCCCTGAAGAATCCATCCGGCTCCAGACTTTTAGTCTGGTGTGAACATTCAAGCACAGCAGTTGTTCACTGTAGCACGAAAGAGAATGTATGGAATAAAGAGCCAGTTGGTTAGTTGGTCAATTTAGGTTACTTACAGTAGGCCCTATGCTATACCTATTAGACACTGCATCAGTCCTGAGTAATATAGTCTAGCACAGACATTGGTTAAGTCAACTGGAACATTCTGCTATTGTACCTCCATGGCATTGGAGTCGTCTGTTCATTATACTCTAGCACAGCAGGGCTGTTACAATAGTCATGAAGTGCGTACCGTCCAAACAGAAAGTCTGCCATTTATTTATGTATCTACTTTATTGAATTTGAGCAAAATAATTTTCAGCTGGAAGAAACGCTGCTATGAAAGAATTTATATGGCCTTTCTTTTCTGTGTCTGTGGATAAATATTTGGATGGGCACTGTTTATATTATATTGTTTCTAATGGCTGCCATTGCTACAATCCAACTAATCTACATCAAGTCAATTTCCTCCATTTAATCCCATCTCCATGGCGGTATTATGTCGAATTTGAACAATATTTGATCAATATTGGGATATCACCAGATATAATGCCTGGAACTATTTCAGAAGTATTGAGAAATAGACAAATAGTCACTTTCTGATTGGCTCTGCAGTATGCAGGATATCCTCATAGTACCCACCATTTTCAGTGGAAATCCCCACTAAAATAGAAAGTCCCCTTGCGTCAATCTAATTAACAAAATGTTAAGATTCCCATCAAAATCCGTCTGTTTAAGCTATCCAACTATGTCACTGTTTTTCAGACCTGGAGACATCCCGAAAATCGGTCTTCTCATGAAAACGTACAGTATGTAGTATCCAAAAGGTTTAGCTTACAAACTAATATGGAAAAGATGAGACTCTCACAAACACGATGGTGTTGTCCATTTTGCTCAATGACATCCACATATGACTTGTCTGAAGTTGGTACCGCCAATGTGCCAAATTCTGTTTGTAGCATCCAAACCGTACAGACTAATATCACCACTCTATGGAAAGATGAGACTTCTACGAACACGATGATGTTCTCCCTTTTGTTCTACGACCCCCACAAGTGTCACAGGACTCACAGGACTGAAGGTAACCCCATACCGGTTAAAACAATTAGTTTTGTTTTAACCAGGGGGATAAATATGTGTAAAAAAATATATAAAAATCCTGAGCTTTCTTATATCTCCTCGATATTCAAACACTTCAAAATCCAATTCCTAATGATACATTTTTGGACTGTCTGTATTGCCAAGAAAATCTGATACCTACAGGGGTCCTAAAATTCTAAAATATAAAAGCTAAATGATCCATGGTATAACCATCTTAAAACAATTCCATATGTTAGCCTAGTAGAACCCCCCCAACCCCCAACCCCTGAGGCTTAGTTAACAAGTGCTCTGAGAATAATAAAATAATGCTGCTCTTGCATTTACACATCTCCTGGTACTCATTTAGCTGTAGCTGTACCACACCTGGTTGTGTTGGTGTTAGCAGAGGTCAGTTGTTTTACAGTTTGGGAGATGACATCCATGCCACAACGTTCATACTATAAACTCCAAACACAATAAGGACCACAATGGAAATACGTTGTAAAACTTTTTGATTTATCCTCAATGATTTTAAATGCAGTAAATCCACTTGTGTGGCTGAATTGTGCTTAAAATGGTTAAATAAATCATGTCAAATACATAGAGAGTTGGAGGGGAACTTCCAGCCAAGAGAGGGTTTAGTTTTAGCTTAGCGCTAGTGGAGAACAAACGGATGGGCTCATGTGTCATCCAGTAGAGGGGGAAGGGTGTAAATTGATGTATCTGATGTGGTTAGTGTCCAGTTAACGCCCAGTCACACACACACACACACACACACACACACACACACACACACACACACACACACACACAGTCAGTCCTCGGGCCAGTTGGGGAAAGGAGAAGATGAACCACAGACATCCCACACGAACACAGCTGTCCCCAGCCTGAAGGGTCAGCAGAATACATCAACATCTAAAGAGGAGGAAGGGAGGCAGGGAGGGAGGGATGGAGGCAGGGAGGCGGGGAGGGAGGGAGGGAAAGTACCTACATTTAGGAAATGGTGCATTCTCTGTCTATTGGAATGGTAACTAGGAAAACTCGAACTTATTTCTCAGTAAATAGCAGTTTGTAGAAGGAATGTAGAATCACACAGATTGTCACAAAAAAACATTCTAGATAACTCAAGCCAGACTGTACCGTGCCTTACAACATCAACACACTCCACAACATCTCTCTCGATCTGTTGTTCTTGTAAGGTAGTCCTGTCAATCTACTTCTCTCTGACCTCTGCTTCTCTATGTTTGTTTTCTCTCCCTGTCCCCCAGTAGCCCACCACGACCCGGAGAACACGTTCAACTGCAGCTTCATCGAGCCCCCCTCTGTAGTTGAGCAGCCCTGCCCCTCCTCCTGGTCCTCCCAGGAGTCCTTCGATTCCTTCGAGGAGGAACCTAGCGATGATGGCCCTGTATACTGTGTACCCCATGAAGGTGAGTCATTACACACACACACACACACACACACAGAGAGACACACGGACGGACACAAACGACGACGGACCTGTCTAAACAATGTGTGCCCCATGAAGGTGAGTCATCAGGAAAGAACAATAAACACTGTGATTAGCCACAGCTACTCCACAAATAAACACATCCAGGCACGTACGGATGAATGCACATACACACACAAATGTTTGAGCACACACACACACACTTGGAGTGGGATTTGTTTGTCAAAGTGTAAAGGAAGAATACGTCCTAGGATGACTGAGCACTGAGTCACACACTTCTGCGAAGCTAATTAGAGAGATCGTTATCCTTACCATGTGCCATCGAGCCCTGTCCCTTGTGTTGATGTGAATCAATAAACAGGAAATATAATGGTAAAGTCATCCAATTCATGAATCTCTCCTTGTAGTGTGGTGGAAAGCATCATGGCTATCAGTTTATATTTAATTTAGTTTAGACACCCCCGTGAGTTTATTGTTTTTGGAGGCCTCAACATTTCTTGATATTATTCAAGAAGATAAATATGATGTACACTCGTTCTAAATTATGTGAACATGCCTCACATGCCGCTATACAGTGCCTTCGGAAAAAGTATTCAGACCCCTTGACTTTTTCAAAATGTTGTTATGTTACAGCCTTGTTCTAAAATTGATTAAATAAAAAATGGTAGAGTGGCCAGACAGAAGCCACTCCTCAGCAAAATACTCTCAGACTATGAGAAACAAGATTCTCTGGTCTGATGAAACCAAGATGAAACTCTTTGGCCTGAATGCCAAGCATCACGTCTGGAGGAAACCTGGCACCATCCCTATGGTGAAGCATGGTGGTGTCAGCATCATGCTGTGGGGATGTTTTCAGCAGCAGGGACTGGGAGACCAGGATTGAGGCATAGATGGAGTACAGAGAGATCCTTGATCCTTGATGAAAACCTGCTCCAGAGCGCTCAGGACCTCAGACTGGGGTGAAGGTTTACCTTCCAACAGGACAACGACTCTAAGCACACAGCCAAGACAATGCAGGAGTGGCTTCGGGACAAGTCTCTGAATGTCCTTCAGTGGCCCAGCCAGAGCCCGGACCTAATTGAACATCTCTGGAGAGACCTGAAAATAGCTCCACAAATACAGGTGTTTCAAGCTTGTAGCGTCATACCCAAAAAGACTTGAGTCTGTAATGGCTGCCAATGGTATTTCATCAAAGTACTGAGTAAAGGGTCTGAATACCTATGGAAATGTGATATTTTGGGGGGGTTTTATTAATAAATTAGCAAAAATTTCTAACAACCTGTTTTTGTTTTGCCATTATGGGGTATTGTGTGTAGATTGATGAGGGGAAAAAACTATTTTAACACTGTAACCTAACAAAATTTGGAAAAAGTCAAGGGGTTTGTATACTTTCCGAAGGCACTGCATATCCATTTTTAGAAATGTTGGTAAATTAGCTTTTAATGTTTACAGAAATTATGAAAAAGATCGCTGTGTTTTTTCACTATCTAATAATGGCAATAACAGATATTTATTTGTTTAAAATCTATTACTTGATGGTTTAATTTCAGAGAGACGAATAATAAAATAAATAAAAGATGTAAAAAGTGTGTGGATATAGAGTTTTGGAAATAAACTTCATATTCTGACCACCTACGTATGATCACCATTACCATCCAAACTAAACCTGACTCTCATCAATTATATATCTTACTGTCCCATAGAATCACTGAATGAGAGTAAGGAGAAGCCAGCAGCTGAGAAGCCATCCGCAGCAGCTGTGCCCAGTGAGGACGATGCAGGGGAGTACACCTCTCTGAAAGACACCAGCGCTACCAGCACCACCACCACCACCCCCAAGCCTCAGGCTGGGGACGGAAGCGAAGCACCCCTGCTCAAGTCTTCCGACAGCGAGGGCTCCACCAGCGGCTCTGAGTCGGCCATCGGGGCCCTCTATGCTCGCATTGCACGCCTCTCCAAAAACTCCAAGGACGAAGAGGATGGGGGTGGCAGCACAGTTACAATAGAGGTCAAAGGTAATGGTAAGCCACCATCCCCGGGATGTAAGACCACCACCAAACCACGCCCGCCAGACCCCTCCACCAAACCAAAGGTATCGTGGATCCATGGGAACACCGGGGGTACCACACCCCAGGTGGAGCAGCTGAACCAGGGGGGTAAGGCGCTAACAGTGCCCAAGGAGAGGACGACCAGGAGCTCCAGCGACAGCTCAGCCAAGAGCGAAGAGAGGCAGAGGCTGAAGGAGACGTCCAAGGAGAAGAGGAACCAGGAAGGGAAGGGGACGGGGGTCAATGGTTCCCCCAGCAAACACAAGGCCCACCGGCTGGGAAGGTCCGGGGAGGATATTAACCACATTGAGCACATAAATGGAGTGGTGCAGAACGCTCTCAAGAAGATCGGTAACTTCCACAACTCCAACTCTGACAAGAAGGCAGCCGAGAAGGCAGCCGCTGTGGAGAACCCCAAGGAGCCGCCCAAGAGCCCAAAAGTGATCCACCCACACATGAACTCCGAGGCCGCCACACTCCTGGCGGCCCAGCTCAAGGAGAAGACGCAGAGCATCAACCGGAATGAGGGCACCGGCCTGGTAAAGACCAACGGCCTGCCCACCCCAGCCTTCCGGGACCGAGGAGACCGGGAGAAGCCCACTCCTCCGCAGAAGGCCAAGCGGACCACTCCGGCCACCCCAGGCCACCAGGGCTCAAACAAGCCTCTGCTGCCTACCACCACCAGCCTCCAGAAGATGGTGGGGTTCCCCCCAACGGACCCAGCCACCCCCGAGGTTGCCCCCAAGAGCCCGGAGAAGCAGGACTTGAATGGCTCCAGGGTGGGAGAGGGTGGTGGTGGAGCAGGGGACGTCACGCCAAAGAAGACCCCCATCAAAAAGCCTCCCAGAAAGAGAGGCAAGGAAGGGACATTGGATACTGCTCTGGAAACTAAGACACCAACAAAGATGGCAATTATGCCACCGCAGATAATCAAATAGACCATTTTTTACTCCAAGACCTATTGACCAGGGTTTTTTATTGTTTCTCACACACATGACAATGGGGAATTAATTACTTTTCTTCCAAAGGAGACATGCAAAAGGAATTTATTATGTGTGTGTATGTTGTGTGTCCAGGACCAGTGGAAAGTAAGTAGAACTTTGTTTAAACTGTGGTTCTTCTCATTGGTGTGGGAGTATGTTTGTACTATATTGAACTCATATACCTGAAATGTATCAGTTTTCCACTTCAAAGCCGGACATAACTGTGGCAGTGGGAGAGTTTTGACAGTGGCAAACAATCATCTTCTATTTTCTTCCTTCTATACTATATCTCTCCAATGCCCACCACTATATTTATATAGGAATTTCCGATAATAATTGTAATTTAAAATGTTTTTCCTCAACATTGTATGTGATACAACAATAGAAATGTAATCTATGCAAAGTGAGGTCTCAAGTTGAACCAAGGTACTGAGAATACAAATACAGTATTTGTCTGTTTGATTTAAATTAGCCAGTTTCAATAAGGAACACTCCATAAAGGAGATTGTTGAGTTATTTGTGTCTTATTGTGTTGCTATGTTGTCCACAATCTAATGTTTTAGCTGAAGTACAGTACCTTTGTTCCACAGTTTTGTCAGTCACAGTTTATTGACAATGAAATGAGTAATCATTGCCAACTTTTAGGGAAGCACTTGTTGTCATTCCCCTCCTAACAGAGCAATATCCCTGTATTCTGAAGGCACGCACTATATTACCTGGATATGCTGTAAAAGCAGCTAAAAAAAGCTAAGATGCTGTTATGTTCTTTTGTCAAACCAATTTAACAGCTAGTGTAAATGTCTTAGTGTTAGATTATTTCCCACTCAATAGTTTTCAGCTTGATTCTTACCCACTAATAAATGTGGGTAGGCAATAATGTTCCTTATTCCAAATGTTTCTGTGCATTGTTTCTGCAGCCATTGTTTTCTAAGAAGCACATAGAGACAGATGTATTGCCACTAGGTCTTTGGCCACTAGAAAGTCTGTGAGAGGCATTGGCTTATCTGGCATTTTTCATCATAATGTTGTTTATTAAGGTTGAAGACATGTTTGAATTCCACATCCACAGGGAACACAACAGATTCAATATTATACATACATTTTGATACTTCAATCATTCTTTACCAGTAGATTAATCATCCACCTACCTGACAGACAGACATTAGAAGGTTTACTTTTTCTTAACTTGAATTCCAGTGTGGCTAATTAGCTGAATAATGCTAGCTAATTAAAGCTAATTGGTTAAAGAGGCCTTATTGAATCGAGGGTAACACTTACCCCCGAAAGGGATGTAATGTTTAATCAACATTTCATATTGCATTAAGTTTTACTGGTTTTATACGTATGAGGATTACTACATTACAAGAGGTGGCTCGTAGAAAAGAGTATTGAATATAATTACAACAATAATAATTAAAAAACAATTAACCAATCTGCACAATATAAAGTAGTACAAAAGTGGCAGTGGTTCAGACTGTGGATTCAGACTTACTGTACATTCCACAGTATTCAGAGCTATTTGATAGTGCTTATGATTGTTTTGGTGCCTTTGATGTTTAAATTTTTTTATGGTACAGCCAGCCTACTCTTTACCAGTGTTCTTTTTCTACACGGGAAGGTGTTTTTGTATCAGTATAATTGTATATGTTTGTAAGCTGCGCTTATTTGAATTATTTTGCTACTTATTTTTGTTTGTGTCAATGAACTGGCTTTCATGTTACATTTGATTGTTTGTGTCAGGCTCTCTGCAGCCACAGTATGTACTTTGTAAAGTTGTCTTTGGCTTGTCGTTTCCCTTTTTTTCTGTCGATGTTATTGTTTGTTTAACACTTAACTGCATGAAGCAGAGTGAAACTTATTTGGCATTAATAGCTACACAGGAAATCTATAGCCTACTCTCTTTATCTTATCGACTTTCCCAATTGCTATCATTTTGTCCATAGGAAATATAAAATATCAAACTTCAAAGGATTATACAGGATGTGCATTATTGTGTTACCACTGTTATTAAGTACATGTAACTAAAACCATATGAGTTGTGTGATTATAAAGTGCCAATTTAAGCAAGCAGAAAACACATATTTTTATATCTGATTGACTGGCCTCTGCCTGCTTTCACAGGCTACAGTACATATTTGTAAGCAGGGCCTCAAAACGCTGCAGAAACATTATCAGCGATATGGTATATTTGTAACTCATCATTCTGTTTTGTTTGTTTGTCTGATCTGATTTTCAGTAGTTCTTTTGTTGTTGAATGTTTTATATTTTTTCATTTACTTCTTTGAAATAAAAGCGATACTTGTAGCTATATGGAAATTCTCACCTCTCACATTAATCTGTGAACCTATCCCTCCGTCAACCTTTTGCGTGCTAAAATATTATCAGTACCATCACACAAACATCACAGTGGCCCTAGAGTATTGATTTCAGAACCAGACTTATAGCTCCCTTCCCCCATTTGTAGCCTAAAACCATCCATCCTCTTAGCAATAATTGATATTTTACAGTTTCCGGTGACTCCTGGCTGCCTCTCTCCTGGAGACGAAGAGGATACAGAGACTTTTTCACAGTCACACTTGATCATCAAAGAGGCAGAAGAGCCAGAGGACCCACTGCTGGGCTCCTCCTGAGGGAGACAAGAGCTCCTTTCATGGGGGAAAACAGTGGGAACTCTGTGCTAAGGACCCCAAAGTTAATGCATCATGCGCTGCATATCTGTACTCTTTTGGGGGATAGAAAGGGGATATAGCCAGGAGCAAGGCAGAAGGCTGTGAAGGAGTGTATGGATGGATCATGTGGTCGGGTAATTGAATCCAGAAGACTGGGTCATTGACTTGGGCCTGCACTGCTGACTTGGTACTCCACTTCCATGTTTTTTTAACTGCGTGTGTGTGTGAGCATGCATGCGTGTGTATGTGTGTCTTTCTGCGAGTGTGTGTATATTTCTTTGAGTGTGTGTGTGTGTAGCACAGACTAAACAATGTGCCCCCTATGCACAGCTAGACTGCAAACTAGGGCACGGTCAAGACGTGACACAGAGGTCGACCGCAGCTTCAGACCACACTGTGACCACAAAGAGAAGGTCTGAGCCAATCATATCCCAGACAGACCCAGAGAAAGCAGTTAAATGTGTCTTGATTGACACATGACGTTTCTACATTGTGTTTTTAATGTAACTACCAAATTCAGTTTGTGATCGCCTATTATTTTCCACATTGCACAGTGCTCCCAAAATAAAACTCCTGGTCGCACAGCAAAATATTTATTTGCATATGCAACCAAATTGGTCGGACTTTAGAGCCCAGTCTCCACCATCAAGAGGGGGCCACTAAAATGTGTTGCCTGTAAGGTGGGGGGACCCCCAATTAAATCTCGCCTAGGGCCCCCAAAAGGCTAGAGCAGGTCCTTATACTAATTCACCACATCCCAAAGAACTCTCGACTACTGTATCAGTGTTTGGCTGAGTAGAATTGTATAGAACTTACTGAATGTTAGAATTAATATAACTTATTGAATGTAAGAATGGTTTCAAACTTATTGTCAGAGTAGAACTTACTGTCATGGAACTTACAGATGGTGGAGGTTCTCAGCCCAGCATTGCAATATCTGTCACACAGTTGCTCTCCCTCAACATGCCCTATAAGACCGGAATGAATGAGAAGGCATATCTGCATTTAATCAGTGTCTTTTGAGAATGACAGGTGCAATCTAACCTTCAAACACAATGTTTTTGTACTAGTATTTTCAAAGAGAAAGTTTGCAGATAGTGTATATCTCTTTTCTTGTGATTTGGCCAATTCAAATATCAACTTTAGTTGAATGTAAACAATGCCTTTGGCCTGAGCTCTGAAGTATTCCTGTACTGTATACAAATGTTGTGGTTTTGGATGGTTATGATTCCATCCAAAGTGAAACATTGGTTAGAGAAATATGAAAATATGTGTTCACTCGATATTTAGATGCTCAAAGCTTCTCATGCAATTTGTAAACTACAGTATTAGAAAAACAAACAAACCATACAGGATAACTTCCAGGTATGACAGTCAAACTGTTAGGGGGGAATAGAGTGGGTGGGAAGTGCAATGACAACTTGACTGACAGTCTAAACAGAACTTGGATCTTGGCACATATTACGGCTGTGTAGTGTGCCAGGTCTATAGAAACAGCAACAGTGAGTCAGCCAAGCTAACAGCCCTAGAACCTAGGTCTTTTCAGAACCCTGCGTTACCACGGTAACAGGAACAGACTGCATCCACATCTGGTATCCATTTCAGCCCTAACTGCAAAAAGAAAGAAAGAAATGTATGAGTGAGGGAAAAAATACAAATATTTTCTGCAATGCAAAGCAGAAAAGAAAATGGGATAAAAAAATAAATATATAAAATATAAATGTTTCTGTGGCTAGAATGCATGGCGAAAAGGTTTTTAAGAGCGAGAGTCACCAGATGACGTGTAAAATTATATATTGGACTAAGCAGAGTATTTCAGCATTGAGAGGGAAGTACAGGTTCACTCATGTCAACATAGGTTTTCGTAGTCATTCCTGACTTAAAACTATACACATATTGTTCAAAGTATCTTATCTACTGTCTGATGTTCATGTCAGCAAGAGACATTGTTTAATTTTAGTGCTTTGTCACATTGAATGTAATTTAATGAATGTAATGCTCAGCATGTGGAGCTTCAGTAACTATGAAATTACTTTTACTGGAAATGGAGCTGGCGTTTTCTCTCTCCCTAAACCACACACACACACACACACACACACACACACACACACACACACACACACACACACACAAACACACACACACACACACACTAACCGCATGCTGAGGTCAGTGTTTCAGCATAAGGAAATAACGCTGGGATCCCATGTGTGTTTAAATATTTCCAATGACATATACTCGCTCTGTGATTTAACACTGTCATTATAATAGTATAATATAGCCCAAAACTCAAAACTCCCTCACAATGACACCACACTCAAATTGGATATTCTGACATACTACGTTGGTTGAAGACAACCACATTGCATGACCTCTCAAATAGACATTCGGCAACACTTATATTTAGTAAAGTTCAGGTCAGTATTATGATATATTTGTCAATGAAAGACAAAAAGGGATTATTGGTAAGTAATAAACGAATAAGGGGTCTTGCATATTTAAAATAAGTATGTCATATAATGTAATTACGCTTAACATGTGGGTTTGAAGTGTCAGCAGATATTGAAACATCAGTATAATACATTTTTCTGTAAATTATAACTAAATCAAAAGATCTGCTCTACTGAAACAACAAGGCCTTTATAGCGTAGGCTAACAAAGTTGTGATTTGCAATGAAACAATTATCTCAGCACAGTATTTAACCCATAAAAGTCGAAGCCCTGTCTAAGCCGGGGAAGGGGGAGGGAGGGGGGATGGGGTACTACTAAGCTATATGGAATTTCATAACAAGGATCACTTTGTTATTTGATTTAGAATTTTAAGACCCCTTGAAGTATAAAAAAAAATATATATATATTATTTGATGAAACATTTTATTTAGCCTTACTGCTATTAGACCATAAAAATTGTCACGTTGGTATGAATGATTCGGGACACAGGCGCAGGAATGCGTAATAGGGTTTTTTATTCATGCCAAATTACGGCGTGCAGTGTAAAGGCACGGGGATGAAGACCAAACAAACACGTACACAAAACACAGGGTTGAAACCCAATCAAAAGAGAGAGGAGTACCTCGAATAAATACACACACGCACAATGATTAACACACGGGACGAGACCCGTAATCATCTGCGCAATCCACAAGGGCACGAAAGCCCAAAACACACAGCACAGGTACTCGCAGGCACCAACGGACATTGGAACAATAATCAACAGCCCAAAGGAAACCAAAGGGCACATTTATACAAGTTCTAATCAGTGGAATAGGTGACATGTGTGTGTAATGAATGTTCCGGAGGGATCCGTGACACAAATGCATAGAATAACAGATTCACTACATGGGACAACAGATAGTCCCCTCATAAAATCTAAAGGAAGTTTGCTCTGAAGTGTCTATCCTATATCTGAGAGATATAAGAAAGATCAGGACACAATCATTTATTTTTTTACATGTATTTAACCCCTTAGTTGTGTTACTAAACAGTCTCCATATATGATTCCATAATTTTTTTCAACTGGTACCGGTGGACCTTCAGATGAGTCTTGTGAGGCCTGTGGGCCTCCTAGAGTAAAACACATAGGGGTCATTAGTGTGCATTAGTATGTAGCCCAAACTGTTTCAGACACTACAGACAGAAGTTGGCAGATCAGCTGTACCGACTTCAGACGAGTCCCAAGACACTTGTGGGGGTCGTAGAGAAAAACGGTGAACACCATCGTATTTGTGAGTCTTTTTCCCATAGAGGGGTCATAATAGTTTGTAGGCCAAACCATTTGGACGCTACATATTTTTGGGATGTCTCATGGTCTGACAAACATCATTTGTATCTCTGTCACCTTTCACCACAGATGCGGTTACATAAGCGGATGCGGTAAATTGAGATGCATCCAGTGCAAAAAAACTGAAATCTCTAGTTTAAACTGACAGATTTCTATGGGTATTTTTGTATTATGCTAATTACATTTCCTTGCAGACATTGACCTTATTGACATTCAACCACACTGCTTCTGTAATGCAGACACTTAGCTAGTAATTATGGTTGTATGATTCATTAGTTATCATCTTGTCTTGTTGTAAACATGGTATTACTGATGAATGGGAATAATTTGGGAGATAATGAATCCATCTACAATCCCTCTCCATCCAGATTGTTTTCTGGTGGATAGAGAGGGGTATGCAAATAGTTGTCTGGAACTTTAAATAGCCTAAACTATTTTTTCCCCCTTTGTCAGCATAATTCTGCTGAGAGTGTATTAAGGAGCTCTGGTTCTAATAGGAAACAGGTCAGTCAAACGTTCTCTCTCTCCTTCCCTTCCCCTCTCTCTTTCTCTCTTCCTTTTCTCTCTGTCTCTCACTGTCTCTCTCATTCCCTCTCGCCCTCTTTCTTTCCATATTTCCCTCTCTCTTTCCACACCGCCATCCACTATCTATAGAGAGGAGGCAGTGTGTCTCCAGGTTTCAGTTTTCACATATTCCAGAATCAGACCCAAAGCTTTTTAACTTCCTCTCCAACCTGGAGTAGAGAACCTCTCTATGCTCCAGAGATTGGGATGGAAAATGGTCACAAGATTCAGTTCTCTTCTATCCAAAAGCTGGAGAGGGAAATGATTCAGCGCAACAGAGCGTGTATTTTTATGTGCTGAACCAATGTTCTACAGTCAATGTAATCAAAAGCATACTGATAAATACACTCAAGCCCCAAGTGGTTGCACACATTGAGTACATTGTATGTGATGCAGGCATTCTTTTGACTATTTTCTGTGCCAAGAATGACTAAATAGTATGTTGCCACCATGGACTTTCCCCTCTCTGGCGTTCCCCCTTGCCTAACTAGATCCGGCTTGCCTTATCGCTGTCTTGCTCTCTCCTTTTTCCAGCCAAGTCATGGTTATTCACACCCTCTTTATCCTGGCTTAATTTGCTGAGATGATACGGCCTTCCATTCTGCCCACCCAGCTTTCTGCCTGAGACTCCAGGGTTTGATAATGGCCGTCTGACTCTCTAACGCTAAATGGAACACAGGGAGGGCGCGTCACTGCTTTGTGTGTGTGTGTGTCCCAGGCTCACACTGAAGCCATTACCCCCTCCTAGCCACACACACACACTGTGGCCATGTGTTTTCCATTAGCAGGCTGAGATTAGAGAGGAGAGCAGCAGTGGTAGTCTGTTTGCCCCGTAGCCTCTCTGATGTGGTCAGCGGCTGGACATCGATCATTGCAAAACTCCCACATCCGGCATGATGTCAACTCACGCCGCCTCCCTAACTCGCTAGCTATCCTCAAATCTAAATATGTAAACATTGACCCCCTCCCCTCACCTCACACCACTACAATAGAAAGAAATGACTGTTTTCTCCATTGAGGGACATAAAGCTTTTATTTAGGTGTGGAATTAGTGACTAGATTCTATGGGGTTGTATGCCGTCTAGCACATGGCTGAATTGAAAACAACGATTTAAAGCTGGGATTTTATCATTATTGCAGGATGTCCATCCTCAGGTTCGTGCCACATAGCCAAATGCTCTAAATGTACTTATTCCAGCAGCAGCTTATCATCATGTATTAGATGTACATGTATTATGTGTCAGCAGAGGGTATAGGCTGTTTTGGCTCTTAGACCTGAGTATAAGTAGGGCCAGTAGTTTGCCCTGACCATGTTACTTGACCAGGAATTACTCTGGGCCCACAAATTATTGCATATGCAACTCTAAGGTGCCACCCTGTTACCAAGCCTACAGTTACCAACCCCTATTTTACAGGCAGCAGTGTTTCCAGCAGACAGAGAAAGCCAGGGAGGAAGGCCTTAATTCCTTCTGCAGCCCTGAGGGTCCAGACAGAATCAAACACACAGCCAGACCCCTATTACTGTTAGTGAAGCTTCCCGCCGCACCACCACATTAGTGGAGAGAGAGGATAGAGGAAGTGTATCTCTATAACAAGCCCTGACAACTGCTGAGTGTGAGGAAACTAAGAGACAGGAGACAGGAGACAGGACGGATAGACACACACACACAGACAGGGGCCTGCAGATCAGTTGGGGAAGAGAGAGGGGCTTCCGATTGGTTCCCCTCATTATGCATGTACGGATGTACAGGATGGCGTGCTGGGAGTCTAGTACACTCACGATGGACATGATAGGAAGGAGGGAAGAGCTTTTTGAGGTGGATGTTTGATGTTGCTCCAGATTCTGTGTGGAAGTAGGCCTGTTGCTATACTGTATGTAGACCAGATGTCATACAGATCCTACAAAGAATTGGTTTTAACTAGGGCACAGAGTTTTTCCTCACCTGGTCACATGGTCTGTAGAAACTCCTACTCCTGGGTTTCTCAAACTCGGTCCTCGGGACCCCAAGGGCTGCACGTTTAGTTTTTTTTGCCCTAGCACTACACAGC
This sequence comes from Brachymystax lenok tsinlingensis, assembly GCA_030435695.1. Taxonomy (NCBI): domain Eukaryota; kingdom Metazoa; phylum Chordata; class Actinopteri; order Salmoniformes; family Salmonidae; genus Brachymystax; species Brachymystax lenok. Next base: position 49,198,813 of record CM059819.1, on the reverse strand, counting down.
TGATTCAAATAATCAACTAATCATAGAGCTTTGATAATTTAAATCAGCTGTGTAGTGTTAGGGCAAAAAACTAAATGTACGCCCCTTGGGGTCCCGAGGACCGTGTTTGGGAAACGCTGTCCTAGTCTGATGTACGATAGGTACAATGGATGATGGAAGAATAGACTGAGATGATTTTACAATACCGACAGTGATTTTTTTAATAGCAGCATTGAGTGTGAATTTGTATAAGCTGACACTGGAGTTTAAGTTTGTGGAATGGGGAACAAGATATGAGATGCATGGAGGTTCGTGTGCCTTTGTGTTCATGAATGTGGCGATTTATGTTGGGTAAGACTGAGTTCCTTCCTATTTTTACTGCATTTGTCTTTTCACAGGAAACAGTGTTCACCATGTGACCTATCTCACTACAGCTCTACACCATCATTAGTCCCTCTCATTGTCAGCAGATGGATGGTTGTAACCTCTCGTTCTGACATACTCTCCAACATAGAAGGAGGCCTACACACACATACAGGGAGAAAACATATGGTATGCATCCACACATATACAGTACTCTCACAGAGGCATGCCAAGAATACCCAACCCCCATCTTCTCCTTTCTCTCTCTTTCCTTCTCCTGCTGTTTAAAATTAATTGCAGTTGGATTGTTCTGCTGCTCAATCTTGGCCAGCAAACTTACATTGTGAGAAACATGGCTGGGTTTATAACACAAATAAAGATAAATTAAAGTAAAACTATAACTATTTTCCGTGTCGGAGGGGGCCTGTTCTTTTCAATTTGGGCTGTGGATTTACAGCCACAGCCAAGAGGAGGAAACTCTGTTAAACTCTGTTAAAATGAGGACTGCTCTGCCATTTGACACATCATGGCTTGCACACATCGAACTGCTGAACGTTAAGGGTTGAACATCAAGTTCTAAGCTCTAGCCTGGGAAATATAGAGAGAGATGGTTTTGCTTTAGCATTCCAATCTAGAAGGGTTTATTTTTCTTGGAAACATAATTGTCTGTGGCTAGAATTTGGAAGTAGGCTACATTTTACCCGCCAATCTGCCAGGAAATACTAGCCAGTTGTTGTTGCCCTCTAGTGTACATGTCATGCCTCCGTTCATTGACAGAGGAAAAGCAAAGGTTCTACTATGGAATGGGACAATAGAACATTTTGTCATCTACTGTATTGTTGTGTAATGGGATTTGACTGCATTTCAAGAGGACTTCTAGGATTAAAGGCATGCTTATTCAATGTAACCATTTATTTCAACCTGACATACTGTTGTTCTACTGTAGCTTAATCTGTGGGGAAATAGAGAAACGTTCTAAAGTGTCACATTCTAAAGTGTTTTACTGTGTTTCACTATTCTCTGCAGCCCCCAGTTTAGCAGGTATATTACCATCATACATACAGGCTTAACAAGTTCAAGAAAATACACTGCAGTGTGCCATGAGGTATGTTTTCACTAGCACCATTCACTAGCACCAAGTGTTGCTACAGAGACAGAGTATATTTTACAGAGTCAGGGGTTCCAATCCTGATAGAAAGTGTTCACTAACATCTATATTTATATTCAAGCCATTTCAAGTGGAACAAGTACTATGCCCATCTGGTGACCATTTCCCATAATGTCTGTCATTGAGAATAAACCAAAAGAAAACCCAAACTAAAAAGATGACTCATTTTCCTAATGGACCCTCTTCCCCCTTGGCCCTGCCACCTGGTTCAGTCCAACCTGAGCAAATGTGTCCATGGTCACCCAAAAGGTAGTTTACTGTGTCAGTTGATGAATAACTCCATTGAAGGCTCAAGAAGCAAGGTTTAGGCTCAAACATGTGGGTCGTTTTGTTGCTCAAGCTGGCCATTTCTGCTACAAGAATGAGGGCAGAAAAAAATGTCACAGATATAGTCGTTGAAGAGAGACCTGTAATAGCCAAGGGAATACTTAAGGTAAGTTAAATGTGAATGATGTGGTGATTAAATTAGTGAAATTAATTTACTTCTGTACTCTGTGAGAGCTGAGCATACCTTCGTTAAACTTTTACTTAGGAGCAGGACACATGTTTATTGTTGATACATGAAGGCTTCACTATCTTTGATATAACTGAGAAACAGATTAGACATGGTGGTTGTGAATGAAAAATGCTCATTGTCTGTTCATTTTTCCCATAGGGTCCAAGTGTGGTTGGATGAGCCATCAAGAAGTTGCTTGAGCTTTCTCATGGAGCGATGGGCATTGTAGTATCCTTCTATTGGTTTCTGTATAGATCTTAAATAGATTTATGAGGCTAAATTATAATTTTATTATGGTTACTATGTAGCTTTCTAATGATATCTCGGGAGATCGTTTGCATTGTACTGTAGTATGTTAGCATTACCTCATATGGTTACATGGTACCTCATGTAATTTTTTTCTAAACTTGACCCACCCAAGGCCTTTTGTAGTTTCTCATGACCTTCCAGATAAACAAGAAAATGTGTGTTAGCGACAATCCATTTCTATGCCATCATGAATTGGCCTCAAACCACAAGTGGGTCCAACTAAGTTCAAATCCATCATGTGTCAGTGTTGAATGATGTTTGATCTCACTTGAAATATATCCAGAAGTAGATTGTTCTTGTATCCTACGGGCAGAGAGTGAACCTAGTCCTGGACAACAACGAATCATGCTTATTGCTCACTGAAATATATTTTTTTGTCCAGGACTAGGAATAATCTGTGCTCAGGAAACCAGCCCTACATATATTTTCCTTGAGCCTCCTTTCCATTGAAGTCACAATCTGGAATATTATTCAGGGGTAGAGAAGAATCCACTTCTGATTTTCTACAATGATAAGGTTGTTCAGGTAAGATATGATTCCCATTGAAGATTCTACATATTGTAGCTCAATATAAGATTCTACATATTGTAGCAAATTCAGATGGTAACTCTGACTGGGATTTGAACCCAGGTCCAGTGACTGTCAAGCCAACACTTTAACCATTATGCCAAGAGCTCCAAACCGTTCAACAAAGTCACTGGGTGTTGGGTTAAGGTCGTTACATTAGCTTTGGGAGAGCTTGTCCCCACACTTCTCTATACCAAGTACCTTACATGCCTCTCCAAAGGCCTCATCCCACTTCTGACACCAATGTAGTGGATGTGGGGGTAGGCCTGACAAGGCCTCAAACCTAGGTCCAGCTACTGTACAGCCAACACCTTAACTCTTACGCTAAGAAGTCAAAACCTCTTGATGGGTGTTGTGTTAGGATCGCTACAATATCGTCTAAAGGTCAGACAAAGATTATCAGCTCAATGATTGGATAAATAACATCTATTTCTGACCTTGACTCAAGCATGACAAGATTAGAGAGGAATACATAACTATTGCAGAAGACATTACACAATAAAAAATAGTAACATATAGGACTTGAAACAGTTAAAGAGAAAGAGGCATGACAGTGATGCTGTATATTTTCAGAACCTGTTTAATCTTGCATTATGGTTGCCTGCCTGTACCGAATGTAAACATTTTGTGTGTGCGTGTTGTAGCAAACTGTCCCTGTAAAGAAGATGAAGGTGGATGAGATCAGCAGTCTGCTGGACTCGCTGGGTTTCTACAAGAGATCTCAGAAGGGAGAGGAAGTGCCGGAGAAGTTTCAGTACTTCCCCTGCGTTCCCCCAGAGATGAGCTGTGAGCACAGTGACACCTTGTGGCCATACTCTGTCATTGCATCCTGGCACACATGACGAGTGAGGCCCCAAGGCCACAACATAAGCCAGGTCCCAGTCTGAGAACTACAGACTCTGTGCAGTTGAGCAAAGCAGAGCCCTACCACACTGTCTCACTGTAATTTAAACATTAATTGAATCATGAATTTGTCGAGTTTTCACAAGTGACGTAAAATTATTCTCTTACTGACTTTGTGGCTTTCTACCATTTTATAGAGATCCTATTAAATTACTATGTAATAAACCCTCAACGTTCCAGAATGGGGTGAAAATGGCAGCCAGATTGACCAGGGAGAAATCCAAACCAGTCTAATTGGAGTGAATGGCAGAATTGACATAATCCTGATTAATATATCAGAAATTGTGTAGAGGAATTATTAAAATATTGTCAAATAATTATAAATACAGTTGATATGGGTTGTTGACTTTTGTCTAAATAGCCTCTAGAATATATGTAAACAGACCATAAATGTCTCAATTGTTGTTTTCTTGGAAAGCTATGAGTGCTATTATATGATACAATATCAGTAATTGTTGCAAGTCCAACTGATTTGCCAGTTTATTGCTGCATTGTTTTAATGGAATATTGGCAGTTAATTTGAAAAATGAATGGAATTATTCCTCTTAAACTGGCAGGCAAACTAGCTAACATACAGTGCAGATAAATTCTTCAAAATCATTATTTTACACAATATCTTATCACAGCACTTGCAAACCATGGTTGACCAACTCCCTGACCTAAACGGCTGACCTTTATACCATCATAAGGTTCATGTCCATCTAGTATTCTAATTCTGTCACGATCTCGTAAAGAAGCGGACCAAGGTGCAGCGCAGATGGAGTTCCACATCTTTTAATTTCAAATGTGAGACTTACAAAAAAAACAACAGATCAGACAACTAATGTGTAGTGCAGCAGCACAGATACACAAAACAAACAATAACCCACAAGGCAGGTGGGGAAGGGAACCAACTTAAATAGGATTCCCAATTAGAGGCAATGACATACAGCTGCCTCTAGTTGGGAACCAACACAAAAAAACAACATAACCAAACCCTAGTCACGCCCTGGCCTAACACCCCATAGAGAAACCCAGAGGGCTCTCTATGGTCAGGGCGTGACAAATTCCTAATGATATGCTTACCACACTGTCTATCTTACATCAAAACATGATTTATCTACATCTCATTAAAGTCATAGAGCAAAGTTTCAACAGGTAACGATTGATATTAGTTAGTGTAGCAAACATGTGTGATGTTTATTTAAAAGATAACCTGCCTTAATCCTTATATCAATTACAGGGGATTCACAGCTAGCACTTAATGTTCTGAGAACCATGTGTTTCTTAGAGCTTGTTGAATGTGTGGTCATCCTATGGTTATTTTGCATACAACCTTCCCACAACTTTCTGGAAATGATGCAGGATAGCTGCTTGGCTTTAGAACATTCTCAGGACATTTAAAGAACTTCACAAAAAATGTATTTCTTGGTATTTTATTACTTTATTACGTTTCCTAAAAGTTCAAACATGGTACTTTTCATTTATATTTTGGGAATGTTCCAGGAACGTTCTCCAACTGGTTTGACATTGGGAATGTTTACTCATGGTTCTAGAACGCTAACAAATAACGCATTACATTTCCTACAGGTTTCCTCATGGTTCTATTTAAAGTAATGTTCTCAAATTGTTCCAAGATCGCTTAGAAACAACGTTCTTCTGTGGGAATTTCAGTACTTTAGCGTAAAGTTTCCTTCAGGGTTTTCTCATGGTTCTATTTAAAGTCATGTTCTCAAATTGTTCCAAGAACGCTAACAACATTCTTCTGTGGGAATTTCAGCATAATATTTCCTACAGGCTTTTATTACATTTTTTATACCACTTTCTCATGATATCCAACCACTGCAGTGCTTATACCGCTTTCTCATGACACCTCAAGCACTGCATAATTCCATCAATAGAAAACGATTAATGCCTAAGGAAGTTAATGTCCATGTGTCCTATCTGTGATTGGAGTTAAAAAGAGTTCAGTGACATTCAGTGAATGTTTTAAGGAAGTTATTTTAAAAACAATCTAAAGAACCAATCATTTCCGTTCTCAGGGCATTAATAAAACCTCCCAGGAAAACTTTCAAGCAACCAGAGTAAAATGTTCTCAGAACCCCTCTGCAACCTAAACATAAACTTTTCACTTCTGTTCTCAGAACATCTAAAAAAGTTTTACCAGTCAGGAACATATGGCTTCGTTCCCACAATCAATATGAAACCAAAAACACATTTTCCTACAACTTCCAAGGAACCAAATTATCTGGCTGGGAATATTGTCTCTATTGATGGATTTTATCTATTGTTGTTGTTTTTCACAAGTAATGTTCAATTTGATGTTTGAAAACTTGGTTGACATCATACCTTCTATTCCCACGTATTAAAACCCTAACAAGATACTGAGTGCAGAGCCACAGCCAACAAGCAGCTATGTCTGTCTAGGGCACTAATCCTCCTTTCATCCCTCGCCTCTCCACTCTGATAATCTCATTAGCAGACACTGCCGTCTGGTTAACTAACCTACAAACCTCAATCACACACACACCATTACAAACACACTGTTGTTGCCTTCACCCACACAAACAAACTGATACCAGGCATGGTTGTATTGGGCAGCCACCATGCCTGTGTTCTACTCCCCCACACCCAAGAACCTGCGTATGGGCCTGGCCTCAGTGGGTCTGTGTTAAACAACAACAGGACATGGGACTTAAGCAGTGACTACAACAAGGAGGAAGATGACAAAACAGCTAGGCCTGATTCCAAGAATAGGTAGAATACTATATGATGCCAGTTTCAAATAGCCTATGTATTCAATATATTTGTTACTCTGAAATGTATTTGAAGAGGTATCTTAGGAAAGTATTTCACATCCTTTTGGAGAGTGTTTGGATATTCAGGAAAGCATTTATATACTTAAAATGTATATACTTCAATGGTCAATCTCTTTGTTTCTATATTCCAATCAATGGGTTGGTGTCCCACCTTCCCCTTCAGATGCTCCTCTACTTCAACATATTCTAGTTCCCATGCTGGTAGGTCTCTGCTGTTGTCATGTTGGATCACAAGGTGGGTTCTTTGTACTGACTTCACAGAGGTTGACCCAAGGTTCCACAATGTTTTGTTTATTATTTATAGCATACCTAAATCAATAATGCGTTATTAGTCTTTCTTGTCATTGTTGTATTACCTGCCTGGTTACTACCAAGCTCTCCTTGTGACTGGAGTGGTTCTGCTTGCCATCTGTGAAATCACCAGGCTCTATCTGGGCTATATCGGAACCCTCAAAGAGAAGGTAACTGAAGCCAACTTACTCTCTGGAACTTCCAATCTGGAGCAGTGGCGTGTATTCAATAACTGGACCAATAAAAAAAGGGTATAATAAACATTAAAAATAATGTATCTTTTGTCTCTCTGTATTTCATTATTGTCCTTAAATTCAAAAGAGGCTGCATGTACACTACATGAACAAAGTATGTGGACACCTGCTCGCGAACATCTCATATCCCCCTTTGCTGCTATAACAGCCTCTACTCCTCCGGGAAGGCTTTCCACTAGATTGGAACATTGCTGTGGGGACTTGCTTCCATTCAGCCGCAAGAACATTAGTGAAGTCGGGCACTGATGTTGGGCAATTGGGCCTAGCTCGCAGCCGGTGTTCCAATTCATCCCAAAGGTGTGCGATTGGGTTCGAGGTCAGGGCTCTGTGCAGGCCAGTCAAGTTCTTCCACATGAATCTCAACAAACCATTTCTGTATGGACCTCACTTTGTACACGGGGGCAATGTAATTCTGAAACAGAAATGTTTCTTCACCAAACAGTTGCCTCAAAGTTGGAAGCACAGAATCATCTAGAATGTCATTGTATGCTGTACCATTAAGATTTCCCTTCACTGGAACTAAGGTGCCTAGTCTGAAGCATGATAAACATCCCCGGACCATTATTCCTCATCCACCAAACTTTACTATTGGCACTATGCATTGGGGCAGGTAGCGTTCTGCTGGCATCCGTCAAACCCAGATTCGTACGTTGGACAGCCAGATTAATGCGTTTCCCCTGCTTCAGAGTCAAATGGCGGCGAGCTTTACACCCCTCCAGCTGACGCTTGGCATTGCGCATAGGTGATCTTAGGCTTGTGTGCGGCTGCTCGGCCATGGAAACCCATTTCATGAAGATCCCGACGAACAGTTCTTGTGCTGATGTTGCTTTCAGAGGCAGTATGGAACTCGGTTGTGAGTGTTGCAACCGAGGACAGACTATTTTCTTTCAGCACTCGGCGATCCCATCTGTGAGCTTGTGTGGCCTAGTACTACAACACTTTATTTGGTTGAGTCGAATATTTCATTTTCACAACTAAAAACATTTAATAACCAGCTTACAAGTGACCGAGTACTCAAGCAGCGGTACTAAAGGTAATCTTTTAAAGAACACTAGGATTGTATCACTAAATAATAACAACAGCTTCAATGCTTTTCCAGTCAAGCTAATCTCTCTGACTGATATAGCCTACTGTGCAATCCAATCCATGCTGATGTTATTTTATTTTACCTTTATTTAACTAGGCAAGTCAGTTAAGATGAAATGTAGTCCTGTGTAGTCCTGTGTAAATAGCGCTTTCCTCATCCCCCATTTACCAGACGACCCTGCCCTCCCCGGCCTCGCCTGAATCACATTTAATAAGTTTGAATTCCATTTGCAGTTGAAGAGGAATAGGGAATATAAATAGGAAATAGGGGTAAGAAAAAAAGAGAGAGAAAATCCCTCTGGAGGTTCGGGCACATCTGAGGCAGCTCTCCTCACTGCTGCGATTTCTCCGGCTTCTCATCAAATTGACTTTCTTTTAGCTGAATGGGGTGAATAATAGCCTGCGAGAGGCAGGGGACATAATGCTCCCTATCTCACCAAACATATTGTTTCCCTTGTGATTTCCCTTTGAAATGTGACTGTGAGTTCTGTCTGTACCCCAGGATTCTTTTGTATTTTTTTGTATTTATTTCGGCTTCATCCCCCTGTGTTGCAGAGTACTGTCATCTCTCTCTCTCTCTCTCTCTCTCTCTCTCTCTCTCCTGATGCAGTGGGCCCCATCTTCTCCTTAATTATAATTGGGTGCAGCTTCAAGGTAATCACGAATGTGATCTCTGAGACGTGTGGTGGTGGTGCTGTGAGAGCTTTGTGAGGGGCGATGAGAAACGACCGCCTTCTGGATCTGTGTGTGTCTGTGTGGGTACTCTCTCTCTCTCTCTCTCTCTCTCTCTCTCTCTCTCTCTCTTTCTCCTCAGTTTCCTCTCTCTCTCTCTCTCTCTCTCTCGCTCTCTCTCTCTCTCTTGCTCCATCCCTCCCTCCCACACTATTACCCAAATCGGTCTTCTATCACCAACCATGGGAGAGTGAAATGGAGTTCTCCAGATCCAGAATGAGACATGGTCGTGTGTGTGTGTGTGTGGAGTTTCATCCAGGGTATTTGGATGGTTTTTGGGATAAGCTGCAATCTCTTACTCTCATTCCCACAGACATGATGATGGCTTGTTGTTGGTGAGTGAAAGGAATACAGCTGTAGATGGGAGCACTCGAAGGATAGCTTCATTATTTAGCACCACATGTGGCACAAATAATGTTTTCCTACCTCAACATATAGGTGGGAAACCTGACTGACAAACACAACATATAGGCCACTATGTTTACAACATGTAGATACCACAGGCCTAATCTCAGTATAGACAATACCAAACATGCCACTTTTCTTCATCAACCACATTGTTTCCATCATATTGCAATCTCTAATGCTGAGCCAAGAGAAAATAGAGAGATTTTGACACAATCCTTAGTGGCTCATATTGGGAATCAGGTGAATATTGGCGCCAGAACCTTGCAATCTGAGTGTGATTGCCAGTGTTATGGGGGATACTAGGGTCCAGGGTAATTCACTTCCCTCAAACAGTGGTTTAAATGGGCACTCAGGGTTCTGCATGAGAAGGACCGCATTACATTGCTTGGGCTCAGTGAGACAGGTGGATCTTAATCTATGAGCTAACTGTGAACCTGACATTTATTTAAGTGTTTGCTGTTGGTATTTGGCAGTGATTTAAGTTGTTTTTCAATGCATGTATTTAGCTTTTCGTATTTCCCTAATGAGTAAGCGAGTTCTTGCAGATTAGGGCAATATAGGCACGAGAGAATATAGTAGACGACATGTGTCAAAAAGTGATTGATTATCTATTTTTAGTGTCATGTGTTTATGCCCTTTGATGGACATCCTGTCCGGATGTTCTCACGCTATGGAGTGAATGTTTATGTAACATGATAGTGCAGCTGTTCCTTTGAAGTAAAGCATATGTTTGCAATAAAAATGTCCTGGTGATTTATGTGTAGTGACCTTGTTGAATTGTTGAATGTGTTTAAACATTTGAAACAGTTGAGAATTTATGTAGTGAATTGGGGAGGCCTGAGTTTGAACATTTGAAACAGTTGGGAATTGATGTAGTGAATGAGGGAGGCCTGAGTTTGAACATTTGAAACAGTTGGGAATTTATGTAGTGAACTTATGGAGCTGCTGTTTAGGGAGCTTGTGAAATGGAAAAGTATTTTCCGGGTAGGTCTGCCTGAGTATAAGTTAGTGTTAGACTTGTCCTATGACAAGTTGAACGCGGAACGAGGAAGAGCTTGGTTTTGTTTGTTTGGAAAGTTTGTTGTTTGAAAGTGAATTGGAAAGTTCTTGCTAGCTACCTAGCTTCTTAGTTTGGATCCCTCGACGGAGTTTGCATCAGCTGCTGGGACTGCTTATCTCTTTCCAGTGATCCTGCCGACCAAGGACTGGTCTGAGGAGCTATTTGGCGTCGCAGCTAGCCTAGCTGCTAGCTAGTTTCATATCAAGCTAGTGAGGTTTTCTTGAACGCAGCCCGCGACGTGGTTAGCCATTGGGGCATGACCTCGGATTGTCCCGGGTTAGTGGCTGTCTAGATCCCTGCTGTTTGTTGTTTTTAATTTTCCCCATGACCTGCCCTGTCTGGAACTGAGAGTAACAACGTAACCTACGTTGCTAGCTACCATGACAAAGACCAAAGCCGGCGGGAGTACCGTTGTGGATTCTACAAATAAAAGAATGGACCTGAAGAACAGTTTGCAGTTCTCCCAGGGTCAGCTCGATGAGTTGAAACAGGAGAACGGCAAGATGACAACAATGTGTAAGTCATTGAGAGAGGACATCAGTTCTGTGTGTGAATCCATGATAACAATGACAGATAAATCAGACCATCTCGAGGGTCAATCAAGGCGGAACAACATGGTTGTGGACGTAATTGCAGAATCTCCACATGAGACCTGGACGGAGTCTGAGGACAAATTGAGGAAAATGATCTCTGAGAAATTGAAGATGGACCACAGGAAGATTGAGGTGGAGTGCGCTCACAGGACAGGAAAACCCACCACCGGCCCAGGCTGATAGTGGTCAAGTCCCTGAGGTTCAAGGACAAAGTAGCTGTTCTGGAAAGAGCCAAGAACTTGAGAGGAATGTATATCTTCCTCACCGAGGACTATCCTGAAGCTGTGCTCCAGAAGAGGAAAGAACTGATCCCAGCCATGAAAGCTACGAGAGTGCTCAGCTCTGACACACACACTTATCCCACCAGACATGCCACCAGGGGTCTTTTCACAGTCCACAAATCCAGAACAAATTCAAGAAATTGTACAGTATTATATGGAGCCCTTATTACATGGAACTTCCTTCCATCTCATATTGCTCAAATAAACAGCAAACCTTAAAAAAACAGATAAAGCTACACCTCGCGGCACAACGCCTCTCCCCTATTTGACTTAGACAGTTTTTGTGTATGCATTGATATGTAGGCTACTTGTGCCTTTAAAAAAAAATGTATGTTGTTCTGTCCTTGAGATGTTCTTGTCTATTCTGTATTATGCCATTCTGTATTATGTTTCATGCTTTGTGTGGACCCCAGGAAGTGTAGCTGCTGCTTTTGCAACAGCTAGTGGGGATCCTAATAAAATACCAAATACCAAAGTCTAACACAGATAAACCACAGAAAACTACAGAAAACTAGAGAAAACATGCCTTCTAGACCAATTCTAGGTGTATTGTGATTTACCTTATGAAATCGCTGCCTCTCTCTCTGTCTCTCTCCCCCCTTGGGGTGAGTGTGAGGCCTGGTTGCATGGGTGGTGTCAGGTTACAAGCTGTGGGGTTACAAGCAGAGAGAGAGAGAGAGAACCCTTCCCAAAGCCTTCTTTTCTAAGAAATTATAATAATAAAACTGTCTTTCCGCCAATTAAAAATAATTATACATTTTAAATATATATTTTGTAATGATGTGTTATAATAATATGTATGATATATATATAAAGGTTTAGTAAAAAAAAAAAAAAAAAACATTAGAGGTATAGTTTAATATTGCATAGTAACTTTTAATAATAGTAATATGTTTAAATGTTGGTAGTAACATTTTTTAAGAAATAAAGAGTTTTAAAATCTAATTTACCTTTAATGAAATCTCAGGCACTCTTTGTCTCTCTTCCTCAGGACCTATGTCTTTCTGTCAAAGGTTGTGTGTGTGTGTTTGTGTGAGACAGGGTGTCAGGTTACATTCAGAGAGAGAGAGCCAGGCCCCAATGTGTTCTTTCTAAGACAAATACATTTTAAAAAACAGTCTTTCCTACAACAAAATAATTATACATATAAACATTTAATGGGTATTAAAATGTAGTATTGTGTGATGTAGTATTGTGTAATATGTAGGATTTATATAAAGGTTTAGTAAAAAAGCATTAGCATTATAGTTTAATACTGCATAGTAAACGTTTTAATAATTGTAATATGTACAGTAGGCATTTAGGTATTAACATTTTAGAAAAAAATATATTTAAAAAGAAAATGTAAATGACGTTTAAATGAATTAAATATCTCTCTCCCTCTCTCTGTATGTCTTCCCCCGATCTGTTTCTCTGTTTCTCTACACAAGAGCCAGGGCTTCCTGGAAGATGTATGTGTTTGTGTGTGTGTGTGAGCGTGTGTCTTTAAAAACACCTGTCTGAAAACGGTTGTGTCCTGGGGCGTCCGAGGATCTCATGACCTATGACTCTGAACGTGCCTGTATGTGTCTTTGAACCAATTGTTTTTTAAACCTGTCTAACCTTTAACTTAAAAAAAAGAGTTCTCATCAATACCCTATATATTAAATAGTGAACACGAATGGTTCGTTGGGGGACCCCTTAACCCAACAGTGAAGAGGAGACTCCGGGATGCTGGCCTTCTAGGCAGAGTTCCAAATAAAAAGCCATATCTGATACTGGCCAATGAAAAGAAAAGATTAAGATGGGCAAAAGAACACAGACACTGAACAGAGGAACATCCCGGAGTCGCCTCTTCACTGTTGATGTTGAGTCTGGTGTTTTGACTGGTGTTTTGCGAGTACTATTTAATGAAGCTGCCAGTTGAGGACTTGTGAGGCGTCTGTTTCTCAAACTAGACACTCTAATGTACTTGTCCTCTTTCTCAGTTGTGCACTGGGGCCTCCCACTCCTCTTTCTATTCTGGTTAGAGCCAGTTTGCGCTGTTCTGTGAAGGGAGTAGTACACAGCGTTGTACAAGATCTTCAGTTTCTTGGCAATTTCTCGCATGGAATAGCCTTCATTTCTCAGAACAAGAATAGACTGGTGAGTTTCAGAAGAAAGGTTTTTGTTTCTGGCCATTTTGAGCCATTAATTGAAACCACAAATGCTGATGCTCCAGATACTCAACTAGTCTAAAGAAGGCCAGTTGTGTTTCTTCTTTAAATCAGCACAACAGTTTTCAGCTCTACTAACATAATTGCAAAAGGGTTATCTAATGATCAATTATCCTTTTAAAATTATGAACTTGGATTAGCTAATACAACATGCCATTGGAACACAGGAGTGATGGTTGCTGATAATGGGACTCTATACACCTATGTAGATATTCCATTAAAAATCAGCCATTTCCAGCTACCATAGTCATTTAAAACATTAACAATGTCTACACTGTATTTATAAACAATTTGATGTTATTTTAATGGACAAAAAAAAATATTTTTCTTTCAAAAACAAGGGCTATTCTAAGTGACCCCAAAATTGTGAACGGTAGTGTATGTGTTCCTGGAAGGGTGAGTTTTCAGGAATAGGGTCACAATAAATATGCTAGAAGCAATAGAAACCAGGATCTATTTCCAGGAAACGAATAGTGTATATCAATGTTATCAATGTTAAGCACGTTATCCTGGTTCAATGATAGGTGGTCCATTCTGCAGACTGAGAATCAAAATACTTTGCACAACACATACATTTAGATTATTGTAGAGTTGTCAAACTACAAGTAATTTACCAAAGTTAATGAAATTGTCCGTAGTTCTTGAAATGAGAGAAGAAAAAGGTAATGTAGAGAAAACATAGTAATTTATATATGAATAACTTTAAAAATATATATGTATTTATTTGTTAATCTTTATATAGTGTATGTATCCATTTTGTCCTTGAGTTTCTAGTGGATAGACCATATGTTTCAAGAGAAAACGTGTATTTATACTATAACCTCTGAAGAACATGTCTACATTATTAAATATATATATTAAAAAAATTAAGAAATTGAAAGACATAATATATGTACCCCATCTCAATATTCACAAGAGACATATTCTACATTTTAAACAAAATTGTAAACTCTTTACACATACTTATGCTACTTTAACATAACAAAATACAATGTCAGTGTCAGTGTATGCACCCTTAGATGCTGTGGGGAATGTGTTATATCTTGTACATGTTCCCCCTATAGATATTCCTTAACATCTTAGATACTAGTACATTAGTAGTACATTACAGTGTAATAGTGTAGTACTACAGTACAGACCTGTCTTGACATCCTCGTTTGAAACTTGAAAGCTTCTTGTTTATTTTTAGAACGAGCCTTCTGGATATGTGTAGTACTGTATATAAAACATCAGTGACTCTTTGATTCACCAAAGGTTCTTGTTCTCTACAGTTTAAAATAAACAAGATTTCCCTCCCCTCTAAAAATATACTTTTGGAGTATAAACATGTAAATATAAAGGAATATTAAAATAGCCAGTGTATTGTCATGTCATATACATCATAACCCGAGGGGGGTCGAAATTGATGTTCAAATGTTGAATATACATTTTTTTAGCACTGTTATATGTTAGAATCTCTAATAAACAACTATATTGTATACATTAATAATATTGTTTTGTCAGAAAAATTTAAATACAATAATAATCAAGTTTTACCTGCACCTGTATGCAGATGATACATTTGTGTACTCTATCGCCCGCCCTGCTGATTATGCTCTATCTGAACTACATTATGCTTTCATTATTTTGCAGATAACCTTTATTGACCTTAAATTATTATTGAATACGTGTAAAACTAAGTATAAGTTGTTTTCTAGAGTGTACAAAAATTATTCTAATGATTGAAGTGTATGTACCTAGTATGCTGTGTATGTATAGTTAAGCTGTCTTAAAAACAGTTAAGCAAACAAAAACAAAAAACAGCAAAGCTTTATACTTTGACCACATCTTTTCACATATGTTTTATTTGGGTCTATTTCGTTTACCCAGTTGATTGGCTCCAGCCATTAGAAGCTCGGTGCATGTACAAAGAAGAAAAACGCAATTCAACCATTGATGGATGGTGACGAAAATAATTACATTGCCAGCAGACATGTTAAGGTTTTCAATGTTTTATTGGTGGAGTTTATGGATTTGCATGTGATTGTGCATTATATGATTCCTGAATAAGAAAGAGGATCTGATCAAGCCTATTGGTATTCTTGATACATTCTTGATCCAAAAAGACACACAACTGTTATGGGGTTAATTCCACATCTGCTTTAATTGTTTGGTAGTGTATTAGTATGGTATGAGACAACATAAATAATAACATTTACAGTTGAAGTCGGAAGTTTACATACACCTTAGCCGAATACATTTAAACTCAGTTTTTCACAATTCCTGACATTTAATCCTAGTAAAAAGTCACTGTCTTAGGTCAGATAGGATCACCACTTTATTTTAAGAATGTGAAATGTCAGAATAATAGTAGAGAGAATTATTTATTTCAGCTTTTATTTCTTTCATCACATTCCCAGTGGGTCAGAAGTTTACATACACTTAATTAGTATTTGGTAGCATTGTCTTTAAATTGTTTAACTTAGGTCAAATGTTTCGGGTTAGCCTTCCACAAGCTTCCCACAATAAGTTGGGTGAATTTTGGCCCATTCCACCTGACAGAGCTGGTGTAACTGAGTCAGGTTTGTAGGCCTCCTTGCTCGCAGACGCCTTTTTGGTTATGCCCACAAAATTCCTATAGGATTGAGGTCAGGGCTTTGTGATGGCCACTCCAATATCTTGACTTTGTTGTCCTTAAGCCAATTTGCCACAACTTTGGAAGTATGCTTGGGGTCATTGTCCATTTGGAAGACCGATTTGCAACCAAACTTTAACTTCCAGACTGATGTCTTGAGATGTTTCTTCAATATATCCACAAATTTTGTGAAGTGCACCAGTCCCTCCTGCAGCAAAGCACCCCCACAACATGCTGCCACCCCCGTGTTTCACGGTTGGGATGGTGTTCTTCGGCTTGCAAGCCTCCCCCTTTTTCCTCCAAACAAAATGATGGTCATTATGGCCAAACAGCTCTATTTTGTTTCATCAGACCAGAGGACATTTCTCCAAAAAGTACAATCTTTGTCACCATGTGCAGTTGCAAACCATAGTCTGGTTTTTTTATGGCTGTTTTGGAGCAGTGGCTTCTTCCTTGCTGAGCAGCCTTTCAGGTTATGTCAATATAGGACTCGTTTTACTGTGGATGTAGATACTTTTGTACCTGTTTCCTCCAGTATCTTCACAAGGTCTTTTGCTGTTGTTCTTAATTAGCACTTTTCGCACCAAAGTATGTTAATCTCCAGGAGACAGAACGCGTCTTCTTCCTGAGCGGCATGGCGGCTGTGTGGTCCCATGGTGTTTATACTTGCATACTATTGTTTGTACAGATGAACGTGATACCTTCAGGCATTTGCAAATTGCTCCAAAGGATGAACCAGACTTGTGGAGGTCTACAATTTTTTTTTTTTAGGTCTTGGCTGATTTCTTTTGATTTTCCCATGATGTCAAGCAAAGAGGCAATGAGTTTGAAGGTAGGCCTTGAAATACATCCACAGGTACACCTCCAATTGACTAAAATGATGTCAATTAGCCTATCAGAAGCTTCTAAAGCCATGACATAATTTTCTGGAATTTTCTAAGCTGTTTAAAGGCACAGTCAACTTAGTGTATGTAAACTTCTGACCCACTGGAATTTTGACACAGTGAATTATAAGTGAAATAATCTGTCTGTAAACAATTGTTGAAAAAATTACTTGTGTCATGCACAAACAAGAAATTTGTGGAGTGGTTAAAAAACGAGTTTTAATGACTCCAACCTAAGTGTATGTAAACTTCTGACTTCAACTGTAAGCAAAATAAAAATAAACAGTATTATCCTAAATTGTTAAAACATCAACAACATTAAAATCTTTCAGAATGTACCTGTTTTCAATGTAGAATGACATGTAACAGATTATATTACAACTTTTTGTGTTTTGTCTTAATGATTGTTCTTTGGTAAATAGGAAACTCAACAGTGTGTTAGTCAGAGAAACATTATCTAGATAGTTGTTTTATATTTCTGAAACCTTGAAATTAACACAATGAGAAGTGATTTTGTAACAACAGATTTGAATGGGTAATTGTATCAAATATACATCCTTGTATGTTTGAATTAGCGGTCATATAAACTGTTTTCATCATTGCTTTTTAAACACATTCTTGGAAGTTGGAGCTACTGTATGTAATTATATGGGGCTGTTGTACAGATTTGAGCACTTGACATGACGTTGACATTTCTGTCTCACCTGAAACATAATAATAATAATAATAATAACAATAATAATAATAATAATAATGATTATGATTATGATAATAATAATAATAATAATAATCATATTGTTATTATATTTGCATAAAAATACAAATCTGTCAATCAACAAAGTGTATTTCTTAAAAACCCTTTTTAGCAACAGCAGTTGTCAAAGGATTTTACAGATACCCAGTCTAAAAATCTAAGACCCATCAATGCATATACCGAAGCACAGCATCTAGGAAACACTCCCTAGAAGTCATAAACCTAGGATTAAAATTAGAGAGGAACCATGCTCCGAGGGCTGTGCTGAGTGGACATTTAGGAGTACAAGTGCCCCTTATTGTCATTCAAGATGTTCCAATGTTCGTAGATGACCCGAGGAACTTAAAACTTCCCACCTTCTCCACTACTGTCCTGTCGATGTGGATAGGTGTGGATAGGTTTCCTGATGTGGATAGGTTTCCTGAAGTCCACGATCATCTCCTTTGTTTTGTTTGTGTTCCTGACACCACACTCCGAGGGCCCTTACCTCCTCCCTGTAGGCCGTCTCGTCATTGTTGGTAATCAAGCCTACCACTGTAGTGTTGTCTGCAAACTTGATGATTGAGTTGGAGGCGTGCTTGGCCACGCAGTCATGGGTGAACAGGGAGTACAGGAGAGGGCTGAGAACGCATCCTTGTGGGGCCCCAGTGTTGAGGATCAGCGGGGTGGAGATGTTGTTTCCTACCCTCACCACCTGGGGGTGGCCCGTCAGGAAGTCCAGGACCCAGTTGCACAGGGCGGGGTCGAGAACTAGGGTCTCGAGCTTAATGACAAGTTTGGAGGGTACTATGGTGTTAAATGCTGAGCTGTAGTCGATGAACAGCATTCTTACATAGGTATTCCTCTTGTCCAGATGAGTTAGGGCAGTGTGCAGTGTGATTGCGATTGTGTCGTCTGTGGACCTATTGGGACGGTAAGCAAATTGGAGTGGGTCTAGGGTGTCAGGTAGGATGGAGGTGATGTGATCCTTGACTAGTCTCTCAAAGCACTTCATGATGACGGAAGTGAGTGCTACGGGGCGATAGTCATTTATCTCAGCTACCTTAGCTTTCTTGGGAACAGGAACAATGGTGGCCCTCTTGAAGCATGTGGGAACAGCAGACTGGGATAAGGATTGGTTGAATATGTCCGTAAACACCAGCCAGCTGGTCTGTGCAAGCCCTGAGGACGCGGCCAGGGATGCCATCTGAGCCGGCAGCCTTGCAAGGGTTAACACTTTTAAAGGTTTTACTCACATTGGCTGCGGTGAAGGAGATCCCGCAGGTTTTGGTAGAGGGCCGTGTAGGTGGCACTGTATTGTCCTCAAAGCGAGCAAAGAAGTTGTTTAGTTTGTCTGGGAGCGGGACATCGTGGTCCGCGATGGGGCTGGTTTTCTTTTTGTAGTCCAACCAACACTGATGGGAAAACACATCTAGTTTAATGGATATACTGTGCCCAGTTTTTCAAAGGTTACGTATTCGGATTTCGGATAGGATTAAATGCATATTAATAGAACAGGAACCCCCGTTCAAGTCAATGATTCATCTGTTCAGTTCATTCTATTTCTATGAATTTAATCCTATCCAATAGGCGAAACCCAGATACTTTTTGAAAAGCTGGGCCCTTCTGATCCATAGTGTGGCTAACACCTAACTCTCGATGTACTCCTGACTTCAGAGTCTGGATTGGCTCTTTGATGATGTTGGCACAATGCGTTGATAATGAAAGGGGCTGTACTTTTACTGTTTGGATATCTTCTGTGTCTTTCTCATTCAAACACCCGAACGCACAGACAAACACAGCCCCGAGCACCGTTACCTTACATACACGGTTGGATGTTCAACTCCAAACAACGAGAGGTCTCAACCCCAGAGGGGAAAAAAAACATTTGAGAGAACCAATCAAACCCGTCGCACAATTTCTGTGAATATCGCATTATCAAACAGCCTCCTTTCCACACCAATGTGGTCACAGCTCTCCCTGTACTGTGTGTCACGTGGGTCATGTTAGCCAGGTTAGGTGATCCACACATCAAGCTTAAAAAACATATACACACACATTCATCATAATTTCAGGAAAACATGCAGCATGTGATATCTTGTGAAATGCCCGTCACTTCTACATACTGCAGGCCTCCAAGGCACCAAAGAGGAAAAACAAACAATAACTTTAACAAAAATGTATATTTCATTAGAGTTATGGCTAGGGATAACCCATTACAGTCTAAGCCTTGTCTAAACCGGGGGAGGAGGGGGTTCTACTAAGCTATGGAATTGTTTTAAGAAGGTTATAACTAAGATCATTATGCTATTTGTTTTGGAAGGATAATTTTGCTATTTGATTTAGAATTTTAAAATCAAGATATAAGAGATATAAGAAAGATCAATATTTTTTTTTTTTTTAAATCCATGTTTTTGGAACTGAACAGTCGCCATACACAGTGCATTCGGAAAGTACCCCTTGACTTTTTCCAGTTTGTTACGTTACAGCCTTATTCAAAAATGTATGAAATAGTTTTTTCCCCCTTCTCAATCTGCACACAATACCCCATAATGACAAAGCAAAACCAGGTTTTTAGAAACGGAAATATCACATTCACGTAAGTATTCAGACCCTTTGCTCAGTACTTTGTTGAAGACAAAGACCCTTTGGCAGCGATTACAGCATCAAATGTTTTTTGGTATGACGCTACAAGCTTGGCACACCTGTATTTGGGGAGTTTGTCCCATTCATCTCTGCAAATCCTCTCAATCTCTGTCAGGTTGGATGGGGAGCATTACTACACAGGTCTCTCCATAGATGTTAGATCGGGTTCGAGTGCGGGCTTTGGCTGGGCCACTCAAGGACATTCAGAGACTTGTCCCGAAGCCACTCCTGCATTGTTTTGGCTGTGTGCTTAGGGTCATTGTCCTGTGTGAAGATCCTGAGGTCCTGAACACTCTGGAGCAGGTTTTCATCAAGGATCTCTCTGTACTTTGCTTCGTTCATCTTTGCCTCGATCCTGACTAGTCTCCAAGTCCCTGCAGCTGAAAAACATCCCCAGAGCATGATGCAGCCACCATAGGGATGGTGCCAGGTTTCCTCCAGACGTGACGCTTGGCATTCAGGCCAAAGAGTTAAATCTTGGTTTCATCAGACCAGAGAATCTTGTTTCTCATGGTCTGAAAGTCTTTAGGTACTGTTTGGCAAACTCCAAGCTGGCTGTTATGTGCCTTTTACAGAGTGGTTTCCGTCTGGCCACTCTACCATAAAGGCCTGATTGGTGGAGTGCTGCAGAGATGGTTGTCCTTCTGGAAGGTTCTCCCATCTCCTCAGAGGAACTCTAGAACTCTGTCAGAGTGACCAACGGGTTCTTGGTCACCTCCCTGACCAAGGCCCTTCTCCCCCAATTTCTCAGTTTGGCCGGGCTGCCAGCTCTAGGAAGAGTCTTGGTGGTTCCAAACCTCTTAAATTTAAGAATGATGGAGACCACTGTGTTCTTGGGGACCTTCAATGCTGCAGAAATGTTATGTTACCCTTCCCCAGATCTGTGCCTCGACACGATCCTGTCTCGGAGCTCTAAAGACAATTCTTACAAACTCATGGCTTTGTTTTTTCTCTGAAATGTGATTTCTTTTTTCTCATGTTTAAGCACCAATGCACACTGACAACTGATAAGGAGAGTCCCTATTATGATCTTGCATACTTGAATTGGCGACTTGGGATGTAACGTTATGATGTACTTTGTTAGAACTGTTGGAATGCATTTCACTAAACAGGTGTGCCTTGTTAAATGTTTCTGAATGCATTTGAGCCAATTGTGTTGTGACAAGGTAGGGGAGACATACAGAAGATAGCCCTATTTGGTAAAAGACCAAGTCCATATTATGGCAAGAACAGCTCAAATAAGCAAAGAGAAATGACAGTCCATCATTACTTTAAGACATGAAGGTCAGTCAATACGGAACATTTCAAGAACTTTGAAAGTTCCTCAAGTGCAATCGCAAAAACCATCAAGCGCTATGATGAAACTGGCTATCATGAGGACCGCTACAGGAAAATAGGACCGTGCAACACTGTTAAGCGAGATGACAAGATTCAAATTGAGACCGTTTAGTTGTTTTTCAGCTGTGAACTATATTTGTAAACAATTTTTGTATGAACATGTTCTAAATCATGTTTTCAGGCTGATTCCACACTTCAACTATTACAACACTGGAATGCTCGATAACAGGAGTCACTATATGGCATTTTAAACACTTTCCATAAACAGAGGATAAGTTCATTACAGTTACCAGAATCAGATTGCAGCCCAAATAAATGCAGATACATCTCAACATCAACTGTTCAGAGAAGACTGCGTGAATTAGGCCTTCATAGTCGAATTGCTGCAAAGAAATCACTACTGAAGGACACCATTCAGAATAAGAGACTTGCTTGGGCCACGGAACACGAGCAATGGACATTAGACCGGTGGAAATCTGTCCTTTTGTCTGATGAGTCCAAATTTTATATTTTAGGTTCCAACCGTTATGTCTTTGTGAGACGTAGAGTAGGTGAATTGAATCGATCTCAAATCGATCTCCTCATGTGTGGTTCCCACAGTGAAGCATGGAGGAGGAGGTGTGATGGTGTGGGGGATCTTTTCTGCTGACACTGTCAATGATTTATTTAGAATTCAAGGCACACTTAACAAGCATGTCTACCACAGCATTATGCAGCGATACGCCATCCCATCTGGTTTGTGCGTAGTGGGACTATCAATGACCCAAAACACACCTCCAGGCTGTGTAAGGGCTATTTGACCAAGAAAGCGATTGATGGAGTGTTGCATCAGATGACCTGGCCTCCACAATCACCCGACCTCAACCCAATTGATAGTTTGGGATGAGTTGGACTGCAGAGTGAAGGAAAATCAGCTAACACATGCTCAGCATATGTGGGAACTCTTTCAAGAATAATTGAAAAGCATTCCTCATGAAGCTGGTTGAGAGAATGCCAAGTGTGCAAAGCAGGCAAAGGGTGGCTACTTTGTTTAACACTTTTTTGGATACTACATGATTGCATGTGCTATTTCATGCTTTTGATGTCTTCACTATTATTCTACAATGTAGAAAACAGTAAAAATATAGAACAATTATTGAATGAGTAGGTGTGTCCAAACGTTTGACTCGTACTGTACCTGTTCATGAGAGTCTCATCTTTCCATAGAGGGTTCATACTAGTTTGTATTAATATAGTTTGTACTAATAATAGCCAAACCTTTCAGATGCTATAGACGATTTTGTGAGAAGACCGATTTTCGGGATGTCTCATGGTTTGATTAACACCGCCCTAACTCTGTCACCTTTCACCGCAGGTGCGGAAGTGCAACATAGGTGGATGCGGTGGATTGAGACGCACCCAATGCAAAACTAAACAGATATCTCTAGCTTAAAACTGACAGAATTATTATTATATATATATATATATTCTTTATACTTTGTTTATAGAATTTTCAACACCAGCATTTATACAAAATAATTGCACTTGTAAGTTTTTTGGTAGTAATATAAAACAACACATCAAAGACAACAATACAGCAAAACATAGAGAGAGACGGACATAAAAATAAATAAATAAATAAGACAATAAAAAAAATATATTTTGATACAGTTGTTATAGGTCAACTAGTACAGATAATATCGTTCTTAACATCCGAGATGTCGTGTATGCACATACTGCAGGGAAATGTAGTTGTTTAACATAAAATAAGAAGGAAGCCCACATTGCATAGAATTTGTCTAGATACCCATTGAGTGTGTGTTTAATTTTTTTCCAACTTTATGCAATTAAAAACAGATTTAATCCAAAGAGCATGAGAAGGGGGTGCAGAGGATTTCCATCTAAGTAAAATTAATTGACTCGCTAATAAAGTGACAAAGGCAATTACATCCTTATTCATTTTGGTCAATTGTATTGTGGGTAAGGAAACCCCAAATAGTGCAATAAAAGGGTCTGGCTCAATCTTTGTGCAGCTTAATTGTGAGAGTGTGTTAAAGATATCTTTCCAGGCCGTCTTTTTTTTGAAAAATGTATTGGGAAGAAAAATCGGAAATTGTGACATGTACCCCGAGATAAATAAAACTACTGTGAGCAATTTTAAATGGCAAGTTACGTAAAGGGTATTTTTTTGCGGCCATAATTAAGCGGCATCAATTTGCTTTTACTGAGATTCAGTTAATAGCCTGAAAAGTGACCGAAGGATGCGAAAGTGGCAAGGGCAGCAGGAGACAGAAAGGTTGGATGTGTATAATAATAAATCATCTGCATATAAAGACAGTTTGTGTTCATGTCCATATCTGACTATACCTTTGATGAGTGGGTTGGAGCGAAGTGCTATTGCAAGTGGTTATATGGCGAGGGCAAACAGTAAGGGACTTAAAGGGCAACCCTGGCATGTCAATCGTTGCAAATGGAAGCAATCTGATTGAGTGTTTTTAGTCCTGACGGAGGCTTGAGGGGATGAGTACAGAAGTCTTATCCAAGTCATGAATTTGGAGCCAAAGCCAAATGTATTTAGAGTGTAAAAAAGGTATTTCCATTCCACCCAGTCAAACGCTTTCTCCGCATCCAGGGATATAATGGCTTCAGAGGTATTGGCGACAGAAGGAGTATATATAACATTAAATAATTGTCGAAGATTGAAGAATGAGTGTCTATTTTTAATAAATCCTGTTTGATCCGGAGAGATAATTGATGGGAGGACTGTTTCCAGACACGTTTCCAGAAGTTTGGCTAGAATTTTATAGTCAACATTTAGCAGGCTAATTGGACGGTATGATAGACACTCTTGACTGTGTATGTTTTTTTAAAGAATAAGACAAATGGTTGCCTGAGTGAGAGTCTGTGAGAGAGCACCATTTACAAATGTTTCATTTAACATTTCAACTAGAATAGGGGCTATTTTGGAGATAAACTTTTTTATAAAACTTTGCCGAGTACCCGTTAGGCCCTAAGCTTCTCCCAGATTGAAGGGATTTAACAGCATTAGACAATTCTTCAACAGTGATCGGCTGCTCAATTTTTTTTACCAAATCCCAGCTGACCGAAGGCACAGCAGGTGAGTGGAAGAAATCATCCAATTCCAATATATCCACTTTACTTTCAGAAGTATATAGAGACTGGTAAAATCTCTTGAACTCATCATTGATCCCCCTAGGGTCTAATGATATCCCAGACGATGTACACATTTTAGGAATCTGAAATGATGATGATAGTTGACGTAAACTTTATCTCCTTGTTCATAATAAGTGCTCCTAGACTTGACAAGCAGTTCGGTAACCTGGTATGTTATTAATGTGTCAAATTCTGCTTGCAAAGTTAAACGTTCTATATAAATATCTGGGGATGGTGAAACGGCATAAATGTCATCTAATTGGGCAATACAGTCGATTTGACTCAAAACAAAATTGACAAAGTGTTCATTACTGAGCAGTTGAGTATTTAGCCGCCAAGGCAGTCGCAGATTGTCAACAGTTTGAAAGACTACTTCCATAGTAACAGGGGCATGGTCAGATACAACAATTGGATTATATGAACATGAAGATATGGAATGGAGAAGCCTGTCATCTACAAGGAAGTAGTCTATGCACGTAAAAGTGTGGTGAACCAATGAGAAAAAAAAGAGTATGCTTTTCCAGCTGGATTAAACATTCTCCAAGGATCTGAGAATGCGAATTCAGACTTAAAGGTTCGGACAACTCTAGCTGAGGTTGATAAGGTGGTAGATTTAGTGTTGAATCAATCCAAATGTGGGTCTAACCAACAGTTAAAGTCACCACCTAAGATCAACATATGGGAAGACATATCTAGGAGTGTAGAGAAAAACCGATTTGAAGAAAATCACCATTGTCCCAATAAGGAACATAAATATTAACAAGAAGTACATTCGTATTGAACAGCCTACCACTGACAATTATGTATCTAACATGGGGATCTGCGATCACATTAGAACATGTAAAAGGTACCGATCTGTGAAGTAAAATAGCCACCCCTCTTGCCTTACTCTGAAATGAGGAATGGAACACCTGACCCACTCATCTGCACCTAAGACTTGAGTGTTGTGATACCTTCTGATGAGTTTCTTGGAGAAAGATGATGTGAGCATTCAATTGATGAAGGTGGTGTAGCACCTAACTACGTTTAACTGGGTTATTTATGCCTCTGCAGTTCCAAGTAAGAAAATTAAAGCCATTCCCACCAGCATCATGGGCAACACTAGGCTGAGTCATGTCTTAAGAGAGAGAGGACGTGTAAAGGACAAGTTACAATGTAAACTGAAGATCTTAGTTGAACCTAAGAGCGCAAATTTAAAAACAAAGACAAGCGACGAAGCACAAAAAACATATAAAAACTATATACTAATAAAGTGGGGAAAACCCCCTTCCCTCACAACCTCCCTTGCTGAAGCATCTCCCCAACTGAGATGCAAGCGAAACCCTGAATACAAAAAAAGGTTTAGAGCAAAGCATGATAACTCTTACTCTGTGCTACCTGAGATTTGTGACCATTTAACCAGAGTAAGCCAAACATACATAGATTGGTCCCCAGCAGAGTCTAAGGAAAACTAACCTCGGTTAAGAGAGGTTTAACAACAATACAGATGGTAAAACTACGACAGAACCATGAAAACCGACAGATATTGGCATTAGAGGCGGCAACCTGGGTTGGAAATAAAAAAACTAAAAAGAGAATGACATTCAAATGTCGATGAATCCAGCAAATTTGGCTTCGCTAGCCTGCTAACTAGCCTGCTAAGAAGACCAGCTAACCAACCATTTGTTCCACACCATGTGGTACAACAGCGCTTTCACGTTCTTGTTGATGAAATCGGCCACTAAAGCCGGGTCCTCGAATCTGTGCATGGAGCCATCTGGTAAAGTCAGTCTCAGAACCACAGGGTAGATGAGTTCGAACTTCATGCCCGGGCAGGCGCGTAGCTGGCGCTTCACAGCTCCAAAGCTAGCCCACTTCTTAGCCATAGCTGTGGTGTAGTCAGCAAATATTGAGACTCTTTTACCTTTATAGAGGAGAAGGGATGCTTCTCCCGATCTCCTCAGTATGTCATTGTGGACGTGAAAGAAATGCACCCTGATGACAAATGGTCGCGGGGGTTCTCCATCCTGGGGTCAGCAACGCAGAGTGTAGTGGGCCCGGTCTAGCAGTGGCTTCTCCTCCAGACCGAGCAGATCCTGAAGCAGTTGGGCCATGAACTCCTTGGGTCTTGGGCCCTCCACTCCCTCCGGTATTTCCAGTAGACGAATGTTGTTCCTCCGCATTCTACTTTCCATATCTTCGCATCTATTGTCGAGGTACAGAGCGAGGTACAGCACCTTGCTCCAGCTCCGGCAAGGCCACTCCGTGTGCGTCGAGCTTATTCTGTATACTCTCGATAGATTGTTTCCGTGGGGCCGGCATTAGCAGCATCCGGTGGCGGGGGTGAATCAGGAGAGGGCGCGGGCTTTCTGCGGCCTGCTCTTGCAGACTCAGCTTTTGGCCAGGTAAACTTGATCTGAATTGTTTAGGTGTCTCTTCAGACAGATGCCTGGCCAAACAGAAATATATAACATTTTGCAAGGTTAAATATATACATTTGGTCACTAACTCAGGAGCGATAGGGAAACGCGTTCTACATCCTTGGCTTCCAACAGCGCCCCCCAAACTGACAGATTTTTATGGGGATACATTTTTTGGGTTGGTGCAAACTAGATTTTAGCGGGGCTGCTGACATCGACTCTACGGATACTTCAAGATTTTGGCAATGAGGCCCTTTATATATTTCCCCAGACTCAGATGAACTTGTGGATACCATGTTTATGTCTAGCATGCTAGCAGATACCCATAAACTTCCAATCATAGCACTAACGCTAGTTAGCATTGGCTCGCGAAACTACCTCTAATTTTCTTCATACTGGACAAAGACATAAAAATGGTATCCACTAGTTCATCTGACTCTGGGGAAATAGATAAAAGGCCTCATTGCTAAAATCCCGACTTATTCCTTTAAGATTGAACCGGGATGTGAACATGAAGCTACGGTTAGGGTTAGGATTAGGGTTGAGGCTAGGGTTGGGGTTGTGGACATGAAATAAGGGTTAGGGTTAGAGTTAGGGTTGTGGTTGAGGTTAGGGTTAAGGTTACTGCTATAATTACAGTGTAGGTAAAATAAAGTGTTACTGAATTTAAACAAACACATTTCACTCAGTGACACAGCTAATATCAGAGAACATAAGGTGTCATCCAATCCTGAACTGGATGACTGATGACCTGCCTACGCACCTGTGTGGCATATCACATTGGCAACATCTGTAACTACACCCAAAGACCACATGCCATGCAAATGTCTTACTCAGTGTGACAGGAACCACATCTATCCATATGATTGAGGAGGAGGTGTTGGGGTTGATACTGCACTTGATAGTCACACTTGATAGTCGTGTTGAGGTACTTGATAAATACAGTTGGAAAATGCTCTAACTTAAGCCAATAATATATCAAGTTGTACAAGGCTTATAGTTTTTCATTAAATCAATTGTTGTTGATATTGTCTTGTTAAGTAAATTTAAGTTAAGTGCTGTCTTTTTTGTGATCTTTTTTTCCACTAATTGGTATTTTGCCCAATCACATCAGATCTTTTAACGTAAGATATTTTTCAGAGCTGATCTGATTGGTCAAAAGACCAATTAGTGAAAAAAGATCAGAATTGGGCTGCCTGTCTAAATGCATCCCTAGTAGCATATGTAATCATTGTTGTTTGAACTGTTTAATTGCTCAGAACTTGTGACTGCTGATACATTGACTTAGTTTCAGGCCAATTTGTGTTGTAATCTTGCTAATTTGTGGGCGTGTTGTGTTGTAGGAGGTGTTTTGTTAACCTCTGCCAGGAAATCAGCAATTAGTAATGGGAAGCCTCTGCTAGGCAATAAGTGTTAGTACTTCAGTCTCTCCTGTTTTTACAGTGGCAGTGTCGTTGCCAAAACATAGACAGTTCAGCGATATTTGAGTAGAAAGAGAGGAAGGCTCCACACTACTCTCTCACTTGAGTATCTCACCTAGTAATTTTCAGATTCTCATTTTGCTTTTTTGTAGGTTTGTCAACTTTGCGTGCTCCCCACCCCTTTGCTGCAGCCCTTCTAATGTAGTGTACCCTGAGCACACAACCTGTGTGGAATTTCTGGTCTCCGGCAGACATGGATCACCCCAAAGAACACTGATACTCAAGCTGATCTTTGGTCAGCTGAATATGTGCTCTCTCATAGTCTGAGAGAATCTGGTCACCGTGGTGGTGGCACAGGGCTACTCATTTATTTTGTTTAGAAAATGTATCTTTTCTCCCTCTCGCTCACCTGTCCATCTCCTCATTTGAATTTCATGATGTCATTTATCACCCACCAGGTGCCTCAATGAGCTTGACACCTTGATACGCTCATTTCCTGATGATGACTCACCTGTCACGACTTCCACCGAAGTTGGTCCCTCTCCTTGTTCGGGCAGCGTTCGGTGGTCGACGTCAACGGTCTTCTAGCCACCGCCGATCCACATTTCATTTTTCCGTTAGTTTTGTCTTCATTACACACACCTGGTTTCCAATCACTTAATTACATGTTCCTTACTTAAACTGTTAGAAATTACATGTTACATATTACTGCAAAATCAAATCAAATCAAATTTATTTATAAAGCCCCCCTTACATCAGCTGATGTCACAGAGTGCTGTACAGAAACCCAGCCTAAAACCCCAAACAGCAAGCAATGCAGGTGTAAAAGCACGGTGGCTAGGAAAAACTCCCTAGAAGGCCAAAACCTAGGAAGAAACCTAGAGAGGAACCAGGCTGTGAGGGGTGGCCAGTCCTCTTCTGGCTGTGCCGGGTGCAGATTATAACAGAACATGGACAAGATTTTAAAATGTTCATAAAACAGGCAGAACAGTTGTAACTGGAGAAGCAGCACGGCCAGGTGGACTCGGGACATCCGGGTAGGCCTTGAGGAATGGTCCTAATGCTCAGGTCCTCCGAGAGAGAGAGAGAGAGAGAGAGAGAGAGAAGAAGAAAAAAAGAAAGAGAGAGATAATTAGAGCGAGCATACTTAAATTCGCACAGGACACCAGATAAGAGAAGAAATACTCCAGATATAACAGACGGACCCTAGCACCCCCGACACATAAACTACTGCAGCATAAATACTGGGGGTGAGACAGGAGGGGTCGGGAGACACTGTGGCCCCGTCCGACGAAACCCCCGGACAGGGCCAAACAGGCAGGATATAACCCCACCCACTCTGCCGAAGCACAGCCCCCACACCACTAGAGGGATATCTTCAACCACCAACTTACCATCCTGAGACAAGGCCGAGTATAGCCCACAAGATCTCCGCCACGGCACCAGAAGCCAGTGACTCAGCCCCTGTAATAGGGTTAGAGGCAGAGAATCCCAGTGGAGGGGAACCGGCCAGGCAAAAGACAGCAAGGGTGGTTCGTTGCTCCAGTGCCTTTCCGTTCACCTTCACACTCCTGGGCCAGACTACACTCAGTCATAAGACCTACTGCACTGTCGAAGCTAGAAGCACAAGCATTTCGCTACACCCGCAATAACATCTGCTAAACATGTGTGTGTGTCCAATAACATTTTATTTTATTTCTCTGCTACATGTATCAATCAGCCAACCTGACTGGATACTGATGATGGTGATGATGATGATGATGTATGGTTAATTAAATGTTATACTTCTGTGGCAGTACTGTTGATATTTAAACTAGGCACTGTTGCTAGCTACACACACTCTACTGGTGACTGCATCTCTCAAGCCATGCATGTTTGGATACCAGGCAAGTGCAATCTCTGTGCAGGGCAGACTGGGAAACAGGCACAACCCGGTGCACGCGAGCTCCGTACAGGGTAGATCAACAGGTGCTATCAACAGAGAGATGGGGGAGCAAACAATGACAAAATAATCATTTTGGGGGAAATTATACCACCACCCAAAAAGGCACTTTGGAGACTGGAAGAGCAAAGGTCCGTCAGTCTAAGTAACAGGTCCAGAACAAATTCAAGGAAACGTACAGTATTATACAGAGCAATGAGTGCATGGAACTCCCATCTTATATAGCACCACTGAACAACAAACCTGGCTTAAAAAGACAAATAAAGCAACACCTCATGGCACAACACCTCTCCCCATGTGACTTACTTGTTGTGTGTATGTACTGAAATGTATGTGTAACTGTTCGCGTTTTCAGTGTAAAATTGCCAGTGCGAACCACTGCTTTTTATCATGGCAAGGCGACCGGAAACATGACCAAATACAAAGAGTGTAGCTATTCCCTCCGCAAGGCAATAAAACAAGCTAAGCGTCAGTATAGAGACAAAGTAGAGTCGCAATTCAACGGCTCAAACATGAGATGTATGTGGCAGGGTCTACATTCAATCACGGATTACAAAAAGAAAACCAGCTCCGTCGCAGACACCGACGTCTTGCTCCCAGACAAATTAAACAACTTCTTTGCTCACTTTGCAGACAATACAGTGCCACAGCCCGCTACCAAAACCTGTGGGCTCTCCTTCACCGTGGCCAACTTGAGTAAAACATTTAAACCTGTTAACCCTCGCAAGGCTGCTGGCCCAGACTGCATCCCTAGCCGCGTCCTCAGAGCATGCGCAGACCAGCTGGCTGGTGTGTTTACGTACATATTCAATCAATCACTATCCCAGTCTGCTATGCCCACATGCTTCAAGAGGGCCACCATTGTTCCTGGTAGGGCAACTGCTCCGCCCACAACCGTAAGGCTCTCCAGAGGGTAGTGAGGTCTGCACAACGCATCACAGGGGGTAAACTACCTTCCCTCCAGGACACCTACATCACCCGATGTCACAGGAAGGCCAAAAAGATCATCAAGGACAACAACCACCCGAGCCACTGCCTGTTCACCCCGCTATCATCCAGAAGGCGAGGTCAGTAAAAGTGCATCAAAGCTGGGACAAAGAGACTAAAAACAGCTTCTATCTCAAGGCCATTAGACTGTTAAACAGCCATCACTAACATTAAGTGGCTGATGCCAACATATTGAGTCAAATCTCTAGACACTTTAATAGTTAAAAATTAAACAATGCCACTTTATATAATGATTACATACCCTACATTACTCGTCTCATATGTATATACTGCACTCTATACCATCTACTGCATCTTGCCTATACCGCACGGCCATCGCTCATCCATATATTTATATGCACATATTCTTATTCATCCCTTTACACTTGTGTGTATAAGGTAGTTGTTGTGAAATTGTTAGATTACTTGTTAGATATTACTGCACTGTGGGAACTAGAAGCACAAGCATTTCGCTACACTCGCATTAACATCTGCTAACCATGTGTATGTGACCAATACGATTTGATTTGATTTAATTTGAACTGATGCATATACACACACACATTACATCTTCATGTTTTTAAATGTGTGTAAATTGTAAAGTATTTTGTCTGTAATGTCTTTTTCGTTATACTTCAAACCCCAATAAGACTAGCTGTTGCCATTGGCGTCGGCTATTGGGGATCCTAATGAATCAAATCAAATGACTGTGCTATTCAATGCATTTCTCTGGGCTATAGTAGTAAAGGCCAAATGCAATATTTGATCAAATAATTTGTAAAAATGTTTGATACCTAAAGGGGTCCTAAAATTCTAAATCAAATAGCTAAACGATCTATAGTATGACCACCTTAAAACAATTCCATATGTCAGCTTAGAACCCCCCCTCCCACCTCAAAACACCTTACACTTTTAAGAATGAACTATAAAACCAACTCTCACTGGACCTTTAAGAAATATTTTGACACACTGATACTGGTATGCTTCCTTCACCAAACACCTTTTCGCCCTACTGATGAAATCAAATATTATCCCCTTAACACAAACAACCCAGTGTTGACTAACGGGTCAAATGGAGTGACATTTCCTCCTGGCTGTAAACGTAACATTGTTTGGTTTCCTTGCAGTTGGTTGATTGCTCCACAGTCAGTGACCTGTGAAATGGAGGGCTCAGGGGCAGTGATGAAAGTTAAAAGTTGAGTAAGAGATTTAATGATTCAGATTTGGTGGTAGCATATCTGGGTGGAGCTGGGTAGCCAGATATGTTGCAACAGACCATATCTTACAATAGCAACCTAAATAGCGTGCTAACAATACTGTGAAATATGTGAACTTTGGGCTTGTTAGCCAGACAAGGAACTGGGTGAAGGGAGGATATTTTTCTGTGTGGTTGTGTGGCGGCTCGTTGATAATGGCTGTATGTCCAATGCAGGTGGAGTTGACATTGACAGTTCCAGCCACTTTATCCTAGTCAATAACAGTACATCTAAGGTATAGAGAACTACATCAGCTTCATCTCTAGCTGTTTGCATTTGATTATGACCATTTGCAAAGCATATGAGAAAACAATTGTATTTTAACAAAGTAATCAAACCACACTCTGGGGAGAAAGGACTTGAGTAGTACAATTATGAATAGTTCAACCTCTGATTTATTTTTTTATCAAAATGTCAATCTTGTCTCATTGCTGGAACTCCCCAACCAGCTCGGGAGGCAAAGGTCGAGTCTTACGTCCTTCGAAACATGACCCACTAAACTCCGCTTCTTAACATCGGCCCGCTTAACCTGGAAGCCAGCCACACCAATGTGTCGGAGGAAACATTGTTCAGCTGACGACTGAGGTCAGCCTGCAGGCTGCCAGGACATAAAATCAAGAGAGACACTCAAGTTTTTTAGTACCATATCTCTTGACACATTGATGAAAATAATCATGGCCTCTAAACCTTCAAGCTGCATACTGGACCCTATTCCAACTAAACTACTGAAAGAGCTGCTTCCTGTGCTTGGCCCTCCTATGTTGAACATAATAAACAGCTCTCTATCTACCAGATGTGTACCAAACTCACTAAAAGTGGCAGTAATAAAGCCTCTCTTAAAAAAGCCAAACCTTGACCCAGAAAATATAAAAAACTATCGGCCTATATCGAATCTTCCATTCCTCTCAAAAATTTTAGAAAAAGCTGTTGCGCAGCAACTCACTGCCTTCCTGAAGACAAACAATGTATACGAAACGCTTCAGTCTGGTTTTAGACCCCATCATAGCACTGAGACTGCACTTGTGAAGGTGGTAAATGACCTTTTAATGGCGTCAGACCGAGGCTCTGCAACTGTACTCGTGCTCCTAGACCTTAGTGCTGCTTTTGATACCATCAATCACCACATTATTTTGGAGAGATTGGAAACCCAAATTGGTCTACATGGACAAGTTCTGGCCTGGTTTAGATCTTATCTGTCGGAAAGATATCAGTTTGTCTCTGTGGATGGTTTGTCCTCTGACAAATCAACTGTAAATTTCGGTGTTCCTCAAGGCTCTGTTTTGGGACTACTATTGTTTTCACTATATATTTTACCACTTGGTGATGTCATTCGGAAATATAATGTTAACTTTCACTGCTATGCGGATGACACACAGCTGTACATTTCGATGAAACATGGTGAAGCCCCAAAATTGCCCTCCCTGGAAGCCTGTGTTTCAGACATAAGGAAGTGGATGGCGGAAAATGTTCTACTTTTAAACTCTGACTAAACAGAGATGCTAGTTGTAGGTCCCAAGAAACAAAGAGATCTTCTGTTGAATCTGACAATTAATCTTGATGGTTGTACAGTCGTCTCAAATAAAACTGTGAAGGACCTCGGCGTTACTCTGGACCCTCATCTCTCTTTTGACGAACATATCAAGACTGTTTCAAGGACAGCTTTTTTCCATTTACGTAACATTGTAAAAATCAGAAACTTTCTGTCCAAAAATGATGCAGAAAAGTTAATCCATGCGTTTGTAACTTCTAGGTTAGACTACTGCAATGCTTTACTTTAGATAAAGCACTAAATAAACTTCAGTTAGTGCTAAACATGGCTGCTAGAATCTTGACTAGAACCCCAAAATTTGATCATATTACTCCAGTACTAGCCTCTCTACACTGGCTTCCTGTTAAGGCAAGGGCTGATTTCAAGGTTTTACTGCTAACCTACAAAGCATTACATGGGCTTGCTCCTACCTGTCTTTCCGATTTGGTCCTGCCGTACATACCTACACGTACGCTACGGTCACAAGACGCAGGCCTCCTTACTGTCCCTAGAATTTCTAAGCAAACAGCTGGAGGCAGGGCTTTCTCCTATAGAGCTCCATTTTTATGGAATAGTCTGCCTATCCATGTGAGAGACGCAGACTCGGTCTCAACCTTTAAGTCTTTATTGAAGACTCATCTCTTCAGTAGGTCCTATGACTGAGTGTAGTCTGGCCCAGGAATGTGAAGGTGAACGGAAAGGCATTGGAGCAACGAACCACCCTTGCTGTCTTTGCCTGGCCGGTTCCCCTCCACTGGGATTCTCTGCCTCTAACCCTATTACAGGGGCTGAGTCACTGGCTTACTGGTGCCGTGGCGGAGATCTTGTGGGCTATACTCGGCCTTGTCTCAGGATGGTAAGTTGGTGGTTGAAGATATCCCTCTAGTGGTGTTAAGGCTGTGCTTCGGCAGAGTGGGTGGGGTTATATCCTGCCTGTTTGGCCCTGTCTGGGGGTATCGTCGGACGGGGCCACAGTGTCTCCCGACCCCTTCTGTCTCAGCCCCCACTATTTACGCTGCAGTAGTTTATGTGTCGGGGGGCTAGGGTCCGTCTGTTATATCTGGAGTATGTCTTCTCTTATCTGGTGTCCTGTGCAAATTTAAGTATGCTCTCTCTAATTATCTCTCTCTTTCTTTCTTTTTTTCTTCTTCTCTCTCGCTCTCTCGGAGGACCTGAGCATTAGGACCATTCCTCAAGGCCTACCAGGCCTGATAACTCCTTGATGTCCCGAGTCCACCTGGCCGTGCTGCTTCTCCAGTTTCAACTGTTCTGTCTGTTTTATGAACATTTTAAAATCTTGTCCATGTTCTGTTATAATCTGCACCCGGCACAGCCTGGTTCCTCTCTAGGTTTCTTCCTAGGTTTTGGCCTTTCTAGGGAGTTTTTCCTAGCCACCGTGCTTTTACACCTGCATTGCTTGCTGTTTGGGGTTTTAGGCTGGGTTTCTGTACAGCACTCTGTGACATCAGCTGATGTAAGGGGGGCTTTATAAATACATTTGATTTTGCAGGCGCCTGGCCCGACACAAGGAGTTGCTAGAGCACGATGAGCCAAGTAAACCCTCCCGGTCACTATGGTACTAATAGTCCCCTCCATACACACATGCAGGCATGCACACATGCATACACACACACGGATGGCTAGAGAGAGTGTCGCACTTCCGCAACTGTGGTGAAAGGTGGCAGAGCTAGAGCGATGTTTGTGTGACCATGATGAGAATTGTTTTTGGGTGCATACCCCCAAAAAGGGGTTAAGTATATGTACAAAAATATATAGAGAGTACCAGTCAAAAGTTTTAGAACACCAACTCACTCAAGGGTTTTTCTTTATTTTGACTATTTTCTACATTGTACAATAATAGTGAAGACATCAAAACTATAAAATAACACCACAAATGTGTTAAACAAATCAAAATGTATTTTATATTTGATATTCTTCAAATATCCACCCTTTGCCCTGATGACAGCTTTGCACACTCTTGGCATTCTCTCTACCAGCTTCACCTGGAATGCTTTTCCAACAGTCTTGAAGAAGTACCCACATATAATGAACACTTGTTGCCTGCTTTTTCTTCACTCTGCCATCCAACTCATCCCAAACCATCTCAATTTGGTTGAGGTCAGGGGATTGTGGAGGCCAGGTCATCTGATGCAGCGCTCCATCACTCTCCTTGGTCAAATAGCCCTTACAGAGCCTGGAGGTGTGTTTTGGGTCATTGTCCTGTTGAAAAACAAATGATAGTCCCACTAAGCCCAAACCAGATGGGATGGCGTATCGCTGCAGTATGCTGTGGGAGCCATGCTGGTTAAGTGTGCCTTGAATACTAAATAAATCACAGACAACGTCACCAGCAAAGCACCCCCACACCATAACACCTCCTCCATGCTTTACGGTGGAAAATACACATGCAGAGATCATCCGTTCACCCACACCGTGTCTCACAAAGACACAGCGGTTGTTAAGAAGCGCGGTTTGGTGGGTCATGTTTCGGAGGATGCAGGACTCGACCTTCGCCTCCCGAGCTGGTTGGGGAGTTTCAGCAATGAGACAAGATCGAAATTGGGGAGAAAAAGGGGATTACATTTTTTTATGACAGCTTTTGATTTGTTTAACACTTTTTTGGTTACTACATGATTCCGTATGTGTTATGTCATAGTTTTGCTGTCTTCACTATTATTCTACAATGTAGAAAATAGTAAAAATAAAGAAAAACACTTGAATGAGTAGGTGTTCTAAAACTTTTGACCGGTAGTGTAATTTCATGGGCTATTTTAGTCAACTTGTTTAGTCAAATAACGCTAGGCCAGCAGGTTCTCTTCAGTCCAAACATCAGGGGTCTCCAACAGGTCAATCGCAAGCTACCAGTAGCTCGCAACCCACCTATGAGTAGCTCGTCAAACAGTAATCTTCTACCATTCTGGTAGATTGGAGACTATCAGAAAACGTGGTTGTAACGTTAATAATTTGGTTGTTATTCCATTGGTTATCTGAAGAAAGATTTTCACCACAAACTGTCATAAACAAATCTCACAAGTAGCGTATCAGACACCGCAAGCTCCCAGCTACTATCTAATCAACGCACAATTGAAATTATCCCACCGCTGGTTAGCCAGTATTGGCTTAAAAGGCAAACCTGACACTATCTGATTTCCAGCAATATTGCCCGTCTGTCTGTGTGGTGAGCGCATTTGTCTATCACTCTGTCTGCATCCAGTTGATGTGATAATCATCTTGTGGGTTGACAGAAATACAGTACTTTCCACAAAACCTTCTGAATGAAATGTTAACTGCAAAGTTAGGGTTACCTGGCAGAAATATATCATGAGTAAGTATATCATTTGTTTATTTTATTTGTAATTTGCAAACTTTGCCATGAAATAAGCAGAAGCAGTACAGAACCATCATAAGACCAGCACATTAGATGGCACATCCCTCACTCCCAAGATGCACAATTAAAGGGCCAGAAGCGCAATTAAAGGGGAATTACTTATACAGCACTTATTTTTTTTAAAGCAACACAACGTGCCTCAAAGGAAGAAAAAAAAACAATGAAAATAAAAACGAAAATAATAACTACATAACAAACATAAGATAATTAAAAAAATTATAACAATAAAACCTGAATGACTAAAAAGAACCCTAAGAAAAAGCAAAGCTAAAAAGGTGTGTTTTAAGATCTCTTTAAAAAATGTCCACAGTTTCGGCCCCCCTCAGGCTATTCCAGTGGTTGGGGGCAAGATAACTAAAGGATGCCTCTCCGTAGTTAAAATGCCAGTGCCAGAAGACCTGAGGGACATACTGGGTACATCACTTAAAAGCATGTCTGACATGTATTGGGGTGCATAATTGTGGATTGATTTAAAAACCAATA
Organism: Brachymystax lenok tsinlingensis; assembly: GCA_030435695.1. Lineage (NCBI taxonomy): Eukaryota > Metazoa > Chordata > Actinopteri > Salmoniformes > Salmonidae > Brachymystax > Brachymystax lenok. Next base: position 49,160,558 of record CM059819.1, on the reverse strand, counting down.
GAATAATATTAAAATTAATTCTAAACTCACAGGCAGCCAGTGCAGAGACCTTTTTCAAAAATACTGTAAAAAAATCAGTTAGCTGTTTGAAAACCAATTTCTCCAGAATTTTGCTTAAGAATGGAAGGTTGGAGATTGGCCGAATTTAGATTACTTTTCTTTAAAAGTGGTTTCACCATAGCCATTTTTAGTGCAGCGGGGAAAGTGCCCGTGAACAGGGAGTGATTAACAATAGCTTGCACTTCTTCAGATATGCAATTAAAAACTGTTTTGAAGAAAGTGGTGGGGATAGGATTGAGAAGGCAGGTAGAAGGCTTAAGTTGTGATATCACTTTCCTGAGCATGTCTGTGTCAACCAGGGAAAATAAATCCATAGTGCCTTTCCGTGGTAGGCACAAATCAAACTTCTTATCAGGTCTTGCTTGACTGATATCCAGCCTAATGTTTGTTATCTTATCTCTGAAATATGCCTCAAACTCATCACATTTAGATGTGGAGGAAAGTTAACATAGGTTTGTGGGGGTAGATTTTATCAGGCCATCAATGATCGAGAAGAGCAGTCTCAAATTATTCTGATTATTAGTGATCAAGTTAGAAAAATGAGCCCGTCTGGCATTTCTAATTGCCTTGTTATATATGCCAAGTTGCTCTATAAGAATATAATAATAGACCTGTAACTTTCTCCACTTTCTCTTTTATTTATTGTTTTCCTCACTCATCCAAGTGGCTCTCCATTTGGATGTGGCCTTTTTCAACAATACTGGAGCTATGGCATCAATGGTTGCCCTTAATTTGCTATTAAAGTTATCAACTAAATAATCACAAGAGGAAGGCAGAATAGGTGATGGAGTATTGTTCATACAATCAATACAATCTGTAGCAACTTCAGAGGTAAGATAGTGTTTCTTAATAATGTGTTCAGTATTACCCTGTGCTATGGTCAACAAGGTAGCAAAAAATACACAGTGGTCATCCGATAAAGCAACATCAACAATAGAGGATATGTCAATAGAAAGCCCCTTGGTAATATTCAGGTCCAGAGCATGGCCGTGGTTATGGGTGTGCCCACATGTTGGATAATGTCCATAGAGCTCAAAAGATTCAGAAATTCAATGGCCTTGGAGTCAGTCTCTTTGTCAACAAGAATATTACAATCACCCAACACAATGATTTTATCATAGTTCTCAAGGGCAATAGATAATAGTTCAGAGAAATCAGTAAAGAAAGTGGGGCAGTGCTTTGGCGGCCTATACAGGGTTATGGCCAGGACTGGTGGCTGACATTTAAACAGTATAGCATGATGCTCAAAAGACCCAAAGACGCCAAATGAAATGTCCTTACAGCTGAGAGCACCATTTTTCCCTTTTCTGATAGAGTATGAAAAGCTGTAGTCTGGGGGGAGGCTTCAATAAGAGTGACACTACAGTCTGAAGACAGCCATGTTTCAGTGAGAAACATGCAGTCAACTTTGTGCTCAATGCCATATTTAATGAGTGTGGGTTACTCTGCTCCTGGGGCATCTTTCTTCAGATAACCAATGGAATAACAACCAAATTATTAACGTTACAACCACGTTTTCTCCAATCTATCAGAATGGTAGAAGATTACCGTTTGTATAAACTCACTAGAAGGCGGAGTTAAAGGAACATACGGTTACTCACAATAACCATTGTGCCATTTCTATAGGAGTTGATATGATTTCCAAGTCCTCTGTTGGTTATTCTGACAGGGAGAACTGAAGCACTACCAGAACCTGCCTGTCAGTCTCTAAAACAGTTTGCGATGTTGCTGGAAATAATAATGGAACCCCTGCGGTGAAGGTGAATCCCGTTTCTTTTAAAAAGTGCTGGTTGCTCCCACAGCAAATCAAAGTTGTCACAAAAAGATAAATTCCTGTCGTTGCAAAGTTTCTTCATGTACTCGTTTAGGGCAAAGAGTCAGCTGAAATGTTACGAACCCCTTCGTTAGCACGGAAGGGGGCCAGAGATAATTATTCTCTTCGCTGTCCTAGCGAGGATCTTTAAAAAAGTTTTGTAGTTCTCCCTCAAATATAAATGTGTTCTTCCAGACCCCCCAAAAAGTGTCTTCTGATGTGATTTAAACACTGACATGGACTCAGAACATCCAATTTCGTTGTTATTCAATGAACAATTGTAATTTTAAAACTAGGAAAAATAAAACTGAAAACAGAATTTGAGGAAAAAATCTCAGATTTTATAGAATTCTTTATTAACCATTAGATTTCTTTATTAACCATTATTTTACCAAGTACACTACCGTTCAAAAGTTTGGGGTCACTTAGAAATGTTGCCTCTTCACTGTTGACGCTGAGACTGGTGTTTTGTGGGTACTATTTAATGAAGCTGCCAGTTGAGGACTTGTGAGGCGTCTGTTTCTCAAACTAGACACTCTAATGTACTTGTCCTCTTGCTCAGTTGTGCACCGGGGCCTCCCACTCCTCATTCCAATCTGGTTAGAGCCGGTTTGCGCTGTACTGTGAATGGAGTAGTACACAGCGATGTACGACATCTTCAGTTTCTTGTCAATTTCTCGCATGGAATAGCCATAATTTCTCAGAACAAAAATAGACTGACGAGTTTCAGAAGAAAGTTATTTGTTTCTGCCCATTTTGAGCCTGTAATCAAACCCACAAATGCTGACGCTCCAGATACTCAACTAGTCTAAAGAAGGCCAGTTTTATTGCTTCTTTAATCAGGACAACAGTTTTTAGCTGTGCTAACATAATTGCAAAAGGGTTTTCTAATGATCAATTCGCCTTTTAAAATGATAACTTGGATTAGCTAACACAACGTGCCATTGGAACAGGAATGATGGTTGCTGATAACGGGCCTCTGTATGCCTATGTAGATATTCCATAAAAAATCAGCCATTTCTAGCTACAATAGTAATTTACAACATTAACAATGTCTATACTGTTTTTATGATCAATTTGATGTTATTTTAATGGACAAAACATTTATTTTCTTTCAAAAACAAGGACATTTCTAAGTGACCCCAAACTTTTGAACGGTAGTGTATATTGACAGAAAATACTTTATCCTGTACTTTAAGGACCTGGGGAAGAGTTGCAGGGGATAGGAGAAGAGAAGAATATGCCTATTTGAAAGCTTGAAAAAATAGAGACCGCTGCTGTAATAACAAATAAATTGGTACAGACAAGAATACATGTCTTAAATTAAAGAATGAATGCAGCAATCATCTAGCTGACATCTGTAAAGCTTTCTCTTTCAATGTTGCTTCTCTTGATGGGACCGGGGAGAAAATGCATTATCTCTAAACAGCGTAACCTAAATATTCTTCCCTGGCAAACAATTTCAGATTAAAACCACAGAAAATGTAAATCCATGTTTCTGATGTATATTTTACGTGGTTGAAATACTGACAGCTGTAAAAGGATCAATCAGATACGGGATAATTGACAAAGAACAATTAAATAGTAGCCATACATACAGTAATGGCAGTGTAGTACAATACAATGAGTACTTGTATAGTGGTGCATTAGAGGCAACAGCGGTGTGGGTGTAGAGATGTGCAAAGAGTGATCTTGTGACAAGAACAAGGAGAGAATAGATACTTTATTGTCCATTGGTTAGAACGGAAATCTGTCTTCTGTTTTTCCTAACACCCTGCAGTGCAGTACCCCTGAGTGAATATTGTGGGGGTGCCTTGCTCAAGGGTAAAATGGTACGAGATGGTACATGGGCACCTTCCAGCTGCCAGTTCAAATCCATACCCCTTTTTGTGTCGTCCTTGGCTTGAACCATTGTAGTCATGGCACCACACTCATGCATTACTCCTGTAGTTGCCTAGCCCTAGAGCAGTGTTTCCTGATCCTAGGGAACCAAAGTTGTGCACATTTTTTTTGCCTTATCACTACACATCTGATTCAAACCATCAAAGCTTGATACGTTGATCATTTGAATCACCTGTGTATTGATCGGACAAATATAAGAATGTACCCCAGGACCAGGCTCTGGTCCGGGCAAAACACAATGGGAATGGAACTAAACTGGCAGCTGGAAGGCTGTTGGTCATTGATTCCACGTACCATCTTCTGCCATTGTACCCTTGATCAAGCCACCGAACCCCCCACAATTGCTCTCCGTCCAGGGGCTCTGCACTGCTGCTGACCCTGTGTCAACTTTGCATATCTCTCACCTGTTACTCCCTCTCAGATAATCTAATCTCAAAAAGACAATTATACACAGTGTATTATAGTGTGTACAAGAAGACTCTTATGATCTAAAGTTGAAGTCAGAAGTTTACATACACCTTAGCCAAATGCATTTAAACTCGTTATTCACAATTCCTGACATTTAATCCTAGTAAAAATGTCCTGTCTTAGGTCAGTTAGGATCACCACTTTATTTTAAGAATGTGAAATGTCAGAAAAATAGTAGAGAGAATTATTTATTTCAGTTTTTATTTCATCACATTCCCAGTGGGTCAGAAGTTTACATACACTCAATTAGTATTTGGTAGCATTGCCTTTAAATTGGATCATTGTTTTTTCTATCTTCCGCGACGCACACAAAGCCATCCCCCGCCCCCCTTTCGGCAAATCTGACCACGACTCCATATTGTTGCTCCCAGCCTAATGACAGAAACTAAAACAGGAAACGCCCATGCTCAGGTCTGTTCAACGCTGGTCCGACCAATCTGATTCCACGCTTCAAGAATGCTTCAATCACGTGGACTGGAATATGTTCCGCATAGCGTCGGACAATAACATTGATGAATATGCTGATACGGTAAGCAAGTTTATTAGCAAGTGCATCAGTGATGTTGTACCCACAGCGACTATTAAAACCTTGCCCAACCAGAAACCGTGGATTGATGGCAGCATTCACGCAAAACTGAAAGCGCGAACCACTGCTTTTAATCAGGGCAAGGCGACCGGAAACATGACCGAATACAAACAGTGTAGCTATTCCCTCCGGAAGGCAATCAAACAAGCTAAGCGTCAGTATAGAGATAAAGTTTAGTCACAATTCAACGGCTCAGACACGAGAGGTATGTGGCAGGGTCTACAGTCAATCACAGACTACAAAAAGAAAACCAGCCCCGTCGCGGACCACGATGTCTTGCTCCCAGACAAACTAAACAACTTCTTTGCTCGCTTTGAGGACAATACAGTGCCACCGACATGGCCCGCTACCAAAACCTGCGGGCTCTCCTTTACCGCAGCCAACGTGAGCAAAACATTTAAACGTGTTAACCCTCGCAGGGCTTCCGGCACAGATGGCATCCCTGGCCGCGTCCTCAGAGCATGCGCAGACCAGCTGGCTGGTGTGTTTACGGACATATTCAACCAATCCTTATCCCAGTCTGTTTCCACATGCTTCAAGAGGGCCACCATTGTTCCTGTTCCCAAGAAAGCTAAGGTAACTGAGCTAAATGACTATCCATTCCCGTAGCACTCACTTCCGTCATCATGAAGTGCTTTGAGAGACTAGTCAAGGATCATATCACCTCCATCCTACCTGACACCCTAGACCCACTCCAATTTGCTTACCGTCCCAATAGGTCCACAGACGACACAATCGCAATCACACTGCACACTTCCCTAACCCATATGGACAAGAGGAATACTTATGTAAGAAATCTGTTCATCGACTACAGCTCAGCATTTAACACCATAGTACCGTCCAAACTCGTCATTAAGCTCAAGACCCTAGGTCTCGACCCCACCCTATGCAACTGGGTCCTGGACATCCTGACGAGCCGCCCCCAGGTGGTGAGGGTAGGAAACAACATCTCCACCCCGCTGATCCTCAACACTGGGGCCCCACAAGGGTGCGTTCTCGGCCCTCTCATGTCCTCCCTTTTAACCCATGACTGCGTGGCCAAGCACGCCTCCAACTCAATCATCAAGTTTGCAGACGACACTACAGTGGTAGGCTTGATTACCAACAACGACGAGACGGCCTAACCGGGAGGAGGAGAGGGCCCTCTGAGTGTGGTGTCAGGAAAATAACCTCTCACTCAATGTCAACAAAACAAAGGAGATGATCGTGGACTTCAGGAAACAGCAGAGGGAGCACCCCCCTATCCACATCGACGGGACAGTAGTGGAGAAGGTGGAAAGTTTTAAGTTCCTCGGCGTACACATCACGGACAAACTGAATGGTCCACCCACACAGACAGAGTGGTGAAGAAGGCGCTACAGCGCCTCTTCAACCGCAGGAGGCTGAAGAAATTCAGATTGTCACCAAAAACACTCACAAACTTTTACAGATGCACAATCGAGAGCATCCTGTCGGGCTGTATCACCGCCTGATACGGCAACTGCTCCGCCCTCAACCATAAGTCTCTCCAGAGGGTCGTGAGGTCTACACAACGCATCACCGGGGGTAAACTACCTGCCCTCCAGGACACCTACATCACCCGATGTCACAGGAATGCCAAAAAGATCAACAAGGACAACAACCACCCGAGCCACTGCCTGTTCACCCCGTTATCATCCAGAATGCGAGGTCAGTACAGGTGCATCAAAGCTGGGACCAAGAGACTGAAAAACAGCTTCTATCTCAAGGCCATCAGACTGTTAAAGAGCCATCACTGACATTGAGTGGCTGCTGCCAACATATCAAATCTCTAGCCACTTTAATAATACAAAATTTGATGTAATAAATGTATCACTAGCCACTTTTAACAATGGCACTTTATATCATGTTTACATATCCTACATTACTCATTTCATATGTACAGTGGGGCAAAAAAGTATTTAGTCAGCCACCAATTGTGCAAGTTCTCCAACTTAAAAAGATGAGAGAGGCCTGTAATATTCATCATAGGTACACTTCAACTATGACAGACGAAATGAGGAAAAAAAATCCAGAAAATCACATTGTAGGATTTGTTATGAATTTATTTGCAAATTATGGTGGAAAATAAGTATTTGGTCAATAACAAAAATGTATCTCAATACTTTGTTATATACCCTTTGTTGGCAATGACAGAGGTCAAACGTTTTCTGTAAGTCTTCACAAGGTTTTCACACACTGTTGCTGGTATTTTGGCCCATTCCTCCATGCAGATCTCCTCTAGAGCAGTGATGTTTTGGGGCTGTCGCTGGGCAACACGGACTTTCAAAGATTTTCTATGGGGTTGAGATCTGGAGACTGGCTAGGCCACTCCAGGACCTTGAAATGCTTCTTACGAAGCCACTCCTTCGTTCCCGGGCGGTGTGTTTGGGATCATTGTCATGCTGAAAGACCCAGCCACGTTTCATCTTCAATGCCCTTGCTAATGGAAGGAGGTTTTCACTCAAAATCTCACGATACATGGCCCCATTCATTCTTTCCTTTACACGGATCAGTCGCCCTGGTCCCTTTGCAGAAAAACAGCCCCAAAGCATGATGTTTCCACCCCCATGCTTCACAGTAGGTATGGTGTTCTTTGGATGCAACTCAGCATTCTTTGTCCTCCAAACACGACGAGTTGAGTTTTTACCAAAAAGTTCTATTTTGGTTTCATCTGACATTCTCCCAATCCTCATCTGGATCATCCAAATGCTCTCTAGCAAACTTTAGACTTGCCTGAACATGTACTGGCTTAAGCAGGGGGACACGTCTGGCACTGCGGATTTGAGTCCCTGGCGGCGAGTGTGTTACTGATGGTAAGCTTTGTTACTTTGGTCCCAGCTCTCTGCAGGTCATTCACTAGGTCCCCGTGTGGTTCTGGGATTTTTGCTCACCGTTCTTGTGATCATTTTGACTCCACGGGTGAGATCTTGCGTGGAGCCCCAGATCGAGGAAGATTATCAGTGGTCTTGTATGTCTTCCATTTCCTAATAATTGCTCCCACAGTTGATTTCTTCAAACCAAGCTGCTTACCTATTGCAGATTCAGTCTTCCCAACCTGGTGCAGGTCTACAATTTTGTTTCTGGTGTCCTTTGACAGCTCTTTGGTCTTGGCCATAGTGGAGTTTGGAGTGTGACTGTTTGAGGTTGTGGACAGGTGTCTTTTATACTGATAACAAGTTCAAACAGGTGCCATTAATACAGGTAACGAGTGGAGGACAGAGAAGCCTCTTAAAGAAGAAGTTACAGGTCTGTGAGAGCCAGAAATCTTGCTTGTTTGTATGTGACCAAATACTTATTTTCCACCATAATTTGCAAATAAATTCATTAAAAATCCTACAATGTGATTTTCTGGATTTTTTTTCCTCATTTTGTCTGTCATAGTTGAAGTGTACCTATGATGAAAATTACAGGCCTCTCTCATCTTTTTAAGTGAGAGAACTTGCACAATTGGTGGCTGACTAAATACTTTTTTGCCCCACTGTATATACTGTACTCTATACAATCTACTGCATCTTGCCTATGTCGTTCGGCCATTGCTCATCCATATATTTATATGTACATTTTCTTATTAATTCCTTTACATTTGTGTGTATGAGGTAATTGTTGTGAAAATGATAAATTACTTGTTACATACTACTGCATGGTCGGAACTAGAAGCACAAGCATTTCGCTCCGCTCGCGTAAACATCTGATAACCATGTGTAGATGACAAATAAAATTTGATTTCATTTGTTTAACTTGGGTCAAACGTTTCGGGTAGCCTTCCACAAGCTTCCCACAATAAGTCGGGTGAATGTTGGCCCATTCCTCCTGACAGAGCTGGTGTAACTAAATCAGGTTTGTAGGCCTCCTTGCTCACACACACTTTTTCAGTTCTGCCCACAAATTTTCTATAGGATTGAGGTCAGGGCTTTGTGATGGCCACTCCAATATCTTGACTTTGTTGTCCTTAAGCCATTTTGCCACAACTTTGGAAGTATGCTTAGGGCCATTGTCCATTTGGAAGACCGATTTGCGACCAAGCTTTAAACTTCCTGACTGATGTCTTGAGATGTTGCTTCAATATATCCATATAGTTTTCCTTCCTCATGACGCCATCTATTTTGTGAAGTGCACCAGTCCCTCCTGCAGCAAAGCACCCCCACAACATGATGCTGCCACCCCCACCCCCATGCTTCACGGATGGTGTTCTTCGGCTTGCAAGCCTCCCCCTTTTTCCTCCAAAGATAACGATGGTCATTATGGCCAAACAGTTCTATTTTTGTTTAATCAGACCAGAGGATATTTCTCCAAAAACTATGATCTTTGTCCCCATGTGCAGTTGCAAACCGTAGTCTGGCATTTTTAATGGTGGTTTTGGAGCAGTGGCTTCTTCCTTGCTGAGCGGCCTTTCAGGTTATGTCGATATAGGTCTCGTTTTACTGTGGATATAGATACTTTTGTACCGGTTTCCTCCAGCATCTTCACAAGGTCCTTTGCTGTTGTTCTGTGATTAATTTGCACTTTTCGCACCAAAGTATGTTCATCTCTAGGAGACAGAACGCGTCTCCTTCCTGAGCGGTATGACGGATGCGTATTCCCATGGAGTTTATACTTGCTTACTATTGTTTGTACAGATGAACGTGGTACCTTCAGGTATTTGGAAATTGCTCCCAAGGTTGAACCAGACTTGTGGAGGTCTACAATTATTTTTCGGAGGTCTTGGCTGATTTCTTTAGATTTTCCATGATGCAAGCAAAGAGGCACTGCGTTTGAAGGTAGGCCTTGAAATACATCCACAGGTACACCTCCAATTGACTAAAATGATGTCAATTAGCCTATCAGAAGCTTCTAAAGCCATGACATAATATTCTGGAATTTTCCAAGCTGTTTAAAGGCACAGTCAACTTAATGTATGTAAACTTCTGACCCACTGGAATTGTGATACAGTGAATTAAGTTAAATAATCTGTCTGTAAACAATTGTTGGAAAAATTACTTGTGTCATGCACAAATGTTCTAACCGACTTGCCAAAACTATAGTTTGTTAAAAATAAATTTGTGGAGTGGTTGAAAAACGACTTTTAACGACTCCAACATAAGTGTATGTAAGTGACTTCCGACTTCAACTGTATATCCAGCTGAGACGCATGTAAATAGGGATCGGTGGACCTCTGTTTTCTATCCAATACTACCAATTATATGCATATCCTAGCTTCTGGGCCTGAGTAACAGGCAGTTTACTTTGGGCACGTCAGACTCTACGTACTTCTGAATACTGCCCCCTAGCCTTAAGAGGTTAAAGTGTGTATCATACAGTGTGACCTATAAAGTGTCTACTACAAAGTGTGTACTATATTGTCCCTTACTGTCTATATCCAGCTGGCAGGCCCCTGGCTTCTCAATATGGATCTCCTTGGTCTTGATGATGTTCTAGATGTCCTTCATGGTCAGGTGGTCACAGAACATATCGTACAGCAGCTTCTTCAGCTCCTCCACCGTCAGCTTCTGCATGTCAGTCTGGACATGCGCACGCACGCACAGACAAACACGAAATGTTGATTTTATGTTTTTCACCCCAATGGATATGGTTAAGATTTGGGAATGGTAAACTGATCCTGGACTTTCTAGCCTGAGAGAACAACACAACACTGCCCATTGATGCGTGTGACATATTGAATGACTGTCTTGACTTGGGAACATAGACTTCCATACACACACTACAACATGTGTGTTTGTTTTAGATTGAACACAAAAATACTTCTTAGGCATATACATTGCCAAGGGAAGCCTGAATCAGTCTCTAAATACTTGTTAAGTCCTATTACTGTCAATATGGGAGGGTAATTTTCTGGCAAACTGTCTCAGAATTAACACCTGATTAAATCTACATGGATTTCACTTCATTTGATAAGTTGAGTCTAAACCCTTGGATGGGAATGTGGACCATAGATCATGCAAATAATCCTCTATAATGGGGACACATAACCATTCACCCCCAGATCATTCCCTTACGAAAAAAGATTGCAGTCAGAGTGCAGTATGCTGTTACTCTGCAATTACTGTATACAAAATATCAAAGTCAAATGCAGTTACTGAATTTTTTTAAACCGCAATCTTTTTTTGTAAGGGATGGGCCTGCATTCACAAGCTTTAACTACGTCACCAAGTCTCTTCAGACATGTCTCCCAAATGGCCAACGACATCAAAACAATTGGATGCAGAAGTTACTGTCAGACATGTCATGTTCAATGTCTTTTAACATTTTGACAAATTTTATCAAGAGCATAGCACATGCCACATACTGTAAAGTAACACCTCTCAGTCTATTCCCATGTCTGTTATGTATGAGGGGATGTTCTACTTTGTCTTACAGCAGCCGGACTTCCATCAGAACCTTCAAAGGGGCAGATGAAGGTGATATGAAGCCTGGGGGATTGGTGATGTTACTAGGCTAGAATCCACAACATCTCAGTTGGAGGAACGATGGCAACAGGCATCATAGTGATCAGCTGGGATACACAGATACAACATGGACTGACTATCAAATGTGTGTGTCCACTAGTGCAATGTAAGCATCATCAAAAGGACATGCTACCTAAGGTCTTAAGCCACATGTGACAGATTGCACACCTGGGACCTAGAGACTCTGGAAAGCCAAGAGGCGACTTGAGATGGAATATAATAGCAATCCATAAATCTACTGAACCCAAGAAAACACATACGTTTTTAAGTTGAGTTACTATCTGAAATGTCATAATGTCAAACAATGCTTGTTCATAGAGCTGGTCATCATTCAAAGACAGTGTTAGCTATGATTGTAGGTCTTATGTAATTTTCACTCATCAATAGTTGTGCATTAATATACTTTATTTACGTGAAATACCATCCCACGACAGAGAGACATCTGGTGTGATCAATAAACATATGTCACAGGGGGCGGAAAATATACAGTAACATGTTTTTGCAAGATCCAGAAACATTAAGTATCAAATTACAATACAATTAATGGAACTAGAACATTCAGTAGACTCAACATTTATACATTACAACATGTTTTGTTTCATCTGTAAAAGAAAATAAATATTTGACTGGTTTCTATTTCTGTACAGCTTTGCTTTGACGATAAACTACGTTTCATTTACACTTTATTTAAACGTACAATGCCAACGTGTCTCAGAGGTTAAGGCAAAGTAACAGGTTGTGGAACAACCTTCTCCAGACCCTCGGTTTCAAAGGGCAACATGTTGTAGTCTCATTAGAATATGTGTAGTCAACTGTCGCCCAAACTGAATGTACCAACAACAGATTTACCAATTAAATGTACCAACAACAGATTAGGTGGGGTCATTATCTACTCTTCTTCTTTATCATTGCATTCTTTTGATGATATAAGGAAAATGTACAAAACAGTAACTAATCAAAACATGGACAAGTATGTTTTGCGCAGTACTACAAAGTGCTACATTTGTTTACAGTACATTTGTTTAAAGTACATGTAAATTGACAATGTGCAATTGTATTATGTCTTCTTGCGACCTTGATGTTTTTAACAAAATGCTCATGCACATGAGATAATTGTTGTCCTGACTGTTTTTAGACAGGACAGTGATCATTATTCCATCGCCTCGGTGGTATGCTTATTCATAATACACGAATACTGGTTCTGACAATCATGTCAAACACAAAAAAGTAATTTTCAATACAAATTAAATATACTCAGCCTCCAATACATATTTCAGTATTATAGAGAAGGGCATTTTTGTTTTGTTATTTTGTTCATGCTCCACAGTATCTCTCCAATGCATTGTCCTGCTATTTTCGTTACATCGAGATCTCATCACTGATTCATACACTTCACAGCTGAATAGTCAAATCTCCAGCAAATCTAATCCATGTCATCATGCCCACATTCATAGATCCAACAGGGCTAGATTCAATCCCAATCTGCCTTAACCCGTGATAACTGACAATTGCATAGCAGTTTGTTTAATTGTTTTTATTTAGGCGATGTCGGAGATGTAACCGCATTGGAGCTATCAAATCAGCAAGCGGCTTCCTGCGTTGTAACCATTGCATTAGTAATAATCCCATGCAGCCTTGTAACAAGTTCAAACACTTGAATGTGTGTTGTAATCTACACCTTGATTTGGTTGATGTACACAGTACAAAAATATAAACGCAACATGTAAAGTGTTGGTGCCATGTTTCATGAACTGAAATAAAATATCCCAGAAATGATCCATGTGCACAAAAAGCATATTTAAAAAAAAATGTTGTGCACAAATTGTTTTACATCCCTGTTAGTGAGCATTTATCCTTTGCCAAGATAATCCATCTACATGACAGGTGTAGCTTATCAAGAAGCTGATTAAACAACATGATCATTACACAGGTGCACAATAAAAGGCCACTCTAAAATGTGCAGTTTTGTCATCCACAATACAATGCTACAGATGTCTCAAGTTTTAAAGAAGCATGCAATTGGCAGGAATGCAATTTGGAGAGTGCAATTTACCGGAATGTCCACCAGAGCTGTTGCCAGAGAATTTAATGTTCATGTATCTACAATAAACTGCCTCCAACGTTGTTTTCGAGAATTTGGCAGTACGTCCAACCAGCCTCACGACCGCAGACCACGTGTATGGTGTCTTGTGTACAAGCGGATTGCTGATGTCTAAGTTGTGAACAGTGTGCCGCATGGATGACGGTGAGGTTATGGTATGGGCAGGAATAAGCTACGGACAACGAATACAATTGAATTTTATCGATGGCAATTTGAATGCACAAAAATACCGTGACGACATTCTAAGGCCCATTTTTTAAAGGTATTTGTGACCAACAGATACATATCTGTATTCCCAGTCATGTGAAATCCATTGATTAGGGCTAATAAATTTATTTCAATTGACTGATTTCCTCATATGAACTGTAACTCAGAAAAATCAATGAGATTGTTGAATGTTGTGTTTCTATACACTACCGTTCAAAAGTTTGGGGTCACTTAGAAATGTCCTTGTTTTTGAAAGAAAAACAATTTTTTTGTCCATTAAAATAACATCAAATAGATCAGAAATACAGTGTAGACATTGGTAATGTTGTAAATGACTATTGTAGATGGAAACAGCTGATTTTTATGGAATATCTACATAGGCGTACAGAGGCCCATTATCAGCAACCATCACTCCTGTGTTGCAATGGCATATTGTGTTAGCTAATACAAGTTTATCATTTTAAAAGGCTAATTGATCATTAAAAAACCCTTTTGCAATTATGTTAGCACAGCTGAAAACTGTGTCCTGATTTAAAGAAGCAATAAAACTGGCCTTCTTTAGACTAGTTGTGTATCTGGAGCATCAGCATTTGTGGGTTTGATTACAGGCTAAAAATAGCCAGAAACAAAGACCTTTCTTCTGTCTATCCTTGTTCTGAGAAATGAAGGCTATTCCATGCGAGAAATTGCCAAGAAACTGAAGATGTCGTGCAACGCTGTGTACTACTCCCTTCACAGTTCAGCGCAAACCAGCTCTAACCAGATTAGAAAGAGGAGTGGACAAGTACATTTGAGTGTCTAGTTTGAGAAACAGACGCCTCACAAGTCCTCAACTGGCAGCTTCATTAAATAGTACCCGCAAAACACCAGTCTCAACTTCAACAGTGAAGACGCGACTCTGGGATGCTGGCCTTCTAGGCAGAGTTGCAAAGAAAAAGCTATATCTCAGACTGGCCAATAAAAATTAAAAATTAAGATGGGGCAAATGATCACAGACACTGGACAGAGGAACTCTGCCTAGAAGGCCTCTTGCTCACTTGTGCACTGGGGCCTCCCACTCCTCTTTCTATTCTGGTTAGAGTCAGTTTGTGCTGTTCTGTGAAGGGAGTCTACGCTGTATTTCTGATCAATTTGATGTTATTTTAATGGACAAAATTGTTTTTCTTTCAAAAACAAGGACATTTCTAAGTGACCCCAAATGTTTGAACGGTAAATGTATATTTCTTTGTATAAATCATTATTTACTTCAATGATTTTCAATTTGAGTGTACATTTTTCTGTATAGGCAACACTTTCTCATTCTGAACTTGTAACAGGTGGGAGTTTAAGGACGGGTGTGGTATCAAGTCAAAGTTTGTTGGTCGCGTACACAGTTTATCAGATGTTATAGTGGGTTCAGCGAAATGCTTTTGTTACTAGCTCCTAACAGTGCAGTAAAATGACAAACGTGACAATGACGACAAGAACAGCGGCTCACCAATTTGATAGCTCCAGCACAGTTACACCTCAGGCATCACCTAAACAAAACAATGAAACTGCTATGCAATTGTCGGATAGCACTGGTTATCGCTGGAACTGATTGAATCTAGGCCCTAGTGATGAGCTATTAAATGTTAATTATCTTGTGGTTAGTTAGAGACCTTTAACTCCATACCGTGATTTACTTTCATAGCTTTGGTTGACATTTGTATCTTACAGATGTATACAGATTCTTTCAGTATTCATGGACGTCATTCAATGGTAACATTGGCAAACATGCAGAACACTTTAAAGACCACTGGGATAGCATAAATATTACACAGACATGGAGTAGGGCTTTATTGCAGAGCTTCACGGGCCATGTGATGATCAGTATAGCTGCGGTATAGTCCGAGATTGAAAGCGCATAGAAACCGGATGTTTCAGCAGTGCCTTAATGGTCATGAACAGTCTTAATCAAGTTTCTCATGAAATATTTGAAGGAAACTTTGGTCACCAAAGTATGATGACCAAAGTATGAAAATTGACTGTTGCTTCTACATTGACAAAGTTTTATCATAAAGTTGCTGGTCCCCTCCCCCATGTTAAACACTTGGAGCCATTATTAAGGGTACAAGGTGACATCACCTTAACTCTCATTTTATTACACCGATGGTAACATGATGTTATCTTTCCTAATTTAAATAAGTTCTGCCTTGTAACCAACATTGAAGAAGATGTTTTCAGAGGGGCGTGGTTCATATAGCTAGATAGCTACTCTACTGGTGCTACATTTTTACTGTAGGGTGTTAGTAAATATAATTAAAAGTTTAACCTGTTCGTCTATGGCAAAGCTACTTATATGTTTACCCATTCATCCATGTCTGGTGTTTGTTACTGGTTAGCTAGGTATTCAGACAGAAGGGAACAAAAGGGGGGGAAGGGTCGTTCAAAACTCCAAGTCAACACATTCGTCAGTGCTGCTGTGAACCGCATCACAAGAGACATACCAAACGGGAGATGTATAAAAAAAAAGATACATACAGTTGAAGTCGGAAGTTTACATACACTTAGGTTGGAGTCATTAAAACTCATTTTTCCATCAATCCACAAATTTCTTGTTAACAAACTATAGTTTTTGCAAGTCGGTTAGGACATCTACTTTGTGGATGACACAAGTAATTTTTCCAACAATTGTTTACAGACAGATTATTTCACTTACAATTCACTGTATCACAATTACAGTGGGTCAGAAGTTTACATACACTAACTTGACTGTGCTTTTAAACAGCTTGGAAAATTCCAGAAAATGATGTCATGGCTTTAGAAGCTTCTGTTAGGCTAATTGACATCATTTGAGTCAATTGGAGGTGTACCTGTGGATGTATTTCAAGGCCTACCTTCAAACTCAGTGCCTCTTTGCTTGACATCATGGGAAAATCAAAAGAAATCAGCCAAGACCTCATAAATCTTTTTGTCTGGTTCATCCTTGGGAGCAATTTCCAAACGCCTGAAGGTAGCACGTTCATCTGTACAAACAATAGTACGCAAATATAACCACCATGGGGTCACGCAGCCTTCACACCGCTCAGAAAGGAGACGCGTTCTGTCTCCTAGAGATGAACGTACTTTGGTGGACATTCCGGCAAAGTACAAATCAATCCCAGAACAACAGCAAAGGACCTTGTGAAGATTCTGGAGGAAACCGGTACAAAAGTATCTACATCCACAGTAAAATGAGTCCTATATCGACATAACCTGACAGGCCGCTCAGCAAGGAAGAAGCCACTGCTCCAAAACCGCCATAAAAAATCCAGACAATGGTTTGCAACTGCACATGAGGACAAATATCGTTATTTTTGGAGAAATGTCCTCTGGTCTGATTAAACAAAAATAGAACTGTTTGGCCATAATGACCATTGTTATGTTTGCAGTAAAAAGGGGGAGGCTTGCAAGCCGAAGAACACCATCCTAACCACGAAGCATGAGGGTGGCAGCATCATGTTGTGGGGTGCTTTGCTGCAGGAGGGACTGGCGCACTTCACAAAATAGATGCCATCATGAAGAAGGAAAATTATGTGGATATAGTGAAGCAACATCTCAAGACATCAGTCAGGAAGTTAAAGCTTGGGTCTTCCAAATAAACAGTGACCCCAAGCATACTTCCAAAGTTGTGGCAAAATGGCTTAAGGACAACAAAGTCAAGGTATTGGAGTGGCCATCACAAAGCCCTGACCTCAATCCTATAGAACATTTGTGGGCAGAACTGAAAAAGCGTGTGCAAGCAAGGAGGCCTACAAACCTGACACAGTTACACCAGCTCTGTCAGGAGGAATGGGCCAAAATTCACCCAACTTATTGTGGGAAGCTTGTGGAAGGCTACCCGAAACAATTTAAAGGCAATGCTACCAAATACTAATTGAGTGTATGTAAACTTCTGACCCACTGGGAATGTGATGAAAGAAATAAAAACTGAAATAAATCCTCATCTACTATTATTCTGACATTTCACATTTTTAAATAAAGTGGTGATCCTAACTGGCCTAAGACAGGGAATTTTTACTCTGATTAAATGTTAGGAATTGTAAAAAACTGAGTTTAAATGTATTTGGCTAAGGTGTATGTAAACCTCCTACTTCAACTGTAATTGATGCAATTTTAACATTGTTTGAGTTGCTTTGTGTATCACCAAATGTGCTTGAGATGATTTTACTGCAACACTCTTCAAAATATCAAAGTTGCTTGACATAGAGCTTTCAAAAAGCTGTCAGTCATGGTGAGCTCATGAATATAAGCTCCACGCCCACTTAGCCTGTCTTGTTAAACTTCCTGGTAGTTTCAGAATGACTGTTTAGGTCCTTTAAAGATGATAGTTATTTTTGTTTGGTTCTTTTATCTCATAGTATTGCATCCCAAGGACAACAAGGACCTACCATGGGACAGAAGCAGATTGAAGGTCATTGCTCCTGCTTTGATTCTCCAGTGCAGGGCTGCTCTATAGATGAGCCTAAAGGACTATATAGATCATGTCTGGCCGGTGATATCACATGTGATATGTATACTCATGATTTATTGCTCAATATAGCCATGTAAATAGGACTGACCAAGGAGCACAAAATACATTCCATCATTCATCTTATACGTACAGAGCAAACATCCCTCTTCTTTGTATGTTAATAAAATACATGTATTCCTTTATTTAACTAGGCAAGCCAGTTAAGAGCAAATTCTTATTTACAATGACTGCCTAACGGGGAACAGCAGGTTAACTGCCTTGTTCAGGGGCAGAATGACAGATTTGTACCTTGTTGGCTCGGGGATTTGATCATGGAATCTTTCGGTTACTGGCCCAAAGCTCTAACCACTAAGCTACCTGCACTAGGCTACTCACATATAACACATATCAATAATATACTTTAGGATTTCTCAGTGATATGCTAATACAATCCATCACGTCTGAGCTGTTTGTTTTTCATTGGCAGTAAGATATACTATGATGATCGTCATGGGGTGCTCAGTGAAGTTAATAGTACACAGTACGTCAATAAGAACAGTTCCCCAACAAACTACTTTTACAATATGAGCATGTAGTCTACTAAACAGCCCTTAGGTTCATGCAGAACTGCGAAATATTCCTATCATGAAATATTAAATCTTTTGTAGTTTATTTGGTACACAGTACAGAAAAACTCATTTTCCATTCCCTCCCCTGACCACTGAACTTTGGTCCTTAACCTGACACCTTGACCTCCGACCCCAACCCCATTAACAAAAGTGGTCACAGTTGGCCATTTGTGATTTAAAACACACCTATGATTGTTACACAATTATATGGATATACACTTATAATAACTTCTACAAATGTTTCAAGAGACGACTGGTTAAATCCATGCACTTCATGCACAGATGATGGTCATCCTCCAGGCCCCCATAGTAGGGTCTCAATGGGCTCCATTCAGAAAGGAGTTTAAGGAGCAAGTTGGGAAATATGCCCATGAAGTCAATTGGATGAGAGCCATGTATGCCTTTCCTTTCATTTGTTTTAATGGTGGTTTGATTGTCTGTTGTTGTTTCGGTCGTTGTGGTCATGGTTGTGTTTGTGGTTGTTGTTTAGAAGTTTTTCCTCAGTCATTTGTCCAGGTGTCTTACATTAGCCTCTTTCAGAGGGTCAGGAGGCCATAGATGTCCTCGTCTACTTCATGCCGCTCCGCAGCACCTGATTGGCTGCGATAAGCATGACGCTGATGATGAAAGCAATGGCGAAAGCACATATCAGGCTCTTGCGTACACACGTCTGCTTGACTTGCTGTGTTGGACTAGCTGCTTGACAGGGAAGAGAGGCAAGAGGATAAGGAAGGTATTTTAGAGGAAAAGAGCTACATATTATGCAACTACCTCCGGGCTATGCATTTTCCCACCACGTCAACTTTCCATATCTCTCACCTGTTACTCCCTCTCACTATTATACACAGTGTATTATGGCGTGTACAAGTCTCTTACAATCTACATCCACCTGAGACGCATGTTCTGTGTGAACTATAAAGTGTGAACAATAAAGTGTCTACTATAAAGTGTGTACTATAAGATCCCTTACTGTCTATATCCACCTGGCAGGCCCCTGGGTTTTCTATATGGCTCTCCTCGGTCATGATAATGTTCTCGATGTCCTTCATGGTCAGGTGGTCGCAGAACGTATCGTACAGCAGCCTCTTCAGCTCCTCCACCGTCAGCTTCTGCATGTCAGTCTGGACACAAGCACGCACGCACAGACAAAGTTGTCACTACAGTGGAGATACTGTTTCAAGGATGATTTTATGTTTTTCACCCCAGTGGATATGGTTTAGATTTGGGAATGGTAAGCTGATCCTGGACTTTCTAGCCTGAGTGAACAACACAACACTGTTCAATGATGCTTGTGACATATTGAATGACTGTCTTGACTTGGGAACATACACTTCCATACACACACTACAACGTGTGTGTTTGTTCTAGATTGAACACAAAAACACTGCTTAGACTTAGACATTGCCAAGGGAAGCCTGAATCAGTCTCTATACACTTGGTGACTCCTATTACTGTCAATATGGGAGGGTAATTATCTGGGAAACTGTCACAGAATCAACGCCTGATTACATCTACATGGATTTCACTTCATTTGATAAGACGAGCGTAGAAAAGGGGTGGCACTGTCCTATTAACCATCCAACCGAATCTGGCAATTACATTTGTTTTTGTTCCAAGTCACAAAGACTTAGATAAACGCGATAGATAAATTATTTGATAGATAGATGTAGCAAAGCATCCTGATCACCCAGAAGCCTTTGCTTCAGCTTGTCAGTGGTAATAAGCAGGAGAGATGCGAGTAATGATTACTTACCTTCCAGAACACGGAGTCAAAGTCGGTTCCGTGGAACTTGTCAGGCATTCCGGCAGCTGTCAGCTTGGGTCCGAGGAGAGTGACAAACTCCTCGAAATCCACCTGACCATCACCTGTTGATGACAGTGGGTTGAAGACATCTGTTATGCTAGTGTGTTTGCGCGCACACGTGAATGAGTGTATGCATACCTATGTGGGTGCCTGTGTGTGTGCCTGTGTGCGTGCCCTGAGTATGTTCGTCGGTGTGTGTGTGTGCGTGTCTCACCGTCCATGTCCAGTCTCTGTATGATGACCTCCAGCTCCACCTCGTTGGGCATGTATCCCAGAGATCTCATTGCCATGCCTAGCTCCTGCTTGGAAATAAAGCCATTCCCATCACGGTCAAACACCTTGAACGCCTCGCAGGATCTCTGCAGAGAAGACACATACGAAGGAGTGTATGAAACCAGCCTACCTGTTCTGTGCGGCTAAGCAATCAATCAATCAATTAATGTCTGGTTGTGCGTGTGTGTTTGGTGGGTGGATCTTAATTGCACAAGGCCTATTATTTGGCTGGGAATAGTATTTTTATTGATTCTACACATCACTTTGCTCAAGTTGATAAGCTGACTTGTAAGTTGCAGCACTTTTTGGGGTTGCAAACGGCCTATATCGCATTGATATTAGTCAGGAACATTTATTCCAGTGCTCAAATTTATAAAAAAATTTAAGTAGAATAATTTTGGTCTTTGAGTCGTAATGGTATCCAATTTAACTTTGAGTGAGGTGTAGTGCCTTTACAGCTCTCTAGTTGGCCCTCGAAACGAAGCTAATCGAGAATGAAGTTCTGTAAGCCAACCCTGGAGAGTTGCTTGAAGAGTAATGGATGAGAAAAATACTAGGATTGAAGCAAATGTAAGGAAATATAACTTTATAACAAATCATGCAAAACATTTACAGTTAACAGGAATATGTTAGCTGTAGAGACAAATGATAATGCAATTTTTTTGTCATAAAGTTAATTTACAAGAATCTGGCTAACATTGGCCAGCTAGCTATACATTTAACTTTCTATGTGTGCGGTTCACATTTATATGAATTGTAATTTGTCTTGTTTACTGTTTTTAGGAACTCCTGAGCAAACCAGAAAACAAGGCTATCATCTTGTGAAACCCAGTGGAAGTAAAGAATTCAGCTAAAGAATTTAACGTAACTGGAAATTGAATGAACAATTTTGTAAAAAAAAAAAAATTAATTCAAAGTCCGACTTGTCATTGTTCTTTATTGACGTAAGAGATTGAAGATATTTGTCTTGCAATGCAGCTGAAGTAACATAGCTAGCTAACTCTTTTATTGCTTATTGTGTGGTAGAGGATAAAAATGCCTGTATTCCTATGGATGGGTAGCTATGTAGCCGATCTGTGTATAGATCTTAAAACATTTGGTATAAATATTAGTTCATAATTAGTTTTATTGCTTCCACTAATCATTAATACCCAAGAAATTGCAGAAAACATGTGAAGAAAATGCGACTGTTACATTTCAAACTGCAAACTGTTGGGATTGAGCCAAAGTCAGTATATTCCAAAACAGAGTTTTGTGAGATCTGTGTAACTTACGATTTACATGAGGGTTAGGTTTGGATTACAATCATGTCACTTACCCACTAAAACGGGATTGTAACACCTAGGGAAAACTGTCATGAAGCGGCGCTAATCACGTTCTATCCAATCATAGCAGCGAACCTTCAAACAGTGAGACAGACCTAACCAGTACACAGCACCTCAGACTTGGACAGGTAGCCTAGTGGTTAGAGCGTTGGACTAGTAACCAAAAAAGTTGCAAGATCGATTCCCCGAGGTAAAAAGTCGTTCTGCCCCTGAACAAGGCAGTTAATCCACTGTTCCTAATTGAAAATAAGAATTTGTTCTTAACTGACTTGCCTAGTTAAATAAAAAAATAAGACAACACAATTTATGTGTTTGACAGAGATTACTCAAGTCTGCTACTGTTTTGGTCATATTGACAATTGAGACAATGCACACTTGCATCCAAACTGCCACAAACTGTCAATATTCCAAAATTCAAAACCTGTACACGAGCATCTTGTGTCCCGCCACAACTTGTTTTGTAACATGATTTGATATATAACACTGCCAGACAGATGCACACTCTGGTAAGAGATAGTGAGAAAGCTGTAAATGCGAAACGTCACCGAAACACACACGTCGCCACTCGCCAGTGACTTGATAGATAATTTAGCTAATATGGCCTGTCTGTTCAATGTGCCTGCTAGCTACTACTAGCTAGCTTCATTGACAACAGTGGTGGAGTTAGTTGTTTTTTGGGGTATCTGTACTTTACTATTTATATTTAATGGATAATTTTTACTTCACTACATTCCTAACAAAAATAGAAACGCAACAGGCAACAGTTACAGTTCATATAAGGAAATCAGTCAATTGAAATAAAATCATTAAGCCCTAATCCATGAAATTCACATGACTGGAAATACAGATACCTTAAAAAAAATTGAGATGTGGATCAGAAAACCAGTCAGTATCTCATTTGCCTCATCTCATTTGCATAGAGTTGACCAGGCTGTTGATTGTGGCCTGTGGAATGTTTTCCCTCTCCTCTTCAATGGCAGTGCGAAGTTGCTGGATATTGGCGGCAACTGGAACACGCTGTCGTACACGTCAATCCAGAGCATCTCGAACATGCTCAATGGGTGAGATGTCTGGTGAGTATGCAGGCAATGGAAGAACTGGGACATTTTCAGCTTCCAGCAGTTGTGTACAAATCCTTGCGACATTGGGCCATGCATTATCATGCTGAAACATGATGGGATGGTGGTGGCTGCATGGCACGGCAATGGGCCGCAGGATCTCGACACAGTATCCCTGTGCATTCAAATTGCCATAGATAAAATGCAATTGTCTTCATTGCCCACACGACACCATACACGCTGTCTGCCATCTGCCTGGTACAGTTGAAACCAGGATTAATTCCTGAAGAGTACACTTCTCCAGCATGCCAGTGGCCATCGAAGGTGAGCATTTGTCCACTGAAGTCGGTTACGATGCTGACCTGCAGTCAGGTCAAGACCATGGTGAGGACGACGAGCATGCAGATGAGCTTCCCTGATACAGTTTCTGAAAGTTTGTACAGAGATTATTCAGATGGTTCATAGGCTGGCGTGGTTACACATGGTCTGCGGTTGTGATGCTGGTTGGGCATACTGCCAAATTCTCTAAAACGACAATGGAGGCAGCTTATGGTAGAGAAATGAACATTAAATTCTCTGGCAACAGCTCTTGTGGATATCGCTGCAGTCAGCATGCCAATTGCAAACTTTCTCAAAACTTCAGACATCCATGGCATTTTGTTGTGTGACAAAACTGCACATTTTAGAGTGGCCTTTCACGGCCCCCAGCACAAGGTGCACCTGTGTAATGATCATGCTGTTTAGCTTTTGATGTGCCACACCTGTCAGGTGGATGAGAAATGCTCACTAACAGGGAAATGCTCACTAACAGGGATGTAAACAAATTTGTGCACACTATTGAGATATCAGCTTTTTGTGCGTATGGGACATTTCTGGGAACTTAACATGTTGTGTTTATATTTGTTTCAGTATGATTTTTATTCTATACATTTTCACTGACACCCAAAAGTACTCGTTACATTTTGAATGCTCAACAGGACAGGAAAATTTTCCAATTCACACACTTATCCAGAGAGCATCCCTGGTCATCCGTAATGCCTCTGATCTGGTGGACTCATTAAACACACATGCTTAATTTGTAAATGCTGTCTGAGTGTTGGAGTGTGCTCTTGGCTATCAGTAAAAAAAAAATATATATATATATATACAGTGAGGGAAAAAAGTATTTGATCCCCTGCTGATTTTGTACATTTGCCCACTGACAAAGAATGATCAGTTTATAATTTTAATGGTAGATTTATTTGAACAGTGAGAGACAGAATAACAACAAAACAAATGTATAAATGGAATTGCATTTTAATGAGGTAAATAAGTATTTTACCCCCTCTCAATCAGAAAGATTTCTGGCTCCCGGATGTCTTTTGTACAGGCAACGAGCTGCGATTAGAAGCACACTCTTAAAGGGAGTGCTCCTAAACTCAGCTTGTTACCTGTATAAAAGACACCTGTCCACAGAAGCAATCAATCAATCAGATTCCAAACTCTCCACCATGGCCAAGACCAAAGAGCTCTCCAAGGATGTCAGGGACAAGATTGTAGACCTACACAAGGCTGGAATGGGCTACAAGACCATCGCCAAGCAGCTTGGTGAGAAGGTGACAACAGTTGGTGCGATTATTTGCAAATGGAAGAAACACAAAAGAACTGTCAATCTCCCTCGGCCTGGGGCTCCATGCAAGATCTCACCTCGTGGAGTTGAAATGATCATGAGAATGGTGAGGCATCAGCCCAGAACTACACGGGAGAATCTTGTCAATGATCTCAAGGCAGCTGGGACCATAGTCACCAAGAAAACAATTGGTAACACACTACGCCGTGAAGGACTGAAATTCTGCAGCGCCCGCAAGGTCCCCCTGCTCAAGAAAGCACATATATATGCCCGTCTGAAGTTTGCCAATGAACATCTGAATGATTCAGAGGACATCTGGGTGAAAGTGTTGTGGTCAGATGAGACCAAAATGGAGCTCTTTGGCATCAACTCAACTCGCCGTGTTTGGAGGAGGAGGAATGCTGCCTATGACCCCAAGGAAACCATCCCCACCGTCAAACATGGAGGTGGAAACATTATGCTTTGGGGGTGTTTTTCTGCTAAGGGGACAGGACAACTTCATGGACGGGGCCATGTACCGTCAAATCTTGGGTGAGAACCTCCTTCCCTCAGCCAGGGCATTGAAAATGGGTCATGGATGGGTATTCCAGCGTGACAATGACCCAAAACACACGGTCAAGGCAACAAAGGAGTGTCTCAAGAAGAAGCACATTAACGTCCTGGAGTGGCCTAGCCAGTCTTCAGACCTTAATCCCATAGAAAATCTGTGGAGGGAGCTGAAGGTTCGAGTTGCCAAACGTCAGCCTCAAAACCTTAATGACTTGGAGAAGATCTGCAAAGAGGAGTGGGACAAAATCCCTCCTGAGATGTGTGCTAACCTGGTGGCCAACTACAAGAAACATCTGACCTCTGTGATTGCCAACAAGGGTTTTGCCACCAAGTACTAAGTCATGTTTTGCATAGGGGTCAAATACTTATTTCCCTCATTAAAATGCAATTCCATTTATAACATTTTTCACATGCGTTTTTAAGGATGTTTTTGTTGTTATTCTATCTCTCACTGTTCAAATAAACCTACCATTAAAATGATAGACTGACAATTTCTTTGTCAGTGGTCAAATGTACAAAATCAGCAGGGGATCAAATACTTTTTTCCCTCACTGTATATATATATATATATATATGTATATATATATACAATTGTGCCATCTGGTTTGCTTAAAGTAATGAATTTTACTTAGCAATTACTTTACTTTATACATTTAGTATATTTAAAACTAAGTACCAAGAATTTTAGTCATGTATTATTTTACTGGGTGTTTTTCACTTTTACTTGAGACATTTTCTATTTAGGTATCTTTACTTTTACTCAAGGATGACAATTGGGTCCTTTTTCCACCACTGATTGACAAACGCGGAGATGGAACAGCTAGCTAGTGATCTTGGGCACTGATAAACAGCATGTAGCAGCTTGTGCTTTATTTACAATAGTTTGACAGCTTCCTGATGAAGTTGTAGACATTCTCAGAAATCAGTCCTGAGCGCAGCCAGCAGCTGACTCAATACTGTCTGTAATGCATTGACATTTTAATGGACATTTTATTAATTGAGAAATTGCGTGACATAAGCCTCTTCGGCAAAAACATCAAAGTAGTTACAGATTTCTTGATTCCTTTTTTTATTAATTCTGACTATTTTGAGAAAGTGGTAGTGGCTGAGTTGTTACTACCGTGACTGAAGAGGGACAAACAATAGTAATTGAAAGGGTATGATAAAGCGAACAAATCACAACCACATTGAACCACACCCCCAAGACTCAAATCTAATTTTGATCTACAGAATGGGTGAGTTCAGCCACTCTTTGAAGGGGAGAGTCAATGAAACCATGGAAGTACAGTGCATTCAGAAAGTATTCAGATCCCTTGACTTTTTCCACATTTTGTGACACTACAGCCTTCTAAAATGGATTAAAACCTTTTTTTCTCATTGGTCTACACACAATACCTCATAATGACAAAGCAAACACATTTACTAAGTTATTCAGACCCTTTACTCAGTACTTTGTTGAAGCACCTTTGGCAGCGATTACAGACTCGAGGCTTCTTGGGTATGACACCACAAGCTTGGCACACCTGTATTTGGGGAGTTTTTCCCATTCTTCTCTGCAAATCCTCTCAAGCTCTGTCAG
Organism: Brachymystax lenok tsinlingensis; assembly: GCA_030435695.1. Taxonomy (NCBI): domain Eukaryota; kingdom Metazoa; phylum Chordata; class Actinopteri; order Salmoniformes; family Salmonidae; genus Brachymystax; species Brachymystax lenok. Next base: position 49,133,699 of record CM059819.1, on the reverse strand, counting down.
GTTGGATGGGGAGCGTTGCTGCACAACTATTTTAACGTATATGTAGAAAAGGCTAAGTTCATAATACGCTTTTGGGAAACCGGGCCCTGGTAATCAATCCGCAACCTTCAAGGGGTTGGCTTGACAGCCGCTGGATCCGGGTTCGAATCCCGGTCAGGGCTACCCCCGAAATCGCTAGAATATACTTCCATGGTTGGTTTCATTGACTCTCCCATTTAACTGCCCCTAATTGACTCAGTTGTTGCTACATCTTCTGTGTCCGTTAAAGAGGATAATCTTGAGAAAAGTGAGGTGTAGAGTCACTGATCTATAAATAGTATTCCCTGCCAAATAATAGGCTTCGTGCAATTAAGATTAGCAGAGCTACTACTCCCCTGGCATAGGCGATCCCCTACCAAACACCCACAACCAGACTTTGATTGATTGGAAACAGCTTGTGTAATTTCTTAGGATTCTCTAACTGCAGTAAACCTAGCGCATAATGCTGGAAATACCGGTAAAAGCTAAGTGCCTAAAATAAGTCTAAAAACCATGGCCCTAGTTAGGCTGTATATAAACGGTTGCTTCGGGACAAAAATATCTGACTGACACATTATTTAATTTATTTAAGTAGCCAAGTCAGTTAAGAACAAATTCTTATTTACAATGATAGCCTACCCCGGCCAAACTCTAACCCGGACGATGCTGGGCCGTTGTGTGCCGCCCTATGGGACACCCAATCACGGCCAGTTGTGATACAGCCTGGAATCGAACCAAGGTCTGTAGTGATGCCTCTAGCACTGAGGTGCTGTGCCACTCGGGAGCCCACTTTAATTAAACAAATCTAAAGCATCCTGAGCAGGTCCAGTTTTAAAATACTTCCCCCACATCTGGAACAAGCTCCAAAGCCAATTTCCTTGTTATGTGTTGTGGATCCTTATATGTGTTGTAGATGTTTGTCCATTCATATAAAAAATGTCACTTGTCAAGTGATAATGTGAAATGACTGATCATAAAATATGTGGTTTAGGGAATGTATCTCTCTAGATACAGTAGATGATAGGTAGATCTACTGTAGGATCAATCTGATCTGGTAGCTGCTCTGTTTTCTTTCACAGGAGCCAAGATTCAACATCACACATTTAAAAGAATCATGTATAATATTAGATTTGTGTTAAGTCAGTGTAAGCTGGGAAATGAAATATAGCTCTGTGTGATTACATTATAGATAACATTTGCAAGTGGGAATTGAAAAGATACAAAACCCGATTTTAATATGAATAAATCTAGAATTGAATGCACAAGGGAAATGTTACTTGCTCGTGTTCTCACAGTTATTACAACTTTGTTTTAATCTATTATAAATGCTCAAGCTTTTGTAATTCTGTGTTCACTCTTAAAACTTATTGTTAATGATATGCAGTGTAGTGAATGTGATTTGCTGTTGCATTGATGTAGTGGGGTTTCAGAATGGGGATGTATAGGCAAGTCTGGACAAAATAAAACAAAAACAAAATGTGAGGATGACTGATGACATAATGTGTTGTGTATTGTGTACATAAGATGTTGCCAAGGCTTTGGGATTTATTTTTATTTTTAAGGCGCAAACAGAATGGAAACCCGTCCGCTACAGGGACAGGGGTACTTGGCTATCATGGATTACAATGGATTACAATGTGACAAACAATTTATTAGGTGGAGTAGAATTACATTTCACTGCAGCTGTTTTTCACACCTGCCCTGTTTATCCAATTTATTATTGCAGGTATGGGTTTGAGCCTCCAGATTTTCACCTCATGGCTAGCCCGGCTGCTCCCGATCCCATTGTTTATACATCCACCTGAGGTTCCTGGCTCCATCTGTTTGCTGGTGTTAGCTGTTTAAACAGTTAGCTCTGCAGAAGAGCAGACACCTATTATTTTGAAAAGCTCAGATGCTGCCTCTCAGGAGGGGCAAGACCTTTAGAGAAGGTGGCAAAACCATTTAGAAGGTGCTATATCTCTTAATTGGCTTAGCTTACTGATTGAATAAAGACAGAGGTGAATAAAACATCTAAAAAGGTTGAATACCACGTTACAAATAAACTTTGCCGTAGATTAAATGTGCCTGTATCAAAATAAATATATTATCCAGTGTTTGTTCAGGCTTGGGTAGAGAAATATGCTCTTTGTCCAGGTTACGTAATGCTCACTAAGAGAGATGTAAACACATTTGTGAACAAAATGTACAAGAAATAAGCTTTTTGTGTGTACGGAAAATTTCTGGGATCCTTCAGTATTTATGCTGCAATAGTTTGTGTCTGGGGGCTAGGGTCAGTCTGTTATATCTGGAGTATTTCTCCTGTCTTATCCAGTGTCCTGTGTGAATTTAAGTATGCTCTCTCTAATTCTCTCTCTCTTTCTCTCTTTCTTTCTCTCCTTCTTTCTTACTTTCTCTCTCTCTGAGGACCTGAGCCCAAGGACCATGCCTCAGGACTACCTGACCTGATGACTCCTTGCTGTCCCCAGTCCACCTGGTCGTGCTGCTGCTGCAGTTTCAACTGTTCTGCCTGCGGCTATGGAACTTTGACCTGTTCACCGGATGTGCTCCCTGTCCCAGACCTGCTGTTTTCAACTCTCTAGAGACAGCAGGAGCGGTAGAGATACTCTGAATGATCGGCTATGAAAAGTCAACTGACATTTACTCCTAAGGTGCTAACCTGTTGCACCCTCTACAACCACTGTGATTATTATTATTTGACCCTGCTGGTCATCTATGAACATTTGAATACCTTGGCCATGTTCTGTTATAATCTCCACCCGGCACAGGCAGAAGAGGACAGGCCACCCCTCTCTAGGTTTCTTCCTAGGTTCTTGCCTTTCTAGGGAGTTTTTCCTAGCCACTGTGCTTCTACACCTGCATTGCTTGCTGTTTGGGGTTTTAGGCTGGGTTTCTGTGCAGCACTTTGTGACATCAGCTGATGTAAGAAGGGCTTTATAAATACATTTGATTTGATATGATTTGATATTTTATTTCAGGTCATGAAAATGGGACCAACACTTTACATGTTGCATTTTTATTCTGTTCAGTATATATACAGTCTATACACTGAGAGTACAACATATTAGGAACTCTTTCCATGACAGACCGACCAGGTGCTAGCCGATTTATTTGAATCAATTAGTCAAGTTATGTCACATTCACCATCTCTCCTCCAAACCTTGACTGTTATTCAATTGAGTGCATCTCTTTGTCCTTCTATGCTTCGGCATACACGTATGATTGGTTCATGGACTTTAATCTGAAGTGGGACAGCCTGCCTGCTGTATCTAGCATGCTGTTAGAGGTGTGGGGACTGGAATTCACCACCTGTCTCTTCGGTGGCTGGTACATGGGCACAGAGATAGTAGTCAGGGACTTCTGTGACAGCTCTCGCTGCAACATCTTGGAGGTATTATGATCATTTTATAAAGAATTTTTAAGCATGTCTAAACATTTATAAGCACCCCTTCAGTGGCTGGTACATGGGCACCGAGATTGGTGTCAGGGACTTCTGTGACAGCTCTCGTTACAATGGTTAAATGCCACTATTTTGACATTGTAATGAGACCATGACGTATTACAGTGTTATAACAGTGTTGCATGTGTTATGCGAAAGGGAGTTCTCAAGAGTTGTGAGTGGAATTTTGACTATAATCTTTTACTATGATATTTACTAGAATCTATAATATGCTTTACTGTAATCTTATAGGGCTATTTAAGATACGTCTTCAATACTTACCAGTGTGGCGGATTAATCTGATATCATGACAACATACATACAGAGCTAACATTCATAACTTATACGCTCAACATTCATGCAATATGTTTACATAACACATCAAAATATACACAAAGCATTTCCATGTCATGGAAACAACACCTGCTGTTTCCATGACATGGACTGACCAGGCGAATCCAGGTGAAAGCTATGATCCCTTATTGATGTCACCTGTTAAATACACTTCAATCAGTGTATATGAAGGGAAGGTGACAGGTTAAATAAAGATTTATACACCTTGAGACAATTGAGACATGGATTGTGTATGTGTTCCATTCAGAGGGTGAATGGACAAGACAAAATATTTAATATTTAAGTGCCTTTGAATGGGGTATGGTAGTAAGTGTCAGGCGCATCGGTTTGAGTGTGTCAAGAACTGCAATGCTGCTAGGTTTTCACGCTTAACAGTTTCCTGTGTGTATCAAGAATGGTCCACCACCCAAAGAACATCCAGCCAACTTGAAACAACTGTGGGAAGCATTGGAATCAACATGGGCCAGCATCCCTATGTAGTGTATTCGACACCCGACACCTCCCAAAACAATGAGGCAGTTCTGAGAGCAAAAGGAGATGCAACTCAATATTAGGATGGTGTTCCTAATGTTTTATACACTCAGTGTACATTTATCAGTATATTACTAATGTCAATGCCGTAGCTGTCAGCACAAGACATCTACTCTTAGCGCCTCGTTCCCGACACTACCCGGTGAAATGTAAGGCACCAAATTCAAAAGTTGAATTATTAAACATTCATCAATATACAAGTGTTGCATAGTCATCAAAAGCTCTGATTCTTGGCAATATCACAGCGTTGTCAGATTTCAAAAAGGCTTCATGGCGAAAGCACAACATTTGATTGTTTGAGGATAGCACCTCACATATTTATGCATTAGCATAAATTCATAACCAGCGTGGGTCTCACAAAACCCATATAAGAGCTAAAATAAATCACTTACCTTTCAAAGAACTTCTGCTGAGGGCATCCCAAGTGTCCAAGGAAGACATCCAACGGGTCTTTTGTTAGAAAAAGTCATTTATTATATCCATAAATCTCTGTTTGGTTGGCGCGTTCTGCTCAGAAAATCCACCGTCAAGTCACCCGTTGTACAGTGAAGACAAAGCGTTCAAATTATACCTATCAACTTTGCCCAAACAAATCAAACATAATTTATAATGCATCCTTAGGTATCCTTTTATGAATATTAACGATAATATTTCACTCGGATGATATCCTAAACGATATAAAAGGAAAATAAAGTGGAGCGCGCTCACGGTCTCGTGCCCGGGAAACGTTATTGACATCCGTGGTCCCTTCAGTATTTCTTCTTCTGTATGGTTCTGTTCAGTGATAAAGCCTCCGAACACGGTCTAAATACTGTTGACATCTAGTGGAAGCCATAGGTACTGCAATCTGGGAGCTATTTTACATGGGTTTCAATAGGAAGTCTTTCAAACAGAGGAAATGTCACAAAAAAATAATGCTGGACAGAAATTCCTCGGGTTTTCGCCTGCTATATCAGTTCTGTTATACTCACAGACATTATTTTAACAGCTTTAGAAACTTCAGAGTGTTTCCTATCCAATAGTGCATATCCTAGTTTCTGAGCCTGAGTGGCAGGCATTTTACTTTGGGCACGCCGGACTCCAAAACCGTCACCTCTGCTGCCGCTCCTTATTAACACACTGTAAATCCAAACAGTACTATTCATTAATTTGATTAAGTTCTGTAATCATAATATATGTGAAAATGTTATAGTAACATAACTGTTTTAGGTTCCCATAACATGCACCTCACTTTCTATTTCTTGAGACTGGTATTTGTTAGACCGCTGCACCACTCAGGAGCCCATATGGAATCATCTAGTAACTTGATGACAGCTTTGCACACTCTTGGCATTCTCTCAACCAGCTTCATGAGGTAGTCACCTGGAATGCATTTCAGGTGTGCCTTGTTAAAAGTTGTGCCTTGTTAAAAGTTCATTTGTAGAATTTATTTCCTTCTTAATGGGTTTGAGCCAATCAGTTGTGTTGTGATAAGATGGGGGTATACAGAACATAGCCCTATTTGCTAAAAGACCAAGTCCATATTATTGCAAGAAAAGCTCAAATAGGCAAAGAGAAACAACAGTCCATCATTACTTTAAGACGAAGGTCAGTCAATACGGAAAATATCAAGAACTTCAAAAGTTTCTTCAAGAGCAGTCGCAAAAACCATCAAGCGCTATGATGAAACTGTCTCTCTTGAGGACCACCACAAGAAAAGGAAGACCCAGAGTCACCTCTGCTGCAGAGGATAAGATCATTAGAGTTAACTGCACCTCAGAAATTGCAGCCCAAATAAATGCTTAACAGAGTTGAAATAACAGACACATCTCAACATCAACTGTTTAGAGGAGACTGCGTGAATCAGGCCTTCATGGTCAAATTGCTGCAAAGAAACCACTACTAAAGGACACCAATAACAAGAGACTTGCCTGTGCCAAGAAACACGAGCAATGGACATTAGACCAGTGGAAATCGGTCTACTTGAGATTTTAGATTTTTGGTTCCAACCGCCATGTATTTGTGAGATGCAGAGTAGGTGAGTTTGCACTTAGTGGGACTATCAATTGTTTTTCAACAGGACAATGGCCCAAAACCTCCAGGCTGTGTAAGGGCTATTTGACCAAGGAGAGTGATGGAGTGCTGCATCAGATGACCTGGCATCCACAATCACCTGACCTCAATCCTATTGAGATGGTTTGGGATGAGTTGGACCGCAGGGTGAAGGAAAAGCAGCCAACAAGTGTTCAGCATACGTATATGTGGGAACTCCTTCAAGACTGTTGGAAAAGCATTCCTCATGAAGCTGGTTGTGAGAATGCCAAGAGTGTGCAAAGCTGTCAACAAGGCAAGGTGGGTAGTTTGAAGAATCTAAAATCTAAAATATATATTGATTTGTTTAACACTTTTTTGATTTCTACATGATTCCATATGTGTTTTCACTATTATTCTACAATGTAGAAAATGGTAATGACTGACCCAGCAGACCCGGGACAGCTGTGCAACGCCATCTCCACCCAGGGAGCCACCATCGGTATGCACGAGGAATTGCTTCGTGGCCTACCACGGTGGTAACCCCACAGCTCCTCAGCTGCTAGCAGCACCGTCTCATCGGTCACTCCACCTTATCGGTAGCCCCGCTTTCCTTCCTCCGGAATGCTTCAATTCAGAGCCAAGCACCTGTTGGGCGTTCCTAGCTCAGTGTGCCTTCGTCTTCGAGCTTCCGCCCTCCTCCTTCCCCTCAGATCGCTCCAAGATAGCCTACCTCATCACGCTGATGTCCAGGAGGGCTCTCACCTGCGCTACTGCCGTGTGGGAACATCAGTCGGCCATATGCGCTAGTCTGGAGTGGTTCGTGGGAGGTCTTTGATGCCCCATTCTCCGGGAGAGAGGCCGCACGGAAGCTAATCAATTTATCCATCCCTCTTCCTCTCCCGCCGGCACAGTGTTCTTCTCCAGGGAGAAAAAGAAAGGACCCTGCGCCAGTGCATTGACTACCGGAGACTCAATGATATTACGGTTAAGAACCGCTACCCACTATCACTCATCTCCTCGGCCTTCGAGCTGCTTCAGGGGGCCACTGTGTTTTCCAAGCTGGATTTACGGAACGCCTACAACCTGGTGCTGATACGAGAGGGGGACGAGTGGAAGACCACCTTCAACACAGCCAGTGGCCACTATGAGTATATGGTCATGCACTTTGGCCTCACCAACGCCCCTACTGTGTTCCAGGCTCTGGTGAATGATGTCCTTCGCGACATGTTGAACCGGTTCGTCTTCGTCTGCATTGATGACATCCTCATCTTCTCCCGCTCCCCTCAAGAACACGGGCTCCACGTCCAGCAGGTCCTTCAACGCCTTCTGGAGAATCAGCTGTTTGTGAAGGCGGAGAAGTGCGAGTTCCATCGCTCCATCATCCCCATTCTGGGTTACATCACCTCTGCTGGGAGTGTCTAGATGGATCCCGGGAAGATGAGAGCAGCTATGTATTGGTCTCAGCCTACATCCAGGGCGCAGCTACAATGTTTCCTGGGGTTTGCCAACTTCTATCGCCGTTTTAATGCGGGTTTACAGCACCCTGGGTTCCCCCCTATCAGCACTCACATTGGCCAACCGGATGTTTGTTGCTGACGCTGTCCACTCAGCGGTCCTAGCTTGCCTGCCACCCGGGGCCCGTCGGACCCTGGCTTTTGTGCGACAGCGCTTTTGATGGCCTACTATGGTTCCTGACATGTCCGCATTCGTCGCAGCTTGCACGATGTGTGCACAGAACAAGACTCCTCTGCAAGCCCTGGCTGGTCTCCTCCACCCTCTGCCTGTCCCGCACTGTCCCTGGTTGCACATCTCCCTGGACTTTGTCACAGGTCTTCCCCCATCTGATGGCAACACCGCCATCCTGCCCATGGTGGATCGGTTTTGCAAAGCTGCCCACTTCATTCCTCTCCCCAAACTACCCTCTGCCAAAGAGACAGCCAAGCTCATGGATCCATGGACTGTCAGTGGACATGGTCTCTGACCGGGGTCCTCATTTCTCATCCCAGTTCTGGAAGGCGTTCTGCACCCTTATTGGGTCGTGGGCCAACCTGTGTTCCAGGTTCCACCCCCAGTCCAACGGCCAGTCAGAGCGAGCCAACCAGAATCTCGAAACTATCCTGCGCTGCCTGATCTCCGCCAACCCCACCACCTGGAGCCAGCAGCTTGTGTGGGTCGAATACGCCCGCAACACCTGTCCGTGCTCTGCCACGGGCTTATCTCCCTTTGAGTGTTCCCTGGGGTATCAGCCCCTGCTCTTCCCTGAGCAGGAAGAGGAGGTCAGCATACCTTCTGCCCAGATGTTTGTCTGCCGCTGTCATCGTACCTGGAGGAGAGCCCGGTCGGCCCTCCTCAAGACCACTGCCAGGTATCGACAACAAGCAGATCACCATCGGACCCCAGCTCCCTGGTATCGTCAAGGGTAGAAGGTATGGCTGTCCACCCGGGATCTGCCCCTCCGGGTGGAGACTCGCAAACTATCCCCCCGGTTTATCGGCCCTTTCCCGATCTCCAAGATCATTAGCCCCTTTGCTGTCCGCCTTCTGTTGCCCCGTACCTTTCGTATTCATCCTACATTCCATGTGTCTAGAATTAAGCCGTGGCTCATAGCCCTTTGTCTTCTATTTCCACCCCTCCTCCCCGTGTCGTCGGTGGCCATCCGGCGTACACGGTGTGACGCCTCGTGAGGGTTCAACCACGGGGCAGGGGTTTCCAGTACCTGGTTGACTGGGAGGGTTATGGCCCGGAGGAGAGATGCTGGGTCCCCGCTAGAAACATCCTGGACCCAGCCCTCATCGCCGACTTCCCCGCCACCACCCCGGTCAACTAGGTATGCGCCCAGGTAAGACGCCAGGTGGCGCCCCTAGAGGGGGGGGTACTGTCATACCCTGATCTGTTTCACCTGTCTTTGTGATTGTCTCCACCCCCTCCAGGTGTCGCCCATCTTCCCCATTATCCCCTGTGTTCTCGGTTTGACTGTTGCCAGTTCGTCTTGTTTGTCAAGCCAAACAGCATTTTTGTGTCAGCGCCTGCTTTTCCCCAGTCTCTCTTTTCTCGTCCTCCTGGTTTTTGACCCTTGCCTGTCCTGACCCTGTACCCATGTGCCTGACCACTCTGCCTGCCCCTGACCCTGAGCCTGCCTGCCTGCCGTCCTGTACCTTTGCCCCACCTCTGGATTACCGACCTCTGCCTGAACTGACCCTGAGCCTGCATGCCGTCCTGTACCTTTGCCCCTGTTGCTATAATAAACATTGTTACTTCGACACGGTCTGCATCTGGGTCTTAAATGATACCTGATAGCGTGTCTGTAATTGCTGAGTGCAATGTGACAGGTGCTAAAAAATGGCGCAGCCTAAGCTTGATTCAATGACATGCTTCCTAATGCAGTACTCAGATTTTCAAAAGTTAATACAAATTCTGATTTAGTTATGTACTATTCAAATAACATATGCTTATTTTCTGACAATGATATTTGGCTTGGGTGTGAAACATATATCTAAAGTTATGAATATCATTTTCTGTAATTCTCTGAATGAACAGTAGTAGGCCTACATACTTTGACATAACCCTAAGAATGTTACCACTACAAATTGTAATACTAATTCTTTATTGATAGGCCAGTAGTTAAACGTAAGGTTGAAATGACCTGAGATGGACAACATAACAGCATTTTGTGACTTCTTGAAATCAAAACATGATTAAATATTGTTAGTACAACAGTATTTTTGTAAGAATAACTTTGTTTTAAAAATGATAGGCTGCCAGAGATTTACCTATACTTCAGGAACAACATTTTGGATTATTCTGTTTATGTAGCCAATTAGTCATAACCAATTAGTGAACAACATTAATTCTGCTGTGTACAACCCCTTTTCACTCTAGAACACATTCAAGAGTGAGTCCACTGCCATGTCTCTATGAAGATTGTGTTTGCAAATTTCAGTCGCTCTAAGCACTTAAAACTAATCTATCGCGATACCACACTGCAGAGGTCAGGAATAAGGAAGGTCAGGAGCATGCATCTTTTAACTGCCCTCTGTACATTCGAACAACCTTTCTTTGAATCTGTACTCTTCATTCACCTTAGGGGACATTTAAAGAAGCATTCTTTAATGGTGGCATGCCCATTTAAGAGTTGTGATTACCGCACAAATGTGTACTTTAATTCACACAAGTGTAAGACACACCAAGTGAGTGGTAGGTCAGATTTTTGTCATGACATTGTCTGTCAGCAAACTCATAACCCCCCTGCCACTATGTCCCATCCAGAGCACAGAAACAGATGATGCCACTGGTGAATTGAGGAATCAGCTGAAACAAAATGTAGCTTCTTTATTTAAAAAATGCAGTCTATATCGTGTCAGATACAGCTCCACACTATATCGTTGACCATTTATTAAAGTAGATATTCTCCTTGTCACAACCATTAATCAAGGAGGCAATTAACAAGGTATTGCAGAAGCATGACCACACTATTAGTGATACTACGCTTAATGAAGTTGTCGATGCGGTCATGGACAGTAATAATCTTGACAGTGCTACTGCTGAAGGTGCGCAGTTGTCATCTTCCAAGAGGAGAAAACGTCATCCGGTACAGTATGTTTTAGACTTTTAGCAACCTGGACACACAATGGTCTATGTTTCCGATACTTCAGATGATTCAAGAACTGTTAAAAACACTGATATTCTAAGCAAAATCTCAGAACCAAATATTGAGCCAAGTCACTACAGTACATGTCCCACAAAGATGGTTCAAACTTTCAAGATAATTACTTATTCTCAACAGGAGAACTTAAACTGTCACTCCAGCTGTATATTGATGATTTAGAAATTGCTAACCCACTTGGCACATCCAAAGAAATTCACAAACGATCAGCAGTATACTGGGTCCTTGCCAATCTACCCAGTAAATATCGATCAGCCTTACACATTATACAGTTTGTCGTACTGTGTAAAGTGACAGACCTCCAAAAGTATGGTTTTGCAGCTGTACTTGTATCATTATTACATGACATTCGTTCTCTTGAAAAGGATGGCATTTTCATTGAATCCATTGGTCAGAATGTCAAGGGAACCATCTTTTGTGTTTTGGCTGACAATCTTGCTGCCCACAGGGATGGGGGTTGGGTGTTAGAGTCTTTCAGAGCGGAGTATGTTTGTAGATTCTGTATGGCCACCAACAAACAGCTTCAGTCCAATGAAGTCAGAGAAGGAGAGTTTAGCCTGAGAACTAAAGCCGACCATGACATTCATGTACAAAATGTTGTGCAAAGTGATACTCTGAGCAGTCAGATTGGTGTGAAAGTGGATTGTGTCCTGCGTGAGTCACTGCGGTATTTCCACCCCATCACAGGTTTTCCACCAGATATACTAAAATGTTATTTTGGAAGGTATTGTGCCTGTTAAACTCTATTTGCCTTAAAAGAGATGATTTGCCTTAAATACATCACTTTCGATTACTTAAACAGGAAGATAGCATCGTTTCCATCTCAGCACACAGACAAAGTTGATAGACCACAGCCCATTCCCAAGACATTCACTTCTAAAGGGACAACAGTGGGGAATGGACATGAGAATGCCACTCTCCTCAGATTACTTCCATTGTTGGTGGGCAGTGAAGTCCCAGAGGGTGATGGTTCATGGCTAGTTTTGATGGACTTGAAATAAATGGTAGAATTGGTGTTGTGTCCAGCATTTACAGATGAGACCATTGAGTATTTACAGTGTCAAATTAGTGACCACAGACCGATTCTTAAAAATATCTTCCCTGAGTATAGACTTTGCCCTAAACACCACTATGTCGAGCACTATCCCAACCTTATTAAGTGTTTTGGGCCCTTGGTGCTCCTCTGGACTATGCGGTTTGAGGGCAAACATTGTTTCTTCAAAAGGGTTGTACAAGACACACAGAACTTTAAGACACTGGCAACCAGACACCAGTACATGATGGCGTATCATCTCAATGCTCCATCATTTTTCACACCACAGAGCCAAACATCTAATGTTAACTATATCCTAGTTTCAACACTACCAAAAGTAGCTCAAGTATACATTTGAGGACAGACAACTAACACAATCTACACTACATCGAAGGTCACCATTGACGGCACAGACTATGCCCCTGGGATGTTTGTGTCAGTTGGAGTCAGTGGGGGGCTGCCTCAGCTCTGCAAAATTGCTCAGATATATATTGTGAATAACCATTTTTATTTTCTCTGCAGTCACTTTGAATCATGGTATGCAGAACATCTTCGTTCCTACGAGCTATCATCTACACAGTTAACTTGTCTGTCCAATTGAGATACAAGTTCTACAGCTGACACAGAAATACTTTCAGATGTGCCTTCCCCAGAGCGCCTCCGTAGGAGGCCGCCAGACATTTTTCACATACCTAATTTTGCATTGGAGGTAGAGTTGAAGATTAGAGAAGAAAATTCTGCCACTGAAAGGAATTAAAAATATCTTCAGTTGTCTAGAGACCAAAAATATTACATCTTAGAGAACGTTTCTACTACTGTGTACAGTTTCAAGGCTTACCCAAATTACCAAGTGATAGGAAAGCTGAAGCTCTTGTTACGAAACAACCCTGTCTGAAAGAGGCAGGATCTGACACTGGGTGGAATGGATGGAAGAACAGCATCAAATTCAAGATGGGTAACTACAGAACCAAGTTGAGGAGAGCAGGATGTCAGGAGGTCCGTAAACGCAGGAAAAAGAAGCAGAACAATCCAGAGAATGAACCACTTCACTAAGCGAGCTGAAGATAACTTTCTGCCAAACTTCCCCCTTGGAGAGGACTCTTGGAGTCTTGAAATGCTGAGGCAGGAAATTGTCTAAGAAGTTCAGAAGATGGAAATGAACTTACCCCTGATCGATAGGAAGATGGAGACCACATTTGCCCTGCTGCGCCAGGTTATAGTCACCGACACCCCACCTGTAAAGGAGTTCCTTGATCTCTGGCCTGCTCTGGGCATAGAGTCGCAGGTAAAATTGCAATGCTGTTTTTACACAAATTTGACCTGCTTTAATATATTAGTTATACTGAATTAAATTGTGATACTGTGTTCCAAACTTGTGATAACTTCTAAATACTGTCCTTTGTTGTCTGTCTATTTCAAATGCAGGTGTATGTAGAGTTCCAGCGAAATAAAAACCAGAACCTGCCAAATCTGAGATTGACTGTCACACCCCTCTGTTGATTCCTTTTCAATTTCTTGAATTGAAAAATAATTGACACCAACCATGGTGGAAGTGCTTCTGTAAAGTGTTCTCTTTAAAAGTGAACCTTTGGATTATGTAGGCTAATAATTGTAGGTCATGGTGTTTCTTAGATCTACCATTTTCCTTAACTTATTATTTCCTTTGTATAAGCATGTTGTCCACTGTTATTAACATGGCACTTGAATAGGTCTACCACTGTTACTTTTTTCAAGCGTGTTGTCCACTGTTTGTAACACGGCCTAGCACTGACAAGTTGATTTTGGGGCTTACATATGGGGCAATGTCTTACTGGAGATCAGTGTCGGGTCAATTCCATTTTAAATTCAGACAATTCAGGAAGTAAACTGAAATTCAAATGTCTTCCTCAAAGGAGGCAATGAGGAAAATATTAGAATTTCAGTTTACTTACCAAATCGACTGAATTGAAAATGACTGAACCAAACCTGACCTCCACTGAGACATTGCCACATTGACACCAATCTGTGCTCTTTAATTGTGAACATTGCACTATGGTCTCTAAACTGTGAAACTTTTACTGTATTCTCTTTAAATGTACTTTGATCAGGAGTTTTTTTCTTCTTCAGGAAATGTGTTATTGTTACTGCAACAATAAATCCATTATATTCCTGGTTTAAAAGCCATCATGTTTTTTGATATTTTTTTTGTTCAATTAACATTGTGTTTATTTAGTTTGAGTTGGGGCTTCTAAAAAAAAAACAATTTCCACAACGTTTTTGATTAGATGTCCAACTACCTTTTGATTTAAGTGTCACGATCTCCGTGAGGGACAGAACAAGGCGCAGCGAGGTATCCAGTATACATGCTTTATTGACACACGTAACTGGGACCAAACAACAAACAAAACGAACGAAGATCGTAACGTTGACCATAACAATAAAACCAACAAAGCTATGATCAAACATTAACCCACAAAATACTAGTGAAAACCCCAAACATATATATGGTTCCCAATTAGAGGTAACGACACACAGCTGCCTCTAATTGGGCACCATTACCCCAACATAGAAACACAACACCTAGAACAGAAAAAACCCTAAACCAAAACAAAACAAAACACGCCAGCCTGTCTTCTCAGGCCTGGACGTGACAGTACCCCTCAAAGGCGCCGGACTCGACCGCGCCAAAAGTCCATTGGTGGGGGTCTTCGGTGGGCCTTCCTGTTCCAGGTGGCGGCCCGTGCCGGCCGTGCTGGCTCGGGGTCCCACACCGAGGCCCTGGGCTATTTGCCGGAACAGTTAGTTTAGGACTGGGGACCTTCTCTGGAGGTTCCGGACTGGGGACCTTCTCTGGAGGCTCCGGACTGGGAACCTTCTCTGGAGGCTCCAGACTGGCTCGGGGTCCCACACCGGAGGCCCTGGGCTATTTGCCGGAACAGTTAGTTTAGGACTGGGGACCTTCTCTGGAGGTTCCGGACTGGGGACCTTCTCTGGAGGCTCCGGACTGGGAACCTTCTCTGGAGGCTCCAGACTGGGAACCTTCTCTGGAGGCTCCGGACTGTCGACGCGCACTGGGACTCTGGTGCGGGGAGCAGGAACGGGCCGTGCTGGATCCACGACGGGCACAGGAATCCTGGAGCGTGGAACAGGGACAGGACGTGCTGGATCCACGACGGGCACAGGAATCCTGGAGCGTGGAGCATGGACAGGACGTGCTGAGTCCACGATGGGCACAGGAATCCTGGAGCGTGGAACAGGGACAGGGCGTGCTGGGTCCATGACGGGCACAGGGATCCTGGAGCGTGGAGCAGGGACAGGACGTGCTGGACTCTCTAAGCGCACAGGGGGCCTGGTGCGCGGAGCCGACAGGACGTGCTGGACTCTAGGCGCACAGGGGCCTGGTGCGCCGGAGCCGAACAGGATGTGCTGGACTCTCTAAGCGCACAGGGGCCTGGTGCGCCGGAGCCGAACAGGACGTGCTGGACTCTGTAAGCGCACAGGGGGCCTGGTGCGCCGGAGCCGAACAGGACGTGCTGGACTCTCTAAGCGCACAGGGGGCCTGGTGCGCGGAGCCGGAACAGGACGTGCTTGACTCTCTGAGCGCACAGGAATCCTGGAGCGTGGAACAGGGACAGGGCGTGCTGGGTCCATGACGGGCACAGGGATCCTGGAGCGTGGAGCAGGGACAGGACGTGCTGGACTCTCTAAGCGCACAGGAATCCTGGAGCGTGGAACAGGGACAGGGCGTGCTGGGTCCATGACGGGCACAGGGATCCTGGAGCGTGGAGCAGGGACAGGACGTGCTGGACTCTCTAAGCGCACAGGGGGCCTGGTGCGCGGAGCCGGGACAGGACGTGCTGGACTCTAGGCGCACAGGGGGCCTGGTGCGCGGAGCCGGAACAGGATGTGCTGGACTCTCTAAGCGCACAGAGGGCCTGGTGCGCGGAGCCGGAACAGGACGTGCTGGACTCTGTAAGCGCACAGGGGGCCTGGTGCGCGGAGCCGGAACTGGACGTACTGGGCTATCTAAGCATACAGAGGATCTGGTGCGTGGAGCCGGTACTTCTCTCCCCGGCTGTTCACTCACCCTTGCCTCATGGATGATGGGAGGTGGAATGTCACGCACTGGGCTGTGGACCGGAGACCCCACACGCAGAACCAGTGCAGGATATCTCGGTCCCAGAAGGTGTACTGGAGACCTCGCTCGCAAAGCCGGCACCACTCCTCCAGGTTGCACACTCACCCTAGCCCGACAGATGAGTGGCGCTGGAATTTCGCGCACCGGGCTGTGAACGCGCACTGGAGACACCGTACAAATCTTCGTAACTGCTCCGCTCAGCCCCCGCTACTTTTTTCTCCCTGGGGTGACGATGCTCCGCCGTCTTCTCCCAAGGTCCCTTACCAGCCAAAATCTCCTCCCAAGTCCATGACCGCTTTCCAGCCAATATCTCCTTCCAAGTCCAGAACTCCCGGGTCTCTCGCTGCTTGGTCTTTTTATGGTGGGTTATTCTGTCCCGATCTCCGTGAGGGACAGACCAAGGCGCAGCGAGGTATCCAGTATACATGCTTTATTGACACACGTAACTGGGACAAAACAACAAACAAAACGAACGAAGATCGTAACGTTGAACATAACAATAAAACCAACAAAGCTATGATCAAACAAGAACCATTACCCCAACATAGAAACACAACACCTAGAACAGAAAAAAACCCTAAACCAAAACAAAACACGCCAGCCTGTCTTCTCAGGCCTGGACGTGACATTAAGTAAGTTATAGTTTTTAATTTGCGTATTAGTTGTCGCAACTTACAATAATTGAGTACAGGCTAATGGCTAGGAAGTAAGCATAACAAAAACAATTACGTTCATTCAACATGAAGTTTATAGTAAAACTACTAGAAAGGTGTTATGTTAACGTAAGGTGTTATAAGGAGTTAAATCGATATATAATTTAAGTCACAATAGATCAGAGTAATAAAGTTAGTAATTGTAATTACTTTAAGTTACATGTAATCAAATGTGTATATTAATTAACAGAAATTATGAAGTACTGTATCAATCAATACTTTAAGTTTCATAGGTACAAAAAAACTGAAGCAATCAGTTGCCACAAATGTATTGTGTTCTGCTAACCTATTCGGTTTTACAGTGCATTAATCAAAATAGCTCAAACTACTGTTTTTGAAATCAAGACAAACCCCTAACTACATTTATCTGAAAAGAATCACAAAGCCCAAAGATAAAAAAACGATATAGCGTGCACTCCAACTATCCTTCAAAGGGAGCTTGATTCAGCATAATCCTGCAGATTCTGTTTTTCTTTGGGGCCACATGACACACAGCTAAATCCACAAAGAGATAATGTTCTGTCTTAATTGTCCCCAAGAGACATAAAATGCTCAGCTTTTTTTCAAGCTTTTTTCCACTAGTGAGATGCAACCACAATTTCAGACATATGGGCGTAGAATTGTAACAGTGATATTCACAATTTATTAGTCAAATTAAAGACTGTCAATCTCTTATGAATCTCATATGAATATGATCAACGATTAAATGAGGAGGGGGACCTTAATATCAGAAAAATAATTAAAAAGATTTCTATTCAAAATGATAATGGAGAAGCACACCAATTATGGGGACGTTTCCACCACTTTCTGAATCCCAACTTAATTAACTATAGCACTGAATGTAAATGTGACTGTTTCAAACGTTACCTGTCTAAATATCAGTTCACCATGTACTAAAGTTGTCTATCTCTACAAGATACAACCTAGGGCTGTGGACAGATGTTTCCTTGCTGCCGCAGATTTCCTGTAACTGATTTTGACCTTCTTTAAACAGATCTGTGTTTGTTCCCTTTCTTTTTCTTTGTTCCTGTTTGCTTCGGTGAGCTTCAGAGCTGCATCCTCCTCTCTCTGGGAGTGTTTGCCACCATTTTATTTGTACTGAGTGGCATTTGCTTTGATGTAAAAAGGTGCTTGTTGGACTTCAAAGATAGAACGCCATTACGTTCAGTCCCCTAGGGGCTTGATGCAGGATAAAACACACTAGGGAAGATCTGGAGATTACTGAGTTTTACAAAACCATTTAAAGTTTAACCCCACAAGAGAAAGGTGCCCTAGTCTTTTCCCCCCCAGAGTACTGTAAATCAATAAAGCACAAAGCCACTAACAGTATCTCGCTGAAGCTCACAACTAAGTTAGTATATGTTCAGACAAACTACTTGGGAGCCAGACAGATATCAGTTCAACACGTAATGTTGGGATAGCAGCAACATTCACAGGAAACTTCCTATCTGAAACGTGTCTGAAGGACTTGGGTTGATCTTACTTTGAGGTAATTTTGGCTCAGAATTCAGACAATGCTAAAGTGGGAGTAGAATTATGGAGGAGTTTTGTTGATTGAGCCCACATAGGCTGAGAGAACATGTGGGAACAGTCAACAAAACATGTAACAGGGTTGGACAAAACAATCAGCAGGATTGGACTAAAAAAGAAAGATCCTGTCGAATACATCAAATGAAACATCTTGATCAAAACAGGGGTGCTAGAAACCTAATCTACAGAATTATTATTATTGAGCAGTTTTGTAGTGCCTTTCAGCCTAGGTGTTTCAGAGAGTGTTATTGAACCCTTTTGTTTGCAAGTAGCTGATGCTAACCTTAGCCTGTGGTGGCTATAGTACACTAATTGTACAGTGTGCTATCTTAGTTTGATCACACTGTTGTCGCAGACAGTTTTGCAAAATTGTTTAAAAAGGTTTCTAAAGTTTGTAATTTTCATTTAAAAAAATTCTGACTTGATTTGCCCTAACAAAAAATGCAAAAAAATAAATGTCCATTCATTATAATAATAATAATTCACATTTCCTGTTGCTGCAGGATTATTTTCCTGCTGTGAGAAACTGGTCAAATTAAGATACTACATCTGTAGTTTACAGTCACCCATGGCCCATAGACTACTTCCAAGGTAAAACAAATATTGCTGAATACTGAAATAGATTAACCATCTTCGTACCTGAATGAAAACACACTGCACAGGACATATCTATTGAGGTTTTTGAGGCATCCATTGCTTACAGTAAAATTATTGTTTTGTTATTATCTGCTGTTAAAATGTCCTAATTACTAGCTGCAGTGGCTTTGGGAAGTGATGGCTTTGAGAGCTGTGAAGTGGCCTGAGGAGAGGAAATACCCACTCCTACAATCCTGGGATCCACTCCACACACACATACACACACACACACACACACACACACACACACACTCCTATAATCCTGGGTTTCTCTCCATGCTTCAGATCCAGAGAAGTACTCTCTCCTCCAGTCAGAGCCTGTGTGCGTGTGTGTTGTACTCCTCCAGTCAAGCTCCCATCTGCCAGGACGACTCCTTCACATTAGTAATTGCAGCAGCTCTTCATGTAAGCCCCTTAAAAATTGATGCTTACAATCTTTTAACTGTGTTTGTCTGTGCGTGCGTGTGTGTGTGATGTGTGGCTCTGCAGGCTATTTATAAACAGCTAACCCATCTTCTGCTGGAAAGGGGCCTACTTGCACATCCCCAAAAAATGCAATATTGCTGTAACGGGGTCCTACCACGGCTTTGGAGTATTCTAAAGGGGATGCTGTCTGTGTTTCTGGTAAACTCCCAGCTCAGATTTGAATGAAAACCCTCACTAGTGGTAGCAGATATGTTATGAGGTTTGAAGTAGTGCATCAACCTTCTTAATGTGCAACATACTCACAGGATTGTGGTCCTATGTTGCTCAGAGCATGGCACTAGCTACTCTGTCGTGGGTTAAATTCCTGCAGGGATCACAAACCTACTAAATGTGTATGCGCTCACTGTACAGTAAGTCAATGTGGATAAAGGCATCTGCTAAGTGGCATAAATTACAGTCAGATCCAAAATTATTGGCAGCATGATAAAGATGAGCAAAACATACGATAATTTATTGATGCTCAACAGACTATCAGTAACATTTTAACTAATCGTAGCGCACCTCAGTGCTTTCCACTTTTAAAATGGCTCAATGGGTCAACATGTAGAACATTAGTCTAATTGTCCACAAAGGCCCAGTTTTTTTTTATCCAGGACCTTGCGAACCAAGAATCCCAGGTCCCAAATGGACAAGTCCAGCTTTCGCTCCACAGGCTAAGTCCAGCCGTGCACCTGGTTACCCATGGATGGGTTAGGTGAGACCCTATAGGGGGGGCCGACACCCAGCCACCTGGGATCGGCCACAGGGGGGCTCCACTGGTCGTTTTAGGCCATTTTGTTAACCATGGACACCTGGGTACCCAATACTAATCAATTAAGGAGCTCTGCTGGGTCCCACTTCTCACTCATTGCACTTCTCGCTCTACAAACACGTTATCAGGGGCTGATGGGGGGGATGGGGTCTCAAGGCCTGGTCTCTCTGCCCTCTCCCTGGGCCTATCACTTCAGATCACTCCCAGCCATGGAACTTTTTTCCTCTCCACAGCCTAAGTCCAGACCTCCAGGCCTCTAGGCCTACTCTCTCTGCCCAGCTTGCCCGCCTGCCTGTCCTCTCCCTGGGCCTACCACTTCTGCTCCGTGTACCTGGTAACCTATAACAATTTTCAGACCCCTAGGCCTCCACACCTACTCTTTCTTCCCAGTCCAACACCCCTCTCTCTGGACATCAACCATGATGAATAACACCCACACACACAAAGATGCATTTCAAAGTAATACACTTTTTTAGCAAACAGTGGATATTGGATTTATTTGTGCCTCAGAGATCGGGCCTGGCTGGCGTTATGAGGCAAACGATGGGAACGATAGTAACGAGATTGCTTAGTAAGGGAGTGATTCATGTGATCCTCAACAGTTCTGCGGTCTTTAACAGAGTCTTGTCACTAATTGTCGCAATGCTTCGTTGAAGTGTGCCGAATGTTCCATGACTTCCAATGCCAAACTCGTCAAATATCTGGCCCACATAGTCCCGAGAATATTGTACGTTTTCCCACAGGAGTGGGACCAAAAAGATTGTATAAAATGAACAATACAAATTCTGAGCTGACAAAAATAGGAGATTGAAAAAAAAAAATTGTAGAGATTTTGTTTAACAAATAATATTTTTTTCTCAAAAAGATAGGGGTCCAAATTATTGGCACCCCTGTTTTCAATAACTTTCAAATATTATGTATGGAGGAATGGTCTAAAATCTCTCCCAATGTGTTCTCTAATCTCATATATATATTTGTTAAATGTTCATTGCAGTTATCCTCGCAAGGTGAGGTATTGAAATATATTGAAAACAGGGGTGCCAAGCATTTTGACCCTTATCTTTTTAGAGAGAAAATATATTACTCTTAGGGCTAGGGGGCAGTGTTCGGAAGTACAGAGAGTGACGTGCCCAAAGTAAACTGTCTGTTACTCAGACCCAGACACTAGGATATGCATATAATTGGTAGTACTGGATAGAAAACAATCTGAAGTTTCTAAAATGTCTGTGAGTATAACAAAACTGAAAATCCATCTGGAAAATGTTTTTTTTTTAGGTCACAGTCTTTCCATTGACTTACTATTGACTATAGAGGGAATTAGCTCCCAGATTGCAGTTCCTATGGCTTCCACTAGATGTCAACAGTTCTTCCAAGTGGCTCATGAAACAGACACTACTGTTTTGCGCGCGTGAATGGGTGTGCGCTCCTCGTTATTGGCGCCAACTAAACAGACTTTTTGGGATATAAAGAAGGACTTTATCGAACAAAACGACCATTCTTTGTGTTCCTGGGACCCGTGGGATTGCAAACAGAGGAAGATCTTCAAAGGTAAGTGACTTATTTTATCGCTATTTTAAATATGTAACGCCTGTGCTGGTTTGAATAATATGTTGTTGTGGGGCACTGTCCTCAGACAATTGAATGTACTTCTTTCGCTGTAAAGCCTATTGTAAATCCAACAACGCGGTTCGATTACCAAGATTCTAAGCTTTTGAATGGTGTACAACACTTGTATTTTCATGAATGTTTAATATTACTATTTTTGTAATTTGAATTTGGCGCTCTGCAATTTCACCGGATGTTGTCAAATCGATCCCTCAAGTGGGATCCGACCCCTAACAGGTTCTAAAATATCTTTCTCTGAGCAATTGTATTACTATATTTTCCCCTTTTTTGAATACAATATAGCTCAATATTTGAATTGTTTATTTAATATAGTCTTTTTTGCTCATATTTAAGGAAAGTAAATGATTTAACCCTACCCTAGCTCCAATAAATTCACAGATGTCATCTGGCCCACACTGTAATCCATCCGATTAATTTGGTTCACCTGTCCTTGTGATTGTCTCCACCCCCTCCAGGTGTTGCTTATTATCCCAGGTGTATATATCCCTGTGTTTCCTGTCTCTCTGTGCCAGTTTGTCTTGTTTGCCAAGTCAACCAGCGATTTTCCTTGCTCCTATTTTTTCCCCCAGTCTCTGTTTGTTTCTAGTCCTCCTGGTTTCTACTCTTGCCTGTCCTGACTCCGAACCCACCTGCCTGACCACTCTGCCTGTTCTGCCTACCAGCCTGCCTATCCCCTTGTACTGTTTTTGGACTTGGATCTGGTTTCTGACCCCTGCCTGGCCTGACATTGTGACTGCCTAATGTCTGGTACTGTTTGGACTCTGACCTGGTTTAAGAACTCTCGCCTGTCCCTGACCTGCCTTTGCCTACTCCCTTTGTTATAAGAAATATCGGAGCTCTACCATCTGCCTCCTGTGTCTGCATTTTTGGCTCGCCTTGTTCCCTTGGGATGGGGCTGGGATGGGGCTGGAGAAGTGTAACCATTCTCAAATTCATAAATGGGGCTATAGATGCAAAGTTTGACCGTCCATGAGGTTGAATGATCAAAAACTACTGTAAAAATCACAGAGTAAGCCTTCAACCAGGCAGACTTCACATTGAATTGCAAGGATTTATTGAGAACAGAGTTTTTAATTAGAGTGGGTTGGGGTGCATAGCATCACCAGAACAGGAATCCCGATTCCATTCCGTTCTAGTCATTATATTCATATGGTTGGGTGCTTCTGTTATACACACTAAAAACAAATGGTTTTATATAGTGCCAAGTAAGGTTTCTTTGGCTTGTAACCATAGCAGATCCCTTTTCGGTGCCTTCAGAAATTATTCACACCTTGATTGACATTTTTGTTGTGTTACAGCCTGAATTTAAATTTAGATTTTGTGTCACTGGCCTACACACAATACCCCATAATGTCAAAGTGGAATTATATTATTAGAAATGTTTACTAATTCATAAAAAATGTAAAGCTTAAATGTCTTGAGTCAATAAGTATTCAACCGCTTTGTTAAGTTCAGGAGTAAAATAATAGTGTAATAGTGTTTAACATAATTTTTGAATAACTACCTCATGTCTGTACCCCACACATACAATTATCTCTATGGTGCATCAGTCGAGCAGTGAATTTCGAACACAGATTCAACCACAAAGACCAGGGAGGTTTTCCAATGCCTTGTAAAGAAGATGGGTACAAATTTTGGTAGATGGGTACAAATTTCAAAAGCATACATTGAATATCCTTTTGAACATGGTGAATTTAATAAATACACTGGATGGTGTATACACCCAGTCTCTACAAAGATGCAGGCATCCTTCCTAACTCAATTGCCGGAGAGGAAGGAAACCGCTCAGGGATTTCACCATGAGGCCAATGGTGACTTTAAAACAGTTACAGAGTTTAATGGCTGTGAAAGGAGAAAACTGAGGAAGGATCAACAACATTGTTGTTAATCCAAATACTAACAGACAGAGTGAAAAGAAGAAGTCCTGTACATAATACAAATATTTCAAAGCACCCTGTTTCCAATTAGGCACTAGTAAAACCGCAAAATAATGTGTCAAAGAAAATAACTTTATGTTTGGGGCAAATCCAACACAACACATCACTGAGTACCACTCTTCATATTTTCAAGCATGGTGGTGGCTGCATCATATTATGGGTATACTTGTCATCGGCAAGGACTAGGGAGTTTTTTAGGATAAAAATAAACAGAATAGAACTAAGAACAAATTAAATTTGTTCAAAATCTAAATTTGTTCAAGATTCAAAATCAAATATACACTGGAGTTGCTTACCAAGATGACATTGAATGTTCCTGAGTGGCCTAGTTACAGTTTTGACTTAAAATCTGCTTGGAAATCTATTGCAAGACGTGAAAATGGCTGTCTAACAATGATCAACAACCTTCTTGTCAGAGTTTTATGAATAATGTGCATATATTGTACAATCCAGGTAAGCAAAGTTCTTGGAGATTTACACAGAAAGACTTACTGCTTTAATAACTGCCAAATGAGATTCTAACATGCATTGACTCAGGGTTGTGAATAATTATGTAAATCATATATTTCTGTATTTTATTTTCAATACATTTGCTAACATTTCTAAAAACATATTTTCACTTTGTCATTATGGGGTATTTTGTGTAGATGGGTGAGAAAATAATCTATATAATTCATTTTGAATTCAGGCTGTAACACAACAAATTGATAAAGCGTTGCTGATCCACACTCCTTCACTCCTTTCCTTTTGAGCTAACAGCTACTGTGTTTGAGAGTAATGGGTCTAGCAGCAATGGGAGTGTTGGCACTGTGGTATGACGCTGTCGTCCCATCAGCAGTTGTGCTGGGCTGAAGACATTCTGGAGTGGAGTTGACCGATACCTTGAGAAGTAGCCCACTACTAGAAGGTAGGTGGTGCTATTCAGACTGAACAAGTCCACTCCAAGTCTTTGCCAGGATCTCTCTGGAAGTTGTGAGGGTATGAGTGGTAATGAGTGGTTTGTGCACTCTTTGTTGCATGTCTTGCAGTTAAACACAAGTTAATTCAGTTGCTGGCTGAAAACACCACACAGCTTGTTGTGCGTATTCTCTGCACTTGACCACACCTTGATGACCTTCGTGCAGCTTGGTGTGGAGAAGGTTTCTTAAGGCTGAGGGAATGACAAGTTTTGTTCATTTTAACAGGAAACCGCCATGCACTGTGAGAAAAGTGTGTTCTGTCAAGTATAGTTTTAGTGGTCCTTCACATCCACTGAACTCAGGCCATCCTTCCTGACAAATTGTCATGACTTTGGAGAACACACTGTAGGCTTTGAGTTGTTCTCTCAGATTGTCCATGTAGGAAACACTCACTGGAAGCTGTTCCATGATGGCGTCCACATAGATACAGTGCCTTCGGAAAGTATTCAGACCCTTTGACGTTTTCCATATTTTGTTATGTTAAAATGTATAAAACAGCTTTTTCCTCATCATGATGCTACAAGGTTGGCACACATGTATTTGGGGGGGTTTCTCCCATTCTTCTATGCAGATCCTCTTATGCTCTGTCAGGTTGGATGGGGAGTGTTGCTGCACAGCTATTTTCAGGACTCTCCAGAGATGTACGTTCGTTGTCTTGGCTGTGTGCTTAGGGTCATTGTCCTGTTGGAAGGTGAACCTTCGAAAGCCTGATTGGTGGAGTGCGTAAAGTTGTCCTTCTGCAAGGTTCTCCCATCTCCACAGAGGAACTATAGAGCTCTGTCAGAGTGACCATCGGGCTCTTGGTCACCTCCCTGACCAAGGCCCTTTTCCCTTGATTGATCAGTTTGGCCAGGCGGCCAGCTCTAGGAAGAGTCTTGGTGGTTCCAAACTTCTTCCATTTAATAATGATGGAGGCGCCTGTGTTCTTGGGGACCATCAATGCTGCATAAATGTTTTGGTACCCTTCCCCAGATCTGTGCCGCAACACAATCCTGTCTCGGAGCTTTACGGACAATTCCTTCTACCTCATGGCTTGGTTTTCGCTCTGACATGCACTGTCAACTGTGGGACCTTATATAGACAGGCGTATGCCTTTCTAAATCATGTCTAATCAATTGAATTTACCACAGGTGGACTCAAATCAAGTTGTAGAAACATCCCAAGGATGATCAATGGAAACAGGATGCGCTGGAGTTCAATTTCGAGTCTCATAGCAAAGGGTCTGAATACTTATGTAAATAAGGTATTATTTTTTTATTTTTTTTACATTAAAACATTTATAAAAACCTGCTGTTTTCGCTTTGTCATTATGGGGTATTGTGTGTAGATTGCTGAGAAATAAATAATATTTAATCCATTTTAGAATAAAGCTGTAACGTAACAAAATGTGAAAAAAATCATGTGTGCTCTCCATGAGCTCCTTTTCTGCAACAGTAACTTTGGCTTTGACTGGCACACATGAGTGTGTCTGCGATCCACAGAATCCAGGGACATGAGCAATCGTGTAGGAGTATCTCATCAGTCTCAATCTGAATCGCTGGATTCATGGGGGAAGAGTGTCCAAAGGTTGGTTCTCCAAAAGGCTCAGGAGAGGTTTGTGATCAGTTTCCAACTGAAGGTGTTGACCAATGAGAGTCTCTGAAAATGTCACATCCCCATGCCAGCCCCAGAGCTTATTTTTCCACTTTAGCTTATCTCTGCTTGGTCGGTGTGAGAGACCGGGAAGCGTAGGCAACGATTCTCCATTCGTCGCTCCACTTCTGCAGCAGCACTCCTCCTAGTCTGTAGGAAGACGCAATTGCTGACCCCTTGATCTCTTTGTTTGGGTCATACAGGGCTAACACAGGTGTGGATGTCAGCTCCTCCTTCAGCTCGTTGAAGGCTCTGACTTGGTTGGCCTCCCAGTACAAGTGAGAGAGAAGGTCTCTGAAACATTTGTCCTTTTCCGCTAGCAGAGGCGTGAATTTTCCCAGTTGGTTCGCCATTCCTAGGAAGTTCTTCTCTATTTCCTTGACAGCCTCTGTCTTTGTCGGGTCGGGCTGTACTCCTTTGTCCGAGATAATGTGGCACTGGAACTTCACTTCTTGCTTTGACTGGTCAGATATGTCCATGTTCAGAGTTAAGTCGGCCCTTTCCATCTTCTGCATCGCGGCATGAAGTCATGCATCATGCTCCTCTTGTGTTTGGCCCCAGACTAACACATCATCCATGTGACAGACCATACCTTCCAGGCCTTCAGTGGCATCTGTCACCATTCTGTTCTTTAAGTGTTCAGGTGCTGAAGAGACGCCGAAAGGCAGGCCGTTGAAGTAGTAACGTCTGAAAGATGTGATGATGGTTGTTAGCTTAACTGACCCCTCAGCTAGCGGGATATGCCAGAAACCCATGTTCGCGTCAAGCTTGCTGAAGATCTTCGCCCGGCAAGTGAGCCATGGGTCTGTTTGACAGTGGGAAGTTTGTATTTTTCTCTACGTACTGACTAGTTGAGACTAGTGAAATCGACATATATCAGCACGTCCTTATTCTTCTTTGGAACAACCACCATGCTGACACACCAGTCCTTGTGCTCCTCCACTATGATGACAACTTTGAACTCTTGCATGCGCTCTTGCTCTTTCTTCACTCTTGGCAGCAATGTCAGAGGAATCAGTTGTGGAGTGAGTAGGGCTCTGCGCTGGGTTTTAGCTTGATGATATGTGGTTGTTGTACTATGTCAAGGCCGCTGTACAGCTTTGGATAGCTTTCTTTCAGTGTCTGTAGAATGATCAGGTCTAACAGCTTTGTGATGGCTGGTCTGCCTAGTAAAGCTATGTGTACAGTAGATTTCTGATGACGTGCACATCCTCCAATGTCTCCTTTCTTTCCTCTCTCTCTTTTTCCACAATACAGAATGTATGAAATCCATCTCTTATTGGCAGAAAGCTTAAATTTGTGTTAACAAAAGGTAAACAAATGTGTTTGCTTTAAATAGATTTGATTTTTTTTGCAGTTTTACAGCTAATTTCCTGCAATTCTACTTATTTTGCCATGGGGTGGGGAAAAATTGTGGGGAGACATTCTTGCAGTTAAAAATTTCCTGCAATTCTACACATTTTGCCATTATTTATGCCATGTTAATATGATATCTGAGTGAGAGTAAATAACAAAATCAGTGGGGGCCCCTAGAGGTCAGGGCCCTTGGGTTACGTGCCCTACGTGCCCAGTCGGTAATTCGGCCATGATTGCAGAACAGCATAAATTCCTCTGGCCATGGGTTGTACAAGGTGCCGGAAGCATTCCACAGGGATGCTGGGCTATATTGACTCCAATGCTTCCCAGAGTTGTGTCAAGTTGGTTGGATGGTCTTTGGGTGGTGGATCATTCATGATACACACGGGAAACTGTTGAGCGTGAAAAACCTAGCAGCATTGCAGTTTTTGACACACTCAAACCGATGCACCTGGCAGCTACTACCATACCCAGTTCAAAGGCATTTAAATATTTTGCCTTGTCTATTCACCCTCTGAATATCACACACACAATCCATGTCTCAATTTTCTCAAGGTTTAAAAATCCTTCTTTAACCTGTCTACTCCCCTTCATCTACACTGATTGAAGTGGATTTAACAAGTGACATCAATAAGGCATCATAGCTTCCACCTGGCTTCACCTGGTCAGTCTATGTAATGGAAAAAGCAGGTGTTCCTAATGTTTGTACACTCAGTGAATATACTAAACTCAGGAACCTGTCTTTCATTGATAATTCGTAAAAATCCAAATTACTTCACAGATCTTCATTGTAAAGGGTTTAAACACTGTTTCTCATGCTTGTTCAATGAACCATAAATAATTAATGAACATGCATCTGTGGAACGGTCGTTAAGACACTAACAGCTTACAGACGGTAGGCAATTAAGGTCACAGTTATGAAAACTTAGGACACTAAAGAGACCTTTCTACTGACTCTGGAAAAACACCAAAAGAATGATGCCCAGGGTCCCTGCTCATCTGCGTGAACATGCATTAGGCATGCTGCAAGGAGGCATTAGGACTGCAGATGTAGCCAGGGCAATAAATTACAATGTCCGTACTGTGAGACGCCTAAGACAGCTCTACAGGGAGACAGGACGGACATCTGATCATCCTCGCAGTGGCAGACCACGTGTAACAACACCTGCACAGGATCGGTACACACGAACATGACACCTGCGGGACAGGTACAGGATGGCAACAACAACTGCCCGAGTTACACCAGGAACGCACAATCCCTCTATCAGTGCTCAGACTGTCCGCAATAGGCTGAACTGAAGGCTTGTAGGCCTGTTGTAAGGCAGGTCCTTACCAGACATCACCGGCAACAACGTCGCCTATGGGCACAAACCCACCGTCGTTGGACCAGACAGGACTGGCAAAAAGTTCTCTTCACTGACGAGTCGCGGTTTTGTCTCACTAGGGGTGATGGTCGGATTTGCGTTTATCATCAAAGGAATTAGCGTTACACCTAGGCCTGTACTCTGGAGCGGGATCGATTTGGAGGTGGAGGGTCCGTCATGGTCTGGGGTGGTGTGTCACAGCATCATCGGACTGAGCTTGTTGTCATTGCAGGCAATCTCAATTCTGTGCGTTACAGGGAAGACATCCTCCTCTGTCTTGTTGTACAATTCCTGCAGGCTCATCCTGACATGACCCTTCAGTATGACAATGACACCAGCCATACTGCTCGTTCTGTGTGTGATCTGCCATGGCCAGCGAAGAGCCCGGATCTCAATTCCTTTGAGCACGTATGGGACCTGTTGGATCGGAGGGTGAGGGCTAGGGCCATTCCCCCCAGAAATGTCCGGGAACTTGCAGGTGCCTTGGTGGAAGAGTGGGGTAACATCTCACAGCAAGAACTGGCAAATCTGGTGCAGTCCATGAGGAGCAGATGCACTGTAGTCACACCAGATACTCACTGTTACTTTTGAGTTTCCTGAAAATAAACACAGTTGACAGTGAGAGGACTGAGTTTATACTGAGTTTATATACATTGTATATACTGAACAAGAATATAAACACAACATGTAAAGTGTTGCTCCCATGTTTCATGAGCTGAAATAAAAGATCCCAGAAATTTTCAATACGCACAGAATTCTTATTTCTGTCATATTTGGTGCACAAATTTGTTTACATCCCTGTTAGTGAGCATTTCCCCTTTGCCAAGATAATCAATCCACCTGACAGGTGTGGCATATCAAGGAGCTGATAAAACAACATGATCATTACACAGGTGCACCTTGTGCTGGGGACAATAAATGTGCAGTTTTGTCACACAACACAATTCCATAGATGTCCAAAGTTTTGAGGGAGCGTGCAATTGGCATGCTGACTGCAGGAATGTACACCAGTTCCTGGAAGCTGAAAATGTCCCAGTTCTTTCATGGCCTGCATACTCACCAGACATGTCACCCATCTGTATTCCCAGTCATGTGAAATCCATAGATTAGGCCTGTCAGGTGGGTGGATTATCTTGGCAAATGAGAAATGTGTACTAACAGGGATTTATTCAAATTTGTGCACCGAAATTTGACGGAAATAAGCTTTTTGTTCACATGGAAGATTTCGGGACCAACATTTATATTTGTGTTCAGTATAGATGTCTCCATGTCAATCTTCTCTATGGATTCTAGGAACCCAATGCATTTACCATATCGAAGTTCCGAGGCCCCCCTGTATTGCCCCCCCTGTACATTCTTTGTCACCAGCATTCTTTACAAAAGCGGTGACAAATTGAAATATAACCTTCTCTGACAGCCTGTCAATGAAGCCAGAAATCTCTCCTAGGTAGATATGTAGCTGTCAAATGTAAAGTCTTGTGAGAAGGCAAATGTGAAGATTCATGATATGTTGGTAGAGGTTGCAATATTGGATAATGTGGAGGATGCTCTCAGCGGTGAAACAAAAAGATTGCTATGTCAACGTTTGATTTCTATTTAATTTTCTCTGTTTGTCTTTTGGTTCTACATTTAAAGGGGCAGTGCAGTCAAAAAAAAATGTTTTTTAAATGATTTCCACACTGAGGTTAAAATAACACTCTGAAATTGTGAAAATATTGGTTTTTGGTTTTTGCCCTAGCATGACACAATTGATTCAAATAAGCAACTCATCAACAAACTTTGAGTATTTGAATCAGCTGTGTAGTGCTAGGGAAAAAAACAAAACCAGGACCGAGTTTGGGAAAAACCCAGGTCTAGACGGTCCTATCTGCCAATCAGGACTGTGTATATATATTTACATTTGTATTAACACGCCAACACAATCAAACTGAGCATTTGAATGGCAAAAGGAGGCTCAGGAAAATAAATGGTGTTATTTTATTTTATTTTTTTAATTTTACATTCTTTGTCTCTCTGTTTCAATGGCTGCCATTTTTTTTCTCACCTCCATCTAAGCTTTAATTTATTCTCCTGTAAACAGGATGAAATGTAGACATTTCTGTTTCTACTGCTTCTGTCTCATCAATCAGTAGTACTACAAAAAATAAACAAATATTGGTGGATACCAGGGTTTTAATTCAAGTAAATTCAGTAGGCATAATTGGAATTGGGGTTGGAATTTCATTATCTTGTAATGTTCTTCAATGAGGAAATGTTGGAATTGGAATTTGGTTTACTTTCTGAACTGGCTGGAATTGAAATGGAATTGACCCCAACCCTGGTGGGTACTATACAATTGATTTACACTTTGTCAAACAAGTAATCTTGCAAATCACTTCATCATCCTCTTGCTAAGGAGAGAGAGGGAGTTTAAGTCATCCTTACCATCTTCCATCTGTTCATTACAGTGCAACTTCTCTTGAGCAGCATGGCACTGAAGTCATACATCTCTGATGCTGTGATAGCTGAATAGGCCGATGGCATATTGTCATCTTGTTCCGTACTAATTACATGATGACAGTACTGTGAGTGCCGTCGATGGCTCATAACTCAACTCCTTGTTAGATGTAGACAATAGAATGCAGGGTTATAGACAGGTGTTTGCCAGATACACCTCGTATTGTTACATGGCCTTGACAGAAGATGGTAATGAAATGTGATGGCATTGATTAAATAAAACGCAGAGCTTATAGAATTTTTAATTCACCCTTTTTTTCACATCTTGTGTGGATATTGGCTTAGTTCTGTATGAAATCCTTAACCCTGATTCCTCATAACTCCATGAACTATTAACATACCTTAAGCCTACCGGCAAGATCAAAGTAATAATTTGTTATTCATTACCCTTGGGAAACAAGTAAAACCTTGGGGTGGACTAAAGTGTTTATAGATTCTCAACGATCAGGAGTAAGGTACAGTATGTGCATTTGGTCATCCTGCACCCAGAGAACCTGATAACCAGCCAACACATCTTTGCAATGAAGATTGGTCACTGTTACAGAATGTGTTGTTGTCCTTATCACCACGTCAGCATATGTTTTCAATGGACTGGTGATGTTTGACCCCTTGAAAACACACCCCCACAACACCCACAAATTCTGCACAGGCAAATGTTATGTTTATCATTTTTGCCTAAGCCTAATGAGCATATGCCAGAGTCTTTAAATATCCCCATTTGTATTCACTCAAGTATTTCCACAGAGTTGGAAAGAAAACCTTCACCTTGAGGCTATCAGATGTTGTCAGTGTTTCCTCTGCACTTACTAGGGGAGCAACATAAATATCAACATAGCCTTGAAGGCTGTCAGTGTCATTAGGAATACACTGCTGTCATTGTGAAATGGTTTTGAGATCCAAAGTGAGTTTGTCAATCAAAACAATAGACCGTGCATAAAAGCAAATACATTGTACAGTCATAGACTTTTCTGCATATTACGGTTGTTGCGTTTCCACTGCGATAAAAAATACAACCTGGTAGAAAATAAGAAAGCAATGTCTTTCCTACAGCTACTAAGATAAACTGAAAAACAATCTTACAATACAGGCTGAGTAGTATTACTATGTGTCTCAGAGAAGCACATGAGAGAGACTTCTTCTTATTTGTGTTCTATTATTGAAGTCACTTCCTGTTAGATTTGCCTCAGCTTCCTGTCTCTGGAGGACGACAGCCAATAGTATCTCAATCCTAGATTACAGCCATTTGTTTTTCCTAATGAATCAAGGTGGAAGCCCATCACAGAGCTTGAGGCACGGTGATGGAGAGAAGTGACTGTTAATTTGGTTGATTTAGATGATTCCAGACACTTTACTTTGAATGAGTCGGTAAAACAGTTTATGAGTCTGTAAAACAGTTTATCCCAAAGGGGTACGCTAGCGCACTCGCTATATCAACAGTTGCATTTGTTAGTTAAGTGTATGTGGAATAACATATTGCAAATGTACAAGAAGACCAGGATTAAGGTGATGTGATCTCAACATTTCCTCCTACACTACTGGGGAGGAATGAGGGTTGATCCTATTCAAAACAGATTCCCAACATCTTCAAATATGATGAGAGCCAGATGTATGGGAGGGAGACAGTACACAGAGATTACCGGGATAACATCTATGTAAATCATCCTCAATGATGTATGAGGTGAATATGATTGCACCCTAGCACTGATCCACTTTCGCTGTAGCAAGCTTACAGTGGCCCATGAGCAGCCCACAATCGGCAAAGGCAGCTGCCCAATGTGTATTCTGCTCATTGGCTTTGCAGTGGGCCGACACTTCAATAGCGTCATAGTGACTTGGTTAACCATGGACGGTGTTGCGATGCTAGTGCCATTGGTGGTAGACATGGGTTCAATATCAGCTTGCCTACAGTGGCATGCTGCCTCAACCACCAGTTGTCCGATAAATGCTTGCTAGCTCGCCTACAACCACTGATTTAGGTTTCCCACCATTTAAAACTCTCCCAAGCAAACACTCCACACTCATATTCATAGGTAGGCATGCCGAAAGCTCTCTCTTGATCACTGTCAGGTTAACTTCTTTAGGAGCAGCGCACGATGTGACCGTTTTGGAGAGCCTGGCGTGCCCAAAGTAAAATGCCTCCCATTCAGGCCCAGAAAATAGGATATGCACATATTTAGTACCATTGGATAGGTAACACTCTGAAGTTTCTAAAAGTGTTAACATTTTGTCTATGAGTATAACAGAACGGATATGGCAGGCAAAAACCCGAGGAATTTCTGTCCTGGAAAAAGTGGTTTTGACATATTGCCTCATTTGGAACCCCTCCCTTATGAAAATGCCCATATAAGGGCATATGAATGCAGTACCTATTGCTTCCTCTGGATGTCAACAGTCTCGAGAAAGTGTTCTGATTCTTTTTAGCTGCTTTTAGATTGTAGAAGAAGATGAATAAGGAAGTGGCCACACAGATGTCAATAGAAGTAAATGCACGTTCCCGGCTGGCGCGCTCTGTGGTTTTTTCCTTTCTTATCGCCCAGTTTATATTCCGGTTGAAATATTATACTATTTATACATAAAAGTGTTCCTAAGGATACATTTACAATTATGTTTGATTGTTCTTGGACAAGTTTATAGGTATAAGTTGAACGAGTTCTCTTCACGTTTCAATGGACGATTGGAGGCTCTATTTTCTCATTATAACGCGCCAACCAAACAGAGATTTATGGATATAATACATTACTTTTTCTAACAAAAGAACCATGTATTGTCTTTGTTGGACACTTGGGAAGCCCTCAGCAGAAGTTCTTCAAAAGGTAATTGATTTGTTTTTGCTGTGAAATGTGTTTTCTGTGAACCGTGATGACTTATGAATTTATGGTAATGGAAAAATATGTTAGGTGCTACCCTCAAACAATCAAATGTGGTGCTTTCGCCATGAAGCCTTTTTGAAATCTGACAACGCTGTGATATTGCCAAGAAGCAGAGCTTTTGATGACTATGAAACACTTGTATATTGATGAATGTTTAATAATTCAACTTTTGGATTTTGAATTTGGCGCCTTGCTAGCGCCCCACCGCTCCCTAAGAAGTTAAGCCTCCAGAGCAACAAATAATGGCATTCTATTCTGTTCCAATTATAGCTTTTGACAACCCCTCTCAGGCGTTGGGAGAGCGACGCTGGT
The DNA here is from genome assembly GCA_030435695.1 of Brachymystax lenok tsinlingensis. Taxonomy (NCBI): domain Eukaryota; kingdom Metazoa; phylum Chordata; class Actinopteri; order Salmoniformes; family Salmonidae; genus Brachymystax; species Brachymystax lenok. The sequence continues at coordinate 49,098,863 of CM059819.1, read as the reverse complement.
TGCCTCATCCTCCTGAGTGTTCAAGCTGGTAATTGAAAATCTAGTTTTTGGCTGTGTGTATCATTTGCAGGCCATACCCTCTCACACACCAATTTGACCCCTCCCTGTCTCCTCAATCGCCTGGCTGATGCTGATGCATTTAACATCTCTGACAACCAGAGGAAATTCTCCCCCTCCCCCCAACAGACTCAGAAGCCAAATAGGGATTGTACATTAAAGAGTTTGAGTACTATTGGACGTAAATTCTGTGCAATCTCTTCCCACCCCAACTTTGCTCCCACCTTTTGATTAAAATCTTGAATGGTGAGTATTCAAATTGTTCAAAATAAGCACACTTGTGATTATTGTGATTCACACAGCTGCTGAAAAGGATTTGTGTTTTTATAAAACAGTTTTTATAATTTTGTTTGTCTAAAACACTACCCACCATGGCCTTGCCGTCTGGAACAGATTTGTGTGTTAAGCCTCAGCGGCTTATCTCATTTTGAAAGAGGCTGATTGCAGTGAGCCAGTACCTTTCATTTTGTCTCATATCATTAGACAAATTTTAAAATGAAACAGTGTCTGTTCAAAGAGCCTGAGGCTATTGTAGACTACAAATAAAAGGGTTGTTTCATGAAATGAGTGCCTTTTGATATTTTAAGTAAAGATTGTGCACAAATATTGCATTTGTAAAGCCTGTTATAATAAATGAAGTGCCATTTAATATAGACCACATGGAGAATTCAATCAATCTGATTGTTAATATGAATAAAGACTTGCTAAAGAAATTCTGCATTTGTGACTCTGTGACTTCTAGGGAGATTTTAACCCACTTAATCCCAACATTTCTCTAAGCATTCATCATCATTATAAAGGCTAATTATTTTGTTGCTTTCACAGTCATTTCTGAAGATTATTATTTATTTAATATGGTTAGTGATTCTTACTTTATTTTAAGGTCAACCCTGTTTTAATATGGTGAAATCTAATCAAACATTGAACATCTAACAGACAAATCATAGTGTAAAAGAAGGTGAGCTGGATCTACTCCTTTTTGCCATTTGCTGATGTTTTGTGGTGGAAAACTGAATAGGTCAAGGATAACACGCCAGCCCTGTTTTGCATAGATAGACAGGCTAGAATAATACATTTTATTTTATTTTATTGTGAAGCTTGCATTAAATTGCTACTACCTGTTGCACACAACAAGATTCTATTCCACCTGTCAAATGGAGATTTATGGCTGCTAGACAGCTAGAAATTGAGAGCCATTTGAACTACAGAAATCAAAAACTCCTCACTCAGAACACTTTGTACCACAAAAAATGTTTTATTCAGTCTTCTCTCATATACCACAACATGCAATTGTGTGCAAACACAATTCTATGTGATGCGATGTGCTAAGTCATGTTTGTTCTGAAGAAATTTGACACTGTCTAATGTCGCTGATGTGGGAGTGACAGGGTAGACTAAAAGAGTGAATGATATAATCATGCAAATGATACTGCAAAGAACAATGTTACCACTGACATGCTGCTCCTATGACATACATCTCCTAGCAACCAATTCCACAAGCAGCAGCCCTTAAGAAGTGCTCCTCCTTGAATACATTTCTTTTGTTAAATTATTTGATTTGCAGAGATTGATCGACTTGGTTCTGGAAAGCAGTAGCGGATTTAGGTATGGGCGACATGGGCAGCCGCCCAGGGCAACATCTTGCCGGGGGCGGCATGGAGCGCCCGCACCAAAATATTTGGAATTATTTGTATTATTTTACCTTTATTTAACAAGTCAAGTCAGTTAAGAACAAATTCTTATTTTCAAGAATTTGACATATGGAATGGTGACATTTGCGCAATCAGTTTTTTATCGATCATATGCACGTCTCATCAATGATATCATGTCATCGTGTGGGACTGTTTGTCAATTAACCTCTAATTGGGAGCTAGGCAGGCTACTGCCTGGGAAGGTCTCCCACTCAGAAGTGTGAGATGGGGAGGGGGTAGTGGGGGTAGTGTCACGTTGGTATAAAGGGTCGGGAGACAGGCGCAGGAATGAGTAATATGGGTTTTTATTATGCCCATATTACGGCGTGCCGTGTATAGGCACGGGGACGAAGACGAAACCAATACATATACAAAAACACAGGGTTGAAACCCAAAACAAAAGAGCAAGGAGTACCCTGAATAAATAACACATGCACACAATGATTAATACACAGGACGAGACCCCGGAATCATCTGCGCAATCCACAATGGCACGAAAGCCAAAATACACAGCACAGGTACTCACATGCACCAACGGACATAGTACACAATCGACAGCCCAATGGAGAACCAAAGGGAACATATATACAAACATAAATCATTGGCAATTGGGGCCAGGTGTGCGCAATGACAGTTCTGGAGGGATCCGTGACAGGTAGGTTGACCTCAGGTCTCCCCACTGGAAGCCTGAGGTAGTGGGAGCGGGGGAATCTATCAAATAGCGCACCTCTAACTTTGTACAGTACTAAATGCAATTAGTAAAATCATTCACACTACGAAATGCTAACAAATAAATCACAATTCATTCATAATACTGTGAATATATAGTTTCACAGACATATTGTTGAATTTTTTTATGGTTTGTGCAAAATCCTTCAGAATAATATAAAACCAGTCTGCACACCACCAAGGTGAATTGGTTTAGTCTTGACTCTTCGTTGACAGTGTTGGGGGGATGGGTAATGTATTGACGCTTGAGTGCCAAATCAACACAAACGGATAAGAAAAGGTCTAAGCCATCAGGTGCCCAGTTTAGGAAAAATAGAAAAGAAGAAGAGGAGAAGTGCGCAAAAGATAAAGGTATGCAGCTATGTCATCTCTTCATGAGTATAATATGAAATAGGCTAGTATAACACTTATGTTTGTTAGCCTATGTTGCTATATTGCTTGTTTTCTGTTTTCTGTTTTCTGTCCAACTAGCTTACATAACATTGGATACAATTTCACACAGTTTCATCATGATAATGTATGTAGCATGTAGCATAACGATTACAACCTAACTAGCACATTATTAATTTGGTTAACTTTCATTGAGGTGACATCATAAAGGTCCTGAGCTCAGTAAGGGGAACTTAAAAGACGTCTATATTATGCTGATATTTTGTATATTTTGTTGTATATTGAGTCTTTTTCCTAGAATTAGCCAAGGAGGTTGTATGGTTCATTTGGTTCCTATTCTGAAAGTTTGATAAATTGTGCATAATGACATGTATATTTAATTGTGCAATGTATTTAGGGTGTCAGACTCATATATTGTACTTCAATGCAAATTCAGGAGGCACTTCTGACCTTTATTTTACTAGGCAAGTCAGTTAAGAACAAATTCTTATTTTCAATGACGGCCTAGGAACAGTAGGTTAACTGCCTGTTCAGGGGCAGAACAACAGATTTGTACCTTGTCAGCTCGGGAAATTGAACTTGCAACCTTTCAGTGACTAGTCCAACTCTCTAACCACTAGGCTACCCTGCCGCCCCATCTACCTCCTCAGCCACATAGGCCTCTTCAGAAATTATCTCGGAGCCTCAGGATGAGGAGCCATCCACCTCCTCAGCCACACAGGTGTCTTCACAAACATTGTTCGAGCCTGAGGATGAGGATGAAGACCCATTTGCTTCCACTTCTCCCCAGCAGGATTCTTCAGGTGTGTTTGTGCGCAAGCGCATATGTGTGTGTGTGTGTGTGTGTGTGTGTGTGTGTGTGTGTGTGTGTGTGTGTGTGTGTGTGTGTGTGTGTGTGTGTGTGGGTACACACACGTGTTTATATGTGCATCCCTGCATAACATAAACAAAATAAATAATTTCCCTTTTGCAAAGTTGTAAGTTTCCATGTTGTAGGTAACAATGATGATTTTATGATTACTGGGTATGTATGTGGGATGTTCCACCACTATACAGTGGGGAAAAAAAGTATTTAGTCAGCCACCAATTGTGCAAGTTCTCTCACTTAAAAAGATGAGAGAGGCCTGTAGTTTTCATCATAGGTACACTTCAACTATGACAGACAAAATGAGGAAAAAAAATACAGAAAATCACATTGTAGGATTTTTAATGAATTTATTTGCAAATTATGGTGGAAAATAAGTATTTGGTCACATACAAACAAGCAAGATTTCTGGCTCTCACAGACCTGTAACTTCTTCTTTAAGAGGCTCCTCTGTCCTCCACTCATTACCTGTATTAATGGCACCTGTTTGAACTTGTTATCAATATAAAAGACACCTGTCCACAACCTCAAACAGTCACACTCCAAACTCCACTATGGCCAAGACCAAAGAGCTGTCAAAGGACACCAGAAACAAAATTGTAGACCTGCACCAGGTTGGGAAGACTGAATCTGCAATAGGTAAGCAGCTTGGTTTGAAGAAATCAATTATTTCAATTATTAGGAAATGGAAGACATACAAGACCACTGATAATCTTCCTCGATCTGGGGCTCCACGCAAGATCTCATCCCGTGGGGTCAAAATGATCACAAGAACGGTGAGCAAAAATCCCAGAACCACACGGGGGGACCTAGTGAATGACCTGCAGAGAGCTGGGACCAAAGTAACAAAGCCTACCATCAGTAACACACTACGCCGCCAGGGACTCAAATCCTGCCAGACGTGTCCCCCTGCTTAAGCCAGTACATGTTCAGGCCCGTCTAAAGTTTGCTAGAGAGCATTTGGATGATCCAGATGAGGATTGGGAGAATGTCAGATGAAACCAAAATATAACTTTTTGGTAAAAACTCAACTCGTCGTGTTTGGAGGACAAAGAATGCTGAGTTGCATCCAAAGAACACCATACCTACTGTGAAGCATGGGGGTGGAAACAACATGCTTTGGGGCTGTTTTTCTGCAAAGGGACCAGGACGACTGATCCGTGTAAAGGAAAGAATGAATGGGGCCATGTATCGTGAGATTGTGAGTGAAAACCTCCTTCCATCAGCAAGGGCATTGAAGATGAAACATGGCTGGGTCTTTCAGCATGACAATGATCCCAAACACACCGCCCGGGCAACGAAGGAGTGGCTTCGTAAGAAGCATTTCAAGGTCCTGGAGTGGCCTAGCCAGTCTCCAGATCTCAACCCCATAGAAAATCTTTGAAAGTCCGTGTTGCCCAGCGACAGCCCCAAAACATCACTGCTCTAGAGAAGATCTGCATGGAGGAATGGGCCAAAATACCAGCAACAGTGTGTGAAAACCTTGTGAAGACTTACAGAAAACGTTTGACCTCTGTCATTGCCAACAAAGGGTATATAACAAAGTATTGAGATAAACTTTTGTTATTGACCAAATACTTATTTTCCACCATAATTTGCAAATAAATTCATAAAAAATCCTACAATGTGATTTTCTGTATTTTTTTTCCTCATTTTGTCTGTCATAGTTGAAGTGTACCTATGATGAAAATTACAGGCCTCTCTCATCTTTTTAAGTGAGAGAACTTGCACAATTGGTGGCTGACTAAATACTTTTTTCCCCCACTGTAAATGCTGTGAATATCATGTGTTAACTAATGCCCTTGTGCTCTCCATTATAAATGCCTGTAGCAGCATCCCCACCAAATCCTGCTGCTGAGGATGAACCACTGTCTACAGACCCTGCTGACTGGCCTTCAGTTCTGACTGACAGCATTCGGACACAACTAGTTTTCAGAGGACCAAGTGAGGTACCACCTAACTTTGTTTTCCCAAGGAATGAGAGTGATGGAAGAAGTTGCCACCACCAGTATTTCAGGAAGACCTTGGTGAGTGGTGAAAAAATCCCTAGAAGTTGGTTGTTTTATTCTGAAAGAAACAACAGCCTCTTCTGCGTCTGCTGCAAACTCTTTTCTAAGAAGAAAATTAATTTTGCAAACTCAGGACTGACAGACTGGAAACATGCAAGCCTAGGCAACGTTTATAAATGAGGCCCCTGAACACCAAAACTGCATGAAAACATGGACAGAACTGGCAATGAGGATCAAAAAATGGGAACCAATTGATAAGCATGAGATGGCACTTATGGAGGCTGAGAGGATAAGATGGAGAGAGGTGTTGACACGTCTGACTGCTATTGTGCAGTCTCTGGCAATTAGAAATCTGGCACTAAGGGGACACACAGAAACACTGTACTCTCCATCAAAAGGGAATTTTCTCAAAGAGGTTGAACTGATGGCACAATTTGTTCCAGTCATGAAACAACACCTTAACCGTGTCCAAAAAGGGACCTCGAGTCACATTACCAGCTACCTTGGCCACCAAATACAGAATGAACTCATTGATTTGTTGAGCAGCAAGGTCATTTCAATAATGGTGAGGGACATCAAGATGGAAAAATAATTCTGTAGCATTCTAGATTGCACCTCAGATGTCAGCCACACTGAACAGTTGTCAGTTGTGATTAGAATTGTGTCACTGAAGGAGAACATTATATGGGGTTTTTGGAGGCAGAGGAGTCCACAGGCCAACATTTGGCATCTCTGATTCTCAAAAGATTAGAGGAGCTAAAAATTCATTTTGAGGACTGCAGAGGACAGTCTTATGATAATGGGGCCAACATGAGAGGCAAAAACAAAGGTGTCCAAGCCAGACTCCTGGAAATGAATACAAGAGCTCTATTTGTGCCATGTGGGGCTCACACATTGAACCTGGTTGCGGCTGATGCTGCTAAAAGTTTTGTCGATGCCACAGGTTATTTTGGCATCTTACACAAACTGTACACCTTGTTCTCAGCCTCCACACAACGATGGGCCATCCTGAAAAAACATGTGGACATCACTTTGAAGATGTGGACTGAGACAAGGTGGGAGAGTAAAGTTAAGAGTGTCGAGCCACTGAGATATCAGGCAGCAGCGGTGAGAAAGGCACTGATTGAGGTGAGGGATCAAACCAAAGAACCTGTGATAAAGATTGAGGCCCTGTCCTTGTCAGATTGAGGCCCTGTCCTTGTCAGCATCTGTACAGTGGTGTGATATGACATCTTGAGCCAGATCCAACATGTGAGCAAGCTGATGCAGTCTCCCAGTATGCATGTGGAAGTTGCAGTCAGTCTTCTTAGAAAGACAGAGAGAAGTCTCAGCAACTACAGGGCAACAGGCTTTATGACTGCACAAATGTCAGCCAAGGATATTTGCGAGGGTATGAATGTAGAGGCCGTTCTACAACAAAAAATGCTGAGGTCCACAAATGCTGCGCTTTCATGCAAATCATTTGATGATTGTTGATGCTGCAACCTCAGCCCTTCAGGAAAGATTGTCCACATTGGAAAATGTGGGAGAGAATTTTGGAGTGCTGTCAACCTTCCAAAGTCTCTCAAATGAGGAGCTGACAGAACAATGTGAGGCCTTTAGTATGACACTGCACTATAAAGAACACTCAGACTTGGATGGCAGAGAGCTTGCACAGGAATTGAAGAACTTCCCTGACTTGCTATTGAAGACCATGACTCTGCTTGAGCTGCTGATATTTATACACGAAAGGGCGTTCTCAGAAATGTATCCAAATTTATGGACTGCTCTCAGAATTTGTCTTACTCTTCCAGTGACCATAGCTGAAGCAGAGAGGAGCTTTTCAAAGCTGAAGCTCATCAAATCCTACCTGAGGTCCACCATGTCACAGGAACGCCTTAGTGGCCTTGCTGTCATCAGTATTAACCATACAATTGCTGTGCAGATTTCTTATGATGATGTAATTGATGACTTTGTATCAAGGAAGGCAAGAAAGGTCAGGGTTTAGATGGCAGTTGTGAAATTTACTTTGTGTGTTTCTTGTTTGTGCAATAGTGTAATAATCAGGTTCTCTTCTTTATAAGTGTGTTATTCTATTTGTGTATTTGTGTGGTATAGGATTTGTGCAATTTAGTTTTATTTGTGTGTTTTTTGTTAGCAATAGGGAAATAGTGTAATAATTCAATTATCTTTTTTATTTGTATTCATATACTGCAATTTGTTTCTATTTGTCTTTGTTCTTGTTTATAGTTATGAGTGTTATTTTTGTATATATTTTTATATGTTTTAAATGTTATGATTATTTATTTGTGTTGTTCTAAGGGAGCCTGGTTTCAAGCGCAGGGTGCAGCAAGTGTTTATTTAGTAAAGGACCACAGGAGGAGGCAGGAAGCAGGGTCCGGGGACAGGCAGAAGGTCATACACAGGGAATCCAAAAAGGTAACAGTGCAGGCAGGGAAAAGGCTAATAACGTAGTCTGGGAGATCAGGCAAGAGGTTGATGGCAGAAAATCTGATAAGCAAAAGTACAGGCAGGGAATAGGCAAAAGTACAGGCAGGGAATAGGCAAAAGTACAGGCAGGGAATAGGCAAAAAATCGTTGTTAGTGAGGATGGCCAAAAACTACGATACATGGGAGGACTAATATGTAAATAAACAGAGCTCTGAATAGAATGTGTACAAAAACAAACAATACATCACAATGATGGGGTGCAATGAACTGAACTAAATAGTGTGTGTAAATGACATACAGGTGTGTGAACAGGTGATCAGAATTCAGGTGATTGGGATCTGGAGAGTGAGCTGCGTTCAGGGTATCTATGTGTTTGAGAGTGTAAGCTGGAAAGGGGACTGGAAAGTGGACTGGAAAGTGAACTGCGTTCAGGGGATCTATGTGTTTGAGAGTGTGAGTTGGAAGCAGACGTTACACTGGCAAGGCTAATCTGCTGAAGCATAGGGATGAAATCCGGGAGTTGCAGTATGCTACCAGGTGTGTTGAAGAGGACAACCAGTCCCTCAGGATGGAAGTGTGCAGAGTACGAGAGAAGCTGTCCACCACAGTCAATATAAGCCATCTCCAGGACATGCAGAAGGAGCTACAAGATCTAATTGTTCAGCCACCACCACCCACTCCTTACAGAGCAGTAAAAACCTAGGACCAATTAAACTGTTGAACAAGGACCCATCAACCAACCAACCCAACCATCCAACCAACCAAAACAACCAACCAACCCCCTCCACCCCAGTCTCACAGCCTGTGACTGCTACCACTCCTGACTTCCTCCAGGCCTGAGAAGAAGCCTGACATTGTTTTGATGATGGACTCTAATGGAAAATTCACTCATTAAATAGAGTGGTGGCAAAGTTGTGGTGCCCTATATCTGAGAAAGCCATGGAGCTCTTGACCGTGACCCAGCTTGGTTTACCAAGCCTTATAATTGTACATACTGGAACCAATGACCTGCACACTCAACGGGGGAGGGTGACCACTTCACTTGGGAGGGTAATGGAGAAGGCCTCTGCCACCTTCCCAGATGTAAGCATTGTAATGTCCACCCCGCTACAGAGGAGAGATGTTCACCCTGCCACCATCGAGAGGATAAATGTCAGCCTCTCCCTGTGCTAAATTGGGTGGACAGTCCACCTCACCCCACATGAGCAGAAGATCAGCCACCAACTCCAAATCAGACGCACCTCCCTCTTCAACTCCCCCAGAACCTCCCTCCCATGTTACCAGACCAGGCCCACCTCAACTCAGCCCAGCTCTACAGTCGTGGCCAAAAGTTTTGAGAATGACACAAATATACATTTTCACGAAGTCTGCTGCCTCAGTTTGTATGATGGCAATTTGCATATACTCCAGAATGTCATGAAGAGTTATCAGATGAATTGCAATTAATTGCAAAGTCCCTCTTTGCCATGCAAATGAACTGAATCCCCCAAAAACAATTCCACTGCATTTCAGCCCTGCCACAAAAGGACCAGCTGACATCATGTCAGTGATTCATTTTCTCTGATGAATCCCCTTACCGATTGTTTGGGGCATCCGGGAAAAAAAGCTTGTCTGGAGAAGACAAGGTGAGCGCTACCATCAGTCCTGTGTCATGCCAACAGTAAAGCAAGCCAACAGAGACCATTCATGTGTGGGGTTGCTTCTCAGCCAAGGGAGTGGGCTCACTCACAATTTTGCCTAAGAACACAGCCATGAATAAAGAATGGTACCAACACATCCTCAGAGAGCAACTTCTCCCAACCATCCAGGAACAGTTTGGTGACGAACAATGCCTTTTCCAGCATGATGGAGCACCTTGCCATAAGGCAAAAGTGATGACTAAGTGGCTCGGGAAACAAAACATTGATATTTTGGGTCCATGGCCAGGAAACTCCCTAGACCTTAATCCCATTGAGAACTTGTGGTCAATCCTCAAGAGGCGGGTGGACAAACAAAAACCCACAAATTCTGACAAACTCCAAGCATTAATTATGCAAGAATGGGTTGCCATCTGTCAGGATGTGGCCCAGAAGTTAATTGACTGCATGCCCGGGCGGATTGCAGAGGTCTTGAAAAAGAAGGGTCAACACTGCAAATATTTGCATCAACTTCATATAATTGTCAAAGCCTTTGACACTTATGAAATGCTTGTAATTAAACTTCAGTATTCCATAGTAACATCTGACAAAAATATCTAAAGACACTGAAGCAGCAAACTTAGTGGAAATTAATATTTGTGTAATTCTCAAAACTTTTGGGCACGACTGTACACAGCACCAACCACCACCCTAGGGTCTGGAAAAACACTGTCGAGTCTAGTGCAGAAAATGATGCAGTCCACATCATGTATCATTCACATCACCAGTCCTCATATGCTGAGAGTTTGGAGCTTTGCCAGCTACACCCTGTAGTGGACTGGCAAACTTTCAGACAACTGAGAAACAGATGTACTATCTTGATTAAGAATGGGTTGCGGCAGGGTAGCCTAGTGGTTAGAGTGTTGGGCTAGTAACCGAAAGGTTGCTGACAAGGTACAAATCTGTCGTTCTGCCCCTGAACAGGCAGTTAACCCACTGTTCCTAGGCCGTCATTGAAAATATGAATTTGTTCTTAACTGACTTGCCTAGTAAAATAAAGGTCAAAATAAATAAAGAATGCTAAATCAAGCTATTTTTGAACGTCTATCTCTGACTCTGCTCGTGATCTTTCAAAATTTTGGAAAAAAAGTAAATCCACTGAAATGTACAAATTCATCTTTTTACCTGCCTAAGCATGTTCTGTCTGACTTTGGCATATTAACTGCGAAGAATGAGATAAGTTATGTTTTTAATCGTCATTTTATCTCAGTAGGCTTTTTATTTTTGATAAACTGTGGTTTAATTGACCCTAGTCAGTCAATCAACTGCTCTTCCCTCTGCCAGCCTCTAGCTGACTCGATGGTTAACCCGTCAACTTCTAGTGAATCTTGTTTTCATTTCAACAATTTACTACCTGTGATGTGCTAGATGCCTTGCTTAAGATTGATGTAAAAAAATAAAATAAAAAACAGGCCTGATAGCAGTCACGTCTGTAGCCATGAAAGGCTTTGAAAGGCTGGTCATGGCACACATCAACACCATTATCCCAGAAACCCTAGACCCACTCCAATTTGCATACCGCACCAACAGATCCACAGATAATGCAATCTCTATTGCACTCCACACTGCCCTTTCCCACCTGGACAAAGGGAACACCTATGTGAGAATGCTATTCATTGACTACAGCTCAGCGTTCAACACCATAGTGCCATCAAAGCTCATTACTAAGCTAAGGACCCTGGGACTAAACAGCTTCCTCTGCAACTGGATCTTAGAGTTCCTGATGGGCCGTCCCCAGGTGGTAAGGGTAGGTAACAACACATCTGCCACGCTGATCCTCAACACGGGGGCTCCTCAGGGGTGCGTGCTCAGTCCCCTCCTGTAGTCCCTGTTCACTCATGTTCACTCACGGTCAGGCACAACTCCAACACCATCATTAAGTTAGCTGATGACACAACAGTGGTAGGCCTGATCACCGACAACAATGAGACAGCCTATAGGGAGGAGGTCAGAGACCTGACCATGTGATGCAAGGACAACAACCTCTCCCTCAAAGTGATTAAGACAAATTAGATGATTGTGGACTACAGGAAAAAGAGGACCGAGCATGCCCCCATTCGACAGGGCTGTAGTGGAGCAGGTTGAGAGCTTCAAGTTCCTTGGCGTCCACATCAACAACAAACTAAAATTGTCCAAGCACACAACAGTCATGAAGAGGGCACGACAAAACCTATTCCCCCTCAGGAGACTGAAAAGATTTGGCATGGGTCCTTAGATCCTCAAAAGATTTTACAGCTGCACCATCGAGAGCATCCTGACGGGTTGCATCACTGCCTGGTATGGCAACAGCTCGGCCTCCGACCGCAAGGCACTACAGAGGGTAGTGCGTCCAGCCCAATATATCACCGGGGCCAAGCTTCCTGCCATCCAGGACCTCTATACCAGGCGGTGTCAGAGGAACTCCCTAAAAATCATCAAAGACTCCAGCCACCCTAGTCATAGACTGTTCTCTCTGCTACCGCACGGTAAGCGGTACTGGAGTGGCAAGTCTAGGTCCAAGAGGCTTCTTAACAGCTTCTACACTTGTTTTATTCGGCGCATGTGACAAATTTTATTTTATGTTATATGCTTGATCCATTTTGTCTGCAGCCCTCTGCCCTCCTGATTGCTGAAATATTAACCCATATTTTTTACCTTACGATTATATCTGGTACTATCCCCAAGGTTTGGAAGGCAACCCATGTACTCCCCCTTCACAAAGTTGGTGACCCTTGTGACCTAAATTATTAATCACCCTATTTCAAAACTTTCTTGCCTAGCTAAAATATTAGAATCCTTGATTAATTCTCAGCTAAGATCTTTCTTAATTTTGTAAATGTATTCTAAATGTACATCAGTCAGGTTTAATACCCGGGCATAGCACTATCTTTGCTGCATTCCTATTTATAAATGATTTGCTTAATTGTATGGATAAAAAGCAACATTGTGCTGCCCTCTTCAATGACCTGGCAAAGGCCTTCGATGCTGTTGATCACTCATTGCTAATTCAGAGGCTTTCCTCATGTCACGTTAAGGCCTGATATTTATAGGCTGGCGTGTTTAGTTTCGTTTTGGTGTAGGTTTTTTTTGTTCTAGGTGTTGTGTTTCTATGTTGGGGTAATGGTTCCCAATTAGAGGCAGCTGAGTGTCGTTACCTCTAATTGAGAACCATATATATGTTTGTAGTTTTCAGAGGGGTTTTGTGGGTTATTGTTTGTTCATAGCTTTGTTAGTTCACGTGTTATGTTCAACGTTATGATCTTCGTTCATTTTGTTTATTGTTTTGGCCAGTTACGTTAAATAAATAAGAATGTATACTGGATACCTCGCTGCGCCTTGGTCCGTCACTCAGGAAGATCGTGACAGAATAACCCACCATGAAAAGACCAAGCAGCGAGAGACCCGGGAGTTCTGGACTTGGGAGGAGATATTGGCTGGTAAGGGGCCTTGGAGGAAAACGACGCAGCATCGTCACCCCAAGAAGGAGATGGAAGCGGCGAAGACTGAGCGAGGGAGTTATGAGGATTTATATGGAGCATGGAACCCGGAGAGGGAGAGATATGTTGGGACTCGCCTGGCGTGGAAACCCGAGAGGCACCCCCAAAAAATGTTTTGGGGGGGGCACACGGGGAGTTTGGCCGGTTCAGGATGGACTCCTGAGCCAACTCCTCATGCTCTTTGGAGGGAGCATTGGAGGGAGTGTCGCACTGGAAAGACGCCGTGCTATGCAGTTTTACGCATGGTGTCTCCAGTGCGCATTTGTAGGTTCGGTGCGCGAGATTCCAGCTCCACTCATCTGTCAGGGGAGGGTGAGTGTGCAGCCTGGAGGAGTGGTGCCGGCTCTGCGCGCTAGGTCTTCAGTACACCTTCTGTGACCGAGATATCCTGCACCGGTTCTGCGTGTGGGGTCTCCGGTTCGCATCCACAGCCCAGTGCGTGACATTCCAGCTCCCATCATCCGTGAGGTAAGGGTGAGTGAACAGCCGGGGAGAGAAGTACCGGCTTCACGGCTCCATGCACCAGGTCCCCTGTACGCTTAGATAGCCCAGTACGTCCCTGCTCCGCGCACCAGGCCCCCTGTACGCTTAGATAGCCCAGTACGTCCAGTCCCTGCTCCGTGCACCAGGCCTCCTGTGCGCTAAGAGAGTCCAGTTCCACGTTCCAGGATCCCTGTGCACGCCGTGGACCCAGCACGTCCTGTCCCTGCTCCACGCTCCAGGATCCCTGTGCCCGTCGTGGACTCAGCACGTCCTGTCCCTGTTCCACGTTCCAGGATCCCTGTGCGCACCGTGGACCCAGCACGTCCTGTCCCTGCTCCACGCTCCAGGATCCCTGTGCGCGTCGTAAACCCAGTACGGCCCGTTCCTGCTCCCCGCACCAGAGTCCCAGTGCGCATCATGAGCCCAGTACGGCTCGTTCCTGCTCCCCGCACCAGAGTCCCAGTGCGCGTCATGAGTCCAGTACGGCCCGTTCCTGCTCCCCGCACCAAAGTTCCCAGTCCGGAAGCTCCAGAGAAGGTTCCCAGTCCGGAACCTCCAGAGAAGGTCCCCAGTCACAAACCTCCAGAGAAGGTCCCCAGTCCAAAACAAACTGTTCCGGCAAATAGCCCAGGGCCTCCGGTGTGGGACCCCGAGCAAGCATGGCCAGCACCGGAGCCGCCACCTGGGACAAGGAGGCCCACCCGAAGACCCCCCCAATGGACTTTTGGCGTGGTCGGAGTCGGCGCCTTTGGGGGTACTGTCACGTTCAGGCCTGATATTTATAGGCTGGCGTGTTTAGTTTCGTTTTGGTGTAGGTTATTTTTGTTCTAGGTGTTGTGTTTCTATGTTGGGGTAATGGTTCCCAATTAGAGGCAGCTGAGTGTCGTTACCTCTAATTGGGAACCATATATATGTTTGTAGTTTTCAGAGGGGTTTTGTGGGTTATTGTTTGTTCATAGCTTTGTTAGTTCACGTGTTATGTTCAATGTTACGATCTTCGTTCATTTTGTTTATTGTTTTGGCCAGTTACGTTAAACAAATAAGAATGTATACTGGATACCTCGCTGCGCCTTGGTCCGTCACTCAGGAAGATCGTGACACCTCAATTGACCTAGACTTGGCTGCATGTAACTAGTTCAGAAATTACTTAACAAATAGAACTCAATGTGTATCTACTGATGGTGTTAAATACCGTTTTCTGGACATCACGAAAGATGTCCCGCAGGGGTCAATTCGGGGTCCTGTACCTTTTACTGTTTAAATAAAAATATGAACAATTGTAACCTGCACTTGAATGCAGATGATACTGTTGTTTATGCTATTACACCCACGGTTGACCAGGCTCTATCTGAACTACAGTCTGCCTTCATTTGTAATAGAGAAAAACGATATTGACCTGAAATTACACTGAACAAAAATGCAAAATGCAAACATTTACATGAATTTACTGAAGTTACAGCTCACATGAGGAAATCAGTCAATTGAAATAAATAAATTGGATTTCACAGGGTCAGAAAACCAGTCAGTATCTGGTGTGATCCCAATTTGCCTCATGCAGCGCAACACATCTCCTTCGCATAGATCAGGCTGTTGATTGTGGCCTGAGGACTGCTGTACCAAATCAAATGTATTTATAAAGCCCTTCTTACATCAGCTGATGTCACAGAGTGCTGTACAGAAACCCAGCCTAAAACCCCAAACAGCAAGCAATGCAGGTGTAGAAGCACGGCAGGTGTACCACCCCTCTTCAATGGCTATGTGAAGTTGCTGGATATTGGCAGAAACTGGAACACACTGTCGTACACGTCGATCTCGAGCATCGTAAACATGCTCAATGGGTGACATGTCTGGTGAATATGCAGGCCATGGAAGAACTGAGACATTTTCAGCTTCCAGGAATTGTGTACAGATCCTTGCGACATGGGGCTGTGCATTATCATGCTCAAACATGAGGTGATGACAGCAGATGAACGTCACAACAATGGGCCTCGGGATCTCGTCACAGTATCTCTGTGCATTAAAATTGCCATAGATAAAATGCAATTGTGTTTGTTGTCCATAGCTTATGCCTGCCCATAACCCCACCGCCACCATGGGGCACTCTGTTCACAATGTTGAAATCAACAAACCGCTCGCCCACACGACACCATACACGCTGTCTGCCATCTGCCAGTACAGTTGAAACCAGGATTAATTTGTGAAGAGCACACTTCTCCAGCATGCCAGTGGGCATCGAAGGTGAGCATTTGCCCACTAAAGTCGGTTACGATGCCGAACTCCAGTCAGTTCAAGACCCTGGTGAGAACGATGAGCATGCAGATAAACTTCTCTTAGGTTTAGATGGTTTCAGCAGAAATTCTTCGGTTGTGCAAACCCACAGTTTTATCAGCGGTCTAGGTGGCTGGTCTCAGACGATCCCGCAGGTTGAGAAGCTGGCTGTTGAGGTCTTGGTCTGGCGTGGTTACACATGGTTTGCTGTTGTGAGGCTGGTTAGACGTACTGCCAAATTCTTTAAAACTACATTGGAGGCAGCTTATGGTAGAGAAATGAATATTAAATTCTCTGGCAATATCTCTGGTGGAAATTGCTGCAGTCAGCATGCCAATTGCACTCTCCCTCAAAACTCTTTGGCATTGTGTTGTGTGACAAAACTGCACATTTTAGAGTGGCCTATATTGTCCCCTGCACAAGGTGCACCTCTGTAATGATCATGTTGTTATCGATATGCCACAACTGTCAGATGGATGGATTATCTTGGCAAAGAAGAAATGCTCACTAACAGGGATGTAAACACATTTGTGGACATAATTTGAGAGAATAAGCTTTTTGTGCATAGGGAACATTTCTGGGATCTTTTATTTCAGCTCATGAAACATGGGACCAACACTTTACATGTTGCGTTTATATTTTTGTTCAGTGTAGTACTGAATGCAGGGAAAAGTAAGTACATGTTGTTCTCTAGAGTGCATAAAAATAACTAGAGTGCAAAAAATGACTCATAAAAATTTAATTTAAGCATACTGTATGTACTTTGGATGGGGTCCATATTGATCATGTCCCTGCTTACAAATATCTTGGCATTTGGAAAGATTAAAATATGTCTTTTAAAAACATATTGATGAGTTAGTTAAGAAGCTGAGAACAAAAATGGGCTTGTTCTCTAGAAATAGGTAATGCCTCTCGCTAAATAGTAGAAAGCAGATTATTCAGTCTACGTTCCTATTGGTCCTAGACTTCAACTTCATTAAAGCCGTTACATGCAGTTTATCATAGCGCATTATGCTTTATTACGGGCGCAGTTTTAGTACTCATCACTGAATTCTCTACCAGAAAGTTGGTTGGCCCTCTTTGATGTCACATAGGTTGATACATTGTTATGTTTCCATTTATAGCGCCCTTTTACAAAAACTCCACCTTTACCTAACGTCATTACTAAACTTTAGGCTTATGAGTTACCACACCCAAGTAAATCCGCTTTTAGTTTTCTTGCACCTTATTTGTGGAACAATCTTCAAAATGTCCTTAAACTTTATGTTTTGGTGCCTCTAGAGCAATTCAGAAAGCTAATTGAGCAACTTATTACTGATGAATATGTCTGTTTTTTATGACCGCTTATTTATATTTTGATGTGTGTATTTTCTGTTATTTCTGTAATTCAGGGCTCATCCCTTAAATATACTTTGGTCTCAGTATTACTCCCTGATAAAATCAAGGTGAACTAAAAATGCCTTATTCAATATGTCTGTTGACAAAGAAGCAACTAGGCAGTGCATTTCATCTTATATTTTTCTCTATGTTTGCTAGTAGAGCGAGAGGGAGGGAGAGAGAGAGAGAGAGAAAAAGAGAGAAAGAGAGAAAAATACATATTCCGAAACTACTCACTGTCTAAATAACCCTGGAGGAGTGTTGATTTATCACATGCTCAGTCTATAGAGAGTTGAAACTCATCATCCATACAAAATGTAATCATTTTGTTATTCACATTTTTCAGCCAGCTTTTCTAATTGTAACCAGTCACAGCACTGAATGGGTTTGCTGTGCTGTGCCAAGCCCAAAGTGGGTGTGTGTGTGTGTGTGCATTCGTGCACGTACTTGCTCACATCTTGTGTGCGTGTATGCATGCACGTGTAAGTGTGTGTTTGTGTGTGCGCATGTTAGTCTGTGTGCGCGTGTGAGTGCCTGTGTGCATGTCAAATCAAATCAAATTGTATTAGTCAAATGCGCCGAATACAACAGGTGTCGATCTTACAGTGAAATGCTTACTTACAAGCCCCTAACCAACAATGCAGTTAAAAAAATACGAATAAGAAATAAAAGTAACAAGTAATTAAAGAGCAGCAGTAAAATAACAATAGCGAGACTATATACAGGGGGGTAATATGTATATGTAGGTAGAGTTATTAAAGTGACTATGCATAGATGATAACAACAGAGAGTAGCAGTGGTGTAAAAGAGGGTGTGTGTGTGTGTGTGTGTGTGCGGGGGAGGGGGGGGCAATGCAAATAGACTGGGTAGTCATTTGATTAGCTGTTCAGGAGTCTTATGGCTTGGGGTAGAAGCTGTTTAGAAGCCTCTTGGACCTAGACTTGCCACTCCGGTACCGCTTGCCGTGCACCCGCCTCACCCAATGTGGTACGGATCTACAATTTTTATACTTTAGAACCGGAACCCCCATCAGAAGCTAGCCAGCTAACTAGCTACTAGCTAGTAGTCAGTTAGCCACTGCTAGCGGTCTTCACCGTTAACTCGGACACCAGTCAGCCTCAGCTCGGTCAATACCAGCCAGTCTACACAGCACGATATCCAACCAGAGCATATCGAACTGCTTTTTCTCTACCACATCTCCGGATTCCTACCGCAAGCTCTGAATCGAAGCTAGCTAGCTGCAATCCGAGTGGCTACTCCTGGCTAACATCTCTGTCCCAAAGCAAGCACCAGTTAGCCTTGACCTAGCCTTGAGCTAGGCCCATCTCCCGGCTAGCCCGAAGAGGTCCACCAGCTAATTTCTTGGGCTACAATACCTCTTTTGCCAATTGGCAAGGACCCTTTACTGCCGACATGGCGCCCCGCCGATCCATCACGACTGGTCTGCCTACGTAATCGTCAGAGGTGGTCTCAACAGGCTCTTACGTTGCGACGTCGCCGAAGGCCTATCTGCTAGCCCCGGAAACCTAGCTGTCTAAATCGCCGTGTCTCCAGCTCCCCTAGCATAGTAGTGACTACTGAATTGGCCCCCTGACTCACCTATTGCTACTCATTGGACCCTAGGATCACTCCGCTACACATGCCTCTCCCTAATGTCAATATGCCTTGTCTATTGCGGTTTTGGTTAGTGATTATTGTCTTCTTTCAAATCAAATCAAATTGTATTATTTCACTTTAGAGCCCCCAGCCCTGCCCAATATGCCTTAGATAGCCCTTTTGTCCCACCCCCCACACATGCGGTGATCTCACCTGGCTTAACTGGTGCCTCCAGAGACAAAACCTCTCTCATCGTCACTCAATGCCTAGGTTTACCTCCACTGTACTCCACTGTACTCACATCCTACCATAATAATAACCTCTCACTCAACGTCAACAAAACTAAGGAGATGATCGTGGACTTCAGGAAACAGCAGAGGGACAGTAGTGGAGAAGGTGGAAAGTTTTAAGTTCCTCGGCGTACACATCACGGACAAACTGAAATGGTCCACCCACACAGACAGCGTGGTGAAGAAGGCACAACAGCGCCTCTTCAACCTCAGGAGGCTGAAGAAATTCGGCTTGTCACCAAAAACACTCACAAACTTCTACAGATGCACAATCGAGAGCATCCTGTCGGGCTGTATCACCGCCTGGTGCGGCAACTGCTCCGCCCACAACCGTAAGGCTCTCCAGAGGGTAGTGAGGACTGCACAACGCATCACCGGGGGTAAACTACCTGCCCTCCAGGACACCTACACCACCCGATGTCACAGGAAGGCCAAAAAGATCATCAAGGACAACAACCGCCCGAGCCACTGCCTGTTCACCCCGCTATCATCCAGAAGGCGAGGTCAGTACAGGTGCATCAAAGCTGGGACCGAGAGACTGAAAAACAGCTTCTATCTCAAGGCCATCAGACTGTTAAACAGCCACCACTAACATTGAGTGGCTGCTGCCAACATACTGACATACATCTCTAGCCACTTTAAATAATAGGAATTGGATGTAACAAATGTATCACTAGCCACTTTAAACAATTTTGTATATAATGTTTACATATCCGACATTACTTATATCAAATGTAAACACTGTACTCTATACCATCTACTGAATCTTGCCTATGCCGTTCGGCCATCGACTCAAATCTCTAGCCACTTTAATAATAAAAAATTGGATGAAATAAATGTATCACTAGCCACTTTTAACAATACCATTTATATAATGTTTACATATCCTACATTACTCATCTCATATGTATATACTGTACTTTATACCATCTACTGCATCTTGCCTACGCCGGTCAGCCATCGCTCATCAATATATTTATATGTACATACTCGTATTCATTCCTTTACTCTTGTGTGTATAGGGTAGTTGTTGTGAATTTGTTAGATGACTTGTTAGATACTACTGCATGGTCGGAACTAGAAGCACAAGCATTTCGCTACACTCGCATTAACATCTGCTAACTATGTGTATGTGACAAATAAAATTTAATTTGATTTTATTTGACATTATGCCTTGCATCTATTCTTCTACGCCCAGAAATCTGCTTATTTTACTCTCTGTTCTGAACACAGTAGACAACCAGTTCTTACAGCCTTTAGCTGTACCCTTATCCTACTCCTCTTCTGTTCCTCTGGTGATGTAGAGGTTAACCCAGGCCCTGCAGCCCCCAGCACCACTCCCATTCCCCAGGCGCTCTCATTTGTTGACTTCTGTAACCGTAAAAGACTTGGTTTCATGCATGTTAACATCAGAAGCCTCTTCCCGAAAGTTTGTTTTATTCACTGCTTTAGCACACTCCGCCAACCCTGATGTCCTAGCCGTGTCAGAATCCTGACTTAGGAAGGCCACCAAAAATCCTGAAATTTCCATCCCCAACTACAACATTTTCGACAAGATAAAACTGCCAAATCTACTGCAGAGATAGCCTGCAGAGTTCAGTCATACTAACCAGGTCTGTGCCCAAACAATTCAAGCTCCTACTTTTAAAAATCCACCTTTCCAGAAACAAGTCTCTCACCATTGCCGCTTGTATATTGACCCCCCTCAGCCCCCAGCTGTGCCCTGGACACCATATGTGAATTGATTGCCCCCCATCTATTTTCAGAGTTCGTACTGTTAGGTGACCTAAACTGGGATATTCTTAACACCCGGCCGTCCTACAATCTAAGCTAGATGCCCTCAATCTCACACAAATTATCAAGGAACCTACCAGGTACAACCCTAAATCCATAATCATGGGCACCCTATTAGATATCATCCTGACCAGCTTGCCCTCTAAATACACCTCTGCTGTCTTCAACCAGGATCTCAGCGATCACTGCCTCATTGCCTGCGTCCATAATGGGTCCGCGGTCAAATGAGCACCCCTCATCACTGTCAAACACTCCCTAAAACACTTCAGCAAAAAGGCCTTTCTAGTCGACCTGGGCCGGGTATCCTGGAAGGATATTGACCTCATCCCGTCAGTAGAGGATGCCTGGTTGCTCTTTAAAAGTGCTTTCCTCACCATCTTAACTACTTAGGGAGCAGTGGGGCTCTAGCACACTACCCGGTGAAATGCAAGGCACCAGATTCAAAATCCAAAAGTTGAATGATTAAACATTCATCAATATACAAGTGTTTCATAGTCATCAAAAACTCTGCTTCTTGGCAATATCACAGCGTTGTCAGATTTCAAAAAGGCTTTACGGCGAAAGCACAACATTTGATTGTTTGAGGGTAGCACCTCCAATATTTTAACCATTAGCATAAATTCATAAACCATCGAGGTTCACACAAAACACATTTCACAGCGGGAAACAAATCCCTTACCTTTTGAAGAACTTCTGCTGAGGGCTTCCCAAGTGTCCAACGAAGACATCCAATGGTTCTTTTGTTAGAAAAAGTCATTTGTTATATCCATACATCTCCGTTTGGTTGGCGCGTTATGTTCAGAAAATCCAACGCCGAATCGCCCATTGAAACGTGAAGAGAACGCGTTCAAATATACCTATAAACTTTTCCTAAACAAATACCAGTTAAAATGCATCCTTAGCTATCCTAGCTTTATGAATATTAACGATAATATTTCACTCGGATGGTCACCTAAACGTTATATAAGTAAAATAAAGTGGGGCGTGCAGCCAGACTCACGCCCCGAGAAAACTTGTTGACATCTGAGCTACCTTGGCCATTTCTTGTACCTATTCGTTCTGTTAAATAAGCATGCCCCATTCAAAAATTTTAGAACTATGAACAGATATAACCCTTGGTTCACCCCAGACTTGACTGCCCTTGACCAGCACAAAAACATCCTGTGGCGTTCTGCATTAGCATCAAATAGTCCCCGCGATATGCAACTTTTCAGGGACGTTAGGAACCAATATACACAGTCAGTTAGGAAAGCTAAGGCTAGCTTTTTCAAACAGAAATGTGCATCTTGTAGCACTAATTCCCCAAAGTTTTGGGACACTGTAAAGTCCATGGAGAATGAGGCTGGCCATGCTGGCCATGCTTACTACCTGGCAACCCCTAACCCGGCCAATAGCTCTGCAGCCATCCGTTTGTTACCAAAGCCCCATATACTACACACCACTATTTTGTCCTGTGTGCTCTCGTTGGCTGGCCCTCTCTACATATTCTTCGCCAAACCCACTGGCTCCAGGTCATCTATAAGTCTTTTCTAGGTAAAGCCCCGCAATATCTCAGCTCACTGGTCACCTTAGCAACACCCACCCATAGCACGCGCTCCAGCAGGTATATTTCACTGGTCATCCCCAAAGCTAACACTTCCTTTCCTTCCAGTTATCTGCTGCCAATGACTGGAACGAATTGCAAAAATCACTGAAGCTGGAGACTTATATCTTATATCTCCCTCTCTAACTTTAACTTTTCTCTTAGCTTACCGATCACTGTACCTGTACACAGCCAATCTGTAAATAGCACACCCAACTACCTCATCCCCATACTGTTTTTTATCTTCTTGCTTTTTTGCACCCCAGTATCTCTACTTGCACATCATCATTTGCACATCTATCACTCAAGTGTTAATGCTAAATTGTAATTATTTCACCTATATGGCCTATTTATTGCCTTACCTCCCTAATCTTCTACATTTACACACACTGTACATACATTTTTCTATTGCGTTATTGACTGTACGTTTGTTTATGTGTAACTCTGTGTTGTTGGTTTTGTCGCACTGCTTTGCTTTATCTTGGCCAGGTAGCAGTTATAAATGAGAACTTGTTCTCAACTGGCCTACCTGGTTAAATAAAGGTGAAATAAAAAATAAATAAATAAAATAAAAATGTTAGTTTGTTGGTGATGTGGACGCCAAGGAACTTGAAGGTCTCAACCTGCTCCACTACAGCCCCGTCGATGAGAATGGGGGCGTGCGTGGTCCTCTTTTTCCTTCATCTCATTGTGTTGATCATGTTGAGGGGGAGGTTGTTGTCCTGGCACCACAAGGCCAGGTCTCTGACCTCCTCCCTATAGGCTGTCTCATCGTTGTCGGTGATCAGGCCTACCACTGTTGTGTCATCGGCAAACTTAATGATGGTGTTGGAGTTGTCCCTTGCCGTGCAGTCATGAGTGAATAGGGAGGGAGGAAGGAGGGGAATGAGCACGCACCCCTAGGGGCCCCTGTGTTGAGGATCAGCGTGGCAGATGTGTTGTTACCTACCCTTACCACCTGGGGGCGGCCCGTCAGGAAGTCCAGGATCCAGTTTCAGAGGGAGGTGTTTAGTCCCACGGTCCTTAGCTTATTGATGAGCTTTGAGGGCACTAAGGTGTTGAACGCTGAGCTGTAGTCAATGAATAGCATTCTCACATTAGTGTTCCTTTTGTCCAGGTGGGAAAGGGAAGTGTGGAGTGCAATAGAGATTGCATCATCTGTGGATCGGTTGGGGCGGTATGCAAATTGGAGTGGGTCTAGGGTTTCTGGGATAATGGTGTTGATGTGAGCCATGACCAGCCTTTCAAAGCATTTCATGGCTACAGACGTGAGTGCTACGGATCGGTAGTCATTTAGGCAGGTTACCTTACTGTCTTGGGCACAGTGACTATGGTGGTCTGCCTAAAACATGTTGGTATTACAGACTCAGACAGGGAGAGGTTGAAAATGTCAGTGAAGACAGTTGCCAGTTGGTCAGCGCATGCTCGCAGTACACGTCCTGGTAATCCGTCTGGCCCTGCGGCCTTGTGAATGTTGACCTGTGTAAAGGCTTGTGTCACTGGGCAGCTCTTGGCTGTGCTTCCCTTTGTAGTCTGTAATGGTTTGCAAGCCCTGCCACATCCGACAAGCGTCAGAGCCGGTGTAGTACGATTCGATCATAGTCCTGTATTGACGCTTTGCCTATTTGATGGTTCGTCGGAGGGCATAGTGGGATTTCTTGTAATCTTCCGGGTTAGAGTCCCACTCCTTGAAAGTGGCAGCTCTACCCTTTAGCTCAGTGAGAATGTTGCCTGTAATCCATGGCTTCTGGTTGGGGTATGTAGGTACGGTCACTGTGGGGACAACGTCATCAATGCACATATTGATGAAGCCAATGACTGATGTGGTGTACTCCTCAATTCCATTAGAGGAATCCCAGAATATATTCCAGTCTGTGCTAGCAAAACAGTCCTGTAGTTTAGCATCTGCTTCATCTGACCACTTTTTTATTGATCGAGTCACTGGTGCTTCCTGCTTTAATTTTTGCTTGTAAGCAGGAATCATAATTATGGTCAGATTTGCAAAATGGAGGGCGAGGGAGAGCTTTGTATGTGTAACGATGTGCGCTGAGAGTCGGGAAGCAAGTTCAGGGAGTGAGTGTTTTAATAAATAAACGCAACATTAAACAAAACAAGAAATGCGAACAACGCACAAACTTAACATTGGAACAGAAACAATACCGCCTGGGGAAGGAACCAAAGGGAGTGACATATATAGGGAAGGTAATCAGGGAAGTGATGGAGTCCAGGTGAGTCTGATGACGCGCAGGTGCACGTAACAATGGTGACAGGTGTGTGCCATAATGAGCAGCCTGGTGTACAAAATAAGTTAAAAAATAAGTTACAAACAACACAAAGAAACGAACAAAAAAACACAATTAGTTCGGGACACGTAAAACGTAAGCCTTCTTCTCCGGGGCCATCTTTACCGTGTGAGTGCGAGTGTGAGTGAATGAGTGCGCGTGTGTGTGTGCACGTGTGAGCCTGTGCGTGTGTGTGCATGCATATGTGACTCCAGGTTCAATTAGCTATTCATCTGGTTTTTGTCCCAGGGAATTTCCTCATCGTAACCACCACACAGTGAGGTCTTTCACAAGACCTGACCAGCAAGACACAATCAGATGCTGTCATTCACACTTATGCATGCATTCTGTCATGGTCAGATAAGCCAAAATGTGAGGCATTTGAATTGTTTGTACATTGATATACATCTTCTCACACCAAAAAGCAACACAATATACCAACAGTTTCAGTCAATCTGTCAAAGCGCAACCATGCAGCCAAATGCTGTCTGTCTCGAACTGGGACTTGAGAGTGAGTTGAGTGCCTTGAGCCTTTCTTCCTCTCTCTATCTGAACTCAACACTACAGTATAATTGTGTTCCCTTTAAATACAAGCTATAAATATACTGTAGCTGATCCATAAACCTCAATCAGGTGACAAGGGTAAGCCAGCCAGACAACACAACACTGAGTGAAGCCCTACAATAGGAGATTTCTGTCACAATGTGACCATTTCTCTATCATTGAGATTATTATTCCACTGGGTTTCTATACACCCTTAAAAATAAAGGTGCAAGTTGGAACCAAATAAGGTTATTGAGAGCGATACCATAAGGGAAATATTTTAGGTTCTCTGAAGAGCCATACATAAATAAAAAAACAGACATGTTTTGGACCTCCGGGACCAGATTTTAATAGCCCTGCTGTAGGGTTTTAAGCATTACCTGCACATTTCCTAAGGTGTCTATCGAGTGAATTTTTTTGAGTTACCAGTACCACACATGACTGTTTGCTAGTGACAAAGACATGGTTGTTGCATTTATTCATTTTTAGTCCTGTGGTCTTCACCAAGAGAAATCCTAAATAAATATGTTGTCATTAAAATTAAATTAAGACAATACAATATTTCAGGTCTTCTTTTGAGTGCCTAGTTTTACCCTAATAAAGTTACCTTAAATTAAACTCACAGTTTACAGGCCACATCAGGCCTGCAAGTCATAATATGCTGGCTTGCAAAGTGATGTGTAATTCATATTGGAATCCAGCCAGAGTGGGGATATTCAACATTTGCATGCAGAATGACTGCCAGGGTTGGGAAGACTATGTTTAAATGCAACACCCATGTTTAATCTCAGCCGGAACAACAATTTCAGTAATGGGTGCAATAAGTCCAAGTAAAAGATGAGTTTAGAAGAATGCATGTTATTTATATTTGAGTAGCATAAGATGAATCAATGTACATGCAAAAACATAGATATTGAAACAAGCAATTCTTAAAATTGACCTGCAATAGAGCATGTTGGGAAAATATGATAATGATGGTCGTGATTATGTATCAACTCTGGTTATTAACACCAACAGTGGGGTTATTTTACCCCACTGAGTGTTAATTTAACTATTTAGAGTTTTAATTTAACTCTTGAATGATCACTAAAAATGTTACACTGAAAAATCAACACTAGTTAACACCGGTGAATGTATGTATGTAAATGTTATGTTGCCTATTGTTTTTGTCTATGTATGTTTTTTGTTTATTGTGAAAAAAAGGAAAATAAAAAAATTATAATAAGTCATGACGGAAAACCGTTCAGAAAAGTGACGTCAAGAGAAGAACACACGAGTGAATACACAGCAGGAGTGAAGCCGCTGTCCACATAAGACGGTAAAGACCCATAACATACCAAGTCCTCATTGCTTTTGGATAAAAATGTGGCACTCTGAATGAAGTCAACTAATCATCTGACCATATAATTTGATTGAATTACTCTGTATCAGCAAAAAAATTATATATCACTTATACAACGCGCAGACTTTTAGCATAGACACTTTTACACCCCTACTGGCTTACCCCTACTAGCTAACCACTACCAACCTTGAAACAAATCACTTATTAACAGTTCAGCACATCAGCATTTCTCATACTGTTACACAAAATCAAGATAAACCTTTACCATCATAGTATTCATTAAATGTAAATATAAGACAACTGGCTAAAACGCTCTCGTTGGGCAATGTTAGCTATAGCTAGCCACATGCTAACCTTAGTGATAACGTTACTAACGTTACTAGCAACAGTAACAGTAAATCCAGGTATAATGGCTACCACAAACATTGGCAACCATGATATCCTGCAAGTTCTATCGGCTAATAAAGATCAGGGAGTTCAGCAAAACTAAATACATACTGCATCTTGAAATAAACAATGACTGTACTATTTCCCTGTACTTGTGCACTTGACATAATATAAAATGAAACTTCATAAAATAGGTAATTTCCGCCACTGCAATGTGAGATTTCAGTCACAATGTAAGCATGAGTGTTCTGTCTCATTGAGAGGATTCCTCTACAGGGTTTCTATGTACACAGATTATGTGTCTACCAGGGGCTTACATTTCAAGTGCTGTTTATATGGATACAGACATTATTGCTATTGGGCAACGTGTGCCGAGGTGCCGAAATACATACATTAACACTGATCTCTAACCCTTTTGTTGGAGAGACAGTAGCAATGCTAGTTTTTATTTTAGAGTACTGCCTTCTTACCATAACAAGTACTGGTCAGTCACTGATAAGCAAGTCCACAATAAGGCATTATTACACACCAATAAACAAAATATGTGGACTCAGTGGACTGGCTTGTAGCACTGCCTTTTGAATATGTGGACATCCCACTACTCTCACAATTCCCCTTTCACCTGCAAACAGGTGAAGCTCTAACCACACACAATTATCCCACTGATTGATGATTAAATCAATTGATTAATTCTTAGCTTTATTGAATTATAAAGTTGAGGTAGAAAAGCAACGAAACATCTGTGAATGACAATCTACAGTGGTTGGGTGGTCTAAACGGAGTCACACATTGTTATCACGGTGTTAGCGAGGGACTGCTTGAAATGCAGACGCTCTGAGTGGGCTTTCCATGGTGCTTAATCTGATAACGCTGACAGCGACTCCGTCTGAATTAACTCAAACCGCTCGCTGGCCATTACTTACATTAAGAGCCACACCAATTAGCCTATAGTGAATTCAATTGCCTTAACCTGACACACAAACATTGAAAGAGCCATGATTATATATTGACTAGGCAACAGAATACCCTCAGAGCTGGTAACCGAAACAGAGCTGATTATAGAACAGGTAAAGTCTCATCCTCACCTTCAACCTCGTCCTCGGGCAGGTTGACCGGGGCTCGGTAGGCGAGCATGTCCGGGATAGTGCAGATGCCCCGGTACATCAAATTGGAGGTGATTGGATGCATGATAGGCATGGCTGCGGTGACTGTCTGGGGCTGCCACCTGTGACCTGGTCTTCATATGAGTGGTTCTTCAGAGTCGTTCACAACTTTACTTTCAAAGAGGGTGCGGGGGTCAAGTCCATGGATAGGAAGGAACCGCTGTGGCCACAGGGTCGAGAGGCAGGAGATAGGAGAATATCCGTGAATTCCTACCCAGTTCTTTGGTAAATGAACACTAAGAAGCCTAATAGATTATTTTATTTTTTTATAAACGTGACGTTGTCACACTATCTCATTTTTATTTATCTGGATACTTGACAGTTATTTTTACAGATATTGTGAGATGGATTTAGCCTAGGTTGAGGGAATTAATTGGCAACCTTTGAAACATGCCTATATTGCCACACTTATAATTGCTATTAGCTGAACAAAACTAAACACATCAAGGCGACTCCATCTGCTGAGACACACTGCCAGTGAGCTTTCAGCGCAACATGCAAATAAAAAAGACCATCGGTTTATCTCACTGCGGTAGAAGAGATGCAGACAAAGACAATGAGACAATTCAACGATTCTTAATCCGTTGTTTTTGTCCAGTCGTTCATGCAGATAAATAATATTAATTCGGCCACTTGTTGGATCTCTTGGATGCAAGTTCTTTTCTTGGTGCGCACTCTGTCCCTTTATCTTTCCATTGAGCACTCAGTGATAAAAATCCAGGTGAATTTTTTTTTTTTTAAGACTGACAGAGTCTTACCTTCACTCAAAACACCAAAATGCCTGTCTCCGGAATCGTTAGAATATTCTCTAAAATAGCCTACGCGTTCAGCCAATGCACTCGCTCGCTCTTATTTTGGTCATTGGCACGGGGGCGCCTTTTCATCTCCAATTCACTAGTTGTTCCGCACAGGTAAGGGACTCTTGTGAACGGCAGCCCTGGACCCTGTTCCGCACAGGTAAGGGACTCTTGTGAACGGCAGCCCTGGACCCTGTGTATAGTCAGCTCTCTCACACCCGCCCACACACTCCGTACCCTGACTCAACTGTGTGTGCATTTTTCTCACTGCGTTCAATCTGTGTTCCACAAAGCGCGCAACTAAATCCCGTAACGACACACACGTGCTCCCCTCTACCACATTAACAACGAGAGCTGAGGCAACGAGGCACAATAGCATACAGATGATTTATCCCCTGGCGTCTCTCCTCTAAAATTAATACATTTGACCTTTTATATCTGAAACCCTAAATTACACTCCAAATGTTAAACACTGAACAGCCATGCGTGCCATTGAGGTTGTTGACCAGAAACCACTGAATGTGATGCCAACAAATACACAACATGACCAAAAGTATGTGAACACCTGGTTGTCGAACATCTCATTCCAAAATCATGAATGGAGTTGGTCCACCCTTCGCTGCTTTAACAGCCTGCACTCTTCTGGGAAGGCTTTCCAATAGATATTGGAACATTACTATGGTGACAAGAGCAGCCACAAGGCTCATAGTTGGAGTTCCGGTTCATCCTAAAGGTGTTGAATGGGGTTGAGGTCAGCGCTCTCTGCAGACCAGTCAAGTTCTTCCACACCGATCTCAACAAACCATTTCTGTATGGACCTCGCTTTGTGCACGGGGTCATTGTCATGCTGAAACAGGAAAGGTCCTTCCCCAAACTGTTTCCACAAAGTTGGAAGCACAGAATCATCTAGAACAGTATTGTATGCTGTAGCATTAAGATTTCTCTTCACTGGGCCTAGCCCGAACCATGAAAAGCAGCCCCAGACCATTATTCCTCCTCCACCAACTTTACAGTTGGCACTATGCATTCTCATGGGTAGCGCTCTCCTGGCATCCGCCAAACCCAGATTTGTCTGTTGGACAGCCAGATGGTGAAGCGTTATTTATCACTCCAGAGAATGTGTTTCCACTGCTACAGAGTCCAATGGCTGTAAGCTTTACACCACTCCTGCTGACGCTTGGCATTGCGCATGGTGATCTTAGGCGTGTGTGCAGCTGCTCGGCCATGGAAACACAGCACTTGGTGGTCCCATTTAGTGAGCTTGTGTGGTCTACCACTTCGTGGTTGAGCCGTTGTTGCTCCTAAAGGTTTCCACTTTACAATAACAACACTATCAGTTGACCGGGGAAGCTCTATCAGGGCAGAAATTTGACGAACTGACTTGTTGGAAAGGTGGCATCCTATGACGGTGCCATGTTGAAGTCACTGAGCTCTTCAGTACAGGCCATTCTACTGCCAATGTTTGTCTATGGAGATTGCATGGCTGTGTGCTTGATTTTATAGACCTGTCAGCAACGAGTGTTGCTGAAATAGCCAAATCCACTAATTTGAAGGGGAGTCCACATACTTTTGTAACAATAGGGCAGGCATTTGCATGTAAAGTCATTGAAGTCACAAGTGTCTTTCATGAAGTTCTAAAAAAGGGATAGTTCACCCAAATTCCAAAATAAAATGTTGGTTTCTTTACCCTATAAGCAGTCTAGGGACAGCAATACATGAAGTTTTCATGGCACTGTTTCCAAATTTGTCGCCACAAACCACTTGGACATGACGTGTGAAAAATTTCAATATCTATACCATGGCTTGAATGAGATTTGTGCCACAAATGCTAAAATGTTAGCATTTGGAAACAGTGTGAGGGAAATAAAACCAAAGCATGGATTGCTGTCATACCTTGTCCATAGCTTGCTTGCCGAGGATTATAGGCTTGAGGTGGCTTCCTTGATCACGCAGGTCACCAGCTTACGTAAGAAACTGGGGAAATAAGCGGATACAAACAACGAATAGTTTCACTATCCTGGAGCCTGATCTTCCTGCACCTTTGTCGCTGGGGGTACCTGTGCCTGCGGCCGCAATGTCTACTGCTACGATTTCGAAGTTGACATCGGCAACCTTCCATCCCTGCTCTGGTTCGAGCCGGGCTTCTCGCTCTGTCGGAGGCCTGCACCGGGTGCCTCTCACCCGTCCATAAAGGGTTCTCCGAATCCTGTGACTTGTGGGAGTGGGTGGATTTCCTCGTCCTTCTCGCCAGCCGTGATTTTGGGCAGCTCCATGGTAAGAAATGTGACCGTTCCTTGTGCAAAAACAATGTCCTATCCCGGAGTTCGAGAAAATGACATTACTAAGCTGCTCCAGAATTTACTACATCAGGACATGGAAATCGATTCTATCGTAGTACATGTGGGTTTTAATGACATTATGAAGGGCAGCTGAACAGTTGAAACTGGATTTTAAAGAACTGATTGACACTCTGCTAGAAAGTAATAAAACCCAATCATATCTGGCCCTGTTCCCTCTTTGAATCGTGGCATTGAATGTTTTGGCAGGATTCTTTCTCTTCACAACTGCCTACGTGATTATTGCAGCTCTATGTGTGCAACTTTTGTTGAGAATTTCGATACCTTTTGGAAACAAAACCCGTTTTATAAGGAGGATGGGATCCACCCAAATCATTTGGGTTCCTTGATCATTTCACAGCATTATAAGGCTGAGTTGAGACAATGACTTATCAATGGCCCAAGCCCAGCTCAGTTAATCCCTACCATCGTGATGCTGAGTTGTCATAACGCTTCAGCAAATGTTCATTGTACCAGGCGCGTTGGTAGACACAATGTAAGTAACCTAATTTGTGTCCCTATAATTTCCATGAATACCTCTGCTGATCCTATAGCTATTGTATGCAGTAATGAAATGAAATCAATAAATTGCTAGTAACAGATGACATTCATATTCTGAATCTCTGAAACTCACTTAGATAATTTGATGATACAGTGGTAGAGCAATAAAAGTTTAGAACATTTATAGAAAAGACAGAAATGCCAATGGTGGAGGTGTTGCTGTTTATATTCAGAACCACATTCCTGTAAAGAGATGATCAGATGTTAAATACTGTTGAAGTAAATGGTTACAGGTTCATCTGCCTCACCTAAAGCCCATGTTTGTGATGAGCTGCTATAGACCACCAAGTGCTAACAGTCAGTATCTGGATAACATGTGTGAAATGCTTGATAATGTACAGTATGTGATATCAACAGAGAAGTATATTTTCTGGGTGATTTTAAATATTTAGGTTATCAGTCAACCTACCAGGTTAGTTACAAACAACACAGGAATTAAATCATGTTTTGATCACATCTTTACTAATGCTGCAGAAATGTTCTTGAAAGCAGTATCAAGTACTCAGCTCCATCATTCATTGAATCAGATGACTCATTCATCATAAAACCGACTGATATTGCCAACTACTTTAATGATTTTTTCATTGGCAAGATTAGCAAACATAGGCATGACAAGCCAGCAACAAACGCTGACACTACACATCCAAGTATATCTGACCAAATTATGGAAGACAAGCATTGAAATGTTCAATTCCGTAAAGTGAGTGTGGAAGAGGTGTCTATTAACAATGACAAGCCACCGGGGTCTGACAACTTGGATGGAAAATTACTAAGGATAATAGCGGACGATATTGCCACTCCTTTTTGCCATATGTGACTCACCACCTGGATTCGGTCTTACGTAGCAAAATGTGAAATGGTGTTTTTTACATTGGATGAAAGTAGATACTCAGAGCTACAAAATGGTATAGCATACACTGCATTTGAGGAACAATGGGAAAGTAATTCTGCTTTGAAACTTGATCAACTTCTTAACTCACTTTTGAGAAAATCGCCTTTGAATGTTTTGGTATCTAGTGAAGAGCTTTTTCTTTGTCTACACCCATTCAGCATCGTTCACACCCTCTTAAGCTTTATCCCCACCCCTTTCGTTTCACTCTCGGAGCGCACACTTTACGCTCTGGCTGGTGATTTATTGACCTCTGGATAACACGAAAACAGCCTAACTGTCACGACTCCCACCGAAGTCGGTCCCTCTCCTTGTTCGGGCGGTTTTCGGCGGTCGACGTCACCAGTCTTCTAGCCATCGTCGATCAATTTTTCATGTTCCATTTGTTTTGTCTTTGTTTTACACACCTGGTTCCAATTCCATAACTACATGTTCATTATTTAACCCTCTGTTTTCCCCATGTTTGGTGTGCGTGATTGTTTGTTGTATGGTTTTGGTTATGTGTATGGCTGGCATTGTTTTGCCTGTTTGTTTTTTGGGCGCATTGGATTTGTTATCCTGTTCTCCCGTATTTCATCAAATACTTTGTTCACTCATCTCTGCTTTCCTGCGCCTGACTTTTCACCAGTTACACACACTAGCCTGACACTAACCAGCTCTGCTGGCAACAATTTCATTATGCTTTTTTCAGACATTTACTGACACTGGCCATATTCAACGGGTGTTGTACAGATGTCAAGTAACGTTAGCTAACGAGCCAGCCAGCTAATGTTAGCTAGTTAAACAACAATGAACAAAGTACCAACAATGCCTAACATTAGGCTCTAACTAGAAAAACAAACAGCTCTGGGAAACTAATAATATCCTCCGCTAGAGAGCCAGCCTTCCAGCTAACCTTAGATAGCTAGCTAACAGTACACTTTAGCTTAAATATAGCTAGCTAACTAGGTAAACAATGAACCTAGCTAGGTAAACTACATTTAAGATCACACATGTCATGTAACGTTAGCTAACGAGCCAGCCATCTAACATTAGCTAGTTAACTTCTTAGGGCTAGGCCCCTTTTTTCTCCACTTCCTGTCTGAATGACGTGCCCAAAGTAAACTGCCTGTAGCTCAGTCCATTATATTCATATAATTGGTACCATTGGAAAGAAAACACTTTAAAGTTTGTAGACATGTAAAATAATGTAGAATAATATAACACAATAGATATGGTAGGAGAAAATCAAAAGAAAAACAGACCACATTTATTTTGGAGAGAGACCATCCTCTTAGAAATGCAAGAAGAAGGTCATATAGCTCCCTGCATGCAATTCCTATGGCTTCCACAGGGTGTCAGCAGTCTATGTTCAAGGTTTCAGGGTTGTAACTTCAAGAACAAAAAATAAATATCAAGGACACAGTCTTGGAAATTTGTGTTTGCGCTCGCCATGAAGACATTATGTACTGCTAAAATCGGTTTCCTATTGAACATACTTCTTTTCATAAGAAATATTATAGTTTGATTACATTTTAGGGTATCTGAGGAGTAGATAGAAACTTATTTTGACTTGTTGAAAGAAAGTTTAGGCGTAGATTTTCGGATTCCTTTCTCTGCAAGTTGAACTAGTGGATTAAAATCAATGGCGCCAACTAAACATACTTTTTGGGATATAAAGAAGGACTTTGTCTAACAAAACGACACTACATGTTATAGCTGGGACACTTTGTATGACAAATCAGAGGAAGATTTTCAAAAAGTACGTGAATATTTAATCGTTATATGTGAATGTATGATACCTGTGCCGGTGGAAAAATATTTTGATGTGGGGCGCCGTCCTCAAACAATCGCATGGCATGTTTTTTCTGTAATAGCTACTGTAAATTGGACAGTGCAGTTAGAATAACAAGAATTTAAGCTTTCAGACAATATAAGATACTTATATGAACCTAAATGTTTAAAATCCATAATATTTATTATTAATTATTTGAATTACACGCCCTCCAGTTTCACCGGAAGTTGTCCCGCTAGTGGGACACCGATCCTACACAACAATGAACAAAGTGCCATCAATGCCTAACATTAGGCTTTAACTAGAAAAACAAACAGCTCTGGGAAACAAATAATAACGTCCGCTAGGGAGCCAGCCAACTAACGTTAGCTAGCTAGCTAACAGTACACTTTAGCTTAAGACATATAGCTAGCTAACTAGGTAAACAATGAACTTAGCTAGGTAAACAACATTTAAGATCATACAAGTCACGTAACGTTAGCTAATGAGCCAGCCAGCTAACGTTAGCTAGTTATACAACAATGAACAACGTGCCAACAATGCCACAGTGCTGGGAGCTAACCAACCAGGTCCAATGTTAGCTAGCTAACATTAGGCTCTAATTAGAAAAGCAAACAGCTCTAGAAAACAAATAATAACGTCAGCTTGGGAGCCAGCCAGCGAACGTTAGCTAGCTAGCTAACAGTACACTTTAGCTGGAAATGAAACGTGTCATGACTGAAAATGTAGCTGCTAACGCTAGACTATCTTATCTGTATACATCATCATGCATGATGATGTCTCCCTGCCAGGAATGCCATACCACGGTTGCCCTTAGTTTGAAGATGTAATCCGGAGACAGGTGTTTTCTCCATCTCTTTAGCTATCATACTCTAATTCCACTGATTTCAAAACTTGATCCTCCAGAAAGTGGAGAGCAACACTTCTGCAACTCCACTACACAATACGTAAAAATTACCAACACTTACTGACAAGCTCACATAGTCAGAAGCCTTGAATATGGCAGACCAATCCGAACGCATCTCTCGGCATGTCCAGCCCACTCATTATCTCAGCCAATCATGGCTAGTGGGAAGGTTGCTCACTTTTTCTGTGGCTTAACCCACAAGGCCTGTAATTTAACAATTCTATTCGTATTTACAGATGGCATACAAGTTTGTTATTAAGGCACATTAAAGTTCACATGTTTGAGAAGGTATTTCTGCCACAAAACGCATTTTGATCAAACATTTTGTGACTTGCGACATACTCCTAGTTTCCTGAATCGGGTCACATATTTTCTGGCTCAAATAGACGACCAATCAGACTGTTACCAACCCTTAGTAAACTTTTTGAAAAAATTGTGTTTGTGTCACGCCTGCTCCCACATGAGGGCGCCAGGCTGCCCATCATTACGCACAGCTGTCTCCATCGTTACGTGCACCAGCTCTTGTTTGGACTCACCAAGACACCATTACTTTGTTGCCCCTCCTATACCTGTATGTTCCTCGGTTTAATCCCTGTGTCAGCATTATTGTCGTTATGTTTCCCCTGTCCAGACGCTGTCCTTGTTTGTTTCATGTCGGTTATTTATTAAATGTTCACTCCCTGTACTTGCTTCTTGTCTCCCAGCGTCTGTCCTTACAGTTTGACAAGATACAATTCTATTTTACAGTAAACAAACTGGCAACAGACATTCAGCATGCTTATAGGGAAGGACATTCAACAAGCACAGCACTTACACAAATGACTGATGATTGGCTAAGATAAATTGTTGATAAAAAATGTGGGGGCTGTTTTGTTAGACTTCAGTGCAGCTTTTGACATTATCGATCACAGTTTGCTGCTGGAAAAATGTATGTGTTATGGCTTTACACCCCCTGCTACATTGTGGATAAAGAGTTACCTGTCTAACAGAACACAGAGGGTGTTCTTTAATGGAAGCCGCTCCAACATAATCCAGGTAGAATCAGGAATTCCCCAGGGTAGCTATATAGGCCCCTTCATTTTTTCAATCTTTACTAACGACATGACACTGGCTTTGCGTAAAGCCAGTGTGTCTATGTATGCGGATGACTCAACATTATACACGTAAGCTACTACAGCGACTGAAATGACTGCAACACTTAACAACGAGCTGCAGTTAGTTTCAGTGTGGGTGGAAAGGAATAAGTTAGTCCCAAATATTTCTAAAACTAAAAGCATTGTATTTGGGACAAATCATTCACTAAACCCTAAACCTCACTAAATCTTGTAATAAATAATGTGGAAATTAAGCAAGTTGAGGTGACTAAACTGCTTGGAGTAACCCTGGATTATAAACTGTCATGGTCACAACATATTGATACAACAGTAGCTAAGATGGGGAAAGGTCTGTCCATAATAAAGTGCTGCTCTACATTCTTAACTACTTGGCAATATCACAGCGTTGTCAGATTTCAAAAAGGCTTTACGGCAAAAGCACAACATTTGATTGTTTGAGGATAGCACCCCACATATTTTCCACATTTGCATAAATTCATATCCAGCGCGGGTCAAACAAAACCCATATAAAAGCTAAAAAATATCACTTACCTTTTGAAGAACTTCTGCTGAGGGCTTCCCAAGTGTCCAACGAAGACATCCAATGGGTCTTTTGTTAGAAAAAGTCATTTATTCTATCCATAAATCTTGGATGGCATGTGTTATGCTCAGAAAATCCATCGTTGAGTCGCCCATTGAACTGTGAAGAGAACACGTTCAAATTATACCTATAAACTTTCTACAAACAAATCAAACATCATTTTTAATGTATCCTTAGATATCCTTTTATGTATATTTACTGTAAACCGGACGATAACGGACGATAACGTGAACAATAGGAAAAGAAAATAAGGTGGGGTGCGCTCACAATCTCGCGCCCGTCAAACGTTGTAAACAAAAGTGGTCCCTTCACTACTTCCTCTTCCTATCTGTTCTGCTTACTGCTAGACCTTCCAGACTCTGTATAAAGACTGTTGACATCTAGTGGAAGCCATAGGTACTGCAGTCTCAGTCCTACATAACATTGTATGCAATAGGCAGCTTGGAGAAGGTCATCTACAAAAAAAACTGCCAATCCGGATGGATTTTCCTCTGGTTTTCGCCTGCTATATCAATTCTGTTATACTCACAGACATTATCTTAACGGTTTTAGAAACTTCAGAGTGTTTCCTATCTAATAGTACTAATTATGTGCATATCCTATTTTCTGGGCCTGAGTGACAGGCATTTTACTTTGGGCATGCCAGACTCTCCAAAACCGTCACCTCTGCTGCCGCTCCCTAAGAAGTTAACAGCACTACATGCCCTAGTTTTGTCGCACCTGGACTATTGTTCAGTCTTGTGGTCAGGTGCCACAAAAAGGGACTTTTGTAAATTGTAATTGGCTCAGAACAGGGCAGCATGGCTGGCCTTTGGATGTACACAGAAAACTAATACTAATAATATGCATGTCAATCTCTCCTGGCTCAAAATGGAGGAGAGATTGACTTCATCACTACTTGTATTTATGAGTGGCATTGACATGTTGAATGCACCGAGCTGTCTGTTTGAATAACTTTTGAACAGCTCGGACACCCATGTACAGTGGGGCAAAAAAGTATTTAGTCAGCCACCAATTGTGCAAGTTCTCCAACTTAAAAAGATGAGAGAGGCCTGTAATTTTCATCATAGGTACACTTCAACTATGACAGACGAAATGAGAAAAAGAAATCCAGAAAATCACATTGTAGGATTTTTAATTTATTTATTTGCAAATTATGGTGGAAAATAAGTATTTGGTCAATAACAAAAGTTTATCTCAATACTTTGTTATATACCCTTTGTTGGCAATGACAGAGGTCAAACGTTTTCTGTAAGTCTTCACAAGGTTTTCACACACTGTTGCTGGTATTTTGGCCCATTCCTCCATGCAGATCTCCTCTAGAACAGTGATGTTTTGGGGCTGTTGCTGGGCAACACGGACTTTCAACTCCCTCCAAAGATTTTCTATGGGGTTGAGATCTGGAGACTGGCTAGGCCACTCCAGGACCTTGAAATGCTTCTTACTGAAGCCACTCCTTCGTTGCCGGGCGGTGTGTTTGGGATCATTGTCATGCTGAAAGACCCAGCCACGTTTCATCTTCAATGCCCTTGCTGATGGAAGGAGGTTTTCACTCAAAATCTCACGATACATGGCCCCATTCATTCTTTCCTTTACACGGATCAGTCGTCCTGGTCCCTTTGCAGAAAAACAGCCCCAAAGCATGATGTTTCCACCCCCATGCTTCACAGTAGGTATGGTGTTCTTTGGATGCAACTCAGCATTCTTTGTCCTCCAAACACGACGAGTTAAGTTTTTACCAAAAAGTTCTATTTTGGTTTCATCTGACCATATGACATTCTCCCAATCCTCATCTGGATCATCCAAATGCTCTCTAGCAAACTTCAGACGGGCCTGAACATGTACTGGCTTAAGCAGGGGGACACGTCTGGCACTGCAGGATTTGAGTCCTGGCGGCGTAGTGTGTTACTGATGGTAGGCTTTGTTACTTTGGTCCCAGCTCTCTGCAGGTCATTCACTAGGTCCCCGTGTGGTTCTGGGATTTTTGCTCACCGTTCTTGTGATCATTTTGACCCCACGGGGTGAGATCTTGCGTGGAGCCCCAGATCGAGGAAGATTATCAGTGGTCTTGTATGTCTTCCATTTCCTAATAATTGCTCCCACAGTTGATTTCTTCAAACCAAGCTGCTTACCTATTGCAGATTCAGTCTTCCCAACCTGGTGCAGGTCTACAATTTTGTTTCTGGTGTCCTTTGACAGCTCTTTGGTTTTGGCCATAGTGGAGTTTGGAGTGTGACTGTTTGAGGTTGTGGACAGGTGTCTTTTATACTGATAACAAGTTCAAACAGGTGCCATTAATACAGGTAACGAGTGGAGGACAGAGGAGCCTCTTAAAGAAGAAGTTACAGGTCTGTGAGAGCCAGAAATCTTGCTTGTTTGTATGTGACCAAATACTTATTTTCCATCATAAAAAATCCTACAATGTGATTTTCTGGATTTATTTGCCTCATTTTGTCTGTCATAGTTGAAGTGTACCTATGATGAAAATTACAGGCCTCTCTCATCTTTTTAAGTGAGAGAACTTGCACAATTGGTGGCTGACTAAATACTTTTTTGCCCCACTGTATACCCCACAACACATGCCACAAGAGGTCTCTTCTGAGTCCCCGAGTCCAGAACAGACTATGGGAGGCGAACAGTACTACATAGAGCCATGGCTACATGGAACTCTATTCCACATCAAGTAACTGATGCAAGCAGTAAAATTAAATTAAAAAAACAGATAAAAATACACAGCGGGGACTGTGAAGCAACACAAACTTAGGCACAGGCACATGCATACACACACACAATAACATATGCACTATACACACACGTACACATGTATTTTGTATTGTAGATATGTGGTAGTGGTGGAGTTGGGGCCTGAGGGCACACAGTGTGTTGGGAAATCTGTGAATGTATTGTAATGTTTTAAAAATTGTATAACTGCCTTAATTTTGCTGGACCCCAGGAAGAGTAGCTGCTGCCTTGGTAGCAGCTAATGGGGATCCATAGTAAATACAAATACAGAGTAAGTAAACCAATGTTTCATTTTAATTTTTTTTCATTTTATAATTTGGGCTAACTATCCTTTTATGTAACTTTTTGGTCAACGTCACCAAATTCACATAGACATATGAGTTATCGAAAGAAGCAGTAGATCTGTTCTATGTGCACTATTTCTATGCTTCCCATTCTTAAGTTTTGTTTTTGTGTCTTTTACTTTCGGTTTGGTACCCCAACTTCAAACAGCTGAAAATTAAATATTTGTTGTTATTAAAAGTATTTCACAGCGATTCTTAACGCTAAATATTGCTTGTTTTGTCAGATAAACTGAAATTAGGTGAACTATTATCCTTTTCGCAACCAGGAAATGGCAGAGCGATTTCTGCATATTGCACCTTTAAGTATGAAAAATGTTTCTGGATTTTCAGACAGTGGCTCTTGACTGTCTTTTTGTTCTGTGATTAATAAACTATTGAGTGTTTTAAAAGATAATTCAAGTCACATAGCCTTCGTTCCCAAGTGCTGCTTCTGAGGCTGAGGTATTTGCATAACATTGGACAAGGGCATATATATATATATATATATATATATATAGTACAGTACAGTAGGTAAATTTGCTATTGGAAACTTTTATAATCTCGCATGATTAGCCCTTATCACCCCTGCTCTCCCACTGGGCACAGATTGATGAGCTGTCATCTGATGTGAATTCATTGTGAAATCAACAAAAATGGTCAGCATTTCATTGGATTTAGGTTTAAAGTTGGGTGAAAATAGACTAAATGCCCTTTTTGCAAATTCAAATAAATTTTTCATGTTGATTCAACATCATCACATAGATTCTTTTGTTGTTGAAATGAAGTGGAAATAATGTTGATTCAACCAGTTTTTGCCCAGTGGGCTGTGTGTGTGTCACTCCTCTGTTGACGACTTGGGATGGCAGTGTTGGGGTCACATCCATCTCCCCTAATTCATATGTAATTACAGTCCATCAGAGACATCATGAATATACTGTTGAGAGTAAACACACACACACACACACACAC
Source organism: Brachymystax lenok tsinlingensis (assembly GCA_030435695.1). Lineage (NCBI taxonomy): Eukaryota > Metazoa > Chordata > Actinopteri > Salmoniformes > Salmonidae > Brachymystax > Brachymystax lenok. Next base: position 49,057,440 of record CM059819.1, on the reverse strand, counting down.
AGACAGACAGACAGACAGACATATAGTGCCTTCAGGAAGTATTCATACCCCTTGACTTATTTCACATTTTGTTGTGTTACAGCCTGTATTAAATGTTTTTTTTCAAATGTATTGAAAATGAAATACAGATATCTCATTACATACGTATTCACACCCCTGAGTCAATACTTTGTAGAAGCACCTTTGACAGCGATTACAGACGTGAGTCTTTCTGGGTAAGTCTCTAAGAGCTTTCTACGCCTGGATTGTGTAACATTTGACCATTGTTCTTTTCAAAATTATTCTCTGTCAAATTGGTTGTTGTTAATTGCCGGACAACCATTTTCAGGTCTTGCCATAGATTTTCAAATAGATTTAAGTCAAAACTGTAACTTGGCCACTCAGCAAAATTAAATGTCTTCTTGGTAAGTAAGCAACTCCAATGTAGATTTGGTCTTGTGTTTTAGGTTATTGTCCTGCTGAAAGGTGAATTAATCTCCCAGTTTCTGGTTGAAAGCAGACTGAATCAGGTTTTCCTCTAGGATGTTGCCTGTGCTTAGCTCCATTCTGTTTATTTTTTATCCTGAAAAACTCCCCAGTCCTCAATGATTACAAGCATACTCATAACATGATGCAGCCACCACAATGCTTCTACTCAGTAATGTCTTGTATTGAATTTGTCCCAAACATAACACTTTGCATTCAGGAGGAAAATTATTTGCTTTGCCAAATGTTTTGCAGTATTACTTTAGTGCCTTGTTGCAAACAGGATGCATGTTCTGGAATATTTGTATTCTGTATAGGTTTCCTTATTTTCACTCTGTCAATTACGTTCATATTGTGGAGTAATTACAATGTTGTTGATCCATCCTCAGTTTTCTCCTATCACAGCCATTAAACTTTGTACCTGTTTTAAAGTCACCATTGGTCTCATGGTGAAATCCCTGAGCGGTTTCCTTCCTCTCCGGCAACTGAGTTAGGAAGGATGTCTGTATATTTGTAGTGACTGGGTGTATTGATACACCATCCAAAATGTAATTAATAACTTCACCATGCTCAAAGGGATATTCAATGTCTGCTTTTTATTTGTTTTACCCATCTATCAATAGGTGCCCTACTTTGTGAGACACTGGAAAACCTCCCTGCTCTTTGTGGTTTAATCTGTGCTTCAAATTCACTGCTCGACTGAGGGACCTTACAGACATTTGTGTGTATAGGGTACAGAGATGAGATAGTCTATCAAAAAATCATGTTAAACACTATTATTTAGCACATTTTTACTCCTGAACTTATTTATTCTTGCCATAACAAAGGGGTTGAATACTAATTGAATCAAGACATATAAGCTTTTCATTTTTAATTAATTTGTATAAATAAATACAAAATTAATTCTACTTTGACATTATGGGGTATTGTGTGTAGGACAGTTGCAATTCTTTAAAATTGAATACATTTTATATTTAGGCTGTAACACAACAAAATGTGGAAAAAGTCAAGGGGTGTGAATACTCTGAAAGCACTTTACGTGTGAAATACATCTGATATCCTGTACACCTCAATTGTCTTAATCCCGCCTCTACATTGGTCTCTCTCTCTCTCTCTCTCTCTCTCTCTCTCTCTCTCTCTCTCTCTCTCTCTCTCTCTCTCTCTCTCTCTCTCTCTCTCTCTCTCTGCCTGCTTGCCTTTATTCGTCCCTGCATCCCATCCCTGTGTTAAATCAGAAGGCCCAGTAAAAACACCTCTCCACATCATTGCCTGCACCAACCAACCCAGGCCATTGACTCACAATCCTCTCTTAAAATAAGCATTCAAAGCTTCTCTTGCATCCTGTGATTTTCTTCCAAGTTCCTTTTCAACTGTTCATCGATCCCGATACAAGCAGCGCCCCTTGACGACTTGGCTGTAAACAAAAAGCTTGAAGTTCTCTGTGGCTATACCACCTCCTCCATCTTCTCCAACATAAACCTGGAGTCTCACCCTTTTATGTTCACAAAGCAGCCTACCTACATTAGAGTGCACTCATTGAAGAGGCAATGAGAAGGTCAGACTGCTGTGTTCTTCCAATAGACACTCAATTAGCCTGACGTTTAGGCCCCGATGCAGTCAGCACCTTCCTTTGTTCCCGCAGGCATCTAACGATTTCCCTCTCCCGTTCTGGAGCCTGTGTGTTAGTGTCTCCTACTGTTGTTTTCTGGCTCAACTCTATGTCAGTGGTGTGGTGAGTCTGTCTGTCTCAGGGCTAGCACTAGATGGCAGTGCTCCTACCCTCACTGCCCACACAACCCTCACTGCATGAGCCCTCTCATCTATCTGAATTCCAAATTGAGAACTAGATTTTGTACCTGCAAGGCAGTTGTGTAGATGTTAGACAGGGTTACAGTAGGTGGTAGAGTATCAATTCGGAATTCATTGTATGTTGTCTAGTAGCATTTCTCATACCCAAAAATGAGCTGACCCTGTGTCAGTGCTTAGGTACAACTCCTTCCCACTCATTGCCACTCATGGGCAATTGTGTGCTACGAGCTAGCATATGCCATACCATGGTGGCATGGAACTGGGCTGAGCTGAAGACTAGGGGAACTGGGGTTGGTAGCTGAGCTAGGGCAGCTCTGGTGATGCCCATCAGTGCACTGATGACAGCTTGGCGCCACAGATTTCAACCTCCTCATACCGAGCCCAGCTCCTCAGCTCCCTGACAGTTATTCACCACAAGAAGGTGGCTCGCAGGAGGTTGACAGCCTCTTCCTCAGACTCTTTTTTCTATTGCCAAATCTCTTCTTCAGATGGAAAAGTAGAATTATTGGCAAGTCTGCAACAAGGATGTGGAGGAGGGAGACTGAGGTTTTTGGGAAGAAGCCTGATTGCATTGTTAGAGATGAAAAAATGTGAAAGATTAATAAAGAGGGATAGAGAGAGTACACTACCGGTAAAAAGTTTTAGAACACCTACTCATTCAAGGGTTTTTCTTTATTTTTACTATTTTCTACATTGTAGAATAATAGTGAAGACATCAAAACTATGAAATAATACATGTGGAATCATGTAGTAACCAAAAAAGTGTTAAATAAATCAAAATATATTTTATATTTGAGATTCTTCAAAGTAGCCACCCTTTACCTTGATGACAGCTTTGCACACTCTTGGCATTCTCTCAACCAGCTTCACCTGGAATGCTTTTCCAACACTCTTGAAGGAGTTCCCACATACAATGAGCACAGGTCATCTGATGCAACACTCCATCACTCTCCTTCTTGGTAAAATAGGCCTTACAAAGCCTGGAGGTATGTTCGGTCATTGTCCTGTTGAAAAACAAATGATAGTCCCACTAAGCCCAAACCAGATGGGATGGCATATCGCTGCAGAAGGCTGTGGAAGCCATACTGGTTAAGTGTGCCTTGAATTCTAAATAAATCACAGACAGTGTCACCAGCAAAGCACCCCCACACCATAACATCTCCTCCTCCATGCTTTATGGTGGGAAATGCACATCTGGAGATCATCCGTTCACCCACACCACGTCTCAGAAAGTCACGGCGGTTGGAACCAAACATCTCACCGGTCTAATGTCCATTGCTTGTGTTTCTTGGCCCAAGCAAGTCTCTTCTTCTTGTTGGTGTCCTTTAGTAGAGGTTTCTTTGAAGCAATTCGACCATGGAGGCCTGATTCAAGCAGTCTCCTCTGAACAGTTAATGTTGAGATGTGTCTGTTACTTGAACTCTGTGAAGAATTTATTTGCGCTGCAATTTCTAAGGCTGGTAACTCTAATGAACTTATCCTATGCAGCAAAGGTAGCTCTTCCACTTCCATTCCTGTGGCAGTCCTTATGAGGTGCCAGTTTCATCATAACGCTTGATGGTTTTTGTCACTGCACTTGTAGAAACTTTCAGTTCTTGAAATTTTCCGAATTGACTGACCTTCGTGTCTTAAAGTAATGATGGACTGTTGTTTTGCCTTGCTTATTTGAGATGTTCTCACGCTATATACACTATAAAACTTAACAATAGGCTAGACAGCACCTCCTACAGTCATTTTGGTCTCCAATCCAGGGTTTTAACCAAGCTCTGCTTAGTTTTTATCTTTGTCTCTGACTACTACCAATGTGCTGTTGTGAGAATAGTTATTGAGAGATCTCTTAATAACTAAATATATTATACACTGTTGCTATCAAAGTCATTCCAAAGGGTGGTTTTAACTGAGCAAATTAAATGTAATCATACTTTATGAGTCATATATCGTCAATGATACCATTTAGGCTTATATAGTATTTGCGAAGTCATCAACAAATATTTTTTTCAATTCAACCCAGGGTTCAACAAAGAATAGACAATACATATAGGCGTAGGGTTTCATGCTTTGGTTTCATTTCATATGTACTCTTCAAGTTAATCATTAATACGTTTGATTCTCGTCTCCATCTCAACCAAAAATCAAAGTTAAAGAATAGGACTAAATCCAATCAAACTTTATTTAAAGTGCATTTAAAGTTTGATTAGATGTATCATTATTTTTTATTTAACCTTTATTTAACTAGGCAAGTCAGTTAAGAACAAATTCTTATTTACAATGACGGCCTACCCCGGCAACGCTGGGCCAATTGTGTGCCGCCCTACGGGACTCCCAAATGGTTGAAAGCATAGAGATAAAACAAAAAAATATATATGAAAAGAAGACGGAATGTGACTGACCTGCACAGATAGAAAAGTGTCCAGATGACTCTGTGGTGATTGACCAGTAGGCTAGGTGTGGATGTTCTGAAAGATGAATTCAGATAAATCATCTGAACACTTTAAGAGCCCCCATCGGCACCTGATTGGCTATCAGCGGGACAATTAGTCAATATCTCTAAATTGATGTTGGTCATCTGCTATTGTCTGCTTGATTTAAAGGAGTGTGTAGGAAGATTTAACAGAGAAAGCAAGGATATTTTGAACGGGATTCATTTTTCCAAACTGCCCCCTGTAGGGTAACATGGGGTAAGACACACCCCACACCCACCCCCAACCCCCTTAGATCAACGTCTATTTGCTGAAAAAAAAGCATTGAAGGTGGATGATGGCCATGCTCAGGGTAACAACTATAAAGGAAAATACATGGCTACATTTGACAGATTTCTTTGTTATTTAACGACTCAAATACCAGTGGGTCGCTAGCGGGATCATCCCGACACTACTAGCAAAAACCTGTAGCGCCAGATTTAAAATCCGAAAATTGAATTATTAAACATCCAGCTATATACAAGTGTTCCATACTCATCAAAAGCTCTGTTTCTAGGCAATATCACAGCGTTGTCAGATTTCAAAAAGGCTTTACGGCGAAAGCAGCACATTCATTTGTTTGAGGGTAGCACCTCACATATTTTCCAATAGCCATGTATCGATTAGCAATCATGGCACACACATAACACATTTCACAGCGAAAACAAAGTAATTACCTGTTGAAGAACTTCTGCTGAGGTCTTCCTAAGTGTCCAACGAAGACAATCCATGGTTCTTTTGTTAGAAAAAGTAACGTCTTTTATCCATAAATCCTCCATTTGGTTCATGCGTTATAATCAGAAACGACAGCCTCCATTACTCCTTTGAAACTCGGCGCCGACTCGTTAAAATTATACCTATAAACTTGTCCAAAAACAATCAAACATAGTTTTAAATGTATCCTTAGGAACCCTTTTACGTATATGTACTATTATAAATCAGCGAATATAAACTGAACGCTAAAAACGATAAATAAGGCATAGCGCCGCTTCTCATGCACGCGCACTCTGAAGAGTTTTCATAGCGTGGTCTCTCGTTCCATGCTGTTTATCAATGGCCGAAATTCCCAAGATGGAGTAAAACACCGTCTCGTGGTTGATGACATCATAAGGAAGCGACGTGCACTGAGTTCACATGCCTATATATGGTCATTTTGGATAGGGAGGGGCTCAAAAATGAGCAATGTGTCAAAATAACTTTTTTCAGGACAGAGATTCCTCAGGGTTTTGCCTGCCAGATGCGTTCTGATTGACCCACAGACAAATGGTTAACCGTTTTGGAAAATTCAGAGTGTTTCCTATCCAATGGTACTAAATATATGCATATCGCATTTTCTGGGCCTAAATGGGAGGCATTTTACTTTGGGCACGCCAGGCTCTCCAAAACAGTCAGTTTTGCTGCTGGAGCCGGTGAAGTTAATAAAATGTATTTTTTCGGAAATCTCACTCCATTGGAGGGGGTGGTCATCTGCTATTGTCTGCTTGATTTAAAGCAGTGTCTGCTTGATTTAAAGCAGTGTGTAGCACCCCCTCCAATGGAGTGAGATTTCCTAAAAAATACATTAATTTAGAGATATTGCCCCCAACATACTAACCTAACCTATTACTACTCCAAAACCATCAACATTTTTCTCTCTAAACAAGTGGATGATATATTTTAAGGCCTCCCTACATTTATATAAAAACAAAATTATGTATCTAACCTTATTGGATTATATCTACAACTTTTTCTAAATGACGATTTTTTTAATCAATTTACCTCAAAATCGTTTTGATGGAATTGCTTCAAAAATGTTGATGAAACAGAGGAAATTTGTAGTTGATCAAGACTAGCGTCTTGCACCCTAGTACCCTTGTTTTTATTTCTTTCAATTGAATCTCATGACGGAAGCATGGAGGTTTTTATTCTAGGCATGAAGATATTTCAACATCATGTCTAGACAATAATATATGTCTACACTGATATGCCAAATGTATAGGTTTCCACGTAATATTTAAATTGGGGAAGGGCACCATAATCATTATTTTAGCGATCCACGGTAGACGTCCAATGATGTCACGCATATGATAATATGGTCAAACATTTGCTAGCTAGCTAACCAACAACTGTAACAATGTATGTGAGAGACAACAAGCGCTCATTGTGCAACTTTATTTATGTTTTCAATAAACATTGGCGACAAAATCTAGTTTACATGTTGTCAACAATCTAAGGCAACCCCATCTATTTTGCCCATTGTTGCGCACATGTCGGTTTCATTGCTAGACAACCACCCCGTCTATTGAAGTTGAAATTTCAAATGGTTAAGGTAAGTGTTAAGGTTAGGGTTAGGGTTAGGGTTAGGTAAGGGTTATGGTTAAGGTTAGGGTTGTGGTGGGGGGGATACTTATGACATTGCCAGCAGTAAGATTTGAGTTTGATTTCCAAAAAGACTGTAGCTTTCAAAAGATATGTCACTGTCTATTTTCTGTCAAATATATTATTTGGGGGGGTGCCCCCAAAACACGCCAGGCCTGGTACCGGGTCCAAAACAACCACTCAGAGTTTAAAAGGCTAACCATGTTGTAAATTAGGTCCATCAGGATGAACCTCTCAGTGAAGTCTTCTTTATTCCTTTTGAGTTTTAAACATCTCTCAGTCTTAGTTGACATGAGGGCCAAGGATGGCACAGTTGTACTTCACCAACACTCCCAATACATAATGATTTCTTCTATCAAAGCATTCTGTATTCTGTTTGATGTACTCAAACACACGATGGAAGTCTCCAAGTGTCAAGCTAACCTTACATTTTTGTCAGCAAAGGTGTAAAATAACTTCACATAGTTTCCACGAATACATGAGTTTGCTTATTACCGCGTACTGCTAACTCTTGTTACCCTAGGTAGGATGTTGCTCTAATTGTCCTTCAAAATCTCACAGTTTTCCTTTACCATAACATTGTGGACGGTCACTGGTTGTTTTTTCTGCTTATTTAATGCCAGATTGATCCATCTGTTCCCAAATGTTTTTAGGGTGATATGGTGTTGGATATGGGATGACAACTTTTTGTGTTTGTTGTGGGCATTGGTCAGGTTGTTGAGGTTGCAGTAGCCGCATGCTACGCAAACGTTGTCCCCGATTGAGAAGAGCAGGCAGCGTAACCAGTACAGACGTCTACTGGTAGCGCAACCACACAGCCATTATTTTTGTTCATACCACTCCTGTCAAACAATCTGGAAGCGCAGGAAGCGCAGGTGTTGGTCTCCCCCTCTGAATTACTGTATACCACATTTTTTTTTTGCAGTGCAGTATAGTGTCCATTTTATCAGGTTGTTTTTGCTAGCTAGCTAGCTTCATTCAGTTTAAGGGATGCACGCGGCAAGTGATGTAGACGCCAAAATGTGCAGAGCTCACCCACACAACATTTTTAGGCAATACGCATTCACAAAATATTTAATCCGCTCAATGCACCAAATGTCAGCTAGCGAGGCCTATGCTGACTCTGTCCATTAACAGTCATTGGAGTCAGGAACGGCATCAAAGATTTGAATGGATGGGGACATTGAGCAGAAAGGCATACATACCCTGGCACTTTTCCTGAGGTTTTGATGCAGTTTGTTGAGCAAATGATGAGATCTTGAGCATAAAAACCACCAGAATCCCTTAGAAAAAAAAATTAGATAAGAAAAAAATATTTGTATGTAATTGTATTTTTCTAGGCTTTTCATAACTGCTTATTTTATTAAATTATCACAGGGTGAGCACTGCCTATCCTGACTGCACATCGCTGAATCTCATAGCCTTCAAAGTACAGTCACCAGATTGTGAGGACACTGGGAGACGAGAAGCAAGTACAGGGAGTGAAGATTTAACGGATAAACAGAAATATAACAAAACAAGAACAGCGTCTGGACAGGGGGAACAAAACGACATTAAGACATTAATGCAGACACGGGGAAGAAACTGAGGAAGTGACAGATATAGGGGAGACAATCAATAAAGTAATAGAGTCCAGGTGAGTACCATGAAGCGCTGATGCGCGTAACGATGGTGACAGGTGTTGGGCCGCCTGGCGCCCTTGAGCGCCAGAGAGGGGGAGCGGGTGCAGGAGTGACACAGATTTTTTTTTCATAAATTGAAATGTGCAGATTGAGCTTTTAAAAAAAAAAATACAGCAGCAAATCCTCCACCAGACAGACTGACATAAAAATTCTAAAGTAAAATTGGTGGAACACTGTGTGTGTCATTCCAGGACCATCTATTGAAAAATTTCCAGATTCTACTACCATGTCCATCCACTCCCCCGGACACCATCTAGGGATGAGCAAATCTGTTTTTCTGCCTGTCAATCTGGGGGGCTAGTACCCTTCCCTTTCTGTCATATCTGCCCCTGAACCAATCATTCTCTCCATTCAGACAGTGTTGCTGGCAATACAGAGTGAGCTACAGAGCAAGCGGGAAACTACATGGAGTGAATAACGGCCCACATTGCATTCTATTCAGCTGCAGACGGATTAGGACTGCGTCCCAAATGACACCATTTTCCCAAAATATAGGGAATAGGGTGCCATTTAGGACATTTAAACTGCAGACAGGAGCCACAAGGACCTGCGGCCTGAAAAACAAGGAAGTGGGAGAGGGAAAAGGGAAAAGGGTGATTTCTCTGTATTTGGGACTGAAGGACACAGACGTTATGGCCATTGGGATAAAGCGCAATACACAAATGCATCTTCATGACCGGTTAGCCACTTCAGTATATTGCTTTGGGAAAATTGGATTAGTCTAGTTTTGTTTAGTGATGTATGTTTGTGTAAGCACTGATGTTGTATGATGCAGTACTCAGACAGAGCTTTGTTCCAATTGAATGTCTCATTTCAGACATTCCCATTTGGTAAGCAGTGGCACAGACAGCCCCGGTTCAGATTCTCTCTAACTCTCAAACGCACTGTGCGTGCATGCTCACTGTAGCCATTTCTGGGTTTTGGTTGCATTTCAGTTGAAACAGAAGTCTATAAAGAAACAAGAGAGCTGCCAGGAAAAGAGGAGCAGAACTGAGCTGAATTATTCCCTCTGAATGCTGCAGCAGCAGAAATAGCATATAGTACAGTAAAGGGTTCTTTCAGTGATATGGTTTCCAACTCTCTGAGATTGAGAATTCTTCTGTTGTAGCCACATTCAACCAGCCTGATCTTGCAAGTTCACACTCTGTTTTACTTGGCTTGCAAGATCAGACTGGTTGAACAAGGCTACTTATATGGTTGTGCTGGCGTTCATAATCCCGTTTGGCTCAGTTGGTAGAGCATGTCACTTGCAACGCAAGGGTTGTGGGTTTGATTCCCATAGGGCACCAGTATGGAAATGTATGCACTTTTACTGTAAGTTGCTCTGGATATGAATGCTTGTTAAAATGTAATTCATATGGGACTTTGGGCAGTCCTGAGATGGGTGAACTATGCTGAGGATTTTTGGGGGACGACGCGCCAGCTCCTGTTTGAAGTACCACTCCATTATTTGTGGGGAGAAAATAGGGGTAGAGGTTGGGGGTATAGACTTGGATGTGTGGAAAAGGAGCTGAGCGACCCTTTTCTTTTGGAAAAGAAAAAAAAAATCCTGGTGACAGATCACCAGGATGCTACACTCTTGATCTGATGCCTCTAAACAAACCAAGGCCTTGCAGGAGTTCTCAAACACTATGAAGATATTCAAGGCAACACTGGAAGTAAAAGAGAGCTCCGCGAAGTGTGCATTTGCAGAGACATAGAGGTGTGTGTTTGCTTTTTTTTCTGAGTGGGGTAATTTAATGGATACAGGTGTAGGCCCTGCCGCAAACTTATGTGCTCTCTGTCACCTGGGGCTGCATGGTGAATTGCCCCAAAACACAAAGAACAATGATTTAAGGGCCAGTACACCCATCCCCCCTCTGAGGGGCCAAAATATATCTCTATCTCTCTATAACGGTATCCAGATAATTGACTACTGAAATGTGTGTTAGAATAACACTGTTGCGTCAATGTCTGGTATCTACAGTGCTTTCGGAAAGTATTCAGACCCCTTGACTTTTTCCACATTTTGTTACGTTACATCTTATTCTAAATCAAATCAATTCAAATGTATTTCTAAAGCCCTTCTTACATCAGCTGATGTCACAGAGTGCTGTACAGAAACCCAGCCTAAAACCCCAAACAGCAAGCAACTCAGGTGTAAAAGCACGGTGGCTAGGAAAAACTCCCTAGAAAGGCCAAAACCTAGGAAGAAACCTAAAGAGGAACCAGGCTGTGAGGGGTGGCCAGTCCTCTTCTGGCTGTGCCGGGTGCAGATTATAACAGAACATGGACAAGATTTTAAAATGTTCATAAAACAGGCAGAACAGTTGAAACTGGAGAAGCAGCACAGCCAGGTGGACTCGGGACACCAAGGAGTCATCAGGCCAGGTAGGCCTTGAGGAATGGTCCTAATGCACAGGTCCTCCGAGAGAGATAAAAAAGAAAGAGAGAGAGAGATAATTAGAGAGAGCATACTTAAATTCACACAGGACACCGGATAAGAGAGGAGAAATACTCCAGATATAACAGACGGACCCTAGCCATCCGACACATAAACTACTGCAGCATAAATACTGGGGGCTGAGACAGGAGGGGTCGGGAGACACTGTGGCCCCGTCCGACGATACCCCCGGACAGGGCCAAACAGGCAGGATATAACCCCACCCACTCTGCCGAAGCACAGCCCCCACACCACTAGAGGGATATCTTCAACCACCAACTTACCATCCTGAGACAAGGCCGAGTATAGCCCACAAGATCTCCGCCACGGCACAACCCGGGGGGGGGGGCAACCCGGACAGGAAGATCACGTCAGTGACTCAACCCCTGTAATAGGGTTAGAGGCAGAGAATCCCAGTGGAGGGGAACCGGCCAGGCAGAGACAGCAAGGGTGGTTCGTTGCTCCAGTGCCTTTCCGTTCACCTTCACACTCCTGGGCCAGACTACACTCAATCATAGGACCTACTGAAGAGATGAGTCTTCAATAAAGACTTAAAGGTTGAGACCGAGTCTGCGTCTCTCACATGGATAGGCAGATCATTCCATAAAAATGGAGCTCTATAGGAGAAAGCCCTGCCTCCAGCTGTTTGCTTAGAAATTCTAGGGACAGTAAGGACGTCTGCGTCTTGTGACCGTAGCGTACGTGTAGGTATGTACGGCAGGACCAAATCGCCTTAACAGGAAGCCAGTGTAGAGAGGCTAGCACTGGAGTAATATGATCAAATCTTTTGGTTCTAGTCAAGATTCTAGCAGCCGTGTTTAACACTAACTGAAGTTTATTTAGTGCTTTATCCGGGTAGCCGGAAAGTAAAGCATTGCAGTAGTCTAACCTAGAAGTGACAAAAGCATGGATTAACTTTTCTGCATCATTTTTGGACAGAAAGTTTCTGATTTTTACAATGTTACGTAGATGGAAAAAAGCTGTCCTTGAAACAGTCTTGATATGTTTGTCAAAAGAGAGATCAGGGTCCAGAGTAATGCCGAGGTCTTTCACAGTTTTATTTGAGACGACTGTACAACCATTAAGATTAATGGTCAGATTCAACAGAAGATCTCTTTGTTTCTTGGGACCTAGAACAAGCATCTCTGTTTAGTCAGAGTTTAAAAGTAGAACATTTGCCGTCATCCACTTCCTTATGTCTGAAACACAGGCTTCCAGGGAGGGCAATTTTGGGGCTTCACCATGTTTCATCGAAATGTACAGCTGTGTGTCATCGGCATAGCAGTGAAAGTTAACATTATGTTTCCTAATGTCATCAGCAAGTGGTAAAATGTATAGTGAAAACAATAGTGGTCCCAAAACATAGCCTTGAGGAACACCAAAGTTTACAGTTGATTTGTCAGAGGACAAACCATCCACAGAGACAAACATATATTTTTCAACAGATAAGATCTAAACCAGGCCAGAACTTGTCCGTGTAGACCAATTTGGGTTTCCAATCTCTACAAAAGAATGTGGTGATCGATGGTATCAAAAGCAGCACTAAGGTCCAGGAGCATGAGGACAGTTGCAGAGCCTCGGTCTGACGCCATTAAAAGGTAATTTACCACCTTCACAAGTGCAGTCTCAGTGCTATGATGGGGTCTAAAACCAGACTGAAGCGTTACGTATACATTGTTTGTCTTCAGGAAGGCAGTGAGTTGCTGTGTAACAGCTTTTTCCCCCAAAATTTGGAGGAATGGAAGATTCGATATAGGCCGATAGTTTTTTATATTTTCTGGGTCAAGGTTTTTCAAGAGAGACTTTATCACTGCCACTTTTATTGAGTTTGGTACACATCCGGTGGATAGAGAGCTGTTTATTGTGTTCAACATAGGAGGGCCAAGCACAGGAAGCAGCTCTTTCAGTAGTTTAGTTGGAATAGTGTCCAGTATGCAGCTTGAAGGTTTAGAGGCCATGATTATTTTCATCAATTTGTCAAGAGATATGGTACTAAAAAACTTGAGTGTCTCCCTTGATTCTATGTCCTGGCAAAGTTGTGCAGACTCAGGACAACTGAGCTTTGGAGGAATACGGAGATTTAATAAGGGGTCCGTAATTTGCTTTCTAATGATCATGATCTTTTCCTCAAAGAAGTTAATGAATTTATCACTGCTAAAGTGAAAGGCGTCCTCTCTTGGGGAATGCTGCTTTTTAGTTAGCTTTGCAACAGTATCAGAAATAAATGTTTGATTGTTCTTATTTTCCTCAATTAACTTGGAAAAATAGGATGATCGAGCAGCAGTGAGGGCTCTTCGATACTGCACGGTACTGTCTTTCCAAGCTAGAAGGAAGACTTCCAGTTTGGTGTAGCGCCATTTCCGTTCCAATTTTCTGGAAGCTTGCTTCAGAGCTCGGGTATTTTCTGTATACCAGGGAGCTAGTTTTTTATGGCAAATGATTTTTTGTTTTTAGGGGTGCGACTGCATCTAGGGTATTGCGCAAGGTTACATTGAGTTCCTCAGTTAGGTGGTTAACTGATTTTTAACTCTGACGTCCTTGGGTAGGTGGAGAGATTCTGGAAGGGCATCTAGGAATCTTTGGGTTGTCCGAGAATTTATAGCACGACTTTTGATGATCCTTGGTTGGGGTCTGAGCAGATTATTTGTTGCGATTTCAAACGAAATAAAATGGTGGTCCGATAGTCCAGGATTATGAGGAAAAACATTAAGATCCACAACATTTATTCCACAGGACAAAACTAGGTCCAGAGTATGACTGTGGCAGTGAGTAGGTCCAGAGACATGTTGGACAAAACCGAAAGAGTCAATGATGGCTCCGAAAGCTTTTTGGAGTGGGTTTGTGGACTTTTCCATGTGAATATTAAAGTCACCAAAAATTTTAATATTATCTGCCATGACTACAAGGTCCGATAGGAATTCAGGGAACTCAGTGAGGAACGTTGTATATGGCCCAGGAGGCCTGTAAACAGTAGCTATAAAAAGTGATTGAGTAGGCTGCATAGATTTCATGACTAGAAGCTCAAAAGACGAAAACGTAGTTTTTTTTTTGTAAATAGAAATTTGCTATCGTAAATGTTAGCAACACCTCCGCCTTTGCGGGATGCGCAGGGGATATGGTCACTAGTGTAACCAGGAGGTGAGGCCTCATTTAACACAGTAAATTCATCAGGCTTAAGCCATGTTTCAGTCAGGCCAATCACATCAAGATTATGATCAGTGATTAGTTCTTTGACTAGAACTGCCTTGGAAGTGAGGGATCTAACATTAAGTAGCCCCCTTTTGAGATGTGAGGTATCACAATCTCTTTCAATAATGGCAGGAATGTAGGAGGTCTTTATTCTTGTGAGATTGCTAAGGCGAAACACCGCCATGTTTAGTTTTGCCCAACCTAGGTCGAGGCACAGACACGGTCTCAATGGGGATAGCTGAGCTGACTACACTGACTGTGCTAGTGGCAGACTCCACTAAGCTGGCAGGCTGGCTAACAGCCTGCTGCCTGGCCTGCACCCTATCTCATTGTGTAGCTAGGGGAGTTAGAGCCCTGTCTATGTTCGTAGATAAGATGAGAGCACCCCTCCAGCTAGGATGGAGCCCGTCACTCCTCAACAGGCCATGCTTGGTCCTGTTTGTGGGTGTGTCCCAGAAAGAGGGCCAGTTATCTACAAATTATATATTTTGTGTGGGGCAGAAAACAGTTTTCAACCAGCGATTGAGTTGTGAGACTCTGCTGTAGAGCTCATCACTCCCCTTAACTGGGAGGGGGCCAGAGACAATTTCTCGATGCCGACACATCTTTCTATCTGATTTACACGCTGAAGCTATGTTGCGCTTGGTGACCTCTGACTGTTTCTTCCTAACATCGTTGGTGCCGACGTGGATAACAATATCTCTATACTCTCTACACTCGCCAGATTTAGCTTTAGCCAGCACCATCTTCAGATTAGCCTAAACGTCGGTAGCCCTGCCCCCTGGTAAACAGTGTATGATCGCTGGATGATTCATTTTAAGTCTAATACTGCGGGTAATGGAGTCGCCAATGACTAGAGTTTTCAAATTGTCAGAGCTAATGGTGGGAGGCCTCGGCGTCTCAGACCCTGTAACGGGAGGAGTAGAGACCAGAGAAGGCTCGGCCTCTGACTCCGACCCGCTACTTAATAGTTGATTCTAAGATTTGTATTTGACCATGTATGTTTTTGCTGTTTGTTCTTTGTTATAGAGCCAAAAACATTGGAGAAGTGGTTTATCCGTACATCTCCGTTTTGAACAGATAACTCTTTGTGTTGTTGTTTGTTTAGAGTTTTCCACTTTTCCCAGAAGTGGTTAGATTCTATGGATTCTTCAATTACATTGAGCTGATTTCTGAGATGCTGTTCGTTCTTTTTCAGTAGAGTATTTCTGTATTGTTTTTGTGATTCACCATAGTGAAGGCGAAGGCTCAGTTCTGGGTCTTAATTTCTTACTTAGGTTTTTGCATTCTTCATCAAACCATTTTTCATTGTTGTTAATTTTCTTAGGTTGACATTTTTAGATTTGATAGGGAAGCTGAGGGGTCAAATATACTGTTTAGGTTTTCTAATGCCAAGTTTACACCTTCACTATTACAGAGAAACATTTTGGCCAGGAAATTGTCTAGAAGAGATTTAATTTGTTGTTGCCTAATTATTTTTTGGTAGATTTCCACACTACTTTCCTTCCTTCTACACTATCGGTCAAAACACTTACTCATTCAAGGGTTTTTCTTTATTTTTACTTTTTCTACATTGTAGAATAATAATGAAGACAATGAAATCTATGAACTAACACATATGGAATCATGTAGTAACCAAAAAAGTGTTAATCAAATCAAAATATATTTTATGTTTGAGATTTCAAATAGCCACCCTTTGCAGTGTATAGCGTTTCTTAATATTTTTCAGTTCCTTTGGCTTTGATGCCTCATTATTGAGCAAAGCTCTGTTCAAGTAGAGTGTGATTTTGCTGTGATCTGATAGGGGTGTCAGTGGACTGACTGTGAATGCTCTAAGAGACTCTGGGTTAAGGTCAGGGATGAAGTAGTCTACAGTACTATTGCGAAGAGATGAGCTATATGTGTACCTACCATAGGAGTCCCCTCGAAGCCTACTATTGAGTATGTACATACCCAGCATCCGACAGAGCTGCAGAAGTTGTGACCCGTTTTTGCTGGTTATGTTGTCGTAGTTGTGAAGCGGGGGGCATATGGGGGAGGGAATGCTGTCAGGTAGGTGTTTGTCCCCCTGTGTGCTGAGGGTGTCAGGTTCTTGTCCAGTTCTGGCATTTTGGTCGCCACAGACTAGTACATGTCCTTGGGCCTGGAAATTGTTGATCTCCCCCTCTAGGATGGAGATGCTGTCATCGTTAAAGTATGGGGATTCTATTGGGGGGATATAGGTAGCACACATGAGGAAATGTTTATCTGTTGAGATCATTTCCTTATTAATATCTAGCCAGATGTAAAATGTTCCTGTTTAGACTAATTTAATAGAGTGGGTTAGGTCTGCTCTATTCCAAATTAGCATACCCCCTGAGTCTCTTCCCTGTTTCACACCTGGTAGTTTGGGTTTGTCTTCTTTATACCATGTTTCTTGTAGGATGACTATGTCTGTATTTCCAATTTCTTTGATGAAGTCTGGGTTCCTGCTCTTTAGGCCAAAGGCAGATGACCTCAGACCTTGTATATTCCAGGATGAGATAGTAAAAGCTAATCTAGTGTTGTTTGTGTGTGATTTAGGCATGGACCATTACAGTAGGTGTGAGCAGTAGGTGTGAGCAGAGCATGTTGAGCATCTGATACATACCTCTCTCTCTCTCTCTCTCTCAAATTAACAGAACATACTTACTATCTCTCTCTCACTCTCTCTCTCTCTCTCTCTCTCTCTCTCTCTCTCTCTCTCTGCATGCTGGGAGTGTTGGTGCATGCTGGGAATTGTGTGAGTGAGTGAGTGCCAGTGTTGTGAAGAGTTAGATATCCTGGGTTTTCTTTCGGTTTTCCTTTTCTTCTATGCATGATTAAGGTTATTATTTTTATTTACTTGTTGTGGTAGAATTAAGTATATTGTTTTTTTGGTGTCGAAACTACCCTGACTTTGACGGGGATGTTAGATCAGGGTTACTGTTATTGAAGCTAAAGTCACGGTGGAGGAGTTTCTGGTCGCCGTAGGAGAGAAGGTAGGCTATGAGAATGTTGCTTATGCGTCACGGATGAATAAAGCGGTGGTGGTTTTTCTTAAAGAAGAGCGTCTTGTTGACCGTATGGTTGAGCATGGCGTACTTCTTAAAGGAATGTTTATTCAAGTCACGCCGCTTTTTTCTCCGTCAACAAGGGTAACGATTTCAAATGTACCGCCGTTTATTCCCAATGAGTTATTGGAGCGCGAGTTATTGAGGTTTGGGAAGTTTGCAAGTTCAATTAAGATTGTCCCGTTGGGTTGCATACACCCGGCGTTGAAACAGGTTATGTCGTTTGGCGACAGGTGTTTATGTTTTTGGATTCTCCGGAGCAGACGTTGGAGTTATCGTTTAAAGTCAAGTATGACAACAGACTGTATATGGCTTATGCTAGTACGGGTAGTCAACGGTGTTTTGAGTGTGGGGATGTTGGCCATAAGCGACATGCTTGCCCGAAAAGGGAGAAGGCGGAGGGAGGGGCGCAGGTGGTCCTCGTAACGCCCGGGCCCACTGATGTAGGGAGAGGTGGGCTGACAGCGGTATAACAGCCACAAGCACCTGTTGCTGAGGAACAAGTTGTCCGTGTTGAGGGCACGGTTTTCCAACTTGTACCAGAGGGAAATGTTATGCATCAGAAAAATATAGCTGTAGAAACTAAGGACGGATCTGGAGAGACATTTCCTCAGACTGGAGATGGAGATGGCCAGTACGAGTGCTGGGGTACAGGAGGGAGTTCATGTGGAGCTAGGCTCCCAGGTAGTGGAGGAGATGCCCACTATAAGTAATGGGGTACAGGAGGGGGTTCATGTGGAGCTAGGCTCCCAGGTAGTGGAGGAGATGCCCACTATGAGTAGTGTGGTACAGGAGGGGGTTCATGTGAAGCTAGGCTCCCAGGTAGTGGAGGAGATGCCCACTACGAGCAATGGGGTACAGGAGGGGGCTCATGTGGAGCCAGGCTCACAGGTAGTGGAGGAGATGCCTGGTACGAGTGATGGGGTGCAAGTGGGGAGTGTTGAGGGGGATGTGTTAGAGGGGAGTCAGGGGTCTGTGGCCTCAGCTGAGGAGGATCAGGAGAAGGATATGGATATCTCTGCTGATACGAAAGCAGCTGGTGAGGACTCAACATATAATCTAGAGGAGATAAATGGGTTCCTGGATAAGACTTTTGGGAAATCTGTGAAATTGGCAGATTATTTTGACGTTGATAAGTTTGTTAGGTCAGCTGTGATGTTACAGAAGACTGTGGGGTTAGACAAGTTGAGTGAGAAGAAGCGTTTTCGGTTGAGGAAATTTGTTACTGCTGTCACAGCATCAAAAGGCACTGGGAAACGTGGATTGGTTAAGAGAAAATTTAAATAATGATGATGATGATCATGCCTCATAGGGTGTTTTCTTTCTCTTTGGTTTCTCTGTGGTTTCTTCTGCTTTTCCTTTCTCTTTTCTATATGGAGCTAATAAGGGTAGGTTCTCTCAATATTAATGGGGGAAGGGACAGGAATAAGAGGGCTTGGGTATTAGAAGTAATAAAACAGAAAAGGCTTAGAAAAGGCTATTTTACCCTTAATCTCTGCAGAGTTTTTGGGCATGTTGTGGAAATTCTTACACAGGGACACTCAAAGTCAATCTTATATGAATCATTCTTTATTGACCCGCAAGCTGGATAGGTCACAGTCAAACTTATATGCATGAAGTACCAGTCTGAAGTGAGCTCCAACGGGGCAGTCCCGTTAGTTCCCTTGTATACTGACAAGTTACATTTGCATGATTTAGATTATTCATAATTAATGTTTGCTTCATTCATGTGGCGACCAATACTGGGTCCTACATGTGACAGACCAATACCTCATGAGGCTTCTTCTCTCTGAGACCTTGAAACCGAGATATCCCTTTCTCTAAACAAGGTTCTGGGCGTACAAGGTTCTGGGCGTACTGCGGTCATTGCAGTGTAAATTCAACTCAATTCAATGGAATGAATTTTTTTGTTGTTGTGAATTTCAAAAACATTTTAAGTCTAATTAAAATGTGACACCGCCTGTAGAGTAACTTTAACACTATGTAGACTGGGACCAAATGTTATCTGAAACAGTGTTGAATTCAACTCTATTGGAGTTAAATTAACACTTTTATTTTTACTGTGTGAATGGGCAAGACAAAATATTGAAGTGCCTTTTGAATGGGGTATGGTAGTAGGTGCCAGGAGCGGCGGTTTGAGTGTGTCAAGAACTGCAACACTGCTAGGTTTTTCACGCTCAACAGTTTCCCATGTGTAACAAGAATGGTCCACCACCCAAAGGACATCCAGCCAACTTGACACAACTGTGGGAAGCATTGGAGTCAACATGGGCCAGCATCTCTGTGGAACACTTTCGACACCTTGTAGAGTCCAAACCCAGACGAACTGAGTCTGTTCTGAGGGCAAAAGGGTGTGCAACTCAATACTAGGAAGATGTTCCTAATGTTTGTAAACTCAGTATATATATAAATAGCTGAAAATCCACATTTCCCCTGTCTGAAATCAATTATACCCAGCTGCCTTGAGATCTTGAGATCTGGCAGTTCCCTGAGTGGATTTAACATACTGTACGCTTAGGGACCCTACTGGATTGGTCTGTATCTACGCCTTCCATCGGTGCCTCCCCTACCAGCCTCCCCTCCACTCATCTCTCCTATGACCATACCCCGCTGGGGAAATATGGTTCTCTGAGATGTCTGGAACAGCAGATATGAGAATCCCACAAAGTTTCTCTCACAGAGAAGTGTAATAATGCCAAGGACTAGCTGACCCACCACTGTTTAATGACAGTTTCTGAAGGGAGGGTGCATATGTGTGTGTGTCTGTGTGCACATTCATTTGTGTGTGTGAGCACAAGTGTGTGTTTGTGAGAGTGTGTGAGTGCATGCTTGTGTGCGTTTGTGCATGCGTTTGCCTCCATGTGGGTGTGTCTGTGCGTGCATCCTTGCATGTCCATCTGTACTACACCATCCTCTATTTCTCCTATCTTGGCGCTTGCTTTCATGCTTCTTCTTGGCATAGAACTTGTCCACTACTTTTAAACTATTTGCATACCCCTAATCTCCTGCCAGTGGTGAAAAGAAAAAGTTGAAGGCCACATTAATGTGGATAATCCTGAATTAATTGTGAATAACTAGTGAGAAAGTTAAAGACGCGCAAATATCTTTTTTGGGGGTGATATTTGTGAGTCTGTAACTTTCTCACTCATCATTATTCACATAATCATGGTAGCATCCACATTAATGTAGAAGTGTTTAGAAACATATTGTATTCTTATTTACAATAAAAGTGACTCCAAAATGACACAATAAATTATTTACCATTCATTTCCATTGGGCACAAAATTATCAAATACTAAACTTCTGACTACATAAATCCAATAATCCCTTGAAATGTGTGAACTATGTACACAAAGTGTGAATTCTAAACGATTCACCCGATATAGAGGAAAATACCCTCAAATCACAGGAGGTTGGTGGCACCTTAATTGGGGAGAACGGGCTTGTGGTAATGACTGGAGCGGAATCAGTGGTTTTAAGATGTTTGATGACATTACATTTTCTCCGTTCCGGCCATTATAATAAGCCGTTCTCAGCAGCCTCCACTGCCTCATATTAAAGCTGACAGTCTGCACTTAACCTCATAGTCATTGTATCACTTCAAATTCAAAGTGCTGGAGTACAGAGCCAAAACAACAACAAATGTGTAACTTGCCCATTTATTTTGGAGCTCACTGTATAAGGTGTGAAAGCCACATCCTAAAGTTAGTAAAGAGTTTGTCTAAATAGACTGCAGACTGCTCTCCACTCAGCCATATAGGACCACCACCTGACCTGAATACAAAGCATATGGCTTGCTCCAAGGTTCTGTGTGTGTGTGTGTGTGTGTGTGTGTGTGTGTGTGTGTGTGTGTGTGTGTGTGTGTGTGTGTGTGTGTGTGTGTGTGTGTGTGTGTGTGTGTGTGTGTGTGTGTGTGTGTGTGTGTGTGTGACATTAAAACCAGTAGATAGTGATAGCGCTGATAGTGATATGTCATCCACATATTCCTATGGAAAATTCCTGATGGCGCATGAAACCGGAAGTATTTGAATTTGAAAGGCGCCATATTGCTGAAGGTAACTGAATGTTATAGAAAAATCGCTAAGGATTATGGTGAATGTGGCCTTAACTAGCAAAGGATCATGGTTGATGTAGTAGTTTTCATCCTGCCTGAGAGCGCTTCCTCAACTTGCCAGACCGTGATTGGTCTGTGTCAGCAAGTGGTACTGTGTGACGGCAAATGCAGTTGTCAGAATTGATCACAATTTAATTAAATATCTCAATTTGTAACGAACCTTATTAAAATAATTCACTGTGCGAATCGAACTTGATAATAATAAACACATTTTAGAGCCCAAAACGGACGTCTAACTAAATTATTTTAGCCGTTCTGACGATCGTAATTTACCTAGGCTTTCTAGGGCAGACCAGTTGCTACGCAGTAGCCAACCAGCAGAGCTCGTGACTTCACGCTCCAGACTGGACACTGGGGGCCTGGTGTGTGTGTGTGTGTGTGTGTACATGTTTGCTTAGCTTTCTCCCTCTGTGTCTTAATGCTACATTAGCATATAAAGTGACATAGAAATGTATGTGGAAGCCCAGGAGGCTGTTAGAAGCTGGTGGTTCTGGCAGCTCATGTCTGAATGAAGTCTCCCTGAGTCATACGGCTCCTGCTACAACGGCACTCATCTAGTTAGGTAGCACCTACTGATCACAATAGAGTTATAGACTGTATCATTTAACTTCATTAGATTATCCTACAGACTGCAGGGAACTTTTAATTAGATTAAACAATTTGTCAGTAGTTTTTGGTTTGTTGGGGTACTGCAATAAAAAGGCAGACATATTCATTGTCTGAGCTTGTCCTGCTCATAATGAGACACACAGTGACGTAATCCGATGCAGCAAAGTGTCAGAGCTGATCTTTAAAGTGACTAACCCACTCATGTATGAATCTGCTGCAATTACACATTTTGCATAGTAATGACAAGGGAAACCACTACTACTACTAATTGCTACAAATGGTCTAATTTTGTATTCCCAATGTATTTAAGCCTGAAGCTTGCATTTATATTCTATCTCTCTCCCACACACAAAACAACCCTCTTAAACAAAATAAGGAAAGTGAAAGCCTTCTGATTGCAAAGACGCCCTATGCATTCATCCAAGCAGGGAGAGGCTGTCTGAGGTGTATTCAGGGGAAGTGTGGGCGCCAGTCTGGTCTATCTAATACCCGTGAAGGGTACCCAGGTGCCCTTGTTTGTGAGCGGAATCCCTGGCTAAGGGCAGGCTGGAAGCGATGCTAGCAGGTGGACCAGACAGACAGATGAGAGTGGTGTTCATTCGCTTGCTCATTTGTTTCTATGGCACCCTCTCAGTCCTGCACCCTTGGTATTTCTTCAGGCGCTCACAGCGAGGTGCCCCCCAATAATAAGCACCCTGATGAATCTTCAGTTGTCTGTCTACTGTTCATTTTCCACTCTGGGTGTCCACTTTGTCCTCTAAAACTTCTTCTTAGTATATTTCTTAGAAATACCTTGAGCATTTCATTGAGTCTATCACTGTAAACCCCAAGGCATTTTTAACTCAAATACTTCTGGTAGTCTAACTCAAAGTCAATGAAAAGTCATTATTACTTAAAATGTTTGTATGGTAATGACTCAAAACTAAATGAGAAGTCACATCAACTCTATGTTTTAAAGTTATGATAACAAATATCAAGCAAAACTTTTTACCCAAAATACAGGTATATTTTATGGAATTGTTTTTCATCTCTCTGTTTTTGCATGTACAGTACATTGAGTGATTGATTAATGAATCTAATGCTACACAAAGATACGCACAGCCAACCGGATTTTCAGTGCATTGCATCGACAGGAATAAACATTTCTCCGGTAAGAAGAAGGGCGGAGGTGTATGCTTCATGATTAAACGACTCATGGTGTAATTGTAACAACATACAAGAACTCAAGTCCTTTTGTTCACCTGACCTATAATTCCTCACAATCAAATGCCGAACATATTATCTCCCAAGAGAACTCTCCTCGGTTATCGTCACAGCCGTGTATATCCCCCCGCAAGCGGATACCAAGATGGCCATCAAGGAACTTCACTGGACTTTATGCAAACTGGAAACCATATATCCTAAGGCTGCATTTATTGTAGCTGGGGATTTTAACAAAGCTAATTTGAGAACAAGGCTACCTAAATTCTTTCACCATATTGATTGCAGTACACGAGCGAGTAACACACTCAACCATTGCTACTCTGACTTCCATGATGCACATAAGGCCCTCCAACCCGCCCTCCTTTTGGAAAATCCGACCATGACTCCATCTTGTTGCTCCCCTCCTAAAGGCAGAAAATGAAACAGGAAGCGCCCGTGCTTAGGTCTATCCAACGCTGATCTGACCAATCGGATTCCACGCTTCAAGATTGCTTCGATCACGTGGACTGGGATATGTTCCGAGTAGCCTCAGAGAATAACATTGACGTATAAGCTGACTCAGTGAGCGAGTTTATAAGGAATTGTATAGGAGGTGTTGTACCCTCTGACTATTAAAACCTTCCCTAACCAGAAACCGTGGATTGATGGCAGCATTCGCACAAAACTGAAAGCACGTATCACCGCATTTATCACGGCAAGGCGACTGGAAACATGGCCAAATACAGTGTAGTTATTCCCTCTATAAGGCAATCAAACAAGCAAGCATCAGTATAGAGACAAAGTGGAGTCGGCTCAAACATGAGACGGATGTGGCAGGGTCTACAGACAATCACCGATTACGAAAAGAAAACCAGCCTCGTCGCGGACATCGATGTCTTGCTTTCAGACAAATTAAACAACTTATTTGCGCGCTTTGAGGACTATACAGTGCCACCGACGTGGCCCACTACCAAAGACTGTGGGCTCTCCTTCTCCGTGGCCGGCGTGAGTAAAATATTTAAACATGTTAACCCTCGCAAGGCTGCCGGCCCAGACGGGATCCCTAGCCGCGTCCTCAGAGTATGTGCAGACCAACTGTCTGGTGTGTTTACGGACATATTCAGTCAATCCCTATCCCAGTCTGCTGTCCCCACATGCTTCAAGATGGCCACCATTGTTCCTGTTCCCAACTGAGCTAAATGACTATCGCCTCGTAGCACTCACTTCTGTCATCATGAAGTGCTTTGGGAGACTAGTTAAGGATCATATCACTTCCACCCTACCTGTCACCCTAGACCCACTCCAATTTGCTTACTGCCACAATAGGTCCACAGACAATGCAAACGCCATCTAGTGGAAGCCATAGGTACTGCAAGCTGGGAGCTGGATTCCCGTCCTTTCTATAGCAAGTCAATGGGAAAAGTGTCACTTCACAGAATCACATTTTCCGGATGGATGTTTCTCTGGTTTTCGCCTGCCAAATCAGTTCTGTTATACTCACAGACATACAGACATTATTTTAACAGTTTTAGAAACTTCAGAGTGTTTTCTATCCAATAATGCTAATTATGTGCTTATCCTAGTTTCTGGGCCTGAGTACCAGGCATTTTACTTTGGGCTCGCCAGACTCTCCAAATCTCCGAACACTGCCGCCGCTCCCTAATAGGTTAAACAGCCACCACTAGCACAGAGAGGCGGCTGCCTACATACAGACTTGATATCATTGGCCACTTTAATAAATGGAGCACTATTCACTTGAATTATGCCACTAAGAATGTTTACATATCTGGAATTTGTTTGATATTAGGTTTTGTTGTGGAATTGTTAGATATTACCTTTTAGATACTGCTGCACTGTCGGATCTAGAAGCATAAGCATTTCGCTACACTCGCAATAACATCTGCTAACCATGGGTTTGTAATCAATAACATTTGATTTGATTTGACTGTCATTATGAATACAAAATTCCAACTGCTGCATATCCTCTGGCCTGGATTCCAATAGAAATTACACATCACTATGCAAGCCAGCATAATGTGACTTGCTGGTAGGGTTGCAAAAAACGGGCAAATTTCCCAGGTTTTCCAGAAATCCCGGTTGAAAGATTCTTGGAAATCTGTTATTTTTTCTAAATCAGGGAATTTGGGGAAAGATATCAGAATTTTGCAACCCTAATTGCAGGCCTGATGCTGTATCAGGGTAAAACTAGACCTCAAAATAAGGCCTTATGAGATATGTAATGTATTGTCATGAAGAGTTTAACCCCCTAGAGTCAATATCCATGCTCTTGTGGAAATCTAATTAGGTTAATAAAAATTCCCCCCAAAAATCTGTCAGTTTAAGATAGTTATATGTTTTTTTGCATTGGATGCATCTCAATCCACCGCATGCGCAGATTTTGATGGAGTTCCCAAATATGCTGAGCACAATTGGGTTGAGGTCGGGTGATTGTGGAGGCCAGGTCATCTGATGCAACACTCCATCACTCTCCTTGGTCAAATAGCCCTTACACAGCCTGGAGGTGTGTTTTGGGTCATTGTCCTGTTGAAAAACAATTGATAGTCCCACTAAGCGCAAAGCAGATGGGATGGCGTATCGCTGCAGAATGCTGTGGTATGCTTGAATTCCAAATACATCACAGACAGTGTCACCAGCAAAGCACCATCACACCTCCTCCTCCATGCTTCACGGTGGGAACCACACACGTAGAGATCCTCCGTCCACCTACTCTGCGTCTCATAAAGACACGGTGGTTGGAAAAAATCTCAAATCTGGACTCATCAGACCTAAGGACAGATTTCCACCAGTCTAATGTCCATTGCTCGTGTTTCTATGCCAAGCAAGTCTCTTCTTCTTATTGGTGTCCATCAGTAGTGTTTTTTTTTCAGCAATTTAACCATGAATGCCTGATTCATGCAGTCTCCTCTGAACAGTTGATGTTGAGATGTGTCTGTTACTTGAACTCTGTGAAGCATTTGTTTGGGCTGCAATCTGAGGTGCAGTAAACTCTAATGAACTCATCCTCTGGGTCTTCCTTTCCTGTGGCGGTCCTCATGAGAGCCAGTTTCATCATAGTGCTTGGCATTGTTTGCGACTGCATTTAAAGAAAGTTCTTGAAATGTTCCGTATTGACTGACCTTCATGTCTTAAAGTAATGATGGACTGTTGTTTCTCTATGCTTATTTTAGCTGTTCTTGCCATAATATGGACTTGGTCTTTTACCCCATTAGCTGCTGCCAAAGCAGCAGCTACTCTTCCTGGGGTCCAGCACAATTAAGGCAATTTATACAATTTTAAAACATTACATGACACTCACTGATTTCACAGCACACTGTGTGCCCTCAGGCCCCTACTCCACCACTACCACATACAGTTGAAGTTGGAAGTTTACATAAACTTTTTTTCAGCCATAAACCCCCTTCCCCCGTAACAACTATTACAACAAAAGGAGATTTTTGTAAAAATATATCATAATCAAATAAATTACTACCCCTACCAGTCGTCTATGTACAGTTGAAGTCGGAAGTTTACATACTTAGGTTGGAGTCATTAAAACTCGTTTTTCAACCACTCCACAAATTTCTTGTTAACAAACTATAGTTTTGGCAAGTCGGTTAGGCCATCTACTTTGTGCATGACACAAGTAATTTATGTCATGGCTTTAGAAGCTTCTGATAGGCTAATTGACATAATTTGAGTCAATTGGAGGTGTACCTGTGGATGTATTATAAAAGCAAACCTTCAAACTCAGTGCCTCTTTGCTTGAATTAATGAGAAAATCAAAAGAAATCAGCCAAGACCTCAGAAAATAAATGGTAGACCTCCACAAGTCTGATTCATCCTTGGGAGCAATTTACAAACGCCTGAAGGTAGCACGTTCATCTGTACAAACAATAGTACGCAAGTATAAACACCATGGGACCACGCAGCCATCAGGAAGGAGTCGCGTTCTGTCTAATAGAGATGAACGTGCTTTGGTGCGAAAAGTGCAAATCAATCTCAGAACAACAGCAAAGGATCTTGTGAAGATGCTGGAGGAAACAGGTACAAAAGTATATATCCACAGTAGAACGAGTCCTATATCGACCGCTCAGCAAGGAAGAAGCCACTGCTCCAAAACCGCCAGAAAAAAGCCAGACTACGGATTACAACTGCACATGGGGACAAAGATCATACTTTTTGGAGAAATGTCCTCTGGACTGATGAAACAAAAATAGAACTGTTTGGCCATAATGACCATCGTTATGTTTGGAGGAAAAAGGGGGAGGCTTGCAAGCCGAAGAATCCCATTCCAACCGTGAAGCACGGGGGTGGCAGCATTATGTTGTGGGGGTACTTTGCTGCAGGAGGGACTGGTGCACTTCACAAAATAGATGGCATCATGAGGGAGGAAAAATATGTGGATATATTGAAGCAACATCTCAAGACATCAGTCAGGAAGTTAAAGCTTGATCGCAAATGGGTCTTCCAAATGGACAATGACCCCAAGCATACTTCCAAAGTTGTGGCAAAATGGCTTAAGGACAACAAAGTCAAGTTATTGGAGGGGCCATCACAAAGCCCTGACTTCAATCCTGAACTGAAAAAGCATGTGCGAGCAAGGAGGCCTACAAACCTGATTCAGTTACACTAGCTCTGTCAGGAGGAATGGGGCAAAATTCACCCAACTTGTGGAAGGCTACACGAAATGTTTGACCCAAGTTAAACAATTTAAAGGCAATGCTACCAAATGCTAATTGAGTGTATGTCAACTTCTGACCCACTGGGAATGTGATGAAAGGAACAAAAGCTGAAATAAATCATTCTCTCTACTATTATTCTGACATTTCACATTCTTAAAATAAAGTGGTGATCCTAACTGACCTAAGACATGGAATTTTTACTTGGATTAAATGTCAGGAATTGTGAAAAACTGAGTTTAAATGTATTTGGCTAAGGTGTATGTAAACATCCAACTTCAACTGTAGGATAAACAGATGTATTCAGTGCAATTAGGGGTACATAAATTAAATTACTTTCATTGTGTTTGCCAATGCCCCTAACATCATGTACATCTGATGCAGCATTATGATGAATCATTGTCGCAATGGTAGGGATTAACTGAGCTGGTCTTGGATCATTTACTAGTCATTGTTTCAATGCAGCCTTGAAATGCGTGGACAGAGTCCAGGAGCCAAGATGATTTTGATGGACCCCGTCATTCCTGTAGAGTATCTTCTGTTTCCAGAAGGTGTCAAAGTTATCAATAAAAGTGACTCCAGCAGAGCTACAATAGTCTTTTAGCCAGATGTGTAATGCCAGCAGTCTGTATACCACCTGTTAGGTTCTAAATATCTGAGTAAGAAATTGACGGACACTATAAAAGCTTCAACCAAGTTTATTCACTCCAAAGGATTAAACAGCTGAACAGACAAAGGTTTCACCAGTGGTAGTATATATACCCCAATTTGGGGTGGAATCTCACCTTCACTCTAAACATTAAATCTCTGTTGCTAGGCAGGAAATTAATTGATGCGGGCAATAAAGCAGCTGTTCCTTCTCCCTTAACGTGACCTGACCTGACCTGACCTCAGCTCCGTTCTTCGATAATCCACAGCTCTCCATCCTTATCAGTGCCTGCCAAGATGTGATCGCCTTTCCTTCACTCAGTACATTCCAAGCTTAATTGCCTCTACCATATACATCCCTCCAACAGATAACCACTAACTTCTGGTGTAGACCCTAGACTACGGCACCCCTTATGTCTCTGATATAACTAATTATTACTCAAACTTTAGAAATCCGAACCCATCACAGCCCTACCTTGTCACAACACAACGGATTAGCTCAAATGCATTAATAAGGAAAGAAATTCCACAAATGAACTTTTAACAAGGCACACCTGTTAATTTAAATGCATTCTAGGTGACTATCTCATGAAGCTGTTTGAGAGAATGCCAAGAGTGTGCAAAGTTGTCATCAAAGCAAAGGGTGTCTACTTTGAAGAATCTCAAATATAAAATATATTTTGATTTGTTTAACACTTTTTTGGTTACTACATGATTCCATATGTGTTATTTCATAGTTTTGATGTTTTCACTATTATTCTACAATGTATAAGTATAAATAATAAAGAAAAACCCTTGAATGAGTAGGTGTGTCCAAAGTTTTGAATGGTGCTGTATACATGGATATTGTGTAGTTCCAAGCATAAGGGGTTAAATACATGTAAAAATATATATATATTTTTCCTGATCTTTCTTATCTCTCTCAGATATTGGACAGAACAATCTTCTTTTAGATTTTTTTTGGGGGGGACTATATGTTTTTCAATGTAGTGCATCTGTTATTCAATGCCTTTGTATCGGCTAATGGCAGTAAAGCCAAATACACATTTTCATCAAATAATTGTTTAAAAAATATATATATACTCAAATCAAATCAAATGTTATTTGTCACATGCGCCAAATACAACAGGTGTAGACCTTACAGTGAAATGCTTACTTACAAGCCCTTAATCAACAATGCAGATTTAAGAAAATACCTACAAAAAAAGTAAGAGATAAGAATAACAAATAATTCAAGAGCCGCAGTAAATAACAATAGCGGGGATATATACAAGGGGTACCGGTACAGAGTCAATGTGCGGGGGCACCTTGTGTCGAGGTCATTGAGGTAATATGTACATGTAGGTAGAGTTATTAAAGTGACTATGCATAAATAATAACAGAGAGCAGCAGCAGCATAGAAGGAGGGAAGGGGGGCAATGCAAATAGTCTGGGTAGCCATTTGATTAGCTGTTCAGGAGTCTTATGGCTTGGGGGTAGAAGCTGTTTAGAAGCCTCTTTGACCTAGACTTGGCACTCCGGTACTGCTTGCCTTGCGGTAGCAGAGAGAACAGTCTATGACTAGGGTGGCTGGAGTCTCAGACAATTTTTATGGCCTTCCTCTAACAATGCCTGGTATAGAGTTCCTGGATGGTAGGAGGTTTGGCCCTGGTGATGTACTGGGCCGTACACACTACCCTCTGTAGTGCCTTGCAGTCGGAGGCCGAGCAGTTGCCATACCAGGCAGTGATGCAACCCGTCAGGATGCTCTTGATGGTGCAGCTGTAAAACCTTTTGAGGATCTGAGGACCCAGACCAAATCTTTTCAGTCTCCTGAGGTGGAATAGGTTTTGTCGTTTCCTCTTCACAACTGTCTTGGTGTGCTTGGACCATGTTAGCTTGTTGGTGATGTGGACGCCAAGGAACTTGAAGCTCTCAACCTGTTCCATTACAGCCCTGTCGATGAGAATGGAGGCGTGCTCTGTCCTCCTTTTCCTGTAGTCCACAATCATCTCCCTTGTCTTGAACACGTTGAGTGAGAGGTTGTTGTCCTTGCACCACATGGCCAGGTTTCTGACCTCCTCCCTATAGGCTGTCTGATCATTGTCGGTAATCAGGCCTACAACTGTTGTGTCATCAGAAAATGTAATGATGGTGCTGGAGTCGTGCCTGGCTATGCAGTCATGAGCGAACAGGGAGTATAGGAGGGGACTGAGCATGCAC
Source organism: Brachymystax lenok tsinlingensis (assembly GCA_030435695.1). Lineage (NCBI taxonomy): Eukaryota > Metazoa > Chordata > Actinopteri > Salmoniformes > Salmonidae > Brachymystax > Brachymystax lenok. Next base: position 49,026,551 of record CM059819.1, on the reverse strand, counting down.
CCCTGAGGGGCCCCCATGTTGAGGATCAGCGTGGCGGATGTGTTGTTACCTACCCTTACCACCTGGGGACGGCCCGTCAGGAAGTCCAGGATCCAGTTGCAGACGGAGGTGTTTAGTCCCAGGGTCCTTAGCTTAGTGATGAGCTTTGCGGGCACTATGACTTTCTGTCCAAAAATGATGCAGAAAAGTTAATCCATGCATTTGTAACTTCTAGGTTAGACTACTGCAATGCTTTATTTTCCGGCTATCCGGATAAAGCACTAAATAAACTTCAGTTAGTGCTTAACACGGCTGCTAGAATCTTGACTAGAACCCCAAAATTTGATCATATTACTCCAGTACTAGCCTCTCTACACTGGCTTCCTGTTAAGGCTAGGGCTGATTTCAAGGTTTTACTGCTAACCTACAAAGCATTACATGGGCTTGCTCCTACCTATCTTTCTGATTTGGTCCTGCCGTACATACCTACACGCACGCTACGGTCACAAGACGCAGAGCCTCCTTACTGTCCCTAGAATTTCTAAGCAAACAGCTGGAGGCAGGGCTTTTTCCTATAGAGCTCCATTTTTATGGAATAGTCTGCCTATCCATGTGAGAGACGCAGACTCAGTCTCAACCTTTAAGTCTTTATTGAAGACTCATCTCTTCAGTAGGTCCTATGACTGAGTGTAGTCTGGCCCAGGAGTGTGAAGGTGAACGGAAAGGCACTGGAGCAACGAACCACCCTTGCTGTCTTTGCCTGGCCGGTTCCCCTCCACTGGGATTCTCTGCCTCTAACCCTATTACAGGGGCTGAGTCACTGGCTTCTGGTGCCGTGGCGGAGATCTTGTGGGCTATACTCGGCCTTGTCTCAGGATGGTAAGTTGGTGGTTGAAGATATCCCTCTAGTGGTGTGGGGGCTGTGCTTCGGCAGAGTGGGTGGGGTTACAGTGGGGAAAAAAAGTATTTAGTCAACCACCAATTGTGCAAGTTCTCTCACTTAAAAAGATGAGAGAGGCCTGTAATTTTCATCATAGGTACACTTCAACTATGACAGACAAAATGAGGAAAAAAAATCCAGAAAATCACATTGTAGGATTTTTTATGAATTTATTTGCAAATTATGGTGGAAAATAAGTATTTGGTCAATAACAAAAGTTTATCTCAATACTTTGTTACATACCCTTTGTTGGCAATGACAGAGGTCAAATGTTTTCACACACTGTTGCTGGTATTTTGGCCCATTCCTCCATGCAGATCTCCTCTAGAGCAGTGATGTTTTGGGGCTGTCGCTGGGCAACACGGACTTTGAACTCCCTCCAAAGATTTTCTATGGGGTTGAGATCTGGAGACTGGCTAGGCCACTCCAGGACCTTGAAATGCTTCTTACGAAGCCACTCCTTCGTTGCCCGGGCGGTGTGTTTGGGATCATTGTCATGCTGAAAGACCCAGCCACGTTTCATCTTCAATGCCCTTGCTGATGGAAGGAGGTTTTCACTCAAAATCTCACGATACATGGCCCCATTCATTCTTTCCTTTACACGGATCAGTCGTCCTGGTCCCTTTGCAGAAAAAACAGCCCCAAAGCATGATGTTTCCACCCCCATGCTTCACAGTAGGTATGGTGTTCTTTGGATGCAACTCAGCATTCTTTGTCCTCCAAACACGACGAGTTGAGTTTTTACCAAAAAGTTCTATTTTGGTTTCATCTGACATTCTCCCAATCCTCATCTGGATCATCCAAATGCTCTCTAGCAAACTTTAGACAGGCCTGAACATGTACTGGCTTAAGCAGGGGGACACGTCTGGCACTGCAGGATTTGAGTCCCTGGCGGCGTAGTGTGTTACTGATGGTAGGCTTTGTTACTTTGGTCCCAGCTCTCTGCTGGTCATTCACTAGGTCCCCCCGTGTGGTTCTGGGATTTTTGCTCACCGTTCTTGTGATCATTTTGACCCCACGGGGTGAGATCTTGCGTGGAGCCCCAGATCGAGGAAGATTATCAGTGGTCTTGTATGTCTTCCATTTCCTAATAATTGCTCCCACAGTTGATTTCTTCAAACCAAGCTGCTTACCTATTGCAGATTCAGTCTTCCCAACCTGGTGCAGGTCTACAATTTGGTTTCTGGTGTCCTTTGACAGCTCTTTGGTCTTGGCCATAGTGGAGTTTGGAGTGTGACTGTTTGAGGTTGTGGACAGGTGTCTTTTATACTGATAACAAGTTCAAACAGGTGCCATTAATACAGGTAATGAGTGGAGGACAGAGGAGCCTCTTAAAGAAGAAGTTACAGGTCTGTGAGAGCCAGAAATCTTGCTTGTTTGTATGTGACCAAATACTTATTTTCCACCATAATTTGCAAATAAATTCATAAAAAATCCTAAAATGTGATTTTCTGGATTTTTTTTCCTAATTTTGTCTGTCATAGTTGAAGTGTACCTATGATGAAAATTACAGGCCTCTCTCATCTTTTTAAGTGAGAGAACTTGCACAATTGGTGGCTGACTAAATACTTTTTTTCCCCACTGTATATCCTGCCTGTTTGGCCCTGTCCGGGGGTTCGTCGGACGGGGCCACAGTGTCTCCCGACCCCTCCTGTCTCAGCCCCCAGTATTTATGCTGCAGTAGTTTATGTGTCGGGGGGCTAGGGTCCGTCTGTTATATCTGGAGTATTTCTTCTCTTATCTGGTGTCCTGTGCGAATTTAAGTATGCTCTCTCTAATTATCTCTCTCTTTCTTTTTTCCTCTCTCTCTCTCTCTCTCTCTCTCTCTCTCTCTCTCTCTCTCTCTCTCTCTCTCTGTTCTGTTCTGTTATAATCTGCACCCGGCACAGCCAGAAGAGGACTGGCCACCCCTCACAGCCTGGTTCCTCTCTAGGTTTCTTCCTAGGTTTTGGCCTTCTAGGGAGTTTTTCCTAGCCACTGTGCTTTTACACCTGCATTGCTTGCTGTTTGGGGTTTTAGGCTGGGTTTCTGTACAGCACTCTGTGACATCAGCTGATGTAAGGGGGGCTTTATAAATAAATTTGATTTGATTTGATTTGATATGATGTTGAATGCTGAGCTGTAGTCAATGAATAACATTCTCACATTGGTGTTCCTTTTGTCCAGGTGTAAAAGGGCAGTGTGGAGTGCAATACAGATTGAATCATCTGTAAATCAGTTGGGGCGGTTTGCAAATTGGAGTGGGTCTAGGGCTTCTGGGATAATGGTGTTGACGTGAGCCATGACCAGCCTTTCAAAGCACATCATGGTTACAGACGTGAGTGCTACGGGTCGGTAGTCATTTAGGCAGGTTACCTTAGTGTTCTTGGGCACAGGGACTATGGTGGCCTGCTTGAAACATGTTGGTATTACAGACTACAGGGAGAGGTTGAAAATGTCAGTGAAGACGCTTTGCAGTTGGTCAGCGCATGCTCGGAGTACACGTCCTGGTAATCCGTCTGGCCCAGTGGCTTTGTGAATGTTGACCTGTTTAAAGGTCTTATTCACATCGGCTGTGGAGAGCGTGATCACACAGTTGTCTGGAACAGCTGATGCTCTCATCCATGTTTCAGTGTTACTTGCCTCGAAGCGAGCATAGAAGTTATTTAGCTCATCTGGTAGGCTCTTGTCACTGGGCAGCTCTCGGCTGTGCTTCCTTTTGTAGTCTGTAGTAGTTTGCAAGCCCTGCCACATCCGATGAGTGTCTGAGCCGGTGTAGTATGATTCAATCTTAGTCCTGTATTGACGCTTTGCCTGTTTGATGGTTCGTCGGATGGCGGGATTTCTTATAAGCTTCCGGGTTAGATTCCAGCTCTACCCTTTAGCTCAGTGCGAATGTTGCCTGTAATCCATGTGAAATGAGCACATTTAAAAATAATAGCCTTGGTCTAGTACTCGGTCTAGTATAATTTCAATTGTATTAGAATATCCCCATACAAAGAAGCTGCAATGACTCAGCTAACATTTGTTTGTTGTTTTACCATAGCATGCAACATGGTAAAAAATACACAAATACAGTACACACAATTGTCCATCAAGCTGGAAATACCTCAGCTCCAAGTGAAAAAACTGTATTCTTGCTCTTTTTATCATTTCTCATCCACAGGATCCCCACACCGGTAAGAGTGTGTGTGGGTTAGAGGTTGTTTCCACCCTTGTGGTTCTATAAAGTGCAGTGCTGTATGAGTCAGAGCTCTGTTTTCCCTCACAGTGAAAGGAGAGGGAATGGGCTACACACAACGGGCTACCCTGAGTGTGAGCTGAATAGCTGAATGGAAAGGGGCTCCACTCCATCACAATCATCACTAAAACAATCATACTCATGCTTTTATTAGAACCAATCAGGCAAAAACACACAATCTCAAGTGATGTCAGCATTTAAGATGTTATATTTAATTTAAAATCATCATATCAGGTCGGCAGGGTAGCCTAGTGGTTAAAGCGTTGGACTAGTAATTGGAAGGTTGTATGTTCAAATCCCCGAGCTGAGAAGGTACAAATCTGTCGTTCTCCCCCTGGCAGTTACCCCACTGTTCCTAGGCCGTCATTGAAAATAAGAATAAAGGTAAAATGTTATTTACATTCCTTTAAATAAAAAATTGGACTACCCTTCCCACCTTTTCAATCATTCTGAGGTTCAGTTAAAACTTGATAGGTGTTTTTCTTCACTTCTTGCTGTGGTTGTATTCACTCTGTTTCAATGCTCAAATAGGAAATATTTGTATATAGAACAACATTTGTATATAGGAAAAAGACAAGTTAATAAATTGTCAAAGAAACACAAGGCTTTCAGATAGAGCAAGAGGAAATCAATTCAAACTGTCTTCGGGGAAACCCAGGCTTTGTCTGGTTGTGCTGCTTTGTGCAATGGGAAACAGAGGGACAGTCAGAAGCTAGACTATCTCTGCCTGTCGGGGAATATCACGCTGAAATGAAATTGCACTCCCTGCCTACGTCTCAAAGTGGAAATGGCTTCCCCTGTTCCCCTCTCTAACTCAGAGGAGATTAGGAAGGCCCCACAGCCTCCCCGTGGGCCAAGGTAACACCATGTGCTACCGCCATGAGTTTTACATCAGGAACTACTGACCCAACATCTCTCTCTGTCTCTCTAAGTGCATGCTGGGAGTGTTTGGTAGTTGAGAGGCCGTGTGTAGTTGAGAGGCCATTTTCTTGCAATTTTTCTTGGTGTTTTCTTTCAATTTTATTTTCTATGGTGGAGGGTTAAACACACTGTCAGTTTCGCAGTACCCTATGTTTTTTTTCAAAGTTAGGGAATATGAGGACAGAGTTTAGTTTCCTGGGGTTTGGAATGTGTGGTGTGCGTGATGGCTTCGCAACCTAGCTCGGAGCAGACGCTGTCATTATGGCATGGATTCAGGTGTGTTCCTGAGATTGGAGTTAAGGTGGAAGAGGTTCTGCTCACGGTCGGCGAACAGGTAGGAGATGAATTTATACATTCCGCATCTAGAATGAACAAAGCTGTGGTTGTGTTCATGAAAAGAGTGAATTTGGTGGGTAGGCTGATTGCTAGCGGAATATTTGTAAGGAATGTTTTGGTGCCAGTTTCCCCCTTGTCGAGTCCTTCAACAAGGGTGATAGTTGCAAATTTGCTTCCGATTACTACAGATTATCAACTCCGGAAAGAACTGAGTCATTTTGGTAAGTTTGCTAGCGGTTTCCTGTACTGTTGGCAGGTTTTCAGGCAGATGCCGTTAAGCATGTTGAATGTGCATTTTAAAGTGAGGCATGGGGAGGGGCTCTATGCGGAGTTTGCCAGTTCAGATAGTCTACGCTGTTTTGAGTGTGGTGATTTGGGGTATAAGATCTTTGCATGCCCACATAAAGGCCGTAGACAAGGTGAGGGTAGAAGCGCCAGTGGGGGAAATCGAGGTCAACGTGCAGAGGGCCCTGAGACCCAGGCAGCAGAGGCTGGGCCTAGTCATGCTATGGATGGTGGTGTAGCTGAGGCTGGGTCTAGTCATGCTGTGAATGGTGGTGTAGCTGAGGCTGAGCCTAGTTATGCTATGGATGGTGGTGTAGCTGAGGCTGGGTCTAGTCATGCCATGGATGGTGGTATAGATGAGGCTGGGCCTAGTCAGGTTATGCTAGTGGATGAGGAGAGTATAGTGGGGAAGGGGAAGCAACCAGGGGGGGATGGACGAGGGTGTCAGGTGTAAGAGGAAAAAGGAGAGAAGAAAGGAGGTGGGAGGGGAGAGGATGGTGTGGTCAAAGGCACCAAGGAACCTTTGCCTGGTGCTGGGTGGGAGGCCCCGACTAGGGGGAAAGGGCAGGTGGTCAGGATGGGAGATGGAGATGAGAATAAGAAAGGTGAGTCTGAGGAAGAGGATGACAAGGAGGCCTTTTTTTCAGACTCCTCCTCAATGGGTCCAGAGCTGACAGCCAGTCAAGCAGAGGGGTCAAAGTACACAGTGAGGGAACTGTCAAGGTTCCTGAATGAGACTTGGGGGGGGGAATTTAATCTTGAGGCTTTTTTTTGCGATCCGGGAAAGTGTAAGATCAGTATAACACGCTAGGTGGACTGACTTCCAGACTTTTTGGGAAAGGTGGGGCAGCAAAGAGAGGAGTACGAGTCTCTAAGTCAATTGTGGGATGTGGGGAAAGTCAAAATTTTGCTTTTCTGTCAACATTAAACAACTCTGTCATCCTCAGAGGCTAGGAGAGTATTGGGGGAACTCGAGTGTAGTATTAGTGAGATGGAGGTAGAGATGGTGGGGTAAGGCAATGTAGGCCTCCAGGCTAATTTAGCTGAATTACATAGGGACCTTGGCAGTTTTTTACAGGTTAAAGCAAAGGGAGCACTTGTAAGAGCTAGGTGCTCCATGCTCAAGGAGATGGATGCTCCCAGCTCCTTCTTCTTTGGTTTGGAAAGACAGAGAGGTGAAGCCAAGGGTATACATTGTCTACGGCTGTCTGATGGGCGGGTGACCTCTGTGGTGGGGGAGATGCGTTGTATAGGGCAGAACTGTGTGATCCTATGTGTGCTCAGGTTTTATTCGCAGAACTCCCTAAGCTCTCGCTGGCACAGAGGGAGGATATGGACATTCCCCTGTTGTCCCATGAACTGGCAGAGGCCTTAACCCAGATGTCCCTAGGCCGTGCATCTTTTGCGTGTTGCGTGAGTGTGTCGGGGTAGGAGAGTTGCCGATTAGCTGCCGTCAGGCGGCTCTGACTCTCTTGCCAAAAAAAGGGGACTTGTGTGAACTTAAGAACTGGAGGCCTGTGGCATTGCTTTGTGCGGACTATAAGATATTTTCCAAGATCCTCGCTAACAGACTGAAGTCCCATCTGGACTCTATAGTACACAAGGACCAGACATATTGTGTACTGGGACGCTCAATCGCGGACAACTTGTTCTTAATCAGGAACATGTTGGACTTGTCAAGAGGATCTAATGTGAACTTTGGACTGGTTTCTTTAGATCAAGAGAAGGCTTTTGATAGAGTGGACCATGAGTATCTGTTTAATGTGATGTCTGTGTTTTGGGTTTGGGGAAAGGTTTTTGGCCTTTGTGAAGATGTATGCTGGGGCGTCATGTATGGTCAAGGTGGGAGGGGGACTCAGTAGACCAGTCTGGGTGAGGCGGGGTAATAGACAAGGATGCTCTCTATTGGGGCAGTTATATACACTGGCCATTGAGCCTTTTTTGGGCCTGCTACGCAGGAGACTGCAGGGAGTGTGCTGGACAGGCATGGGTGTGTTGATAGGCATAGCAGTGTCGGTGTACGCAGATGACGTTTCTGTGATGGTCAGGAATGGGCAGGATATGCAGGCACTAGAAAATAGTCTGAAGGTGTAAGAGTGAGCTTCGTCAGCTAAGGTGAACTGGGGCAAGAGCAAAGCTCTGTTATGTGGGGCATGGAGGGATAGGGCCCCCCCAGTATGGTTGTGAAGGGCTTAACATTTTGGGCGTGTACCTGGGCTCAGAGAGGTGGGTCAGGAAGAACTGGGAGGGGCTGTCACAGGCAGTGGTGTCGAGACTGGCCAGGTGGAAGTGGCTCCTGTCCCAAGTGTCATATAGAGGGAGGGTGCTGATAATCAACAACCTGGTGGCATCTTCCCTGTGGCATAAACTGGCTGTCCTCAACCCCCCCCCCTCACTGGCTGAGGGCAGCAGTGTTGTATATGTCCGTAAACGAAGGAAGACAAGGCCTGGTGGAACTGGAGAGCAGGATGGCTGCTTTCCGATTAAAGGCGGCACAGAGACTGCTGTACCATACTGATGTCGGCTGGAGGGAACCAGCATGCGCGCTGCTGAGGAGAGATGGCAGATTAGGGTTGGACCGGCAGCTATTCCTCGTGAGGCTGGACGGGCTAAGTATAGCATGTCTCTCAGCACTCTGCGGTGCTGAGGGCCTGGCAGCTGCTAAGGCCCACACAAGAAAAGGGTGTGGAGCCTGGGCTGTGAGAGGAGCCTATCTTCCACAACTCAGCCATCCTTTTGAGATCGGTTCAGTCGGCCACTCTGCAGAGGCGACTGATGACAGCGGATTTAGTAAGGCTGGGTGACCTGCGACTGCTGGGAGAGGAGGGAAGTCCTGGCACAACAAACAGGACTAACATCTCTTAGGTTGCTGGAGAGATTCCTGGATGAGGTCCAGGAGGCACTGTCTGAGCCGGTAAGAGGGGTGTTTGAGCGTCTAAAAGGGGAAGGGCCACCAATGTTTCCACCACTGCAGGTGACGGCAGAGACTGGGGACTGGCAAGGGGGTCAGGAGGACTTGTAAAGATTTTAACACTCCGAGCCTGGGGGAGTTTGAGGGGGTGGGAGGTAAAATCCTCTATAACCTCTACTGAGGTAAGGAATATTAAGAGCCTAACAGGAGTGAAGGCACATCAGTGGCAGGGGGTATGTAGGGAGGAGAGTATGGTGAGTTTTAGATGGAGGGGGCTCTACAAACTCCCAGTACCAAAGAGGTCAGAGGACCTCCAGTGGAGGGTTCTATAACAGCTGGTTGGCACGAGTCGACCCGGGAGTTGGACAGGGGTGTCCTTTCTGTGTCATGAGTGAAACTGTGATTCATGTGTTTTCTGTGTGTACCAGGTTAATGCCATTAATGTCTATGTTGGAATGTCTGTGTGAGAGGTTGGGGGTGGGATTTACTGTCGGGATGTTTATAATGGGGTACAGGTATTCAAATAAGGAGAAGGCCAAATGTGTGTTGTTGAATTTTCTGTTTGCTCAGGGAAAGCTAACAAGGAGGAACAGGGTCGAAGGTGGGGGGATAACAGACCCTTTACTATTATTTCATGGGTTGGTCTCTGCATGCCTTAGGGTGGAATTTGAGTTCTATAACATGATAAAAAGTGTGGAGATGTTTCAGGGGATATGGTCTGTCTGTACAGCTGGGGAAGATGGGTTGGATATACAGTTGTATAAGTGGTGAGGTTTTTGGTTATGTGATGTGTGGTGTTGTTTTTGTGTCTTGTGGTAGAGGGCAAGGTGAGTATGCAGTGCTTCAGTACAGGGATTTTTTTTTTTTTGGGGGGGTTAATGAAATGAGAATGTATCATTAAAGAAAGACAAAAGTCAAAAAGTCTCTTTCTCTCTCTCTCAGATGTCTCTTATCTGTCTCCTGGTCTCGCTCTCTGTTTCGATCTCTCAAACAAAATTTGATCTGCATTAACATTAACAGTTTAAGGATCTATTTGGAAACGTATGGCTTATGGTTCCTTTGGGGAATAGAAATGAGGTAACACGCATCTAAATATCCATTTGTCATCCATCACCATGGGGAAAGGCAAAGAACTTGGTGTTGGATCACCTTTCAGAACCATTTACACACTAATTTAATCAGATTCGCTTTAGCCAACATCCACACATCGGTTGTTTTGATGGTGTCAGAGGTGCAACTGCATTAGAGCTGTATAATCTACAAGTGGCTCCTGGAATTTATACCAAAAGCAGACATTGCCATTGGCATTAATATAAATCCTATGCAGCCTTGTTTACAAGTTCTGTCACCTCGATTATGATGACAGAAATTCTCATTATTTAGTTGAATGGTTTTTCAATTTGAGCGTAATTATTTCTGTATAGTCTACACTTTCTCGTTCTGAACTTATAACACTAGTAAGGGGGAGAGTGTGGCTTTATGACAAAGATCGCAAGAGCAGCAGCTCACCGATTTGACCGCTCAAACTCAGTTCCAGCGGTTGCTCACTGATTTGATGCTCCAATGCAGTTCCACCTCAAACATTCACTTTGCGGGTATCTGCTATCACGGGTTAACGCTTGATCTGATTGAATATAGGCAATACTGTCATATCATTTCAGCTGCCAGATCACCTGTGATTACAAGTCAGTATTTGACGTCCATCAATGTCTGAGGACGTCGGGAGATGATGTGGAAACCGGCCACGAGGGGGCAACAGTGAGCGCTGTTACCTTCAAGTGGGTTTCGGTTTTGCAAGGGCATTGTGCATGGGGATGGCGAATGGGCATAAGCATCTGCTTATGATTCCAGACGTTGCAAGTTTGAATCCAGCGATATAAAGTTGTTTTTTATATTTTTATTTTAAGCCTATCCCAAACCTTAACCCTTACCTTAACCATTCGGAGTTAATGCCTAACCTTAAGAATTTGGAGTTAATGCCTGAACTCTACCCTAACCTTAACAATTCTGGGTGAATGCCTAAATGTATCCTTAAACACTTTGAAATTTGATGTTTGGAACAACTTCCAAATTTGATTTGAGAAACATGGATTAACGTGGACGTGAGTCTGTGAGAGCTAGTAGCATTTCAGAGTGTAGTGAGGTGAATGAGTGAGACACTCAAATACACGGATACACATGCACGCACATGCACATGCAGACAAACACGCACATGCACATGCACACAAACACACACCATATGATTTGATAGCTGTTGTCATGGAACCACCCCAGAATCAGCAATCACTGCTTGCCTTGGACACTCACTGACAGATGTTGCAGGATAGTGAACTTGTAGTGAGTCAGCTTCTTCCATAGATTCAAGTATTATTCCAACACTGCATGTAGTTAACTAGACTGTTTCAGTTGCAATTACAGTACATACTTCAAGCTACGTATATGTTTAGCTAATGAGAGTTTGAATACGTTTTTTTTTATTTTATTGTCAAGTTGCCTTTATTGTCAAGTCTGCCTATCACTGTTTGAATAATGCATCGCTGGAACACATTGTTTAACCGATTACAATGCGTGGACGGCCCACTATGCTAATTAAAGTTTGGCTCAGGTTAGCTTGCATTATATTCTATCTTTACTTTCTCATAGTAGTGTTGGTATCCCGTGGCCAAACTGTTTATAATAGTAGTATTGGTATACTGAGCCCTGACTGACTAATCCATTATCTGACTCCCTGGTTTCATCCTGTTCATTAAGGAATCCTGATAGAGTCTGCTCTAGTCTGTTTATGGTCTGTGAGCTCACTAACAGGCACTAGAGGGATGAGAGAGACAAGAGGGAGAGCTGCTGGAGTTCCTGCCAAGCAGCTGTTCACTACCTCTGACTGGCCCCTGCGCAAACTTCACCAGGCCTTGCTTTGACCAGCCCAGCATCAAACCAGCAAAGCCCAGCTCAGACCAGCCTAGACTTATGGTGCAGATGTCACATCCTGGCTAGTAGACATTGAGGGAGAAAAGGGAGCTGGGTATTGAGGCAGACAGCCAGCCATGTCTGGTGTCTCTGAAGTGGTGATGATGAAGAGAGTAAAGTATGGAAGTGGAAAGAGAAAGTGTGTGTGTGTGTGCGTGAGCGTGCACAGCTGTCTCTGTGTGTGTGTGTGTCATCCCCTTCAGAGCAGAAACTCACTTAGAGAGTCTTACAGCTCAACAGGTGTCATCCCCAACCCCCCTCCTCCCATCCATCGCCATGGCTGACACATCTCATTCATCCCAGTCAGTCACTAATTTCCCTTTCCTTCGGGTAAACAACCTAACCTGTCATTTGCTAATGTCTACTTATGGATGTATTTGTCCTACAACACTGTGTGTCACAAGCTCACATATCAACACTGTCAACGAGAAAATGTCAGGAAATTCATTATCATGTATTTATAAGTGCTAGGATGCTAAAGATATTTCACAAGATGCAGCAGAACTGTCAGTGTCAACATTTGACATTTCCCATCGGTGTGATAAGGATATGACAGTATTTCACCCCCTAGAGATTAAACTTGATTTATCTCTTTGTTTCACCCCTTGTCCCAAGCAGATCAAGATGATCTCATTTTAATGTTTTTCAGCTGTATGGCATACGCACACGAACGCACGTGCATATGCATATGCATGCACACGCACACACACCCACACACACTCCAATGCTCAACTTCAGTTTCAGCCCCTTTGATAAGAGGAAAACCCAAATTAAAATTATATCTGGGTATAAATGGATTACATGAAAGACAGCATATCATTCAAACAGAGTTAATCACCTTTCTAAGGGTAATTTGCAACTGAATGGAACACAGACAACATGAAAGACCTTCATTAACCTTGAATATGCACCACCAAATGCACATCAGTTTATTAATTTCAAACCTCATTATAACATCAGGTATTATAATGATTTTGGTCAAAATCAGGATTATTTATATTGTGATTATGTATAAGGGTTAATTAAAAGATCAACATGGAGGGTAAACTGGAGCCACCACAACCTACAGAAAGGGAAGGTTGACAAAATGTCTCAAAGACCCCAAATAATGAAGCATATTTCACATAAGATGTCCCTGGCTCCATCTCAATTATTCTTTCCACAATTCCTTGCATCCTATTTCCACACCTCCTTCTCAAACCAGAGTAGAAGATCGAAAGTCACTTTCTTCTACCTTCTTCTTCAATGTGTTTTCTGAGAAGGAGTCAAGGAGAGAGGATGCGAGGAATCAAGGAAAGTAGCATTGGGAAAGAGCCAATTTGTAAGCCCTGCCTGCTAAATGTGTGGCTTATGGAGACAGGCGTGTTTTAGGGCACCTCTCTCTTATATGAATTCCGCCTGCAGATATACAACAACACCTCAGCCTTGTCCCCGATCTCTTGCTTTAATTGCCATGAACAGTGAAGGCGCAGAAACGCCACTCACTCCCTGTTTGTTTTGCCTATAGTCTACCTGTCACGTATACACACACACCCACGCACACAAACACACACATACACATACCTCTTTTGCGTTTGTGCATTTGTGTGTGTGTTTGTCAGCCAGTAAGTCTGTGTACACCCACTGTACCACTTTCTGTCAGCAAACATTTGAATTGTGCATCTGAAAACGACTGTTTAGATTGTGTCTACAAGAGACGTGGGTGTCCATATATGCATACATGGTGACTCATTCACAAATTAGTACACTGAGTGGGCTACTGTATAATAAACTCTGTAATTAAAAATATTTTTGGTACTAACTGATATTGTTGTCTACAGAAGTTGTGATAGAAAGAAAATTAACTATAAAAAAAAGATAATAGGCTATCTATTGCTGAAATGGCTCTAGTCATCATATTTTCTTCAATCAGTTGACTCCGAATATTCACTCAAATCACGGGTAAACAGGAGTGCAGATCTCTCTCTCTCTCTCTCTCTCTCTCTCTCTCTCTCTCTCTCTCTCTCTCTCTCTCTCTCTCTCTCTCTCTCTCTCTCTCTCTCTCTCGGGTGTTCTGTGGAAAATTCCCATATCTGACTGCTGAGTCATTATGATTCTGAACATCACCTCAGCTGAGAATTCACTCTCTCGCGCCATTCTCGCTCCGTCTCTTTGTAGGTCATTCTTTCTATCCCTTTCTCACTTTTTCTGCTCTCCCTCTTACTTCCCTTTCTCACTTACTTTCCTTCTGTCTCTTTCGTTCTTTCTCTCTCCTTCTCTGCACTTTATTGAGGCTCTGCAGTCGTAAAGCAGCAGCAGTCACACCTTAGGGATTATCAGCTCCTGTCTCTCTGTGATGTCCAGGCACATTCTTAAAAAAAAGTGTTATCTAAAAACTAAAAGGGTTCTTCGGTTGTCGCAATAGGAGAAGCCTACAAAGAATCCTTTTTGGTTACAAGTAGAACCCTTTCCACTGAGGGTTTTACATGGAAACCAAAAGGGTTCTACCTCGAACCTAAAAGTGTTCTATGGGGAGAGTCAAAGAACCCTTTTGGAACCCTTTTTTATAAGACTGCATGATAAGTAATGTCATGACTGACCACGAGAATCCAAATAGGTCAGATCAGGTTTGCAATGAATAACTTCAATCACACCCCCTTTCACCCGTAGATGGAGGAGGAAAGAACTAGTGGGGATTGACACTCATGTCCTGTTGTAAATCAAGGGAGAAGATTCAGACCTGTGCTCTCCAAATTCACCAACAGACCTTTTCCCGTTCAAAAAGTTCAAAAGCAAATACTGGAACAATATTTACAATGTAGAACGTGGGGAATGGTCAGAAGTGATCTATAGAACACTATAGATCGATGTGATGTCATTAAAAATGCTAGAAAGGGAAAATGTAACTTGGAAAGTATACCCACTACATAGATGAATTTCCATACTATGGGTTGAGCATGTAATCTGAAAAGTATGAAAGTGTTTATGTTAAGAGAGGGATGTGATTTGAGAAGTTATAAGATATAACTGTTTTCCAAAACTTTGTACAGTGAGTAATCACCGCCCCAAAGTGAGGACGCCCCCTTTCAAGCAAAAGGTATACATGATGGGTTAAGAAATTAACACATTAGACCAGAAAAGTGTGAAGCTGCAGCCGCGCATTTAAAATGGTTTGAACTTTGAATCTCAACACGAGGTGGAGACGATAAACTCACTTCCCGGGCAATCATTGGTACTGCTGATTAGCTGTCCTAAGTAAAGTATCTTTGAAAGCAAATTTAAGTAGGACCATCCTGTTACTCTGTTCAAACCATCGTATTACACTACTCTCATCACCCCACTGGGGAACCATCAATACGGCTGGCTAGCCAATCTTCAAATAAGTATCTTCAAGACCGAATGAAAGGAAAATCAACTCCGTAGTGCTGTTCAGGACTACACGACAAGTCACCAGATACCGGACAACTACAAAGAAGGACAACAGAAGAAGAGTTGTTGGAACCATTTCGGACCATCAGAGCCTTACAAGCGTGCTGCAAAAAAGGCCCAACCCCTTTTCCAAGGCTTCCGCGATCACCAAGAGATCCTCGGCGAACCCAGGCATTTCAGGTAAATACATTCATGATTTCTTGCTCAAAGTTGGCGGCGGTTTGTGTGCAAAGTATATGGTTATTGTAGATGAGATTAGTTTCTGAATGTGGCAATGTTAAGTGTCTCTGTCCTTCTCTCTCTCTCCCTCTCCATATCTTCTTTAAAAAGCATCCATGTTGTTGTATTCCGCTAGGGACCTTTTTTTCAGCATATTACGTCTCCAGTCAATAACAGGTGCAGAGTGTGTGTGTTTATCTTATGTTCCCATTTAATTAGCTTGTAAATAAATAATTAAACAAATTTGTGTAGTACTGAATCATAAGTAAGGCACAGGTTTTTACAGATGCAAGGAGGTTACGACTGTTCAGAATGGTGATATGATACGAGGTTATGATTAATAAGTTGACTTTTATAGATGTGATAGGTAAAGAACATTTTGAGTTTATTTCGGGAGATGGTAAAGAACTGCTCTAGTGGTGCCCCAGATCCTAACGAGTTAATTGTTACATGATTAATTTAATTGGGTAACAATTAAACATAGTTAATTAGATAAATGAGTCTTCAGATTAATGTTAAAGTCAAGTCACGACTGTAATCTACCTGTAAAGGGTTAGCAATAAGCTCACAGTGACAACACAACATCTGCCATTTTCATGCCGTGAAGTTTCTCAAAGAAGAAAACTCTGTTAGTGTTTATAAAGTCCATATTTACTTTAATGTCTGTATTTGTAAAAAAAAATATGCCCCATGTGCTTTACTTCTTCAAAGACTACTATATAAAATACTCTATTTTGCTTATTGCTGCATGTGTCACGACTCACAAATTAGGTATCTGCCTTATCAAAATGTTAATCAAGAATTTTCTTGCGTTTTACCAGCACAAGTATTTAAAGAGAATCCCTTACAAGTACAGTGCATTCGGAAAGTATTCAGACCCCTTCACTTTTTCCACACTTTTTCCACATTTCAGCCGTTTACTAAAATGGATTAAATAAAACAAATCCTTATCAATAGCCCATTATGACAAAGCAAAAACAGGTGTTTAGAAATTTTGCCACATTTATTCAAAATAAAAAAACAGAAATACCTTATTTACAGAAGTATTCAGACCCTTTGCTATGAGACTCAAAATAGAGCTCAGGTGCATCCTGTTTCCATTGATCATCCTTGAGCTGTTTCTACAACTTGATTGGAGTCCACCTGTGGTAAATTCAATTGACTGGACATGATTTCAAAAGACACACCTGTCTTTATAAGGTCACACAGTTGACATTGCATGTCAAAGCAAATACCAAGCCATGAGGTCGAAGAAATTGTCCGTAGAGCTCAGAGACAGGATTGTGTCAAGGCACAATGGTACCAACAAATGTCTGCAGCATTGAAGGTCCCCAAGAACACATTGGCCTCCATCATTTTTAAATGGAAGAAGTTTGTAACCACCAAGACTCTTCCTACAGCTGGCCACCAGGCCAAACTGAGCAATTGGGGGAGAAGGGCCTTGGTAAGGCAGGTACCCGATGTTCACATTGACAGAGCCTCAGAGTTCCTTGGTGGAGATGGGATAAACTTCCAGAAGGACAACCATCCCTGCAGCACTCCACCAATCAAGCTTTTATGGTAGAGTGGCCAGACTGAAGCCACTCCTCAGTAAAAGGCACATGGCAGCCAGCTTGGAGTTTGCCAAAACGCACCTAAAGGACTCTCAGACCTTGAGAAACAATAATCTCTAGTCTGATGCAACCCAGATTTAACTATTTGGCCTGAATGCCAAGCGTCACATCTGGAGGAAACCAGGCACCGCTCATCACCTGGCCAATACCATCCCTAAGGTGGTGGCAGCATCATGCTATGGGGATGTTTCAGTGGCAGGGACTGGGAAACTAGTCAGGTTCGAGGGAAAGATGAACGGAGCAATGTATAGAGGGATCCTTGAAGAAGACCTGCTCCAGAGCTCTCAGGACTTTAGACTGGGGCAAAGGTTCACATTCCAACAGGACAATGAGGCCGTAATCGCTGCCAAAGGTTCTTCAACAAAGTACTGTGTAAAGGGTCCGAATATTATGCAAATGTGATATACATTTGCAAAAATGTTTAAAAACCTGTTTTTGCTTTGTCATTATGGGGTATTGTGAGTAATATATATAAAGTGCCAGTCAAAAGTTTGGACACACCTATTCATTCATAGGTTTTTCATTATTTGTACTATTTTATACGTTGTAGAATGTCTAATGTCCATTGTTCGTGTTTCTTGGCCCAAGCAAGTCTCTTCTTCTTATTGTTGTCCTTTAGTAGTGGTTTCTTTGCAGCAAAATCGACCATGAAGGCCTGATTCACCCAGTCTCCCCTGAACAGTTGATGTTGAGATGTGTCTGTTACTTGAACTCTGTGAAGCATTTATTTGGGCTGCAATTTCTGAGGCTGGTAACTCAAATTAACTTATCCTCTGCAGCAGAGATAACTCTGGGTCTTCCTTTTATCACACCTTGATCTGTTTCACCTGTCTTTGTGATTGTCTCTACCCCCCTCCAGGTGACGCCCATCTTCCCCATTATCCCCTGTGTATTTATACCTGTGTTCTCTGTTTGTCTGTTGCCAGTCATCTTGTTTGTCAAGTCAACCAGCGTTTTTGTCTCAGCTCCTGCTTTTTCCCAGTCTCTCTTTTTCCCGCCCTCCTAGTTTTGACCCTTGCCTGTCCTGTCTCAGAGCCCGCCTGCCTGCCTTCCTGTACTTTTTCCCCACCTCTGGATGACCGAACTCTGCCTGACCCGACCCTGAGCCTGCCTGCCATCCTGTACCATTCCCCCACTACTCTGGTTATCGACGCCTGCCTGCCTTGACCTGTCATTTGCCTGCCCTGTTGCTGTAATAAACATGGTTACTCCAACACAGTCTGCATCTTGGTCTTACCTTCAAACCTGATACCTTTCATGTGTCGGTCCTCATGAGAGCCAGTTTCATCATAGTGCTTGATGGTTTTTGCGATGGCACTTAAAGAAACTTTAAAAGTTTTTGAAATTTTCTGGATTGACTGACCTTCATGTCTGAAAGCAGGTATTCCCTAACTGGGGTACATGCAATGCTGTCGGGGGTACGCCAAATAAAAATGTGATTCAAATTTAAAATATTTATTTATTTAGAGTTTTTTTCCACATTTTCAAACAGTACATTTATATTTTCCAACGGGGCTATACATTTGGGTGAGATTTTTTTCACGCCTGAGTAGCCTCATTTCAATGCCAAAAATTAAACCATCGTGCTCAGTGAAATAACAACACAATGTCAAACACAGGTTGCCTAGTCAAACAATTAACATCAAATCACATTAACCATTAATCTCTCGCAGAAAACCTTCACTCTCCCTCAGACATTTAGAAATAAAACATGACAATTAGAAAAATAAGTCACGGGAGTTTTTTGAGCGAGAATAAAGGCGACTTTCGAGTAATAAGACAAGTATAAAAGCAACAGACACCATTAATTAGAAGCATCTTATATGGTGAGCTGCCAAGTGGCTAGGACAGGCAATCCCCATACTATTGTGGAGGATTACATTTTTCCTGCTGCCACGGATATGGCTGGGACAACGCTGGGGGAAAAAGCCAAAAAACTATACAGACAATGACTTCATCAAACAACACTGTTTCACGATGCATCAGTGACATGACAGGAGATGTTTTGAAACAATTACTGCTTAGCATATAAGCCAGTGAATTATATGAGTTACAGCTGGATGAATCAACAGACGTGGCGGGCCTGGCACTTGTATATGTCCGTTATGTTTATGGGGGGTCAATTAAGGAAGACATCCTCTTCTGCAAACCACTGGAAACCAGGACAACTAGAGAGGATATTTTTAAAGTACTGGACAGCTTTGTAACATCAAATGGACTTTGGTGGTCAAGATGTGCTGGTATCTGTGGCGCAAAAGCCATGACAGGGAGACATAGTGGAGTGGTAATGCATGTGCAAGCACTTGCTCCCGATGCCACTTGGGTACACTGCAGCAACCCCCGAGAGGCTCTTGCTGCCAAGGGAATGCCTGATAGCTTGAAAGATGTTTTGGACACTACAGTGAAAATTGTTAACTGTATTAAAGCAAGGCCCCTGAACTCTCGTATATTTTCTGCATTATGCAATGATATGGGCAGCGACCATGTATCGCTTTTACAACATACAGAAGTGCACTGGTTATCACAGGGCAAAGTATTGGCACGTTTATTTTAACTTCTTTGGGAGCAGCGCACGAGGTGACGGTTTTGGAGAGCCTGGCATGCCCAAAGTAAAATGCCTCCCATTCAGGCCCAGAAAATAGGATATGCACATATTTAGTACCATTGGATAGGAAACACTCTGAAGTTTCTAAAAGTGTTAACATTCTGTCTGTGAGTATATCAGAACGGATATGGCAGGTGAAAACCCAAGGAATTTCTGTCCTGGAAAAAGTGTTTTTGACACATTGCCTCATTTGGAACCCCTCCCTTATGAAAATGCCCATATAAGGGCATATGAATGCAGTACCTATTGCTTCCTCTGGATGTCAATGAGAAAGTGTTTTGATTCTTTTTAGCTGCTTTTAGATTGTAGAAGAAGACGAATAAGGAAGTGGCCACACAGATGTCAATAGAAGAAAATGCGCGTTCCCCCGGCTGGCGCGCTCTTTGGTTTTTTCCTTTCTAATCGCCCAGTTTATATTCCGGTTGAAATATTATACTATATATACATAAAAGTGTTCCTAAGGATACATTTACAATTATGTTTGATTGTTCTTGGACAAGTTTATAGGTATAAGTTGAACGAGTTCTCTTCACGTTTCAATGGACGAGTGGAGGCTGTGTTTTCTCATTATAACGCGCAAACCAAACTGAGATTTATTGATATAATACATTTACTTTTTCTAACAAAAGAACCATGGATTGTCTTTGTTGGACACTTGGGAAGCCCTCAGCAGAAGTTCTTCAAAAGGTAATTGATTTGTTTTCGCTGTGAAATGTGTTTTCTGTGAACCGTAAAGGCTTATGAATTTATAGTAATGGGAAAAATATGTGGGGGTGCTATCCTCAAACAATCAAATGTGGTGCTTTCGCCGTAAAGCTTTTTTGAAATCTGACAACGCTGTGATATTGCCAAGAAGCAGAGCTTTTGATGACTATGAAACACTTGTATATTGATGAATGTTTAATAATTCAACTTTAGGATTTTGAATTTGGCGCCTTGCATTTCACCGGGTAGTGTCGGGAGTGGGGCGCTAGCGCACCACCGCTCCCTAAGAAGTTAACCCTTTCATGCCCTGCCTCCAGTCCACTTACCGATATCTGAACAAGAGAGCCTCATCGAAATTGCAACAAGCGGTTCTGTGAAAATTACATTTAATCAGAAGCCACTGCTAGATTTCTGGATATGGCTGAGCTCAGAGTTTCTTGCCTTGGCAAATCTCTCTGTTAAGACACTGATACCCTTTGCAACCACATACCTATGTGAGAGTGAATTCTCGGCCCTCACTAGCATGAAAACTAAATACAGGCATAGACTGTGTGGAAATTGATTTAAGACTGAGACTCTCTCCAATACAACCCAACATGTGCATCCTTTCAAGCACACCCTTCTCATTAACCTGTGGTGAGTTATTCACAATTTTTGATGAACAAATAAAGTTTTATATGTAAGATGACCAATAAAGAGCAAAATTATTGATTATTATGATATTATTATTTGTTCCCTGGTCCTGTAAGAGCTCTTTGTCACTTCCCATGAGCTGGGTTGTGACAAAAACTCACACTCATTCTTATGTTTAATAAATGTATCGTATAGTGTGTGTGTGGCAGGCTTACAATGATGGCAAAAAACAACATTTGAGAGTGAGCTGACCCTAGTGCTTGAGGGGGTACGCAGCTGGAGGTTGAATGTTTGAAGGGGTACAGGACAATAAAAAGTTATATAATATTTGGAGGTGTGTAGTGTAATATCTCTACGGGCGGAAAAGTACTTACGAGACGTTAATAGGTTGCCCCTTGGCATCCTCACCTGCTTAGCACTTAGTACTGTCTCTATAACTTTATAAGCCAGTTATCCACTAGAGATACCTTACAAACTGAGCCGCTAAAGAGAGATAACATTATTGTTATGAAGGCTGTTCGTTTCACTCAGGCTAACCTTTGTAGAGAAAACACAGGCTCTCAATTCATTTCTCCCAATCTAAAGAGCAAGAGGCTGAGGCTAAGGGGAGACCAACTGTGTGTGTGTGTGTGTGTGTGTGTGTGTGTGTGTGTGTGTGTGTGTGTGTGTGTGTGTGTGTGTGTGTGTGTGTGTGTGTGTGTGTGTGTGTGTGTGTGTGTGTGTGTGTGTGTGTGTGTGTGTGTGTGTGTGTGTGTGTGTGTGTGTGAGAGAGAGAGAGAGAGACAGAGCGAGAGCGAGAGAGAGAGAGAAAGAGAGAGAAACAGCAGATTCGATTTCTAGGGAGATGCACATTTATACATCACCACAGCATCAGTAAATGGGCCAATCTGCTACCACCTAGATATTTCTTCTGTTGTTGAATCTGAATTAATAGGCGAACACACCCCCAAGGCCACATCTATCTGGTTAAAGTGGTGCAGCGGTCTAAGTTACTACATCTCAGTGCAAGAGAGTTAGAACCAGGCTGTATCACATCCGGCCGTGATTGGGTGTCCTATAGGGCGGCGCACAATTGGCCCAGCGCCGTCCGGGTTTGGCTGGGGTAGGCCGTCATTGTAAATAAGAATTTGTTCTTAACTGACTTGCGTAGTTAAATAAAGGTTAAATAAATAAATTGAAAAAAAAATGTTTTATCCCTGTATCGTTCCAATTAGATCATCCATGCTGTGTTGTATATAAAAAGTGTCGTTCCCATCTGATGTTTTTTAGGGATGTAAATGAAGCTAGCCCGCAGCTAGTACTTTTAAGCCTGGGTTATTTGAAAATATGCCCAACTACCACGCTGACTGGTGACATTTTGTATTTTCAAATATAGCATGGCACAGGTTTTGGACCTGGACTAGTAAAAAACTGTAAACTAAAACACTGTGAACTTATTTCAGTATGGAGCCAGGTTGGAAAACATACCAAAACCAATCTCAAATACCATCCTCACCCTCCCTTATTTCAGAACCATGCCCCGTCTCTTTCCTTAATATAAAACCCTCTTTCAAACCATTATCTCAGACATTACTGTGCCCTCAGGGGGCTCCTGGCACATTTTTTCATATGGTTTGGGAATGGAGGTGTATTTCTTCCTGTCTCTGATATAATTTGTAGAAATATACCATGTTCACCATTGTTTGGTCTTGTCACTTGTTTCTTTGTCCATGTTTACCAATAACAATAAAAACATTTGAGACATTTAAATCCACCAAGTACTGTAGACCGTCAACCTCATTTACTTTGAATTTTGTGTTTGTAAAACTTTCTGTGATATATTCCTTTTGCCACAAAGCACCTGAGTTGTATATGATAGGGAGTATGAGTATACCCTTGTTATGAGGAAAACATAACCAGCATGTTGTCAAGTTGAACACAAACAACAGAGGGAAAATAGTGATGAGTGTTGCATGAAAATTAAGATAATAAAGCCTCATTAATTGTGTTAATGTAATTATATTCAGCTCTTTACAAGGACAGACTGCTGTAGTGTGTAATAGACACAAATATTCATGAATTACCTGTGGTCTAGCTGTAGAGTTTCTCTCTCATCCTATACAACACGTTTTTGTGAAAGTAGCTACACTCACACACAGTACCTAAAAAGAGTCAACTCAATTTCTCAGACTCAAAATATACTACACTGCTCAAAAAAATAAAGGGAACACTAAAATAACACATCATAGATCTGAATGAATGAAATCATCTTATTAAATACTTTTTTCTTTACATAGTTAAATGTGCTGACAACAAAATCACACAAAAATGATCAATGGAAATCAAATTTATCAACCCATGGAGGTCTGGATTTGGAGTCACACTCAAAATTAAAGTGGAAAACCACACTACAGGCTGATCCAACTTTGATGTAATGTCCTTAAAACAAGTCAAAATGAGTCTCAGTAGTGTGTGTGGCCTCCACGTGCCTGTATGACCTCCCTACAACGCCTGGGCATGCTCCTGATGATGAGGTGGCGGATGGTCTCCTGAGGGATCTCCTCCCAGACCTGGACTAAAGCATCCGCCAACTCCTGGACAGTCTGTGGTGCAACGTGGCGTTGGTGGATGGAGCGAGACATGATGTCCCAGATGTGCTCAATTGGATTCAGGTCTGGGGAACGGACGGGCCAGTCCTTAGCATCAATGCCTTCCTCTTGCAGGAACTGCTGACACACTCCAGCCACATGAGGTCTAGCATTGTCTTGCATTAGGAGGTACCCAGGGCCAACCGCACCAGCGTATGGTCTCACAAGGGGTCTGAGGATCTCATCTCGGTACCTAATGGCAGTCAGGCTACCTCTGGCGAGCACATGGAGGGCTGTGCGGCCCCCCAAAGAAATGCCACCCCACACCATGACTGACCCACCACCAAACCGGTCATGCTGGAGGATGTTGCAGGCAGCAGAACGTTCTCCACGGCGTCTCCAGACTCGTCTGTCATGTGCTCAGTGTGAACCTGCTTTCATCTGTGAAGAGCACAGGGCGCCAGTGGCGAATTTGCCAATCTTGGTGTTCTCTGGCAAATGCCAAACGTCCTGCACGGTGTTGGGCTGTAAGCACAACCCCACCTGTGGACGTTGGGCCCTCATACCACCCTCATGGAGTCTGTTTCTGACCGTTTGAGCAGACACATGCACATTTGTGGCCTGCTGGAGGTCATTTTGCAGGGCTCTGGCAGTGCTCCTCCTTGCACAAAGGCGGAGGTAGTGGTCCTGCTGCTGGGTTGTTGCCCTCCCACGGCCTCCTCCACGTCTCCTGATGTACTGGCCTGTCTCCTGGTAGCTCCTCCATGCTCTGGACACTACGCTGACAGACACAGCAAACCTTCTTGCCACAGCTCGCATTGATGTGCCATCCTGGATGAGCTGCACTACCTGAGCCACTTGTGTGGGTTGTAGACTCCGTCTCATGCTACCACTAGAGTGAAAGCACCGCCAGCATTCAAAAGTGACCAAAACATCAGCCAGGAAGCATAGGAACTGAGAAGTGGTCTGTGGTCACCACCTTCAGAACCACTCCTTTATTGGGGGTGTCTTGCTAATTGCCTATAATTTCCACATAGGTGGACAATTCCATTTGCACAACAGCATGTGAAATTTATTGTCAATCAGTGTTGCTTCCTAAGTGGACAGTTTGATTTCACAGAAGTGTGATTGACTTGGAGTTACATTGTGTTGTTTAAGTGTTCCCTTTATTTTTTTGAGCAGTGTATATTCGATTCCCGTTTTTTCTTTTTACATTATTCCATACATAGTGCATTGGGCCCTAGTGAAAAGTAATGCACTATAGGGAGTAGGACGGATATTTCATTGAGGCTTTAATGGCCGGCTCCCATTGTTATGAGCAGGGTTGGGTAGGTTACCTTCTAAATGTAATTCGTTACAGTAACTTTTGGATTACCCAAACTCAGTAACGTAATCTGATTACTTTCAGTTACTTTTAGATGAATTTCCCCTTAAGAGGCACTAGAAGAAGACAACAATGTATATTACAAATTTAAAGATATCTATTGCAGGATAAATCAATATTAGAGTTCATATAGCTGGCCATAATTGGATGTTGCATTTTACTTTATGGGTTGGTTATCTTCTATTAACTCATTGCTTTCTACTACATACCATTAGGCTATATCTTTACATTAAAAACTAAAGTCTGTCAGATTTCCAGTCATTCCAATTAATTTAATCTTCAAGAATAGGACTTGGAAATATGGAAATATAAATTAGCCATTTTAACTGAGCATTACCCAAAAACACAAAGTACTTATTAGCCTACTTTATTGTATATGATTTTGGAGTTGAAAAATTTAATTCTGCTCTCATGGAATGGCATGCTTTGAGTTCTAACGAAAAGAGCTATTTGCATGTGGAAAATGTATGACGTATGCTGCATTTGCTATAGGCCTATTGTTTACGTGTATGTTGGTGACACTTTGATATTTCGATCATTTGCAGCTGTTGAAGTCTATAAAAAGTGTGCTAGTTTGAGCATGTGTTCCTTAGACCCATGGAATTTTTGGGGGAATCATCACAAATTAGATTGAGCAATAAAAGCTAAACTCGTGGTCTTCTTAAATTACACTAGTTTTTGACAGTATGGAGCACAATACAGTTTACAAGGGAGGAACGCTCTCAAACTTGTATTCAATAGGCTGGGATCCGAACAATGCAGCTGTTGCAAGAGCGTATTTTTTCACTGGCTGTACACTGGTCGCAAAAACAATGATTGATAGGCAGCTTATACTTCTTCAATTCAACCATTATTGGGTTAAAATACACATAAACATTTGTGAACAGCCATCCACAACAACCACAATCCCTAGGGCGCAAATAGCTAAATGAGAGAGCAGCAGTGTAATTCAAATCAATGCGCAAGATATCAATAATAAGTGATATCCATAGGCTACACCACTGCTCTTGTCCTTACTTACAAGCTTTTATTCAAGTTGTATAATATTTGGATGCCGACAGCAGTCGCACCATTGGAAGACATAGGTTTGACTACAAAAGCCTATTCCTGATATTTCCCGAGATCCATCAATCCATCAATATTTAGTGTGTCATCATTGTGATCGCTGACTTGTGGTCAGACTCGCTCAGGCAGAACAAACTGAAACGTGTGCTTTTTGACAATGCTGATTTGAATGTCATTGATAAAACAGAAAGGTGTCAAATATTTTTCCCCAAACATCCTTTCTGAATGTAAAAGTAATCATAGAAGTAATCATCTAGTTTTTCAAAAGTAGCTGTTCTTACAATATAAAAATATTGTTGCTGGTAACGTAACAGATTACAGTAATCAGTTACATGTAACGGACTCCCCAGCCCTAGTATGAGACAGAGAGGCTGAAAAGAGAAACGTAAATAAGTCTCCCCAGATGGTTTGATGGTAGAGGATACTGACTACACTTGTTCAACGACAGTAAGAGCACAATCTGCAGAGGGTCTCATCCATACAGAATAATATTCTGTTTTCTGGTGTATGTTGTTCACCAAAGAAAAATATGTATTGTGGATTTTAGAAGTGGATATACAGTACTATATTGAAGTGTTCGATTTGTCTAGTTTGTAGCATTTGAGAATCCACAGTTTTACTTATTCCTTACCCTGAGGACAGAACATGCACACACTTACATACAACATACATACATACACACAAACTCTATTTGCCTTGATCCTGAACTACACCAAACATACTACTGTCTCTTATCATAGTTAATTTAGTCTTATTCGAACCCAGGAAATGTCCCTAAAACCAATTCACTGTTCTTTTTTTTTTTACCCCTTTTTCTTTTTATTGATCTTTTCTGGTTTATTCTCCACATGTCTTATTGATTCTAAGTGAAACAGGCAGAGGATGCAATTGCAGAGCAGACCATCCCAATGAAATTTACCAAGCAGAACAAGCTAGTCTGCATCCCAAATGTAATCCTATCCCCTATATAGTGCAAAACTTTTGACCAGGGCACATAGGGCTCTACTCAAAAGTAGTGCACTCTAAAGGCAATAGGGTGCCATTTGGGAAGCACTTCTGGACTCTGGGATCCGGCTATCTCTCAGGCTGACTAAAGGCAAGTAGAGATAATGCACTTTTCTGCGACTTCTGCCTTGCCCCTGACGAGTTGGCAGAGCCATCCATAATAATTAGTTTCCTTGCAGTGGCCTACCAAAGTAGAGGAAGGGCAGAACCTGTCTTACAGGAAAATGGTTTGTTACTTCTGTGTAAACAGTAAATAACATTTCTGTTAGTCAAATATAACAGTATATTTTCATGGTTGAGGTTGCTAAAACAGTAAAAACAGACATGATGAGTCCCTTTGGAATCTTAGACCTAAACAAATGTGCCTCCTCAAAAGTGTTGATGGCCTTGCTTTAACCACTGCTCCTGTTTAAACAAGACAAGAAAGTCTGAGCTGTCAATGATTTTGGAACTATTATTTTGTGCATTATTGGTGTGTATTGGGGTTGTGCCGCAAAGCATCATAGGAATTGTATGTGTTGAGACCGAGCACATTCCAGATAAATGGTTGAACCTGATTCCTGTCTCCCGTCTCTTCATCAATGACTCGTTATACAGACATGGTTATGAAACCCACGTCACATAACAAGACTGGCAACAAGTAAGCCTAAACCTACAGTGACTATGCTGTCCGGAAGAAGTCAGTTTTTACTAATTTAAAACTGTTATTTTTGGTAGTACAGTCTAGGCCAGGGATCATCAACTAGATTCAGCCTTGGCAGATTTTTTCTTGAGCATATCATCAGGGTGCAGGAACATAATTACAAATAATTTGTACACTAAAAATAATTTCAAAACTTAATTACAGTGCCTTCAGAAAGTATTCACACCAGCTAAATTTTTCCACATTTTGTTGTGTTTCAGCCTGAATTTTAAATGGATTAAAATAGAATCACTGCCAAAGGTGATTGTACCATGCATTGAATCAGGGGTGTAAATACTTATGTACATTTTCAATAAATGTGCAACAAATTCTAAAAACACGTTTTTACTTTGTCATTATGGGGTAAAACAAAATATATATTTCATCCATTTTAAATTCAGGCTGTAACACGTGGAATCATTGAGTGTACAAAACATTAGGAACACCTTCCTAATATTGAGTTGCACCCCCTTTTGCAGAGCATGGACTCTACAAGGTGTCAAAAGCATTCCGGAGGGATGCTGTCCCATGTTGACTCCAATGCTTCCCACAGTTGTGTCAAGTTGGTTGGATGTCCTTTGGGTGGTGGACCATACTTGGTACATACGGGAAACTGTTGAGGATGAAAAACCCAGCAGCATTGCAGTTCTTGACAGACTCAAACCCGGCGCGCCTGGCACCTACTACCATACCCCGTTCAAAAGGCACTTAAATATGTTGTCTTGCCCATTCACCCTCTGCGTGGCACAATCCATGTGGAAAATGATTGCACTCAAGTCACTCTGGATAAGTGCATCTGCTGACTAAAGTTTTAACGTCTCAATTGTCTCAATGCTTAAAAATCCTTCTTTAAACTGTCTCCTCCCCTTCATCTAGACCAGAGGTACTAAACTACTATTTGAGAAGGTTCAGTGACACAAATTTCCTAGGTGGCAAAGGTCCGGATGGATATCGTCCTTTATCGACGCTGTGGTACAACGTAGTAACAAACATAGTCATCTATGATGTTTTTATAGAAAATGTACATTAAATACATTAAATGAGACTACAAATTTGAATTAATTAATTAACTTCTTTCAAATGCAAACATGTGCAACACAAAAGTGGTTGCATAATTGTCTATGCAAAAAGTACACTGTGAACCATTGTACATGGGCCTTGAATTAAAAAATATATATTTAAATAAAATAAAGTGCATGTTTTCTGGAGAATTGGAGAGTTGAACAAAAATAATAATCTGAATCCACAGTACATCACTGTTGGCCATGCAATACTCATTTATAAGTCACTCTGGGCCTTTCTGTCTCCTGCCAATGCTTTGAACTTTGACACAAATGGTGTGAGAGAAACTCTGAGACACTGGTGCAGGTGTTCATTGGTGAGCCTGGTGCAGTATTTGTTTTGAATTAAGTTCATTGTTGAGGAGGCTGATTCACAGCTGTATGTGGAGCCAAACATGGTCAGGATGTATAGTGCCAGTTTCTTGAGAACAGGGACATCAGCTGCAGGCATTATCTTTCCCCAGAAAGTGACAGGGTCACAATCACCAGCCTGCTCCTTCAAAGCCACATTTTCAACCTTGAGCTCATCTTTTTGTTTACCTTCAAGCAAGGTGTCAGAAACTTTTACCATTGTTTTCCCAAAACACAAGCTATACTCAGTGAACACTCTATTGCACGTTGTTGGGCTGTCGGGGAATTGACATGTACTTTAATGGACCTCTCATATTGGGATTTAAGTTAATCTTGTTTGTTCTCACCTCCGTGTTCAGGGGATACGTCTGATCGAATTTACTTTGCCTGATGTCATAATCGAATAGTCCCCGCGACTTTTCAGGGAAGTCAGGAACCAATACACACAGTCAGTTAGGCTGAAGAAATTCAGCTTGTCACCAAAATCACTCACTGTTATGGAAATGTTGTACTCAATGTTCTTAAACTGAACTTTAATTAAACAACTCCGTCTTTAACCCAGAATTGTAAGATACTGGTTGAAACTAAACAGACGGAAGCCCAGTCTACAATAGTCAAATATCAAAATGTTTATTCAGGAGAGCTCTGCCAACAAAATGTGAACACAGTCTTTTTATACTGTACAAGTTGAAATACAAAAGATACAAATGCCCCACCCTCTCTAGGAAATAATATTTTCCCACAGTACACATTCAGCATTACACCATTTTGCAACATAAGTAAATTTGGACAGCTCATAGCCGTTCCTCCCCTCCCGAGGACAGGGAGGCCATTCTTATCTAGGTGTTCTTACAAGAAGTTCTTAGTTTCACAGTGGTCACAAGTTGTCTGTCACAAGCTGTTCCTGTTATCAGTTCCTACTTTCCTACACACACACATGCAGGTTGTTTATACAGAGACATGGTAAATACTGTTAGTTATTGTTTATCTCATTACCTTAAAAGTATAATTCATTTAGTCATCATTAAACATATAAATCATATGAATTCATTCATAACACTCACAAACTTCTACAGATACACAATCGAGAGCATCCTGTCGGGCTGTATCACCGCCTGGTACGGCAACTGCTCCGCCCACAACCGTAAGGCTCTCCAGAGGGTAGTGAGGACTGCACAACGCATCACCGGGGGTAAACTACCTGCCCTTCAGGACACCTACACCACCTGATGTCACAGGAAGGCCAAAAAGATCATCAAGGACAACAACCACCCGAGCCACTGCCTGTTCACCCCGCTATCATCCAGAAGGCGAGGTCAGTAGAGGTGCATCAAAGCTGGGACCGAGAGACTGAAAAACAGCTTCTACCTCAAGGCCATCAGACTGTTAAACAGCCATCACTAACATTGAGTGGCTGCTGCCAACATACTGACTTAAATCTCTAGCCACTTTAAAAATAGGAATTGGATGTAACAAATGTATCACTAGCCACTTTAAACAATTTTGTATATAATGTTTACATATCCGACATTAGTCATATCAAATGTATACACTGTACTCTAAACCATCTACTGAATCTTGCCTATGCCGTTCGGCCATCGACTCAAATCTCTAGCCACTTTAATAATTATAATTGGATGAAATAAATGTATCACTAGCCACTTTAAACGATGCCATTTATATAATGTTTACATATCCTACATTACTCATCTCATATGTATATACTGTACATACCATCTACTGCATCTTGCCTACGCCGGTCAGCCATCGCTCATCCATATATTTATATGTACATACTCGTATTCATTCCTTTACTCTTGTGTGCATAAGGTAGTTGTTGGGAATTTGTTAGATTACTTGTTAGATACTACTGCATGGTCGGAACTAGAAGCACAAGCATTTCGCTACACTCGCATTAACATCTGCTAACCATGTGTATGTGACAAATAAAATTTGATTTGATTTGATTTGAGTTAGGAAAGCAAAGACTAGCTTTTTCAAACAGAAATTTGCATCTTGTAGCTCTAACTCCAAAATGTCCTGGGACACTGTAAAGTCCATGGAGAATAAGAGCACCTCCTCCCAGCTTCCCACTGCACAGAGGCTAGGAAACACTGTCACCACCGATAAATCCACGATAATTGAGAATTTCAATAAGCATTTTTCTAGGGCTAGCCATGCTTTCCACCTGGCTACCCTTACCCCGGTCAACAGCCCTGCACCCCCCTCGACAACTCGCCCAAGCCTCCCACATTTCTCCTTCTCCCAAATCCAGTAAGCTGATGTTCTGAAAGAGCTCTATAATCTGGACCCCTACAAATCAGCCGGGCTAGACAATCTGGACCCTTTCTTTCTAAAATTACCCCCCCCGCAATTGTTGCAACCCCTATTACTAGCCTGTTCAACCTCTCTTTCGTGTCGTCTGAGATTCCCAAAGACTCGAAAGCAGCTGCGGTCATTCCCCTCTTGACCCAAACTGCTACAGACCTATATCTATCCTACCCTGCCTTTCTAAGGTCTTTGAAAGCCAAGTTAACAAACAGATTACCAACCATTTCGAATCTCACTGTACCTTCTCCGCTATGCAATCTTGTTTCTGAGCTGGTCATTGGTGCACCTCAGCCACGCTCAAGGTCCTAAACAATATCATAATCGCCATCGATAAGAGAAATTACTGTGCAGCCATATTTATTGATCTGGCCAAGGCCTTCGACTCTGTCAATCACCACATCCTTATCGGCAGACTCGACAGCCTTGGTTTCTCAAATGATTGCCTCGCCTGGTTCAAAAACGACTTCTCCGATAGAGTTCAGTGTGTCAAATCGGAGGGCCTGTTGTCCGGGCCTCTGGCAGTCTCTATGGGGGTGCCACAGGCTTCAATTCTTGGGCCGACTCTCTTCTCTGTATACATCAATGATGTCGCTCTTGCTGCTGGTGAGTCTCTGATCCACCTCTACGCAGACGACACCATTCTGTATACTTCTGGCCCTTCTTTGGACACTGTGTTAACTACCCTCCAGACGAGCTTCAATGCCATTACAACTCTCCTTCCGTGGCCTCCAACTGCTCTTAAATGCAAGTAAAACTAAATGCATGCTCTTCAACCGATTTCGCAACAAAGCATCCTTCAGTCATGCTGCCAAACATACCCTCGTAAAACTGACCATCCTACCGATCCTCGACTTCGGTGATGTCATTTACAAAATAGCCTCCAATACTCTACTCAACAAATTGGATGCAGTCTATCACAGTGCCATCCGTTTTGTCACCAAAGCCCCATATACCACCCACCACTGCGACCTGTACGCTCTCGTTGGCTGGCCCTCGCTTCACACTCGTTGCCAAACCCACTGGCTCCAGGTCATCTACAAGTCCCTGCTAGGTAAAGCCCCACATTATCTCAGCATGCGCTCCAGCAGGTATATCTCACTGGTCACCCCCAAAGCCAATTCCTCCTTTGGCTGACTTTCCTTCTAGTTCTCTGCTGCCAATGACTGGAACAAACTACAAAAATCTCTGAAACTGGAAACACTTATCTCCCTCACCAGCTTCAAGCACCAGCTGTCAGAGCAGCTCACAGAACCCTGCACCTGTATATAGCCCATCTGTAAATAGCCCAACCAACTACCTCATCCCCTACCGTATTTATTTATTTATCTTGCTCCTTTGAACTCCAGTTTTTCTACATTGCACATTCATCTACTGCACATCTACCATTCCAGTGTTTAAATGCTATATTGTAATTACTTTGTCACCATGGCCTATTTATTGCCATACCTTCCTTATCTTACCTCATTTGCACAATTTGTATATAGATTTGTTTTTCTACTGTATTATTGACTGTATGTTTGTTTTACTCCATGTGTAACTCTGTGTTGTTGTATGTGTCGAACTGCTTTGCTTTATCTTGGCCAGGTCGCAGTGGTTAAATAAAGGTGAAATAAATAAAATAAAATCATCAGAAAGGGGTTCTCCAGAAATGTTGATCACAGCCTTGTTCTGGTCCTGCTCTGTGTGGTTGGATAGTCTTGATTTCTTGATTTCTTCCTCCCCCTCCGTGTTGGCCTCTTCCGCATCCTCTCCCTCTCTTGTTGAGGAACCTGTGTGACTCCTCTTCCTGGTCTAAAACATCTTGGGATGAGCTGGCCTCCGAGTGTCTGGGATGATCCTCACCATCACTGCTCATTAAGTTGAAAGAAACAGATCTAGGCTTCTTCCTCTGCGGATGTGATTCTGAAATCTTGCAGGTTGGTTTTCTCCATAGTCTACTTCATCTCTTCTAAATGTTCTTAGCTTGTCTTGCTTCAATGTCAGAGTGAATGTGTCTACTTTCCCTTTCAAGATCTCATCACATTGTGCTTTGTTAGAATTGTCACTGTGTTCTGTGATTTTCCTTTTTACTTCTTCATTTTCTGTTTGGACTACTTGTCTGTCATTTTTAGACTTTTCTATTAGAAGTATCATTAGGTCAAATGAACACTTGTTGAGAATAGCCTCCCACTTATCTCTAAATTCAGCTTTACCTTGTGCTCCATTAGTTGGAAACGGCATAATACGGAGTCCTCTGGGGATCAGGCCTTTCCTCCAATAGTCAGACAAGGTAATAGAATTGAGGTCAAGTTTGGTGTCTTTCTCCATAAGGTGTTGCAAGTATCTGCACGCCTTGATATAAGTCCATTCCAGTATTCTCTGTGGCTGTCATCTCATCTAGCAATGAGGTAGTGGTAATAATCCTTTGACCCTCTTCATGGGAATAGGAAAATCTTGTAGCCCCTTGGGTAAAATCCATAGTATGAGTTGTAAAATGGCCCCAAAACACAGAATAACACCTCTAAGCACTACCCAAGTGCTATGATTAACTTGTAGAAGAAAGAAGAAAAAGGAGGAGGAAGGGAAGAGCTGCTAAGGTACACAATAGTAGATTTTGGTAGACAGAAGGTGCTCTTTGGTAAAAGTGGTAAACTGGTTATCAAAAAGAAAGAAGGACCAAGGCTCTCTTCATATAATGAATAATTCTGTGGAGGATATTTGGATTAATGTGATTGGGTAAGACGTGGCCTCTTGGATTTGCATATAACCACACGATTGGATTAGACAGGGCATTATAGTAGAGGTGGGCGTTGCTTCGAGAGCGAGAGAGAGATGTTGCAGAGTTAAAGAAGCCGCTACACCCGGGAGATTTTTAAAGCTGTCTAAAAATAATGTTTTGGCTTTTATATAACAAAATGCGATGTTGTCCAGTCCGGATTCACCCTTCTCTGGTCCAGACCCAGACTGCCAGTTGAGTTTGGCTGATGTAGACTCACTGAAGTGGATTTAATAACAGCTGACATCAATAAGGGATCAAAGCTTTCATCTGGTTTCACCTGGTCAGTCTATGTCATGGAAAGAGCAGGTGTTCTTAATGTTTTATACACTCAGTGTATATCTCTGTTATGTGTGGGAATACTTGGGGACAGATTTCCAAAATTATCTAGTGTTTTTACAGTCTTTTATGTCAAAATGGAGAACACCATCGTGCTCGTGAGAGTCTCATCTTTCCATAGAGGGGTCATAATAATTTGCAGGCCAAACCATTTGAACGCTACAGACAATTTATTGAGAAGACCGACTTTTGGGAGGTCTCATGGTCTGACAAGCTCTGCTCTGGCGCTGTCACCTTTCACCGCAAATGCGGAAGTGTTACGTAGGCGGATGGGGTGAATTGAGACACATCCAATATAAATAAACAGATATCTCTAGCTTAAACAGATTTTTGTATTATGCTAATTAGATTTCCACAGCGAGAGGACATCGACCTTATGGGGTTAATAGAGAGCTGGGTAGCATGAAAAACATTACAATGAAGCTTAGCATTAAGCCAGACAGTAAACCAATACTGTCTGGCACCGACAGAGATGGCCGCCTTGCTTCGCGTTCTCAGGAAACTATGCAGTATTTAGTTTTTTTGATGTATTATTTCTTAAATTGTTACCCCAGGAAATCTAAAGTTTTATTACATACAGCCGGGAGGAACTATTGGATATAAGAGCAACGTCAACTTACCAACATTACGACCAGGAATACGACTTTCCCAAAGCGGATCCTCTGTTTGGACCACCACCCAGGACAATGGATCAGATCCCAGCCGGCAACCCAAAACAACGGCACCGCAGAAGGGGCAGACGGAGCGGTCTTCTCGTCAGGCTTCGTAGACAGGCACATTGCGCACCGCTCCCGAGTAAACTACTCGCCAATGTCCAGTCTCTTGACAACAAGGTAGACGAAATCCGAGCAAGGGTTGCATTCCAGAGAGACATCAGAGATTGTAACGTTCTTTGCTTCACGGAAACATGGCTCACTCGGGATACGTTATCAGAGTCGGTACAGCCACCTAGTTTCTTCACGCATCGCGCCGACAGAAACAAACATCTCTCTGGTGAGAAGAATGGTGGGGGTGTATGCCTTATGATTAACGAGACATGGTGTGATCTTAAAAACATACAGGAACTCAAGTCCTTTTGTTCACCTGACCTAGAATTCCTTACAATCAAATGCCGACCGCATTATCTACCAAGAGAATTCTATTCGATTATAATCACTGTCACGTATATCCCCCAAGCAGACACATCGTCGGACCTGAAAGAACTTCATTGGACTCTATGTAAACTGGAAACCACATATCCTGAGGCTGCATTTATTGTAGCTGGGTATTTTAACAAGGCTAATCTGAAAACAAGGCTCCCTAAATTTTATCAGCATATCAAATGCGCGACCCGGCTGGCAAAATCCTGGATCATTGTTATTCTAACTTCTGTGACACATACAAAACCCTCCCCGGCCCCCCTTTCGGCAAATCTGACCACGACTCCATTTTGTTGCTCCCAGCCTATAGACAGAAACTAAAACAGGAAACGCCCATGCTCAGGTCTGTTCAACGCTGGTCCGACCAATCTGATTCCACGCTTCAAGATTGCTTCGATCAAGTGGAATGGGATATGTTCCGCATAGCGTTGGACAACAACATTGATGAATACGCTGATTCTGTGAGTGAGTTTATTAGCAAATGCATTGGTGATGTTGTACGCACAGCGACTATTAAAACCTTCCCCAACCAGAAACCCGTGGATTGATGGCAGCATTCGCGCAAAACTGAAAGCGCGAACCACTGCTTTTAATCAGGGCAAGGCGACCGGAAACATGACTGAATACAAGCAGTGTAGCTATTCCCTCCACAAAGCAATCAAACAAGCTAAGTGTCAGTATAGAGACAAAGTAGAGTCACAATTCAACGGCTCAGACACGAGAAGTATGTGGCAGGGTCTACAGTCATTTACGGACTACAAAAAGAAAACCAGCCCTGTTGTGGACCACGATGTCTTGATCCCAGACAAACTAAACAACTTCTTTGCTTCACTGGCTCTGCATAATCTGTTTCCTGTCTGCTGAACAGCTGATCAACGTGCCTACGTACTCCTCTACCATCCCCCGTTAGCACAGTGTACAGTCGTGGCCAAAAGTTTTGAGAATTACACAAATATTAATTTTCACAAAGTCTGCTGCCTCAGTTTGTATGATGGCAATTTGCATATACTCCAGAAGGAGGGTGGTGCTTGCAATCATTGTTCTTCCTCTGTCAGCCATGGTTACCTGCAAGGAAACACGTGCCGTCATCATTGCTTTGCACAAAAATGGCTTCACAGGCAAGGATATTGCTGCCAGTAAGATTGCACCTAAATTAACCATTTATCGGATCATCAAGAACTTCAAGGAGAGCAGTTCAATTGTTGTGAAGAAGGCTTCAGGGTGCCCAAGAAAGTCCAGCAAGCACCAGGACCATCTCCTAAAGTTGATTCAGCTGCGGGATCGGGGCACCACCAGTATAGAGCTTGCTCAGGAATGGCAGCAGGCAGGTGTGAGTGCATGTGCACGCACAGTGAGGCGAAGACTTTTGGAGGATGGCCTGGTGTCAAGGGCAGAAAATAAGTAACTTCTCTCCAGGAAAAACATCAGGGACAGACTGATATTCTGCAAAAGGTACATGGATTGGACTGCTGAGGACTGGGGTAAAGTCATTTTCTCTGATGAATCCCCTTTCCGATTGTTTGGGGCATCCGGAAAAAAGCTTGTCCGGAGAAGACAAAGGTGAGCGCTACCATCAGTCCTGTGTCACGCCAACAGTAAAGCATCCTGAGACCATTCATGTGTGGGGTTGCTTCTCAGCCAAGGGAGTGGGCTCACTCACAATTTTGCCTAAGAACACAGCCATGAATAGTACCAACACATCCTCAGAGAGCAACTTCTCCCAACCATCCAGGAACAGTTTGGTGACGAACAATGCCTTTTCCAGCATGATGGAGCACCTTGCCATAAGGCAAAAGTGACTAAGTGGCTCGGGGAACAAAACATTGATATTTTGGGTTCATGGCCAGGAAACTCCCCAGACCTTAATCCCATTGAGAACTTGTGGTCAATCCTCAAGAGGCGGGTGGACAAATAAAACCCCACAAATTCGGACAAATTCCAATCATTTATTATGCAAAAATGGGCTGCCATCAGTCAGGATGTGGCCCAGAAGTTAATTGACAGCATGCCAGGGCGGATTGCAGAGGTCTTGAAAAAAAAGGGTCAACACTGCAAATATTGACTCTTTGCATCAATTTCATGTAATTGTCAATAAAAGCCTTTGACACTTATGAAAGGCTTGTAATTATACTTCAGTATTGCATATTAACATCTGACAAAAATATCTAAAGACACTGAAGCAGCAAACTTTGTGGAAATTAATATTTGGATCATTCTCAAAACTTTTGGCCACGACTGTACAACACGGGCCCTGTGATTTCTTGAACCAGCCCAGGTATCCATTTATGTCCATACCCAAAGTTCTTGGTATACACGGAGTCTCCAACTACAAAACTGCAAGCTTTTGCATGTTTGTCATGGTAAGTTTTCTGTCCTGCTTGCTTAGCCTGCACCTTACTCTTTAGGTCTGTGCACCTCAACTTCCTCCCCCATCATCATCTCAGCCGGTGAAAGTCTGGTGGATGACTGTGGCGTGACACGATTGCTAAACAACGCTCTACTCAGTTTGTCTCCAACGAGTCGCCTGCACTCTTTTTCATTAGCTCTTTGAACGTCTAAATGGCTCTCTCTGCCAAACCATTCGGCACAAGATGGTGTGGTGCCAAAGTGACGTGTGATTCCATTCTTTGTCATGAACTCATTACTGTTCTCTCACACAAAACACTGAGCATTGTCTAAAACAAACAACTTTCTTTTGTTGAATTTCCACCTTTGTACTATTTCACTCAGTTAACCCTTTCATGCGTGAGTTCCAAATATCTCTAACGGTCGCCCCAGCATGAGTTATTTTATGCACGTGATGATGTTATGACATTCGTTGAATAACAATCACATTCTATTATGTGTTCCGCCTCCTCGTTCATTCACATAAAAATAGTCATTTTTACTTTTACGGACAATTATATTTTTGGGACATTTCTGACCCGGACAAAATTCCCCAAGCACTTCCTAATTGTTTGTGCAGTTCAAGTCTGCAGACATTTTCTCATCGGAACGATCTGCACACGTGTTCACATTTTCATTATTTTGCCATCATCGCAGTCATTGTAGTTTTCGTTACTAATAATAACTTTGGAAATGTGTGCGTTTCTATCAAAGTAAGTGCCATTACGTGTTATGTCGTTTCTATTGTAGCTCACTTTATTTACGGAGCATAATATATTTGTATATTCCTTATAACCGCGGACACGTGAGGTAACGTTACTCATTTCATAACCTTTATGGTGTTATATTCAATCTTGCTTAGGTAGCTAGCTACATTCTTCTATCAGCTCTGTAAAACAATGCTAGTTGCGTCAGAAAAGTATTAGCTTATGTTGTATTTTGAAGCTACCCTGGCCTTATGCCAAGTGGTGCAGCGGTCTATGGCACTGCATCTCAGTGCTAGGCATCACTACAGACACCCTGGTTCGAATCCAGGTTGTATTACAACCGGCTGTGATTGGGAGTTCCATAGGGCGGCACACAATTGGCCCAATTTTGTCAATGCAGTATTCTATTTTATAGCAGTGTTTTATTATGTTACTTCTTTGTAATATTGTTTTATTCTATATCCTGATATTGTATTCTAATGAATAAGTCCTCTTTATTCTATACTTTCAGAAACCACGCCAATATCGTAACTGGAACTGGACATCTTTCGAGCTGAAGATTGAGGCCAGCCTATGTATGCTAGCGTACACTCCTTAACAGCTTTACTGGATGAAAACACAGCAAGAAAACACATAGGCCAATATGTAATAGTCGTAAATTTTATTGCAGTATTGGTGGTGGTTGGTTCAACAACAACAACAACTGCACCTCTGAAGGCATAGTATCATGGCAGGTCACCTGTCAAGCCACCTGTCAGGTCAGTCACTTATTGCTGCAGATGTGCTCAATAGTGCTTGAGCGTATGATACTCCTCAAAGCATGGTGAAACACATAGAGGTGTATCACAAGCTAAACACATGTATTTTGTCAACTTCCTCTGCTTACTTCTCCTGGTGCCAGACAGGCAGACTTTGCAGTGCCTCCGTGTGTGGCTACCTTGAGCAGCAGTTTGAGGGACTTTGCAGGGAAAATGCCGTGCAGTGAGGCGTAGGGGATTGTCCGCAGCAGGGTGACCCCCAGTGGATGGGCGCCGAGGGGTGTGGTGCTCCTCCAGCAGCTCTCTCATGAGGTTCTCTCTATACTTTTGGTAGGTAATTACTTTACCTATGAGGGAGTGGGGAGGATGAGGAAAGTTAGAGGATGATGAGGCAGTGGGTAGGTGGGTGAGATATTGTCACTATAATTGCATAATGTATTTGTATGTGAACTGTACATCCAATTACAAAAATACCTTGTTCAGTAATCATCTCACCTGTTAGTTGGCGGTGAACTATGCTGCTGTTGAGGACAGCAGTGTCGATCAGATGGAAAAATATCTTCTTATACCACTTGGTCGTTTTCCGAGCGCATTCCACAAAGCTGTTTATCATGTCCGCCTTATCCACTGCCCCCATTTTGAGATTATAGTCAAGCACACAGTCTGGTTTGATCTTTCTCTCTCCCGTCAGGTGGTCCACCTTCCCTGTGGCTGACACGGTTGCTGTATGGACAGTGGAGAGTACATGGACGTCTCGTTTGTCATGCCACTATAATGCCAGCTGTTGACCATTCTTCTTGAACTCCACCTCCCCTCTCTGCATCTTCCTGCAGCCGAATGCCGGCATCCCCTTCCTGTTTGACCTGACTGTGCCACAGGCCCCTGTGCTGTTGGAGAGCAGATGCTGGAAGAGTGTGGGACTGCTGTACCAATTGTCCACGTACAAAGTGTGTCCCTTGCCGAGATGAGGAGCCAGCATGGTCATCACCACGGACCCGGACACCCCAAGCCCCTCATAATGTTTGATGTCAGTGGTGGACCCTGTGTAAACTATAATGTCCTGGACAAATCCAGTCTTCACGTCGCACATGACAAAGAACTTGACTCCAAACCTGTGCCTTTTGGAGGGAATATATTGACGGAACGCCAGCCTACCTTTCCATAACATCAGGGACTCATCAATGCATAGGTCCTTGTATGGCACAAAGACCCGACCAAATGCTGATGTCAGGCTGATAAGAACATTTCTTATTTTGTGTAACGGGTCACTTAGGATGGCAATAGCATTGTTGACAAAATGCAGGCATCGCAGCAGAGCTAGGAAGCGGTCTTGGGAAAAGAGGGTGGCAAAGAAGGGAGTTGCAAACATAGGATCTGTGCTCCAGTATTCTCTTAGGGAGTTCTTCTTTACTATCCCCATGAGAAGGACTGTAACCAAGAAAGTATACATTTCACTAATTGTGGTTGTCACCCATTTAGCGAGTTTCCCCCTCACTCCTGGCTCTCTCTTCTCCTGTAGCTCCAAGGCATAGCGATTGGTCTCCTCTACTATGTTTCCCACCAGCTCCTCTGTCAGAAACAACTTGAAGCACTCTGCCTCAGTTGGAAATGGCAAGGGGCGTTGCACTCCAGACTGGGACTCATCAAAGCAAACAGCAGGGCCAGGAGGGATGAAATGACTGGCAGCCTTCCAGATACCACAGAACTCCTGTACTTCATCCACTGTCGGTCTGCCTCCATCACCACCAGCATCTTCAAAGGGACCTGCTACTTCGTCAGTGGACAAGGGAACCTCAGATTCAGGGTTCTCAATGGCTACAAGGTTGGGCGGCAGCTCCTCACTGTCACTGTCAGAATCAGATTCCTGACTTTCATACTCAGACTCATTGTCAGAATTTTTAAAAATGTGTGAGTGGTCTCCTTTTGAAAGACATTGCTAATGCTACAGCTTAGCTCACTAGCTACATACATAAACAACAACACTGAGTGGCTCAGAGTGGGAGTGAGAGGTTACGTTGAGCACACAACACTTATATCAATAAATCACTATCAGAAAATGTTTTGTGTGGTAATTATTTATATATTCACTGTTTTATTCACGTTTTCAATTACAGGTGACAAATCATGCATTCCGATTCTTGCATAGATTGTAATGGGCACATATTCTGTGTGTAAAATATTCTAGCTGTGTAGCCATGTTTGTTGACATACAATGCATTCTGGGTGTCACGTAATCGTCTGTTTTACCAAAGATGTTATAGAAAAATGAGGTGAGTAAGGGTTCACTCGTTTTTTGAGGACTTCCGGAAATTAATGGTGGGATGTGAACTATAGTAGACGACACATCCCTTCAACGTGCATACTATAAACAGACCAAAGTCATCTTGTCTTCTCTTATTATCTTTGGTTTCTGTGAGGAAAAAGCATGGCTGGGCGCTGAAAGTCGTTTACTTTCGACGTCTTGAAAGTGTTTTACCTAATTATTTCGGTCAATGGTGAGCTCACCCGTGATGTGATTAATTATACACAGTAATTGCTATTAACTAATTCATATTGTAGTTTATGTCAGCCGAGAGTTAGAGAATATGACCATTGTTGCGTCAGTCTCTCAGTTAGCGCGAGGACAAATGTAGCCTACATTTTTCCGTTAGGGTGATTGTGTTATGCTATAGCTACTTCTGTGAATGTCTGAATGTTGAATCCAAAAATAAACTGTTCACATTCTGGACATAACTTTGTAAGGACTGTGTTTGTGTAAATAGTTTCTGAAAAAAGTGTGGCCAGCTCAATTGTTGATTGTTGTCGTTCGAAACTGGCGTTTTAAATAAACATTCTAAACGAACGTTCTAATCACAAGGATGAGATCGTACACTTGAGGGACCACTGTAGAACGATCACAGCTATGAGATGGTACGTGTGAAAGGGTTAAGGATTGAAATGTGTTTTCAGTAGACTCACCTCAAATGATTTCTCTCCTGGCTTTGCCGGGCTCAGGAAATTCCTCATCAAGGTGTAGGTTTGCGCGCCCACACAACTCAGTAGAATGGCCCTTTTCTTTGCCACGTCGGCGATCTCATTTGCAACAAAAAAATTGTTGAGAATTTCACAATTTTCTTCCTACAACTGTGTCTTGTTGTCAAATGGTGCCACCAATCCTACTTTGCCTGCCATCCTGTCCGTTGTCCAGTCACTGCTGCCAAACAGAGGTTGAAGTCGGAAGTTCACATACACCTTAGCCAAACACATTTAAACTCAATTCCTGACATTTAATCCTAGTAAGAAATCCCTGTCTTAGGTCAGTTAGGATCACCACTTTATTTTAAGAATGTGAAATGTCAGAATAATAGTAGAGAGAAATATTTATTTCAGCTTTTATTTATTTCATCACATTCCCAGTGGGTCATAAGTTTACATACACTCAATTAGTATTTGGTAGCACTGCCTTTAAATTGTTTAAATTGGGTCAAGCGTTTCGGGTAGCCTTCCACAAGCTTCCCACAATAAGTTGGGTGAATTTTGGCCCCTTCCTCCTGAAAGAGCTGGTGTAACGGAGTCAGATTTGCAGGCCTCCTTGCTCGCACATGCTTTTTCAGTTCTGCCCACAAATGTTCTATAGGATTGAGGTCAGGGCTTTGTGATGGCCACTCCAATACCTTGACTTTGTTGTCCTTAAGCCATTTTGCCACAACTTTGGAAGTATGCTTGGGGTCATTGTCCATTTGGAAGACCCATTTGCAACCAAGCTTTAACTTCCTGACTGATGTCTTGAGATGTTGCTTCAATATATCCACATCATTTTCCTCCTCATGATGCCATCTATTTTGTGAAGTGCACCAGTCCCTCATGGAGCAAAAGCACCCCTACAACATGATGCTGCCACCCCTGTGCTTCACGGTTGGGATCGTGTTCTTCAGCTTGCAAGCCTCCCCCTTTTTCTTCCAAACATAACAATGGTCATTATGGCCAAACAGTTCTATTTTTGTTTCATCAGACCAGAGGACATTTCTCCAAAAAGTATGATCTTTGTCCCCATGTGCAGTTGCAAACCGTAGTCTGGCTTTTTTAAGGCGGTTTTGGAGCAGTGGCTTCTTCCTTGCTGAGCGGCCTTTCAGGTTATGTCGATAAAGGACTCTTT
The DNA here is from genome assembly GCA_030435695.1 of Brachymystax lenok tsinlingensis. NCBI lineage: Eukaryota > Metazoa > Chordata > Actinopteri > Salmoniformes > Salmonidae > Brachymystax > Brachymystax lenok. Next base: position 48,983,148 of record CM059819.1, on the reverse strand, counting down.
GTACTGTGGATATAGATACTTTTGTACCTGTTTCCTCCAGCATCTTCACAAGGTCCTTTGCTGTTGTTCTGGTATTGATTTGCACTTTTCGCACCAAAATACGTTCATCTCTAGGAGACTAGGAGAACGCGTCTCCTTCCTGAGGTTTATGACAGATGCGTGGTCCCATGGAGTTTATACTTGCGCACTATTGTTTGTACAGATGAACGTGGTACCTTCAGGCGTTTGGAAATTGCTTTCTAGGATGAACCAGACTTGTGGAGGTTTACAATTTATTTTCTAAAGTCTTGCCTGATTTATTTTGATTTTCCCATGTTGTCAAGCAAAGAAGCACTGAGTTTGAAGGTAGGCCTTGAAATACATCCACAGGTACACCTCCAATTGACTCAAATGATGTAAATCAGAAGCTTCTAAAGCATTGACATCATTTTCTGGAATTTTCCAAGCTGTTTAACCTGTTACGGATCCAATCCCGTGAACGGGATCGATTTTGACAACATCTGGTGAAATGCAGAGCGCCAAATTACAAAAATACTAATTTCAAACATTCATGAAAATACAAATGCTGCACACCCTTCAAAAGCGTGGACTCTTGTTAATCTAACAGCATTGTCAGATTTCAAATAGGCTTCATGGAGAAAGCAGAACATTTGATTGTCTGAGGACAGCACCCCACTCAAAAACTAAATTAGCATAATAACATAACCAGCAGAGTTGTCACAAAACTCAAAAATAGCTTAAAATAAATCGCTTACCTTTGATGATCTTCCTCTGACGGCATATCAAAGCGTCCAGGTTACACAATAAAAGGTCCTTTTGTTTGATAAAGTTTCTCTTTATATTCATATAGCTCCGTTTGGTTGGCGCGTTTTGTTCAGTAATCCACCTGCCCAAAGGCTTTCATCCATGCAGACAAATGATATCTCAAAAGTATCCGTAAAGTTCGTCGAAAAAAGTCAAACAGCATTTGTAATCAATACTCAGATACCCTAAAATGAATATACACTATAATATTTCAGACGGAAAATAACCTGCTGAATAGAAGAGAAAAAGAACTGAGCGCGCTTTCCATGTTATGCGCAAAATCCAAAACAGGACACTTGACGTAAACTCAGGAACAAGTGGTCTTTCTCCCTTGATTTTCATTATTGAAGCTTCCAACTTTTTTCTAAAGACTGTTGACATCTAGTGGAAGCCATAGGAACTGCAATCTGGGGGTTAAACTATGAGGCTTTGAATAGCCGGCCTATTGGAAACAGTGTGACATGACTGATTCAGACATCCCGGATGGATTTTGCTCGGGTTTTTGCCATATCAGTTCTGTTATACTCACATACATTATTTTAACAGTTTTAGAAACTTCAGAGTGTTTTCTATCCAAAGCTACTAATTATAGTAACAGGCAGTTTACTTTGGGCACGTTTTTCATCCGAACTTCAAAATACTGCCCCCTAGCCCGAAGAAGTTAAAGGCACAGTCAACTTAGTGTATGTAAACCTCTGACCAATTGGAATTGTGATACAGTAAATTATAAGTGAAATAATCCATCTGTAAACAATTGTTGGAAAATTACTTGTGTCATGCACAAAGTAGATGTCCTAACCGACTTGCCAAAACTATAGTTTGTTGACAAGAAATTTGTGGAGTGGTTGAAAAACGAGTTTTAATTATTCCAACCTAAGTGTATGTAAACTTCAAATTTCAGAAGTATTTGCTAGCTTCCCCATGTCGATAGCTCTCACTCGCTTAGCTTAGCCTTTCCTAGCTAACTAGCATGCTAATATTCACTCACAGTAGTTTCACCATTCATAACTCATAAAACTTCTTCTGATTTTGCCTCGTCGCTAAATGTAGTATCTTGAATAGACCAACATACAGTGGGGGGAAAAAAGTATTTAGTCAGCCACCAATTGTGCAAGTTCTCTCACTTAAAAAGATGAGAGAGGCCTGTAATTTTCATCATAGGTACACTTCAACTATGACAGACAAAATGAGGAAAGAAAATCCAGAAAATCACATTGTAGGATTTTTTATGAATTTATTTGCAAATTATGGTGGAAAATAAGTATTTGGTCACATACAAACAAGCAAGATTTCTGGCTCTCACAGACCTGTAACTTCTTCTTTAAGAGGCTCCTCTGTCCTCCACTCGTTACCTTTATTAATGGCACCTGTTTGAACTTGTTATCAGTATAAAGACACCTGTCCACAACCTCAAACAGTCACACTCCAAACTCCACTATGGCCAAGACCAAAGAGCTGTCAAAGGACACCAGAAACAAAATTGTAGACCTGCACCAGGTTGGGAAGACTGAATCTGCAATAGATAAGCAGCTTGGTTTGAAGAAATCAACTGTGGGAGCAATTATTAGGAAATGGAAGACATACAAGACCACTGATAATCTTCCTTGATCTGGGGCTCCACGCAAGATCTCACCCCGTGGGGTCAAAATGATCACAAGAACGGTGAGCAAAAATCCCAGAACCACACGGGGACCTAGTGAATGACCTGCAGAGAGCTGGGACCAAAGTAACAAAGCCTACCATCAGTAACACACTACGCCGCCAGGGACTCAAATCCTGCAGTGCCAGACGTGTCCCCCTGCTTAAGCCAGTACATGTTCAGGCCCGTCTGAAGTTTGCTAGAGAGCATTTAGATGATCCAGATGAGGATTGGGAGAATGTCATATGGTCAGATGAAACCAAAATATAACTTTTTGGTAAAAACTTTGGACAAAGAATGCTGAGTTGCATCCAAAGAACACCATACCTACTGTGAAGCATGGGGGTGGAAACATCATGCTTTGGGGCTGTTTTTCTGCAAAGGGACCAGGACGACTGATCCGTGTTAAGGAAAGAATGAATGGGGCCTTGTATCGTGAGATTTTGAGTGAAAACCTCCTTCCATCAGCAAGTGCATTGAAGATGAAACGTGGCTGGGTCTTTCAGCATGACAATGATCCCAAACACACCGCCCGGGCAACGAAGGAGTGGCTTCGTAAGAAGCATTTCAAGGTCCTGGAGTGGCCTAGCCAGTCTCCAGATCTCAACCCCATAGAAAATCTTTGGAGGGAGTTGAAAGTCCGTGTTGCCCAGCGACAGCCCCAAAACATCACTGCTCTAGAGGAGATCTGCATGGAGGAATGGACCAAAATACCAGCAACAGTGTGTGAAAACCTTGTGAAGACTTACAGAAAACGTTTGACCTCTGTCATTGCCAACAAAGGGTATATAACAAAGTATTGAGATAAACTTTTGTTATTGACCGAATACTTATTTTCCACCATAATTTGCAAATAAATTCATTAAAAATCCTACAATGTGATTTTCTGGATTTTTTTTCCTCATTTTGTCTGTCATAGTTGAAGTGTACCTATGATGAAAATTACAGGCCTCTCTCATCTTTTTAAGTGAGAGAACTTGGACAATTGGTGGCTGACTAAATACTTTTTTTGCCCCACTGTATAATTGGAGGACACAGGATGTAATCTTTACTTGTCATTCATTAGGAACTGATTTGCTCTCTATTGCTCACAAAACAGTTACCAACCTAGGATTGGTGATAGCGCCGACTATTGGTTAGATGAGCCAGCATAATTTATCACTCTATAACAGAAACATTGAGGAGAAAAAGCGGGAGAAAAAAAAATTCTCATGTCAGAAGGTTCGCAACGTACCTCAACTTGCACCTCTTCATCCCTGGGATTGACCGGAGGAGGCGTGGCAACGCATGCACATCGACTTTGCAGGTCCATTTGAAAACAGAACGTTTCTCATGGTCGTGGATGCTCATTGCAAGTGGCCAGAGGTTGCAATTATGAGGTCTACTGCTGCTGTGAAGACCATCGAGAAGCTTGGAGAAGTGTTTAGTGGGTTTGGATTGCCACTCCAACTCGTTAGCAACAACAGACCGCAGCTAATGTCCCAAGAAATGGCCACATTCCTACAGGTGAATGGCATAATAAAAGCATGGATGAGTCAGGTCTGCACCGTATCATCCATCCGGAAAGGTTTTTACAGACCATGAAACATGTCTTATAAGCGTATCAGGGTCAATGCTAGAACAGCTTCCTGCTATTCTACGGAAACACGCCTCACGTAATTAGCAAGGCTTCTCCTGCATCGCTACTCATGAAGAGAGCTACACACAGGCTTCGACCTCAACAGGAAAGTCAAGTCTAACATTGTGAACTGAGAGCAAAGGACAGAGCTTTCAATCCTGGAGAAACTGTCTTAGCTAGGAATTAACTCAATGGACCAAAGTGGGTTCCTGCTACAGTCATTGCTCAGACTGGTCCTGTGTTCTACACTGTCCAGACCGCAGAGGACGTCATCTGGAAAAGGCACACAGATCAGTTACTGTTGAGTAAACCCACACCAATAGAACCACCAGTGGGAGTGGTCCAGAACTGTTACTGGGTGACACCCTGACCCAGCAGCTGTCACCTAGGGGCTCACAGTCCCCTTCTCAGGACAGACTCAGCCGCACCCACACAAGTGTATGATGAGACTATGACACAGGCTACTCACATGCCCACACCTGTGTCAACGCCACAGTCTAAAGACATTATTATTGCGAGTCAGGTTGAGGCGTTACAGATACTGTAAATGATTGAACCTGATTCCCGTCTCCTGTTTCATCATTATTGAATTGTTATAAAGACGTGGTTATGAATCCCACAACAAATAACAATTATGTAAGTGGCTTTTTCAGCGTAATATTAATGAATCTGTTCGCTTTTGTGCAAACACATTTTCTATCAAACCAAATCAAATTAAGCTTTATTAATAGCACATTTCAGACATTAACGCAATGCAATTCGCTTCACAGAATATTTTTTTTTTTAAACAATGAAAATAAAAACAGAAAGACTAAAAAAGGACCCTAAGGAAAAGCCAAGCTAAAAAGGTGTGTTTTAAGATCTCTTTTAAATATGTCAACAGTTTTGGCCCCCCTCAGGTTCTCTGGAAGTCTATTCTAGAGGCAGGGGGCATAATAACTAAAGGCTGCCTCTCCATGCCTATTGGTCCTTTGCGGTAGCCAGTGCCAGAGGACCAGAGGGACCTACTGGGTACATAACTTAAAAGCATGTCTGATATGTATTGGGGTGCACAATCGTGGATTGATTTAAAAACCAATAGAAGAATCTTAAAACTCACAGGCAGACATTGCAGACTTTAAAACCAATGCAATGTGTGCTCTCCGTCTTGGTCAGTTCCCGCACTGCAGCATTCTGTATGTTTTGCAGTTGACCAATGGCTTTCTTGGGTAGACCAGAGTCTCTCTTTATCAGCCTGAGATAGGAACAGACACACCCTGGTAATGTTCCTCAGGTGGTAAAAAAAAACTATTTTGGTGACATTCATAATGTGTCATTTGAAATGGAGTTTTGAATCTAAAATGACACCTAGGTTTTTTACCTGGTGTCTCATCTTCATTGCGTGTGAATTAAAATGTGCGTCCAGTCTTTTTTTGATTTATCTGGAGGAACTTGTGAGCCATCCAAGTATTTACATCACTAATACAGTTGAATAATCTGTGGAGCTAAACTCCTCTTGTGGGACAGAAATGTAAAGTTGTGTATGGTCTGCAGTGGAAATCAATGCCGTGCTATGTGATAATACTGCAAATGGGTAACATACATAAACGGAACAGTACTGGACCCAAAATCAAACCTTGTGGAATGCCACATGTGATATCAATATTCTCTGAGTTATGTTCACCAAGAGTGACAAAAAACTAAACTACCAGTTAAATAGGTCCTAAAACAATGTAGAACTGGACAGGAGAGGCCAACCCACTTCTCCAGTCTGTCCAGAAGGCCATCATGGACAAGTGTTGAATGCAGCCCTTAAATCCAAGAGTACAAAGACAGAGAGCTGTTTGGCATCTGTGTTGGCTCTAAGATCATTTAACACTTTGACTAAGGCTTTGTGCTGTGGTGTGCGCGATTTGAACATTTCAACTTAAAATCATTTAGCTGTTTGAAAACCAATTTGAAAACCAATTTCTCCTGCTTAAGAAGGGAAGGTTGGAGATTGGCCAAAAAATTTTAAGAGTTGAAGAATCTAGATTACTTTTCTTCAAAAGTAGCAGTTTTTAGTGCAGTGGGGAAAGTGCCTGTGAACATTAACTATAGCTTGCACTTCTTCAGATATGCAATTAAAAACTGTATTGAAGAAGGTGGTGGGGATAGGACCGAGAAGGCAGGTAGAAGGCTTAAGTTGGGATATCACTTTCCTGGACATGTCTGTGTCAACCAGGGAAAATAAATCCATAGTACCTTTGCGTAGTAGGCTAGGGCACATATCAAAATTCGCATCATGTCTTGCTTGACTGATACCTAGCCTAATGTTTGCTATCTTATCTCTGAAATATGCCGCAAACTCATCACATTTAGATGAGGGGGTAGGATTTATCAGACCATCAATGGTCGAGAATTGTAATTAGTGATCAAGTTACAAATATTTGCCGATCTGGCATTTGTAATTGCTATGATACGCTCTTAAAATATCAGAACGGACCTGCAACTTCGACTTTCTCCACTTCTGCTCTGTCTTTCTGCAATTCATTTTTAATTAATTTGTTTCCTCACTTATCCGGGGCTCTCCATTTGGATGTGGCCTTTTTCAACCTTACGTGAGCTATGGCATCAATGGTGGCCCTTCGTTTGCTATTAAAGGTGTCAACTAAATCACCACAAGAGAAAGACAGAATAGATGATGGTGTATTGTTCATACACTCAATAAAATCTGGAGCAATTTCAGAGGTAAGATAGTGTTTCTTAATAATGCGTTAAGTGTTACCCTGGGCTATGGGCAACAAGGTAGTAACATGTTGGATAAAGTACATAGAGCTGAAATAATTCAGAAATTCAATGGCCTTGGAGTCTCTTCGTCAATATGAATATTAAAATCGTCCAATGATTTTATCATAGTTCAAGGACAATAGAAAATAGTTTAGAGAACTCAGTAAAGAAAGTGGTGCAGTGCTTTGGTGGCCTATACATAGTGTGGTGGTTTTGGCGCCAATTTCTTTGTAAGGCACACATACAAACACACACGACCAGTCCAAGTGAAGGGTTAAAGCGGTTTATTACAGTCAGGTTTCGGCATCGTTCCTGTTATACAAAACTCTATAAACAAAAACGGAGTAAACACTTCATCATCAGTGGAAGGTCCTCTAATCTTGGTCTTTGGGGGGTTAAATCTCTTTCTCCACTGTACTCGGTCTCCCCAATGACCTCCTACTTCTTTACCAAAGAAAAGACAAAGAAAGAAAATCCGCTCCTGGGTTAAGTAGAGGCCCTGATTGGTTTCACCTGTCTGCAGTTTGGCTCTGATTACTGGAGACAAGTGTGGCTGTTCTGCTGCAGTCTAGAAGTCTTCCCCTGAGCTGGTCCTGCCTCTAGGGAATAGTTCACATTGCTGTCTGTGGTCCTGGCAGCCAGAAAACAAAGAAACCTTGCAGGATCATACCGTCCATTCAACACACAACCCCTGAATCCGCTACATACCTTCCCCTCAGCATTGACCCTGTGCTCAGAGCGGTTGAACCCAAATGGTGGACGATCCAATAGTGGAAAGGCTGGAGGCTGAGGAACCACCGGGTGATCCGGGCGTTAGTGTCTTTATTCTACTTCATCCAGCTAAGGGGAGAGTGATCTGTCATCAACCTAAATTTGCGGCCCAGAACATAATATTTCAAGGACTCCAGAGCCCATTTGATTGCCAAACACTCTTTTTCCACTGTTGCACATTTGGTTTCACGGGGAATCAACTTACGGCTAATGTACAGCACAGGATGTTCCTCTCCATCAACTTCCTGCAAGAGTACAGCTCCAATTCCAGTGCGATGCATCTGTCTGTACAATCAGAGGTTTTGAGAAATCTGGCGAATACAACACAGTGGCAGTGCATAAGGGCGTTTTCAGTTTTCCGAAATGCTTCGGCCACAGGGTTCCACTGTGCCATGGCAGGTTTGGCCTTCAGGGTCAGGTCACACAGGGGTCCTGAAATGATTGCATAATCCTGGATGAAACGTCTGTAATAACCGGTTATTCCCAGGAAAGCCCATACCTGTTTCTTATTCACTAGTCGAGGCCAATTCTGAATCACAGCAATCTTCTTGTCTTGTGGTTTGATCAACCCTCACCTTATGAAATAGCCCAGATACTATGCTTCACTTACCCCCAGTGTGCATTTCTTTGGGTTGGCCGTGAGTCCTGCTTGCTGAAGGGTTTCGAGGACTGTTGTTAATCAGATTAGGTGCTCTTCCCACGTGTGGCTGTGGATTATCACATCGTCCAGGTAGGCTGCAGCATAGGATTGATGTTGGCACAGAATGCGGTCCACCAGCCTTTGAAACATGGCTGGGGTTCCATGAAGTCCAGACGGCAGTCGCACATATTGGAACATAGCGTCTGGAGTGGAGAATGCTGTATTTCAAGAGCTGCATGGGTCACAGGAACCTGCCAACACCCCTTAGTTAGGTCAAGTGTACTAATGAACCGGGCATTTCCCAGGCTTGGGATAAGCATAAGACATTTCAAATGGCTTTCAACTTACGGAAGTCATTACAGAATCGTACTGTACCATCTGGTTTCGACACCAGGACTATTGGGCTGGACCACACACTGTGTGACTCTTCAATGACATCCAGCATCTTCCCCACTTCTTGTTTTATTGCCGCTCTCTTCGCCTCTGGCACCCGGTAAGGTTTTTGATGGACCCTTACCCCCAGAGGCGTGATGTCATATTGGATGGGATATGTGTGTCCTGGTAAGGATTAAACACATCTTCATTTCCCATAACCAACTCACGTAACTCTTGGGTGTGGGAAAGCGATACATCTCCAAGGGTAATCTCTTCCAGCAGATTCTCGGAAGAAGAGGAAGTGGCCAAAAGTACTGAAGTCTTTAGGTGTTCCCCCCAACACAGTGCTTCTTGACTTACCCACTTTTTTAACAGGTTAATATGATACACCTGTTCTGGCTTCCTTCTCCCTGGCTGACGGACAAGGTAGTTCACCGGCTCCATTTTCTGCAGCACCTCGTAGGGACCCCGCCATGTGGCCAAGAATTTACATTCCGTCATGCGTACTAACACCATAACCCGATACCCTGGGGGAAAACTCTCGGGTTGAGTGGGAAGGTTATACACTCGACTCTTCTATGTGTTCTATGACAGTGTTGTGGGGGCTGGGCTGTTGTTCCCAGTTCTCCTTCGTCACATCTAACAATCCCCTGAGCCTGTGGGAAAACAACAGCTCAAATGGGGGAAAAAAACAGTGGATGCCTGGGGTACCTCTCCTATGGCAAACATCAAAAACGGCAGCAGCTGGTCCCAGTTTCACCCATCCCGTTCCATGGTCCATCTGAGCATGGATTTCAGGGTTCTATTGAATCTCTTGACTAGGCCGTTGGTCTGGGGGTGATATACAGAAGTGCGCAGTTTGATTTTAAGCAATTTACATAAATCTTTCATCACCTTGGACATGAACACCGTACCTTGGTCCGTCAGGATCTCTCTGGGTAAACCTACCATGGAGAACATCTGTAGCAGCTCTCTGGTGATGCTCTTGGTGTTGGCACTATGCAGGGGAATAGCCTCGGGATACCTGGTGGCATAATCCACTATGACCAGTATATGTTGAAAACCTTTTGCAGACCGTGGTAATGGTCCAATTAAATCCATAGCAATTATATCAAAGGGCGTGTCTATCACTGGCAACAAGATTAAGGGATTTCGTAAATCAGGAAGGGGTGAGGTTCTCTATCAGGAAGGACACCCCTGGCAATACCTTACCACAGCTGCATACACCCCCAGCCAGAAGAAGCGTTGTAACAGCCGTTTGTGTTTTTTCTCTCCTTAAATGTCCTCCCAACAAGTGGCTGTAGACCAGGTTCAGCACTGTCTGCCGAGACGGGGTTGGAACCAACAGCTGCTCCACTGACGTCATTGGACTTTGTGACCTGGTATAAGAGATTGTTCGTCATGGAAAAATGGAGAAAGGTGAATACATTAGCAGGATTTATAGGTACACCATCTATTACCTTGACATTCTGTCTGGCGTTCTGTAGTGTGGGGTCTCTAGCTGAGCAGTACCAAACCTTCCCCTATACTGTGTTAACTCAGGAGGAAAAATCTAATTGGCATAAAAATTTCCAGGCCCCTTTGCTTCCCGTTCCTCCTCTTCTCCCATTTCTGACCCATATATCCCCACTGGGTTTCCTGCCTCTTCGTCGCGTCCTTCCCCTTCTTCTCCCAAGAGAACTCGAGTGTCGGCTACGGGAGTCGGGCAGATAAGTACCAATTTGTTAATTTTCCTTTCATAGGTCAGGGAGTTCTTTTGTAGCGGTTTCATTTTCTTTTCACTGGAAAATGTAAATGGTACCTGGCATGCCCTATTACTGACACAGCCATCTCCTTTGTCCTGTAATCCTGTAATTCTTAAAAATATGGACAGTCGCAACCCAATAGCACGGGATATGGTAGGTTCTCAATCAATCCTAGGTTACCTTTGAACCGCCCTCTGGTGGTGTTAATCTCTACATCTGTGGTTGGGTAAGTTTTGTTGTTCCCGTGTACACAGGCGATGTCCCTGGTTGGAGCGGCAGTCCTCTGCGGCTGGGTTAATAGTGCTGGGTTAATGGCCTGATGAGGGAGACCATGCTCCCGGAGTCTAGCAGAGCATATATTTATTTCCTTCAGACCTGTACCCGACTGAGGTGTGGTGGGTGGCGGGGGGCTTGGACCAAAACGACATAGCAGTGGTGTAGATTGGAAATGTCGACCTGCATGGGTTGCTCCTTCTTGGGACAGTGCCATGCGATGTGTCCTAGTTCGCCACAGTGGTAGCACTCCAGGGTGTCAGTATCAACCCCTCTATTCCTCGTCTTTGCTTCAGGTTGGAAACCCTGATCCTGGCACCCACGTTCCCCATCCACTCTTTGAACGTTTCCGAAAAGAAATACCGCTCTCTTCGCCTATTTCTGCCCATATTTCAGTGAGAAACATGCAATCAACTGCGCTCAGTAATGAGGTCATTTACGAGAAAGATTTTACTAGAGATTTCTCTAACAATTAAAAGCGCCATATTCAATAAATGTGTGGGCCACTCTGCCCCGGGGGCATCTGCCTTCAGGTAACCAATGGAAAAACAACCAAATTATTAACGTTATTCCTCGTTTTCTCACATTCTCCAATCTATCAGAATGGTAGGGTATGACAGTTTGTATGAACTCACTTGAAAGCGGAGTTAGAGGAAAATAAATTAGGTTACTCACAATAACCATAGTGCCATTTCTACAGGAGTTGATATGCTTTCCAAGTCCTCTGTTGCTTATTCTGACAGGGAGAACTGGAGCACTACCAGTCCCTATCCGTCAGTCTCTAAAATAGTTCACGATGTTGCTGGAAAGAGTGAAGGGTTAGGGTGAAGCCTGTCTTTTAAAAAGTGCTGGTTGCTCCCACAGCAAATCAAAGGTGTCACAAAAGGGAGATGGCATTCTGACCATTCTTTGATCTTGAGATTTGTTCTGCTTTCACCTAACACATCTGATGTCAAATGACAATGAGGATTATCGGCTGGCGCACAACAACAGATAAATCTTCCCTAACAGCAAAACGGTTGTTGGTAAAAAGTAAACTGAACTATAGCACAGCTAAATGAAATAATACAATTTGATCTAATACTATTTGAACCCAGGTCTGGTAGATACAAAAATCTGAATGTCCATAATCACCCTAATGCATAGTAACACTAATCAGAGTCCTGTCCTCAATATACACATCATACACTGATACACACACAGCGGTAGCACTCCAGGGTGTCAGTATCAACCCCTCTATTCCTCGTCTTTGCTTCAGGTTGGAAACCCTGATCCTGGCACCCACGTTCCCCATCCACTCTTTGAACGTTTCCGAAAAGAAATACCGCTCTCTTCGCCTATTTCTGCCCATATTTCAGTGAGAAACATGCAATCAACTGCGCTCAGTAATGAGGTCATTTACGAGAAAGATTTTACTAGAGATTTCTCTAACAATTAAAAGTGCCATATTCAATGAGTGTGGGCCACTCTGCCCTGGAGGCATCTGCCTTCAGGTAACCAATGGAAAAACAACCAAATTATTAACGTTATTCCTCGTTTTCTCACATTCTCCAATCTATCAGAATGGTAGGGTATGACAGTTTGTATGAACTCACTTGAAAGCGGAGTTAGAGGAAAATAAATTAGGTTACTCACAATAACCATAGTGCCATTTCTACAGGAGTTGATATGCTTTCCAAGTCCTCTGTTGCTTATTCTGACAGGGAGAACTGGAGCACTACCAGTCCCTATCCGTCAGTCTCTAAAATAGTTCACGATGTTGCTGGAAAGAGTGAAGGGTTAGGGTGAAGCCTGTCTTTTAAAAAGTGCTGGTTGCTCCCACAGCAAATCAAAGGTGTCACAAAAGGGAGATGGCATTCTGACCATTCTTTGATCTTGAGATTTGTTCTGCTTTCACCTAACACATCTGATGTCAAATGACGATGAGGATTATCGGCTGGCGCACAACAACAGATAAATCTTCCCTAACAGCAAAACGGTTGTTGGTAAAAAGTAAACTGAACTATAGCACAGCTAAATGAAATAATACAATTTGATCTAATACTATTTGAACCCAGGTCTGGTAGATACAAAAATCTGAATGTCCATAATCACCCTAATGCATAGTAACACTAATCAGAGTCCTGTCGTCAATATACACATCATACACTGATACACACACATCAAAGCAGTGGAGATGACTGTGTATTGTAATTCAGTGTTTTACTCCAGAGTGTGTTGCTGTGTTTTGTGACGCTTTGACAGGGCTGCAGATACACACACACACAATAAATAAACACTCACAAACAGGCAAACAGGTTATTACAGGCCTTGGAGGGAGCCAGTGACTTGAGACATGAGAGGACTAAGAAAAACTTAGTAGTCAATGCAAACACACAAACAACATTAGATCTATAGTCTATGCACGAACTAAACTAGACTAACAAACTGTCCTCAACCAACAAACTAAAACCAACCAAACAACCACACTACCAACTAAGTGTGAATTGTATGTATAAACAGCCAAACATGTAGTCCATGGTTACTTTCATACAGTTTGTTTGACTGCACGATGCTACACCCCTCCATATCTAGCTGGGTTATTCAGTCTCATTGGTCTTTCATGTGTGTATGTAATACTCCACAATGACAGGGTTTGTGATTAATAAAAGAAACCCAGCACTGTCCCAGACACATGCATAACACTCTCTACCTCTACCACTTGCTATTCAACTCTGCCTAAGCACAATAAAAGACTGGACTCTGCAAGGCAGAAAGACTTTGACACACACAGAAAGAGAGACAGTTGATAATGAAGTGGCTACATTGACTTAGCAGCGGGGACGAGCCAGCATATGACATCAGCACTGAAAAGGAGAAGAAAGCAGTGTGACGAGGCAGAGAAAGAAAGTTAGAGCCTTGAACGATAAATAGGTCACAAATCCACAACACAGACTGGGAGAGAGAAAATAATAGAGGGAACAAGAGCAAAAAATTGAGAGGTGGAAGTAGATTCGAGAGGGGGAATGAGAGAGAGGCAGTGAACGTTTAAGAGTGAGAGTGGGTGAGTGAGTGAGTGAGTGAGTGAGTGAGTGAGTGAGAAAGAGTAGTTTGAGAAATAGTCCAGGCTTGAAAATATGGATTTTTGGACAGAAGGAAACTGCATGGAAAAGAAGCAACATGTGGCTTTTAGCTGTCAGCCTATAAATAGGGAGAAACACTCTTGGAACTGACAATTTGAGTTCTGTTTCCTCAGCTGTTCAGAATGTATGCGTGTGCGTGTGTTTGTGTTATTAATGTTAAACAGGAAGCGTGCCATCAGGAGGCATGGGCCACACTGAACACTGAACAGTAAAATTATATTACTGGACCAGCACTGCATCCTGTGGTGCATTCTGCAACTATATCCGCCAGTTACGTAGATAGTACTAAACTGTATTCAATCACAAACACAACAAGCTGGTTCACTTGGACGAGGACGTCTTCGGATGTTCCATGTTCACTGACAAACAAAGCATGCAGAGTAATTCCAGAATGTATCAAACAAGTCATCTCTAAAGATTTCCATCATAGCACTTTAAATTAACTCTGCATCAGAGACTGAAGCCAAATTGCTGGGATGTGTGTTGCACAGAACTTGAGGATGTGGTTCCCAATTTCTTGAGGATTGACCATGTCTGTCACCGTATCCAAACAGACAAAGCCATGTCTTTTGCGATCCAATCAATAGAAAGGAAAGCAGAGCAAAGAGAGCATCTGGCGTGTCTCACAGCTCTGGTGTACAGAATACAAACAACAGAGGTACCAATTACTTCCCTGTCCTGCTCCTCCTACCTCTCCGGTACTACCTCTGCTCCTTTGTGTACCACTTTACAGCTGCTGGGTCCCGGTCCTGACTCGCCAACAGAGTCATGGTCCAGAGAGCTCAACTATGGGCCTCCCCCTCTTTTGGGTGCATCTCAACATGTTTTTTTATTGTATACTGAGTATATCATGTATACTGAACAAAAATATATACACAACATGTAACAATTTCAAAGATTTTATTGAGTTACAGTTCATAGAATGAAATCAGTCAATTGAATTACATTTATTAGGCCCTAATCTATGGATTTCACTGACTGGGCAGGGGCACAGCCATGGGTGGGCCTTGGAGCTCTGTTTAACTGAATGAACAAACTTTTTTGAACTTATATTTGTATATTTCCCAACCTCACTTGCACACCATTATTACCAGTTTATCTGTACTGTTTTGTCTTGTTTACTTTGGTGTGAATCAGTGGCGGTCAGTGCCGTTTAAGATGAGGGAGGACATTTTCTTTCATGAGCATGGCCTTATTTCTATTACAGCATATTGAATGACTCTCATTCATATTCCATTCACACAGTTCAATGTAACAGTGATAGGTTTAGGCTACTACATGATACTCAAATTTTCCCTATACCCATCACAAGTTTGCTGCAACCTAGCCTATGAATGAAAGTTTACAACGTAGGTGCACACAAGTCAAGATACAAATTTGAGGCGACAGTGACACATGGACAGACAGTGACATTCAATACAGCCTTGCACACTCTTGCCTGCATCTAGCTGATAGTGGGTGTAATCATTAGTCCAACAGTTGCAAACAAGAGTTTCTATTGGACAAATTCAGGTATGTTTATCCCCGTTTGCTTCCGTTTAAGAAACGTTTTTCAACAGAATCGGCGGAATGAATACACCCCTGATCACACATAAACACAGTTCACTTTCCTAGCAGCCATGTTGTATTCCTTCTATGCACTCTACACCTCTCACCTTGTCTCTTCGTTTGTGAACTTCAATGAACGACACATCAGCTGTGTGACCAGGCAACAAAAAAACGTTCCAAGCCAAACCGCAACACACAGCCTACATCGTTACCATATTAGCTAAAGTAACGTCATAGTCAGCAATTTAACTAACGTGTTAGTAAACCCGCTACAATCATGCAGTAACATTAGTGTACAGTCAGTAAGCAGTTACACCGGCAGGCCCAAGTGGCAATAAATTTGTAATACCAAAAGATTACCTTGACTTGGAAGAGTTCCAGTGTTGTGTTGGATAGTCATAGTCAGCTAGCTAACATAGCATCCCTGTGTTTGAGCAGGATGTTTAAGTAGGCTAAACTACTTAGCTGTATTTATTAGCTAAGTAAGTGAAACTGGAAAAAAAATGACAAAATCTCTATTTCTCTCTTGCTTCTACTTCATTTCAGAAGAAATACATTTGTTGAAAACTGTTCAAGTGTCTCTCTTTGAGTGAACTACTCACCACATTTTATAACCTGCAGTGCTAGCTAGCTGTATGCTTTCAGTACTAGATTAATTCTCTTATCCTTTGATTGGGTGGACAACATGTCAGTTCATGCTGCAAGAGCTCTGATAGGCTGGAGGACGTCCTACTGTGTAAGTTGTTGGGTGGTCCTTTGCATGGGGTGATGTACGTTTCCTTCAACAATCAGTCTTCCAGATAGATGACACAGACACAGAAACCTTGGTATAAAACTCTTTAGTAATAAAATGCAATTGCAGACAGAGATTCACATACAGAATACCTCAGTAGTCTATAGTGTGGCGAAACAGGAAACAACAATATTTTTACTATCTGGGGTAGACAACCTACCTTAACATTGTTGCATTGGATTAGATACAAAGTATCTAAGATGAGAAAAACATGTCTAGACTGTGGTTTCTCACTCTACTATCTCGGCCTTGAGGCTGTGACTATCAGCAGGTGCAGGCAGTTCTCAGCCTGAGAACTAAAGCAGTACATCTCCATTACCCAGTACTTTTCCATCATTGCGCATTGCAAGCATACAAAGGTTAACACATATATACAGTAATCATGGCATGGCATGTCTTTTACCTGTCCATTCAGTGCAGAATCAGATGGAGGAGAGGATATGAGAAGAGGAAGACCCTGATACTATTTAGATGCACCCCAGGAGAGGGGGAGGCTTCTGGCAGATAAACTATGCAAATCTCCCTCCTCCTCCATGTCCCTTCTCTACTGCGCCTCAACACAACAGACTGGTAAGCCTAAAACTGGGTCAGTAAAACAGGGCAAGAGTAGAAAATAAAAAGATTTGTCTTGCCATCTAGTTAATGCCCTCCAGACATGCAGTTGGTTCTGAGGTACTTTTTAATCCTACTATTATTTGGGTTTAAAAACAGACTGAAATCTCCCTGGGGCCCACTGGACAACTTCATTAGTCTGACTAATTGACGACATTCAGGCAACAGCAATCTGTCAGGACACTGTGAGATGGAGGAGATTACTGCAGAGGAGGATGTGTAAAGAAAATGAACTAATCTGCAGGTAACAAACGAGAAACGCATAAGTACATGGGCAGAGCCCAAAGATCTGTATAGAAATGATTTATTATGATGGGATAAAGAATTATAAGAGCATCATTATGTCCAGCCTCCCTCACCCACCCTGTCCCAAATATTCCAAATAATAATCTCATTGTTAATAATTTTATTGGCTTCTCGTTAGTGACTCATATCGTCGAGCACTCATTAGTATTCGAACACAGTGGGAACCCATAAACAGCTTTCTGGCACCAGATGCACATTTGATGGGGCTGTGGGGAGAGAAGATGACAGGGATAGAGAGAGGGAGAGGGGGATGATGGCTGATAGATAATGATAATGATGAGTTTGCTCACTACACAGCACAGCTGCAACAGCCGTCTGTAATTGCAAACAGAGAGAGAAAGAAAGAGGAACAGAAAGTAAGACAGAGAAAGAGAGGCATTAAATAGATAAAGTTAAAATAAAGTGGTGATCCTAACTGATCTAAGACAGGGAATTTTTATTAGGATTAAATGTCAGGAATTGTGAAAAACTGAGTTTAAATGTATTTGGCTAATGTGTATGTAAACTTCCCAGTTCAACTGTATATGTGAGTGAGTGATATAAAACAACTACAGTCGTGGCCAAAGGTTTTGAGAATGACACAAATATACATTTTCACAAAGTCTGCTGCCTCAGTTTGTATGACGGCAAATTGCATATACTCCAGAATGTCATGAGTGATCAGATGAATTGCAATTAATTGCAAGTCCCTCTTTGCCATGCAAATGAACTGAATGCACAAAGAAAAACAATCCACTGCATTTCAGCTCTGCCACAAAAGGACCAGCTGACATCATGTCAGTGATTCTCTCGTTAACACAGGTGTGAGTGTTGACGAGGACAAGGCTGGAGATCACTCTGTCAGTTCGAATAACAGACTGGAAGCTTCAAAAGGAGGCTTGGAATCATTGTTCTTCCTCTGTCAACAAAGGAAACACGTGCCGTCATCATTGCTTTGCACAAAAAGGGCTTCACAGGCAAGGATATTGCTGCCAGTAAGATTGCACCTAAATCAACCATTTATCGGATCATCAAGGAGAGCGGTTCAATTGTTGTGAAGAAGGCTTCAGGGCGCCCAAGAAAGTCCAGCAAAAGCGCCAGGACCGTCTCCTAAAGTTGATTCAGCTGCGGGATCGGGGCACCACCAGTACAGAGCTTGCTCAGGAATGGCAGCAGGCAGGTGTGAGTGCATCTGCACACACAGTGAGGCAAAGACTTTTGGAGGATGGCCTGGTGTCAAGAAGGGCAGCAAAGAAGCCACTTCTCTCCAGGAAAAACAGGGACAGACTGATATTCTGCAAAAGGTACAGGGATTGGACTGCTGAGGACTGGGGTAAAGTCATTTTCTCTGATGAATCCCCTTTCTGATTGTTTGGGGCATCCGGAAAAAAGCTGGTCCGGAGAAGACAAGGTGAGCGCTACCGTCAGTCCTGTGTCATGCCAACAGTAAAGCATCCTGAGACCATTCATGTGTGGGGTTGCTTTTCAGCCAAGGGAGTGGGCTCACTCACAATTTTGCCTAAGAACACAGCCATGAATAAAGAATGGTACCAACACATCCTCAGAGAGCAACTTCTCCCAACCATCCAGGAACAGTTTGGTGACGAACAATGCCTTTTCCAGCATGATGGAGCACCTTGCCATAAGGCAAAAGTGATAACTAAGTGGCTCGGGGAACAAAACATTGATATTTTGGGACCATGGCCAGGAAACTCCCCAGACCTTAATCCCATTGAGAACTTGTGGTCAATCCTAAAGGGGCGGGTGGACAAACAAAAACCCACAAATTCTGACAAACTCCAAGCATTGATTATGCAAGAATGGGCTGCCATCAGTCAGGATGTGGCCCAGAAGTTAATTGACAGAATGCCAGGGCGGATTGCAGAGGTCTTGAAAAAGAAGGGTCAACACTGCAAATATTGACTCATTGCATCAACTTCATTTAATTGTCAATAAAAGCCTTTGACACGTATGAAATGCTTGTAATTATACTTCAGTATTCCATAGTAACATCTGACAAAAATATCTAAAGACACTGAAGCAGCAAACTTTGTGGAAATTAATATTTGTCATTCTCAAAACTTTTGGCCACGACTGTACACCTTGACAACTTCACACCCTCCAGAGAACGCACATCTGACAACTTCACACGTTGTGCACATCGCCTTCTTTCCAACTGCCTTGAACTCCTCCAATTCTGGGGTCTTGTATGACAACAGCAGCCCCTACCCTCCTGCACCTCCCCTGCAGCAGTGACATTCAGGGTGGGGAGGATGTATTCTTGGCCCTCAGTCCACTGGTGAGAATGCGTACTGTTGGACACAAAATCTTGATAGGTTGCTGGCAAGGACTCAGACCTCTGTTACTATCTGCTTCAGCAGGCGGGATGAATGGATCTCTCCCAGATCTGATCTGCTTGTGCTCTGCATCAGATGGCTGTGTTGTTCAGCAGGCTTGAACGCAGGCTGGCTGAAGACAGTTTGTGACAGTAGGATGGAATTATGGAACAGTAACAGGACATCACCCTCACCCTCAGTGTGCATTCACAACACACACACACTCCATATACACTCGCTCGCACACATGCGTGGAGACACACACACACAAACACATGCGTACACACACAAAAGCCTGTAAAGTTAACAAAGTAAAAATACTTCAGTCTTTTTTTTATCTGTACTTTACCATAATTTATTTTTACGACTTTTACTCCATTACATTTCTAAAGAAAATATATACTTTTTACTCCTGTACATTTTCCATGACACCCAAAAGCACTGGTTACATTTTGAATGCTCAGGCAGGACAGCAGTATGGTAAAATTCATGGGCCTATCAATATATCAGCCAATGGCGGACTCACTAAACAAACACTGCGTTTGTTAATTACATCGGAGTGTGCCCCTGGCAAAAAGTTGTGTTGTCTTGTTCGCTTAATACAAGGCATTTGATGTATAGCATTTACTTGAACTTTTTACTTTTACTCAAGTATGACAACAGAGTACTTTTTCCACCACTGTACTTAAGTAAAACCTGATACTTTTACTCAAGTAGTATTTTACTGGGTAACTTTTACTTGAGTCATTTCTACTAAGGTATGACAATTTAGTAGTTCTTCCACCACTGGTGCAAACACACACACACACACACACTTCAGACCTTGTCCTCATTATGTGATCTGAGCGGACTGCTACTAACTACATATTTGGAGAATCTGTTTATTTTTCAAATATGTCTAACTGGGTGTGTGGGAGGTTGTTATATAACATTTTATTCATTCCAAAAGTATAATGTTATTTTCAGAGTGGCGTGGATAACATTTTCTCCATTGTGTGCAGAGGGGAAGCAGAACGTTTTAGCAGGCTATGGTTGTTAGTCATTGACAAAATAAGGCTTCATACAACGTTGGTCATTCTTGAAAAAAGAATTCGCTTGCATTTTAATAATTTTTCACAGATGATCAGTTCAAACATACAGTATTTCTATAAAATAGTATAGTGTTTAAAAAGGCAACTTCAACACATGTAAAATAATAGTATTTCAAAAATAACAACACTGTTCACTGTCTTCGTTTAATGCCAACAAGAAAATAAACAATTTTCACAGATAAGACACATACAATGCATTCGGAAAGTATTCAGACCCCTTGACTTTTACCACATTTTGTTATGTTACAGCCTCATTCTAAAATGGCTGAAATAGTTTTTTTTCCCCTGAACAATCTATCACAATACCCCATAATGACAAAGATTTTTTTTTTTTAATTATTTTATTAATTTAGCTAACTGAACTAAGTATTCAGACCCTTTACTCAGTGCTCGGCCAGATCGTACCAGGTTTCCTGCAGACGTGACGCTTGGCATTCGGGCCAAAGAATTCAATCTTAGTTTCACCAGAGATGGTTGTCCTTCTGGAAGGTTTTACTATCTCTACTGAGGAACTCTAGAGCTCTGTCAGAGTGACCATCAGGTTCTTGGTCACCTCCCTGAGCAAGGCCCTTCTCTCCTGATTGCTCAGTTTGGCCGGGTGGCCAGCTCTAGGAAGTCTTGGTGGTTCCAAACTTCTTCCATTTAAGAATGATGGAGGGCACTGTGTTCTGTGGGACTTTAAATGCCTGAATACTTTTAAAAATAAAAAAAACGTATTTACATTAGCAAACATTTATACAAACCTGTTCTCTGTCATCATGGGGTATTGTGTGTAGACTGATGAGGCAAAAAATGTATTTAATATATTTTAGAATAAGATATGGAAAAGGGATCTGAATGATTTCAGAGTGCACTGTATTATATCAATACAATGGAATGGAATGCAAACTCAAGTTTGTTCAAAGAGCTAAATAAGAAACATAATCCTGACATTTTTCCTAAAAGTACCAACGATTGGCTAGATCAGTGTTTCCCAATCCTGGTCATGGGGATTCAAAATGTTCAACCCCACACATTTTAGTTTTTGCCCCAGCCCAACTGATTAAACTAATCAAAGGCTTGATGAGGAGCTGATTAGTTGAATGTAGTGTGTTAATGCTAGGACAAAACAACAAAAATGTGCACCGCTGTGGGTCCCCAGAATCAGGATTCAGGAAAACTGTGCTAGATGTACACCGGGATTATTGTACTGTAATACTCGTACAATTCCTTCATCTTCACCCAGTCTTAGTTCAAAGGCTATTCCACTCTGCTTTTAAAGGGTAGAACAGATTGTAGTGCACTTTGTACTGTACCTTCATACTAGAGAACACCTATACAGAAATTAACTTACGGCAGCCAGAGACTTGAGGTGACGTGATACATGACTTGATAATATTTTACTGTCATTGTTCAGTGGTATTTACCGGTTAGTACTCATTATGCACTTATTTCAGTGGTAAGGATACTGATACATACTTTACCAACCTGTTAGTGAATGGTGAATATTGTTTGTTTCAATGTTATTCAATGTTATTGTAAGTATTGTAAGGTTATTTTAAGGTAAATATCAGGTAAGAAGTAGTGGAATGTAAATTAAAGTGTAACTCATGATTTGTCTCTCTTGGCCTATACAGTATGTAAAATTCAGTTCTTAAATTAGTTTTGACCTAGGCAGTGGTCCATCGTTTGACCGCAGTTGTGGTGAGTATTTCCCAGCAAATGGAGCCAAAGGCCACGTAGTATGGAATGTACTGTAGTGATAAAGTTTCTCCAGAGACATGTCCACACAGACACGCGCAAACAGACGCGCACGCACGCAAACGGACGAGCTCGCACGCACGCAGACACACAGTCAAGCACGCACACGCAGTCAAGCACGCACACACACACACGTCTCTGATGACATCTATAGTTCTTCAAAGTAAGCCACTCTGGTCTTGGTGCTCTGTAGAGTTAGCTGTAAGAGAAAAATACATTAATTCGATCTCCAAAACACCATAAACATCTGACCAGGATCAGTTCTACTGCTGTACAACAGTGCTACTTCACACATGAAATAGCAGCTGGAGTTAGTTTTAAAGTGGCAAAGACTGTAAGGTGGCATATACCCTGACAAAAACAGACTTGGACAGGTTTTTCTATACTAGAAGTGACTCGTTAGCTGGCAATGTAGCTGTTTGTGAGGTGACATTATACACCTAGGATAATGCTTTTGCATGTACCACCTCACCTCCTGACAGTCTGTATTTACATTCAGCATTCTGACGGAACACGTTGATATTGAAGCCATTATTTGTTTGTTATTTTGATTGAATCCTGACAATATTCTGATGGAACGCTGACACTTCTAGAATCCTGACTTAATCTAGACACTTGTTTACTCCTGGTTACTTTTGTTGAACACAAGTTTCAAAGTTAAAAGACTTTATGCTGGAGAACAAATCGAATAGAGAGCGTTGTCGTCTTGCAGGACACATTAATGGGCTTGATTTTCTTGGCCTGTCAAATACACAGCTCTGACTGTGATCTAAGGGAGTCACGATGACTGACATGTCTTTCTAGTGTACCTCTGCTAAATACTTTAAAACCGTCTCAGAAGTTTGGGAGAGTACCTCACGGCACAACGCCTCTCCCCAATGTGACCTACTTTTTGTGTGTATGTACTGTAAATTGTAAAGTATTTTGTCTCTAATGTCTATTTCGTTATGTGTCAGACACCAGTAAGACTAGCTGTCGCCATTGGCGTCATTGGCGTCGGCTAACGGGGATCCTAATAAAAATGTTAATAAAAAATATCAGAGGGAGCAGCAAGTGGTGGAAGTTAGAAGCACTACGGGATGAATCCAAAGTTGAGATCTGTGCACGTACCTTAACTCAAATTTCTGAACAAATATCCCATTGACATCAATGCGTGATTATGAGTTATACCTTCTTGTCCGGTGAAGTCAGGTAAAACATAAAATGTTTTTTTCTCCTTTCTCCCATTAACCTAATGTAGCAGCCGTAAAATAAACGCTTGAAAGGATGCCCCGCATTCTGGTCATGGCGAGAGAGAGAAACTGTCGGGGGAGGTTCTCTTCTGGGGACTGTAAATAGCGAGGCACACATCCAAAAGTGGAAGTCGCATCACAGGCTCTCTTCTTTTCCAACTGAAAACCCGATGTTTTCAGCTTATCAACCCCGCTGAGGGTGGTCTTTCATGTAAGTAAACAGACAGGACTGCCAGCTTAAATACTAGAGCGGAAAACATTATTGGTGCTAAACTGTTAGCTAAATCTGTAGACACGGGTGTTCAAGCTCACCAAAATACACAATATGAGGGAGAGAAATGGATGTGCACAGTCTCTGTTTACCATCTTATTTTACACCAGGCAGGTAGCCAAGCTTATAGACTAGCTGGCCAGTCTTCTATCCTTACGCGGACCTAAAATCCCCAAATGTCCCCACAAGGATAGTAAAACAAGGAAAATGATCCCTCGTGGGGACGTCCCCATGAGGACAAATGCTATTTTAAGTTTAGGTTAGGGTTAAGGTAAGGTTGGGGTTTTGAATGGACATTAATTTTAGGTCCCCACAAGGATAGAAGAACATAATGAAACATAACATAATATCGTATTTTCCATTTCCTCTGTTTAGTCATCATGCTGATAGTAATACAGATACTTACAACGAGCAATTTCGCAAAAAGATAATATTAGTTTTAAGAGTGTTGAAGAGTAAGTAAGCCTTGTCGAGCCAGTTAATATTCTCTAAAGGTTATTCAATAAACAAACAATCAATAAAGACTTTCTATCAATTCCATCACGACAAAGTCCATACCTGTGTACCAGCCTAAGAAAATCAACCTAATCTTTACCTCTTAGCTACTCTTCCCAAACCCACACTGTGAAGTTCAGCATAACTTATTTAATTTGTAGCCAAATAAACTGCATGGTTTCCCAAGTCATAGTGGGAGGACCACACACAATATCATTGTTTGACTCCAAGTATACTTCAATATGTGTTATTATATAAATATTTGCGCATAAAGGTGTTTCCACCACCATTTCTCGCATTATTAATTTTACCGACACAAAAAGATCCCACCATGTCGAACAAAAAAATTGTCTGGCGGCACTTATAGAATTGTTTCAATCACAGCTGTCGTGATTTTTTTAATACAGTATGTTACTTGCAAAAAAACTGTGGAAGGAAACGTGGTTAGTGATAGTTATTTCCTTCAACTTTCTGAAGAGGCAACGAAAATTCCCTGTGTCTGTGAATGTGTAGTACCTTATGTAGCCGTTAGCGATGATGCTAATGACAATTCTTCTGGTAGATGGAAAGGCTTTCGCAAAAACGTTCAATTAAATGTTAACTACAAAGTAGACCATGCTTACCTGGCAAAATGATATCAGAATTATCTGCGTTAATCCAGTGGGTGTTTGTTTTGCAAACTCTACCATCACCAAAACACTGCTAAACAACAGCCTCTTGCTAGGTGCTGCACTGGAGTTAAATGGTAATTACACCCAAAAATAACAAATCCAAAATTGTTCCCATACCTAAAAAGTGGTCTCCTGATATGGTTTAAGCATTGTTGTGGACTTAGAAAAACAACTCAATTGGATGTTCTATTAAATAAGTGTGTATTTTGATAGCGAAAATATTTTTTATAAATCAGGGGGAAACTGAAACATGGAAAAACAAAACAGAGAAAACAGAATTTGGGAAAAAGCTTAATCAGACAAAAAATAATTGATTTTATAGGGCCCATAAACCAGCGGTCCCTGTCGACTCCGGGCCTCCCTCCCTTTACTCCATTACCCTCTCTGCCTCCCACCTCTCCCCTCCTCCCTTCTCAGGGTAAACACACAGACATACCACAGAGCCACACTGCAATGGCAGTGCAGTCTCAGTCGCAGTCCCCAACGCAAAGAGTATTGCTCACTGCCCCCAGTTCAATTAAACAAGCAGTGACTAAGCCCAGCTAAAGCTCAGAACACCAAAGGTGTTCCCATCCATTCCAATGACTGATCGCAGGGCTAAAATCAATTAGTGCTACTCAAACAAGTTTAATTTACACACAGAGACAGAAGGGGTGGCAGGGGGAGGGAGATGCATTTTGTATGGATGTGCCAAAGCTCACATTTCACCTCAATGGTTTTAAAGATTTAGCGAAGAATCTGAAGGTTGTAGATAACGGTTCAGGTTGTGAGCTTAATTTGTTAATTCCTTTTGATGATAGTAGAATAAATCTCTATGTGAAAGTAGTTAGACGGTTATGTTTGATATGCAAGTCTGTGGTGTTTGAGTGGTAGGCTATATGAGGTGTGGTGTGTGGAAGCAGTGTGTAAGGAGTGATGTGAGAAGTGTGTATGACAATTGTTTGTGTGAGACACAACAATGTATGTGTCATTGACACTGGATAAGTTAGCAACAGACAGCACTATAAGGTGTACCTTTTTGAAGTTGCTGTGCTAAGCTGATGCCCCTCTTAGTGTTAGGTGTTTATGACGATTGTGTAAAACGTAATCCTATGTGTGTGTGTGTGTGTGTCTGTGAGGAGTTATAGGGCTTACCTTTTTGAAGTTGCTGTGCTTGCTGGTGCCCTTTTCAGTGTTCTCGTTGTGGAGTATATCCAGAGGCGTTTCTCGCTCCTTCAGCTTCAGAGACTCTATCTCTGTCTTCAGCTCGTTCAGCTGCTCCTGAAGGTGCTTACTCTTCTCCATGTACTCCACCCTGAGAGAACCACAAAAATAAGAATGACAATCCTCCACCTGGGTCATACAGGCCCGAAACAGGAAAGTATTATCCAAACTTAAGAATAATAAATCATGTTCCACAATGTTTGAATTAGTTCTGCTACGGTGTGCCCTAATGAATACAATCCTGACCAAGACCTCCACAGATGAAGATTGTTGAGTTATTAATCTTCCCATGTGACAAGCTGTCATTTTGATTCATGAATATGACATAAAAACAGTTGTAAAATATTGAATAGCTGCTTGAATTTCATTGGTTAACATAAGGTTATAGATATCTAAAAAGATGATAGCGATAAAACAACATGTCTACATCATTTTCAGAACTTAAACATCATGAACTAGTACAATCTGTGCCACATCTTTACAAACAAATATCAATGTATTGTGACATTTCTGTACACTGTAATATTAATTAATGATGAAATGAGTGCTTCTGACTGGAAAGCGCCAACATTGTACCACCATGAGTCATGGTCCATGACATTTCCGCGCTCAACACCTGATAGAGCCCACGGGACATGTCTCATTCTGTGGTGTACTGCAAATGTGTACAATCAATCAGTATCTAATTGGATGAAGTCAGATGGCAGGACAGAGAGAGTGGCCAGTGAGTGACTTGCTTTTCCGTCGAGAGATCGGAGAAGAGAGATTAAAAGTTGGAGAGAATTAGACAGGGAGTAGGAGACAGCGACAGAGCAAGAGCAGGAGATGCGGTTGACAAAGACGGAGACAGGCAGTCCGAGAAGGAGGGGGAGAAAGAGTGAGAGAGCTAGAGAAAGAGAGATATGGAGAAAGATGAGTGACAGAGAGAAGAAAATGACAGGTGAATACAGGACATAGAGGCAAGGTTACTGTAGAGTAAGTACATCTGATTGGATGAAGTCAGGCAGTAATGAAGTCCGGTAGAAAGAGAGACAGCTCCTCGAGATAGGGGAGAAGCGAGAGAGCAAGAGAGAGAGACAGGTGCGAATAGAACAGAGACGGAAAGAAGGACAAGTCTGTAATAGTGGTGTACATCTGATTGTTAATGCAGCAGGATGGAGCGAGGTGGTCAGTCACTCATCCTTCTCGAAAAGAGGAGAGAGCAATAGAGAGAGAAAGAAGGATGAGAAAACAGACAGAGAGAGCGAGGATGGTCAGTCACGCACTTCTCCTTCTCGATCTCCATGGAGAGGCGCTTCATGTCTGTGTCTTTGAAGTCGAAGCTCAGGTTCTCTCTGCTGAAGCTCAGGTCGGGAGGCATCGCATCACCTGGGACGGCCGAGGGCTGGGATGAGAAAAAGAGAGGTAGAGGGGGTGGGGAGGAGGGGCAGGGAAATGAGTGAGTGAGGAGACGGGAGAAAATATAAAATGAGAGGGGGGATAGTGAGTAGCAGCAGAAGAGGGTGACAGAGAGAGAGATGGAGTGACAGATTCGGATGAATACTTTGATATGAGCGCAGACACACGTAACACGTAAATGATGACGGAGGCAAAATACCCTTGCATGCTTTAGCCACGTGTGTACATCCAGTCCCTGTAGATCAGAGCTGCAGTAATGTACAATATAAATCCATTGGCCATCGCTGTTGCATTATTGATTTTATTAGGATCCGCATTAGCCAACACTAATGGCGACAACTAGTCTTACTGGGGTCCAACATAATAAAAAAAGCAGTAGACAAAATACTTTACAATTTGCATACATAAAGAAACTATGTAGTGTAGGGCTGTCCCAGACAAAAAAAAATGTTCATTCGACAAATCGATTGGTAGAAATGTTAAAACGTATTTTTACATATATAGACACATCTTATGTGTTTTAGTCAAATCAACTATATGCCCTGAGCTTGTCTGATGCTTTGATGCAAATGTTTGATTAAATAATTAAGACAAATTACTAGAGCGGGTCCGAAAGCAATTGATTTGATTGTGCCGGGCTGGGCTCAGACCTGCTGCGCTGTGTTAAAAAAAAAGACAGCGAGTGACTGTGACTAGCACCCGATGTCTCGCTCTACTCCCTGCTGCAGCGCCACAGAACATCAACAGTGTGTGTGTATCACGCTGTCCGTGTTACTGTAAGTATAAAAGTTACTGTAAGTATTGAAATACGGTATTAAGACTAAACAGGATGTGCTCTTAGGCCTGCAGCTCGATGGTGGTTATACCAGGCTGCTAAGCCTACTAATGAGAATAATACTAATAACAATAAAAAGGATTTCAAGGAAAGAAATTGGGTTATTATTATTATAAATATAATTTCTGACAATTTGGAAGTGTAAACAACAATAACTAAATTATGAATCATAAAAGAGAGGCTAATCTAACAAAAGTGTAAAGCCTTTATTACGGCATAGCAAAGATTAAAAACAGCAGAATTAGTTTATCCGACATGTGGTTGGTTGCGTGAGGCTTGGTGCTCACGGAGTCAGTAAGCTATTAAACAAACACTCAAACAAGGAACAGAATCTGTCTTTTATATATATATATATATATATAGATGATTTATAAAGCCAGGCACATAACAGTTATGCTATTGATTATAAACACAATAAAGTTGGGGTTTCCTCTCTCCTCACTTTTCTATAGGCAATTAAAGCAAGGGCTGTTTTCTCATCTCCCAACTCTGCTGCTGCCATTGTTCTCAACACCAATATGCTGGTTAACTTTGCTATTACGCACACAGCAACATTGTCTAGGAAAAGTCGCCAATTCAACAGCGCACTGATGTCTTTCAGAACCATGGACAGAGACCACTATCCAACGCGGAAGAAAGTGCATGTTATAAAAATTAAAAAAAAATACATTGTTATTACATAACCATATAACCATATGCAATTTCCGTATCACGTCTTCGACTGATGACTGTGCCATCCCCACAGCCTCCACAATGGATCAGTCCACTCCGACAGGCGCAACTCAGACAGGTGTTTTGTACATGTTTTTTTTTACTTATTTTTGCTACTTGCTCAACTAAAGAAATCTCGGTCGACCAACAGCCTATCGACCAAACAATCGACCAGTCGACTAAATGAGGTCAGCCTAGTACACACAAGATGGTCACATAGAGAAGAGGCGTTGTGACGTGAGGTGTTGCTTTTTGTTTTTTTTTAAAGCAGGTTTGCTGTTCACGTGCGCTATTTGAGATGGGAGTTCCATACAATCATGGCTCTGTATAATACTGTACGTTTTCTTGAATTGGTTCTGGACCTGGGGACTGTGAAAAGACCCTAGGTGGCTTGTCTAGGGGTAAGTGTATGTGTCAGTGCTGTGTGTAAGTTGACTATGCAAACAATTTGGAATTTCCAACACAATGTTTCTTATAAAAACAAGAAGTGATGCATCAGTTTTTCCTCTGCTCTTACCCAAGAGAGACTGGCATGCATACTATTGATAATAGCCCTTTGATTACAATGAAGAGCAAAACGTGCCGCTCAGTTCTGGGCCAGCTGCAGTTTAACTAGGTCCTTCTTTGTAGCACTTGGCCATATGACTGGACAATTTTTTTTAGCCATCTTGCATATAAAACCTTATTTGTTCAACAAAGATTGTGAATAGCTCATCCCAGGTTAATGAGAAGGGTGTGCTTGAAAGGATGCACATACAGTGAGGGAAAAAAGTATTTGATCCCCTGCTGATTTTGTACGTTTGCCCACTGACAAAGAAATGATCAGTCTACAATTTTAATGGTAGGTTTATTTGAACAGTGAGAGACAGAATAACAAAAAAATCCAGAAAAACGCATGTGAAAAATGTTATAAATGGAACTGCATTTTAATGAGGGAAATAAGTATTTGACCCCTCTGCAAAACATGACTTAGTACTTTGTGGCAAAACCCTTGTTGGCAATCACAGAGGTCAGACATTTCTTGTAGCTGGCCACCAGGTTTGCACACATCTCAGGAGGGATTTTGTCCCACTCCTCTTTGCAGATCTTCTCCAAGTCATTAAGGTTTCGAGGCTGACGTTTGGCAACTCGAACCTTCAGCTCCCTCCACAGATTTTCCATGGGATTAAGGTCTGGAGACTGCCTAGGCCACTCCAGGACCTTAATGTGCTTCTTCTTGAGCCACTCCTTTGTTGCCTTGGCCGTGTCTTTTGGGTCATTGTCATGCTGGAATACCCATCCACAACCCATTTTCAATGCCCTGGCTGAGGGAAGGAGGTTCTCACCCAAAATTTGACGGTACATGGCCCCGTCCATCGTCCCTTTGATGCGGTGAAGTTGTCCTGTCCCCTTAGCAGAAAAACACCCCCAAAGCATAATGTTTCCACCTCCATGTTTGACGTGGGGATGGTGTTCTTGGGGTCATAGGCAGCATTCCTCCTCCTCCAAACACGGCGAGTTGAGTTGATGCCAAAGAGCTCCATTTTGGTCTCATCTGACCACAACACTTTCACCCAGTTGTCCTCTGAATCATTCAGATGTTCATTGGCAAACTTCAGACGGGCATGTATATGTGCTTTCTTGAGCAAGGGGACCTTGCGGGCGCTGCAGGATTTCAGTCCTTCACGGCGTAGTGTGTTACCAATTGTTTTCTTGGTGACTATGGTCCCAGCTGCCTTGAGATCATTGACAAGATCGTCCCGTGTAGTTCTGGGCTGATTCCTCACTGTTCTCATGATCATTGCATCTCCACGAGGTGAGATGTTGCATGGAGCCCCAGGCCGAGGGAGATTGACAGTTCTTTTGTGTTTCTTCCATTTGCGAATAATCGCACCAACTGTTGTCACCTTCTCACCAAGCTGCTTGGCCATGGTCTTGTAGCCCATTCAAGCCTTGTGTAGGTCTACAATCTTGTCCCTGACATCCTTGGAGAGCTCTTTGGTCTTGGCCATGGTGGAGAGTTTGGAATATGATTGATTGATTGCTTCTGTGGACAGGTGTCTTTTATACAGGTAACAAACTGAGATAAGACACCTGGGAGCCAGAAATCTTTCTGATTGAGAGGGGGTCAAATACTTATTTCCCTCATTAAAATGCAAATAAATTTATAACATTCTTCACACGCGCTTTTCTGTATTTTTTTGTTGTTATTCTGTCTCTCACTGTTCAAATAAACCTACCATTAAAATTATAGACTGATTTCTTTGTCAGTGGGCAAACGTACAAAAAGGAGATCAAATACTTTTTTCCCCTCACTGTAACTCTGCAATGTTGGGTTGTATTGGAGAGAGTGTCTTAAATCATTTTCCACACAGTCTGTGCCTGTATTTAGTTGTCATGCTAGTGAGGGCCGAAAATCCACTCTCACATAGGTCCGTGGTTGCAAAGGTCATCAGTGTCTTAACAGCGCAATTTGCCAAGGCAAGAAACTCAGCGCAGCCCTATCCAGAAATCTGTCAGTGGCTTCTGATTAAATTTTATTTTCACAGAACCGCTTGATGCAATTTCGATGAGGCGCTCTTGTTCAGATATCGGTAAGTGGACTGGAGATAGGGCATGAAAGGGATAACGAATCCAGTTTGTGTCGTCCGTTTCGGTTAACTTCTTTGGGAGCAGCGCACGAGGTGACCGTTTTGGGGATCCTGGCGTGCCCAAAGTAAAATGCCTCCCATTGAGGCCCAGAAAATAGGATATGCACATATTTAGTACCATTGGATAGGAAACACTCTGAATTTCCTAAAAGTGTTAACATTTTGTCTGTGAGTATAACAGAACGGATATGGCAGGCGAAAACCCGAGGAATTTCTGTCCTGGAAAAAGTGGTTTTGACACATTGCCTCATTTTAGAACCCCTCCCTTATGAAAATGCCCATATAAGGGCATATGAATGCAGTACCTATTGCTTCCTCTGGATGTCAACAGTCTCGAGAAAGTGTTCTGATTCTTTTTAGATGCTTTTAGAGCATAGAAGAAGACGAATAAGGAAGTGGCCACATAGATATCAATAGAAGGTAACGCTCGTTCACGGCTGGCGCGCTCTTTGTTTTTTTCCTTTCTTATCGCCCAGTTTATATTCCGGTTGAAATATTATACTATTTATACATAAAAGTGTTCCTAAGGATACATTTACAATTATGTTTGATTGTTCTTGGACAAGTTTATAGGTATAAGTTGAACGAGTTCTCTTCACGTTTCAATGGAGGAGTCGACACTATATTTTCTCATTATAACGCGCCAACCAAACTGAGATTTATGGATATAATACATTACTTTTTCTAAACAAAAGAACCATGGAGTGTCTTCGTTGGACACTTGGGAAGCCCTCAGCAGAAGTTCTTCAAAAGCTAATGGATTTGTTTTCTCTGTGAACCATGAAGGCTTATGAATTTATGGTAGTGGGAAAAATATGTGGGGTGCTATCCTCAAACAATCAAATGTGGTGCTTTCGCCGTAAAGCCTTTTTGAAATCTGACAACGCTGTGATATTGCCAAGAAGCAGAGCTTTTGATGACTATGAAACACTTGTATATTGATGCATGTTTAATAATTCAACTTTTGGATTTTGAATTTGGCTAGCGCCCCACCGCTCCCTAAGAAGTTAAAGTACCTGCGTAATTGCGCACCCAGGTGCTTCGCTATATCACATTTGACATTGTCCATAAGCTAGAGTTCATTTGCACACAAAAAAATCATACAATGATAGAAAGACCTGTGTGTTGTCCTTGTTAATGCAGACAGAAAAGAGCTCCAACTTCTTAATCATAGCTTCAATTTTGTCCCGCACATTTAATATAGTTGCGGAGAGTCCCTGTAATCCTAGATTCAGATCATTCAAGCAAGAAAAAACATCACCCAGATTGGCCAGTCGTGTGAGAAACTCGGTCACACAAGTGACAATTATGGTCAGTAAAGAAAACTAAGCTTGTCTCTCAATTTAAAAAAACGTGTCAATACTTTGCCCCTTGATAACCAGCGCACTTCTGTATGTTGTAAAAGCATTACATGGTCGCTGCCCATATCATTGCATAGTTCCGAAAATGCACGAGAGTTCAGGGGCCTTGCTTTAACAAAGTTAACCATTTTCACTGTAGTGTCCAAAACGTCTTTCAAGCTATCAGGCATTCCCTTGGCAGCAAGAGCCTCTCGGTGGATGCTGCAGTGTACCCAAGTGGCGTCGGGAGCAACTGCTTGCACGCTCATTACCACTCCACTATGTCTCCCTGTCATGGCTTTTGCGCCACAGATACCAACACATCTTGACCACCAAAGTCCATTTGATGTCACAAAGCTGTCCAGGACTTAAAAAATATCCTCTCATGTTGTCCTTGTCCTGGTTTACAGTGGTTTGCAGAAGAGGATGTCTTCCTTAGCTGACCCCCCATAAACGTAACAAACATATACCAGGAGCTGTGCCAGGCCCGCCACGTCTGTTGACTCATCCAGCTGTAACGCATATAATTCACTGGCTTGTACGCAAAGCAGTGATTGTTTCAAAACATCTCCTGCCATGTCACTGATGAGTCGTGGAACAGTGTTGTTTGATGAAGTAATTGTTTGTATACTTTTTGGGGCCTTTTCCCCAAGCATTGTCCCAGCCATATCCGCGGCAGCAGGAAGAATTAAGTCCTCAACAATAGTATGGGGATTGCCTGTCCTAGCCACTCGATAGCTCACCATATAAGATGCTTCTAGCCCCTTCTTATT
Source organism: Brachymystax lenok tsinlingensis (assembly GCA_030435695.1). Lineage (NCBI taxonomy): Eukaryota > Metazoa > Chordata > Actinopteri > Salmoniformes > Salmonidae > Brachymystax > Brachymystax lenok. The sequence goes on along the minus strand of CM059819.1, from coordinate 48,949,449 downwards.
AAGGGTGTCTGTTGCTTTTATACATGTCTTACTACTTGAAATTCGTCTTTATTCTCGCTCAAAAAGCTCGGGTGGCTTATTTTTCAAATTGGCATGTTTGGTTTCTAAATGTCTGCGCAAGAGTGCAGGTTTCCCGCCAGAGAGAGTAACAGTTAATGTGATTGCATGTTAATTAATCGTGTAACATAAAACACTACCTATCTTTCCTTACATTTAGGATACTGTTTGTCGTTATATCATATAGCAAGCATTTAAAAATGGAATTACACATTGAACTTGATCCTGTAAAATTACTGGATATTGCTGTCGGACACTTTTTGTATGGAGATCTCGGAAGTGCACTGTAACCTCGTAACATTTCGTATCTTCCTATGTCACTGTGTAAAAATGCTTCTAACAGAAAGAGCAACTTTAAGATGATTAACAAAACTAAAATCCATACTGTCATTAACAGGGTTCTTCAATAATTATCCAAAATAGTTGTTTGACGCGCATTTGAGGTCTAGCTGTTAAGTTACGAGAGAACATGCTCACACTACATCAGCTGATTCAGGACAAAGAATTCTGAATGACAATCAAGTGATAAAGAGCTTGTGTGATACCGCACGCGATTGAACAACAGCCAAAGTGTGGGAATTAATGTTGATCTCAAGGATTGACAACGTTTGTGTGTCTGTTGTTACGGGGTCAAGATAAATAACCTGTTTATTCCTGAGGATTCTTGAGGTAAGATTACAATGACAGCTGTAGCCTAGTTGTCTGTTTGAATT